>JAPTOF010000006.1:242500-2742500 GCA_028554755.1 Cordia subcordata | reverse complement strand
ATTTATTCCATTTCAAGAATTTTAAACTATTTCTCATTTCCATTTAGCTAAATAATAATAATAATAATAATAATAAGCCTTTGCCATGTACAGTGCCTATTTGAAATAGCTCGTCGAGTCCACATTGCGAAGATATATAGTTTTCCTGCAGAATTACGTGGCCTAATTTGAGTAGTAATAATAATAATAACAATAATAATAATAATAATAATAATAATAATAATAATAATAATAATAATAATACACTTGTTCGGAGGGAATTCTTTTATTCCCTTCCTAAATCATAAATTAGCTAATTCTCAAAATTTCTCAAGCAACCCTATCAGCGTTGTGATTATATATCCATTTTTGACCTTGTTGGAGATATCAGCAAAGCATGGAGTGGTTGAATAATCCGAATACCCTGTCCAATTAACTATAGCGACGGCAAAAAAGAATGTGATGTTGCATGCAAAAATTGACTAATCTGCAATGCAACTGGAGCGACCTTAGGAATGTAATGTTCTGCATGCTTTAGTGAGAATTATAATAAGTTAGTAATTTCAAATTTTTTTAGCTTTTAATGAGATCAATTATATATTAGGTGATAATTTTTTAAGTTATGATATTAGTTTCATTTGTGAACTTTATGTGACTTGAAAATTGCACTTAATTTTTATTGCTTGCAACATTTTGTACTAAAAAAAATTGGTCCGAAGTATATAGTACTAGAAAAATGTTATGTGGCAGGCTCTTGGAGTGTTCACCATACACCGCGTTGTGTTAATGAGGTTGCTGAGTGGTTTACAAGGAACGTTAGATAGGGTTCATTCCCTTATGATTGACTTGTACCTCCTCCTTGGAGACTTTATGTTGTTGCAAATCTATGTATGATGTCTTTGGTGTAGGTTGACTTGTATCTCTATTGTTTTTTAATAAATATGTTCCCATTCAAAAAAAAAAGTTTTTGAGTTATTATATGAAATGAAAAATATTTTTGTAAAGTATTGAAAGTGATCAATTGCCAAAATTTGTTTGCCTCGATTTAAGCAAAGACTATCTTATCACAAAACACTCCGGATATCTATTAATGTTGAAACATATATTAAAAGTTAAAACATACTATTGTATTATAAAATTTACAATCTTCCAACATACGCAATATAATAATGCTTACAATAAATTTCTCACCATCAAAAAAAAAAAAAAGAGAAAAGAATTTCACTTGGGTCAATCATATGATTCCCACGGGCATTCCAAATGACAAGGAAAGCGTTGACTCCCAAATTGTATGATGCCGGAGATGTTCTCGTCTGGTTCCCCAACCGAAACTTATACCGTGCACTCGCCGGTGCACAGTATAACGTATACTTACGATTATAAATGTAATAAATAAATAATTTATTATTAGTTTATTAATACTGAATAAAAATGATCAATAAATTTTATTGAATAAATAGTCTTTTTATTTTGAATAAACATCTATAACTGTTTTTATATATATATGTTTGTTAATTTTATATTTGTCAATAGATATTGTGATGATCTATGGAGTTTACTAGACAAACAGCTTATAAATACTGAATAAATAGTCTTTTTATTTTAAATAAATATCTGTGACTATTTTCATGTATTGATGTTTGTCAATTTTACATTTGTCAACAGATATTGTAATAATCTTTAGATTTTACTTGACAAATAATTTATGAATACTGAATAAATAATTTTTTTTTTCTGAACAAATATCTGTGATTGTTTTTATGTATAAATATTTCTGTGGATTTTACTGAACAAACATCTGCGATTATTTTTATTTATAGATGTTTCTGTAAATTTTTTACTGGACAAATAACTTATGAACACTGAACAAATACGACTGAGGGATCATATAGATGAGAGTGTACCTTATTAAAGATAGACCGAATAATTTGTATTCACCAACCAACTTTTTTTTTTTTTTCCTTCTGCACCCCTAACCCTTTTTTTTCTTTTTCTTTTGGGGCCCCAATATTTGTACCTATCTTAGCATAAGAAAAGCAGACATAACATGTGGCTCGAAAAATTGAAGGGATGGATCAAAAGATTTTAAGCCTGAAAATTAACAAGACCTTGACATCTGTGAAATCATCTTCCTTAATTAGAATTGGTAGGAAATTTTTTTTTTAACCCTTCTTTTTCAAATTCCTATCAAAACTAGTTTGAAAAGTGTTTTCAAAATTATCCTTTTTGGTTTTTGGCTGCTCGGTTCTTGCTGCTGCATTATCTTATCCCAGAAACAACCAAGTTGCCGCCATTAATGACCTCCTTTCTTTTTTTTTTTTTGGTCAAGGCCATTAATGACCTCCTTTGCTTCTTCTCTGGAAGACACGTAAAGCTTCTGGCTTATCCTTTTTTTTTTTGGTCATGAAAAAACAATTCTTTGAAGAAGAAAATACAATTACAGAGGCAAGGCTTATCTGACCGCGCACAAGGGAGAACGAGCGCCTCTTGTCCATTGTGTAAAGCTACTGTTGGAAACTGTATTTGGTATTTGAAAAATCAAATTTGATTTTTGAGGGATTTTTGTGACAATAAATTTAAAATTCCAAACAAAATTTAAATTTTAATATTTGAAATACCGTTTTTAGTATTTCAAAAATAAAAAAAGTTGTTTTGAAAACACTTCTCACACTAGAGTATTTTTTATAAGAGTTGGAAAAATAAGGGTAAAAAAAAATCCGAATTAATAAGGGTCGTACACAATTGTAATAATCTTAATCATGTCTTAAAGGACGGCAAAAAGTTGTCTCCTTTTGATTGGATGTCCAGCAGTAATCCCTTGTTTTCTACAAAACATGTTATGCTGCTAATTTTGCGGCAATTTGGAAAATCTTTTATCATTAATGATATGTCTCTTATACTAACCACGCAGCCGCTCATATAGATATGGGTCAAATTAGAATTATATTGCTGGTTCTTTCGTATTGATATGAGAGAGAACTAACCATTCATCTACATATCATATCATCTCAACTCTTTATGAAATTCAAATTCTAAAAACGGTGAATATTGGGAGGAAGAGAAAATATTTTAAAAATTATCTTTTTGTAAATTTCATGAATGATTGAGATGGTATGATCAATCTAAATATGAATGATGTAGATCCTTTTCATATCAATACGAGAGGCTATTTGATATGAGAGCATCACAAGACATATCCAACGGAACCATCTCCTTGTATATCATCCCACGTATTGTACTAATTGATGAGGGCTCGTGAATTATAATAGGGGGAGAAAAAGACTAGTGGCACTGGTTGTTACACTCAGACGTTTCCTCACAAAATTCTGCTTTTGTGCAAGAAATTAATGCAAATCAAGATAATATAAGTTACACTACGTACAATATTAACCTGGACCATTTATTAAGCCCTTGATGCTTCATTGTTGTTTTTTTTCTAGTACTAATGAATATGTACATGGATTTTATCAAATGAGTCCTCAAATTTTGGTTCTCTCGCTCAATTGGAGGGTTTGATTGGAAAAGATTACAAACTTTGGGAGCTGCTTTACAAATTTAAGCATATATATTGTTAAGTATCACGAAACTTAAGGGACTCAAAAGTAATTAACACAAATAATTGCATGAAAGATTGTTCAGATCCTTTGGCAATGTGCATTGATCAGTTACCCAATTAATTACGGAGTAAAGTAGCTGATATTCTCCCCCGTGTGATAGTTTGGGAAATTAGGTTAGAAGACTTATATAAAATTTCATACTGGTACGTAAAGTAAATATGAATTTATACTTCGCATTAATTTGAAAATTTTGTTATATCATGTTTACATTTGAAGGAACTTCAAGATAGATATCTGAGGTAGAAGTTAAACCAATACTTTCGCAATAATTTGAAAATTTCTAAGTGTCTCATGAGTTATATTCTGAAGGAATTTCGCGATACATATGCAAGCAAGATGATCCGGTTGAGATACTTCTTTTTGACAAATTTCGTTCAAAGAGTCAACGGTGCAACAAAATTAAAAGATAAAAGGTCAAAATGTTTAATTTAAAAAGAAAAGACAAAAAAGTTAAAATGTGTGAAAAATAAACGACTATTTGTGTTATTTATCCTTAACGTGTCTCCTCGAAGGACGCATGTTGGTGAGGTAGAGGGTCATTTGAGACCTGGTCTCTGAATTAACTCTCGCTACAGAAGACTATGGCTCAGCAGCTCCACGACCAATCGACATTATTACTACATATGGATTGTGTATCGCGATTGCTCGTTGGAGAAAATAGGTAACCATGAACATTGAAGTCCAGAGATTGGATAACGATATAACACAAATTGACCCCATACAATTGCACGTTTTCTTGGGGGGATGGAAGCTACCACGCATTGATATAGAGCCCGTTTGGATTTGATTTTTTTAAAAGGTACTTTTCTAACAAAATTTTTTTTAAAATATTTTTTAAAAGGTTAAAAATTTTGGCTTCGAGCCTTCTTTTAGAGGTTTAATTTTTTTGACATTCCAGTCAAATAATTATTAAATATATATATATATATATATATTAAAAAAAAAGTATCTTGAGAAAAAAATCAATTCAAAAAGGCCCATATTATCATTTGCGTTAAGCACACAACGTTTTCCAAGAAATTTTTGTGACTAAGTTAATTTTGTGATAAATTGTCCTTGTTGTCTTACAACCAGTACTTCAAACAAAACCATTCCTCATTAGCACTTCTTCGCCTTTCCATTTTTCTTTTTCTCTTGAAAATATATATTAATCAGTCTCTCTGATTTTTCATTGTCTGCAAAATTATAATGAAAACGATGGTCGTGGTATACAATCTCGAACAAAGAATAAGAGGTATGCTTATGTCACCCTCTTGCTTGTATTTTTTTTTAAATTTTAGTAATTAATAATTTTTTTGAAAATGTCTTCCTCCTTTTCATAAAAATAAAAAGGTATAAAATTAAAGCTCTAATTATCTTGAATAAGTGAAAAATACAGAGGTAGAGAGGTCACGCATTATTGTCATCGTCCCAAATATTCATTTTTTGGGTCTAAATTTCCATATTATTGTCCTTTTCTGGCAGTAATATATATAGTTTAATAATTTTTCTTGGGGGAATATAATTAAAGGGTATATATCAACGTGGGGGCGTGTCTTTTGCGGTGATCCGGCAATGGTGCGCCCTCTCGTTGCTACAATCATTTTTCGTAACACAACATGTTGCGAGATTGTGACAGTGGAAGCCACTAATGATAATTCATATGAATTAAATGAATTATCTGCTCCATCCCCACTTTATCACCACCAAAGCGTGGCAATTAAACTTAATTAAACTTTTTCATATCTTAGAAATGAACACTCCTAGTAGCTGAGTCGCACTTAGATTTTCTTTATTTAGATTTTATTTAGATTTTACGCGTTGTGGCACTATTTGACTATGTTGTGCACACTCCAAATTAATTAATTAGTGTTATACTTGGCCACAAAATTTTATATTCTCTATATAATCTTATGATGGATTTTAAGATGTACTCTTTACTTAATATTTACATTAACTAAGAACAAAATATTCTAGTTTTAGCAAAAGATATCACCGAAAACCTTCAATTTTTTGAAGGATTTTTAAGTATTCTATACTTATTTTTTTGGAGTTAATGCACTAATACTCCTTGTGTTTTTTAAAATAGCTAAAAATCTTATGTACTTTATTTAATTATTTTACAATAATTATTTGAACAAAAATTGCACCACACTCCTTGTGATTTTACTTTAAAAACAAATGCACAACACTCCTTGTGATTTTACTTTTGAAAAAAAAAACACAAGTGCCCTTTGTAATATAAAAAGTAGCTCATAAACCCCCACCCCCAAATTAACAGTTTTTTTTGTTAACACCATTACCAAAAAATAATATTTGAGCTGTGCATGATGCATGTATAGAAAATATAAGGGGACTTTAGCTATTTTAAAAAGCTTAGTGCGTATCGGTTCATTTCTCTCTTTTTCTATTAGGATTATGAATATATTAACACGGATACAGAAAATCACTGCCGCCAAAGAATTTAGACATATATAACATATATGATACATGATTCAAAACAAAGAAAGAAAACTAAAATCCAAATAAATAAATAAATAAAAGGAAGAGAGAGAGAGAGAGAGAGAGAGAGAGAGAGAGAGAGAGAGAGAGAGAGAGAGAGAGAGAGAGAGAGAGAGAGATTGATCAATTTTAGGATAAAAAAGCAGCCACATTTAATTTGAATGAGGGGATGATAGTACAACCAAAGGGGTGATGACACCTTTATGGTGATATTTGGGATGGTAGTTGAGCCCCACCAACAAGTCTTCTTATAGCCAACCTCGAAGTAACCGCTTTCATCATCTCACCCTCCTCTCTAAGACGATTCTTCTATTCCCTCATCCCAAAGATTCCCCTACCCCTTCCATATCTTTTGCTTAATTTGTATTTGTGCTTTTACGCATAACTCATGCAATGGAAGCCAAAGGCTACACACAAGACGGCACTGTTGACATCCATGGCCACCCAGCTATAGCTAGTAAAACTGGCAAATGGAAGGCCTGTGCTTTTCTTGTTGGTATGCTTTTCATATATATTATACTATATATATATATATATATATATATATATATACATATACGTATGTGTTTCCCTACCACATGTTAATTATATCAAATTCTTTTCAGGGTTTCAAGAATAGTCGGGGTTTTTCTTCAATTTTCTTAATTTGTTTCAGTTTTTCCTTATCGTTTTTAGTGTCCGATTCTTGGTTATGTAGCTCATATGTATGAGACAGTAATGGAAATTCCCTCTAGAGAATCTCACTTGCCATGTTGAGGACCAATGAGGATAATATAAACTTTGGGTTTTCTTTTATTTTTTCATTTTGTCCAAGGCCGAGATCAGTTATACTATAATGCTTCTATAGAGGAAGGAGAATTCAATTCCAAAAGTTGTTCTAACTTATATTAGGAGGGTCGTCTAACCTCTAAACATATAACCTTATTCATGATTAAGTGCGATTCTGTATTATATATACAAACAGAAATAGCATTTCTTTTATTCTCTGGAGTCTCCGAATGTCATTATTCTTCCATTATATTATGCGTTATGCATTCTTCTGAATATGACAAAGACGACAATAATTAGTGGAATTTCTGTATGGGAAATGACTCATGACGGCTATGAATAAATTTTCAGATAAAACAAGAAAGATTATTATTATAATATTTTAAATGTTATCTCAAAATGCTTCTATACTCAATATGCTTTGACTTTGTTAAAAAATATATAATATAGGCTATGAAGCATTTGAAAGGATGGCCTTCTATGGGATAGCTTCAAATTTAGTGGTTTACTTGACCACCCAACTTCACGAGGATACAGTTTCCTCAGTAAGGAACGTCAACAATTGGTCGGGAGCTGTGTGGATTACACCAATCCTCGGTGCCTACATTGCTGATTCCTACTTGGGTCGCTTCTGGACCTTCACTGTATCATCACTAATCTATGTCATGGTATGTATACACTTTTTTCTTTTCCTTTTTTTGCATTACGACAAGTTTCAGTCTCCCAATAATGTCCAACGGCAAATACTGGGGTTGAATTTGATCATTTTTAGGTTGAGTGTTCTAATTTACCTAGTGATTGGGTTGTGAAATTGGTCCCTTCATTTAAAATTTACCAATTATTAGTCGAAATTTATTAAATATTTGGTAATCAGACTCTATCAATTAAATTTTTTTTATATTTAAAAGAGAATTTTTACAGTATTTACGTATAACATAAATTATAGGACCACCATATTTCTCGACATAAATGTAATCCGAAAAGATTTGTCGAGCATGGCCCGGTCTATGTACTACTAGAATACTAAACCACTCATTTGGTATATGTTAAAGACTACTTCACCTACTTCTCTTTTTTTACTTCTTTTGTACAGAACTTCACCCACTTCGAGAGGCCAACACTTGGGTTTTCTGGACGTGGGGGACCTAAAAATTACCTATGTGCTTGCATGCATATGACCTGTAACCAAGCTCACCACACATGATGTATCTAGTTAAATTCAGTGTGTTTGGTGCCAAAATAGTAAACCAATGAGCGTAGAGATTTAATATTCTCTCGCAATAAAATGTACTTCACTATTTAAGTTGATGGGAAATTTTTCCGTCTCGCTTCCGATAGGACCTATCCTAGTAGTCCGCAGTAGACATTGTGGGATCAGTAGTCACCTCAAAATGCAAAGTGATTATTAAAACGTGGGGGTAACTATTTGCTTTTCCTGACATAACCACTAATGTCGATTAGACCTGAATTTGATTCAA
Source organism: Cordia subcordata (assembly GCA_028554755.1). NCBI lineage: Eukaryota > Viridiplantae > Streptophyta > Magnoliopsida > Boraginales > Cordiaceae > Cordia > Cordia subcordata. Next base: position 2,734,177 of record JAPTOF010000006.1, on the reverse strand, counting down.
TTCATCTGCCATGTAATTTTCGCTTCAATGCCAGATTATTAAAGTGAAAAGGCGACTTTAGAGGGTGTTTGGTTTTTTTTATTTAGTATTTATAAGTATTTAAATAATAAAAAATACGTAAAAAAATATTTTTTTATGTATTTATAAACACTTAAAATAAACAAAGCCAAACACCCTCTTCATAACAAGAGCGAACTTTTACTTAGCTTGATTAGTCATTCATTGTTTCATTCCACTAAAATAACTTTGAGTTGACGAAGTTCCCAAAGGACACCCCAAGAGTAATATCTAAGATCAAGTGCGACTTATAACTCACATTCGATCTTAATCATTTGTCTTGGGTGAATACCTTCAACTTACTTGATTATAACGGTATATTATGCATCCAAGGGATAGTCGGATTTAGCTGGTTATTTTGATGATCAAGTCAGCTAATTTCTCCTGTTGCAAAACAAAAAAAAAAAAAAAAGAAGAACAACTTTTGACGCAAGAATTAATGTTTCTAACAGGGAATGGTGCTCCTAACAATGGCTGTTTCAATAAAAATCCTGAAGCCAACTTGTACAATGAGTGGGGTTTGCAACAAGGCCACCACTTCACAAGTTGCATTCATCTACACAGCACTATACATCATAGCCATCGGAGCCGGCGGAACAAAGCCCAACATATCCACCTTCGGCGCGGACCAATTCGATGACTTCAACCCACACGAGAAAAAACTGAAAGTTTCCTTCTTTAACTGGTGGATGTTCAGCGCCTTCGCCGGCGCGTTGCTCGCCACAGTGGTGCTGGTCTACATCCAAGAGAACCTGAGCTGGGGATTAGGGTATGGTATCCCTACGATTGGGCTAATATTATCCTTAATCATCTTCTATGTTGGAACCCCAATTTACAGGCACAAAGTTAGGAAGACCAAGAGCCCTGCAGGTGAGCTCATTCGAGTGCTGGTGACTGCTTTCGCCAACAGGAATCGCGAGCTGCCTAGCCATGTTCCGTCTGAGCTTCATGAGTTTGAGCCCCAATACTACACCAACACTAGGAAACGCCAAGTGCATTACACTCCAATGTTCAGGTGAGCTTAATGCTATTGCTATGCTATGTTTAAAATAAGTTTATTATAAGATGGTTATCTTATTCGTTAAATAATGATAGAAACAAATAATTACATCTTATCATAAGTTTTTTATTCAAATTCCCAGAATTATTTTGTACAACTATACATAAAATATATTATCACTGATAATCTTATCAAAATTCAATACAAACCTTATTTATTTATATAAAAAGATATCTTATAATAAGCTTATACCAAATACAAACACAACCTAAATATATATATATCAAAGTTTGCAATGATCTTAACCTTGACGAATTCAATAAAGTGGCGGGGGCTGCAAACTCTAAGTACAATAAACATAATAATTACTTCTTTTAAAGAAGATAATATTTGTATAATTATCAAATTTGTATTATAGTTCTCGTTGAAAAATAAAATCTTAGATTACTTAAGATTGATTCACCATAGATTATGGAACTAATGAAATTAAAATCTAGAAATAAAAATGTAGTCCTCGAGAACGTCCTAGTCAGACGCTAGTAATAAGTACCGCTGGAGATTCCATCATCCTTAAATGAAAAAAGCGGGTGGATGGATATTCCGATTCCATTGTACGGCCTTCTTCAATGTGAACACCAATGTTTGGGCCGGCAGCTGTGAGTGGGGGACCTCTGACAAACATATCGGCCCGTTGAATTGACATTTTTTCTGTTAAAAAAAATCTTGAAAAAATATTTTTATTTAAAATGTATATATTTTTTAGATTAAGTATTTAATGTGACTTTTAGAAGAAATTAAAATTAAAAAACTTAAATTGATCTTTTTCAAAAATTAAAAAAATTAATATTTAAAAAAATATTTTTTTCAATAGTTTATAAGAAACAATTTTTTTTTTAAAAAATGCAATTGAAAGGGGCTCCACTTTCCAATAATATGGCAAAAGTGGTGCCACCTTCCATGTTTAGTACCAATTTGTCCAATAAATAACTGCCACGTCCACACTACAGCTCTGATATTGGTCCATGACACGGCTAGTCAACGTCTTTGATTTAAGAAGCTACTGATGATGTGGCGTCAGAATCATTAGTCTCCGGCGGTCCACCATTTAACTCATTTTTTTGGGAACAAACAAACAAATTTGCGTGCGGATGGCAGCCCCGTCTTTGGAGCTTTTCCTATAAATGGGACCTATTTAAAATTTTTATTTCGTGACAATTAATTTAAGACATGAAAGTTATTATTTATATGAATAATCTTTTAAATTAAGAATGTTTTTAAATAATTATATGTTTCTTAAAATAATTTGGGATGACTAAGGTAACAATTCTGTTTGATATATCCGTAAATGCATTCGCCCTTTGCTTGCTTGGCTAAAAGAAAAGCTTCTACTTCCGAAATTATGATTTCCCCCAAACTAGCGAGATACAGCACATCACGACAGCTTTCAGCAATAATGTTTCCCTGGATGTTGGGGGGTCTCAGTTTTTAATGATATGAAACGACAATATATATATATATATATATATATAAAACAAAGAAAAAACAAAAAAAAACAAAACAACAACAATTTGAATAGAATAGATGGTTAGTGACGGATCATTCATGTATACGTACATGCATATATTATATACATGGTCCGAATTAATTAGAAACATCTAGATTACCTTAACTTCTAATGTATATACATATTTAATTCCTTACATGAATAACATTTTGGTTTTGATTTGTTGTATTATGAAAGAAAATAGTTTTAGAATATACACTCCTCTCAAATCAAAGAATCACTAACCGTAAATTATCATATAAGATATTGTGTTACTCCTCTTATAATTAACTAATTAATTTTTTGGAGGAGCGGTCTTAGATTTTCCGAAATAGGAGGTGTGTATATTTTAACGGAGAGGTGCATTTTCAAGGGTTAGAGGATATGATTAGTTTCCAAATTGGATGCAATATATCAGGTTCTTGGACAAGGCTGCAATAAAACAAGAAGATGGTGATGAAGTATCAAGGCCAGCATGCACAGTGACCCAAGTCGAAGGCGCGAAGCTGGTGCTGGGAATGGCCATGATATGGGTGGTTACTTTGATCCCCAGCACCATCTGGGCACAAATCAACACCCTCTTCGTCAAGCAAGGCACCACTCTAGACCGCCACCTGGGTCCAAACTTTCAAATCCCAGCAGCGTCACTGGGCAGCTTCGTCACCCTCTCCATGCTACTCTCCGTGCCCTTGTACGACCGCTACTTCGTGCCCTTCATGCGCAACAAAACCGGAAACCCTAGAGGCATCACTCTCCTCCAGAGGCTCGGGATTGGCTTCATCATTCAAATTCTGGCAATAGGAATTGCGTACGCAGTTGAGGTCAGACGCATGCGGGTCATCAAAGTAAATCAAATTGCGAGGCCCGAAGAGATCGTCCCCATGACCATCTTCTTCTTGCTGCCCCAATACGTTCTGCTAGGCGTTGCGGACGTGTTTAACGCCATTGGGCTTCTTGAATTCTTCTACGATCAATCTCCGGAGGAGATGCAGAGCCTGGGGACCACTTTCTTCACGAGTGGGATCGGCGTCGGGAACTTCTTGAACAGCTTTCTGGTGACGATGGTGGATAAAGTGACTCAAACCACTGGAGGCAAGAGCTGGATCGGGAAAAATGTGAACAATTCTCACCTGGATTACTACTATGGCTTCCTCATCGTGATATCGACACTCAATTTGGGAGTTTTTTTCTGGGCGTCGAAGAAGTACATTTACAAGAAGGAGTTTACAGAAATGGAAGGGAGTGTAGAGATGGAGGGGAAGCCCCTAGACATATCGTTGCAGGTGTAGAATAATTAAGATGCTAATTATGATTAATTAAGTAGTAGGCTTTATTAATTAATGTGCCCCTTGTTGCTTGTATCCTAGTGCTGCAACCTTAATTAATTTCTTGGTTGTATATTTGGAAGAAGAAAGTAATAATCTAATTAGTTTGTCTAGATGTAAAGCCCTGCAATGGAGTTTCAAGTGATGCAGAACACATTTTTCTTGAAATTGTTAGATTGACATAATGTAGAATCCAGCAGTAAAATTTAACCTATGCTTGTTACATGGAAAATTTTATAAATTTCAAGACGATAATATAAGACATTGGGCGACTGATCTTTCTAGTACGTACCATTTGATTTTATGATTACAAAAAAGTATTTTTCAATGTGTTTAATAAATTTACAAGTGTATATAAGTTAATGCAAATGATTTTTGTCTAGCCATGTTTATTTTTCACTTTGTTTTTAAAATTTCTTTTGTGAGGACCACGCGGTAGATCATCTTCTCGAAAAAAATTTAATAGACACCGGAAACCCAACCCCCCCCCCCCCAAGCCAAAATTATAAAAAAAAAAAAAAAAAGAGGGGAAAGAAAAGGAAGAAAAAACTTACATGAGTTGATACTTAAACCTTATCGACTTTCCAAATTTGTTTCTAGCTAGGGGACCGGCAGAGCCCGGCCTCCCAAGCTTTATAAGAATATATATTTTTATTCACAAAGTTTCAACCTTACTTTATAGACTAAATTGGAAAATCTTTCCTCTACATAATCTTATATATTGTGCTAAATAGCATGTTTAAAATTACATGGCTTGAATCAATAAACTACCCTCAGCATAATCTTACATTCCTTTATTAAATAGTATTTTTTATACTTCTTTATATCTAAAAAATCTAATACCAGCAATCTTGTTTATTGTGATTTTTGTTATTTATGTGTGGTTATCTCCCTCTTATATTAAAAGAAAGCAAAACTTGTTATTTTACTTAATAATATATTATCTTGAAGGGAAAAATGCCATTAATTACCTCCATTTAAACAAAAAAGTAAGCTAATAAATTCAGAGCCCCCTAGTGAAAAATCAATTGGGCATTTTGTAAATAACTAAAAAATTAAACCAACAAAAAAAACAAATTAACTCAAGTTAAAACTAACTTGAGTTACTCATTAATAAGACAAGAATTTCCTTTCAATCAATTGGGCATTTTGTGCTTAACTAAATAGCTTCTAGTCCGAAGCAAATTGTCTCTTACTCATCATTTGAGAGGCCCAGAAAGGAACAATACACAGTTAATTAACAGGACTGCTGAGACGGATGCCAATGGGCTGATGGGGATAATTGCAAGTACAGTTCATGAGAAGGTGACGACCTCGAAAACTCTTGGTCTTAATTTGAGCATTTATTGATACTTGTCTGAACTTATTTTTTATTACCTATTTTTTTTTAATTATAAGATCAAATGGGTGGATTTATACATATAATATACTTTGAATTCTCCAGCAACCTTATAAATCTCATAATTCAAAAGTTCATTATAACACATACCTTAAAATTAATTAAGAGTTAAATAATATTTGTGACACAAGAGTAAATATCCAAAAAAAAAGACTATTTTTCGGAATAGTGACGTAAAAGCTTAAGAAAGCCCAAAAATTCTGTGAAATCCATCAAAGAAAAAAATTTCTGCTGTGTTAATTTTGTGTAGCTTTCATTCTGTTATAGAATCTGACAAAATATGTCCCCCTTCACGGATATGGATACTAATCGGACAAGGTCAAAAATTAGATATAATTAAGGTCAAGAATCGTATGTTTTCTTTATGTTTTCCAATAAGATGATGAGGTCAAAAGTTAGATATATTTAAGGTCAAGAATCGTATGTTTTCTTTATGTTTTTCAATAAGATGGTGACCATTAATTGTGACTTGAATGGAGGAGTAAATTACAGCAAAATTTTTTCTCCGGTTTCTCTTTAGCTGCAGGTTGAGCAATTTTTAGTCATAATATGCTGCGATAAGTCGAACTGTGTGTTGACAAGTTTGCACGAAAAATAAGTTCATCGCCCCACTCTAATAATAGAGCATATGGCTCACTTTTGAGCAAAGTCATAATGTGATATGATGCCTTATCGTTTGCTGCATGGTTAAGCAATTTCAACCGATCAATAGGCTTTTTCTTCTTGTGCTTGAACATTAATTTTGTAATTAACCCCCTCCTGACACGTGTGCCCCGTCCCAACAACATAAGTAACAGTGCTGACCATATACTTGAACTTTGAATTTATTGAGGTAAAATGCATTAGACCTTTATGGTTTATTTAAGAAGTATGGAAATTTTCATGTTTTACGATTACTCATAAAATACATTAGATCATTATGGTTTATTTTAAAAGTGTCGAAAGTCTCGTTTTTCAAGATCACTCATAATCCCTTGTTATAATCTGAAGCAAAGCATAAGTCCTTTTTTTTTTTTTTTTTGGGGTCAAAGAAGCAAAGCATAAGTCGATGTATGTTATCTTTACAAAGTTGAAGAAAATTAAGAGAGAATTTCTAAAAGTAGGAGAAAATTATGAGCAAAGAAAAATTTTTGATAACACGAGGTCTTTGACGCATGCACTTTAGGCAAACCCGCAAATAACCTGATGTATGCTACCAATTGTTTTGTATACTATCTTATCATAACTACTCAAACTACACTAGATGTATCATTTTTAAAGGTGTTAAGTTGCATGACATTAAATTAGTGGTAGGGATTTTGCTTTTTCGTGATTCTCTTTTGAAAAGGCGCTAATGAAGTAAAACAGAATGGGTCTAGGAAGTTGAAAGGTTACTCTTGCTCTGAAAATATAACACCTACATAATCTTCTTTACTAATCAATTTGCATGATTTTTTAGCGTGTTATCTACTTACCTTTCGAAGTTAACGTCAGCAGTCAACACCCGATACATACCATTAAGAAGTCAAATAAAAGTTCTGTGCTCGCCGATAATTGTGTTAACAATCTGCCCCGTTTTCCTCTTCATTAACGAGATTAAACTAACTTATCTATTAATTAATTGTTGATTAATTTACAAAAGGTTCTTTAAGCAGACTAGAGCAGCAAAGGCTGACCTTCCAATAAAGCTAATGATTAGGTAAAGAAGTTGTTGACAGACCATATATAATATAGATGCTCCTACTAGAAATTTTAAAGCCACACAGCTTCAAATTTACTCATTAGGTAGTGATCTTTACTTTGTCTACAATAACTAACCAATGATAATAAAGCAAAAAGAAATGCTAACTGCTAAAGCACAATGTGACACAAATAAAATACCGAGCATGGATTCATGAAGCATGGATAATTATTCTTAGGCTGAAACAAAGAGAGGTCAATGTATTTTTTTTATTTGTGACGGTAAACTTTAATTATTCTTTTTATTCGACGCATTTAAAAGGTAGGTAACATGTGAGAAGAACGTAAGAATATTATTTATTCCACATAAAATTTAAAACTACCTTATAAGATTTTTTTTCGTTCCACCTAATATCAATTTTTATGTTGTAAACTTGAGATTCTTAAAAATACTTCCTAAATCTTTGCTTTTAATAGAAGCATTTAAAATCAATAAGGTACTTAATTTCGAAGAAAGAGAAATTGCCCTCAATTTAAACAAGAATTCGATAAGTTTTTGGGTCTATTGATGAAGCCATCAATTCGAAAACAACAATTACTTAACAGAGGAGAAAAGTAAAATCCATCTCGAAGATCCTTCTAGTTTTACTCTTCCATTTCGTGGGTAACCAATAATATATAATAGTTTATGTACTTTTGAAAGTTCAAACAACGTGATCATCTCTCGTTGAAAATTTTCTAACTAATCGTCTGTCTTCTTTTTACTCCACTGCCGGGCACATAGAACTCAACAACGACATCCTTAACTAAAATTTGTACTTTATGGATCAAACTAAATCCGCAAGATTAATCAGATAAAAATACATTAGCCACCAGTTATCTGTATCTTTTATTCGAGGACTAGACCAAAAATACAAAAGGGAAATTGCTAAAGATTCCCCTATAATTTATTAAACATGTATCAGCTCCTTATGTAGCATAAAAAAATCCTTCATAATTTCCTTACGGTGTAGTAAAAGTATATGGGCCCCGTTCAAAAATTCGTTATCTTTAAGCACAATTGCATTGCACTCGCCCAAATTAAATTTTTCTATCCAAATTAATTATCGTTGGTTCAAACGTGCATGTCGTGGGCATTTTTGTTGGGGAAGGTTAGTAAAGCACCAACAAAAATTAATCTAGAGAAAAAAGTATCTAGGACGTTTAATGATAAAGGGATCCAATGTACTTTTAATATATGGATCATAAAAAAATTACAAATTCAATACATTGTTAGTGAATTACAGGGTTCCCTAACAATTTACGCTACACCAGAATGAAAACTCCGAAAGCCAGCAAATTTTGCATATTGATTCGCAAAAGTCCACGTATGCCTTTACTTTTCAGGACAAATTAAAGCAAGACGCAACCATGCCACAAGTCTCGAGTGGCTGTGTTTTCAAACAAAGATATACGCGGATACAAACCACTTTTAGTTAAAATTTAAAAGCACTTTTTATCTCGGTGCGGATCAAATCAATCAAAAATCCGGGTATCTTTTTGTGTTCTTACTACATAATTCAAACGTAGAAATTATGCCAATGCCATGCAATCACATTCGTCTTCGTGTTAGGTAACCTGCCGACGCCTCATGCGTACATCTAGAGAAATTAACCCACCAATGCTTCAAGCCTCTCCCTCTATATATATGTGGCAATTTTTCTTACCAATGCGTTGTATAAGCATAAGCGTAATTTCACAAGTCATATAGTTTCCAACTTCAAGTTAAAATGGCTTCAATCAGTGTCCCTCTCAAGGCAACTATTACTTTGTTAATTTTTCTGCTTTCTCTGTGGAGCTCATCAGCTCAACTTTCAACTAATTTTTACTCAAAATCATGCCCAAAACTGTTGCCCACTGTGAGATCTGCAGTGAGCTCTGCCGTTTCGAAAGAAGCCCGAATGGGTGCTTCTCTCCTCCGCTTGTTCTTCCATGATTGCTTTGTCAATGTAAACTTCATTATTCTTTCCCTAGTTAAATTAATTCAATATACTCGTCTATAGGAGACTCTAGTTAATTAGTTAACAGATTGTAGTTATTGTTTTTTTTTTTCCCTTCTCTTGCTGAAATGATTTCTTTTTGCTAACAAGTTATTGGTTGAGGTGGTAAAGATCTCACCCCGTAAGAAGGAGAACACAAGTTCCAATTTCCGGAAGTACACCCTTATAGCAACAAAGACTATAGCCTTGAGGATATCCTAGTTGAAAGCAAAAAAAAAAAGAAATTCTGTTTTTGTGGTGATTAATTAGCGCATAATTATGCTAGGTTTTGACCGGCTTAATTATTCCAAGCTTTTGCAAAAATAAATCTTTTTTATTCGATTGCTCGCGTCAATCTTAAGTAACTGTGGCACGTTAATTGCATCAGTCGGCTTCCAAAGTTTCAAATCAGTTGTGATACTTCCTCCGACTCAAATCGAAGTGTTTGTTCGTGATGCAAAATCTTAGTGGATAAAAAATTGCACTGGATAGTCCAAACTTCTTTATAGATCCCACTTCTCTTTTTTCATTTCTAGTTTCATAATAAGAAATTCATTAGAAAAAACCACATTGAATTCATCTTAACACTAGAAACGCGTAATGTAACAGTGCTCCTAGCCTTTCGGTCCTTTTACGTTAGATGTTTCACCAAAAATTCTAACTAAATAAAGCTTCAGCACTTCTATTAGATAAAAATAGCCAAACTTCTAGTAAAGTATATACACGTTTATCATAGGGACACCCTATGGCCTAAACTCTACTAAAAATGGGTCTATCTTGACATCAACTATGTCTTGCCTCTCAAAATATTTTAGCACTGCTACAGTTTTTCAGTAATCATTGCAAAAGAAAAAAAAAATGGTTATCTGAAAATTTTCATCCATATTTGGGCGCAGGGATGCGATGGATCCGTCCTCCTCGATGATACTTCTTCACTCAGGGGTGAGAAGACAGCAACTCCAAATCTCAATTCCGCCAGAGGATTCGATGTGATAGACAACATAAAGTCCGCGGTTGAGAAAGTATGCCCCGGTGTTGTCTCTTGTGCTGATGTGTTGACCATTGCTGCTCGTGACTCCGTTGTTATTGTAAGTCCTATAATCTTTTTCGAGTTTCATACCACTACTGTCGGATTTGAGACAAAAAATTTGGATTTCGTACCTTTGTTTTATGTGTGTGATCTGTGAATTAACGTGATACAGCTTGGAGGTCCCAATTGGAATGTAAAGCTTGGGAGGAGAGACGCTAGGACAGCGAGCTTCAGAGCTGCGAATACTAGCATTCCTCCACCAACTTCTAACCTCAACGCCCTCATTTCCAGATTCAATGCTCTTGGCCTTTCCACCAGGGACATGGTTGCTTTATCTGGTTCGTCTTTCTCTTCTTATTTTAGTACTGGAATATATATAAATCTAAATTATTATAAATTGAACGTGGGATTAGGCGTAGCTCAAATTGTTAATACTACCTTATCCACAGTGATAACCTAAATTCGAATCGCGTGGAGGAATAATAAATATGTTGCTTTTGCTATTATGTTATCGACCAGGATCACATACAATTGGGCAAGCAAGATGCACCAGTTTCAGGGCTCGTATATACAACGAAACCAACTTGGACACTTCACTGGCGCAAACTAGGCAAACAAACTGCCCAAGAGCCAGTGGCTCAGGGGACAACAATTTGGCGCCCCTGGATTTGCAGACGCCTAACGCTTTCGACAACAACTATTTCAAGAACCTCGTCAATCGAAGGGGGCTTCTACATTCTGATCAACAACTGTTTAATGGCGGATCAACCGATTCGATAGTGAGAACCTACAACAACAACCCGAAAGCTTTCAGCTCTGATTTTGCTGCAGCCATGATCAAGATGGGAGACATTAGTCCCCTGACTGGATCCAGAGGAGAGATAAGGAAGAATTGCAGGAGGGTCAATTAATTAGGCTTCTCTTGAAGGCCCTGGATTATTGAAATTAAACCACATGTCTGATCTTTTAAATTTCCTTTGATTTCCTAGTGATGAAATTGTGTGTTTAGAATGAGTTTAGGACATGTTTCAGCCCCTTTTGGTTTCTGTTCTGTTTTCTTTGTTTGAGGTCCCTTGGCTATGACCATGTTAAAGAGTCTTTATGGCTTCTCTTCACAAACTTTTATGTTATCAATAAACAATCCTTTCTAAGATTTTCTGCATTTCCCTTTTTTTTGCTTTTTTAACTTCCTGAAACTACATTGGACTTCATACTAAATTTTGTAGGGCCGCGGACAACGAAGGAATGCATTTCCTTTCACTGCTCTTATATTCTCAATATTTTCATTCCATTTTTCATTCTTGGTTTAAATTCTAACCATATTTAACATATGGTCCTATTATGTATATACTTTTTCCTAACGGGGGCAATATTGTACCCGTATAAAATTATGTATATAAAAATTTACCATTCTCTCCCCTTCCTTTTTTTTTTCTTTTTTCTTTTTTCCTTTCTATTTTCGTTTTTTGCCGGAAGGCAAGCAAATATGCAACTCAACTACCAGTTTCCTTTAAATAATAAATATCATTATTATTGTATTATCAATTTAGATGGTCGAAACAATTAACAACAAGCGTTATCCGTCATATTAGTTATTGCTCGACTTACGTAAGCCGGGAAAGATATTCTTCGTAAACAAACTGAAAATGGATTAATGGTGTCGGTGAGCATTTATGCGAAGAATGAATTAACGATGACTATATGATTTGAATGAAGCACTAACTTCACGCCCAACATGGTTAGATTCGATCTTGAAACTGCTTTTGTTTCTTTGATTTAAGAGAAACTTAAACCAAAACAAGTACAAATGATAAGTATCAGGTATCTCAAAAACCAACTAAAATGGTTTAATTTACACAACGAAAACAAGAATAACGCTGCGTTTGTTACTTGCGTATCTCAAATCTTAAATCTTAAACTTAAGATTATATGCTTTGCAGATTTAAGATTTTAAACATATAACAAACACGGCATAAATAAGCAACTTTTAATTAAGTCGTACCATGTCCAACCATGGAAAAAATGGCCTTCCTCAAGCTCTTCATCGGGTAGTAATGGCCGCCTCTTGCGCTTCTGCGACCTCCATTTGTCCCACCAAAGCACAAGGTTGAAGTTGGAGACATAGTAGCTTTAGGCAGCTGCTGCTGAAGATGATCGTCATCATTTTCATCCTCGTCCACCCCATAATAAACTGGCGTTCTTGAACGAGGAATCAATTTGCTTCGAACATTATTATTCATTGGTGTGGATGGCAATGAATATGAATTAGATGAGGAAGAGGATGATATCGAAGAAGATGAATACGATGGTGACATGTGGGTTTTCATCACACGAGGAAAAATAGAATGAAAAACTTTGGATTTTGAGCGCTTTTGAGTGGAGGACTCCATAGCCATTTGTGGAGTGAGTTGATACGAAGGTGGAGGTGTTAGTGGAGGAAGCGAGGAGGCATCTGAAAATGCGTGCTTAGGGGTGCCTGGCTGTGATTCCCACAGGAATGGAACAGCTCCAGCAGCTCCTCCATAGTAGGAGAAGACCCTGGAAGATGATGATTCATTTTTAGAGCTTTCTTCTTCTTTGGCCAAAAGCCTGGAGAAGAACTTATCGTCCTGCTTTATTTGCAGGAATTTTGTAGGAAGACCGTGCCCATGGCTGACCATTTTCTTTGGCCTTTTTGCTTCTCGAGTCCTCCTCACGTCTAAGATCTAGAGAGCTTAAGTTTGAATATCAAGTAGATGAGAATAGAAGATGTCTTAGCTTTGGTTTGGACCTTGTATGTATTTTAAAAAAATGGTTCATGAATCGAAACTTATTTAAATAATGGAGAACATGCATAAGGCACGTTGATTTATGAGTCCAGCAATTGGCTCCAAAATGGCATTTTGACTCAAGTTTAAACATATTTTTTTTTTCCAAAAAAAATAACAAGTTGTTAGTTGAAGTGGTAACGATCTTTAATGTTGGTTGAGTTGATAGTAGTTGCACTCTTACAAAGAGAAAAATACATGTTAGAATTTCGAAAAATGCATTTGTTACGAGCACTTCTAATTTATTATTTTGACCCTAGGGATTAACCATCAATAATTTTAAAAAACAATTATCTCTTAGACTAACCCAAATTTGAGATGTGAAAATTTTTTCACTTACGTCCGGTTTATTTTTTCAAGTTATTTAGTTACAATATATTAATATTTTGTAATAAATAATTTGAGAAACTTAATGGTAAAAAGCAACAAGTACGCTCAAACACGTTGACAACCATACATTTAGTAACTACATGGAACACGAAATATTTAATAGGGGTTGGCCGGTAGCTGTAGTATAGCCTCATGTTCTTCTTGGGTGGGCTGAACCCATTGATGAAGTTGCCAACGTGGGTTTTATTCTGACCATCGACTATTGACCAAGATCAATAAAAGGAGTTAAGAAATCAATAAAGCAGTTAAGAAATGACACCCTATTTGCAATAGAAGGGCTCAAATAATAAATGAGAACTGATCATGGCCCATGACTAGAGGCGACTACAGGGCGGGCTTTCTTCATCCTTTCCACGTATTTAATGTGAAAATTTCAATTTTCACTTTATTCCTACACCAGGTATTAAAGGTTCGACACAACTAATTATTAAGATAACTAATAACTGTTTAAGAAATTAATAATTGTCTGATACTAAAGACCTGTTCGGCACGACTACGTGTTAAAGTAGCTAATAGGTGCTAAGGGCTTATTTGATACAACTAGCTACTAAAATAATTAATAACTATTTGAGTAATTCATTAAATAATAACTATTATATTTTAGTTGTTACCATATACTGTTTAACTAGTTTATTGGACAAAATATGTTCAATAAAATTAGTTGTTAAATTATCTTATTGGAGAATGGCAACTTTGCTTCATCAACACTAGTCATGTTTAAACCCATTCCCACAGAATACAAAGCATTAACTAGAATAGGAGGCCTTTAGGAAAAATCTTTAGTTCCATTTTATTGTTTGATGTACGATTCATATCTTGTTTAAGTTTGATGCAAACCTAATTAGCAGAAACATGAGTAAGAAAGAATCCACCAGGCAGCATAGCCGTGCGTTGCTGCGGGTTTACTGGTACTCCACATGCAAAACCTCAAACATTGTGACTCCACTGTCCTCACATGAGCATATAGTATTTATCCAATTGATGACATTTGCAATCCTTGTCAAACTTAAAGTAAACTTAATTATGATTTGAACTTGATCTAATATAAAATTTATGGAAGTATGATCCCAGTGTTATTTTGGACCTTATTGTGTTAATTTTTTTTTTAAGAGAGGCCTTTATTGTGTTAATTTTTTTTTTTTAAAGAGAGACCAAAGGCCGAATACATATTACATACAACTAAAAGGAATCGATCTCAAACCACTCATAATAAAAGTAAAAGACATACCACTAGGTCGTTGGTCTTATTGTATTAATTTGAGTGTCAATTGTACATTTTCTTTTCGTATTTGGTGAGTTTTCTTGTCTTATTTGTGTTCTAGTATTTTAGAGAATTTTACGAGTTTTAATATCTTCCCAATTTAATTTTTAGTTTTATATTTTTTTAATTCTTTGCATTCTTAGTTTTCTTACAAAGTAATCTAGATGCTCCCTGAAAGCATTTCAGAGCATAGGCTATGTGACAACCTTGAAAATCAGAAAGCAGGCAAATAGCCCAGAAATTTCGGGCAATCGACATGATATATTTGCTCAAATTCCAGGCGAAGGTACTATAGCCCCATCACAGAACAACTGTATCAAGGCTCTACAGTTAGCATCTTTATTATTAAAAGTATACCCTCTACCAGTTCCTCCCTGGTAAGGAAGAGCATGAAACGAAACTGGAGTACAATATAACAAGGTCCTGAATTCAAGTAACTACACAGGTACACATCTACCCCAGTTTCGTAGCTCAAAAATCCGACGACCAACTATCCTTTTTGCAAGAAAAACATGTAGTTAAAGCAAGCAGACTACAAAACAAATATTCTGAGCTGGAACAGCAAATATTTGAAGACCCTGCTGATGAGTATATCCAGACATCAATGACTATTGGTCTTGATGGGATTTGGCAAGCTGCTTTACTTGAGAAAAATCAATGGAGTGTGCAAATTAGTGCTTACATATTGAAACTGATCAAGATAGAACAGAATCTCTATTCATTTGTAAGAGGAAAATTTTGGTGAAATAAACAAACATGAAAAACAACAAATCTTAGGAAGTATCAGGGAAAGTAATCAAAGAGCAAGAAATTGCGCAAAGAGTGTTATCAAGTGAAACTCACACTTCGAGAAGGTCAGCGTATCAAAGGACAAGGATGAATTGCCTTCCCTGCATCCAGAGTTCCACCATCTCCATTACAGACATCTCAGAAAAGATAGAAACATTTGAAAAAAAAAGAAGCCTAACTAGTGAAGTCCTTGGACTCCATCTACACCTATAAAGCAGCTGAGTGAAAGCTGCAAGCCAAAAATTGGCAACACTTGCTTCACCTAATCAGCTCCACCAACTGCCAGTCTTCATGCTTCACAAAGCAATCAGCAATACATGTTTGCTCCATAAAGACGAGCCGAGCAATTTGACTAAGTACCTAGAACATAATGTCCTCAAAACTTCTCTCACCCAACAAGTGTATGGAGAATAAGATCAGAAGTTCTGAAGAATTTCGGCAAAAGAATATGGAGAATATAACCTTCTATTCTAACCAAGCAATGGAAAGATCAGACTTGACTAATCAAGATTTCAAGTCTTCATAAGTTATTAACCACATCAGGCTTGGGCACAAAGACAGACTATACCAGCCAAGGTGAAGTCAAGCTCATAATCGTTCCAAGCTTATATGAGTATGCATATCTATGAGCTACACTGGGAGTTCATTAAGAAGTGAAACGATGTCAAAATTTACAAGAAACTAAATGTATTTAAATAACTAGAAGATAAAAACTAATCAAAAAGAGAAGACCTCTGGGAAGCTTTTTTCCCAATGATGGCCTCCCAAACTACCGGCAAAAATGGACCTTTCTTCTCTAAGTATTCCCTCATAGCTTTTTCATCAAAGAGAAACCCCTTCTGCCTCATCGTAGCAATTAAGCTCTTTGCATCTTCCAAACCCTTCTCTCGACAAAACCCATCAACTAAGCCAGTAAATGTGGCCAAATTCAGCGAATGCCCAGCCTCCAATGCCTCCAGGGAGAACTCCACAGCATCGTCCAATCTCTTCCCTTTGCAGAGCCCCTGAATCAACAATCCATAACTAAACGCATTAGGCACCACATTATTATTCTGCATTTTCCTAAAGATCCTAACCGCATCATCAAACTTGTGCGCCTTGCAAAAGCCTTCGACCACAGCAGTATAGATAACCACCTCGGGGATAGTACCCTTTTCGCGCATCAGGCCAAAAAGCTTCATAGCCTCTTGAACCAAACCATCTTTGCAAAGCCCGTCCAGCATTGCCACAGCATTCGGAATAAGTCCAGTTTCCTTCATTTTCTTGAATATCTCTTCGGCATCTTGCGGTGGTGCGGCGGCTTCCGACTTAGCTGCAGCGGCGGCAGCTTCAGCTTGAGACACATCTGTCTGATTACTATTCACTTTATTATCCTTATCCTTATTCTCAATCCCAAGCTTAAATCTTTCGAGAAAATCAGCTCCCCCTTTATCCCTGTTGAGATTATTGTTTTCGAATCGTAATGGCCTTCTATTGCTGTTGTTATTGTCAGCCCTCAAAGGTCTATTGGGTATGGGGTGTGGTGGAGAGTTTGATTTCATTGTCGGGTTGCGATTATTAGCATCAGATTGGAAAAGATCATCGAAGTTATTGTTAGAATTCGTGGTGAATGAGCGTAGCAATTCAGAGTTGTTATTGTTGTTGTTGTTAATGGAGAAATGATAAGAAAGAATGCGTTTGCATAGAGAAAGAGAGTAGTTGTAGAAGGCCATACCTCCTCCTCTTCCTCCGATGATCCGCGCCGGAGCCATGGAAGATAGTTCCGAGATGATGACGATAAAGATGATGAAGAAGAAGAAGGAATTGATGTGATAAACCCTAGTGAGTTTCCCCCAAAAGTAAAACCCAAGCATGAAGCACCCAACACTTATTTTGGTCCAATTTCCAATTAAAATAGGATCTTGTAGGGCAAATAAAGAAATATCAAATTGAAATAATATGTTTAGATTAGGGGGAGAACGTTTAATATAGTTAAGAAAAAGATAACATAAATTAAACTCATATGTTCTTTTATATTTTAATTAGAGTATAGCTAAACTATAATATAAAAAATTAACATTTTTACATAAATTTTATAATTTAAGGCTTTGAACCTGTTTGCATTGGCTTTTTTTATAAAAAATATTTTTTGTAATAAATATTTAGATTATATTTCCAAAAATTTGAAACTTCGGAGGGGAAAAAAACTCATTTTTAGTTCCTTTTTTTTAGGTCAAATTTTTAGCACTTTTTTTTTCAGATTTTGAAAAAAAAAACGTTTTAAAAAAAGACAAATCCAAATGAGCTCTTTTTAAATAAAACTCATGTAGCATCGAAAGATAGGTATATAGACCATTGTTTCGATTTTTTATGTTTTTTTTTTTGATTAATTTGGCCAACTATACAGGAGTATTCAAATCCAAACTGTTAAATTTAAAAAAGAAGAATAATTCTAAATTTGATGATATAAAATCAACTTTTAAAAAAGTTAAGATTAATATAGATATACACTTAAACATAATATATTTGTCAATCACAATATTCAACTTCTCCCCAAAACCAATACCTAAATTCTCATTAATCGTCATCCCAAAAATATTATAAACATTTACAGAAACGGAATGATCCATCAGTGCCCTATGATAGGATTAGGCTTTTTATTGCTATATCTGCCATGGCTTCTGCTGGTTGCTCTTGATGGGCTTTAGGCTTTTCAAATGTTGTGTTAATGGGTCGTTTCATGGGGCCTCTTCAATGGGTGTTGCTGTGAGATGTCTTTGGGCTGCTCAAGCGGGTCACTTCTCCTCTATTATCCTCCAACAGATTGTAGAACTATATAAGAACTTCAGAGATGACCCAACAACCAATGGGGTTGATTTAGACACGGCCAACAGATAAGTTAAAGCAATATGGACAATGAGAAGCAGTAAAAAAGAAAAACTGCTGGGCTCAATACGTTCATACGTGCGAAATGAGTCAAAACTTATATATTACAAAACAAAACTTTTGGATAGGTTAGGAACACATAAAGCTTATGACATTAAAGTGGAGACTAGATATGGTATACCTAAAAGAAGATTACTCGTAATCTCAATTGGGTTTCCTGTGGACCAGGTGCTTTTTCGCTATGGGACCTCAGTTCCTCTAATCACGCTAAAGGCTTAACCCATCATTTAGTTTGCCAAATAAAGTTGGCGAGTCATTTTCCGTGTCTCATTGTGCCTTTCTTCAGTCAAAAATCTCTTAAACCTGTCCACAGCCAAAAACTGCCTTTACCAACCTCCTTGCGGTTTAAGGAATGGGTTAAATTAGAAATGGCTCCACGGGCATTTTAACAGTTTTACTACTAATAATAATACAGCCTTTTTCGGGGCACCACTATGTAAATAACGAGTGGAGCCCGATCACCAATTAATTGACAAATTTTGACGCGTAGTATGTCTATACCAAACACTAAATCAAGAGCATTCATCTAAAGTATAAATTAAGATAAAACTTGTCAAGAGTCGCATTTGACATCAACACTTATCGTTGGGCATCGCTAGGGACCGTCAAGATTACTATGTTACAGCCACTCATGTTGCACTTTTCCTTCTTTTTAACTTTCACTATAGGCTTTTCCGCTACAGGAACGTGATGCGTTTGTCACTTCTTATTCATGCTTCTAGTAAGCAACCTTCCGGGCAGACCCGGCGCTAAAACACACGCACACTGGTCACTGGGCTCGCTCCTGTGTATGAAAGAAAATCGGCAGGTCCATTTTCATCAAGCCACTATTTTTCTCCCAAACATCATCATTATCGTCACCATCCCATATCATAATCTCAAATTCCAATTCAAAATCGCTTTTAAAAGTAGTATATTTTTTATCATATAATTTGCTTGGTAGTTAGTTAAGGCCTCAAGCATCGCTATCAGGTCGAAAAGTTTGGAATTTTCTGAAACCTGAGCTTCTCAACTTAGCTAAAGAATGGCTGAGGCAATTCCACAAACGAAAAAGATCATCAACCCACGAGTGGAAATTGATACTTCACCCCCTTTTGAATCGGTTAAGGAAGCAGTGAATCTTTTCGGAGGCAGATCAGCTCCTTGGACTTCCCAGCAGTTGCAGCTTCCTTTAGATGCTGATAGTCATGTGAGTTTCTTGAATTTCTTTTAGAAAGTTCAATCTTTCTTTTTTGGAATTTCCCCATGGCCTTTTCTTATTCTATTTGCTAATAAGTGCAGTAGTAACTTTCTGGCATTTTACTACCTTGAAATCCATATGAATGTTCTCAAGAAATATGCTTAAGCAGATTTTGTATAGTGTTTGTGTTGATATTAGAAGCACGAAAGACTGAAGACTAAGAGGGTGTTTGGCTGTGCTTATTTGCATCTTATAAGTACAAAATAGTAAAGAGTATATAAAGAGTACTTTACTGTAGATGCTTATGAGCATCCAAGAATTTGTTTTAGTGGGGACTCTAACATATAACTTAAGGATCATATAAATGAGCTTCTTTTTGTCGGAGCTAATTTATTTTCTTGGTTCATCCTTGCTGGAGTCTGTTCTAAATTGTAAAAATGTAAATGTTTGCAGAGCAATAGAGAGGTCATTGACATTAATAAGATGGAGGAGCAAGCAGCAAGATTGGAGAGGGTGCTGATCACGAGAGAGCGCGAAACGGTTAACGTCTTAAGGGAGCTTGAAGATGCAAAATCATTGGTAGAAGATCTGAAAGTGAATTTGATGCAAGGACAAGGTTCCACCTTAGTCACTAGTCCTGTGTTAAATCCCGAAAACTCTCTGTCGGGTCGCGGTGAGCAACCAGCCGACATGCTGAGCTTGTGCCCACCTGCTGCTCTTCCTTGTTCAATCTTGATGAATTTCGACAAGACCACAGCGAACCTGAACAAAACAGCAATTGATCTTTCTGTAATTAGAGCTTCTGTTGAGTCTCTTAATAAGATAATGAGCAAAGAAAAGGGCTTGATTGAAAGAAGCAGTGAGGCGAAATTTTTGCATTCTGCAGCAGCAATTCCAGTTGTGGAGAATCACAGGATATGTAGGGCAACACTGGGGATAGATGACAAAGAAGAAATCAAATTTGGAGCTGAGAATTCTGCCAGCTTACCATTTGAGCATCCGCTGTTCAATTTCGAGGCCGAGCAGTTCAAGAAAATGGTAGAAGCTTCCAGGTATGAGATCATGCAGGCGATGTCAGAGATAGAAAGGACAAAAGTGAGTATAAGAATGGCTGAAATGAGGCTGCACGCAGCTAGAAAGATTGAGGAAGCGGCTAAAGCAGTTGAAGCTATCGCGTTTTCTGAAAGCAAAGCTCTGCTCAATGGTGATAACTCACCAGAACCATACCTGCATAAGCCTGAGGAAATAACTCTTTCATTTGAAGAGTACAATGCCCTTAGCTATAAAGCCAAACAAGCTGACGAGATGTGCAAGACAAAGTTCATGGATGCCAATGGCGTCTACAAGGACAAACAAGCAAGTCTGTACCCCCAAGAAGCTTATAAGAAAAGCTCCCTGGAAGCAGCTTTTACCCAAGAAGGTGATGTCTACAAAAGAGAGGTTCTTGAGGATGGCTTTCACATAGAGAGATCAGAATACGAAAAGATGCAAGATTCAGGGCATGGCTCAGACAAATTTACGTTCAGAAATTTCCATCCATCCATCGACCAAAATGATTCATATCTGCTCCCTGGAGATGATGCATCAAACGTTGCCGAAGACAAAAACGTGCCATTCTACAGGTCTACGATTTCGATTGGTGATATACTCACCAGGAAGTTGATTTTGCAAAATGATGTCAGAGTAGGAAAGAATGTGGAAGCTCGAGCTGAAAAAAGGCAGAGGTCTCTAAGCCAATTGCTTCGGGAACAGAGTGGCCTCATGTTGCATCATTCAAAATCCACGAAAGATGGGAGCGTAGAGAAACACTTCGTTGCGCGAAAGAAGAAATTTGGTTTTATCCGCGTACCACTTTCGAAGAATAACAAGAAGAACACGCGGGTCTCAAACTAAAGTTAATCTTATTGAGGAATTAAAATGAGCTAACGAGAAAATGGTTCTAAATACAAATGGGTGGTGTCATAAAATCGACATGATGAACCCTACCCAGTGGTGAATGAGAGTTTCTTTTGTTTGGTTGGGTTAACGTAATTGCTTTGCTTGCTAGGTTTGTTTTCTCTGGGGTTCGAGGTATTGCTTCTTGCTAATGACATTGTAATAGTGGTGCGTGTGATCATTATTGTGTGTATGACCTCTCCTTCCATTGATTTTATATGTTATCTGGATGTAATATTCTTCTCGGTTCTTGTAATGCGAAAAATCTTTTGATTTTGATGAAACATTGTTCATTGGGAATGTTTGTGAGAGGATGGAAAAGGACAAGTTAGAAGCATCCATTTAGAAAATTTTTGTCGTATAAAAAATGTGTTAATAAACGGGTTGAAATATGAGAGTTGATATGGAAAGCTAAGTCACGTTATGTGGGACGTCTCTTTGTCTGAGGCAATCTTCCATTTCACGTACGAAGAAAACAAAATCAAAATCTTCTTTAAGTCGAGGAGACGAGGAAGAAGCAGTATTATCTACATCTCCTTCAGCAAAGCAAGTCAAGCGGACTGCATTTGGGGCTTCGACAATTCAAAAGTAGTAGAAGGGCCTTTAATATTTTTTTTTCTTTTTTAAATAAGACAGCACCAATATAAAAGATTAATTATCTTTGGGAAAGGGACTCCCCGTACATCATCCCAAAAGTTTTTTAATTGCAACTGGAAATTTCTCTAAATGTGCTTTTCCAATGCGAGTGTCGTTTCAAATTTCACTAATCAATCAATACACTTATTAGTTTCTCTATAGATATATGATAACTAAAATTTTCAATGACTCAACATTTTCCTATATTCCTCAACAAATGGAAGCTTCTTTACAGATATGTGACCGCTAGAATTTTGGGTAACTCTACATTTTCCTATATTCTTCAACAAATGGAAAATTGGACCCTGTCTGTTACGTGTTATCCTTGATCAAATGTGTCAAAACTTGATAATCATTCTCAACGTTCAAAATTGTGGCACCCCTCTCATACTAGCACTAATGCATCGATCCCATCAGAATTCTAAAGTTCTTTTTTCTCTTTTTTTTTTTCCTTTCAAACACTGTGAAAGTGCTATAAGAGTGTCTATGTGACAATCTTTACTCTATTATTTAGCTTATGCTTTAATCTATTATCTACTATCAATATTCATTGTTACCTTTAAATTTGAGGTATGATTGTCAATAAATTAATTTTCTAAATAATATTATGATTGTCAATAAATTAATTTTCTAAATAATATTCTTTTGTGAGTATTTAAAATTAGTATTTAAATCCATCTTTTATTATTACTCTTTTTTAACTTGACTAAATTTAATGTTTACTATTAAAAATAAATCAATTAGTACAAAATACAAGAAAACTAGTGTTTCAAGCTAGGTGATGAGAACATTTTAATACTCCTTCAATTCAAAGCAAAACTTGATTGAGAAAAGAAAAAGAGAGAGAGAGATGTGAACATTTTAATACTACTTCAATTCAAAGCAAAATTTGATCCCAAAAAGCAAAGAAATCAAAGCAGGGAAGAGCTAAGAGGCTGTTTGGACTCGTTTATTTGTGGCTTATAAATACCAAATAATAAAAAGTATGTAAAAAAATACTTTTTTGAAAGTATGTAAAAAAATACTTTTTTGAAAGTATTTATAAGCAGCAAAATAAGCCAAGCCAACCACCCTCTAAGAGGAAAAGAAGCATTACTCGAATACGATTGCACCAGCGACTCTTCGAGGGAAAATTAGCACAACAATTATTTAGCATGCGCAAGATAATTAGTAAATAGTGGCCCGCCCCATCATTTTCATATAAACCAGATAAACATTGGAAATGCGCATAATTAAATGGTCGTTATACCCACTGTAATTTCTATGTTGGTCTCCTTATATAAATTCCTTGTGTTATTTTAGAAAAAAAATTACAAAATCCGACTTAAACTAACTTTGACACGAAATTTAGATGCTCGACTTTGCAAATCAAAATCAAGTGTCTTGTCTATAAGTTTGGTTTGAGCTAAAGTGCCCAACCAAATATAGGTATTATAAGTGTTCTAGTCTTTTTTTTTAAAAAAAGAAAAAGAAAAAGAAAAAGATGAGATTGCCAACAGAGATCCCAATTAATAAATAAAATGGCCATTTTAGAATCGGGAAACTTTGGATGACTAAAACGGGATTCAAAAGACAATGGCCTCTAAAAGTTTGACCTTGAAACTTATATGTTTAGGTGATTTTTACTTCTTGACTCTACAATTCTAATTTATTATGTTTCATAACAAGAGCATGGAAAGTTTGTATTTAGCTTGTGTTCTATCATCAAATTAGCATTTCCAATTCTTTTGTAATTTGATTAATCAACTGCTTATAAAGAGCACTAACGTACCAAACTAAAAAGGGTTTAGGGTTCAAACTTTTGGATTGGAAAAAGAGGATTAATTCACCATATCATCATCAACAAAATGTAGGGGTGAGCACTATTCAATTAAAATCCGAATAACTTAACCGAATCTAACTGAATTCTTCAATTTAGTTCTGTTAATTATATGTTCAGTTCGGTTTTGATTAGTAATTTTAGGGAATTTGGGTGTTTGGTTCGTTTAAGATGTTTTACAAAAATTTCAGTTAATAACCAAATAACCAAAAATATGGAACGACGTCGTTTTGTATGGGTATAAAAACAAAAAATATAGGGCTTTTGATATCATTGCAGGCCCCCCCTCTTGCCATTTGCCCTTTGCTTTCAGACTTTAGACGCATCTTTAATTCACAACGCAGCACCATAGCTAGTTGGTCAATCCTTCATACCCAACTATGCTGGCACTGACACTCACATCGGCAATCAACCGTGAGTTAATATTTTCTTTTTCTTGTTTTCTTTTATTTTCTGTTCTCTGATTTTTGTTTTGAACTTTTGCTTTTGCTTTTTCATCTTTTGTGTTTAATATATTCTTTTGTGTGATTATAATCTATATTTGACAGGTTTACATGCGATTAGCACATCTCAAGCTGTGGATTATATAGAGGCCTTAAGCTAGCTAAATAGTCATGGTTGATTTGAGAAGAATATGTGGGTTAATTACATCTATTTTTTCATTTGTTGATGACTTAAGAAGAACTTGTTCAATCCCTTCTATTTTTTTTTAATATTTTAAATATTGCTCTTTCGGTTAATTTGTCATAGCTTCCAGCAAAATACATGGCTTTGAAAAATTTCGGTTAATAACCGAAATCAAAGCAAAGCAAATTGGTTAGGTAATTTCAGTTAGTAATAGCATTTTGTTTGGTTTTGGTTAGCATTTTTAAGAAATTCAGTAATTCAGTTAGTTAAATTCGATTTCGATTAGATTCAGTTATAACCAAATGCTCATCCTAACAAAATGTAGAATATTACTTTGTATCAACCCTCGAAACCCAAACCACTTATTCTTAATTCTCAAAAAAATTAGAACGAGATGGAATAAGATATAAATATTTGGGGACTGAAACCAAATAGTGAAAATTCATACATGAGAACTTTAAAAGGGATAGGAACTAATTAGATTTTTGAATCATCTCAATTAGTATTTAGAAGATTTTAGTTTGGATTTTAAGCTAGTCAAACTAGCCATTGACTGGGAAAAAAGAAAAAAAGCTCAAAGTCCAATTTAAGTGAGCAAAAAACGTGTTTGTTTTTAACAAAAAGTATTTTTTTAAATGGCTTTTAAGTATTAAAAAAAAGAAGAAAAACACTTCAACTCTAACTTTTATTTTTATGACTTTAAGCACTTATCTTTTTATCTTTATAACTATATTGTATTCAAAATCAACACATTCATATTATATATGTCATATATTAAAATATAATATGTTAGTAGAATATTTTTATAAACAAATAATAATTATGTTTGTATATTTTGTTTCAACTCACATTTTGTTGTAACTCTTTCGTGGTCATTTCGGGACTATAAATTAATTTTTAACACTACAAACCAAACATATAAAGATTTATTTTTATAACCAAAACTTTTATTTAAACATATAATTATCTAAAATAAAAAATAAAAGAGTTATTTAATCAAAAATATTTTAAATAACTTTTTTATAGGTCAATTTAAATGTATTCTTTTTTTTTTTTAATAATTTAAAGTAATCATAGTTCTCCTCTCCACCCAACCATTAGTGGCCACGTCGGAGCCCAAGCAATCCAAACTCCTTTCACGTTTCACTCCCTCACTGGCTCCGTACGCTTTCCAACTTTTCCGAGTCATCCGCGCCAAATCTTTCGACTTTTTCATAAAGCGCTTCTTCTCTCTTTTATAAGTATTGCTCCCGCCTCTCCCGCGCATTATAGAGCCAAATTCAACTCTTGCTAAAATGCACTGAATTGAGTATCTTTTACACAATGTTATAATTATATAATCGTCGTGTTAAAATGGGGGTTTTTTTTTTTTTTTTTGGTTGTTTTTTGGGGTAAGAGTCGCATGATGGATTTGTATATATAGTGGGAGAAAAGGAAAAGAAACAAAAAAAGTGGGGGAAATTTGAAGAGCGATTTTGAAGGAAAGGTTGCTTTCAATGACTTACCTACCAAGAAGGAGGAAAAAGGTCCAAGCAGTCCAACGTGGTCCAGATGGAAGCGCTTTTAAAAGATGGTTTTAATGATTTTGGCGTATGAAATTATCGAAAATGCTTATATTTGTATGTATATATACATTTAATATTGTTTATGGGTGTTGTGTATGCAGTGAAGGCTGTGGTGTTCTAGTAGCAATTGCTTTGGCTGACATGCACGAGTGTGAATCGAATGAGAATGCTAAGAAGTTGAAAGTCTCGAGTGGTAAAGAAAATGCGGAAATGCATAAGTTTCAGGACCAACCCAGATCAGCTTTTCGCTTCTTCGTGTATATTTCTCTGTTACTGTTATTTATTTAATGGGATTAATGCATGTCATTTTTTTTTTTTAATTTATTTGTTGTAGAATCTTTTCAGTTTCATCTGAAAAGAATGGTGTATTTACATTCATATAGACGACTTCACCTAGTTAAATACGACTTTTGTTTTGTATGGTTTAATTTGATTGTGACGAGTAAGATAACGTGTCTTTGATTGGATGGTGTTGTAGTGAAGAATTTGTGAAGACATGTGAAGAGGAAAATGAGGTCGATGTTGATAGAAAGGCTGTTGAAATATGGAAGAATATGTCAGCTTCTGTAAGGGAACTCTAACTTAAATATGGTTGATTGATTTAGTCAAATTTTCAACTGGACCTTTAATGTTTGATTTTGTTGGTGTTTTCATTTCAGGAGAGGCAGCCATATGCCATTCAAGCAGATAAGCTCAACTCAGCTTATGCCAAAGCTTTGCTTAAGGAGGAAAATGACATCTTATGGGTAATTTGGCTTGT
Organism: Cordia subcordata; assembly: GCA_028554755.1. NCBI lineage: Eukaryota > Viridiplantae > Streptophyta > Magnoliopsida > Boraginales > Cordiaceae > Cordia > Cordia subcordata. The sequence goes on along the minus strand of JAPTOF010000006.1, from coordinate 2,707,452 downwards.
CCTCTGGTGTCTCTGATTACATAGATTGGCCATAATAATGGATCATCAATGAAGAACACCCATCAAATTAGTTATGATCCGTCATCAATTATCTAGATTTAATTTTCCAGTTGAATTAGTGTATACTAGCATATCAATTTCACCCAAAGCTGTTATTATTACAAATTCATAGGTCATGTATGATTATATTTTATCTGTTCCATAGGCTTTTTTTTTTTTTTTTAAATTTCTTACGCATCGTGATGAAGTGTTTTGATTCTGTAGCTATCTGATCCCCGACATATTTTGTTAGGCTAGCAAAAATTTTTCCTTCTTTTCTGTGAAAGGACTTACTAAATGTAGCAACAAATTCTTGTTTGGAGGTCGATGATGAGGCAGATTCTGCAGGGGTTGGGAAGTTTGATAAGGTTTGTTTCTTGCACGGTCACGATGTGTTACACTACTTATATTTCCAGCCGATCAATTCTTAATGCTATCCTATTCTTCTCTAATCCTGTAGTTGAATTCTTCATTGATCATAATACCAACTGAATCAGTTTGATTTACATAGGATTATGAAGATTGCTATACTTGTGAGAATTCAGGGGACTCTGGTGGCTTGTGGTCTGATACAAGTGGCAGCTTCCACATCTTCAAAGGGTACTTCCTAACCTCTCCCTACCTTTGCCTTCATCTGTAAGAAGTCTGATGTGTTTGTGCTCCCTACTCGTGAAAATTTAGGATAGTTGCATTTGAAGTTTCCTGGAGGATTCTAAACCCAATAGAAGAAAGAGTGTTCCCTATTTCCATTTATGTTACTTTAAGGCTTCTGCAATGCTTGTGTACTGTTCTTTCACCTGAAAATTGAACTTCTCTTGTTAACCAGTGCTACTATGAATCCATGGACGTTTGAAGAATCTCTTTGAACACTGCATACCATCCTTGGGCTTGGAGTTTCTTTTTCAGAATTAACCTTCTTGCATTGGCGAACATCAAAGACTGGGGCGAAATTTTCGCCATTGCATACCCAAGTGGAGGCAAGTCAAGTCATTTTGGCTATTGTAATTACGGATCTTACTATTCTAGAATCGTATTCATTCTGGGCTTTTGTTTCTTCATATGTTCACAAGGTTTTCTAATGGTTATCATTCTTCTGATGCATGTATCTTGAGATAAGGGGAAGTTATTGAGCAGATATGTTTTTGCTCAGTTTTTTTTTCTTTTTGACTCGGAAAGCCAAGTTTTGCTGCCATCTTACTGCTGTTGTGTATTTGATGGACATGTCTGAACATGAATTTAAGGATGATATTTGAGCTCTATCCTTTGTGTAAACTTCAAATTCGGACCAATCACAAGAAACTGTACTAATCATGAGAAAGGGATGTGACTTAACATATAAGATTAGATAGGGCATTGGAGTAAGTTGGTAGTGCTAAATTAAATCGACTCTTACTTTACTTGGTAGGGCAGGCTCCAGTTGATCCTACCGAAATACAAAAAAAATTATTCAGGAATTCATGGATGGCCCATGGTATGAGCATGTCAATTTGTTTTGAGCTAGGGTCTCTTTAAGTTGTATTAGATTTTAAATTAATTTTTATTACGAGAGGGGCGGTGAGGGAAAAAATCTCCCAACAATGGGATTTAGGACTCGTTTGGATTGGTTTTTTTTAAAAGCGTTTTTTTTAACAGTTTTTGAAAAATAATTTTTTTTGAGAAGTTGAAAATTCTTGCTTATAAAAAAAGTTGTATTTGAGTTTTTTTTCAAATTTTTGATTTTTTTAAAGTCAAATTAAGTAGTTATTGCAAATTTAATATAATTTTTTTAGGAAAAAAAGTATTTTTTTTAAAAAAAAAGTCAATCCAAACAGGCCTTTAAACTTGTTTTTTTTTTTTAAATGGTCAAATTGTTATCACTTAACAATTTTCGTTATCGTTTCAGCTAACAATTTCTTGGTATGAACATGGCAATTTGCATAGGGATAAAAAACCTGCTTCCACAGTAATGAAGCCAACCAAGACGCTGACCTACTTATCAACTTGATGCAAACTGGTTCATTTGTTGTCTGTTTTGTAGCTGATGCTTTTCAGTCTGAGAGAATTTGTCTGTACCTGTGCTATCTGATTAATGCGGAACAAAATGAAGCATATTCCTCCGTTCAGATTTCATCGAAGAAAATGGCACCTGTGTACGTGGTGTTAAAATGGGTTGCAGAGGAATCGTATGATGACATAATAATTTAATCTTTTTTAATGATTTGTAAGAATGTAACTCACTATCTTTTTAACTCACATCTTACTTGAATACAAAGCATGAAAATTCATCAACTGGGCTCCATCAAAAAACGGTTGAAAACTTAATATAGACGGGTGCGTAAAGGGCAATTCAGGTCCTGTGGGTGCCGGGGAGGTCTTTAGAGATGAGCGTAGCAGATGGATGAAAGGTTTTGCAATCAACTTGGGAAGCGCCACCAACAATAATGCAGAAGCTAGAGCGCTATAGGAAGGCCTCGTGATAGCCCAACAAAGCGAGATTGCTAAACTAGAAATTGAGACAGATTCAAAAGTGTTAATAAATTGGAGACAAGGGAGTCAGTGCTCGAACAATGAACTGTGCCCAATGTTGGAAAGTAGTAAACGAATATTAGCATATCAAAATGGGTACTCATTGAAGCATGTCTATAGAGAAGCTAACAAAAGCACGGATTGGATGGCAAACTTTGGCCTAACATTACCATTGGGAAGTTTTCACTTTGACGTTCCACCCGAACCGCTGAGAAGAATCTTAGGAGAAGACACAAGGAGAGTCCCCTTTCAAAGATTAGTTTTTATGTAATGTAGTAAGTTTTACCTCCTTATTTAAAAAAAAAAAAACTCACATCTTGCTTGCATTAAATACAGGAAATTATTATCACCTTCTTATACAATATACAAGTTATTCGATATTATAGTATCACATGACATAACGAAAAATTTTAACAAAATAATGATTTGATTGTGTTTAACGGTTTATAGGAACATTACTCGTGATCTTCTTGTTTAAATATTGAAGGGAATTTTTCAGCTTAAAAATTATGAGATAGTTACAATATCACAAGCTCCAAAATCTAATTTCGATTACAAACAATGAAGATAAATTAGCCGATTTTTAGTCAAGAATTCAAGATGTTGCCAAGACCAACTCCTAAGTTTGGTCTTCATTGAAGGGCCTTTTGGGCTTATAAGTGATCGTTATTGGATAACAGCTAAACAGTAGGTCCAAGTTAGAGCGTATATATTTCACGAGTCTTTCTTCAATTTCAGAGCTGTGAAATATATGGCAAAAATGGAAAACGCTCTCAGCTTCGGAAACTCCTCTCTGGTATCTTCATTGCCGACGACGTCGTTTCCTCCTCAGTCACCTGCGAGCCTCAGACCAACGGTTCATTTATTAGTCCCTACAAAATTATCTTTATCTGTTAAGTTCTTTTCTTTATTCTTTTAATTGATCTTTTTTTTCTCTGGGAAAAAAAATAGAGATTAAAACGTCCAAACAAAGTTGAGCAGCAGAAAAGATTGAAGCTGGTGATAAGTAAGGCTTGTGAGTCCCACGAAAATGGCTCCTTTAATGGGTTTCCAATTAAACCCAGCAAACTTTTCATTGAAGAGGTAATTTCAACCCCTTCTTGGTTTTTTCTATTATTCACACCTATGATGAAAGTTATAATTCAAATTTTTTTTTTAGAAAAATAATTTGTTTTATATTTTTTTTTATTTCAATAATGGTGGGCTTTCTTCAGAGTTTAATATAGATAAGAAATTTGGTGTTTTCGAGTGTCAGAATTGGAAGTTGGGTGCATTTTCCTAATTTAATTGCCTTTGGAGTTGTTATCTTTTGGCAAAAGAAAAATAAGTAGGCTAGACTTCGATATTTATGTTGAATTTTTATAGGCAATTGGAGCTGAATATGGAGAAGGTTTCGAGACTTTTAGACCAGACGGACCACTCAAAGTTGATGTGGTAAGCTGCAAGAGAAAAAGGGTTCTGCTGGATAGACTGCAAGAGGGTTATGGCGAATTTGTCCATTTAACTTCATTTTTGTTTTTACTGTGGCATATATAGGACTTTCTAAATGATAGACTGCAAGCGGGTTTCCTTCAAAGAATCCGTTACGCTATGAAGCCTGATGAAGCTTATGGGCTGATATTTTCTTGGGATAATGTTGTGGTAAAGTTTCATCATTTTTTCATATGTTTCAAGATTTTGTTAGTGGAAGTGATTCAAATTATTGAACTTTGTGAGTAAATGTTGATGGAAGTATAATCTACATAAAATACTGAAGTCACACCATTATTTGTTAATTTTCTTGCCAAATGAAGCTAGGTTCAACGCGTGATAATTTTTTTCGGAGATGACTATGTTATCCCTGCTCAACAAACTGCTTTCTGCCAACTTCTCATCTGTATCAAGCCCACGTGTTCCCCATAGAACAAGGAAAAAACACTATTCCTTGCGATTTTAAAAAAATATGGAACAAGATTATTATAGTCGTTTCTGCTAGTCTTTCAAGATCTTCTTTTAGTTTATTTGTATCCTTTCTCAGTCTGTTGGATAGATGAAGATGCATGAAGGTATGAGTGCCAGATACTATATCTCCGGGGGACGAATGATTTGTAATATGAGCGTGAAATGCCTTTAAGTTGTACCTTCTTTATCATTTATATAGCTTTTTCTTTATGGTTCACTCTAAGAAGGCAGCTTATCTTGGAGGCTTAGGCCAAAAAAGAAAATAAAATCCCTGGAGGCTGAGTTTCTTATGGGACTGGGAAAGAGACCCAAGGACTAAGGAAGCTATAATCTCTAGAATGCCTTTTAAATGATTCAAACATATTAAAGCAACTTAACTGCTACTGGACTAGTTCTTTTTTATTCTTTTTTCGGGAGTCAACTGATCCCCTCTGAATAGTGTGTTAATTGGTTGATGATATGCTTTCGTCACATTTGTCCCCTTGTTCATATGCTCTAATATTTAGATGAAAATATTACATTTAACCACCTACTTAACCTTACTTTTCCTTGAATAATATGTTTCAGGCGGATACTCGAGCTTTGAAGTTAAATGCTTGGGAACAGCTTGCCTCAGAAGAAGGTAAACTGTCTTTTCCTTTCGAGATTGTCTTCTTTGTTGACATACAATGAATTCTACTTTTTTCCCCATTTTGGTGGCAACATCCTTTTCCAGTAAACAATGGTTAGTTTGCTAAATATTGTTCATAACTTCATCTTTCAGTTTGGAAACTTTATTTACCTAGGAATATTAAATTGTATCAAACATTTTTACAGTGTTGGATTTGCTAAATTGTGAGGGTACTATTTTTTTTCTGCAGGAAAAGAGATTCCTGAAGATGATGATACAAAACGGCTTCTGCTTTTTGCAGGTGCTGATCATGCTATACATAAGGTTTGGGAATTTGAAATGGTAGAAAAATTTCTAAATATTTATTCTGATTGTTGGAAGAATGTGAAAGTTTCTCTCTAGGTTTAGCACATTCTGGTGAATTTTGGTTGGTTTTCTAGAACTTGATCTCAATTAAGATCTTAACCATGTTTATTGAGGTTTGTATTCATGTTATGTGTGTTCATTTGACTATATGTCAAACTAGTTTAGAAATGTTTCATCATGGGTTGAATGGCCCTTTTACTAGTTTGTCAGATTGACATTTAGATGTTGTTGCTCATAGTTCTGTTTATATATTAACAATGATATTTATATATCAAATGTGATATATCCTTTGAACATTGTGATGAATACGTAGGTTTTACGATGGGATAGAGCATACAATGATCTGAACAGATTGAAGATGAGGCTTTCCCAGTTATATTATGACAATCTTCTCAAGGTCAGGCTTTTTCCTTGAACGACTCCGTATTTCCTAATGACAGCTAAAATACTGTGACAAAGTTTATCCTTGTCTTCTTCTCCAGCTTTCTGAACCTATAGAAGGACTGAAAGAATGGTTAGATGCTGTATCCACTGCTCGTATACCTTGTGCTGTCGTGTCGAGTCTTGATCGAAGAAATATGGTCAGTGCATTAGAACGCATGGGTCTTTTCAAGTATTTTCAGGTTCGTAATTTTTTCTGTCTTGAACAAGTTAAGATATTTATATATAGGTGTTTGCCAGTATTTTCCGGCAATGTTACTCACTTCAAGTGAACAAAGTATTTATTCTTTCAGGGAAAACCTGTATCTGTATATTTGTTAGATATCAATGTTCATATCCATATCGTAATAATTTTGCACTCTCTGCCTGGCTTATATATCTGTATACATATGATCTTTTTTGAATGATGGAGTTTATATTAATATGCATTTAGCTGACCAGCATTGTCTCTGGAGCTGCAGGGTATTGTGACAGAGGAAGACGGCATGGAATCGATGGCGCATAGGTTTCTTTCTGCAGCTGTCAAGGTGCAGACCTTTTTCCTTCCCCCCACCCCTCTTATTTATATCAGGAAGTTGAGGAGCTGGCTATCAGGGGCAGAGCCAGGACCTCTCTTTAGCGTTCTTATGTAAATTAGATAAAAAATTAATTACGAAAAATATATAGTATTGATATATTGATGCCATCATAACAGAGGGAAGAGAGGGATGAATAATTATAATGATTGTGAATAGAAGAAGTAAATTTTATTATTGTTCTTGGCATAACTTCATATTTTGAAATTGTTAAGCAATCAACTCACTATTGATGCTAGTTGATACATCTCTTTCTATGTAAGTAATGAAGCAATTATTGAGGATGATCCCAGACCAAAAAATTGTGCTCTACAGTAATGAATTAATTCACATTTGACTATATCTGTTTTATTGGGTTTTTCATGTTTGTTCATTTCTATGTGACAACAGTTGGACAGGAAGCCATCCAAGTGTGTGGTGTTTGAGGATGATCCTAGGGGCGTAACTGCTGCACACAACTGTACAATGATGGCTATTGCATTGATTGGTGCTCATCCGGCGTATGTATTTTGAAAATATTTTATACTGCTAAACTGTGTCTTCGTCTCCTGGTTTGCATGTTGCTAGCTTGAACTTTCTTAAGCCAGTTATTGTAGCCCCACATAAGTATTTAGATACATGAAGGTCAAACTCCCATACCCTTGTAAGGCAGGAAACGAAGAGCAAAAAGGATAGCTGATGTTGCCAAAATATATAATAGCATGTGCAGTGTTCTCAAATGTAGCCTATCTTCAGTGATCTTTCTGATTTACCTAAATTTTAACTTTGGGATTTGAAACATGCAGGTATGATTTAGACCAGGCCGACCTTGCAGTTGCAAGCTTTAACGAGCTATCTGTAATCAATCTTCGGAGACTATATGCTCACAAGGGTTCTGCTTTTATGGACCTACAGAAGCAAATTGTGGAGAAAACTCCTCCGAAAAGGAAGCTTACAATTGACACTATATTGTAATTAATCTTAGTCGCGCATACCATCTCTTCGCAATTTCCTGTAAATTCATAATCGAGGGGAATCATTTTTTTGTAAGTTGTTTTCTTCTTCTTTTCCTTTTTCGTTTGGGTTTGGGGTAAAGGAGAGCGTAGGCTTTTCCTTTTTCATTTCATTTACTTGTGTTAGATTAACTTTCTCACTCTCTTAGAGGAACTGATAGTCAAGACTCCCTTTGTCTATTCCTAACCTGGAATAGTGGCTTGTTTTAGATGAAGGTGCCTGACTGATCAGAAGCTAATTGTAGTTTCGTAGGATTTCTCTGTTGCTGACCTTTGTGTTTTGTGCTAAATACTGTTTTGAAAACTGATCGTTGCCGCGTTACCAGCAGCAGCTGTTGTGGTGCTATCATGTGTTATTAGTTTTTATCTTGTGTTGCTGTTACTATCGCATGTCATTTGATTACGCGTTGCCATATTCAAAGATGTGTTGCTGGAGTAGATAAAGACATCTTTGGGTAACCTTTGATTCATTTATAAAGAGATTGAAAAGAAGTTGATGTTATTATGTTTGCTTTTTCTTGAATATATTCATGAAGTTCAGTTTGAACTGTGCTCAAGAGATTAAGGCAAGTTGCAATGTGTCGTTGGGGTCAATTTATTTATTATTATTAGTTTTAAACGGAAGAAACTCTAACCGTGGTTTCAATAAAGTCATAGTCTACACGCAATGATTTATCACAAGGAAAAACAGTAGAGTTTGGCCGCACAATCTTTCTTATTTCTCTGAAGAAGGGCTTAAGACAAACCAAACATCAAACGAAGGAAAATGATTGCTATTGTTTCTTCTTTTTTCTTCCTTTTTTATTTTTCTCGGCCGGGCAATGATTGCTATTGTTATTAGGATAACATAGGCAACTTATTTTGTTGTTGCTTTTGCTCGGAAATAAGTCTCTAGAAAAATTACTTGAGTTTGTCTAAAATTGTAAAACTGTACTTTTTAGTTCTAAAGTGCTTAACAAGACAATCGAATTACATTAAAAGAGCTTGCTTGTCAGTGATTAGTTAGATATTTATAAGTATCAAAAGTAACTTCTCGTAACGTTTTATAAGTGCTTATAAGCAGTACCAATCAGACACTATGACACTTCGTTATTTTTTAGCCATTAAACATCAAACATTGAACTTTTTAAAGGTAGCAATTTGGAGTTATCAATTTTTATAGAAATTTTAAAGAGTTAGACTAAATATTCAAAGTCTAAATTTATGATCCATTACGATTCACAAATATTGTTACCACGAATCTTTGATTCATTTATAAAGTGATTGAGAAGAAGTTGATTATGTTTGCTTTTTGTTGAATATATTCATGAAGTTCAGTTTGAATTGTGCTCAAGAGATTAAGGCAAGTAGCAATATGTCATTGGGGTCAATTTATTTATTATTATTAGTTTTAAACGGAAGAAACTCTAACCGTGGTCTCAATCAGGTCATATTCTACACGCAATGATTTGTCATAAGGAAAAACAGTAGAGTTTGGCTATACAATCTTTCTTATTTCTCTGGAGAAGGGCTCAAGATAAACAAACATCAAACGAAGGAAAATGATTGCTATATTGTTTCTTCTTCTTCTTCTTCTTCTTTTTTTTTTTGGCTGGGCAATGATTGCTATTGTTATTAAGATAACATAGGCGACTTATTTTGTTGTTACTTTTGCTTGGAAATAATCCTACGAGAAAATTAATTGAGTCTGTCTAAAATCGTAAATTTGTACTTTTTAACTTTAAAGTGTTTAACAAGACAATCGAATCACACTAAAAGAGTTTGCTTGTCAGTGATTATTTAAATATTTAAAAGAATTAAAAGTAACTTCTCGTAATGTTTTATAAGGACTTATAAGCAGTACCAAACAGACAATACGACTCTTTTTTTTTTTTTAGCTATTAAACATCAAGCATTGAACTTTTTAAAGGTTGCAATTTGGAGTTATCAATTTTTATAAGAATTTTAAAGAGTTAGATAGAGTGATTAGATAATGATTTACCGTGACTAAATATTCAAAGTCTAAATTTATGATCTATTACGATTCACAAATATTGTTACCACGAATCTTTGAGGAGATCTAACATGACGTTTTTTGATTTTTTTTTTTTTTAAATAAAGAGTCAAAATGGTAATCACAACATTTAGGAATCAAAATGAAATTCGCCCAAAAAGTGAAAAAGAAAAAAAATAAAAAAAGGGGATTCAGAAGTCGTATGTAGTCTGGGTGGACCCACCACGAGCACGTGTGAGCAACATGAGACGTGGTCCGAAAATGCTAAAACAAGGAAGATCGATCGATCACATTCGCAGATGATAGATTCGCCACCTTATCTTTCTATCCTCAATAATCCACTTGCATTAACGTTCTACAAAATTTTACATTCTCCTTTGCGAGAGATGTGAACAAGAAATTTCACGAAGCCAAGACAACAACGTCAAGGGAAACAACATGTCTGCCATTTACAGCTCAGTTTCATCTTTCTCTTGCATCTCAATTTCCCCCAAGTCTACTTTCACTTCTTCACGTTTCAGCGTCATCAAGGCCAATCCCACCACCATCTATTGTTCAGTTGGAGGTAACATTTATTGCTTTCTCTTTAATGCTGAAGAATGAGCAAATTTAATAGTTGGGTTGGCTTTTGACTGGTTAATTCAGTGATATTTTGGTGGAATTGAAGTCAGTTTTTGTTCAGTTTTGTTATTGCTTTTGTGGGTGTCTATGTTTTTGCGTGTTCGACGCAGTTGAAAAGCTGATTTGAGTTTGACACAGAAATTGTCAAATTGATGCACGTTAAATAATTCAATTGCCTTAATGATCATGTTACTTTCTGTACTTTTGCCCAATTTTCACTATGCATCGTCATTCAAGAGATGGACTCCAATGAGAAAGTGGAATGTTGTAAACAATTCAATTGCCCCCCGAAACACACATACACACTCATTGACTGTGAGTTTGTGAGGTTTTCCATTCTGCACTGCAAAATTGTGATCAATTTGGTTGAAGCCTGGAGATGCATTTTTGTTCAATATTCTTGGATACTCATGTTTCAAGTCTACTGGAGAATTGTGACATTACTTAAACATGATTTCGAGGAACGTACAATGCCCATGGCGTGTTTTTTTATTGTCGTTTGCTCCTTCTTTTGCATTTGATTTATGGAAGTAATCACGAGTCTGAAATTTGTATTCCAAGTTCACTTTTCCTTGTACGGTGTTTCATTTTATAATACTGAAATGCATCTTCCAGGGACGGTTGCTGAACCAAAATCTGTCAATGCAACGGAGCCTCTTTTGCTCAATGCTGTTCGAGGGAAAGAAGTGAAAAGACCCCCAGTTTGGCTTATGAGACAAGCAGGGAGGTACATGAAGGCAGGTTTATACAAATACCAATTTGTTATGCTAATATTGTAATTGGATGTGTATGCATCGATAATTCCTTCTTCCTGTGGTGATTACTACCCTAAATGCTGGACCAAAGTTTGTAGATTTTGTCCTTAGGGACTAAGACTAAAAATGTTTCCTTACCTTCTCACATTTCTGCTTGTTATTTTCGACTTTAAGTTTTTAAGCAATATCTCTAGCCTTGTACTGGATCAGTCTGTCTGACGGACACAACCAGGAAGGAGAGACCTCTCTTCTCTACATGAACTGTGCGTCAGTAACTCCTAGAGTTATGAACATCTTTAATAGACGAAACCACAAAGAAAAAAGAAAATGCAAACTTGAAAGATTTATCATTTTCAGAGGTGACTTTACTTGGTTGGCAACAACGGCAGACCTCAGTTATTCTGGGGCTTGAAACAAAAAGTAAAACGCTTAATTTGGAAAAGGGGATTATATTTCTCAGCTATTTTGGGCCTTGAAACAAAAAAATAAAGCGCTCAATTTGGAAAAGAGGATTATATTTCAGGTTTGAGCATATCCTGAGGGGTGAATTGCTGGATACCATAGCCCGTAAAAGGTATATCTTTATTTATAGGCCATGCGGAAAAGTTAACACCGAGATAATAACGTAAGTATAATTATTAAAGGGAACTTACCTGAAGCAAGAAGGTTATGTTGCCTTTTTAAAGCTGCAACTTTATGGACAACCCACAAGGAGTAGTCAATTTTATGTCACAAATATCTGTCTGAAGATATTCTAACTGATTTTCATTTTCAACAGCAAAAAGAATTATCTAAGTTCTTACGATCTCATTCTTTTTGAGAAATGAATGATCTTGTATTTTATTATTTGTGATAATGCATATTCATTGTAGTTGACTTCGAGCTGAGATATTTTTGCCTTTCAATTGACAGAGCTATCAACTTATCTGTGAGAAATATCCTTCTTTCCGTGAACGATCAGAAAATGTAGACCTTGTGGTGGAGATATCACTGCAGCCATGGGAAGTGTTCCGACCTGATGGTGTAAGATGCTTTACTCTAGAAAGACCTTCAAATTTGAGCATTAGAGTATTATGCAAATTCAACATTGTGCTCTTTCTTGCAAATCTTGTCGTATTTTTCAAGCTTCATCACTGTAGAACCTTCTTCTGGTAACACATGTCACTAATCCTGCCAAATTTTGTCCCATCTTTGCTTGCCTCACATGTTATATTTTGTTGGAAATTGATTGGAATTGGTAGGTGTGATTTCCTCAATCTAATGTACGTGGAGTTGATGATCATTGCAGGTCATTCTTTTCTCGGACATTCTTACCCCGCTTACTGGAATGAACATCCCTTTTGACATTGTAAAAGGAAAGGGTCCTATCATATTTGAACCTGTATGCACATCTGCTGATGTCGAAAAAGTTACAGGATTTGTTCCTGAAGAATCAGTGCCATATGTTGGAGAAGCATTAACAATCTTGCGAAAGGAGGTCTGACTTAGCATTTCCACTTCATATCTATTATTAGCATTTCTTCACTACTTGAGCACAAATAATATTGGCACGTATTCTATTGGTCTCTGGTGGAAAGACTTCAACCATCATATTCTTTACAAGTTGATCTACTCTACATGTTCACTCTACAATGGGATTTATGAGTTGAACCATTGTAGACTGCATAAAAGACACTGATATTCTGTGTTATGCTAAATGTGCCAACTAAAACTTTGCCTGCGCCTAACCTGAATTTCTAGTTTCCATCTAATTTTTGATGACTCCATATAAAAAATTGCAGCCTTATAACGCATTAAATGTAGAAGCATCCTGATGTAGTTCCTTTTAGTGATGCCCAGAATTGAGTTCCTCAACATATTTTCATTTTGTCAGGTCAACAATGAGGCAGCAGTTCTAGGGTTTGTTGGGGCTCCGTTTACCCTTGCCTCATATGTGGTTGAAGGTGGTTCATCAAAGAACTTCACAAAGATAAAGAGACTAGCTTTCTCACAGCCCAAGGTAATGCTCTAGTGCCATTCTCTAATACCTGGTTATTTTTGGAACACAAGTCCTCAATAAATGCTTGCTATGGGATTTGCATGAGTTTCTACTGGAAGAATCTGGATGTGGGCTGTCATTTGAAATTCAGCTGGCTCTGGCTTTCCATTTTGGGTTTTGGTATCAACTGGTTGGAGGCCTGTGTTCTGCAGCCCTTAGCTTCTGTCTTGAATGATATGAAGCCAACCCTATTTCAGTGAAATTCTAAAAGATAACCATCGATTCTAAGGCCCCACATTTAATGGGACCATACTGGATCAGAAATAGGACGAAAACTCACTGAGTAAGATAGGAAGTTCATTTTCTAAAAATCTAATATTCAGGATCATAGGCTATACCACTACTCTCAACAGAAATTACACAAATTGAAGTTTTCATATTATTTGCCAATGTCGAAAATTGCCAAACAAGTGAATTAGGTAGTTCTAGCTTTTTTCATTACTCTAAAAAATGGCTTTAGCCTTTTTCTCTTTAATTTGACTTTGGCATTCATTCAGTAATATGCAGATGAAGTTCTGTTCACGAATATCAGTTAACATCTAATGGTTTCTCCCTCTCCCCCTCTTTGGGTAACTATTACAAATTTACTCCTTGAAGAGAATGCAGTTATTTCTAATCATCTGCTGTGTGATAACTTATAACAGTGTAGCATGCTTGGCTGCTGATGTAGCTATTTACATCATCACAAATTGCAAAGCAGTAGAATGACTATGTATCTTGTCAACTGATGTTAATTTTTCTCCCAATTGTTGTATTTATAGATCCTTCATGCGCTACTTGAAAAATTCGCAACCTCCATGGCAAAATATATTCGGTACCAAGCTGACAATGGAGCTCAAGCTGTCCAGATCTTCGACTCATGGGCCACCGAGCTTAGCCCAGTGGATTTTGAAGAATTCAGCCTGCCTTACTTGAAGCAGATTGTGACTTCTGTGAAGCAAACCCATCCTGATCTTCCACTTATTCTATATGCAAGTGGCTCGGGTGGCTTGCTTGAGAGACTAGCTTTAACAGGGGTTGATGTGGTCAGCCTGGACTGGACAGTAGATATGTCTGAAGGTAGGAAGCGGCTAGGTCCTGATGTGGCAGTGCAGGGCAACGTGGATCCCGGCGTACTTTTTGGTTCGAAAGAGTTCATCACCAATCGAATACATGATACCGTGAAAAAAGCTGGTAAAGGGAAACATATACTGAATCTTGGTCACGGTATCAAAGTAGGTACACCAGAGGAAAATGTTGCTCATTTCTTTGAGGTTGCTAAAGGATTAAGTTATTAAGCTCAATTTTGAGGGTTATTATTCTTGGCTAAGTCCGTGAATGATTAGTTCAATCATTTTTTAAGCTAAATCTTCACTTTTACTATTTGCTGCTTGTAGTTGTATAGTAGTATTGCAGGAAAATTTTGCTTAGTATAATGATCTGCATTCAATAATTTAAACTTCGTCGTATCTGTGGAGACTGACAGCAAGGTTGGGTGCTTAGCTCGAGATGGTATCATGAACTGCAAAGCCTCAGCTTTTAGCTCAAGATTACATCTTAATGACAATTTAAACTCTTGATTACTGCATCTAAATCAGATGAAAAGCTCTGCCAGATTAGCTGCAGTCAAGATCTTTGTTTGCTTGCTGGTTTACAATCTGTCCAGCTATTATTAACTAGAAAAATATAACTTATCTAGATCATCATTTACCACTTCTTAATTATCACTCTACCTGAATAATACTTGACCAAATAGAAACTGGTCCACCTTAGATCCATCCAACTACCCCCAACCCAGAAAAAAGAATGAAAATGTAGTCCAACCGTTCACTGGTCCACTGCCTTTCAGCGACTGGCGTGACACATGTTGGCTTTGGCTACTTCTTTCTCAGACGCTCCTATTACCAAAATGATCTATACATAATGTTTTAATATTATAAGTGAGATTTAGAAATTATGAGCAGTTTAGTTTACAATTTTTAAATTTCGCTCATACTACTATGACTTTAGGCGAGAATTTTTGCCAAGAGAAGCAGTAACTTATCCTGCATAACATAAGGTAAAATATGCAATGAAGCGGCAAGTTACGTATTGAGCAAATCATGTAGGAGATGCTTTTTTATGGTGAAGCATAAAAAGTACAAAAAGGCTAATTAATTCCAGAGGGATTAATGTCCTTCCCGCAAAGGTTAAGCAGGTAAATTTTCTGTCCCAACTATAAGCCAATTTGCTCGAAAGAAAATCCTTTGCTACCTAGTCGACCGGGCGATTAGCTATTCTTTTAACGCACTAGAATTGAACATTTGTTAAATCCAATAACAATCATTTTGATATCCTCGACAAAACCAAGTTGGTTGACAAGCTTTCCAGTTGATGGCGATGCAAAAGCTCTCATATTTATTTCGACAATTGACAAGCAAATCAAAATGGGTTGCAAGCTCCACGTGCGATTCTAGCGAGTTACAACACTGAAATGCTATTTCAGACCCACCGAAGCAGGTCCGGATAATAACCTTTCAATATAATAATAAATTATTTTAAAAATAAAATCATTAACGGGCTTCGCGCCAGATGTTCGGTAGTCGGACTCTAATTTCTTTTCATATCAAAAAAAAATTCACAAATCAGAGGCAGTAAATATCTTATACTTTTTTTTTTTGCTTGTATTTAGCGTTATTATGACTATGAATGAAGTTGTCACTAGATGAGCTAAAATAAGAGCTTGAGTGGTGAATGTCTTAGCCTAAGGTCACGATTTATGTATCTTTTCATTAAATTATTATCTTTCCTAATTACAAAAAAATTAATCATTAATATATTGCATGCAAGATATTGTGTAATATAGATGTCTCATAATTATTTAATTACAATTGTATTTTCGTTTTCGCTAAATAAAACATTTACAGACGCGTGCTAACATTTTCGAAAAAGTATTGAAATAATTGGACAAATTTGCCCGAATTAGCATCAATGGTACGTAAAACAACCTTCTCTCAACACACTTGGCATTTAATAAAGTAAACTAAATGCGAAGTTGGTTCATTTTTATTATATTTTCGTATAAATAAAAAAAATTCAATTATTATCATTTATTCATATTCAACGAATCCAGTGGGCTCGAGAACAACCAGGCCTTTGCCCCCCCCATCCAAAAAAGAAAGAAGACAAAGACCTTGACCCCGTAGCCTCCGGAGTAGTAATTATTACTTTTTCTTTCTTTTTTTTTTTTTTTAAATAATAGAAGACATCTTTTCTAGAGAATATTCTATGAACGGACCGTCGGAGCTTAATTTACAAAGTTGCCCCTCTCGACCATGTTTCTTTCTCACGTTGTACCATAAATAGCTCCAACGTTTGTGTCTTTGCAAGCGTATTGCAAAACACACACATTCTCTCTCTCTCTCTCTCTCTCTCTCTGGGAGGCTTGGGATCATCCGAAACTCTTGTCTTCCCTTGAAGGTATCATCTTTCTTTTTAACCCCGTTTCTGTTTTATTTAACTTTTTCTTAAAAGTTTCATTGTTTTTGCTTGTGCTTTTTAATGCATGTATCAATAATTGCCGTCTTATTTTGTGCACGAAACTTCAGAAGAAGTTGCCGTTTTGGATTTATTATATGTAGACTTTGCTTGTAGAATTTATTTTCATCATGTATAAATAAACCAAGAGAAATTAACTTTTCTTTTTATTGTTGGTAACATCAGAATTCTATGCAAACAGATAAGTTCACCATGGTGAGATAATTGTGACTGTGTTGTATTAGGTTAATATGGATTTGGAGTCTTCTGATATCAAATGTTTCTTTGATGAATATTGGGAGAAGTTCTTTTTGTGCATTGCATTTGAAAGACATTTTTGGTTTTAGCTAAGTAGATGTTCTAAAGCTGAATGAATGGTTTAAATCTGGCTAATGATTTAATTTTTCTGTTGATCCTAAGTCAAGGCGTATGGGTTTAATCTATGTAATGTGGTGTATCCTGTCTGCGGTTCCGTGATATGTTGGTAGATGTGACCTCGTATCTGCAATGTGCCAACTGCATAGCAGTTTTAGTATTGATTTAGGATTGGTGGATTTAGGTTTGAGAAAGGGATTTTAAATGTTTTGGATTCCAAATCTATTGCATCCTAAATTGATGACCTTAAGTATCATTATTTCGGATAGCTCTAGGATTCAATCGGGGATTTGGAATTCTTAGGTTTTGGGTGATACGATCATTGAAGAACCATTATTGGTTCTAAATGGCACTGGTCTTTAATGATGATTTGAAATCCATTCTGTTATGATATTTATGATGAATTTGATGGAGGTTTGCAATCCATAGTAGCTCGACATATTCAAACTAGGTGGATTTTTGTTTTTTAGTTGCCCTAATGCTTCAAACCAACTGCATTCTTAACGATTTGTTTTTATAGTTAAAGAATTTCTTTTGTGTTGTTGTATTTGGAAATCATTCTGTTTTGTGTATTTGTCATTTCTTTGTTCAAGTGGATAAAAAATTATACTATCTTCCAGCAATTCTTTTTTCCTAATTTTCTCTGAGATCTTATTTCCCAGTTATTTTTAGTAAAATTTGGAAACATTTATTGAGCAGTCATTGTGTTGTATTTCAAGAGTCTTAGAGCTTTTCTTCTGTTCTTCCAGAATCCTCTTTCATTGAATAGTCAAGAACTTGGGAATGCGGAAAGATGAGTTTCAACGTCAGCAAGTCCCTCTCTAGAGCCTCTGGAAGTGCTAGCCCATATGGTCCACTCTTGTTCATCCTTGATGAAGTTGGAGACCAAGCGGACTGCACAAATCAGTTTTGCAGCCAGCTGCACCATGAGGCTGCAAAATATAGACCTGTTGTGCTGAAGCACGATTTTGTGGAAGACGGTTGAATTTGTTCGCAAGGGATCCTTTCCCTTATATAATATACATTTTACTAGCAAAAAAAACATTAGGTGTAGTTCGTAGTTTGTTTTATTGATCGAATGGCAATTAAGAGAGGCATATTGATGCAGAAGTTTGAAACTGGGAGGTTATTGGGTCAAGGTACCTTTGCTAAGGTGTACCATGGCAGAGATCTTAAAACTGGACAAAGTGTGGCCATCAAGGTCATTGACAAAGAGAAAGTTCAAAAGGTTGGACTCATCGATCAGACCAAGCGAGAGATATCTGTTATGGGACTGGTAAGACATCCAAATGTGGTGCAGCTTTATGAGGTTATGGCTACCAAAACCAAGATTTACTTTGTCATGGAATATGCCAAAGGTGGAGAACTTTTCTACAAGGTGGCTAAGGGGAAGCTCAAGGAAGATATTGCGAGAAAATACTTTCAGCAGTTGATTAAAGCTGTTGATTTTTGCCACAGCAAGGGTGTTTATCACCGTGATTTGAAGCCAGAAAATTTGCTATTGGATGAAAATGGAAACCTAAAGTTGACTGATTTTGGGTTGAGTGCACTGGTGGATACTAGAAGAGAAGATGGACTACTCCACACAACTTGTGGAACACCCTCCTATGTTGCTCCTGAAGTGATCAGCAGAAAGGGGTATGATGGGGCCAAAGCTGACATATGGTCGTGTGGAGTGATCTTGTTTGTTCTGCTGGCTGGCTATCTTCCATTCAGTGATCCGAACCTTATGGAGATGTATAAGAAGATAAGCAGGGCTGACTACAAGTTCCCTAACTGGTTTTCACAAGATGTGCGCAGGCTGCTTTCCAGGATCCTTGATCCAAACCCTTGCACTAGGATTTCCATCGCTAAAATTATGGAAAACCGTTGGTTCAGGAAAGGGTTGGAATCCAAACCGGCAGGATCCAAAGTAGAAGACATGGGAAAATCTGCATCTGATGCTGTTTTGGGCCTTAGCAAGAACAATACTGGCCCTGTTGCTAAGGGAAAGCTAGAGCCGGCAAAGCCTGCTAGCTTGAATGCATTTGATATTATCTCTCTCTCGACTGGGTTTGACTTGTCAGGTTTGTTTGTAAGCAATGACCAGAAGGATGAAGCCCAATTCACATCAGCAAAGCCTGCCGAAGCTATCATATCCAAGCTTGAAGATGTTGCTGCACGTCTAAAACTGATCATGAGGAAAAAGGAGGGAGGGCTGATCAAATTTGAGCCCTCGACTGCAGGTAGAAACGGAAGTTTGTCCATCGATGTGGAGATCTTCGAAATCACCTCCAACTTTCATTTGGTAGAGCTGAGGAAGCTCAATGGCGATACAAGGGATTACCAGAAGATTTTGCAGCAGGAAATAAAACCAGCTCTCAAGGAAATTGTTTGGGCTTGGCGAGGGGAACAGCGAGATCAACTGTAACGACAATAGGAAAAAGAGCTACTGCCTCTCAAGTCTCAATTATGCAAACTCTGCATGTAATTGGTATTCATTGTGTAATAAACATGTGCTCCTGATATTTCCTATCTGTTTGGCATGTTAATCATTATGACTGTTGTAAGTTACAAAAAGGATATTTGTGCTTGTGTTTGAAAGATGATTTTATTTCATGATTCCATTGTTTATATATTTCTGTGCGTAGATTTGTTGAGAGGTTTCTTGTGAGGATTGTTTATCAGGGTCAGAAGTAAATCAAGACACACATAGAGATAGCAATGAGACGAGTATCTTACTACCGAAGGAATTCCAAACCCACAACTCATATAGCCATTCCGATTCCCATTTTCGTCCAAAACCCAAATAAAAATTAAATGAAAATCTCACTCCCAGAATATCTCAAATTCGCTAGTATCCGGAATGTCCCAAATCTGATAAAAAATAAAATTTAAATAAAAATTTTAACTAGAAACGTCCCAAACCCGAATTGAAGATATGTTCTCAACCCCCGAACTCGGACCCAGAACTCGAATTAAATCCCTAAATTTTAAAAAACTAACCATTTAAATAAATTTCCTATTTTTGCCCCCAAAAAGTTAAATAATATCCTTAAAATGCATTAAATGGTAAAATTTTAAGGAGTAAAAGGTCGAGGGTTCAAACTTTACAACTATTAAAAAGTAACAATCTTCTGTCAATTTTTAGTACATAATATGTACTTAAAACTATAATTAATTAATAAATGTAAAACATCTTTACATATAAACTAGGTTTGTAAATGCTGGAACTTGGGGGGTCAATCCGAGTTCCATCCCAAACCCTAACAGGTACTTTATTCGTTTCGGATTCGTTCTGCATCCTTAACGGGAAAAATTTTGATCAAATCGCCCGATGCCGAGTATCCTAAGTTATTCATCCTATTACAATCCCTACACACATAGAAAGAAAAAGACCATTTCCAAGGAAATAATGGGTAGTGTCCTAGCCTTCTTGAGAAAAGTTTGCCTTGGTACAATGTTTTCCACTCCTAGGAGGTGCCACCTTAAGAATGGGAAACCGACACACCCACTCAAATTAGGATTAGGGCATGGTGGAACTAAGAATATGCAAATCACTAAGTTAGAAATGTAAAGAATTATATTTGAATTTTTTTGTAATATTGTTATAACATTGTAAAAGAGACTAATCCATTATATTCAAACTCGTCTCTTGCTTATTCACTCAAGGCGTAAACCTTCCCTTGTCTTGTTAGCGGACCCATTCATTAGAGATCAAAGTCGCTAAATTTAAAACTCAAGTTGAGAAAGAGGGCTAGGCCCTAAAAAAGGCTCTCAAGGATTGAGAAAGATAGGAGAGATTAGAATCATGGTGGACAATCATAGGAGAGATTAGAACCATGGCGAACAATCATCATAACTATAACTA
The DNA here is from genome assembly GCA_028554755.1 of Cordia subcordata. Lineage (NCBI taxonomy): Eukaryota > Viridiplantae > Streptophyta > Magnoliopsida > Boraginales > Cordiaceae > Cordia > Cordia subcordata. The sequence goes on along the minus strand of JAPTOF010000006.1, from coordinate 2,686,856 downwards.
GGTTTGGTTGTTTTACCTTTTTACTATATTTTATTCTTAAGAAGTTGTAAAAGACAAGGTATATTACTAACTACTAGGGATCACGAACTAATCATAGAACCCAAATCAATAGGTAAAATGCATTTGCTGTCCAGGACTCCTTTGTTAGTTCAAAATTGAGAGATTCCTTTTAAAAGAAGAAGGTTGTTTATTTTTCCCCTCAAAAATCTCTTTTGTTTGACAGTAGAGACATTTATATTAATTACCATTTAAGTTCTTATGGCTGACAAGTTAATTATTATTATTATTATTAAGCCCCTACCCTAACATAACTCTCTGCTTTTTATGAAATTCGGGCTTAAATTATCATTTATCAAAGATTGTTTTAGCTACTTAAACAACTCCCTATTCCCTAATCCCAAATTAAAGTAAGATGGGTGAAAGAAAATTTGACTTTTTAATGTAGTAAGCAATATTTAAATTTTAATTTTTCAAAAAGGGACAAATTGATACTATTTCTTTTTATTTTGTCAAGAATTATTACTATTTCCAAATGAAAAATAATGAGCGAACATATTATTTCACTACAAATTATTAATATTATTTATCATAAAACATTAACATTTCATAAATGTCATTCATGATGAAGGGTATCCGATAACAGACTTTCTAAGAAACTTTCTTTTTTTTTTTTTTTTTTTGTCGTGACAAAAAAATTCAGCCAACAAACACTCGCGGAAATCGATTACCAACCGGCAGACTTGAACTTTCTAAAGAAGTTTATGCTTTTTAAAACGTCAATATGCTTCCCCACCCCCCCCCCCCACCAGAAAGAAATTTAGAAGCAAAAGAAATTGAAAGTCAATATGGTTTTTAAAAGTTAATTTGGTACTTCTCGTGGTCAAGACGGGAAAGCAGGGTGGCTTTTAAGTTAGATGAGTGTCTTGTATAAAGACACACGTGACGCCAGAGAAAATCTAAAACGTGGCAAAGCATTGAGAGAGTGAGAGAGAGAGAGAGACGTAATCAGTAATGGCAGCCATAACCAATGTTTCCTCATCCTCCTCCATGTTCTCCAGAGCTTCATCGGTGCTAACACACTCATCGAGAAGCAACAAGTTAATGGCAAGCACCACCCTCATCAATGTTCCAAACAGGGGCTCAAAATCATGCAAGCTCTATTGCAAGCTGCAAGAAAGTGAAGTTCAAGAGAACCCCACAAGCAAAGGAGGTTCAACAAGAAGCCCCAACAGAAAAATGGAAGAGTACAACATTGCCATGAAGAGAATGATGAGGAACCCTTATGAATACCATCATGATCTTGGTCTGTTTTGTTCTTTCCTCATCTGATTGTACATTTTTGTTTCTTTCTTTTTTTTTTTTTTTTGGTGTGCTTCTCCGACTCCTATGCAGTCGTCGTTGTATGGTATTCTATCTTAGATCAATATGGACTCGTCTGGATTGGCCTTTTTTTTATAATTTTTGAAAAAGAATATTTTTTTTCAGCTGAATTTTTTAGCTTCATTTGAGTCTTTAGAATTTTCAGCATTCTCTGAAAACCAATCCCAATAATTATCGCAAAAGACATGTGTTCTTTTCTTAGAGAAGAAATTATTTTTTCATGTAAAAAAGTTAATCCAAACAGGCCTTTTATTAGCATGTTTAAGTGGGGTATGGTATTACATGCTATGGTTCTTGCATTTGTTCTTGTAATTTTCTTTTTCTACGTGGAGGTATGTGTTGGGTTTGTGGTAAGAGTCCCTTGCCAAGCATAAATTAATCATCTTTAAGCAATAAGATTGTGGCAATATATATATAATGGTTTTAATTTTCCGCAATGATTTGTTAATTTTAACTTTATAGACAAGCATTTTCCATCTTTATGGATATTTTATTCTAGTAATTCCTAGGTGGGATAACAAATTTAGGTGCCACTCTTTACTTCCTTGTGCTTACTCTTTAATCTTTATATATGAAATTTTTGCTTTATGTGCCTAACTGATCTAACAAAAAGGTAGATAATGTTTAATTATTAGGAAAAGAGTGGATCTGTGCTACATTGCTTGCAGATGATATCATGGATTGTGTAATTTCACGTGGCTTACATTTTGGTGATTGGTGCTTTTTTCGAAACAAATTAGTTTTATTTGCATCTGGATCAATGAATAAGATGTGGTACATGTAAGGGAAGTTGATATTGTGACCTTGAACAGTACAATATTACCTCCAATCCAGGCATTCAAGATCTTTCTCTACTGAGATTTAAGCATGACATCGAGTCTGTCGTGATCAGCATTTGGCATGACATATATGATCTTGAATCCATTGAAAATTGATAAATTCCAAACTGGTGGCTATTTAATGTTTACCGGAGAAAAGTTTGTTAAATATTGCTGTCCACTGCCGTGATATATGCTCGGCAACATACACAAAATTAATTTTGATCAAATAGGTTGTGTTGGTGTCTAACGTGTCATTGGCTTCAGGCATGAACTACACCCTGATCACTGAAAGCCTGATTGTTGGTTCCCAACCGCAGAAGGTTGAAGACATTGATCATCTGAAAGAGGAACAGAATGTGGCCTATATTCTCAATTTGCAGCAAGACAAGGATGTTGAATATTGGGGAATAGATCTGCAGCCTATAATTAAACGATGCAAAGAACTTGGAATCCGTCATATGAGATGTCCTGTAAGGAAAATTTTTTAGTTTATTATTTTCGTAGGCGATCATTATATTGGCTCAAGTTGATGGGATACCAAGTTTTCTGATTGATGAAATAACTTTTTGCATGAATGACTTTTCCTACCAGAATCGTGCACAATAACCATGCCTACTGCATTGTCACCCTTTTCATTTTTGTTCTTGCAAGTTTCAATTCTATGAACTTGTGCAATTGTACTTATACTGAAAGATTTCAGTTATTAGCTTTTAGTGACTGTCACTGTAAACACCTTTATATTTGTCCGGTATGTTAAAAATAAGAAGAACCATCACAAAGGTGTTTATATATAAATATCTCTCTCATTTTTCTATTTTGTATATTGCCTGGTAACCACACTAATGCGAAAACATGGAACGTCGCTGCTTCCTAATCTTTATGTTGTCCGTCACCCGTATTCTTTGACATGAGCCAAAATCTGTCTGCATAAAATAGTCTCTACCAATAATGAAGTCCTTTATAAAATCAAACTGTTTTTCCTGCTTATACAAACTGAACATTCTTTTGCTCCTCACTTTTTAACATTTTGAGATGTTCACTCAGAACCTTTTAGCCTCCAAGGTCAGAAAGATGCATATTATAGTCCATCTTAAAACTTTCACTTATAGTTTCTAGTTTTGTGTTTGCAGGCAAGAGACTTTGATCCAGATTCCTTGAGAACTGGACTTCCAAAAGCCGTTTCCTTAGTGGATTGGGCAATTTCAGAGGGCAAAGGCAGATTATACATACATTGCACAGCTGGACTGGGGAGGGCTCCTGCTGTTGCAATCGCCTACATGTTCTGGTTTTCTGGAACTGATGTAAGTGCAGCCTCATTTGAGTTCTCATGTTTCGTGATCCATGTTTGACAAATGCCGAAAATCCAATTTCTATATCAGAAAGTTACTTTTAATGGAAAGATCATATTTCCTCCTTTGACTCGGTAAAAGAAATTTTATGTAACGTTACTGCGTTCTGAGTTACTTGTATTGGTTATTGAACAGCTAAATACAGCATACGATCACCTTACATCAAAGAGGCCGTGCGGACCCAATAAAAGGGCAATACGTGGAGCGACTTACGATTTGGCCAAAAATGATCCCTGGAAAGAGCCGTTTGAGACTCTCCCAGATTATGCCTTTGAGAATGTAGCTGATTGGGAAAGGAAATTGATTCAGGATCGTGTCCGAGGCCTTCGCAATACTTGAGAACCTTCAGCAAAAGGTCTTTTTATAGATTTCAGCAGACAATCAAGTTGGGGAAAGCAGATACAAGATCTCATTTCATGAAATTGTGCTCCTCCATGTCCTCAGTATACACAGTACCCTTACCCCCCAGTATCAAGAACGAACTCTCTGCATTAATGTGCAGACATTTTTATATGTATATCAATGTAGAGGGGTTGCTAAGCCACTGGCTTTAGCTCACTGTTAGTCTTCTCTAAGACAGCCATCGATCAGTTGATTAAGCAAAAGTTATACTGGTGCACATTAAGAGGGTGTTTGGGAGTGTTTATAAGTTGGTCAAATTTACTTATAAGCAGAAAAATAAATCTACCTATTTCTCAATTTGCTTAGAAGCAACTAAAATTGGTTTATAAGCAATTTCATTATTTAAAAAAAAAAAAAAAAAACCTTGATCTTTTTTAGTTGCTTATAAGCAATAAGAGTTAAATAAATAAAAATACATTTGTATCGTTTGAAAACACAAAAACAATAACTCTTTAATTAATAAAAGGTCTTTTTTTAGTTATTTTAACAAACGCAGTTGTTTATAAGCATATTTACCAAACATTTTAATAGTTTATTATTATATTTCAAATATTTCTTTGTTTATTTGTTATTTGTTTATAAACACTTAAAAGCTGCCTATTATTTATAAGCAGCATAAAGAAAAGCAAAGCCGAACACCGCTCTAAGTTTTTTACAGATGTTCTCTTGAAAAATGTACAGCACAACGCTGATAGACTTGGCAAAAGAGAAAACAGCAAGAAGCACCAATGGGTAAACAGGAAAAGTCATTCTTGACAAATAATAAATCTGAGTTGAAACATAGATCATAAAATCTTCAACTGCTCTATTCGAAATACAAGACGTGTATATATATATATATATCAATTAATAAAGTTGACTGATGTGTTTCACATTGTCATGTAATATATATGTCTATGCCATGAGAGACTCAAGAGAGGAACTAACAAAAATTCAATTTTACTTAATAAATTTAATTCATCTTGAGAAGAGTCTTGTGAAGAAGTTTCCAGAGCTGGATTTTTCAAGACAAGCGACATGAACATATCTTCCAAGCTTGTCGACTTGGCGAGGCTCACCACTCGTGTCTTTCCTGCAGACTTTGCATGTTTTGTCAACCCAACCTTCTTCTACGTATTGCCCATCCACTGATGCCAAAGCCAAAAATAAATAAATAAAAAAATTAATTAATCAGTTCAACTGATCACCCAAAAAAAATGCTGATTTTCAAAATTTAAGGCATGACCTTATATTCATAATAATAAAATTCAGAAAGTCACATAGTGCAGGGGGCTAAAAGAGATTATATATAGGTATTTTATTAAATTTAATTATCATAGTTACATTCATTAATAAGAAACTGAAATGACTATTACCTTCAACATAAGATTTGAAGAAATCCTTGTATGTTCCGCCGATTTTCCTTCTGAGAGCTCCATACTGCATTATATTCACATACGTGAGTGGTCCTTATAAGTACTTGAATTAATGCAAAAATAAGCATGCACAACAACGTAAATGAAGCAGACATATCAACTAAAGGCACACAACCTGTTACATGCACTACACGAAGAGTCGCCCCTATCCTAAGTAATAATAAAATTACGAGGACAAAAGATTTAATATATATTATACGTAAATACTAATCACATATATATACATATATGTATATCTATAAATAATAAAACAATCAAAGGGTGAAAGAACAACAATAAAGTATTACTCTTGCATGAAGGAATACATACTTGGGGTGTTTCTGGAAACTCAAAACATACATACATATACATATATATATATATATATATATCTTATTACAAGCATCTTATAAAATCTCGAAATAAATCAAATAAGATAAGAATTTTGTAAACATTAACAAAATTACCTGCTGTCTAGTCATCCTTCCACCTGATTGGGTTGTTTGCCTGGCTTCATCCAAAAGCTCTGCATCTTTAACAGACCTCACCTGCGAAAAATCCAGCGCTTCTGTAACGCTACTGAAAAGAGATTGCTTCTTTTCCTTGGCTGCTTCATTATTATTAGTATTAGCATTCTCTTTCTTGGCTGAGATTACTACAAATTTTGCAGCAGCTGCTTTGCCACCATAACAATAATTATATCTTGAAAACTTGTGTGAAACGCCCACTGCAGTAGGGATGTTTAAGCTGTTTTGAGATGGTGATAAAGGAAGAGCTTTGAAAACTCCCATGTTTGCGTTGCTTCACTCAATCTTGGAAAATAATTAAAGAAAAATTCTATTGTGTCTCTGCAACCTTTTTATGTGTAATATCGTGACTTGAAAACACGCACACAATTATATTCAAAAATATGAGGCTGAATGAAGTGCTGCTTTGTGTGTGTGTGTCTCATTTGCTGAGTTGGGCCGCTGAGATGCTTACACGTTTCACTTGTAAAAGAAATGCGTAGCTGCCACCCGAGGGTATCTGGTTGTGAACAACAGATGACGCGGCCTCCCTATCTAACTGAATTATTTTTTATTTTCTTTTTAAGTAAAATAATAATAAATTTTAATATTATCCCTTATTCATCTAAATATCACAGAAATATCAGATTACGGTCATGGCAGTCACCAAATTAGATTGTGATGGCGTTGTTTTATGCATTGCCAGCAGATGTTCTCTTTTACTTTCTTTCTTTTTTTTTTTTAATTAAATTGACAAAAGAATTTATCTATTTCCGCAAATAGCAAATCTTGGAAGGATAAACCAACTCCAAGATCCTAATCACTGAGAAAATCAACATGCTCAATTAAAACAAAGCTTAAAATCGAACCCAAATTATAAACCGCATCCAATCTCCGCCTTGCTCGGGTCATGACCGTCTTCCATAGGTCAAGGGTTTACTAAACATTAGCATGATGTCAAAAAAAGGTTTTGACGACTACTATATGCAATTTTAACTGACATTTTACAAAATAATGTTCCTCACGACTAGAATCAAACTATCCATTTCTTTTCTTTTTTTTTCTTTTCCAAATTTCCCTTTCTCCTTTACATACGGTAACCATCAACTACAGAGAGAGCATAAAGAACGGTAATATTATATACTAAATTATATCTCAAAGTGACAAGCCAGCCACCTCTGTTCACCCCTCTTTTTCAAGTACACTAACATATGAAAATACACGAGAATTAGTTTGCAACAAAAAGTCACACCACATAAACCATGCCAACCTCGAGAAGAGATGCAGGAGGCACCTTGAGTGCTACGTCTGCACCCCTGCAGTTCCTTCTGAGGAAATTATAACCATAATTGATAGCCAACTTCTTCAGAAGAGAAGACCCTTGTTTTGCTTTCACATGCGAGTGCCCAAGTATGAATGCCGTCCCAGCTTGTTGAGCTGCATATAAATCTTTAAGCTCTTCCTGCAGTTGAATATCCATTTCAGGGTGCGAATCGGTCTCAGAATCATCATCTATGGCGAACCTCACTCTCCTTTCGACTGGACCAGTAGGCGCCATTTCAATTGCATCGGTCATACTTTCGACTGTTGAGAAATCTACAGAAACACTTGCCAGTTGCACGTTTTCCTCAATCTCAAAAGGTGGTACTCTTGAGAAATTGACAGTTCCGATCACTGTCAATCTATGCTCACTTGACCCGCCGGATCTAGCACAATCGTCCTCATCACACACATCAATTATCCCACACGTCTTGTACCAATCATAGAGAATGAAATCAGCTAACCTCTGAACAAGTTCAGATTCAAAAGAGTCGACATCCTGGTGAACATCACGGTACCCATACCGAACAATGCACCTATAAGACCGATGAGTTACAGGACCTACACGGCCCACAAGGTACCGCTCAGCTGGAGGAACATAAGGGACAGGTACTGATTTTACACAAACAAAAACAAGAACATGATGGAAGGCAGGGAGGTTGGTGACAAAACGTGAAAAATTTGCAGGTATGCCTGACGTGAGATCAGTAAACACAAGACCAATGCCAGGGACTCTAGCAATTCCCAAGCTTGGGCCCAAGGCTAAGAGCCATTCTAGTGAGACCTTGTTTTGGAGGTCATATTCGTATTTCTTGATGGTGGCATAGTGCCAAACAAACATGACTGTCACTAGGAAGAGTGCTAGAAGGATGGGAAGCCAGGCACCTTCACGGAACTTTATGAGGGAAGCAGAGAAGTATAATAACTCAATTGATCCGAAGAAGAGAAAAAAGCAAAGAGCTACAATTGGAGGCTTGTGCCAACAGAGTATGATGACCAAGGATGTGAGGCAAGTAGTAACCAGCATTACTGCCATTACTGCTAATCCTGCAATGCATAAAATCAAGATGACATTATTTAAACGATAATTTGGTTCTATGCAGAGAGTAAACTAAGGGAAAATGAGATTGGGGTTGCTGAAGAACTTGTAAAAGGAAAATAAAGAAGACAAAAGATAAACATCAGCAATCAGACTTCTTGAGGATAAAAATGCTACATGTTCAGAGAGCAACTATCATAAGTAGCTACATCTTAATCTAGACTTCAAACAAATAAGATATTTTCTTGTTGAAAAAATCTCAAAATGCTCTCCTGCAGATGTACAACTATTTTCTATGTTTAGTATAGTTGTAGTGAAGGCTTGAAGTCAACAAAACACGTTAAGTTAGGGCCTATCTAGATACTACAAACAAATACTCTCATGCTATAGCATACGTATGCATAATTTACCTGATGCATTTCCCATATGTTTTGTGTCTCTGAAACCAATAGTCACAGCAACACAGAGTATCATGAGCACCCAATTGATCTCAGGTATGTAAATCTGACCATGTATCTTATCAGAGGTATGAACAACCTTGACTCTCGGAAAGCAACCTAGTGATTGACTCTGGTTAATTATAGAGAAGGTTCCGCTAATAATTGCCTGACTTCCCACAACAGAAGCAAGAATAGCGACTGTAAGCACCGGCCACCGCACCCTTTCTGCATTAGAAAAGATCAAGAGCACAATTTTTGTTAAAACGAGAGACAAAAAGTAAAAATTACTTGAGAGGAGAAGAGTCTCAGGACATAGTTCTCCAGCAGCTTGAAAGAAACTATAGACCCCTACATTATTTATTCATGAATATTTAACTATACGCACTTCGACGAACATATCTTATTTTCCTCAGAAGTTTACAGAACAAAAATTTGAGCATGATTATCCAGTCTGTCATAATATCCTGTCCATTTTTCAAATAAAGATTGAATCATTGGATTAAGCATGCACGAGAACTCCCTTTCTGATCTCATGCTTTCCTATGCAGAATCAACAGAAAAATTACCTGGAACTGACACATAAAAACCAATATGATGAATGGTGTGATGATGCTTTGACAGGTAAGCAGCTTGACCCATATATGCCAATACTAGTGCTGGATAAACCAAGAAGGTGAAAGCAATCTGCAAGTCACATTAACCAACTATAAGTTCAAGAAAAGATCTCTCGCTGGGTCAAAGTCACAAAGACTCCACAAGTGGCCTAAGAGTACATATATAATTCATAAGAAGTCTACCTGAATTGCAGCATATGAGAAATGGCCAAGATCCGCAAACATTGCCTCTGAGCCTGCAAGTATGGTATTGGTTCAGGTTCTGGTATAACTAGATGACACTACAGGTTCATAACAGGTATACCAGGTTCTGGTATATCTAGATGACACATGCAGCATAGCAGAAATAACTATGAAGTTTTTACGCATGTATTTGACATATTACCTGTTATGCACAACAGAATTCCTCCCAAAGACATCCATCCTCCTTTTCGTGTCTTTTTTAAGAACTTCAACATATAATATGGTGAAAGAGCTTCATAAACATGTGGATTCCAGCGGAAAATGTTATACAAGCCAAGCGTACTTATACACAGTAACCAAGTCAACACAACTGGCGCAAAACAGAAACCAACACGATGTGTACCATAGTGTTGCAATGCAAATAAGCAAATTAATATGAAACATGTTATTGGAATCACCGCATCTGCAAAAGGAAATTGATATGGATGAATAAATGGAGTAATTAAATAGAAAAAGATAAGTAATGTATCCCAAAGAACAAGAGTGGATCTTCATTTTGGAAGTCAAATAAGTTCTACTTCAACAAATTGATGTTGCAATAATGCTTTTGAGAATATTATCAGATCATCCCAAATATTGATAGAGAATTCAATCACATATTGAAAGTTTAGATGGTCCCAATAATCCAAGCCTAACAGCATTGAATTATCCAGGATAATGAAGTGGCATTGCATAGGAAAGTGACACAGACGGCTAGGCTAATTACATAAGCCTATACCTAGAACAGCAACGGTCAGTTAACCAAAACTGAAGCCTTACTTTATTTCTTCCAGATACAAACTCAACAACAAAACTGAATCAGTACCGCATCTCATATCAGAAACACAATACAACAGATTTGCTGATCTGTTGGCAATAATGGCCTCAAATATCTTTTTTTTTTTTTTTTTCTACTTCTGCCCACAGATAAGTTTGAAACTGAAAAATGAAATCAATAGCGAAAGGAACTATACCGAGAAACAAAGAAAAAGAAAGAGGTTGTTCTGCTAGTCTCCTAGATAGTATTCCATCAGCCAGACAATGGTCCCAACAATGGCACAAAATATATAAGTTGAAGGCCACCTCAGAATTTGAGCATTTTTCCATAATGAAAACGAGCAATATTTGCTGATTACTTCTGCAAAAGGACATGCACCTTATGCAAAGGCATAGGGGCCATATGGTAAGAGTCTTAGAGGGACTATTTTTGTCGTCATCCCATTTCAATCTCTTGTCAAAATTTAAAAATAAAACCAAAAGAAACAGTGCCTCCGTGATGGGTTTCTGACAGAATTTAGGAGAACATTTCTTTCCATCTATATAAATTTCTGTTCTGCACCTAATTATGGTTTAATTGTCATTAGGAAGAGTACTAATGGCATAACACATGTACTCTAACTATGGAGTAGCTGCCCTAGTAACAAAAAAGAAGCTTACATTGGTGGTGATCCTTAGACATGGACAACTCTAGCCCAGAAACTGCTGTGAATACTGCATGAAAAGAAAGAAATTTTCTATCAGAACCATCCAACTACTCCAGAAAATTGTTACATGTTCAACTGGAAAATGTTTACCAGATATAGCTGGAGTAAGCAATCCATCTCCAATTACCATGCAAGTGCCAAGAAGCACCAGGAGTAGCAAAGCAGTACGCAAAGATTTATGTTTCTCGAGCAAAAGCTTCAGCTTTGAGCTGTTCTTCATATCTGGAGGGTGCTCAAGCTTATATGTTGACAGAGCTTCATCAGAAACTTGCCGATTGGGAAGAAGACTAACTTTAGCGTGCCTGCATATTAGGGAATAGAGAGCAAAAGTACCACCTGTGGCATCACACATAATAGTCTTTAATTAAACAAATACATAATTAAAATAATAAATGCAGAATAAAGAAAGACCAACAGTTCTGCTACTTGCCTTCTCCATTATCATCGGCTCTGAGTACAATAAAAACATATTTGAATAGGGGAACCAAAGTTAAAGTCCAGAACACAAATGAAAGAACACCAAAAATTTCTTCATTTGTCTCTGAGTGCTGAATGTCTTCTGCAAATGTGCTTCTGTAAACATAAAGAGGGGAAATACTAAGGTCCCCATACACCACGCCCAGACTTTGATAAGCTAAAAGCAGTGTGGTTTTCCAAGAATCCTTCTGAAAAACAACAAAAGCATGCAGTTCCTTAGAAGAGCAAAAACAGTTATCCATATTAGATAATCAGACATAAATTTTTTTCAAAATTAAACGACAATCAGGTATCTGAAGGAGTTAGTTATTAATATAAAAATCTGGAAATGCACAAACCTTTGAAGTGCTCCAACACTTCCCATAATCAAGATCCATGCCCTCTCAGACCTCAATTTTAGCTGTAAATTGCTGACTGCTGAACAAGCTAGATGCAGATCTTCACTGAAACAACATTTGTAGAAAACAGTAAATATAAAGGAACAGGATTGCCAAACAAAAGTTTGGGAATAAAACCATAAAGAAACAACTAATTAACCCCAATATCTCTACTTTCCACAAAAATAAATAAGAATGTAAAAGTAAAAGCAAGAATCAAAAGCTCATGTTCAATGAAGCATCAAAAGCAGTCCCACCGCTATTAATCAGCAGAAATGGCATATCTATTAAATACAAGGAAAAAATATAAATTAAAGGTCAGAAGAAACTAATACCCAAGTAATACCATGAAATCTAATGCCAATGCCAAGTGGATTAAAGCTCATGCTTTTGTTTCAATCTTTTCTATTTTCTTTTAATGGTTAACAACATGGAGAAGGAAACTACTCACGAATGTTGCACCTTAGTTAAGCAAGAAAACCAAACACGAAATGGGCCACCCAACCATATACTAACGTACAAATTTAGCTATTGCTTTACCAATTTTACTGTTCCAATCACCCCGAACTCTCAAACCCGCAAGCCAAACTAGTCTTGTAATCTTACGACTAAAAGCAGAAGAGTCAAATTCACCGACCCAAAATAGTTAACCCAAGTTATTACTTAAACACACAACAAATGACATAAAAAAACAACACAATCCTATCCAACCAATGTGGGACAGCAGCTGGGGAGCACAGGGAAACAAGAGAATTGCACAATGTTGGCAAGAGAGCACAATGTCACATGACTCATCGGCAGTTGAAACATCATAAATCAATCAAAATCCAAACAGTGTTGCGCACACTGAAATCTAAGCATACACTAAGAACCACCAAACCGTTTTCTCTTTCTCTTCACATACGTACATGTAAAAGACTACATCATAGTCTTTTTCTCCTTTGTCTTGTCTTAGTCTTACATGTGCATAAAAACACCACCACCCACATACATTCACATAGAGATAACACAAAATTATATTAGTAAAGTTATTAACTAGAAATCACCGTTCTAGTTATGAAAGTAAAATTGCAGACAATGGAGTTATAAATTTATAGTAGACTACTTAGAAAAATAACAAACCAACACCAAGCTGAGGAAGAAAGTGAGAAGGGAAACAAAATGAAAACCCCCAAAAGACAAAAGATGTACTTAGCAGAGTGGCTATTGTAAAAAAAAGCACACTTCACCAACTTTTAATTAATCGAACTTTTCACTATAGCTATTTGAGTTCAAGTGCAAAAACAGCCAAAAAGCGGTGATTGGGAGAATGAAAGGTGTGATCAAACAGTTCTACAAACAGAATAAAGAAAACATCACCAATGATGAAGCTAAAGCTAACCTTTTTCAGAAGTAAAAATGGTGATGGTGATGGAGAAAAATGTGGCCTTTATTTTTATTTTTTTTTTGGCTTTCGGTGAAATTATGTGCTTGTAATAATTCACGTTCTTTGAGAGGCGGTCACCAAGCACGTGATTGTCGCAGAATGGACCCCCACACTGTAGTAAGCGTAAGCCCCCACCTCCGCTCTCCACTCATCATCACCGATGGGTCCGTTTGGATTAATTTTTTTAAAAGTATCTCTTCTAATCTTCTCTTAAGAAAATATTTTTTTGTAAGTTTAAAATTTAAACTTTTAAATAAGTTTTTTTTAGAATTTTAATTTTTTAAAAATCAAGTTAAATAATTATTACAAATATTATTTTTTTTAAAAAAATATTTTTTTAAAAAAAATCCAATTTAGATAGGCCCTATATATTATAGATTTTTTTCTTTAAAAGCTTTTATAATTTGAAGAAAAAGTAATTTTAAAAGTTAAATTTAAAAAAATAAATAAATTTTAATTTTTTTAGAATTTCAATTTTTTTAGTTAAATTAAATATTTATTATAAACGATACATGTTTATTTCGTGAGACTTTACGCCTTCATTGTTTTGTAACTAGATTTTCGTTTTGGAAGTGTAAAGCCACAAGGGAGAGTGATATTAATGTTTCTCTTTTGTGACCCCCCCCCCCCTAGTGTGCGTCTGTGAAACAACGGAAACTGACTTCTGTCGTGCAATTTGACTATTAATTAGACCCCTCTTAACCCAAGTTATTCCTTGTTTGGAGACCTGTTAGCTGTTGTTGCCGGCCAATTTACTCGTGGTCTTTCTATAGTTTTTACCTTTATTTTTATTTTTTTAATTCTTTCACACCTCCGTCACCTAGTATTTCAGTAAAGTCAAATATACTCAATTTAAGAAAAACGGTAATACGATCCTGTCCGAGTCTTCGACAGCGCAATGAAGTCCGGGCGACCCAAATATTGATGGGTTTTTACGATAAATGGGCCACGGTCCCAAAGGAAAAGCATTTATCGGACTCGCTAGCAAATGAACGAGTACTTGTAATAATCTCGTATAACGAAAATCTTAGAGGGTGTTTGGTTTTGTTTACGTGGTGTTTATAAGCACTCAAACAAAAAAAAAATATGCATTTGAATATTTTTTTTAAACACTTATAAACAACTCAAATAAAAAAAACCAAACACCCTCTAACCACTTTAGATCCTTATATATTTAAAAATCTCTCATAATAAGATTTTCGAGGCGGCATTATCAAAAGCACGCGGCAATAATCCTCCATGACAAAAAGCTGATGGCAAAACATTAGGAAGGTGTCACATCCTTGGCAATGACTGGCTCCAGGAATGCCAAGTAAGTAAGCTAACCTCTCACGTATCAATTTTTGAATTCTAAATTTTCAATAATGATTTTACGGTCAACACAAGCTCCAAAAGGACACTAGTATATAAAATTCGGCAAGTGCGATTGAGAAAATCCCTATTCGGAGGCCGGCATTTTTTATTTTCCTTCCCCAAGAAGGTTAAAGTCGATAACAAATTTTATTGAAGTATAATTCAAAAGTAAATTTATCCATCCTTTTTAACTACAAGCATGTGAATTTCTCAATAGTTTACTCAACTCGTGACATAACAGCCAAAAAAAATTTGTAATTTGCTAACCAGTTCGGACATAGTTTCTCATTAGAGGAATACTTGCTGACCAACTTATTTATCATGCCGATAGGTCATAGAAAATTGAAGTATTTTTCATTCTGTTCTGCAAATTTTTCTAGATCAACAAGGGAACCTTGAAAAAAAAAAGTTGCAGGCCAACTTATACAAAGTTTTCTTTTTTTTTAACAAAAAAAAAGGGGGTGGATCTGCTTTTGCTTACCTTTCCGATGTGGCAAATGGTGTATTTATTCTAACCTTTTTTTTTAATTATTATTTTGTTGGACGTTGCAGTGAAGAATGTACCTCTTTCACAGCATATAGGAAGGGATATATATATATATATACACATTGCACGATCCAACAACGATTGAGAGGCTTGAGCAGACAATAAGCAGAGCAGTGGTACATTAATTGTGCCTACAATTTTTTAATGCTTGTTATTAGAGGAGTCACTTTAAAAAAAAAATTTACTTATAGACTTATTGTATTTAGGTCTAATAGTATCGTTAGTCCTTAAATTTACAAAATATCAATGCTAATTCCCTGTGATCTTTTAAAATTTGCACGCTTGCCCCTCCATCAAGTTTTCCGTTAATTAGTTAACGGATTTTGAAAAATGTTCATTTTGTCCTTATTTTATTTAATAAAATGTCTATTTTGTGGTTATTTTATTTTTAAAAAAAAAGAAAAATTAAAGTAAAAATATACAGGGGGTGTTTGTGCAGGGGGTGTTAGTGGTGATTTTAATTTTAATTTTTTTTTAAATATAGTGAATCTAAACTTAGGGTTGAAAGAAAGAAAAACACAGGGGGTGTTTGTGCAATTAAGCATAAAAAACAAAGCTCAGTCTCATTTCTTATTTTTAGTGTGTGTTGCACAATCAAGATTAAAATAGATGAAAAACCTAATGGAGGGGGTATTTGTGCAAATTTCGATAAAACACAAAGGCTCTTTATTACTATTTCGTAAATTTAGAGGCTAGCGGTACTATTACACCTAAATGAGTCTATAAGCAAAAAACCAACAAAAAGAAAAAAGAAATTGATCAAACACTTGTTGAGGAACGAGCTGTATAGAGATTGGCAGTAGGGAAATCGATAAGGGAATGACATTTAATTTGTCCTCAGCGAGATTTATTTTGGTATGTGATCTTTCTCTTTTTATTTGAAAAATAATCATATCTTTATTTTGACCATTATTAGTTGTAATATTATATAATTAACTTGTATAGTTTCTTTCTTAACTTATCAGTTATTTAAAAAGTTTTGTGCTTTAGTTTGATGTTTGTATATACCATGTATCAAGATATATAATAGTATAAATTATATATTATATATAGATAATAAAGTTTAAACTTATAGACTTTAAGATAGCTTTGTGCCTAATAAATAAGTATTTGAACCCCTTTATATGGTGCATATATCAGGACATGTTTGGGTTGGCTTTTTTTAGTTTATGAGAAAGCATTTTTTTCTTAAAAAAGAAAAGTATATTCTTTTGTAATGACTATTTAAATTAAATTTAAAAAAATTAAAACTCAAAAAAATATAATTTTAACTTTTTTTAAAAGTTAGAATTTTTAAGGGCTCGTTTGGTAACGCTGTCAAAAATTTTATAAACAGAAACCAAAATCACAATCAGAAAACTGGTAACAACAATTGAAAACAAAAAGGGTAAACGCGTTTGGTTAAATTCCAAAATTTGTAAACAAAAGCTAAAGACTTGTTTGGTTGCCCATAGTTTATAATTTGTTTTTGCCTCTTGTTTTTCTTTTAGCAAGACAACATAAATCAAATTTTATATAATTTTAAACATTTTTAAATACAAAGATCATCTTAATTCACATAATAAACCATCAATCTTGCTTCACGTAATAAACCATCAAAAGCTAATGAAGAACATCCTCAGAGAACTTCTGAAATTCCACCAAGAAAACTGACCCTTCAACCACAAAAAATTTTCAAAACTACAACATCTTTTTCACCCACAAATGCCTCCAACAATTTCCCACTCGCCTAGGTTAGGGCTAAATTTCATTCCTTTTAACAAAAATCCCAAAAATGGCAACACGAAATCAACCCCAAATTTCGAAAGTTTACATAATTACCACAAAAATCAGTCATATACAAGTATGACACAGCTGCTCGACGAGCGAAGACGAAGAAGAAATTGTCAATCTGGAGAACGAAGAAGAAATTGTAAATCTAGAGAAGGCCGATTTGGAGAAAAATCTCAAATACAGAAAAAAGAAAAAGATACAAGGAAAACAAAAAGATTGCAAGCATGTATACATACCTTACCTGATTGATATTGGGAGAGAAGAAGACGTTTCAGGTAAATGCTGAGAAATTATATCATAGGGTACTTTAACGTTTTAAAAAGAAAAGAAAGATAAGAAAAACAGATATTTGTTGTTGCTAAGAGGGTTCGAACAAAGAACCTCATTAAAAAAAATGTGGTGCCTTACCGCTCCAACAACACATTTTGTCATCAAGAGAAAACCACTTTTTTTGGTTTATTTGAGTTACCATAAAGTAGTTTCTTGTTTTCTTTTTTCTTGGAAACACGCAACATTAACAAACACGTTTTTAAGTTGGTTTTTGCAATTGCAGCAACGAGAACAAGAAACGCTCAACGTAAGCGTTTTCAAACGAGCCCTAAGTTCTCAAAAAAGTACTTAAAAAAAAAAAGTTTAGAAAAAATAATTTTAAAAAAAAGTTCATAGCAAACGAGGCCATATCCCAAGTACGGCGTGGCTAATAAAGGACCAACCAAGCACCACTACATAGGGGTAAGGACAGAAGGCCCGTTTGGGCTTGAATATTAGTTAAATCATTTCGGGCCCATATATGACTACCACCTAGCTCCTGAGAATCTATGCAAGGGCCAAATTAGGAATTAGGACAAATGCGCTCCACATAATGATATAAAAAAAGAACACTACCAGCCATAGGAAACAAAAATGTAACCAATTATTGAATGGAAATTTTAAAATATATTTCATTTCAGTACCTAATTCATATACATGTATGTATAATATCGAAATAGATAACCATAATTATGAGAAAGAACTGCTCCCTTATTGGTTTAGCAAGAGTAATAAAGTTATCACTCTATTTTTAATACTTAAATATCACCACTTATATAAATGCCTAGTTACTATACTTATTAACGTATTTTTTCTTTTAATCACCTAACTAGGCATATATATAAAAGATAATATTTGAGTTTAAAACTGGAGTCATATCTAACATTACTCATTCAGCAACGGGGGCAATTTTGACAAAAATTCTTGACAGCCCTGCACCGAAATCTATCTACACCAACTAAAGGTGAGGAAAAAACACACCAAAAAATTATTCAAAGAAGAGAAAGAAGAAGAAGAATACAAAGCAAAAAAGCACACTTATAGGCGGCCATGCATGCCTTGTACGGTCTCACATCACGGTGCAATTCATAAAGGACCAATACCTCAGGCCACTTGAGTGGCCCTGTGCCACAACTTGAAACACATCTTCACTTCAATGGCCTATACCAGGGCTTGGAACATCTTCATGTGTTCTATAGAAATTGTAATCATCGTCCATGACATTCACAGCCCCTTGTTTTCTCTTACCAGCTTCATCCCAGGATTTATTCGGCTCCTTTGGTTGCTCCGACGCCAATTTTCTCATCGGGCTGGCCCAAGTACGCCTAGATGAACGGTAGAGAACCTCACAAGTCGTTACCCGACCATAAACCACGAGCGACAGAATAACCAAGAAATATAACCAAGGGATGGTTTTCTTTCCAGCCATTTCATAAGGAGAGAGCTGCGGTAGGAATTTAATGCGACCCTTGGTGAATTGATATAAATATAAGCTTTCACGCCACGGTATATGATATGGTATTAGTAGGATTAAGTAGACATGCCAACGTTCATGATGAATGTAGGGCCATTAATTCGAGAATTCATTGGTTATGTGTGTGAGGATAGACACATCGAGTAGTGGTGAATCATTATTCTTGACTTCCATGATCTTCTTTTCATTCTTTTTGCTCTTACCTACTACGTTTACGTAGAATTTATGTAATTTTCAGCGCTTCACTTTTTAGCTTTTTAACTTCTTAGTTACTTATTAGATTATACTATCATATTAACCGACCACTAAAATATATTATATATATGCTCATACTAAGATATTTTGTTAATGCAAGATAATTTCGCACCTTTTTTTAATCCTTTTATTCATTTTCACTAATAAAACTCACATTAAGTGTGATTATGAATAGATTCACTTTAATTTGAGGCTACAAATTTTGTAGTATAATAGTACATTCTAATGCATAACCTTTACCAAATTATAAAACGAGTAATATTTTGATACAATGATGACAAAGGTTCAAACAAAATATTGCGACTTACTGGTAATTAAAGAATAATGATGTTTTAAGATTCTTTTTCTTCACTTTTAGTTAGGGTATCTTAAACGACCATATTAGACTTGAGAGTAATCTCCATCAGGCTCAGAGCAATTAAAGAAAAGCCTACTTAAAAAGTGCGCTTCCTACAATTCAAACTTGTGTTTTCTTAAGTGAAACCACTACTACCCCGATCAACAACTTGTTACAGATTTTTAAAGATAATTTGGACTCTGGAAAATGACTTCAAATCTGATGTTAGTTTCTTTTTTTTCTTTTCTGGTCAATAATCTGATGTTAGCTAAAAACAAACATAATCTGAAGTTCATCTACATGTGCAAGCTAGGGTTAGCATGAGCTCTAATATTGGATAAGGTCTCCGGACACAAATGGCACGCCTGTGGAGTGTGGGGTTTAAGGGAGGCCAAAAATGTTACCTTTGTCGATTCACAAATGATGACAAATTTTGAAACTTTGCTCCATGTCCATGCAAATTAGCTTTTTGTAATAGCAAAAATGATAATTGCGTTCTGATATTCTATTGTCTTTTAATTAATTAATAAGTTGCGGCAAGATGAGTGCGCATCGCCATTAATGGCTTAAAACTATTCTATTAAAGCTTCCGTTGATTAATTTATTAGTTATTTCTGGGTTGATTTCCCTAAAGGTTAAAAATCGAACATAATAATAATAATATATCATCGAGTTGGCTGATAAGTGCCTTCAACAATGGCTGCTAGCCTGCTAGTGATTGTTTTTTGGATTGCATGTTTCATGGGCTGATCACACTTAACATTGTGGCGATGATTCATCATGATACTTTTGCTTTGAAAAATTATTTAACCTCAAATAATTTTGTCTCGCTAATAAAATAAATGTTTATCTATAATTAATTAATCACATCACAATTAATAATTATGCTCACAATTAGAGTGTCATTCGTAATGTTACATATTGTGCACTAGTGTGTACTTCTAGGAGGATTTTACCGGGTGAAGTTACTACTTGTCTGTATTAAAAAGTCTCGTTCCTTATGTCCTATTTTTTTTTTTAATGAAGAATGCTTTTTTCTTTTAAAAAATATAGTTTTTTGCAATAAGTATTTGAATTACCATTCAAAAAAATTAAAACTCTAAAGAAAATCTCAAATCCAACTTTTTTTCAAAATTTTTTTTTTGAAGAATTATAAAAAAATACTTTTAGAAAAAATCAATTCAAACAAATCCTTATTCTGGCAAACACCATGAAAATGTAAAAGCAAAAGAAATCTGTTTTGCGTACGCAGGAAGAATTAGCACCGACATCAACGCGGTTCATTCTTCTGGCAGCTATTCAAACTTAACCACCAAGGCAATATTATTTAATAGGAGTCGTTGAGTTGAATCCAGTTCTGTTAATATTTTCCCTTTTCTTTTTAATCCATTAGCAGAGTCCCAACCTATTTTTCTTCATTTTTTTTTTTACAATATATACTTCATGGACTCTTTTAAAATTTCATTTTATTATTTTTTGTTTTGAATTACAAGATGAAATGTGAAGGACATGTGTCTATCAAACTTAATTTCTAGTTAGTTCAAAATTTTTTAAACGATGATAAGGCAAGAGTGATTCGTCTAAAAAGATTTAATTTTTAACCGACTTAGACTCCATTAAAGAGTTAAAGAGAAAAATTTAGGCTATTTACTTTTTGACTGGAAAATGGTGTCATTTCTCAGAGCTTAGTACAAATAATATTGAACCACGTCGACCCACGAAGGTCAATCAAAAGAGGCATGCTATAATTAATCACTCCGTACAAAAAATAAATTATACTCAATTTGATGGCTCCTTCAATTTTATGTCTATTCATGAAACGCCTTGATTACGTTTTAATGCGTCATTTACTAGGATTTCCGATCCGACACGTAATAAAGTCCAACCTTAACAACCTCTTAACTTCAATAATCTAATTAAGGAAGAAAATTAAAATTCTATTGAAAAATACTACTATTAATTAGTTTCTAAGATCACACTAGTATTAGGGACAGCCCAAATCAACTACCGCCTACAGAGCATAGCAAACATGGTTAGATTTTGATTTCTACAACACGTTATAATTTTGTGAAAAATATTATTATTATAAACCGGTAATATAAATTGTAAGAACATTACGGGCGTGATTAAAATCCGACGCGAGCTAAGTAGCTCAGATGACGTGCATGGCAAGAAGTGAGGAAGGTGTCCGACATGGATGAGAAGTGGGCGCCGACGCGTAGGTTGCACTGGAAAGTTCGTAGACGCGAACCTGGGCCGGCTGGCTAAATATGAGCGTTGCGAGTCAAGTCTGTAGCGTTAATCCCCTTGAAAGATCCGAATTTTGCCAAAATGATGCCCACACTCCCACTCCACGCGTGAGAGCCAATCCCACTAATATAGTTTACTCTCACAACAATTGTTAATTTGGGCTTTTTTGCTGCTTTCTTCTTTTGCAACTTGCGGACCATATGTTACAGTAAGTTACTAATCACTTATAACATATAGGCCCTTAATTCCTCATGATCACCCCAATATTTTTTTTTCTAATTTTCAGTATATAGTGCACATAATAATATTTTAAATCAATATACTAAATTTCTAGTACACATAATAGCAAAAGATATAATTATTTTCAGATAACGTGTTATTTTAGGATTAAAGAGAGATTTTATTTGATACCCTTACCATGTTCAAAAATTTCACAACTTCAAAAGAATAAAATATCTATACTATGGTTTTAGACTTCATAGTAAATATAGTTTAGTTGGAGCCAACCGATCCATTATGATAATTTAACATTGTCTATTAATTGTTTTAATCTCAGATATCTATACTTATGTCAACCATATTTGTTCTTTCTCTTTTTCTGATAGTTGTTGTTATCGATCAAATTCAGTACAACTCATAAAACTTTGCTACTAAAATCAAACTTCTAAAATTACCCATCTAATTATAGAGTACAAATTAAATGCTATCTTTTTCTTAGCCAAAAAATTAATTAGTGGAATGAACTGTCTCTCACTTTGAGTGAGTTGTGTTTAGCTATAACAGAAATCGACTCCAACTCAAATGCATGATCCTTTTTATCATCTTTTTCCTCATTTAGCCAGATCCAATGACTTAGTAATTAGTAATTTAGTTTAAAGCGGTGACGATAATGTCCTAAACAACAGCGCGTGGACCCACGAACATTTAATTTTCTGTTTTAGCTAAATGACCCCACAAACAATTAATGGTCAGCTTAAACCGCCCTTTGACTTCCAAGCCGCTGACATTTTCAATTTTACACACAACATGCAGCACACACACACACACCACCTTAAATTCTTTCACACACCCTATAAAAACACCCTCCCCCCCCCCCCCCCTCTAACGCAAACACAACCAAAAGTTTGTTTTCTTCTTCCTAGGTTACTTGCAAAGAAATCTTCACCAACCAAAACATCTGCGATGGCGAAACAAACCAAGCTTTACATTCTCACAGTTCTTGTGTTCTTTTGCCTTGTTGGCTGCAAATTTTCATCGGCTAGGCCTTTGAATGATGTCTACTCAAATGCTCGTGGATTCAAGAATCTGGACGGTGGAATTTTCACGACCAGGAAGGTCGGGGAGAGATATGGGCCGTTGATTCTGAACATGCTGCCCAAAGGGTTCGTGCCACCATCTGGACCTAGCAAGAGAATCAACAACGTTAACAACTAGCATGAAGCTCATGAAGGGTTTTCATGATTCGTTTATTTTTTGTTTTCTTGATCAGAATTTATTTGATTTTGACATGTTAGAGTGTAAATATTATAGTATAGGGCGGAGTTTGAAGTATTTTGAACTAGTGGTACTATGAATAGAGAAAGAAGAACCTATCGTACTATGTATTTATAGAATTAATGTAATGCATGCTAGTTTCTTCTTTGATGATATGTGATTGAGAAGAATAGTTTACAAATCTTTGACTGCAGGATTGGCGAACGATCATCGAGACAGGTGATGGTTTCTTGAATATACCAACAATCTACAGTAGTCGGTCACTATTAAAGTGGGAAAAAAAAAAGGACTTTTCTAAGACTATTTTTTCAGACGGTTCTGATAAAATGTCGCTTTTTAGATTTTAATGATGGTTTCACAATTTCGCCTTCGCTGGTGACCTCCACATGAACCATAAAATTCAAATGGGTGACCATTTAACAGAAAATCATTTTTTTTTGGCTAAACCAAAGTCATTTTTCTCTCTCATGTTTTGAATACTTCGGATCCACTATTAATTATTTGTCTGTGATGTTAGAAAAATGAATGAGGAGACATTTGAAATTCTAAACAATGCAGAGGTTATTCTTGTCAACAAAGGTATAGGGCCAGCTTTAAGTTTCTAACAGCTCATTAAACATACAAATCCCCCACATTTAGGGGAATGTTGGTAATAAATAGCTCCAAAAGCTCTTCTCTTCCCGTTCTTCGTTATCTAGGGGGTGGGTCTCTAAAACAGAAAATGAGTTCATCTGAACTTTTAGTTTTGTTTCGTCTCTTATTCTATCTCTAACAGTTATATCACCTTAGAATCTCTCACAATTATATTTCCTTAGAATTCCTCGAGGATACCCTAGTGGTAAGTGTTAAAGTTGAACTTTGCCCATAAGTTGGATTAAATCCTAGTGTTCCACCCTAGATAAATGTAGTTCAACCTAACTAATGCTTAGCATAAAAAACGTGTTGTGCACCCAAAACTTGCTAGTTAGTGGTTGAATTTCGTCAATTGTTCCAATGACAAACCCCCCCAATTGATTTTCCTTATCGCACAAAAAGAAAATAATAATAATAATTATCACCTAGTAATAATATCACCTAAATGGTCAAATGAAAAATTGGTTAAGGATACAGAGTTTTGTTTCATCCCCTATCCCGTCCCTAGCCCCTAGTCACTAGTCAATACTATTACCTCAAGTCAAATGAAAATTTGGTTAAGAATATAGAAAATGTTACAGTGAAACTAAAATAAAAATTTCTCAAAATAAAAAATTAATTAAAAATAAGACAACAGTTTGAATGGAACTGAAAACAATTAATCCCTAAATGTAAGAAAAGCTAAAACCCCTAAATATAGAGAACAAACATGAAAACTGTTAAATCAAACTATGATTCGATCTGCAATTAGTTTGAAGCAAGACTAGTAGCTAGCAGCATCACCACAATCCAAGTTTGTTCTAGTTCTCCCACTTTGCCAATCATTTTTTAGACTGATTCTAGCATAGCGCTTTGAGCAAAATACTATTCAATTAGAAACGCTTATATGCGCAGAGATTACTACATATATATACACTCAAGCATATATGCAGATGTTATTGCGATAAACGATACGAGGAAAAAGAAAAGGTTTAAAAGCAAGCCAATAACACAACCCATTATTCAAATTTGAATGAAGTGGCAAAAGATGGCAAGAGGTGAGACTACAAAGAGCGGGCTAGAAAGCCATGCCAGCTTTTCATTGGTTTCCATAATAAGCAAAACATCAACCAGCAAGGAACCAATAACATACAACCAATAACAAGACAGGGCAGCTATATCATGTCAAAAGATTTATTCGCAATGTAATCTCCCATATCGCTGTGTCTCCTTTGATTTAAGGGCATTCTTTCTCATAAACTTCACTTGCATACTTCCAGTTCATGACCTTCCATATATTCTTCAGGTAATCTGGTTTCACATTCTTGTACTGCAACACGTAAAACATAAGTAGTAATTACTCGTATCAACACAGAAAACGTATAAAACATAAGAATACCTGCATTTAAGGAAATAGGTGCAGAAGGATTGGAAAATTTTGGCTTGGAAGGGGGGAGCAAGAGAAAAAGAAGATTTTTGAAACATCACTACACGAAAACTTGAAAGACGCAGTGTTTATCCGTCAACGAAAAACATTAGCCAAATTCATGTCCAGCTCCTGGACTCCTATGCATTGATACTCAAAAAATCATCTTCTAGTAAATTCTCCTAAATTGACAACTTATTAATCGAACCACCAAAGTACTTAGTGGAAGCTAGCATGAAAAAAAAAAAATGCATCCATCTCATGATCAAAACACTAATCCTTTCCCTTCCCCACTCCCTAAAGTCAATTCCCCTAATTGGAAAGAGGGGAAAAAAAAAGGAAAAAGACAAGAAAATGTTAAAAAAAGACCCGTTTCATATTCTAGCACCTTCAACAAGCAACAAAATATAACTACTCTCTCCCAATTATAATCCCATTGGCATATCAGACTATCAAATCACAACTACTGAAAAAATAAGGGTAAACTCTGTATGTACCTGCAAGTAGTATGCGTGTTCCCAGACATCAATTCCAAGCAAAGGAACCAAACTTGCTCCTTTAGTTACCAGTGGGTCCTGCAAGAAATCATCCAACATTGCATTTTTTTGCATTTCTATACCAATAAATTCTGTTAAATCAAAGCTCAAACTTTCCTCCAGCATAAAAAATAAATTATTCTCTATCTATATCCTCATGAGCTCATCTAATTTGCTTTGACATCACATCAAAAGAATATTATCCAAAAGAGACAACCAAACCAATTCTTTTGTTGGCACATAAATACAAGAAAAAATTGATTTTTGGCAAATAAATATAAGACACAAGTACACAAATCTAAGACAAGATGTCATTGAGCTTTACACCTTCATGCAAGCACACAAAAGACCTGCTAACATGTATTCTTGTGCATGTTACAGAAGCAGTCAACAAGGACCAAAGCTAGAAAGTGGTTTAGCTCACATAATACAATAAACTAATGTAGTTTTGTTTGGCTTCTATCGCATTCCAACTTTTTCTCTCTCCTATTACTTGGTCAAAAATCATTTGACGGGCGAAAGGGACCAATATTGAGGGGTGGAGCCACATAATCGAACAATTAGCAATAGTGTGCTTAAATGCCCAAATTTTATTAGATTAATGAAACGAAAATTGCAATTACCTGATTTGGAGTTGTTTCAATAACAAGGTGCTTCAATTCTTTGTCCAGGCCAAGCCACTGCCAACATGGTAACAGTCAGTTTAGGGTAAAAGTGAAGTAAATAATTTGTTCAAAGGCATCGACAGGGAAACACAGTAACGCAACTTAAAACCAAAAGATCACATAACCTACCACCCATCCAGAGCCTTGCAAGGCAGCACCTTCGGCATTCATCTTCTGTATCACCTTTTCCAAAGAGCCAAAACTTGTGTCAATGGCCCAACCCAAAGAACTGTGAGGAGGCTCACCACCGCCTTCCTGCAGGTTCTCACATTTGTTAGAGATAATTAGTACAAGAAGAGTAAAACGATCAACAACTGAAAAACGCTTTAAAAGTGGACATACACGAGTGGGTGCCAGATTCTTCCAGAAAATGGAATGATTGATATGACCTGCTTGAGAAAATGGTCAATGTTATTCCAGCCCAAGATTTTGAGTTAAAAAGATCAATTATTGGTGTAAACGTTATTGGACTGTAATTACCTCATACATACGTTATACCTGCTATTCGTGTGCACAGCAGGATTCGATGATTGAACAGCACCTCGACCATGAAAATGTGAAGATGCTAGAGAAATAAAGTTTCTCAACTACCTGATATCCTACTTAGCAATTACCATCAAGATGATATTGACTCTGCTATAAGTTTTCATTTCCATACAAAAGCATCTCCATTTAATTCCTAAACACATCCATTTTCCTCTTAATCTGTCTTATTTCATTGCATATTCTCCCAATACCTGATTATCTTACTCCCAACATTCTTTTTTTTTTTCCAAATCCTACAGGCGTCGCATTTGTATAGAAAGCTACCTCTTAATTTATCTTTTGGCAACCACAGTACCAAAAGGAAAAAACAGAACTAGTTTCTATCCCACTAGATGCAACACATTTATATGGGTCTGACTACACCATGCCATCTGCTCTCTTAGCTCAGCTCTACAACAAAGATAGGGGCCACTCAAACAGTTTACAGTGGGCTGTCAGCTATCTAATTCTCCCCTCGTCCTCTCTAAGCTTAGGACTGCCGATGCCAAGGTAAACAGCAAACACACGAAGCGTTTTCTAGCAACTACACTAAACAATCTTATAAATTTGAACATCAAATTCGTCATTTCTTCATCCGATGGAATCACCAACGCAAACATTTTGGTAATTGAACAACTATTATTTAAATATTTAAATGCACAAACGAAGAAATCCAAACATGAGACTAACTAAAGAATCAAAAAGGATAGATAATTTAGCACAAAGACGGACAAAATATATGAAAAAAAAAAGGAAAAGTGGAGAGAGAAAGCGAGAAGAAAAGTGTGGACCTCCGCCGTTGAACTTGATGGCGCTCTGCAATTTGGCGACGGCGGTGGTGTCGCCTTTCTCGGTGGCCTCATGGAGCTGCTCGAGAGCCTTGTTGTAGTTGGTGATGTAAGTCTGGTGGTGTTTCTGGTGGTGGAGCTGCATGATCTCTCCGGAAATCGCCGGCTCCAGCGCGCCGTAGTCGTAGGGCAGATCGGGCAGCGTGAAGGTCTGAAGCCCGCGGATGTGCTGCCCCCGCCCGAGCCCGAGCCCGTTAGCTAGGGCCTTTTTGGTCACCAAACTTCGAAGAGCCATTTTGCAATGTTCTCAATGTTTCTCCGTCGAATGTTGATTAGGTTGATTGATGAAAAAAAAAAGAAAAAAAAAGATGTGCCTAGTGTCGACTCGCGGATTGATATACTGCTTATAAAAATAGAGCTGCTGAAGGTTTTGGTGTTGACTGTGGGCTGGGGTGGCCGCACTCAAATTATCACACTTGGCAGCTCTTTTTCTTTTTCTATTTTCCTTTTTTTCTTGTCTGAATTAGAAATTTATTTATTAATTGATATTGATATTACGAGAAGGGAAACTTGTAATTTTTATTTTCACCAAACATTTGTTTTTTTGTTCTTATTTTAAATTTTTTTAAAGAAATTTAACAAGTACGGGTACTTAATAAATATACATTCGTTAAATACTTATTATTTATTTATTAGTTGTTTATAGACACCATAAGTTACTTAAAACAAAAAAAAAAAAACAAAGTCACTTTCATTTATCCTCAGACTAATTATAATTCCATTTAGAGACTATTCTCCGTTATTTAAAATTTCCACCATCCCTTCCTTCTACATTATGTATCTCGGCATATAAATTTTTTTGTTATTGAAGAAATAAATCCTAACTTTTATGTCAGTTGAAACAATTTATATATTTTTCTGCCAATTAACAATTTCCAAAAAAAAAGGAAAAGGGGTATATATATATATATATATATATATATTACGAAGCAGAGGAGGAGCAAATAGTAAGAATTCCAGTTACTTTACGTTGTATTTCGTTGTCCTCCGTGTCTACACACAAACCCCCCGGGCCGGGCTCTTTCCCTCCGATAGAAATCCGATTAGAGAGATCGTCTCCATTTTCAAAGAGAGATGCTGAAATTCTTAAAAGGCGTGGTTGCTGGATCGGGCTCGGGCCTTAAAGATCTGCCTTACAACCTCGGCGAGCCTTATCCCACCGCCTGGGGCTCTTGGATTCACTATCGCGCCACCTCTAAAGTAATTCTATTCGCTTGCCTCTCCTCTTGATTACTTCAATGATGAATGTCATGTCTATGTAAACATACACACTTACATATGTTGATCTTGAATTTGATTCACTCGAATTTTGTTTGTATTAAGCCTTTGATTCATTTTAACGAGGTAGCATCGGCTTTCTCCGAGTTTTATTCATTTGGACGTCTAATCAGTTCGTTTTAGTTGTGATATTTCGTCCGAATTTGAATGATTGGGATGGTTTAGAGTTTGCCATCTGTGAGTTATGATTTACAACGAGGTGTTAGAGTTTGAAGTTCGTTGATTCTTTTAACTGCGGGTGAGCTAGTTGGATTGATAGCTTAGGTGTTAATCGAAAACGCAGAATGTTTGAAAAGAAGAATTACAATTGAGTATGTAGTCATTTGTGTACTTGGAAGATGGAGGAACGAGCTCCTGCTTTCAGCGGAATTTTGTAAAAGTTTGGTGCGTCTCATCATATATAATCATCACCTGCAGCTATTCTCGCTATGAGTAATTGTTCCTTCTTTCTATGTAAGTTAAAATCTACAAAAGCTTCAGAAAAAACGCGGCTTACACCACCACTTGAAGCAAGAGCCAAATAAATTTGGCGAATTATCAGTGTACTTGTTCGTTGTCTATGATGTGATAATTTTATTCGTGGGAAGTGTATTCTGGAACTCTGGTAACCTTAAGCTTTTCCATATATACCTCTGATACAGCTAAATGAATTCTAATTGATCAGTCCTTCCTCTTGTCTACTTGCAACAGGATGATGGAAGTCCCGTGTCAATTTTTGCTCTTTCAGGAAATAATGCTAATGATGGACATTTAGCTGCTGGTCGTAATGGTGTCAAGCGACTCCGGACAGTAAGCTTTCTGTTGAACTTTAATGGGAAAAAAATAGTAAACATATTACTTTGCCAGAAAATAAAAAGAAGAAGAAAAAATAGCCCCTGGCATGTGCTGTTCTCTTGCAGCATTCTAGGAGGATTGCTAAGTTTTGAGTGGTTCAAATATTGAAGCTCTGCCCGAAATCTGTTATATTTCCTTATACGTAATACTTCACCTCGGCCATCCAACTTTGGAGTGCTCTCTCATTCTTTAAACATTAGACATTTTTCCTTGCGAAGCCACTTATGCTTTGAATTAGTCATGACTGCATTAATTGTACAGTTACTGAAACAAAGAGGGCCTAAGTTTTGCGCTACTGATAATACAAATGTGTCTTGGCTACAAGAGATTTCTTCGCCATTTCATTTTCCAGAGCATTTCATGTTCCGGATAGAAATATTTGATTTTGGCATACTCTCCTTGGCTATAAGTATCTAAAGAACAAAGCACAAAGCTCTGACTATAAGTGGAATCATCAATCCTAAAGGACACAAAGCTCAGTAATTTCCAGACAGTTGATTATCTAAAAGTATTTTACTTCTTTGTGGTGAAACCCTCATCAGCTTAGATTCTTTTGCATCCACCTCCAAAGTGCACGTGGAAGAAATTGCTTCCTATGAGGAGACCTTGATAGGTTCAGCATGGTTCCTAGACTCAATCAGATATTCCTATTTTTCAACAATTTATGTTTTCTGTCATTTGTTTACCTAACTGCATGTCAAGAATCTTACAGGCTTCTACTCAATCTTTACCATTAATTAAGCACTGGGCTTGAATGTTCTTGTGCTAAAATCTGCATTTTTCATTCAGGTCAGGCATCCCAATATTTTGTCATTTCTCCACAGTACTGAGGCAGAGACTAATGATGCTTCTACTTCAAAGGTTACCATATATATTGTCACTGAGCCAGTAATGCCCCTGTCTGAGAAGATCAAGGAATTAGGATTAGAGGGTAGTCAAAGGTGAAATATCACTCTTGCTGCTACTCTTCTTTGAATGCTGAAGGATCTCGATTTCAGTGTGTTCAGAGTCTCCTCATTATTTGTCTGACTATAATTCCATTCATGGTGATTCATCATAGTTCTTTCCTTAGAATGCCACAGCTGATTCTTAGTAGGTTTCTGTAGCTAATTGGGAATTTATTTTTGCATGTCCAGTGCCTTGTACTTTTATATAATTCTGTAGCTTCTGCATAGTACTGTATTTAATTTGAGCTATTTTTTCAAAGAAAGCATATTTTGGGAGTTAAACCATCTTCTGGTGTCAGGGATGAATATTATGCCTGGGGACTGCATCGGATAGCTAAGGCTGTTAGCTTCTTGAATAATGATTGCAAACTTGTAAGTAGACCACATTTGGCAATTCCTTGTCCTTTATGTATCTTATTCTAATCAATTTCAATTGACAAAGACCAGCGGTGAGAACATATTTCAGGTCTGGATTAGTCAACTGTTCACTTGTCACTGTAGTTATTTTACTATTGTCTCTAGATATTTAGTAGTTTTTTTTTTTTTTGACATTGAACTTTTATTATGTGGCTTGCAGCCTCCCTGCCTCATTATAGAACTCTTCTATTACTTTTCACCAGCAAAAATTGGATTAATGTTCTAATAGTTTGGCTTCAATAAATATTGAAGGCTTTGTCTATTTTTAGCAGTTCAATATCTATGAACCTAATTTCATAAACCCAAGAGTTAAGGCATGAGTAATTGTGTTTTCCTGGGGTAAAGCATTAAAGATGAAGGTATGTCCTCAGCCTTGTACTTTTGTGGCTGATGCATACCTATTTCGTAAGAGCTTTTCCAACTTGTGCGCAAATGTATGACAATGAGGATTGGAGTCATCTTCCATCTCTTTTAACTTAGAAAAGGATATAGAGAAAAGCAACCAGTTTTATTTTCCTGAGTTCCATGAAATCATGTTTCAATTTTATCCTATCTGTTTCATCTCGTTCCTTCTCTATCAGGTGCTTCTATCAATTTTTCTTTTTCCCTATAACACGCATCTGATGCCTCCCTGGTCTTCCTGTCATATAAAATTAATTTGTAAGCTATTACTTGCTATTGCAGGTTCATGGTAATGTTTGTTTAGCTAGTGTTGTTGTGACTCAAACTTTGGACTGGAAACTGCATGCCTTTGATGTTCTCTCTGAATTTGATGGGAACAACGGAGCTTCTAGTGGACCAATGCTGGTATGGCAATTTGGATGTCATTCTATGTGGTTTCCTCATTGATTTATAAGTTATCGTATATAGTTTATGAGTCAGTTATTGGTGGTGTTCTTTATCTGAAACAAATTTCAGAGGGCATATCATGATTTGAAGCCTAGTTCTCACTCATTTTATCATGACACATTGCAGGGGATGTATATCCTGGAATTAATTATGCTTTTGATACATAAGAATGTATCTATGTCCTTATACATGTATACTTTTATATTACGTAGAGAATGCCAAGGTGGTTGGTCACTCAAATATTGAAGACGAGCATCCTATATGCCGATCATATTGACATAGAACAAAGGAAAGGACAAAACAGTGAATAGAATGCTATAGCCAGTCATCCAAATCTTCTTTTGAAATCCACACGCTATTCTATTTATGTCTAAGCAACCATTCATTAATTTCCTTCCCAATTTTGTCTTCTGGCAGCTCCACAAAGAGACTGGAAGACACTTCTATCTTGAGCATATCTTTTCAAAATCATTCTGAATTCTCACAATTTTACTTCATATGGAAGTCTATCCCCCCTTACACGTGTGCCCATCCGTGCACTCATACACATATTAACCTGCTAAAGCCTCTATTATTAGGCTGTTTGTTGTACCACCTCTTCCCTCCTTGGACTCTATACCCTTTGAGGTCTTAGTGACATAAATTGCATACTGTATGAGTATTCTTCTTGAGTAGGGAAGTGAATAGGAAATAATGGATTTAGTAGGGCATTCACTGTATATGCCAATGATATTTTTCTTGTTTACCTATAATTCACATTTCACTTGCTCTTTCTTGACCTCTTCCGCATGAATATGTCATGAAACTGTTCTTTTTTGTTGATAATGTTATATCATGAAACTATTCTTTTGTTTGACGACAATGCTATGTTCTAAATTGCTTCTATTGAGATAATGGTATATGAAACTGTCCTTTTTGTTGATAATTTTATATCATGAAACTATTCTTTTGTTTGATGAGAATGCTGTGTCTTACTGTTACCCAACTTGTTTTATTCGAAATTGCTTCTATTGAGATAAGGTACTTCTTAATTCCCAGCTGGATTTTATCTTGTCAACTGTTAGTATTCTTTTCATTGATCTTTGCTACCATAATGTGATGCAGCAATTTGAATGGCTTATTGGCACACAATACAAGCCAATGGAGTTGCTCAAGTCTGACTGGGCAACAATCAGAAAAT
Organism: Cordia subcordata; assembly: GCA_028554755.1. Lineage (NCBI taxonomy): Eukaryota > Viridiplantae > Streptophyta > Magnoliopsida > Boraginales > Cordiaceae > Cordia > Cordia subcordata. The sequence continues at coordinate 2,653,696 of JAPTOF010000006.1, read as the reverse complement.
CCCCACCTTGGGCTATTGATTCTTGGGGTTTAGGTAAGTCTTTTCTGTAAGGTTGTGGTTAGGAAATGGATATGAGTTCCACAAAGGCAATCCTTTTGTACATTGATTTTAGGCATCTACTATCTGGCAATAAACAGTATCTATCTTATAAGACACTATATTTTCTTAAAAGAGAGGTAGGGAAGCATGGAGGCTTATTGACAGTGTTAGCTCAGACCAGTTGCTTTATTGATATGTCAAAATTTGTTTACAAGACATTATATTTTCTTAAAAGCGAGGTAGGGGAGCATGGAGGCTTATTGTCAGTGTTAGCTCAGACCAGTTGCTTTATTGATATGTCAAAATTTGTTTTCTCATCTTGCAAAGTTGTGAATGTGTTCAGCTAAGAAAGCTGCTTTCTGCATGTGCCACATTTTGTGTACTTCAAAAATGGTTATCTTCCAACACAGAGTTGTGACATTTAGTAATATCTGCCATCTTAGAGATAACTATCCAAGGGAAACTTTTTTCTTTTTGGTGGAAAATATAAGAGAGGATTTGGTTAATCTTCTACTTTTGATATTATTATTGGTATAATTTCCTTTTCTGTTGCAATCTAAGAGTCTTTTTTTGTCCTCTTCTTTTTCTTGCTTTCTTTCTTTTGGCAAAACTATCAGGGTGTCTTATTTATGAACTTTTCTCTGGAATGAAGTTGAGCAAAACAGAGGAGCTGCGCAATACCACTTGCATACCAAAGGTAAGCCTGTTATATTAATAAGTGGTCGATATTTCCCCCCCCCCGAGTCCTTAAAGAAAATAATGAATTTCTTTTTTATTCCAATTCTCTTATGTCATTGGATTTGCTACACTATAGTTATTGGATGTTTACTTTTGAGCTGGTAATAATCATTTTGCTGTGATTTGCTTTAACTTCTTGTGATTTGGAAAATTCATTTTCATTTGCAATTGGCTATTTTTATGTCTCACAGTCTCTACTTCCAGATTATCAGCGACTCTTGAGTTCTACATCTTCTCGTAGGTTGAATTCATCAAAGCTTCTGGAGAATAGCGGTTGGTTCTCTTTCTACCTAGAGTTTGTTTTATTTAGAGCTTATTGAACGTCTCTTCTTGGATCTTAATGTTTATTGAGTACCAAATAACAGTTCTGCTATATTTGTCAAGAGCTTCCTTTGTTGATATTCCGTCATAGAAGGTACTGTCTTATAGACGAGTTAGCTGTTTCTCACTTGTCAATTTGATCATTAGAAATAACTGTTAATTGGAGGAAAAGAAGAAACTGGTTACAAAAAGAATTGTTTTGTGAAAACTGGAAAAGAGAAAAGAAAATAAAAATATCAAGGATGAAATGTGCATGTAAATTGATTTAGGGTCTGAATTCGACACCACAATTCAACTTCCAAGACTTGTTTGGTTATGAAAGCCTAATCACATCTTAATTTTCTGTCATGTTTGGTAGTATAGCAAGTAATTACATGATTAAATAATTTATTTTAAATAAATATTAATTATTGAAAATATTTTTAAAATTCAGTACTATTGCAAACAAATATGTAATTATAAATATTATCTACTGAAAATATTTAAAATAAATATTATTTATTAAAAATATAACGAAGATAAATATTATCTATTATATTATTTCCAAAAAAATATTATCAACAAAAAATTTAATATTTTAATTTAACTCAATTAAATTTACTGGAAATGAAGTAAACCAAAAATATGGAATGAGTGAAAAAAGAAAGAATACAAAAAGGTGTTAGAAGATAATGACACTGTGTAATTACTACTAATTTAGAACATCACCATGAGAATTGGTGAGTGTAACTGAGTTACTGCAATCAATTCATCTTTGACCAAGTAATTACTTAGTCATGCGAACATACCTAGCCGCCAAGTGTGCTCAATTCCAATTATAAGGTGATTTTTCAAACGGCCTTTAATAGATTTCAGCATTGACTTTTGTGTAAGCAAATATGTTAGCTTGGCTTTGAAGCATTGCGTACGGACAGATCTAGAAATTTTTTTTACTGGTGTCAATGTAAAAATATTCATATATAAAAAAAGCTTGATATTTGAGATTATAGATAGTTCAAGTCGTTGAGATTACCTCTCTTGGATTGATGTCCTATGTTTAAATCTTGTGGAAGATGGGGGCTGGGTTGGGGGGTTGTAGAAAAAGAAAAAAATAACTTGAATAAGTGCTACAATTGACCTCAGGAGTCTCATATTTTGAAAGCGTTGGATTATCATTTCATCTTAATGATATCAAATACATGATTTTCAATGAAAAGGGTGGAAGGAAAGTCACGGGGTCATGGAATATTTTAGTGGAGTCAAAATTAATTTTTTTCGACATAATATGTATACGTTTTCTAGAAAAAATGAGTAATATGTATATAATTTGTTTTACAAAAATGAGTGGGGTCAAATGACACCATTGTAAACCATATGCTGTCATCCCTACCTGTGCGGAACATTGGGCTTACTTCTAATATGCACCAAGGGGGTGAAAGGGGCAACCCCAAAAATATTTACATTGGCTATTCAAATCAGCTATACATTTTTGTATATCTTATATGTCAACTATACAAGGATCCCTTGTCCAAAAATAAATGTCATGTAACAAATGAAATTTCAAAAACAAGAGGGAGCATCTCTTCCCTTCAAAAGCTCTTCAATTCCTTTCTATCCATAGAGTCTAAAAGATAGCAAGAGGGATGGTGTGAATGATTTTCTTCTTTTATTTGGATATATTGATCCTATTCGAAGTTGTTATCTCCTCACAAAAGGACGTTGAAGCAACCCATTGGACTCTTATGATATTAAAGGCCATCTCCTTCTAACCCAAACACACCTGAGCAATAGATATTACATTGTTTCCATATTATTGATGCATGGGGCTCGCCTTCTACCTGGCTTTTATAAGACAAGTTTTACTTACTGCACACTAGCGATTTCGTTTATCCTAGTTCATTGGATTAAGTTTCTTTAATGAGCTGTTATTTTGCTAAGAGTACAAAGTAAATTTTGTTATTTCTTATCTACTATAATGCTCAAGTAAATTTTTGTTATTTCTTATCTACTATAATGCTCAAGTAAATTTATGAATGAGTGTTGATACAATTTTGGGGCAAATAAAAGATTTAACGTATTTTTTTTGAATAAAACAAATTGATGTTTAGATCTGAAATAGATTTACTCTCAGAATTTGAAAGAAGAAATTATTTTGCGAAGTATAATATCATGTTTGTGGAGTATATACTTTTCTTTGAAATATGAGATGCATTGTTGTATGTGGAAGATAAAACCTAGAGACATGTAAGAAGTGCTTCTTAAGAAGACTCCTGCAGGCTGAAAGCCTATAGACAGCCTCTCAAGATAAGTTATATCTATAGTTTGAACATCATATGATATATATCTACTGCCTCTTAATTCAAGTATCGTTCTATATATAAGCGGGTAGGCTTCCAATGTTAACTGCTTACAACTGCGGATCTTTTGCTGGCAGAATATTTTCATAACAAGTTGGTGGAGACCATACAGTTTATGGAAATTCTTAATTTGAAGGACAGTGTTGAGAAGGACACTTTCTTCCGCAAGCTTCCTAATCTAATTGAGCAGCTTCCTCGCCAAATAGTGCTGAAAAAGGTACTATATGAGAACTGTAACACTATATTTTCTTTATTGGAATATTCTAGTGGTTTCGCTGAGTGTAACCAAACCTATCTCCTGTTTTCTGCAGTTGCTTCCTTTGTTAGCTTCTGCATTGGAGTTTGGTTCTGCTGCTGCGCCTGCTTTGGCAGCATTGTTAAAAATGGGTTCTTGGCTTTCAACTGAGGAATTTACTGTCAAGGTTATGCTCGCTTGTTTTGTTTCCGTTAATTTCGAATTCTTAATTGTACAATAAAAATTGTGTTTGTAAATAGCTATGACAATCTCATTTTATTTGCTAAGTCATAATTTCTTGCCTCCATCTATAACAGGTGCTGCCAACATTTGTCAAACTCTTTGCCTCCAATGACAGGGCTATTCGAGTTGGTCTTCTGCAGCATATTGATCAATATGGTGATTCATTATCTGCTCAAATTGTTGATGAACAAGTAAGCAATAAGCTGCTAAGTGTTAACCTTCTGTTAACCAAAAAAACACTATTTACCTTTTTTAGGAGGATACATTCACAAATTACTTTGTTCAAGAAGTTAGATTGTAAAATGCATGATTTGCAGAAGTTAGATTGTAAAATGCATGATTTGCAGAAGTTAGATTGTAAAATGTATGATTTGCAGAAGTTAGATTGTAAAATGCATGAACTTGTCTATTCCAATCTCTTATGAACTTTTATCAGGTTTACCCTCATGTGGCCACTGGGTTTTCAGACACATCTGCTTTCCTTAGGGAATTGACCCTCAAATCCATGCTTATTCTGGCTCCCAAGGTATGCTGGATTCTTTCATACCCCTGCATCTGAATTATATTTTGATTAAAATAAATGGTTGAGAGAAAAGAAATTATCAAAGTAACTAAACATATGAGGGAGGCCATGGATAGACCTATCCATGCTTTATCAAAATTATATCAAATTCAAGTGTTTGATATGTAGCTGATTATATTCCTAGGGATTGTTAACGCCCTAGTGAATTGCAAATTGGTAAAATAAATCCTAAATATGGTATATTAGCAATTTAGGAATCTTAGATTTGTCATCTAATCTATTTGTAGAGTTGAACTCATTTTAGTTAGAGATTTAAAGTTCTCACTGAGTTCAGGTCAAGCTCTCAATCTTGTGATATATTATTGTTTTGAATTCCTCCAATAACTGTTGGAAAAGAAACAAAAGATTTGTACTCTATTTAATAAACTACTGGTGAAGCTTTACTTTATTCATGGAAAACTATTGAGTGCACAAAATATCAGCTTACAAAGGAGTGATAAATGTTTTAGGGTTGAGATCAATTGTTCACCTAGAATGTCTGAATATAATGGGATCATTCATAGAGTACAGTAGTCTGGAAAAAGCATGGGTTAGGGACTCTTGTGATTTTAGCTGGATAATCATTAATTTGGTGATAGCAATTGCCCTCTGTCATGATGCTAGTTCTTGTATAAAAACAGGACATTAGTGGATGTTTGTAAATGCTGCCTAAGGTATCAAGATGGTTGATGACAGTTATAGTAGATAGTCAATTATAATTTTGCTTCTGCTTGATGAGTCTTTTCTAATACCATCTCCTTTCTTTCTTTTCTTTGACTTTGTACTGCAGTTGTCTCAACGCACCATATCTGGATCATTGCTGAAGTATCTTTCGAAGCTCCAGGTACTGCAGAATACAAGACTGTACGGTGCTGGTGGATATGTTTACTCAACCAGAGTATTTCGCTAAAAGGGTTGTTTTTGACTTTCCTTGTTTGATTTTCCTTCTTGATTAGGTTGACGAAGAGCCTGCAATTAGAACAAATACTACCATACTGCTTGGGAACATTGCAAGCCACCTAAATGAAGGGGTTAGTTACAATTGCGGTTAGTTACAATTGCTGTTTCATTTTGCCAACCTCCATCGGAGAAAAGAAAAGAAATGGAAAATGTGGTGGCACTAGTATCTCAGTGTTTGTAGTCCTTAATGAACATCTTACTGTATTCATGCCTGTCAAAGTGACACTCACAAATTCTCTGCAATGCAGACTAGGAAAAGGGTTTTGATTAATGCATTCACAGTTCGTGCTTTGCGTGATACATTCTCTCCGGCCAGAGCCGCAGGTAGGATCATGATTTCCTTCCTTGATTATTTTATTATCTTGCTTTAACCGATTGCTCTCCAGCATGTTTCTTGGTGTCCCTATTTGCTCTTCATGTTTGTTCCATCTTCCTTCGCCCTTCCTGCTTCATTAATGAATGGTCTGGGGACAGGTATCATGGCTTTATGCGCTACCAGTACCTACTATGACGTCACAGAGATTGCAACTCGGATTTTGCCTAATATCGTTGTACTTACCATTGATCCGGACAGGTAAACTCTTTCTATCTGTATGTTTTAGTGCTCTTGTAGTGTTTATCTCTTGAAGTAGCAAATGCAGGGTTCTGCTTTTTCTTTTAATGCTCTTGACTTTTGAATTGTTTTTCTTTCTGAACTCCTTTTATGTGAAGGATGATAGCTGACTTGCTGGCAAATGGTGCAATATGTGCCCCATTTCTTAGGTTTTGTTTGATTAGATTATTGACCACAATTGATTACTTATATACACATGTATTCCTACTTGCAACTATGATCAGAACAACTGTTTTCAACTTGACGGTTAAACAATAGATAACTAATTGTACAGAAAGTGTAGCCTGATAGTTTAGTAAGGAAAGAAGCATGTTAGAGTGTTTCCTAAAGAATTATTATTATTATTATTGATCTTTATTCCTAAACTCATTATATTAGATATTGCCTTTGCCTGCAATTAATTTTGTGTGAAATGAGAATTGAGTATCTTCTGGGGGTACATCTTCTGTATGTTTAACCTCATCTATTTTTCGATGGCAGTGATGTTCAATCAAAGGCTTTCCAAGCAGTTGATCAATTTTTGCAATTAGTTAAAGAGCACCAGAAGAAGGTATGCTACTGAATTTGTCTGGGTTTCTCTTTCCAGAATGATTTTCTGAAAATACTTTCCTCTAAAATATTAAACCTTGAGTTTGTGTTATCTCCTGGCTGAAAAGAGTACGTTGAATCTGTGAATCCTTATTCTTAAGCATGAACTTAATGAGAATTTTCCTGCTATGTAATAAGATTCTGGTTGCTGGTTTATGAACTGAGCTTACGACACCAAAAGAAGAGGATAGGCTTTTTGGGAGGCTTGAAGATTTAGCTTGGTCCTGATAGATTTGAGCATTTTTTGGACTTAAATATGTACTCATATGGGTGTAAGTCTCACTGATTAAGATATTCCCAACGTTTGATTAAGGATTTTAAAATAGGGGATCACTAAGATGAAGCTTAAATTCCTTACAGGGGCTTTATTTTTTTATTTAAATTTGTTCTTTCTCCCCCTTTCTTATAGTGTGTGCGAGTCAGTGTATGGGTGGTGAGTGCAGGGAATTAGATCCTGTGCTATGTCTTTAGATCTGTTTGGACATGTATACGACCACATGGGACTCACTATATCAACCATCTTGAAATTCCATCTTCCTACTTATCTTTTCCTAGAGTGTACTGGATGGTTTGATGGTTGCTTATTCCTCCCTTTGTCTCCCTTGCCTTTTATCCTCGGGTGTTTTATTGAAAGTTTCTTCTGGTCCTTTGCAGATGAGCTCTGAAGATAACTCTGGGATGCCAAGCACAGGAATTTTATCAGCGTCTGGAAATGCCGGTTTACTTGGGTATGTTTCGTTAAAACTTACAGTCATTCAGATGTTTGTTCTTCTGTAGACCGGATTAAATATTTCCTTTCCAAGGCTTTCTTTCTTTTTGTTTTTCCTTCCCTTTTTTGCCCCTTATTTTCTTGTTTCTAGTTGATAGTTGCTTAGCGTCTTTCTTCTTACTGGAGTTGATCCTGAACACCAAGATCATGGATGTTTGCCCTTCCCATGATATCCAGTGTTCTTTATTGGAGTGCATGCATAATTCAGAATGATTGCTTCATTGATTCTTCAGAGCACTTGGCATAAATGTTTGTTGTCTATATATGATGCAGATGGGCCATGAGCTCATTGACTCATAAAGGGAAACCTTCTGAACAAACTCCCCTTGCTTCAGCAAATCCAAGTGCACCTCTTGCTTCTGCAACCTCCAATGCCTCTTCAGGTTAGCATTCAAAGCTCGATATTTTTCTTATTCAGGCATATATGCTCCAAATGTTGCTAATAAGTTCTTCGAGTACAGTTTTCTCTAGAATTGGTCATTTCAATCTCCACTTACTCTAAAAACAACATTTATTGCTCAGAAGTCGGAAAGATGAGGATGTCTGCAAACAAGTCAAAGACGTGCCCCCTACCCCCGGCCCCCACCCCAGCCCCACCCCCACCCACCCCACACAGCCCGGAAAAAGAAAAATAATTACAGGATATCTTGGAGGCAGACCCATTAAATATATATAACTACAGTATAAAAGATGATCTGGTATAAGTTGTAGACAACACTGAATTTCCCAGTTAAGGGTAGTTCTTCTAGGTATCTTCCTCCAACATGATACTTACATATAGGCCACATGCTCCTTTTCCAGTCTGTATAAAGTTTGGTTCCTTGTGATTTCTCAGAAATAGATGGTGCAAGGGTTACGCCTGTCCATGTAAATTCCACCAGCAGTATGGCTGATCAGCCTGTTCCGGTGTCGCCAACATCAACTGATGGATGGGGAGATGTTGAAAATGGAATTAATGAAAATCATGAGAGCGACAAAGAAGGATGGGATGAATTGGAGCCACTTGAGGAGCCAAAACCGTCTCCAGCTCTTGCAAACATTCAAGCAGCTCAAAAGCGGCCTGTCGTGCAACCAAAATCTCAAGGTAATCACATTTTCATTTGATCAGTGAAGCTTATAAGCCTAATAATAGCAAAGAAAGAGAAGTAGGAAAACTGAGAAAAGCAAATAGGAATGATTGGTTGAGTCCAGTGGCCAATCCAGAATAAGAATGATAAAATTAGATTCAAGTATTTCAGTATTCTTGATTTAGTTTTATGTCTGATGAGGGGAAAAGGCTAAGTGGTGTTTGTCTCATAGAGGAGAGGCTACTCTTTTTTTTGGGGGGGGGGGGCAGGGGGTTGTTGGGTGGAGGAAGTCTTGTCTATTCTGAGAAAGACATACTAGACACAAGTGATTCACTTTGAATCTTGGCTGAAATATTACCAAAGGTGCGAGTTCAAGCAAGATGATGGGGAAGGTATAAATATCATTTTTGTTTTTTTAGTATTTAGGCGATATGACTACATTGCGCATGTTGCTTAAAGTATGTAAAAGCATTTTTCTCCCTGGATGGAATTCTATTTTAATGATCTCAATTTTGGCCCCTTGAAAAGCGCATGACTTGACCGCCTCTCTTTTCCTTTTTACTTCTTTTGATTTAGATACAAGTTTGCAACCGAAGAGCACCACAAAGATGAGCAAAGGTGAAGATGATGAGTTGTGGGGTTCAATAGCTGCTCCTGCTCCGAAATCTATGTCTAGACCATTGACCTCAAAAACAGGTGGGTCCACTGATGAAGATGACCCATGGGCTGCGATAGCCGCTCCAGCTCCAAAAACATCATCAAAACCGTTGAAATTGAAAACAAGTGGAACAGCCGACGATGATGATCCGTGGGCTGCTATTGCAGCTCCTCCACCTACGGCTAGAGCCAAGCCTTTGTCAGCAGGCCGAGGCAGAGGTAACAAACCTGCTGCTCCAAAATTGGGTGCCCAGAGGATAAACAGAACATCATCCGGTATGTAAGTTCCAAGTCAAAACAAGGAGCATAGAGGAGTGGTATTAAGATCTGTACATGTTCTCTCAATCTGGCGACTTTGAAGTTCAATTGAAGTATGAAGAACTTGGGTCTCTAGATGAGTTGTACCTTTTTCCTTTTTACATCACATGTTATTTGTAATATTAATTGTTGAACCAACCACTTGTTCTCCTAACATTGATCATGGTTGTAATTCTTTTTGCATTACGCATTTCATCATCTTGCAGATCTGGTGGTAAGATATATTCCGAGGTACTTTGGTTGCAGATGCTAGAAAATGGTACTTAAAGCCAGTTCCTTTATCAATTTTGCTTCAAGTAAATTTTAGTCCACATGATGAAATAGAATATGTAAGTGTTGTCCAACCACAGATACACATTAATGATACATTGCGAGTTACTACTTAACAAGTCAACTTGTTCAATCTTGCACGCTTTAGAGTGTAATGCTAATATGAATTGTGATCTTCATATTCTGCTTCCCATCAGAAACCTTGATGTCTCAGGCTGTAACAGTGCACTACAAAGCCGCTCCTCGTTGATCAACGGCTTTCTGATATTCTGAAGGAAAGGCTGCCTCAGCATCTTTGCAGCACCCCTATAGAACTTGTTATCCTTTATCTCCAGAAGTTTTGTGCCATCAAAAGTAGCAGTAAACCCCCCGAGAGACATGCAATGGTGTCATCCCAACCTTAGGTCGACATGGCTGGTGCCACTTATCTTGTGCTCAGGATCATCCTCAGTTTACTGAAGAATCTGTTCGACCACAGTACTGTTTATAACATTTTGATTCATTCTGGGTACTTCAGTGGGATCCATCTGTAGTTTGATCACCAGGGACCATCTCCCCAAAACACAGGAGAAAACATCTATCTTTTAGCTGATGGTGGCCTACTCGATTTGCCAAATGTACAAAGAAATTCATTTGAAGACATACCAAATGATCCTCGTACAGCCACCTCGTGCATACGACAGCAGTGTCGCCCTTGGGAAAATGCCTCTGGTTGCTGGTTGTTGGTTGTCACAGTGCCTCAACAGCTTCGTGATAATTCTGTCTCCTCTTCATGTTGTTTCTCAGACTATTGAGTGTTTCATAGACCTCAATTGTCCTAGAACAGGAGCAATCTGATGCGTGAAATACATCAACTTTGTTTTTCACCTCAATCCAACTACACCCAGGGATCTTTTTCAACCCCTTGTGCCTCATTGACGCCCTCAAGTTCGCTGCTTTTTCCTGTAAACCGGCTTCTACATATAGGTTCAATAGCTGCACATAATTACTACCTCTACTGGGATCCAAGTTTATTAGGTTTTGGCCAGCAATCTCTCCAAGTTCTACATTGCAATGGACCCGACAGGCAGACAACAAACTAAGCCATATACTTCTGTCAGATTCTATGGGCATGTTCTGTATGAAAGTGAAAGCCTCATCCAAGTGCTTAGCGCGGCCCAGGAGGTCCACTATATTTACATAATGCTCCATTCTTGGCTCAATTTTGTACTCCAGCATCAAGTGGAGCAGCTTGAGCCCTTCATCAACCAAACCAGAATGGTTGCACGAGGATATTAGAGAAAGAAACGTCACATCATCTGGTTTGATTCCTGAATCTTGCATCTCACTGAACAAGTTCATTGCTTTAAGGCATTCGCCATGGGTTCCATGGCCAGCTATCATCGAATTCCACGTTACTAGGTTCCTTTCAGACATGTTCTGAAATAGAAGTTGAGCATATCCCAAGCATCCAGACTTGATATACATATCAATTAATGCATTTTCCACTTGAATATCATCTGGAATATGTAATCTTATATGATAACAGTGAATAGCCTTTCCTCTAAGCAATGCTGCATCTGACGAAACTGCTACTAGGGCATTTGTGATTGAAACAGAATCTGGACACAGGCCATGCTGCATGATTTGAGGAAGGAGACCAAGGGAGAGCTCGGATAGGCCATTTTGGCAATAACATGACATTAAAGAATTCCAAACGACTAAATTTTTGCTTGTGATACCAGCAAATACATTTCCAGCTCTGTTTGGTTGTCCACATTTGGAATAAAAATCTATGAGAGAACTACCCACAAAAGCATCTGATTCCAGTCCACATTTAATGACAAATGCGTGAATGGAGCAACCAAGATAACTACTTCTTAGTCCTGCGCAGGCATTTATTACATTTGCTATCAGATTAGGATCTAGCTTTATGCTGTCAGGATCTATTGCCTGGAACAAGTCCAAAGCCTCTGTGAATTTCCCATTCTGGCAATATCCTGAAATCATTGAACCCCAGACCACCACATCCTTTTCCTTCATACGGTTAAAAATTCCAAGGGCATGATGGATACTACCAGATCTTGCGTACATTGTCAAGAGAGAACTCTGCACAGCGATATTATTTTGTATTGGTCTCTTGATCAGCTTGCCATGAAGCGCCCTACCCAAACAATATAAACCAGTTGCACTGCAAGATGTCAAAACATTCGAAATTGTGAAAGAATCTGATGGAATTTCTTTTAGATGCATTTGATGATAGACAGTTAAAGCATCTTCATAACAGCAATTACTAACGTAAGCTGAGATCATTGCATTCCATATTTCGACTTCTTTATTTTCTACTGAACAGAAGACTTCATACAAATCTTTTATTATTCCACACTTGCCATACATGGTCAAGAGTGATGTACAAGAATACGGATCACTCTCAAACCCCAGCTTAACAACATCCGAATGCACTTGTCTACCAAACTCCAAATCTTCACCTTGAGAACAAGCACTCAATGCACTAGCAAATGTCGCGGACACTAACCTACAGCCCTCATTCTTCACTAGTGAATACAACTCCAAGCTCTTTATCCACAAAGCATGTTCGCAAAACCCATTGATCATTGCATTCCACACAACAATGTTGTTCTTATCTGCTAACTTCTCAAAGACACACCAAGCATCCCTTAACCTATTATTTATGGAGTACATTTCAATCAATGCAGTCACCACAAAAGGGTCATCATCAAACATGTTCCTCACCACATAACCGTGAATTTCCATTCCTTTCAACAAACTCAAATTACAATCATCAAACACACCAAGTAGAATACTAAGACTATAATCATCAGGCTTCACACTCATCTTTTGCATTAGCCGAAAATGAGCTAAACCCTCCTCAATTACCCCATTTCTAAACAATCCATCAATCATTGAATTCCAAATGGTAACATCTTGACCCAGTAATTCACATTTAAGCGTGAGCATATTATCAAACACTTTTTGTGCAATGCACAAAAAGCCACATTTCGTGTACATGTTAATGAGTGAAGTGGTGATGTAAGGGTCATACTGGAGACCCATTTGGATGATTGTTGCGTGGATTGCTTTGCCATAGTTGAGTTTTGAAAGAGAAGAGCAGGCTTTGAGGAGAGAAGGGAAGGTGAATTTGGAAGTGTTGAAAGGAAAGTATGGTTCTTTGGTGTAGACTCGAAGAGCTTGTAAATAATGTTGCTGTTGGACTAAAGCTTTGATCTTGGAATTAAGCAAAGAAGATAAATGGATTTTTGTCTGTTGTGTTAGAGTTGATAATTTTTGAGATTGGAGTAGATTGAAATACATGTCATCATATTGAGAGTTTGAGGTTTGAGGTTGAGCTTGTTTATAATAAAAGTTGGTGGACAAATATTACTAGTCATGTGACTTGATTACCAGGATTTGTAAATTAAGAATTTAAGTTGTGAAAATAAAGTTTTATAAAAAATGTAAGATAAATGATACATTTAAAGCTTCCTTTTTTCACTTTTCTAAATATAAGTTATTATTATTATTATTATTATTATTATTATTATTATTATTATTTGTGATTCTTTTTAGACTAAGTGCTTGTTCGGCAACAGCTTTTCAAGTAGCGTTTAGCGTTTTGACTAGTCAAAACGCTATTTTGTTAAATTATTGTTGTTCGGTAAACTAGCGTTTCAAGTAGCTTTTAAAGTTTCAACTAGCGTTTCTCAAAAGCTAAAAATTTTAGCGTTTCAGGTAGCTTTTAGCTTTTTATGTTTTTTTTGGCAATTCTACCCTTTTTGCATTTTTTGATTTTTCTATTCTTTCTCCAATCTTTTTCTCTATATTTTTACCTTTTCTTTCACAAATATAAATAAAAAATAATATAAAAATGAATTTCAATTTCTATATAATCAACATTACTAAAAGCATAAGTTTTATTAGTGCTTTCTTTTATACAAAATAATTTTGAATCTATTAAAATTAACTTTTGTAATATTGATATAAATGTTTTATCAAAAAATTAGTTATACTTTAATATTAAAATATGGTTATGAGAATAAATATCTAATTATGAAATATATTATCTTATTCCTATAATAGTAATAGTAATTACAATTATCATAATAATAATAACAACAAGATATTAATGTCCTTCTATGTCATTTAACATTCATTAGCTAATCTAACAGCTAATTTTACCGAACATGTTTTGTTCAATCAGCTAGTTAAACAGCTATCTGCTAACAACTAGAATACAACAGTTATCAGCTACCCAAACAACTATCAGTTACTGCAACAGCTAAATTTGCCGAACATGCTCTAAACTTTGTACATTGGACATAAGTTATTGTTTTTCCTTTTTCCCTTTGTTTTTTCAAATATGGATTAGAAGTGAGAATTAACTTTATAAGTTGATTCATGGTAAAGTTTTGATATAATCATGTAAAGTGCACATGTTCTATATGAATATATTTGACTACACGTAAATATTCTAGGTTACTGATCGAAGAAGGCACCACTGAAATTAGACTATTTGATCTTACTTAGTCCGAATTTTCGAGGTCGAAGTTTGAATTCAAGGTTTAAAGGATTTAGCATAAAAGAAAGGCTCCTATACAAACTGTACTATGGACTTTTTTTTGGATCCAATCAAGCCAACCTGCTTATCCAATAAGAAAGAAGAACTCTAATTGTATTGCTACTATGATATATTCGAGCTCTATATAAATAACAGGGTCTTACCTCTATAGCAAAGTTCCATTAGCTGGTATAGTAATCTCTTTGGCTCCCTCTTCTTTTTTTTTTTTCCCCCAAGATCTCTAAAATTCATCAAGTTACTATGTTTTTCTTTTCTTTCCTTTTGCAGATCTCTCGAGTTCTGTTTTACCCTCTTTTTCTTGTTTTTGCAAATTCTTGAAGTTCCAGTAATTTTAGGATCTGACCTATATTTAATATCCGATAATTTTACATTACCAATTTCAAAATTATGCTTAATATTCAGGTAAGTATTATTAACTAGTTGTTTAGACGTAAATTAAAAGGTAACTGCAAGTCAAAACATACAAGACTTCTTGATGTATCATTAAACATTTAGTATGTGCTTGTCTTTTCCTTCAACACCTACCATTTTAAAGCAAATTTAGCACGGCAAAAATTCCTCCCAAGCATTCTTTCTCTCACACGAAAAAAGAAAGAAGAAAGAAGAAAGAAAAAAAAAAAAATCAAAAACTTCCCAAACCAAACACCCGACCAACAACCGTGATTGATGCCACGTTGTATTAAATCCGAAGATGCTAACAGCTGTTCTTGCCCACAATTTTTATATGAATAAAGTGCCAGACTAGCCAACATTATTGTAATAAATACAATAATTATGTCTCTTCGAAAATCAAACTAAATGATTTCGTAAACACTTATTGTTGTCAACTATACCAAGTTTAAAATTATGTTCCACAGTAGAGCTTTTCGAAAAATAATTTTAGGAAATTATTTTTATATTATGTTAGAAGTTATTTTTTTATTTTTTCTCAAAAATATTAGTCTATATTTTTTAAAATTTAACATTACTCTTAAAATAATTAAAAGTCCAAATACTAAAATACAAATCTAAACAATTAACAACTTTTATTTATTTGTAATTTTAAAACTCTTCTTCAACTTAAAATTAACCCAGTGTTTGAAAGCTTTTATGATATGGAATTCGTTTGATCTGTAAATGAATTTCATAAAGAATTATATTTATAAATGTATTTATTGTTTTGATACATAAACAGTTTTAAGTCAATTCTATCACTTGTAAATCATGTCGAAACACATGTGGAATTAGAATTATTATGTGTACTTTACTTAAATAGGATTGAATAAAAAAGGATAGTGTTATATTATCTTATTAACTATAGGAATAATTTTGCCTTCGTAAGCTTTTTTGTGGGTTTGTGGATTTGCAAATTCAGCCTCTTAATTTAGGATTTGACTATAACTAGAGCAAATCCATAATTTACAAATTTTGGAATTTCAAATGAATTACATATCTTAATAAAGTATTACCAAACATAAAAATTTATATTTGTAAATGAATTCCACAAAATTTTATGGAGTTCATTTGTTCCAAACAGCCAGTAAAATCTTATTGTTAGACCAAACAGATTCGTAGAACATATATTGAGATCTGTGCTTAATTAGAATTTGAGTCTTTAGAACAGATTCATCTAACCTTGTGTGGGCGAGTTGCTGTTAAGGAAAGGGGCAAAAAAAAAAAAAAAGAAGAAGAAGAAGAAGAAGGAGGAGGAAAAGAAAAAAAGAGAAGAGAATACAATAATGACAAATAAGGAGACGTAACACGCAATTCACACGGTTTATAGCTCTTCTCCAGTTCGAATCAGCCTCCCTCTGCACCACTTTGCTTTGCTTTTTAGTTTTTAATAAATCTCTTCACCATTTCACGAATATTCTCTCCTCTAACCAATCTCATAACTCTATTACAACATTTAGTGCTCTGGTGGATTCCTTCTCAGCTTCAAATCTTAAAAGAATCGATAATCAGACAGCTTTAGCTGAACAGAAAGTAGGAGGTAATGAAACACAGAAACCTTTCATCCTTTCTTTGTTTTTCTCAGTAACATTCCATTATTCTTGTGTTTTTATGGTACCAATTTTCTGGATTTAATACTTGTGATTCATCAGGTTGAAGAAGAAAAGAGATGGGTCGTCATCAACATCACCACCATGACAATCATCATCATCAGCACCATGAAAGTGAGAGCCCATACGATGATCCATTCTTGGCATGTTGTTGCTGCCCTTGTTGGCTAATCTCTTATGCATTCAGAATGTTCAGGAGGTGCATGTTTGTTGCCTGTTTCCCTATATTGCAGTGCTTGGGATGCGATGATCACAGACATCATCATCATCATCACAAGCATTTTTCCTGATCTGAATTATTTCTTTCTTTCTTTTTTTTTTTTTTTTGGCACACAAATTGTTGCATTTGATTGAAGGAAGTCTGTGATTTCTTGTAATGTAAAGGATCAATTTACATTCTATTTTTTGCTTTGGTTACTGTGAAGATTGTAATGGCAAGCTCTTAAATTTTTATACATTAAATATAAATTTTATCGATGTGAAACAAGGTGGTACGAAAAAAGAATATGAAAGAAGAGATAGATCTTCGAACATCTGCGACCACAAATCGATGGCTTCCAAAATCGGCATTTATGTGTTTGCAATTGATTTCAATTTCTGGCCCAATTTAATGAAGATTTTTGTCATATTTAGGTGGTCCATTTATAGAGACGTCTTCTAAACATCAGTGATGTGCCAGACAGTTGGACGCTGGCTTATGGCACCAATATATCTCAGAAATTATTTTTGCACCTTTTTTAAAATGCTACACGTTCATCGAAGGAGTACAACAATTTAAAAAATTATTAATTTATATTTTTTAAAATATTACACGTTTATTGAAAGAATACAAGTATAAGACGTGACATACCTCCCTACAAATCAAACGAGATAACTAGCATAAATGAGTAGGAAATCTCTCTTTAAAATAGCAATCTGGGGAAGGTTATAACTAATAAACGCTTGGTGGTTGAACCATAGTTTTCTCATAAATTTTAAGCTCCAATTAGCATTGAATTTATCACAAACCAATCAATTTGTTAATGGCGCCTATGTATAAAGTAGAAAACTGAAAGCATTAAACTGCTAAAATTGGAAAAAGGACAGAAGAAAAGTTCATCACTAGAACGTTCTAGCTCTAGCTTTTGATGCTGATGGCATCATCTCTACTTTGTGTAGACACAAGGCTTTGGGTTCTATTAGATGAAAAGAAAGTTTTTCTGGCAAAAATTTCTAAAATGAAACGAAACAATCATCTTTTTCCAATTGTAAATTTGTCTATGGGGTTAAAAGGTAAGAAATTGTGGGCTAAAAAAAGCAAATTTGATCTACAAATAGACTGTATTAGGGTGTGAAGACTCTGCATGAGATGAACTTCTCTTGATTAGAATGTGATCACTTTCCCTTATCAAATCCACATATGTTTAAGCAGTTGCTATAAGCTGTGGCATTGCATCAATTGGCATCTCAATCTCTTCACGTCTGAGTGTTTTAGAGGCTTTAACATGAACATTTGGGCTCCTTCTTTCAAGCACCTGCGCATTTATTTGAATCGGTTAGGACTCATAAAACTAAGCTCAACCTATGAAACTCTTGTTACATTTTGGGCTCACAAAACTCTCGTTATACCAGAAAATTTCATGGTGAAAAAGGAGTAGGGAAGAGGAGGACTAGTAATTACTTGCTAATTCGAGTTGGAACATTTTCGGACGACATTATAACCACAGGAACATCCTTCATGGTAGAGGATTGCTGCATCGGAAAGAAACTAACATTCAGTAAAAGTACTTGAAATTGCTATTGAATGAGGTACAAAGTAAAGACTTGCACTGGTTTCAGAATTATACGTATAAAAATCATGAAATGTACTAATTGAAGTCTACGAATAAAAGTCTTGAATACCTTAATTTTCTGCAGTAGCTCGTAACCTGTCATTCCTGGCATACAATAATCCGTAATTATCAAATTCACCTTCGAACCCTGCAGCCAAGGTATAAGCAAAGAAACTGTGAATATATAATTTATTCAGATATATCAGAGCAAGTTATACTTTTTGTGGAATATGAGCCGAACCAATAACAAGAATATTTCTAGCGTAACATCTTTCATAATTTTATCAAGAAAACTACAAGTGCGCGAGTCATAAAATTTTGATCAGATCAAGAAATAAAATACAGGCCTCTTCACCTACATTGGCGTTCAAAGGGCTTTGTTGATCACCTCCCAAGCCAAACAATTCCAGCGCCCTCAACCCATTTTCTGCAGTAGTCACTGGAAGCAAAATCGTATCATTAATTAGAAATAAACTGCCGGCCCTATGTACATATATATATGCAGCAAATTGGCGCACGGATTAATTAATATTCCATTTTCTCATTCTAAGTCGCGGCCAGATTTTGGCTACTATAATTAATGTAACGAGTTCTCTTCAAACTTTTTCTCTTCGGGCTTGGGTCTTTGTAACATTATAACGTTATGATATGATGTGACAAAAATCATGCAGCAGAATCAAAAGAGAGACTACATGTAACCTTTCACGTGTTATAACGTATAACCTGTACAATCTACTTCAGTCAAGACACACAACAATATCCGAAAATTGCAAAACTAGGTGGTCGCTTCAAACCTCTCCTCTTTGAGGCTCGGATCCCTCGTAACATTATAATGTTACGATGCAGCAGAATCAAAAGAGAGATTATATGTAACTTTTCGAGTGTAAAATAATACCTCTGCAAGATGACTTTTTCAGTAACTTCTCGACAAGTTTACGATCAAGAAGATTATCGTCAACCACTAGAACATGAGGTTCGTCTCCTGCATGATCCGCCATTATTGCTCTTGTTGAAGCAGAAGAAGAAGAAGCAACTTCCATTAATTTCTCCTGCTTTTTCTTCAAGGGTGTGAATATGAAGACGAGAAAAAATAGGCACGTTTGTTAAAAAGAAAATCGCAAACGAAATGTGTGTGTGCATGCAAAGTGGCAATGTGGTTGGTGGGTATTTAAAGGGAGAAGACGTTGAGAATATTTCTTAATTATAAGAGAGAAAAAAAAGATATAAAAGGATGAGGGCAGGGATGATAAATTCAAAAGGGAGGTCACAGATATTTCGTGATCCTTTTTAAGTTCTCTCTCGATTCGATTGCATAGTCTAGTCTACACCACACCGTATCCTCTAAATCTCGCTCTCTCTAATATTATTTACAGTATCCATTATGTATCAGTATCTTCCCACTGCTTCACCAGATTTTCCCTCCACCTCACTCATTTCTTTCTATGTTTTCCTATATATATATATATATATATATATATATATATATATATATATATATATGAGAATAATAAACTCTTAATAACTCGAACTCACCTAGTAGGATAACACTTGGTTGCCTTTAATGTAAGATCGAGCTAATAGAGTTTTTCCTTAGCCAACAAAAAAAAAAAAGAGAGAGAGAGAGAAGAACAACTAATGGAACTTTTCTTCGAATTAGTTTTCTTTAAATTGAGAACATCTATTTCTTATTGCGGGGCACAATTTTGGATTTACATGCTATAATTTTATGCATGTATATATAAGAATAGGAAAATTATCATGACTCGATCCAGGTTAATAAACAATTATTTGAATTGATTTGTTTTCTTTATGAGAATATTAAAATTATGTTAGAGTATAAGGCCTACTAGACCTTTTGTTTTCTTAGTTTAACTCAGAGTATCTTAATTTCTCTTTTCTTTTTCTGGGAAAAATACATATCTCTCTCGAATTTTAACTTATTAAGGAGGAAGGTCGAAAGGAAGAGAATTGTATAATTTGGACAAAAATCTGATATCGATATAATCTTTTATCGTGATCTCCTTCTATTAAGAGTGATTCATGTCCCACAAATTAAAAACTACTGCATTCTCTACATGGAGGCCTTAAATCGTTCATACTATTAGAGTTTTCTCTTAAAATCTATACTATATAATAAAGTAAAATAAGTTGTAATTTCATACTGTCAAGTGGCACTTTATATGACAAGCTTTCCATAATTACTTATTAATTAATTAAATATGTCCATTCTTAGGTTATTTTTTATTTTTCATCATTTATTTAATTCCATTCACGTATTAAACATTTTAATTTAATTAATATTATATCATTTTTCTATATATATCATCATTGTTTTATTAATCTATAGTATATAATTGTTTTAATAACTATTTAATAATATGCAAAAATTCTATAACTTTAATACATCCAATCACATATGTTACTTCCCATGCATCGCACGGGTGGTGTCACACTAGGGTTATATATAACAGTATAATATTACAAGAATCGAGATCTCTTAACCAAAATACAAGCTCTAAATAGTTTATATTATTAGATTTTTCTCTTAAAATATTATGTTATGTATGATGTTGTAATATTACGAGAATCAAAAGATCTCTTAAATCTTAACCAAGCCCCATATGTCAGACCACAAGCATTTAGTAATGTAAATTTATTGTACCATAGCTCCTGCGATTTGATAATAAGTACTCCAAATTTAAAATTCGAATGTAGTGGAACATATGTATAATTATTGCTTGTTTGCTTCCAGGAACCAGCTAGCAATTTTAATTTCTACTAATATTGATCTTCAACAACCAAGCCGAAAATCATTTTAATTTATGTTCCGCAACAAACATAATCAATTTTTCCGACCTTTTGTTTTGCACATTATGATATCCCATATCCCCCAGCAATGATAAAACGATAAAAATTGCGAGGTGAATTATGGGAAGATTATATTATACCATGCCCCCATTTTTTAAGGATGAGGTGCATGCAACCCATGCCAATTTTGGGTTCGCCTGGGGCATGACCAATTCAAGATTTGTAAAGTGAAATTTTAAATTTATATTTATATTACAAATTTTGTCATCTAACAACACATAAAGGGTTACTTTTAGTCATGATAAGTTATTGTCTGACTATTTTACTTTTGAAGGGAAAAACTATAACAAAAAGATATGAATAGTTTGTGAACCCATAAGACATGTCAAACGTAATTCTTGCAAGTTTAGGAACAGAGAATTAATGAATTTTTTTCGTAACAAGAGAATTGAGTACCAGGTAAGTTGAGGGTATTTATCCGAAGTAGAGACAGGGATTAAATTCAAGTTATGAACTGCATTCCACCTCAATTTTTACAATTGGGGCACCTTGGGAATGAGAATTAATGAAATTCTTTCTGCACGTGAAACATATAGACTCCTGTTGGCTTGTCATGTTTTGTGATTCCTCTCGTGTGCTTTCATTTCTATGGCGGGTTCTCTAGCATTTCTTGGGGCCATCGGCTTTCAAGATGATTCATTCTTTTCTTGCCGAGAAATCATTATCTCTGACCTTTTTAGTTTGTTTTACACACGACATGAATCTGCTTTCTCGCCCACGGGGGATGTAAACATAATGATAGCGGATATTGGATTCGCCGTCTTGGGATGATTTTTTGTCGTGATGGGTTTTCAAGAAAAAGCTTTTGCACCAAAATTCTCAATTTTCGTCAGCTCAATTCAGTTGGAACTTTCAGAACTAGTCCAGAAGAAACTCTTTATTATTCTTCCTGTAAATACTCTTTTAAGCTTATTCGAGAGAATCCAAAGCTACAACAATTCGGCTGTTGAGAGTTTAATTAATACTTCAAATCGATTCTTTTTAAACTTGCGATAGGTCTTGCTCGAAGGTTTATATTGATATGATATATTATAAAAATAAAAAATTAAAAATCACGGGAAGGTTTTTAACTATTCTTGAAACAAGTGATGCATCGGTATATTTTAAACAAATCACACGAAACACCAGTGCATTTATCCCGAACTATTGAAGCAAGATTAGACGTGTAGAATGGGCAAACATTGTAAAGTGTAAGCGTGGGGGTAATGATTTTGTCTTGGCATATAGAAGTCAACATAGTACAAGGGTCTTGTTCCCATCAGGAAGATGCGTAATGGATATTACGAATCTGGGGATGATCTTCTATATATCTATCTTAAAGCGTATACAACAAATCTAATCTTTGTTATGTTCTCATGATGGATATTGTCGAACGGCACATGAAGCAAGATTTCTTGGGGATCTGCGCTTATTAAAACCTTGATCATAATTGTTTTTTTCCTAATTATTATAACTCAAGAGCTGGCTACTAACTTTTCTTTTCTTTTTTTTTTCTTTTGTTGGTGGCCAATATTAATGCTAATTATATGATTATCCTTCTCGGGAGAACAAACTCCTCCAAAATCCCTCTCCAAGAGTTCCTAGAGTTGCGCCAAAATCTCAAATAAAATTGTAAGTCTAATGAAGATGCAAAGGCCAAAACTCAACGACTAATTTGTACAATTATTAACTTCCCTTAAGTGTGAGCCACTAATTATGAAGCAAATATAATTATGATCCTCGGGACATTAAGAGGCTCTATTTGCAATAAGTTGACTAGTCTGACTCTACGGAATTTTTTTCCCAAATTTTGTTAAATTTGAATAGATCTAGATAGATACTGGTTGCTACTCCCTCATTAATAAAAGGATTCCAATTCATTTGTTAATGTACGAAAGCCGCCAAGATCCGCGGCCATACCAGTATGGTTTTTGCAATTTAAAAAAAGAAAAGGTTCCAATAAATCATATCATACAGGTGATTTAGATATAATAAATTGATCATAAACAGGATTTGTAATATCTCAAGCCCAGAAAAGATCCGCTAACATATGATTAAGCGCAAAATCATTTTCCAAAGTCATTCTCCAATGAAGAATTACAAGTCAAGACTATGTTTGTACAAACATTAATCAAGCAACTCTATACAGCCCTTGCAGCTTAGGAGGAAAACTGCAGTGTGAACGTCAATGTTGTCCCTTATGTTTTCCATTATCCAGACTCTGTTCACTTCTGACAGAAAATCACCAGGCAAGAGGCTGCATACTGGAAAATTGATCAAGTGCATTTTAACGTTGTTCATGTTACTAAATGCTTCAATTTGGAATGTAGGGCGTATTTTAATCCTGTTCATCACTTGATGTTTCCGTTAGGAATGGAAGACGTGCAAGGCCCGGCAGAAGTCATAAATGGGATCCCCTTGAATGTGGCCACTCCCTTATCATTGGTGAAAAGATGCTGCACCCAAAAAAAGGATCATTCTTCACACAATATTTGAAATTATTACAAGAACAACTGGGGTAAAGAGTGGCCAAGAATGTTAGTGGTGACACTATGTGGCCTCTCATTCAAAATCTATGCTCTTGATATGACGCCTAACATAGACAAACACGGTAGTATCGTTTCGCGAGTTTACATTCTTGAAACTTGATATCAGACTTGTACCTCCCCTAAACCAGATATACGTATAATAGTATGGTTTTCCTTTATTAATAAAATGAAAACTGTTAATTCCATCTATCAAGTAGCTGGCCTTGATTCTACCATTTCTGACATTATAGCAAGGAGCCAAAAACAATCAAATCAGTGATGACAATAGGCTATAAAGGCAACTGCATTTCTGGAACTTTTACAATGGAATATAGACACATTATACAAGTTGGGAAGGGGTGATGTACCTCACTTATCTTATCCAACTGTTTCTTTTTGGGGTTCAGAACATCTTCTGGCTTCCCTTCATGCCTGGTGGAACATTCAGCAAGTAGTTTGTCTAAGTAAACCTCAATAGGAACTCGTACAAAGAGCAATGATAACAATTCATACTCTTCAATTCTCCATATCACAGAAAAACTTGACATAAACAAAACTAGCACTTCCCACTTTGTCATTCAATTTTGCGGACGAAACCCACTTAGATTAGATTATTAATACAAACACATCTGACTCTCTTTCAAGCGATCAACTATAATTTTAAAAGAAAGACAGAATATATGTCTCTAATGGACCTATAAGTAACTTATTTTGGCACAACCATGTAACTTAGAGGTCAATTATACTCATTACAGATGTGCAGACAACGAATGGAGAACAATCTGATTAAAAGAACAGCTTTCCACTAGAAGAGACGATTAATATTTTGCATCTTTTCCCATATAGCACTAGAGTACCACAAATGGAGGAAGAGAAGGGCAGACTGACAGGTACAGCTGCAGAACTCTAGCCAAAAGATTGGCAGTGTACAGAAAATATCTATAGGCCAAATAAAACAAATTGCCTAAGAGTAATCCAGCATACCAAGATTTAAAGTTTTAACTAAAAGTTCAGGATAAGAGGAAAAAAGTAAACTACAACTCATACTATGGACTTGTACATTTACTGATTTTACTCCTCCAAGTAAGCTCCGGTGAATTTTTATTGCAAGTACATACCCAGAAAATGTGACACATTCACCAATTTTGGCCCCATCAGGTGCAATCAAGGGCTCCACCAGATTCTTGTCTTTATCCGAAGCACATAGCACCTGAATATAGTATAACCACCATATAAGTAGGCTGCGAAAGAAGAGTAGTAGTTTGCAGTTGATTGATTAAAAATGTTTAAGACTGGCAGAGAGCACTATATATATAAGCACATTTAAAGACCTTTAAACTGAAGACCAGTGAGACTCCAGTTTTAATCTTAACTACCTTAGCACAGTGCAAGAATACAATAATATAGATGAAGATGTGCTATCTTCAAAAGTTAGAAGATTTTTTATGAGTCAACCAACAATAGTAAAAGCAAAGAGGACTTACAACTACTTGATGCTATGTGAATTACGACCTTGAGGCACGTATTTATCAATTTCTAGTTAGGCTATCACTAATAAATAATAAACCATATAATCCCAACAGATGATGCAATGAAAGGCAAAAATTTACCAGTCCCTCTGACAGCACATCGCGCAACTTTCCTGGTTTTACATTTGTTACTAGGACCACAAGGCGATTCTGCAAGACACATCCAGACAGGAAAATAAGGAACTAAAAAAGCATCCGAAAATAAGATAAATTAGATGAGGTTATACATCTTACAATTTTAAACTCATGAAACAAATGTATGCCTTCTAAAACAGGTATGTATATAGATAAACAAATATAGCATCTATACCGTCAACTGTTCAAGGGTACAATATTTTGCTAAACCACTGACTACTTGCCGATGTTTCACTTCTCCAACATCAATCTCCTCAACCAGTAAACTGTCATAAATTCAGAGGGAAAGGGGGAAAAAAGAAAAACAGAAAAGACAGTCAGGCTCTATCATTAACACGTATCAAAGCCTTACCAACATTAATGGATCATTTACCAGTAGCTAGCAATATTCTTCTCAAACTCAGAAAGATAAGGAAAGATAAAAAATCAAAGTGAGAGCAGGTAATGCAAGATAGCAAAAGCTTTACCTGTCAGCTGAGGGATGTTTATATGCTTTACGGATAAGACCAATCTGAATTTTGAGCAAACTAACGCTAAGATCTTTATCTTTTTCATCGACTCCTTTTTCAGGCACTTTCTTTGCGTCTGCAGTTGCTTGTTTATCCCCTGCACCCTTTTTCTTTACATTTTAAAGAAACAAAGCAGAAGCTGTTACTGTCAACTGAGTTATCAAGATTACAAATTCCACTACTTTTTCGGGGAAAAAAAAAAAAAGGAAAGAAAAGAAAAGGCTTCATCCATCCTTAGAAAAGAGCATGATAAGGGAAAATCAAGATTTCTGATAATATGAAAATTTTCTCCTTAATTTCAATCACATGACATTAGTTTCTCATCGAGTCAATATTGAGAATTTGAGCACATAATTGGTACAACTCAGTGGAGAGAGGGAAAAAAAAAAGGAAAACCAAGATGTCATGAGCTGCACGTCTTTCCCTAGTTCTGGTCAGCTATTGGTTTTACCAAGGGTTCCTCTCTGGAGAAAATAAGAGCACCTATATCCAAGATATGTCTTTTCCTAATTCTGTAGTGTATAATACAAGAACCTAGAGCTAGAACTGATAGTGCATAGAATGTAACAGCATACAGCAAATGACACAGGGAAAAGAACAGAGTATAAGCTAGATGCCTAGAATTATGACTATGTAATACATGCAATCATACAACTAAGAAGCACATGAAACTTATTCAGCTAGAAATTTTTGACACCTATGCTATTTTTATACTCCTTGTTATTTTTAGCTAATGATTACAGTCTCTGCAAAAGGAAAAGACAAATAAAAAGGGGATCCATAGCAAGAATGTTAGAGGAAGTGGAAGAGTTTCAGATCGTTAATAAGGACATTCTTAAATAATCTATTGCTTGGGAAAGTCATCAGAAAATTAACCTACAAATTAGATTAGATGAAGGTTTTTCTTTCTATAGTAATATAGCTGGTGCAAGGTTCATCCAACCCTTGCAACAACTGCCCTTGCACATGGATGCTTGTGCACCTCACATTGACTCTCATTATCACCAAGTTTCTATTGGAATGCGTATAGGGCAAAAAGAAATACAAAGACTTTGCATGTGTTATCAAGAGTAATACAATATAGAGCCCCAGAAAGGCCAGAAATTATGATAAGGAACACACTGATTCGGAACTTTTCTGTCCTTTCACATCTGCTCTCATTATCACCAAGTTTCTATTGGAATGTGTATAGGGCAAAAAGAAATACAAAGACTTTGCATGTGTTATCAAGAGTAATACAATAGAAAGCCCCAGAAGGCCAGAAATAATGATAAGGAACATACTGATTCGGAACTTTTCTGTCCTTTCACATCTGCCTCTGGGGCACTGGCCACTTTCTTCTCCTGGACATTTTTCTTTGCATTTGAATCTGGTTCAACTTTCTTTACACTCTTTATTACCTGGATCAAACACCAAAGCACCAATGCTCAAAGTTATGGGAAGCATGAAATTCACCCCATAAATGCATTTCAATAAGAGAACTGACAACTTCTCTGGATTTATATGCATTATACAGTAATTACTTATTACTTATTTGTGACTAATGGAGAATGATTAATTATTCTGCCATTGACAATAAAAATAACATTCCAGGGCCTTCAGTTGTTGCTGCTGCAGGTCTGTAAGCAGCAATTAGAAGATTGCCACAGAAATACTTTAAGGGATGACAATCAACTGTCAGTTGTATGTGAAATGCAGAACTAGGTGGTGGTTGTGCTGTATTTCATTTGCAACAATAAGCATTCTAGAAATTTACTCACAAGTGGCTCAAACTGGACCTTCTGCAGCAAGATCTTTTCAAATAGTTGCCCGACATTTTCCTTGTTCTGCACAAGACATAGACAATTAAGAGTTCAGAAACCTCTGAGAACTTATAATAACTCAATTCCTTTATCCTTTTGCTAGGCTATAAATTAGTAAGTAGCTGAAAAAGCTAAGCATGGCATCAGCAAGAATTTTAGCAATATTCACACATGAAGCAAGTCAAACACAATTCTGTCACCACCAAACACCTCCCCCCAAGAAAAGCAAAAAATAAAAAATGTAAAACATGCAACCTATTGACTCAAAATTTCCACTAATTTTAAACTACAAAAACATTAGCACTAGATGATAGCTGCTTCTGGAAGAAGTTAATCTTAAGACAATGATATAATTATACTTTTTCACTTCTTTAGGCAGATGTTGTGGAATGGTTACGCTCCATATAGTCTTTCATGGGTCACTGTCTGCAATTAATCCTCAGCTTCAAAATTTTCAACCTTATGTCTTGTGTAACCATGAAATAGAGGATTTTCCTCTATGTTACCATTCTTTACTTCCACTTTCCCCCCCTTCATCTTGTCAGACGGGAAATGGCTTCGGCACATTTGCCACAGAAAAGTAATAATGCTAACAATAAAGCAGCAGCTCACATACCTGAATGTAGTCCATCCATCTCATCAAATGTGGAAATTTGTCCCTATTACTAGCTGGGAGACCAATCTGGAAATTATAGACCATTTGAGAATAATTAGAATATAATAAATGAACACAAAACTCCAAGTAAAATAATATAACGCCCCACATGTTTCATAATAAATGTGTGAACTAGTCCATGTAGCTTAAAATCAAAATCTCAAGAAAATCAACTCAAAGTTCTTCGAATTCCACATTCAGAACCAAATTCTATGCAAAAGAAAAAAGAAAAAATTGCATGTTCCACAAGCCATTCTAATTCAGAACAAATGAAGAAAGAAGGACGCATACCACAGATGCATGAACTGCTGAGAAGACAATTACATCAGCTACAGATGGCTTTAATCCATTGCCCAAGAGAACAGACTTTGTTAGTAAGTCTTCATTCAACTCGCCAAGGCACTTCGTGCTTGCTGAGCCATCTATGAGAAAATTCTCCGCAAACGCTATCCATTTCATCAACTGCCACAAGATTTTCAGTTCTCATATCAAAATGAATTGAATATTTCTTCACGTTGAGCATTAACGTTACCAAAACATATATACTTAAAACCATCTACGAGAAAATTCTCTGCAAATGCTATTCATTTCATTAACTGCCACCAAATTTTCACTTCTCATATCAAAATGAATTGAAATTTCCTTCACATTGTAAGGATTAACATTATCAAAACATATAATTGAAACAAAAAAGGAGGCATAGTTAAAGGCTAGGACATAACGTTGAAGAGCGCAAACGTCCACACTGCGAAATTTTATCTACGATTTTACCTGGTCATTGTTCACGAGACCTTCAGATGACTTCAAAATGCTTGTGCATAAGCTCTTCAAATCACTATCCAAATTGCTCGAAAAGATTTTCTGGAAAAGTTAAAAATAAAACTGATGCAAAATGAAGTAAAATTTACTAGCTCCTAATTAATTCAAAAAAAAATTTGATAAATAAAATTGCGACTACTGAAAATTAATAAATAATACTTACTTCATCAACAGAGAGGTGTTTACAGAGAGCAGAAACAATCTTTTGCTTACGATCTGCTGACGCCATTTTCGCTTAGCGTTTTCACTCTTTTCTCTCTCTCGTTCTCTTCACTTCGCTTTCATTTTTATTTCTTTAGTAGGGTTTTACAGACTCGTGGGCTTGGGCTTCTACTATTCTGGCCCAAATGGAACGGGATTATATAATCACTCTTTTTTCCTTTCGTTTTACTTCTCTCTTTTGCATATGCGCAGGGAAGTTGGACAACTGGGCCAAAGTGTTTTGGGAACAACAGGCAACAACGAGCCCAATACTTTTGAAGTCCAAACAAACTGACATCAAGAACACAAAAAAGCCCTCCCAAATGTAGAACAAACAGAAGACCCAGCCCACCACAAATCCCGACCCGCAGGCCGATCCTGATGATGATTTAGCCTAGAAGGACTAGCCTAATAGAGTAAGGGCCATAAGCTCTAGGCTTGGACAATATGACGTACCGAATCTGTTCGATAAATATTTGGAGCTTATAAGCACCTAAATAATGAAGACGAACATTTTATTCGTGTACTTATAAACACCAAAATGAACACTATTGGTACTATCATATCGAATTACTTGTTACATAAGTAGTAATCTGTCGAGATCCAACACTATATTTGCCTATTACCTTGTAGGTCAGCAAATGACAAACTTACTAACTCACGTCAAAATTTTCTTGGTTGATATTGTACTAATATGTCATGATTATTTGCATCTTCTAGACATTTACATTTAGAAGGGCAAAAAAAGAGCGAAGCTTCGAATTGAAAATTTAAATGGTAGACTCCACCATACACAATTCCCATAGAAATGAACCCCAAAACATCACTAGGGTGTAGTTTACCAAATTGAGTTCATGTCGTCATATATTACAGGCAATGATAACACGAGGCATTAATTAAAATGTGACGTAAAAGTTTTCAAAAACCCAGAGGTGTTCATCCAGACTTGTGAGATGCGATGACCTATAGCTAGTAGTTTTCCTTTTCTCCTTTTTTTTTTGTTTTTTTGGTTCAGTGACCTATAGCTAGTGGTTGAATAATGAATGACAAATAATAAAATGAGAGCGTGTGTCGTTTACTGTTTGGACTTATTATCTGCTGCAGTCATTTCTCACTCCAACTTTCTTGGTTTTCACTCGAATTTCCTTCGGCGAAACAAATAAGTTGCATTAATTGCATGTGGAAAGAGAAATGTATTAATAGTAAGTAGGTAATATATGAGCAAACACATAGTGTCAAATAAAAAATACATAATTGATAACGAAATTATGTATCTATTTAAGCTGTTATTATTAAAGATCTTCCTCTTTTTGTTCTACTTAAAATTAACAGATATTTATGGACAACAAATTATTAAGGTTAAGAGTGAGAGAAACAGACTTGGCCTTATGTATATAATGTACTTTGACAGGTTTACTCATAAATAGATTTATCAGAATATATGTGCCTTCTTACAAAAGAACTGTGTAGAATTTTAAGGTGGGCTTAATCCAATATAATCACAAAGCCAACTTATGAACTAGATATTCAGCTTAGTTAATAAAACAAAAAATAATTAACGACAATTTACTTTAAAAAGAAATATTCCAATAGGTAACACATAGGCTTGGCTACATAATTTTTAGTTGACTTCGGGCTCCTTTAATTTTTTTTTAAGTTCTCTTTTAACAATTTCTGAAAAAATGAATTTTTTGAAAAACTAAAAATTTCGGCTTCTAAAAAAAAAAAATATTTGAACTTCTTTTAGAATTTCAGCTTATTTGAGAGCTAAGTCAAATAGTTATTGCAAAGATAATGTATTCTTGTTAAGGAAAAATTTTATCTTTTTTGAAAAAAAAACGATTCAAATAAGTCCCTTAGCTAGCTGCAGGTGGCAGGAAGATTTTGTTCGTTTAGTTTCATTTCTACCTGCCGAATTCGTTAGCGATTACACTTGCGCTCGTCTAGATTTGGTTAGATTTGAGGTCATGCAAGCATTATAAGTCATAACCATAACCTTTTGAAAGATCCAAATTTGGTGCAGTTAATTATGGCATGGTTTAAATCATGGCAAATATTTTGCTTATTTTGTTCGAGGGAAGTTGTATAGTTATTTGATATTTCCTTAGATTTCACATGCAATATTTTGCGTTCTCTTTTTTTTTAAAGACATATATGAAGACTCGAAAGATTTAGTCTCAACAAATTGTTTAAAGTATTAAGAGGTGTCTGAATTACACAAAATAGAGATGGCATTCCAAGACACTGGAGAAGAAGAAAAGCATGAGCAGATAAAAACTATAATAATGACTTAAACAGCAAGCAAGAGTGGTTAAGATGGCATAGGATGGGGAAAAAGAGTGGGTTATGGTGACTTGCTATGGAAGATAAGAAGCAATTAGAGAGGTGTAACAGGGAGAAATCAAATTTTACTAACGACAGGCATGGTGAATGACATGACTAAATTTGGTGAAATGGCTATCACAGTGATAAAGTTGTAGGATCAGCGTGGATTGGTTTTTTTAAAAGTATTTTTTTAACAGCTTTTGAAGAATAATTTTTTTAAGAAGATAAAAATTTTAACTTTTAAAAAGAAGTTGTATTTAAATTTTTTTTTTTTAAGTTTCAGTTTTTTTTAAAGTCAAATCAAATAGCTATTGCAAAAATAATGTAATTTTTTCTTTAAAAAAAAGGATTCAAATAGGCCCTTAGATATTTGGAGACAGAAGAGGAGGGTATAGCTTCATAGCAACATAGGACCACAATTAAAAGGGGAGAAATTACAAAAAGCATTAAAAGGAGCAAGCGTTTTTCTTTTTCTTTTTTTTAGTGGAATTATCCACTTGAGATGTATATTTCAAAAATTAGGTGGAAACAGAGAAGAATATATATTTTTGTTTACATAGAATAATAAATACAGACGAAACACGAATGAAGAAACCGAGACAAATCCGAAATTTATGCGAACATTTTAATTTTCTTTTTTTTTTTTGTTTAGGAATTGGATCTCCTTATAAGTTGTTTCTAAAATAACAAATTGAATCCTATATTTAAGAAATCATTGAGGACAGTGTAAAATAAAGGAAGAAAAAAAATGAAAAATGAAAAAGATGATAAAAGAAGAAAAGAATTGAAGGGTAGACGGGCCCTCTCATTATGCCCAATAGAATGTAAAAGAGAACGCTTGAAAAGCAAACTACAACTTTTACTGCCTGAAACCAATCATACCACCACCCACTCATAACCATTGCTCACCCCACCTCTTTTCTTGTCTGAAATCCCCATAGAAAAAAAAAAAAAAAAAAGGAAAGAAAGGAAAAGGAAAAAAATATAGGACAAGTGGGGAAATTTCCTGTCAAGAATCATTTTTTCATTGGCAGTAGGGCCATTTTGATTTATCACGTACTGTGAACTTAGATTTGAAGATGTGTTTCTTTCGGGCAGATGCTTTAGAATACGTATGAAGAAAAGAATTTGCATTCAACCAATACCTTTTAATTAACCGAAGTCAGTCAATTTCTGAAATAGTGTGTGGCAATGCAACCCAGTTAGGGAACCAATTAATTGGCGACTTGTGGCTTTAATGTTGCAAATTGAAGTGTCTTGTACGTAGGAGGTTTCGTAATACAAACGATGCACCAACGTGTAATAGCTTTAATAAAGATAAGACATGTTATCATCACTAATGTTGCACAATACGTACACGTGTCGATAATCTCTCCCGTTTGTGTCTGCTTATATGTATCTTTTACAACGTAATATTTGATAGCATCCCGTTGTGTGTACTCAGATGTAGCTTATTGTTTCTCTCTAATCTATAATTGCACCTGATTCAACCAGATATCAATAATATCTCCTATTTGTTTCTACTTAGATGTATCCTTTACAACTTGACCTTTAATGGCATCCGTTTAATTGAAAGTTAGATAAATAATATCATGTTATGCAATTATTATTAGTATTATTAAATTCTTCAATATTTTTTTGCGAATTTCTCTTCTAAGTTAAGATATTTCAAATTATATTAGACTTAAACTAATTATTACTAAAGCGAGAGATAGAAAAGAAAAAGCTCTCTCAACAACCCGACTTTCTAAAATTCAAATTTGTGCCTAAATGTGAGACCAGTATCACTTTGAATAAATTTTTAATATTATAATAACATTAACCTTAACGTTATCAACGGTATGACAAACTCCGACGTAGGAAATGTAATTTCAAAGGTCCGTTTGTCGGACCACCAAAAAGGTGGACCTAGTTGGTGACTAGTAATCAATGCCATCTCCCTCAGGTGGGTCCGTCCAATCATCCACGTCAACTTCCAGGTGTGCAACACGTCGGACAACATCCCGCCGACCACTTGCCGCCACATGTCCAACCCATTATAACTGTACCCATTTTCTCTCTCTTTTTTGCCGTTAATAAAAGTCCTTGTCTCGGCTCAGACACAACCAAGCACGGACATACAGATAAAGAGAGCGCTTTAAATGCTTCACTGACACACTCGCCGTGGCCGGAGACTGTCACTTTCCCCGGAGACTTTTCGGGTCGCCCTTCCCGTTAAGCCCCACACAGTTTCTGCCGCTGGAGATTCCCGTTCCGGCTAAATCTCAACCTTTTCAAGCTCGCATTTTTCTTTTTTAAACTTTCAGAGGGTGTTTTTGGTGTTTTCTAACTTTTTTCCTCCACATTTTTCTTGGCTGCTTTCTTCTTCTTCTTTTCTTTCGAGCGTTAGGGAGCCAAGCGAGCGTAGACATACACATATAGTTTTACATGCTTTAAATGTGTGTGTATGCGCATAAGTATACTGCAAAATTCCAAGACTTATTCGCTTCAATAGTAGAAACATATTTTAAGTCTTAAAATAGTTGAAAAAACAATTTATTTGAGTCGCTTTCAGCTCCTATTAAAGATTGGTTCACTTGTCTTTTCTTTCAGTTGAGCGGCAATTTTTTTACCTGGATTTGTTTTTTATTTTTAAAAATCAATTAGTATAAATGCAGTTGCTTGAACCGCAATTTTTGTGTTTTTCATGGAAATATGAATAGGGTATTGGTTAGAAATAGCTACAGTTTTTTTCTTGGAGATGAGAAGTATGGTGTGTGTTTTTTTAATGCATTCTAGCAGTATAAATTTAGTTGCTTAAACTGCAATTTTTAAGTGTTTTTGGGCTGTTGTGAAGGAAATATAAAAGGTGTTGGTTGGAATTTGATAAATTTCGTTTCTTGGAGATGAGGAGAAGGTTTTGGGGTGTGTTTTTTCTATGCTTTTTAGCTCCTGTTCTAGTGAAAGCCTTTAACCCTTCTTTGAATGATGATGTTTTGGGGTTGGTTGTGTTCAGAGCAGACATTCAAGATCCAGATGGAAGGTTGGTATCTTGGAATGAAGATGATGATAGCCCATGCAATTGGGTTGGTATAAAATGCAACCCCCGATCCAATAGGGTCTCTGAGCTTGTTCTTGATGGGTTTAACCTTTCAGGAAAGCTAGGCAAAGGCCTTCTTCAATTGCATTTTCTTCGTAAGCTTTCACTTGCTAAGAACAACCTTACAGGAGGCTTAAGCCTCAGTCTTGCCCAGCTCTCTAATCTAAGGACTCTGGATTTGAGTGAAAACAGCCTATCTGGGGAGCTCCCTGATGATTTCTTTCGACAATGTGGGGTTTTAAAATCAATTTCATTGGCGAAAAACAAGTTTTCAGGTGAAATTCCTGAGAGTTTGAGCTCCTGCTCGATGCTTGCTTCACTGAATCTTTCATCTAATCAGTTTTCAGGATCATTGCCTTCTGGAATTTGGTCTTTGGCAGGGCTAAGTTCACTAGATTTGTCAGATAATTTGCTTGAGGGTGAAATCCCAAAGGGCATTGAAAGTTTGAACAATCTAAGAGTGATAAGCTTTCGAAAGAACAGGCTCATGGGTGAAGTGCCTGATGGAATTGGAAGTTGTCTGCTGTTGAGGTCGATTGATTTGAGTGAGAATTCACTTTCTGGAGGGCTTCCAAGCACTATCCAGAAGCTTACCTTCTGTAATAATCTACTTCTGAATAAAAATGGATTTACTGGTGAGATAGTGGATTGGATAGGAGAAATGAGTAGACTTCAGACCCTGGATCTTTCTGAAAACAACCTTTCAGGTGCTGTTTCAAGTTCAATTGGGAAGCTTCAGTCACTAAAGGTGTTAAATTTATCCAAGAATGCCTTTACCGGAAATTTGCCAGAGTCTATCAGTGATTGCAAAAACCTCCTAGCTTTAGATGTTAGTCAAAATGCTTTAACTGGTGATCTTCCCACTTGGGTATTAAATTTGGGCTTACAGCAAGTTAAATTTTCGGAGAACAGATTTAGTGGGAGTTTAGATAGTGCTTTTGCTTCATCAATGGAAAACTTTCGGCGAAAGCTTTTAGTTTTGGATATCTCTCACAATACATTAACTGGTGCGATTCCATCACTGATTGGGGAATTTAGAAGTTTGCAGGTTGTGAACTTGTCAAGAAACTCGCTTATAGGAGATATTCCTGATAGTATTGGACAGTTGAAATCCCTGGATATTCTAGATTTGAGTGACAATCGGTTAAATGGTAGCATCCCTGGGGAAATTGGAGGCGCTGCAGCTCTTAAGGAACTGAGACTGGAGAAGAACTTGTTGTCAGGGAGCATTCCTACCTCAATAGGCAACTGCTCGTTGCTAACATCACTGTAAGTTTTTTCCCTTGGACTTCTTTCAAAGACTTCCTTACTGCAATATTCACTTTGTTAACTTAGTAGAACTTATTTCAATAGATGCTAAAGGTTTGGTTTATATGGATAGGATTCATTCTGTCCTGCTGTAATATTACTTTGTTCTTTGGACATTACCGTTAAACTCGTTGTCACTTTTCAAAAAAAAAAAATTAGAGAAAATATGTCTGTCTCTAATGAATATATAACTGTTCTGTAAAATTGAATCCATCTCTGATTTCACTATTATCATTCGCCCATCCTGATAGAAACAGTTTTGCTGGGCTAATAACTAGCTATTGCATTTGTCTAATTGGCCAGATCTCTTTCTCATAATGGCCTAAGTGGCCCTATACCTGCTGCAATAGCAAAAATTATTTATCTTCAGCACGTGGACTTCTCTTTTAACAAACTTACGGGACACCTACCAAAGGAGCTAGCAAATCTGGAACACCTCCTCTCCTTCAATGCTTCGAACAACCAGCTACAAGGTGAACTACCTGGTGGTAATTTCTTCAATACCATTTCCCCCTCCTCCGTATCAGGGAACCCTTCCCTTTGTGGTGCTGCAGTCAACCGGACATGTCCAACTGTCCTTCCCAAACCAATTGTGCTGAATCCTAATTCAACTGATTCCAGTCCGGGAACAATCCCTGAAAGTTTTGGCAAAAAGAGAAAGATCCTCAGCATTTCAGCACTCATTGCCATTGGGGCAGCTGCTATGATTGTGATCGGTGTTATTGCAATTACTGTGCTCAATCTGCATGTACGTGCTGCTACATCTCGAGCTGCTGCAGCTCCTACATTTTCTGGTGGTGAAGACTTCAGCCACTCGCCCTCTACAGATGCCAACTCAGGCAAGCTTGTCATGTTTTCAGGTGAGCCTGACTTTAGCACAGGGGCACATGCTTTGCTTAACAAGGACTGTGAGCTTGGGCGTGGGGGATTTGGAGCTGTCTACCATACTGTTCTTAAAGATGGGCACTCGGTAGCCATTAAGAAGCTCACTGTCTCTAGTCTGGTGAAGTCGCAAGAAGAGTTTGAAAGGGAAGTTAAGAAATTGGGAAAAGTGCGTCACCATAATGTAGTAGCACTTGAAGGTTATTACTGGACTCCATCATTACAGCTTCTCATATACGAGTTTGTCACTGGTGGAAATTTGTATAAGCACCTCCATGAAGGCTCTGGTGAAAATTTCCTTTCATGGAATAAGAGGTTCAATATTATTCTTGGGACAGCTAAAGGCCTGACTCACTTGCACCGGATGAACATTATTCATTACAATATAAAATCAAGCAACATCCTGATTGACTGCTTTGGTGGCCCTAAAGTTGCAGACTATGGTTTAGCAAGACTGTTGCCCATGTTGGATCGTTATGTTTTGAGTAGTAAGATTCAGAGCGCACTTGGTTACATGGCTCCTGAATTTGCCTGCAAAACAGTGAAAATAACCGAAAAATGTGACGTGTATGGATTTGGAGTTTTAGTTCTGGAGATCGTTACAGGGAAGAAACCCGTTGAGTACATGGAGGATGACGTTGCAGTTCTATGCGATATGGTCAGGGCGGCGTTAGAAGAAGGCAGGGTGGAGGAATGTGTTGATGGGAGGCTGCACGGGAAGTTTTTGGCTGAGGAGGCAATTCCACTGATGAAGTTAGGACTGATCTGCACATCACAAGTGCCTTCAAGCAGGCCTGACATGGCAGAAGTGGTCAACATATTGGAGCTGATTAGATGTCCTCTAGGAGGTCAAGATGAGTCTGTACCACATGAAATTTAGTTAGTAGAAGACTAAGAAAAATGTGCGAACGAATGGTTTATCCGGCGAAGAGGAATCCGGTTTGCTTAATGAGGCAAAGTCAGATTTAGTTGTTGAAAGTTTTTCTCTTGTTTTCTTGCAGTTCCTCATATTTTAATCCTCCATTTTAAATGTTTGAAATGG
The DNA here is from genome assembly GCA_028554755.1 of Cordia subcordata. Classification (NCBI taxonomy): domain Eukaryota; kingdom Viridiplantae; phylum Streptophyta; class Magnoliopsida; order Boraginales; family Cordiaceae; genus Cordia; species Cordia subcordata. The sequence continues at coordinate 2,615,890 of JAPTOF010000006.1, read as the reverse complement.
ATTCCTTTTCTCCGGATTTCATTTGAGAGCCTTGTTGCAGCTTATTACCTCATTATGCCATATCTTCTTCCATTCTCTCTTGATACTTAGCATCTTAACAAATTAACAGTTGATCCTAGGTTTAGCTTTAGCTTTTAGTTCTTTACTTGGTAAGCACTAAGGTTGTTTCTGTTTGTGGATCTTTGATGTCTGAAAAAATCTTACTAGCGTTGCAATGTTATGGCACATTATTAATTTGTTACTTTATAATACTACTATTACAACGTGTCATTAACTTTTCAATCGTTACCGGATTAGTTTTTAAGGTGATTATGCTCATGCAGTTACCAATTTCTGAGTTGCTCAGAGGGATATATTTAGAATGGAACTTCAAAGTTAAGACCTTTCATTATTATTACACAGACAGAAGGATTTTCTCCCTCAAACAAATCAATGTGTCTCCCAACAAGAAGTCAAATATGGGCAATATGCTTTTGGCAAGTCAAAAGTGATTTGATTGTCTATGTCTTCTCAAAGATTCTTAGATGAATATAATAGGAATACTAATGCAAACAAAGAAAAAAAGAAGATGCATTGAAGTGAGATCATGCATGTTTGTGGGAGCAAACATAGAACAATGCGTACAAAATAATGTGTAGAAGAAGTAGCACTTTATTCTGTAGCTTTGCCAACCCATGCCCCCTCTGTTTTCTTTCACTTTTCTTCTTCTTTAAATGCATTATTTGTCTCTTCTTGTTAGCCATTTTCATTGTTAGGAACCTTACCTAGCTAAGTGAAATTCACGTGCTTATCCTCTTCTCCTTGTCCTCCTTTTTCATAGTTAGAAAGAAAATGTTATTAACAATTTATAATCACAGAATCTTGTTCACAACATCTTACTTCAATACCGAACTTCAACACCTAACTTCTTAGCCTCGTGTCTTGGAGTCTTTGTAAGTATTAGTAAGCTGGAACCTAAGTAATATGCCACCATTTTGTTTGTCTCCAACTCCAATCATTTTTCTAAAAGAATATTGGTTCAAATTTGTATCATGCAGGAAAGTCTTCCAAATTTGCCAGAATGATGGAGGATTATATTCTTTTTAAGGGTATACTAGTCCATAAATGCCTGTATATTTCATTAATGTGTTAGGACAACTATTTTATAAATTGAGAATATCTTTTAGATCCATTTGCATGGACAACACAAATGAGCTGTTGGTAAATGCATTTTTTTTTTCTTTCTTTCTTGCTTTCTTTCTTTTTTTTTAAAAAAAAAAACTTTTTGGTGTGTTTGACATGTAAATGAATTTGAGGCATGGGTTTAGTGGGTGGGTGATGGGCCCAAAGGAACCTACGCAATTTGATTTCATCATTAACCAGCACATGCAACTATAAATAAAGCTGATTATGTTGAAGATATGGTCCTAAAGTGCTCTCATCAATTAAGAGAAAATCATGACCCCAGAGAAATAAAAATTCAAAGTGCCAATCCTTTTAATTTATTCTTTAATTTTCAACTTCATTACATTATTTTTGTTGTCCCACATAATTACATAAATAGTTCATCTCTCGACATGCCATATCAAATTTCAAATCGAAATAGTTATAGAGTTTATTTGGTCTAATTTTTTAGACTCAAAAGTGCTTTATATGAGTTCAAAAGTTAAAGTTGACATATTTGTCTATTTCTAAAGAAGCTTTTACATAAAAATCGAAGCTAAAAAAAGGTTAAAAATCAATAGCTTTTATGAAAAAGACTTTTGAGAAACTGTTTTTACATCAATCGGAAAAAATTTTCAATTTTTCCTCAAAAAAACTGTTCCATATTTTTTAAAGTCTAATATTGTCTTCAAACATCTGAATGTTCAACTCCTAAAATAAAATAAAATAAAAACAAATAATCAACAACCTTTATTCAAGAGTACTTTTATCCAAAACTATACTACTAAAAAAGTTCTACGCCGCTAAACCAAACAGAGCCATAGTGTTTTTAAAAGTGCCACTACCATGCATTCCGCTGCAGATTCCCATATAATTAATTTTATTGGTTACATTTCTGAACCACGCAAATATGGAATGCAGATTCTGGTCTATCAGAACTTTTTCATATTTTGAGTCCTTTTATCAGGCTCAGACTTTGGATTTTAATATGAGAAAGGCTATGGCAGCGAGGCAAAAGGTTTTGAAAGCTGATATGCTTAAGTCTTGTAAGAAGATAAAGTGAGTAAAATATAAGTCCGCTCCTGAAATGAAGAGAAATGTCAGAAGAGCAAAGATTAGATTCTGCAGTGACAAGCAGACCTTTTCTTGGGCGCTTTGCTTTATTGATGGATAATGCATGCAAGGAGCTTTTTTGTTGAGCCCACTGTAGTGGGGTGGGTCTTGGGGTGCCCCATAATGTTGGGAAAGGCGTGATGGAGTACAGGGCATCTCTCCACTTGAATATGTAGATAGTAGGGAAGCATAAGCTCTAAAAAATTCTCTTTTGGGGCATGTACGCACTTATACATAATTAAGGACTCGTTTAAATTAATATTTTCTTTGGAACAATTTAGAATAATTCTCAAAGAAGAAGTGAGAGGTGTTATCTCTCCTAAACTTATCTCTATATAATTTGGCGTAGCTTCTCTTGAAAAAAAATTTAATTTTTTCTAAATGCGAGTGCATCTTAATGCAAGTGACTTTTTTGGGTTATACACGCGATGAAGTTAGTGTATACAACTAGTTTGTAAAAGTTGATTTTATTACGCGATTGTTTTTATACTAGAAGACTATGATACTATAATACGAAATAAGAGATTTCAGCACGCCTCAAACTAATGTCACTGTGGCAATCTACATTGTTTAGACATTTAAAGATATGATAAGGACTGCTACTGCTGCTCCTCCATTTCAAGTTATTGACATGGAATGTTAGATTTTGGCTCGTATTTTAATTAGTCTAATAAAATATTGTAGTTGTAAATAAGCAAATATTCAATAAGCATAAAAGGGATAATACTGATCTTTGATGAGATTAATGCTAGTTTCTTGTAAATAGAACTTTCTAAACTTTACTTGTAGCGAACTATAAGTAATTGTGTAATGTCCCGTATCGATTTAAGTGTGAATGTTATTAGTTTATAGGTAGTTAGAGTGTGGTTAGCCATTTTGGAAAAATTAATTTGAGACTCAAACAATGCTTTATGGGAAATGATTTGTGGCCAAAAATACTTGGCCAAAATGGGGACAAATCTTTAATTTATTATTTTCTTTGACATATTTACCCTTATTAAATAACTTTGTAACTTTTTTTTTCTCTTTCATTATTATTAGTTGTCTAATTACCATAAAATATTTTATAATTTCAATTGTTTGACTATTTTTAACATACATTAAAAATCATGACTAAGCTAAAAGACTTCTAGAAAAGTATGGCAAGCAAGCTATGACGTGACCATCCACTTGACAAGGCACGACATGTTTTGCATTGTAGATTGAAACCATCCAATAGTTGGTTTGTATCTTCACGTACATATCTAATTTATTCCTGATATTACTATTATATCTAGACGAAAAGCAAGGGAAGGGTGATGTAAAGAAAATTAAGTATATATTATGTACATAATTCATATCTGAATTGCACAATCTCGTATTAGTATCCAATTAACCAGCACTCTGTTACCAATATTAAAAATTAATGATAATAATTTCTTTTTAATTATAAAAATAATAATAATTTCTTTTTTATTCTAGTTACCAATATAAAAAATTGATTATAATATAGCTTTTTGAATTGAATTCAAATAATAAAGACTCGAAGACTTTAACTAAAAAATTATTGACAGTTAGTATAGAAGGTTGATTATTTTTCAAACTAAAAATTATTTAGAAACTAGATATCTCGAGGCATGTGCGAATCTTTGAATTTTATTTCTTAATTTGAGAAAAGAACATATTCTCAAGATGCTCCACATATATCAATCTTATAATTTTATTTCTTATTTTGAGAGAAGAGAATAATTCTCAAAAATTCAAAAATATTTGATCCCTTAACGAAATTTGAAGTAGTTTAAATATAAAAATTTTATAATATTTACAACAAGTGTCTCCAACATCAAATTCTCTAAGACGCTCTCTTGAATGGCTTTTGCATAATCTCAAATAATTTGACCAGATAAATTTTGATATTCTCAATATCTAAACTCTCCCTACTATATGAAAGTACAAATGCTAACTATACAAAACTATATGTTCTATCTAACTACATGCTTCTTGGTGTATTGTATACTTTGCTAAAAACCACTATATATAGGTAATAGAAGATATCAAGCCTTCAATATTAATTCATGATTGAATTTCAAGAGTTGTAAAATCTCAAAATAATAATCCAAGATGATAGAGAAATTTCAAATGTCTCATAATCCTTTGGAATTCATATCCAAGTTAATAAGGAGGCCAAAGGTCTCAAAATAATAATAATGAGAAAATCTTTAATTTCTCATTCATTTTCAACATATATAATATTATAGATTATATATCGTATAAATAATAGATTTAGGACTTACTTTGATATAATTTTGGAAGTAATAAATAGTCCCGTGTAATTAGCTAACCCACTATCTAAACTATATGATAAGGTCTTACAAAATTAAAATCATTATATTTCCAAAGTGCATGGATCTATTAAAACTTTTTGTTTGTATTATACCTTTCTATAAAAATTCTTTAAATTTGATGCGATGTATGAATTATTTTCTTATGATGACTTGAGAATATTCGCATATTTTATTTAATAAATATTTAAAATTAAAGAAGATAGAGAAGATAATTGTGCTACATTATTTAAGTGATATATTATTAAAAATTTAACAATGGAAATTAAATTGAACTTTTTTTAAAATAATTGAAATTGATTTAGATATTTTAAAACAATGACAACTAATTTGGGAAAAAAGAAAGAAGAAAATAGTGGAAATTGTAGCAAATTTTTTTTAATATTTTGTATTAAGTGGTAATTATTTCATAAATAAATTAACAAAAAAGAATCATAAAAACATGACATGTGGCACCGCTTAAAACATGAATGTGATAAGCCTATGACATTAAAAAAAATATGAGATAACTTTATAACTATTATTATATATAGATATTATATAGATTTCTTTTTTTTTTTGTTTACTTTCTTTTTGTTTGACTATATTAATCAACTATTTTATCATGTTTAATCTGTAACTTAAATGATGTAATATTTTTTTAAAAAAAATTTGAATATTGATGACTTTTGCATTTTGCATTTTGCATTTTACATTTTGCATTTTGGAAATCACACTTGCAAGAGTACATATATAGATATAGATATAATATAGGTTTCTTCTTTTTTTTTTTTTGTTCTCTTTCTTTTCATTTAATTATATTAATCAACTATTTTATCATGTTTAATATGTAACTTAAATGATGTAATAGTCTTTTTTTAAAAAAAATGGAATATTGATGACAATTGCATTTTGTAAATCACACTTGCAAGAGTACTCTCTTTGTGAGCTTATGTGGTACTTTAAGAAGAGTTTATGTGGCATCTAAGGAAGATCATATGTGGCATCCAAATAAGAACTTATGTATAGGAGGAGCTTATGTGGTGTTTAAAGTCGTTTAACTTTACTTAAGGTAAAACTTTATATAGATAGTATAAATAGATATATAGATATAAATGTATTTATAATAATCTAAAACCCATACAAAATCAAATGATTAAAAAAAAAGGATATTTTTCATTATTGCTTGGCTTATATGTCGTCCCCTACTTAGATTCAATTCTTTATATAATATTTCAACTATTATATCATCTTTAATATAAAATTTAAATTATGTAATAATCTTTTTTTTATTTAAATATTGATAACAATTACAAGAGTACTCTCTCTTTTATAAACTTATGTGGTATTTAAAGAGAAGCTTGTGTGATATTTAAAGCAAAACTTATGTGGCATTCAAAGTAGAGCTTATGTGGCATTCAAAAAGCTCCTAAGTTATCTTGAGTGTAACTTTATTTTCTTATGATGACTTGAGAATCTTCACATATTTTATTTAATAAATAGTTAAAGTTAAAGAAGATAGAGAAGATAATTGTGCTACATTATTTAAGTGATATATTATTAAAAATTTAATAATAGAAATTAAATTGAACATTTTTTAAAATAATTGAAATTGATTTAGATATTTCAAAACAATGACAATTAATTAGGGAAAAAAGAAAGAAGAAAATAGTGGAAATTGTAGCAATTTTTTTTATTTTTTGTATTAAGTGGTAATTATTTCATAAATAAATTAACAAAAATAAATCATAAAAACGTGACATGTGGCACCGCTTAAAACATGAATGTGATAAGCCTATGAAATTAAAAAATATGAGATATAACTTTATAACTATTATTATATATAGATATATAGATATAGATATTATACAGATTTCTTCTTCTTCTTTTTTTTTGTTCTCTTTCTTTTTGTTTGACTATATTAATCAACTATTTTATCATGTTTAATATGTAACTTAAATGATGTAATAATTTTTTTAAAAAAAATTGAATATTGATGACTTATGCATTTTGTATTTTGCAAATCACACTTGCAAGAGTACATATATAGATATAGATATTATATAGATTTCTTCTTTTTTTTTTGTTCTATTTCTTTTCATTTGATTATATTAATTAACTATTTTATCATGTTTAATATGTAACTTAAATGATGTAATAGTCTATTTAAAAAAAAATAGAATATTGATGACAATTGCATTTTGTAAATCACACATGAAGAGTATTCTCTTTGTGAGCTTATGTGGTACTTTAAGAAGAGTTTATGTGGCATATAAGAAAGATTATATATGGCATCCGAATAGGAACTTATGTATGGGAGGAGTTTATGTGGCGTTCAAAGTCGCTTAACTTTACTTGAGGTAAAACTTTATATAGATAGTATAAATAGATATATAGATATAAATGTATTTATATCTAAAACCCGTACAAAATCGAATTATTCAAAAAAAGGATATTTTCATTATTGCTTGGCTTATATGTCATCCCCTACTTAGATTCAATTCTTTATATAATATTTCAACTATTATATCATCTTTAATATAAAATTTAAATTACGTAATAATCTTTTTTTTATATTAAATATTGATAAAAATTACAATAATACTCTCTCTTTATAAACTTATGTGGTATTTAAAGAGAAGCTTATGTGATATTTAAAGAGAAACTTATGTGGCATTCAAAGTGGTGGCATCCAAAAAGAAGCTTATGTGGCATCTAAAGATGAGCTTATGTGGCATTCAAAGAGCTCCTAAGTTCTCTTGAGTATAACTTTATATATACAGTATAGATTATTAGGATTACACTTTGGATATTTATTACTATTAAATAAAAATTAATATTGTCAATAATTATCACTAGTGTATTTAGAATTAGAAGATGTTTTTTTTTATAATTTTTGGTCATGCATGTTCCATATATATATATATATATATATAATGTAACTTCTTGTCAATTTTATATATTTAGAGATAAAAATACTCATCTCTGCTCTATTTCTAACTTTAGCCATAATTGACAAGGACAAGTAAAATAAAAAATGTAAAGTGTTAGACTATTGACATAATTTTGGTCAATTAGTAAATCATGTTAAATTCAGTGTTTATGATCTATAAGCAAAGAATATACACTTTTATAAAATTAAAAAAGATACTAACGATTTAAATTTAGCCATGGGTATGTGGTTAGTTATTAAAAATTTATTTCTAACCAAATATTTTATAGGGGTAAGTAAAAAGAAAAAAAGTGAACGGTTAGATTATTATCATATTGTTGGCCCAATTAGTGAACCATATTAAAATTTTAGTAATTATGATATATAATTAAGGAAGACTCATTTATGTAGAATTAAAAAAGGATCATCGATTTAGTTATATATATGTTTATTTATTTGAACTTTATTTTATTATGATTCGAGACATTTCCAAAAAAATGAAAATTTGATAGGGCAAGTAAAAGAAATTGTGACGCCTTTGATTAATAATATGGTTTTACTCCAAATAATAAAAACATTTAAGGTTCCATCTTTTGTGATTTATAACAAGAAAAATTCTTTTTTGTAATATTCAAAAGAAATCATTAGTTTAACTACATGTATAATTTATATGGTTAATTATTAAATATTTCTAAACAAATAATATTATCATAATTTGAGAGAAAGAGAAAATTAGAAACTGGTGAAGTTAAACAAAAGAAAATGAGAAACTTTTGACAATCGATTTTGGAAAATTAATAAATCATGTCAAATTTTAAATACTTATGATCTAAAAAATAATGTTAATTTTTTATATTTTTATAATTATTTTTTAAAAACTTATATAAAAAATTAATACATAAATATGCCTGGCAAGTCTTATGCTCTTGGTTGCGCCCATGTCCGTATCTAGTTATATATATTTACGGCAGTGATGACGACGACGACGATGATAATAACTTATTTTAAAGCATTAATGAAATTAATTCACTTAAGTCTTGAACAGTAGCATCTAAAAATAGCTTTTGACACTTTTAATATTTTGATCTAGTCAAAATACTGCTTCTTTTAGTTCAATTGACTGGAAAAATTGCGTTTCACGTTATCTTTTAGGGCCTGTTTGACAAAATTAGCTGTTTAAATAGTTGATAACTGTTTATGTAGTTGATAGCTATTGTATTTTAGCTGTTAGTTGATAGCTATTTGGCTAAGTATTTAAAAAAATATGTTTGGTAAAACTAACTGTTTAACTAGCGGATAAATTACAAAATGACATAAAAGGACATCGGAATTAGCTCATTAATGTCATTATTGTTATTATATAATTATAATTTTTACTATTATTATAATTGAAATATGATAATATATTTATAATTTTAATACTAATAGTGATACTAAATTACTATTGTTAATAATAATAATAATAATAATAATAATAATAATAATAATAATAGATAATTTTGATCTGGTCACTCACAAAACTTTATAATTAATTTGATTATATTGTAGCTAAAATAATTAAAGTCAGACAAAATTTGATGTGGCAAGCTAAATTTGATATAAGGGTGTTAATAATATAGTTGTTCTTGTTTATTGCTTTTGTTTCTTTTGCGTTATTAAAAAGCTGGAGATAAATAAAAATTAATAGATAAACTTTTATCCGCATTCGGTTTCCAGTAGCAGATAAAATTTAATCCCATTTGATAAGTTTTGTCCTTATCACTAATAACTTAGGATAGAATGGAGAAAAAAAGTTAAAATGATATTTACTTATTTTGAAATGTTAAAACCTATAACATTTGAGATATGCCATCGAAAACACTAAAAGCTAGTCTAAAAAGCTATTTTATCGAACAGAGATAAATATCAAAATAGTGCTAAATGCTATATAAAATGCTATTACCGAACACACTCTTAGTGTTCGAATTAGTTTTTTCAAATGCTAACAATCTTAAAGTTTCAAATTAGATTTTGTTGTGTTTTAGTTTTTTTTAGCAATCTTAAAAAAAAATTTAGTTTGAACAATTGTTTTTACATCATGCTAGAAATTATTTTTCTGCTTTTTTTTCAAAAAAAATACCATTTCATATTTTTACATTAAAATAATTCAAAGTTCAATTCCTAAAATAGATGGTCAAACAATCAATGACGTTTATTCAATAATACTTTTAATCAAATCTCTACTGTTAAAAACTTTACAATTTTAACAGCTAAAATCTTGTAGTTGGATCAAATATAGCTTAAAACAATATTTTTATTTACCTTTTAGTGTTTTGACCTAGTCGAAATTCACTTCTTTTACTTTTATTGTTCGTTAGATGGTCTCTCAATTTAATTTTTAGCATTTAAATTTGTTTTTGTCAACCATTAACAACTTAACATTTCAAACTAAGTATTTTAGTTTTTATGTTTTTATTAATTTTTTTTTATCATATCCTTAAGGTCTTATCTTATTTTTCCTTTCATGCTCTATATTTTCTTTCTCTTTGTTTCTTACTTTTTCTTTTTGGTCATGTAGCTTATGCTCTTTTTTTCCCTATCTTATCCTAATATATTTTTCTTTTTTTATTATATTTCTTTACCAAAAAAAAAATACTTTTAGCAATTTATTGTTCTCTACGTCACTAATGTGTCACAGACTTAGTTTTTTATGATTAAAAAGAAAAACTTTGTATTGCCCCTTACATGGGTGGAAAATTGTTGTCATGCAACACTTTTGCATGTTTTCCTACCAAACAACCCTTTAAAAAAATATCACATAAAAAATTTTCTTGTAATAAATAATATTATAATAATTACACAATAAATAATTTGCTATAATTACATTAATTTATAAACTTAATTACAATAATAATATTATTATAACATCAAAGCATCATGATATGTCATAGATGATTGAGTGAATTTATTTCTATTTGACAAGCAATTTTTTAGAGGGAAATTTATTTGAATTTTATGAAATCAAATTTTTGAAGAATAAAAGGCAAATATTTAAAAATAAATAAATGCTGGCTAATTAATATTATCACTTTCTTTTTTACTTATGCAATTACATTTTGGCTAAAAAAGGAGGGAGACACCTAAGGAATAGAAAGACAGAGTAGTGTAGTTTAATAGAGATAAATGAGGAGAGAGAAAGAGTTATAATGAGAAAAGAGAGAAATGGGAAGAAAGAAAGAGTTGGAATAATAAGAAATAGAAATGAGGAGAGAGTGTTGTAGTACTAATATCAATGCTATAATGAGGAAAGAGATAATGTATATGAATAATTATATTTAGTTATATTTTAGGGTTAAAAAGTCTTTTTATGTACTTGAAAGCATTTTGGTTATTTTTGGCCAAACACTTTTCGCTGTTAGTTACAACATTAGTTTTACTCGTGGACCGAGTCTTAACTCGGGGGCTTGACCAATTGTGAAGCTGAAAGGATTACTGCACCATTCTGTAAGATTCTGAGTAGTAAAGAAAATATTTGGTGGATGTTGGTGTTAATGCAATAAATTAATAAATCAATATCTTCTTTATAAGTTTGAACTTTGGGATGAGATGGTAATTCTACGATGGCATCAGAACCTAGAAGCCTAATAACATAGGTTTGATCCTTATCGCTATCCATGTAAAAATATTAAAACTGTTCACTTGTAAGCTCTAAATAAATCACACTCCACGTAAAGGGGCATGTTAATGTAATAAATTAATAAACTAATACATTTTCTACAAATTTAAGCTTATAGATGAGGTGAAAACTCTAAAGGTTGTCTAATTTTTCATTGGGGCCGAACTACATTAATAGTATTATGTTTTTTTGTCTACCGTTTTGCATGGTTTGGACTTGGAATTTACAGAAATTTCCAACATCTATCAATATTGTCACTTCTTTCTCCGGTTGCAAACAGGCCCATCTTAATTTTCTCCAACAAGCACAAAATAACAAAGCCTGCAAAGAAGCAAGTATTTCAAACCTCTGGACATGATCATACAAACACAGACTTCTTACGTTCTAGCCTGTTTCTACCGCGTTATGTGTATGTGCGTATTCTCGTTTCCAGTAACATTAACAAGAAGATGGCTTGTTTCTACTGCTTTATGTGTATGCGTGTATTCTCGTTTCCAACAACATTACGATGAGAAGGAGAAGAGAACTCCAGACTTACCAAATGCGAAGGAAAGTGAGAAATCTAAAGAATGATTTATCATACACTTGCAATGCAATGCCATGGGTGAGGAGCAAGCTGCAGCCATGGGCCATGACAAGGTAGAACTAATGGACGGTTTCAACTGCTTTGACTGTTTGATGGATAACGTGCTTTTACTTTTCTCAAAGATTTCAATGATGATTACTCTTCAGAAAACAAATGATGATTTTTTTTCTGTTTTTACCTTTTTTGCTATTTTGAAGTTGTAAGATCTTGCCACATTATTAACGCAATCTTTGATTTGATAAGCTTGAATATCTTTAGTACAACGAGATTGAGTGGGCACATGGCGTGTTAGATACATTTTACTATTTTTTTCCTCCTCAAGATGGGAAAATAAATTCCTTTTTCTCAGTTTTTTATCCAAAAAAATTAGATATCAATTCTTTTTAATACTTATTTATCATCTCATATTATATCTTTAGTATAATTGGTATAGCAAAGGAAGAGAAATGACAATTTTTTTTTTTTTACATACAAACTACCATATACTTATTGATAAATAAAAATTATCATTCCTCACGAGTTGGCGTATCCTAATCTCAACACCAGTAAGAACTCTCTTTCTTTTATAGAAGTCTCCAATTTGTGTTACTTCTTTTTAATAATTTTGACAAAAATTATGTATGTACTTAATTACTAAATCTTTTCCATTCACTTTTATACCCCTAAGAAGTATAGCCAAAAAAATATTTTGAAAAATGCAGAGGCCATTTTATAGTTATTTAAATTTCAATAGTAAAATTTTTCCAATCCATATTTCTTAGAAATTGAAAAAAAGATTGATATAGCTTAATCATTGCTAGAACTGTTTCGATCGCTGGGTTCCTACAAGAAAAGAATATTGCGGCAAGACTTTATCCCCCAACGTGGATTATAATGCTCAAGTTAGTAAGGATCTACATAGGTGAATTTGCAAAAGTGACGTGATAATGACCGCTTACTTTTTCAATTGCATGGATAGCATTACTTTATAACTCACGAGGAAAGTTGGTGACATGATGGTCACCACTTCCATCGCTCTTGTATCAAATTAAGTTTGGCCTAGACAACTATCTTCTTCATAGGGCACCCGCATGTTCGATTAACTAGAGTACTGTCACTACCGTTACACCGTTCTTCTTGCATTTCCAAGTTAAGTCATGTCATTGCTTGTAATGATGGCCCTCCTCCTCGGCCAATCACATGTCATCCGTAGCGAGGTGGCTCAAGAGTCCCGAAGTACACATTTCGAACCTCTTTTCCCGTCTCATTCTCACTAGGGGGCAAGATTCACCACATGCTTGGTGCGCCTCACGCCTGGACGACGTGGTGCACCTTCTTCATATACAATTGATACCGTTCAAAACCTATCCAAAAAGTCGTAGTAAATAGAAACAGATAAATGCATGATCAGGCATCGAGTTATTTTGAAGGATTAGGTTGATTCTAATATGTGTCTAACAATATGTTCGGAAAAACAAAAATAGAAACAGAAAGGAAATTCCTGATCAGCATCTGGAGTCCACAGTGAACGACAGTTGACTTTTGGCTCCGTGCTGTCTCAAAAATTACATCTATACCTTAACTTGGATTTTCCTAGTACCAAAAAAACAGAAGTCGCCCCTAGGGGCATAGGTGAGTTGGTAAGTGGCCAGGTGATTAGGGTGGAGACACTCTGACAACGCGGGATCGAGTCCGTGTGGCGGCAGTACTCCGCTGAAATATTGCGGGGGCTGTTGCTGGATTTCCACGCCCGTTGGTCCTCTCCCTGGTCGGGCTGCCACTCATGCACATCCCTCGATTTACCTCCCGCCTGGTTAAGGGGCCTCTGGTCAGGTGGAAAAGGGGTTCTCCTTTGGTTAACCCTTTTAAAAAAAAAAAAACAGAAGTGTGTGTGTGATAGTTACCCCTCCTCTCTCTTCTGCTAAACGTAAAAAACATCTGATCTTTACACCTCGCACGTTACGTCACTTTAACGTCAGCAACACTTACTTACGACGCCGTTTCACCCGTCTTCTTTTTCCCATACAATTCTAAGCTTTCATCAAACGCTAGGGTTTTTGAATTTTTCGCCAAAAAAAAAAAGAAAAAGGAAAAAAAAGAAAAGAAACTCCACAGATGGCCTCTGAAGAGATGGGCCTGGTCCAAGCCCAACGCCTTGAGAACGGGCTGAGCCCACAGCAGCCGCTCGTATTTACCGATGGCTTCACCTGCGGCGGCCCAACACAGCAACGCTGCTCCGCGGTCACCGTCGGCGTCCCGGGAGGTCCGAAGGCTACGACTACTGGCTACATCAGTAACTACTTCCACCACCAGCCCACCGAGTTCCGCCGTGCAATCTTCGCCGAGAACCACCCCTCCGGCCACCAGGATAGCGGTCACAACTGGACGTCCAGCAGCCGTGGAGAGGGATCGGAGGATGATGACGTTGACGAGGATGACGTGGAAGATGAAGGCCTAGTCACTGTAGATAATAAGAATAATAGCAATGAGAATAATAGAAAAAGTAGTAACAATAGCGATAATATTGGTAAGTAATTAAAAATTTAATCTTGAATTAGTTCTTTTTACCTTTGGGATTGATTAAGTGAAATTTACCGTTTTTTATAATAAAAAACTGTTTTTTTGTGTGAATTTCATTGTTGAAGCAGGACTGAAGGAAGGGAGTGCAGTGGAGCAGAGTGGAAATGAGGGCAGTAGTGATATGAGGCACGCAGTGGCAATAGAGGGGGCAATGTACTACAATGCGCAGCCTCTGCAAAGCGCAGAGGGGTCAAGTGGAGGGCGGAAGGATGTGTTGGTTGAGAATGGAGTCGGGTTTAGTGGAAGAAGGGAGGGTTTTTATTCAAGCGAATCCGGGGAGTCTTTAAGGGCAATCCTCTCTGATCCCCTAACGTTAGCACTTTCAAACTCGTAGCTCGTTACCCACATTTTAAGTACCAACATTGAATTACAATTTTGATGGCCCTTCCTGTATTTATTTATGCCAGGAAAACGGCATAGCTTTTGTTTTTCCTTAGTTGATTACCATGGGGATTTCATGTAGATATATCTTTATGACTGTTACTAATAGGATCAGTGAGAAAGGATATGGATGTAATAATTCATGATTTCTTGGTAATTGTTAGAGTCTAAAAGATGAAGGGGTCTTGGTATTTAGAGTTAGTGACAGAATGGGAAATGCATTAACTTTGTCAAGGAGCTCATTGTTCGATCACTTTAAACTGTATCTATTCAATATTTCGCTCTTATTGTTTCTGTTCCAGGAGAGAAGGTTAGCCTTTATCTTTTTAGGTAGTCTATAACAAAAATAATTGACTTTAAGAAATGCTCTCGAAGTATCTAATTCCAAGACTAGAAGTCTTGACTTTGAAGAGGATCTAGATGCTCTAATTTATTGTCTCTAAACCATGAATGATTTACTTTACTGATGTCATGAAGATATATATGTGCCTTGTGGGCTTAGGAATTTTGTTTCTTAATTGTGCAGCGTTGCATTTTCAAGATTTGTTTTGCAGATATTGTTGTAATACTCTCTTAATCGACTTCATAGCTAGTGAATAAGAGCATAGCATCTGACATAGAAAAGAACTGCTAACCGGAGCTTCTTTAGGTTACTACTTATGAGCAGTGTATAATTCATCTATTTTAAGAAAATTCACCTTGTCATTTATCTCTGACAACAAGAAAGAGAATGTAATGGTGACTTTTCTTCTAATGGCTTTGAAAATCTGCTGCAATATGTCATTGATAACGTTAACGAACTGTGCTTATTACTCTTGAAGATAGTACCACTGATGCTTGCTTCTGGATCTTTACATTTCTTTTGGCTCATGTTTTCTTATCCAAAAGTGTTGTAGGGCTTTAAATAATTTTATTTGATGCTCCTTTAATATTGTATCTATGTTGGTGTTTGGCATGAGCACTTGAATGTTATATTTCTGTTATGTGCAGCGGAGCGCTTATGGATGATGCTATGATTTTGCCCTGTGGCCATTCCTTTGGTAGTGGTGGAATGCAACATGTACTTAGAATGGTGAGTTTAATACTCTTCTGGTTCCTAAAGAGTACTTATACCTTGGGGGAATGGTTTGCAACTGCTATCATGCTGTATTAAATGGCGAAAGAAGGAGGTCTGAAATTCTACAGCTACGAAAACATGCTGAGATTTACATCTAAGAAGGCAGGCACGGACTTATAATCTTCCAATGTAGTCTACCCTGAATTATGTGCCGACTCTGGCTTTTTCCATGATAAATTAGTAATCTGCAGAAAGAAGCCTTGTTATTTATTTTAGATTTATTATCAGAATGAGATAGTTTATTGTAAAACAACCTGATTTAATTGTTTCTGTCTTTTCCTTCAATGTATTATGTTAGACCATGTATTATGGGGTCCTGTACTTCTAGTAGCTATGCCTGAGGAATAGCCACTGCATACATTTTAAATGATTATATGATTGCTTTAACACTGTTGGGCTTGGCAAAAGTAGTGTCTTCATGTTATGTCGCTCAGCAAAAATATTGTTATTACCTTATAATTCGTTTCTGCATTGGCATCTATAACTTCCTATAAGAAAATTGCTGCTGAATCTGTAAGCTGAACTTTTGTTCCTGCTTGTGGCTTCATCAGCAATGTTGGCCAGTTTTCCATTAGTTTTAGAGCACTATCCCAATAACCATCTTATGTCATGCAATTTCAGAAAACTTGCCCCACGTGTTCACACGCCGTCTCTGAAGACTCCATAGCTCCAAATCTCTGTAAGTGAAATACTTTAATTATCAGTGCTGTGGTTTATGTAAAAGGATTGATCCACTTTCTGTTACTTAAATTATATGTTGTCATCTCCTCAATGTGTTTTCAACCAATCCACTCTCCATTACTCAAATTATATGTTGTCAACTCAATGTGTTTTTGACCAATCACTCATCTTTTCTGCCGCACAATATAGTTTTTCTGCGGTTTAAGATTAAGGATAATATCATTTGGGTTGCATTCTTTTGTTTCTCTTCTTATCCTTTTCTGTTTTATAGAATTCACTAACTTGGAAAATGAATGAAGGCTTTCTTTGTTCTCTTTTATGTATTTGCAATTTGGTTGCAGAAGCTTTACATAGTCCAATTTCTTTCTAGTATAAGTAATCACCAATCCTTCTGGAACTTTATGATTCCCTGTGTCAAGTAAGGGAATTGGGCTCCATGATGCCGTAGGCTATACGATAGAGCTTTGGTCAGGGTGTGTTTTTTATTGCTGAAAATTTTGAGCATGCATAATATATTGATATTTAATGATCTTAGGAGAAAAATCATGTTATTTTTTTTTTTGGCAATGTTTTGCAGCCCTCCGAGCAGCTGTACAGGCATTCCATAGGGAAGAAGAGTTACATGTTAGCCGTGCACCAAAAAGGAGGAGGGAGAGATATGATCAGGTTTGTTCTTCATGTGAAGACATTCTAATCTGGAAAAAGGAAATTGTTTAGCAGTTATTCCAACTGTACTTGTTAGATTTCTAGCTTGCTAGACCTTTGACTAAAATGTGGTGGGTGTAAGTCTAAGATCTGCCTGTTTTCTCAATCAGGAAAAAGGAACTTATGGTGATTCAACTTCCTCAGATCATCCAAGGGGAAGAGGTGTTCAATTCCCATTTGCTGTTACTGACAGGGTTATAATAAAGGTCTTCAAATGAAACCTTCAATTGCATTGCATGGCTTATTTAGCATTAAGTGGCTTTACTGAGTACAAAATGAACAGGGTAACAAAAGGACACCTCAGCGGTTTGTTGGAAGAGAGGCTATTGTGACTACTCAATGCTTGAACGGATGGTAAGCCCTTCTGTGTTAATCTACTTTCCTTCCCCACCCCTACACCCCAAAAATTAATCTGACAAGAAGCAACAATCTTTTGTTTCTCTATACGCAATTCGTGAGGTTTCTGTTATTGCAATCTTCACTGAATGTACATTGAGAAGTCTTGAGTGGTTCTGTTTATTATGTTCTTTATCATCAAGGTTCCATGAGTTTCTTTCTGTTCATGTTGATGGTAACACCCAGTTGTGTCAAACTGCACTTGTGCATACATTGCTATGAAGCTGGAAAAATGCATAGTGCCCAAATATGTTTGTTTTGAATTACAACCTTTGCACGTCAAAACTGCTTAATTTCTGGGTCATGATTAATCTGGTAATGGAGAAAAAGTGCTGTTAAATTGTCTGCCAATCCTGCGTTTGTTGCCTCCTGGTATTATGTTTAAATTGGCCCTGTTATCTGTTACACAAACAAGAGGGAAATGTCCTAAAGATCATCAGCAGTAGCAAAGGTCACATTGAGAGGGTCAATTACTGACAGAGCATCTTTATGTTTGCATAATAGTGTATAGCAGGGGTCATATCAAACTTGGTTTCTGCATATATATTTATTAGTGAATTATATGAAGGAAAAATCTCTTGAACCATTATATCATGTTCTCACAATATGATATCAAGTAATTCCATCCTTCCCACTCCCCACTCCCCGCTAACCCAGCCCCCCTTTTACACCAACACACATATCGCCTTTCGATTTAGTCATGTTGAGGGGAAGGTAGTAACCTATCATGATAGTTGCTGAAAATCCACTCTGTATGTTTCTGGATCATTATCTGTCAACTTATGATCTTATAAAAAAAGTGGAGTTTCAGTCTCAGTTCAGTTGGTTTCTATGTTATTTGCTTGTGGTCATATTTCAACTGTTGAAGCTCTATTGTCATTCACTTCTTTTTGCTATGATGAGGATTTCTTGTGGTTTATTTTGTTTGTAGTAAGGAAATAAGCAACAAAACAATTATTTTGAGGCATTTGAATTCTAAAATTGTAGCATAATCAGATTCGCTGATTTACTTTGTTTTGGAGGTTGAATAGTCTCAACTGATCTGCCTGTGACCCCTATCTTAGTGTGTGCTCATTGTATTCACTGCTGTAAGCCTGTAACTGATGCAACAGTTGAGGAATGAGAAAAAAAACATAGAGAAACTGGATTCAGACATTTTTCCGCTTTTATTTGTTTAGTTTTTCAGCTCCAGTTTTACTTTTCAAGAACCCCTCTGTTATGTTCCGTAATGCTGCTGGTGCTTGCTGAGATACCATTTTCACTAATACAGGTATGTAGTGAAGACCCTGGACAATGCGGAGAGCGTGAAGTTGCAGTATCGGTCCCTTGCCAAAGTTCCAGATAATCACTCATCAAAACCTACGTCAAGTAAGACAACACCACACTGGATGTAGAGCCATGCCTTACATTACGTCTCCCCACGGGCACCCATAGTTTATAATCTAGCACTCATAGTTTATAATCTAATCTTTGATGTCTGAAGCTGTTTCCCGCCTTCTTGATGCGTAGTTATTGTATATTGTAGATGGTTTTGCTTGTAGCGTGAGAAATCACAGTTGTGATATCGAGATGCACACCTAGGTCTTAACTTCATAGGTGTTTTGTATTGTTGTATTGCAGAGGTGTTGTATGTTGTATAATAATTTTTTTATTTGAAATACTAAAGCGAAAAGGGGTTCTATTTAACTGATCCTAGTATATAAACGTATTGTTACATGTTGATGGTTATAATCTCGAAAAATGACTTGCAGCTGCATAGAGAGAAATAGTGCACACCTTCTTAGCCTGTCGTGGCTAGAAATTCTTCAAGCACAAAAGTTCAGCACAATTACATCATGCAATTAGAAGATTTTGTAAAAATGCTGTCCATAGAGCTTGAAACGTAGATTATAGCATTCTGTCCCGTGTTTTTAGACTGTGGTATTGGTGTACATGTTTTTGTGATTAATAAACGATCTTGCTTACCTAGCTAATTTGGATTAGCCTTTTCCAAAACATTTTTTTAATAACTTTTGAAGAAAGTGTTCTTTTGAGAAGCCTAAAATTCTAACTTTAAAAAAAAAAATTGTATTTAAGGTTTTTTTTTTTTTAGTTTTAGCTTGTTTAAAAACCAAAGTTGTACAGTTTTTTTTTGCTACACAAGTTAAGCCAAATAGTTATTCTAAGAAAAAATATATTTTTCCCAAGAGAAAAAATGTCAATCAAAACACGCCAAAAACAATTCCATGATGCAATCAACAAATGGGTAACATACTCATTTTAAGAATTGGATGCAGATTACAGTATATGTATAATCTGAATAAATTATGCATGAAACAAATACAATAGCCAAATTGAAACATAGAAGACTTCACATCTAAGAACTTCTCTGGTGTCTTTCTAAAAGCATACACGTTAACAATCCAACCAAGATTGGTGATTCAGTAAACCTAAAGATTGTTGATTCATCAATGGAAAGCAGTTAGAATGGTCAGCAACAAGGAAGGTTTTCCATTGTCGAGAGAAAGTTGCAGGTTGAATAGATGGAGGCAGCAGCAGCTCTAACTGGTAAATCTCTGTCCAGGTTATTATCAGCTTTCTCTAATCTGCAAGGCAAGTTTGCCACAAAGATCAACACAAAAATTGAGGGCGCACGGAGTATCAAGATTAATGCAATTGGAGGATACATAAAGCATGCATAGAACTAATAGAAATGATGGCCCTCCACAGAAATGAGAGGCATCTTTGGGTCAATATTGATGATCCTTCCTGGTAGGTAAGACTTATGTTGTGTTTGTTATATTCTTATCTGAAATCTTAAATCTGAATGTACACAGCATTAGTTCGGTTTAGAAATGCATAAAACATTATGCACTGTAAACACAAAAGCAAGTGCCTTAAAATGACAAAACTAAAACCACATATTGCAACAACAATATCTTGGAGAAAGAACTACAAAATTTCCCATTAAAGAATCAGTTAAACAGGAGTATTATATCACACAACACCAGATATCTGTAAGCAAATTTGCAATGATATAGAATGCCTTCTGTGAGAATGGAAGCAACAATGTTATACATCATATTCTACAATTAAATTTATCATTGTGCAAATAGCTTTTTGGTAATAATAATAATATAACAAGACTAAGATAATGTTTTCATCTTAACATGACTGTTTACCTGCAGTTGTCTAATCTGTCCATCTGTGGCACGCCATTGATAGCATTGTATCTAAAAAGGCCGTGCTCACAGTGAAGTTGCATTTCTTTTACTTGGTTCCACCAACTTTCCTGATATTAATATGTACAAAACAAAGTTTTAGATGCCTTTCCAATGGATAAAGACAATAAAAGAGACTCATGGAGAAAGATGAATAGAACACGCATTTGCCTACGTTGTGATGATGATAATGGTGTTGTGTGGAAAATGAGACCAGAAGCAGCCGACCTAAAGCTTCAATGGAGGAGTTTTTAATGCCAATAACAATCAAATCAGCATTCAGCTTTAAACACAAGTACTAGTAATGGTGTTTAGTTTAGTGAACAACATAACAAATAAATTCTTTCAAGCACATTATGATCATAGTGGTGCATCATAATGTCAATGACAGTGGTCATGCCGGAGGAGATCTAGACAAGCTAATGATCATCAATGACTATCCTCCGCATATCATGGCCATAGAATCTGTTAAGTAGTCTGATTGAACTTTTATACAGTTCTGGTAAGTAGAAGGTAAGATATGTACTTTAATCTGCTAAAACTCAATTATTCTAATAAGCATCCACAGAGGTGACACTCTAGGAGCCAACTCACCAGCTGTCTTTCTTCATCAGAGAGTGCTTTGTCCATCTGATGAAACAGTGCACCCCACCTAGTACGATGTGCCTCGACAGTAGCATTGTCAGACTGACTGAACTCTTGAGAGGACAAAAGTTCTTTGGAAACTAGATAAGATAATTCTGTATGAATTACTGCACGAACTCTCTTCTTACTGCGACGCAGTGCTACAAGAAGAAAACAGGCTATGTTATGAGTTTGTCTATCACCAATACACTGCAATCAATCATTTGGTAACTGAGCTCTACCTGCAAGGCGTCCTTTAATATCTTGATTAAGAAGTTCCAACCATTGTGAAGCAACATTGGCAGCTGCAAGTAAATGAAAAATAAGATCAGATTAACAGATAGTTTTATCCTATTTATGACTTACATTAACCAAAACAAAAATGACGATCCTTTTCCATACATGGATGATGGCAGTAACATATTACCTAATACAAGTTTCTACAAATACATACTCCACTATTCAGATAATTCACAGCACTATATATACTGAACATGGAACCATATGAGACATGAAACCAAAGACTCAGCTGAATTTTGAGCAAGGGTTAAACTAACCTTTAACACAGAGTGAATTCACACTGTTGACAGTTGCTGATTCTTCATGACTTGCAGAACTATTATTCTCAGATGCAATTCTAGTAGATGATGACAACTTCAAGGCAAGTATGTCATCTTCAGAATCTAGGTTAGAATGTAATGGATGAGTCATCCCTCCAAAAGCCCTTGGTTCTATAGTGCAAGATTCATCATCTCCTCCTGTGAGCTCTGAACTCATGGAGACTGATCTATTCATTGATTCTGGGTATCCACTCATCTGGTGGCCCCCTGCATAAGTATTCAGCAATCCAGCTTCCTGACTGAAGCTTATTACTCCTGAATTATTCATTTTTTGCGGTTCTGACTTCCTCTCACTGGACTCTTTAGTTCCACACTTCGTTTGACTTCCTGGTCTGTTCCCAGCATTGCGATTTTGAAGTTTTTCAGATCTCACTAGAGCTTCTATAATAGAATGGACCTGCTTGCTGTTCCTCACATGATTTATGATACCAGGATTCAGTCCATTGAGCAACCCACTAGGAGCGGCAATCTTGGCAAACTTGTCAACCTGCTCTCTCTTGGCAATCTCCATCTTTTTCTTGATTCCATCACTCTTACTCTTCCTTCCTCGTGGCTTTGGCATTGGAACTCCACCATGTGAAGATGAAAGGAAACCATTCTGCTTCATTTCCTTCCACACTCTCATTGAATCTTTTTCCTCCAGCGGGCCAAGAGAACTAGCACACTCGGACTCATCCCTTGATTTCATATGTTCATAATCCTTGTACGGATAAAAGGATTCATGATGGTTTAAGCTAGAATCATCATCCGCATTTAGATCTAACCCAAACCCTTTTGGCTTAACAGAATCAACATGGTGCTCAATCTCTTGGTTCCCAAATGAGGGAACTTTGTTGGTTTCCTTGTCACATACCAAAATTTCATTGCCAACCACATTGGTGCAGGCATGAACATTAGCATTGAGATCAATTGTTGCAGTGGCAGCACTAGCTGCTCGATGTGCGGCCTCCCTCTCCATTCTTTCTGCTTGAGCAACGCACAAAATTCATGGACTTAATTTCTTCACTTATACAGATATCATTTGAATATAATCTAAAGAATCACTACCTCGTGAAGCCCCAGCATAAGGAAAACACCATTTGGACTAGTTCCAAATATCAGAAGAAAAAGGATGTGCAGAAGTGAAAGCAAATGCACAAGCACAGGAAAAAATTGCAGGTTCCTTATAGTGTTAAGTGACATGTTGCTTACACACCGCACACATTATAATTTGAGATAATCCTCGTCATCTTTTTAAATTCATCAAGCTTGAAGATGAACATACAACAAGAATCAGTCATTGAATGTCAAGAGAAAACACACCTTCAGAACGAAACACAGAATCAAGATCCCTCATTTTCTGCCTTTTCAAGCCAAGCTCCAGTCTTTCATCAGCTTCTGGACAATCCCTTTTCTCTCCAACCATCACCTGTATAAATCAAAATCAATAACTCAAATATAAATACCAAAAAAAATGAAAAGGAAAAATTAGTCCAACCCAATATATCCAACCTTTAAATCAGATCTAGGTACCTTTGAAGACTGATTATTTACACTATCCTCCATCAGATGTCAATTCAAATTCAAGAGTCTCAGCTCAACCTTTTAATCCCAAAATCACCAAAAAAAATGTAAAATGTGTTAAGGAAAAAAAAAAAAAAGGAACGAATTTTTCAAATTCAAAATGGTAACTTTAAGACATGGAACAAAAGATATTCCAAAAGGGTCTAAGAGTAAAGCATAAAAGTCGAAGCTTTTTGGCTTAATGGTTAAAAAAGTATTGTCTTTGAATGGGACTAGGGTTAGGGTTCTTGAAACAAACAGTGTAAAAATAGCAGCAAATGCTTTCTGGGTTTGAATTTGGACACCCAAAAGTGTTTCTTGCAGTAAATCTACAAGCAACGGTCAATGCGAGTTTTATTTCCAAATGTTTATATAGTGATGTGAAGTTATGTTTGAACTATGAAACATCATTAATCATTTGTCATGTGTTATTATTGTCTGGATTCTTTTTAGCACTTCTTTTGGTGGTTTGTTTTCGGGGGTTTTCAAATTCAAATGACATGGAGGGATTGTTGGAACCTGATTGGGGCATGTTAGTAAATTAGGTAACACGTTGACCGTTGGTCCCCGCCTCTCCAAACGTCCCCCCAAAAAAAATTTATAAGTTTTTATTTTCTTTTTTATTTTAAATTTTCTGTCTTGATTGCAAACAACAAAATCTAGATGATCGGTTTTTACGCAATTTGGATCCCTCTATGTGTTATACTTTTGTGAAAATAATGTAATTAAAGTGAGTTACTCATTTTCATCACATTAATATTACGAGGGAATCTAAATATAATTAAATAGTTAAAATGTCAGAAGTATTTTGTAATATGTCTTCTTAGCTCCCATGGCATCTTGCTAAGGCTAATCCTATGCCTAAAGCTTGTGCTATACCGCATCAACTAAACAACTCGAAGTAATCATAGAGATGACGCAAAAGTTATGGTTAACAACCTAGGTTATATTGCTGATTAATTAGAGAATTGTGAATGTGGTTGATGATATTATCTCCCTCGCGATGCTAACACCTGGCGTTAGTTTCAAGTGGACTAGAAGATCTTGTAATGCTCCTGCAAATTAGTTTGCAAGCAAAGGCTGAAGTTCCTTGGTAGACAACTTGTTTCTTTTTCTCTTTTTTTTTTTTTTTTGAATTTGACACATTTTCGTAAACTTTTGCTAAATATGATGACCCTGGGTCTCCTCTATCTATGCATTGCATTTATTCCGACCCCCCAAAGAAAAGGTATCCTAGTCTTTGAGACCAAGTAAATAAGTGTGGTTAAGTGTTGATTTTTCTATTCAATGTTTAAAATTAGATGATCAATGTTACTGTTATACCTTTTAATGATTTTTTTTTGGTTGATGCTGTTGTTGTTGAGTGAGGATTTCATTTCAGAATGTAATAATGTTTATCAGATAATTAAAACGTCATAAAGGACAAGAGCAGGTCTTATATGGTGCCACTAGGTAATGCGCAGGGTGCGGCGGGGAAGAGGCCGAAATAAGCTAGTGGAGGTTCTACACTGAAATGCATTACGATCGAGTTTTTCTTGGAAGACTGTGGAGGATCCTCATATGAAGAAAAAAGTATGAGTTGAGATGTGTGTAGAGAAAGCATTGCCAAACAACGGTCCCAAGATTACACCAAATCTTATTAGAGAAGGATAAACTTGAAGGAGTCTATACCTAGAGAAATACATGGTAACTTAATTAATTTCGACTTCTGTGTATTAAAAAAAAAAAAAGAAGAAGAAGAGGAAGGAAAAAGAAGTTGGGGACAATTTTTCTGCTTCAGATGTCTTCCTATAATTATTTAAAAGTAGTTTCATATAAAAGGCAAACTAATATCGTATCTAGGAACAGATCTCCAGAAAATATATTGAACTCATCCAAACACGTAGGAAGTGAGGTATTAGATTGAGTGGTGAGATGAAATAATTTCAAGAAAGATGATCATTCTCCATTCATCATTCGAAAGATCATCTCTTCCCATATATGTGTAAATGGACTTTTAATTCACAAATATATTTTTCCTTTTGATAGATCCATCGACAACGACAATGTGACGCTTTTGCCATAAAGAGTTTGACTAGTTGTTGATTTGAGGTTTGTTTGAATTGGTTTTTTTTTTAAAAAAAATAATTTTTTTCTTGAAAAAGTTACATTAAATTTACAATAATTATTTGATTTGGCTTTCAAAAAAACTGAAACTCGGAAAGAAAAGCTCAAATACAAATTTTTTTAGAAACTAAATTTTTTAACTTTATAAAAAAAGTTATTTTTTAAACGTTGTTAAAAAAATATTTTTAGAAAACTAATCCGAACGGACGGTGCTCAGCTTCCAATATGATTAGGTTATTAATTGAGAAAATGCCGAAGAGAAAAGAAAAAGAAAAAGGCAGGTGAGATGTACAATCTGGTTAGGTTAAACAAGCGGTGGATATTCTTCGATGAAAACGCCCACGTAGCTATCTCAACTCCACAAAGCCAGTAATATTTTTAGTAGCTTTCGATTATAACGTTAAAAGTGATATTTAATTATTATAAATAAATTACGATGATCATTACCATTTGACTTATCGAACTCTCGTAAATGGCTGATGGGGAAAAAATATGAAACAAGAATGCAATATATTTTGGATCTGAAATTCGTTCGGAGATGTTTATTCACATGCAATAGGGAGTTTGAATTCAATGCAATAAGAAACAAAATATTTTTGCCCAATTCATATGAATTCCTCGAAACCGACATGTTAATTTACAAGACACAACGTACCAAGAAAGAAAGAAAAAAAATTACTCTAAATTTGCTTAAAAAACCACGACCTATAAATTCAATAACGATCAACTTTTTAATTTCATTTTTATAAAAACCGAGAGAATTTAAATTTGAAAAGGCGGGCCATTCTCAGTCCTTTTTTACTTTTATTTTTTTCGGTTAGAGGGAGATAAAGCTAAATTCATTAGGACTTAAATTTATCTATTAATAATGTTATGAATGCAAAATCTTAATTACGTATTATTATACAATTATATAATAAATCAATCCAAAGGCAAACTATCCAACAGACTTCTTTGAAAGCGATTTTTTTTTTTTAAAAAAAAAAAAGAGAGAAAGCAAGCTTAACCTTGTTCACAAGCTACACCTACCACGAGGGATTCGTGTATAGTGAGAGACACGAGGCGTTTATATGTTGCCCACGTCCTTTAAGTTGCAATCCAACTCTTTCTTTTTGCTTCGCGTCATTTTTGCTGTGTCATTAGCAATCTGGAAAGAAAGAGTGAGCATTTCCACTTTCTTATAATATATGTTGTGTTAATTAAGCCTTACATTATGCATGTTGTCATCTTGTTCGATTCTCACGCATTACAACGAAACTGATGATTAATCTGCACTTTTTTTTTTTTTTTTTGTTCTCTTTAAATCCATCTTCATTATTTTTAGTATTATTATTTTAAAATTTTAGAACTTTTTAATGGGGTAAAATGATGAAAACAAGAGAATGATAGCAAACAATGCATTCTGCATGTGCAGTTTGTTGTTTATATAAGATTGTTGTTGATCGGTAATTCTCACTGCAGTGGGCTCTGAAGTTGTGATGGTCGATGAAATACCTTTTCCTGCTGAGGTCAAGCTCAAAGATCAGCCTTTATTTTTGCTGGCTCATGGTAAGATCACTCTTTTTCTTTTTACTTTATGAGAGAGGCAATGCTAGGGTAAACTTAGAGTAGTCTAATAGATGAAACTCCTCTAATATCTTCTCTTGTCAACCTCTTTAGAGGATTTGGATATCAGTCTTTAGCTATCTTTTTCTTTTCCCTCTTATATGGTGTGAAAAAAAAAATCACGTCTTAGCTGAACCAAAAAAAAAAAATTGAAAGAAAAAAATTCAATCTAAGTCGGATCATATTAAATTCAGTTTAAACTTAGAACCAATTTCACAAATAGTCTTTATTATTTAAAAAAAGTGTCAATTTAGCCTTTGTTATTTCAAAGCAACCTATTTAGTCCCTAATGTATTGAAAAAGTGTCACTTTGGTCCATATTGTTTCAAAGTGACTAATTTGGTCTCTAATGTTTATAAAAAATAACCTAATTGATCCCAATTTTAGACTTAAAAATAGTATGTGACCCAATTTTAGCCTAAAAATGGTCATGTCATGGATAAATAACCAATTAACGGGGATAGAAGTTGATATTTTTAGTGAAAATTGACATTCTTGCAAATATTAAGGAGTAAATGGGTTGTTTTTGAAACAATAAGAATCAAATTGACTGTCTTTTCAATCATTGAGGATTAAATGAGTCGCTTTTGAAACAATAAAGGCTATATATATTAACACTGTTTGCAAACAATGAGACTATTTATGGAATTCTCTCTTAAACTTACGAAAACCTTATAGTGCAACGAGCAGACCTGAATGCATGATACTTGTAGCTATTTGTTGAATTAGCTATGTATGGTTTTATTGTAGTATATTGAAGCCTATAAAGGTTTCACATGGAAAAATATAAAGAATTAAGATCACCGTATAAGGTTTTAGGTCACTACTCATATTAATTGATTAGTTTTTATAATGAAACTCCAATGATGCGTATCATGGTAGTTGTATTAGCCCATGGGTCTCATGTCGTCGAGTTATCCCATCAATTATTTCGAATCTCACGTCCATCCAAGTTCCGGGTCACGACTAATCTATACAAGTGGACATACTTAACATAGTAGACACTTGAATTTAAATGTATTGGTAACATGTTGACTACCCTGAAAACAAAAATAAAGAAAACAGAAGATAACAAGATTAATGCAAATTGCAGGCGATCACTAAAATATTTGCTTGCCAAAGCATGCATGTACAAGAACATAAGAAAGAAGCTTACAACAGGGATTGTTGGTGCCAAATTTCTTTAATCTATTAAGGTGATCAAGAAATGAAGCTTCCAGAAGGGGGAGGGGGGGGGGGGGAATTGGTGACAAATTTTAATTTTAATAAACTAGCCAGAGATTACTATTACAGGTAAAAGCAGTAAATTTGCCCTGAAAATTTTATACACGTTATCAGGTTTACCATTGATGAAACAGATCAAACCACACTAAAGTTTTAGATCCATTACAAGGACTAACAAAATGACTTGAGAGGATAGCTCCATAAAGGTTAATTACAGACCAAAAGGAAATTGGTTAAGTTATTAATAGTAATGTTTGATGATTGATCGCTGAAATGACAGGAATCACAGACATCGAGATACACTTCCTCCAAATTAAGTTCACAGCCATTGGAGTTTACTTGGATCCAAAAATCGTGGCTCATTTACAGCAGTGGAAGTCTAAACCTGCAACTGAGCTAGCTGGAAACGATGACTTCTTTGATGATGTTGTTTCAGGTAACCTTTATATTGTCTTTTTTTTTTTTAAAAAAAAGGAACACTCAATCGGTGGACTTTGACCATTGAACATCCGATAAAACCCAACCATGAAATAAATTCAGATGTAATAATCCTCTTCCCAAAATTATTGCATCAAATAAGATAGTGCCCTCAACTTAGTAGTAGCCGACGCGGCTCAAACCTTATACATATATTTGGATCATCTCCTCGAATTTCTAATTAGATAACAATTGCGAAATCGTAAGAACATTTCTTGAAACTTTCTTCTTTTAAGATTTTCTTTTTCTTTTGAAAATGGAATTTTGCAGCACCAGTGGACAAGTTTTTGAGAGTTGTGGTGATCAAGGAGATCAAAGGATCGCAGTACGGAGTGCAGCTGGAGAGTGCCGTCAGGGACCGGTTGGCAGCTGTTGACAAGTACGAGGACGAGGAGGAAGAAGCCTTAGAAAAAGTCATTGACTTTTTCCAGTCCAAATACTTCAAGAAAAATTCCATCATTACATTTTATTTCCCGGCTGCTTCTGCCACTGCAGAGGTAATTTTCGCTTATCAAGTGCATAATTAAAGTTAAAGAACATATGATTACACATCAGAGAATTCACAAACGCAACATTGATTAAATCATTAACTGGAATGCCTTAATGAGATTAACTATAAGGCTAATTAATTATAAGGACAACTAGAGTGTAACCCATGCGATTGAATTTAAGGATAATATGACTATCTTCATTTTCGACAGATCGTTTTCGCATCAGAAGGGAAAGGGGAATCAAAGATCGAGGTCGAGAATGCAAATGTTGTAGGGATGATGATGAAGTGGTACTTGGGTGGAAGGGGGGCAGTATCTCCTTCAACTATCTCTTCCTTGGCCGAAAGCCTATCTGCTCAGTTATCCAACCAATTTTAACTAAGATGCTTATGTTTGAATTCCGTCGTCACTGTAATGTTACGGGAAAAATCTTATATGATTTGGTTTTTATTACTCATTTTTTTCTTTTTGTTAATTCTAGTAGGGTTTTACCAAATTGAACTACTTCAAGTTCTTTTGTTTTGATTTGCATAATGTATCGTAATCATCTATCTATGTGAAGGCTTCTTAATATTTTCATAACTCGGTTGTTCATGTTTTCTACATATATAGTAGCATGGTAAAAGTTATTGAGGAAAAAGGAACTGAATTCCACGTATTTTCACGTACCCAAATTTTGTTCAATATTTAAATGATTCTTTTTCAACAAGTGGAATATCAGAGTTGTTAATATTACATTAATATTTTCACATATACATAAAATTTAGTTGCTTGTAAAAAAATTGAAAGGCTATTAGGATTAAGAATAGAACGCGTCCACCAGACACTAACAAATGGGTTCGCTCGAACGAGGCCCAATAATCAGGTGACCGAGAGTCCACGTCACAAAGATCAATGGACGAATCACTTTCTAGATCTATTATGTAGAGTCAGTCTTACAAAAGCTAATAGGCTCTATTCATTACCATCCTTATTTCGAAATATATAATTTTGGTTTGATATCTATCTTATTTTGTAAATTATACTATGTACCCTCATAAGATGGTCTTTCATTAAGCGCCATATTCCTCACATTAAAAAAAAACAATACCAGCTCAACATACACGCCCATGCTTTCTCTCTCTTCGTATTTTCTCTCATCTCTCTCTTCTTCTCTTCTTTTCTTCTTTGTTTCACTGGTGATACCATCGGTCATCTCACTTTGAACAAATATCACCATAGAATTAGTCTTTCTTAGCTGATCGTAATGATATGCACCATGTCCAAAAAAAGATCCTAGGTGTTAATCCACCATTAAAGCCCATTGTTTTCTTCCTCATGCCGTCAAAGATTTCAGTATCATCTAGCCATGCTACAGCTACCAATCACTTCCTCTTCTCGTCTTGATTCTAACAATATCTCTCACACAGCATTTGGACACTCCAAGCTCAACCCAACATTAAAGCTCACTTTGACTTTCAAATATGCAGATCTGTGAACAAACAAACGCAGAAGATCGAATCGACCAATTGTAGAAGATCAACAAATAATCAATGAACAAACAATTGCGAAAGATCGAATAAACAATTAGTGAACAAACAAATAGAAGGTTCAATAAATGCATAATCGAATAAACAAATTTGTCGGGTCCTAAATAAACATTTACTGTGAGTGAACAGTAGTGCGTGAACAGAAGCCCACACTGTTCATGCTATGGGTACATGTATTATGGACCTGCAGGTCCATGATATAACTGCCCATCTCATTTTTAATTTTTACTAACTTATATTATACACGCGAAATAACTAATATTTACAAGATTTTTCTGTAATACCTTAAATTCTTATAAAATTGGCTAAATTTGTAATATATTTCTGCTAAGGTAAATTGTATCGAACTTCTCAATGGTTTATCATACTCTTACAGTTTTAAAATAAGTGGGGATCCCTCTGTGATCTTAAAGTATGTAGCACACATATCTCAAAAAATAGACACGAGACTTTTTTGTAATTCTCAAAAAAGTGTAGCACATATGTCTCCTGAAAGGGGTGGCCGTGCCTATTTTCAAACTACACGGTTGGAAGGAGGGGGGTAATATACATTTATGATAAACAATGGGGAGAGGGGGAGGTTTGATGTAATTTACCCTTTCTGCTATTTACATATTTTCCCGTAACACATTAAATTCTTATATAACTGATTAAATTTGTAATATACTTCTACAAAACCTTAACGATAGAAAAGTAATTAATCACCATTTAACATATTTAAAACGAGCAATATTCGATCCCTGTTCTAGAGAGTCTTTTACAATTAGGCTATCTCTTCATCTCTTGTAATGATGCATATAGGCTATGGTAGATAATTCGTGAGCCTTTAACGACTAAGGTTAATGTAGACAACATTTTTGGACCATGATGTGCTCCTCTACTTGTGATATATGTGGTCACACATTCACATTCTCTCCTCTTAGTGGGCAAGTTGGTTTTAGGATGAAGACAGAACACTACACTCATGATGAAATTGTTCCTCCTTTCACATAGTTTTTAAGTTGCGATTTTTCTACAAAAGGACAAATTTTATGATAGACACTGATTGACGAAGGCGCATAATTGTGCTGCAATTTGTGGTCGGGCTCAGCAATTAGTCTCGTCCAAAATACCGTACAATTCTTAACATTATAGTTGCATGATATAAATCATGAACAAATAATTTCTTGATTGTGGCTTCTCTAGACCCACAAAATGGTGGAAAAGGACTAGTATAAGAGTCCAAGATTCTATTCTTTATGAGCACACGATGAGGATTCCTCGTGTTCCATACAAGGATCGGATACACAAGAAAGTTGAACTAATGACTAATTCTTTTCTTAGCATATTTGGTTTCTTTTTCCGTAAATAAACAATGTCTTTTTGGTATCCAAATTAAATACTTACATTTTACATCTTACTGCATTTGGGGTGAATATAAAAGATCCAGATTAGAAAACATATTATGAAATATTTACACAATAGTTAATTGTAGGATAAACTACTCGCTTGTAATTCAAATCTGATGTTAAATTTTAGCTGTGGACAGCAGAGGTCTGTACCTTAGGGCTGACACTACATTTGTTATTTAACTAATAACTAAATGACATAGCATTTGAGAGAATCTAATCAAGTGAGCTTTAAAATAAAGCATACTTATGCCTCTTGCAATTGATGAAGTCCCGTTTACCAGAACTAGAAGCTCCAAGGTTAAATTGACACAAAACAAACTCTTGCAGGGAATTCAGACAAAAGAGGAAAGGAACTTAAAAAAAAAAAAAAAGAACTCATCCTAACATTATGATCGCAATCTAAATTTCTTGTATTTTCCACCAATGAATGACATATTGCAAGACTCGAGATACTTATCACATCCCATCTCATATTTTCTAATAGCTAAACAATTTCAGACTGCAATTAACCAACCTCCTCAACAGAGGAGCCAGGCACGTCAGTATGTCCTCCTGATGCATTTCCAGGCTGTCTGAGTATGCCGGCTTCAATATTTCCTGCCTCTGTGGGTGGTGCCGCCTGTTCTAGCAAAGGTTGCCGGCACATCGGACACGAAGAGTGTGATGCCAGCCAAAGGTCTACGCACCTCACATGAAAAACATGATGACATTTTGGGAGGATTCTAATCTTCTCACCATCCACGAATTCACCGAGGCATATCGCACAATCTGTGTCTGGAATATCATTAGTACCCGAACCGTACACGGCCACTGGAATTTCGCGTAGTTTACTCTTCTTAAGGCCGGTTGTGGCCAGGCGTGCCATCGTGCTATCAGGGGACTCGAAAGCAATCCTCCGGCTACATCTCAAGGCACATCTTACAATTGAATTGAGCCCAAGTGCAAATATCAATGCAGAAAGCAATGCTGCTAGGATGATTACCATGTTGGTGTCGAAGTTTGCCTCATTGTCGTAACTATTGTGTGTTCTGCTGCCATTTCGGGGTGGTGGGGTAGGAGCAGGGTGTGCATCCAGGAGTAGCCGGTGCGGATGGTGATAATTATTCATCAGGGCTTGTTGGTTTTCAGCAAAAAAAAAAAAAAAAAGAAGCACAAAACTCGGACGATTTCAACTTTTCCACACTTTATAAGTTAAAGACCTCACAGGGCTATGCAAAATGGCTGGAGATTTCATTGCTCCATGGAAATTCAACAGGAAATCGAACCACAAACGAGACAGAGAGTAGAAAATTCATTGCACCCATGTACCAAAATGTCTAATCTTTGCCTAATTCATCCTGTTCGATGAATTTGTTTGTGAAACTTTGAAGAATCTGCACGTTAAGGACTTTTTTTGAGTAGCTTCTTGCTTTTCTTCTGCTTGAAATCTTCAAAGATTCCCTCTCGATAAGCGTATCATTTACCTCAACTTATGAACTTCAACTCATGTAGGCTTTCCAGAAAAAGCAGAAGATTATCATGTCAAGATCTGAACACTTACTTACTTAACCAAGATGATATAAGAGGGCAGCAGAATCAACAAGTCTTGTCAGAGTTGAGAGAATAATTCAAGGAGAACTTTTTCAGAGGTATCCTTCTACAGAGGGTGGTAGCAGACTCACTGATGCATAGAATTGATAGGAGTTCTACATTTTCGGGTTTCAGTTCGTGATGAATGAGATGTTTCATGTGGTTGTGAATATGTAAACCATTGGTTCGGCCACGTATGGTTGTAATGAAATGATTCAGACACTTCGTAATCGTTTATGAGAAAATTCAGATCTTTTATAATTTGATGTCGTTTCAGTTGAGGACATTAATATGTGACTAAACTTTATAGCCAAGTAGGATGCTAAAGAATTTTCAATCGGTGCACCTGATCCCACCTAAACGTCAATTAGCAAATGAAAAAGTGATTAATATCAGCACCTAATCCCTTCTCCACTCGGGCACTCCACCTTAACCTCAAGTAATTCATTTCATCATAGTTTATTGCACATATACATTTAGGTGTCATGAAGCCTTTTTACTTACTTTCACAACTTTCAATACATACAAATCAAAACTAACATTTTGTTAACTTATTTTTAACATAAAATACGTTCAAAATGAATTTAATCTTTTTTCATACTTCACATATAACAAGAGTTTCATTTTTTGAGCTCATTTCGAACTGATTATGCTAGTGGTTACACATCATTTTTCCCACAGAAGCTGCAGGGTCAATTGCCATCATGCTGAAACAGCACAAATTTCATTACCAATCAAGAAAGATTTACTTGTTTCCTCATCCTAGTTTAATCATTCGATTCCCTCATATTGCATAAAAATGTGGAGAAGGGCATCATCAAATCAGCACTATAATAATTTGTAACCCCATCAACTTTATATATTTTATTTCTTGCACTATTTAAGTTGACAGTGACAATTATTATGATGATCAATCATCAATTTACTTATGCAGCTCTCTATATATGTTATATGTGAATAGAACAATGCCCAGTGATGCAGGTAACACATCCATGACCACAAATATATGTCCTGTCGACTTCACCAGCGGACCCTTTTGGGTTCATGGAGCAGGACAGGTGTACCGTAGTGACATGCTAATATATATAAGCACCATCTAAATCACGTTATGCTCTCACCAACTTCCTTAACATTACAATCAATTCAATTCATGTCTTTATTAGGCGAAAATGATTGAGTTGGAATCAGTTGGGCTGATGTGCAACTAATTCGTGATCTTATCGTTTATTTGTCAATATCGAGTATCTTGTAATGTTATAATATTGTAAAAAGCACAATATTTTGTCTCGCACTTTAGGATAACTGTTGTAAAAATTGGCTTAGTAGCCCATTATCAATGATTACTTGATATTAATAGTGGGACATTTGTAAACACTTTTGGTATTTCAAGAAATAATTTTTTTCCCTGTTTTTTCCTCGAAGTGAACAAGGACATAGCTGTCGATTTTAATGTTCATGTCGAACAATTAATCTTGGCTAATCCGGTAGAGAAAATACAAAGATCATATCAGGTTACGTTTTGAGACAGAATTCTCGAAACCGACTAAAGATTTTTTATTAATTTTGGCTAGCTTAGATTATAAATTGCATGATAAAGAAAAAAGTTATGCTCGATAATCTTGCTATTCAAATTAATCTGTTGTTGTTGAGCTAATTAAATTTCACGGGCAAAATTATCATGTATTTTCACATTAGGTTTTATTATTTTAGAAGTCAAAGGAGTAATTCTTAGTATTATAGAAAAATAGTGCAAATTATCTATGTTTTTATGCTAACATTAATATTAATCCTCCAGTGTTTATATTTTTTTAATTTGATATATTATTTTTTAAAAATAAAGCAATTGGTCTCCAATATTGATAAAAAGTGGTACAAAATTCGTAAAACCCAATGTAACATTATTTTTACGTAGACGTGCAACTTTGCATGGAAAATATTAATTTGGGCCAACGGCCCAAAGTGATCGGGGCAAAAGAATGGGACAGCCTCCTAACATTCACTGGTTGGAAGAGGAAGGGAATGGCTCCAGCGTGAGGCCCACTTTCCTCTAACACATAATGGCCATATTAAAAAAAAAAAAAAAAAAACTTTTCCTATTCTTTTTCTACTGATTATTATTTTCTGCTGAATTATCTAGTGACTATTGACTACTATGCACTGCCTTCTGCCTTTTGAGATTACTAGTATAATTGATAACCGGAAAACATTTTAGATTTATTAGCTAATTACATATTCTACTTGTTCTTCGGAGTGTATCAATTTGAAAAACCTCGAAATAATTAAAATTCTTCCAATGAATGAATGTAGAATTATTTTCACGCTTACACAAAAAGCCAAGGCATTTAGCAAAACTTTAAACAAAACATATACATGACGGAATCAGCTTGTTTTTCCTTACAGCTCAAGGAATATTAGTGTGTAATGTATATATTATCTCAAAATTCATTATGTATCATTATAAACACGTTAAGGCAAACATGTGAGCCATATTTCTATATATATATATATATATATATATATATATATATATATATATATACAAGAGGCAATGATCCCTTTTCTTCACACAAATGACAGCGTTTTGTACCCAGGTTTGCTAATTTCTATATATATTCTATTACTACTATATAAAGAAAAGAATAACTGGCTTTCTTCTTCGAACATACGATAACATTTCATCACTTTTTCTATCAAAACGTCGTGATTCGTCCAAAGCTTAAAAACACCGTTTATTTGACCATAGACATCAAGGATATGGTGATGGAGGCCGAGGTGGCAGTAACGAGGTGGGAGGAGAGATGATTGGGGTTCAGAAAAGGTAAGAAAATGCATGCATCTCCATCTGATTTAATGATGTTGGTAGCTTCATTATTGAAATTTAATAATGAGATTTAAGTTTATAAAGATTTCTTTAGCTTTTTAGGCATATGATTGGCAACTTTATATTTTTAATTAATTTCTTCATAAATTGATGGATGTACTTGTTCGTGCTGCTTTGTTAACTTGCTTAGGAAATGGATGGGTTATAGAGAGATAAATGATTTTTCTATTTATGAAATGTGTGTGGGTATATTTAGCTACAATTAGTGTGTGTAAGCAGTGCATGTGTACACATGTGAGTGGACACAAGATATTCGATGAAATTGCTTAATTGCTTGGAGGACTTGGCACCACTATTCCATTGCAAAATTCATGATTTGCAGAGGATTTGAAATACAAGATGTTGACCCTTATTTTACTGATAAATTTCAGATCATTTGCACTGTGAAGAAGCATGTCTTAATCGGAGGAACAAAGAGGCTTCCCATTACTCGAACTGATTGGCTTGGTTTGTTGTTAAAGTTGTCTTTTGCTGCTGAAATTGATTATTTCCTGGTAACTTAGCTATATTCTTGTAAGGTATTCATTTTATTGGATTAATTGTTGAATTTTATCTTTTGGAAAAAAATGTGCATTGCTTTATGTGTTGGACAAAATCAAGAATCTTGCTTGGGTAAAAGAAGGTCCTTTATATTCAATTAAGTTATGGTGATGATTAGAGAAAGCGTCAATTAAATAATATGTATGTTGTAGATGAGATTTGAATGTTTAACTAATATTGTTAAAAACTTGATTTAGTTAGCCATGCAATTAGAAAAATAATTAAAAAGAAATTAGTGAGGAACTTCTTAATATATTTTGCATATTAAAACATTTGTAATAGTTATGCAATGATTGTATGATATGGAGCAGAAATAGAATAGTGGTAGGTTGTAGTATTTAGAAGAAGATCCTTTCTTCCTTTTAAGTAGATGAGGTATGGATAATAGAAAAGTGGTCTACAGTGTGATTCAAGTCTTACTAATAGAAACTTGAGAGTTTTATTTCTGAATGTGCTTTTAGGATGTTGTGGAGCTTTAGATCTTCTATATATGCTTAATGTAATGGTATTGGTATAGGTTGTATGTAGTTATTGTTGAAGCCTTCATAAATTGAGGAATTGAATCGGGGAATTGAGAGTGCTCAGTCACATTTAGAACTGAGACAAAAGTAGTAAAGCATGTGTATTTGTTCCTAAGTTGAATCTAGATATGCCCTTTTGAAAGAGAGAGTTGCACTAGAATAAGAACTACTTACTGCCTTCACAATGGTTAACCGACTTGAATGGTAATTGCCATTTTCTTGAATGAAGAGCTCATGTTTTCTAGTTGAGTAAATAGGGGAAAAATTCAATATAGAATTTATAATCTTGAGTGGGTTCTCTGCTTCTGAAACTCATAGTTTGTCTATATTCTTTGATGTTTTGAAAAGAACTATTGGTCTGCTGCCACCTCATAGAAACTGAATATTGTATATGTAAGATATAGATAGAGACATGCAGTGCTTAAATGAAATTGTAATAATAATACTGATACGATTACCATGCCCGTTATTGCTTGTTCTTTGTTATAGGTGTGTAGAGACAGAACTAAGCACTTTTTTTTTTTTTTGTAGAGCTCTAATTGGGTGTTTCACTTTGCTTATTTTAGGTGATTAAGCACCTAAAAAAAATCACAATCTCACATACTTATTACTGTTTGCTGCTTATGAGCACCAAATAAGCAAAGCCAAACACTCTCTAAAATGAATTAGAAAACTTAAACTTTATAATGGTTAACATTGATTCTAACATTGATTCCCCTAACTTGAATGATAGTCGTCATTTTCTTGAATGAAAAGTTTATGCTTTCTAGTTGAGTAAATAGGGAAAAAATTCACTATAGAATTTATGATCTTGATTGGGTTCTCTGCTTTTGAAACTTATACTTACACATTTCTATTCTAGATCTTTAATGGTTTATACTTTGTTTACATATATTTTCAACCAGAAAATGGTGTAAATGTTCAGATTATATGCAGGTCTTTATTTATCTACAACTATATTCTTGATGATCTTAACCTGAAGTTGCTCAATTTAGTGTATTGGTATTTAAGCATCAACCAACTCTTTATCGGACAAATGCTCGAATAAGTGCCACAAAGGAGTCCAAGAAGAAATATTGAGCCCTGTTTCCTGATCCAAGAAACAATGCCTTGTGTAATAGGCTGTCTACGGAAGAAGAAAGCCATATGTTCCAATTGACTAACTAACACAGATCTCTTTTATTTTGCATCTTTTGATGCGAAATCTTTTAATCTTTTCTTAGACCCTGTAATGAGATCGATGACAGGTTCTTGTCAATTTTTTTGCATCAAAACACAGATTTGGAGTTATTATTTTCCTTATATTTGATCCTTATGATGAACTTTGCTATGATGGTAAATATCAGGAGATTAATTGTTTTATTAGTAGTGCTAATGCGACACCGGTGCCATGCACAAGTTGTAAAAAAATAAATATATTTTTTGAAAAATGTAATGAGATGTAATGAAATTAATCAAAATTAATATATAAACAATATTAATTTTCTTATGTAGAGTTTGTAATCCACCATACATGCAAGGGTTTTAATGTTAATTTGATATAATCAATATTTTTAAATAGTAATCTATGATCATTTAAATGTATTCATTAATTATATATGCATACAAATATTGCAAAAGTCAGTGATATATATTAATAAGTTAACCAAAATGAAAATGAAATACATATGATGTATAAATTTAGGATGAATGGATTAAAACACTTAATAGAAAGGTAAAAAATTAATTGTACTATATTTTAAATATTTTGGTCAATATTTTTAAATCATCAATATTTGAATCATCAATGGTGAATGTATACCTAAGTAATAAAAAGGTAATTCCTTGTTAGCTAGTATCATATTTGACCAACATAACATAGAAAAATTAATATGTAAACCATGGGCAAAGTATTCAACATACCATGACCTGATTCAAATTAGAATTAGAATGGTAAGCTATTTCCTTATTAGTTATCATACAAAAAAATCGATACATCAACCTTCTAGTATATACATGTACAAAGAATTGGATCTATTTTGGTATTGCAGAAATCATATATAAAGAAAAGGTGACGAAGGAAATTAAGTTGTATTAACTTTACTCAATATATTGACTTATATTAGTTAGAGTTGCCTATTCAACAATAAAAAATCCTATCCCCTACACAAATTGAAAATGAAGAAAGAACTAGTTGAAGAAGAGAGAGAAAGAAAATAGAGAAACAAGATTGAGGATGAACTCCATTATCAGAGTTGGCAGTTCCTTGTGAAATCTCTTACCTAGGAGCAAGGATGGCCATGGGACTTGCCTTTTTCTCAACAAATCTCATCCATCTATTCCCAAAATGCTACTTCCACTCCTCTCTTGATTCATAGTCTAGAAGATATAATGTGTAATAAAAGCCATGCCAATCTGAGTAATGCCGCCAAGTAGAAAATATCTGTCTTAGGTAGAACTACTGATGTTTTGTTATAAACTCAGCTGAACCACGTGTGAGCAATTTTATCATGAAAAGAAAAAAGACAATTGTAAAACATGTAGCAAAGATTAGATATCTAAAATAGTAATAGACAATATTTAGACAATATTAATATATCTTTGCATGGGAACAAAGCCATTTTGTGCACATGAAACATAAGATAATTGATTCCATTGTGGATAATCCTATATATAAGTAATTCTGCTTGAAAATACATGCTGCAATGTGTCCTTTTCAAAAGCAAAGGGAAAAAAAAAATCAAATTTTATTTAGGCAGTCAAATATGATATGGATCTTCTCTTTTCAACAATAAAAATCTCCATCATAAATCACTTATCCTTTTTTCTTTTCCATTTCTTTCTATGTGTATCTTTCTCTCTATCATTAAGGGCCTATTTGAATTGACTTTTTTAAAAGTGCACAACTGCTTGTTTTGAGAATTTAAAAATTTTGACTTCTAAAAAAAATTGTATTTGAGTTTTCCTCAAAATTTGAGCTTTTTGGAAGCCAAATCAAATAATTATTGCAAAAATAATAAATTTTTTTTTTAAAAAAAATATTTTTCTTGAAAAAAAAGCCAATCGAGATAGATCCTAAAAAAACACTCTATAAATAATTAAAAACCACAAATGAAGCACTCATTTGCCTCCTCATAACAACACAACACCCAGCCAAGCGCCCACTTTGCATTCCCAAGCCTCTCATACCTTACAACTTGACACAAATATTACGCGCATTAGCACGTCCCTACAAACACACTGGCACATGTACTCCACTCGGCCATAAAAGATATAAAAATGTATATCGTAGAAACACATGATAATAGCAATTAATTTAAAATACCACCGAATATAGATATATGTGACAAATTAATTCACGCAGAGCATGAAATATACTTCTAGGAGATTCCTATATCATTCAATGCCATCGAATGAGATGAAGGATAATTTACCTGGGTTGGGTGGAAAACTCTAAATTAAAATCCTACAGCAAAACAACATGGAGCAAATTGGATGGTGAACACAGGATTTGAAAAAACACGACATAAACCAAGTGAAAAATGAAGACCCATGATGATAAAAATATAAGAGAGGGATCAGAAAATATTACAAAATTTAAAAACATACCTAAACAAATTGAACGATTAGGGAGATTCTAATATGACTTATATTAAACAAACACATAAAAAATATGAACAGGAAATACTTTAATTTATAACACAAAATCCTTAGCATCAAAATTTGAAAATCATTAGTTGATCAATATGCGAGATTATCGTAGATGCCAAATTGGAATAAGGTATATATCATTTATTTTGGAATCCATCAGTGATCGTAGTCTGAGATTTCCGTGGTGGACTTCGAACATTATTGCCAAAAAAGTGCAATAAAACAATGGAATACCGGTGGGTGAACATGGGGGGGGGGTATAGAAATTTAGGGCTATAGGGTATGCATATAATATTTGGACATTATAAACTCACATAAGAAATATGGTTGAAATCACAACACAATTGTAGCAATAGTAGTATCATGATATATATTAGCATAAAGATGGAAAATTTGAAGAATGCTTCATTATAATAAAAAGGATTGAAATCTGCAGAATTATAATTTGAAAAAGAATATGAGATTTTTGAAGAGAAATGGAGAAATATGGATGGCAAGTGCTGTGTACAAAATATATATTGTGAGATAGGATTTCTAAACCTTCTAGTGAATCGAACATTTGGGGTTAAATGGAAATGTCGGTATCAAGTTACAGACAGAAAGGTCCTTTTAACACCAATTGTGAAGCTAGCTTATTAGAGTGCCATGTAGCAACACAAAATTGTAGCATATTTTGCTTTATTAGATAGTATAGATTTTCAAGACATTAAGGACCATTATTTGAATGATTCTAGAGAATATTGTCTATTGTCTAATAGGATCTCAATTTTTTGGAACTCAGAAGTTAACTTGTTGCTTTGAATGTTGTTCAAGTATGTAACGGGCTACTTAAAGCTTAGCTTATGCAAAAATTATTCTTCTATTTTCTCTTGCCAACTATTGGAG
This sequence comes from Cordia subcordata, assembly GCA_028554755.1. Lineage (NCBI taxonomy): Eukaryota > Viridiplantae > Streptophyta > Magnoliopsida > Boraginales > Cordiaceae > Cordia > Cordia subcordata. The sequence continues at coordinate 2,573,487 of JAPTOF010000006.1, read as the reverse complement.
GGAAACTTATACTAGGTATATTTATTCAATTAAGAGACATTAATATACCCAAAAAAATCTGTTTACTCATACACAATGTACAATTAATTTTCTTTATTAACATGCTAACATTGAATCAAAAAATTTGAAGGACATGGACGACCGAGCATTGCAGACTAGTTATACTCTATAATTTTTCCACTTCTTCAATATACATTATGTATATGCAATATCTCTTACGACTTTTCATTATACTTTGTGCATACTAAGGGTTATATCTATTATATCAAACGTTATCAATAACTTTTTCCCTAACATGAATAGTTTTATTTAGTATCGGTCCACTATATACACACTAACGGATAGTTGGGACTTGGAAAAAATATAGTAAATATACTTATCGAGTCATTGTTTCATTTTAAATTTAAATTTATAAAAACATTAATTAATTTGTTGATTACATTAACACCATATCGTTTGAATAATTAAGAGTTAAAAAAATAATAATAATAATATTCCCGAAATGGACCCAGGAGTCCACGAGACGAACACTTGGTCTCAAGTAAAAAACTTTTTGTTCTCGTCAACGTGTCGTGCCTTACTTTTCTTACTAACAAAAAGTCTTACATTTGCGTAGGTGAGTGGCGGGTGATTAGGGTGGAGACACTCGACAACGCGATCGAGTCAGTGTGGCGGCGATTCGCTAAAATATTGCAAATTCTGGATTTCCACGCCGTTGGTCCTTCTCTGGTCGCACTCACGCACATCCTCGATTTACCTCCCGCGATTAAGCGCCTGCGTAAGAGATTAACCCTTTCAAAAAAAAAGTCTTACATTATTACACGCACCATACAAAAAATTCACTGAAAGCTCTTCTCAGATACACGCGCGCGCGCGCGCACACACACAAGCCTCTGTGTGAGCTCTCCAAAACAAGATAGAACAAAGAATCCACACGCGCGTACGAGAAAATGCAGCAAGATCCATCATCAAATGCCAACCCTAAGCCGGCGCCGCCGTTCCCCACCGCATTCCGCCCCGCTCACCACCGGCGAGCCCACTCGGAAGTCAACTTCCGGCTGCCGGAAGACCTAGATCTGGTGTCGGATCCCTTCGTTGCGGCGCCCGCCGGGAGTTTCGAGGAGATCGGATCCGAGGACGATCTCTTCTCTACTTACATGGACATCGAGAAGCTCGGCGCCGGAGGATCCTGTAATGTTCTCCATAACAACAACAATGAGGCTGTTTCTGATAATGCCGTTGGTGCTGGTGGAGCTGGACTGGCGGCGGCGGACGGGGAGAAGAGCTTGAGTAGGCCGCGGCATCGGCATAGCAATTCGGTTGATAGCTCAAGTTTGCTTAGTGAGAGCGTTATTGAAGCTAAGAAAGCTATGGCTCCTGATAAGCTTGCTGAGCTTTGGACTATTGATCCAAAACGAGCCAAAAGGTATGATACATTTTCACTTATATAAACATCTGTGTGTGTGAGATAAGATCTTGAAATAGATCTTTGAAAATCTAGAGGCTTGGTCAAGCTGAAGTTTTGACTATAACGGAATTTTGCTACTTTTGAGCGGGAAATTTTTCCCCTTTTAATTTTTTGGGTTCTGTTTTAATTAGTCTCTGCCATTTTGGAAGATTTTACATGTTTTCTTCTCATTTAAAATTTGCTTATGTCAATGTGAAAGGATTCTTCAATTATATGTCTCCAATTTTACATCATAAGAGCTATCCAATTTTAATCCTTCACTGTTGAGAACATCCCAAACATTGTGCAAATCTTTTTTTTTTTTCCTCATCATGACTCCTTTGATGATGCATCTAAGTTTGAAATAGCTTAATCTTGGTTATTCCACTGAAAAATTTCAAGTTAATGAGGTGATCTAATGCAATATGCTAATTCGGTTAAGCTGGTGGGGATATATATACATATACATATATATATATATATATATATGCTGATTAATAAAATATTTTAAAAGTTTTCTTGTCAAATATAAAAGAATTCATGGTCAACATATTAAACCTCCTGTTGTTTTCTCGAATGCTATGAATACGTTGTTGTATATTCTGTTAATGATCCTTTTACAGATCAACTGATGTGTGCTCTGGTATCAATTAGAAGAAATTCTTTTCTAGCCAGTTTCTTTTGAGTTTTGAACGACAATGCCCTGAAGCTCTATCGGATTAGTAGATTTAGGGTGGTGATCGTTGAACCCCTTTGACATTTTGGATATGACGTGCAGGATTTTGGCAAATCGGCAGTCTGCTGCTCGATCGAAAGAAAGGAAAGCCCGTTATATATCTGAACTAGAGAGAAAAGTTCAGACCCTTCAAACCGAAGCAACCACACTTTCTGCTCAGTTAACTTTATTTCAGGTGATTTTGAAGATACTAGTGATTGCCACTTTATGATATATCTAATTGTAAGCATTCTGTGTGAAATGCTTATTTCAAATGAATAAAAAGTGGTAAATATATCAAATTGAGTAATGTAATGAACCAAATGTTTCCATGAGTTTAAAGCTATACTCAGCTAATATTGTAATGCTTGTCCTCTGCACTCAGAAAATTGAGTAGGTTAGCTTTGATCAAAAGCTAAGAAGCAGAAGCAGAAGCTGAGCATTGAGTGCTTCCAATTACATATAAAGCTCAGACACCTGAATGCACTGTTGCTATGATCTGGCATACCATATCCATTTTCTTCAGTGATCTAAAAATGCTTCAATGCCTTGTGGTATCAGAGAACTCAGGATAATTGTAAGATTGCTTCATTCGAGAAATTATTTGTAATTGACTTGCAGCACTTTAATACCCTTGTGGAGAACTTGTAAGGTTCAAGTTAATCTTTCTGCACCTCTGGCTTATTTACCTTCCCCAACTCTTGGCCTCACAACTTTTTTCTGTTAGATCTCCACTAAAACGATCCTCAATGTTGAAGTTTTACTCTAGTAATTTGTTTCCAGCCTTTTCAAGACCTTCTTTTTACATCTTTCTTTGTTTTTATGCATTTGAGTTATCAAAACACACGAATCCTTTTACGCATGTATGTTTTTTCTGTGGTAAATTCATACACTCCAAATCTCTCTTTGAATGGATGTAGTACAACTTTTTCAAACTACCTATATCAATCCAATGAGAACATTTATCTGGAAAATCTACAAGATGTTGAAATTTGAACAAATTCTCTTTGATCAGTCTTTGAGTGACTCCAGTTAGTGCTATTTACAGATATTGCGGTTAGTAGGCTGTATTTGTGTGAAACTACCGTTAGATGAATTCTTTGACTACTCCATTACAGAGTGATTGATCTGCTACTTGAATGAATTTTTTACTCCCCTATTTCACTGCAACTGATCTGCATCTGGTTGGCTATTACCTTTGTATACTTGTTCCTTGGTCAAGTTTTTTCTACTAGAAAGCTCATGAAAATTTACCTACAGTTGCTGCTGTTCTTTTCAAGTATTCCGTATCCCCTGATCAGGGTCAAGATAAAACAGTAACCTTGCTGTAGTTAAAAGTTATTTATGCTTTAACTGATAATATCAATTGTTACTTGTTTTCTATCCTCCCATTCTCCTCTCGTTGGGTTTAAATCAAATTATCTATGTGGAATTAATTCTGTAATTTTAATACTTAACCCTGAGTAAATAGCAACTCTCTCCTAGTAGTCGACCTTGGTTTTCGTGTCTTTGCATTTCGATCTTCCAATCTCTTATATAATCTATCTTCTCTTGCTTTCTTATATTTAATCGTTACTTTCTTATGCAGAGGGATACAACAGGGCTCACTAATGAAAATACAGAGCTAAAGCTCCGACTTCAAGCTATGGAACAACAAGCTCAATTGCGTGATGGTATGCTTCTCTCTAAATTTGTTTGTGGAAATTATTTGACCTGTTCAGTATCTCTGCTATTCACACTTCTATTCCTTTTATCTTACCTGGATATGTGCTTAAATGAAATTACCTTATAATGCTTAAAACCACATAGATGGTTATTTCCATTTTTCCTGAACAAGAAAAGAGAAGATATGCTCAATATGATGATCTCAGATTTTCTGTGAGACCATTCATATTTCAGTTTATCCTGGGAGTACACAATAGGATGTCTATTGATGTTGTTAACTCCTTACATTTCACCTTCTTTTCCCCAGTTCAGATTAAAATGAAACATTTCTCATGTGCACACAATTTATTTTTGCCATCATTATCCTTCTGGTTCTAAGCTAGAGATGAACCCATAATGTCTACCAATTGTCCTGAACTACTGTGTAGTTCTCCAAATGGGATAAGAACTCTCATTTACCCTTCTCATATTCAAGCCACTTCTGTGTTTGTTTTCTTGTCAATACCCATTTCTTTTAGTGATTTTCTGTCAGAGGCGTCAATCTTTGCCATCATTTTGCTCTTCAGAAGAGATAAAATTTCTTATATTTCCCCTTGGCAAGTTTGCTTTTCATCTATTATAAAATGCCACCTTCCCCATCACATGCACATACACACTTACAGTGTAAACTGACATTTATCTGCATTTTATTCTTCAGCGTTGAATGAAGCCCTGAAGCAGGAAGTGGAAAGACTCAGAGTTGCCACTGGAGAATTAGCAGTCTCTTCGGATGCATACAACCTGGGAATGCAGCACGTTCCATATAGCCGATCTGCCTTCTTTTCCCATCAGCCACAATCAGGGACAAGTGATTCACAAAATGGACAGATGCCACAGTTCCATCCTCTACAGTCTAAAATGTCGTCTCACCACCATCCTATTCTTGCATCTGCCCATACCCAGTCTTTCAATGATCCATTACAGCAGGACCCCCTTGGTCGCTTTCAGGGCCTTGATATAGGCAGCAGGAGCCCTCATCTTGTGAAGTCTGAAGGCCCCTCCATTTCTGCTAGTGAAAGCAGCACGGCCTTCTGATTGAGATTTTGCTGATTTGATGCATCGCTCCAACCCTATTTATCAATTGTTCATAGACTGACCAGTTAGCATTCAGGATCATCATTATTCTTCAACCTTTTGTTTTTTCATTTGACTTGGGTCTAGGTTTTCGGTAACTTTTAACGGGTCTCCTGATATTCTTTGACCTTTTGTTGTTGTAATTGCCTTGGGCTTTTCTTCCTTATTATTTTCTTTTCTTCTTTTTCTATTCCTTCAATTCATATCATTTCTCGTGATGTTGTCGTGTGTCTGGAAATGGGAGGTATTTAATCGTGCTTTTATTCATCTGGTTCTTATTTGTGTACTCAGTTATTGCAAGACTATTTTTCCTTTTAGTATGAAATGACACTTCTTCTGGAAATTTGTTGTTTTCTTTCTTTTTTTTTTTTCCTTCTCTTGGGTGTGCAGGATAGTAGCAGTTTCTCTTCATCCGCACTTCATCTTTCTCAGCTAATTACAATGTTGAAAAGACCGAACTCTTGAACCTTGAGCTTGGGCACGAAGCACCATTGGCTGGTGGTATATCCGATGCCCACGGTGCCTGGACACAGTCAAGGGTGGGTGGGCACCTTTGGCTGGTGGTATATCCAAAAGTCCATGGTGCTTCAGCAGTGTTTATGTGAGCCCCAACATCTCCGACCCACGCCCCAGCACCCTTAAACTATTTCACCTTGGTTTTGTGATTTTTCCGTTGTCATGGGATTATAATCTCTCCAGAAAACATTTCGACTGTCGACCGGAGACACCATCGAAGCTCTTCAGGAAACATTTCAATTGTAACCAGAGACACCATCTTTCGACTAGCTGCATATGTATGGAAGCCATTCTAATTAACTAGCGAGTCATGAATTTGGCAGGTGAAACAAAGCTGGAAAATGCTTACAGGTGTGGACGACTCGAGCAATTATTTCACAACCCATCTGAGTGGTTAATTGTGCAAAGTTAATGGTATATCTCATTTGGAATTTTACTCATGGAACTTCATCTTTTACTTGCCATCCAATATATCACGCGTCATGTGTCTTCTCCTTCTCCTTTTTCCCGTTCTTTTTACCCCCTTTTCCTTCTTTCTTGCAAAGAACAAATAACTTAACATTTCTGCATAGAAGGTTACATTACAACATGACTCAATTATCCCTCCAGGCCCTTTCCTTATATCACTATGACGGCCCTTCAAGCTCTTGTACCAATCAATGTGCTTACGCTCTTCCCTTAAGACATCCATGAAAAGACATCCTTTCAATCGACTACATTATATATTGAATATATCAAAATAGTTAAGTATATAATATACATTGAACAATTGTTTAAATTTTTAGATCAAGTGGTTATTTAATGTCATTAAGGTTCTCTTACCAAAAAGGTCTTGCTTTGAAGTCTTGTTACTATCTGTATTATAGATATAAATCTTCCAATAAACTTTACACATGAGGGAACATGTTAAAGACATCAAATTAATCAAATACATATTATTTAATTGTTTACACTTTTAGATCAAGTCTACGTACTGGTAGACCATGACCGACCTCCGACTTTCATAACGTTCCAACACATACTAATTAAGACCATAATTGATTTTCAAAGTCCTTTTTGAAACGTCAAACATTGACAAGCCTTTTGAAATATATATACAAAGTGGTCCTGAACACCTCTATTTTTCAGTTACATGCATATGCTTAACATTCATTTAATTCAGAAATAAAGGCACACTTTATACATAAACAGCATAATGTTCCCTAGGTGATCAGGGGCATCAAACCAGAGTGCAGCGGGGCAGGGTCATGAACACGAATACTTAATTCCTTTTTTTTTTTTTTTCTCCCTCTCTCTAAAAAGATCAACAACGGTTTCTTACTTACTTTCATTGATGATTCAAACTCTAGACATAAAGATCCAAAATACTACAATTGAACTACACTCTCTTGTCCACGAATACTCAATTTATTATCTCACGCAGTGGACCATGAGTGATCTAGCAGCTCCAAACAACACCATTGAAATGCACATGGTGGGTGACGTTAGGTTAGGTTAGCCATAAAAACTGCACCTCATGTTAGTGGGCTCGTTTATTTGTGTGATCAATGTTAAAAGTGACCAATCCATATGGAAAATGAGCACCATTAGGTAAGTGTTGTGTCGACGCTTGCCCCTCAATTGCACACCGTGCTTTTCTTTTAAAGGGATTATTAAATTAGGGTGTGGAATTCAACCATTGTGTGTTTGGGGGGGGGGGGGGTCTCTGTCTCGTCTTCGTACTAGTGGGACTAATAGACAACTCCTCTTGAACACACACTAGTAGTATATTGGTCCCTAACCAACAACATTTGGATAATATCCACATGCCTCTAATTTTCTTGATGCTATTACAATTTTCTTCTTTCTTTCCAAATTATCCTCATTAGGATCAAGACGTATGGCGCTAGTAGTCAGTCGAGGAATCGTTGGCCCCGTAACAGTAAAAGTACACAATAAAAGTGTCGGTTCATGTACTAAAAATTCTGATTTTGAACAATTATTCATGTGCTATGGGTTATGTAACATTGAGATAGATCCAATATGGTCATATTAGGTTGAATCTTTATTTTTTTCTTCCACCCATAAAATAACAGGATTTCTGATATATGAATTTCTAGCTGCGGAAAGAAATATCTAATAATTAATTGAACTCTTAAAATTTTATTTCAAAATTAAATGATAAAAAATAGAGTAGTCTAAGATCTTATACGATAGTTTGAGAAGTTTTATTCATTAAAAAATTATATCCTTCAACGATGTCCGCCTAATTATACCATGCTTGTCATAAAAATGTAATATCAGTACTTTATTCCTCAACAACTTGTCGGAATGTAGTAAAAGCTCGTAGAAGAGGAAGGTGGATTTGTTAACAATCAACCAGCTGGGTATTGTGTTGCTGCGTATTGTAGTTCCTTTTCTTCTCACTGCCGACATTGCAAATTGTACTTTTAATTCTAATATCAGTAACATCTACTTCTAATTTGAATGCCTATCAATGCAACTTCTACTTTTGAATTCTTTTTTCTTTTAATCACTACCTCTATCTCTACTAATCTGCTTTTCCGTAATGTGTCTATAATTAATTAAATAAATCACTAGAATTACTAGTTCGTGATTTCGAAATAAATGGAGATTATTTTATGCTATTGAATATCTACTTCAAATCTCGAGTTAAGAAATGATCCAAATCTATAATTGTATGTGCATTTTGCAATAATACAAGGGGATATGATTAGCTTTTAATTAAAGTTTTTATTTGTCACATATATCATGTATGTGCAAAGGAAAAAGACGAAATCACATGTAAAAAAGATACGATGTGGTCTCAATAATATCAAAAGAGATGGAAATTTATAATATGTACAGCTGATTAAGAAAATCTCACACACAGCCATGATAATATTCTGGCATAGTCATAGGTGAGACAAAAGCTGAAGATTTGGGTGCGAGAAGTAATGCTTTTTTAACTTCACGTTTTTCCTTAGAAAATCCACTCAATGACTCAAAGCATCTTCTTCTTCTTTTTTATTTTTTAATCAATTTATTTTCCTCGAGTTCTATTTTCATTTTCGATTATGAAAGCAGCTACATCAGTTTTCTGGGAATGTTCTAGTAGTGAACACTGAGATTGAAAGGAACTCATGATTTGGATTCGATCCTAGTTCCCTATTTTGAATTTGTGTCCTCGATTTATTTGATACTTAGTATTGTGACATGCTGCATACCTAATATTTATTAATCGGTGGTTGAATTCTGTCGATTGTTCCAGTGATTAAATCTTACCAACTGAATTTCCTTTGTCGAAAAAGAAAAAAACAGCTGCATGCAGAGAACAAAATCGTGTGTTATCTTCAGCCAACAGTGGATTGTCTCCAAGATTATGAAAACGATGCATGAAACTTATATATATACATTTGCATGTGCTGCTAACATGGTAGGCCATTAATAATCAAATCAGCATAACTTTTTTTCCCCCAAAGAAAACTTGGTTCATGATGGCGCAATTTTTGTACTTTAAAGTACTAATTAAGATGGTCATAATAACGAATCGAAAAAATGATTATATAAAATTATGAATATTGCACTTAGCTTATCATTTAATTGATTACATGAGCCATATTAATCACTTTACCCCGGCTGAACACGTGAGAACCAACATGTTTTATGATTACCAAGGTTATATATAGTATTGCTTGTGATTTTCTTTTTTGTTTTTTCGGTACTTATTGTTTGTGATTTTCTGCATGAATAAATATATATATATTATTAATGGTAACTGTCAACCTACTTCTTCACATACGGAACAACGAGGCGATTTACTCCGAGTTGTTGAGTTATTCATTAACCAGCAAGATATTTTTAGTCTATATATATATCAATTTCACATCTTGATAATTTTTTATTTTCAAGATTTACTTAGTCTTCACTATAAATATTCTAGATTTACTTCTACAGACTCACATGTCGATAATCTCACAAGTGATGACTTGTATTTAAATCTCATGAATAGAGAAGATTTGGAAGAAAAAGAAAAACTTCAAATGTATACTCAAAAAGCTGTCATATGGAATTGTATTAGATTTTGCATTACGAATATTTCCAAAACCAAAAGCGTTAAGCCACTGGAGTGGGATTTATAGAAAAAGGTAAAATCTTAAAAAAAAGAAGAAAAAAAGAAAGAAAGAAAAAGAAAAGGAGTGTCATTCAAGCCCTGGCAAAATTGTGGAAAAAGCAAATTTCTAACACATTCTCAGAGCGCAAATCATGATGGTACAAGGATTATGTTTCTTTTTGTTCTTTGAGATATATTCTAACGTTCACAACTGCATCTAGCAACTAATTAACTTGACCATCCTCTTACGGGCGTGGTTACATGTCTAAATTTAAGAGGAGTTTTTAGCATTTAAAATAAAATAAAATTAAAAATTTTAAACTCTTTCCAGCTTACCTGTTAACTGTCTACCTCACTGGCGAAAATCAAAGCAAACAACCAAAAAATAATTGTATTAAAATGTGAACATTGAAATGGAAGTTTTGAGGACAAAAGGCGGTTGCAGTACGCATGTGCGAGTGGGGTCGAAGAGTATTAGCAATTTGGCAGTTCAATTGGGTGAACAATCACATGTGCCAATTGATCGTTGTATAGGACCTGAAAACTTTATTGACCTCCTTCTCGTGGCCTTGGCTTGCTCTCAAACGTTAGCTTGGCTCATTTACTCTCTTTCTTCCGTCTTCTTTTTATCTATCTCGTAATATAATAACGTTTTATGTCATTAGCGTGGCTAATTTAGTCGCTTTCTACTGTGTTCTTTTTTTATCTGTCTCGTAACACAATAACTTTTATGTCACTCGAGTGATGCTTCATCCCTACTTTGTAAGATAAGAATTTAAGTTAGTTCCTAGCTTTTAGTTCTCTATATAAATAAGGTCCCCTCACCACTACTTTGCATTAAGGTCTAAGCTATTCGAATTCCCTAGCTCCCTCCCCCCTTGCACTAGCCTTCTTTCCTCTTCTCTTTTCCTCAAATGGCTACTGCATTAATCACACTTGTTTCACTTGCAATGTTCATCTGCAGCTTATGCCTCCGAGGAAGTTATGGTGATTATGGAGGGTGGCAAAGTGCTCATGCCACTTTCTATGGAGGGAGTGATGCATCTGGCACCATGGGTATGTCTAATAAGATACAGCCTTGCTACATTTTCTTTATGCTTTTCTGGACACTGTATATAGTAGAATGCCCGTTAAGACAAAAGGAACTTACAATCTCGTAAGGTAGAACCACTTGTCCACTGATCGTTGATTTTCTCACGAGAAGATGGACCTTGTCTCCACCACACTAGATGCCCTTGGTTCTAGAGAAGAGGAAAAATTTCTGATATTTATTTTTAGATGTGTATCTTGGTGAAGAGTTAATCTTCAGATAGAAAAACTGAAAACTTGAGTTTTCTACGTTCAGATTGCTGTTAAGCAATTTTAGCTAACTGACAGAAACAGGAGAAACTATCTCTCAGTATTTTCTTATTAAATCTGGATCAGGTCGACCCAATCATGGACACCCATCCAAATCCAATTTCTTTCCAATGCCTTCATGCAATATCACTAGTTATCTTCTTTTAGAGCTTCACATAAAATTCAAGAAGAAAAAGATATTGGGAACATACCATTACTAATCTGAGTTCCAACTACTAAAAACTCCCAAGAATCTTGTGTGTGATATGTGTGTCGATGTGCAGGTGGGGCATGTGGCTATGGCAATCTGTACAGCCAGGGATATGGAACCAATACTGCAGCATTAAGCACTGCTCTGTTCAACAACGGCCTGACCTGTGGAGCCTGTTATGAGATGAGATGCAATGATGACCCGAGATGGTGCCTCCCTGGAACCATCACAGTCACGGCTACAAACTTCTGCCCCCCAAATTTCGCTCTGGCTAACAACAATGGTGGATGGTGCAATCCCCCCCTTCAGCACTTCGACTTGGCTGAGCCTGCTTTCTTGCAAATCGCTCAGTACCGCGCTGGAATCGTCCCAGTGTCTTTCCGAAGGTAAATTTTCGAGTCAATAATCTTAAAAGTAAACGAAACGTTCCAGGTCTAGTATTTCCAGGTCCGCAGACGAGGCCAGTGTCATATCTTTCCGTGTCGTCTTTTGACAGGGTGCCATGTGTGAAGAAGCGAGGAATAAGATTCACAATCAATGGTCATTCCTACTTCAATTTGGTGCTGATCACCAACGTTGCTGGCGCTGGAGACGTGCATTCAGTGTCAATCAAGGGGTCTAGGACAGGGTGGCAACCAATGTCAAGAAACTGGGGTCAAAATTGGCAGAGCAATTCTTACCTGAATGGTCAAAGTCTCTCCTTTCAGGTCACTGCTGGTGATGGAAGGACCGTGACTAGCTACAATGTGGCACCATCTAACTGGAATTTTGGGCAAACATATGTAGGGGGCCAATTTTAAGCTTCCTAGCGGGATTAGGGGCAGTTCAAATGATTGAGACTACTTTTCCACAAGTAATGACTTGGATTTGTATCCCGTGCGGGGACTAGGGGTTTTTTATAAAAAAAAAAAAAAAAGAAGAAAAAGAAGCTTCTCATATTGAGATGATTATTAATCTGCTGTATAGGTGTGAAGGATGATGAGCAGGTTTTGGAATGGCTCAGGGGCGGCTGTGGCTCTATTGCCGTGGTAGCTAGCATTAGCACCCGCTTAGGCTGATATAACGTTATAATTTTACGAGAGAGTTCATATACTATATATTATATATAATTTATATGATATCATTTGAGTAAAGTTATGAATTTCAAAAAGATTGAAATTGTATTGACCAACAAATAATTTTGGAAAAATATTTGGATGGTAATCATTCAAAACCGCTGCTTATGTGTCTCGACCCTGCATAGCTAAACTACTCAAGTCATATGTAGGACTATGTTTCATTTGGTTCGGAGCAAAAACACTTCTTGTGTTTGTAATTGTAAAGGTCGTTGATCCTGAATTGCTGATCACATAGAACTTAAACAAAGAAGCAGCAACTGAAATCTTAATCACCTCATAGATTTGGATTGCATGGTAACAGTAATTGTCATACAGACATGATATAATTATGATGAAATAATTTAAACGGTGATGTTGTAACACAAGGACCCAAATTCCTGAAATGGTGGCTATCAATTTAACCAAGGAATCCAGGCACTCCAAGATGGACAGTGTCCTGCAATCGGGATAGAACTCACCCTTGTCAGAAAGAAAATAAATCAATGTAGGCAGCCTTCATTTCTAGTTTAACAATTTAGCACTTGCAAGCATAAGTTGAAGAATCTAGGTCACTGTGATGGGAGAGCATAAATAAGTGAGCAACTTTAAGTTTGTACAACCACGATCCTTTCATTTTCTTTGAAACAGAATCAACTAAATTTAGTTCTTTCTGAAAAAGGTATAAGAAACAATCATGTTTAATTTCTTCATCTACAGCACAATACAAGGGTTCACTGTTCAACTAAGTAGTTCATGTTTTCTGTCAGACCTACAAATATTTGTCCTTCCACAAAAATGCGCAGCAAATGTATTTATTAGGTTAGCATGGACTGCTCTGTAGTTCTATGAAAATCTCCGATGGATGATACCAGCATAATGACCTACATGATCTTGAAATTTGTCGTACAAAGCAGGGAGTGTAATGAAAACAATAACTCCTGCCACCAAGAGGAGGACAAATCATCAGAAAACATGTCAACATTTTAGAGTTAAAACACAAAAGCAATAGTAACCTCAATGCATTTAGAAGGCCATTTTCATAACATAATTGAAAAGCCATACATTAGAACAATGATAAATTCATAACTTAACAGATTGGCCAATTGCAGTTTGAAGTCACAGTCACAATGAGGCATGTTAACATTGGTCATGTTTAGCTGGCTCTCAAACCAAGATTAACCATTACTCAAGGACTTCTCCCCCTCGAACAATGGCATAGCAATGCGTACTATAATCTGTGACATAGAATTATGACTGATACATTAACATGTTTAAGCAAGAATACAGAGAGAAGCTGATTGAATGAGAAGGACGTATAAGATTCATGGGAAAAAAAGGTGCATCATATGAGAAGCAGAAATTGGAACTTAATTATTTGTCAAAAAAGTCCGACATAGGATATTCACATTGCAAGTCACGTATGCACTATCAGACTGTACCATTTCTACAAAGCAATAGGCTAATAGTAGCCTCTGAAAATGTAATCAAAATATGCAATATCATCGCCAATATAGAATATAAGTTGAAAAGCAAAATGCATTTTACTGCAAAAGTCGCCTCCTGTGGGGCAATCAATTCAAAGAATGAATCCATATACCTATATACGCAAGTGTGAAGAAAGATACTAGGCTGGCAACAATAGATAATAGCCACAAAGCAGCCACCACCTGCAGATCACAAGATTTCAGGTAAACTTCATGAGAAGTGCATGATCTAAGGAGAAATCAGCTACGGACTTTTGCAAACCTGTAAGTATATTATTATCATGTTAGAGGAAGAATATAAAAACCATGACGCACAAGAGGCCAAATAGGATGAATTCCATCTGTCAAATATTTAAGTACATCACTGATTCCCTTAACCTTGTCCATTTAGTCATCACTGACCTTAAAACAAATTTTGAAGTCTTTGCCTAGGGCGATTTCATGGGCCACAAGCAGCATATAATTGATTTTGACACGAAATGATGCAGCAGCATTGTGAACCATTTCTTCTGACAACTCGAGTTCAGTTAACATTTCAAGCTGTCTGCGCCAAACAGAGATAAATCTAACTTAAGACCCATCAACAATAAACTCATATGATTATCACATGCAGAGGCAGAATAGCCAAACCTGCTCCTGAACACAGGACAATTGGCACAAACAAACAGCACGATAACTATGATCAACAAGACATCCGAGAAAATCAATAAGAACGGTAACCCTGATCGCTCAAACAAGAACCACGCAATAGTGGCAGCAGCAACTATGCCACAAGAGACGCGCCCCCGCCGCCACAAGATAATGTCAGCAGCTAGACAACAATGTGAAACAACAGTAAATCAACAAGATTACAGAAGAATTAGAAACTTAATCGAGTACCACAAATGCTGCAAAGTCACAAGTAAAAGTGTAAAAACAGAAGCAAAGAAAATACCATCTCTAGCTCAATCATTAACTTCCATCACCAACAACTATTAAACTCTTTCTAGACCAGCAAGTATTAGAGACGCAAACTTTTCGCAATTTTTATTACATAGCACTCTTGGGTCTAGTAATTTCATATGATTCTAAAATTCGCTCACAAATTAAACCCAAATTTGGTCCAATTAATTAAAAGATTCAATCAATTAGTTAAAGATTCAACAAAAAGAAACTTAAAAGGTGCAAAAGATCTTACCTTTGCCGCCACCCAAAAATTGATGAATAGAATTTTGCTGACCGAACAATTTGTACGATGATGTTGGGTTGGTTGTCCTGGCAGCTCTACTAGTAACGTTCCTTCCATCTCCGCTGACCTCTATGTTTCCTATTTCCTCTACGTTCTCCATATGTTCTTCAATAACACTGATTCATACATTTTTATTTTTTTTGTATATATATATATATATATAAATACATATATGATTGTACATCATTAATCAATCCGATAAATGATGGACGACTTTTTAATTAATCTTTTTTCGTATTTTTGTACTAAACTTTGTCCAAGGTTCGTTTGGTTGTCTGGACTGACGAGAAGAATTTTCAAGTTGGGATTAACGACGACGTGGCATGGCCCCCAAAATCTGACGTGGCATTTGTCCTTTATTTTTCGTACGCTCTTGAGATTGTGGTTGGATTTGCAAATATAGATCTCTCTATTTGGAAATATCTATATACATATATAAGTATATATGTGTGTATATATATATTCATATACATATGTATGTATAAATTTACAACTATATGTATTGAAGCCACTTTTAGCTGAATTTTATTTTATTTTTGTTGAATAATATATGAGTGTACACATATATTGGAAAATCTTATGCTTTATAGTTCTTTTTATTTGTAAATCTAATTCATTAAATTTAAAATGAATACTGCCATTTTAATAGCTATCATTCAACACCCTCGGGCATTGCCTGTTCCACTTTCTTCCATTTTAATTTTGTTATTGAAATTTGACTGAGCTCCCATATAATTTTTCTCCAAGAAGGGGCATATTTAGGACTTCTTCTCGAAAGGGATTAATGTAATATGTAATATGTAAACTTTGCATATAAGTTTCTTGGACTAGGAGCTAATTGATTGTTTCATCAATTATGAAAATCATTGTACATGAATTTATGGTACGAGAACATTTCATTACTGTAAACTATTAAAAATTCGTTTTTGTCGAGATTATACGAGGGAGATAAAAATTTAAACAATACCAATAAGGTCAAAGGCATCAATTAATGATATCGGATATTTCTCGACTCACAATATGTTTTGTGGCTCATTATTTCTTTATCCCCAGGGGCACTCAAATTATTATCAGAAAATGAATTACAAGTCACTAACATGTACTCATTGGGTCAAACATGTGAAAATTCTTGAGTGGTCCAAATTAAGTGTATGCATGATTCAAAGTTCTACTACGTACCCACTTCTTCTTGTAGACTCGCGGAAAAGAATTAATTAGATGGAACATTCTATGAAGACCATGACTTGGTCACACTTTTTTAAGCTTCTCCTATTCGAGGATGTTAATCTAGAGTTCATACGTCTACTTTTGAATTATGAAAATTTTCCAACTTTCTAATTTCTCCAGAATTTGGACCAAATAATCTAAATGTCTATATATATGTATGTGTCTAATGTTAATGTTCCCATATATATTCTAATTATACAAACTATAAACCACCATGGATGAGAGTGATACCACGAGTTTAATATATTACGGGTGTAACTTAGTGAAAGATCTCGAAGCAATCCTACCCAGTTTGGCAGAAAATTACCAACCAGATATTCTCGTAAGAAAATGCCATGAAATTGTTACGATCTTTGGTAACGTGAAGGGTAGGCTATCACATGGCGAGATGATTCTAATTGGTGATCATCATCAGTCGTCCAATGTTGCATTATTGCAGCAGCAGCATGTAACTCAAGAATTGTTTCGTGCATCACAAGGTTTAGGTGAAAGTAAAACGAAGGGAATGCATCAGGAAGAGTACTTCAGTTTGGGGACGACGGTTCATGCAATCGGAGCTGGGGATTCACAAGGTCCGGCGCGATCTTGGGGCGGCGATGGTAGCCGCGGCTTATCTTCCCAAAGACATCGAAGAAGGTAACAAATTTCACCATTGAATTTGTGCTGAATCTAATTGGGGCCATGGCCTGAATTATTTTGTCTCGTCCAACTGTAAACCATTGTTTGTGATGACAAGAGTTCTCTCTATGACATTAGCTAGAATGATAATTCCACGTGTTGAATGCATATATATCAGATCTTCTTGTAACTTATAACATTATGATCAAGATATATAATGTTAATAAACACATGGTACAATAGTTATAGTAAAATAAGTTGCTGCGAAATATCTTTTGTAACGTTTTATACTCCATTCTGAACACGTAGAAGAGACGATACTGACAAAAGAACGATGAGGGTGCCAGCCCCTCGTATGGGAAATACAGGGATTCCACCGGAGGAGGACGGTCATACTTGGAGAAAATATGGTCAGAAAGACATTCTTGGATCAAAGTTTCCAAGGTATAGTTTACTAGGTCACTCTTGCTATATTTTATTTTTATTCTACTTTTTCCACAATCACAATATTGTTCGTAACTTGATGACCAGTTCTGTTGCAACCAAGTCCATCCATTAAATTTGAAGAGTCAATACACGTATATACATGCATACATATATATATATATATATATATATATATATATATATATTATATATACGGCACCTATGTATATATGACACGTGCAAATTTCAGGGCATACTATAGGTGCACCCACCAGAAACTATATCAGTGCCCGGCAAAGAAGCAAGTGCAGCGACTCGATGACGATCCCTACACGTTTGAAGTAACATATAGAGGTCAACATGCATGCCATATGTATTCCACAGCCCCCTCTATTCCACCACCATTAATAACAGAGGCCAGTACTCAAGAGATAGCTCACCAACGAGCCACAAATTATAGCATGGAGCTCATGATCAGCTGCTCTTCCATGGAAGATCAGCATTGGGAGGCTGCAGAAAAGCAATACTAATGGCTTTGATTATTAATTAATCTAAATATTTTAGATTGTGTTTGTACTTGATCTGGATTTAACTAGTCCTGATACTGAAATTAATTCTAATTAAGGCCAACTTAATATTTTGTACTTTTGTCAAATTCCAAATTCCAGTTAATGGAATGACATTAATAATGTAACTTGACTGTACTTGATCTGGATTAACTAGTTCTGATCCCGAAATTAATTCTAATTAAGGCCAACTTAATATTTTGTACTTTTGTCGAATTCCAAATTCCAGCCAATGGAAATGAGATTAATAATGTAACTTGACTGTACTTGATCTGGATTTAACTAGTCCTGATCCTGAAATTAATTCTAATTAAAGCCAACTTAATATTTTGTACTTTTGTCGAATTCCAAATTCCAATTAATGGAGATAGAGGTTAATAATGTAACTTGACGGAAAGAAAAATATTCAAACGAACAGCCAAATTCATATTTATTTGCGTCATCTGCTTAAAAAGGTAATAACTAATCTGGAATTATTATATATATGATTATTGGTTGCATAATTTCTAAAACTTGTATAAAGAATTTTGCATGGATCGGATCCTTCTTTTCCCTTTTTTAATTTTTTAAACATAATGGACATGCACGCATACAGCGATTGAACCTACATCCACGGGTCGATATACATATATATATATATATATATATATATATGTAAACTAAAAAGAGAGGCTGAAAGTCGCTTGTCTTGTTTCATTTTCCTCTTTTTTTGTCTTGGCAAAGTTCTGCAGTAAGGTAGTTAAGACAAGTCAATTTGGGCAAACATAGGGGCCCTACGATCCTGTCATTTAGTATTTGAACTTATTATAATGGATTTAGATGCTCTAAACTAAATGCAAATTTTTCAAGTCTTTTGGCTTTACAATATATATATGTGTGTGTGTGTGTGTATTTGTTGATCAGAAATTAATTGTAACCTGCTAGCTTCTTCGTAGTATCAATTAGCTTCTTTTTTTGGCGGAGTCAAACCACATACTTTTAGTTCACAAGCAATTTTCAGCATATATTTCCTCATACCTCAGGATGAATTACTATGTTTTTTTTTTGAAGTAAACAAATTTATTCTGCGTATATTCAAGAGAAGTATGTAGAGAAAAGGAGGATCTGAATCGTCTTTGTTACCAAGCTACCCCTTGATTTTTGTCGTGCCATAAGTACGTCTGCTTTAAACTTTTATTTCTCGTTAGATGTCAATAGATTTGACGTTCTCACCGTTTGGGGAAAAAAAAAAAGAAGAAAAAAGAAAGGATTGCATTTCTTCCTAATTTGGCAAGCTGCTTTCTCCAAAGTCCAAAATGCAGTGAAATCACTTTCCCAGAACAGTGTTTCTGAACTCGTGTATTTCCATATATAATTTCTAACATGTCAGAGTTAAACATATATAGCTACCTGTATATCAGTTAGGAGCTTCCAAACCCTGGTTCAGCTGACCTCTTTTTCCTTTAAACAAACGCCACACAACTATGGAATTTAAACTCAAAATTTTATTTTTGAGGTGGTAATTTTAATCATTTGAACTATTCCTAAATCCCAGTTAACTTTTCCTTCATGCTGGTGCATACATCTCAATGTTCCCTAAGATCACTAATTATATTAGTAGGCACTTAATTTATTATATATGTCTGAATAATGCGTGCAATCTCATACTTGAAACTGTCCTGGATGTACCTTCTCCATCCCTTTCTTTTTCATTTTTTTTTTATTTTTACTTTAAAGGATGCCAAAAGTCAGTTGTCATATACATTTAACGAAAATTGATCTCTTTCTACTTTATAGACTACCCATGGAAAGATTGATGTTATACTTTTTTTCTTTTGGGGGCAGATGGGCATTGCAAGTACAGCAATTTGGCCATTATAGTAAAGCTACAGTCCGAACAAGGTGTAACCACAGAGAGACATTGAACCGGGACAACTTTGAGTCCAGGCCCCAGCTGTGGCATGTGCTTTCTCATGCGCTCGTACAACAAGACAGCATATATTATTTCCAGTGGCCATATTAAATGATGTGACCGACGTCATTATCATCAAATTGCTATGCCATGGAAACACGGTGCACTTGGACACAAAAATAATGAACCATACATGGCCGTATAATATCATGAGGAAAAAAAAAATTTAACCCTATTTTTTTAAATATTTCCAAAATTAATCCAATTTTCAAGAGATTTGTAAAATGGGCTTTTTGAACTTTCAAAATTCGAATTCGCACTTCAAAAGTTCGAATTCGAACTCAATTATGTTTTTTTATCCCATTCAAAAAAAATTGACATTTACAATTTTATTTCAGACTTTAAAAGTTCGAAAGTTTTCATGGAAAAAAAACCAGAGTGCATTCTTGTTTCCTGCTACCATACAAGGAGGTAAGCTGATGCCAATTTTATATTCAGGCACGTGATCCAAAATGCCATCAATATTGTTGATCACTTCAATTTTATCTGGAGTTCTAAGGAATTTTTTTAATTTCACATAAGGTACATGTGATATTAAGCCACCGTGAGAGGAGGAAGAAATAACAGATATTCCTACATTAGATAATAATACTAGAAAACTCAAAAGGTCAAGAACAGCAAGATGAAGAAAATAGTGATGAAGGTGATAATGAGAAAGCGTGATGAAGAGGAAGATGAGAAAGCGAGATGAAGAACTTTTCTGTGTGGATTTTTTGCCTTTAGTTCCAAAACTATCTTGTATGGGCTGCACACTCATCGAGAAATATGTCAAGGACATGTTTCACAATTCTGTCCTCCTTAGGGATCAGCTCGGGTGGGTTGTTTTGAATGTACTTTGATTCTCCGATTAGCTTTATCAAAAGGTCACGAAGCTTTCCTTGTTTAGATCACCCATTGCTTCCTTTGCAGACGCCATGATCTTCTTGGAGACTTACAAGCGAAGCGAAAAGTTTCGAACTTTTGAAAGTTCGAAATCGTAAATGGTAAATGTTTTTTTTTTTTGAACGAGACAAAAGAACATAATCGAATTTTTTAAGTTTGAATTCGAATTTCGAAAGCTCGAAAAGTCTATTTTTGCAAACCCCTGAAAAACTAGATTTTAAAAGTTCGAAATCGAATTTTGGAAGTTCGAAATCTTAAATGTTAATTTTTTTCTTTTTGAACGGGGGCCAAAAAAATATAATTAAACTTATGAAATTCGAATTCGAATTTTGAAAGTTTGAAAAGTCTATTTTTTAAAACTCCTTAAAAAATAGGTTAATTTTGGAAGCATTTTAAAAAAATAGGGTTTAAAAAAATCTGTAATATCACAACAAGAAAATGCATGTGCATTTAAAGTAATTGATGCTCTTATCTAGCTTGCAAATGCATGCTCTCTCTCTCTCTCTCTTTCTTTTTTTTTTCTTTTTTTTTTCCTTCTGTACATGCTGATGAGTCTCTAGTTTGGAGATATTATTAGTATGGAGTTAATGATCAGACTCTACTATTTGAATTCCTCTTATATAATTAAAGGATAAAGGAATCATAATATGAACGTGGCAATGTTAAAGTTGGTTTATTTGCGTGTCAAAATAAAGTGTCTTAACATGGCTAGACAGTTCAATATATAGAGTTATGACTCGTGAGTTGTGTCTTTCTTCCTCAGTAATCACTAAGCTAACCTTTTTTGGTCGATAGACATTCACCCGGCCTTTTAGGTGTTTGTGGGACTTCTATGTAGAGATATGATGCGAGATGCGAGTTGAGAGTTGAGCAGTGGATTCACCAAACTAATCAGAGATATTATCCCTGTTAAGAATAGACACATGGGTGGATATGCAAAATTAATTAACAAGACCGTTCAATACCTCAGTTCTATTATTGTGACGACATAATGAACTTGAAACTAGTGATTCTTTTGGGTAAATTAAAGGTACATTATTATCGTAAAAAATCTCAAACATTATATCACGTAAAACTCATTTCAAACCATTTTTTGCATCAATGTGGACGGCAATATTATTGGAAGTATTTTTCCTTATCAATAAGCATATATATTTATGTATAATTACACATGAAATGAGCTAGGGAAAGATAGTTGTACATAGGATAAGACAATAACTTCCCTGAGAGTACTACAGTTAAAGAGTTGCTCACAAGCACTAAACTGGATCCATTTAAGGAGAGCATATAGAATTACATCCCATGCTAACGTGCGCGCGCGCGCGCGCACACACACACACATATATATATATATATGTAACATACACTTTTTTATTAGCAACTAGAGAAAAACTCAATTCTCACCAAAATGAAAATCATGGTTATTGATATCATCAAAGCTGCCGAAAATCTTCATGTCCAAACCCTGCAGACCATTTGATTCACTGTTGTAAACGCTCGATACAACTTCATGAGAAGAGCCCGAAGCGATCAAATCTTGCCAGAGAGCAGAATTAGTTGAAGACTTGTTGTCAGTGACATCGCTGTGTGACTCTTGCCGAGAGTGCTCGGCCTGTTTGTTATAATGCCCAGCTTGTTCTGCTTGGGTTGAGTTGAGTGGATTATTATTATTTATGTACACCATGGATTCTGAATCTGCAATGATTTGTGGAGCCCTTGTGGTAATATTATTTAATCTGCATGTATGATGCCCCAAGTATGTGGTCTGATATGTGTTGCTTGTCTCATCCATCTTTTGTACCTGTTTTGTTGCTTGGCAACCTTGATCATACTTGTGGGTGCATCTAAAGTAGCATCTGTCAACACAATACCACCTTTTTATCACCTCGTATTATTACCACCATATCCTTTCTTCGTAACGTTTATAATATTATAAAAATCAATTGCAATAAATTGATGCAATATACACGGAGCTAAAAAGATCATAAAACTGCTAGTAATAAAATAAACAGTATATGCAATATGTACCTTGGATATTTTGAGTTGAGGATATCCTTCTGTCCATATTTCCTCCACGCATAAGCATCTTCTTTTCTCCCACTGATTATAGCCCATGAGTCGGCTGCTCGTCTATAAAAAGTTCATTACTTTAAATCGTTACCTTTTTGAATCAATTTTAATAAAGGATATCATAGTTATATGTAGATGCTCAAGCGATACGGTTAGGCTTTTAATTTCTTTGTCCATATCTTTTATTTTTCATTGCAATTTTATTTCCACCAAAAAAAAAAAACTTAAAAGAATTCAATTGCAAGAAGGAAAAAAATTAAAAGCAATCTCTTTCATTCTACAAAAATTAGTTTACAAGTAATTTTTTATTTGAAAACGGTAGTTGCACGCCAAGATAGTTCACGAGGCAAAAATTTGCTAGTTGTATTTCCAAGTGGACTAATTAATTTTTTGCATCATCACTCATCAGACTCATTTCCTTGGTAACAATTAATTACTAACTAAAGATTCATCTTCCTAGTTAGAAAAATAATACCACTTGCTAATAAAATTTCATGCAGCCTTTTATTTGTCCTTTCTGCCTAGCAACTTGTGATGCTATGAAGAAACAAATCCTCTAAAATGAACAGGAAAATATGTAAGTATCATAATCAGAGAGATCAAGTGTATACTGAACTCATGGCTGTTATCCTAGTATCAAAAACATAAATTGCAATGGATGAATTATTTTTTTCTAAAAAATAATATTTCATGTTATTTGAGTGATATTTTGTATCAAATATTAACACTTATCATTTCAAGAATAATGAAGTATAACCCGAACGCATATAGATATCAGGGGTAATTTAAGTGGTTGAGACTATATTGTCGAGCTCAAATCTCCTGTTAACAGAGTTGGATTGTGGTATGAGATTGTCCCAAAAAAAAAACGAATACGTATAACAATTTGGATGATATCTTACTTTCTCTTGTAGCAGCCTCTCCGGTACTTGACATGAGGATTCTTACTGTCGCCGGAATCCTGAAAACTCAGGCCACCATCGCCGGCTCCGATCTGACGAGTCCCGCTAGAACTAGTGCGAGAATTCAGCTTAGCAAGAGAATCGGTGAAAGATCTCAATATCTTTTCAGCAAGCTCCTCAGATAAGCCCAACTCTTCATCTCCAAAGGGCTTGATCAGCAACAGCTCTTGAAGTTGATCTGCATATTGCTTTCCTCTCACTAACTCCGCGATCAATTTATTACTCATGTCTCTTGTCTCATCACCACGTTCCATTTTTGTGCTTATATATATATATATATATATATATATATATATATATTTATATATATTTTATTTTTTTACTGTAATGGAGGCTCGAGTCGATTATATTATCACCCACATAAAACGATTGCTGGAGTGAGATGTAATTATAGAGATAGGGTTGCTCTTAAATAAGACAACTTGTGGGGAGGAAAGAGAGAGGTAAGGAAAAGGAAGATCGGAAGCAGCACCGTGGAACAAGATTTCACCATTGATATTTTCCTTTCGTACTAAAACCTACGTTTGATATGACGTAATCGTGTGATGTACGAAAAATGATGCAATCTATCACGTACTTTAGGATAAGTTTTGGGATTTACTGCTCTGCTTCCGGACAGAAAAATGTGTATTTTCCAAAGTTATATAGTCTTACATTATTACTAGCTTAGTGTGTTTTTATATTTCTAGTTAGTGTATAGCTTGGAATATATATGCATTAAAACATGCCAGACTAAAAAACTATGTGTTTAAGAGTACATGTGTTTAAAATTACAAAATTTTGTCATTTTAAGAAGAGTAGAATATATTTTAATTTTTAGTGTTTTGTAAAAGTTGTATAAAATCTTATACGACTTCAAAATTCTCTAATAGTCCCTTATGGTATGAGAAACATTGGAAATTGACTCTTATAATTTTAAAATTAATGTATATTTCCTCATCTAATTCCAAAATTTTATGCATATCCCCTTCAATGTACAACGTTTTTGAAACCATAGGAAAATATTAATATTGTTTTGAAATTACCAGGAGTTTTACGCAATTTTTGGAAAACACAAAGAAGTAAAATGTATTTTACTCTTTTTAAAATAGATCTAATGCATGTGATATTGATTTTGACTCAGAATAAAAGGAGTGGATTAAGTCATAATCTTATCATATTTATCTTTATAAACTAATAACCATAAATTATTAATATAGTTATGAATTGTTCAAATAATTTATAATTACTGAATTACCTATACATGATAACATCATATCATGATGAGAACATTCTCACCCAAAGAAAACCAGTACCTTAATTTGATTGAAAATCATAAATAAATTGAATTGTGTTATAAAATAACTTAAATATAATATGGTATAAAATAACTTGAATAATAAAATCTCTTTCTAATACAATATAATATCACTTCTTCTTTCTCTCTAATTCTCTCTACTACGAATCATTCTCTACTTCTTCTTGTATGGATCAAAATACTCATCCCAAGCCATGCTATTTATAGGAAAAATTTGGAGACAAATCAATAAATAATCATTAAATGCAAGATGACGAAAGTGTTTAATTTTCTTTGTCATATGGCTTGTAATTTTTCAAGAAATTTTCCTTTCCCAAGATGATAACTTCCTTTTCTTCAAAATTTGCATACTACATACCATTTAATGCTTTGAAAATAGCCTTCAATCTTGATTCTTGAATGTCCACTATATACAACACTCCTCCTTGGACATTCATCAACAAGAATATGCCTCGTTAAAACCTTACTCGGAAAAACCCAGTGGAAAAAAAAAACCTAGTGAAAGAAAAGAGTACAATATCCTTGTTATACGTTTCATGCTGCCTCATTAAAAACCTTGCCAGGAAAACCCAGTAGGACAAAACCTAGGCTAAAAGAAAAAGAGTACAGTGCGTATACTACTCCCCCTCATGAAGGCAATCAAGAGCAATCTCTGAGTCGTCGCATGCCTATCTGGTGTACCAATTTCTCCAATGTTATTGCGGGTAACACTTTTGTAAACAAGTCTGCTAAATTCTCACTTGAGAGAATTTGACAAACATCGGTCTCACCTTTCTTTTGGAGTTCATGTGTAAAGAAGAACTTTGGTGAGATATACTTGGTTCTATCACCTTTGATATAGCCTCCTTTGACTTGAGCAATACATGCAGTATTATCTTCATATAGTATAGTAGGTCCTATTTTGCTATCTAAAATGTTGCATTCTCCTTCAATATGTTGAATTAAAGACCTCAACCATACACATTCTCTGCTCGCTTCATGTAGTGCAAGTATTTCAGCATGATTTGAGGAAGTGGCGGCAATAGTTTGTTTTGTCAAGCGCTAAGAAATAGCTGTGCCACCATATGTGAAGAGGTATCCAGTTTAGGATCGTCCTTTATGCGGGTCAGATAAATACGCAGCATCTGCATACCCTATTAATGCAGGATGTGTATGCTTTGAATACATTAAGCCCATACCAATTGTTCCACGAAGATAATGAAATACATGTTTAATACCGGCCCAATGTTTTCGTGTTGGTGTAACACTAAATCTTGCTAATAAATTTACAGAAAATGCAATATCTGGACGTGTATTATTAGTAAGATACAACAATGCACCAATTGCACTAAGATACAGTATTTCAGGGCTGAGTATTTCTTCGTTATCTTCTCAAGGACGAAAAGGGTCCATTTTGATATCAAGAGATCGGACTGGGGAACTCAATGGATGAGCTCTGTCCATATTAAATCTCTTTAAAACTTTTTCAGTATAAGTCTTTTGGTGGACTAAAATTTTACTTGATAGATGTTCAATCTGTAGACCGAGACAAAATTTAGTTTTGCCCAGATCTTTCATCTCAAATTCTTCACACAAATATGCAACTACTGCTTTAAGCTCTTCAACAGTCCCTATGATGTTTAGATCATCAACATATACGGTAATAATAACAAACCCATTTTTTGATTTCTTGATAAAAACACATGGGCTTATAGGACTATTAACATATCCTTTCTTTAGAAGATTTGTACTTAGACGATTGTACCACATTCATCCAGATTGTTTCAATCCATACAAGGATCTTTGCAATTTAATGGAATACATTTTCTAAGGATTTGACTTATATGCTTCTAGCATATTCAATCCTTCAGGGACTTTCACATAAATATCACTATTAAGTGACCCATATAAATATGCTGTCACTACATTCATAAGATGCATATGAAGTCCTTCACAAATTGCTAGACTGATTAAATATCTCAATGTAATTGCATCCACCACAGGAGAGTATGTCTCCTCATAATCAATTCCAGGCCTTTGTGAAAAACCTTGTGCTACAAGTCCTGCTTTATATCTTACAATTTTATTGTTTTCATTTTGTTTTCGCACGAATACCCACTTGTAGCCTACAGGCCTTGCATTTTCAGGTGTTTGGACTATAGGTCCAAAAACTTTACGCTTTGCAAGAGAATTTTAATTCAGCCTCCATTGCATCTTTCCATTTAGGCCAATCATTTCTATGTCGACATTCTTGAACGGACTTTGGTTCATAATCCTCGCTTTCTATCATCAATTCAGTAGCTACTGCATATGAAAAGTTTTCATCAATAACAATTTCATTTCGGTTCCATCTTTTTCCTGTAGAGATATAATTAATTGAGATCTCTTCATTTTCAATATTGTCGCTATTTTTCTCATACTCAGGTACCTGATTCTTTACTGGTGTTGCCTTTCCAGCAATTTTTGCGACATCTACAGGATCATTAAGAACCTAAAAAACGCCAACTTGCTTATTCAGCTCCCTCCTTTTTCGAGGATTTTTATCTTTGGAACCAATTGGTCTACCATGTTTTTGACGTGCCATAGACTCATTTGCTAAAGTATTAGATTGCTCTTTTGAAATATCAATTCTAGCGGGAGCATTTCGAGCTGGAACATGTGACTTAGTCACCCTCTTTGTATCAATGAATGTATTAGGCAATTGATGGAGCAATCCTTTGTAAATAAATAATTTTCTGAACTTCTTGTTCAGATATATTTGTGCGAGGATCAAAATGAGCCATAGATGATGCATTCTATGTAATTTCTTACTTTTCTAGCTTTTGTTTTTCACCCCCTAATGCTGGGAATACTGTTTCGTCAAACTGGCAATCAGCAAAGTGTGCTATGAAAAGATCTCCAGTTAAGGGTTCAAGATATTTAATGATCGATGGAGATTCAAAACCAATATATATTCCCAGTCTTCTTTGTGGTCCCATTTTTGTGCGCTGTGGTGGAGCAATTGAAACATATACTGCACAACCAAATATTTTTAAATGGGATATATTTGGTTCTTGACCAGAAACCAATTATAAAGGGGAATATTTATGATAAGCAGTTGGTCTTATTCGAACCAGTGCTGCAACATACAATATGGCATGTCCCCAAGCAGAACTAAGCAACTTAGTTCTCATAAGCAGTGGTCTAGCGATTAACTGTAGACGTTTAATGAAAGATTCTGCTAAACCATTTTGAGTATGCGTGTGAGCCACAAGATGCTCAACTATAATCCCAATTGATGTACAATAATCATTAAAAGATTGGGATGTAAATTCTCCTGCATTATCAAAACGAATTTTCTTAATCGTATAATCCGAAAATTGTGCATGTAGGCGGATTATTTGTACAAGAAGTCTTGCAAATGCCACATTTCGAGTAGATAATAAGGAGACATGTGACCAACGTGTAGAAGCATCTATTAATACCATAAAGTATCGAAATGATCCACATGCTGGAAAAATAGGCCCACATATGTCCCCTTGAATTCGTTCTAGGAATGCAGGATTTTCAGCATCAATTTTAGTTATGGATGACCTTATAATCAATTTCCCTTTGGCACAAGCAGCACATGAAAATTCATTTGATGAGAGTACTTTTTGACTCTTTAATGAGTGCCCTTGTAAATTTTCAATAATTCGTCTCATTATTATTGCCTCTGGATGTCCAAGACGATCATGCCAAAGAGTAAAATTTTTTGGATCAATTATCTTCTGGTTTATCACAGCATGTGATTCCACAGGATTTATATAAGTACAATATAATCCAGAAGATAATGCTAGCAATTTTTCTAATATATGTTTTTTGTCAGATATAAGCGATGTGATATAGAGATATTCTTTATTGTTTTCCTTTATGGTTTCAATATGATAACCATTCTCTCTTATATCTTTAAAACTGAGTAGATTTCTTTGTGACCTACTTGAGTATAAAGCATCGCTTATTATCATCTTTGTTCCTTTAGGAAACAAAACACAAGCTCTACCAGAGCCTTCAATTAATTTTGCAGAACCAACTATTGTATTGACATTTGCATCAGCTAATTTCAACAGGGAGAAATACTTCTTGTTCTTGAGAATAGTATGTGTTGTAGCACTATCAGCCAAATATATTTCTCCATCATTGATATGATACAAATCTATATTTCTTCATAACAATAAAAAAGGAAATAGAAAAATATTAGCAAAAATATGACATTTATTTTATAAAAGATAGATATTACATTCAAGCTAAAATTAAGCATTAAAATGACAGACAATCCGACATAATAGAAACATTCTACTTTTATATAAAAATTAATTTAGATGGATATTTCCATCACCAATCAATTGCTCAATATTTTCAGTAGCATCTTCAAAGAAGTCAGAGCAATCAAGGTGCGTGTAGTTCATTTGAGTATTCTATTCAACAAGATTTGTCTCTACACCTTTTCCTTTTTCTTTCAAGGAAGCTTGATAAAGATCCACGAGATGTTTGGCAATACGACATGTTTGATTCCAATGCCCTTTCTGCCACATCTAAAACAAGTACTTTCAGTACGTTGAAAAGATTTATTTCGTAGATGATTTCCTTTGTCGTGGTTTTCTTGTCTTTTGAAATTTGGTCTATTTGGCTTGTGAAAATTATAACCATTATCATGTCTATAACCACGGCCACGACCACGACCACGACCACGACCATGTCCATGACTATAATTATTTGATGATGCAGCATTCACCTCAGGAGATGCAATTTCACTCATTTTAGGGAATGGTTCTGAGCCAGTTGGTCATGTTTGATGGTTTTTCATCAAGAGCTCATTATTTTGCTCAGCAACAAGAAGACATGAGATTAACCTAGAATACTTTTTGAAACCACGCTCTCTATATTGTTGTTGTAAGAGCATATTAGATGCGTGGAAAGTAGAAAATGTCTTCTCTAACATGTCTTTATCAGTGATCTTTTCTCCGCATAATTTCAATTGTTAAGTAATTCTAAATACAGCAGAGTTATACTCGCTTACAGTTTAAAATTCTGCAATCGCAGGTGAATCCACTCGTAGCGAGCTTTAGGAAGGATCACTGTTTTATGATGATCGAATATTTCCTTCAAATTTTACCAAATGATTTGTGGATCTTTTACTGTAAGATATTCAGCTTTAAGCCCTTCATGGAGATGATGTCGAAGGAATATCAAGGCTTTAGCACGATCTTGTAAAGATGCGATATTTCCTTCTTTAATTGTTTCTTCAAGATCCTTGGCATTGAGATGTATTTCCGCATCTAGGATCCATGATAAATAATTATTTCCAGAAATATCAAGGGCCACAAATTCAAGCTTCGTGAGATTTGACATTATAAATCTAGCATATTTTAAAAATAAATTAGTAAGTAAAATAATAATATATTTACTTGACGTAACTTGTAAATCAATAAATATAAGCATATAGGAATAAATTACAAATATGGCATATGAAACTTATAAGCATGACATAATATAATATAAGATGTCAATTTTAACTAACATGTTGTATAATTATTACAATTAATCGTTATATAACTACATTAGTGTTTATGTCCTTAGAAGTCATCATTATTTTTAATTAAGTCATCATAATCACATATCCAAAAGTCAAGGTGATCACGTCCTCAAAGTCATGGTAATTAGGTCTTCCCAAAAATTATGGTATTTGTTATTATTTTATTTTATCATTATTATTTTAAGGATGAAATATTGCAATAATCTATTTTAAAAGAAATAATAAACAGAAATTTTATTTCTAGAATAAATGCAATGAAAAGTAAATAAGATAGTAAAATCTTTATGCTATAGATATGATGTAATGCCAAAAATAAAATAAGAACCGTTACCAAAATTTTTGTATGATCGTGCTCCTTTTAATAATTTGCAGAACTCCTCGTCGGCAAAGGCTCATACTTATAATGTGTTATAAAATAACTTAAATATAATATGATATAAAATAACTTGAATAATAAAATCTCTTTCTAATACAATATAATATCACTCCTTCTTTCTCTCTAATTCTCTCTACTACTAATCCTTCTCTACTTCTTCTTGCATAGATCAAAATACTCATCCCAAGCCATGCTATTTATAGGAAAAATTTGGAGACAAATCAATAAATGATCATTAAATGTAAGATGACTAAAGTGTTTAATTTTCTTCATCATCATGTGTGGCTTGTAATTTTTCAACAAATTTTTCTTTCCTAAGATGATAACTTTCTTTTCTTTAAAATTTACATGCGATACACTATTTAATGTTTTAATAATAGCCTTCAATCTTGATTCTTGAATGTCTACTCTATACAATAACTTGGAATAATGACCAAAAAAAAAAAAAAAAACCTGGGGGACACGCCTCGACAATAATTTATCGCAAGGTGACACAATTAAAAGGCTCCCACTGATATGTTCATATCGTGGGTCCCTTACACATTGAAGGCTTGTTAGGGCAACTAATATATTAGATTGGACTTCATTTTTGTGCTTTTGAGACGGAAAAGTGTGCTCATATATAATTGCTGTGCAGTGATGATTGGTAGTACCCTATTCGATAAGGTACCACTTCATCGTTCTACACAAAATTAGATCTGGTTCCAAGTATCTATGTACGACAATTTTCTGTTGTAGCATATTCTCTTTTTAATTCAAATAATGGAAGTTATGAAATCTCACGTTATTAAATTATCATTTCATACCTCTTAAAATGTTAGAAGAATATTTTATTTATTTATTAACTGAACACCTACTGTTACATGAAGGGAACTATTCTGGCCTCACATGTGTACATATGTATGAAGTACGGTTATAGTATTGCATATGGACAAATTAATTCCCAAAATTTTATAGAAGTTAATATTATTTTTTAATATTTTATACAATCATCAAAATTAATCTCCATTTTTACTCATTTTCTGTTAAGATGAAAACTAAATCGAGTAAGTTAGTAAAAGAGTAACTAATTTCAACAAATTTATGAAATATTGGAGACTAAATTAAATAGTACAGAATATCTAAAATAAAAAAATTTTGTGAAATATTGTGAACAAATTAAATAAATACTTTGAAATGATATGAACTAAAGTAAAATCGAATGCCAATATTGAGGACCTATAACATTAATTATCAATATTATATTAAATTACTACAAGTTCTAGATTAGCGTAGCTTGTTAGAGAAAAATTTATTACATACATTTATTATTAACTCAATGCATCTTGTACAAATATTGCAGTGACCACCTAGACAATTTACAACTATGGATTGCTCTTGGCGAAGGAAAAGTCTTGCATGCATTCCACAGGTATGATTTTTATACCCACAGTTAGTGAATTCTACGTACATATGGAGTTCACTTTTTTTTTGGAATATCTGACTTGCCTGATACAAAGTTTTTCGTGAAGTGAAATGGCCAAGAAAATTATTTTGGTTGGGGAGATTATGTCCAGACTATTAAATTGTAGGTTGCTCACCAAATTAAAGAGCATAAAATAAATGCAAGTGGGGATTTGTTGTCCACCTCACTACAACAACAATAACAAAGGTGGTTGTAATATGTAATGGAAGTTGTTGTCGTGCAAAGCTTGTGCTTGAACGATCATTTCCTACGTCTCTGTCGAAGTCAATGCATTTTCATCAACTGTACAGGAACGAAGATAGGAGGTAATTTCAATCCACCTTAATTTTTTTTTTAATATTACGAAAGATTTCAAATTGAAATTTAAATTACTATGTTATTCCGTTACTTCTTTAAAAAAGATTAAAGTAAGATTATTGTATCTTTTTTACGTGTTCGGGGATACGAAATGATGAAAGCTTTTTAGATGATATTTATTGAAGTGGCATAACTGTTGCGGAAAGGAAATAAAGAAGAAACAGATTACATAATCACCGATTAAATACATTATCTTGCAAAATGCGCATTACCCCATTTGGATTAATTGTTGGCTTTCCAAGGCTAATTTTTCTTTTTTTATTTTTTCTTGGTCTGGTCCTTTCCAAGTCTAAAATGTATCACAATAGAGCTTAACATAGTGTTTGGAAGATCTTGTAATATAGAGTTCATTTTATTTACAAATGAGTTTCATAAAGAATTGTATTTGTAAATAAATTATATTATTTAGATATGTAAACAGTTTTAAGTCAATTCTATCATTTGTAAATCAAAATTATACTTAGAATACATGTGGAATTAGAATTAATATGTTCATTTTATTTAAATAAGATGATATAAAAAAGGATAGTATTGTATTATGTTAATAACTATATGGATATTTTTGTCTTCGTATGATTTTTTGTGAATTTGTTTTTCATGGAATTTGCAATTTCACGCTAGGATTTGAATATAACTAGAATAAATTCAAGATTTGCAAATCTTGAAATTCTAAACAAATTCCATATTCTAGTTAAGTGTTACTAAACACAGAAAATTAGATTTGCAAATAAATTTCAGAAAATTAGGATTCATTTGTCCTAAACAGTCTATAACTCATGTTTTTTTAGTCAAAAACTCATGTTTGTTGGAAAAAGTGGAAACGATCGAAAAACGACGAGCAATGATGTTCACCACTAAACGACTCGGGATCTCATTCACACGACAGATGGTGAAAGATATAATAGCGATTTGTTCTTTTATTTTGTTTTATATTTTTTATGGAATATAATGGGGGTTTGTTTTGACCCCAGAAGAGAAAAAAAAAATTGCTTGTGCGTGAAAATTGATAGTAACATCATCTCCACATATCTACTCTTTGGATTGTGGACTATAATTTTTATTAATAACTAAAAATATTTTAGTGTTATCTTTGTGTTTGAAATAAAGTAATTGTTTTGAAATAAGCATTTCGTCTTTGATGTCATCGCGACTTTGGAAATACAAAAGGTTCTTACCCAGCGATAAGAGCCAAAAAAAAAAAAAAACGTTCAAGAGCAAGCATGGTCCAAAAGTTTTAAGAGAAAAATTTTAAATTCTTTCTATGACTTTGCTAGATATTTTCATGTCATAAGTGAAGCATTGTCCCAAAAATTGAAAAAAAAAAAATCTGCAGAGAAGATAAAATAGCATTACTAGCAGTACTTTGTTTTTTTAGGGTTTTCTTCTTAAGGACACTAAAGTTAAACGATAATAATTTTCTTATA
The DNA here is from genome assembly GCA_028554755.1 of Cordia subcordata. NCBI lineage: Eukaryota > Viridiplantae > Streptophyta > Magnoliopsida > Boraginales > Cordiaceae > Cordia > Cordia subcordata. The sequence continues at coordinate 2,539,426 of JAPTOF010000006.1, read as the reverse complement.
ACACTACTTTTACTTAAAATTCTATTACTAAAAGTTTCAAAGTTCAACATTTAAAATTTTGCACTTACCCCGAATAAAGTCTTACGCTAACTTGTGTAGCTTTATTAGTCCTCACCAAATACCTACATACGTTTTTCCCGTCTTCAATATCTTTATACGAGTTTTAGAGATTACTCCAACTTAATTACTATCTTTTAGAAATATAATCCCTAAGTGCTTCAAGATTTGCTATATACATACGAATTTCCATTTGTGGTTACCGTCTCTGCAGTCTACAACAGTATCTATAGACAACATGCAAACATATGAATGAATAAACTAATGCAATTTATTTAGATATAAATGAAGACATGAAGTCATGCATCAAATGTCTCATAAAAGTAAATAAAAGAAATTTCACCTTTTAAGCCTTTTTTTTATATTATTTTCAAACCCGAAAATATTCTTCACGACTCAAATTTTTTTAAGATCTTACGAGTTCAAGAAACTAAAATAAGAGAAAACTTCTTGTTGCTTATCAACTTTTATTTCATTTTGGTTTTATACCTGGACTAGCTATCTAATTTGCGAACTAGGCAGCTAGGCCAGTTCATGTATCTAACCTTCAAACTCTTTTTGTTCTTTTTTATTGTTTCCTTTCCCTTTTTTTTATTTTTTTATTTTTGTGTTTGTTTTTGGTCAAAAACATAATTCGTTAAACTGAAAGAAAATTACAAATAGGACCTAACAAGGCCCATACAAAAGAAGGCATAAATGTGCACAATATAACACACAAAGTGAAGACTGAAGCCCAAAACATCATAACCAACAAACGGCTGAATTGAGGCCCAAAACAGTAACATAGAAAGACATACATAGAAAGTCAAGATACGATACAATGGCCAACAGCGGCCATTGATGAAACTCCAGCGAGGAATCCCAACACACCTAGAAAGAAGAACCATGCCAAACATGCCATAAACACCAAGCTGTAAAATGGTTGCCAAGCCAACATCAAACTTCACACAGAAAAGAGTTTGATAGTCTGTGCTATTTTAGAGCATGCCAATGCAGTTGAATGAACAACGAACTAAAATAAAATATGTTTGACGGGACATATCAACTCTGCAAAAGGCTAGGCCTAACAAAATTTCACATTTGATGGTTGAGCGGAAGAGGACCCTTCGTGAGTAGCGAAATGAACAACGAACCAAAATGAAATATGCTTGATGGGACACATTAGCCGAGCAAAAGGCTCCAATGGTTGAGTGGAAGAGGGCCCTTGGTGAACAGTCAAATAAACAACGAACCAAAATGAATCGGTGAAAGGGTGGGCCCAAGAAAATTTCACATAGAATGGTTGAGCAAAAGCGGACCCTTGGTGTCACGCTCCCGATCCCAAATCTCCAGTCTTGCAAGCAAAACTAGTGTTATGAGTATAAACAGTAATTACTTGAATCCTTAAATCAAATAATCCAAATAGTTCTCTTGGGATTTAACAACTTATGAACCTAACCAATTTATCTTAACCTTGTAGTTGATTGATGTGATGATTCCTTTTGCCCCATTGCTTGGTGGAATAATTTTTTTTAACCTTTTTTTTTAAATGTTTTTAAAATTAACTTAGTTTTTAAGGAAATTGCAAAAATAGATTTTTCAAACTTTCGAAATTCGAAAAGTTTGATTATATTTTTTACCCTCATTCAAAAATAATAATAATAATATTTATGATCGAATTTTCAAAGTTCAAAAGTTTGCATGGCTTTTTCGAGAAGCCAACTTCCGAACTTTCAAAGTTTGAAATTGTAAATATCAATTTTTTTTGAACGGGGTCAAAAAAAACACAATCAAATCGTCAAAGTTTGAATTCGAATTTTGAAAGTTCGAAAAATTTATTTTTGTAAATCCCTTAAAAATTGAGTTAATTTTAGAAGCATTTTAAAAAATAAGGTTAAAAATAAAAATTTTCCGTTGCTCGCCACCCTGCCATTGATGTACAAACTTTTATTTTTGCTCTCAAGAGGTGTAATTGATGTTAATTCATTTACACATGATTTAAAAAATAATAATAATAGAAACTTCTACACATACAAATACAATGTTTGTAATTAAGCATAACATTTATTTATTTATTTTAATTATAACATTGAATTTGGAATGGATTAAGTTTATCTATTTAAGCAATTTTTGGGGAGGGAATTTTACTAGAGATTTTTATCCATGCAGCCTCAGGGACCTTTGCTTGCTTCTACGAGAACCACTGCACTAAGAATGCTACTGCCAATATCGCCGTCGTCGTCATCGTCATCATCATCATCATCATCAATCTTCTATTCACCAAACCCTAACCCTAACCTCACCCTTCTCCGCCCCACCATGAAACCCAACATCACAGAACCAACAATCAACAGCAGCAATAACAACAACACCAACAACAACAAAATCCCAAACTTCCCATTCTTTTCAAATTCCAAAATTACCCTCTCAAATCCTTACAATTTCACCCAAAGCCTCCCCCTTTCCAAATGCTTCTCTGCCACCGCCGCTGCAGCCGCCACGATTAATGCTACTAGTAGCCCTATGCCCATATCGAGAAGCGTCGAAAAGGGCGAAATAGTGAACGATGAAGTGGGCCCGGAGCATCCTCCGTTGGTGGTGGTTTCGTTTTATAAGTTCGCTGATTTTTCAGACCACGCTGAGCTGAGAAAACCTCTCAAGGAGCTTTGTGAGCAATTGGTATTTGCTTTACTCATTTATTTGCTTGTATATATATGTATATATATATATTTTATTTATATGTATATATTTATTTATGGACTTGGTTAAAGGGTATTTGTTATTTTAGTTTCTGAATTGTGGCTAAATGAAAATTGTGCCTCATATGTTTTGTTATCCTTAAAGTGGAAAACATGTGATAGCATTCACTGCTTTCTGTCTTTTCTATGGGATGTGCTGAAAATGTTTGTTGGTTTTCTAAATAATCGCAATGCTGAAAGAGAGAACGTACCTTTTGTGGAGCAAAATGAATAATAGACGAACTTTTTTTTGAGAGAAAAGTAATAGACAAACTTAGTAAATATAAGTGTATAAGAAGTTAATTGGGATGAGAATGAATTGCTGCTGATGCTGATTGCTGTTGATTTCTTTGCATCTATGTAGAATTAATCTTACCCGAGCATACCAAGTTTTTGTGATGTCATTGTTCTCCTGTCATGTATTTTCTCTCTTCCCGGCTGCCTCCTCAAAAATAACTTTTAAGGAGAAGATGAAAAGAAGAAACTAGAGCCCAAAGGAAGAAGAAACAGAAAATGCCATGTTAACTTGATAGGTCGAAGGAGCATAAGCAATTTGCTGCATATCCATATTAAACGGCTGAGCTTATGCTTCATACACGTGAATGACATTGTGCACTTGGGAGCTTTGTTCTTTTGCTAGATGATTGAGGTTGAATTTAACCATTGGGTTTTGAGACATGTTGTAGTTTGAAAAAGATGGTTGTGATTTCTGATAGGTTGTACCATAATTCTGTGCATACGCACAGAATCTTGCTCTGTCTCTCTGTCTCTCAACTTGTTTGTTATGCTGTTCACAACATCAAAATCTTAGTATACATTATTAATTAATCTAAATTTACTTGTGATGCCCTTCTGTGTCCTTCATACCTCACTAAGCTGATACTTTTTCAGCGTGTTTCAGGTGGTATAATTCTTGCACCTGAAGGAATCAATGGCAGCATCTGTGGGACAAGGGATGCAGTGGAGAAAGTTCTTGCTTTTATCCAAACTGATGACCACTTAAGGGGGCTTAGACGATTGGAGTCTCCTGTAAGCCCGGAGGAAGAAGCTATTCATCATGGGCATAGTAGCAGTTCTCCTCTTGCCGCCGGGGAAGATGCTCCCTTTCGATGGGATCATGTGAGGGTGAAGCTGAAAAAAGAGGTAATTTCCCATTGTCCATTTACAAAGTGCCTATTCATTCTTTCAGGAAATTTTATGTATCTATTATTCATCTATGTTGTTGTTATCCAGATAGTGACGCTTGGGATGCCTTCAGTTTCACCTAATGAAAGAGTTGGAAAATATGTCAGCCCAAAAGATTGGAATGCATTGATTAGTGATCCCGATACTGTACGCACCTTCCTTGCAACTTTGTTCTTGGGCCTCTTCCTTTGCAATAGATTATATTTAAATATTAGGCTATCTGTATTGTATTTAACCCTTCTGCCTTCAATTTTATGCTAAATTACTACTAGTCTGTCCTAGTCAGAGGATGCCTTCAGGTTAATTTCAGTAGCAGTAGGATAGCAGACTCCATTACAACTTTCAAGGATTCTAGAAAACAAATTCTTATATTTAATTCTTCTTATGTACTTTTGTCCTTTAGTACCATATTATATTTATGTATATAATGAATTTAATATACATTTGTTGTCTAACATGATCAAGAAGGTACAGAAGTGCTCCTTTAGTGGTAGTTTCTGGAGAACACATTCAGGAGTGCCCTTGTATGGCAAACATGCTGTTAACTTGCAGAATTTGAAAGTTTTTACCTTATGAGAAATGATACATTGAAAGCCCGTTTACATGTTACTGAAATTAATTGAATCAATAACCAGTAAACTTAGGGCTGCTCAAATTGAGCTTTGACTTCCACTACACTTACAGATCGTGGTCTTCCCAACCTCCTTTCTCTCAAACAACAGAAAAAAGAAGAAAAATGAGAAAGAGATGCCAAGAAAAAAGATAACAAAAACAATAGAATGGAAATTTTCTTGGTTCAGTACAGTTATGTTATGACTTGTTTTGTATACATAGATAAGGCAATTGATGATAGCCATGTCTTTGTGCAGCTCCATTGGCTGCATAGGGGATTTTTGTTTTCCTTTCTATGACTTGTAGGAGCACTTGATATTCTTAGTGGAGAAATAAATTTAATAATTCTCTTGAAAATTGTAATCATTAGGTGGTTATTGATGTGCGCAATGACTATGAAATTAGAATTGGAAAGTTCAAGGAAGCAGTTGATCCATGTACCAGGGCATTCCGGGAATTTCCATCTTGGGTTGATGAGCGCTTTAAACTTGCAGAGCTCGAGGACCAGGCTAATTCTATCCGTTCAACAGAAAGCACAAAAAGCGAAAGTGCTGAGGAAGGACAGAAAACACTGCCCCGGGTGGCAATGTATTGTACGGGTGGAATTCGGTGTGAGAAAGCTACAAGTTATCTTCTAAGCAAAGGTTTCAAGGAGGTAATATTGTTATTTTAGTTGGGATTGCATAGATGAAGAATCTTGGTTGCTATTTATCTTGTGTCGTAGAGAAATTTGCACTAAAAGAGTGTAGTGAGCAATGTCCGCAGATGGCTTTATGCCAATCAGTGAGGAGACATTGAGAACAAGGTCACTCACACTTAGGGCCTGTTTGGATTGGTTTTTTTTTTCAGAAAAAAGCACTTTTTTTTTCAGAAAAAAGCACTTTTTTTCCTAAAAAAGTTATGTTGAATTTGCAATAACTATTTGATTTGGTTTCCAAAAAAGTTGAAATTCTGAAAAAAGCTCAAATGTAGCTTTTTTTAGAAGCCAGAATTTTCAACTTATCAAAAAAAGTTGTTTTTCAAAAGCTGTTAAAAAAACGTTTTTCAAAAAAGCCAATCCAAACGAGCCCTTAGACAGGTCACAGATGCCATCTTGGTTGATACCTTTATAATCACCCACCCGATGGAAACTGATCAGGACACTGTTTCAATTTAGTCTTAATCCTCCTCTTATCACAACAGAATTGCTTTGCCTCTTTGTTCCTTGACTTGCTCCATGGCTCCTCCTTTTCTCTTTTCTGTGTTGGTGTTGGTTTAGCATCCTAGACGTGTAGTAAAAGTCAACGTATACCTCTTCTTTTCTGTTATTACATGGACAAAATGATCATGTTAATTTGCTGGTAGTGTAGAGCCATAGGCCCAGCAAATAGCAGTTCAAGGTAGTAACTTGCTGAATTGATTTCATGACAATTTTTCATCTCATCTTTTACCAGGTTTATCACCTGCAAGGTGGGATTTTGAAGTACCTAGAGGAAGTCCCGAAGACTGAGAGCCTCTGGGAAGGGGAGTGTTTTGTGTTTGACAAGCGAGTCTCAGTTGAACATGGGTTAGCGCAAGGAACTTTTAAACTTTGCTATGGATGCAAACAACCTATTAGTGATTCTGACATGGAATCCCCAGAGTTTGAGTGTGGTGTTTCTTGTCGTTATTGCTATTCCTCAAAATCTGAAGAAGAGAAAGAGAGAGCAAGAGCTCGGCAGAGACAATTTGAGAGATGGGGCATTATTGGCGGTCCCGACAAGGGCCGCAAACCGGTGAGAAGAGCAGATGGTGATGAACGCAACGACAAGCAGATTTCTAATTCAATATGATGATCCGAGAAACAAAAGCACAAGGGGTTATGGTTTTGCACTAACTGCATTGATGTGATGAGTTATAGTCTGCACTGGTATGATGAGTTCTGAAGTCTGTTGTGGTCTGTAAGAATTAGATGTGAAATTATCATCTCTTTTAGCAATGCCACACATCTTTAGCTGACTTGCATTTCTCGTGAGTAAGAACTGTAACTTTGACCTTAGTTATGTATGCTGGTTTCAAAGCCTGCAGGTTCTATGATTTTTGTTAATCTTACTACATTTTTGAAATGGACAATTTTGAGAAATACTTTTCTTTCTCTCTTTCCTTGAAAAATCTTGAAATTGCTATTAGGAAATTCAAATCCTTAAGAGAATTGGCTATAATTGTCTTCCAAATCATTGATGCAGATGACACACTAAAAGGGCTTAAAAAGTACTACACAAACCTAGCTCAAGTTAAAGCAGCCTTTCTTCTATTAAAGTCCAAGTTAAAGTAGGCTTTCTTCTATTAAAGCCCAAGTAAGTCAATATTATTACCCATTCCAGAATTATATATAAGCTGTGAAGTAAGAACAAGGGCAATCGACTAACAGGGTGTTTGGTTAAGCTTACGTTTTGGGTCACAATCGTTTGTAAATTTTATTAATGAACTTAAAAGCTCATTGCGTGTGTGCAATGGGTTACTATGCCTTTAATGGTTCGAGAAGGCCCCAAAATCTCTTATTCGCTATTTATGACTTTTTGGAAGTTTGGACTTGTTTGACCAAGAACAAAAAGGACTTCATAACCTAATAAGCACCAAACGGTGTAGCTCAGAAGCTATTTCTTTTTTGGGGTAAAGTCCAACCAAACGCGTCCTAAGGCCACCTAATGAGGCACATGGAATAGAAAATTAAAAAAAAAAAATTTTTTCTCCGTCCCCGTATTTGACAAACTGAAACCATTTCCTTTGAGAGACCAGAGAAACAGAGAGAAACTTATTCCGCTAGTTTATTGGGGTTTCATTGATTCTGCCTAAATTGTTCAAGAAGAAGGAAGCATCGTCATCATCATGTCGAGCGCAGCAGCATCAGGATCAGGACTTTTCAACTTCTTGAAGCCAAGAAGGCGGCCCCAGTCCACTGACATCCAGGCCGCCGCCGCCTGGGGTGTCGCCGCTCTCACCGGCGCCATCTACCTCATCCAGGTGGGTCCCTTCTATTCTCCCCTTTTTCAATCTTAGATCTGCAAATATATTTTGGAGTTCCCATTTTACCTTCTAGTTTCGGTTGGTTTGGATTGATTTTCTTTATTAAAAAAAACCTTTTTTTTCAGGAATAAAACACTTTTTATTTGGATTGAGCTTTCTATAAAGGATGAAACGTTTAAAAAAAAATCAAAAGTTAAATTTTGAGCTTCCAAAATAGAGCATTTCTTTTGGAAAAAAAAATTACAAAAACTGCTTCTTCTTCTTCTTCTTCTTCTTTTTTTAATTAAAAGAAAAAAAAGCCAATACACAACCACAGGAGGCGTTTATCATCATTGATGGGCTTTGTATTGAACCTTACTTGTATCCCATAATTGGACTCACACACACACACACACACATATATATATATATATATATATATATAATCAATTCCGTGTGTTTGTTTTTCTTTTTTTTTTTGGTTTTATTGTTATCACTCACTGGTATATATTGAAGCATGTGTGTATCTAAATTGTCCCTTCCCGAAATTGAATATTATTATTCTGCTTACACCCAAACTCGCACGTATATGTGTGTATCTCTTGTAAGTGCATGTGCATGTTGTTTGAAAAATTTTGGGTGTAGATAATCGCTTGTAATTTACCTAGCATATGGATCTATAGGAGGAATGGTACTTTAATTGTTTAAGTGTTCTCAATTATGGTAAATTCTATCAGCTGTTGTTGAATTAAGCGGGTAGAAGTTATGATTTGATGTTTGGATTTCAACTTTCTTTTATCTCGATATCAAATTTGTGGTTCTCTATATGCACTCCGGTGTCAATTTTTTGTGGAGTTGATTGACACATTTTCAGGAAACAGTGGATCCTGCTTGATGTTTTTGGAATTTTCATCCTTGTATTTCGTTTACATCTTCTAATGCTCTATTGCACGTCATTGCTTCTTACTTCTAGACTCTGTGAACTGATGATAATTTTTTTCCCTAAGCTCAACAGCTGTGGACTAATACCCCTTCCCGGGGCATCCGGTTATGTCTTATTATCTTAAATTAAGGGTTGAACTCAAAAAAGTCCCTAAAGTTGTCGTTTAATTTTAAATTAGTCCCCATTGTTCTATAAAGTTCAAACTAATCCTCAATGTTTCGAAATATAGTTAAATTAGTCCCTGATGTTTGAAAAAATACATACTAGTCCTCAATGTTTTACAAGCTTGTTCAAATTAATCCCATTGGTTTTACTCATTTTGGGGACTAGTTTAAATGACTTTGTGAAACATTGGGAATTAATTTGAACTTTTTCCAAACAATGGGGACCAATTTGAACTTTTTGAAACAATGAGTACTCAAAAAATATGATAACACTGGGAACTTTTTGTATAATTTTCCCTTTAAATTTGCGGGCATAAATGCTAGCTTGTTTCCGTGCAAGTTTAGTTGATTGTTAAGAATGCAGATGCTAAATCTTGCTTATTGAGTTGTTGAGGTTTCAAGATTTGTCTTTAGACTTTTGCTCATGGATTACATCGTACGACACTACCTCCAATTAGGCTTGAGTTGTGTTAGTTCTTTTCTGTGAAGCGATCATTTTATTAGACATTTTCGCTTAAGTTGGGGCCTGACATATCCCTTTTTGTTATGCAGCCATTTGACTGGATTAAGAAGACGTTCATTGAAAAACCCGAGGCTGAAGAGAAGTGAGATGAACTCTGGAATCTTGTTAGGAACTTCTATTGTTGTTGATGATGAGCAAACTCTGAGGAAGGGTTGAGTAATAAGGCATTTTCATTTTCTTTTCATGTTACTCCCTTGATGAAGCTTTTTTGGTGTTAATTATGGACGATGAAGTGCAAACATAATGAGTTCTTTTCCCTCTCTGATGTGCTTTGGATTTCATGCGTCTGTATGTCTTGTTACAGAGCATTTATGTGGCTTCCCAGCCTCGATAGCCGCGAAACAAGTAAACCTCGAGTCGTTCCCATCACCCTCTAACAATGATGGGATTTCATTTTCGCGAATTACTACTGTGAAGTTTCCTCCCTTCATATCGTAAAGTGAAGAAGTTGGGGTTCGTGGGTAGTTTAAATGATCGAGACTACTCTTAGAAGTGTCATGTTTTGACTTTGAATTCTCTTTTCTCTTTCTATGGATCACAATTCCCCACCTGCATCTATGGACAAGAGGAAAAAACATACAAAAGAAAGAAAGAGGAAATAAGAAGGCGATTAAAGTTTTATACCACTATTTATCATAATATATCTTGCTCAATAACGAGCGAGATGTAATGGCTATAAACCATCTAAACTATTTTATCATAATCGTATAACAAATGCAGTAACATTAAATCTCCATGAAATTACACCAAGATTAAGTACTTTTTTCTTTTCATTCTGAAATTGCGCTAATTTTAGAGTTTGCTACGAGATAAATATATAAAACTTAAAAGTTCAAACAACAAGCTGCATTTTTATGTCCTAGTAAAAGGTTGACTGACCCAAGTAACAATATAGCATACAGTCCAAATACAAAAAAAGGGCTCGGCCCAAGTTCAAAGTCACGTGCCTTATCTCCAAAGTACATTCCAGAATTCTACCCCGAAGACCAATTCCAAACTCTCATTTAATTTCATAATCTCACCTACAAAACATCTCGCACCTCGTGCACCCAATTCAAACCGTTCGATCACGCTTACGTGGCATAACATCATATTAACTAAAAACCTCTCTCTCTCTCTCTCTCTCTCTCTCTCTCTCTCTCTCTCTCTATATATATATAGTCCAAAATCGGCCCCTGAAACTTCGTATACGTACATCTCACTCTTCACACCGATAAAGAAAGAAAGCTAGGGTTTCGTTTCGAGCCACAGAGCCGTCCAGCTGATGCCTTTCAGGTACCATGCAACTTCCTAATTTTCACATTTCAATTTTCTTATAATTTATCAGTTAGTTATAAGGATTTGATTTTTATCTAAATTTTTGAATTTTTTTTCTTTTTTGTGTGTATTTAATGAAGTTTGGGGATTGTGTTGCGTAGGTGGAAGAGAGTGAGGTGAATAATGGAGAGGGAGCTGATCCAGCTGTACGAGGTGGTTCAGAAATCGGCGGATGCCGCCGTCGATGGCGGACCGGAAGAGGACCGCTGTATCGACTCGCTGAACCGGCTTAAGAAGTTCCCTGTTAATTATAAGCTCCTAGTCTCCACACAGGTAAATCTTTTACTTTTCCTAGCTCTTCTCTTTTAACAATTTTATCGAGATCTATTAAAAATTACATTTCAGTGTATTAGAAAATTTTGAATTTTTCCAGTTTAGCCCCAAAAAAAATATATTGTAATTTATACATTTTGGCAAAACAATTATGATATTTACAGTTCAGCAGAAAAATATATGACTTTTAAGCATACTTATGTGTAAATGCTCAAGAAGTTCTCTGTTAATTATTAGGTTCTAGTCTCCTCATGGGTAAATCTTTTACTTTTCCCTATTTAATAATTTTGTTAAAATCTGTAGAAATTGCATTTCAGTGTATTAAAAAGAAATATGACTTTTACAGTCCAGCAAAAGAATATTGTAACTTTTAGATTTCAGGAAAGAAAGTTATGATTTGTACAATTCAGCAGAAAGAAATGTGACTTTTAAGTGTACACGTGTGTAAATGTGTGTGCCGTCAGTTGGCTGTGTTTCTCTGACGGTGTGTCGTTCATATATATTGTAGGTGTCTTCGTCTTTAATAAATGTATGTATATGTATGGTTATGTTTGTGCATGTGTCTGTGGTACATATATCTGTGCATGTATGTTTTGGGTTTATATGGGAGTTGGCTTTGCTCATGGGGTAGATACTCAAGGAATATTTTTGGTACATATTCAGAGTCTTTGATTTTGGCAGTCAATTTTCAAAAGGATTGGATTGCTGGAAGAGCAATTGCAGAAAGCATATGTCCTTTTAATTACTCTAGATGATGACCTTAACATTGTTTTAAGGTAGCGAATGTGTTAACAATCTCAGAATGAAAAAGAACAACCAATTTTATCTTGCATGTATCGGAACAGTTCTTAAAGTGCAATCTTCTGATTATCGTGATGCCGTTGTTTGCCGTTGACTTGAGGGTGCTTTCATAGCAAGTTTTCATGTAAATTGGATTAAAAAATGAAACAGAAATGATTTCCAGAAAAATTTCAGATGTCAAAAGATGGGGAAGCCTTATCATATTTGAATACCATACTTATGTCCGCTCTCTTACTTTATTCACAAAAGCTGCAACTCTGAAATCTGAACTTCGAACTAACTTGTGGTGATTTCGTAATGTGACCATTTAGTGGCAGAATTATCAAGACAGAAAGATAATACCACCAACTAAATAAAGCACTCAGAATTTTGACCTTTTATATTCATTTCGGTCATCTACTTCTATAATCCCAGCATTTTGTTTTTGATTTTTTTTTTCCTTGTGTTCTTTAGGCAGCAACACTTGTACTGTGTCCTATACAAATTTAATACATAATTTTTAGTAATTTAATGAGACGGGCAAAATAGCTTGGTTTTCAGCCTTGAGTTCACTTTTTTATTAAATAGCCTCATTGACTTCAATACTTGAACTCAGGTTTTTAACCAAGCAGTTCCTTACATCCATTATACAGTGACTTGTTATTTTGAGTGCTTAATATTCAGTTTAATATTTCATAATCCAATTGTCAAAAATGTTAAATAGCTCCAGTCATTAGTTGCTCAAAGAGATGTGTTTTAGTTTGTTTTGACGCCTCTTCCCTATGGTCTCTTAGTGGATAACAAATTTTGAACAGGTGATTATTGGTTCATTCTCTGGTTTAGTTGGTTAATTGTAGAGAAGTTGCTCTGCCACATCTTTTGAAATTGAATGCTTGTTGGGTCTTTCAGTTCTGAATTCACGTATTAGGGTCGTTGAAGCTGTTTGATAAGAAAAGAGAATGTAACACTATGAGCTTTTCTGTTTTGCTTGTGAATTCTTAAATCACTATATGTTACATACTATTTTTGTCTGGGTCATGAATAAAAACTTTGATACTGAAAAGGCACACGAAACAAACAAAGAGAAATGAAATTACTGAAAGGATAAAGTAATTGAAGTATAGACAAAATAAAACTCGAGGTGCTTTATTTAGTTGGTGTATTAACTTTCTCTCTTTAGTTCCTTGAAGATGTATGTATTTAGTGGGTCTTGGTGTCATTTCCCGTTAGATGCATCCTTAGTTGGTAACTTAGTTTCATGCTGGTGATTATAATTTCCTCCTATCCTCTTGGTTCTATGTTAAATATTTTTGAGAGAAGTTAGGGGCTTTTCAATTTGTTACTGAAGCATGTATCACCTTTGATATCTAACAAAGGGTATATGTTCAGGTTGGAAAACGGCTTCGAGGGCTGACTAAACATAACAGCAATAAGATCAAGGTTCTAGCTGCTCAGGTTGTTGAAATATGGAAAGATATAATTGTTGAAGAAACAGAAAGGAATAAAAAGAAGAAAGAAATGAAGAGTGGAGGCTCTGTAAAAGTGGAGAAAGAGAAGTCTGTGACAGTGGAGTCTACTGGTTCCAATTCTGTGAAGGTTGAATACCCAGAATCTGATGAAAAGGTCATGAAAGTGGATATTGTCAAGACCAAAAGAAGTGCTGCAGAGCAGATAAAGGTTGAAAAGAGAATAAAAGAAGAGACATCAAGTTCTTGGTCATCTCCAGAGCCGATAAAGGTAGAAAGCAGAATAAAAGAAGAGAAATCAAGTTCTGATTTCATCAAGCCGAAAAAAGAGCCTGTTGGTACTCCAAAGCTGGAAGAGAAATCAAGTTCTAATTTCAGCAAGCCAAAAAAGGAGCCTGTTGGTACTCCAAAGCTGAACTCTGTCGTATATTGCAAGGACGCAGTAAGGGACAAAATGCGGGAAATTCTTGCTGAGGCTTTATGCAAAGTCTCTAGGGAGGTAGATGAAGATCTAAGAGATCAGGTTGACACATGTGATCCTTATCGTGTAGCTGTTTTGGTGGAGACTGCAATGTTTGAGAAGTGGGGCAAGTCCAATGGTGTCCAAAAAGCAAAATATAGATCCATAATGTTTAATATTAAAGACGCAAATAACCCCGATTTCAGGAGGAAAGTCCTCCTTGGGGAGTTTGCGCCAGATACTATAACAGAATTGACCCCGGAACAAATGGCCAGCGAAGCAAGGCAGAGGCAGATTGAAGACATCAAACAGAAAGCATTATTCGAGTGCGAGCGTGGACAAACTCCAAAGGCCACTACCAATGAGTTTAAGTGCGGGAGATGTGGGAAAAACGAAACAACTTACTACCAGATGCAGACTCGGAGTGCTGATGAGCCTATGACTACTTATGTAACATGTGTAAACTGCGGGAACCGATGGAAGTTCTGCTGAGATGATAAAGAGCTGCTGGCTTGTGTAACTTATTTACCCCGAAGCTGCTTCGGTATGAGTGCTCTCGTGCAGTCATTTTATTCATGGTTTAGGTCAGTTAGTGTCTTTTTTCCAACAGGATATGATCATGTTAGCTAATTTGTTGTAGGAGTGCTACTGTAACCTTACTCGAAATTTTAAGATACTGGTATTTTTCTTTCGTTCTTTCTTTTATCTTTCTGGGAATTCACTTCGCATTCCTTTTCCCTATTGGTTCCAACCCGCAGCCAAAGTTAGCATTTCCTAGTTCAGCTGGGGCTTATCCCATTATGCATTTCTTTGCCTCTTCTAATATAATCTTTTGGCCCTGGAGCAAATGAGCATGAAAATAGCTTATAGCACTTCCGGTTAGACCTAAATCATATTAAATGAAGAATTTATTATACAAAAACTCCTTCCTAATGACACAATAACGAATGAACAAATATTTCCGCGATCAACATTTACAGATATAAAACTATCTGTTGGTTCTTGTTAAAGTTAACGAGGCTCGTTTGTGACAAAAGAATCACCATATAACATACCCTCCTTGGAAGCCTCTTCAGGATGGGAGTGAAACGAAGGTCTAACAGGTTTAGCTATGTCACCATAATGTTTGGAACGAGATCTTTCTCCCCCAATCTTACTGCTAATAACAACACCACTTCTGTCATCCATCTCTGCTAGGTGGAGGTGCGGGAGCATCAACAGCGTATGGAACTAAATGTGATCCCTTCCGCAGGGAAAATTTCAGGATTCGTTTGCAGGAATTGCACCTCAGATGATGGTATCTTCTTCTAAACAGGGGAAAGTCCCAGGGTAGCTGCAGCAACTCCGAGCAGTGAGAACAAGCAATTATAGGAGAGCCACCTGCTACAGGCATGAGACGTTGTTTTGCCAGGTTTTGTTTCTCCCTCACATACAAACTTTTCGGTGCATGCTCCTTGTGCTTCCCGTAATTGGCCTTTGTCACCCGGCCTTGTGGTGAAGACTTAGAACTGATGTAAGCTTGTGGATGCGAGGAGCAAGAGGGGAATGCATTGCGACAGCTATGGATGGGGTGTGTCATGTATTGACATTTACAACAGTGGATGGAATGTGAAGATAACTGTGCTGTGCATTGCCGGTCTGTGTGACAGCAACATGAACACAAGCAATCAACTTGGTGTCTGCAGTGTGCAGCCTCACCAGGAAAAGCCATTCTTGAGATTTTAGATTGTCGAGGATATCTGGAAACTCTGAAGTCTGCATATGCATGTGCCTCGGTTGCTAAATCATCATGGTGTATGGGAGTATGCTTCTTCTTTCCTAGATTCCCAGCAAAAGATTTACCATTTGTCGGTCCCCTCGATATGTTTGCTTGCTTTATTTTTTCTTCCAGTTCCCGCACTATTCTCAAGAGTTGCCTTTTGACTGGTTCTTGGGATGATGTCATATCAGGTGGACTGAACCCAGGTTGTTGTTGGTGCACGTGCGGATAATTTGAAAGGCTTCTGTCTCTAGGGATAAATTGTGAACTTCGAGGATTGTATGGCATCCTAGACCCATGTTCATGCTTATCCAATCGCGTCCTGCTTTGTATTGCACGGTCATGTCTTCTAAGTTCCGGCGATTCTTGTAAGATTGAGTTTCCTCCGGTAATGCCTCGAGTCTCGCCTCTGGATGTTGATGAAAAGTCTGTTCCTTGACGCTGTACATCCAGCCCTCTATTCTGCAGCTTATTGATCCCGTATCTATTCGTTCTACTCGATTTGTTGGTACTTGTGAAGCCAGTAGCCTTGAACTTCCTTTCTCGCAAAGGTGAATACTGTTTAAAGAATTGATCATCAGTACCTTCATAAGAAGACACACTAGCATCACAATCAGAGAAATCTCTTGTATGCGAATTGGACAAAGTACCAAGCTCAGGTCTGGGATGAAGGGTTGGACTTTCTGATGCATCTAGATAGCTTGCATGGTCAATGCCTTGGACCTCATTCTGAGATTGTTCGAGATCTCTATTATTGCAGAAGAGATTTTCTGGTATTATGCTTTCACTCAGGGGGGTTCGGTCAGCAACAATTGCCTGTCCTCTCTTTGGGGTGAAAGAGCCTACGTCTAAGCTTTTAAAGTTACTCATCTGATCCGTATCCATATTTATAAAAGCCTTCACTTCTACTGATGACTTCTCAACTTTATGGAAAGCAACAACAGTAGATGTTGAAGCTTCCCTTGAAAAACTCGCATCATTAGAAGAAAACCCAACCCGACCTGCGAAGTTATGTTGATTCTTATCGTTGTTCTGTTGTGGAAGAAACCTGCTTTCACCCCCTTCTCTTTCTGCTCTACCTCCTGCAGACAACTCACTCTGATGATAAGTACCTACGTGCAGTGGAAGGACAGTTGCAAGGAAGATATTGACGTCAAGGCTCTCCCCTTTCTGATCCCTGTGCTCATCTTGGTCCCTCCTATCGCGCTGCTCCAAAGTATCATTTTTCTTCTCCAGCTTGTCGCATCCTGTACATCCTGATGATGAAGCTTTAACCGCATGAAAAGTGAACGAATCTGATCTACGCAATTCAGCAGGGAGCGTCCTGTCTCCAATCTCCTCACTATGGCCGTCCTGATATTCATTTTTGGATTCTCCAGCGTTCTTCAAAGAATGCTCACCTTCATCCTGTTTTGAAGGTTCTCTGGTTTGTGGTGATGACTCATCATTCTGACGGAAACTAAGTTCATATGGATAAGGAAGCTCCTCTCCAAAGGAATTTCTTTCTCCCCACTGATCATTATTGCGGTCAAGAGCCATATTTCCATATGTTCCATCATCTTGGCCCAGTGAAGATCTGTGTTCATTCTGTTCTACAGATTCTTTGTCCTCCAAACACAACTTGTCGTTCCCAAGACTACAAAGTTTGGTTGAGCCAAGAAGCTCGTCAGAGGAAGTCAAATCACCCGGCCCTTTGAGGCTCTCCCCTTGTCGAACCCTAAACTCATCTTGGTCCCTCTTCTCATACTGCTCTAAAATATTGTTTTCCTTATCTAGCTTGTCATTTGCTGTCCCTCCTAATGATGAAGTTTCAATTGTATGACAAATGAGACGAGATGAGCTAGGTAGTTCAGCAGAGAACTTCCTGTCCCCATTCCCCTCTCTGCAGCCATCCCGAGATTCATTTTTGTATTCTCCAGCATTATCCAATGAATGACCATCTTCTTCCTGCTCCAGAGGCTCTCTGTTTACAGCTGATGACTCTTCATTCTCATGGAATCTCAGCTCATGTGAACAAGGAAGCTCATCAACGGAATTATTTCCTGCAGACTGATCTGTATTGTGGCCAAGAGCCATATTTCCATATTTTCTGTCATCTTGGCCCAATGAAGATTTGTGTTCATCCTGTTCAGTGGATTCTTCGTCCTCCAAACAGAGCTTGTCATTCCCAAGACTACAAAGTCCGGTTGAGCCAAGAATTTCATCGGAGGCATTCAAATCACTGGGCTTTTCTGGTGAAGTCTCTAAATATGCCGTAGTAGCTTTCTGACCCGACCTGCCCGGATGAGTCTCATTTTCATTGTCTTGAGAAGAACTTGTTTGATGAGGGCTTGGTTCAGAGTTGCTGGTGTCATTTCTCCGATTCTTAGCTGTACACAAACACAATTGTGAAAATCATTGTTATATTGAGAAGAACAGCTCTTCTATTTTGGTGGCACAAAGAAAGCATCATATATTCTCATACTATCTCAGTAATACGAAGATTATACCATCCTAATTGTGCTTCTTCCCCCTATTTCTCTTTAAATCACCCTTGATAAACTTTTAAGCAAGGATATTTTCAATAATACACCAAGGCGAAACAAACTAAGCCTTATTCCATCAGGTAAAGACGATCGTACGGCAAATAATGTGCAGGGAGAAAAATTACCTCGGAGAACAGCACCACACCCTCCACACTGATAGAGAGGAATATTTGGCCACTCCGGAAGAACATTTTCGCATCTGGGACATCTAACTAGTCGAATTTTCGTGCTCATTTGACTTGTCATATCCACCAAGCATCAATTGTACGGCTCGAAGGGAGCAATGATGGTGTGCTCAAACTGCTAAAAATATGTTATAAACCATGGAATGAAATTCACATGTTAGATTTGAAGACTTCTGCTACTGCAACAGTTTCAGTTTCAATTTCGAATTCACAAGAATGGAGTCGCAGATAAGCAGTTTACATGGAAAAACTCGGAATATATATGGTAGCAAATCACTTGAGAAAGCTAGTATTGATTGAGTTGTTCAATATCCGGAACTGCATAATGGTGGCATATTATAAACATGATGAATGTGCTTCTTGAGTGTGTGATTGTGTGTGTGTTTTAATGCGATGCAGATGAAATAAAGCGCCAGTGCTGATTTTTGTTGATCGGTAATGTTCAACGTACGCTAAGTTGCAACTGACTTTTTCTTGGGCTTTGTTTTCTTGATGTTCATTCATGCTGTAACCTTATTGCCACCAAGTCAACCGTTACTTACTGTTCTTTTCATTATAATTAAGGGGACGTCTCTAGAAATTTCTCTAGTTATTTCTTAGCATTCAAGATGTCAAAACTAGCTCCTTTGCCTATGGTCTGGGATTGGAAACAATTTATTAGCGTTAGGAATATGAACATCTTTAGTAACAATGAAATATGAGGTACGTTACTCAATGTTGTTATTCAGTGTAACAAATATTCAGTAATTAAGATGATAAAATTATAAAGTGTTTAGTTATTATTGTTGAATACAATTTTGAAATAATTTTCAAAGGTTTGGGTCTTTTTTTTTAACGTATAAAAGAATAAATAAGTATCGATAGTCTTGGTCAAAGAAAATTGAAAATGAGAATGGTCCAAATTATAAGGGTCAGAAAAGTACAAGAAAGATGGAATGGCTCATTTTTGAGACACGGTCAACGCGGAGCCTTAAAATGGAAACAGTCGGCTTGGGATGACTGTCGTTGACTTTTGATCAGGAGCCCAGCCAGATGTCAGCCCCCAGGTGGCACTCGCTCGTCCAGGGAATACAAGGTGTAAATTACACAACAGCTCCACTTAGCCTCTCTTTCTTATACCGTGGGGCCTACTTTTCTTTGATGGCCGGTTCGGTGGGCCTAAGACGAAACCGGTTAATAAATTCAAGAAATTGACGTGGCAGGACCCAATGTGGAGTCAACCAATTATCGAGAGCCACTTGGCTCATCGCTTTTGTTCTTCTGCTGAGAAATTGACAACTTTATTACTGGAAAAGAGAGAGAGAAATTGGAAATAATTGCTTATTTGGTATTATTAATTTGCCATTCTATGATATTACTATTATCAGGTACTACGGTTTCAAACATTTTAGATTTTACGATAAAATTATAAAGACATTAAGTGTAATTTCATGTGGAGTATTTTATAGTTTAAAAATTGAATTGATAGAATTATATGCTTACTTGGCAAAAGATCTAACATGTATGAACATCTAAAATCAACTTTTACATCAACAAAAACAAAGTAAAATCACATTGATAAAGGATTGAAATTGGAATTTGCGAAACTGGAAAGGTCACATGTCTTGAATCATTTCTTAGAGTGCAAGCTACGGGCAACGGTAAGCATGCATGGAGTCACATCGAATACCAAAGTAATAGAGGAAAAAGAAAAACGCTTCGTTACAAGTCAAATTATCTTATCCTCAAAGAAACATATACATACACACACGCGCGTAGACACACACACACACACATATATATATATATATATTTTTTTTTGCTTGATATATACACAAACACACGCATATATTTATACAGTTTCACTTCTAGTGACTAGGTTCTCTAGTGGTTGACTTGCTAAGCAAGCTGCCTTCAGCATCGATAAAATCTCTATATATCAATAATAGGCCTATGAGACAAGGAAACCTTGCTTGATAGAGTCAATAGAATGATAAATTTATTTAAATCTTAATTAAATTTTATTAATAATAAAAAATAATGATCACAATAATTTGCTAAAAAAGCACCATTTCGTTGAAAGGCGGGAGGGGGGAGGGGAAGGTAGGTGGACTGTGAGAATTGAGATATTTGGGTTTGGCATGGATGTACACGTGGGTCAACCGAAGCCGTCAAGCCAGCTGGAACTAGACTTAAAAACAAAAGTCGGTTCCAATTTCAAACTTCTAATTAACGAAGGCAGCTGGGTGTTGGATGGAACTGACTTGAAAGCATACTGAAATGAGCCAACGATCAAGGCACAGTAAGTCAACATTATAATCTTCTCAATGAAATTTTTAGTAAATTGATAATATATGTAGTGTAAAGTAATTATTTAAATAATTTATTGCTTTCAAGTTTAACTTTTACCGTTATATATTATATACTAAAGGAATGACATGAGCCCAATTAATTAAAGATATATAACATCTACATGGATTTAGTCCTTATAATATCTCAGTATCGCTATTGCATATTAGCTTTTGGGAACCCCATAAGCCTATCGAAATGGGCTGCTTCTGAGATTTCAAACGCACTGGACACAACAAGCCCAAAACAAAACCGGTTCTTTCAAAAAGTTCGGGAGAGTCTTCCAAATGGCCAGCCCTTCAAATTTACAAATCATCTGTTGTCCAAAACTACTATATTCCCCCCATCCTATTTATATCTTTTTTTTTTCTCTCTCTTTCTTTCTTTCTTTCTTTTTATGTTCAAGTTAGAGGCTCAGCTGTAAATAGACTTCAAAGATACTTTTCCTTATTTATCTTTTTCTGAGTTCAGAGGCTGATGTGATTGTTTAAAAACTCGTTTGTTTAGTCGTGACATTAAGTCGAAATTGGCTAATCAATCCACACATTTATTAATCCCACACCATAGAAATGTTTCACATGCAAAACCACGTAAAATCTAATAAAAAAAACATAATACAACTAGTGTTTTAAAGATCTCTTTCCCCACAATTCCATAACGTCCTGTCAGTTTTTTGTGAGGTTTGTTTGCACTTTATAATAATTCGAGTAAGTTATTAGAGTCATCGCGAACTTAAAAACATTTAAGCCAATCGGTTAAACTCAATGTAGTGGCAGGCCTATAGATAGACTTGGATCATTACAATTTCTAATAAATACTCATGGTTCGGTTTCTCATATCAAAGGGGGGAAAATGGCAAAATGGCCATCTGGGACTAAAATTTCTGAGAAGTGGGGAATGCAGATATACACTGTCAAGCACTTTATGCGGACAACCTAACGTGGTTGGACCACTCGTATTTTTGCGGAAACAGTAGATGGAAGTATTAAAAATTTCACGCGTACATGATTTCCTTAACCCACAATCTCCCAAAGCATCTCTGCAACTGTCACATTTTCTCGCAGCAGCTAGATACGTGTACTTAAAAAAGGCAAACAAAAGGTCTGTTCGATAAATTTAACTGTTGAAATTATTGATAACTGTTTGAATAGTTGATAACTATTGTATTTTAACGGTTAGCCAATAGTTGTTTAACTAGCTAATTGAACAAAATATGTTTGATAAAATTAGCTGTTAGATTAATTGATGAATATTAAATGACGTAAAAAGGACATTGATATCATGTTATTATTATTATTGTTATTATGATAATTGTAATTACTATAACTATTATAGGAATAAGATAATATATTTCATAATTAGATATTTATTTTCATAATCATATTTTAATATTAAAGTATAACTAATTTTTTGATAAAACATTGATATTAATATTACAAAAATTAATTTTAATAGATTCAAAATTATTTTGTTAAAAAAATGTACTAATAAAATTTATACTTTTAATAATGTTAATTATATAGAAATTGAACTTTATTTTTATATTATTTCTTATTTATATTTGTGAAAGAAAAGATAAAAATATAGAGAGATATTAGAAAAAGAATAGAAAAATAAAAAAATTGCAAAAAGGGTAGAATTGTCAAAAAAATATGAAAAAGCTAAAAGCTACTTGAAACGGTAAAAGCTACTTGAAACGCTAGTTTATCGAACAGCAATAATTTAACAAAATAGTATTTTAACCAGTGAAAGCTAAAAACACTAAATGCAACTTGAAAAGCTGTTGACGAACACGCACAAAACTTCTCCTGGGTTCATGGCCCATGGGATTGTCCATGGCTGGTGCTTCTAAGTTATAATAGAGGTAGGCATTATCTGATTCTGTTAGCAAGAATACTAGAATGTATATGCTGCCACTTCTGCAAATAATCTATCGTCTTGATTAATTTAAGCTGAACTTTGTCCTCAGCGAATACTTGAGAATTATGCAGGCCAGAAATTGATAACGTTTCAAATGTCCTCCAAGGACGTCGGTCCGGGCCGGGGAAGACTTAACCATGTCTTAAATTCAAATTTATACATGAGTTCAACGATTATTATATTTGACTAACTTAGACTATTTAATATAGTGCGTAAGCAAAGATTATTTTTTAAAGAATTTTCCATCGACAAATAATATAGTAATAATTTATGTATACCACAAAGAATTAAGAAATAGGCAGCGGTTTTTCTTGGGCATTGGTGGCGGTTTTGAAGTACCTCCTATGCATAGGTGGCGATTTGACAATATAGGTTGTGGTTTGATAATATAGTAATAATCTACATAAATTATAAAGAATTAGGAAATAGGCAATGATTTTTGGTCTTTGACAAAGGTTTTGAATTACTTTCTATATATAGGTGGCGATTTACAAACTGTCATCTATTCAACCATCCAATCATCGCCTATTCTACGAGGTCATAGTTAGCAATTTTAAATAGATTCAAATTGTTCAAGGGTCTAAAGATTGTTATATTTCACTAACTTGGATTATTTAAGTTAGTGTTTAACAAAGATTTTTTAGAAATTTCTGATTAACAATATAGTAAAAATTGACACAATAAATAACTCTATCAGTATATTTTTCTGGATTGATGGGGTAGTTTTGACAACGGTTATAAATTCTTCCTAAATAAATGAAAATTCTTTGCTCATCTAGCCTACCCCCACGCCCACCCCCAAGAAAAAAAAAATGGATGCTATATGCATGAGGAAGCTTTCCAATAATTAATGAATATTCCATACTAATTCGTGCCAGTTGGAATATAGCGTCATGTATGGAGTCATGGAGAGATTATGGAAAACAAAGGTTAGATGCATAATGCAGTTGTCAGGTTCTTTGCTTCAGCAGACAACTCGGCCCCTCTGCCTCCATCACAAGACTATTTAATTTCTGACTTTCTGGACTTTATTGTCAATATTATATTAATCCATTCAAATTTAAATATATCAATTATCAGCACATTAGATTTTATTTGGTTGACGTTTTGCTAGCTAGCCTCACATATAATACAATATCCAAAAAGTTCCAAATAAAAAAACTTTTTAATTAATCAATTTGTCATCGTTTGCTTCTTGATTTTCGATGTTAAACAGCTGTATCAAGCACAATTACATAATAATATATAATCAAAAGGGCTTCTCTGAAAGTTGTGATACGACGGCTACACTTCACCCAAGTCACTCAACATTAGTTTTTCCTAGTTGTTGGTTATTTGCTGTCAGTTGAATTAGAACTGGATTACAAGTAAATGAGAAGTGTTGAAAATTCGTGTAAATAATAATATTATAAATGACACAGGTCGAAATCCTTTAGTACTATTCTAATTGTCGGAGTCCAATAAGATAGGCAAACAATGGAGCTTTATTCCCTGAAATGAACTCTGACGCTCAAGTTAGTAAAGAACCTTAAGAAAACTTGAGACATATAAATGGCTCGAAATGACTTACCCCAGAATGGAATGAGCAACTGTGTTATAGTGATTTTGTGGACAATATCGGTGATGTGATGTCCACTACTTCCATCGCTCACACGTGAAGTCAAAGCTGATCTAGCTTGCCATTAGGCTCTTAGAGTGTCAGTTCATCAGGTCAATCAAGGTACTGCCATTGCTACAACACATCACTTCTTGGATTTCCAAGGTTTGGGAGCCTCCATTAGGATTATTAATGATGGTCTTTTCTCCCGACAACTTGAGACGTCTGCTGTCAGGTTGGCGTTTTGTGGTTCAGGGCATATGCCTCGAACCTCCCCCTTAGTTGTGTTTTCTTTTTAAGGAGGCATTAATTATTTACTAATCTTGCCCTATACTATACTTAGGACACATAACGCATCTGCATGAGGCATCATTTAAACCACTAATCAATAAAAATTAATGAAGGAAATTATATATATGTAGCACTAGTTATAGAAGTTTTACTGATTTGGATGATCCTCTAAAAGTCTTGATGACTAGAAATCTTTTGTCCAGTTAAAGTATAGCAAGTCCTAGCTGGCGATTGTGAATTATTGTAAAGAGAGTTGTATGATTGAGAGGCTCAGGTACCAAAGTAAAATCAGTGAGTTAGACCACCTACTTTTCCATTAGCACATCGTGTCCTTTTCTCTTCTGCCCTCCTCCTGCTGTACTTGCTCCAAAATTCATGCAAAGCGACACACACAACTCGAAACTTGATTAGAGGTCACGACAATTACTATAGCTCCGGCGTGTTTAATTTACCAAGAACCAGCTCACATGGAAATTTAAGAGTAAAAAAAGCCGTGAATTTACTGTACGTTCAAAATTCATTATATTTAGGAATCTCTATATTATATATATGTATATCACCGACTCATCATGATTGAGAGGTAAACAGTTAGTATTCTAAATTCGTAAAAGAATTTGATATTTGAAGAAGAAGACGTTTATTTTCTAGTTCCCAATCATTCATTGCAATGCTTTGTGCTCGACTAATTAGTATTCTCATTTCTTAGCATTCAATCTAAATCCCGCACATGCATTTCCTATTTATCTAAATGAGCCGTTTCTAGAACGATGCTTAGATCAATATTACTTTTTGCATGGGTCAAAGCTTATGATATAAAGTTTTGCTATCTTAAGACGGTAATAATTTATATTTTCGTATCATCCATATTACTTTACTAACTTGTTGACCTTTTAAAAGATAACAAATATTAGATTCATAGATAATCTCGTAATTTTGGGAACACTAAACAGTTGCTCCAACTTGTATGTATAGACTAATTGTGTTTGACACGATCAAATTGTGCTTTCAGGCCGTCTAAGCATTATTTCATAATAACCTGTATAAATAAACATCAAATTGGGATGGGAAACTAAACAGCTCGCCGGATTTCTTCAAAGAAAAATTAGAAAATGGACCAACAATATGTATATCGTAAAAGACGAAAAAGATGTTGTCGGCCTGCCATGAAGAGTTAAAAGAACTGCCTTTTTAAGTAATCAATGTGAAAAAGCCGACAAACTTAATTTTAAAATTCGTTAATATATCTGTAAGTCTTCACTGACGAAAGAAATGGGAAAACTACAGCCTTGAGAATTGATTAGAAAAACAAACATGCTCCGTATCTTGCTGCTGTATCAATGACAAGTTCATCATTGATAAGATCGTTATTATCTGTTGATGTCGGGCTTTTGTACTGGGATTTACTTACCATTTAGCGAGTCAATATACCAAAAATTTTCCCTGATTAAAAATGATGTGATAACATTATGAAAGAATCTAAATGAATAATATATAGGTTCTTAATTTTCGTCGGAGGTCAGCACTAATGAAATACTTTTGATAGTTATACAAACTAGTAAATTGGTAATTTGTGAATAACTAATCTATCTACCCTTTCAACCGGTTACAGAGAGTCACCTTAAATACTTATACGGTATAATTACCCTTAATTTGTCATTAACCGATGTATTGATATGTTATCTATTATCTTTTCTATTTTATTATTTATTATCCATTAGTAAAATATGCACTATTATTTTTAACTTGAAATATAATTGCCAATTAATTAATATTTAAAATAAGATTTATTTGTGAATTTTAAAAGATTCATAACTAGTTTCATTATCTGTAATTCAAAACAAAAGATCAGCTAAATTTGTTGTTTACTACTAAAAGCAAACCTATATGAAACTACTAATTCTAGTCCAAAATTTGAAGAGCAACCAAGTCTCACACGATATCATACCCGGACACTTAGAGCGCATTTGAGGATGCTTATTTTGAAGGCTTTATAAATACTTTTTATATATAAAAAAAAGTTGGTAAGAAGTATTTAATTGGTAACGCTTAATTTTACCGAACCTCTAGAAGTTTGAATGTTACGTTAATAATTGGACAAGCAAATCCTAAGAACCCACCTGCAGCCCATGTCAATGCTCAAACGTGCGTACGTGGCTTATCATGTACCCAGAGAAGTCAACCTGCAAATGAAGTAATTACACAGATAAATCGCACTTAACAAGGTCATTTATTTATCGACATTTTACTTGCTGTTCCTGTGGTCAACTCTTAACACTTACCAGCACCTAAAATTAAAAGGAAGAGAAAAAAAAAAAAGAAAAATTCCAATTTCAGCTTCCAAATAATCAACTTAATGTGGTACACCCTAGCAAGCAACACGACAAAATTGAAATTATGAAATTGCAGACTAGTCCAACATTAATATTTTCCCATTGCATAAAACACACAGAAGATGAGTATATAATCGATCAGTCCGAGGGTGCGTGTGTTTCTGTGCGTGCGTACTGTGTGTTTCCTTTATATATATAAGTTTACAACCATGGGAGAAGAGTATGTAGAGCCGAAGAAGAAGATGATGAAGCAGAAGCCATCTTCACCACACTTTGTTCTGATACATGGTATTAGCCATGGAGCCTGGTGCTGGTACAGAATCAGGTGCCTCTTGGAGAATTCAGGCTTCAAAGTCACTTGCCTTGACCTCAAAGCTTCCGGCACCGATCAAACTGATGCCAACACAATTCTTGCTTTTCAAGACTATAACAAACCCCTCCTTGAATTCTTGTCAGCCTTGCCTGATGATGAACAGGTGCTCATCCTCTTTCTAACAATTTTCTTTCTTTTTACTTGTGGGGAGAGTGTCTGTATCCGACACGCAACCCTTAGAAGAGTGTCGGTACTTCATAGTTCCGAACCATACTTATATTCATGGGTTTAGGTTAATTCTTGCAGACAAACTATTAATTAGATTTGAATTTTTTTATATTGTTATTATAGTGTTAAATTAAGGATTTTTTTTTTAAAAAAAAAAATATTTCCACTCTTCTGCATTTCAGATATGGTGTGTAGCATCTAGCTGTCACATAAAAAATTGGTTCACAAAGTCTTCACCACACCAAAAACCACTATTTAAAGAAAATATATAAATCTATTGCCTGTGGTTAGATAAGGATTGGAGTTTTTGTACACATGCTGAAGCAGCTAGTGTAGCTTTTTTTCCTCTTTGGTAAAATCTGTGTGTGATCTTAATGCAGGTAATTTTAGTTGGGCACAGCGCTGGAGGACTGAGCGTTACTGATGCAACTCAGAGGTTTCCGAAGAAAGTAAGGCTTGCCGTGTATATAGCAGCCACCATGCTAAAAATGGGGTTCATCACTGAGCAAGACATCAAACATGTAAGGTCTTTATCACTTTCTGTCTATCACCCTAAAAAAGAAATGCTTAAAACTTAAGCATGCATTTGGTTGAAATATATTTGTATGTGTTCTCCGTATTTTCTTGGATGTGTCTACTTTTGGTCTTAATTGAGAAAAATGGAAAATGAGCTTAACTGCATGCACTAAGATGAAAATAAGATAGTGCAAAACCGTTATTGATCTACTATTGTGTAAATTATATACTTTTCAAATTCAACATTTCATAAGGATATAACAAGCACAGCATATCTCATGTACCTAACGTTTTAACTTATAAAGGAATACCGAAAACATTTATATAGAAGAGTTCTGTCCCTGAGACATAAAAACAAGGAGTGCAAGAACTCTATTCAAGAAGAGGATGGGGGGTTACAGTCAAAAGTTTGGTATTGAATATTTTGCCTCATCTTTATATATAAATGGCGACACGATAGATAGATGGTGGTGTATATAGCAGTAGCTGTCAACTGTGCTCACATGTCATGCTTTTTGGT
This sequence comes from Cordia subcordata, assembly GCA_028554755.1. Classification (NCBI taxonomy): domain Eukaryota; kingdom Viridiplantae; phylum Streptophyta; class Magnoliopsida; order Boraginales; family Cordiaceae; genus Cordia; species Cordia subcordata. The sequence continues at coordinate 2,511,453 of JAPTOF010000006.1, read as the reverse complement.
ACCTGAATCTCTTCTCTCCTGTCCCCCTCTACTCTAATTACCAATTGCTTGGCTGGTGTTCCAGCCACACAAAACATCGATCTCTATAAGATCAGGTGTTTTACGGGGATCCAGTTTGAAAAAGATGGAACTCCTACTGCCATTAGAGGGGAAAAAAGACAAGAAGTTGTTGGGTGAGGGTAGTGGCCTCACCCCGTGAGGAGGAGGATAATGTAAGTTCGAATGTCAAAAAATGTAATTTTTAGGAGATTTTTTTTTCACTGCTTCCAACTCAATAGAGATTAGTTATTCAATATAACTTGATCGTGAGGATACTCTAACTCAATACCAAGGAAAAAAAAAAATTCAACATCACTCTAATGCCATTCTATAAACTCAATTAGATATAATTACTCAAGGGAAAAAGAACAAACTCAATTAGTAAATGTTGTTGATACCATCGCCTTTTAGAAGATTTTCCCTTTATTTCTTAATATGCTTCCACATTTGAAAATATTAGCTAGTAGCTAGGATGGTCCCCAAAGAGTTATTCAAGTTAATATTTTCGCCCCCAACTTATTTGGTGGTGGCGCAATAACTTTTTGAAAAGCTACACGATGCAAGGGGTAAAAACTTAAGAGTAGCTCTAACTTGTAGGCTTCGAACATGTCTCAGCTCGTCTTGCTGTAAGCATACTCGGAATTAATACATGTATGTTTTGCTTCAAGAAATATTTCGCGTATTTGATAAGACATAGTACACTTTGTGCCCGTCCTATCTTATGACTCAATTTTTGCAATTCATAATTTGCGGGAAAAGTATGTTTTCAAGCTGGGCCTGAGTCTTTATATAACATTATAATTTTTATTAGGAATACTCAATGATGGTGAACTATTAGATTGTCTCACAACGTTTTATATACCTTAATCAATATATTCTTTGAAATATGCCAACTGTGTTTGAGTTGAATACAAAAATCCATTCTCTCTCTTTCTACAGGGAACACCAGATTTATCAGAATTTGGTGAATTCGGAGATTTGTATGATATCGGATATGGTTTAGGACCCGAACAGCCTCCGACGAGTGTTGTCATTAAGAAAAGTTTACAGCGCAAACTCCTATATCACATGAGCCCACAAGAGGTACAACACTAGTTAATTACAACATACGACGAATAAAATTCCATTAATACTTTAATAATTTTATGGGCTTTAATTTATTTAACACTATTGACTGATGATGGGTTCAGGATTCCACGTTGGCGTCGATGCTTCTCCGACCCGGACCCGTTCAGGCATTACAATCTACTCAATTTGAAAACACAGATGACGAGGTAGACAAAGTGCCACGTGTGTATATCAGAACAACGCAAGACAGGGTAATGAAACCAGAGCAACAAGATGAAATGATCAAGAGTTGGCCACCGTCGACTATATATGATTTGGAAACAGATCATAGCCCGTTTTTCTCTGCCCCGTTTCTGCTTGTTGGTTTGCTAGTCAAGGCTACAGCTTCGGTGGGATGTGTCTAGGCTTAGTTAGGTGGGATAATGACTGTTAGTAATTGGTGTCTAATAATTAAATTTCTATAGCTGTGTATATATTCTGAGTAAGATCGATGATTTATCAAGTGGAGCAATAAGCCAAAAGTTAGTTGCCCAGGCCGCTACAAGCTGTTCGCTGAAAGATTAAACCAGTCGATTTTAGTGTGTTCCAAGGACTACAAACAAGGTTTTAAATTAGGTAGGTAAGAGTAAAGCGAGACATTTGAGCTTTGATGGTATTGTTGTATAATAACATTCATTATAGCGGTGTATGATAATTGAAATTTTCTTTTAACGCAATATCGACTTTACCTTTCTTTTTCGCTTTTCCCGCTGGTTTTAATTTGACGCTAAGGTTGTCATTTGATTGCCTGATATGTCTCGATAAGGCCAAACGTGCTACCTAAGTCATTGCCTTCTAGATTTCTATTCCAGACTAGCACACCATTGGGCATTGGAAATTCCTTCATTACAAAGAGATAGAGAGAGTTCACATTATAGTAGTATAGGTCCTCGCCATATGGCTTGTATGTATTTGTATGGCCACCGACAAATGAATGTCACCAAGCATTGGAAATTCTTCATTACAAAAAGATAGAGAGAGTTCACATTATAGTAGTATAGGTCCTCGCCATATGGTTTGTATGTATCTGTATGACCATCGACAAATAAATGTATCCTCGTTCCTATTCAGCATACGAATAGGCCAAGTAAAAGGATCATAGTATTTCATATGAAAGATGGATAGAGCTAGTGAGGAAAAGGTTATCTAATGTTCACCTTTTACAGTTCCAATATATTTCCCGGGCTTTTTACATTACTCCCCCAAGGAGTAGGATGTCCTTCTTCCAACGCTCAGGTAATCAGGTTTACAATAAAAACACATGGCCTATTAGCTCAGTTGGTTAGAGTGTCGTGCTAATAACGCGAAGGTCGCAGGTTCGAGACCTCCATGGGCCATATATTTTTGTTTTTGCTTTTTTTTTTTTGCATATTGTTTTGCTCTTTTAATTCTTTACGCAAATTCCCGGTAAATCCGAGGCCCAATACTGAAGATATAATTTCTGGATCAAGCCTCTTTCGCAGGACCAATCAATCGGATTTGCCACCAGTTTCCCTATCTTAGGCCTTAGGTGACCCGGGAACCTGCGTGAGTGGCTTATTGGGCTTTAAATATTTTATTAAGGGGTGTAACATTTATGGTTGCTGAAATTTCATCATGAAATCTAGCAAATGAAAGAAAATATTGCACTTGCACAATCAAAATTTTGTAACATGCTTTGTAGAATTTCATAAATTTTGTCAAGTTACATATTTCTGTCCCTTCCTTTCATAATTTTGTGAACATATCAACTTATAAGTAAGTTTAATTCACAATTAATAACGAAATCTCACCAAACAAAATTCTAAAATGTGTTCCTTTTATACTCATCACGCATGCTATTGTGATTCTTTACTCACCATATATTTACAACCATAAAATTCGCTCTATTTATCATGAGTTCTTTCCCTTAAATGTACATGGTAAATTAGAGAAATTTATTTGTTTGCAAATTGATCAATAATTTCAATCTTTATCCTCAGCCTTAATTGAAAAATATTACATGATATACTTACGTTTAACCTCGAAATCATACTACTACTGTAATTTTTTATGTTAGGCCTTGACTCTGCTTATTACACACAAATATATCTCCATTCACTAAAGTCAAGCGATTATATACTTTATACATTCAAGAATTTGACTCTAAAATATGAGACCCGCCTTTTTTCTGCATACTTGGCTAGTCGCACTGAATCAAAATATTTTGAAAATTATCAATTAGGAAACTATGTGGTGCAAAAAAGGGGAAAAAAAAAAACCGTGCTTGGGCCCACGAAGCATAGGGGTATGCATCTCGGATATCCTTCGGAAGTTGAAAGTTGAAACCAAGTTGGAAATTTGATGGCAGCCGCAAGCTAATTGACCAAGCCAATAACAACACGCCACGTAAGCACCCGAAAAAAGGCACGCCTCAAATTGCCAAATTGCCAAATCGTCCGCGTTAACTGAAAATTTCAGTTTATAACAAGCGGCCACGCGACGCCAACCTTGAAAATTGATAATAAATCCATCCTCAGCTTGGCCTTTCCCTCTGCATTCTCCTCGAGGTACGTTTTTCACGCACTGATTGTGTACTATTTATTCATATATTTTTTCGTATAATTTGTTTTTTTTTTTTTTAATTTCTGAATTAATTTCTTTTACGAATTTGAAGTTGTTATGGTTTTGATGTATTTAATAGCGTGATTCAATTTCGATCAACGACCTCTTTGTGTTGTTTTTGACTTAATTGGTGATATGGTTGTATAATTGTGCATGGCTTGTTAGATCTGCGTTCATACCCTAGTTTTTTTGTTATTGTTATGTTAAAAATTATGAGATTGGGTGGGTTCAATTTCTTTCTTCATTTTTGGAAAAAAGTTTGTATCAATTAAATCTTTTGGGAGGCAAAATTGCTGATGTATTTCTTCGATTTTTTCTGGGTAAATGAAAATTTTCTGGCTAGAGCATACGAATTCTCAAAGCTGGGAAAGCTGAATGCCTTTTTCCGTGAGAGATTTCTTTGTTATGGGGAAATTTTCTCTTTAGGAGTTTGGTGAATTTTTCCGAAATTTGTTGGCTTTCTCATAAAAGAGTGCGGGATATTACAGGAAGCTCCAATATTTTTGCATGACAACTTTGGGTCTATTTATACCTAGCTGTTTGTTTGTCTTACTCTTTCGGAAGTGTTTCGTTTTTGGGTATTTTTGGGATGTGGATAAGCTATTTTCTAGTTTCTTCGTTTCCCTTGCTATGCTTGAAAAATTACTCCGTATCTATTCCTATAAATTAAGGAAAAAACTGTATTTCTTGTTACAGTTTTTTCTGATTCAAGCGAATGTTTCCTAGAGATGCTCAAAGTTTTGTATTAAGACTGTAGTCTAGGCGTTACTTGATCAAAGTGGAATCAAGGGACCTATCTCATAATTTCTTGTTTTTCCTGGACTGCAGCCTTATTTGTTGGATCTTCATGAATTCAAAGAGCATTGCTGGCCCCACTGTTTCCTGTGTAGCGGGAAACTCAAACAAGTCCCTGTTCTGGATTCTAGCTTGCCTCTTCCCAAGATTTTTCGGAATCCCCGTTGTGCTTGTGAACTTTTTGCTGTTCAAGGCTATTGTGAGGTGTCCTTCTTCATCAGTTTGCACTCTAGAGTCTTCAAGGGAAATTCTCCTATAGCCGTGTAATCTTTGAAGTCAATCTGCTGAACTCCCTCCTTGTTTCAACTTTAGCAAAATGGTTTACTCCCAACTTTCAAAATCAACTGGGAACACCTTGCGGAAGCCCTTCCAGAATCATGTTCTTCTTCCTGTGAAACCTCCAGATGTCCTTCACGTGGACCAAGTTGAGTTGGACTTCTCTGATGTATTTGGTCCTGTACCAGCTCAAGAATCTTTAACTTTTGGCAATGAGAATTTGAGCAACTTGAGTATTGCACCTGATGCAAATGAGCTAGTTTACAATGAACCAGATGTAATCTGCAGCCGCTCCCATTCCTTAGTGGGTCCCACATCAGTTGTAAGTCAGTCGCTAAAGCTTAGCAAACTTACCTTACATGAGAGGAATGATTCGTTGGAACTTGTGGAGGGAATCAGTGGAGGGACGCTGGACACAATTGAGGAATCATCTCTCCAATATGCTGTTTTGGATGATTCTGCTGTTCAATGTCAAGGAGATCTAAAAGAGGCAGTAGGGCTTGAGGATTTTGAAGTTTTGAAGGTGGTTGGCCGAGGTGCCTTTGGGAAAGTATATCAGGTGAGGAAGGTGGGTTCTTCTGAGATTTTCGCAATGAAGGTCATGCGCAAGGATCAGATAATGGAGAAAAATCATGCTGAGTACATGAAAGCTGAGAGGGACATATTGACAAAAGTAGATCATCCCTTCATTGTCCAGCTAAGGTACTCGTTCCAGGTAATTCTTTCAGCAATTCTTGTTCCTTTTGCCATCCAGAATGAATTATATTTAGTTGTATTACAGCACCAATATACACTCCAGGATTTCATAGCATGAAGTACTAAGAATATGTTTGTTCTCTGTTTGCAGACCAAATATCGACTGTATCTTGTGCTTGATTTTGTTAATGGCGGTCACCTCTTCTTTCAGCTCTATCGCCAAGGCCTCTTCAGGCATGTGATATTACTGCTTTTACAGAGGCTTAGATTGTTTGAAGAGTATCGATCTGTTTAATATTTGGTATTTCTTTCAGGGAGGATTTGGCACGTATTTACACTGCTGAGATTGTTTCAGCTGTTTCTCACCTTCATGCCAATGGCATCATGCACAGGGATCTGAAACCTGAAAATATTCTTTTGGATGCGGAAGGACATGTAAGAGATCACTCCTCTTGTTGCCTTGTTTGTTCAAGTAACTCTGATTTCTCGTGCATGCAGACAGCATTTGTTGTTCTCTATTCTTGTTATCCTTCAGTGTGCATTTACGTTGTCTCAAGACTATTCTTCAGTTCAGCACACACTGTTATCTAATAACAGCTTCTGCAAATGTATTGTATTGCATTTGAATCAGCCTGTATCTTAGCATGTTTATATAACGTTCAGAATTCACATGTTGAAACATTATTCTTGATTGAAATCCTTGTCAACTGCAGTTTATATCTCCTAATTACAATATCCTGGTTACAGGTCATGGTGACTGATTTTGGCCTTGCCAAGCAATTTGCTGACAACACAAGGTCTAATTCCATGTGTGGAACCCTAGAGTACATGGCACCTGAGATTGTTCTTGGGAAAGGTCATGATAAAGCTGCTGACTGGTGGAGTGTTGGAATTTTGTTGTATGAAATGCTGACAGGAAAGGTGAACTCTTTGCTATCTCTGATGACTTAATTTGTAAGGTCTTCCTAAATGTCGATTGATAATGTTCATGCCTGTATCGGGGCTTCTTGCTGGTAGGACATGTGGTCCTCTCGGACATTCTTTAGGAAGTGAAGTTGATACCCACTTTTGTTTTTCTTACTCTGGGTAGCTTCTGAATGTGTGATCTTTTTAGCAATAATAGGAGCTTGAATATGTGGTTTTTTTGCAATAATAGGTTTAATCAAATTTATTACTCCAGACGCTGTGGTTGAATGTCAGCTGCTTCTATAATATCTAATCTTTACCTTTATAGTGCTGATTTTCCTTCTCATGAATATTTCCAGCCACCATTTACTGGTGGGAACCGGCAGAAGATTCAGCAGAAGATAATAAAGGAGAAGATGAAGCTGCCAGCTTTTTTGTCGAGCGAGGCACACTCTTTATTGAAAGGGGTATTCTATCTTTCCTTTTGTCAGAACTAAATGCTTTCTTCAAAATGCTTCTGAACCACTTCAATTGCTGTAGGGATCAATCCAGTTACTAATATTCCGGCCTCCAGCCAACTTCCCCCGCCCCTCTTGTCCCCATCCAAAGTAGGCCAAAGTTAATCTAAAATCAAGCCTTGTCTTCATTAGGTGGGGTCAGATATACTACCCGAAACTGGAAAAAAGAAAACATAGAATTACAGAAGGATAATCAGAAAGGAAAAAGAATGATTAGGGAAGAGATCCTTCACTTGTTGCATGCTTGAACATGAAATGATGTCCTAAGCGGGCATAAAGTCCAGACTTGGGAGCATTGCTGAAGTGCTACTCCTTGTGCAATTACACTTTCTGTCAACTAATGCAGCGACTTTTAAGTTTCTTATTATTCTGCTTTGGTTTGGCAGCTCCTCCAAAAGGAGGCGAACAAGCGCCTTGGAAGTGGACCAAAAGGCAGTGATGAGATAAAAGGCCACAAGTGGTTCCGGTCTATCAACTGGAAGAAACTGGGGGCCCGAGAGATCCAACCAAGCTTCCGTCCTGAAGTTGCTGGAAAACATTGTGTTGCAAACTTTGAGGAGACCTGGACCACTATGCCTTTGCTTGATTCTCCAGCTGCCAGTCCTAAATTTATCGAGAATCCTTTCAAGGGGTTCACATATGTTAGGCCTGCGGCTTCATTTCTGGCTAATTAACTGTTATTTTAAATCTTATTCTGGGTTGTGTAAGTTACGCATTTGATGAACAAATTGATACTCTGCAAGAATGACATTAATATGAAGGGTGTTGAAGGTTTGATAGACGTGAGTGTATTTTGTTACTGTTTGGAAGAGTGGCATTTGATCTTCAGTTTCATCTTGGCTTCTCCAGTATCAATACATTTCAAACTATATGTAATTTCTTTATTTAAATCAACCACCTTTTTGTTTCTAAGGCAAATATTGAGATTGAATTACAAAAGCTTCCAGCTACATTGATAAAGACCCGAACTCACAATCAAGGGGTGTGTACATTTGAATCTTTAGACCGGTTGTCGTCAGACGAGGGCCGGTTGTCCAGGTCAGGTTGCCGGATTTCCTCGATCATTCTCACAACTTCATCCATCGTTGGCCGATCCTCAGGCAACTTCGTCACACATGCAAGTGCAACCTGAAGCATCTGCACCATCTCTTCTTCAATATTCTGGTACCTCAGTAACTCTGCATCAAAAACTTCAGCTGTCCACTCTTCCCGAACAACAGACTGGACCCATCTGGCTAGATCAATTACATCTTCCTGTCCTGGAGATGGGAGAGGTGATTTGCCTGTAAGCATCTCAAGGAGAATCACTCCAAAGCTATAAACATCGGACTTCTGATTCACTCTATGCGTTTCAATCACTTCTGGAGCGAGATAACCAACTCCCCGGTGTTTAGGAGGGAACAGACTCATCAGTGGAGTTAAGCTGAACTCAGAAATGCAGCCATCGAGGTCTCGAGTGAGGAGCACATTGGTTGACTTGATGTTGCCGTGAATCATTTTAACACCACCTTCAGAATGGATGTGTGCAATTCCTCTTGCAGCTCCAAGTAAGATTTTCACTCTTGTATCCCAGTCTAGTGTTTTGCCTAAGCCTATATTACCTGAGAGTAAACATACATGATGATGGACAATTTCTGATGAGAGTTTCAAAGGGAAAAATGAGTTCAGAGTTGGGAAAGGTTTGGAAGAAAGCTTACCATGCAAAGCTGCAGACAAGTTGCTGGCAGGCATGTACTCATAAACAAGGAGCTTCTCATCCTTGGAATAGTAATAAGCATGCAAAGGCACGATGTTGGGATGCCGCCCAACCTTCCCCACGATCTCCATTTTCTGTTCAAATTCCTTTTTCCCAATGTCTACTTCCCTCAACCGTTTCACTGCAAACATTTTACCCTCTTCCAGGGTGGCTTTGTAGGTGGTTCCAAAACTCCCCTTACCAAGAACTTCTGCAGAGGCCCTTAGTAAATCTTCAAGATCGAAGCTGTAGGAGCAGCCTTCAAAGAACACCAGTTTGTTCTTCTCAGCGGCTTGCACCCCACTTCTGAAATCTTTAGAGTTCTCACTGTTTCCAGGTTGAGAGGCTGCCTTCATGACACCACTGCCATCACTGCCTTTTTTCTTCAAACAGCAGAATAAGATAATCAGGACTAGAAGAATCAGAATCGAAGATCCCCCTACTACAATAGCAATGATAACACCTGGATTGAGTTTCTTAGTGTAGGCAGCAGCACCAGGGATCTCTGGAGGCGATAGTGAAAAATCAGATGAAGGAGAAGGTGATGGATGCATATCTGAGCAATCACTCAGCGGTGACCCGCATAAGTAGGAGTTTCCTATAAATGAAGAAGTTGGAAACTTCTGTAGAGATTCCGGAATGGTTCCATTGAGAACATTATAGCTCAAATTTAGATACTTAATCCTGGGGAGGTTGAGGTTGGAGATATTTCCTGAGAAGGAATTGAACTGGATGTTCAACACTGATAATCTCCACAAATTGCTAATTGTAGATGGGATTTCTCCACTAAATGAATTGAAGGAGAGATCCAGCACACTCAGTTGAGGAGATAGCACTGGAGGGATATCACCAGAGAAGTTATTGTGTTGAAGGTAGAGGAATTGGAGGGAGGGGATGGAGAGGATATCAGAAGGAAGACTCCCGTTTAGATGGTTGGATCGCAAGCTCAGGACGGTAAGCGCGTCTAACCTTCCGATACTATTGGCTGGGATGGCACCGTAGAGCCCAACGGCCGGAAGATGAACTGCAACCACCCTGGTTCCTTCCTTATCGCAGGTGATGCCAACCCAAGAACTGCAGACCGGGACTGCTAGGCTCCAGCTAAGTCTCCGAAGATGGGGAAGAGCAGAAGCAAAGTCAAGCAAAGCCTGTCTATCCGAATAAAGATCAGCATTGATCTGTGAAAACACCGGAAGCAGAACAAAAAGGGAGGCCACACCCGCGACTAAGAACTGCTGTTCCATTTGCTAATTGCACAAATTATATGATTTTGATGCCAGAAGATTTTCTGCTGCTGCCGCCTTCTTGATCAGCAACATATATATATATATATATATATATATATATATCATGAATAAGAATTGGTTGATCTTGTCCTTGAGATGCTAAATAAAAGAAAAAATCTGCTCCTGAACAGAAAGAAGTAGCTCAGATGTATGATGGGAAATATGTAAAAAATGAGAGAGGGCAAAAGATTTTATGCTTAAGACAAATAAATTATCTTTTCAAGCTATATGCTAATGCAGATAGCTACCTGAATTACATCAGCAGCATAACAAATCCTTTTTGCTTGAGGTATTACATTCTTTCAGCTTGGAACTGAATTAGCTCCACCAGGTTTCGGCCCGAGCCGAAGTAAATATGTTTTGCCTGAGCAGGAAAGCAAAATCCATGAGAAAAAATGAATGGTCTAACACATGAGAGTAAATTGAGGATTCAGGGAGATATTCATCTTTACGTAAAGCTTCTTGGCACAAGAAAAAGTAAATCCATTTTCACTTTTCCAAGTAAACAAGCAGGTACTATCACTGCATTCTGAAAATTTTCAACTACGGACTCTAAATATGACCAAGATTTACACAAGGGTCTAAAATGAATGTTACTGAACGGCCACAAACTAACTAATAAATAAATAACCGAAGCATTTCTGAACTCATATAAATTAACCCCTGCTACAAGGTTACTGGCTCTACATTCTTAGAAAATGTAGTGAACTTTTAAACAGAAACAGAAACCAAACAATATAATTGTTCTTGACCTTTGGAACAAAACAAGAACAAAGCAGACAGTAAAATTTCAGAAAGGCTGATCTTTGATGGAAAGATAGTGCATCTCAATTGGATTGCTTTCTGATGAGGGTTATAATTATTCAACTTAACTGTAGTGATCATTAATGCTTAATTAGAAGTTGAAACCAAGAATAAAAAATGTCACCACAATTGACCGACTTTTTCATCAAAGACGTGCGGAGTGTATCTTTTTGATATGCCATTGAATAGAATTGTACAAATTATAATGCATATTGAAATTAATAAAAGCAAAAAAAACAAAAAAAATACAAAAGCAATCTCCAAAGAAAAGCCAAGCAATCATATAGAGTATTGAGACAGAAAGCAAAAGGGATTGGAAAATAAAGCAAAAAGCAAAAGTAGAGGATCAACCTGTGGTTTGTTATGCCATCTGTGAAGGTGGTGGACACAACATTATCAAGGAAAATTATTGGACTAGACCAGTCTAGTGCAAAATATTTTAAATCGACCTCTACATAGTGCCATGAACCAAACGAGTATATACATACATATATAAAAACTTCATGATATATATAGAACTAAAATGTAAGTTTGAGGTGCCAACAGTTCATCATAGAAGAAAAAACTTATTAATCCGGGATCACTAACTAATAATAATATAATATTGTAGAAAAGACTAATATAAAAGAACTATCCTTTGTGTATATTTTCCCCAGTTCTGTTGCCACCACGGGCTTTATTAGCATATTAGATAAGTAACCCTTTGATACAACATAGGTCACCAAAGAATTTTGGAGACCCATCAAAGTAGGAAAGTTAGAATATTTCAGATGATGGATTTCTATTTGAAAAGTGCATAACCACATGGATATATATATATTGTTGAATGTGGCTCGTATTCTTGGGCAACAAGAATAGCAAATTTCCTTATTAGCTTGTTACCTTTTGTAGCACATAATTAATTAGTTGCCTTTTCTGCTTAATAGGTTTAGGAAATCTTTGCACTGTAAATATGTGGCAATACTCATTATGTGGTATTAGAGAGAAACCAAAGTGAGAGCCTTGTAGCATTCGTGATCAATAATAGAATTATTCTCTGTTGCCCGTGGATGTAGGCTTTAAAGCCGAACCACATAATTCTTGTGTCCGTTATTTCTTCTCGTATTCTTCGTGTTTGCATGTTTTTCCCCAACAAACTGGCATCAGAGCTTAGGTATTAATCCGCTGCTTGAGGAAAAAAGGAAAAATCAAAACTCACTGTGAAACTAAAATTGCTCAAATCAAACGGTGTCTAACCAAACAAAGGTCTTTGCTCGGCAAGAAGTGCTCCGGTACTGTCTACATTGAGCGTTGGTGGCTGGAGTGGAAGCTTCAGCGGGTCCTGGTTCGTGTTTGGATTTGAAGAACAAGCGAAGAAGATAGAGTTCGCGTGCTTTTGAAGTTGGTTTTGGGTATTCAGGTTTTTTTTTTTTTTTTTGGTTCAAGTTTGTAAAGCAGGTTTAGGGTTTGCAGGCTTTGGGTCTTTGGGTTTATTTGGATCAAGCCTGGGTAGTGGCCTCGTCCAATTTTGGCTAGGTCTTGGGTCTTGGGTTAATTAATTTTTTGTTGGGCTTGGGTTCTAGGCCAGAAAAATAATAAATTTCGTTTTTGGGTTTGGGCTTAGTTTAGGCCAAAAGAATAAAAAAGGAATATTTAATTGGGCTTAGATTTAGTTCTGAAACCCAAAAAAAAAAAAAAAAAGAGACCAGTTGACCTATTTGACCGCGTTGATCGGGGTTTGACCAGGGTTGACTTTGACCGTTGACCATTAACCGAGGGTTGACCGCGTTTGACCAAAGCCTTACCCCACGTTTTTCGACGTGCTGAGTCCATTTTTGGGTCTGTTTTTCCAGATTTTGCTCCAAAGTACATGATTAAGGACGGTGTTGACTTTGACCAACAGGTTTGACTTTGACCGGTGTTGACCAAAGTTGATCAGGGGTGTTCCTAAGGTTTTTCGACGTGCTGAATCCGTTTTTGCGATCCATTGAGCCAAATTCCATCCCAACGTGTGAGTTTTGAGCAAACGAAGATGTCTTCCACAGGTGAAAAGTTTGAAATCGAGAAGTTTGACGGGAGAATGAGTTTCAGTCTATCGAGGATTAGATTCAAGGCATTTATGACAATGCAGGGACTTTGGAAAGTCATTGAAGAAGTGATCCCGGAAAAGACGGAACCAGCAGTAAGAGAAGAACTCGAAGCGAAAACCTTGAGTGCAATACATATGTCCGTGACAAATGAAGTATGCGGAGATTCTTTGAGAAGGCATGATTGAGGCTTGGAATACTTTGGTGGAATTGTATGCATCTAAATCTCTCACCAATCGCCTCTACTTGAAGAAGTGATTGTATCATCTTAGAATGAAAGAAGGTACGTCACTAAAGCAACACCTTAATGAGTTTACCTCTTGTTTTATTGCTTTGAAGGATATGAGTGTTAAAATTGATGACAAAGACCAAGCTATGATCGTATTATGCTCCTTACTACCTTCATATATGAACTTTGTAGACACTATGTTGTACGGGGGGGATAAAATTACCTTTGAAAATGTGATTACTTCATTAAAATTGAAGGATCTTCAAACACATATTCCGGGACATAGGGAAGAAGTTCATGGGGAAGGTTTAGTGAGTAGAGGGAGATCGAAGAATAGAGGGGGATTTTCGAGTAGAAAGAAAAGCAAGTCAAGGTCAAAATCAAGAGCAAGGAAGCTACGCTATTTCGAGTGTGGTAAAAAGGGTCACATTAAGAAAGAATGTCCAAAACTGAAAAAGGAAAAGAAAAAGGTGGAGAATTCAGCTAATGTGGTGGAGAGTGCTGACAGTGATGGAGATAACTTGAGTAGTACCGGAGAAGTTTTGACAGTGAGTGGATCACAGTGGCATAATCAATGGATTCTTGATATTGGTGTAACGTTCCATATGTGTCCTAGACGCGACTGGTTCTCTTCTTATTCCAAAAGAGAAGGGAAAGTCTTTCTAGGCAATGATCTTTCGTTGAAGGTGAAGGGAATGGGCATCGTAAATATCAAGATGTTTGATGGTATTACAAGATCTCTCGAGTGTTGGCATGTACCGAAGCTGAAGAAAAACTTGATTTCTTTTGGGCGTTTGGATTCTCATGGATACAAATTCCGAAGTGAGAATGGTGTTTTAAAGATGACCAATGGTGCAATTGTGCTCTTGAAAAGGAACTTGACTGGCGGCCTATATGTCCTTCAAGGTAGTACAGTTACAAGTGTTGCAGCTGTTACATCCGAAGAGAGTGATAATGATACTACGTAGTTGTGGCACAAAAGGTTGGGCCATATGAGCGAGAGGGGATTGACCGAGCTGAGTAAGAGGGATTTGCTTTGTGGATAAAGAACTGGAAAGCTTGAATTCTGCAAGCATTGTGTCTTTGGAAAGCAAACCAGGGTGAAGTTCAGCAAGGGGCAGGAGAACACCAAAGGTACACTTGATTATATTCATTCTGATCTTTAGGGTCCTAATAAAGTTCCTTCCAAGAAAGGTGCCAGGTATTACATCACTTTCATTGATGCATACTCTCAGATGGTGTGGGTTTACTTCTTGAAAACTAAAGATGAGGCATTTTCAACATTTGTCGAGTGGAAGACGTTGATTGAGAAGCAGACTGGTAAACAAATTAAGCGTCTTTGGACTGACAATGGGTTGGAATATTGCAATAAAGAGTTTGATGAGTTCTGCAGGAAACATGGCATTGTGAGACACCGCACATGTGTAAAGACACCACAACAGAATGGAGTTGCAGAACGCATGAATAGAACTCTGGTAGAGAGAGCTCGTTGTATGCTCTCCCAATCTGGTTTGAGTCAAGACTTTTGGGCTGAAACCGTTAATACGGCATGCTACTTGGTGAATAGGTCTCCATCCAAAGCTATTGAATTGAAAACTCCTTTTGAGTTATGGTCTGGTAAGCCTGCTAACTACTCTCGATTGAGAATGTTCGGTTGCCCTACATACGCTCACGTGAAGGATGGAAAGTTAGAGCCGAGGGCAAAGAAATGCATATTTCTAGGCTATGCGTCCGAGAGGAAAGGTTACAGGTTGTGGTGCACAGATACAAAGTCTCCAGGTTTCCTCATCGGCAGGGATATCATATTCAATGAGTTTGCTTTATTAGACCAAGAAAAAGAGAAAGCGGTAGTTGGTTTAGACCACAGTGTCAAAGAGCAGATGGAGGTATTTGCTGATGTTTCAAATGTTCCATCTAGCAATAGTAGCAGTCAAATTCAGCCGACTCAACCAACTGAGGTGCATGATCAAAATGTGCCTGAACAACAGAAGTGTAACATTGCCACTGGGCGAGAAAGGAGACAAATTAGAGAGCCTCAAAGGTACGGATACGATGATCTTGTTGCTTATGCTTTGACTATTGCCGAAACAATTGAAGGACATGAGCCGAATTCATACAAAGAGGCCATATTTGGGAAAGATTTTGCTCAGTGGGTGGGTACCATGAGTGAGGAGATTGAGTCTCTTCAAAAGAATCAAACATGGGAGCTTGTTGAATTGCCTAAGGGACAATGAGTTGTTGGTTGCAAATGGGTTTACAAGAAAAAGGAAGGTACTCCAGGGGTCAAAGGTCCTCGATACAAGGCACGGTTGGTGGCAAAAGGCTATACACAAAGGAAGGGTGTTGACTTCAACGAAGTGTTCTTTCCGGTTATGAAGCATAGTTCCATCAGGGTTTTACTTGCCTTGATTGCTCTTCATGACTTAGAGCTTAAGCAGCTAGATGTGAAAACGGAGTTTTTGCATGATGATCTTGAAGAGCAAATTTACATGAGTCAACCAGAGGGATATATAGTTCCTAGTAAGGAGAACCATATTTGCAAACTGAAGAAGTCCTTGTATGGGTTGAAGCAGTCACCTCGGCAATGGTATAAGAGATTTGACACATTCATGGTAGGTGTTGGATACACAAGAAGTGCCTATGACAGCTATGTGTATCTCAAAAGGCTTCCAGATGGTTCGTTTATGTACTTGTTGTTGTATGTCGATGATATGTTTATTGCTGCTAAAAGCATGTCTGCAATCGACGAATTAAAGAAGCAGCTAGGTGATGAGTTTGAGATGAAAGATCTTGGAGCAGCGAAGAAGATTCTTGGCATGGAGATTCACAGAGATAGAAACGTTGGGAAGCTGTTCTTATCTCAACAGAGTTATATTGAGAAGGTGTTGGAGAGTTTGGGGATACTGAAAGCAAACCTGTGAGTGTGCCGCTTGCTGTTCATTTCAACTTGTCTGCAGATTTGTCACCTAAAATCGAGGAGGAGGTGGAGCATATGTCTCATGTTCATTACTCGAGTGCTATTGGTAATTTGATGTATGCTATGGTGTGCACTCGTCCTGACATTTCACATGCAGTTAGTGTTGTGAGCAGGTATATGGCATTGCCTGGAAAAACACACTGGGAAGCGGTGAAATGGATAATGAGATATTTGCGTGGCACTGCAAATATAGGATTGCTATTTAGCAAGATGACTGGAGATTGCGCGAGATTGGTGGGTTATTATGATTCAGACTTTGCGGGTGACCTTGATAAGAGAAGATCTCTGATGGGTTACGTGTTTACGCTCTCTAGATGTGCTATCAATTTAAAAGCGACATTACAGTCTACTGTGGCATTGTTGACTATTGAGGCGGAGTACATGGTAATTGCAGAAACTGTGAAGGAGGCCATGTGGTTACAAGGCCTGGTTTGTGATCTTGGACTGCAGCAAGATACAAGTACAGTCTTTTGTGATAGCCAGAGTACAATCCATCTGACGAAGAATCAGATGTATCATGAGAGGACTAAACATATTGACGTTAGATATCACTTTATCAGAGATGTTGTGTCACAAGGAATCATATCGGTGCAGAAGATTTCTACCCATGAGAATCTAGCAGATATGATAACCAAGGTGGTTCCAGTCAGCAAGTTCAAGCATTGTTTGGACTTGGTTGCTATTTGCAGTGTGGAGCATTGGGCCCTTAGGGGTAGTTGGCTGCAGGGATAATGGTGTATTGATTGGAGCGAATACGTGCCAAGGTGGAGATTTATTGAATGTGGCTCGTATTCTTGGACAACAAGAATAGCAAATTTCCTTATTATCTTATTGCCTTTTGTAGCACATAATTAATTAGTTACCTTTTCTGCTTAATAGGTTTAGGAAACCTTTGCATTATAAATATGTGATAATACTCATTATGTGGTGTTAGAGAGAAACCAAAGTGAGAGCCTTGTAGCATTTGTGATCAATAATAAAATTATTCTCTGCTGTCCGTAGACGTAGGCTTTAAAGCCGAACCACGTAATTCTTGTGTCCGTTATTTCTTCTCGTATTCTTCGTGTTTGCATGTTTTTCTGCAACATATATATATATAGCAAGAGCTCTGAACCGAGAAATTAGTTATGGAAAAGAATTTGAAATGAAACTCCAAAACAACATAACAATTCTACAAAGGAAACTCTTCTGCAGATCTCAATGCAGTCTTAATTTGTAATTAAAACCTTAACATCAAATCGGCAACGGCGGCAACTGCATTATGGGCTTTAGGAACCCAATAAATTTCTTGTTGGAAGAAGTTAACTGAAAGGAACACTTGGCCCATACAAATTTTAATTATGTTCACAGGCATGCATGTCAGTGTGAGTTTCAGTGTGTGTAAAATGGTGTGTATCAGTGTCTGCATGCGATTATTGAAGAGAAAGAGAGAGATCATACTGAGAAGTGAACTGTTGATGATGCAACAGAAGCTCAAAAGCTGATGAAGAGATCTGCAACTTATATTCAAAACTTTTTGCATTTTCTGCATGAAATATTAGTGCATCAGCTTTGGCATTTTGCATGGCTGGCGACCATTTTAAGTCTAAAGGTTAAGCACAGATGCATATTTCCATTTCAATTTTGAAAGGCAATAATGCTTGTGATATAAGCAAAAGTTATGTCTCCATGCATTCTTCTAATCCCTTAAAAAATTGAGTTCATGTCATGATGACCTCCTCCCTCGCCTTGATTATCTCCACTTGCCCACCTACGTGCTTTTTACGGTTATTTATATTTCTGCATGACATACATAGGAAAGTTAATTTTTGTGCGAATAGACTTGCAAATTATAGAGTTAGTAAACCTATTGATTTTTGAACAATTTTTAACGTTTCTGGACAGTTTCAAATTCTTTTGAAAAATGATAGCTACGAGAGGAGTTACCCGCCCAAAAAGCCTCAGTTTTCAACCTCTTAGGCCTCCAAGAAAAAGAAAAGAGAGAAACATTTAGTGTTAGTTGTAAATCACCTTATAATTAATGGTATAATGTTGTCACAGTGTTAGAATGTTAGAATATTTAGGACTTGTTTAGATTGGTTTTTTATTTTATTTTATTTTATTTTTTTGAGAAAAGTAGTTTCTAAAAGCTAATTTTTTAAAGAATTTTATTTTTTTTAAATAGATAAGTCAAACATTTATTTTAAAAACAACCATAATTTGTTCAAGAAAAAATATTTTTTCATAGAAAAAACAATTTGAACGAGCCCTTAATGTTACTTTATGACGACTGCATGGAGCGTGATCCTCTTTATATATTGCTTTTTTTTTTTTTAACGTGGTATTATTTATTAACCAACGACAATGCTACTTCAACTTTTCTCCAAACAAGTTAGCTTACTTAATTATGACACTTCCTGCAAAAGATATCAATTAAATTGCAAAATTTGTAATAAGAATGATACATATCTTTATTTTGCTCCAATCAAAACTCTCACTTTATAGATAAGAAACCCTACCATGTGAGTTAATCATGAAAAGGTTGCATGAATTTAGACCCTTGGCGTGGTAGGTTAGCAAATAAAAACACAATGATACAGAAATTGATTTATTTCATACGCATCATTAGTTCTAATCAATATTCAAAATGCATCATTATATTTTTTAGAATATAAAATTATAGAGTACCCAAAAAACCCCAAAACAGCCGAATGTGTATTCACCTAATTGCCATAGGCCCAATCCAATTGAGCCCTGAACGGTCCACCTTGCAGTAGAACCCAGATCGGCTCACCTGAATTATAAACTGAGCCCAAACGATTTTTTTTAAAAAATTTTTTGGGTTTTATTTTGGTCTGTTTTTAGTTATTTCCACTAATTAATTGAACTTTTGCGTCTTTTCGATTCATCTAATGGCTCTCGTTACTTCAAGTCCACCAATATCAACCTTAAGAACTTCGACTTCAAATTGCATCTTATTTACACTCACTGCCACCGGCTCTCGACGTTGTCGTTTTGCCGGAGCTCGCAAGTGTCTAAGAGTTAAAGCCACAGCTACCGTTGAGTCTACGGCGTCTTCCGCCGGCAAGCGCGGGGATGATGAGTCACGGAAGCTCCTTCTTGAAGTCAAAGACCTCGCCGCCGTCATCGCCGAGTCCAAACAGCCTATTCTCAAAGGCGTTAACCTCGCTGTCTATGAAAGCGAGGTAACTTAATTCCATTTTATTTTCGTTTCTTTAATCATACTCATGTATCAAAATGTATTAGTGTGTGTGTGTGTGTGTATGTATATTTATTTATTTATTTTATTATTATTATTATTTTTTAAGTATGCCAGCTAAATTGCTCCTTGTCAAATACTAATCGCGAATTTATTATTGGAATATTTGACATGTTCATTCAGTGCATATTTGAAATTTATTCTTTTCTTTTTAATGTTATGTTTTGCATTGAGAATGTGGAAAATGAAAATTAATGGAGATGTGTGTAATTTTTTAAGCTTGATTTCTTTAATTTTCCTTAGTGGCATGGTTAATAAGAAAATGTTTCGAAGCTTGTTAATTGGTTAAGTTCATAATGTACCTTGACCCAAAAAAAAAAAAGTTCATAATGTAGCAAGATTTTTTTTTTTTTTTGGAATTTTATATATTTGTTTGTTTTCAGTTTAACTTAACATTAAGTTACTTAGTGGAATTATTTACTTTGTACGTTGAGTTACAGTGCTACTCTTTTTGTTTGACTAGATTCATGCTGTAATGGGGAAAAATGGTTCTGGAAAGAGCACTTTCGCAAAGGTTGGTTCTTGTTTCTCAATGAGTTTCCGTAGTTTTTGTTGCAGTACTTTGTGAATTATGATCTTATCTTTTTCCTGAATCGCTATAAAATTTTCTCCTAAATAATTCTCTTCATGGTTGATCACTAGTTTGAAGGATTTTCACTGTAGTAAATTTATTGGCATTAGGTTCTTGTTGGGCATCCAGATTATGAGATCACAGAGGGAAGTATTACGTATAAAGGTGAGAACTTGCTTGAGATGGTACCAGAAGAGAGGTCTCTTGCTGGGCTATTTATGAGCTTCCAATCACCTGTTGCAATTCCTGGAGTGAGCAATATTGACTTTCTAAATATGGCATACAATGCTCGAAGGAGAAAACTTGGGCTTCCAGAGCTTGGACCAATTGAGGTAATGATATGTTATTGGAAGTTTATTTCATTTTCTGATTAGTTAAAGCATTCACGCTCTGGACTTTGCAAATTCTTTGCTTTTAAAGTTGAATAACTCGCTTACTGGTGCTTTTTTCTTGCAGTTCTATGGCTACATAGCACCCAAGCTTGAACTTGTCAACATGAAGATAGACTTCTTGAACAGAAATGTCAATGAAGGATTCAGTGGTGGTGAAAGAAAGCGAAATGAGATCTTACAACTTGCAGTATGTGGTCCTTATTGTATATACATTTATGTTATTTGGTTATCCATGAATCTGCATTCTTCTTTTTTTGTTTACTACAACAGTTAAAGCATGTCTATGATGTCAGGACAGTGAAAAAAAGGCCAGGCTCCCTTCGAAAGCTCTATTTGAGAACTAATAATGTGCTGTCTTCTGGTTAGGCATGCATTTTTCCTGATTACCTAATTAAGTAGGCACTTTGGTTCTGTTTTTGGATACACAAAATTTAGTTAAGAACTGAAGGTGGTCTGCAATAGATCTTGAAATATAGGTATCATGTTTCATAAACAATAAGCAAGCTACTGGATTTTGGATCTTTTCAGAGGAGACGTAGTAATTGTTTAACAGATTTCTCTTGTGGACGTGATATTGTTACAAAGAAGTTACTTTCCACCAACTTATGTGTTTATATTTCTTTCTCAATCGTAGAAGGTAACTTATGGATTTGAGTTGTTGAGAAGAGGAATAAATTCCCAATTGATGCTCTGGATGCTACATGTTATCTGTTTGTGCAAAATATTTTGGGTTTAAAAATTGTATCAGTGCAAGCTTAGATCAGTCGTGTTCTTTACAGGTTCTTGGCGCAGACTTGGCTGTCTTGGATGAAATCGATTCTGGTTTAGATGTTGATGCACTTCGAGATGTAGCAAAAGCAGTGAATGGGCTCTTAACTCCCAAGAATTCGGTATTGATGATTACTCATTACTTTAGACTTCTGGAGTTTATCAGGCCAACATTTATCCATGTTATGGTAAGCCAGTTTCTTTTCATTTTTCCTTTTTTCAGAACAAACGAACCACACTGTCTGACAGGATCAACTGAAAAGTATTTTGACTCCCTTTTTCCCTTTTTTGTATGTTTATTAATTGTAAGCTTCTTCGAAAAGAACGTTGTTCCCCCTTATGCTCTTCATTTTTCAAATTAGAGCTCCCTGTAAAACGAAATTCAGTTTTTTCTACCATTTTGACTATTAACTTTCCTTTTGCACTATAGGAGGACGGAAGGATTGTGAAGAGGGGAGATATATCCATTGCTAAAGTTCTTGAGAAAGAAGGCTATAAAGCGATTTCTGGCACCTAACTGCAGGCGAGAGGAGTGGTGTTTGCTCTTTTTTTTTCTCTGCCTCGCACGCATTCTTGAACTTGTATTAACCTTGAAAAATTGCTTTTACCCCCCAGCTCCTTCCTGGTAAATTTTGGCATCCATCTTGCTCTGTCCATGGATTAGGTATATGATGGAAAGAAACAACATGAATCCCAGTAGCTTGTATAAGTTCAAAGATATCATGTATACGGCTTCAATAGAAAGAGGAATAGAGTCTGTCTTAAACGGCTGCAAGCTTTTGTGCGGTGAAAATGTTGTAGTCTTGGCTAAGGTTTGCTCCAGCAATTATTTTTTTTTCGTATACGCGTAATGTTATTTTTGTACGTCGTTTATGTCCTGATGTTCAAAAGGTATCGAAGTCTGCTTTTGTCTTTTTCCAACTTCTGTGGAGCCAGAGAGAAAAGATGTTGTTTGACGCTCTCATCCTTGTTGTTTTTACATTGCTTGATCTCATTATATGCTAAGAAAAGAAAAACTACAGCAAATGGTACCAATAATAAGTTGATGAAGAAGCTGGGCACCAACTAACAAAGCTTAATCGGATTCAGAAATGTAGCCTGCCCACATAAAAAGTGAATAATGAACCTGTGTGAAACTCTTTTTTCTCCCCCACGAAGATCTCACTTTTTGAGAAAATTGTTTCAGCCACTTGAGTTATCTTTTACTTCCCACCTCTATGAAACTCTTTGGATAATAAGGCTTCAGAATAGTATATAGTAACTTTAGCATGATATAAGTCATGGCTCCTAAAGAAAATTCATAACAATCAAGCAAGAATGAGAACGCAAATCATGGTTTCTTCCATGAATAGCTTCTGCATTTCAGTGATGAAGTTGGAGAACATGTCAAAATCAAAGGGTTATCTGCATACATGTATTATTACCAAACTTGAAGATCAGAAAGGAATTCCGCCAAGCGACTCAATGTCACAATCTAATTGTGTCAAACTCATCGTGTGAAAACACGAATTGAGGTAATGTAAAACTTGACCAAGCTATTTGTTAGCGTGTACGCTATGCAGCCTTACACAGCGACCTTTGTTTAAGCCTTCCATGCAACAACTCTTGTACAATGAGAACAAAGAAAACAAAAGGTTCTGGAAAAACTATCTCGAATCACCCTTTTCCAGCTTCTCAATTTCTTCTTGATGCCTTCTTTCTGCTTCTTGAAGCTCCCTCTCCGCATCCTGCTCATCCTCCAGTTGGTCACGATCCTCAAACTCCTTAGTTGCCGCCATTGCTTTGACAACAGGATCCCTCAGTTCAGATATCAGACCACCTCCGATCCTGTACTCTTCCTCATCTCCGACTAGGAATAGGCGTTGATCTGGTCCTTTTGCCATGGGAATGTCTACTGCCAGTAGTTTCATATCATACTGCAAAGAGTCGAAAAGGAACTGCTAATTTAAGAGTGACCAGTTCACGCAACATTCTAGTGAATATAGTACTCCATTTTTGTTATATTCACCACAGCATGCAATTTCATTTAATGAAAACCAATGACAGGTTTCATTCCAAAACATTATCTCCCGGGGTCATCTCCCAAAAATTTCCAATAACCAAAAAAAACATAATTTATTGATTATTTGATAGAGCAAATCCATTTTTATAGTTGCTTATCCCTTTTTTGGTTTCTGATATAGTGTGAATGCTTGACAACTCTATATTTGCTCCAACACACAGTTTATTGAGACACCAGTGAGCAAGTTGCAGCAGCTATAGTACATAAAATACACACTTCAGCAGTATCACTTTTCTTTTTCCTTTTTCTTTATCCTATTCTGAATATTGCTCCCAGTATAATCTCATCATTTTGTTCCTTGTGTGAGGAAGTTTAAGCAGGAAAAGATACACCAACTTAAGCCATCTAAGGAGGAATTTAATTTTGCTTGACCATAAAAAGAACAGAAAAGGGGGTTTATTGAGATCAACCTCGCCTTTCTTATTTTTGACTTCCACGCTCACTAGCCCTTTCCTCTCAGAACCTCGTATCGGAAAAATAAGAAAACATCTTTTGCCCCTGAACCTTGGCTTGAAGTTCTTGAGAGTAATTCCACCTCCTGACATCACATATGCTCTTAAGTCTGTCCCTGTTAATGGAGCACCCATGATCTCAAGAATTCCAGCCGATGTGTTAAGTCTCCTCATGGCCATTCTGTAAACCTTATCTGGGTTGATGGTGAATCTTGAACGAAGATACAAACCCTAACAAAAGCAATAATCACTGGCAATGATTGAGTAATGGAGAAAAAGGAATACAAATTTTGGGCAGCCATTTGAACAGTGTATCATATATAATCGCATGGATATCCAGATTTAATTTTAGAAAAAAATTATCAGTTAAAGCAGAATCCTAGACACTACTACTCAAACCTGTTAATTGAAACCGAAAAAGAAAAGGAAAAACTGCCTCCTATAAAGCAGAATGTTTTGTGAGTCTTGCATGTTAAACCAGAAACCTAAACACATTTTTAGGACCAAGAAGGATTAGCAAATTTTTAGGACCAAGAAGGATTAACACATTTTTAGGACCAAGAAGGATGCTGAAATATCAACAAATTACTTATCACTAAGCAGAATGGTAGCGGTAACAAGATAATGCAGACTGATACAACATTTCAAATTGTAATGTTTGCATTCCCACCACATTCTACAGGTTGCAATGGACTTTTGAGATTCTAAAAGAGCCACATCAATTTCATTAGACTTCTTTTTCCCATTCTTTCTTCGTTTTTCTTTACCCCTTGAAGCCACTATTTAAGGTGGTTGTTGGTGAAAAAGAGAGGAGGAAATCACACTTCCGACCGCTACCTCAGCAGCTAACTTTTATTTGCAGATACACCATACAAGATTAAGCTGCCTGCTAAAAGTTTACTAGGGCATGGACTTATTAACTACTAAGCAATACAACTATGTATATACTTGTTGCTCAAATTTTGTACCGGAAGTAACAATTCGTCAATTCCTATCACCAAACAACAGCATCAGACAATTCAAATTGCTTACGGAATGATTCTAACGAAATAACTCCTGTTTACTTTTTCAAGATTGAGCTAAATCGAAACATTACAACCTCAAACTAAGTTGCCTATTGCGGATAATACTTATGTACATTACTTCCAAATCATTCTAACGATACGCACATTGATCGAAGCTCAACAAACATATTCAACTCAGAAAATCAAGGACTCGGGCATATTAACTGGTACATAGATAAGCAAATATACAATGCCAGTGAAAAACAATTATTGCGTGCTTGTGAGCAAAGAGGAACTCACGGCAAAGGCGACGATAGCAGTTGAGAGAGCAAGAAATCCATACTTAGCCATGCCTTCAGATAACCCAATAAAAGTATTAGCAATACCAAACAACACCCTCCAAAGCAAAATGCAAACCATCACCCCTCCTGCGCCAATAAGCACCAAATAATTCCTCTTCCAAAACGCCTCAATCTGCAAACCCACAGCCTCCTTATACCTCGAAAAGCTACTTTTCACAGCCTCTACTGGCTTATTCACCACATTCTTAGCAAAACCCCCACTCAGCTTACTACCCAAATCATGATTCTTGAAGGAAAAGTTCCTAAACCCCAAAAAATTCCTAGCTGAGGAAAGATTGGCTTTTGGGTCCAGCTTTTGCAGAATTCTTGAAAATGAAGGTGATGGTGATGAGGAGAAGTGGGATCTTTGTGAATTTGCTAGCCATGGTGAAAAAGTGGGGTTTTGTGCAAGTTTTGATTGATGAGATAGAAAAACAGATATGCCAGTGGGAGGATTTGAGCTTGTGGGTGGTGATGGCTTTGGTGAAATGTGAAGATGGTGGCATAGGTACCTGCTGATGAATCTTGATGAAGAGGCTTTTGACATTGTTTGTGTGTGTGTGTTTGTGTGTGAGGGGATTTGGAGTGAGCAGCAAGTCAAAGAGAATTCTTAAGGAGAAAAAAAAAAAATTATGGAAAGAGAAGAAGCAAATGTGTCACTGCGTTGTCATGGTTAAACTTTGATCACCATTTTCTTGGCCTACCCCAGCTTAGGCGTAAAACGATGCTTCCATGGTCCGTGCCCTAATAAAATTAAAATTAAAATTAAAATAGACATAGTTATAATAAAATAATTTAAATTATTATGTATAAAAAATAAATTATTATATTAATACTTCACTGTTGCTGATTTTTTTTTTTTATTTCGATGTTGTTCTTAATTTACTTGAGATACTTACTAAGGATAGACAAAAGTTTTAAATTATAAAAAGATTCTTTTCCATTGCAATTAGTTGCAACTCTTTTTCCACTTTTGACATGTGAGTTTGATATTCAAGGAGAAAAATAGTATGTTTTTGAATAAAAAATGTAATGTGTACCTGCAAACTTGAGCTCAAAATATGTTTGGATTCTTTGCGTTTGTTTTCATAAGCACAAAAACATATTATGGTTGCCTTGATTGTGAAAGATAATTTTTGTGATCTTACCTTATTTTGTTAAATTTTCACGACTTCTTCTTATCTTCTTTTTTTTTTTTTTTAACATTTTCAATAAGGGAATGAGTAAAGATCACTAAATTTGCAGGAGATTTCAGTTTGAGAAACTATAAGTCTATATCCATTTATTATTTAAATAAATATACTTTTTTAAGGTGGCTTTGCTCTAGATATTAAAAGGAATAAAAGGAAAAAGAAAAAAGAACACATACCCTTTGGAGCAAAAACTTGCTCTTGAATATGAAAGGAATGCAACCCTTGCAAACGAGCCCAATTTAAGCCCACAAATAGAAAAAGTCCAAGAAGACCGAACATTACCACCACGCACACACTCAAATTAGTGGGCTTCACCGTATGCCACGCGAATCCAACAAGAGAAGCAACAAACGACACATTCTTTCTTTTCTTTTTTCCTTTTTCTTTCTTTGGCTCTTTTGAATCAAACCAAGGAATTATAAAACACAAATCACAAAATTGCGACAACAACAAACAAACATAACATTACAACACAAAAAAGAAAAAAACAAAGGGCCGAATTTTCGAGAACATCAATTTGACGGTTGGATGACAAAAAATAAAATTAGTATGAAATAAATACTATAAAACGGAAAAAGAATGTACAAGTCTAATGAATCATTATAAAAAAAATTCTATCTTGATTTTTATTGTGCAAGAAAAAATAAATATAACAAAATTTAGTGTTCAAATGACATTTTTTTCACCTTTAGTATAAGTGATTTAGAAATCAAAATTTACTAGTTGCATAAACTCTTTTGAAGTGAAAAAATAAATATATTAAATATTTAGTGATCAAATTATACGTCTCTTTTTGTTAGTGTGAGTAAGAGCCTGTTTGGATTGATTTTTTTTTTCTTAAAAAAATTATCTTGAATTTGTAATAACTATTTAATTTGATTTCTAAAAAAATTAAAACTCTAAAAAAAAATTTAAATACAACTTTTTTAAAAACTAAAATTTTTAACTTATTAAAAAAAACTATTTTTTAAAAAGGGTAAAAAAACTACTTTTCAAAATAACCAATCTAAACGACCCTAAGGCTAAATCTAACAATCAATTCACGGCAGCCATGGCCTTTTGCGTCCCTTGGAGTGGAAAACAAAAATATAACAAGGACACGTCACTGCCTGGATAGGGTCTTCTACATGCGTGTCCTACATTGAATAAATTATTCTGCTCCATTCTTGATTCTTCTTACTCAAAAGAAACTAAAACATCTCAAACACAAAATCCAATCTCGAAGCTGAAGACATGAAGATCCTTCACATCCCATGTTTGGAAGACAACTATTCCTACATGTTTGTTTATTTTTCAATTTTTTTCCTTTTTCTTCTAGCGACTAACTCTTAAATATGCCCCAAAAGATATTCATTATGCACATAATATATATACACACACACACACACATATATATATGATGTATGTATATGTTGGTTGCAGGATAATAGATGAAACAACAGAAGAAGCAGCAGTAGTGGACCCGGTTGAGCCCCATAAGGTTGTTCGCGTTGCTCAAGAGAACGGGGTTGATCTCAAGCTCGTCCTCACCACGCACCACCACTGGTCTATTCCCCATTTCTCTTTTTAGTTATTTTTTGTTTGGTTTATGTTAAATTTGATTCAGTAGCATTATTTGATTGTTATGATAATACATACAACAGTATTTTTGTTAGCCAATCATGTTATTTGTTAATAATTGCTCTGTTAATTTGCACCTACAGTCTTGAAATAGGATGGTTTAGTTTTGTTTCTTGTTTAAAATGTTACTTTTAAAGTCTTTTTTGTTTATGGTATTGAGGGATGGTTATATATTGTGGTGATAGGGATCATGCTGGTGGCAATGATAAGATAAAGCAGTTGGTGCCTGGGCTTAAGGTTTATGGTGGATCAGTCGATAATGTGCAAGGGTGCACCAATAAGGTTGAAAATGGTGATAAGATGTCATTTGGAGCTGGCATTAGTATACTCTCGCTTCATACTCCTTGGTGCGCGTCTATAATGCTCTCTTCCTTTTTCTGCTTTTATGTTCCTGATTTGGTTTCCGCTGTTTTCGCGTGTGTATCGCAATTGTTATCTACACATTGCTTATCTCTTATTAAACCTAGCATTGGTTGATTGACTCTCGCCTTTGTTTGTTCGACAAGTTTTTGCTTGAGTTGTGTTAGCAAATTATAAGGAAGTCAATATTACACATTAGTTTGGTCCGACTAAGAGTGCCTCATAATTGTAAAAGACTGGAACATGCATGACTAAGAATGCTTTAAATGTAAAGACTAGACTCTATATAAGATTTACATTTGCATTGTTGTGGAGTACGGTTAGATCAGCTACATCTGAATATGTCTTTTATATATAAAGAAAGTGTATATGCATGACCTTTGTCCTTGCGGCACTTAAGAACCTGTCACATTCATCTTGTCTGACGGATATGCTGGTTAACTAACTACCATGGTACTTGGAAATTTACTGCTTTTTGTTGTCATAATGTGGAGTAGCTTTGATTTTTCCTCTGCTGATTGAATTGCTTTTGCCAGCCATACGAAAGGTCATATAAGCTACTATGTGACTGGCAAAGAGGGAGAGCATCCTGCTGTTTTTACTGGTGATACATTGGTAAGTAATGTGGTTCCATCTACTGCACAAATTTCCTGCAAATATTTAGTTACAGTCTTGTCATTTCTGTAATTAAGAAACAGATTCAGATTTATAGGTCAGGATAGGATGGGATATGGTGATCGAATGACTCTATTCAGATTTTAAATGCATCTATCAGACTAAAGAGCAGTTGTTATATATGGGATTAGGAACATTACTGCTTCTGTTTCTTCCCCTAAATATACTTTCAAGGTTACTGCTTCTGTTTCTTCCCCTAAAAGCTCAGACTTCGCTTAGCTTAACTGGGGTCCTAGTATTCGTTCAGAGATGTGGGTCCTTTAATTTCCAGATATTATGCAATTTTTGGCCACTAGAAGTTAAAAGGCCCTGTGGCTGCCTTCTTTGATATGCCGGTTTCTTGTTAGTAAAAGGATTTTCTTCCACTTTTCCAGGCTTCTTGAAAGGCCTTGAAGTAATATTTGATTGGATATTGTTAATAATATCCCTTTCGGTATAATCCATTTAATGTTTGAAAAGATTGATATAGATCATTCTTTCTCCTTCCCCATTGTCTTCAGTTCATTGCAGGTTGCGGTAAATTCTTTGAAGGCACTGCAGAGCAGATGTACCAGTCACTATGTGTGACATTGGGCTCATTACCCAAGCCAACTCGAGTGTACTGCGGCCATGAGGTATACATGAGTTTTTAATATTGAAGATCTCTGAACTACGTATTCTGCAGAATACATATTACTTATAGATAGATAAGACTTGAAGAGACTTCACCACCTATTTTTAATTTTTCTTACAAATGTTACCGAAAGCATTTGTAATTCACTTTTAACAGTGAAAAGACTAGTGAATGCATGAGCTTTCTCTAGGTCATGGCCACCAATGTATTTGTGTGGGAATTGACCTGCTATTGCCAGATGGTCATCACTTTCATTCCTTTACCCTAACAAGGACACCATTCCTCGTCTTCACATTCTTGACGTCAAATATTTCTAGTTATAGCAAAAATAAAAATAAATGAAGTTAAAAGAGTTCCGAGCTTGTAGTTCTGTTGCCGATCTGTGGTGCACCATCAGCAAATGATTTCATTTCATTTCTGCGCGTTCTCTTGAAGTTGCCGTCGTTCGTCACAGTTTGCTGAATGACTCAGGAAAAGAGCAACTCATTGTCAGATTACATTGAATTCCATGTGAAGATATATGCTCAGATCTCTGGGCCTATTTTGCTTGTTTGAAGACACAAAGCTCGTTCTTGATGTATGCAAATAACGGAAACCTGTTACCCTGGGTTGATATATCAACTTTGTCCTTTGCTTTTTTGGCTTTTTAATGTTACGGAAAGGGCGCTGTAGATATTTTTCTTGACTTGTTGAGCTGTTTTTCTAAAATGAGTTCAAGTTGTGTCAGTGCTCCTTCGAAAATTTTCTGCTAACCGCCATGTCATGCCAAGCAATAGGTCTCACATAAGGTTTTAAATGGAGCAATAGTCTAAATTTGCATTGACAATCCAAATTCCATACACCAAACGTTTTTCTGTTCTGTTCTGTGCTTTTTCCCTGGAGGCATTGGAACCAGCAAAGGACTTATGGTTATCTGCTTTTTACTTTCATTACTACCTCGCAATTATATTTTCTGAGTATTAGCTTTTGATGAATATATGTGTATGATGAGGATATTCTAATTTTTCTTCTGTTGATACCACAGTATACAGTAAAGAACTTGCAGTTTGCATTAACTGTTGAACCAGACAATGCGATTATAGCAACAAAATTGTCATGGGCTCAGCACCAAAGGAAGGGAGGCCTTCCAACAATTCCATCAACCATTGAGGAAGAGTTGGAGACCAATCCATTTATGCGGGTTGATCTCCCGGAGGTTCAGGTACCACCATTTGTTCTCTGGTTTGAAGTCCTAATCGTATATTTTCATGCATGAGCAAGCAACATGTAAAGATTGCAATTTACTTCTCTTGTTTGATATCTACAAGAAGAACACCTTTAAATGGAGGCATTCCTATATTTTGCAGGAGAAGGTTGGATGCGACTCACCTGTTGAAGCTTTGCGGGAGATAAGGCAACGGAAGGACAACTGGAGGGGCTGAAGAAACAATCTTGATGTATGTTGTTCAAACTCTTGGTCAATAATTGTGGATCTGTAATGAAATGGAAGTTATGGGCTAAAGTTCAGGTGGACCTTAGTAAATGTCATACCTCTGTGATGAAATCTGGAGGTTTCTGAGTCCCAACTCTTATAGGTTCCATGTTTGTGATAAAGATCAATCATCATTTACTATGCTGAGGTTAAAAATGTTGTATGGAGCCATGTGAAATATTTTGTGGCAGAAAGCTCTGGACCTCTCTGTAAATTGTCATTAATATGCATTCATTGCATGGGAAATGCTGCCTAATTGCACGGGACAACGTTGGACCAACATTTATAATATTATGAGGAGATTCAAGTCCGTTAAGTCTACTCTTAGGCGTAGTTCAGCATGCTTCCACTTTTTCTTGATTGTAAATGTGGAATAAATGAAGAGCTTCGACTTTAGAGTGGCTTATGACTTAAGCGTGTAGATTTGATCATAATCTCTATTTGGATATGGAGAAGCTACGTCACGGACTAAATCGAGTGCTACTAGTTCTGCTTTTGAATTATTTCTTGGTGTCTTAAAGTCTACTCTTTAGTCGGCTAAGACATAATGATGCTTGGTAAATAAGCGCACCAAATAAAAGTGATTTTCTCCAATGATTCTTGTTTTTACTTGCCCCTGTTATTTGTAGATGGTGTTTTTAGATCACAAACATGAGGTAATGCGCATGAGCTTGGATGCACTCTCATGTTTCAGACGAAGTATGTGTTTTGAGATTTTGACATCTATAACAAATTAAAGTGATTTTTTGAAAAAGATTTCCATCCTAAAGAGGGAAAAAGAAAATTTTGTATCTTCGTGCCAGCTGCATGGTGAGAAAGCTTGCTATGCAAATTTGGGGTTTTCCAAATGATCACTGTTCGAAAATGACAATTTATTGCTGGTGATTTATTAATTGGAAACAGGTGAGCTGGGTATCTTTCATTGCCTACGAAGATGGCCTTCTTTTTATTCCGCATATTCGAGTTTTCAATTATTCATTTGTACCAATCATCAAATGTAAACGCAATGATGGATCTTAACTTTTTATTCATTAGATAATGAAAGATGTATTTTTTTTTTTAATGCTTGTACAAATAATAATTAATTAAAATAAATTAATTTTTTTTTCAAACTAAAAAAAAAACATCTTAAATATTTGTAAATGCAATTGAAACTAATTTTCAACGAGGAAAGTTCTAATATGTAGACAAATTTCTCTTACGTTTCACACAATAATACGGTGTCGGATATTCCGAGCTATTCTCTTGATATATTGAAAGAAAGAAAGGAAAAGAAGTCAAACATGCCTGCCTGGTCTGCAAGGAGGAAACTTCATGCTGCAACCCTCAACAAACAAACCATTCTATAATTTTTATTTTATTTTAACCGTGAAAATTTCATAATTCCGTGCTCTAAAATAATATTCATAATTGACTTCCACAATAAAATAGTGTGTATACATATATATATAGTAAGTAGTATTAAAAAAAATAAAAAATTATGCAAATTGATCCCTCGTTATTGTTCTGTTAATCTTAGGAAAAATCTCAAGTGGCAGCTCAGAGTCCACCAGAAAACATTGCACAATCCGTCAACGGTAACAACTCTTGGGGAGCCAAATGTCAAAACTGCCCCTCAATGTCAAGATATTTTCTAACAACCACAATATCCACACTAAATTAACGAATAAATAAGTTATGTTTTATCTTAATAATATATATAATATAAATAATATATATAGGTTGTAGTAGCAAATACCTCAAGTGGGTCCCACAGGTAATAAACCACTTCACTGCTCTGACTTTTCTCCTCCTCCTCCTCCTCCTCCTCCTTTTTTGAACATTTCATCTCTCTCGGCACAAAATCACTTACCCTTCCGCATACATATACACACACACACACATATATATACTTACACACTCATATATACTGACATATATATATATATACAAACATATATATTGGCTTTTCGTTGATTATCGTTCATCTGAAAAAATCAAATGGAAAGAAGTGATTCAAGAAGGGAAGCGGAAGGGAATTCGAATCCGCCGTCGCCGAGGGAGACGAGTTCGAGCTCCGGCAGAATCCATTTCCCTCCCCTCCGTTATTTCCACTCGCCTCTCTCCTCCTTGCTTGAATACTCCGGTTATCTCCGGCTCCGACAGGAAAATTCTGGTTCGGAGCCATCGACTTCCTCTCAGAACAATCCGATTGCTTCTGATCCGACCACAATTCATGGCCATAACGGTAATTGTCTTAATAGTAATGATAACAATGGGGAGGTGGCGATAAGGATAATCGGCGGGTCGTCGACGTCTGCTGCGGCGGCGGGGGATGGTGATCGTGACGAGGAGGAGGCAGCGGCGGCGTTGGTGGATGGTGGTGCCGAGGCCGTGGGAGGGAGCAGCTTAGGGAGTGACGAAGACAATAACAATAATAATACTAATAACAATAGTAGGGAGAATGCGATTCAGAGGTATGATATACAACAAGTGGCGAGGTGGATTGAGCAAGTTCTTCCATTTTCCTTGCTCTTATTGGTTGTTTTCATTCGCCAGCACTTGCAAGGTAAAAGCTTTTTCTTTTTCTTTTCCTTTTCATTTAAATTTTCGTTTAATTTCTTGCCGAGTCTTGATTTTCTGGTTTTGTGTGTAAAACAATTATCTATTTGTATTTTGAGGTAGGAGGAGTGTAACGTCCCTTAGAATTATTGTTTTGTAGTACGGCTTTTACCTCTCTTGTAACCAAGAAAAAGAGAAAAAACTGTGTCTTATGATTTTTATTGGCTCCGATACTTCCCTTACCTGGGCATAACAGCGGCTCTGTACACCTGGGATGTCCTTTATAGCTTGACTGCAACCAAAGACTTGTATAACCAATTGGTTTAAAAGGGGTTTTGTGTAGGATGTATTTTTGGGGTTACTTGAGTGGAAAATTCGTTAATGAATAAAGGATGAATGGATCTTGCTCAGCGTATTTCTGTAACAAGGCTTGTTCAGAGATTTTGCATTTTGAAGGAGTCGTTGTGATTACACCATTTGATTTTGGTATTCTTTTGGCAATATCTATTTTCACTTTGCTATGTCTCATTTGGAACAAAAATTTTAAGAAGAGCTTAACCTTGACATTTTGTAATATCAATGATATGTCTTGAACCCTAAATTCCTCCATTTAAGCCCTGCCAGATGATAGGGAGGAAAAAAAAAAAACTGCCAGGTAGCATCTAGAGCAAGGCTTTCCCAATGACATAGAGAATCTAATTTAACAAAATTCACATTATCTTGGTATTAGGGTACGTCTATGGAGCTGTAATCTGCTCCTAGTAAATCTGTCTTGACCTGAATTAGTTGAATTGCTGCAGACTAGTCTTGGTGAGTGCTGCTGCTTTTGTATTAATTTCTTGATTTTGTCACTGAATGCATACTGTTGATCACTAGAAGCCTTAAGCATGCCTGCCATAAAACATGTGGTGGTTGCTGAAGCATACCTTGTCATATGAATGTGCTAGGATAGAGTAAGGAATAGAAAGACCAAATCAATTTGACAGGAGAATTGCTGTTCCATGTGAGAGTAATCGTCTTCTTTGTTGTCCATTTGCTAGTTCTTAATGGGAGCATCAATTTATTGAATTAGAAAAATGATCTCTAATTTGCAACCATATAGGCTGTAATGTAACAAAAGTGCTGTCTTTCCTGTTGCCTAAAAAAAGTGGAAGTAGATTCTTTTTCAGTTCACTTTCTGACATGATGTCTTTACATTTGGGAAATGTTGGGTTGTAGGATTCTTTGTCACAATCTGGATTACTGCTTTCTTGTTCAAGTCCAATGAAATTGTTCGGAAACAGACAGCTCTGAAGGTAGGGATCTACACCTTTTCTTGAGTTCATTTTATAGTTCAAATGCTAATAAATCCAGACGGAAAATAACTTAAATCAGTGAAAAGTTGTGGTGCTCATCAACAATTGGTGGCTCCTGCAGGGGGAGAGGAAGCTGGCCGTCCTTATTGGTTATTTTGTGGTTTTCGTACTTCATGTCTTTGGCTTCTATTGGTGGTATCGCAATGGTGATCTTTACTACCCATTGTTCATGGTTCCTCCAAAGGCCATCCCACCATTTTGGCATGCGCTTTTCATCATCCTGGTAAATGGTATGATATTTATCCTTTTTAGTCACTTTTGCGGCAGATATAGTAATTAGCATATATTTCTGTCTTGGGAGTTTGTCCTTTAAGTATTTTCCTTTTTTTATTGTAGATACAATGATGCGGCAAGCTGCAATGGCTTTGAAGTTAGTACTGCTAATGTATTACAAAAATGGCAGGGGCCATAATTTCCGAAGACAGGTACCATCTCCCTGAAAAATATGATAGGTACTATATGGTAGGATAATTCTCCAACTCCAGATATCTGATAAGTGTATTGTTTAGGGTCAAATGCTGACTCTTGTTGAATACACATTGCTGCTGTACCGGGCGTTATTGCCCACTCCTGTCTGGTATAGATTCTTCTTAAACAAAGAGTATGGGAGTCTTTTCTCATCACTGACAACAGGGCTGTATCTGACGTTTAAGCTTACATCAATTGTTGAGAAGGTAAATTGACTCCTATTACCTGATTTCCACTTACTTTCTACGTGCCTATGGCTTTCTTTACTTATCTTTGTTCAACCTCCAGGTTCAGTCTTTCTTTGCCGCTTTGAAGGCATTATCGAGGAAGGAAATCCACTATGGATCTCATGCCACACCAGAACAGGTATGTCATAGGTTTTGGCCTTCGGATTTATTGAGCTGCTTCATTGTGTTTGCATTATGTTGTAAACAATGGAGTGAAGAGCATTTATCAAAGACAATCACATTTCTACTTTGTGAATCATTTTGTATAGGCAGCTTCCTGGCTTAAGTAATTTGGCCATGTTTGTCATTAGGATCTCGAAGTAATGTATAGTGACCTGCAATTATTTTCTTAGAGATGATACTTGTTTTGCATGCCCTCTTTAACTTCTTGGTCTTGCAACCGCATTCAACTAGATGTTACTGCATTGTTGGATATTCCACTGTTGGCACTAGCAAATATATTTTCCTTCAGGACCTTTTCTCGTTAGCTTTTTAATCGGTCGGCATGCCCATGATCACTTTTAGGTTTGCTACAGTATTGTGGTATCTAATCGTAAATGATTTGCGTGTAATATTTCCTTCCATGACATTACAGGACAAATCAATTCTCTTTTACTTAATGCAGGTAAATGCAGTGGGAGATCTGTGTGCTATCTGCCAGGAGAAGATGCATACCCCAATTTTATTGAGATGCAAACACATTTTCTGTGAAGACTGTGTTTCAGAATGGTTAGTGTTTTACGCGCAATTCTTGATTATATGGTGCCAAATTAAGCCTTTTTATTTGCATCTTGGTCGTTATCATAGTTTGCAATATGAAATATTCTCTGGGATTTGAACTCAAGTTATCATTTTTGGGGGTAGTAATTTCAACCTTTTGAGTTACTCTCTAATCCCTTTTTCAAGTTTCAAGTTAACTGAATGGGATGAGAGATCACCTTGCCAAACCTTACATGGCCTAGTCCAATGTCGAAGTCCTCCGGAGAACTTCCAGTAGTTCTTTAGTAGGGAGGCAACAGGGCCTAAGTGCTTTTTTTTGGACATAACATAGAAAGTTGTTTAGCCCCTTCTTTTGGCCTTAAAATTTCTTAAATTTTCATCATTGCTCCTTTGTAGCTGTAACAAGGAGTTGGGATAAGAAGCTTTACGAGAGAGGATAGAGAGAAGATTGCTTTGGATGTCAACTAATTTTGTCAAACGAAAAACTAATTGACTGCAACTTGTTTCCTCTGTGCTGTCTGCTGGTTCAACATGATACAAGTAGTATTTTGAAGGAGACTGACCACCAAAGAAAGAGGATTGAGTTATAAAATTTCCACTTCGGCATGCAGATGCCAAATCAGTTGAATTGTTGCTTATGTGGGATAGCCTTTGATCCAAGGAACCCTCACATGCGTGATGTGTATACTATTTTTGATGTTTGTGTCATTTTCTTGTTGAAGTCTGTTAATCCTGATCTGGTGACCGCCTATCTTCTTTGCAGGTTTGACAGAGAGAGAACTTGCCCATTGTGCAGGGCCCTGGTGAGACCAGCCGATCTGCGGTCGTTTGGTGATGGATCAACTAGCCTTTTCTTCCAAATTTTCTGAAGCTTCCGGTCTTTCGAAGCACAGAATGACTTTATATTTGCTTTCTGGTAACCCATCATATTCAGCATAGTTAGCAATGAAAACGACACAACTTTGGCTCACCTGATATGATGTCTGGAAGGTAGCTACCAGCAGATTGCACCTAGTAGCACAATGTAATTGATGAATGTAATGCACGCCTTTCACCTGGCAAAACGACTAGAATGGATTCACTGGACGAGCATGTATGTAATCCAATTTCCGCGGTACATATCTTCACGGGAAAGAGAATGAAGAAGACTCTCATAATACCCCCTTTTTAAGTAACAGCTGTACAGTATAACACTGCTCTTTTTTATACCTTTTCCTTGCTGTTTCTCATTTCCTATTCTCATTACGCATAACTATAGATGTACCCTTCTTGTGCTGGATGCTGAAAAAGTGTAAAAGAAAGTGAAAGGTGTTAAAAAGAGTTCATCCAAATCTGCTCTCTATTTGATTGTGGTTGATGCTGCTGTAGTTTATCACTTCTTCTTCTTCTTCTTCTCTCTATCTCTCTCTCTCTCTCTCTCTCTCTCTCTCTCTCTCTCTCTCTAGCCTGAGTGCTTTTCTTTTTCCTATGTTTTATTCTTAATGTTGCAATGGCTGATGTTTATGCCACATTGAGAAGTAATATACGTGTTCTGAAATAATGGAGATTAAATTAAAAAGGCTTGACAATTATGGAAACTTAGTGAAATTGCCCATGTTGTCCTCATATTCCAAAGTCATCAGTCTATGACACATCAATTGAATACTAATACGTTTAAAATTATTTTAGAGGGGGAAAAAACTTCATTTAGGATTCAAAGTTGCTCTAATATGGAATTTAGGGTCCGAATTTCAAGATTTTTAATAGAACAGTTTTGAAAAATGGTACTTCATGTGTCCTAATTAATAGTGTAGTTAATAACCTTACATGGCATTTTTTTTTCCTTGCTACTCTTTCGTGGTGCTTTCGTGGTGCTCTTCCATTTTTCCAGTCTCCTAGATTTTTATTTTTTTTCAAATGCATATAGAAACAACATCTGGATATCTTATATTCATTAACTACATAAGAAATTTATTTATTTATTTATTATAACAGCTCCAAACTGAAAAGAATTCCAAACTGAAAATTTCCTTGAATCTAGAGTTTTAGCTTTGCTCTCTTACAGATGAAAAAAATCTCAAATACAATTTCCAATTTTGATAACTCTAATTTCCTCTTAAAAAATGTTACTCACCAGTCCTGATTTGGTATCACATAGGGAAAAAAAAATCTATGCAGTAGTTGCAATAAAGAAATATCACATAGGAACTATAAGAAGAAAGAAAATGTCACGTAAGAGTTACAGAAGTAAAGAAATACCAAAGAGACTCAATAAAAAAATGTCATCTAAAAATAAAAACTAGAACCATTAGTTAACAATATATAAAATACTCTTTTTTCTTTTGAGTGTTGGTACCATTCTATATACTACAGATTTTAAAACTAAGATCAAAATATTAAATGAGATCAAGCTCAAATCTTAAAATGATATAGTACTCTAATTAATCCTTTTGAAGTTTAAAATACCTTGCTACTCTTTTGACAACGGCTCCCTTGGGGCAAAGGTTTGGCAAAAGCCACAAACTGGTTTATTACAGTTTTGCTGGTTGGTTGCTCTGATATCTAGAAGAAGAATGTGGAACACCAACTATTTCCACTTACAGGGTGGGTAGACACCCATTGGAACCTGCCTTTCTGTACCATTTTACGTGCAGTGGAGCCTACATTTTACGCTCTCCATCTTTAAAGGCAGCACAAACACAATACCCAGACACACACACACACACATATATGGACTCGTTTAAATTGGTTTTTTTCAAAAAGTATTTTTTATTAATTTTTTGGAAAAAAATGTTCTTTAAAGAAAATAAAAAGTTTGACTTCTAAAAGAAAATTGTATTTAAGTGCTTTTTTTTTAGAATTTTAATCTTTTTAAAAGCGTAGCAAATAGTTATTATAAATAAATAAATAAATATTTTTAAAAAAATTATTTGATTTTAAGAAAAAAAAGAGTCAATCGAAATAAATCCTAAGTCTGCAAACACATGATATCCCTTCTGAGATTCACATGCTGGCAAGCCTGATATATTTTACCTGACAAGCTTGATTCTTTTGTTTTCTGCTCGTACTTAAGAAAAGGAAAAAAAAAAAGGGGTAAATTCTGGGGACCCGATGACAACTTATAATGTTCCTTGACTGTACAACAACATCAAAAACTTGCCCCCTATTGTTGAAGATAATTCTTGCCCATTTCTTCTCTGCAACTCCTCAGTCATCACTCTTCCATTTATTAGCATACTTTTGCGTCCATGCAAATATTGCGTACAGCTATAAACACACTCCATTTGATTGTTAGGGGTTTTTGTGCTAAAATCTAGACGAGTATTTGATGGATTTAGTACCTGTAAGATATAACTTTTTCCATCGCGGAGGAGACAAAATTACTTTTTCCTTTGAGCGCAATGAGTGTTTCAAGTCGGATTAGAACGCGACTAATTCTTATCAAGTTAAGGACAATAAAGAAAAAGGCTTCTCAATAAGTTCATTTTTTTAAATTTAAATTCGTGTTCTTTTTTTTATAATAGTAAAACCGTTACTACTTTACCACCAACTTACCAGTGAGCCAAAATATTTTAAATATATAATAGGGAGATAAGATTATAGTGTCTCTAAACTCTCTAGCTATTTAAGGGGTTGGTGTTATATCCAAAATTTTAGTTCATTATTCGACTTAGTTTTCATTCAACTTTCTTTTTCTTCTTTTTTTTTAGTTGGGGGAGGGCCGCGGATCACAGAGAATCGTACATATCAATATCGATTCAATAATGGAAACTGATGAAGCCATGCCATATTTTCCAAATAACTAAGAATAAAATACTCACAGGTGTGTACTCCTTTTTCTCCCACTTGTTCTGTTCACTATTTGATAATTTCGGTCAAATGAAATTTTTTTCGAACAAATAACTATTATTATAATAAAGTTCAAAGTACAAAATAAGAAGATCAGTGCTTGACAAAAAGGGAAAAGATCAATGGTATTTTTACCTCATGTGATAAAGAATGTCATAAATAGGAAGATAAGTGGAAAAATTTTTCTTTTTGTTTCATCTTTTATTGGGTCAGTCTCCTATGGCTATTTGCAATTTTTTCCATATACATCATCAACCCTGTAATACAAAAAAAAAAAAAAAAAGATCCTTGAAAAAATTGATGCAGATTGATACTAAAAGATATGTAAATTGGTTATGATAACTTATTATAATTAAAAGTTTTAAGTGAGAAGTTATACTCGTTTAATTAATATTATTAAAATTTTGAAATAAGTTATAATATGTATTGAAATATGTTGTTCCATTACAAAATTTTTAATTTCTAAACAAATTTTATATGAGATGAGTTTTTCTCTACCCAAATAGATTGTTTGGCTCGCATTGTCCCTCACTAAGGTAACAATGTACCTATGCTCGACAATGTTATGACAT
The DNA here is from genome assembly GCA_028554755.1 of Cordia subcordata. Classification (NCBI taxonomy): domain Eukaryota; kingdom Viridiplantae; phylum Streptophyta; class Magnoliopsida; order Boraginales; family Cordiaceae; genus Cordia; species Cordia subcordata. Next base: position 2,470,944 of record JAPTOF010000006.1, on the reverse strand, counting down.
TATAATTTACACGAGGAAGTACTGAGGCTATTTGGTTTCAAGTGGTGTGTGCAGCTGTTAGTGGGGTACATTTGAAGGACAAGCTGATAATAACTTTGTCCATGCACCAACGATTGTTTGAATTGATTTTTTTTAAATGTAATTAATTTTGGATAATTTTATTATTGAAATTAACTCTAAGACAATTTATATTTTGGTCCTAAGGCTTATGCTCCGTTGTTCTCTTTTTAGACGGTTGCTAGAGGATTATGGTACTATTTTTAATCGTTAAAGGAATTATATTTTAAGTATGTGTATAAAGAAGGTAACAGGTGTACATACTATAGCCATAACATTCTTGATATGCTCCTTAGATAGTTAGTTACCTCGGTAAGTGAAAGATAGGAGAGGTGTGATTGCGCCAAAACAAGTCATTATGTATTGTATAGTTGGCTTTAACTTCCTTTAAAAAAATTATTTATTTTAAAAAAAGTCATTTTATTTTTATAATTAATATTTGAATTAATTTTTAAGAATATTTGAAACTTCTATGATAAGTTCTATTTCAATTGTTTTTTTTTTCCTAAAATCCTAAAAAGGTAATGTGTTTTTTATTTTGAGCTAGGCAAGAACGATAAAAAAAAAATCCCTAACAAGTATACTTCTAAGAAAGTGAATTTATGTTCTCCTTTTCAGGAATGTGAAATTGCTCCCTCTCTGGCTAACAAATTATTAATTATTTAAAAATAAATAAATATGTCTTTCAGAAAAAAGTCAATAAAAATGATGACATAATTCTAGGGGAGACTCAGAAAAGAAAAAGAAAAGCAATGAATAAAGGGTCAAAGTTTCACTCATCACAAACACCACTCTTCCCTCTAGCCCAACACTCATCGTCTGAGCAGGATCAGACAGGTGCTCTTCCTTGTCTAGCACCTCTCCTCGCTCCCCCACCCCCCCCCCCCCGTCCTCCCCCCGCTCCCGCTTCTTCAGTGCGTTCCAGTGTGGGAAGGGATTTTCCCCCTCTCTCCTTTTCAGAACGACACTGGTATTTTTGCAGCAGCAGATCTTGCAGCTTCAACTATTACGTTATGTCCATTCACTTACATACTCACATTTAATACAATATAATATTATTTATATTTTATATATATATATATATATATACACACACAAACACACACACGCACGCACGCACACACACTGAGCTGCTGCTACTCTTTTTTTTTTTTAAGCTTTTTTTTTTCTATTTATAATGTGGTGATAGAAAGTATCGGCAAAATTCTAGGGTCGCTTTCCTGTATCTGATTCTCACGACGAAAGCGACCCATCACTCCCTTCTTGTATTAATACTATGCCTTTCCGTATTTCATGCGAGACCCTCTTCATATTCTCTTGATATCTCTCTTCCTCTTGATATATTAATTAATATATCCTCTTCTTTTTTTTTTTCATAATATTATTTGAAGCACAAGGTATATTGAGCATGTTATCTCATTTTATATTCTCATTTTGAAGCATGTGAGGTCACCTCTAAAAGTATGCTATTGCTCAAGCATTCTTGGAAAATGGAGACTTAGGGTTTCATTCTTCTCCCTTATCAACTTGTCCACGCTCTTTACTGTTATTCTTTTTCTTTTTCTTTTTTTTTTTGGTTAATAATAAAGACATTTAGATTTGTGTTTTAGTTTTTCAATATGGTTTTTGTAATTTTGTCAGCATGCTGTGCTGCCCTTTTCTTAAGGTCAGCTAGGGTTTGTGTGTGAACTTGATCCAACTTTAGATTTTGTGATGGATCAATTTATAGCTTTGGTACTTTAGGGCAGCTGGGATCTGAAAGTACCTTTCACTATCCCCATTTAAGTAAAGAGTAAAAACTCATTGAGAGACTGTCACCATTTCAGGTAACTAGTTGGGCTCCAGGCTTGTGTACTACAGAAAAATGTGTGCTTTTCTGATTTTATGCTAAAAATAGAAATATCAAGGTGAAATTTTTATTTAAGAGGGTTTGGTGAGTTTTAAGATTTTTCCTTTCTGATGTAGTTTTGACATAGCTACTGGAACAATTAAAACCATATTGGGCAGGTGAAAACAGAATAAGTCAGTTCTGATGAAAAAGGAATGTCTTGGCTTGTTCTTTGTGCTTAGGAGGTGCAGTCTTGATTTCTTCATTCATGATCTTCTCTTTTTTTTTTTCAATTTTCTTTTCTTTCCTTCACCATTTTCTGGTTTATGGCACAGTAGAAAATTTTTGTCTGCTGTATGTTTTTCTTGTAGGCTTTTGTTTTTAATAGTTGTATCAGGCTGAAATCTTATTTTTGGATTATTTTTAGTTGTTATATTTGCAAGTTATAAGATTCTATTTAATTAGGTATTCAAGTGGTCTTTTCCTATGTTTCCCATCAGTAAAGTGAAAATAAGCACATTCATTCATTTCTTTTCAAATGCTTTTCTACAACATATATTCCATCTTATGATCATTGCAGCTGGTCCTGAATTTGGGATATAAATTGCCTGTCCCTTTTTTCTTATTATATGCACATTTTTTGGAAAATTTCCTGTGTTTTCACGGCGGTTGAGACCTAGCTCTATGTTGAACAGGTCATGGTCAATTTGCTATTTTGTAATCCAAAATGCTATATGTTATTTTCTACTGAGTCTGGTTAGGTAAATATTGCGACAAGTGATATTAAAGTTTGCTTCATTGAAAGATGGTCTAAAGGAGCTTCCATCAGCCCACACGTGGATGAGTTAGCGGTTGGATTATCTGCCGACTCATTCATTTAACCGCTCAGTAGAAAGATGAATTTTTGTACTGCTGTGATTGAATGAATGATGCGGGAGATAGTTTCTACCCCTTTCATTCTGTGTTTGGACTGAAGGGAGCTCCTTTTGTCTGCTGCCCTCAATGTTGATTATATGACAGCCTTGTACATGTTTCTAAATGACATGCTTCGCTCCTCCAGCAAAAGGTATTTTCCTTTCCATCATTAATTTATAGAACCTTCCTTAGTTTCATTTCTTTTATCATGAATGCAAAGAGCAATGAAATGCTTAAATACGTTACAACATTGCACACATTTGCTCGTTCAATAATCCTAATGATCTGCATCACATCTATCGACGATATTGTCAAGTTATTCTTATATCTGATTGCTGTTCCTAGCTAGAAAACTTGTTCACCCTCTGGTCATCCTAGATTGATGGAATTTTATTATTAACTGTGATTTTTTCCTCAGCATATTTAGAACATAATTCACCTCCACTTCCAGGGCTTTATTTCTGTAAGCATAATTTGCAATTCTGTTCTAGCTTCTAGGATCCTTGTGGCTAAACCATCCTTTTTCTTCCACTGATGCATGTACTAGGCTGTTTATCTATTCCTGCCAAGATTATCTATTTTGGTGGATTGTTTGATAGTTTAATGGTGCGGCATGGGGGAACCCTCTATACCTTTATGATACTTCAAGAACCATGAAAAATAGTTTGATGATGTCTTGAGTGGTCAAGTAGCATAAGTTCTCTAATCCAGATCCTGTCAGTTTCCTGTTTGTTTGTCCCACTATACACAGTCTTCTGCTACCTGACCCCTTGTCTAGCTAGAGTGTGAGTATTTGACTTGAATACAATACTAGTTTTTTCGATATTGCTATTACTCACTTTCGTCGAGAATTAAAAGGCAGCCTGAAAAGCATACTCAAAAGGGATCCTTGATCTTGTATGAATTAGAAGATGTCTGGCTAATGATTCATGCTGTTGTACATGTAAGATATCTCAAAGCCTGATATTTCCATCAATACGTCATTAGAGATCTTGCATGAAAACCTGAAATCTCATTTTGCAACCATTGAATTAAAGCTCAACAACTTGACAAAATTCTGACTTGACTCTTCCGATCAGAGCCTTTAAAATGAGTTTTTGCTTATATATATATGCACTTCTGCCGCTAGTATAATCTTGCTGAAAAATTTTCTGTCATTGACAACCTTTTTATAGGTCTTGAAAAGTGGCATATTCAATCGGAGTTGGGTTTTCTTGGTGATGACCATGGGAAGATATTTGAAACATGTCAGTCTTCTGCATGGCCTCCAATGGCAAAGACAGTTCAACATCATAAGCGGCAGCACAGCAAACTGTCCAGGAAAGATCTTAATTTATGTACTCTTAGTAATAAAATTTGCAGAAAGTACATTAAAAGGTAAACAAAGTTCGACATGTATATTCTTTTTCTTTCATGTGCCCCTTTATCACAGGGTGCTTGCTATTAAATATTGATACAAAAATTTTCATATAACTTTTTTGGTGCATGGCTACTACACAAAATTTGGTTTTGCCAAATATGGACGACAAAGGACTCATAGTTGAGATCTTGTTTAGGAAAACATACTATTGTTTTTGAATCTTGTGAAGTTGCTTTTAGAATCATTTTATTGAAAAACCAACAGATTCGATTTGTTGGGTGGTCCCAAATTTGGCAATTTCTGATGCAGTGTTTTTTTTTAATTGCAGAGATTGATGCTTCATTATTGATTTTTCTAATGGAGCAAGCAAACACATGCAGAGGAACTGATAAGCATTCTATTAAATAATTCTTTTAAGGACTCGCACAGTAATGGGGGGTTCAATTATTGTTGGTCTTGCTATGTGTGACATCATTTGACCCGGGGGGGGGGGGGGGCGCAACCTCAGACCTCTGTTTATATACTCTTTTATTGGTTTGCTCTGTTTAGTTGGCAGCTTCCTTGTTAATATCTATTGCTATTGGTTGTGTTGTCAGTTGTGGTCCCTCACTTGTAATTGTTATTGTGATGACTAAACTCCTTATAATAACTTCTTCTTTTTTGTTTGTGGATCCACTTTGCAGTAAAAATATGGTGTGGCCAAAGGGTTACTTTTAGCACTTTCGGTCTTCTACTTTCATCCAAGATCTCCAATCTTAACCTTGTTAATTAAAACGAATCAAGTCAACTTCTTTATTTGAATAAGATTTTAAGTGTAGAATGTATTTCATCTGCTTGTGTTTTATCAAAGTTAAAGAGAATTTTGTGCGTTCTAAAATTTGCTGATATCTCGAAATGTTGTATAAAACTTCCCTAGGGGTTTTTGCGGACATTCTTTATAATGCATGGGTATAAACTATAATTTTTTACAGTATAGGAGGTAGTAGTGAATTTTGAAATTACAATGTGTTTACAACTTTAACAATTCAACGAGTCTATAGCCTTGGCCATCAGGTTCAGGGAACCTTTGAAGATTGGGATAGATCATTGCAGGTAATTCCTAGTAAACACAAGTAATAAGCTCATGTTGATCCATTCATGCCTATTCCTGTCACTAATTAGATGATGAGGCATTTGGCTATCACAGTCACTGTCGCCATTACCCGTTGTGCATCCCTTTACTCTAAAATTAACTATATACATATTAGTTGTAACATAACTTATTTCTACTGAATCTCTTAGCCATTTCTTTTGAAACAAAATATATATGTATATGCTTGGATCTTCGCCCTTTTAATACGAGTCAACATGTCTCGAGACAACACCACTCTCAATTAGTCTAAATTCTGCCCAGGAAAAGAAATGGTTTAAGTTAACTTCAGAAGGCGATGCAAAGAAAAACAAGGGACAAATAAATTTTTTTTTTTTCGGTTATCGCTATTTGGTCAGAATAAATGGTTGCTTAAATAGTGGAGTCATGCATTTCACTGGTTAATTTATTCTGGTAAAATTAATAGCATTATTTCATACACTCAGAATCTCAAATCCCTTCTCCTTTTTCTCAAAAAAAAAAAAATATTCCGACAAAAAAAAAATTTTTTTTCTTGATGACTGCAATCACTCTTCTTTTAATCCTGCAAGTGGAGGATTAAAAGTAGGCCGGCCTACGTAGGCGTCTTTTCGCAATAAGCGCTCCTTCTCCAGTGTGAATACGTTAAAATGGGCAATAATGCATGTCATGTATTTTGGGCTCATTTGGATTGGCCTTTTTTAAAAGTTTATTTTTTAATAATTTTTAAAAAATATTTTTTTAAAAAAAGTTAAAAATTTTGACTTTTAAAAAAATTATATTTGAACTTTTTTCAGAATTTTAATTTTTTAAAAAAATTAAATTAAATAATTATTATAAATTTAATGTAATTTTTTCAAAAAAAAATATTTTTTCTTAAAAAAAATCAATCCAAACAAGCCTTTTATATATTACAGGACTCCTTTGAATTACCTCTTTTTAAGAGCATTTTATAAATAAAAAAAATTAAAGTGTTTTTTTTTAGAAGCTAAAATTTTTCTTGGACAAAATCTGATTTTAACCCAAATCCAGTTAACTCCTAGACATGACATATCTCATTACAAGTCAACCAAACTAAGATTGATAAATGATGAGGTATAAGGGTAACAACAGACGGGTATTCTATCCACAAAAAAATCCCAAATCGGCTACCTAAATAGCATCCCGATTCCTCTTTCCGTCCCAAACCCAGATAAAATTTATATGGGAATCTCATTCCTGGAATGTCTCAAACCCTCGAGTACCCAGAACGTCCCAAACTAAGTAAAAAATTTAAAATTAAAAAAAAAAAATTTAACCAGAAACATCTCAACCTGAATTCAAGATATGTTTTCAACTCCTGGAACTCAAATTAAATCACTAAATTTAAAAAAATTAACTATTTAAATAAATTTCCTATTTTTGCCCCAAAAAAAATATTAAAATGATAACATTTTAAAAAGTAAAAAGTTAAGAGTTCAAATCTTACTGAACAAATTTCTCTTAATTTTTAATGTATAATATGTACTTAAAACTATAATTACTTAATAAACGTAAAACATCTATACACACACATATAACCGGGTTTAGGAATGCGGGTAACTGGGGTTGATCCCAGTTCCGTTCCAAATCCTAACGGATATTTGTAATAGTTCCAGATTCGTTCTAAGTTCTTAACGAAACGGATTTTTATTGAGCCGGTTGATGTCGAGTATCTTAAGCCACTCGTCCCATTGTCATCCTCAAAAAAGGATTCAAGCAGGTAGGATCTATTAAGAACTTAGAAAATAACATACATTTGAACAGAAAATCTATAGCTTTTATTCACTTCCATTGTTTCCACGAGTTCTAAGCATTTTCAACAGCAATTATCTAGAGGACTGAACATGATTGCTAAAAGTACCGAGTTTATGCAAAGCTTAGACATTTGAGGATAAGGAAGGCCATCTTTCAAACACCATCCGCGTTCTTCTCAGTCAAAGCTTTGATCTAACGGCTGTGTGATCACCAAAGGTTATCAACACTTTCCCAATTGCTTTCCTATCCTTAAGGGCAGCAAAGGCAAGATTTGCCTGCAAAGTATGTACAAGTAATAAGATATGTTAGCCTCCAATTCTAAGCAACGACCAAGCTTACGCATAACAAACACTGATTTATAAAAGAGCGGTCTTCAATGAACTTAAACAAATCTTGTTGTGATGAAATTCATTATTTGTCTAGAATTCTCAGCTACAGAAGTGGACAACTGAGTCAAGTAAGGTAAATGAAAAGAGGGATATGATGTTAATTTTGGTGTATGCAGAGTCCAATAAACTACTCAAAATTTTTGTGATCCATAATCATGTGGGATAGAGTGTTGCATAATGGACATGGGAATTGACATTCTAATTCAATCAAAGAGAATAAAAATGAGAAACAGTTTAAGAATAATGGATAAACTAGAAAAGCTCACAATGTAAAGTTTAGCAGGAAGGTGATATGGTTTTTTCTTTTCTGGGAGACCCCACAGCTATTTTTTGTTAATTTTAGAAATGAAAAGATTGGAGAAACACGCACGCAGTAAAAATTAGGTCTTAAAGGCAGTGGCTGAGCAATGGAAAGAAGGGGTGACGTCCATAGAACCGATCCACCAGCCACTTACTCCAATCAAACATTGCAAACAAACAGATATGTGGCGTCTTGTGTTGACAATCTCAATCTAGAAGGCAGCCTTGCCAAGGTAATTTAGAAGTAGAACTGTTTGACACACTCAAAGTTTAGTTCCTCCAAAGTGGTCTTGTCTTTTAGATCTCTATTAACTAATTAAAAGGCTTCATGTTAACATTGTATCTTGGTTGATAGTTCCAATTATGGTTAGTTTAAGGGGCAACACAACAAAAGATGTCACTCCTAGCATTGGACAAAGATCTTCTCAAGAGGAAGAAGAGAGTAATCTTCAGCTTCTCACCTCTGATAAACTGAAAGCATGAGATATATGGATTGTGATTAAGCCTCTTGCCAACCATGACAACAGTTCCTTCAAAGACTCTTGAAGTACTCTAGGCCGATGTATTTTGTAGCTTCCCCAGTAGAGTCCATGAATAGTCCAATTCTGCAAAGGCACATTCAGGCAAATTAATGACCATACGTAGCACAGTGCAGCATGGATGATTAAGTTAAATATATAGCATACCATCACATAATTTGTATAAACCAAGCAGCCCACGAACTAAGTTCTTGTTAAATTATAACAGGCTGAATCTGAGTGATTTTCTTAAGCAAACGACATATCTGAAAACTATGAGTGATTTTCATTAGCAGACTCTTTGTTTTGGGTCAGTCTTGGCAGACTGTTTGAAAAACTGAAAACAGATAAGCTCAGCGCAAATTACAAGTAAATTTTCAGTTAAACAAGGGTCACTATCTCTAGTCACATTTGAGTTTCACTTTGAGAAATTACAAGGTCAATATGATAGATACCCTATGTATGTCAGTCAATAGTACCCAATACAAATATGCACCAATGCCAAATCAAATAAATGACAAAGAACTAAACTTGCAGTTAGGAATTGGAACCATGCAATCGTACTAGACATGTTTGAAACTGAAAGCAAATATTTGTATTACCTTAACGAGAGCTATGTTTGCTGGGATGACAGGTACCTCCCCACTTGCAAACCCTATAACCAAAATTTGTGCTCCCCAATTCAACAGCCTCAAAGTTTCTTTCAAAAGTTTCCCTCCAACTGGATCATACAAGACATCAACCCCTTTAAGCTTTCTAGCCTTTAGGAATCCTTTAATGCTTTCATTAACATTTCCTAGGCTCGAATCAACAACATGATCAACACCCATTGACTTCAAGAACTCCACTTTTTCTGCTCCCCTGGAATTTGATAGAGTACCAGAACTCAACTTATGCTGCGACAATCCTCCAAATGCGAAACGGTAATATGTTGTGCTTAAGGATCATCTCTTTAAGTAATTAAGAAATTAAATAAACAACTAAATCGATAGATTAGGTTATGGACAATGGTTTAGGTACCTGGCAACAGCTATAACAACGGCACCAGAAACCTTCCCAATTTGTACAGCAGAAACCCCCACGCCTCCAGCAGCACCAAGAACCAACAACACCTGCAATTGAACTTATCTTCACGCTTCTCATACATAATAAACTATACAACACGGACATCTGCACAAGGAAAGCAAGGGGCTAACACCTGATTTTTGCGCAATTGCGCTCTATGAATAAGAGCCACATGTGATGTTCCATAAGCCACAGGAAGCGCACCAGCAGCAATCAGATCACATCCATCAGGCACCAGAAACCTTTAATCCCCAATATACAGTACATAAAGCAACAAACAATCAGTATAGCAATAGGCCAAAGCAATGTGCGAAATTCGGAAGCACTTGGTGTTACATGTTCTTCAAAAGGAATTGGATAGAAGTCGTTCTATGAAATCTTGATTTGCTAAAGAAAAGGTAATTCAGCGGGTTCGTAGTTTTGATGAGCTATCTGCCTAGTTAGTTGTTATATGTTATCTTCGAAAAGGTACGATCTTTGCAGCATAATGTAGCACACAAGAAAGTTGTACCAGACGCGAAAGTGCTAGTACCTTAGGGCTAAAGCTAGAGCCGCTCCACCATCATCATATCCGAAGCAAATAACGAACAATCACACACACACACACACACACATATATATATATATATGAAGGTTGACTTACAATTCACTTTGATCGGCAACGATGAATTGGGCGAAGGAGCCGAGGGCAGCGAAGGAGCAAACTCTGTCGCCCACTTTGAAGTTGGTGACACCGGGTCCGACGGCGTCGACGGTGCCGGAGTAATCGGAGCCCGGGATGAAGGGCAGCGGTGGTTTTTCTTGGTATTTGCCGAGGACTGAAAGGTAATTTGCGAAGTTTAAGCTCGTGGCCTTGACCCGGACCCGGACAGCCGTAGGCGAGTTGAGCTCAGGTATCGGGTGGGTCGTTGTGTACAAGAGCGGCGAGTTGTCCGATGAATTAGGTGGTATGGTTGGGTCGCCGAGTCGTCTGCAGACCAAAGCTTCCATTTTTTCACTTTCAATGAAATGATTCTTTGATTAGCAATGAATTTTAGTGTATGTGAATTGGATTTTGATTGGAAAATATGTATGAATGCAGACAAATGCTGACTCGTCAATCCCAAGAGTATTCGGCAATGCTGCGTGTGTAATAAATGCCGATTTTTAGGCTTGCTCTTGCTATAAAACGTTATGAAAAGTCCGATAATAGTTAATAAATAATATGAGAAATTTTGGTAAGATAATTTTAAATTTTTACTATGATCACAATCTCTTTTATAACATTTCTATGCTAAAATGCAACCTTGTTTTCTTTTACATTTGAACAAACCTTGCAATCAACTCTGTGGGATATGCTGACTATGAGAAATATTGTAATTTCTCATCCAAAACTAATTTTGTATTAGGATTTAGGATTATGGTTTCTTTCTGAAATACTTATTTTTTAATTAAAATTCCTAACTTGTTATTATTCCTGGTCTTGCAGAGGACCATTTAAAATAGCAATTCGAGGTATGCAGGTCCTACAATGACACAAATAATGAGAGCTTGACATTATTACGGTACTTGTCAAAGGCTTGTCGACGCTCAAGTTATAATATATTTATAAAAAGTGTTTTTAGAAAAGAGAGAGAAAGGAGAAGTATTCTAAAAATGAAAAGGCTAACATTAGTTTCAACACGTGTAAACTATTTATAAGACTCCTGTGGGTACATGCAAGGAGGATCACGTGTTTAAGGGCATATTTGGATTAGCTTTTTTTTTTATGAAAAAGTATTTTTTTTCCTGAAAAAGTTACACTAAATTTTCAATAACTATTTGATTTGATTTCCAAAAAAGCTGAAATTCTGAAAAAAGCTCAAATATAATTTTTTTCAAAATTCGAAATTTTTAGCTTTTAAAAAAAACTGTTTTTCAAAAGTTGTTAAAAAAACGCTTATCAAAAAAGCCGATTCAAATGAACCCTAATGCATATTAAAAAAAGTTGGTGGGTACGAGACATCGGTGTTGAGAGCCATCCCTCAAATGGTGGAACGTGAAGCAAGGATGTTAGGGAGGTCTGGTAAGGTCAGTCGACAGGAAATTTTTATTTTTACCCTTTTTTTTAAAATTGTTGAAAAAATACCCTTGTTTTAAAATGAATTTTAAAAATACCCTTTTCGGTAAGTCACCTACCGCTTACAGAAACGGTAGGTGACTTACCGTTCTTCTAGCTGTCAGAGAATATATTGAGAAGTGCCAGCATGTCAGCAAGAACGGTAGGTGACCTATTGTTATTAGGGAATAAACGGTAGGTCATCTACCACTGCAATTTCCCAGGAACGGTAAGTGATTTACCGTTATTAGCTTTGAACGGTAAGGGTCGACGCAAGGAACCAAATTTTTTATTATGTGTTTTGGGCGTTTGCCCCATGCATTGCAGCGTGAAAGTATTGTCGTCTAGTGCTTTCTCTCGACAGTACTCACCTGTGCGGTCCATGTAAGGGTCATCTACTAACAGCATTGACAGCTGATACGAACAGTCAGATTTTACCGTAGGCGTTTGCAGTTGTCGATGCAGAGACAACCGAAAGTTGGTCATGGTTCCTTCAACTTGTACGGATGCATTTGCTGCATGATATGGATAAGATTTGTATAGTGTCTGATAGACATGCTGAAATTTTCTCTGCCGTGAATCGTATCTCATCTGACGGGCAATTGCGGGTGAAGCATCAGATATGCTTGAGGCACCTCAAAAGTAATGTCATGAAACAGTTCCACAACCAGTATATAAAGGACTTATGTTAGACAGCTAGTAAGGAAAATCAAGTACGCAAACACGTAGAAGTGATGCAAAAAATTTTGGGAGTTGACCCAACACCAACCGGGGCTGGTAAACGTGCATACGACTATCTCACCAATATAGACCGGGAGATGTGGACGCTGTATGCTGATGGAGGTTCGAGGTGGGGTATGATGACTACAAACAACATTGAGCGTTTCAATGGTGTCCTTGTTGGGGCGAGGAATTTGCCTATTTAAGCGTTAGTATCGTACACTTTCACAAAGTGTGCTGAATACTTCTACAACCGGTCTATACATGCGAGGCATTTGGCTGGACAACAATTTCTCTTGCCTGCTAGAGTTAGGGAATTGTTTGACAAATAGGAGGCAATGTCACACCTTCATAACGTGTTTCATTTTTACTACGAAACAGGTACAGCACAGATAGGCCGGTTGCCAGAATCATTTATTGACAGACGTCCAGTACAAGTGGTCAGGTTTAATGAGAAGACATGTACCTGCGGTAAGTGGACAAGCGTACCATTTGCCATGTTCACATGCACAGGCTATTGCACGCTACTTGAATGTAGCGTTAGTTAACATGTTTCCAGTTGAATATAAAGTCGAAGCGTACACGAATACGTATGCCATCCCATTTCAACCTTTGGGACATGTTGATTATTGGCCAGATGCACCTGCTTGGCAATTGCAGCCCAATCCAGGTAGATTGTGTCACAGGAACAGAGGACCTCCCGGGGGTAGCTGCATCCCTAATGAGATGGATCACTCGGACCAAGTTAGTAGACGAAGGTGTTCAAATTGCGGTCAACTGAGTCACAACGTGGCCAGCTGCCCTCAAAATCAAACTAGGCCCACACAACAATAGTTCTGATAATGTTTGCTAGAAATGTATCGTATTGTATTCACTACGTGTAATTTTTAGAGTTTTGAATGGCTTTCAAGTTGAATGTGTTCTGGGATGTAATGTAGGTGGATTGCTTTAATGTTTGTTAAACTTTGTCGTACACAAAATTATTGAACTTGAACTGAAATGTAATTCAAGTAAAACTGGTTTGTTAAATGACTGGTATTCATTTACATAGTGGAAAAGATAAATTACATAAATTAAAAATTGAAAGAAAAAACAAATCTAATGCGTCCCACACGCTGGAGGATGTCCCTTCTTCCCGCGAGGGGGCTGGACTCATTGCAACTGCGAAGTAGAAGGGCGCTTCCCAGCTCGATGTGGCGGTACCTCCTCGGCCGGTGGCTGCTACTCCCTACCCTGCGCATTACCCTGTTCATCACCGCCCTGATCCTCACCCTCCACATCCTGTGATGGGGCAAGATAGTCTTCAATTACCAGTGGGGAAGTGGATGGGTCCGTCGATACCCCTGTCGGTATGGTCATCTGCGTCGGCTCGCACAGAAACGACGATGACATGGGCGGACGCTGTGGGGCGGCTGGTGTGGATGTAAACGGGTGGATACCTTGACTATATGAGGTATACTGCATGTAAGACGATCCACTCGGCCCTGGCTGGCCCCACTGTGTGGGCTGAGACCACTGTGTGGGATGAGGTGGAAATGACTGGTAGGTCGATGGGGGCTACTGCGGTGGGGTGTGTGCCCATAGGTATGTCAATGGGGGCTGCTGTGTAAGTGTCTGTCCACACGAATAGTATGACGGGGCGGCCTGGGGTGGCATCTAGGTCCATGGGTATGTCGGAGGCGGCTGGGACCAATGAGGCTGCATCTCTGGTTGGGTCGATGCATTGGGTAGGTCAAAATACAAGAGCGTCGCCAAAATATCGTCGTGCCTAGTCTGTTCCAGGGCCCGCTGCATCTGGGACATGACATTATCCATCTTCGGCCAGAAACGATCATGTGCCAATGTTCCCTAGCTGTGCTGCTGTGAGGCCCGCCGCATGTGATGGAATGCACGGCCCAATGTCGAAGCCTGCAAAACATAATTACGCAAAAGATATTTACTTCGTATCATACATCTATCGGGAAAAATGTTATGCAGTATGCCAATAACCAATATGGTCGACTTACCATAAAATGCTCGTCGTGTGCTGTCGCCATATATCCCACACGACGAGGCACCCATGACGAATGGGCAATTCGAATGATAGATCGGCGTCAATACCACTGCATGTACTGCTGCAAGTGCACTGAATCTGGCCTATCCTCAACAACAACACCGTTCACTACAACATCCTGCGCCCTGGCCCATCACCCATGCCACTGCTCCACGTCCAGGGGTTTCAACACCTCTTTCCCTTTCAAGTGTGCCTGGGAGACGAACGGCTCCGGAGCTTCTGGGATCGGCTGGCGCATCCCAAACTAGTGTAGCATATGATCAGCTCGATGCCATTCAACCAATCCACCACAGAGTAGAGGCACCTTCGTCCTCCACCAGTCCAACCCCTTTGTACAGTAATCCGGCAGATCCCCTATAATGTCCCTATACGACTGCCAAATAAACTGCAATGTAAAAGTGCATAGATACTTAAGGTTAGTACTACTTCGCTAGCATTGAAATAAATTTAACATGCTACCTACATTTGCTATGAAAAACGAACCTGGTCGGGCTGAAGCTTGTCAATGACATCGCGATATAGTAGCAGGCCCCCGTTGGCCGTGTCTACAAAGGACTTCTCCATAAGGTACATTGCCCCCCGTGACGCGTCTGGTAGGTTCCATCCGACCTCCTACGGATGCATCTTGCTCTAGATGTCCTGGGGCCTAGACTCAATAAGTGTGGGACGAAAACAGTCGAACCTGTCCCATATCCACCACTGCAAATAAGTGGACAGTTAAGTTAATACCATATAGAAATCACGTTATATTTACAAATAATGATTAAGTGACTTATGCGCAGTACCTGCAACAGGGTGATGCCGCCACAGAGGTATGTCCTATCGGAATATACAAAGGCATCCATCCCCATGTACAAATGTGTTAGCGCAGTAGCACCCTAGTTCAATCCCTTCACGGCCTCAATGTCCGTGAGCAAAATCAGCCAGTTCATGTTCCCTCAGCTGCCACTGGTATCGGCGAAGAAATGAGAGACTATGTACCAGAACATCCATAGACGGGCACGTCGCGCTGCGGCTGCACCCTCGACCTCGTGCTGGTAAGTCATCTCATACAACCGCTTCACCTCAGACAACCTGATCTTTCCGAATTTCAACTCCATATGTTTATTTTTCACCGTAATGCCGCAAAGATCATAGAAAAGCGCAGCCCACTCACCATAAACGCGCCTTATCATGGATAAGTGCGGGATAGGATTACCAGACACTGGTAGCCCCCATAAAATAGCCACATCCTGTAGTGTGATAGTGGCCTCTCCGACAGGCAAGTGGAAGGTGTGTGTCTCCGTCTGCCACCTCTCCACGACAGCTGTAGATAAGGCGTGGTCGAGTTCATGCCAACCTGCCTTATAACAGTCATAGAACCCCGCACACAACAACTCTTCTTGTACTAACGGGTGCTCCAGGGTCTGGAACAAGTACCCGTCGCCCTGCTGCGTGCGCAAGTCCTTTGACGCAGTCTCCCCCGTCAAAATCTGCGTCCTATGCTGGGCGTAATGCACCAAAAAGGATGCATCTTGGGGTCGAAAGCAGACATCCATGATACTATCCTACGATCAAACAGTTAATATGCGTAACTAATTATTTATAATAATTTTCTAGCAAATGAACCATATTCTTGTTCCTAGACAGTTGTACAATTTTGCTAATAAGTTACAAACATTTATATTAATCTTCTAATCAAATAATTTCCTAGTACATTTTAAGAAAATCCTAAGGAAATTCCTTAGGAATTATTTTCCAATAAATTAAATTAATTTTCTATTGAATTATATTACGTTTCTAACTAACTAAACATAGTTCTTGTTCCTAATAAACGACAACATATTCCTAATAACTTTTTCTAAAAGCAATTTCTAAAATCTTTCTAAATTTTCATAACTTTTTACAAAATATTTCTAAATTTTCTACATACTATAAATCTCGGCTCTATGAAATTTCTAAAATTCATAACTTCTTCTAAAATCTTTCTAAATTTTCATAACTTTTTCTAAAATCTTTCTAAATTTTCTAAATACTATAAATCTCGGCTCTATGAAATTTCTAAAATTAAAACCTTTTTCTAAAATCTTTCTAAATTTTCATAACTTTTTATAAAATCTTTCTAAATTTTCTAAATACTATAAATCTCGGCTCTATGAAATTTCTAAAATTCATAACTTCTTCTAAAATCTTTCTAAATTTTCTAAATACTATAAATCTTGGTTAATGAGATTTCTAAAATTCAGAATCAACTTCTAAAATCTTTCTACATTTTTTAAATACTATAAATCTCTACCAAATGAAAAGGTCATACATTACAAAATTACGATAAATATCCTATTCATATGCATGTAAAATAAACACACACCCGCATATTTGCAACTAAAATAAACACACACACACATATATATATAACACATAATAATACATATCAAGATTGTAGGCGTTTTAATATCACATGTACATATACTATATACATACATACATGCTATATACATTATATATAGACATACATACGATGCATATTAACAATATGTATATACATATAAAATTCAATATATAACAAATAAATAGGCGAGAATATAAAAAACTTACAAGTAAAGGAACTTTCCTATGCGTGGAGCAAACTTTTTTGTAAAAAAAAAAGACCAGAATATATTTTTTTTCGCACAATATCAAAGCTGGGAAGGGTGAGAGGTGGGGTAAACTCAGGTGTGAGGAAAAATGGGGAGGAGGAGGGGGTATTTATAGCCAAAATAAACGGTAGGTGACTTACCGAAAATCATAATGGCCCAACAATTTTTTTTTTAATTTTAACGCATCCCGGTAAAACAGTACACGGTAAGTCACCTACAGTTTCTGTGCTTATTTCGGTAGGTGACTTACCGAAAGTATTTAAATTTTCAACGGCTTTTTTAAAATTTTTTTATTCCTGGAATTAATGGAAACGGGAAGAGGGTATTTTTACAAATGATTTTAAAACTAGAGTATTTTTACAATAAATTAAAAAAAAAGAGTAAAATTAAGAATTTTCCGTCAATCGACCGGGCCTATTCCCATTGATGTCGTGTTACGAGAGCAAGCTCTAAAAGACCCGCAAGCGTACGGATCGTGCAATATAATGTGTAAAAGGGCAGGTGTCGAACCACAGGGAGGCGTGAATAATGTGAATGAATCCTATGCTTGATGTTCTAAAAGGAGCTAAAAAGACAGATCTAACTAGGTGAATTTCTTCTTGTGAGATTTTGGATTATTGGGAGCTCTATGTAAATGAAATAAAACTAAACTATGAATAAAAACAAATGGAAACGCAAGTTGATTAAGAGGAAACTAACAATTGAAAAAAGATAGGGTGACTTCGACTTATGAATGGGTAATTCTATACTCAAATGCTATGGGATTAAGGGATGATGGCTAACTGTCATAAG
The DNA here is from genome assembly GCA_028554755.1 of Cordia subcordata. NCBI lineage: Eukaryota > Viridiplantae > Streptophyta > Magnoliopsida > Boraginales > Cordiaceae > Cordia > Cordia subcordata. Next base: position 2,453,371 of record JAPTOF010000006.1, on the reverse strand, counting down.
TGCTCTTAACTAGGTTGCTAGATAATGTCCTGATTTCCTCCTAGGACTCGATGTGGGTCCGTACCTAGGCGGCGCCTCCTAGAGCTACGGCGTGGTCCTTATGACCTAGGGCCTCAAGATTGACTAACTAACTTCCTATGTGGCTTAGAATGAACCTACCTTAGTACCTAAACCGTTGGCTGGGTTTAAAGCCAAGACCTAGTGTTGCTAAGGTCGACTAAATCTATCCTGAAACCTATTGGCTGGATTTAAAGCCAAAGGAGACTCGATCTAGACTAGCCCTAAATTATGCTTCGTCATTCTAAAGTCACTACAAAGAGGATTTCACTTGCTAGCGTGCATAAAATGCAATATTAAAGTTATGCTCGTTACTAGGCATGCAAATACGCATATAAACATGAATAAAAGCATTACCCACTTCATAGCATCCACATATAAACACATAGACATGAGTATAACATGGATTAGATGTGTTTAGTAACAAACAAACTTCAATTTGTATACATGTTACTCATCTAGGCATTTTATCAAACACATAGACATGAATGAAAGAACACCCAATTAAACAAGACAAATCAAAACATATATATATATATATATATATATATTCAGCCATCATATCCCATATCATAAGAATATAAAATCAACCCATTACATAAGTTTAATCACCCTATACAAGCCTACTGAGACATAATGGAAAATAGAATGAAAGAGATATAACGAAACTCCCATTTCATCCTAATGAATTTAGATCACGGCTTGTGAACAATCTTGATTCCAAAGCGTTTGAATCCTCCCAACTAAGCTTGGTTCTTGGTGAAAAGTGTGTGAAAAGGGCGTGGGAGGCGGCTAGAGATTAGGGTTAAGTGTGTGAGAGGTTAAGTGTGAAGTACGTGTTTTTTTTTTGCTCCCCCAAATTCTTCCGCATCGGGCTTTATTTATAAGTTCGCGCATAGCCAGTCGACCGGCTAGGTCGACCGGCCTCTGGAGTACTCGACCGGCTTTCTAGTGGAGCTCTCTGGAGTGGCTGGTCGACCGGCTCTTGAAGGGGGGGTCGTCCGGCTTTTCAATGAAGCTTTCTGGAGTGGCCTGTCGACCTAGTCGGTCGACCGGCTCTTCTTTCATGGTCATCCGCTGACTTCCTTCATCTTTTCGGCCTTCGGTCTTCTCTTTTCGACCCGTGCATGTCTCATCTTCATCACCTTTCATCATCCAATCTTGATCTTAACCCAAAATCCGCCTAAATCATTGAAAACAAGCAATTAGTGTAGCAATTTATCTCTTAAACTCAATATGCACATTTGTTCACGCTTAAGCCTATTCCTATCAAAAGTACTACACTAATGCATCATTATAAGCATTCAACACCTCTAAAATATAAGTAAATGGCAATGCAAACACACACCAAATCACAACTCATCACCCATATTAATTGCACGGCAGAAGTTTCTCTCTCTTTTTTCTAACATCGCCATAGAATTGAATATGTTAGAATTAGGCACAATCATCTGTCACAATGCTGCCTCAAAATAATAAAGGGCTATGATGTTAGTAATCACCATATATACCAAATATTTAATCTCAAATGTTACTCAATTGGCCCTGAACTAGCATATATAGAGGGTTTTTGGCTTTGCTAATAGACTAGCCTATAAGCCAAAAATAAAAATTAAATGTTTGGCAAATTTGCTTATAAGCAATTTAAGGCTACGTATAACCTGGTTAAAAAAAATTAAGTGGGGAACAACTTTTTTTTTTAAATGCTTAGAAACACTTGGTCAAAATAAACAAAAAAACTTGTTTGCTATTAAAAATAAGAAGCAAGTTACAACAATATGTCTTTTTTAGCCATTTTAATTATTATTACTATTTATAAGTACTTATTTATTAAACATGTCAATAGTTTATAAACATATATTATCCAAATACATCTCTGCTCATTTACCACTAACTTAAAAACAGCTTTTTGCTTATAAACCGCACCTGCTTATAAGCACCGTAAAATAAGCAAAGCCAAATAGGCTCTTAGAGCGAACAATAGAGAATCTACATCGATTTTTGTGATTCCAAACAGAACTTCAAAAAAGAAAAAATGTATCATTGAAACACTGGAGAGGCCAAGGTTCAAATACTTTTCATTGCTTGCGAGATAATTACAATTTCAGAAAGGAGGATCAGTTGATATGCGAATACTAGCATCTTGAAGACCCCCAGGAAAATCAAACCCCGACATGAAATCATCCCCAAAGATCACGGCTCCAGCTGCTAATGCTCCAGCACCTACCCCTGCCGCAAAACCAGGCCCATTATTAGGGCGTCCAGGCCCAGGTGCTGCAGCTCCAGATGATGGCATGCTTATGTAACTAGGCGGCAGATTATGATCTGTTCTGGGGAGTAATGTGGGTATGTAACCAACATTAGCTGGTGGCGGAGGTGGTTACGGTGCTGGTGGTTGATAGCTTGGTCCGGCAACTGATGGGTGGGGATAGCTTGCTGGATATGGGACTGCATATTGATGACTGCTTGGATGTAGATGAGCTTCTGGTTTCTGAGAATATGGGTGTGGAGGCAGTTGTGGGGTATAATAAGTCTGTGATGGTCCATATTGATTAGGCAAAGTGATACCGTCGCTGCTATCAAGCTTAAATCCCTCGTGATCACCTGAGAAATGAAACTTTTTAGCTTTTCATGAACTCGTACGTAAAGCTTATTTGCTCTCGATTATTCACAGTGCAACAAATCTGTTGAAATACATTCTGTTCTTGGTTTGGGCCCTAGGAGGTGTTAAAATACATTCTTCCCATATGAAAAAATCACAAAATCTAAGACCAAGATTGACCAATTACTCAATAATTCTCAACAAAATCCACTTCAGTCAAGCAGAATTAAAATGAAGAGTGGCACTAATAGTAAAAGAGAATCCAAGACTTATTCCGTGCATATAGAACCAGTCTGTTTAGCATTCTTGGTTTGGGTCTCTCATAGGGTGTTGAAAGACATTTTATTCCGTGCATATAGAATCATTTATAACCATTATTCCCATCTCTGTTTAGCATTCTTGGTTCGGGTCACTCGTGGAGTGTGGAAATACATTCCTCTGACATTGAAAGATCAGAAAATCTAAGGAATAAAGCTAGACTACGAATCCTCATAAGGTTGTGAAATTAATGCTATTGTGTGCTTGTGCGATAGACTATGACATTTATCAGTGTAAATAATGCTAGGACCTTTGTTCCATTCCATTTTACCTGGGAGTGAAACAGGCTCTTCACTTTCAGCTGAAACTCTGATGGAGATATCAACAAATCCCTGAGGTTTTCCGGAACTCTTAGCCCTGAGTTGAAAGCTCCCAACTTCTTCAATGGGCTTCGAAACCTGGGAATTTTTCGCGTACTTGTCCAGAAATTCCTTCAGGGCCACTGTTGATGTTCCCAGAAGTCTTTCTCTAAGGAAAACGGGTTCCCTACTGTAGACTTCCACATGGAGAGCCAAGTCTTGAAAGCTACCCTCAGACGTATCCATCAGTGAAGAGAATTTGGTTTTCCAGACTGGGTTTGCATTGCCAGAAGCATCAATCTTGGTGCAGTACTTGTTGGCCGGATCGATCCATCCGACGGCGAACCACTGGAGCTTCCACAGGGACGATGTACGCCGGAGTCCCCTGCCGGATATCAGGCAGACTTCAACCCAAATCTTTCCCATTTCACAAGCAGCTTAAAAGCTGTTTTCTTTTTCTTGATGGAGGAATAAAAAAGAGATGTCCCTGCTGCTTTTACACCATCACAAGGCTACCTTACATATGCTGATCAAAAAACAGTAAACACAACCTTTTGCAATTAGGAAGAGTTTGTGTGGGAATAATCTTTGGTTAGCTTTTTTGTTTAAGAAAGTAAAATCAATAAGTGCATCACAGTTGGATAAAGCATCAGAAAAATAGTCAAAAAGTTTACAGTGTGACTCTGGAAAAGAAAGGACTGGGCGCCGCGCTCCTCTGGGCACTAATTCTGTAATTCATAAACTTTTTTTTTTTTTTTTGAGACAACTAAAAGATATTGGTTCGTGGATCAAATTATTTGACTTCAAGTGTTTATGTAATTGAATTCATACAAGTTAGCTCGTTACCCCACAAATTTTGACTTTATGAATCAGTTTAAAATAGTACAATCAGCCTTTTTTTGTCATTGAATCTTTTCTTATCTATCTATGTATTATAATGGTTGCATAGGTTTTTTTTTCTTTTTTTTTTGGTGGTCGAGGCATGGGGTATCAAATACCATCTCATAATTGTTTTTTCCCAATTTTATTTTCAATGTTTTATTTCTTCCTTAACTGTTAGTTTCTTTTTTTTTTCCCTAATAAATGAACATATTATACCGTTAATAAATTAATGAAAGTTTTTTAAATAAATCTATCTTTAATAAATTATTTATTTTTTAATAAAAATTAATTGACTGAATCATATAAGTATTTATCACATGCATCGTGGGGGAACATACACATTAGAGTCGAAGCAAGGAGCCTAAACCATGCAGCAAAGGCTTGATGAAGTTGCCTTTTTCCTTTTTTTTTTTTTTCTCTCCCTGTTAGAAGCCAAGGCCAATTATGCTCTACGTCTCCCTATGCATGTAAGGAATCCAAGAGTTACATCGGAATGTTAAATAAAAACTAAAACCCAATAAAATTGCAAATGCCATAATTTGCTAATTAAATCGCACAATTATTAACTTTTTCTATACACATGTTGCCCTTTTCATCCTACTATCTCTAAAATGGCTACCTAGAACTACAAAGGTTGTTACCTGAACACTGTTCCAATCTGAGCCCATAATTGGCTGAGCATTCGGTTAAACCAAACTGAATTAACCAAAAATCAAATTTTGAGAATTTGATAATCGAAATCGAATCAAATTAGTTAAATAACCAAAATTTTGGAACATATTTTTCAATTTGGTTCCGGTTAATAACTGAAATATCCAATTTTTTTCCCAACACATGGCTTCTTTTTCCTGCTTGTTTGCTCTCAGCACACGGTTATATTTTTTCATTTGTGTTTTTTCTTTTTTTTTTTTCTAATTCATGAAGAACAATAAAACATAACTTTTTAGTTTTTTTCATTTCAGAAAGCACAAAAAATTAAGAATAACATGATTTTTTTTGTTTTAGGAATTACAAAAGCACAAAAAAGTTAAGTCACCAAAAAAAAAAAACAGCATATTTGAAAAAAATACAAAACTAAGATATACAAGTTTGTAGATCTAAATAAAATAAATACAAAATAAATAAATAAACCCACAAGAAAAAACTGAAGTCGTGACGTCACTGCCAGACACAAGTCGCCTATGACATTGTCAAAACTGCAACTACTTGCTAATGCTCTTTGCTGTCATGCTCAGTGCCTATTAAGAAGACTTGAAGAGAGTTTTTGAGTTTGACTCGCGAAGATGGAGACGAGGTCCAAAGGAGGTGTGTGTAGTCTTCTTTTTGGGTGTATAAAGGGATTAAGGGCTATTGGTTAAGATATAAAGCCTAAGTACTAAAGAAGCATGTTTCAGTTATTTTGATTCTTAATCGAAATTTTAAAATGTTAATCGGAATCGAAGTTGAACACCCAAAAAAAATAAATTTCGCTAACCAAAATACCAAATAACCAAATCGAATTATTATTTCAGTTCGGTTCTCAATTAGTAACCGGATTATGCTTAGTCCTACCCATATAGAAGCGCCAATGTGAACCCTCCCTTTTCTTCTTGTGCATTATCTCGAAGATAATGACTCAATGATAAATATAAAACAATAGTAAAACATTTCAGTTAAACAATGATATATGCTTTTAGAAAAAGAATTTAAAAACAAAATCCATTTATTAAAATCTACGTGCATGTAAAGTCTATGGTCCGCTAAGACAGAATCGATGATCAATCACAAGACTAATCCTAAGCTTTTAACTTAACACTCCTAACCAATAACGGTTATTCTCCAGCGTTACACGAAACTCATCAATGGTACTTATAGTGTGTTTGGAATGATCTTGTTTTAAAATGTTTATTCTATTAAAATTTAGAAATATCTTAAAGGATATATTATCACATGTACTATGAATTTTATAATTATAAAAAATAAAATAGGATAGATTGCTTATTTTTTATAAAATAAAAAGTATGATATGTTTTAAATTTTTATAAAGTGCATGTAATAAAATGTATCCTTATTTTAATAAAATAAATATTGTAAAATAAAATTATAATAAACAGAGCATTAGTTACAATTTCCCCCAGGAGGGGGGGGGGGGGAGGGGTTAGTTGGAAGAAGGATAATTCAGCTTCGTTGATACACAAGTTTTCCGTGTGAGAAACAAGTAGAACAATTGGGCATCCACCTAATAATTTTTGCAATAGTTGACCCAATGACCCAAAATGGTCGCGCATGCAAAGATGGTTGGTATGACTTCTCATCTCACACGATGAAGATTGTGCTTTCGTTTCTTTCCCTCGCGGCCTGTCAACTGATTGGGCCCCGGACTTAGATCCGACTAGACCCGGGTTTAGATCCGACTAGACCCAGATTTTATTAAAATACTAAAAATTAATTTTTGAAATATTATTTTAGATTTTTTGATGAAAAATCTGTAATTCTCATGAGGTTTGTCAATAATGGCTACTCCTATTTTTGTGAGAATGAGATTCCATTAGGAGTGGAATTTCTGGACTTATTATCTCATACTAATCATGGAATTTAAAATAGAGCTATAAATGTTATTCCATTTTTAACCCATTATTGCATACCAATCACTACCATAATATTGTGCTCATTTCGCGTGTGGCAGTGCAAGCCCATTGGAAAAAGAAAAAAAACTTCTTTATGTTCACAATTATTGTACTTGTAATGTATTTATAAAGTTTAATTACTCACAATTCTTATATCATATATTCACAACTTTCATACTTTATATTCAAAAGTTTTAAACGATCACAACCATTATTATATGTTAAACACAAATTTTTATAATTCTTATATTATTTGTTTAAAATTATTATATTATATGTTTACAATTTTTAAATGTCAATATATTGTGTTATATTTTCACAAGTGAATGTTCACAAGCTTTAAATTGATGTTCACAAAAATAATAATTGTATGTTTGGAATTTGTACGCTTATCCACAACATCAGATTTAGACAAAACGTTAATTAGGGTGATGAAAGGGCATTTATTAACAAAAAAAATCAAATACTTTATTTACATGATTTTCTTTTAATGAAGCATTAGCTTTGGGATCATACCTCACCAATTTCTTGCACGTCTTTGAATCATTTAAATTATTTATCTCCACAACAACAATAAATATATACGTGTATATATATTAATAATAGAAATGGAGAATTGTTAAGAGAGACGGGTGAAAGAAAAGGATGGAAAAATGACGAAGAGATTTTTTTAGATGTGGGCGTATAGTACATGCTTTAGAAGGAGCATTATGTCAAATGGTATGGCATGCTTATGACACGCAGGAAAATTTATGATCGCAATATTGGATTTATTTGAGTTAAAAGTGTCAAAAATAATTTAAGTGGTTAAGACTTTCTCTTTAAATGTGAGATCACGACTTCAATTATATTAGGATGGAGGTTTTACAAAATAAAAAATAAAATAAAATAAAAGCTTAAAAAAATTATCCTTGAAATCTAAATCAAGACACACAAACATAAATAAATAAAGACAGAAAAAAGAAAATTCAAATCCGATACAAAACGGACACAGGCGACAAACCCCCCTTTAAAATCCGGACACACTTTCACTTTGTTTCTTTGCCCACAGAAAATAATATACACATATATAGTTTCATATATCAGATGCACATAACAACTCGAGCTAAAAAATAACATATATAATCGAAGCGCAGATAGGAGTGAAAAAGAGTTAATCTTTCTCTTGATCAAGGGCTTAAAAGCCCTAATTTTTCTATCTGGATCTCAAGATTTAGGGTTTACATCACTTGAAAAAAAAACAAAAATAATAAAAAATTATCAGCTCAATTTTCATTTCTTGTTAGTTCCCTAAATGTTTAATCTTTTTTAAATCTATATCGTCAATAGAAGCTGACATGTGTGTGTGTATATAGGTGTTTGAGTGTGATATATTTTTTGTGTATATAAAACTTTTAGGGGTTGTTCGAATTTTGTTTTTTAGTGGTGTGGGTGTGTGTGTTGGGCGGTTTTCTAAGATGGATGGGAGGAGAATTACGGCAAGTCCACGGCCGTGCTGTGGGCGGCGAGTGGTGGCGAATAAGCGGCCACGTGGCGGAATGGATGGGTTCGTGAACAGCGTGAAGAAGCTTCAAAGAAGAGAGATTTGTTCCAAACGTGACCGTGCTTTTAGTATGAGTGATGCGCAGGAGCGCTTCAGAAACATTCGTTTGCAGGTGCCAATTTTAATTTTAATTTTTTTAAAATTTTGCATTAATGTGTAATTTTATTTTACTTTTTTATATGAATTGTTGAATTTGGATATAAGTTTGCACACTTGTGTATATTTAGGGATATAGGGTTTGGGTTTCCTCGTAAATGTCATTTGCATAATTGGAATTTGATGTGAGGTAAAACAGAAAGGATTAGTCTTGACAAATAATCAAGATCAATGAAGTTTAGATTTGGATTTAGGTAGCGGTCTTTTGCTTAGGATTGGGACTTTGGAGTTATAATTAGAAATTTATGTTATGTTTAAACAGATTCTCCTGAATTTTAACATTAGAATTTGAATTCCAAACAAGCAAACACTATCTTAGGGTTGATGAAATGTTATTCTGAACTGACAGAATTATGATATCCCAGAAAATCTGAGATGCGGGTGTGTGAATGTTTGCAGTATCTTTGAATTCTAATTGAACAACCACCATCTCAGTGTTGATGGGATGATTTTTTCAAAAACCCTGATGATGGTTTATGTATGTCGTGCAGTGTATGAGTGAGTTTTATGTTGACCTGGACGATTCCTGCACGTGACTTCGTTTTGTGGATGATTTCAATGTAAAGGAGAGTGAAAAATCTGTTGTGTTTGTTGTAGTGATACGACATTTAAGTCTCTACTTCTGATTAGTGGGTGGTGCATTTGACATTTGTCAACTAGATACTCCATTTTTAACACGTAGACAGTAACAAGATCAATATTTAACTTCAAGAATTTACTCAGCTTTCCTATTCTGCTGTTAAAATTAGAGAATTGTCGTTTCCGTAAGAGTTTTATTTCTCAGATTTTAGTTTGTCGTATGCGAGCCTGTTGTAGTGTGTGTACATTTATTGTTGATTAGGGTAGTTGCTAGTATTTATGGATTCCCTCACCCCGTAATTCAAATCTTTCTTTCCTTTTTGGTTTGTCCCAAAAAAGAGCTTCTTTCCATGAATAATCTTATGCTTTTCCCTGCGGGCCATTGCGAAGCCACTCCTTTCAAGATTTCACATATTTGTTCTGTAATGTAGTGCAGGTATCAAAATTCAACAACTTTATACCAATGAAGAAATATAAAATCTCGCCCAGCAAAAAAAAGAAGTATAAAATCTCAATTTCCTTAATGAGGTAGATTCCCAAAGAGTGATTCAAAAGATGGATGGGGTATACGTTAAAGGTTAAATGATAAGAAAACCATTAATACTGATGTGATGTGTATATGTATTCCATGTCATCCCTTGTATTTCTCTGTTAATTTAATAATATTTGGTTCAGGAGGAGTACGATACACATGATCCAAAGGGACATTGCACCATGGTACTCCCGTTTCTCAAGAAGAGGTCAAAAATTATTGAGATAGTAGCTGCACGTGATATAGTGTTTGCTCTTGCACAGTCCGGTGTTTGTGCAGCGTTTAGCCGACGTTAAGTATCGTTTTTATCCTTTTTGTCATTTTCCTCTGCATTATATTTCCACATATAGAGTCACTGATGGGGTCTCTCATACATGTCACTTACTGCATGCAGAAACGAACCAGAGGATATGCTTTCTCAATGTCAGCCCTGATGAAGTTATACGCAGCTTATTTTACAATAAAAACAATGATTCACTCATCACTGTTTCAGTTTATGCTTCGGACAATTTCAGCTCTTTAAAATGCAGAACTACAAGGATTGAGTATGGATTTATATCTCACACTTTTGGGATGTTTGTCACCCGTTATTGTTTTATCCTCTTATAGATCGTCTCTGCATATGCTTTCAGGTACATAAAGCGTGGTAAACCAGATGCAGGTTTTGCTCTGTTTGAGTCAGAGTCGTTGAAGTGGCCTGGTTTTGTGGAGTTTGATGATGTTAATGGCAAGGTGCTTACTTATTCTGCACAGGATAGGTAAGCTCCAACTAAGCCTTTTGTTTGTGACATATTAGATTTACTTTGCAGAAATCTTTTGCTGATATTACGTGTTTCTGTTATTTTTTCAGTATATACAAGGTATTTGACCTGAAGAACTATACAATGCTGTACTCCATATCAGATAAGAATGTTCAAGAGATTAAAATCAGGTAATTTCTCTCATGTATCTGTACTTAGTGTTTATGTAGATGTAAAGTTATTGACCCAGTCCAATATGGTTTCTGATGTTGCTTCTGCATTGTTGGTATTTTCGGCATTGCAGCAGCTTTATCTCAGACTACTTCAAATGGTCCTTATAGATTATTAGGTCTACCTTAATAATTTATCAGAAAGAATTATTTGTTCACATGCCTTGTTGCTGATTCTCCATATATCATGCATGAGTTACTGAGGTTGAAAATATAGTTGCATGGAGTGAACATGTATGATATAGAGGGTTTTACATATTTAACAAGCAGATCCCTGTTAGTCAAATTTCTATTCACCCCTTCTCACTTTGTCTGTGCATGTAAGAGAAGCCCTCATATATGCGCATCTTCATGCATGTTATCTGATATGCAGGTTTATAAACTTCTCTTATCTTTGTGTCGTGGCTTGAGACATTTCTAGATTTGGGTTCAATCATCAAGATATGCAGATATTCCAAATTGAGTATTTCATATCATCTTGGACTGAAGATCTTGAGCAATCCTAGATGACAATGTCATTTATTTTGAAGGGTCATCGGTCATTGATTATTCAATAATTTGCATATATCATGACCGTGTAAGGAGATCTTGATTGTGTTTGATTGCTTTATTTTGTTATTCCTTTCGCTATTTTTATTTTGGTTGTCCTCCTTGGTTGTTTATAGTTCAATAATTAGCCATTTTTCTTCATAATTAATAAGCTGTTCCTTGGTTATGTCTTCTTAAAAACAGTCCGGGTATCATGTTGTTGATATTTACCAAACATAGCGGCCATGTTCCTTTGAGGATTCTCTCAATCGAGGATGGAACTGTTCTCAAATCCTTTAGCCACCTCCTGCACCGGAATAAGAAGGTGGATTTTATTGAACAGTTCAATGAGAAGCTTCTCGTCAAGCAAGAAAATGAGAATCTCCAGATTCTTGATGTAAGTTTATTTCCTTTTGTTGGGTTTTGTTTTTTGTTTTTTTTTGGGGGGGGGGGTGTTCACTTTCTTTTCCTTGTACTGTCAGAACCTGATTTATTATTTCCTTCAGGTCCGTAATTCTGAATTGACAGAAGTTTGCAGAACTGAGTTCATGACCCCATCAGCTTTCATATTTCTGTATGAGAATCAGTTGTTCCTTACCTTCAGAAACCGAACAGTTGCTGTTTGGAACTTCCGTGGGGAGCTTGTGACTTCCTTTGAGGATCACCTTTTATGGCATCCTGACTGCAATACAAACAACATATACATCACAAGTGATCAGGACCTGATCATCTCCTATTGTAAAGCTGATTCAGATGATCCATTGTCAGAAGGAAATGGTAAGTTACTCGAGAAAGAGTAGATATTTGAATAACAGAGATCCTTAGTAGTCAGAAAGAGCAATAAATTGGGACTCTCTTTTGTGAGAATATATAGATAGTAGGTGGTCTGGTGGAGATGATTTTCCACATGGTGAGGTTCTGGATAATATCTGGACAGAATAGTATTTTCTGGTTTTGTTCTTTCTTATATATAAACCTTTCTAAGTGTATTCTTATGTCTTTTTCTGTTGGTTGTGCAGCTGGTTCTATCAATATAAGCAACATCTTGACAGGGAAATGCCTTGCCAAAATAAAAGCAAGTAACAGCAGTCCCAATGGTGATTCTAGTTGCAGTGCTGATTATGGTGGCAGAAATAGCAACGCCAAGAAGCGGGTCCCGGCTTCTAGAATGAGGAGCACCGTAGCAGAGGCCTTGGAGGATATTACTGCTCTCTTCTATGATGAAGAACGCAATGAGATTTACACTGGAAATAGGCTTGGCCTCGTCCATGTGTGGTCTAACTAATTGCCATTTCATTTCCTCAGTATTCCGAGATAGGGAAAAAAAAAAATTTCATTTTGCAGCCTCAGTTCAAGAACCGTGTGAAACTGTACTTCTAAAAGTCGTTAAGTGTTCGGGTTTTTTTTTTTCTTTATGCAGTTTTATGTTGTGTATTTCTTATATATTCCCAAAAAATGAGGGCTGCTGCTCTTAGATGTTGTGTCCGGGGTGAGATTTTAGATGTATGATGTTAAGTGGTACCTAACAATTATAGGCAGATATTGAAATAGCAATTTGCTTCCTTTTGGGCTGCGCTGAATTCTTGCAAGCTCAGGTTCCTCCTCCATGATGGTAAAAACTTGGTTGCTTGAATTGTACAACTCCTGGTTCTCTGTAGCATCCTGAGAATCTGTTTATAAATTGGTTTAAGTTGAACCTTCAAAATCTGCAGATGTAATTTCAGTGTGTTTTAGTTAGTATAGCTTTACATAAAATTTCCTCTCTTCTTGTCGATTAGGGAGAGAGATTGGCACTTGAGCCTTTCGAGGTCCATGGTTGTCCTCGTGCAACGCCTGCTGGTGATAAGATGGGAAGGCAATCGATATAAATGTTGCTTAACGATTAACCCACTCGTTGCTTTTTCAGGGTGTTGGCTTTGCTTATTTTGGGTGTTCTTAAGTAGTTAGAAAAAAGTATTTATAAATGTTGCTTCACGATTGACCTACTCTTTGCCCTTTCAGGATGTTAGGCTTTGCTTATTTAGGGTGTTTATAAGCACTTAGAAAAAAGTATTTTTTCACATATTTTTTTACTATTTATGTGTTTATAAGCGCCAAATATGCAAAGCCAAACACTCTCTTTATTGTGTCAATCTTTTGTGATTGGCTGATCCTGTTGTGGGGCATGAGCGTCGGGTGAGGGCATGCTGCGGCCCCGTCATGCTAGGGGCGAAAAGGAAAATCCAATGTTATTGGCTTGACAAGTTAAAAGACTAGATATAATCAGTTTGACTTGTATTATGAGTATCATATATTACTTTGCGTGAGGAGGTCTTTCAACTAGAAATCCAAGTAATTTGGTAACTGGTCCATGATCTGAAGCTACTAGTGGAGATTTTGCATTTTAGCTTGCATTAGGAGAGGGCCCATGATCCAATTGTGATGCAACAAGTAGGTGATCCATGTGCTGTGACATGGTTACTGGCTTTGCTTTCCCACTCACCGCTGCAAATTGTCGGCTCCATCAACCTAACGAGAAGGGTTTTACTTTTTAGTGGTCCATCTATTTATATTCTTCATTCCTTTTCTAAAAGGACACAAAGCATTTTACTCTTTAGTATTTTACCGAAATCACATAAAATTTTTGTGTTTTGAAACTAGTTTAATACTTCCTTGTGTCATAAAAAATATCGCACAAATTTATGGAGTAATTGTGGAATATTCTTTATCATGTAAGAGTGTCAGCAACATTTTTTTTCTAATGTAGGGAGGTACTAACAAGTTTTGAATTACAAAAAATTTTATGTAACTTTGATAAAATACAAGGAGTTAAATACATTTTACTCTTTTGGCCTATAATTAAAGAATCTATGTTAGAATTATTATTATTATTGTTATTATTATATATGGTCTAATGTTATCACATGTAATATTTGTTTGAACTCCCCGGCCTCTTATCTTATGTTTGGCTTTTCGAATACAACCCTACCAATTGCATCACTTCAGTACACATTACCATGACAATGATATTTAAAGACTGTTTTGAACCCAAATCTTTAATTTCCATGTTCTTTTGCTTTCCAAGAAAAAAGATAGCATAAGAGTTTTCATAAAATGATATAGGGTGTCGAGAATTCTCTATTTTAGTGTTATTATTGGACGCTATAATTTGACAAGCAACATATGCTTAGTTTAATATCGATTTTATCTCGTGCCTCACAAATCCCTTTCTTGCATTAACCTGACATCGGTTGTATTTGGTCAAGCTTTTCGTACATGACGACCACTCTATAACCGTAGCTCTAGGGGAGTTAATAAATTTGAAAATTATGCTTTGAAGCAGGTCCAAACTTTCGTTTGCAAATGATAAATTCTATTGCTAGGCGATTTAATAAGTTGTTAGTTGAGATAATAGAGGTCCCTCACTCTTGTAAAGAAGAAAATATGAGTTCAACTCTTAAAACACACACATAAACACACTTGTTAAAAACGAGATCCAAGAATGAAGGAGCAAAATTACAAAATGATTACAAGCAGTGAATAATACCCGACACACAAAAGAAACACTTTCTACGGGATCCCGAAACCATCCGCCACCCCAATCTAATTCATGATAAGCCCACCAACTTTTTGGCAAAATACATACAGTTAAAAGCTACTAACATGTCAAGATCTAAATTCAAATTGGTTCCCAGTCCTAGTTAGAGACCAATGTGTTTGTGTCAGTGGTCCAGCAAAGATGCAAAGTAGAAGTATATTTCTTTCTATTATAAACAACACTTCACCGCTATAAAAATTAATCTCAAATCTCAAAACCTGTACAACTTGATATTACCCTAACTCAAAATAAACGATAAAAACCCACTGCTTTTGCTAGTTCAGCTTTAACTTGTTTAGCTAAAAGGTGAAAAAGGAGCCTGTTTGTCTCCGGAAGCAATTGAAGGTCGAAAAGTAACATCACAATCTGAACAAAAATGCCACGATTGCCTACTGCAATGTGTCCTGCAAACTTATAAATTAAGGTATTGAGAAAAAGGCAGAATTGTGGGTACCCCACGCACTAAACGCCCATGCCGTAATGTTTTGCTTGAACCTGTTGTGTTCGTTGAGTTATTCGGTTAAAACTTGGTTCAAATAAACAACAGTTCAGTTAAAAAATCTACGTAATGCTGGTAATACGTGGTTTTCATGTCTTTGTTTGTCAATTTCTTTATGAATACGAGAGATTAGAGATTTATTTATATTTATTACACTGAAATAAAAGTTAAGGATCAGGATTCTCTCTCTTTTTTTTCCCCCTAATCTAAACTTACTTAATACAACTTGCGAAACGTGACAACAAAATCAATTGTCCAAGCAATGCCACGAGGACTCATTTGCATTTGGCCTTCCAAGTCTATTCTTTTTTGCCAAAAAAAAAAAATCGTTAGGATATGTTTAAATACCTGAAATTTTGTCACGTGGTGTGACGGCAATAATTATTTGGATAGTTAGTAGTGAACCCAAACTATTATAAAATGCACACAAATCTTACAAAGATCTGATGTGGATGGGGCATTACATGGCCTCTCAACATATAGCTTAAAAATTTTAAAAATCTTTCTGACAAAATTATTTGATGAGGTTGACAAGGGACCTTTAGAAGCTTTATCCACAATATTTACAAAATCTTTCCTTCCAAATCACAATTAATATTTCATTTGATATATAACTAATTAATCAATACATAATCAAACAAAAACTATTACTACCACAAATTTTGGATATTATAAAATATATGTCGGCATATACAAAGTTACTCCCAATTCTTCATCTTTTTTTATTCAATAGTGCTTGTTCATTTAAAATCAAGTGCTTTATTAGTGAAATAAAATGATAATATTATTGGGTTGCTGAATTATTTTTGTCTGACGTCTTCTAGATGTTCAATTCGGATTCGCAACTAGATCAAGGTCAAACAATTTGCCTAATAAGCTAAGAACTTGTTATTCGGTCAAAAAAATAAAGAACCAAAAAAAAAAAAAAAACCCAAGGACTTGTTGCAAATGGATTTCAATACGAATTTAAAAAGAATAATAATCCAAAAATCAAAAAGCCCTTTAAACCACCCCATCTCTTTTGATTAAGTTAAATGATTAGTGCTCTTTAACAAATGGATAGGCAATATTTGGAACATTCAAACTATTGAGTTAAATTTACATATAAAAATACTTGTATAAGATCTTATGCGTATAATTTAACAAATAAAAAAGATTTTCAATAATCAAATCAATAATAACTTTTTCTCTTTTTCTTTTTGTCGTCAAATCCCATAGTAACTTATTCTACCTAATGAAATCGGCTTGCGTTAATCTGATTTGATACAGAACATTTTAGACTTAATTTAATTTGATTTTATTACAACATTTTTATGATTGTTTTATGCCCATGATTCAAATTAAGCGCAAGTAAATGTTACAAAGATGTGATTTGGTGGGGGATGAGGTCGGCAACTTGTGGACTGTTGCATGTTGATTTTAGGGATCCGATCGACACATGTGTACGTCTCATTATTGTCATTAAAAAAGCATAGATAGAAAAGGACATAACTGTCATCATAAAATACTATATTTAAAGAAAAAAGACAAACCCAAAATCAGACACTTTATACTCTTTATCAAACAAAAACATTAATAAAAACATAAAACATTTACTGCAACTAAAACAAACTCCATGCTAGGAGGCTTGACCCCACTTGTAGCAGCCAGCCCGATCAAATTCAAATCTCATCCCCATCTAAACAATTCAATTCAAATAAAACAAAAATTCACAAATAAAAAAACACTCTGATGAGCATCGAAATAATACAAGTATTTTACAAAATGATTTAATTTTCTTTTTTCACATGTTTGTCAATCGAGAGTAACAAGGTATACGAGAAACAGGAGTTGCACTTAAAAGACGTATAATAAAAGAAACAAGATAAAGCAATTATAAAGTAGTTATTCTTGCATATTTTTAGTAACTTGGGATAATTAATAGTATGTTAACAAAAATTATTGGTTTAAATTAATTATTTTAACATCTCATACAATTATCTTCAAACTTGTATTACTAGTTTTTTGTTTTGGTCCAAAAAATTAGTTTTTTTATAGCACAGTAACTTTTTTTTGAAACAAAAGAAAATAATACACTAAGAATTTCAGAGTTGTAATGCCCCTAATGAAAGTTATTATGGAAACAATTGGTGTTAGAGACGTGTATTATAAAATTAAATATTAAATCAAATTTAATCAATTTGGATAAATGTATTTAACACGTCAAAAAAAAAAGATAAATGTATTTAAAGTTCAAAATAATCGTTTCAAGTGGGTGGTTTTCTTTTCTGAAAAAAGAAAAACAAAAGGTAAAAAACGTAACATCACGCGCCTAAGTGTTGGGTGCAAATTAATAATAATAATAAAAACATCATCAAATGTGTGTTTTACTGGAAAGTTTTGCACACGCAATCAATCAAAATCAAACCAACCTTCTCTCTCTCTCTCTCACACACACACACACTCTTCTGCTTTGCTTTACCTTTTTATCTTCTCTTTCTGTCTCTACATTTCTCTCCCCCTTCCACTCCATTCTCACAACCCACACACACACACTCACTCTTGTCAGTAGTCGAAATACAACTTCAAACTGTTCTGCCATTTCTGCTCCAATTTGAGATCTCTCTCAGTAAAGCTTGCTTGAGTTTTAGTAAGTTTCCTCATTTTTCTTCGTTAAATTTTCATGTTCTTTTTCTATCAACAATGCTTTAGTATGTTATTATTTGATTGTAAGCTTTTACATGCATTGATGTTTATTGTGCGTTTGGACTTCAAAATGTTGATTTCAGACTCTACTTTTAGTTGCTGATTTATCTGCCTGTCGGCGACTCAGCATTTCTGCTTATTGCTTAGGCTAGATCTGAGCATTCATGGATACGCATACTGTTTCTTTATATTTATCTGCCAAAGATTTAGATTTAGTTTATTTATTTAACAAGTAATTGAAATATACACATACACATACATATGTATATGTATATATATGTATATGTATGTGCCCGTGTGTTGGTTAGTAATTTTATTGTATATATGACTATGTGGTTAAGTAATCGGATTGGTGTGTATATTTTCGTATCTGTGTGGTAATTAGTGGAGGTTAAGCCATTTTTGTATGAATCTTTTTCAAAAATCTTTTGGATTTGTAATTATTGAAGCATCAAAATTAGTAATTTTGAAATTCAAGTCAAATTATGCGTCACTATGCAAGTCCTTTTGTGCTTTTACTTGCTGTAAAGTAGTCTCAAATTGTTAATATATCTGTTCGTGCGGGTGTGAATGTTATGAATTAAACTGTAATTGCATTTCTCTGCTTTCGGGTTGGCTTTCGGTTAATGGGATTTTAATAGAGGTCAACTGGACCAGGTTATCTTGAACACGGTGGACTGTGAATGTGCAGGGATAAACAGTTAGAGAATTGCAGGTTAGTTTCAGTTTAATTACGCATCTGGAGGTCAAGTTCATAGTGATATAGGATGGGACTTATGTTGTTGAGTTTGGTTTTCGTTTGTCTCAGGTTCTTGTGGGTTTGATATAGACTAATAAAGATTGCTGGAGGAATGGATACAAATGCCACACTTGACTACATTGAGTTTCAGATTTTTCCAAGCCAAAACAGGTTTGGTTACATAATGTATCCAAATGGATGCGTGAGTTAAGCTTAATTTAATGCTTCACCTTGTACGCTATAAGCATTTCATGTAGCAATGGTCAAGCTGGAAGCAATTTAATTTAGCAAGTGAAATCACCCAGATTGATTAGTGATGATTCTACTCCATTAGCATTAATTGGAAAAGTTTATAATTCATCCGGTATTCATAAATTTGACAAATGGTAGAAGATAAATCTGAAGCGTGTCTGAGCTGATTATATATCTAATACTTTTCTGTCTTGTTTAATTATATGGCTGAATCTTTTGAAGTCATATAATTATCATTGTTTAGGATCTCTTCAAGAAGACACATCTAGTTTCTTCCAATACTATTTCAAGTGTTTTACAAATCTGAACTCATTTGTCTCTGGCAAAATATGCTGCACAAATTTCATAACCTATTCTGTAGATTTATAGTTATTTAATGGGACAAAATCAAGAGATTTTTATGCACTGTAAGTTTTGTATGTAGGTATGAGGCATGTGTATGCAGTGGTGATAGGAAAGAAACTGTGATGTCTGGACCTCTTACGCAATTGTTGCAGCACTCAGACAAAGTTAAAACTCCGAACTCAGACAGAGGCAAAGCTAATTTCAAACTTGAACCACCTGAGAATCTTAGTCACACCAAGTGGTTCACCAAGTCTACTTTACTGAGGTTTGTATCAGCACATATTAGTTTTTGGAATTATGCATGTGCCAATGTTAAATTGTAGATTTGCTCCCTTCCTCTATTCTAATCTCTTTCTTTCCCAGATTTCTCCACATTATTGGTTCATCAAACATTGTGGATACTACTAATGCTGTAGTAAATGAGATTTCTCAGCTAGAAGAAGCCCGGAAATTTCACCTTTCCTTATATAAAAAGGTATTACTGTTCTTGTTTGATTCCTTAAGTTAAATACTCAAACTTATGTGAGACAGAAGGTAACATTTTTATTCTCTCAGGGTCCTCATACTCATCGGCAGGCTGGGGAAACCGGTTAGTGTGATTAGATTACAATGTTCTATAGCTTTACAGTTCCACTAACAGATTATAGCACATTCCTTTTAATTATTGCGTTAAATACATCGCAAATCACTGTGAAGTCCGCCTTAGTGCTTATCATTATATCATATGTTGATATGTTAGGCTCTTGTCGAAGAATCCATATTGTAACATCAACAAGCTTGGAGATTTGGTCTTAGAATGGAATACATCACAAAAGAAAGCGACACTAATTGATCTTAGTTTGTGTCTGCAAACATAAGCTTTCTGAACCCTTAATCCAAATGGAGAACATTTATTTTTAAAAATATTTTAACTTTTGACAAGTTGTTACTGATCATTGTCGGTTGCTTTAGCTTACATAACTGTGACGTTTAGCATGATCTTATTGTAAAGCAACACACAGGAAGGGGCTAACAGTTACTAGAAAACAATAGTAATGGAAAAATCAGAAATCATTTATCTTAAAATCTTAAGATAGTTCTTCATGTCTGTAGCACCACATTGGCTTATTGATTTTTAGTTTCTGGAAGGAGGTGACTTGTTACGTGCTTCCTTGCTAGAGACCTTTAATATCAAGATGCCATACCTATTACAAGAGAATGTGGAAAAAGTACAAATTCTAAACCTATCTAGGTGTAACCTGTTTCAATTACCAACAGCCGATAGCCTCTTCATATTATGTAGAAATTGCTACTGAATCTGTAAGATGGTACCTGGTTAGAGCAGGAATTAATATTCCTTGCATTATTTCTAACAGAAAGCAGCTACCCAAATGGTGCAGCATCTATGGCAAAAGTAAGTTTGTTTTCTTTAGTTTTTTGTTAACTTTTAAATCCTATCCAAAAAATTTCTGCACTAGTCGTAATCATCCAATGCGGGCTGTGGTCTTGACAGGCTGAAGATGATAATGTTTCCTCTGATAGTTCCAAGTATGTTGCTCTGACACTTCCCAATTTTTAATGTGATAATTGGTACAGATAGCGTCTGCAGTAATTCTTAAACTGATTGTTGCCAGGAATGAGTTGCTGCGGGCTATGGACTTGAGGCTCACTGCATTAAGAGGGGAACTGGCTTCTGCTCTTGACAAAGCTGCTGGGGCCACATGCTCGCCAGAGGAAATCATTAATCTAGAAAAATTTTCTTATTATTTTGAAGCCACAGTCCTGAGGTACTCAATCCGTCAGCAGGCAGTTTTCTGATCTAATATTTCTTGCTTCTGAGAAAATTAATGAACATAAACTCTTTTTGTCTCTGATAACAAATTTTAATTTATGTATAAAAACTTTCATTTTGTGTACTAATATGCTGTAATGTATTCCAGAAAGACTTTGCTGACAATTATGGAAAATCTAGAGAACCTGACTGCTGATTTTTTAAGCGATGAGCAGTCTCTTTCTAGGAATGATTCAGGAGACCAGAGATCTGGCTTGATAAACAAGGACAATAACGTTTCAATACCATCAAACTTGGAGACACCAGTCAAATATGGTGTCTCCCCTGCAAAAGCTGCTCAAGTTGAGAGACAAAGCTCCTCAGAAAGTGAGGAATCCTCTTGCTCAAGTGAGGATGATCAGCCGTCAGTGGAAAGAAGTCGAACACTTATGAGGTCTGCTTCACCAAGAAGGTCAGCATCTCCAATGCGCAGGGTTCAGATTGGGCGTTCTGGACCCCGGAGGTCCACTCCATTGACTATTAAGAGCCTTAGTCATTTCCCTGCAAGGGAAAAAATAGTTTTTCAGAAAGATGCAGGTCCAGAAAGCACTGATGAGGAAGGATCTGAAGAACCATCAAGGAAATCTGATAGCAATGTAAAGAGAATGAGCGTACAAGATGCTATTAGCCTTTTCGAAAGCAAACAGAAAGAACAAATTGTTGATATTCAGAAGGCTAGATCATTGTTAAATGCCTCTGTTAGTGCAAAGAAATCTGTCTTGAGAAGATGGAGTGCAGGGATGGGTGAAAGTTCAACTAGATGTCCTTCAGATGTTGCTTCTGATAAATCTGTTCTGGCAGGTGGTAGTAATGTGGAAGTGGGAGAAGTAGGGACGGAATCACCAGAAGCAAATGTAGAGTCTAACCTTGCTTCTAATGGTCATCCTACTGAGCTTTCAGAAGTGAAAGTTCAATTGAGCGCATGTAGAGAAAGTGAATCTGGTCCTATAGGCATCCAAGAAGATGCTTCCCCACCAGAAACAGCAGAAGTCAGTGAAAAATTAAGTGCCGCAGCTGAATGGAGTCGACAAAAGGAAGCAGAATTAAACCAATTGCTAATGAAAATGATGGAAACCAAGCCTGTTAAAAATAGGGGCACAGTGCCTGATGTCAGTAAAAGTCTTAACTTTCCAACTGGAAGAAGAGGCAGTTTCTATGATCACTACAAAGAGAAAAGGGAAGAGCAACATCGAGGAGAAATGACTGGAAAGCGAGCAGAGAAAGAAAAACATGTTAGAGCCATGCAACAAATTATTGGTGAAAGCAAAGCAGCAATGGCTTCTAAAGTTTCAAATGGTATTGGTGGAAGACAGAATGTGAAGAAACCCCAGAAACCACTTAAGAGTGCATCTCAATCTCTGACCGCCAAAAAGGTAACTCAATCCTCAACCTCCAAGAAGGAAGCACAATCTGCAAACTCCAAGAAGGAAACCACTAAACCTTCGGCTGTAACAAGAAGCTCACAGAAAGCATCTTCTTTACCTGTTACACGCAAATCATGGCCATCAACCCCATCACCTAGAGGTACAGGTGCATCTGCAGCTATAACATCTGGTGGGATGACTTCTGCTGGGTCTACAACTACTCGTCAACGATCACAGCCAGCAGTGTCGGCTCCTCGGTTGAGCCCCAAAGTGGAAGGATCACAATTGCGGTCAAAGCCTCTGAAAGCATCATCAGGTGATGTTACAAAGAGTACTAAAAGTATTAGTCAGAAAAAACAGCAAACAGTAGCAAGAACTGCGAAAACAACAAAAAGCAAATTTCAGACAGGTTCTGCAGGGGATGCTTCCTCAGAAAAGCCTAGTTTCCACGGCAAGGTAACCAAGAAGAGCAGTGTGGTTCCTCTGGAGTCAAAGCCATTTCTCCGCAAGGGCTCTGGTGTTAGTCCAACTATAAAGACTAAATCTTCAGCTCGACCTGAGGAATCCTTGAGGAAGTCTAGGGACCTCACCCCAGCTAGGGAGAATGAGACGGTTCTGAACTCATCTGATGCTTTCATTGAGAAGCCGGAGAGGGATGTTGAAGCGGTGAAAGTTCTTGATGACACAAATGTAGCAACTGAAGTAGATAGTCCACAAGTATGTGGAGACACAGTAATCCCTGCTGAAGTTGTTCCTAGCATTGATGATAGCTCTCAGAATATGGCAGATTCTTTATCAAAATCTGAGGCTGAAGAGGAAATGCTTATCTCTCCAGCGGCTTGGGTAGAAATAGAAGAGCAAGAGCATCAGGCGGTTTTATGTAATGATAGCACTCCACAAATTGAATCTCCTACCAATTTTGCACCAGTGAAGATGGCAAGTCCACGTGTTCGTCATTCCCTATCCCAAATGCTGCTTGAGGAGAACAGTGAACCTGAAGTTATTGAGTGGGGAAATGCTGAGGAGCCTCCTTCCATGATCTACCAAAAGGATGCACCCAAGGGATTGAAAAGACTATTGAAGTTCGCTCGAAAAAGTAAGACTGATGCAAATTCAACTGGTTGGTCTAGCCCATCTGTTTTTTCTGAGGGAGAGGATGATGGGGAGGAATCTAAAGCTGTGCACAAGAAAAATGCTGAAAATCTACTGAAGAAAGCTACACTTCGTGCACAGAATGATGGGCATCAGAAGAATTCATCTTGTGAAACCTATGAGGAGAATCCTTCTGCTCATGAACTCTCTGGTAAATATTAGTTTCCTATGGTTAACATTTTAACTGCTGCCCCACACTACTGTTAAGTTCAATTGGGCTAATCTGTGATACGAGGATTTAGTACAGGATGCCAAATGCCAATATATCTTGAATAGCTAAACCGAAAGCATCAGCACAACCTAAATTTTTAGGGACATCTGAGAAAAATAAAAAATCAATGAAGTGAATAATTAAAAGAAAAAAGGCCTGTATTTATGTACTTACGACATCTCTATAGATATTGTGTTATGATTCATTGTTGAAGCAATTGCATGGCCTGGTTTATCATTCTGATGGTAATAATGAATGTTCTCTTTCAGCTCAAGCAAATACAAGCAAATTTACTGCTCAGACTTTGTCTTCTGGGACCACAACCAAAGGTTAGCGTTGTTGTCAAGGCTTTAGTTCTTTCCTTCTACTTTAGTTTAACCCTCACACTTTAAGCTTAACTAGAGAGCTTTTTTCATCCCCTTATTTTGCATAGATCTGATTCCTGTGTTTATTTCGCAGCATCAAGGTCTTTTTTCTCCCTTTCAGCTTTCAAAGGCGGCAAACAGAACGAGACAAAGTTCCGATAGCGAGCCTAAATCTTGGGATTGGGATATAGCATCTATTAGTGATAGGACAACTTGTTTTGGTACAAATTCTTCCTTTTTCTTTATTTTCTGTTCTCCTCAAAATGTCATATAGGGGTATTTTGAGGCAGATATAATTATGCTTATCTTATTATTACAAAGTAAATTGTAGTCTACCATTTGACTCCCCAATTTATACACTGCAAAGTTGAAATATTTTGTGTAGCAAATGTATGAAGTTTTAGGCATTTCTTCTGGATAAAAAAGGACAATCATTTGTAACTACTTGAACAGAATATCTGTTTGTCTAGTTTCAACCCCCTTAAATATCTATGTGAAGTTTCACTATGTGGCTTAACATTAATATTTTATTCTTTTACTGCTAAACGAGCATGAATAAACTTGACAAGGCTTATAGATAGTCTTGTTTTTATGTTGGTTTGAACATTTTGGATCTTCTTAAAATGTCATGATGGTATGAGACAGTTATATGCTGATATGTAGGACTCAGATAAAAAAATTCATAATTAAATGTAGGAAAATATAATATATATCCAAGAAGTTACAAATAGGTAACAATGATGACAAAAAACTGCAGATTCCATATGCTAGCTGATGAAAAAGAGATACAAGATATCCTGAAATCACAATAAATCAACATAATAGGCACATAAGCGACGCAATGATGTACCTAATATGCATCCATAGATATAATATAGAATATGGAATATATTGGGAAGGTAAGGAAAGTGTATTCGACGTATAAGAGAGTGAAGAATCATGACCGGTTATATATAAGGACATGAACCGGTATCGTTCAAAATCAGTGTACATAGGGCAGTTAAAAATCGACGGCGTACATAGGACGGTTAGAAATTGGAACGACGCGTGGGTCCAAAAAAGTGAAGAAAACATGGAGGATAATATATATAATATATTATTATATTATATTTTATACTCATCTACTAAAACCGAGTTAGTAACGCTTGGCTCCGGTTTTTATTTTTTGGCACGGATGGGTCAGCGGACGAGCCGTTGACAAACCCATCCAGCAGAGAATCTGGTAGAGAATGTACTTCCGGCACTTGATTCACGGCTGGGTTTGGATTGTCCATTTTTTATCTACGGGATCAACAATTTTTTACTAAAAGGGATAAGAAAAGAAAATTAGATTCAACAACTTTTTACCTAAAAGGGGCCAAAAAAAATTAGAGGCATTTAGTATTGATTCTACTTTACAGGTAAAGAAAATAAAAAATGGAAGACGTTAGTACATGCTAAGAACAAAGAGTGTGAGAGAGACGAAAATGGTGTGCAAGACTGGAGTATGTCTGTGGGCTTGTCTATGGCGTACTATGGTGAAAACAAAAAGTTTCAAGAATGAATTGAAGTGTTTCGGTTTATATTGATATTGAATTGAGATAGGTTCAAATACTTTAAGTTATTTCTTTTTTTTTTTTCTTTTTCTTTTTAAAGTTGTATTTTCTTCAGTTTATTTCTTTTTTGTCTTGCTACTTTTCTCTTTTTCTTTTGTTTGAATCATTGTTATATTTTAATTTAATTTAATTAATGTTAATATTTTTAATTGAATTTAGTAATAATATTATTTTATTTGATTAATAAAGTAATATATGAGTATTGTTATTATTTTTCTGGTTATAATAATAATTTTTATTTTTATTTTATATTTTAAATTGTATTAATATTTTTATTTTATATTTTATGTACGTCCTAATCGCAGCCTTACGATTCATGTAGCAATAACGATGACCATCGATCAATGGTCTAAAATTTGCTATCCATGTAGACAAAATAAATTGTAGAAAATGGTGTGCAGAGTAAGGGCCTCGCACCACAAATAGTAAATGGGTCTATTTGGATTAGTTTTTTTTTTTTTTTTTTAAGGAAAATGCACTTTTTTCTTTGAAAAAGTTACATTAAATTTGCAATAATTATTTGATTTGACTTTCAAAAAAGCTGAAACTCTAAAAAAAGTTCAAATACAACTTTTTTTAGAAGCTAAAATTTTTACTTTTAAAAAAAATATTTTTTAAAAGTTGTTAAAAAAAGACTTTTAAAAAAAACCAATCCAAACGAGTACATGTAGAAGATAATAATGCGCCTCTTGGCCTAAAAAAGAGAAAGGAAAAAGGCAAAAAAATAAGAGCAAAAGGAAGTGCCAAGCGATGGAAGACCAGGCTACCAATTTCAAGGGCCAAGCCCAAACAAACTCGGGCGGGTGCACCTATATTTGGGAAGGCTGACCAAAGTCCAAAATTAAAGAAATTAAAAACCATATAATAGCAAAAACAAAGGATAAAATTACCACGATCATCGAACCATTGCTAATCACACATGTTAATCAGTGCGAGAGAACGACCTACGCAGGTTTAAAAATACACAATAACCTAATTGCACCAAATAAAAATTATAAAGACTATATTAAAGTTCTGAAACATAATTTGAAGGCTAAGTAGACA
The DNA here is from genome assembly GCA_028554755.1 of Cordia subcordata. Lineage (NCBI taxonomy): Eukaryota > Viridiplantae > Streptophyta > Magnoliopsida > Boraginales > Cordiaceae > Cordia > Cordia subcordata. The sequence continues at coordinate 2,426,661 of JAPTOF010000006.1, read as the reverse complement.
ATTCATCAAAAAAAAAAAATATATATATATATATATATATATATATATAATGCAATAAAGGAGCAATGCAATAATAATTACTGTCTCTCAAATATATCTTAGCACAAAGAGTTGAAACCGAATGCAGCTCATAATTAGGATTTAATTTCAGTTCTTTATTTTGCATGAATACCCTCAATTTACTTGGTACTCAATGTAAGAAACTCGTGCCAAAGGTTTGTTAGTTGGTATCAAGTTTTACCATCTAAAATTCTCTTGTTGCAGAAAAAAAAAATGCACTAATAATTAAAAAAAAAATCAATTGGGGGAGAAATTAATATTAGCCCAACTGCCCAAATAAAACAGCCCCCTGGGCCCTTGGCAATTGAAAATTACATCAGGGTCCTTGTCGCAAACTCACGAGGGAACAAGCGATAAAAGAGGCATGGTACGGAGTAGTAGACACTGACAAAACCAAAAATTGCAAGCCGATAAGGCCTTCCTCCTCTTAAACCCTTTCTACTCTTTCAGGATTTTACCGGGAGAAAGTCAGAGAGACACCTACAAATTGGTAAGTCAACCTCGAAAATTATCCAAGCTTTTCACTCTTTCTTTGTTTTCCTTCTCGTGGGTAATTTTAACTTTTCGTTTTTGAGCTAAATTCTGCTCATTTATCTTCCTTCTTTTTTCATTACGCTGACAAGGCTTTTGGGGTTCCTGGGTTCGTCTTGAATTTTTAATTTAATTTAACTTCCCCACTATTCACATTTTTTTTTTTGGGGGTTCAAGTTCGTATAAATTCCACTGTAATATCTTTATTCAAAAGCTTCTAATTTTAACTTATCTGCTTTTTAGTTATTATTATTATTTTTTTTGGGTTGCGGTTTTTAATGAATATAATTTGAATGTGTGTGTTTGTGATGTGCGGCAGATAAATCAAATGGCCGTAAGGGAATGGACTGGGATTCGGCAGTTTCCTGCTGCCACCCAAACCAAATTGCACGAATTGTTGGGAACGTTAAAGCAAGAGGTTCGATTTTCTCTTCTACTTTAATTAACTTGGGTTTTTCTTGAACCCCATTGGATTGCAGCCCAAATCAAGCAAAAGAATGTTAATTTTATGACAGAAACAGAGGAATTAAGCTCTATTAATCAACTACATTATGTAATACTGTTGTTTTCAGTTTTATTGGAATAGAGAGTTTTGAGAGATTCACTTTGACTTTAGCTAAGTAATCCATGCTGTTAACAAATGATTCATGCAGAATGTGGATACATTGACGATCCTCGTGATGGGGAAAGGTGGTGTTGGCAAATCTTCCACCGTGAATTCGCTTGTAGGGGAAAGAGTAGTCACCGTTAGTGCTTTCCAGGTACGTGCTGCTCATTACCTTAAATGATCCGAGTAGCATTTTGACCTGGTTCCTCTCTCTCTCTCTCTCTCTTAATAAAATATTTCTCATGATATGTCAGTCGGAAACACCCAGGCCTGTGATGGTTTCACGTTCACGGGCTGGATTCACCTTGAATATCATTGACACCCCGGGCATTGTTGAAGGAGGTTATGTCAATGACCAGGCAATTGAGATAATAAAAAGGTTTATTTAGTGACTTGAGAATTTTCAATAACATCAAGTGAAACTACAGTATCTTATTTCATACAATTTAGATGATTGCTCATCTCAATTACTTTTCTCTGCAGTTTCCTGAATAGTAACCTTCTGAGCAAGACAATTGATGTCTTGCTGTATGTGGATCGACTGGACCAATATAGAGTGGATAATTTGGATAGACAAGTTGTTAAAGCAATAACTGATAGTTTTGGTAAAGAAATATGGCGTAGAGGACTGGTTGTCCTAACACATGCTCAGCTCTCACCTCCGGATGGGTTGAGTTACGATGACTTCATCTCCAGAAGATCAGATGCTCTCCTGAAAGTGGTGCGTACGGGGGCTCGTATGAAAAAACAGGATGTTCTGGTATATTTTCCTTCCTATTGTTCCTATTTTGTATCTTTAAAGCCTAACCATAGAGAGTTGGAGGACTTATTGATCAGTTAGACTCATTCTTTTTAGTAGAATCTCTGCCAGATAACATAGAAGGTGTTATTTTAGGAAAACATTAAGATTCCTGCCTATATTTTGCAGAGACATTGAAATCTCTCAGGGAAACTTTTAGCAAGAAAGAAAGGTTATTGTTCAAGTATATGGATCTCTCCCTGTCCTTTGGAAAAGCATTCATCAGTTTGTTGCCTGCTAAAGATGTAGTCTTTGGTTTGAATGAGGACATCAATAAAGCTTAATTAGTAGACCTTTGGACTCTTGCTGCCTGCTAAAGATATTAGACTTAAGTTTATTTTCACCTTTTCTTAATGGACTACCACTATAAGATAAATATTGATGATTGCTTAATTATTTAAGGTCGTCAATTCTTAAAAGTTTCTAACCTGTTCTTCTATTGAGCTTGTAGGGTTCTTCAACTCCTGTTGTTTTAGTTGAGAACAGTGGAAGATGTAACAAGAATGAATTTGATGAAAAGGTGGGTTTGCTCCTTATTAATACCTTGACATGGTAACTTTTTTCATGCTTGGTCATAATTGATTTTTTCATATATTTGTTGGATAATTGAGATGACTCAACGTGACATAGCTTCTTCCAAATGGGATGGCTTGGATACCTGATCTAGTCAAAACCATCACAGAGGTTGTTTTGAATGGAAGCAAGGGTATTTTGGTTGACAAGAAATTGATTGAGGGGCCAAACCCAAATGATAGGGGAAAAATGTTGATTCCTTTCATTTTGGCATTCCAGGTAAGTCTTTTGTTCAGAAGTTTGGTCTACGACTCTATGCTCTTGTGATTTCATTTTAAATTTTATCACTATCTCATTCTCGTTCTCATTGTTTTTTGTTGACAGTATTTCTTTGTTGTGAAACGGATCCAGAAGTGGATCAAGGATGACGTAGCAAAAGAGGCTAAGGCTAAACCTTCATGGGCATGAGCTACTACTATCACTCGGTCTCTCACTCCTTGCTCTCTCTTGCACTTCTCCCTATTTGCTGGTTCTGTTGCTTTTTGTAGTACAAATTAGTTGGTGAATCAGTTAGCTGCAGCAGTCAATTATTCAATTTATATTTCGTTGAGGTCATCAGTTTTCATTTATTCGAGACTGATTTTCATCTTTCAGATTATCAATGTAATATGTCGGTGTCGTTCTTGGAAAACCTAGTCGGCTACTTGTATGCATTTGCACAGTTGGGATATTGTAGTCAATTAAGAGATAATGGTAAGCTAATTGTTATATGAGATATAAATATAAGATGGGTTCTATATCCATTCAGTTGTATCCATCCCCCTTTCCCTTCCCAGACAAAATGTTATGGGTTTAGTATAGTTTGTCATAGTTGCTTAGGAGGTCAAGAAGAGGATAATTCAGCTACAACTGCCCTTCGGCATTGGCAGCATTGAGATTTTGCAGTGAGGTAATACACTTCTCGCTGTGTATCAGTGATTTTTCCTTTAGTATGTCACTGCAGATCTCGGTAACTGGTGATTGCCTAGAGAACGTGGGTAATTCTAACTTGTATCTGCACGTTTCGTGGAAATAGCTGCCTAATCAGGGGGGATTTCTGTTCTGAGTACCAGGGAGGAAAGTCCTGCACCACATGGCTGCTGGCCGGCCTAGGACGGCTTTAAATGGATGGTAGCCAATGAACACTCCCCAAACTGGTATCTTGGACCGTTGCCTGTCATCCATCTAAGCTCCTTATTAATGTGTATATTTCTCCCTTGAATGTGTCTCCCATACCACGTTAAGCCTTGCCCCCACCCCAATGTTTCCTGCTGCTATTTTTGTTAAGATGAATCTGGCAACCTGATAATGGCAATGAATGGTTTTTAGCATGTCATAAACTTGTCAAAGCACAAGGGCACTGGCATTGAGAAATGCTTTGTTCTTGGCCTCCATATTGGCTCTACAAGAACATAACATAATCCTGGTGAATGGCTTCAAGACTGTTGTCCAACAAGCCAAATGTCAAACATCAGAATTTTTGGTTACAAACAACCACTTGTGAATGAAGAAAAGTCCGGGCTTATGCAACAATGTTCGAAAATATGCAGCCAAATGTTAATTATTAGAATACGTAGGCAGTGTACAAAATTATTCCTTAATTTAAATTAAGCAGCAAAATGCTAATCATTAGAATATTATAGATACCCCACAAAATTATTTCTTAATTAAAGTTGAGCATTATCTTTGGCCGATAATTTTTTTTTCTAATTTAATTTCTTTTCTAACAATAAGTTAGATTCTAATGAATGTATAATTAATCTTCTGTTGCTTTTCTTTTTTCAAATCAAATATTTTTTTTCTTATTTTACTTTTCCATATTTAAATGTTCTAATAAATTGTTGAAATCTCTTTTTAAAAAATTGTTATTATTGAAAACTTTTTAATGATTAAATTTTATAAAATATATTTATATTTTATTATCGTATAAATTGTAAAAATTAATACTAATAATAGATAAAAAAGTAAAAAATTTTAACTTGACAATCAAAAATAAATAAAAATATCATTTTAAAAAATAAAATTTTGGCGCCTAGCACGAGATATGTTTTAGAGGGTGTTTGGCTTCCCTTATGCACTTAGGAAAACATATGTTTTATTATTTAAGTGCTTATAAGCAAAGCCAAACACTCTCTTAGTTAATTGAGAAGTCGAAGTGATTTTGATGCATTATACGTCTTGGTCCTTATCACAATTTATAAAAACCTTAGTATTTTAAATTCTTATAAAAAATACCCTAAGTTTAAAACGTGTTGCAACTTTCGATGCATTTTTTGTAGTAAATTTAAAATTCATAACAAAACTAAAATTTAATATTAGAAATATCATTTTTTATATTTCAAAAGAAAGGATAATTTTGAAATCACTTTTTAAATTAGAGTATTTTTAATGGGAATTTGGAAAAGGTGTGGAAATTAAAAGAATCCCACGACCCACGACTACCAGTCAACAAGCTGATGGAGAGGCAAGATACGGAGGTGTAGACACTGACATTAAAAAAAAAAAAAAAAGAAGGGGGGAAAAAAAAGACATTGACAGAAGAAAAAAAAAAAAGACAAAAAACAAAATTGCAAGACGATAAGGCCTTTCCTCCTCATAAACCCTTTCAACCCTCACGTTTGGAAAATCTCCCTCGTTTAGGATTCTACACCCCCAGAGAGAGAGAGAGAGAGAGAGGCCACCTACACTAATTGGTTAGTCAACCTCGAAAATCGGCCAAGCTTTAACTGTTTCTTTGTTTTCTTTTTGTGTGTAATTGTAATTGTGTTTATTTTCTTTGGGATATTCTGCTCATTTATCTTCGTCTTGTTTTCATTACACTGATAATTTTAGCTGCTGCAAATCCTAAGTGTGCGTTACATTTGTAATTTCTTTATTCCAAAGTTTCTAATTTTAGCTTTCTGCTCTTTTCTAGCTGCAGTTTTTAATGAATATTTGAATGTGGATGTTTGTGACATGTGGCAGATAAATCAAATGGCCACAAAGGAATGGATTGGGATTCAGCAGTTTCCTGCTGCCACCCAAACCAAAATGCATGAATTGTTGGGAACATTAAAGCAAGAGGTTCGATTTTCCCGTCTACTTCAAACTAATTTGGGTCTTTCTTAAACCCCATTTGGTTACAGAAAAAAATCAAGCGAAAGAATTTTAACTCTTTCATAGAAACGGAGAAATCAGGCTCAGCTCTATTCATTAACTACGTTTTGCAATTCTATTGTTTTCGGTTTCATTTGAATCGAGAGCTTTGAGAAATTCAGTTTCAATTTAGCTAAAATAATCCATATTGTTAACGATTGATTAATGCAGAATGTGAATACATTGACGATTCTTGTGATGGGGAAAGGTGGTGTTGGGAAGTCTTCCACCGTGAATTCGCTTGTAGGGGAAAGAGTAGTCACTGTTAGTGCTTTCCAGGTACCCGCTGCTCATTATCTTAACTGAAGCGAGTAGTAGAAGATGAAGTTTGAAAAAGAAAGCTAAGAGCATTTTGACCTGGTTTATGTCTTTATTAATAAAATGTTTGTCATGATTTGTCAGTCGGAAACACCTAGACCTGTGATGGTTTCACGTTCACGGGCTGGATTCACCTTGAATATCATTGACACCCCAGGCATTGTTGAAGGAGGTTATGTCAATGACCAGGCAATCCAGACAATAAAAAGGTATGCTTTATTATCTTGTTAAATTTTAGTAATATCTAGTGAATTTACGGCATCTTGTTTCATGTAATTTAGATGATTGTTTATTTCAATTACTCTGGTCTGCAGTTTCCTGAACAGTAACCTTCTGAACAAGACAATTGATGTTTTGCTCTACGTGGACCGCCTAGACCAATATAGAGTGGATAATTTGGATAGACAAGTTGTTAGAGCGATAACTGATAGTTTTGGGAAGGAAATATGGCGTAGAGGACTGGTTGTCCTCACACATGCTCAGCTCTCACCCCCAGATGGGTTGAGTTATGATGACTTCATCTCCAGAAGGTCAGAGGCTCTCTTGAAAGTTGTGCGATCCGGGGCTGGTTTTAGAAAACAGGACATTAAGGTACATTTTTCCTTTCTATTGTTCCTATTTTATTTCTCTAAAGGCCAATATAGAAAGATGGCGTACACCAATTGTCTTTTGCTGCTTTCTGAAGATGTTAGACTTCCTAATTTACTACTGTCACTGGATAAATGTTCTTATGATTAAGTCATCTATTCTTATATTTTGCTGCTAATCTGTTTTACTATTGTGCTCGTAGCGTTCTTCAACTCCTGTTGTTTTAGTTGAGAACAGTGGAAGATGCAACAAGAATGAATCTGATGAAAAGGTAAGTTTCTCCGTTCTAATACTGTTGGCATGGTAAATATTTCATGCACTGGTCATAATTGATTCTTTAATATGAATGTTGGGTAATTAAGATGGCTTGTCTTGCCAACAGATCCTTCCAAATGGGACAGTTTGGATTCCGAATCTGGTCAAAACCATCACGGATGTTGTTTTGAATGGAAGCAAGGGTATTTTGGTTGACAAGAAACTGATCGAGGGGCCAAATCCCAATGATAGGGGAAAGATATTGATTCCTTTCATTTTAGCATTCCAAGTAAGGTTTTTGTTCAGGGGTTGGCATATGCTCTTGGGATTTGATTTGAAATTCTATCATCATCTCGTACTCATTCTCATTCTTACTGTTGTTTGTTGACAGTATTTCTTTGTCGTGAAACGAATCCAGAAGTGGATCAAGGATGACATAGCAAAAGAGAGTAAACCTTCATGGGCATGAGCCACTACTACTATCACTCTTAGCATCGGCCTTCTTGCTCTCTCTCTTGCATGTCTCTCTCTTTGCTGGTTCTCTTGCGTTTTGTAGTCCAAATTAGTTGGTGAAAGAGTTAGCTGCGGCGGTCAAGTTTCAATTTACATTTCATCGAGGTTACTAGTTGAGACTGATTTTACTTTTCAGATAATGTAGTATGCCGGTATTGTTCTCTGAAAACCTAGCCTTCTACTTCTCTTATTTGCATGGTTGGGACATTGTAGTCAATTAAGAGATAATGGTAAGCTAATTTTTGCATGAGATATAAATATAATGTGAGGTCTATGCATTAAAACTTGATATACCCTATCCCTTCCAATCAAAACGTTATGCGTTTAAATATATATATATATATATATATATATATATATATATATATATTCATAGCTTTCTAGGAGATCGATCAATAGGAGGAGGAGTTCGCTACAGCTGCCCCTTGGAATTGGTAGCATTGAGATTTTGCAGTGATACAAATGGCTTCTCAAAGTGTTTGTGACATGATACAAATGCAGAAAAGCTTTTAAGTAAAATTGATCTTGCATAACAACAACCACTAAGCATTTCTCCGATTGTTCATGCCCAAGCTCTCCTTCTGGGGGCAAGATCTGATGATTTTATCTCGTCTATCTTAGCAGCTACAATGAAATCATTCATGCTCAGACCTCCTGCAGTTTCCAAGAGAAACCCAAATAATTGAGGCTATTATTAATTGGTATAAAAGTAATGAATAGATATGGTAAGACGACACTTCGAATGCTTCATCTATAGCCTCGCGAACAGCTTAAGCTTTTAGATGAAAATGGTATTTAAGCAATGCAACTTAAATCGATATACGTCTTAGGGTAGGGTCATGTATACACAGACTACAGACATGATTAACAACATTGTCTCCTTGCAGAGATCAACGCTTACCAATAGAAGCAGTCCATAGTTCAGCTCTAACTTGATTGTTATGCTCTAAGTGAATATGGGGGAAGTGGCCTGTGGGTTCAATAACCTTGCATATCCTGTTAATAAGTTCAACTGCACATGTGAAATCTCTCAATCTCCACAGACATTGTAGCTTAAAAACCCCATCCTCATTCACAAGTTTCCAGCCAACAACCTACAGCGCACGAGTCGCGCATTCGAAAATGATTAGCCAAAAAAGACGGCGTTAATAAAATAAATAAATACATTAATCTCCTCTTTACAAACTTAAATTCTTCAACATGGTATTAGAAATCAGAACAAGTAGAATTAGGTAAAGAAGACGAGTACAATCAAACAAGTTTTTAAGAAATTAAACTTCAATATTCATTGCTAACCAAAGCCTATCAATCTCTCTTCGAAAAGAATCAACAGAAAACGAAAAGGAAAAGAAAAGCCAATGGTGGGTACTTGTCGTTAAGAATCTTGAAATTCTACTTTAAAACAAATTGGTGTTATTCCACGTATCCCAAGTATTATAAGTTCGTCTTGGAGTTTACGCTTTTCCAAGGATTATATTGTAACAAATTCACAAATGATTTTATTGAGAACCCCACTCGAGGAGTCGTCCCAAATATTCTTTTATGGCATCACAAATTCAAAAATGAACCTTCAAATAAGAACTATAACCGGGAGACCATAAACATATACATATGTATATATACACTTTCACATTTTATTTAAGAAACCAACATCAAGATTGTGTTGCACAATTGAATAGTGGCGAGAGGTCCAAGAATCATAGCTAAATAGTCTGAACAGGGAAGAACAAGCTCATTTTCAGCAAATTGAATAGATAAAGATTATCTACAGCCAACTAAAATTCCAAGAAAGAAAGGGCACTTTTTTACTAAAAAAAAATGTATATCTTTTTTGCAAGAATTATTTGGACTATGTTTCAAAAGAAGCTTAATGACACATTTTTCTAAAATTAGAATTTTTAGCTTTAAAAAAAAGTACTTTTTTTTCAAAAATTTTAGAAAAAAACCGATCCAAACGAGCCCACAGAGATAGCAAGAGTGCTAACCTTAAACAGCAACTTCTTAGCTTCATCCTCAGAGATGGGAGCCTGCAAATGAGAGACGGGTGTGCATTCAAGTTGAGCCAGAGAAAGAGAAGCAGCGCTTGGGATAAGAATCTTGTGCTCTGTGTTCACATTCCCCAACACCTTCTCCCCAAAATTGCTCTCTATCTCCGCTGGAAAAGGGTCTCTTGCACCAAAATCACCCAACAAATCAATACCATCCCCTCCTCCTGCTGCTGCTGCTGCTACATTTCTTACACAAGTTCGAGGCTGGTGGGTGAAAAACAGACTGCTTAAATTGGTGGTGGTGGTGTGTATTGGGTGCGCTGAGATTGAAGAAAGTGATAACGAAGGAAAGAAGCAAAGTTGAGTTGCCGAAGCCATGAATGAAGAAATATGATAAGCTTATCGTTATTGTCAATGATTCTTGTCAGTTGTCTTGAAGATGATGGTGAAACAAACAAAAAGATGGCCTTTTTTTTTGGTTATTTGTTTATCCAGGAGCCACCAATTGTGTAGGCCCCTCATCGTTGTACCTTTAGGCTCTGAATTTTGCTGAAAATTTGAGGCAAATTTTTGTTTGGTCCCGGTGGGGTCTTTACTTTTTCAGTTTTCTCAACCACAGATGCTTACTTGCAAATCTGCACCCCCTTTTACATATTTCTTTTTCATTTCTGAATATGAGAAATTTTTGTCAATCTTAGTCAATGTCTAAACTCTAAATATATATGGTTTAAAAATCTCCTGGTGGATTCAAGTTTAAAATACGAACAAATATTTTGTTCATACTCAAAACGGTCTATTCGTTTTATTTTTTCTTATCTGTCTTTTGTACTCTTTTATTTTTCTTATCTCTCTTTTCTCGTCATATGATTTTATGTTCTATATAATTTATTATTTTTTTGAGCTCCCTTCTTACCATATAGTATTGTTTTCTGGATGATCTATTATTTTCTAACTCTCGTTCAAGAGTTAAGTGAATTAGTGTGAAAAATTGCAATAAAATTATTTGTCTTAGAAGTTTCTGATCAAGTCATTCAATGTAAGACGAAAAGATTAACAATTTATCACTTGATTAGCACTCTTAAGTAAGTTGAAGGTGAAGGTGACATGCACTAATTTACTGCTCGAATATATGCAACAATCTCCTTTAATTCAAATGTTTGCGCACTTTTAGAGGTGATGGACATATTATTCCAACTGCTCTAGAGATCCAATTTTTCCTTCTTTTTTTTTTCCTTGGAAAAAATAAAAGAAGCGAGGGAAATAAAGAAAGTAGCAATATACCATCCAATAAAGTTTACTTTTGATTTCGTGGCTTTTCCAAGATTCCCACAATGGCAAATCTTGAGAGATGCGTTTCATAGATTAACAGTTTCCTTTACATTTGCCTGGTAAATGCTTGTCAGATTCAATTCCTCTGAAAGTTGAAGCAGCTCAAAGTGGCCACTTGTTAGTGAATTGGCACTAGAATTTAAAGGACACTTTGATGAACGGTTATCACTCATCACGGTCCCTGAGACATTCACTTTATACAACATTAACATGTTACAAAAGAATTTAGTTTTGTTCTCATGGTTGCATCTGTTAGAGAAAAAGTAGCATCTTTTCGTGTCTATTCATTCTTGACAATTTAATGATAACACTCTCTCCTCGTACCAAAATTTCAAAAATCCTTGGCACTAAAATGGCTGATGATAACAATCTTATAGATGTTCCGCCACCAGCCGGAGCATCACCACCATCGACACCTTCGCCTTCTACTACTCTCCCTTTATCGGGCTTCATAAGCGGTGACACGATCCAGGTCCATGGAGACACCGGAAACTTACAATTCTCACTTCAATTCAACATCCGCCAGAAACAAACTTCTGACAACCATTTTCACGTCCCTGATCTTAACACCCCGGAAAATCAAACTTCACTTAATTCCAGCGCATCATCTTCGTACATCACACCTTGTACAAGCCACGAAATTGAAGATCAAGGTGTAAACATAGATACTGTGTGCCATGGAAGTGTCTGGACTCCAGTGAATGAAGATGGTCCTGACGGGAAGACAGGTACCGTCATGACAAGGTTGAGAAGCGGAGTTTTGTCACGAATCACTCATCGTCCTCAGCGCTCTAGAGCATCGCAGGGTAGAGTGCGTTTCCGGAAAGGACGAAAAGGCAAGAAAAGAAATGGAGAAACAAGGGATGTGCTGGAAAAGATTCTCAGGCGACGTAGTCATCCAGTCAGGCCTTGCAATTCGTATTCTTTATTTGTCATGGCGAGTTGGGGTACAGTTAAGCGTTCTTCGTTTGAAGCAACCAGCAAGAGATTGGGTGAGATGTGGTGCAAGCTTTCTCATGATGAGAAGAAGGTAAACTTGTTTATCTCCTCTGCTCTCTCTCATACATCTGTGGAAGTTTCAAGGGTGATATCGAAATTCTGTACGTGATCTCTGTTAATGCATCTTCTGTGGCTAATTGCATCATTGTGGGTAGGTTTATGAGGACTTGGCTCTGAAAGATACTGCAAGGTACAAGAGGCAGTGCATACTATTGAAAGATCATGTACACCAAGGGACAAATAATTCTGCAGAATTGGCAAATTTGGGGCAGGGAATAATTGATCAACGCTAAAGGATTCATATTTTTGTATATTTCGATCTAATACGAGTTTTAAGGTTCGTAAGATAATGTATTGTTAATTGGTTAAGATCTCATGATTATGAAGTTGGTTACTGATACCATCGGTGCATGATGATATGCTTATTCTTGTAGATTTCTATGAGGCGCTCATCTTTCTTCAGACAGCAAACGGGTAGATTATGTACTAAAATTATGAACAATCATGGCATCTGCAGTGTTTCTGTTACAATCATCTTTCCCATATTTACACCAATACAACAACAGATCAACATAATTTAATAGATGAATATAATTTAATGGCTTAAAAGATAGTGAAGTGCCAAGAATTTGTATAGTCTCTGCAGCTGTATGTAGATTAGATGCAAAGGCTGGTTGGTGTAGTTACAGCGCAAATGGCTTTGTATATACATCGAAAGGTTCATTAGCACTCAGTTGTGGCTCCTGCAACAAAAGCAGAAAAGATACTAGAAAATAAGGAAGTGATACTAGAAAAGATACTAGAATATTAGTTGCAGAAAATTATAACTTTGGGAAGATGGCTAATTATAATTGCATTAAGTAAACTAGAAAATAGTTGAAATTATACGCATAGAAAATTTATGTCGACGGAAAGGCACAGTTACCTGTCTCATTCCGCCACCAAGACTCCCTCCTGTCAAAAGCATTGAGATAACTGACGTAACAAGACCGCCTCCTATTTCATCCTTGGAGCTGCGGATGTTAGATCTGATTGAATTTAGAATGCTTCCGTATGTGGTTCCTTGTCCACGTTCGATGGCTTGGATAAAGGAAAAGGTCATCGCTCCTGTGGAAGTGACCTTAGACAGAGACTGTCCAGAGTTTAAATTGATCATTAGAAAGGTCCTTACTTCTGCATTATGAATTCAATGGAATATGCTTATTCATTTGACTTCAGTTATACACTCCTGTAACATGAATGTTAAAACTGACGAAAAGGAAAAATGATAAGATAAAATTGAAGATTACAGCTGTATCAGCTGATGTTTGATCATCATCACAGCCGCTGAAAGATATGACCTCTCCTCCACTTGATCCTTTCCATGCACCTGAACGAGGTCGATGGTCCTCCCATGCATACCGTCCATTTCTGCATTTCATTGAAGTATTTAAAACACACTTGTAAAAGTGAGAAGGGATAGATATCAATTGGATGAAAAATCTGATATCAATTGAGTTTATACACCAAAAGTAAAAAGAAAAAAATGACAAACCTGTCCATTCTACAAAGAAATGGCAAATCAAGCATAGTGCCACTGTGGCAAGCATCTATTATTGCATGAAGCTTAGCTCCACGAGGAATTGGCCTAACAATTGTAGCGTTAATTTCATCATCCACAATCATTCCTTGAGTTTCAAAATCCAAGGGACAAAGTGTTTCATCATATCCATCAACCTCATCTCCGGTGTAATTCCTCTGCTGTGAACCATGGCCAGAAAAATGAAATACAAGGGAGTCTCCTGGCTGGCAACCTTGCACGAGCCAATACATCGCCATTCTTATGTTATGTTTCGTTGGAATTCTGAATGGATCCGTTTCTTCCTCTGAGAAGTCACTTCCAGAGTATGAAAGAGATTAGACAAGATAAGGCCAATGACATAGTCCCAAAAGAATAAGCACACAAGGGACATCACTGTTTATGGTAGGAAATCTCCTTCAATTAAATCCCATGGGAAGTACTTAAAAAAAATAAGCACACAAGGGGTGTCACTGTTTATGGTAGGAAATCTACTTCAATTAAAACCCATGGGAAGTACTTAAAAAAATTTTGATGTTTATGGTTGAAATCTAATTTAATTAGAATCACTCTTTCACCATTTTCATTTCAGATGTGTTCATATACAAAATCAAAGCAGCAGGTGAACAGAGATGTTCCTGATGTGCAGACTGAGGAGCATTTCCCAGGAGGCCGGCACATTCCGGCAAAAGGCCCCAGTCTTATTCTCATTACTGTTGTTATTGTTTTCATTGTAACTTTACTGGAGGATTCCCTAATCAACTTTTCTTCAGAGGTGTATGTTAGTCAACATGAAAACTGTACAGATTCCCTTCCAATGAGAAATAACAACAATTTTTCTACTTGACGCTATCATTTAAGATTTTAATATATCATTCAGCATATTCGATCTGTTCGACAACTCAATGCGTAATGAACTGTATTATAGAACTCCAAGATGGAATCAATTCCTTTAATGATGAGTTAGAAATTTAAGAGCAGTTTCTGGGGAATCTCAGGTAGACTTTGAAGGGCCAACGAGGTGTCCATCTTTCAAATTGTCTTTTCAAAAGCCCCTACTGCCGGAAACTTTTCCAAGATCATAAGTAAAGATTGCAGAATTTACTGATCTGGAGAGATGGGATCATCCAAGAAGCAACCAACTCTTGAAGCTGTTGAAATGCTACAGTTAGATTCGCACTACGTGCCTTTGTCATCTATTTATTCGCTAATAGCAATAAGCATGCTTTCTCCTGCATATTCTTTTGAAGTCATTAAACTTAGCTAACTTTCCATTTGGCAGTTGCCTAATTGGAATTTCAGGAAAAGGCGGAACAAAATGTCAAAAATAAGAAATTGATGTTCATTAATTTGCAGCCCCATCCACAATGGAGTTGTTGTCATGTACTAATCAGAAGCCTATAGTTATCTTGTAAGAATAAAACACAGGGAAATTATCCAAACATAAAGAAACATGTCTGAGCTTAAAAAATCTAGTTTGAAATGTTGAATCCACTCATTATTGGCCTTCCACCATGTAAATGTAAGACATAATATGAGAATAAATTATAACTTTATTTAGACCAGTAAATTTAACTCATGGCAGTTCTTTTCAGCGTATAAATTTAACTCATAGCAGTTCTATTCAGCGTATCACTTAGCTACTCAACAATAAAGAATTCAATATGATGCTTGAAATTTTCCTAAACATAGAATACCTATAGCAATTGAGAATTTTAACTCGAATGATTGAGCTTACGGCATTCTGGTCAAGAATCTAGTAATGTCTAATAATTGCTATTGGCGACAAGTTCTTTATCAAGGAGCTGTCCGGTCCTAACAAAATGTCCAATAAGCAAAAGCCGTTGTAAATGAGGTGTTTTTAAGTAATTGTTCTCTTAAATTCAGTCCATTGGAGGGTGTTTGACATTGCTTATGAGCTGATCAAACATCCTTATAAGCAGAAAAAT
Organism: Cordia subcordata; assembly: GCA_028554755.1. Classification (NCBI taxonomy): domain Eukaryota; kingdom Viridiplantae; phylum Streptophyta; class Magnoliopsida; order Boraginales; family Cordiaceae; genus Cordia; species Cordia subcordata. Next base: position 2,411,480 of record JAPTOF010000006.1, on the reverse strand, counting down.
AAAATAGGCAAATACAAGTAAAAAGCGCTTCTAAGCAATCAAAAGAAGGCACCAACCCTCCTAACTTTTTTTTTTTTTAAAACTGCTTATAAGCAATAGGAGTTGATCAAATAATAAGACATTTGCACACTTTAAAATCCAATTTTGTTTTGCAACATTGTCAATCAAAGATCCCGTTTAATCATTTTAATAAGCAATACTGCTTATCAGAACATATTTGCTAAACATGTCAACAGTCTAAAAGCACATTTTGTCCAAACGATTTTTTGCTTATTCCTCATTTGCTCGTAAGCACAAAAAAACTGCTTATAAGTATCAATTGCTTATAAACAACTTAAAAATAAGCAAAGCTAGACAATCTTATTTGCGGGGTGTCGTGACATTAATACAGCAGATCCAACAGTGAGGCAAAAATAAATAAAGAAAAAAGAAAGGCGGGCGAGAAGGAAGAGAAAGTTTATGTTTACCGGTAAGCATGAGAATGGAGTCAGGAGGGAAATTGAAGCGGTTGATGAGCAAGAACCTCATGCACTTAGCATCATTAACGCAACCTTTGAGCTCGTTCCTTGAGTTCTTGTAAGATATACCACAGATCACCGCCCTCTTGCGGCCGTGGACGGAGGGGGGTTGACCCGACGGCGCATGATTGTAAGGGGAAGGTGCCGGTGCCGGTGCCGGAGGGTGGTGGTAGTAATTGTTAAAAGTTGAAGAAGAAGAAGGTGGTGGTGGTGGGGTGGTGCGTGGGTCAGCGATGCGGGTGACGGCATGGCAAACAGCGCAGCGAATGGTCTTGGCCCCCGGTGGCAGCTGCAACGTTGTGTGACAATATGAACAGTTCACCAGCATCAACATCGTCTTGGTTTTTTCTTTTCTTTTTATTTGTTTTAACGTTGTTAGAAGCAAAAAAGAGGTGGGCTTAATTGATTGTTTATTTAAGATAATTTTGAGATGGCTATGGCTGCTTACTAAATGAAGGCTTTGATTTAAATGGTCGTGGAGTTGGTGTGGGGAGAGAGAGAGGAGGGAAATTACGCCGAAGAATATATGGAAGTATGCCTCTGAAAATTACAAGAAGGTGCGTCTGATATTGTTTCAACGATTTAGTGCTATTAAAAATAAAGGGTTAATTATTTTTATTCATGTCCAAATGCATTATGCATAAGGATTTTTTTTTTTTTCTCTTAAACAAACAAGTGTACAGATCAATTGGTAAAATTATGGTCTTGATCTTTCCTTGGACACTCACCAACTACAGGATCTTCCAAATACGGAGCTTCTTGACAGCTTGAGGATCTTTCAAATACGGAGTTTCTTGGCAGCTTGAGTCTCTTATCCTAAAATAATCCTTACTTAATTAGGTTTTGTCTCTTTAAAAAAAATTAATATGTCGTGAAAAGAGATAAATTCATAATGTCATGTGCAAGTATAAGTTGTGAATTATTATTAATAAGTTAAGATAAAAAGTGAGCGTTTAGAATTATTAGATTAACCCCACTTACTTGTTGAGAAGATACAGCAGTCGGCGTGCATATAGCGGAAATGTTTGTATTGATGGTTTCTTGAAGTTTAAAAGGGAAATTAACAAGCTAATAGGGGGGCTAAACGATTTCATTCGAATTTGGCCACAGAATTCACAGATACTTACTTGTCTTGAACAATTTTCAAACCTATGTAAAAAGACGTGAATTGGTAATTAGAGCAGAAATTAATGCTTAATCTATATCGGTAATGTGGTCAACGTTCCAATTTTATGCGTGATAAATTAGATTAGAGCTGTTTAATCTCATCCATAGTGTTTTTATGCTATAGAGTTGCAGGAGTCGTCTATGGTTTTGGTTGGTTAACCACGAAATTTTAATTGTTTAGTGATACAACTTGGAATAGTCTTGTGATTAACTTTAGTTGTTTTAAAAATAATATTAAATATTTAACATATAGTATTTTTTTTTGGAGGGAGAAAACTTTTAACATGATGTAAAAATAAAATTTTAAAGTTTTAAAGCTTTAATGGGAGGTTTTGATTTTTCAGTCTTTTTTACTTTAATTTGTACCTAGACATCCGTTCAAAATAAATTAAACAATTAGTTAGTTTCAATTTTTAGAGAGTTTTAAGCGGTGCTTATTTTGATACATATAAACACTCAAAATAGAAATTTATTTTACTAATTTTCTTTTACGAAATTATAAGCATTTAATAAGTGCTGCCAATCATTTTTTAAAACTTATAAGAATTACTTTTAAGTGTCTAATATTAGGCCAAAAAAAGCCTATGCTTGTGACATGTAGTCGATCATATCATCAATGTAATAAAATATTATAAGTTTATCGTTCAATTTTCAATGAATAATTACAATCAAGAGGAAACAAGGGTTGGGGAAATAGTGGAGTTGGTAATTGTCACATGGTACTCCAAAAGCGACTTTTAGGATGATTTGCGATGCATTGTCTTAAGTTTCTTTTTGGGAAATTGGGAGACATACGCAGGGATGCATTCTTGGGGACTACTTTGTCAACACCTTCGAATCACCAACTTTTTCACGAATAGTTGAATAACTAGATGGTCTTGAAATGTTCGACAAGGTCGATATCTGTAATTTCTGGAAGGCATACAAATAAAGGAGTATTATTATATACATAATTTTTGTTTATATTTAAATAAAATATTTTAACTTTTCATAGATAAATTCTCAAATTCTTATTATGAGAAGTAATGTAAATTATATTGAATAAGAGGTAAAAAATTTTAGTCAAACTGACGTTTACTTCTGACCCGGGTTTGATAGAAGATCTTGTGGTTGTACTTGAACCAACGCATCAGAGATGAAAGTTGAAGGACTAGCACGACAACCAACACAAACCTTCTTTATTTATTTATTTATTTTTTAATTGAAAGGAACAATTAAACAAGTTACGCAAAAATGAGAAGTTGTCTAGGAACAGCCATTATATTAATTAATGACGAACGCACCCAAATTTAGCAGAACAACGCATTATTCTTCTTATGATGTGAAATTTACCAAACGGACTACATTAAATTAACTTTGAAATTAATTATATCACAATAATCATTAAGCCAGACACATTAGGACCGACTAAAACCACGAAAAATTAAATTGCCAGTGCGTAGAATCATTTATTGGAAGAAATTTTGAATGGAATTTTTTGGCTGCATAAATTAGATAGCACCTAAAACATGCACTAAAAATGGAAGAGAATTTTGGAATATTTTCAACAAGAACCTGTCCCTTCTTAGAAAGATATGGTAGATCTAGAATAGTGAGATCAATATAAGATGCATGCATTTTGAATCATCTACAGTAGCATCAAACGTGAAGGATCGAGTATGAGTTGGCTAAGCTTTTGGCTTGTCAATAAAATTCTACTTCTTGTCAAAAAGAAGAAATTAAAAAGAAAAAAAGAAAAATCTTATGAGAAAATTAAATTGGCGATGCATCACAGCAGTCATGTCCTTCATTATATTGTGCATTTATTTATCCTGGGTTTGTTAATTATATGCTTATTTGAGATCCTAAATATTCAGATTTAAAGATTTCAAATAAGCGTGTTACATACATAATATTTATACTATATAATAAAGCAAAATAAGTTGTAATTTCGTGCTGTCAAGTAACGCTCTATATGACAAGCTTTTCATAATTACTTATCAGTTAATTAAATATGGCCATTCTTATGTCATTTTTTATTTTCTAACATTTATTTAGTTTCATTCATGTATTAAATATTTTAATTTAATTAATATTATGCCCTTTCTCTGTATATATCATCATTGTTTTATTAATTCCACAGTATATAATTGTTTCAGTAACTATTTAGTTATATGCAAAAACTCTGTAATTTTAATATATTCAATCACATATGTCACTCCGCGTGTATCGCACGAATGTCACACTAGTTAGTATATATATATATATATATATATATATTAAATCTTTGTTATGCTAAGATGCTCAGGACAAGAGATCAGTGCCATAGATTCTTATTCTTTTCAGAGAGACAACAAGCCCATGATGATAATGTCTTCTTCATCACTCGTAATTTATCACTATTGAATCTATGTCATAATATAAGAATGTTACAAGATCCAAATCAATTTAGCGTTATTAATTGATGTCCATTCCAAAAACTCTCCTGATCATTATTTACAATTATTGTCACATAGCAAATTAAGACAGAAATTCATTATGTGCTCCTGGCTAATGTTATATTTTCTGTGTCTACGTACCAATAAAGGCCTATTTTGAAGCGGCTCTACTCGACCAACCAGCTCTCACTCAAACTACGTATCTTTAGCTCTATCTCTTGTCTCTAGTTTCAACTTTCATAGGCATTATATATTAAACCAAGCTATATATACGCACATATATATCGTTTACTGACATTTCAATATGCTCAACATAAAGTCCATAAAGAATGGCGACTTGGAACACTTATTTTGTCATGGAAGCGCTTATGGTGACCTTTTCTCTATTCATCATCCCCAATATTGCAGTTTGTGATGATACAATACCTATTCCAGCTGACAAGGCTCAAGTAGATACTTGGTTTCAAAGCAATGTTCCACCCATCTCGGTTCGAAAGGGCACATTGGACCCAGCCCTGGAGACTGCAGAGGGCTGCGCCAAAGTTATTAAGGTTATGAGCGATGGGAGCGGTGATTTTAAGACTGTATCTGATGCCATCAAGAGCATTCCGGATGGGAACACTAACCGCGTTATTGTATCGCTTGGGGGTGGAAACTTTACTGAGAAAATCAAGATTGAGAGGACGAAGCCTTTCATCACATTCTATGGAGACCCTAACAACATGCCAACTTTGGTTTTTGATGGCACAGCAGCTCAGTATGGCACGGTGGACAGCGCCACCTTGATTGTTGAATCTGATTATTTTAGCGCTGTCAATATCATTATTGTGGTATGTAATATATGTAGCGAGAAGCCATTTTTCTTTTCACTCAGATTGCATTGAGTCTTTGTGCATTCATGTTTGATCATTAACGTGTTTCACAATTTTTTCTACACTTTCGGTAATAGAATTCAGCGCCAAGACCAGACGGCAAAAGGCCAGGGGCACAGGCAGTGTCCCTCAGAATAAGTGGAGAAAAGGCTTCACTCTATAACTGCAAACTCTATGGGTTTCAAGACACCGTTTGTGATGACAAAGGAAAGCATTTTTTTAAGGACTGCTACATTGAAGGCACTGTTGATTTTATTTTTGGCAACGGAAAGTCTCTTTATTTGGTGAGACAATATGCTAATTAATTAATTAGACCTAAATATTATAACATTACAAAGAAAACTTAAATCATACACTTGTTATAATGAAATTATTACATTTTTTTTTTTTTTGGGTCAATGCAGACCACTGAGCTACATGTTATCCCTGGAGATAGAATGGCCATGATCACAGCACAGGCAAGAGAAAGCGAATCTTCTGATACTGGCTACTCGTTTGTGCATTCCACGATAACTGGCACAAGAGGCAATGCTGTCCTTGGGAGGGCCTGGAGGGCTTACACCAGGGTGGTGTTCGCCTACACACAGATGAGCGACGTTGTCAAACCTGAAGGATGGTCTGATAACTTTCAGCCCAATAATGACAAGTAAGAAAAGAATATCTTTTACTTTCTTCGTTTCTTTTTCTTCATCTTTTAGGCTACGAATGAGACGTCATAGTAATTCACCATCCAGGTTCATATATTCAACTATTTTCGCTTTTATAGTTACATAAATAAACAAGTATTATCAGCTTGGTGTCCCATCCTTATCTTATGGATAAAAAAGTGATTTTGTATTTTATTAGTTAAGCACGAAAAATGTGTCACATGTGCATACTTGGATGTGAAAGTACTGCATAAAGCAACAGTATCATCTCCTTTTGATGGGGACTCATCATGGTGAAGGCATCAAGAAGTTTGTAAAGTGAAATGATATTGATTTTTCACATCGCTTGTTCATTCGAAATTTAGCTAACTTTTTCCTAAAGTTGTCACAACTTTCAAAGACTAGAAAAGGAAATATCTCTGGCTCTTTCTTTCTGGCCAGCAAAAACATTGCTAGCTAGATTACTCAAACACGTGATAACATTAACAAATTTAGGTCCACAATTGTCAAAAGTTTTCTCTTACTAGACAGCCCTCATGCATATAGATTGAATCTATGCATGATATTATGAAAATAACTGTATAGATTAATTGATTACATTTTTGTCTTGTTTATGGTAATCTAACCATGGTAACATCATCACACAGGACGGTATTTTTTGGAGAATATAATTGTAAAGGACCAGGATCAAACATGGATGGTCGGGTTAATTTTGTAAAGAAGCTAAGTGATGCAGACGCTAATCCTTTCATCACTCTTGGCTTCATAGAGGGTTCCAAATGGTTGCTTCCTCCTGCCACAATGGAGCTGTCATCTACCTGAAGATATATCAACTCTAATTAGCAAAATTCCTCATATTTTTCAAGTAAATAGAGTTAGGATACGACAATAGGACGCCATTAATAGAGATCACCAATATAATCCCAGTGAATTAATGATCTTTTCTTCTTGCTCTTCCATAAATGGTTTCCCCTTTTTGGCATGGAGGAAAACACATATAGTTTGTAGCTATAGGAAACGAAAGAAGTCCTTCAACAAGTAGCTAGACTAGAGATGTATTTTGCTATTGTAGCCAATCAGTTGATTACATCTCTCGGTGTGTGTGTAATTGTTGATGGTGGAGAAAGCAACTTACTAATTCTATTATCATATTATGCACTTTGTTCAGAAAATAAGCATATGGCAAAAGATTTATCATGCCCTAAGGTGGAAGACCCAGTACAAGACGACGAAAAAAATAGACGAGAAAATTTGTTAATTAAGCCTTTGAGAGTTCGTTTAGGAAAAATAATTAATTAAAATTACCACTGTGCATATTCTAACTTCAAGCATCTGAAAAAAAATTTAGAATTTGACAGTCTCGTATCATAGTAGTCGCTATACTTAAAATGTGAAATTTAGATATTGAATTTTGACCAAGTGATATGGTGGAGCCAACTATAAGTATCAAGTCTAAATAAATTAAATTAACTTGAAATCTGAGGTGAATCTTACCATGTGATATCTATGTGTAGAAGCAAGAAAAAAATGTGTTGAGGTTGATGGGTTGAGAAGTAGCTGGCTAGGTCAAGTCGTTAAAAGTCGAACAAAAGTTACGTTACGCTGTGGCCTTCAATTATTCCATCTCATCCCCCCATCATCCTCAAGACGTTAACGTGCATGGGTTATTTAGATCAATCGTAAAGTCAATGGACACGGCAAATTATTTAATTATCAAAGACTTAGTGGTTAAATAATATATTTTTTACTATTAGTGTGTGAATATTTTAGATATTAACTTTTACTATATGTATGTTAAATTCGACCTTTAGCCTTTCTTAAAATATATATATTTAATTCGTTAGGTTGGTCTACGTAGGGATCCTACGGAAGTCAAAACAAGGTCACACACAAGATCGTTGCATCTATATACCCAGAGGGTAAGTAGTAGAGTAGTTGGCTGGATTTAAAGTTCGTAAATGCATGTAATGAGTTCCACTAGCTAGGCTTCTGCAAGATATGTGGTAATTAAAAGAATTGGTATCTTCTTATAACGTTATAAATGATAGATCTCAAATATTATAAATTATTTGTATTATTTTATTATAATTATATATTAATAGTTTTATAATTATTAAATCTCTTTATAATACTATAACTAACATCAATTCCCTTCTTTCATCCCTCAACTTGCATTTGTTTGGGTTTGATGACTTGTATAAGAGAAGATATCAAGATTTGGTCTAATTCAATTCGTTCTATTAGTTTATAATGTCTATTATACTTATGTTTTTGTTTTTCTCTCTGACTCTTTCGTTCATTATGGATAACCAGTCAACTTGTATTTATATTTAATAGTGCTATTATCTTTTATTTCCAATCAAATCCAATCAAAGAATATTTATGCATAAGCTTTTGTAATAAATTTCTGATAATTTTATCTAATCCAAGAAAGATGTAATAATCTGCTATCATTTCTTTTTTGTCCTGAGATCGTCAATTTAAGATAACTAATGATAATGATTCCTTTTTTTATCATCATGTCACCATTATTTTCAATTTTTGTAAATTTCAAGCCGCATCTAGAAATTACGTAAAGCAACAATACTTTCCCTTTTCTTATTATTATCTCCAAATCTAATTGATTCCAATCAAGTCAGACAAAAAACCTTGTTTTGTAGGACGTAGGTCCTCTCCTATTTAATTCTAATTTTTTAATTTAAAATTTAAATTATATATTTTATACATCATCTTTTACATCCGACAATTGAGTGGTTGATGACAAGTAGATTTCCACAAATTAAAGAATGGCCCCGCCATTGGGAAGGATCGTATAAAACCATGAATTGCACACGACAAGCGTCAATTCATTGATCAGATGACAAGTAAACTTGGGAAGGAGTCTTTGTAGAATATATTTAACTCATCTTTTTTTTTTTCCTAATAGAGGTGAGCATCATTTGGTTATAATAATCAAATTAAATTTAATTAAAATACAAAATTTGGCTCAATTATATTCAACTTAGTTTCAGTTATCAAAATAGGGGGAAAAAAAAGTTGGGGGGGGAGGGCGGGGGGCCGGTTCAATTTCAGTTATTTTTGCACAAATTCGTCTAATAACTAAATAACTGAATAACTATTTTTATTTTAAAATTTTTAGTTAATTACTATTTTTTGAGTTTTCATTCATATATATTTATAAGTTTGTGTCGCTCTTATATACATAATGTGAATTGTGATAACGGGTATTGAAATTCTTGAAGGACTAAAAAAAGGAGAAAAAAATGGATATTAGAATTTGATTGTTATATTTATGAAGGAATTTAGTTATTTTGATTAGTTTTAATAATTAGTGATTTTTTCTTTGAAAATTCGGTTAATAACCAAACCCAAACTGAAAAAATTCGGTTATTAATATAGTTTGATCTGTTTTTGGTTAATTATTTTTAAAATTTCAAAAAATCGGTTATTAAAATTCAATTTTGGTTTTTATTTGGTAAAATTGAATGCTCACCCCTACCTCTTATAAATGTAGGCACAACATGCGTGTTATTGTCAAGTGCAAATTAAAACAAGGTAGAGAGAGTTAAAGAATAAAAGAGTGATGATGAGGTCAGGAACAAGAGTAAGCTTATGGTTTGGCACGCTGCCTTTGCTGGCCATGCTAGCAATAAGTCTTTTGGTAATAAGTATTCCAATGGCGTACGGTAATCTAAGTCCAAGCCAATGCAAAGAAGAGAAGAGGCTTCTGGTTAACTCTTGCAGGCCTGTTATCTTTGGACAAAAACCCTCTGCTGATTGCTGCCAAAAAGTCAGGGAGGCTCATGTTGAATGTGTATGCCCTTCTGTTACTCCTAAATTGGCTGCCTTGATTGGTGTTCAACGCGCCATCAGAGAAATCCAAGCCTGTGGCAGGCCAGTCCCTCGAAACTTCAAATGTGGCAGTAAGTCTCGTGATTTTAGATTCTCTGGTAACATTAAAATTTTGCAAGTTCAATGATATAATGATACAGAATTATAGTCTTAATACGTATTTACCTATTCCTTTCTCGCGTGTACTAAATTAATTAGTTAATCATGTGCTTGATTTATGCATTTTTACTGATTATTACTTTGATATGTTTATTTTTTCAGGTATTACCACTCCGCCATGAAGGAGCATACGTGGATTATGATGCACGTCTATCTAGGAGTAATGGCACCTTTACATGTGAATTATTAAGCATCTCTCTTGCGTTATGTGTGTGTCTTAGTAATATGCAACTGCTCAATTATGAACTACGTACCATGTGATGTATGTGATCATGTTCCAAGAGTGAAGTATTAATTGAATAAAGAGTTTGTTTACAATGTTATAGTTTATACTACCCTTTTCTTATGCATGTGTTGATACCAACAAAAATGATTTTGGACATAGAGAGGGCGCTATATATAGAGATCAATTGGAGATTAATGTGAGAGATGAGCAAGTGTATCTAATTGTATGGCAATTGTTTTATATAGTAGAAATAAATTTGTTATATGTAAAAAATAAAGATTAAATGGATATATGATAATATATATATATATATATACATACTTATACATATACACACACATATATATACATATATGTATATACATACATAAATACATATATATATATATATATAATGGTGAAAATTGGTGTGCCGAGTGGAGAGTCAGCAACTCCATATGATATGACTTAAAACTACATTGAGGACGTCATATTTGCCTCATTTGGCGTAACTGATGACAATATAATCCTTCCAGCTTCATTTTTACAAAGTAAAAGCATAAGCGATGGTGCTTTTTACCTAAAGTATTATTAATGAAAAACAAATATTCTTTTGTTTGTTTTTGTCCGAGTCCAACGAAATCAAATTGGAAAGCATTCTTTTAGTTTACCCCTGAAAATTCGAATTCTTTTCGTTTGTTTGCTAGAAAATAACAAAATGTGTTAGTGAAAAATAAATTATTTTTTAATGTTTGGTTATTATATATGAAAAATATTTTTTGATTTTTGATTGCCACACTTGAAAATATTTTCAATAAGAAATTTGTGTAAAGACAAATCATTTTACTATTAGAAATATATGATTTAAATTAAAAATTAACTCGATTCAAATATGCATATAGAATTTGGTAGAAAGCTGTATTTGATGAAAATATATAACTAAGGCTTGGAGGAGATCTTTCATCTCTTTTGAGATCCACCTTACAACCTAACCAACAATCAAAAAATTAAAAATTAAACAAATAAAAACTAAACAAATTTTTTTTTTCTAAAAGATAAAGGAGCCTTAGTTTGGCTGTTCGGGTGGTTGAACTGGGGTAATTTTTTAAATTTTTTAACTTTTAAAACTTTTAAATTTTTTTATTCTTTAAAGGGGTTCAGGTTGGGGGTCTGGACTAGGAGGTGTAAGAAAAAGAAAAAGAGTTATCATGGTTTAAAAGTGTTTCTTTTTCTTAGGTGTTAATACTACAATATTCTCTTTACAAGTTTAAATTTTTAGATGAGATAATAATTTAATATGGTATCAGTGCTTATACATCAAATGCTCTCAGGTTAACTTACTACTACGAATTTAATACAATTAAAATTATCCACGTGCAAGGCTCAAGAAGAAATCCTACCTGTACATGAGGGGTGTGTTATTACAAATAAATAAATACATTAATATCATCTTTATAATATTAAGTTTTTAGATAAAGTGGTTATTAAATAATAGGTTACCAAAAAAGAATTTTATTTCTAACTAAAGGTTTTTGTTAACAAAACATTATTCTTTACGGATGAATTATTTCTTGAAAAATTTTAAAAGAAAAATCCAAGAAAATATTTTCCGCAAACACAGGGAGGCCAGGTTGCAATGACAAGTTGGACAACTTTTATGCACAAACTGTCGGTGGTCGTGACAGGCATCAACCCGTTGACTAGAGGAAGACTTCGAAAGTTGAAGCCGGCCAAAGTCTTGTTTCCAATGAGAACCCAGAAGAAATATTTAAGGAAATTAAAGATGTCCATGCGGAGGCCAAAACATCAACTTCTCCACTAAGCAATGGAAAATTAACATCAGCATTCACATTCAGCATTCCTCTTCTATATATATCTGCAAATGCACCATGCATTATTTCATGTGGCAACGAGAGAATTAATATCAGACAAGAAAGAAAAAGTTAAAGAGGGTTTTGATCAAGATGAGAGCACGAAAAGAGCTTATAAGCTCAGGGGTAGGGATGGTAGCTTTGGTGACCATGGTGGCTGTGATTAGTTTAGTGGTAATGATTCCAGGGGCAAATGGTGACCTAAGTCCAAGCCAATGCAAAGAAGAGAAGAGGCTTCTGACAAACTCATGCAGGCCCGTTATTTTTGGAAGGAAACCCTCTGCTGAGTGTTGCCAAAGGGTGAGGGAGGCTCATGTCGAATGTGTATGCCCTTCTGTTACAACTAAATTGGCTGCCTTGATTGGCGTTAAACGCGCCATTCGAGGCATCCAAGGTTGTGGAAGGCCTGTTCCTCCCAACTTCAGATGTGGCAGTATTCTCTCTTGTCCCTTCGCTTGATCCTCCGAACTCTCCTTTTCTTTATATGCCACTTTGCTTTTTTCCCTTATTTTTTTTCACCTTTGGATAATCAAAACTAACTTCTCTACGAGTCCCTTAGGGATGCGCTAACAGTAAAAATGAAGGCCAAACACAATTCAGGAATCGGGTTTAAACTCTGACTCTACTCTGGGTTAAATGCTCTAACTTATCTAGTGGTTAGGTTGTGGAACTAGCCTTTTCACCATGGTTTACTCGTTGGTCAGATTCCACCAATTGAGTTTTCTTACTACAAAAAATAAATAAATAACTTCTTTATAAATTACTTGGTAATTGGATTGCGCAGCCGGTCCTTCCACCAAGATTTTACAAATTGGTGGTAAGACCTCGTATGTCTGGTGGTCGAACTCAACCAATTGAATTTTCTTAATGTACAAAAAAAAATAACTTCTTTACGATAATCCGTAGACTCGGATAATGTGAGACACAAGATTCTATTTGAAAGAAACATAATTTAGGTTGATTAAGAGGGTGTTTGGCTTGGCTTAGTTTAGGTGCTTATAAGCAATAAAAAGAAAACACTCCCTCATATATTTTTTACTATTTAAGTGTTTATAAGTACCAAATTAGTAAAGTCAAACACCCTCTAAATGAAAGAATAACCATCGAGATAAATCTTGAAGTATATTACGATGTTAGTGGGACGAAATTGCTGGCTAAATAATGGATATTCTCTCACTTTGTTATATGTACATATATAAATAGTTTTCCTAATTATTACTCCGATGTCTTATGCAGGTGTGACCACTCCACCATGAAGAGGCATGCGTGAAATATGATGCGTATCCCGTTGTAAGAAATACAAAGGGTGGTTCTGCCTCACCTAGATACATGTCATCTAAGCATTTGTGTTATGTGTCTTGGTAATTATATGCAATATGACTACTGTTCAATTATGAACAAAAATATTATATATCATGCTCCAAAAGTTTAGTATTGAATAAAGGAGCTGCACATTAAAATATATATTCTACCGGCTATTTCTATCATGTTTTATTCAATTCTAAATTTAATACTTCAGCTCTTGCTATAATTTCCAATCTATAAATGCCTGATCAGATTGTGAAACCACTTGTATATATATTAAGGGAGAGAAAAAGGAAAAAAACGAAAAGAGTTAAGAGTGAGGTTCAAAAAAAGGAAAAAGGAAAAAGAAAACAAAACAAAACGATGATCGAATTTATTTTGAGCTTATTGATTTCAACTATTTATATTTCATAATTAGGCTAATCAACTCTTGTCATACCAAATTAATTTAATCAACCTCGCCTAATTATCTAAACATGTAAGCATATTCTAATAAGGGAAGAGAACTCAATCTAATCTTTATAAATTGAAACCACTTCTTAAAAAATTAATGGGAATGATGTCACAATAAATTGACAAGTTATTAGTAGGATTTGATATTTAAACTTCACACTTGCTAACCATCCCAAATTGTGATTCTGTTCTATTCCAACGATGAAGATGTCTAAACCCTAAACTGTAAACATAAAAATGTAAAATCTCTCGTTCAAAATGTTTGCTTCCCTTGTGTGTGTGTGTCTCTGTGTGTGCATAGTCAATTTTTTTTTTTTTTGTCAGATCCTGAATTTACAAAAAGTTAAAGTTTTTTCCCCCAGTAAATAAAAATTCATATTTAGTTCAAACGCTGGCGTTTTGACCTAAACATCTAAAGAAAGAGCGAATAATTAAATATACAAATACAAATATTTGACTATCTCCGAGTGGCCAATCTGATATTGAATTGTTGGTACCGTTATTTCCTCTGCTCCTATCCAGGGCACCCATATAAGAAGATTACCCAGCCCAAACCAGAAGCCCACCTAATCAAGATCCAAAAAGCTAAGCAGAACATGTTAGTTTTGTAATTTTTAACTTTTTTATGATGAACGATATTTCAAATGTTATGTATTTGGTGTTGTTCTTTTTTTTTTTTTTTTTGTCATTCTGATAAAAATAATGTTTATTTACTATATAAAACAAATTTAAATATGTGTGTTTAGTTTATCACCAACTTATGGTATCTTAGTTTTTAAAAAAATTGACATCTCAACGTATCGTATCACGGATTTATGTATTGAGTTTGTAATATATTGATTTAATTATTTGATGAGGCTCAAATAAGTCTCTGTTTGAGGAAGATATTTTAGCTTTGCCCTGTTCTGAAGGTTTTTCTAGTTGCCTATATACATTGAACTGGTTGAGTCGGTCCTTCCGTAGGTTATGTACAGATTGCATCACTCATGTTCTGGTTTTTCTACTAACAGAATGAATATATTGCGTATGCCATACATCTTCACCTTTGTCACGTTTTTACATATTCTGAAAATACTCATGTATACTTGTTTCGTAAATCTTATTCAACCCGATGTAGTAAATATTGATCATATGTTTAAGATCGAGAATAACAATTTACTCTTTTCATTTTCCTACTATATTGGATTTAAATTATCAATAAGATTTGAAGCTCCGCTTTGACTTCTTAACCAAAAAAAAATGATAAAACCTTACCTTTAGCAAATTAATAAATCAAATCATAACAGTTGCTAGGTTGATGACGATTGCCACTATTTGTGTTTTAATTTGGAAAATGATACATTCATTTTAGAGAATTGTGCACTAAAATCAACCTTAAAATGATAATTTAAAGGATCGTACTTTAAGTTAGTTCAGTGATATTTATGATAAAAGGTAAATTTAAACTCAAAAATTTTAATAACAATAAATTATTACTCGATCCCTTCATTTAACACCATTATTCTAGGGTCGTGGACATTCCTGAAACATTAAAGGTAAATGTTTGTTAAGTCAACCAAGCTGGCTTCCTCGCAAGTCGTAGCTCAAAAAAGAAAAAAGGAAAATAGAATTAATTAATGATTATTGTTGTCTTTGGTATAAGTTTATTATAAGATAATTATCTTCTTTATTGTTTATATAAAAAAAGTATGATCAATTTTGAATTTTATAAGATATTTTATCTATACTTATAAAAAAAAAGTCAAGAATAAATTATTTATATCTTATAAGATTAAAAAATATAATTTATTTTTAATTTTTTATAAAAGGGTTATCATAAGATGTTTTATAAAGAAAAAAACAAAAACAAAAAATTACTTTATTCACGTCACTAAAATAAGCATCTTATAATAAGTTTATTCCAAACATGACATATTTTCAAAGTGAGACTTATCTCACGTTATCTTTGTCGCTCAAAAATTTCCAAATCGTTGATTTTTCACTAGTTAGTGGTTGCGTGGTGTTGTCAATATGCTATTCTAATAATCCCGATTAAAATTGAAATTAAACAAAAATTACGTGAGAGATAACTGATAAGAACGTCGACGGGTCGCCACGCTACCACATGATGACCAGCTTTTTCTTTGGTCTCGCTTTTGACTAACGGAAAAAACGTGTAATTATTATGTCATCAAATGCGTTACTCTTCGCAGCGTCACGCGTACGTGGCGCCACGGCTTATTCCTTATTGCTGGACCGCAGTCGGAGCCTTATATGTTGACCAACCTTTTTCTAATCAATTTTCACTTTTTCAGTAGTTCTAGTAATGTTGTAATATTATAGTAACATTTACTATAATCATAATAAAATAACATAAATAATTTAAGATTTTTAAAATTATATCTATAAAATATATTGTAAAAATTGAAAATTCAAATCCTTTTTAAATGACATGACTATGGGCCCATTTAGATTGGTTAAAAAAAAACTTTTTTCATAAAAATATATATTATTTTTACAACAATTATTTGATTTGTCTTACAAAAAAGTCGAAACTCTAAAAGAATATCAAATAAAATCTTTTTAAAAGTTAAAATTTTTAGTTGATAAAAAAATATTTTTTTAAGTGTTGTTAAAAAAGTATTTTTATGAAGAAAAAAAAAACGATCAGAACGAGCCCTATATAAACTTTTGCTATTACTTTTATTCTTTATTCTTCAATTTCAACTTAAATCCTCGTTGCTAATGTACGAATCCAGATCATTATTAGTTGCTAATATTTTGATTTGAGAAATTTTTATGATGGGAGATAAACATTCACGGCGTGGCAACGGTACCAGATAATATTTTCAAAACGTGGAAGCCCAACCCAAATTCCAAAGCTCAAGTACGAGCCCGGGGCCATTATGCTGAGGGCCACTCTGTCCTGCTTGCTTTTCCTTTCCAAATTTACCCTTTTCGTTATTAGGCAGAAAAATAAATGGATTTTTTTTTCTCCCCTGTTGTGAAAAAGTGAAATTCTATCCACTTCATTTCTTGTAACACTCAATTGTATGGCTTTTGATTAGGGCTGTATTTTTCGAGTATGATTTTATTATATACGTTTTTTTCATTTTGCAAAATTCAGTTTGATGTGTCAAAAATCTATACAAACCAACCTTATTACAAGACTCACATACAAACTCAAAAAAATTCAAATTCTTTTTTCATTTTCGATTTTCGGCTCTACACTTCAAATGCTAAGCAAACAGCACCCTTAGGCCATAGTTAAACCACTTTAAGAAAAAATATTTAACCTAAATCAACAAAATTTACCCAAAAAAGGGAGGGTCATTTTAGCAAAATCAACAAATTCATTATGAAAATAACTAAAAGAATAAAACAATAGAAATAAGAAAAAATGAATAGAAGAGAAAATTGGAGTTTTTTTTTGGTTTATTTTACAAACCCTCAGCCCCTTTTTATGATATTTAAACTAAGGCCATCACTTTTAGAAGATAATTACAATCACTCGAGTTGCCCCTAATTCTTAACAAGAATGTGCATTTTATTACTTCTCTTATTACAACTTTTATATAATATGAAAATTCTAATAGAAGAGTCGTTATATAAAACTAGAATTTACTTTAACATACGATGAGTAGACTAATCCAAATTATGAGAAGTCCAAATAAAGATAGCAATGAGCTATATTTGTGGTTTAAATGATAATAAATTAAATCAAAAATCAATATTTATAATTTGAATAATCTCGTTGCCACCTGGCCAAAACTTTTTTCCAAGTTAGGAAGCTTGCGTGTCTTCTTTGTCCTTTCTAACCAATTGACTGGTCATAAATGATCCAACTCTTTTATAGTCTCCGACCCAAAAAAGAAAAAAAGAAACTCTTTATGTGTCAGTATCGAACCAGTCGCATTCTTCTATATATACACGCACTGCTATTATCGACTTTCACACGTACACTCGATTTCTGAAAATATAGTTTCCGACTTCAACAATCGGATCCATCTCTTGGCTTTGTGGGTGTTGCTTTTTATTCATCAAGAAGCAGCCATGAATGCTCTTGCTGCCACCAACCGTAATTTTCGCCAAGCTGCTCGCATTCTTGGCCTTGACTCGAAGATTGAGAAGAGTCTTTTGATCCCTTTCAGAGAAATTAAGGTGACACCGAATGATCAAGAAGCTTTTTTTTTTTTTTTTTTTTGTTTCCCATTGTTTTACCTGTTTTGTTGTTTTGGAGAGTTTAATGATGTTTTTTTTTTTTTTGTGCTGGGTGTTGATCAGGTGGAATGTACCATACCCAAGGATGATGGGACTTTGGTGTCTTATGTTGGATTTAGAGTGCAACATGATAATGCTCGTGGACCTATGAAAGGAGGGATCAGATACCATCCTGAGGTAATTGCTTTTGTATCTTTCGATGTACTTTGAGAGGTAAAAATTTGGTGATATAGTCAAATTTATATATATATATATATATATATATATTATATAAGGGGATAAGACTTGGTTGAATTTGATTCGATTAATTTATTGGTTTGGAGTGATTTTGGGGGTAACTGGGGTTGTGGGTTATAGGGCTCGTTTTGATTGGCTTTTTGTTAAAAGTGTTTTTTTAATAATTTTTGAAAAATAATTAATTTTTTTTAAGAAGTTGAAAATTCTAAGTTCTAAAAGTTGTATTTGAGTTTTTTCTAAAGTTTCAATTTTTTTTGGAAGACAAATCAAATAGTTATTATTTTTTTAGAAAAAATACTTTTTTTTCCTTAAAAAAAAAAAAACCAATCCAAACAATCCCTTGGCGCCTTGAAATTCTTGGTCGATATAAGATGCTTTTGTGGTGTGCTATATGAAATGGTCTTGTATGAATATTGATTTATGTATGAGAGAATTTAGATCCTATAGGTTGAAAGGCTGCAATGGATCAACTTTAATGTATAAAAAGCTGACCCTTTTATTGCTATAAAAAATTCAATTAGATCGAATGTGGGGACTCCCTCAATTTGCATGCTTATTGATTTGCACTTTTGCAGAATTCTTAATCAAATGGGAGTGAGACAGCTTTGTCTTATTATTATAATTTTGGAACACTACTGAGTTATATTAATTGGAATTAGCGAAATAGGAAAAGAAAAAAGATCTTATGGCACTTCAAATTTTATGCAAAAGGAATTAATATTATATATATATATATATATATATATATATATACATATATATATATATGTATGTATGTATATATACGTATGTATGTATTTATATTAGATACTTCCTTACCATTATTAATGTTCTATTCGCATTTATTGATCTAGAACTGATCTTGACCATGTTAATCATGAGGAGCAAGTGATTATGATTTCTGGCAAGTAATTTTTGACTGATATGTTTTTCAAATTCTTTTCCCTTCAAGGTTGACCCTGATGAGGTAAATGCACTAGCTCAATTAATGACCTGGAAGACTGCTGTAGCAGATATTCCATATGGAGGTGCTAAGGGGGGGATTGGTTGTAAGCCAAAGGATTTGACTACGAGTGAGCTAGAGCGCCTCACTCGCGTCTTCACACAGAAGATTCATGATCTTATTGGTATTCATACTGATGTGCCAGCACCAGATATGGGCACAAATGCTCAGGTTCTATAATGTTGACAATTTTTTATTTTTCATAATTTTCTTCCTGTAGCGTTTTCTTTTTAAGAAGGACCGAACTTATGATGTGAAATGTTAACTGTATGCAATTTCTGTAATAAGCAGACTATGGCATGGATATTGGATGAATACTCAAAATTTCATGGTCACTCGCCTGCCATTGTGACAGGAAAACCTATCGTGAGTAATCAATTAATAAAAGTTCATAGAAGTGCAGTTTATCTTGTTTTAATATACATTATCAGTGAAAACAAAAAGGAAAAGAAAAAATTCTTATTCTTGAGGGCAATTATCTTTATTTCGGATGTTAGGATCTTGGGGGATCACTGGGTAGGGAAGCTGCAACAGGGCGGGGTGTTGTTTATGCCACCGAAGCAGTACTTGCAGAATATGGCAAATCGATTAAGGATCTAACATTTGTTATTCAGGTAACCTTACTAAGTTATTTTTCTGTACATTCGATGCATTGTTTTCCATGTTAACGCACAATTCTCTGTTGAAGCTATTTACCAATCCTAATGTATTATATTTAGGGGTTTGGAAATGTTGGATCTTGGGCAGCAAGGCTCATTCACGAGAGAGGTGGTAAAGTCATTGCTGTGAGTGACATAACTGGGGCAGTTAAGAACACCAATGGGATTGATATACCAGCTTTGCTCAAACATAAGGAGGCAACCGGCAGTCTAGCTAATTTCTGTGATGGGGATGCTATGGATGCAAACGAATTGCTAGTACATGAATGCGATGTTCTTATACCATGTGCTTTAGGGGGAGTTCTGAACAGGTGAGACTCTTCTCTCTGCCTCTTAGGTCACCACATGCAAATTTTCTCTACAATTTGTGTATGCATTTGTTTATAGCTCTGATACTGAGATTCTCCCACTCTGCACCAAAAGCTGTAGTCTTCCCCTCCTCACTGGAGGAAAATTTCGGGCTAATGCCCAGTGTAGATAACCATTTACCTTTTATTTCTTCTCCAATAACCATTGCAAGTTGATACCAGATATTTCAAGTTCTTTAAAGTCCAGAGTTGCGTTCTGTTTTTGTTTGTTAGCTTAAAGGAATTAATTTTCTTAATATGTACACGCACCATGGCAATATCAGTAGATGAAGGATTTGTAGTCTCAGGTTTTGTTAGTCAATAAACTAGCCATTTAATTTTTCTTATCTCATGCTTCATCTCAGAGAAAATGCAGCAAATGTCAGGGCGAAGTACATCATAGAAGCAGCGAATCATCCCACTGATCCAGAAGCTGATGAGGTATCAGTGTCACCTGCTCCCATTGTTCCTTCTATGAATATTAGACTTAACTCTAAAAGCATGATTTTATATTCCTGCAGATTTTGTCTAAGAAAGGAGTAACAATACTTCCTGACATATATGCAAATGCTGGAGGTGTGACAGTCAGTTACTTTGAGTGGGTTCAGGTAATATACTAAGAGCAGCTTAGGAATCTTCACTTAAGCTGAATATAATACATAAGTGTACAGATATCTTCTTCTACCTATCTCTCTGAACCGAAAATTTTCTCCTTTACCTGATTTCTTTGTTTTCATAAGCATATATCACTTGAAATGCTTCGATTAACGAAGACAACTTCTCTCTTGCAGAATATTCAAGGTTTTATGTGGGATGAAGAGAAGGTGAATCAGGAGCTCAAAAAATACATGACAAGAGCCTTCCATAATATAAAGAGCATGTGTCAATCACACAACTGCAACCTTCGGATGGGCGCCTTCACATTGGGGGTGAATCGGGTTGCACGTGCCACAGCACTAAGAGGCTGGGAAGCATAAGTGTCCGAGAAATCTGCCCTTGCAAATCTGAAGAGAGCTGCTCAATATCATTATTCTCTTTCTCATTGTTGTGAAATGCTACAATTGATTCATCTGATATAATGATAGAAAAAGATTCAACATTTTCAACATGTATTTGGAATTTCTCAATGTTAATTTTAGCCTTGTACCTCTTAAATGAACTTGTGTGTAGGGCACAAAAATGTGTTCTATTCAGTCATTATCTGCAACCAAATTTCTAGTTGTTATATAAGTATTCAATTTCAGAATAGACAAGAAACACCAGTGGCCAAGGCAAATTGTTGTGCTATCCTGTAGCATTGTGAGAAGATACTTAATTTTGCTCAAATATAATGCATATTGCTTATTAAGTAGGTTAATACCGTTGCCAAATCAAGATATGTCATCTTCATTTGAGCTTTGTGCAAGAAGCTCTTCATAATTGAACAATCCTTACTAGTTAACCAAGCAAAAATAGTTTGCTCCATAGGATAGAATTAATTTTGCGAATAAATACAGCTTGACGGTTGTTTAGTGTAATGAAACTTCTATAATCCATGGAAAATGAGAAAATTTTCATCTAGGCGGCCTCTGTAAATTCTACTGGAATGATCGATTTAGTGGAGTTACAACACACAATTCAACAATCATACCAGTACTATTTATTTAATTTTTTTAAGTGAAGAGTAATGATGCCTTTAAATTTCAAATATTTAATGCGCTGGGGACTGACCTCACAAAGCTATCTAAAATAGGATTAGAATGCAATAGAATTACTAGTGAAATATTCATCTAATCAGCAAGTGCAAGGTGTCGCACAGAGTTTGGATGTGGTGTTTGAATAAAAATATGATGGTGGAATTTCATACCCGTAGATGTCATTTGATTACGCGATTAGGATAAGATTAAATATAATAATATTTTGGAACAAGACTTTAGATCCTTCTTCCAGCTTTATTTTCTTCTTCAACTATCTATAAATTCTTAAAACCTATTTACTTGCAGGCAATTAGAACTTAAGGGGTATTTTCAGACCAATAGTTCTTACATTTGACGAAAAAAAAATAAGAAATGGATAGAAGATTGCTTTTGGCAGCAGAAACAGGAGATGTAGAAGATCTTCGTATGCTGCTAAAGGATCAACCTTTGATCCTCTCCAGAATCTCTTTCGTAGCTGCGGAGAACCCGCTGCATATCTTGCAGGGCATCTTGATTTTGTTAAGGAGATCACAAGTCTAAAAACCGAATTCACCAGAGAATTGAATGAGGATGGTTTCAGCCCCCTGCACATGGCCGCAGCGAATGGCGATGTTGAAATTGTAAGGGAGCTTCTGAAGGTTGATCGCGAACTGTGTCGACTAGAGGGCAAAGAGAAAATGACTCCATTTCACATCGCAGCTGCCAAAGGGAAGGTTCTAATTATTAAAGAAATGATTTCAGCTTGGCCAAAGTGTATTGAAGATGTGAATATACAGAGAGAAAATGCCCTGCATATTGCTGTCAAGAACAGCCAGTATGAGGATGCTAGCTTTCTGGTTACTTGTGTCAAGCAACTGAATACAAGAGATGTTATCAACATGAAAGACGACCATGGAAATACAGTCCTGCACCTGGCAACCTGGAGAAGACATCGTCAGGTAGGTTTCGGTCCTGATGATAATCGTTGTAATATCTCTTTGATACTTATGAATGAATTAATACATGTGAGTTAACAGGTTATCGAATTATTAGTTGAAGACGAGATTATCAGGTGAGGTGCTCTGGAGATCGATGCTGTTAACCAGACAGGCTTAACTGCTCTTGATTTGTTACTCATCTTTCCAAGTGAATCGGGTGATAGAGAAATCGCAGACATCCTCTGGGCTGCTGGAGCGAAGAGGGCGCGCAATCTGGTCTCTACGGCATCAGCTCAAACGCGTGATCAAAGATTCACAAATAGCAGCACGAGACAAGATACGCATACGCAGCAACCAGATAATCCAGTGGAGTATTTCAAATTCCGTAGGGGGAGAGATTCACCGAGTGATGTTCGTAGCGCTTTACTGGTTATCGTGACATTGGTGGCAACGGCCACTTTTCAAGTCTGAATCAATCCTCCGGCAGGCCTATGGCAAGATGCTGGCAGTCCAGGAGGGAACAGCAGCGCTACGGCCGATCAAGAGAAGTATCCAGGGAAATCTATACTAGGAACATTGAATTCGGTTTCGTTTGGTTTTTTCGCGTTCTTTAACTCATTGGGCTTGTATGTATCACTCTTCTTGATCAACATCCTTCTCAGCAACTTTCCTCTCAGGCTGGAGTTCCAAATCTGTACGTGGGCAGTG
Source organism: Cordia subcordata (assembly GCA_028554755.1). Classification (NCBI taxonomy): domain Eukaryota; kingdom Viridiplantae; phylum Streptophyta; class Magnoliopsida; order Boraginales; family Cordiaceae; genus Cordia; species Cordia subcordata. The sequence continues at coordinate 2,388,267 of JAPTOF010000006.1, read as the reverse complement.
TGTATCACATACAGTATTGCATTGGCCACTATTGCACCAGAAAACATCAAGCTTTTTGTCACTATACTCACGTCAATTTTGCCAGTTGTCGTGCCCATTTTGGCAGGTCTCACTAGACCATTTGTGAAGATTATCATGAGACAAGCAGCTGGTGTTATCTGCAGATTATTCACTTGAGAATCTCTTGCCGGCCATTTTACTTGGGGAGAGGCTATCATTCGGCTTATGTGGGGTCCATCTCATGTGAGAGCTTATTGTGCGATTAATAGGTCTTTTTTTTTTTATTTAAGACTTCTTATCATTCATAAATCCCTCCCTTTTATGTATTATACGGTGTCAATTAAATATGAATACACAACTCTTTTCTGTACTATACAATGTTAGGCATGAATAGTCATACTAATGATTGATGTAATACAAACTTATCAGCCTCAGGATGTGATGATATACAAAAGTAAAAGTTATGATATTCTATTTCATGTAATATGAATATACTTTTGGACACTTTGTCTTATATTCGTTCTTCTCTCTAGAGAGTTCTAGTACAAACCAAATTTTCTTTCCAATATCCAGAACCCTAGCCTTCGAACAGTGGTTTGATTTTCTTTTTTTTTTTCATCTTATCCTTTCTTTATAGTTTTTTATGTCTCTTTTCTTTGTTTTGCTATGTATTGTAGCTTTTTCTATATCTTATATCTTGTTTGCAAGAGAGGTTTATAAGAAGGATTCAGCATTTTTGCATCTTGGTTATCTATTTGGGATATTCCAACTACTTTTCCATGCCCTTCAGCTTTGGCTCTTCACCTTCTTACATACTTGACTATCTATATCGTCATCTTGATTTGCTTCCACGAATGTCTGTGGTTCTATCTCTTGAAAATGCTTTTGAGGGATTGTTTTAGGAGTCAGTTTGGCCAATTATTGCCCAAGCTTTCATTGCTTATGTTGGTGAAACTTTTTCTCACTTTGAAATGGTTTGTCATTTCTTCGGTGTTTCTAGAAATGTTTAAACGAGCATGTCACTCATGCTATTTGTTGTGACAAGGATGTATGGGTCTTCCTCCATTTAAACTTTAAGATTTATTTAGTTGATGTGCATGGTTTATGGTTGTTCTTAGTCCTATGTTGTTGTTGTTGGTCGTGTAATTGGGTCCCTAATGTTGTTGTACTTGTTGGGCTAGGCTTTGCTTGTTTAGTGACATAACCTTTTTATGTGAATGAAGTTTGTTGTTGGACCAAAAAAACAAACTTCTTTTTTTTTCATATTTTCTTTTTACTAATTTGAAAATGGGTAAAAATTATCTTAATGGTCCAATTATCTTTAGTGTCAAAGGTTTTTTGGTCTATTATATTTTAAAAGAGGCATTTTGGTCTCCATATCTTACAAAACAAGAGACATTATTAGTTTCTAAGCTATTTCTGGTCAAATTTTTAACAAAATCAGCACGTGCATCTTTTGTGGTTCGGTTTTTACCTTGCGTGCATGTGTTTATTTCATTAAAAATTTGACAGAAAATATGCCAAGAACTAATAGTGTCTCTTACTTTATAAGATGAGAGAGCAAAATATCTTGTTTAGAAAATTAAGAAGCCAAAAAGTCTATCTTGTTTAGAAAAATTAAGAAGCCAAAAAGTCTTTGGTACCAAAGATAAAAGGGGCATTGCAAACCATTGTCGGAGCAAAAGTGTAATTTCGCCTAGATTCAAAAATACAATTGGGAGGGAAAGAAAAGAAGGCGAGAAAAAGGGAAAAAAAAAAAAAAAAAACCCACCACTCTCCACACTCCCAGTGCAGAAAAACCCGATAGTCCACGACCTGCTCCACCTCGTAGGTTTGTGAAAGTGTTGAAGAATGAATGGGAAGGAGAATGGTGAACTATCAGCAGAACAAAGGGCCCGAATCTCACAGAACTTTAGAGCCGCAAAGGCACTCCTCGCACGCAAAAGGCCTCGCCACACCTCTCTTCCATTCCCTCACACGTAAAAGCCCTTTCCAAGCCTTCTTAATTATATTCGTCTTTTATGAATTCTTTTTCGCCGAGGTTGCACGTTATACACAATTCACAGGCTTATTTGTTATCAGATATTAAGATAAATCGTGCTCTATCGTGCAACTTTGGCAGAAGATATGGGTTCTTTTTAAGTATTTTTACTCAATTTTGTGTGAGGTGGATTAGTATTTTTGTTTTGCCTAGTCTGCTATTTAATTTGATTATGGTCATTTTCTGTTAAAATAGAAACAGCAATGCCGAGAATATTGATACTGTGATGATGGCTGATTGCGTTAAGAGGGCTCCATTCTCCGAAATTCCTGTGAATACACCATCTCCAGTTTCTAGAAATAAGTGTTCTAAGTTAGTTGGCTTTGATTGTTATCATGAATCATGCTCGACGGATTGTTCAGATAGTAAAACCGATACCACTATAGGTTTGGGGAGCAGTAAAGCTTTACCCTCTCTACTGTTTGATACTCTTGCTGGACAAGAGGAATTTAACAGCAGATCATATTCAAATGGTGTATCTAGCAATGCACTTGAATTGGTTGATGCAAATTCTAATAGAAGGGAGAGAAATTCACGCGCAGAAGATGGGGTTGGATTAAACTCATTATTTACTCCCGTGAAGCCATCAGGATGCTCCTTTTTGAGTGACCCTGTAATGTCATCCAATGATTTGGATGATGGTTTTGATGAGTCAGTTCTGGAACAGATTGATGCTTTATGCGAGCAGAAGTCTGCTGCAAAATCTGAAAGAGAAGGAGTGAGCAGTAGTCTAATGGAAAATCAGAATGTTAAGAAGGAAAGTGGGGAGTGTGAAACCAATCAAAGTCCTGTATTCGGTGATGAGGTGGAAGCTCAATGCAGTTTGGCTTCAGGCAGTGAAAAAGAATGCAGAGCAGAAGGGTCAAAAAGTTCCGAGGTTACTGCAACCAAAAGCATGCCTGAAGAGTATAAGAAGTACATTCACTCTTTGAATGACAGACAGCAGGAAGCAGCTTGTGGTGACATCTCAATCCCTTTGATGATTATTGCTGGTCCTGGAAGTGGAAAGGTCTGTAGTTTTTCCGTGTAAGATTTTAGTTTGCTCATCTTTCTTGCCTGTACCTTACTTTTCATTGATTTGGTGCTAGACATCAACAATGGTTGGGCGCGTTTTGATGCTGATGAGTGAGGTACTGCAATGTATTCTCTTGATAACTCAGTTAATGCTACTTATTTCGACTTTCCTGTTCTCATTTTGTGAAGAGAAATTGAATTCCTTGTGAAATAAATGTTTTTGTTATGAGATTTTGATCTAGTTGATATTTAATTTTAAATCTTGCTTCAAAACATTTTAGGGCATTGCTCCATCCCATATTTTAGCCATGACATTCACCACAGCAGCTGTTTCAGAAATGAGAGAGCGCATAGGAACAGTTGCTGGGAAGCCAGCAGCGAAAGGGCTCACAATCAGCACATTTCATTCTTTTTCTTTGCAACTCTGCCGTTCCCATGCTGAGAAGTATGTGTATATTTAATTGATTTCAAATGTAAATGACTTAAAGGACACTGGTCTAGGTTCTTTTTCCTCAACATAGCTCGAAATCAGTTTTATGATTTGATTTTCATTGCTTTCACTATTTCTGGTTTTTAGTCGGTGACCTGCAGAAAGAAGCATGAGATGTATGCCACAATCTGAATTCGCCATTATGTAGATCTACAATAATTGTTAATAGGACTTGGACTTTTGGCATGTCAAATTAGAAAAATAATTCAGCATCAAACTTATTATGATATGTACGTTGTACAGTCGGGTAAAGTCAATCACATATTATAGACTTGCATGCAGTTACAAATGCTGTATCACTTCTCTTCCCAAAATGATTTTGCCGTATCACATTGTTAAATTAACGTTCTCTGCTAGATGAAAACCAGTTTGTCAGATTTGTTACAACTCCGGAAAATTACATTTTTTATATTACTATACCAAAATGTTACCTCGTGCCATAGGTTGGGTCGCACTCCTGAATTTTTGATATATGGGCATGGTCAACAGAGAAAAGCTATTACTGAGGCCATCCGCCTCTTGGAGGATGGGAAGAAAATGGCTTCTTATGAACTTTCTGAGGTTGATAGAGTATCTGACTTGAATCCTCTGCAATATTTTAAAGATAAGTCGAAGAGGTGGTTGAAGTTTATAGCTAAGGTAATTTCTGTTGCTTTTTTCTGTACTAACTTGTTCTTTGACTTCAATGCTTTGGCTGGATGAGATGTTATTTCATGCATGCTTTGGCTGGATGAGATGTAATTTCATGCAGCCCTTCTACTTCCACTATTTACATTTGGAAACATGAAAAAGAAAAAAAGGGGATTCTCTAGGCCAGAAAGAATTGCAGATTGCTTCAGCATCATCATCATCATCGCCATCATCAAATATGGCCAGAGACTAAAAAGGAAAGAATAGTAGCAGTCATTGATGATAAATGTTAATAGCGATAGCTTTTTCTTGTGGGGCTCGAGTTCTGAAGTTCAAGCTGGACGAGCTAATATTAAAACATGGAATTTTGCTTCCTTGAAAGGAAGAGGGTTTTAGCTACCCGAAGACATGGCACTCCAAGAGTTTTCTGTAGTTCTAAGAGATCTGTTTTTCTAGAAAAAAGTGCCCCCTCCCTTACTAGAGAACAATAATGGATGTTTTTCCTATTCCAGAATTGCAATACTCATTCCATTACCAAATTACAGGCTAAAGCTGCTGGAAGGACTCCAGAAGACTTCAAACGAAGAGGGAAAGAGATGGAGGTAGGATAATAATTAAATGTTCTGCGATACACTTTCACCTAGTGGTTTATGTTTCACTATCTTACCTTTTAAATCTCAATCAGGCTGCAATACTTCAGAACTACAGTGACATATTACAATCTTGTAATGCTCTGGATTACCATGATTTAATCAGCTGCTCTGTGAAGCTGCTAACTGACTTTCCAGAAGGTTCATACAATCTCTACACGGTTCAGTTTAATTAAGGAGTTTTGCTGCTCAGACCCATCTTGACATTATATTATCTTTGTAATTGAAGTTTTCAACGAATGTCAGGAAACATGGAAAGCGATTGTGATTGATGAGTTTCAGGATACAAGTGCTATGCAGTATGATCTACTACGCACTCTTGCATCCCACAAATGCATAACTGTTATTGGTGATGATGACCAGGTTTCATCTTTGTAATTTGTTGGTTTAACTTGTTCTACGAAATGAAGCTTTTTGTTTTATGTTACTGCGACTCTCAATTTAACAGCTTTTCTATGATCCTGCAGTCTATCTTTAGTTTCAATGGTGCTGATGTTTCTGGCTTTGATTCATTTCGGAAGGATTTCCCACAGCACAAAGAGGTCTGCGTAGCCTCTCTTTGTTCCCAATTATTCTTATTGATATCCATGTGACGTACTTTCTCTTTATAATAAAATACACCAACATGCAGAAAAAATTGTAGTTTTAAATTCCGTGACTAAGTTTTCAATATCTAACCAAGTTTATTGTCAATATCCATGCACTTATGTGAGTCAGGTTAGACTTAATAAAAATTACCGGTCTACTCGTTGTATCATTGAAGCAGCTTCACATCTCATTCAAAATAATCTCAAAAGGTGCAAATCAAAGAGTGTTCTCACTGATAATTCCTCTGGGTCCAAGGTAAGCACATTTGACAAAAAGACTAGAGTTACTTATTTCCTGTAAACAAAAATGGGCTTGTCTCAGTTGACTTAGCAGATGAATTACATTTATCTGGTATGACTTGGTCAGATAACTGTTAAAGAATGCTCCAATGAGGCTGCTCAGTGCGCATTTGTTGTTGATAAAATATTAGAAATCTCTTCGGATGGTTCATCTGATAAATGCACCTTAGGCAATATTGCAGTTCTGTACCGGAGGCAGGTGAAGTTTTTCCTTAAATTTATTCAAAGAAATCACCTGCTAGTGAATATCAAATTGTCATATGGCCTTTTGTGCTGTCCAACAGGTGTCTGGGAAGATATTCCAAACAGCTTTTCGGAATAGAAAAATTCCATTCAACATACACGGTGTGGCCTTCTACAGAAAAAAGGTTCAATAACATATCTGTTATTTACTTGGTGGATGTCTGTAAGTGATACTAATATGTGTTTTGTTTGTGTTTGACTGCACTAATATGATACTAGTTATGATGGAAAGCATGAGCAGAAATAATTAGAGGCCAATATTTTCTAAAACTCCATCAGTGTTCAATTTCCTTTGTTTTCCACTAGATTGTCTCTGAGGTCATAATAGTTTTGTCATACACAGAAGTCTGTGCATTTGATGGAGCTTGAGGAGACTGAACATGCTACTATCAATGGGTTGGTTTCTTTTATTTCATCCCTTAGAAAATGATTTCTGCATTACAGATCCCCCTGAGATCATTCTGCAGCAGCGCTGAAAACTCGCTACTCTGCAGATGTTATAGATAAAGAACACTGAATGTTCAGTCTTGTTGCTTGCAAGAGTCATCCTAGAAAATTAAAATAGATTTACTACTGCAATTTAAGATTTTACCATTTTGCTTTTTTCAATCATAAAATGCAAGTATGACATTCTGTTGTCTGTGCAATAACCAACTGTTGTCTGCAATAGGTAGTCAGAGCCATTATTGCTATGCTCAAAACAACATTGCCTGGGTGTGATGATTGTGCATTTCGACGGGTATTTAAGGCTTTATTGCCTTTAGATAAAGAGGAAAAGAACAAGGTGTGCCCATAATTATCTGTGTCTGGGTCAATTTTGGTTTTGAGCTACAATTGGTTGCAGTTTCATCTTACTGTAGTTCTACCTTTGTGAAAATATTGATATGACATACTCTTTCATTTTCAGATAATTGAACATATTGGTAAAGTTTCAACTGTGAGGAAATGTAGCTTTATATCAGCTGCATGTGATATATTTAGTGCAAAGATATCTGGTACCTTCAAAAGGTTTGTTTGGCTCTGCCTTTCCAGGAAAAGTTAGGCATGTTCTTGATATTAATCAGTTTTGATAATGGTAGCCAAAGCACTTTTTTTTTTGGATTAGCCAAAGCATTTTTTTTTTTTTGTGCGGATTAGCCAAAGCATTTGTTCCATCAGTGAGAGTGGCTATTTTTTCCTTCGTTGCTTTGTTTGCTTATCTGAAAATTTATGTCTAGGCTGCATATACTTGAATATCATAAGAAACTGAAGTGAAGGAATCCATAAAGCAAGAAACTGTTCAAGTTAATTTTGAATTAATTTGGGTCAAAAGGAATACCATAACTGCATGGATGGACATAATTCGATTGTCAACATAAGATGTAACACATGGTTTATAGAAACTCGGACAACCAAACCAAACAAAAAATTGATAAGCAAGAAAATCTCAATACTGAACCAAATCTTCAATCAGAGGTTTTGTCTTGATTTTTCCTTGTCCAATAACTTTTTAGCAATTTGTAAAGCCGTTTAATATTCTTAAAAGAGGACAAGTTAAAATAATTTATTATGTGCTCTGCCTTCATTTTAAGCCTTCATTTTAATGTCTCTCATCAAAGCCAAAGATTCACCAAAGAGTAGGTATGAGTTTGCAGGTTTTGCAGTGGTCTAAAAAGATGATCATGATAGTTCTTAACAAGTTCCCATTTTCATAACCACCCCTGTCCTGCTTACTATTTTAATCTTTCCCCTTCCAGCAAAACATTCTTGGGAACATTTTGTTTTCATCTATTATGCTATTTAAAGATACAAAGTGTTTCTTTTGAAATTTAGTTGCCCTGTACTTACTGGATTAAAAGCTAGATAAATAACTGTAGGATGATTTCTGTCGATAATCATGCATGTGGACATATGAATGCTGAGTAGATTTGGTTTTTTTCTGATTGCTTATGTTTGCTCTATAATTGATTGTAGGAGTCAGCTTACACAGGGGCGCAAGGTGTTACTCACTTTAGACATGATATCGAAGCTGGTTCACCGGGTAACTTAACACAAGAACCAGTGAGCATGAGTGTTCCATTTGCATAATGACACTAAATTCATATATATCATGATAGCTGCTTATGAAGAGTCATCATTCTTGAATTCTAAACTTGACCTTATATGCTTAGCGCATGAGCATCCCCTTCTTTAAGTTTTTGGAACAAATAGATTTAATCATAAAATTATTGAACTCAACAACAGGTTGAGTTGGGGTTGTATCATTTAAGTTTGAAGTTATGCTTTATGACAAGATATTTGCCATGGGAGAGATACTATTACATCATAACTTGAATGGTCCAGGACTTTTTATTTGTTAACTGTTATCTTTTTTCCTGTTGAAATTTTACTAACTCATCTTTTATTTTCACAGGAACAGTCAATATCAGCTGTCATCAATTCAGTAGCTAACATGATTCCTCAGGTTCCATTATTCACCTCATTTAAATTTTAAAATTTTAGGCATAAAAAAGGAAAAAATTCTTTTCATCCCGGGTTGGCCACATCATATCCACTTAATAATATTTAAATGCATCAACTCAATTATATCTAGTTGACAGTGAACATATTTTCTGTTTGATATAGGAATCCTGATACATATGTCTAAAGTGCTTGTTTTGTCTACCTTGTTTCTCAATAAGTTCTGATAAAGAATCTTTTATATATTTCATTAAGCCTATCTGAATGTTTCTTTTATTCTGTAGAAATACCTCATTGAACAGCGGGCTGTTCTTGATGTTGATGGAGGGAAGTTGCTGAATGAGGATAACGATCTTAGATCTGTAAGTATTGAATGTTTTCTATATATGTACTTATTGTAATGATTTTATTTCATCATGCATTTGGCTTTGGAAATAATGGCATTTCTCCCTCACCAAAGTTCTAATTTAAGTCACTGTTGTTTCTAGAGTTGCATAAAATGTTCAGTTTTAAAATCATTATCATTTTATTGTTCTGCTTGGCAGGTGCTCCAGTACCTTCTAGATGATGTATCGGATTTTATAACAACACAATATATTGCAGTGGGGGAGAAGAGCAGCACAACAGAAGGGAAAGGTAGTACTGATGTAGTTCAAGCTTTTATTGATTATATATCTGAACGGGAGGCAGAAAACTTTCGGTGTAGGAGACGTGACAATGAAGATTCTGTTACCCTTACTACAATTCATCAGGTTCATCTACTCAGTCAAAATGCAAGTTACTTTTGTCCCTCAGAATCTGGAATTTCTGTGTGTTAAAGTATGAACTCTGTCTCTCTCTTTGCAGTCAAAGGGTTTAGAGTGGGACACAGTTTTCATTGTGAAGGTATTGTGATAACCGAGCATGCGTTCTATTTCTCCAGAAGGGTGGCATTCTCCTACCCATGACGTTGTCTATTATAGGGCCTAATATTGATTCCATGATTCAGGCAAATGAATCTGAGATTCCATTGTTGCATGAATACAATGGTGTTGTAAATGAGAATGTTACATCAGTTGAGGTATGTTTTTTTTGTTGTATCAAAAAAACAAACTTTTAGTCTCTTCTTGCGCTCTTTCTATTTGAAAATGTAACTAAAGGAGTCGTATCTGCATCTGGAAATTAGGAAGAGCGACGCTTGTTATATGTGGCTATGACTCGTGCACGAAAAAAGCTGTTTATCCTATATCTGACAATGGATTCCAATTGGCAGGTCTGATCTGAATGACTGCCCGTCACTCAATAGCTAGTGCTTATCATTTTGTCTCTTACAAATTTTGCATCTCTTCCAGGTTCTTCAACCTTCACGTTTCCTAAGAGAAATTCCTTGCCATCTATTAGATACTCAGGTAACCCATAGTTCGCTCTTGCATGACTACTTTAGATGTCAGCCAAATGCATTAAACTTTCTGCAGTAAAACCCTGCAGCATATTTGTCCAGAATTATTTTCCTTTGAAGTGGATCAGAGGAAACTTATTGTAGAGGAGTTATTATTTCTAAGTGGGTGCAACGGAGCAGAAGTAGTAATGGAGGAGAGGATTCTAAATTAAGAGATAACAACCTTTAGAAACTTAAATTCGGGTGGAAGGTAAATAAAAAATGGATTACAAAGAAATGCAGGCTAAATATTCGATATGCATTATTTTATTGTTGAATTAGAGCCAATCAATTTCCTGGAACTATCTTTATTGCAATTGCTTATGACTCAATTATCTGCTAAGCAACAAAATTGCTTGTGCACTACTAGCACCCGGTTATTTCTAGATTTTTGGCAACGTCATAAAAGCTTGTATTCAGAAAAATGAGGCTTCTACTTATAATTGGAGCAGTTAATATGTCATGGTGTCAGATAGAAGTGTCATGTCCAATCCATTTCCTTCTGTTTCCTTCGACTTTTATTGGATCATTACGTTTGCATTCTCAGATATCATTAGCTTGATCTCATCATCTCGGCCACATGTTCTATGGAGAACTGCCATTAATAGACTCATATAGAAGTGGTCTTGTCTTTTAAGCTTTTACCGTTGCCATGAATCATGGTAGGATTAAATAGTCATGTAGACGTCAAGTTAGTTCCAATGATACCTGGGGAACAAATTAACTTGTATGTTCAAATTATTTAATTAAATTGTTTTGGTAAGGAAACAGCTCAAGTTGGTAATTGAGATGAGTGATCGATTTTCTGAGAACATTGGCAGCACTGTTTACCAAAAAGTAATGTATATAGTCCGCCGGTTATGCAAAAGAAGCCATGCTCTTTATTACCACTTTTAATGAATTGCTTGTTGTTAGGGAAGGAATAAACAAATCATTTCAATGTGACAATCTTTTTGAAGTCTAATTATCTCCCGATGTTCTCTCTATATGTAGTTTTAAGTCTGTTTGTCTATCGAATTTTCATTTTCTCTTTTCTGGTCATGTAGGGTGAACTTGATTTAAGATGTCTACCAGTAAAACAGGAGCAGATCCCACAAGAAATTGATCGAAATTCGACTGGCGGGCCAAGATCAACTGTGTCTAATGAACACAATGTGGGGGTTGATACTTCTCTAGAAAATGAATGTGATGAGGTGCCCAATGAATCAAATGAAGCTTTTGAAGCTTTCAGTGGCAATAACTTCTTAAGAAGGTATGGTGGATGGATTGATTTCATGATGTCAATAGCGGTATGCTATTTTGTTAATTGAACTCAATTCTATAATTTCGCAATTTTGTACAGATTCAGTTCAGAAAATCGAGGTGTTATTTCCCGTTTGTTCCATCAATGGGCCAAGAAGCCCGCCTTTCAAGAGCCAAAAAGGTTACTTGACAAGGTGACCTTGCATTCACTTCATGGTCTCATTTGTTTGGTTCTAAAATGTCAACCTTTTAGTTCTACCTGATCATTAACTTTTATTCTGAGAGACCCCCTTGTTCATATCTCTCCTCGTGTAATTAACTTTAATTCTTAGCTCTTGTTTCCTTCTATTTCCTTATTCTACTTGTGGTTTTTGCATCACTAATACACCCTAAATTGATGATCAACACAACATTGAGAGAGGAGTGAAATATGGCTTCTGTCTACTTTACAACTCTAACATGGATGACATGCCTCAAACTTTATGTACTTTTAGTTTACCTATGAGCAAACAAATATATTATGTGCACTAAAAGTGAATCTCTACTTGGTAATATCATATTTCTGAGGGAAGCAAACATGTTGCATGAACACCTGTCTCGATTGAAAACTGTTGCAGAAAGAGATTATCACAGTTCTTTAACTTTGAATATGTGTTCATGAACTTTTAAGAGTTCGATGACAATATAGCATGGCTTCTTTAATGTAGTACAGTAACCTTTCACCTATATTTTGAAATGACTTGGATGTCTACTAGTCTCTTCTCAATCTAAAAATGGCTAATATCCTCTATACTGAATATCTGAGGACTGTTTTATCCTTGAATTTCTTATCCTCAGAGTTTGGGCGCTAATTCTGGTTTCCTGGCATCATAGGTTGCATTTGTCATTGATGAACGCCTGAGGGCCAAGAAGACTGCACACAAGGTGGTTACTTGAAGCTGTTGCTTTTTCTTTTTGTGTTTCTTTGCCTATTCAAAGATTTGTTTGTTTTCTTCTCTCTCATATTAGTGCGTTAACTGTTACTTTGTGTCATTAGGGGATGTTAATATATCATATTTCGGGAAGAGGACTGAAGATCCCCAAAAGAAAGCAGGGAAAGGGCCGAGAACATAGAATTTTTGAAAGTCATATATTGTCTTTTTTTCAGTTCCTCGACTCATATCTGCAAATGAGTTATGTTGATAGTGAATTAAGGGAATTGGATGGTTGGGGTGAAGGACCTGAAGTGACATTGGTCTTTCTATCAATGGGTTGAAAGGATAAATTGTGAAATTTTGTGACAGTCGATTGGTTTCTTGATGGAGAAAAAATAGGTCTTCATGGACAGTGTCTTTTAATCAAATCTAACATCTCAAATTCTCACTCATGCTTAAAATATTCCCCTTGTTATTTCAGTCTTATTGTTAGAGAAATGATGTGCATGTTTTCCAGGATATTTTGCGCGAGTTGAAAACGTGCATAAGATGTAACGAGGCTTTTCATTATGCCAAAGCAGTAAGTTTATATTTATCAAGCTTCTTATTGTTATAAGGGTATGTAGTTCAAAACAACCTGCTCTCATTCATCGCCTACAACTTCCTAATTTTCTTGTCATTTTTGTTAGGTTTTGCAATGGGAGCAAATGCCAGCTGACAAGCGTGCTTATCTAATGAGAGAGAAACAGGTGAGCTTTCAAGCTTTTACTTTGTTAGACAAAACTTATTACTTTCTTTTGCTCTTTCAGTGCCACCTTTCCATGTGTAACATGTCTCACCAACTCCAGTTTTCATGGTGACATGCATATTGTTAAAGCAGTTCATTAGCTCTGTTTGCTGCAATTTGTCTTATGATTAACATAGCACCAACAAAATCTTATTTATATACGAGGTTTGGCTACAGATAATCCTTTACTACATCTTTACTGTTTAATGTTTAAAATTGTCCCATACAATAAAAATGATGTATCTACATATTAGTATAAGTTCACCAATTTCATCTCCCTTTTATGTGCTCGTGCGTGCATACACACGCTTTCCTCCTAATTTTTTTCACTTTATCCCTCAAAAGGAACATTTTCAAAAGCTCAGAATGGAGAATGCCATGGGTTCGTCAGCACCAACCAGTAAACAGGTGACCACCATACTTTTATATTGATTAGTTCAATGTACTCCATGGAGCTTTATATATTTCCATCTCATTTTAGCTGAAGCCATTCATTTGTACTGTCAAATCACGCGTGTTGCTCAATTGTATTAAAAATGGCAGATTGCATATTTACAAAATTTGGGATGCACTGTGGCCCCTACTTCCCGTCTCCATGCCTCTCGTCTGATTGAAGAATACAAGTCACTATAAGAATGGTGAACATGATATCGCGATACTGCAAAGAGATTTATGTACTTTTTTGCCAGGGTTGACTTTGGAACAAATTATAAACATGTTCAATTTTAAGTTGTAATTATGAGTTAAAGTTGTGACTGTTAATCTAGCTCATAGATATGAAAGTAAATGTCTACAAAAGATGATCGGCAATTAATTAGCATGGTTGACTTGAGCTTACTTTTCTATTAATCTATGAATTCATTCTTCAAAAAAGTGGGCTGTCAAGGATAAGACACTATCACCATCCGAAAAGTAAGACATCGAATTTGGACCTTTCTCATTAATGTTATAAACGATTAAAAATAGTGATAAGCTTATTATATAATTACAATAATATAATCTAATAATTTATTATTGTTAAATATTGCTTATAACGTTAACTATCATGATGGGCTTTGTATCTGCAATACACCAAATCTTTTCTCCAAATTGATTTCGTCTTTTGTACTAAAATGATGAGCAGAAGATTGTCAATTTTATTTTATTGGGCCAGCAAATGAGAATCCAAAAACCAACACATATCAATATTCGATCTCTATGCAAACATATCATATTTTTGAGAAAGAATAGGAAAACGAAAGAGGGGGAAACAAAGGAAAAAGGAAAAAAGAAGCCCCAAGCTGTAAATAAGAGAAACATCTTATGCATGAGACTGATCCATTTTATTTGTGGACTACATAGTCCATGTAAAGCCCAATACATCGAGCCCACGATTAATGTGAGGCATTATTATTATTATTATTATTATTATTATTATTATTGGTGTATAATTACGATTTGATTGGTTTAGAGCAGAAACCAGGTGCACCCTGGGCTCCAATGCAATAGCTAGCAGCGCCTTCTTCTTCTGTGATGCAATCAGCGTGTGAAGTACAACGAGTTCTTTTTCTCCAAATAGAATCGCGGGACAACAAACCCCGAATGTGAATTCTGGATCCTCTGGATCCGTTGGAAGGCATGCACGCTCTCTGGGGGCAGTTTGGAGAAGGTTTGTGACTTCAAAATAAGATTATGTCATGGCATTATGACTAATGACGTAACAAATTATAAAATAATGAATTCAAAAAAAGTTAGGAAAATAATGGCGTTGGGACCAATGGTGTCATGGTATTTGGACTAATAGTGCAACAACTTGCAAAGATAATGAAATCAAAAAAGTCAAGGAAAGAAAATTATAGCGTGAGGACTAATAATTTCAAAAATTACAAAGACTAGGAATTGACAACGTCATGACATTAGGGACTAATGGTCTAACACATTGTAAAGATAAAGACCGAAAATAAAGAATCACGGCATTAGGACTAATGGCATAATAAATTTCAAAAAATAAAGAACAAAAATTAAAGAATTAAAAGCGCCACAAATTACAAAGATAAATTACAAAAAATAAAGGACTAAAACGGCTTTATTGATTGTTAAAAGTAAAAGATGAAATAAGTCATTTATCCTAAACTAAGTTCAAACTAAAGCAAATAGGATATTACAAAAGCGAGAGGGAGAAACTGACATGATAAAATGATAAACAGAATAGCCAGGGCACGGAGGTTATTGGCCAGCATGGTTGTATCTAATTATTGGCGAATCTTAAGTTGGTTTGCGGTGGAGCTGGCTGAGCTGCAACAATTTATAGGCATTCACAAACGTACCCCCTAATTAATAAATTGGAACCAATGCCCCCAGGGGCATAAGTGAGTTGGTAAGTGACCAGGTGATTAGGGTGGAGACACCCTGACAACGCGGGATCGAGTCCGTGTGGCGGCAGTACTCCGCTGAAATATTGCGGGGGCTGTTGCTGGATTTCCACGTCCGTTGGTCCTCTCCCTGGTCGGGCTGCCACTCACGCACATCCCTCGATTTACCTCCCGCCTGGTTAAGGGGCCTCTGGCCAGGTGGGAAAGGGGTTCTCCTTTGGTTAACCCTTTTAAAAAAATAAATTGGAACCAAACATTAACATTGGATGTTTCCCGAGCATACTTTCGGGGAGTGCAATGTTAGTTTTTTGGCTAAACGCCTGATGAAGCTATTGAGTTCGGCCGTTCCACTTACTGATTTTGGAAATCAGACGAAGCTTTTTTTTTTTTTTTTCCCTCTATTGATCGTCGTACAAGTCCTTCTTTAAAAACAGTTTGTAATTACTTTGATTTGCTCTTTCAGTGCACACATGCATATTGTACGTTAAAGCAGTTAATTAATTAGCTCTGCGTGCTGCAATTTGTCTTATGATTAACACACATAAGCTATCTTTAAGCACCAACAAAATCTTATTCACACGTGAGGTTTGGCTACTAAGGATAATTCTTTACTGCGTATATCTTTACTCTTTTAAGTGTGTATATTCATGTTTAAAATTAGGAAGTTGCAGGCAATGCATGAGAGCGGCTTGTTTTGAACTACATATCCTTACAACAATAAGAAGCTTGATAAATACAAACTTACTGCTTTGGCATAATGAAAAGCCTCGTTACATCTTGTGCACATTTTCAACTTGCGCAAAATATCCTGGAAAACATGCACATCATTTCTCTAACAATAAGACTTAAATAACAAGGGGAATATTCTAAGTATGAGTGAGAATTTGAGATATTAGATTTGATTAAAAAACCCCGTCCATAAAGACTTATTTATCTCCGTCAAGAAACCAATCGACTGTCACAAAGTTTCACAATCTATCCACTCAGCCCATTGATAGAAAGACCAATGTCACTTCAGGCCCTTCACCCCAGCCATCCAATTCCCTTAATTCACAATCAACATAGCTCATTTGCAGATACGAGTCAAGGAACTGAACAAAAGACATTAAAGTATCGAATTTTACGTAGAGATGGTAGGGATGTATGTGGTCGGTCCAGCTTGTCGCTTATCAGCCAATTGGGGGTTTCACATGGCATAATGGCTTCCAGTGAAATCTTTTTGAAGTTCAAATTTAAACAAAGTTCAACAACAAAACATCAGAGAATGCAATTAAAAGAAATTGAACTTTATCATAAAAAAAGTATTTAATATGAGAATAGGTATGCTCGTAATAATATACGAACAAATGAATCGCTCAATTATTATATTGATAGAAAAGCCACTGCCGCATCACATTTCCGCAACCAAGACTTTCTGCTGAGTAATATGTATTAAGATTTGATTCCTTTAGAGCAGAAACCATAAATACCCCCATCCGCCCGAAGACAATAACTAGCAGCTTCGCCTTCAGTTGAGGTGCAATCAGCATGTGAAAGACAACGGGTCCTTTCTTGTTTAAGTAGAATCGCAGGGAAGCAAATCCCATAGGTAAAAGCGATCAGTGGAAGACATTCACACTCGGGATTGCATCCACGAGGATCAAGAAATCTACAAACGTTCCAACACACGTCCGAGGGTGACCCTGGTGGCTCTGCCAATCCCTTCGGAAATGTCGTATCTGCAAGAAAAATTTTTGTAACTAAATCGAATCGAATCAAATCAAATTATCAGGTGGATATTGGATGTTTGTAAGGGAAAGAAACTAACACGATAAAACAACACAGAGAATAGCCAGAGCGCGGAGCTTAGCCAAAATCATCATTTTATGCAGTAATGGGATCAAGCTAACTGGTAGTTTCTTGTTCAAAATGTTGAGATGTCTGGTTTGCATGGATCGAGCTGCAACAATTTATAGGCATTCATATAGATAACATGCTAATCAGTAAATTCACAATCAAACATGAACATGGGATGTTTTCGAAGTACATTTTCGGAGCGTTTAATATAATCCTTGGCTGAACATATTTGGACCAGAGCCTCGAGTTAGCTGCAAACTTCCATTTTTACTTGGTAATTGAGTGTGTGTCTTATCCTACCTCGTTCAACATTTGAGCGTGTTCTCCATATATACCTCGCTAAATTTTGGCATATACTTACCCTTAAACCCAATATTATTCTCGAGTCTCGTTTATTTGACACACAATTATTTAATCTGGCAATTTGGAAAAAAACAAATAAAATAAAGGGTAAATCACACGGAACTCTCTTGTGGTTTATTATAAGTATGTTTACTTCTTGTGATTTAAAAATTAGCTAGTTACTCCCTGTAATTTCCAAAAGTGAAGCACATTATCCCCTCCGTCACTTTTTTTATTAGATTTAACCGGACTTGTGGTACATGCGTCAGGCTTGCGACTGGGCGTAGTTTTTTTGGCTGTTAAGCTTTATTTTGGTAAAAAATGCCCTTCTTTTTTTTGTTTTAAAAAACATTTGCAAGACACAAGACTTGAACATTGACTTTAGTTTAAAATATGTAACTTTTAACCAATTATACTACAAACATGTTTACATTTTATTGCGTGATTACAATTAAATATTTTTTGTCATCAGAAAATGAAAAACAAAAAAGAAATTAGCCTCCATTGTTATCACAATCGCACAACCACCGTCTCATTAATTAAATTAATTATTTAATTAATTTTAATTTTTAATTATTTGATTAATTAATTAATCAATTATTAAATGATTAATTAATTAATTAACTAATTATTTATTAGTTCACGTTTCCAATTAAATAGGATAAATAGTACCGTACCCACCCCATGGTTTGTCATAAGTGCATTGTACTCCCTTGTAGTTGTCATAAGTGCACCGTTAGCTCTTGGGTTTGAAGGGTAAATTAGTCTTTTTATAATTTCTTTAGCCAAAATTAACGGAGTTAAAAAAATTGACGTGTGTGCTTTACTTTTGAGAAGTACAGGGGGGTAATTAGCTGATTTTTAAATTATAGCGGTAAACGCAGACTTATGATAAACTACAAAGAGATTCAGTGCAATTTACCCTAAAATAAAATAAAAGGCTAACTTTGATAGGAGAACTCCTTTATTATTTTTGTTAAACTGGGATCACAAGTCATGCGATATTTGTGAATCATGAAGATTATTTTATCATAACTACGTTAAAGTGAAACAAATTTTGAGTAAAAAAAAAGAGCTTCTAGCTAGTTCCTCTCTTTAGTTCAATACCAACGAGTAAAGGTCTCCAAACTTTTTTCGTCATGTGAATTTCAATATGCATTGCCTTAACTCCATGGTATTCATGGTATTAGGATGACATTTTAGGTTTTATTCTCCATTTGAATTTGTCTATTCTATTATTTCTTTGAACTTATTTATTAAATTCTTTCATTGATTGGAACCGGGTTGGACCAATCCATCTTTCTGTTGGGCCTATTTGCCCTTTGAAAACTCTTGTTTGTTTGTTTTTGGTTAAGCCCATTGAAATCTTCACCAACTATAGGAGAAACCCTAGTTTCGCTCTCTATTTAAACAGGCAGCTCCCCACTTTACTCCACCGGTGTATTCTACATAGATTTTCTCATATCTATCTCTTCTCTAATTTCTCTTTTTTTGTTTTTTGTTTTTTTTTAGAATTTTGTAATTTTTAGAAGATCATCGCTATGAAGACTCCATAAAATTCAAGCTCAACAGACCGGATTGCGCGCTCTCTAAATAGAGAAGCTCGCGTGTCGATTACCCCGCTGAACTGAGCGATTTTCTCTCTTTTCTTCTTTATTTTATTTTATTTTTATTTTTATCGTTTTCTTTATCAATCTGAGGAAAAAAATTGGTGAATTGAAGAAAAACAGATTGCTAGGATGATAAAAAAGCTCCCTCTTCTGATACACAAGTTGAGGACGATCGCTGGCTGAATCGAACCAATCATTTACTTTGCCGCCACTGAGTAATCGGTTCTTTTTTTTTTTTTTTCAAAAGAAAATTCACTTTTTTTTTTCTTTTTTAATGTACCTTTCTTTTTTACGTTTTACATACTTACTGTAAATATTATGATGAGGATGAAGCAGTATGAAAATTCCAACACTTGGACTGAGAAAATAAATTATTTTTCAAGTGATGTTACAATATATTGCTCACTGAATCATAAGATCTTAAATATGATTTTTCGTAATTTGTTAAAGTTTTAATCTTTTTTTTTCCCTTTTTTCCCTCAATTTCTGTGTTTTTATATCTAGTTCATCATCAGGTGATGATATTTGTTTGTATATCTTAGGACACCTTTGGACACAACTTGTAATGGTTGTGGATGAAAATGCTGTTGTTCTGATGATGGTGATAAAGATCCGTTTCAATTGTGTTTTTCTTCTATTGTAAATAAAGTATATTATTTTCTAAAAACAAGATTTTAGTTTTGATTTTTAACAAAAATAAAATAGTTTAAAAATTGTATGAAATAAATATTTTAGTGTTTTTCTTTTTCAGTCGGCACATCATGGTGCAATTAGAAACTAAGGCTGACGTCATGTCAGAATATAAATGTAATTAAATCTAATGTAAACTGAACTTGACGCTGGGCCGAAAAGTATTAGGAGGTGGATTAGAGCCCAAGACGGAGTGCCTGGAGCTTCAGGAAGCCCAACACTTGAAAGAAGATTCAATAATAACGAATTGTTTTAATTGTTAGACAAACAGTGGAAGTTTGATTGTGCCATTTGGGGGCGTTGTTGGCTATGGTGGGCTCAAACGTTGTCCACACTGTTTAACATGGACTTTAAGGTTCAGTTGGGCCAACCAATTATGGTAGGCCCGTTCTACATGGCGTTGCCCATCAGCTGTGAGTACGCCAATGAACATGGATCAATAAAACATTTCATAGTATAAACATTAACCGAGTGCAAAATGTATCGGGAGTGCAAAGGTGACGAGTTTGTTATGAACAAGTAAGCCTAGAGAAGAAATATAACTACCAAACAAAAAGTAAAAATCCTATTATAGTCGTACAAGCGGCCTAAGGTGAAACACGCCAAGCCACAAACATGCGAAGACTAGTAATAGACGATAAGATGAAGAAATTTCGACAGAGGAGGAACTCCATTTGGAAATTGAAACACTGAAATAAGAAAGCAACAAAGGTTGGTGGCAGCCACAAGGAATAGAAGAAGCAGTGATAGCAAATTACTCATTTGGTATAAGCAGCAGCAATTTTGGATGAGTTGCAATCATGACTTTGACCACAACGGAATTACAAATGAATAGATAACTTTGGATTACACGTTAACATTTGACAAGACCCAGCTCGAATAGTATGGTAATAACTTAAAATATCATTCTAAAATTAATTAAATGTTACAAGGAATAAGATCCAATTGGAATATTATAGTAAATAACTTACAAATATTCGAAAATTAATTAATATTAAGTGTAGTAATTTAGTTTTGAAAGCACGGCACGCATTCAAGATGAGTTCACTAGCTGGCCCGCTCAATTATCTTTGCACATTGACATGTTATAAAAGCATTTCCTGTCCTAGAGAAATTCCAATACAAAAAGAAATCGAGCATAGTTGATCCACGCACATGAATATTGCTCTAGATACTTCCTAAGGTGCCAATACACGATGTCAGAAATGATTGTAGCATGACGATGTGACTAGAATTTTTAGTCAAATTTGATCCATACAACATGATTTTTGCTGTAGATATTTTCTCAGGTGCCAAAAATCTCCGTCCCAAGCTTAGTTAGTCGATCCTTTTTGTTGAGAAAACAAAATTTTATTAAGCTCAAACAAAATCTTTACAACATCCTCTTACTTGGTGGATCCTATCTTTTTCAAAAGGTTCAAATCTTTTGAGTTTAGAACCAAAAATTATATCCCACCAGGCACACTAGACAAAATGGTAGGAATGCAGCACCAAGCATGCGAATTGGCCTGTGTTTTGCCAACATCCAACTGACTGCTATTATTGACATCAAGAAAGTGACTAGCATCGACTAGTAACTAAGATACCTCAGTTCTGTAATATCCCTTTCGTTGCCACGTCTGCATGGTGGATTTGGTCGGTAAAAGTTGCATCTTGCACCCAACTAAAAGGATAAACCCCACAAGCCCATCTCCAAATTCTTTTTTTGAAAGGGGGTAACTGTTGCGAGATCAAACAATCATTTTTTGGAAAGTATTTGGTGAATTCTTAAAAATGTATATCTCTAATGGTAGGGTCAATATAAATTTGATAAGTCAATCAGCATATTTATTTACTTTTATATAATGTGAGATCTTAATTCCAATAATCCTCTTGCATTCCTCTACGAAGGGTAAGGGAGGTCCTATTTGTTACGGTAGAGATATTGACACATTGTGTGAGCACTTGGGAATTAGTTTCAACTTTGAGCATAGTTGCGCCTCTGTTAATTGCTTTTTGAAAACTTTCATGGAGCACTCTAGCTCTCCCCATACTATTGGCGGTCAAGCCAATCCCAATAAGAAGATTTCTTTTCAGAGTCTTTTTAGGGTCGAATATTTCTTTTCATTCTCGAAAGTTGCTTGTTTTACAATAGAGAATAGACCACAACCGGCATGTGTATGTGCCATTAAACATCAGTTGGGCCATTAGATATGAAAATGGTGACGGTGGACCAATTCCTTTCTTTGACTCCTTTTGGATCATGAAATATCATTGTTCCATTGCCAAAAAAAAAAAAAAAATTAATTCGCTGATTAATGACATATCGTTATTCGCAGAGAAGCCGCCTAATATACAAGTGAGAAGATACCAATTACAAGAGGGTGTAGATTTATAGTAGCATATCTCACATAATATTAAAATGTTCTTCCGTACGTTCAAATTATTATTGAAAATAAATATCAAATTGCTATTAACCTTCTTCATATAACTAAGAGGAGAAGATTCCAATGGACAACTTTTTGTTTGCAAGAAAAATCATATCTCAGAGCACTGATCTTATTGACACAGAAAGAAAAAGAGCTGTGATGGTCCTCACTTGTAATTTTTGGGAAAAAGAAAAAGATATTTTCTCCTGAAGAGTCTTTGTATAGCAACTTATGTGGTATACTTTGTGTTTATTTAATGTATTCATGATTGACGAGTCGGTGGTGGGAATCATAGGTGGGGAGTTCTCCCGTGGACACACAAAGCTTTCAGCTCCCGACAGGTGGCCCACGGGGTCGTTGTAATTTTCACGGGTTAGATCCTCATACTCATCACTAATGTAAATACCCACTGCACTATGCATGCACCAACAAAGTGATCGTCATCATAACTTCTGTTTAAAAAGTTGTACTACATAGACCAAGAAAATAAAGATGACAGCAAAAATTTTCCAATTCAGCCTTGTACTTGCTCTTCTCTTCTTGGGCTTGAACCATTCTAGGGCTGCTGACAACGACGACTTTGGTTTTGGGCGGAGAGCGGAGGCGCCGGAGATGTCGTCGGGGCGTCGAGGGTCGGGTCACGGTCCAAACTGGGATTATAGCTGGGGTTGGGGTTCTAGCCCAGGCGCTGGTTGGGGATATGGTTCTGGCTCGGGTCGTTCTCCGAATGGGTTCGGGAGAGGCTATGGCTTTGGTTTTGGTTCTGGCTCTGGGTCAGGCTCTGGATTTGGGTACGGCTCTGGTGGCGGTGGCGCTCATGGAGGTGGATATGGAGCTGGGAGTGGTGCAGGTGGTCATGGAGGTGGCAGTGGGGGTGGACATGGTGGCTCTAACGATGGTCGTGCCCCATCTGCTAACTAACTTGGGTAAACTATATGGATTGCTGTCTTCGTATATATAATTTGCATATCAATAACGAGTATATACGGGGATTTAACTATACGTATTGTATGGTGTCCGTGTGTGTTACTATGTATTGGTCATACAGTTTTCCTTTAATTACGACAGCGTGATGTGATATAGTGAGATCTCCTAGTTGAACTATACTATATATATGCTAGCTCTTTTAGTACTCCTGGGTTGTGGTTGTTCTTGCGTGAACATTAATTTATGTCAATCAACAGAAAAAATCTGACTTCTCTTTGCGTCTCGTAACGTTATGAGTTAATGTTTTAACTTTTTTTTTACTTTTGAGTAAGGTATTTTTAAATTACGTTAGACTTGAAATTAGTTCTTATTGAGTCAAAAGCAATAAAGGAAAATCCTCCCAACAAGTATGTTTTTCGAAATTTGACTTTGTGTTCCCTTTTTTACCAATAACTTGTTGGTAATAAATGTTTTAATTTAGACCAAGTAATTAGACTAAACCAATTCGGAATTTTACAGAGTTTTTTGTGATCACTACCATATTATCTTCAAGAATAATGTAAACATCTATTACTACTCATTCCCTCTTACACTGATGATAGCCTAATTAAGTCCATATATGTTACTAACTTACTATTTCTTCCACGATTTCGCACAAATTCCACCAAGTATACAACACATATACATCAAGTCCATATTTGTTACTATTTCTACCAAGATTTCACACAAATTCCACAAAGTATATAATCTATATATACATCGGAAAGCTGAAAGCTAGCAGTAAAAAATTTTTTAGTTCAGTATGTAGCAAAGCAAGAAACAAAAACGATGTTGGAACATATTATAAGCCAAAAGGTTAGAACAAGACAACTTCTTGAGCTTGAGCTTGATCTTATGTGTCATTCAAGTTGGCTCGTGATCTTCCACAGCTCAACAAGGCCCTTCATGGTTGCAATGTTCCCAAAAAAAAAAAAAAAGGCCTAGACGGCTAATTGTTGTTGATGATTGGATTCATCTTCACCGATGCAATGATGCAGCATCTTTGCTCTCGCAGAAGTGTCAAGCGAGGATGGTGCCAAATCTGGAGGAGGAGATGACAGCAACATCTCTCTGTGCAGATAAGAGAAATAGGTGTAGAATGTGGTCGGGGTCACGTTTAACTGAAACCCCAAACCAAATAAAAAATCCACTTCAAGAAGATTCATCTCTGTTGTGCTGATTCCTCCAACTTTGGCATAGTATGCGTTGTTGTAAAATCTGACAGCAAATATCACCCTCAGAAAAAGCATATGAACACTTTCGAAAATCAAATAATTTACTATTGCTGCATTTGGAATAAGCTTATTATAAGACATTGATTTTATATTCGTTCAAGTATACTTTTACAACTATAAATAAGATCACATTTTATATATACAAGCTTCATTAAACTTTTAAAAGATTCCCCCTTATTATTTTATAAATTATAAGTAATCTATCCTTATCTTATTTTTTACAATTATAAATAAAGCTTCTTATCAAAAGCATCTTATGAAAACTCAAAGCAAACTCTATTTTTTTTACATAAAACATCAAATAAGATTCATCTTATGATAAGCTTATTCCAAACAGAGCATGTATATGACAATGGGCGACAACACTTGCAGTAATAGAGTTAGGAAAAGTTGGGATCCAAGTAAATGATGGTGTAATTATAATGAGACGATTTGAACAGTAATTAATTTATCTTGCAGCCAATTATATATCATATTGAAGGGTTGAATCCGAATCTTCATTTTCACATCATGTATAAAAGGCGTGAGATTGTCAAAATAAGTTCATCACTGTCAAAGGGTGCTCTGTCTTTTCTCCACTTTCAGTTGGACGCAAAGTTAGAGAAAGAGCAGAAAGCATTTCTTCCGTGGACCTCCACAAATTGACTAATCAAACAGAAG
Organism: Cordia subcordata; assembly: GCA_028554755.1. Classification (NCBI taxonomy): domain Eukaryota; kingdom Viridiplantae; phylum Streptophyta; class Magnoliopsida; order Boraginales; family Cordiaceae; genus Cordia; species Cordia subcordata. The sequence continues at coordinate 2,363,415 of JAPTOF010000006.1, read as the reverse complement.
AACATGACATTATACAATACTTGACTCTCATTATAAACAATGGCCTCAACATCAATATGTGTTTTTCTCAAATTTCGAACAATCCTTGAGCACTGAGCAAACAATGGATCAAGAGAGCATTTGATGCAACAGAGATTGGTTTAGCATAATGTTAGCAAAGCTTCCACATAAATTGTGAAAAAAAGAGCCCCAAGACTTGGTCCAAGTGCCTCGAACATCCAGTAAATACTTTTGCATTTGTGGTTATTTTTCCAGTAAAGTCAAACTTTCAACTCAAAAAAAACTTCTCCACGATGCTCATTATATTCCCCCCCCCCCCCCCAACCAAACCAAATATTTCCCTCTCATCTTGTTCTAGATTCAGATATGAAATAAAAAGTAGAAAAACGATTTATTAGCATTCTTAAGGCTCAGAATATAAAGCACAAAACCATACATTCATGGAGCTAAAAATTAAGACACAGGACAATTGATGCATCTATGGAGTCAAGACCAAATTAACTATTAACATCTCAAAGCAAGTAAAACCAAAACTAAAGATTGGCAATTAGAGGCTCATGTGTATGAATTAACGAAACTTACATATCATCCATGAATTTTGTAGCCACCAAGAGGCTGGCAATGATCAACCGGTGAACGTTGAAAGAATTGATCTGCAGCAACGGTTGTTTCCGTGAAAACCGATCGAGATAAATGTACGCGACGATGAAACACGAGGGGCTACAATTAGCGTAAGTAAACAATCTCTCAAGGTAGCTCTGAACAGATATGTTAGGCCTGGCTAAGCCATGAAAAACTGAAATCCCCTGCCTTGTTCCACACCCTAATACATCGTTTTCCTCGGCGACTCTTTGGAGAAGCGAAGCCAGAAGGTTTATGAGTTTAGGCATATGGCTCTCAGCTTCCGCCATTGTTGATGACGCACAGCTCAATGATTGGTTGGCTTATCTTTCAGATTTCGGACTATATTCTCTGCACTTTCTGACACATGGAAATAGTTTCTTTTTTTTTTTTTTAATAATTTGTCTGTTATTAAATAAGAGATGAATTTGCTATTCACGCGTTATAGTCAGTTGTGCATGAGCTGGTTTCGTTGGCCAGGGTTATAATTTTGATCAGCCGTTTTTATTTTTAGTATGCGCTTAGGATAAATTGATTATACCCTTTTTACATTTAACTTAGGCTTTCAGGAATCATCAGGATATGTTAATTTTGACTTGGTTTTTACTCCTTTGAGATTGGGTTAATCAGTAGTTGGTGTGTTTGACTTGTATCTTTCGAAATACGTAAAGAAGTCAAAAGGGTTTGGCTCAGTTAGAGGAGAGATTTACGTGACTTGTGATTTTCGTGTTTTTAGTAGGCAACTTTTACAGGACCCAAAGGGAATCTTTTTCTTTTCTTTTTTACACCTCATTTTCAAATTATCAACTCCGTTCTTACGAGGTTTCAACCCACAACCGCATTCTTTTTAAAAAGTAGCCTCAACCTTGAGCTACCCTTAATCTCAATGAAAATTCTTTTAAACAACAGAAAGCTTGCTAAGGAGATCTCGTATTAAGAGTGTGAAATTTGAAGTGCAGACTATGTATATGTACGTATATCTTCAACAAGCAGTTCTGAGTGTAGCTTATGAATTTTGGGTTAATAAGTTGGATTTAAAGCAAAACTTAATTATCAAAAGTACCATATGTCGTGATCATGATGTTTGGAAGCCACTGAAATAAGGCCTCGTGTGGCTTATGATATTCCCTTGATGGTCTTTGAAATTCAATACTCCACATATATCCCCTGTGGGGGGTGGGGACAACTCGCTAAGCATATCATAATTTCTTGAATTTTTGTTTGTTGAATAATTGTTGGGTCCTTGTCAATGAAAAAATCAATACTCATATTTGTCTACGAAACCATAATCTATCGAAGATTTTTTTTTTAAAAACTAAAATAATGTATAAAAGTAGCCATCACTAACGCCTAAATTCAAAGGATGATGATTATCTAGTCGGTATATGTAACTGGTGTCGGTTGCAAAAGTTTGCTTATTTCTTGCTGGGTAGATCTACTTAAAATCCACACGTAAACCCCAAATGTGAAAAGAAAAGAAGGTAATGCGGTTGTTTTGGATAACTTAAGAGTTGGTTATATTAGAATTAATTGGTTTAACAACCTATGAAATTATTGGTGCTTCCTTGCTTTAATTGGCTTCTTTTATATATATATATATATATATATATATGTATATTATATAATGAGAAACTCGCTTAAAGCGAAACCATATTTGATCACTTGAAATAATACACACTTCGTAATAATATATATACCAATGAATACACCACGTCAAATAAAGATTCAAACTCAGAATTTTGATTTACAAATTTATTCTTTTTACTGTCTAAATTTTTAGATTTGGAGTTTGTAGACTGAATATCTCTAAAAGAGGAGAAGGAATTGGCATTGATAAAAGGCAAGATGACCCCTCAACATGCCGGCCGGTGAAATTTTGTGGATTTCTTTTTCTTTTCTTTTTGGGTCAGAAATTTTGTGGATCTTGACGGCTGCTCTTTGTGCAATTTATTTTAGTTTTGGTTGGACCAAGAAGTGAGAGGAGTTGTACACAACAGTGACAAAGACAATGGGTGGCAATTCTTTTTGTTGGGTCATGGACTTCATTCAACAGTCTTTTAAATGAAATTACGCCAGTGGTCTTTGAACAAATTAATGCTAAAACAATTTAACGGAGACCTTTTTGTTGTAGAGGAGGAGAAACGATTATGTAGAAATCACCCAGGACCATCTCACTCCATTTTAATCCTTGACCAACGAAGGAACAAATTGTTGTGATGTTGAATCAAAGTCATGATAACTAATGGGCAAACCAAGACCGATTAACGAGTCTTTTTAACTTTGCAAGGAACAACATTTTCCTCATTGACATTTTTTTTTCTGCAAATATAACTATTATTTGGATAAAAGTACTGCTTAAACCAAACAAATCCTCCAATGGATGAGGAAGCGATGGAGAACCAAGATGTTATTTTGTAAGATTCAAGGGATTATTTTGTGAATTCACTTTTCTATATTAAAAATTCTTATGTTCATATTCAGAATTATATTTTTACTTCTTGTTGCTCCTTTTAACTGTCTGCTGTTTGTTCTTATAGCAACAATACCATGGGCATAAAAGAACAAACGCCTAAAGGACATAAGGCAAAAGTTAGGAAACATAACGGGACAAGCTACTGATGCATACATAACCATTGTAATATAACCTGGAAAACCGTATACTACATACATGAGCTGCTCTTACATCAGGAGCGTATATCAAGGGTCAAAATTACACCAGTCAACAAGCATAGAACCAAGCCTATCAACAACCATAGTTCATAGCAACCACGGCTATATGAAATGTTATTTGATATAAAAACATGATCTCAAATCTTAACCGTAGCATCGGATTGGGTCATTGCAGCCCTTTGCAGAAGATTGCTTAAACCCGAATCGACCACCCTTTTCGAGGTACTGCTGGTGATATTCCTCGGCTCTGTAAAACTTCTTCGCAGGCAGAATTTCAGTGACAATCTTTCTGTTCAATTGCTTCTGCTGTCGTTCCAGGGATTCTAGTGCTGCCTTCTCTTGCTCAGGTGTATAGAAGTAGATCCCAGATCTGTATTGAGTTCCAACATCATTTCCCTGCATGCATAAAGATAAATAGCAACATGCTGAGTTAAAAGATCAAATGTTTGGACAATGGTGCTAACTGCTGATCTTCCCGTGAAGTAGTTTTACGGATTCACTAAACTATCACAAGATCTATAATGAACATCAGTCGTCAACATTCACAATGGCAACAACAGTAATGCATATAAGACAATTAAAGGATGTCAAAATGGCAGTGGGTCACAATGGGGAAAGAGGGCAGCCATTGAACATGGAGAAAGACTGTCAATCAGATTGAGAACGTTGTGCACTAGTTCAAAGCATACTCTATACTGCTCAAGTCAATAACCGGTTTCCCATGATTGCTGCATAAAGGATCTAATCCAAGTTTATATATATAACTGAAACGAAGAGACGAGAAATGTTTTAGATGAAGTAGAGCAACAGGCTCATCTTTAGCATGCTTTAACTTGCAGGGCACTGGGAGAAGAGGAGAAAGCGTAAATTGTACGTAAATGGCGGAGAATAAAGGTGCTCCGTACCCCTTCAATTATCAAATCTGTTGATTTAGTCAAAAGAACAAAGTTGTGATGGAACTCATACCACATAATGACTCTGTCATGAGATGACAGAACAGGCCATGTGTCCTACTATATCCCCGCAAGACATCGATAAGATGTTCCTACAGTTCCTTTTAAAACACCATGGCCACCATGCTTTCTGATGGTTCAATTATCGATGAGAGCAACAGGATTCAAGTATAAGGTAAATATTATTTCTCTTCTTGCCAAGCCATGAACAGCAAAATCATATAATTATCACTAAGAACTGCTAACAAGTGCAGCTCTTAAGAGAACAAATATATCATAACTTAACTGTGGAATTATTTATATCTTTCTCTCTTTAGCAAATGAAATATTCAAAATGGGATTAGAGCCTCAGTGTCTTGTATCAACTTATACAATACAGACACAGTTATTATACAGAAAAAGGAAACGTAAACAGGCTCCTTGATCCCTTAAAGAGGCGTAACCCCAGACGCCACCACAAGAACTTCTATAAACACTAAGTACCAGCCATAATTCTGTGAGGAATAGCTCAGAAACGAAGCATATTTTGACAAAATTTGCTAGGTTGTACAAAGTATTACCCCTATTCTTCTTCCATTTGTCCTAGAATAACCCGATCATTTCGTATTAAAAAGCCACAAAACATCAAAGGACGCATAAAAGAAGTTAGCGAGAAAAAAATACACTCCAAAGCCTTCAATCTTTGCACGTCGATTTTCCTCAAGTTAAAACCAAAACTAATTAAACTTTAAACCCATCACAAGTGAGCATCTAATCATCCATTAAACTAATTAATTAACATCTTCAAACTGACATAATTAAACACATGTAATTAGATTACACAAAATGTCACGCCCCCAGGCGCAACACCTGACCGCGAATTGCGACCTCCGATAACTCTCATATTACATCACGCATGAAAACATACAAACCACGTTAAGGGAAGCAATTGAAACAAAAACAAGTACAAGATTCAAAATTAAATTTAAACGTCGAAATTAAGCACGAAAATTAGACGAAAATCGAAAAACAAACCTGACGATTAAGAGTGGTAGGATCATGCCTAGCCCAGAAAACATCAAGCAAGGTACCATAGCTGCACTCCTTAGGATCATACTGAACCCTAACAACCTCGTTATGATTCGTCGTACCACTGCAAACATCCTCGTAGGTTGGACTATGGAGAAACCCCTGGCTGTACCCAACCTCGGTCTTGGTGACACCGGGCACTCTCTGGAAGGCCAATTCAACGCCCCAGAAACACCCGGCGCCAAATTGAGCAAACTGCTGACCAGGGGCGGGGATATCATCATCAGGGCCTTGAGCAATGGCGGATGAGGAGGAATCCGTAGTCGATTCGGAGGGGGCGCGTGCACCGAAGCCAAGCTTGTTGAGCCAGCTCATCTTTGGGGAGGGGCGGAGAGAGTTGGGCGTGGTGGTTTGTGGGAAGAGGATGAAACCACTGGGCTTGGAGTGTGAAAGGCAAAGGCTGGGCCTGAAGAGAGATGAGAGAGTGGTTGCAGCGCTGGTGGTGGTTATGGTGGCCTTGAGGAGCATATTTTGTGTTTTAAGAGATTACGTGTTGCCTTGTTGGTGTTACTTATTTTGGGGAAAGTGGAAACAATGAATATTGTGTTGACATGTAATATGGGTTTCTTATTTTTTTTCTTTTCCTTTTCTGCAAGTTATTTTTCCATGGAGTAATCTTTTATTTTTGGGAAATGGCAGACTTACTCACTGATCATCTAAATTTAAGCAAATCTTTGCTTTTTTAACTATCCAACTAACTTTTTTTTTTGTTGAATTAGTGTGTTTTCAAACCACATTAGATTTAAAATTAACCTATATGGTTGAAAACGATTAAAAAAAATCCTCCCAACAAGTGTGCTTTTTGAATTCGAACTAGTATTCTTCTCTTTACAAGAATGAAATAATTATCTAACTTTGGTTTCAATTTCACTTGTGCCTCTTTTAGAATATGCCAGTTTGTATATCAATTTACTTCAAAACATACGTGATTAACTTAAAATTTGATATGCTTACCCGAGTTTGTTCAAAACTTATTTCGCGAAGCAACATCAAGATATGAATTAACAAACTATTGTAATGTCGTATTCGTGTAAAATTTTTATCAAATACTTTCATATATATAAAATCTTGCTTAGCATGCTGTTTCCACATTTCCATCTTTTTGAGAAATAAAAGATGATAATTGTAAAATATTTATTATTTTAATAATAAAAATTAAATTTTACTTATAACGTCGAAATTATACTATTACATCAAAGGAATTCTTGTTTTCTTTCATCAAGAAAGAGGAAAAAAAAAATGAAGACAGATGCATGACAACCTAACCCGAATATATCTCTTGCTTTTTCGTTGTACAGTAGGAGAAACTTATGGCGCACAAAAGAATGCTAAATCCATGACCAACGTGGACTTGACTCAACCAATCATTTTATAGGCCGGAGGTTATATGCCGATATCCACAATTCTTCTGTTTATTCTTAAAAAATCTTTTCTGTCATATTTAATATTAGTGGGTGCCTCATAATGAGTTGAAATAAAAGTGATTCCCTCAAAGCGTTGAAAATAGGAAGGATCTAGAACAAAGAGCGCCTTCTTTGTGAAGTTGAAAATACCACGTCATATTTTTAATATAACGATAATGATCCTTTCGATGCCGAATATCCACTGGTCTATCTTAGTTTAAAAACTTTAAATAAGGGTAAAAACTTATTTTTTTCTGCCAAAAAAAAAAATCTAATTCAAACAGTAACTAAACGAGTCATTTACCCTTTAAATAATAAACAACAAAAGTGAGGGATTGGAAATGCAATCACAGGGAAGCTCATCCATACAACTAATAATAAACTTGGATCATTTATGGGCTCGTTTGGATTGACTTTTTTAAAAAATATTTTTTTAATTATTTTTAAAAAATAATTTTTTAAAAAAATTTAAAAATTCTGATTTCTAAAAAAAAATTATATTTGATTTTTTTTTTCAGAATTTCAATTTTTTTGGAAGTAAAATCAAATTATTATTATAAATTTAATGTAACTTTTTCACCAAAAAAATATTTTTTTCTTAAAAAAAAGGCAAATTCAAGTAGGCCCGAGATGCAATCACAGAAAAGCTTAGCCATACAACTAATGGACAACCCAATCCAGCGTGGCTATTATAGGAGGCTGAACCAGGAACAACAGCAGCTGAACGGTTGTTTCTTTTGGAAGAATGTGGAGGAAAAGAGCCTCCAGCTGCTGGTGGCTGAGATTGAGGTGTAGTTGCAGGTGATGCTGCTGCTGCTGCTGCTGCTGCTGTTCCATTTCCCTCTACATGCACATGAAGCTTCATCCCTCCAAGGCAATGCAACCTGTTGCCACAAACAAAGTATCTCTCCTCTGGCTTCGACAGCGCAAACGATGTGTTCCCATTACTACCCGATTGTAGCACGTTGGTCGCGTTGCACCCTTTGAAGTTTTCTTTGTTTACCTCGCTCACGCTGTGGTACGAGGAATGCTGGAACATTGAAGAAAGCTAACAAAGTTGAGCAAATCATGGGAATATTGCATTTCTAATAATACAACATGTTTAGGAATAATTTTTGATTTTGCAAACCACACGCCCAGTCACATTCTTGTATTTACTTTTTCAAGAATCTTCTATGATTCTATGAACCAAATATTTCGCTAGTATAACACTTATGGATGCACGGGTTCACGAATTTTATATGTATATATATATATATATATATATTGTACAACCCCATCTCAAATGTGTAAAACCAAGTCAAAATTAACATATCCTGATGATACCTGAAAGCCTAAGTTAAATGTAGCAAGTGCAGAATTAATTTATCCTGAGCACATTCTTAAAACGGCTGATCAAAACTATTAACCCTGGCCAATGAAACCAGCCCATGCACAACTGACTATCAGCCTGTTTGGCTAAGCTTATTTGTGGCTTATAAGCTACAAATAGTAAAATACTTTTTTTTAGAAACTCATAAGCTACAAAAATAAGTAGAGCCAAACAGCCTCTATAATGCGTGAATAGCGGATTCTTTCTTATTTAATAAGACACAAAAAGCCTATACAACTATTTCCATGTATCTATCACAAATCGAAGTGTAGAGAATACAGTCTGAACCTGACAACAAGCCAACCAATCACTCAGCTGTGCCTCATCATACTGGCGGAACTTGAGAACCATATGCCTAAGCTCATCATAAACCTTTCGGCTCCGCTTCTCCAAAGAGTGGCCGAGGCAAATGATCTATTAGGCTGTGGAAGGCAGAAGATTTCAGTTTTCCATGGCTTAACGAGGCCTAACATAACTCCTTGAGAGATTAATGTTTACTTATGCTAATTGTAGCCCTTCGTGTTTCTTCGTGGCGTTCATTTATCTTGATCGGAGTGCGCGGAAACAACGCTTGCTACACATCAATTCTTTCAATTTTCATCGGTTGATTATTGCCAGCCTCTTGGTTTCTACAAATTAGTTCATGGATGATATGTAAGTTATCTTTAGTTGTGGTTTCACCTGTTTAGATATTGATAGTTACGTTGTTGTTTAGGTTTTGTTTGGAACATTGAGACCAGGAGAAGGGCCTTATTGAGCTGTGCCAGATCGTGAGCCAACATTTGACCCACAAGATCATGCTCAAGCTCAAGAAGTTGTCTTCTTACCACCTTTTGGTTTATGTTCTAACATCTTTTTGTTTTTCTCGCTTTGCTACATACTGAACTCAAACTATTTTGACTGCTGGTTTTCAGCTTTCCCATGTATATAGATTATATACTTTTGTGAAATTTGTGTGAAGTCGTGGTAGAAATAGTAACAAATATGGAGTTAAAAGAAATATATATATATATATATATATATATATACACTTTGTGGAATTTGTGTGAAATCTTGGAAGAAATGGTAACATATGGACTTAATCGGGCTATCAGGATAAGGGGGAATGAGTAATCTTATATGTTTACATTGGGCCCATTTGGATTAGCTTTTTTTCAAAAGTACTTTTTCTAACGACTTTTGAAAAATAATTTTTTTTATAAGCTAAAAATTTTGGCTTATAAAAAAAAATTATATTTGAGTTTTTTTCAGAGTTTCAATTTTTTTAAAAATCAAATCAATTAATTGTTATAAATTTAATGTAACTTTTTCAGGAAAAAAATATTTTTTCCTTAAAAAAAAAAAAAAGCCAATCCAAACAGCCCATTATGATTGAAGATAATATGGTAGTGATCACAGAAAGTATGTAAAATTCCGAATTGATTGACTGTAATTACTTGGTCTAAATTAAAACATTAGCAGCCAACAAGTTGTTGAGAATATGTTAGCGATCTCATCCCATAAAGAAGATAATACAAGTTTAAATTTTTAAAAAAAATATATTTATTGGGAAGACTTTTCCTTCACTATTTTTGACCTAAGAGCCTAATAAAGATTGATTTCAAAATTAATATGAGTTGACAATACTCTAATTCAAAATAAAAATTAAAACTCATAACCTTATAACACATGAAAAGAAGTTAGATTTTCTTTAGATTCACTAGAATTCAGAGTTTCCTTTGATTCACATGGACTAATGTTCATAAGAATTACTACAACCAGGAGTAGTAAAGAGTGGGCATATATACATATATATATATAGAGAGAGAGAGAGAGAGAGAGAGTATAGTTTCAACTAGGAGATCTCCACTATATCACATCAAGCTGTCATATTAAAGGAAGACTATACGACCAATGCATAGTCACACATAGAGACACCATTCAATATGTATAGTTAAATCCTCACTTGTATACTCCTTACCGATATGCAAATTATACATACGAACACAGCAATCCATATAGTTTACCCAAGTTAGTTAATTTTGGGATCAGTAGTTTCAAATTCAATAAATATTAATGAAGTCATAACATTAATAAGTGATCAAGTGTTTGTTTCCAAACAGAAGAAAGGAAGTATTAAATATTGCATGGTACACTAGAAGTTGTTGAATTAAGTCATAACATTAATAAGTGATCAAGTGTTTGTTTCCAAAAAGAAGAAAGCAAGTATTAAGTATTGCATGGTACAGTAGAAGTTGTTGAATTTTCGTCAAGTGTAATAAAAGAGTCTCGACATAAAAATATATAATTTATCTTGCGTCACAAAATTCTACTAGCACCGTACCATATGGAGAATAAAAAAGATAATGAGTTAAAAAAAACAGAGTCATAAGCTGTGGGAAAAAAGTACCAAAGTCTTGCCAAGTTTTCAATGTAAACTTTGTACTGCCATCGATAGACCATACACTAAAATAGACAAAAATCTGACAAGCTCAGGTGAACAAAAAGCAATAGATTAGAGCATGACATAATTGAACAAGCCTTCTGTCGTTGTACGGTAAGATTGAATACATCTTTGTTTTACCAGATCTAGTAGCTGCAAAGCTAATTAGTGACTGAAAACTCGGGACACCACCGCCAAATTGACCCCACAAAAAAAAAAAACCATATTCTAGGGAATCTCTCTCAAACATCAGCTAGTACAGTTGCAAAGAAATCGAAGTTAAACATTATTTTTCCCTTTTTTTTAGTGAGAACACTTTTTTCTTTTTTCTTTTTTTTTGGTCAGGGACATTTTTGGACTAAAAAAGAATTAAAAATAGCATGTGTGAAGAAGGTTTATAATAGAAAGTAAAGAAGACAGTGGTACCCATATGTATCTACGCCACCTTCATCCATGTGCTTTATTGACCAAATTCTCAACCATTTGCGGTTTTCTAATCTACCGGATTCGGATCTTCGTCAGGCATTTCGGGTATATGCTCATTTTCTGGAGCAATGTTTTCAGTGAAAGGAGATTCAATCATTTCTCGGATATATCTTGGGGCGATGACACCTGCGGCGGAAGCTGGTTAGCATCACAGGGTTCGAGTTCTTGGATATGTCTTGGCGGCAGTGGTACAAGTGACGGAGGCGGCGGCACCTGCGGCGGAAGCTGGTTAGCATGACGGGGTTGGAGTTCTTCTTGGATATGCCTTGGCCGCAGTGGTGCAAGTGACGGAGGCGGTGGCACCTGCAGCGGAAGCTGGTTAGCATGACGGGATTGGAGTTCTTGGATATGCCTTGGCGGCGGATAAAAGTAACCCGGGAGCAGCTGGTTAGCATGACGAGGTGGGAGTTCCTGGATATGCCTGGGTGGCGGTGGTATTGGCCGCAGTGGTACAAGTGGCGGAGGTGGCGGCACTTGCGGCGGAAGCTGGTTAGCATGACGGGGTTGGAGTTCTTGGATATGCCTTGGCGGCGGATAGAAGTAACCCGGGAGCAGCTGGTTAGCATGACGAGGTGGGAGTTCCTGGATATGCCTGGGCGGCGGTGGTATTGGCCGCAGTAGTACAAGTAACGGAGGCTGTTGCACAAGCGGCGGAAGCTGGTTAGCCTGACGGGGTTGGAGTTCTTGGATATGCCTTGGCGGACGATAAAAGTAACCAGGAAGCAGCTGGTTAGGATGACGAGGTGGGAGTACCTGGATATGCCTGGGCGGCAGTGGTCGCAATGCCGGAGGCGGTAGCAGCTGGTTGTTAGCGTGAGGAGGTCGTAATTCTTCCGGGGTGTGAGCAAGAAGACATATCCTTCCCCTTCTTGCGTGGCAAGCTAGTCCTCCGTCGCATAAGCGAGTGTGGAAAGTCGTGGGATGGAGTAAGGACTCGAAAGAACCATGAGCGTGCCTGCAGCCGTAACCCCTCCCGCAGCCAGGAAAGTCTCGGCAAGGAGTGGCGTGGTAATGACATTGCCGGGGGTGCCGGCGACGAACGTGATCACCCGGGTGGACAAACGGACATATGATATGGTCGTGCGGGCGGCCATCAGGACACAAGTGAATCTTGTAGTCATACATCCAGAAGAGATCGCAAGCTTTATCAAAATCTGACATTGTTCACGAGTCTACTTAGTATCTTACAAGAGAAAGATTGAAAAAGAAAGAAATTGCAGAAGAAGAAGAAGAAGAAGAAGAAGAATGAACAGAACGGGACAATCAACAAGTCTAGAGCTAGTCGAAGTGGGTTGAGGGTTCTATTCAAGAAATGGGGTGGGGTTGCAGAGAAGTCTTCAAGAAATGGATTAGGGTTGCATTCAAGAAAATGCAGTGGAATGGGATTGCAGACAAGGCTTGAGAAAATATAATGCAGTGGAAGATCCTATATATAGCAGAGGTTGATGATGAGTAGTCGGCGTATGAACAATGGAGTAAAGAGGCCAATCGAAATGACTCCTATATAGTTCTGGTTGAGACGTTGAGTAGTCGGCGGCGTATTAACAACACACAGATCGTTAGTCTTGAAGCTCTGCGACAATCATATCATGATTTTTTTTGTCAAAGCATTGCATTGCATTGCAAAACAAAACAAAGAATTTCATTTACGCTACAACGTTTTGCTTATATATATATATATATATATATATATATATATATAAAGTCCTCATGAAATTTTTTTTTTACTTGTTACTTATTTTCCCCTCATGACGTAAAACTTTGTCAAACAATTCTTTATATTTAATGACATTTTGAAATTAAAGGATTTCCATGCATTTATGATAAATTAAGGGGTTCGGTTTAATTTACTCCTAAAACTACACACTTTTTTACCATAATAAACATATATGCTTCATGGGATCAATGTTTACATACATGGCAACATAATATATATTCAGATTCATACTAATTGAATAACACCTGAAAAGTATCGATAATGCTTGATTTTGAACACCCCGCAATGAGATTCACGAAATTATTTGCGTCTCCATGGAGTCCACAAACCAAACAGCCCGCTCTAGGACACTTGCATGCATGAAGACCATAATACATTTTAGCATCGGAATCTCCATATTTTGAACCATTTGGAGGCCGTAAATATGTCTACAATATGACTAAAAATGACAATCAAGTGTGTCTATATATAGATCATGACAATCAAATACAGATCGTAGAAGCAATTAACTGTTGTTGTTTGTATATGGTTGGTTGATTGCAACTTCTTTGGACATTCAATTCACAAACTGATAACAGGTAGAAACATCATATACTATTTTCACTTAACTATGCACATATTGAAAGCAAATAGAACACTCTAAGTTCAAACTTCTAATCATATGGAAAAGATAAAGCTGTTCGGATGACATACATTTGTAATTTGTTGGATACTAGAACCTTCACAAGTTACCTGGATGGCTGAAAAAATCACCAGAGCAGGCATATTGCTGATTTGAGAAGTTTTTACAACTATCCACGGGCAAGAAGTTACATAGTGTTTGGAATCATTGGTGGTACAGAATCATTGACTTAAATGAATTTCATAAAAATTTGTATTTTTGAATGAATTCCCTTGTTTGTGAAATACAAAATAATTTTAAGCTAATCAGCTATTTCTATCCTTTACTTGTCGGGAAAAGGAAATTTCATTGAACTGATGGAAAATATACAAAATTAGCTAATTATAATATTTTAAAGCGAGTGACGTGTACCCTTGCCTAATCATCATATGAGTATATTGCCGATTCTCCTCAAAACAAACAATTCTGAAAAAATTATGACAAAGAAAGAGAAGCACTTCCCTCGATAATCAAGATGTATACTACGACCAGTTTGCAGAATCATAAGCCAAAAAAGTTTTCAACAACTTAAGCTTCCGGACTATGTAACACGTACTTACTACCATTCTAATCTATAGCGAACTCTTTCCCAGTGCTGCGGTGCTTCAAGCATTCTCTTCCAATTGCTCAGCCGCCACTCACGTTTGATTTCGTCATAGATTTCGAATCTCACTTCCTGCAAATCTGATTTGGTACCATGACAAGTGAGGAGGTCTTGATTTCTTCTTGCCATCAAATTCTCGTGGAAAAACCCGAAGGCTTGATCATATCGTCCCATTGTGATGGTCTTGGGATGAAAAGTCATGAACAAATCATCAAGAAAATTTGGACGCCTCATCGTTTTTATAAATTCTAAACTTAACTGCAAATCCTCAATTTCGACAGCTTGCTGCAGGCGACTAATTGGAATATGTGATCTGACACTGTCAATTCTGCACTGAGGATGGAAGCATAGGCCTAATGAAATCTTAGAATTTATCAACTTTGCTAAAAATCCACGCAGCTTACAGAACTCGGAAGTGCCCATGCGACGAATATCCCATATGTTGATCTTTGACACCCATTGACTTGGAGCATTGAATACAGACAGCTCGGGGAAGAATTCAAAGTCCTCGTGATTATATTCAAATGAGACAATTCCTGGAGCATCAATTTTCACCTCAGCCAACTGTTTCACATCCTTAATTGAGAGCTTTAAGCGCTTCAGTGAAAGACTTGATAAATTGATTCTTTCAAGCCCCGGGCAAAAAACTAATCTCAGCTCCTCAACTCGAGGAAAGTCGTTTATATCTATTGCGCTGACAAGAATGCCAAACAATGATAAATATTTCAAGTTTTCGGCTTTGTGCAAGCCAAGAATGCCATGAACGTAGCCGAAGTCGCAATCTAAATATTGAAGATTGGGGGCGTCAATTTCAGCATAAGACGGATTCCACCGAGCCAGAAGAGTGAATTCCTTGAGATTATAGTGGGTGGTTACCTTTATTCCTTCCAACCCTCTACAGTTAGAGATACACAAGGTTTCAATCAAACGACATCTCGTGATAATACCTTGGAACATGTCGTCATCCAAGTAGATCGAGGAAAAAGTTAACCTTTTGAGATACTTAAACATGACCTCGTCACCAACTTGCTTCATCAACACCAAGTTTGCACCACGAACAATTAACTCTTTTAGGGTGTTGGCTTGGAATATCGAACGAGGCACAGCAATTGGCCATTGGGAATATTCAATGGGGGAGTAGAGTTCAAGTCTCGTTACACCGTTTTGAACAGCAATACCAACCCATTCATCCACAAATAAAGTTGGAACAGGAAAATTCATCATCACCAAAGGCAGAGTCAATTGCGCAATGCAAATTTTCTGCTTTTGGTATCTGAGAAAAATCCTCCGGATAAATTTGAGGAACCTCGGCAGATACTTCCAATCATATGTGAATGTATAATCATCAATGAAGCTTTCGCCAAAATCCAAAGTGGGGCACTTAAACCATGCAGCATACCAGGCTTTGCAAATCGTACTAGTTCTCGCTGCCTCTTTTGTCTTGAGGAAAGATAGTATGTGATGGATTACACTTTCAGGCAACTGCGATATGACATCAACTTCCATTGAAGCAGCTTTATCACTATTTCTTTTAATAACTGCATGATGTTGCGAATTTTTAGTAACTTGCAAGTGCACGAACCATATGACAATATAATATAGTCAGATGCAAAGTCAATCGTTTAAGGGACAATCGTCTAGGGACTTGCTAAGCGAACGACAAGTTTAATACAATTTAGTCATTTTTTCTAATAGATTTAGGAAAATAATAATAAAAATAAAGTTAAATAAAATAATAATAATAATAACTAAAATTGAAAGCAATTAAGTCAGGCTAACAAGGAAATAAAAAATTAACTCTAAGACTAGAGCAAAATAAAACTCATAAAATAAATCACAAAATAAACTATCAAGAATAAAAGGCTAAGGTTTTAGAATTCACCTTGCTAATTCTAACTTCAATTATATTTGATCATTAATTCTTTTCAAGTTTTACTCAATGAAGATTTAGAAATTTCTTTTCGCAAGGTTAACATAAAATTAAAAAGAATAAATGTAATAAGATTTATGAAAGAGAGAAAACAAAAACTAATCATTTTTTTAAAAGGAAAAAAAAAAGCAATTTTTTACCATTGAAGCCTAAAAGCTGAACGTGAAAAAGTAAATAAAAAGAAAATGGGTTTTGTTTGTTCTTTTAATAACATACATAGGGATTCAGAACGGTTGTCCTCATCTAGAAAAAGAAAACATAGAATGATTCCCCAATATGGATTTCAATAGGCTACTTTCAAATAATTGAGATAAAATTGCTACGGAATAGGAGTTCATACATATTTTTTAAATAAAAAATATGCTACTTTTTTGGGAAAGATTAAAGTTCGATACGTAAGTCTGTAGAATTGGTGAATTAAATTTTTTTTTATCCTTGATTATTTAAAATATTACAAACAAAGAAGGTTCAATTAAATAAATTAAGGGGTCAATTTAGTCAACATTTATATATAATCAATAATATTTGAAAACAAAGAGAGATCACTTGAGCCCCTTCTATTCTAATATTCTAACTTCAAATCTCAATCATATATTTTATATATTAATAAATTTTGGCCATTGATTTAAATATTTTACTCCTACCAAAAATATATTTTTTATTTTCTCACTCTTCTTTATTTAAATCAATGGTCAAAATTTGGTGATATACTGATAAATATATATATATATATATAATAGTTGAGATTTGAAGTTAGATAGTTAGGATCAAACAAGAATTAGAAGACACTACATGATAATCTCGCAATCGAAAATCATTATCATGAAAGATATTATCATTAAAAGCTAAAGTATGTTTATTCTAATTTCAAAAAGATCATCAAATTATTAATTGTATCTCATGTTAGGAATCGCAATTAATATTCAAAGTTGAAATCACAACTATCAATTGTCAAAAATTATTCGAAGCATGAGAAAAACATAGTTGAACTTATCTAAAAATTTATTTTAAACAATTAATAAGCAATTAATCATAAAAGATTAGATTCATGAGAAAATAAATTCACAGATATAACATCAATTTTAGAACTGTTTCATCCTATCTTTAACGCGAAAATTTAACCTAACATAACATTAAAATTAAAATAGACAAACTGAAAATTAAACATAATATAAAAGTAAATTAAAGTTTAAAAAAAAAAAAAAACGTTACATAATTTGGCCTCTTGAGTGCTTGTGGAATTTAACGTCCTATTCTAGATTTTTGGTGCTGCTCGCTGGTGAAGCTCCTTGATGGCCTTTTATAAGACTTTAAAGGCCAAAGTCTTGTTGGCCAAGAGTTCTTGTTGGCCAGGAAATCTTTTCTTCTTTTGGTTTTATTTTGTTTTTCTTATATTATATATTTACATAATCTAATTACAATATTTTAATTGCTTGATTATACACTATTAAATAAATTTTTTTATCACTTCATTTTTCAATTATTACATTTACTTCACCATTTACTCTTCTTTATTACTTTTTGCATTTAATGCTAATCACTTTTTTTTTTTTTCCTACTACTTAAATGCTTAGGACAAATGCAAGAATTTACTCAATTGAGTTCCTTCATTGTTATCTTCCAGGCAAAACGAAGCTCCAGCGTGTTTATGCTTTCACTTCTCTTCCCACGTACAATGAAACATCCATTTAAAATTTCTTCTTCTTGCCTTCACTTAAAGGAACAAAACCGATTATTACATAGTTTATTTTCTTTGGCTATCATGCATTTAATCTATCCATTTATTTTTTCTCTTTCTAACTACAATTTTTTTATTTTAATTTTTTCATAATATTTCCTTTATAATAATACTTTAGAAATTAGTTGAATTGCTAATCTAACATGTAATTGATTTCAGCTATTGATGCAGTTTGATCCACACCAGCCCAACTTTTCCTTATATATTGCTGCGACAATACCAATACTATCCTTGCCTTATGAATAAATTCGCAAAAAAAAAATCAAAACTTTCAAATCATTCCCAAGATTTACATCTCATTCTTATTATATATTTCATCTCCTGACCTTACAATGCACGGGTAAATACACTAGTATGGTCTGCTTTGCATCTCACAGTAGTTGTCCACGTATTTAGTCTGATCCCTATTGCTTCTCTCTATTTTCCAAATGCACATAGTGTAGCCAAGTGTCGTGCATCTATCTTATTAATGTTAAGTCACATGGCCTATTTTGCATCTCACCGTTGATGCCCCTAGATTTTCTTTTTCTTTTAATTTTTCTGTCCCCAAAAAAAGCTTCACTTGGTTATGCACGATAAAGGCCTATATATATATATTGTTTTAACATAT
Organism: Cordia subcordata; assembly: GCA_028554755.1. NCBI lineage: Eukaryota > Viridiplantae > Streptophyta > Magnoliopsida > Boraginales > Cordiaceae > Cordia > Cordia subcordata. The sequence goes on along the minus strand of JAPTOF010000006.1, from coordinate 2,345,160 downwards.
GTCATGAGAATAAATGAAAGTCAAACTGTCAAAATGTTAGTCGATATTTATCCTCTTTAGTATTTATTCGAGACCCGCTATTTACAGAGTGAAAGAAAGCTTAAAAATATTGATATAGGATAAAAATGGTTTTGGCTTTAAACAAGAATGAAAATTTAGCTAGTGTTGAAAGATATATAAAACCACATATTATTTTTCTCTGCAGATAGATTTCTTGTATCAAAATGACAATATAAAAGTCAAAGTGGAGGATATATATAGTTGGAAGACGTTTAACTACCGATGGATCAATAGGCCAACCAAATTTCACTTTTAAGACCACCAACACGACACCTAATACACACTGTTTCTCGTATAGGATCAAGTCATCTGTGCAGCCCATATCTCTGTTTCATCATTTTGATTATCTTTGTAATAATAATGATTATTAGAAAACAATTTTCCTTGGTTAATAGTTTTTTCAAAGGCCTTAGGCTCAATTATTAACATATCTTTGTCCTTGTTTATTGTTAATTTTCAACTAAAGCATAGTTAAGGGGATTGGATCTTATACTTAAGAACTTATGTTGTTAGGTAATCTAACCAAAAACACAGTCGCTCACATAGACATATGTATACAGACACAATTGCATATCTAAGATGACAAACTCTATATGTGTCACCACTAAACCCCTTTATATTACAGCCATCTCTCTCTGCAATGGCAAAGCTGCTTTTGATTTTCACCATTATGATCGTGTCCTTTACATTAACAAGTTTGGCAACTGTATACATTGTGGGTGATAATTCAGGCTGGGACATCAGTACCGATCTCGACTCATGGGCAAAAGACAAGAGATTCATTGTTGGTGATGTTCTATGTAAGTACCACATATATATATATATATATACCTCTTCATATTAATGATAAAATAATACTTAGTACGTAACGTTATGTATTAGTTTCGGTTTAAAAAATTTACAAACTTCGAAGTTCCACTGGATTTTTTCAGCGTTCCAGTATTCCTCGTACCACAGCGTGAGCGAGGTAACCAAAGAAAACTTCGAGGGGTGCAACGCGACCAAAATACTACCATCGGGTAGTAATGGGAACACATCGTTCGCGCTGTCGAGGCCAGGCGAGAGATACTTTGTTTGTGGCAACAGGTTGCATTGCCTTGGAGGGATGAAGCTTCATGTACATGTAGAGGGAAACGGAACAGCAGCAGCATCACCTGCAACTGCACCTCAGCCAGCAGCATCTGGAGGCTCTTTTCCTCCACAGTCTTCCAAAAGCAACAACCCTTCAGGTGTTGTTCCTGGTTCAGCCTCCTATAATAGCCACGCTGGATTGGGTTATCCATTAGTTGTATGGCTAAGCTTTTCTGTGATTGCATCTCTAATGACATAGATGATCCAGGTTTATTTTATGTCTGCAATTTGTATGTGATTTTGTATCACACATGAGTATGTCAATTGGATTATATTTGAAGTCTAATTGGATGGAGGATTGAATTCTTCTCACTAAAAACTAGTGCTACGGATATATCTTTCCAATCCTTGCCCGAAACTCTTAATGGACGTTGAACTTTTCTTCTTTTTTTTTTAAATATCAATGATTTGTAAATTAATTGTAGTCCTCGTTTCTTTTAACTAAATCTCTCTCTATATATAATGCATATCTTTATTTGATTCCCAAGAAGGTTCTATCAAAATTAAAGGTTAATGAAGAGCAATGATATATGCAATAGACGCATAGACATTCGACATTCTCTATATTCATTCTATAACTTAAAAGATCACTTTAATACTAGCTTCTCTCATCCCTATCACGTGACGAATGGGACTACCTATGGCGAACGGAACTATTATTCTTTTTAAAGGATTTTTAACCGTGTAATGACATTGAAAATGTCCTAATTAGAAGCAAAAGGAAGTGAGAATTTTAGACCCCAAGGATAGTTTGATGAAAGGTTATTGTTTTCTACTATAACATTTTAGCTCTCTTGCAACACTTAAATTGAATAAGTGATAAAACTGTTGCTATAAGTAATTTAGTGCGACGGTTTTCATTACTATTGTCTAAGTCAATGCCTTTCTATGATAGTTTTACTTATATATTGTTAAATCATTGCAATATATATAACATGCAATATTTTTTTTTGAGTGTTGCATAATGTAATCAATATTTTGCAACAGTTTAGAAAAATTAAAACAAATTTGTAATGATAAGAAAATCGTCACCGTGCAATATAAATGATATGCAACGCTTTTTGTTAAGTGTTACTTATTATATTTGTTTTCTTGCAGTAAATCACAAAATTATAGGTTATTTGTAACACTAAAAAATCGTTGCCAAATAATAATTTTTTTATTATGTGCAACACTTTTACAAAGAGTTGCTTATTATATCAATTTTGCCATGGTTTTACAAAATAGTTTTATTAAAATACTAAATAAATTGTTGTAATACATGAATTTTGTACGTGTTGGTTCTAATAATTGTCATATCTATTATATAACACTTCATTTAGATATTTGTACTTGAAAAAAAATTAGTGCATTTGATTGTAAAAGATAAACTATCACAGACTATGATTTGAAAAAATATATATATTATTTGTTATTTTTAAAATTTTAGTAAAATTGTTAATTATTAAATGTAATAACTAAATAAAATAAACCCTTGTTTATCAATAAATGCTTTAGATTGAGATGACCACTTTAATATGATAATAGAGTTAATTATCAAGAGTTCATAAGTTTAAGTCCTACTCTATAATAGAAAAGAAGCATAATTTTTTCTCTAAATAAAAAGTTAGAAGCATCTTGTCTTCACAGAACCATACTTACAACTTAAGCTAACTTATACATACACCTAGCAAATACATCACATAACATTAACACCATTAATATTTTTTCTGCCAAAACCATCTTCATAAAAACAAACATGAAAACCCCCAATATCATCACAACAATAACTTTCATGCGCCTCTTAAATTTTGCAAGCTACAGCTCTTTTTGGTTGATCGATTTGGCAAACCTTGTATGATGCACTTGCTACAATCACACGTTGGAGGATCAACCCAAAGGAAAAAGTTACATGCATCAACCTCGCCATACCTACAGTAGCCCGCAAAATGCCTCCCTGGGTTGGAATCTATCCACGAGGTCTTCAATGTGCTTGGTTTCCTGCAAAAGCAAAGAGATTCCATGTTGAATGAAGCTAAATTTTGTTGGGGATTTAAGAAATAAGGGTTAAGGATTTAGGGTTAGGGATTTTGGGTGGGAATTAGGGATATTAGGGATTTATAACCATCCAAATAAGCAAACAACGGATTTTAAAGGCGTTGGAATTTTGGATTGACAAATTTGCCCTTCTGTTGTTTGATAAATTACAACCACGTGTCAAACTCGTGCTATTAGCATCAAAAACTTAACTTATGTTATCCAATGATTTGAAGTTCTAAAGACACAAATTAAAAGTTCAGGGACCACTTTGTTTCAAAATCCAAAGTTCAGGGACCACCAGAGAAATTCACCTTTAAAAAGAAAAGGATAGTATCAGATGTGATATGCATCAACACTTGGTGCTATAGCAATTTAAAAATGAGCATAACTATCTAAAGTGGTAATGACTTTAGTTATATAATATAAGAAGTCACAAGTCATATTTACTGTTTGACGTGGAGGCACACGCCAATTTTATAAATTTTCTTTTGTCTTCTAAGTTTTAAATCTATTGTTGTGTGATTATTAATTGTTAAACTTTATGTTCGGATATAGGTACATGACGGATAATTTTAAAACAGATTTTTCGTTTATTATCTTAAATTTTATTTTCTATGAAAATGAAAACATAGAACAGCTAAACCAAATGCACTCTAAACTTTTAAATAAGGTCGTAACTCAGATATAGTATCAAAACCTAAAAATTTAAATTCACTATCACCAATTTTAAAATATTAAAGATTATCCATATGTAAGGCTAAAAAAACAAACCTTGTTCATATATAATACAAAAATACACTAATATTTTCTGTCAGTGATGCAGGTAGAAAAAGAGCAAAATTAGTTGTCTTATTTTGCAATGAGATTTTTGCATGTAAAGATTCAAATGACTCGACTCCTCCCCCCCCCCCCCCCCCAAATAATAAGCATCCATCAGCTTCCTCCAAGTTTTGAAATTTAACAAACACACAATCGAGGAAATCCTATTTCGGCCACTTCATATTCTTACCATTACAAAAAGATGAATATATATCGAAGGAAGCTTGCTTTCTCGTAATTAAAGAGGCATTTAATATATATAATCGAAATTATTTCAGATTTTCACTCATTATGTTAGATTATTGTTATAACATTATGAGAGAACTAGAACTAAAAGTACAATGCTCTAAAACCATTTTATTAATTAGTAAAATGCTCAAACATAAATCCTAAGACATAAATTAAATATAATTGCGAAATACATAAATAAGAACGAAAGGAAGGAGAAGCGTCAATTCTCCCATGAATGAGGCATGCATGTATATGACCAGAGGATCTTCTTAGCACGAAAATAATAGAACCATGCATTTCCGGGCAGTTAATTTGCAAGTTGCAAGAAGCATGCGTGTCAAAGCCCTAATAGTAAGCAACCTATTTTCAGTACGTATGTATGTATATCCATTATAAGACCTTATTTTGAGGACCAGGCACAACGAATTAATGTCATCATAATATAATTCATAATTGCCGCGAGAGACAACCGTACGTCATCCAAGTAGCATCCTTCATGCATGAAAGAGACCTAATCATCATAAATCAAGGTCAAAACAGTAAACAGAGAACGATGTGAAACTGAATTGATATATATATATATATATGCTCGCGGGCAGTCTTTACTCTTTAGTCATGGATACGCAACAAACTATGTCTGTAAATTGATCATGTATATATTCGATGAATACGAAAAAGACGGGCAGGCTTTTATTAATTTTTCCAAGTGGTCAATTGAACCTAGCAGATGAAGAGGTCATAATTTTTGTTTTCAAGCGTACTACGTTCTTTTTTTCTACAACGCTGTCCTGATGCAGAATACAGAGAGACAGATTGAGAGAGTGCTAGCTAAAACTGCCCTGCATTCACAGCCGTCGTCGTCATCAATTAGTTAGCCATGCCTATAAATGCTCTTGCTCACAACTTCTCAATTTCCATTCTACATATTTCATGTATTGCATTGGCATCTTTCTTCAAATGGAGGGTGATCAGAAGAATTCGTCGTCGTCGTCGTCGTCGTCATTATCGTCGAAGTCGTTCCCCATGGGGCAAACTGCGCAAGAGAGGGGATTTTCATATGTTCCTGAATGTTACAAGTTGCCAACTTCCCAAAGGCCTTCTTTGGATTCAGACACTGCCGATGTTGCTCTTATTGACTTAAACGGGATTGATGATCCTGCGCGTCGATCTTCTATCATCCGGGATATCGCCAATGCTTGTCGCACCAAGGGTTTTTTTCAAGTAAGCGTGTATATATTACTCTGTTTTTTTTTTTTAAGTGTACATTACAGCATTATGATTTTAAATTTCGCATATAATTTGTCATGACATAATTTTGTCGGGGCATGATTGGCTTTTTCATTCCGTACATGGCCCAGCAATAGACTTGGTTAGACTTTTTCTACGTTTACTGCCACTATAACTTGAATATTATTTTATTTCGTTGTTTATCTTCTGGGAAAAGAAAGAGAAAAAAGTTACGATCTTTTCTTTTTTTTAATGTCATTACTTATTTCACACGTCATTATATTAAGGCACTCAAATATGCCAGTAATCTTTTATATCAGTACTAGATATGGCTACAATAAGTTAATTAATTCCTTTTCTTTGTTTGTTCCTCTAGATTACCAACCATGGAATACCGCAGTCCGTACTTGATGGAGCAGTTTCGGCAGCCTTAAGGTTTTTTGATTTGCCGACGAAGGAGAAGGTGAAATTCATGTCTAGTGATGTGCACAAGCCTGTTAGATACGGCACCAGTTTGAAGGATGGTGTGGATAAGTTTCAATTTTGGAGGGTGTTCCTCAAACACTATGCACATCCTCTCAAGGACTGGATCGATCTTTGGCCGAATAATCCGCCCGACTACAGGTAACTGATCAACTCGTTAATTTGCCATGCATCATCTGCATTTTCCTCTTTAAATCTTAATAAAATCTAAAGTCCGACTATGGCATCATACTTTAAATATTACGAAACTTCAAATATTACAAAAATTTTATCTTAAAACTAGTTGGTGTTAAGAAATAAACGATTGTCATGACTTCAATGTTAACACTTGTACGTCGTCTTATTCGACCTTCATAGTTTTAATGCAATTCACCTCAACAGCTTGCTTGCCTTTCGTTCCTAAACGGGACCCTCGTTAAATGCCCTGGCGATTGAACATGTTTGCTGGATCTTTCTGGTCCACATATATTTACCGCTTTATTTATTCGATTTTTCTTTTTTCTCCTTTTGGGCGCCGGAAATATTCACCATTTTTTGCTCGTGTACACCGACTCTTATTCAAGAAGAACAAAACGTCGCAGTATATATTTTTTTATAGTAGACACATACATGGACACTAACATCTTATTATTATTACTACCGACCAACTTGACCTAAGTAGGTCAACCAATATGTTACGACAAAAACGTGCATACTCATCAAAACAAAATAATCACATTATATTTTTTAATGTATTTTCAACAAAATCCGACCTCAATCAGATTCATTGACATCAAGGCAAATTGTCATGAAGTAGTAATGATGACGAAGAAATATTAATGTCGCCTTAACGTTATCTTTGACTTTAAACAGCACTTTGTGTACGTTGAATATTGACAGGGAAAAGATGGGGCAATACGCAGCTGAGGTGCAAAAACTGGCCAAAACCATAATGGGTACCATTACCGAAAGCTTAGGACTTGGTCCAACGTATTTACACGACAAAATGGATGAAGGGGTGCAAGTGATGGCCGTCAATTGTTATCCGCCGTGCCCCCAACCGGCCCTCACACTTGGACTACCCCCTCATTCAGACTACAGCTGTTTAACGATCCTTCTACAAAACTCATCCGGCCTAGAAATTTTGGACAGAGAAAATAACGTTGGAGAATGGAAATGTGTGCAACATGTGCGTGGTGGTTTGCATGTCCATGTGGCTGATCATCTTGAGGTGCTGAGCAATGGCGTTTACGAGAGTGTTGTGCATAGAGCGACGCTTAATAATGAGAAGACTAGAATCTCCATTGCTAGTCTTCATAGCTTGGGCATGGATGAAAAGATGGGGACGGCTAAAGAGCTTGTGGATGAAGAGCACCAAAGTGGGTACAAGGAAAGCAGCTTCAGAGATTTCCTTAATTTCTTGTCCAAGAATGATATTGCTGAAGGTAGGAGTTTTCTCGAGACGCTTAAGATCAAGAAAGCTTGAGATTCTTGATTAAATCCCTCCATTAATCTCCTTTAGTCATCTCTCTTGTTGTATTTAGTTGAGTAATTAACTATATGAGTCTAGGTATTCATGCTAAGTTTAGTTATTCATGAGTGTGTTTTCCGGAGAATAAGATGTTCTCTGCGGGTGTTTTCATTTCTTTCCTCGGACAATTGTACTCTGTGTGTGTTTGAGAAATGAAATTAAGGGCTCATTTGAATTAGTTTTGAGAAAAATGTTTTTTTTTTGCATAAAATTTTTAGTTTTTTTTTTAAGTTAATTGTAATATTTATATAAAACAAAATAACCTTTTGCAAATATATATATGTGTGTGTGTGTGTAAAAAAGAGCAGTCCGGGCCTTAAATAGCTTCTTATTTGTTTTTAGATAACTTCGCTCTATATTCTCATCTATTGTCTTAAAATCTTGTATCCAAAAAAGATAATAATAATTTTCATTTAATCTTTACGTCTCTAAGCTACTAGTTGATTTATCCTTGTCGTACTCATCATGAAATGAATGCGATTTATGTGGTTGCTGAAATGTCAATTAGAAGGACATTAAATGGAAAACCCTTTTCTTATCAAGTCAGCCGAGGCTACAATATGAAAAATAAATTACTCCTTATGATGACGACTGAATATTAAAAACATACTTTATCTTTTGATGGTTATAATTTAGTAAACATACTTTATCTTTTGATGGTTATAATTTAGTACTTACATTTCTCTTTAATGGTAGAAAAATTACGGCACAAACAAAACTTATTAAGTTCTACGAAGTCCATTTTTTTCTTTCCTCTCCAATCCTATTTGGCAACCAAAGTTTCTAGCGAATATTATCAACCCGGCAACTTGTTTCTCATCAGCATTGTTTTGATCACCAAAAAATTATATTATTTGGATACATTGTTTTGATCAACAAGCAAAAATTGATATTATTTGGATAATCATATATAACAATAGAAAAGGGACGGAATTAAATATAGCATAACTAATGTTTTAACACCCAACTCTTACAAAATCATCTTATCAAGAATAACCTAGTCTTTTTGTAGAAATTTCATATGATAAAATCATTAAATAATTTGGAGGTCGAATTGCACCCTTATTCTATGTGATAATTTTGTTAAGTATCAAAACTAGAAGCAAATACAAATCGCTTATTTGGAAGGACAATATCCATTCCTCCGAAAGCTTTTGGCATTGACAATAGGACATATGATTATAACAAAAAGAGTATATATTCACTTAAAGAATGTGTAAGCTAGCTAGCCACAATTGCTCCCCATATATTTAACATCTTAACGTAACCCAGACTTATCCTTAATATCTATATGTAATTGAATGTCGCATGCCTCTAATTTAATCGAGAAGATATGTATAGTTGCATTACGAACGGTTCTAAGTTAGTATATCATTATAGAAACCAAACATGTCCTTTATCAATCAACAAAGACAATCCATTTCGAACGGGCTCAAGTCAAACTTATCGTTGGTAACACGACTCTAATTCAATTAAGAAATTAATTTAATTCAAACAAAACATAGTTGTTAAGATGGTCTTAGGGCTCGTTTGGATTGGCTTTTTTTAAAAGCGCTTTTTCCAACAACTTTTAAAAAATAATTTTTTTTTAAAGCTGAAAATTCTGGCTTTTAAAAAAAGCTGTATTTGAAACTTTTTCAGAGTTTCAACTTTTTTGAAAGCCAAATCTAATAGTTATTGCAAATTTAATGTAACTTTTTCAGGAAAAAAAGTATTTTTTCCTTAAAAAAAGTCAATCCAAACAGGCCCTTAATCTATCTATTAAAACTACAAATTTGAAATATTAGTGTTAATTTGGGTGATAATTGTAATATTCAGAATTACAAATACGAAATATTGATGTTCATTTGGGTGCTACTGTAATTTCGACGGAAAACAGGGGCCTTATCATAAAAGAGCTTCACTATAAGACATTAACACCAAACAGAACCGTTCGTCATTTGGACGACTGTTCCGCGAAGTACATTTCTCCATTGCCCCTCCAGCTATCTAACTCGGTCAACTTTTTTCTCGGCCACCGGAGGGGGAATATTCCGTTATCATAAACGTCAAATTAGTCATCGCACATCATGAATCCCGAATAGTGAGAACCTGATGCTTCTTAAAGTATCTTTTTTTTTTTTGGTCGAATTGAAATTATTGTCCTTAATGATTCTCTCAATTTGCTGAGTCTGTTAGCTTTTATTGTGATTAGATCTGTGTTCGTTCTGATATAGAAATTTTTTACGGAAAAAAAATTTATGATCAGTTGAATTTTGCGCTAGATGTATTGGTATCAGATCCATAAATTTAGTTATGTGCGAAAGCGTAGGGCTTTTCTGATAGCTCGATCTGGGTTTGTTTTCGATAGAGGTTGGGGTTAATTTTATTGATTTTATTTAGTGAAAAAACAATGTATATGTCTGTGTGTGCGCGCCCTATAAAATCATGGGGCTTTTGTTAGCTTGATGTGTATAAGGTGATTTGCTAGTACTTGGGTCTGATCTTATGTGTTTTATTTAAAAAAAAAATTCAAAAATATATAGTCTGTGTATTGGGCATGCACATGTTCATACAAATACTTGCGTTGATACACATATACAGAAACATGAGCTCATATACGACACATAGTTCCACATATATATATATATATATATATATATATGTTTGCGTGTTTGAGAATGTGTTTGTTCTGTGTACAGGTTAGTTATTTATTGTGAGTACTTAATTTATAGATGCTGGCATATCTCTTGGAGTTTCTGCTTGTACAGAAATGAGAAATTGTCTTTCAATGAATTGGGTTTTCTTGGTTTTTGATCACGAGTGAAGAATGATACTCATTTTGCATCTTTTCTCGTCTGTCGCAGTGACTACTTGTTCAAACTTCTCTTGATTGGAGACTCAGGTGTTGGAAAGTCATGCCTTCTTCTGAGATTTGCTGTAAGCCGCCACCTCTCCTTTGTTCTTATCATTGATTGGTGTCCTGCTTACTGCAACTAAATTTAATTATTTGAAGATGTGGTGCATCTGGGTTCTTTGTCCCACTCAATTTAGTTGTGAATATGTTTAGCTAAACCTTTTTCTTGCCTGCTTATATTATTTTTATTTATACCTTTTTGTGAAGTAAGATGAGATAAAAATGAAACTTTAGGTTTGCATATAGAATCAAAAGAAATGTATTCCTTACATCACTTATTTTTTGGATGGGATATTTGGCTAGCCTGTCTTAATAATTGAAATCTGACGTTGAGAGTAGCCACTTTGTGCAAAATATGCCAATAATTAGGTCTGTATCCAATATACTACTCTGAGCATGGCATTTGAGCAGGATATTCGGCAAGGTCAATTTTGATAGGTGCGCTCCTTCAAGCATGAAATGGCTATTGGCATTATTTGCACAAAGTGGCTACTCTCATGTTCATGATTAATAAACTTGAGATAGTTTACTGCAGACTTCAAAATGTAATATTAGTAAAGTTCTTATGGAACACAGACTAGCATCATTTAACTTGGATTACCAAGCTAGTTAGGTGCACATTAAGGAGATTTCGCTGTTAGTAGAGCTTGATTGTGGGTAGTAAATGAGATCTTATGCTTAATGTATAAAGTGTCATGCTCTTTTGTCATTTTATCATTTCAGAGTTATTTAATTATAAGTGAGTGGTGGGATTTCTGAAGAGTGTGTAGATGGTACTATGTAGACATCCTTATTGAACAGAGTTGTTATATTTCATTATTTAGGAATGTAGCGTACTGGTAAAATTTTGCAGAATAAAGAGGTGCAACGTATTCTTGATATTTATGTTAATCAAGTCATCGGAATGACCTTAGCTGACTAACTATCAGATGGTTGATGCATGAATGAGGAAGCAAGAAGGGTGATAGAATCCAGTATTGTGCATTTTCTTTTCCTTCCATGGCCTGGTTGACCTTCATGAGTTGAAAGATGCTTCTCCTTGTGTTTTCTTAAATATAAAGGAGAAATTGCATAAAGAATTTCTCTTTGGTGTGTGCGTGAAATATGCACGGAAATCACTATCACGGTTGTGACAACCAGGAACCATTTGTGAAGTTTAGGCAATATCGGGCCTGTATACTTCCATTAGGTCCACATTTTCCCCTTGTATTATGTATCATTCTCTTCTAGTAGGTTATTGGACAATATATGTTAATTTCTGCCAGTTGATTGTAGATGACATCTGACCATTAAAGGATATTTAAATTCTTGTTTGTCATGCTAAATATCGGCAGCTATTTCATGTGAGAGTACTGAATCAACTGGTTGATGACTGATTCTTTGTTCAATGAATTGTATTTAATTGGTCTCTGGCTTAATTGGTCAATTTTCTTCTCCACAGGATGATTCATATTTGGATAGCTACATCAGCACAATTGGTGTTGACTTTGTAAGAACTCAGTAATCTCAACTTATACAGGTGTTTGCTCAATATATAGCTCTGGTTGCAAATTTATCCTTTCTTTGTTTCTTGCAGAAAATACGCACAGTGGAACAGGATGGAAAGACAATTAAACTTCAAATTGTAAAGTTTTTTTTTCTAATCTTGGACCTAACTTGTTTCCACAGCTGTAGTAGATTTATTAGGAGCTTAATAAATTACATTTTGCTTTTGTAAAGGTTGATAGTAAGTGTAGCTGCTTCTTACAATTTAACACTGCGCTCAGTTTTATCATCTTCTGTTCATTATCTTACTACTAGTTTTTCTTCATTCTATTTTCATGCTTTAATGGCTTTATTATGGTTGATGTGCTTATAAATATATTGATGCAGGATGACTCGAAGCATTATTTTTTAGCAACCTTGAACACATGTTCTTAACTTATTCTTTTAATTTTTCTCTGGGCAATGTAGTGGGACACTGCTGGGCAAGAGCGGTTCAGGACTATAACTAGTAGCTACTACCGTGGGGCGCATGGCATTATAGTATGTTTTCTCCTTCACTCATCTTGAACCAGTGGTCATATTTTGTCTTTGCAGCTTTAATTATGTATTTGTTTTCTTAGAGTGATGTTTCATTTTTTGCAGATTGTTTATGATATAACTGACCAAGAAAGTTTCAACAATGTTAAACAATGGTTGAACGAAATTGATCGCTATGCCAGTGAAAACGTAAATAAGCTTCTAGTTGGAAACAAGTGTGACCTTGAAGATAACAGAGCTGTATCTTATGATACAGCCAAGGTAAACTAAGTATAAAAAATTTGTACTTGTTCTATTTTGCCTTTTCCTTTTTTTCACTGGTATAACCTTGTGTAATTTGGTATTGTTCGTGAAACTGTTGGAAAAGGCATTTGCAGATGAAATTGGCATTCCCTTCTTGGAGACCAGTGCAAAGAATGCCAGCAATGTTGAGCAGGCTTTCATGACAATGGCTGCTGACATCAAGAATAGGTATCTATTGCTTCGTGTGAATCAGGTGTAGCTTATTGATGGTCTAGATAATATGCTAGATATCTGTTTTATCATAAAGAAATCTCTATTCATTGTGGTAGCTAGCTCGTATAATATACTAGAAATCTATTTTGTCATATTCTTACAAAGAAATCTCTGTTTATTGTGGTGGCTAGCTTGTATAACTAGGAACTATGTATCCTACGTCAACCTGTTTTCACTATTTACATTTTTTGGCCTTTTCCTCTTAACACAAACTCTGTTGGCGCAGGATGGCCAGTCAGCCATCTATGAACAACGCAAGGCCGCCCACAGTTCAGATACGGGGACAACCAGTCAACCAGAAGAGCGGCTGCTGCTCTTCTTAATTGCTTGCGTTGGATTTAAGCGAAACGCAGTCGTCCTTGCTGGTGTTCCCTGTGGTAGAAAGCTATTGCATCCTGTTTAGGCACCAAGGCTTTGGCAATTAGTTGTTTCATAAGCGTTTCTAGTTTCATTCTTTGAAATTTTTAATGTCAACAATGTCTTGTACAAATATAATGATTGCTTGTCCTGCTTGTAGCATTTCTGTTTCCTTGGTCACGTCTGCTAGACTCTCTTCTGATGCTCCTAAAAGTTTAGAGTTGTCATGGCCACGAGATGACCTCCAGAAGGGGTCGTACGTGGGAAAAGATTGTAATATTTTATTACTAGGGATTGAGTATGTGACGATCTCTTAATTTAACTTAAAATCCTTTTCGTTTAGATTGCTTCTCTGATTCGTTCAACGAGGATTACTTGGAGATTGTTCGTTTAGATTGTTTCTCTAATTCGTGCAACGACTCTAGGATTCGTATGTTGTGGTTTGCAAAGCGCACGGGCAACTACTGGTTGAGTGGTTAATGGCATTAATTTTACCCTACTAGCAATTGATAATGACATTTTACATTGCCCTGTTTAGCTAGCGAAGTGAATGGAATCAAGAGTTAAGCGAATGGGTTGCAGATAGTTCCACAATCAGAGTAAATTTGGCTTTTCTGCGACAAATAAAATCACCAAGAAACTTTTTCTTACTGATGTTATAAATTTTATTCTTCTCATGATGTAATAACGATTCAATATAGCACACAGACTAGTTAACCACGGAAAAAGAAGATGTAGGGTGTTGTACCTGCAGGTACATTAGCCATTATATATTTGGGTGAGCAAATGGGATGTGCTCAAAGCCGATATAAATGAAAAATGTGAAAGCATTGAGGGATTCTTTTTCCTTTTTTTTTTTGGGGTCAAACGAGTTTCATAAAAATAACAATCAAAGCTTATAAGATTACCCAATAAAAGTCAAGTTAAAGTCTTCCTTGAACGAAAGTACAAGAGGAGGGAATATTGAACATCTGGTCCACAGGTAAAACAATTCCTCTTTTTTTTTTTTCTTTTTTTTTTTCTCTAACCCAATCACAAAGTCAATTAGCAATGCTACGATTGTAACGAAAATTAATTGAAGAATTTTCAGCAACCACGATCACATGCACTCTCCAATTTTAATGTCTTTTACGATTAAATGCACTCTCTAAGGAATATCTGCTTTAAGAGAAGTAATTGCTTTGAGAACTACCTCTGTGTCACACGCTTCCTGAAATCCATTGGTTCACAAAGACGCAAGCATGACAAAGAGCAAAGGCCTCCGCTTCACAAGCCGACAAACATGAGATAAGATTTGCTGACAAAAGACTAGGATCCCATCATCCTTTCTACCAATAAAAGCAATAGCCACATTACCAATAAAAGCAAGGCATCAAGGAAATGGAATCTTACTATGTTACTCAGGAACAGAGAGATGACAAAGAATGGCTGTAATGAAATTCAGCAAAATAATTGTTGAATATGTTTTTTTCTATTCCTATCTTCAGCAGAGAGGAACCAAACTTTGAAACAAAAATGGGGCACATCATAAAGTAAGAGCTCCAAGGCTGAGGTCAACACCATCCTTGTTAGCGAGTGGAGTACTTCTGGGAGCTGCCAGAGGTGGAACACGAGCAGGAAACTGCTGAGGCATCAGGGGTGCAGCACAGGCAGCATACCTCCCCTGGAAACTAGGCAAGTAAACATAGTTGTGCCGATTCGCGAAGTTCATCACCTGAGCAAACGAAGCTGCTGGTTCTGCTGGCATGACAGAAGCTGCTGCTGCTGCTGCTTTTGGCTGGCCGTGGCCGCTACTTGAAGCCCCCATCTGCTGCTTGAACGAAATGCAGGCGATGAAGTAAGTGCAGCTCTAATTGATTCATTACTGGAAATGCGTCAAAAGTGAATGTAAAGAAAAACATAAACCAACAAAAAAAAAAAAATTGGCTAGGTACCATGTATGGCATGCGACGAAAGTCAAAAGCACCATGAGCTATACCAATTGGTGAAAGAGGTGGTCTTTCAAAAGTTGTAACAGGGACAGCCGTGCCAGCCTGCAACGTAATGATATGAAAATCGCATTTATTTGATTGCGTAGACAAACAATTATAATTTCTCTAATCATAGTTGCAGGTGGTAGACTTACCTGTGTTTTAATTTCTCCACTTGTCTTCATTGAGGCTGCAACACAGGTACTGGCCTGTTTCATCAATGCCCGTTCTAAGATAACTCTTTCAGGATAGGCACTCAGCAAACAAGATATTCATCTTTACTAATCGGAATAAAAAAAAGAGAAAGCTACCTGCTTTGGAGAATCAGGAGCCTCAATTGGGGGTGAGGCCGGGGAGGCCTGAGAACGCGAAGTCCGCGGATGCTGCAACGTTTTGAAAACCATGAGTACCAAAATCATTCTGAGAAAAAAAATTAAAAATTAAAAATTAAAAAAGAATGAATTAAGACAATAATTGAATGTACCGATTCCTTTAGGCCAATGTCAAAAACACTTGATCTGCGCTTCCTTTTCTCAGTTGCAGTCAATCTGAGAAAGTACTTCTGAGCATGACTAGCTACTTGTGTAGGGGTCCTGGTAGGCACAAAGGTTTTGGAGATTCCTCTCCAGTCACCTTTTCCCAGCTTTTCTAAACCGATCAAGAAGGATCTGTGTTCATGTTCAGTCCATGGCCTCCCTACTTGAGGTAACAAAGAAATAAAACTCGGGTTTATTAGAAGAAACATTTGTTTTCCACAAATATTTTTACATGTCAAATGAACAACCTTGTGCCATGACAAACATACACCAATGAACAAATAAACTAATCAACGAATACTTGATAAAATCACATTTCACAATTCAAGACAGCATATACAACAACAATGATATATATATCTTGACGTTAATTATAGCATTATTTGCTGCTATATGTGACCATGCTTATGACATGCATGCAATATGAGCATGGCTGGGGCATAGCTAAGAGGTGACTGAGGTTAGGGCCGCAAGCTTTCAAAATGATTTTTTAATCTCTTTTTTTATTTTTTAGAAGTGTGTCTTACCTTCTTAATTACCTGGAAAAAATTTTTGACTTATGTACATAAAATATATATATTATAAAGTAATGTTTTTCATTTTTAAAATTTTTGCCACGTATTATCATGTCATATCTTTTTTTCCTCTCCAAAAAATTTTTAGTCTACCTGCTTACTCATACAAAAAGAGTTTCCTCATCAAATTCATTTCTTATATATGTATGTCTTTCCTTCCCCATCTTTTCAACACGTACTCTTACAATTGGTAAAACTAATACTAGTCAGAGTAAAGATTATGAATG
Source organism: Cordia subcordata (assembly GCA_028554755.1). Lineage (NCBI taxonomy): Eukaryota > Viridiplantae > Streptophyta > Magnoliopsida > Boraginales > Cordiaceae > Cordia > Cordia subcordata. The sequence goes on along the minus strand of JAPTOF010000006.1, from coordinate 2,328,581 downwards.
GTAGAATTATTTCAATGTTGTAGTGGAAATACACAATATAATCTAGTTCAAGCACTTGAATAACTTGAATGAACCTGCCTCCACAGTAGGTGCAATGACCACCTAGCCCAAAAAAATGAGAAAATTTTATACTTTTAGTACATTTTTTTAACAAAAAAAATTTGTATTTGTATTTTAGCCCCTAGCCCAAGAAAAAAAATAGTAAATATATATTTTTATTATTTTTCCTTTTATTTAAAAGATGATTAAAGTTAATTAGTAATTTAATTTCAAACTTATTTGTTATTTAATTCATTTTTAATGACTCTTACAATAATGGCATCAAATCTTTGTTAAAAATTTAGTTAGTGATATTTAATTAATTTTGGGATATTTATAAATTATTCGTTTGGATAATAATATTTTTTTTATGGAGAAATACTCGACTACTTAAGCATTGATCTTTTTAATGATTTTTTTTGCCATATAAGAGAAGATACTAAAAGAGATATAAATATGCTTTTTGGGTTGATAAATGAGAAATAATTATTTATTAGAAATATTTTAGTATCTTCTCTTATATGGCAAAAAAAAATATTGACTATGAACAATTCAAAATAGAATACACAATAACAATTAATGATCTTGATAGTTGCTAATACATGTTAACATGCTTATGACATGCATAAACGAGCGCATGATCGAGCGAAGAGCCGCAATTAATTTGTGTTTTGTTAATGAAAAGTTGCATGGTTACATCCGGAAACAACAATCAGTCCAACAAGAACGAATGGAACAATCTGGTTTTGTACATCTATAAACAGATCTAAAAGGGAAACATTATAATTTGCTTAATCATCCATATATATAAATATCTGTAAATAAAATTAATTAATCAATTAATGACAGATCAATTGCATTATTTAAAAAACATGTACAAATCAAAATCTATTAATTTCGAGCCATCCAATTGGATTAAATTCAAGAGAAAAACAAAAGAAAGACGAACCTTTCCGTCTTTCATGAGCAGCTTTGGCACGGCGGGACTGAATGAGGCCATCGGAAAGATATCCGGCATCAACGGCGTTGTTGTTCTCGGCGTTGCATGCCTGTAAATTCCCCATACTTTTGCACTTCCGGATGAATTCATCTTCTCTTTTGATATCATCATCTGAGACATTTATCTTTACGCCAAACAATTTAATGCAACCTTTTCCGTTGCAAGTTCTTGAGTTATGTCCATTATGCCCGCAATGGGAACATTTTCTCCTTAGTTCTTTGGCCATCGTCAACACCCCCGATGATCCTTTTCCGATCCTTTCTATTTTCTTCTGTGTCTATATATATATATATATATATATATATTTATTTATTTATTTATTTGTATATATGGCCAATAGATTTTGAAAGACTCTATCAATATCCAGCCCCGAAGGACATGGCCTGGAGATGAGGTTTCTTGTATATATATAAGGCTTTCTATTGTTTTTACAGAAAAAGATTTCACAAAAGTGTGTCGCCTTTGACTTAATTGGCCTTATTGCATGAGAAATTAAATACATACGTCGTACCATTTATCTTATGTAATTACCTAAAGTCATACGTGGTTTCATTTTTTTTTTTCTTTCTCTTTTTAACCACCTCAAGTCCTACTTGTATAATAAATATGGGCATGCTTTTATATGTTATGCGTTCTATATATGAGATATATGGAAGTAATTGGTATATATATGGTATGAAATTCGAGTTTAGATTCGTACATATAGTTATAACATAATCTATGATTTAATTTTTTTTCTTCTGAATTTTATCCCTGGTGCATATTAATTAGATTACATGTAATTCAATTTATTTTCTCTTGCAGAATCTAATGCTGGTGATCCAGTGTGGCAATTAATTAGAGATGCTTCAAAATCTCAATTAAGTAGGAAATTAATGTGGATTAAACATTAATGGTTTACAGCAGCAAGCTCTTATCTGTAAATCTAATCCGCGTAATGATGATGGATTGCTAATAATCCAAACTGTCTGGTATTAATCCCTATTAATTAGACGACAGATGGAAAACCTCTGTGTCATATATCCTATTCAACGATTAACAAAAAAGTGAGTTGGGGATTCAATGAAATGTCATCCATACAAGTTCTTTGGTTGACCATGAAATGGCTTATGAATAGTTTTTTTTTCCCTTTTTCTTTTTTTTTTCTTGCTATTTTTTTTATTGCTTCTCGTTGGAATGTTTGCATTTGTGGAAAATTCAAAATCGTGTTTAATAAAAGACTTTGCGGTATATTAGTGAATTTAATTATAACACGACTTGCTAGAACCTCGGAAGTTTAACTTTGTCAAGCTTTTATTACTTGTCTTTAAAGAAAGGCGAGGATAAGATTGATATTATCTTTTACTTTTAACTTTAAAATATTGTGTTGACCCAAAAAAAAAAAAAAATTTAAACTCTGTGATGATGATACTTAAAATTTCTTAATGCTTTTTTTCTCGTATCCACTTGACACCCTTTGACTAGGGTGTCATGATGAACTAAATAACTCTGACTTAATATGTGTGTATTTGATTTATTTTTCCTTTTCTTCTCTTTTTTTTTTTTTGTCTTTGTTTATCTCCCATCTTTAAGCACCCGATGAACATAATAAAATAGTTGGCAAATCCGCGAATGCTAACCCTATTTTTTTTTTTTTTCTCTTTGTTTATCTCCTTATTTAATTCCTTGTTGCTTCCTTAAGCTATATTTATGTTCTAGCTTGGGGGATGGATCGGACCACTCAAAACCCCTCGAATTTTGCAATTGCCGGTGTGATATTAGTATTAAGCTTACATGTATCATTAAAAACTCGATTTTTCTCCCAAAAAAAGTCTAGAAAACTCTCTTTACGCCAAAATTTTGCTCATCTCCTGATCCAAGCTGTAAATTCTAGGATAGACTCCTACATATAAGAAGCAAAATGTGTTGCTTTAAAAGTTCAGTTCCATATGCATGTATATAATGATGGGCACTATTTAATACTCTACAAATTATATTTTTTATCTTGCAATTCTGAGGTTGTCAACAACTACCATTTAGCATATTATATTACGATGCTAAAAGGCTTGACCATGGATTACTCTATGGACAAATTATTTTGGTATTTATTTTCTCATTAATAAATATCTACAAGCTTTAATTTCTTGCTAAAGATTCGAAATATATCTAATAATGGGGCCATTGTAAATAATGTCAGTTGAAAAACAAAAGAAAAAAATAAAAGACATTTATGATTCTTCGTGCTAATCAAATTTCTTAATTTAATTGTTTTTGCTTATTTATCCTAGCTAATACTCGGTGATTTTTCTTACATAAAATCAATACGATCAAGTCATCTCGCTAAACTTTATAAGCTTTTAAACCTTAATTAAATACGAACAAATGAGAAAACGGGGTGACATTATTTCAAATGTATAAATCAATACTTAACTTTTACGTATTAAATAATTGTAAAAATTTGCTCTGTGTTGATGTACCATGCTAACCATGTTTCTTAGTTTAATTTTCCTTTATATTTCATATGTGGAGGAGTATTCTTCTTATATATAAAATTAATGCCAGAAAGTCATATATAAAAACGGACTACAAGTAAATCTCAGCTCAATATTGACTCATTAAAAAGTCATTTTCATTTCAATTTATAAATAGTATCAAAACAAGTTTGGCATTTCAATGATTTTTAAAGCCAACCAGGGCTCCTATAACTCGTTCCCCCCACCCCGCCCCCCAAAAAAAATATTTTCAATATAGAGCAACAGAAGCTACTAGTAGAGTTTGTTTGGTATTAAGAAAACCAATCAGGAAAATTTTAAGCCTTCTTTCAACTCTAAAAGCAATCATAATACACTTGCATGCCCGCAAGCACACGCACTAAATAATATTTTCTAACTAATTTTTAGCGTGACGATTAAATAATAATTGATCTATAAAAAATATTTTAGATGAAAATCATTTACTACAAACAAGTTATATTTCACAAAATAGAAAATATATTTAATTTTCTTGGTACTTTAGCTGACAGTAGTATTATATAATTCCATAAAAAGGATTAATTTCACTTTCATGATATGTCAAATACGGCACCTTAAGGGCATACTTAGACACTTGGGGGATTCTAATTTAAGGGAGCTTCATTAATCATAAAGATATTAAATCGTAAATTTATCCTATTGCATTTAAAATATATGGACCTTGTTTTTACCCAAAAAAAATAAAAAATCACCTAATTGATTTTGGCCAAGCGTTCATTAATCCACTCCATTAAATACTTAACTATTTACATTTTGGAATAAGAAAATCAAAATTCTGTCTTTTAACAACGAAAATTCAAATAAATTAAGACTAAGGATGATAATGAAATGGGGTAGGGGCGGGGTGCGCGTTAATAAAAACTCTTGTCCCTATTACTTCTGTAATCTACTTGATACCACGGGGAAACTTTTGCTACCATTTTTGCCCTGGTTGATGAAGAAAGCCCTACTTCATCCCTATAGAGTACAAGTCAACAAAATTAATAGCATTAAACTTTTTTTAAATATAATGATACTTACGAATATATCAAAAATTTAATAAGTTAACTTTTAATATTAATAAAAGAGATCTCTATTGATATAAATTTTATATTATTTCACAAAAAATATAATTTTTATATTAAAATATATTAAAAATATATACAAAATAATATAATGGTCATATTATAAATATACAAAACATATTAAAAACTGCAAATATACATATATAGTGTGGCGGGGCGAAGAGGGATGCACAAATCTCTACTTACCCAATCCTTACACTAAGGTGGAGAAAAGAAAAAACCTTTACTCAGTAACTAACAGGGGGTTTTTGTCCCTATACTTTCAGTATACAATGTGGGACGAAATACTATTTCCATCCTTAATTAAGACCACATCGGATCCAGCCAGAATTACTATAAACCGTGGTTGGGCATTCACCCATCACACAATTCGGACATTTGACCCAAAAACACATAATTCGGACATTTAGTTTGAAGAGGTCGACTTTTTTATTTTTTTATTTTTACTTCTTTTTATAGTTCCGAAGAAAGAGACGAGAGAAGGGTTGGTATTAAATTCTTTTTCTTCAAATGTTTATCCATATTTCACCACTTTTGTTTTTCCTTTCATTAATTTTTGTCACGATCTTTCTCCTCTTTGCTTAACGCATAATTCTGAGAAAACAGACAACAAATCAATTCAGCTGTACAAAGTAGACTTTTATAAGTCACTATTGCATTATATTACTCATAGCCCATCTAAGCAAAAAACCACCTCAGCGTAGCCATCAGCGGTTTGGCTTCTCCAACCAAAACCAAATCCCCATCACTCGCTTCCGAAGCTTCAACGTCCCCACGGACTATATATTTGTTAAAAATTAAAACAATAAAAAGTTAAGCTCGTGATAAATTGAAATTTTGTTCTCGACGCGAATTTGAAATCTGCCATTAGGGCTTTCACATCTTGAGGTGATGTTTGCTATTAATCTGCGTCATTTATGATTTATTGATTTATTAATTATTGTTTCGCCCACAGCGTTATTTATGATTTATTTATTTGTTTATTGATAATTGTTTCGCTCCCAGCTATTTCAATTAGCTACATTGTTTTTTGTTGTATGATATAAATGAATCCTTTCTTTATCGGCTTTATTGGCTTCTTAATCAGTTGCTTAGGTATAGAAAAACAGAATAAATTGATCGATTGGTAATTTTTTTGGGGGGATAATTGACTTCTGTAATTGTCTCGTTTTTCTTCTTATTCATTGTTGTTGTTGTTGTTCTCCTTTTCCAAAATCTGATTAATGCAAATAGTTAGGGCCTGTTTGGATTGGTTTTTTTCTTTCTCAGGAATTTTTTTTTTTTCCTTCCCTGGAAAAGGTACATTTTTTTTGCGATAACTATTTGTCTGGGCTTTCGAAAAAAACTGAGACTCTGAAATAGCTTTTTCCAGAAGCCAAAATTTTTAACTTAGCACCTTTTCCGATCGTTGTTAATAAAAAAAAGGCTTTATTTTAAAGCCAATCCAAGTGAATAAAAAAAAGGCTTTATTTTAAAGCCAATCCAAGTGAGCGCTTAATTTGTGGGCGATTACATTTTTGATATTTGGTGTTCTAGAGCAGTTGGATTTCCCTGTTTCTTGGTTGACATATATTAACGTTATCATCTAACCAGTAACTGTTTCTTAGTTGTCAGCCTCTTAAAATGTTGGAAGCGCATATGATGGCTAAAAGATGAATTGCAGCTTCTGAACATCTATGTGTAACAGCTCACAGCTAGATATTTCTTTCCTGCACTTTCCGTATCTCAATCTCTCTGCATTTGAAATGATATATTAGCTTGTTAATTAGCTTTGACAGAAGGAAATATCTGTGTCTTTCCCTCCTCTGCTGCAGTATGAAGTGATTGTAATTTGATATTATTGTTCCTTGCAGGTTTTATGTTTCTAAATCCGAAATGTTCAAGAGAGCTATGATTACATTTTTGGATTCATAATAAGGATGCCAGGCATACCTTTAGTAGCTCGTGAGACCACGTAAGTTCTCTTTCCCGCACTTTGATTTCCTTTTCCTTCTAATTTTTAAGTAGTGTGATATACATATAAGGACCATAAACATTCGGAGTGATTTATATTGAGTCTCTTTGGGTTGAGTACCATATGATTGTTCTTTCTTGTTAACTGGTTATTTTTGTACCCTAACTGCAACGCTGGAAGGCAATTGAAAACAAGTTTTTGAGCATAAATGAGAATTTCATTGTCCTGATTATGGAACAGGAATTCTGTTTCCAATTGCAGTTTCGCTAGAAGTGCAGATCAGATGTGCCGGCAAGATTCTCGTGTGCATTTGTCTGCAGAAGAGGAGGCTGCTGCTGAGGAAAGCCTTTCAATTTACTGCAAACCTGTAGAACTATACAACATTCTTCAGCGCCGGGCTGCAAACAATGTAATGTGCCGTTTTGTCTTCTGTCCATCCAGATTTCATAATAACACTGGCGGATTCTTTAATTTTTGAGCTGATACAATTGGTTGGGTCTGTATATCACGAACACTGTACATAGTGATATAAATTTCTCTAACTTGAAATGTTGAACTATTGGATCTTCTGAAATGATAGTCATTGCCTATATAGTTTCTAACTGAAGGCAGTTCTTATGCAGCCATCATTTCTTCAAAGATGTCTGAAGTACAAAATCCAAGCGATGCACAAAAAGAGGTAATACTCTGAACTAATGTCTTGCTGCTTTTCAATTTAAATCTCTTGTTACAACTGTAACCAATTTGTGAAATCTGCAAGAAGTATCAATACGAACCCCTACATATCCTTCATCAACAATCTATTTACATTCTATAAGGAATCTCTGCATGTCCTTCATCAACAATATATGTACATTTTGTAAGAAATGTATTATAAGTAGCTGATCCAAATTAGGTATGATTCCATTCACTTTTTGGTATAAGTTAAAAAAAGAAAAACCTTAAGATTCAGCGACCTTTCATGTCATCCAATAAAATCCCTCTTGTACCATTTTTGGTGTTCTGCGTAGCTAATATTCCATATGTTCAGAAAAGTTTTCCCTATGGAACAATGGCATCTTTGTTCATGATGACACAAGGCAAATCATTTTGCTCTTGTTATCTCTGCTTATCTCATGAAAGGAAAAATATTTCCCTTCATCTCCTTTACACAGCAAACCTTTTGTAGTTTATAGATGCAAGTTGACTGTACAAGTTTGTGTGCAGGTTTTGATGTAACTGAATCTATAAATGTTGTTTTTTTTGAAAAGATCCATGGGTAATATGCTCCAGAGAACACAAAAATACAGCATCTCAAGCACCCATCCCCTTTTCCAGGGTGGGTGGGGGTGGGGGTGGGGGTGTAGTTGGGTGTTTTCTCAGGGTTTAGATGACACTTAAAATAACAAAAAGTAAGCTTGGGGTATAAATATTAGTTTGGTACTGTATGCTAGAAAAGATAATCTTTTTATTTAGTTCTCTTCTTTTGATGGTTGCTCTTTATCTTATTGTTTTACTTTCTCAACTTCTTGTGTTTTTTTGCTTTAGTGATAGCTGGGGTGCCAATTGCTATTGTGAAACCCTGGGCTTTCTTTAACTATCAAAAAGTAGAAGAAAAGAAAATAATCTGGCCCTTAAAAAGATGAAAATCTTGAAGAGAAATGGTTAATTTGTTTGGACAAGGGTTTGATATTTGATTCATTTCTATGTCAGAGCATAGGAGGAGTTATGCTAACACCATGATGTATATTCCACACTCTATTTCAAGTATCACATCCTTTTTGTTCAATATAATCAATCGAATAGTGATTGTGGAACTTCAGTTGTGTGTACTAAAGTGGACCTTCTTTTTGAGAAGAGAGAGAAATTGAGAGAAATGAGTACCTGTCTTATTATTATTGATAACTGACAGTACATTGACTCAGCTATATATAGAGAGTCGAGTATAATAGAATGCTCTAACTAACTAGATGACAGCTATACATCACTAGCTCTTTCTTTCTAACTTACTGATACAGTTTTCTCTAACTAACTACTACTTCTAGATACTTCTATCAGCCCCCCTCAAGCTGAGCTTGGTGTAGAGACCAAGGGAAGCTTGCACTTTAGATAGGAAAACTGCTGTTAAGATAAAGCTTTGGTAAAGATATCAGCCACTTGTTCTCTGGATGCAATGTAGGATAGACTGAGACCTTTAGACTGCATTTGTTTTCTGACAAAGTGATAGTCTTATCTCTATATGCTTTGTCTAGCATGGAATATTGGATTTGTAGCTAGTGCCATTGCAGAAACATTGTCATAGAATAGAGTAGGCACTGAAACAGGGATAGATAAGTCATGGAACAAATAGGTTAACCACTTGAGTTTAGAGGCAGTTTGAGCCAATGCTCTATATTCTGCCTTCGTTGAAGATCTTGCAACAGTATGTTGCTTTTCGGAACACCATGAGATTAAATTTGGCCCAAGAAACACTGCATATCCTGTTGTCTGTCAATTGTATCAGAAGCCCAGTCAGAGTCACTGTAGCCTTATAGATGCAGTGATCCGACTTGAAACAGCAGTCCTTGTCCCAGAGTATCCTTAATGTATCTCAGAGACCTTTTGAGATAAGCCAAATCTGCTAAAGTAGGATGATGCATGTGTTGACATAAAGAAATAACTGCGAACTGCGGATTTGGTCTACTCATAGTTAAGTACTGTAGGGCTCCCACTAGACTTTTGAATAGAGTTTCATTGGCATATGGTGTGGACTTGTTTGCAGTCTTAAGAGAAGCCTTGGACAGTGTGGGATGCTGTACTGAAGAGCACTCTGCCATGCCTGCTTGGCTTAAAATGTCCTTAGCATACTTTGTTTGATGATGCAGCAAACCCTCAGTAGTGCTAGTGACCTCTATTACCTAGAAAATAGTATAGAGAGCCTAGATCTTTGATATCAAACTGAGTGCTCTTGTCCTGCAAAAGTGAAGCCACGTATGTAGGATTGTTTCATGTGAGTATTATATCATCCACATAAACTAGCATTAGTGTGTAGTCTGTGGATGTGTGGTGAATGAAAAGTGAGGAATCTACATTGCTTATGACAAACTTTTGCTGAAGCAGAAATGTAGATAGTCTATTGTACCAGGCCCTTGGGGCTTGCTGAAGGCCATAGAGTGACTTTGTGGGTCTGCAAACATAATCAAGCTTTGTTTTATCTTCAAATCCTTGGGGTTGCAACATGTACTCTTCCTCCTTAAAAGTACCATGAAGAAAAGCATTGCCAACATCTAGTTGTTTCATGGTCCAGTTGTGATGTAGAGCTAAACTTAAGACTATTCTAATGGTTTGACTTTTAACCACAGGGCTAAAAGTCTCTTGATAGTCCATTCCATGCTCTGTAAGTACCCTTTTGCCACTAACCTTGTCTTATATCTGGCCACTGTCCCATCTGCATTCTTTTTAATCTTATAAACCCACTTTGAGCCAATTGGCTGCCATTGAGAAGGTAAGGGAACAAGATCCCAAGTGTGTTGATTCAGTAAAGCTTGATGTTTTTCTTGCATAGCTTTCTTTTAGCACTCATACTTAGCAGCCTCTTTATAGGTTGTAGGTTCATGTGATGGAGCAATAGTGATCAATGTGTGCAACTGATAAAGTGGAGGTGACAAACACCCAGTTTTAGACCTTGTAAGCATAGGGTGATTAGATGCAGGGGCTAGATGTTGGAATGATTTTGAAGGTGTAGAGGAAGAAGTTGAATATGTAGTAGAAGAGGATGATCCTATTTGTGGTGCAGGGATATTAGGAGAGGTTTGAGTTGGTGAGGAGACATTCTGAGAAGAAGCTAAGGACTGAGGTGTGGAATAGGTTGATTGAGGAGTGTAAATTAGAGGATTTGACTCAGATCCTATACTGTGTTGTGTGTACAGAAATTGTTCCTGCAGAGGAGTGAGAGGTAGACTGATGTGAAACATTATCAAAATTTTGAGGATAGAAGGGAGAGTAATGCTATGGTAGCTGATGTGTTGATGAAGAGGAAGAGTGAAACTGGGCTATAGAATCACTATCAACCGGCTTTTGTGAATAAGGAAAGACTTGTTCATTAAACCTCACATGTCTAGATATATATATATTCTGTGTGTATGCAAATCTAGACATTTGTAACCTTCGGTCAAAGGACAGACCCCAAGAAAATGCAAGATGTGGACCTCAGTTCTAGTTTATGTTTTGTGTAAGGTTTAACCCATGGATACCAGAGGCATCCAAAAGCTTTGAGGTCATAGTAATTTGGAGAAACACAGGATAGAAGCTCAAATGGTGACTTATTGTTAAGCACAGTGGTAGGTAAACTTTTTATTAGAAAGTTTGCCATAGAAAGGACTTCGATCCAGAAAGTACTTGGCAAATTACTCTGGGGAAGCAAGGCTAATGTGGTTTCAATTAAGTGCCTGCGCTTTCTCTTTACCTAGCCATTTTGTTCAGGTGTATGAGGACAGGTAGTTTGATGCAAAATGCCTTTAAACTGAAAATAAGTTTTGAATTTGTTGTTAATGAATTTTGTGCCATTATCAAATCTAAAGATTTGTAAAGATGCTTGAAATTGAGTTTGTATCATTGAATGAAAGCTAAGAAATACAGGAAAGACTTCTGTTTTGCATTTCATGGGTTACAACCATACAAATCTTGAAAAGTCATCAACAAATGCAATGTAATACCTATAGCCCATATGAGAAGATACTGGGGCAGGACCCCACACATCAGCATGTGCAATTTGAAAGGGCATACTAGAAACAGAGGTAGACAAGTGAAAGGGTAGTTTATGAGATTTAGACAAAGAACAAGATTCACAATCAACAGTATTATTTGGAATTTTAACACCTAACAGTCTAGATAGAAAGTCTACAATAGCAGCTAGAGGGTGACCAAGTCTTGTGCCGAAGAAGTACTTGATCACTTGGAGTTGTAGTAGTATGAGCTGTGAGAATCTTGGGAGGACGCTGATTGAAAGACGATGGAGAGAAATTGGAGATAGAAAGACAATACATGCCATGATTACAGGGGCCCTGTATAGCGTGGAATGATTGTTGTTGTCCAAGATAAGCACCTCCTTTGCATTAAAAACAATTGCAGAGGTAAGCTCAGCTATAGACAGAAAATTTGTATAGAAAGAAGTAGAGATTTAGAGGAGGTTAGAATTGTACCATCACCCAAACTTTTAATGGTCAGAATCTGGCCATTTCCCACTACCACTGAATCAGTGCTAGTGTAGGGTTGAAAGGACTACAGCTGATTTGGATAATTAGTAACATGAGTATTGGCTCCTGAGTCCAATACCCACTGCTGTGAAGGGTTAGGAGACTGTTGGGCTTGTGCAGTGTATACTTGTTTGCCAGGCTGTTATCCTTGACAGTTGGAATCATATCTGTGCCAGCAATTGAAAACCAAATGGTTTCGCTTCCCGTATATTTGACAGTAGACTTTGGTGGAGGGTGAACCAGATGGAAGGCCTCTATTGGTGTTGACAGTAGAGGCTGCAGATGTTGGTGCTGGACCAAGTAGTCCCTGCCCTGTAGGAGCAGAAGAATTTCTCCACCCTCTATTGCCTCTGGCAGCTCTTCCTCCTCTATTGTAGCCATTGCCTCTGCCTCTGCCTTTGCCTTGTGAATTCATGTTTTGTGTTTGGGAGAATAATGCAGTGGGAGTGTTTTGAGTGGAGAAGTCAGTAAGAGAAAGAGAGTTCTCCATTTTAAGATGGAGTTCTTCTGAGATTAAGAGAGATGACAGCATTGACACTGTGACAGGAGTTGGCCCGACTCTAATAGAGGCTTTGAATGACTGATAATCATTAGGTAATCCTTGGAGTATGTGAACCACAAGATCTTCTTGAGAGACTGGCTCATTAACACTGATCAGGTTATCAGTAATTGTCTTAACATGATCTAGATATTGCTGCATAGACATAGTTCCGTTGGAGAGATTTAGAAGCTGTAATTTCAATTGATGTACATGAGACCTACTAAGGGAACTATACCTAGTCTCTAAAGCAGTCCAAACTTGACTAGCAGAATCTAAATGAAAGACTTGTGATTGAACTGCAGTAGTCATAGTAGTGAAACAAACAAGATTTAAGATACTCATCCTGAGTTTTCCACTTGTCATACTCAGGATTTAAGTGAGAATTATCTGAGGCATCAACTAGCATCATAGGAGGAGGAGGAGCTCTACCAGCAACTTGATCAAACAGTTTTGAGGCTCTTGGAAGAAATTGCAGCTGAGATTTCCAAGGCACATAGTTGGTGTTATCTAGCTTGATATTCACCAAAGTACCAATATTATGAATGAGAATCTTCAAGCCAGTAGATAACTCTTCAATTTAACCATTAGCATAAGCAGTTGAGGTGGAAGCCATAGCTGAGCGCTTGGAGATGAAAAATTTCAATGTTGCAGAAGTGAGAATCTAATCCAGCAGAATGAGTCGCACAGCTATGAAGAAGCTTAGACTAGATTTTGGGAGAATTTGATCGGTTAGATTTGAAGATATGAAGAGATCTCTATGAAGAAATGAAGAATGTGTGAAGGAGGTGTCGGAAAAAAATAACTGCGAGGACTAGCCTAGCTCTGAATACCATGAGAAGAGAGAGAAATTGAGAGAAATGAGTAACTGTCTTATTATTGTTGATAACTGACAGTACATTGACTCAGCTATATATAGAGAGCTGAGTATAATAGAATGCTCTAACTAACTAGATGACAGCTGTGCATCACTAGCTCTTTCTTTCTAACTAACTGATACAGTTTTCTCTAACTAACTACTACTTCTAGATACTTCTATCACTTTTCTTACCGCCTGATATTGTTTTTAACCGATTGTAATCTTTGTACAGAATTTGCAACTTTTTTCTGAATTCCTTTACTTTTTCCTGCATCTAACTCTTTCTTAATATTGCATGGAATTGTTTTCTAGCTTTGAGAAAGTTACAATATATCATATGCAGACTTCTTATCATGTAATCATTTAGTCTCTCAAACACATTCTGACCCTTGCCCAAATTGTTGATCAATTTGTAGTCTCCATGTAACTACACTTTAGTGCAGTAATCTGATTCTGTTTTTCATTATCTAGGATACAAATGACAATCTCTCTGCCGGCAACTGTTAATGATGAACTGCGACTGCAAAGCCTCTTTCCTTTGTGTATAATATTAGCGAGGCCAGTTCCTAGTCTTGCAGTTGCTGAGGTAGAACTTTATTAAGCATATAGTGCCATTTATGCCTGCTGTTGTTTTATCTTCTTTCTCTAATGCTCTTCCAGTTACAGGACTCCGCCATTTATCGTTTTAGTCGGATATGTGTGGTAGCAAATTGTAGTGGAGTTAATGGGATGAATCAAGCTCAGGCGAAGTTCATTCTCCCTGAGATAAGCAAGCTATCAGAAGAAGTCAAATCTGGCTCTCTTTCTATCTTATTCATCAGCTGTGGTATGCCATGTTATGTCTCTTTCTGATTTTCTTTCATGGAGGTTATATATACTGATCTGTTGCTTTATTTAATGCTTTTCTTTGCAGCTGAACTGACAAAGGATCAAATGAATATGACATCATTTCCATGTAAGTTTTGCCAATCAATCATTTCCACTCTCTGATACACTTAATCTGTCATAATTGGTTTAAAATTTTAGAGAAAATATTCCCAGCTGTTTTTGGTAATACTAAGTCTCGTCTGAGTTCACTGCATTCTTTTTATCTGTTATTTCCTGTTACAATTTTATTATAATGTGATATCTGATGCAGAAACTTGTTCTCTATTGCTAGGCAATTTTTCACCTTTAGTTCTGTTGTAAAGCTTCTGCTGAATTTTTTGTACTTAATATAATTGTAATTAGAAATGGATGAGCGCTTGCATAAGTAGTAATTTGTGGAGTGAGTTCGAGTAAGAGAACTCGAGTGAGATTGCTAGAGCATTGGAAGTTTAAAACTTTTGATATGAGACCATTGTGGCTTAAAATAGATATTGACGTCAAGAAGTAATTCATGTACACCCCAAACACTTGTTTTATATATCAATTTTTATGTGCATATTTTATGTGCTCTTTCTTAGATTTGCCATAAAAATATTCATCTTAACTTGACTAACGAGTGGAAATAATCTCATCGTTAAAATTAATGTGTGTTACCTGATAATCAATATGAGAAACTAGTGTGCAGTGATCAACTACGCTCGGATATAATGCTAGAAATCTTGGTGGAGCTTATTGATCCTTCAAATTCACCCACCAGTTAAATTCCTTGTACTGAAATATCTTTTCCTGCTAATTTGATTTTATCTATGTCAACAGCAGCTGCTAGTGGACACTGCTTTTTGGGTAAGATACCAATGGAGAAACTTCATTTGTCTTGGGAAAAGTCTCCAAACTTGAGCTTGGGGGAGAGAGCTGAGATGTTATCAACAGTGGACATGCACTCTTGGTATATGAAGGTATGCTTAAACTGAAAACTCTTGGTTCACATTTTCAGATAACTATGAGTGAGATGGAAGGTAGGATTGGACACTGGATAGTTGGCTTTTAATACTGCTAATAAAAGTGTGTTGGACAATGGATTACTTATTGTGGTCAATGTACTTGTTTCTTCTTTCTTGCAGTCAGAGTGCTTTGGCATGATTGACGTGATCAATTGTTTCATTTTTCCGAAAGAAAAACTAAGAAAGCATGATAGCATATTATTTTTTGATTTATCAGATAATATATTTGTTCTCTTTCATTTTTAAAAGAAAAACTAAGGAAGCGTGATAACATATTTTTTTTTTGATTTATCAGATAAGGCGGATTTTTTGGTTTACAGTTTATGACTTTGGTATTGACTTTTCCTGCTTCTCATTGTCACTGATGTCTTTTGCAGTCAAGTTGTTTGGATGAAGACAGATGTATTTCCTTTCAGATTCCCAGTATCTCTGGAGCTCTGGTATTGCTGTCCAATGTTTTCTACTTAGGCATCTCATTGATAGTTGTATATGTGATTATGTTTTATAACTGTTATCATTGATGCTCATCTCTCCCTCTTGCTGTAGTCTACACTGCAACAACTGCAAGTCAGCATTACTGCAGAAGAGGTTGGAGCAAAGGAGAGATCTCCTTATGATTCATACTCCTATAATGATGTTCCCGCCTCTTCATTGCCGGATATCATTCGGTGAGTTTTCTTACTCTCCCTTTCTGAATATTTATCTGCTTCAATGCCACTTTTCTTCGTGGTTATTTTTATCATTACTGCTTTTAAACTTCACTATTTTATTTTTGGTCTTAAATCATGATAAATTTCTCTGATGTGAATTTGAAATACTACAATAGCATTGGAGGGTAAAACCCAGAAAGTGTAGCACTTAAAAAAGTGAGAAGTAAGTCGCTCCTTTCACAACTGGGAAGTGTTTGATGCTGCTGGGGTGCATCATCAGACCCCTGTTGATATCTTGCTTCTATTTCTGAAGGAAACTTGATCTGAATCCAGTAGTCTTGCCTTCATCACTTGAATCAAACGGCTCTATGTAAAGCTCTCTGATAATAGGCATGGTATTGGGAAGAGAAAGAAAAGTGAAAACCTTATTGTTGTTAGACTATGCATGTCCTTAAGCTTATGATAGTGTGATATTGTTTGGGAATCACTAATTCTTGACTGTTGCATTTTATAGGTTGAGGAGTGGAAATGTTGTTTTCAACTACAGGTACTATAACAACAGGTTGCAGAGGACTGAAGGTAATTATGAGTATTTCTTTTTCATAATTTTTCATGTTGTTTGGACAACCACAGTCAACAAATCCTTGAAGTGTTGAGTATTAGAAACAGACCATAAAGAGGGTGTTTGGCTAAGCTTATAAGCTAGTCAAACCAGCATATAAGCCAAAAATGCTTATATACATGTTTGGTATATCAGCTTAAAAGCAACTTTTGTCAGCTTATAAGCTAATGGAGAAAAAGCAGCAGCAAGCAGTTCACTTTTTGGCTGCTTATAAGCTGTTGGTCAAACTCACCAAAAAGACATATTTACCCTTAAAAATGGCAAGCAAATAGTTTTATCACATTAATTAATGACATGTCCTTTTTAGTCATTTTAAACAACCATTGCTACTTATAAGCACTTATTACCAAACATGTCAGCAGCTTATAAGCACGTTATTATCCAAACACATATTTGCTTGCTTATAAGCAGAAGCTACTTATAAGCACTTAAAAATAAGCTTAGCCAAATGGGCTCAAAATCTGAATATTATGTTTGCTAAAAGAAATACTTCTTCAAGTTGTTTGGACAATTACAATCCTTCATATGTCGAGTACTAGAAAGATTGAAATAAAACTTACGTTTAATAGAAAGACCTGCAGTTGTGCTTTGTTCATTGGTTCAGTTTTTCTGATAAAATGCTTGTTACCTAGGCAGATTTGGCTTCTTCTGGAAGTCGATGGTTTTATCTCTTTTGCCTTTTTGTTACTAGTTCTGGTAGTTTTTAGATATTTTGCATGACATGAAAAGAGTCCAGATGATATCCTACAGGTGCCTAGTTTTCCTTATGTCTTTAGCTGATTTTTAGTGTGGGCTGAACTAACAAAATTTGACAAATCTTGTGTTCCAAACGTGTCAGACGTAAGATATTGAAAACAACTCAAACAAATTTTCTTTTCCCTCATTTTCTGCTTGCTTGAGAACAGGAAGCCTGTTTTTGGAAAATGACTTAAACAGGCCCAATGCTTTTCCTATTCAGTAAATTGCAAAAGCAAGATACTGAAGCAATGTGTATGTAGTACTGTTAATTGCCGATCTTTGTTAAGATACTTATGTTTTTGTGCTCAATGCCTAGAGTCTGGCCTATATTACAATATGATTCCATGATGTTCTTAGCCAAGAGCATGCTGCTAACCATGGTTCTAGTTTTTTAGTTTCTGGCTCTAGGCGGTTTCTCTTGGTGACATTAAGTAGTTCTAGGGCTTTCCTCTCCAAATCCTGCTCCCTGCAACCGCTTACAAATATTTATAGTTTTGCATCTCTTACATGCTCTTCATTCTAGGAGGTAGTAAGCACGATAATAGTACTACCTTCCATCTTGGTGCACTAGAACTTTACAGATGTGGTAAATGGAGTTAGTTTAGAATAATTACTGGCCTTCCCTGGAGACCTCCCACATGCCAATGTAGTGGTGAAGTGTGATTTAATGACTCAGAAAATAGGTGAGATTTGAAGAATGTTAGGAAATCCATATTTCTAAAGCTTCAATCTTTTCATCTTTCTGGTGATGGGCAGTGTTTATCTGTAGCTTTAGCTGGTCTGCATTTGTTGCTTTGACTATAATTATCATCATTGAGACAAGTTCTCACGCCTCTTTTGGTTGAAATGTATGACATGTTAGTTATCGTGGTACTTAGTTTTTGACTCGTTACTTGGTATATGTCATGATCTTGCAGTGACTGAGGACTTCTCATGTCCTTTTTGCTTGGTGAAGTGTGCTAGCTTCAAGGTAACAGTGAGTTTGATTTTTGTCTTACAAACTTCCCTTTCATAGATATAAGCATTGTGATTATATTTATGGATTTGTTCTTACACGTCGAATTCTTATAGGGCCTGAGATGTCACTTGACATCATCTCATGATTTATTCAACTTTGAATTTTGGGTTGGTAATCTTCCAAGATCTCTCTAGTGACATTGTTATTTTTGTTCTCCTGCACCACTAAAAGAATCCTATCTTATTTGGTAGGTAACTGAAGAATATCAAGCAGTAAATGTGTCTGTGAAAACTGACACATGGAGATCTGAGGTAAGGATGTGCTTTTCATATACTTGAAGTTGTCTGTAGAAAAATGATCCTGAATTCTATTATACGAGAATTCATCTATATGTAACTTCAGCATCTATAACAAAATTGTACAAGTGGAATATGTGGTACTATTATTGAATTTACTTATAGAACATGTTTCCTGCCGGAAATTATGTGTTCTATTGATTGCACTCAAAATTGTATTTCGTATTGTGGTTGGAACTGGCCACTCCTGCTAATGTAGATAGTACTTTTTCATGAATAAACTACTTGGTATTGCTGCAAGACCTGGAGGGCTCTGCGATAATTAGATGAATGTGATTAACTTGTCTTTGGTCTTATTTGTTCTGCAGATTGTTGCAGATGGTGTTGATCCAAAGCAACAAACCTTTTTCTTTTGGTAAGTTACTACCTAGTAGTTGATTCCATCATTAAGAAAATTATGCCCCGGTAATGTGAATCCCAGATGAGATACAATGACTCAATATAAACATGTCTGTGCAGTTCTAAGCCACTTAGACGCCAAAAACCAAAGAGCTCCCTTCAAAATGCCAGGCATGTGCATCCACTTTTGCTAGACTTGCCTGTATCACTCAATGAGCTTCCATACAGGACCGAAGGTATTGCTTTTCCTATATTATTGCATTTTCATTAATAACTTATACAAAGGTGAAGAAAGAAAATCTTTCTATGGTTGATGACTTACCAAATTAGTTTGGGACTTTTTCCTAGGATCTACATAAATATTAAGTTAATCCTAGAGATGATTGTATGCTTACCTATTAGAAAAGAATGAAGGAAGACGGTAGAATCTTCATTTCCTTGATGACCAACTGCTCATATGCGTATGATTGTCAAGCATGGGTCCTTCTCCATGTGTCAGTTTTTCCCTACAGCATTGATTTAAAATTACCTGGAATTTGGCTCTGAAGTGTTGAAATTAGTCGGTAACAGTACTTGGAGACTACTTACATAATAAAATCTGTACTGTGACATTCATAACATGGCGTTTGTAATCCATATTGTGACACTTTGTCAAGGCATCAAGGCATTGAGAGGAGAAAGGGTGAACATGTAAAGTTTCTCCTTCCTGAAATTTGGGAAATTTTTTTAATGTTTTGCTGAAACTAATGGCACCTTCACGTACGAGGTCAGAATGTTCAAATCTTAGCTTTGGAGTGTTGGGCATGAATTTACCCTCGAGTTACTGATTGTTGAACCAAGCATTGGATATATTATTTTGTCCTTTGCTTTTCTGAGATCTGGAATTATTTATATGTATTTTAATAGGTAACATGGAATGCGTGGAGCGTGATGCATCCAGCCCCAATATCACGGGGTTTTCATCTGCAACAGGGCAGTCATATGCAGATCCTGAGTGTGTTCAGTCATTACCAGGAAGCAACCTCACACCTCCTGCTATGTTACAGTTTGCAAAGACTAGGAAGTTATCAGTAGAACGCCCAGATCCCAGAAAGTAGGTGAACTGGTTGACTCATTATTTTTCATCAAGTCCTTTGTTAAAAATATTGATATTACTACAGTTGGTTCTCCTATTACTTAAATTTAGACCATTGTCTTTTTGCACTATCCCTTGACTGTGCTAGCTTGTCAGTTGCCTGTCTGACCAGAAGTGATGATAGGCATTTTCCTTCCAAGTACTTAATGAAATTGACTGTGTCGTTTAAAGAGATCTCTTATTTTAAGAAATCTCTTCTCAGGGCCTTAGTTACTGGGCAAGCTTGTGACTGATTAACTTGACTGAGAAAAAGATATTTATAATTGAGTTAACCTTTAATGAATCCCTTCTTTCCTACAGAGCTTTTTCTGCAACATTTTTCTTAGTTTTTGTCTGTGATCATGTTCCATGACTGGAAAGCCTTAAAGCTGTAACTTTATTCATCAGAATCTCACCTAAAACAAGCTGTTTTATGCAAAAGAAAGTTAGTGTTTTTTTTTTCCCCTTTTTAATCATTTCAAACCATATCAAACCATAGGTTTCCGCACACTTGATAGTGCATGTTATCTGAGAAGAGGATACAATTCACAATGTGAAACCGAGGAATCAGTTGCACATTTATTACCCTACTGAGATGTATTTTTGCCCTAACAACCTTTAACAGTAGTGTCAGTAGCAACAGCGTTTAACTGTTGCCTCTGAACCTTTTCGAGACATGTTGAAAGATTTCATTTAGACAATTAACATCCAATTCCTTTTGTCTTTATTCTTTCTGTTCTCTCTCTCTCTCTCTCTCACACACACACACACATTTAGATGAGTTCAGTTTTGACATGAACTTATGAAGTTTTCTTCTCTCTTTTCTGATCCTTCCCCAGTCGTGCACTCCTGCAGAAGCGACAATTCTTCCACTCACATAGAGCTCAGGTGATTATCCATCTCTATTACTTCAATTTGTAATGATGTTAACCCTGTCTCATATGGTTTGCTAGCATTGCATTCACGTGATTTATTGCTTATGAAATTCTGTTGATTATACATGAAGATGGAATTCTGGACCGTGTTAATGTAATTGTCTGACATTATGGTTAAACTGTGAGTGTACTTATGGCTTTGTGCACTTTTTTCTCTTTGTTTTCTTTATATTAGGTGAAATATCACTTTGCCATTCATGGGTTCTAAAGAATCTTGATTTCATGAAGATGCTAAGATGTTAAATTTAGATTTTGAACAAACTTTTGTTGCAGAGTGAAATTTGCCCTTATAAATGTCATGGTAGAAATGACTTAGTCATTTCTACCATGTGTTAAACGATCATCTACCTTGAAAGATAGAAGTCACTTTTGGCCTTGTTGGTTATGTTAGTAGTAGAAATATGGTAATAGAGTTATGGCAATAGAGTTATGGTAATTCTCCATTATGGTAAGCGGAGAAAGAGGAAACTTTGTATGTTATAAATAGGGCCAAATACATATTAGTCATTCTATTCAATTCTAATGTCTTATTTCTTTCAACATGGTATCTAGAGCTAGGTCAAGACATTAGGGTTTCTTTCAAAACACCCACCCACCCACCTTCCCTCACACTCGCAAAATCCACTAGAACACCTTGCACAAAAAAGGAAAAAAAAAAAAACTGCTCATGCTAGGCCACTATTCATGGGGGCATTGTTCACGCGAGCACTGTTCACGCCTTTTTTGTTTAATTTGTCCATGGTTTTGGTTTTTGTTGTCTGCCTCTCTTAAACCCAAAAAAAAAAAAAAAAAGAGAAAGAGAGGGATAGAGGAGTAACGCCCCAACAGGGAAGACGTTATGATAGGTTGTTAGTGTGGTTGTTCCCTTTTTTTCTATACTTTATTAATCGGTCTTCTTGCCTTTCCCCTTTATATTGATTGAGTGTTGATGACTAGTATGGATCCCTCCAACGACACTACTAGTAATTCTACTACCGTTACTGAGTTTGTTACGTCTTTATCGTACCCACATTCAATAGCACCCCCACTATTACTACGACCAAACTTACTAGTCGAAATCACCCCCGTTGGTTTTCTGCCGTTACGTTATGGTTTCGAGGGCAAGACTTGGAAGACCATTTTACTAACGATGTTCCAACTACTTTGTCCGCTGCTAATAAACGGATTTGGGGCCGCATTGATGCACAACTTACCAGTTTACTATTGGAATCCGTTGAACCTGAATTGCATGATATCTTTGGTGAGTTTCTTTCTTGTAAAGCTATATGGACTTTGGCGAAAGAGATGTATACCAGCAATGTTAGTCGCATCTATGATGTCGTCAATGATCTCCACCACATTCAATTGGACGATCGTGGTCCTCAAGTTTATTTTGGTTGATTTCGACGTGCCACGTCTGAGTATAATGATATCTTCCCTACTAATACTGATGTTGCACGAAAACAACGTAAACAATACTTTGTTGTGCTTATGCTTCGTGGCCTTCCTCCTCAGTGCGAGTTTGTTCGATCTCAGATTCTTTCGTGACCAGAGCTACCGTCAATGTCTGAAGTTTATTCGCGCCTTGATCGTGCATCTATTGGGAATCCTGTCCAAAATCTGTCAAACCAATCCGCTTTGCTTGTCCAATCTCAGCCTGGTAGACGTCAAGATAATGCTTCCCGCGGTGGTTGTGGTGGTAATCTTGGAGGAGGGCGATCGGGTAATGCTTCTCGACCACAATGCACCTATTGTAACAAGTTGGGACATATTAAGGACAAATGCTGGGATTTGCACGGTCGATCCTCTAACAGTGCTAATGCCGCCTATGTCAACAATGAAGAATCATCTTCGACAGCTCCGTCACCGCAACAAGCCAACTCCAGTTATCCCACCTTTAACTTGTTTGAAGCAGAGTACAAGCATTATCTTCAGTTGCAAGCTTTGCAGCAAGTTGCCCAACCTTCCACTGCCTCGTTTGTACATGTTTCCCCTATTACAATTTCCTATCTTTCCCAATTCTCATCCAGTGCTAGTAAGTGGATGTTAGACTCTAGTGCTTCAGACCATATGAGCGGTAATCATTCTCTTCTCTCTTCTATTCAACCCCTTTAAGTCTATCTTCCCGGTTAGACTTGCAAATGGTTCTTCCGCTACGGTGTCTGGTATTGGTTTGTCATCTCCCACGTCCTCTATCTCTCTTTTTTCAGTTTTGTACCTTCCTGGTTTCCCTTGCAATTTATTGTATATCAGTCAGTTAACTAAATCATTTAATTGTTCTGTCACTTTTACATATAATTCTGTGGTTATTTAGGATTAGAGAACGCGCGAGCGAATTGGCACAGGGCATGAATCTGGTGGTCTTTACTACCTTGATACTGATTCTTTTACAGCTTTTACAGCCGTTTCCACCCCTGAAGTCATTTGTAGCCGTCTTGGTCATCCCAATCTTTCAAGTCTTAAGCACGTGGTTACTAGTTTGGGTAGTGTTAAGGATATCAACTGTGAGTCTTGTCAGTTAGGTAAACATAGTTGCACATCTTTTGTTAATCATGTCAATAAACGGGCTAATGCACTATTTGAATTTGTTCATTCTGATTTTTGGGGACCTAGTCGTCATGTTTCCAAGTTTGGATACTGTTATTTTATTAGTTTTATTGGTGACTATTCTCGTGTTACTTGGTTATATTTAATGAAAGATCATTCTGAGTTATTTTCCATATTCTCTCTCTTTTGTACTGAAGTGAAAAATCAGTTTAATGCATCTATCTGTATTTTGCGAAGTGACAATGCCAAAGAGTATTTTTCTACGTCTTTTTCTTCTTTTCTTCCAAATAGTGGCATTATACATCAATCTTCTTGCGCTTACATCCCTCAGCAAAATGGGGTTGCTGAGCGTAAGAATAAGCACCTAATTGAGACTGCTCGTACCCTTCTCATTCATATGAATGTTCCTTTTCGTTTTTGGAACGATGTTGTTCTCATTGCTTGTTATCTTATCAATTGCATGCCTTCCTCTATTTTTCAAAATCAAATACCGTTTTCTGTTCTTTTTCCCCATCAATCTATTTATTTGTTACCACTTAAGGTATTTGGGTGTGTTTGTTTTGTTCATATATTGACTCCTGGGTTTGATAAATTGGGTCCATATGCCACAAGTGTGTTTTCCTTTGATATGCTCGTCATTAAAAAGGCTACCATCTCCTGAGTTGAATAAGTTCTTTTGTTGTGTTGATGTCACTTTTTTTGGGTCTCTACCCTTCTTTTTTTCTGCGTCCTATTCCTCTACATCAGTAGTTGATGATCTTCCACTTCTTGTGCCTCTCTTTAGTGCTCCGTTGGATGTCCCGCCTTCACCTGTGCCACCATCCCCTAATCCTGCCTGTCACGCTTGGATCGTCCGGACCTCAAGACTTATCATCGACGTAATCGCCCACATGTTGCTGCTCCTGTGCCACCGGCTTCTCCCTCTTTGGATCCTTTGCCTCCTCCGCCCTCCGACTTGGATGTTCCAATTGCACTTCGTAAAGGCATTCGCTTTTGTACCACTAAAAATCCGATATCTAATTTCATTTGCTATCATTCTCTGTCACCCTCGTATCAGTCGTTTGTTGTTTCCCTTTCATCTATGTCTGTCCCGTCTAATGTAACAGAGGTGTTTGGTCATCCGGGTTGGCATGTTGCAATGGTGGAAATGATGTCGGCTTTACAAACTAATGATGCATGGGATTTGGTAGATCTACCTCTTGGGAAGACCGTTGTTGGTTGTCGTTGGGTTTGTACCGTAAAGTGTTCTCTTGATGGAACTGTGGATCGCTTGAAGGCTTGCCTAGTCGCAAAACGATACACAAAGGTTTATGGTGTTGATTATGATGATATCTTTTCCCCTGTTGCTAAGATGCTTTCGGTTCGTATTATTCTTGCTCTTGCAGCTATGTTTGACTGGCCACTTCATCAACTTGACATTAAAAATGCTTTCCTTAATGGTTCACTTGAAGAAGAAGTATACATGGAGCAACCATCAGGGTTTGTTGTTCAGGGGGAATCCGGTAAGGTATGTCGGTAGAAATCATTGTATGGTCTTAAACAATCACCTCGAGCATGGTTTAGCCGATCCAGTGAGGTTGTCATCAAGTTTGGATTATCAAGATGTGGGGTCGATCATTCGGTCTTTTATCGACATACCTCCGCTGGGAAACGTTTGTTACTAATTGTTTATGGTGACAATATTATCATAATAGGGGATGATCTTACAGGTATATGTGATTTGAAGGTATGTTTACATAAGCACTTTCAAACAAAAGACTTGGGATCATTGCACTATTTTCTTGGAATTGAAGTTGCCCGTTCAGATCAAGGTATTTTTATTTCTCAACATAAATATGCGCTTGATATTTTGACAGAAGCAGGAATGCTTGGGTGCAAACCTTGTGAGTCACCAATGGACTCAAATGTCGAACTTCTACAAAATGAGGGGGAGCCATTAAAAGATCCAGGAAGATACAGAAGGTTTGCAGGCAAGCTCAATTATCTTACTGTAACTCGCCTAAATATTTCCTTTGCAGTGAGCGTGGTCAGTCAATTCTTGGATTCGCCACGGAAAAGTCATTGGGATGCTATCATTCGTATACTACAGTACATTAAGAGTGCTCCAGGGAAATGGCTGTTATATAAAAAGAGAGGAGGAGGCATGAGCATTGTTGGCTATTCTGACGTAGATTGGGCAGGATGTCCGGATGATAAGCGGTCCACCTCTGGCTATTGTGTGTTCGTTGGCGGAAATCTCATCTCTTGAAAAAGTAAGAAACAATCAGTCGTAGCCCGCTTAAGTGCAGAATCTGAATATAGAGCTATGGCATTAACGGTGTGTGAGTTAATTTGGGTGAAACATTTGCTGAAGGAACTTAGGGAAGATTGCTCTCAGCCTATGAAGTTAATATGTGATAACCAAGCAGCAATGCATATTGCAACCAATCCCGTCTTTCATGAAAGGACCAAGCACATTGAAGTCGATTGTTACTTTGTAAGAAGTAAAGTGTTAGCTAAGGAGATTGTTACGTTACATGTCAATTCAAATGATCAGTTAACAGATCTCTTTACTAAATCCTTAAGGGGTTCTCGTGTAGAGTACATTTGTAACAAGTTGGGCACGCATGATATTTATGCTCCACCTTGAGGGGGAGTGTTAGTAGTAGAAATATGGTAATAGAGTTATGATAATTATCCATTATAGTAAGTGGAGAAATAAGAAACTTTGTATGTTATAAATAGGATCAAATACACATATGTATTAAGTCATTCTCTTCAATGCTAATGTCTTATTTCTTTCAACAGGTTACAAAGATAGTAGGCAAGGAAAGTGATCAAATTATGAGTCAAATTAAGGATTGTAGTCCTCAGATTATGAGTAACAACAATATGAGGACTACAATTCCTTTCTTGCTAACCAAATGAGATCTGCATGAGATTTAGATTGCATAGAAGGGGATTACATTAGAAATCATTCTTCAAATGGAAGATAAAATATATTCTTTGACATTGCTGTTCGGATATGATAAATACATATATGAGAATATAAGCTGGAAAGTTTCTCATAAAATTTCTAAGCCTTGAGAACCTGATAAACCTCATTCTCTTATATATGTGTAAATTCCACATGCATGACCTTTTTAAGGGGAAGAGTATCACAGTTTGGTTTCGGTATCTTGTGAGAAGGCAGCTTTATAGTGTATGATATTTCTTCTCCTTCTCTGTGGTTCATGTCATTCAATCTCAAAACGTGTGGTCGTAATTGCATATATAGATGAATGAGCTAGGCATTCTTTTTCTCTTTCATCCATGCTTGATAGCTGGTGTGAAGTTGCTTGACGAGTGTTGAAGTATATAAAGATTCCTAATTTATCTGGAAGAAGGGACTTAATAGAATGTAATAGTAGAAGGCAAAAATTCTGTCAAGCGTAATGAAAAAACTCAGAACAATACTCATGGAAGAGATAATCTCAACCATGAAGACCACCATATGTCATCTTATCCTTCCATCAGTTCAAGCTATACCCATCTTCTAACTATAGTAGCCAGGTTTATTGATTTCTTGCCACTTCCTCACACTGTCAGAGTTGCAAAAGATAAGCATCTCTGTTGGTATGTCATTTAGAAAGCATGGATAGGTGGACCTGGAGTCATGTCTTGTCGATGGGCTTGCGGAGGTTGGCACAGTGTGTGGCAATTGGTCTAGAGAAAGGTTGGTTTACAGTGATGGGGATTCCTTGGTGTATGGGGCTATCAGCAAGTGCTGAAAGCACTTGTGGTTTTTTGCGATGGAACACATTGCACTCGAAGCAAAAAAGCAGCTAGGACTGGTTTGAGACTTGGAAGTGTTGGTTGGACTCCCATGAGGCTTCTGGTGAAGAAAGAGTTTTGTCAATATTTGCAGGTTCCCTAAGTTCTGTTGACACAACAGCTATAATTTTTTAGTATAAGAATCTAGCTGCTGGATTGGAGTGGCCTTATCCGTCTCCATGAAACAGAGGAATGAAACTCTTGGTATTATATCTCTGGCTGCACTCTAGCAGTGCGATTGGTATATGAATTGCCAGCATAAGAGATAGTTGGTGATTGCATGAATACACTTCATAGATTGGCTGGTCAAAAGTTCTTATCATCTCCGATGGCAGCAAAATATGGCATGTCAACTGTGAACCATTTAGACCAACTGTAGCTTACATGGGAATGTTGTATTTTAACTAAATTTACCATATGCCATGCTAAGGTTAGGATGTACAAAGTGTAATAACTGATATTCTGAAGCAATGGCTTCATGTTGAGCTTTGGTCTGCACCATTTGAGTGAAGTTGTTAGAACATGTTGGCGATGTAGCAGATCCAGTAACACCCATGGTAACAAACTTAACTTATGCCTTTCCACAGACAGGTTAAAAGGGTGTAGTAGAGATGTAGAAGAATCGGAATACAAGAACTAGGTCTACTGCATTTTGGTCTGCTGCATACTTTTATCTTCTATGTTATTCTTTTCTCCATTCCTGAAATTTACCGTTAAACCCCTATTCAGCCTTTCGGGCCACTGGGATTCATTTGGGGTGGAAAACAGAAGATGTCTAATTTGGGCATGCCCTAAAGGTGTTGACTTAGACTGTTGTTGTATAAACCCTTTCCTTTGCTATTTTTCTAGTTCTTGAAACTGCTTTATGTAAACATTGAAGTGAACTTACTTTATTCAAGGTAGTATCTAGAAGTTCATGCACTTGAATGATGATGCATTTTTAATGTTTCAGCCAATGGCATTGGAGCAACTCTTATCCGATCAAGATAGTGAGGATGAAGTTGATGATGACGTGGCTGACCTTGAAGATCGAAGGGTATGTTAGTGATCCTTATTTCAGCATCTGTGTGGCATGTACAAAATTCTAGATGTGTATGTTAGTGATCCTTATTTCAGCATCTATGTGTGGCATGTACAAAATTCTAGATGTGTATGTTTTGCATCTCCGCTGAATAATTTTGTTCATGGAAATGCAACGTGCGATTCAAGCTTAGCTTTGTGAACCATGATAAAGTAGCTTCATGATAGCTTGAGTGATTAGTTCCTCCAAGGATCTGGCGACTGGATAAAATAGCACTCAGCTTTACTGAGGAAACACTTCGATTGGAAAGTGTTCATGCCAGGCATTTATATATATGCTTTACAGCGTTTCTCTCTTTGTTAATATGCCTGCTTTATTTTGGTCTTTGGTTGTCATCATAATTTCTTTGTAGCTCAGAAAAGGCAATTGGAGAATGTTGATGTGCCCAGAAGATGGAGAGTGAATTTCAAGTGTTCAGTGCAATTTCCTTATAACCACTTTAACACGAGAAGTCCATTCCAGAATATGCATATAACACCTACAATGGCATGTAGGTGTATACTACTTTATATGAGAACTACATACCAGAATATGCATAGAACATCTCCTTCATATTGTATGCTATCCACACTATGACACTACCCCTATTTTATTTTTATTTCTTTGAAGATCACATAATGATTCGAGTTTGGATACAGAACGCTGTAGTTTTCTTTATCTTTCTTGCTAATTTTTGCCGACGTTGTGTTCCCTCATTTTACATAGATGTTTGTTACTAGGCAAACATTAAAATTATGAGAGCAGACTTTAGTAGATTATAGAACTTAAACTTCAAGGAATATATCTATGTCAAACCAGTTTGACAGTGATACAGTGTACACTCTTCCAGGCATGTCCTACACCTCTTGGCATTTATAATTCTGCTCCTTTCTCTCTCGGCAATGTCCCAACAATAACCCTTGTTTGTAAATCAGAACTTCATCTCTCCAAGCCGGAGATAATTGCAAGCTGGGAATTCCCCAAAATTGAAATTCTCCTGGAAATCTTGATAGAGTTCTTTTTTGGGGAAAGAAGGATTACTGCAGTTGCATATGTGATACTATTGTTTACTTGCATGGGAGGCATAGAGTGATAAACATGCTTGTTTCATCTCGGATTTATGGTTTTTGAGTTTGTCTTGGATGTAACAAAAATTAATTGACAAATGAAGTTTCAATTAATATGTGAATATGCTGCAGATGCTTGATGACTTTGTTGATGTTACCAAAGATGAGAAACAAATGATGCATCTGTGGAATTCATTTGTAAGAAAGCAAAGGTCAGATTTCAGGCTCTGTGTCCTCTTTGTTCTCAGCAATGTCCCCTTCTCTTGTTGTGCTTATTAACGTTCTTTTAGTCAACTGACATGCAACAAAATCCTGCATGTATCATTTGCTTTACATGTGAAAGTTGCATTGTTGGTGCTTCAAATATTTCGCTTGCTTGTATTTTGACGTGTTTGGAGGAAAAACACCTATTTTCATGCCTTGTAATGCAAAACACCTTTGTAGTGCATTGCCCAGGTAACAAAATTTACGTTCTTTGGGAAAATGATTAGCTGTCACTTATATTAGGAGGGTTCGACAGAGACAAATTATTGAGTATTTATTTATACCATAGGCAATTTATGAAACTTTTGCCATTCTGAACCGTGCATTTGTATCTTTGAATTCACCCGTCCTAAAGTTGTCTTTGATCGTGATCAGAGTGCTGGCAGATGGTCATATCCCTTGGGCTTGCGAGGCTTTTACCAAGTTGCATGGACAAGATTTTGTTCAAGCACCAGCCTTGCTATGGTAAGATTTTCTCTTATTACAAATTACTTGCAGGATGATCTGATTGCATTGTTATGTAATCTGTAATTTGTATCTCCATGTTAGTGTTGTTTTAGCCTAAACGATTTCCTGAAAACCCCCTTCCCCAAAATGAAAAAGGAAAAGAAAAAAAGAAGCTAAAGGGAAGGATGGGATGTAAAAAAAGAAGGAAAGAGAAAGTTGACTCAAAATTTATTCTGGTGGCAATATTATTTCCTGATGCATTCCCTTTGAGTATTTCTTTAATTCTGAGCCAAGAAACTTATACAAACTCATTAACATCGATGAGTTTTATGTTGCTGCATCTGCCTCTGGTGAGAATCTTGCTTATCGTAGTTGTGACGATGGGTCACCGTAATCCGATGGTTAGGATTTAGTAAGATCATTATAGAACAATGAGTGAACATTATGCCATTGTTGATAAATAGTTAAAAGTGATTGAACCATACACGATTTTGATTGCCAATCTTTCTATATTTTCACTCTATGTTAAATTGAAATATGTGTCTAATTTCTATTTTTCTAAATTTTCACCATGCCTCTTATTTATATGTATAAGATTGTAATCCACATACCCATGGCAGGTGTTGGAGGTTGTTTATGATCAAACTGTGGAATCATGGTCTCCTTGATGCCCGTACTATGAACACTTGTAATGTAATACTTGAACAGTATCGAAACCAAGATGGTGATCCAATGAAAAGCTGATAATGGATAAGTTGCTGTTCATTTTAGTTTCTTATTTGTAGCTAATTTTTACTAGTTGTAACATTTCTAGTCTGTAACTACAAATTTTCATTTGCTTATGCGGGAAAAAATACCTGCAAATTCGAATTCTTTTATATATTATTTTTAAAACATATCCCATTTGTGTCGACTCTAATTCCTTCTAAAAAATCTAACCTTTCACTCCAGGACTATCTACTTCATGCCATGTTGAATTATATATTTGACTTTGGTACCCCACAAAAAAATCCTATTTACATATATCATATCCTAAAAGATTTACTTTTACTTTGAAAAATCAGAATATTTTGAAAAGAATATAATATTTTCTGTCTATTACTAAATAATTTTAGAGAAATTGTTTTGGGAGAAAAAGTAAATCACATTTAAATTTTGAGGCTAATTAGAAATGATTAATCTTTTTTTTTTCTATGAGTTTTAATTCATTTCGATATATTAACAGTTAAAAAGTCGTGGTGGTTTTTTCTTTTTTTTTGGGGGGTGTGTGTGTTTGTTAAATTTTAAATCTGTTAGTTGAAAATTTATTTTCGACAAAATTAAGACATTTTCAATGTGATGGTGTCCCAGAATTGACAAACGGAGCTTTAAACATCGGATTTCTTGTCAAGTGTCAACAAACTCCAGAGCAAAATAGAATCGTTGAAAGAAAAATAAGGTGTATAACAGAAATGGGCACCACATTATTAGTTCATTCGTCAATGCCTAAACGTTGTTGGCTTGAAGCCTTTTCTGCTGCCCTTTTACGAGTTTTTGGTTGTTCTTACCCTAATATAGGGGCTTAAAAACAAGATAAACTGAATTCAAAGTGAATTGCGTATGTTTTTATTGGTTATTCTGGGCTATAGGTGTCTTGATTCAATTACAAACCGCACTTACATTTCTCCTCATGTATAATTTGATGAGTCATACATTTCCTTCTAGAAATATGTCCTTCTCAGTGTCGAGTTTGTCTCCTATTCAGTCCCCAAAAAACGTCTTAGTCCAAGTAGTGCCAGTTCTTGTGTGGACTCACTCCTTCCCAGCCATTAACTTAATTTCAACCACAACACAAAAGTCTCGTCAGATAATTCTCAAAATTTTACCAATTCTAATCTCTTCTCAAACTGATTCGAGTCGTACAGAATTGTGCCCAAATCATTCACCACATATCACCGCACAACCTCAAAATAATCCTTCACCTGATGAGAAAAAACTGCGGAAAAAAAAAAAGAAGGAAAAAAAGAAAAAAACCTCAAAATAATCCTAAGTTCTCTAATACTGAACCGCACTTATCACACTCCGCAGTGTCTTCAGGCCCGTTTGGATTGATTTTTTTCAAAATAGTTTTTTTTAACAACTTTTGAAAAATAGTCAAATCAAATAATTATTACAAATTTAATGTAATTTTTTTTAAAAAAAAATATTTTTTCCTTAAAAAAAAAAACCAATCCAAACAGGTTCTTCGTCTTCTAGTTCCGCTCGACCACCAAATTCTGACCGTGTTTAAAAACTCCAAGTCACCTATTACACTTCTACTCCATTTCAAACTCTTTCCTCCTTATCTGCTCAATGCCACTAGCTTACACGTTTCTCCAATTATTCATGATAAACTCCAAGTCTCAGCTGCTACTTCTCAGCAAAAAAAAATCTCTCTTTCCCTCCCATGCATGAATGACCCAACAACCACTCTCAAAACCCCTCTCCAATATTCAGTCTAGAATGGAAGCAGCTGGTGTCATATCACAATTGCCCGAAAGCTTCACTGATTATTATACATTCACAGACGATTTGAAGGCACTAGAGAGGTTCTTCGAATTTATCAGAAGGATTTTTACTCAGATGCCAGGAGCAGAAAATCTGCATTGCGCAATTGACTCTGCCTCCGGTGATAATGAATAATGGGTTGGTATTGCTGCCCAAAACGGTGTAAGCAGACTTAAATTCTATTCCCCCGGTGAATATTTCCAATGGCCAATTGCTGTGCCTCATTTGATATTCGAAGCCAAAACACTAAAAGAACTAATTTTTCGTGGTGCAAACTTGGTGTTGACGAAGCGGGTTGGTGACGAGGTAATGTTTCATCATCTCGAAAAATTAACTTTTTCCTCGATTTACGACGACATGTTCCAGTGCAATTATCACGAGTACGCGTATTAATTACCTGTGGAGGGTTGAAAAGAATAAAGGTAACCAACCATTATAATCTCAAGGGATTCACTCTTTTGGCTTGGTAGGATTGGTTTGTTCTCAAGATTGTATCTTCAATATTTAGATTGCAACCTCTGATATATTCATAGTACTCTAGACTTGTACAAAACTGAAAACTTGAAATATTTATCATTGTTTGGCATTCTTCTCTTGGAAATATCTCTGCACAAATATCCTCGAGTTGAGGAGCTGAGTTTAGTTTTTTGCCCAGGACTAGATTTCATTAGGCCTATGCTTCCATCCTCAGTGCAGAATTGACAATGTAAGATCACAGTTTGCAAATTGTCCCCCGGAGCAAGTTGTCGAAATTGAGGATTTGCAGTTAACTTTGTGATTTACAAAACCAATGGGACATTCAAATTTTCTTGATGATTTGTTCATGACTTTTCATTCCAAGGCCTATCACAATGGAATGATATGATCAAGTCCTCGGGTTTGTCCACAAGTATTTGATGGAAAGAAGAAATCAAGACCGCATCACTTGTCGTGGCACCAAAAGACTTGCAGGAAGCGAGATTCGAAACCTATGACGAAACCAAACATGAGTGGCAGTCAAGCTACGGGAAGAATATGCTTGAGGCACCGTGGCGCTGGAAGAGAGCTCGCTTTAGGTTAGAATGGTAACTATGTCTTACATAAGTCTGGAAGCTTAAGTTGTTGAAGACTTTTTTGGTTTATGATTCTGCAAATTGGTTTACTACATGAGTGAATTCATACAATGCATCTCTATTCTTCAAAATTGTTTGTTTTGAGAAGAACCGACAACATATTCCCTATGATTAGGCAAGACTACATGTTACTCTTAAAATATTATAATTAATTCATGGTCTCCCAACAATGCTATATTTAAAATGTGCACCTTGGGTTTGACATTCATGTATACCCCAGCATCTGACACCCCTTGTTTTGGTTTCTTGTTGACATTTTGCTTTAATTTTTTTTTTTTCCGGGGTAACCAAAGTCAAATATAATTCACCATGGCATGAAGTAAAATAATCCTTACAGACATAATTATTGAGTTATATTATGGTAGAATTTACTCTGATTTATTCGCAAAATTACACCTTCTAATGTTTCATATATCCCAAAAAAAGCAAGATACAGGAGGAGGGGAAACTCTTCTCAAATCTAATCTCAAAAGAGATATACTGAGAACTGGAAACGAAGAAAGGCGACTAGCTAACATAATCGGACTTTCAAGTTACTAACAATACTATATGTTCCTTCATGGGTTATCTTTCTTCCTTTAATCTTTTCTCGTGTTCACATTTGCTTGATAAATAAACCCAAGCAAGCCTTATTTTACTAGACAAGATCAATCTTATGAATCTCGTGACCTTGCACTTTTTTTTTTTTTTTTGGGGGCTAAATTAGCAAGTACATTGATTGAAACTAAACCTGCCAACAGTGCAAACATCAAACAGCAACCACCGTTGCACAATTAGTCCAAAATGCTATGGTCAATAACCTTGCTCATTTTTTGTTGAAATCATCCCCTCTATAAGTTCCAACCTTAAATACAATGCAAAAAAGAAGAAAAAAGAAAAAAATAAATAGTCACAGAGTGAAAAATTAGATTCCTTAGAAGGAACTAGAGTCTGGCACAAAGGGGACATGTTTCAAAAATAATATTTAGAAGAATTTGAATTTGCAAGGTTTTTTCCTACATAAACAAATGAGAATTTGTAGTTAGAGACTAGAAGTGTTACAATAGGTAACGAGTAGCAAAACAAACAACTTCCTAACAGCCTGCAAGCAGTAGGAAGCCTATCCAAAGTAACAAGCCAAGTGATTTCTTCTTCAAAGATTTGACTTTGCAGACACACTCAAAAAGTCCCCATAAAAGTCCCATGCATGTAACAACATATATAGATGGTATTACAAAAGCTCAATCCAATTTCATTTCATTTCTCTGAAAACTCTAAAGATCTCTTTTCTTTCTTGAAAACACTCTGCGAAATCCAATCCTTCCATTTCATTTCGCCAAAAACTCTAAATACCTCTTCTTCTTCCTGAAAGCACTTTGCAAATTCTCTCTTCTCTTCTCTTCTGCAGATTTTCTTCTCTTCTCTTTCAAATAATCTGCAGGACACTTTTGTTCTTTTCTTGGCAGAAACACTCTGCAGATTTTCTCATCTTCTCTTTCAAAAAATCTGCAGAACACTTTCGTTCTTTTCTTGGCTTTCTTGTATGTCTTTCTCATAACACTACCGTTAGATTTTCTTTTCTCTTCTCTGTCAGCAAAATCTAGAAAACACTTGTTTCCTTGGCATTGATTTTCTTGTTTGTCTTTCTTAGAACAATTTCATTGGTATTCATTTTCTTCTCCATCTTAGTAATCAATCTTGGACTTCATGGCAAACTTTGATCAAATTTGTGATGACTTTTGGATGTTTCAGTACAAAATCTACCCATGCCCGGAGGGGGTTGTCCATGATCACATTACATGTGCTTTTTACCATGCCGGGGATGTGGATCGCCGCCAGACACCCCTATCAATACTGCTATAATGGCATCCATTGCCCAAGTTTCAGGCATTATTGGAGGGGCGATGACTGCAATCTTTCTCACGGGTCATTTGAATCTTTGTCGCATCCCGACATGTTCCACACGCACCTTTGCGACAGAGGATCACCATGCCACGCAAGGAGACACCGTGTATGCTACATGCTCACAGCCCACAAGAACTCCGGCCTTGTCAACCTCTAGGAAACGCCAATTGGTGGTTGCTGCCGCCTCCGTTGCCATTGATGCCGCCGCCCAGGCCACAACATTACCAGAGGCCGGCGTCACCTCCGCTGCCACAACCCAGGCTACATTACCAGAGGCCGGCGCCGGCTCTGTTGCCCAGCCTAGGCTACAACGTTACCAGTGGTCGGCGCCAAGTTGGTGCCGTCTCAGCTGCAACTTATGTCATCGCCACCCAGGCTACAACGTTACCAGCTATGAAACGTTGACACTCTTTGGAGTGTTGCATGTCCGTATCCGACGTTCTCTGACACGTGTCGAATAATTTTGGCTATTTTTATTTCTCTACATCTGTCGGCACTCCTTAACACTTTCCCCACACATATTTATTGAATATAAAACAATGTTTTAGTCTTTCTTGAATAATAACTAAAGTAATAAATTTTGCATTTCTGGTGCAAACGTAGGTCTATAACTTAGAGGTAAAAAAATTAAGGTATTTTTTAGAAATATAATATATGACTTTTTAAATACATTTGTTATAGAATATTATTAGATATAATTTTACAATATTTTAATTATCATATTTAAAATAATAAATAGTTAATATTTATGCTAATGTGTTTAAGTCTCTATTTTATCTTACATTTGGATTATTTCTATCTTCTTTTTGCTTTTGTAATCTCTATATATAGTTTGTTTAGAATAGTCTTATCTGAAATTTGAAATCTGATAAGCATTTTATCTGATAAGTATCTTATAAGAAATAAGTGTTTGATATAATAAGACTTTTGGTTTGTAAGCTGAAATGTTGTTATAAGTTACTTTGATAATAATGTTATCAATTTTGAGTCATGGTATTTTAATTTTATAATTAATAATATAAAATATAAATATTAATTAATTTTTATTTTTGTTTTAAAAATTTTAAATTTTTGAAATTTGAATTTTTAATATTTAAATTTTAACATTTTTAATTTTTTAGTTTTAATTTTTTTATTTTTTTTACATTTAAATTTTATTGTAAATTGTTTAAATATTTAATTTTTAATATACAATATTTATTTTTAGATTTTAAATTTTTATTTTAAATTTATTTAATTTTTAATTTTTAAATTTTTATTTTTAATTATTTTCTAACTGATAAGATATAATCATCCTAAATTCAACTTATTTTTTATAACTATAAATAAGACATCTTATGAAAAATATGTTATAAGTGTCTTATAATAAACTGATAACAAACAATCTTTTTCACATAAGTTGTCAAATAAGATAAGTATTTTATAATAAGATCTAAACAACACAGGAATAAAATTTTATCCTTCAAAATTTATCTAATTTCAAATTGTTACTTTGTTCAATAATAGGCAACGGGTGAATATATCTAGTTTATAATAAAAAGTTTATTCACTATATATAATAAATTTAAATATATGTTATGAAATGCCAACTTGTCATAAGCGTCGTGTCATATGTCTGTATATCGAGATTGTGTTTTATAGATTACCTCACCTCTGCTGCCATTGATGCCACTCTCACCAAGGCCACTACATTACCAAAGGTCAGTGCCTCCTCCACTGCCACTGTTACTGATGCGGCCCAACCAGATGTCGGGACAGCTTCAAGATCAAGACATCACAGACAACATAAACGAAAGATTTGAATATTTGGCCAATGAAAATGAAGTTTTAGCAGCGCTGCCTCCTTTGCCACTGATGTCGCTGCCACCCAATCCATTACATTACCAAATGTTGGCGCCGCCCCTCTTGCAACTCATATTGCCGTCACCGCCCAAGCCATTATATCACCAAATGCCCGCACCATCTCCGCTGCCACTATGACACTGTCGCCCAACCAGATGCTGGCACAACTCAATAAGCAGACATCCCAAAATAGAATAGAATATCTGCTCAATCAAGATGAAATTTAGAAGTTTAATTGTAAGTACATGCGTTTGACCAAAGAAAAAAAAATCGTTGGTATGTGTCTTTTTAGTTTTAAAAACTTGTTGACTAATTTTTCAGCCAAATCGTTTCAAAAAATGTAAAATATGTTCCCACATGAAAAAAATGTAATAAAACTTAGATTTTTGCCCGTACTTTTTTAGTTTAATTTCGTTAATATACAACTAGTGTGTCTTGTACTTTTTCTCCAATTGTATGTTTGACATTGTTACGCATGTCCGGTGGCTGACTTTTTTTAAAAATAACACAATTTAAATAATTAATTTTAAAAATCGCATTGTTTTTTGTTCGGTTTCAAAACTAGCACTTTCGGTTTTTCAATAAACGAAATCGGGTATTCAAAAAATAAAAACGTGCAAAATACACGACGTATCGTAACGGATGATAATTTGGCTTTTGAATAGCCGATTTCGGCTATTCAAAAGTCGAAAAATCTGATGCAACGGCACAATTTTTGATTTGTCTCGATTTTTGTGCTTTCAGTTATTGAATAGCCGATTTCAGCTATTCAATAACCGATCGTTTTGCTATCAATAACCGAAGTTAGCTTTTCAAAACTAGGAATCTGCCAGGTTGCCAGGGGAATATGTGCTGCACGATTTTTCGGCTATTCAAAAGCCGAAAAATGGTGAAATTTATTTTGTACATTTTCGTTTTTTGAATACCCGTTTTCGTTTATTGAATAACCGAAAGTGCTATTTTTGAAACCCAACTAAAAACAAGGTTATTTTTTAAATTAATTATTTAAATTGTGTTATTTGTAAAAAAAATTCCTCCGGTGGCCACCTTTGAATATTGATGTTGTTTGTTTTAGAGGGAGTTTGGTTTGCTTATTTTAGGTGCTTTTAAACATTTAAAAAAATACCATCTCACATATTTTTTATTATTTTGGTATTTATAAGTACTAAATAAGCCAAGCCAAACGTCCTCTTAGCTCAATGACCATTAGAAAAGGAAAAAGAAATCTTATTGCATTTTGGGAAAAAAAAAAAAAAACAGATAGACACATAAGTATGTAGAATATAAAAAATAAGAAAAGAAAAATTATGTTCAGGCAATGCACACGTGACAAAGGTTTTTTGCTTTTTTGGGTCAAGATGACAATGTTAATTGGCAAAAGAGTTGGAGAAAAAGAAGGTGCAGTTGATATAATTTAAAAAGTTAGTTATTGAAAAAGTTTTTTTTTTTAATCGAAAAAACCCAATTTAAACAAGTTCGAAGAAGTACCAACAAATTATTCTCCGGGACTTGCTTGCTAATAATTTGGTAAATACTTTGTCCATGATCAAAATTCATTACCATCGTTATATACATTCATTGTGGAAACTATAAAAGAATGTATAATAGATGTAAGATAGACTTAAGATCAGTTCGAATATCTTGTTCCAAAGTTTTGTACGCTGAATTGCCTAATCCTCGACGTTTACATTCAGTTGCACCTGACCCCCAAAAATATGCATCCGTTCTCCAATGTTGCATAACCAGAAAGGCAATCAAGCCTGGAAAGCAACTCCACGCTCAGTTATACCAAAAGGGTCTAAGCCAAAACACCATTTTAGCAACAAAACTCGTCAATTTGTATTCTGTGTGCGACTGTTTGACGGCTGCGCACAATCTGTTCGACAGAATTCCCAAACGAAATGTTTTCCTGTGGAACGTCTTGATTCGGGGATATGCGTGGAATGGACCTTATGAAGTTGCAGTATCTTTGTACTATCAAATGTTTGATCATGGTCTGGTGCCTGACAATTTCACGTTTCCCTTCGTGCTCAAGGCTTGTGCTGCGTTGTCAGCCATCAATGTGGGACGGGATGTTCATGATCAGGTGGTGAAGACCGAGTGGGAGACGGATGTGTTTGTTGGCGCTGCGTTGATTGATATGTACGCGAAATGTGGTTGTGTGGATGATTCACGACGAGTATTTGATAAGATTGTGGAAAGGGATGTTGTGTTGTGGAACTCTATGCTTGCTGCTTACTCCCAAAATGGGCGTCCAGAGGAATGTTTAGGGCTTTGTGGCGAAATGGCATTAGTGGGTGTTAGACCTACTGAGGCAACATTGGTGACCGCTATTTCAGGTGCTGCTGATATTGCAGGGCTCTCACAAGGCAAGGAGCTCCACGGGTATGGCTGGAGATATGGGTTTGAATCAAATGATAAGGTGAAGACTGCACTTGTGGATATGTATGCAAAGTGTGGTTCTGTCAAGGTAGCTAGGAACTTGTTTGAGATGTTGGTGGAGAAGAAAGTTGTTTCTTGGAATGCTATGATCACAGGATGTGCTATGCATAATTATGCTAATGAAGCGCTTGAATTGTTTGAAAGAATGGTTGAAGAAGCTAAGCCAGATCATATAACTTTTGTAGGAGTGCTATCGGCTTGTAACCATGGAGGGAAGTTGGATGCAGGGCGGATGTATTTTGATTCAATGATAAGGGATTATCATATTGAACCAACAGTTCAGCATTACTCGTGCATGATTGACCTACTTGGCCATTGTGGTCAATTGGATGAGGCTTATGATCTTATAATGAAAATGAAAGCGATCCCGGATTCCGGTGTCTGGGGTGCATTACTTAACTCGTGTAAGATACATGGTAATGTGGAGTTGGCAGAATTGGCCTTGGAGAGGTTAGTTGAGCTTGAGCCTGATGAAGTAGGCAATTATGTGATATTATCAAATATCTATGCTCGAGCTGGGATGTGGGAAGGTGTCGCAAAGCTGAGAAAACTAATTACAGATAGGGGACTCAAGAAAACAATTGCTTCTAGTTGGATTCAACTGAAAAATAATGTCCACGCGTTTGTGTCTGGAGATACATCTCATCCTATGTCTGATAAGATATATGCAGAACTAGAAAGGGTGGGGAGTTTAATGGCCCA
This sequence comes from Cordia subcordata, assembly GCA_028554755.1. Taxonomy (NCBI): domain Eukaryota; kingdom Viridiplantae; phylum Streptophyta; class Magnoliopsida; order Boraginales; family Cordiaceae; genus Cordia; species Cordia subcordata. The sequence continues at coordinate 2,288,160 of JAPTOF010000006.1, read as the reverse complement.
GGCTGGCTATGTTCCAAATACTACACCTGTTTTCCATGACGTTGAGGATGATGAGAAGACCAGACTCGTGTCTGCTCATAGTGAGAGGTTGGCAATTGCATTTGGGCTCATTAGTACACCTCCTGGCACCAAACTCTTAATAACCAAGAACCTCCGCATTTGTGAAGACTGCCATGTTGCTATCAAGTTCATCTCAAAAGTCACACAAAGGGTAATTACAGTTAGAGATGTCAATCGATATCATCATTTTCAAGATGGCGTGTGTTCTTGTCGTGATTATTGGTGAAAAGTATAGGCAGCATGGTTTTGTTTTAGAAATCAATTGCTCTAAAACTCTGAGAATTTGGGTGTCATTGGTAACTCAAATGAATGCAAAACCTTTCCCTCGTTGACAAGATATTTCGTCAATATTTGAAAGATACCGATACCCAGAAACTGGCGAGTTATATTATGCTGTTGTCCAATGCTTGACGGATTATTCACCTGCAATGGAGACCAATTACTATTGCCACAAGTATAAGGATAGTGGATTTGAGCAACCTGCTGAATTGTACAGGCTCAAGTATGAGATGGTTCATGCTCTACTTCAAAACAAAGTCTATCTGGTTAATCATGTGTTTGCAGAAGGATGTTGCAGGTGATGTGTTGGCTTCTCTTGGGTTAAGCAGCAAACTGTTTCATGGTTCAAATCTTCCAAGGGAGTGGAAAGGATGTACTGCTATCCTTGCAGGATAGAAGATTATCTCATGGTACTATTTACAGTAATATGTGACCTCACCTTAAAAGCCACAATTTGATTATCATGCTGAAGTTTGTTGGAACTTTCACTGTGCTTGGTTACAGCTGGATGCTGGTTTTGGTGTATCCAGATTAGTCGGCTAGATTCTTCCGTAGTCAATATATTTCAGCATAGAATTTTTGTGCATTTCAAAGGTGTTTAGCCAGAGAGTTCTTGGTCCATTCTTGCTGCATATTGGAAGTTGCAACTCGGCAAAATCCATAGGCCTCGTGAAGATGCGCTTTTGGAGCATGGTCACGTTCTCTTTTTCCTTCGATCACCCAAACAATGATGAGTTCCTGTGTTAAATAATTTATGACGCCTCAGATCCTTTTACAAGCTATTTATCATCCTGCAGTTTTTACTTGCATTTATTCAAGATATTCACACCTCAGCTTTTTGGATGAACTCTGAAGACTGTTGGTTTCTGTTTGAGCTACCTTCTTTTCTGTTGGGCTTCTCTGCAAAGGGCAAGGGAGATAGTGTTTAATTTTTTGTTTTTAATCTGGTTCCAGTTTTGGTTATTCAGTTTGATTACAGAGATTATTTATTTCAATTCTTCTGTTTTATCCTTCTGTAATTAAAAAAAAAAAGAAACAACAACAAAACACAAATTAAACTCATGTAGCACACCCAATGTTCCAGCCAATGGAATAAATGGACCTGATACAATTGTGATAATTCTTACTAGTACTTCTCTAGTACTAATATTTTCAGTACACTTCAAATGTTTGCTCGAAAAGGAAAATATAAGGTCACATTCGCTTTTCCTTGTTTGGACTGGTGGCCCATGGTGGTTGGAGGGGCACTTTTATAAAGATACTACTATTATGAAACTTGTGTGGTACAAGGAGTCATAAAAATTTAATATCATCAAATTTTATTTGTATATTAAAAGATATATATATAGAGAGAGAATTTATTTAGAAAGAGAGTTGGAGACTAAACCAATTACAATAGGATATAGAATAAAGAGAATATGAAAAGGTTATGAATTAAATCTGTTATTTTTTCTTAATTTTGAATGGCACGTAAAGTTTCTTATGCTTAAACCACTACTTATGTACTTTTTATGGTACAATAGTCATTGTCCTAATATTTGTAAAGAACATAATTTTTATGTTGGGACTTTTGGTAATTTGGTTAGCTTTATTCTCTTGAAGAGAGAGAAATTAGGAGATGTTCTTCGGTGTGCAATTTGTACCAAGCTTCTTTACTATCATACTCCTCCATATTTATGCACATTTGATCATAGTATTAATACTGTTTATTCTAAATATTAATATTATTTATTCACAATATTAATACTATTTGTTCACAATATTAATATTGTGTGGATTTGTGTGCTTGAATATGTTTTTTGTGTATATGTGTATGCAAAAGTGGTGAACAAATATATGTTAAGTGGTTAACTAATAAATTATGAACAAATAGTAAAAAAATTGTGAACAATTTAATTAACATATTTTTTTCATAATTTTTATACTATTTGTTTATAAATTTTATGGCATTTGTTCACTAAAGGTGCACAGTTCTTAATGGGTGCATAGTTCTTATGGTGTATTAAGTTTTTTATATCACATTAGTTTGAAATTAATTTTTATTAGTATTAGTATGTGATAGTAAGATGCACGGGTTTTAATATAAATTTAAAATTATTAATTTATATGAGTAATTTATTGTATGAATTAATTTTAAAATTATTAAATGTAAGATAAAGTGTGTGATAGAAAGAAATAGTTATTAATTAAAAGAAATTTCCTCAAAAGAAAAAAAGTTATTGATTGAAAAGAAGGTGTTTGGCTTTGCTTATTTGATACTTATAAACATCTAAAATAATAAAAAGCATGTGAAATAGTGCTTTTTTCTATGTACTTAAAGGCACCCAAATTAAGGAAAGCCAAATAACCTGAAAGTGTGTTAGAGAAAGAAATAGTTATTAATTTCAAAGAAAAGTTATTAATTAAAAGAAATTTCCTCAAAAGAAAAAAAAATTATTGATTGAAAACTTGCAAGAGAAACTTGTTTGGCAAAATTTGGTGTGTATAAGATATTTAACTCTGATAATTCTTTTAATCGTTCTACTACTAATTTATCTTATTTGATCTTTCAATAATGTTAATACAATTGTTGAGGTGAGGGCCTGCAGTAACTTCAATAATCTGCACATAAAAAACTCAACTGACAAATCAATGATCTTTTTGGGACAAAAAATAATTGAATGATCATAACAAGAATGAAGAATAAAGCCACATGATTTGAACGTTGAAGTGGACTTCGAATTCGATCTGTCACAACTCCCAATATTAGATTAGAAAAAGAAAAGATCACGTTGCAAGCAAATTAACGCTCATCCTCGTGTTTAATATAGTAATCACGTCAAAGATAACGGCAACAAAACAATTAAGTAACCTTGAATAAGTGGGAATCCAACTGGATCTGCTTCACAACCATTATATAAATATAATTTTTGCTTTGAATTAAGTTTTTTATATCACATTAGTTTGAAATTAATTTTTATTAAACTGAGAGAAATAAAGAAAAAATTCTCTTAATAAGTACACTTCTCGCGTTTACCTTTGTACCGATAAAGTCGCTGCCATCTTAGCAACTTGTTGGCTATATAAAGATAACTTCGTCGTTGCTTTTGGGCAATCCAAGAGGGTCTCATCAGTACATCTCCTCGCAGTCCAAATCAAAAGATTTTTTTTTTTTTTCATGGCCAATATTCAAGAATCATCATCAACACCAACCCCTGCATCTCCTGATGATAAACAAGAAGCATTGCTGGCTCAGCTGCCCAAGGCAACTTTCTGGGAAGCCATGGATATCTGCCAATGGGAAGGCTTTTGGTTCGAGCCTGGTCTAGTAAAAGCCGGTTTGAATTTCCAAAAAGCATTCGAGGCACGAAGTGATGATGTCCTCTTGGCATCAACCATCAAAACAGGCACTGCTTGGATTAAAGCCCTCTGCTTATGCATCCTGCAAGATGATGATGAGGACATTTTGGTTAGAGAATGTCCTCAGTTTCAAGTCCAGACCATAGAGAGCATGATGTATGCAACAAAGCCAGCTCCTGATCTATACACCATGACTTCACCTAGGCTTTTCCACACTCATTTGCCTCACACTCACCTCCCAGATTCAATCAAAAACTCATCGGATTGCAAAATCGTTTACATAGCTCGCAACCCAAAGGACACATTAGTATCAATGTGGCACTTTTTTAACACAATATTTAGGCCTAATCAAGAGCCTTACCCATTGGAAAAAGCAGTGGAATGCTTCTGCACTGGAGTGCAACAATATGGACCATTTTATGAACATGTTCTGCAATATTGGCAGCAGAGTCGAAAGAGGCCTGGTAAAATACTATTCTTGAAGTATGAAGAGTTGAAGAGAGACCCTAAAGGCCAGGTCAAAAAGCTTGCTTCGTTTCTTGGAAGGCCTTTTGCTAATGAAAAGCAAGTGGATAAAGTGCTTTGGAGGTGTAGCTTGGACAGGCTGAAGAATTTGGATGTCAACAAGAATGGCTCGGTGTTTTATGCCGTGCCTAATGCTTCTTATTTCAGGCGTGGTGTTGTTGGGGACTGGAAAAATTATTTGACGCCTGACATGGAGGAGCGAATCGATCAAACCACTCGCATCAAGTTGGAGGGCTCTGGCCTTGATTTTGAGTTTTGGAGTTCCACTCCTCAAAATTGAGCAACGTGATCATCTCTTGATTGATTAACTATAGGATCTGTTACATTTTCCTTTCTCATCTTATTATCAATTTACCATCATTAAAAATTTCTCGTAAATCACCTATTCTCTATAACCTTGAAGCTTCTCTCTTTTGTTTTTGTACAATTATAACCACAGCCTTCATGGGGTCGTAAATTATTATTTGTTGTTGTTGTTGTTGTTGTTATTATTATTATTATTATTATTATTATTATTTAGAGTTAAATTAAAAAATTTTCGTGCACGTTGTAGTGTTATTTCCGTGGCAAAGGGCACTGGTACAACTCTAGCTAGTTTAACAATAATGAGTTGGGGAATTAATTAATAATGCCTTGATGCCCAATCTTGACATCATACACGATGACAGCAACTAAGGCTTTAATTGATGTATAAAAATTGAGAAAATTTCACAAATAATTCTTATTATTTTTAAAACATTTCAGTCTAATCCATATTATTTCAAAAGTGATTCACTTGATTCTCAATGTTTCAACAAAAATTATTTAACCCCTATTGTTCCAAAAATGACCCATTTAATCTTTAATATTTGCCAAAAAAATCAATTTTCATCCTTATTAATTGGTCATATGACCATCACATGACATTTTTAGGACTAAAACATAATCAATTAAGTCACTTTGGACCAATTTGATCACTTTCACTGCCACACACACAAAAAAGACAAAAAAAAAAAAAAAGAATTTCAAATTTGAGACGAAAAATTTTCGTTCCAAAAAGTCTCCTCTCAAATGTTGAAACGAAGATTTCCGTCTCTAATAGAAAATAGAAGGAAATGAGCACTATCTACAAAATAGAAGACAAATCGAAATGGTTGCTTGTGTATCAGATTTGGTCTTGTTCAAGTATAAACACATGTACCAAAACAAACGCAGCTGTAGGTGTGCTTTATACCAAGTCTTATAAAACATAAAGAAGGTTGTACGATTCTCTAAATGAAGGTTGTTTCAACAAAAGCTACTAGTAGTAAAACCCTTTTTTTTTTTCCCTCCAAGAACTAGCTATAAAAAATTTCACAAAGAATGAAAAAAATAGGATTATATTATAACAAACCTCATCATGTATTTGATATCCCAGAGGTGGTTGCAAAGAAGGACGACTGGCTGGTAGAGGATCCCTGCCAGGCCAAATCCATATCAGTCCCTCTCTCTCAAAGCATGATAACTCATGCTCTTCTCTTAGCACTAATTAATCTTGTTGATCGCATTTTCTCGCATTTTCCCTTGGTTTGAGTATTCTCACCGTTAAATTCATCTAACAACATTCATCCAATGAACTAATATTGAGATCAAGGCCATATATTTTTATGCTTTCTCTTCAACAGATTGCAAGAAAGCTTTTTCGTAATCAATTACAATAACTCTAAAGCATAGCTAACAAATTGTCCTATTCAATTACGGGTTTCAAATAACTTCACATATGTAAATGTTGGGAGTTTTTCGTAATTTCATTAGCCTAAATCTCTAGAGAAATTAGGAAACGTTGTCAAGTAACAGTTCCTGTGGCTATTGTTTTATTAGTACAGTAGATTGATATTTAACCCCAATAATTCTTTTAATTATTCTATTGCTAATTTATCTTATTAGATCTTTTAATAATGTTAATCCAACTATTGAAGTGAAGGCCTGCAATGACTTCAATAATCTATACATAAGAAAGTCAACTGCTGATACATCAATGATCTTTTTTGGGACAAGAAATAATTGAATTATATCATAACAAGAATGAACAATAAAACCACATGATGATCGTTGGAGTAGACTTTGAGTTCGATCTTTCACAACTCCCAATATTAGATACATATAATTAAAAAAGAAAAAGAAGATCATATTGCATGCAAATTAATGCTCACCCTCTTGTTTAATTAGTAATCGCGCCAACAATAACGGCAAAAACCATTATATAATCTTGAATAATTGGGAAACTAATTGGATCTGCATCACAACCATTATATAAATATAATTTTTACTTTGAAGTAGATATCTTTAAGTCATTAAATTTGAGATTAATTTTTATTAAGTTGAGAGATATTTAAACTTATGTTCATTTTTTAACAGGGACGGATCCACTACCATTGCAACACCTTGTTGGTTATATAAATGCAATTTTCGTTCTCTTCATCACGGGACAGAACTGCTACCATGTCAACAAATTTTGGTTGTATAAATACAAAGTCCTTGTTTTTTCTGTACAACCCAAGAGGGTCTCATCAATACATCTTATCGCAGTCCAAATAAAAAAAATTTAAAAAAAAATTCCACCATGGGCAATGTTCAAGATTCATCATCAACCCCAACCTCTGAATCTCCTGATGATAGAGTAGAAGCATTGCTGGCTCAGCTGCCCAAGGCAACTTTCTGGGACGCCGAAGTTATCTACCTGTGGGAAGGCTTTTGGTTAAGCCCTGGTCTAGTAAAAGCTGCCTTGAGCTTTCGAGAAGCATTTGAGGCACGCAGTGACGATGTCCTCTTGCATCAAGCATGAAAACAGGCGCTGCTTGGCTTAAAGCCCTCTGCTTATGCATCCTGCGAAGCCATAGATAGCTATCTTCGTTTCTTGGAAGGCCTTTTGCTAAGGGGATAAAGTGCTTTGGAGGTGTAGCTTGGACAGGCTGAAGAATTTGGATGTCAACAAGAATGGCTCGGTGTTTTATGCCGTGCCTAATGCTTCTTATTTCAGGCGAGGTGTTGTTGGGGACTGGAAAAATTACTTGACGCCTGAAAAAGAGGAGCGAATCGATCAAACCACTTGCATCAAGTTGGAGGGCTCTGGTTTTGATTTTGACTTTTACTAATTCTCATTCTTCTTCCTTAGTCGATGCCCGAGCGATTAATGGGGACGGAATGTAAATTTATTGGCAATATCTCTACACTGGTTCAAATTCAACTTGGCCTAATAATTCGTCAATCTACCATGAGCAATGTAATCACGATCACTTGGTTGATTAGCTATTGGCTTTATTCGTTGGAGTAAATAGCATATTACTCTTGTAGTCTGACATAAATGATCAATACATCCTGAAGTCTCAAAATTATCTGATTACCCCCTCGAACTTCTTAAATGTGTGCAAATTAATCCCCCTCCTGTCGTCTGTTTTTGGTTAATTTCAACAGGAGTTGGAGTCTACGCGCGTGTGTTGCGTTTTTCATTACATAATATATATAGTAAATAGTATATTACCCCCTGTAGTGTTGCATAAGTGCGCAATACCCCTGAAGTTTCAAAATTATCACCATGAGTTTTCAGAGAATGAATGAGTTAAATGTTTTTATAAAAAGTGTAAGGGTTTAAATGGTCTAAAATATTTAGTTTTTATATATATTATGTAATAAGAAACGCTACACATGTGCGTATAATTCAATTTCCGTCAAAACTAACCAAAAACAGACGGCGAGAGAGTAGTGAGCACACGTTTAAAAAGTTCGAGGGGGTAATCAAATAGTTTTGAGACTTCAGGGGAGTATTGGGTATTTATGCCAGACTACAGAGGTAATATGCCATTTACTCTATTTGTTATAATTTTGTATTTCATGTTTTGCAGTTTTTCGCTCAATTCTAGCATACGCTTGTTGGCTTGTATCAAGCACCACAGGGTGCTGCCTGAGAAGCAGCTTAGCGCACTAGTTAGAAGAGGATTTACTAACCAATAACAACCAAGAATTCTTTAAAGGCTGGAATAAAGGCCGGAAAATTCTTTAAAGGCTGGAAAAAAGAAAAGATACTAACCAACAACAACCAAGAATTCTTTAACGGCTGGAAAAAGAAAAGAAAAGAAGTTAATTGTCCAAAAGAGGGTGACATCTCTTCCGATCCGTGCTTTGGCGGGGACTACGCCTATACTATAGGGATTTTATCTCATAATTATGTTACCAATTCACCATTTTTTAAATTTTCTCATAAAATCACCTGTTCCCTATATAATTAACCTCAAATTCTTTCTTTTCTTTTGGTAATATTGTAATGACGTCCTTCATAGGGTCGTAAATTAAATTAAGTTTCTTTCTTGTCCTTCATAGGGTCGTAAATTAAATTAAGTTTCTTTCTTGCACGCTGTAGCGTTATTTCAGTTGCAAAGGCCACTGGCACTGTTGTATGAAAATTGAAAGATAGGAAAAGAATGAAAAATGGAATAGAAAAAAATTATTTTAGGCAAGTCATTTTAAGAAACAATTTTTTTTTAAGTAATAATTTTCCCATTATAAATGCCAATATACTCTTGGAAACGTTTGGATGGAATGCCTAACACTGAATCTAACAAAACTCTTGTTGCAAATCTATCAACTAGAGTACAATGCCTAACACTAATAATTTAACAAGACTATATATTGATTTTTTTTCTTTCGTAAATTTTTTTTTTTTGGGTAAATTCTTTGAACTAAAAACTCTTAACTCAAAAACTATTAAGAGGAAGAATTGAAAGAGAAATATTTACATATTTTTTTTCATCATTCAATTTGATTATTTATAAAATTAATTTTGTTGTCAATTAGTGAAGCATTGTGGCCCTTAAATCACAAGCCGCGCGTCACTTCCAGCCGTTGCAGTGCTTTAAAGACATTCATATATAATATAAAATATATATTTATATTCACGGCTAGTTTAAGAAATAATGAGTTGGGAAACTTGACACATTCATCGTTTACAATCGCAGCCCTATATTGAGGTTCAAATTCGTGTAAAGAAGACATAATAATTTTGGATGAAAAATCTCTTACGTCTAGATTTTTATCTATTTGATTTGAAGTACTCAAAAAAATTGAAAACCTAGGATGAACAATTAATAAATAAATTGATAAAAAAATAATTATATTTATGAACAAATAGTACGATATTTATATATTTATTTACAAAGTTCATTTTTTTGGGGGGGATTTTTATTAGATTAAGTTAGATTTATGATTAACTGCAGTTTTTGGGAGACATGGGTACAAAATTTTCCTTTTTATCAGATAATCCGAAATTAGTATACATACGATATTAACCACCACCCCACCCCGCACCCCAAAAAATTTTTTAAGAAAAAGGAAAAAAGAGTGGAGTGGGTTTAGTTTTTAGAACTTCATGCATTTCCTTATATCGCCTACTCATTTTGATTTTTCTGGAATTTAATTAAAGACAAAATGAAAGACTAACTCAAGGCTACTTTTACCATGACTCAGACCACCCGGTGACCAACAAAGATTATTACAATAGACACATGGGAATAATAAGTTTACACACGAAACGAACAACAAAAAAGAACGAAATACAAAAAGGTCCAAGAAAATGCAAAATGAACAACACGATAGTTAAAAAGAAAAAAGAAAAAAAAAAGAAAAGAAAAAGGACTCAACGCCAATAAATGATGCCACTAATCAAATACATGGCCATTGATCTCCATCTCAATTTTTATCTCAGAAAAAGCATTAAAAACACTTGACATAAAGATCAAGCTAACGCATGCACCATTGCATGGACCAACACAGCTTAAGAAGCTTTCCTAGCCAGTGGTGGTTGGCTGCTGCCCGAACTGCTCAGCCTTGTCCTTCATCTCCCGAGCCTTGGAGGCCAACTTCATGCGGGCTTGATCCAGCTGCTCCGCCCCAGGCGGTTGCTTCCCGGTCACGTACCGATAAATCCAAGAGAGAACACTTATGGCAGCCACTCCAAACCCTCCAGAAGCCAAGAAACCACTGATTAACAGAAACACCGTTATCGCGGCCGGGACGAGCACCGGGCTGAATATCACCAGCAATGGGGTGGCCATGGTGAGTGCAATCACGGTTCCGGCCAAGGTCAAGCCGGACAGAACCAGGAGGGAGCCACCGGCAGTGACTGCGGTAGCCGCTTTCACCACCTGATGGGAGAGTGGCTGACGCTGCTGCTGTGGCTGAGCCGGACGATCCGCCATGTTTGATGCTTATTACTTAAGTAGTTAACAGCACTAGCTGCAATGGAGAGAAGGAGATGAAAACGGCGTTGGTTTGAGTGTTGGGCAAAGGTGATATTATGAGTTAATAATATAAAGGGTGAGGAGGGTGCGACGTGTTGTAAAGTAAGCGCAAACGTGTTAAAGAGCTTGACATGCAAGGCTTGCATGCAATTGAAGAGCGCTTCGGTTCGAGACACGTTGGTTTTTGGTGTCATGTGATGCTGGAAGTGAGTGTGTGGAAAAAAGCATTCCATGTAATATAATCTTGGTGATGTGGCGCTTCGGTTCTGTGCATTATTATTGTAGGAACATGCCCAAATGATGTTAACTCTTCTTCTGCCCAAAGACTCTTCCAATGGCCCAAATTGTATCCATTTCAAGTGGGCTTTTGAACTTCTAAGATCTTTTAGTTGAAATACATCTTCTTCACAGAGAGAAAAGAGAAACATTTTTAAGTACATTATATTTTTAATTTTAGTCATTCATTTATCAGTTTTTATATATTGCATGTGGACATGGAATATTCGGATACTTATATCATGTACCTATAGATACTCAGTGTAAGGTGTACTACTGAATAAATAGTTGTGGAATACTGAACAGACAATTGTGAAGTACTAAACAAACAGTTACTGGACAAATAGTTGTGGGGCACAATATAAACAGTTGTAGAGTACTGGACAAAGAGACAGTTACACCTTGTTGCAAGATGTACCTTCAGGTGTAGGATATAATTTGCGGGAATACTCGTATTTGTGAGAAATTAAGGAAGGGCCTATCCAATGATAGGTTCGATCAAAATACCAAACACGAGAATGGGCTTGACCAGTGCAGCCCGGATTGTCTGGGGACGGGAGATGGGCCTGGGTTTGGAAATATTTTATCTTGTTTTCTGCTGCGACAACTTCCTAACCTCAAGCGGAAAATTTCTCATAGTCCAGTTACCGGTAGTTAAAAAAACGGTTTGGACATTTTCACAATGTTCAAAGGTTCAATATGATTGCTACGGATGGTCCGACGTTGAATGTCATTCTTTTAGGGAGTTATGCAGAAGGAATATACGAAGTACGCAAAAACAAATTCAAGAGAAGTGTAAGAATATTGCACAAAACAAATTCCAAAGCATGTTTAGGTTTTCAATATTAGTCCTTGCGTTATAATATTAGCTAGATTAAGAATAAATTAAATTAGGTAATAAACAGCTTAGTTTCCTTATTATATTAATTTCTCCAGTATTCTAGTTCTCCGCAATTTCACAATGTACGATTACGAGGGTGTCACTCAAAAAGTTACACAAATGCTGGTGGTTCCTATTATCTTTTTTAATCTTATTCTAGTCTTCTAGACATATATATACTTTTTTTTATTATATTTATTATATAATGATATCACGAAATCGTCATCACACTGTCACTCTTTTCTAGAACAGCTATATAAACAAAATTTAGTGTTATAAAACATATTTTTACATTATGCTATCCAAGTCCGGTCCATGGACATGTCGCAAGCAATTAAGAATCTTTCCAGAAGGCATCGAAAAAGATGCGTCGTGTTTCACAAACTGGTCAGAAACTTAAAAAACACGAGCTAGAAGACTTGTAAAAGCTGAGGGCCACGGTGTCTCAGAAGAAAAAGAATTCGTTGGCGTCAAAAGTCCACCTTTTCGGGTCATTACAGATTTTCCACCGAGTCTAGTGGAGCCTATTAGATAAATGAGAGGACATCTATCTGAACATCCACTTTATAGAGCTAGACAAGTAGATGAAAACAGTGAAAAGACCCTTGGAAAACCTTTTTTATGACAAAGCGAAAAAAAAGTCTATGATATACTTGCTTCTTTCTACGGATCGTTGGAAGAAATCTGATTTTGTTGAGGTGTTTCCATTGCGTAGAGAGGATTTATTGGAGTCATGATTAGAAATTGGAAAAGAAGTGGAGAGAGAGATTCTAGAAGGAAATTAAGGTAACTTCATGAGCAGTATATTAAAGATAATAAGAACTTGTCATGATTATACTAAGGGTGCATTTGACGAAATTTTTAGACATTTAAAAAGTTCATTTGTGAGCTTAAAATTCAAACTTACACATTTGGTCCTTTCTCTAAATGAGTTTTTAAAGTTTTAAAAATAAAAGCGACTAAAAGTTTTTTTTTTTAAAAAAAAAGCTTTTGAAAATCAAATTTTATATTATGTCAGAAATTATTTTTTTAAAAAAAAAAATACTACCCATCATTTTGAAAGTCTACTATTATCCTTAAAAAAATTGGAAAGTTCCACTTAAATTTAAAGACCAAACAATCAATGCACCGCCACAAGTGAATATAAAGTTGAAATCTCAAGGTTAGGCTAAATAGAACCTAAGTTTATCTCAAATTCGAAGACCACGAATCTAGCATGTGGTGCAATAGTCTGCCGTAAGTATCTTTTAGATTAATTGGGGGCTAAATTTTATTTATCACAAGAAAATAGAAGTTCGAATCTAAAACCTATCACAATTTTAAACGTCTTCTTAATCTGGGTAAAACACCGCTAACATTCAAGGAGTTTGTTTTCAACAATTTTTTTTTTCTTTTTCTTCTTCTTCTTCTTCTTTTTTTGTTAGCTGCTATATGCTTGAAATATTTACTTATTCGAGTCTAAAAATGTGGACAAGTATGTATACTTCTACATAATCCGTGGACATCGTAAAGCGTTTGTTCTTAAGAAATGTAATAATTAACCTAACCTGAGCGCTAGCTGAGGAAATGTCATGTATATGTTGTGAATGATTATTTTCCTCTTCTAGAAACTAGAAACTAGCAAGTATGTAACCTTCTGGTGCGGCAATTGACAAAGTGTTCTCAACTACTTCATTTATATTTTGTAGATGATTCTAGAATCCTGATACTTAAAAATATTTTTCTTTACCTCTAACAAAATGTCCCCTTCCATTTTTCATGGCGAGATAAAAAAAATTTCTTGGGCCGGTGTTTTAAAGCAATTTAATTTATACAAAAATTAATTGACTTTGGCCTAAAAATACTAAATTGGATATTTAAAATTAAATCTGTGCAATTCTTTATTCTACTTAATTTAGATGTTATTGCAAAAAGAAATAAATAATTAGATATTGCAATCGATGTCGCGAAATACAACTATAGAACTAGTTCATGATCACCTACAAATTACAGCAGTATTGCATAGGTACTTAATTCTCGGAAGAGTACCAAAATACAATACACCTCTCTCCTTTATCGAAATTATATATATATATATATATATATATATATATATATATATATATATATTAGATATTGTGTTTAAATTAGATTAAATGGTGAGGTAATACTTGGAGAACATTTCTAGAGAAAAGAACAGCGTATAGCGTGAATATGTGATAAGGGAAAGCATATACAATCAGTTGTTTCTTTCATTGGATGGTCCACATTGTATTTTCCATTGCGTAAGAGAGTAGACTAATGTTTAAATATTAGTAAGGAATATTCAAGACGTACATTTAGTGAAAGATTCTAGAAGGAAAGCTAAATATCATCAGCACTTCCAATGAAAAGTCAACCTTCAAACATTCAGATTTTATGGTCAACTCTTTCTTGTGCATGACCTAGGGAAAAAAAAATGAAAATTTGGATTCTGATAAGAACAAGTCATATTATTAAAATCGCCATGTTTCTCATCGATTTTGACTTTCAGCGAGTCTATCAAGTATCTAGAATGATACTAGATTATCTTTTAGGTGATACATCTATATCTTCGTATTTCATCAAATTAAAGTCGCTTGACCAAAGAAAATAATAATGATATGTAATAAAATACCGAACAACCTCAAACATCTTAGTTCGTCTGTTTCCTCATAGCTTTTAGCTGGGACAAAGGGGGGATCTGGTGCACGTTGGTAGAGAGGTTAATCTAGTAACGGAACAAAGGTTTGGGATAAAAGTAAAAAAACCCGATCGTAATAGGTCTTACATTTGATTAATCGAATTGATACTTCGTTTAACAAGTTAATCAATCATAAGCAAACTTTTTAGTGGGATGAATCGATTTGAGAGTCATAATTAACTCTTCCAACACTAACGAGTTTTAATTAGCTATTAGGTCTAACTCCATAAACATTTTCACATAAATGGTTGGCTAACTAATATCTTATCCAATGTCTCCAGAATCTCTTCCGGTCAACCAAATCTTGAATAAGATTAGTGCTTTAAGAGTCAAGAAGGTGGAGAAATTCGGACAATCTGATACAAATGTTTCACTGTAAATTCTTGTTAATTTTCATATTTAATTAGATCCTTTGTTTTCATAAACATGTTTCAAAATAGGAGTTAGAAAAAGTATTCCCATTTGTGGGTCCTCGAGTGTCGCCTGTCGTCAATATATAATTAGTGTAAGGGGCACGGGAAATAACAAACTCTATCTGCTTCAATTGATGCCTACTAGCGTTTTCCGCGTAAAATCTGAAATCTACTCAATTTATTTATTACTCACCCATTGGAGACGATAGCCCAAGGAGCAACACTCAAGAATCCCTAGTTGATATTATCTACAAAGTAATGATTTAACTATATTGGTCTGACGATGTTGTTATAATGACATAATAATTCTTCAATTACTTATTATTATTTTTATAGCGTCCATACATTAAGTTAAAATGAAGTTTATTAAAATCTTTGGAGAGATTAAGATTAGACTTTATTCATTACTCAATTTAGAAGAGTTGTCAATGGAATTTCGATTGTGATTTTCAGCGAGGATGACATAAGTAGTGCCTCAATAATCTTTTTCCCTTCACTCTTTATAAGAAATTGCTTGATAGAAAGAAGAAAAATAACACAAAAAGAAATACTTTGCCAACAAAAATGTCACTCTCTTCTGTTTTTAGCATTTCATATATCATTTCACATGTTCTTGCTTGTATCTTCAAAATGATGATAAGAATGAATGACCTGGCCGGTCCCACATAAACTACATACATTACAAGGGTCCCATTGATCCACTAGCAAAAAGCCACGCGATACAAAATGCAGATCTTTTTTTCTTTTATGTGCAAATCAAACTTCTAAGTCGAGCTAACCAATAACTGCCCGCCAACTGGCAATTGTTCCATTTGGCAACCAAATTGGTATCCAGTAGATCGGCTCTCGAGTTTCATCACCGCTGGCTCAGCCACCACCGTTTTCCTTCTTCTCTTAGGCGAGCCGTTCTCTGAAGATGAAGATGAAGATACCGGTGATGCAGCTGGCTCAGGGGACCTTCTCTTAGTCGTCACCCTGACCGGCTCCGGCTCATTCAAGCCAATTCGGTGAGGAAAGTTCAGTAAAGCCTTAGAGCCACGCATCTTGTAAGCGGCTCTATCGTAAGCCAGTGCAGCCTCCTCAGCCGTCTCATAAGTCCCAAGCCAAACTCTCGCGCCGTTCTTAGCCGGATCTCTTATCTCAGCCGCGAATTTTCCCCATGGCCGTTGCCTCACGCCTCTGTAATGCCTCCCGGTCTTGGGCGGCTGAGCCACTTCCGCAGCCGCTGTTGGAGCCGGTGGAGCCACAAATTCAGACTTCACGGAAGCCAAATCCACAGTGGCTGGCTCGAATTCATCCCTCTGCTCGACTTTGACTTCACTAACGGACGCTGAATTAAACGGCGTCCACCCAACTCTAACGGCGTCATGCAGGAGCCCATAAATCACCATGTCTTCGGAATCATCAACCTTCAACGGCAAGTCACCCCATGTCTCCGTTAAACACGGCATGAGACTACTGAAACTTGAACTCCGGCGATACACCGGAGCCTCACCCGCCGGGGCAATCTCACTTGGTATGAATTGATACATAATAGTGTAAATTTTATTGGGATTTTCAGGCAAGTTTATTAATTATGGTTAGGGTACTATGTTGTCTGCAAGAGAGTTTTGAAGTATAAGAGAAGAAAAGAAAAAGGAACTTTTTGATGTTTGAAGTGTGAGGAGAGACGAGGTGCGGTGTATATAACGGTAAGGAAAGCGGAGGAGGTGCATGCACCCGTGCGATATCGGTTGGAAAATTAAGATTATTCTATGAATTGGGTTGGATATTGATGTTATTTTTGTTGTTTCTTTGAAGGTTCATATTATAAAGCAAGTGGACAACTTGTGTGGAATTCTTTTCCAGCACGTGGTAAAAGGTACGCAACTTGGAGGATGGGTGTTGTTGATCTCACTTGATGACGTCAGGCATG
Organism: Cordia subcordata; assembly: GCA_028554755.1. NCBI lineage: Eukaryota > Viridiplantae > Streptophyta > Magnoliopsida > Boraginales > Cordiaceae > Cordia > Cordia subcordata. Next base: position 2,271,521 of record JAPTOF010000006.1, on the reverse strand, counting down.
AGCCGGACACATTGGTCGAGACAGAAACAAGCAAAGAAGCCTTCTCTCTCGCCCCCAACTAAGGGGTGCTGGACAGTGATTATTTAGACTTAGAGATGTCAACGGTAGTCCATCCGTCTCGCCCTGTCTCGTAAAGATATTTGTGGGATAGGCGTGGAATCTTTGGAAAAAAACTCTTAGGGTAGGGCGGGACGAGATTTTTTATTTGTGCACTGGTGCCGGGGCGGGGCGGGGCAGGTTCAGGGTTGGGTGACACCCCCCGCCCCGCCCCGCCCGGTATATATATATATATATATGTATATATAGTTACATATGTATGTATGTATCTATGTTATGTTTAATATTACATTCGTTTGAACAAAATATTCTTATTGCGTTTAACGTGAATTTATAAAAATTGATTCATAACGTCCTGATTTGATTAATTGAGCTTATTGTTTCTAAGTAATTTTTCCTGTTACTCGTTCTGTGGAGATGTATGATCTACTAATTAATTATATGTATTGATTTGATCACTACAGCTTACGGCTTCTAAGTAATTTTTTTTTATTGATTCTTTGGAATTTATCGTATAAAGAAAGATACTTTTTCATTGTAAACTATCTTGATGTCCTATTTTAATCTATAGAAAAATATTTTTTAACGATAATTCTAATTTTTTAAAATTACTTTTGATAGTTTATTTCTTCAAAAAACTTTTAATTTATTTAATTAACAGGTAGGGTTTCATTTAACAAGTAGCGATTTAATAGGTAGAGGTGTTACCCCGATTTTCCCGTCCCTTTGATTTTTGTTGGCAGGTATCCCGTAGGCACGGGCATGGTGTAAAAAACACCAGTAAGTGCAGGGATGGTAGTAGAGAAAAAATTCTGATACAAGTATAGGGATAGGTGACAAAATAACAGGTGCAAAATAGAGATTTGTGAACCCTGTCCCTACCTCGCTCCGTTGGCATCCCTATTTTGATGTTTCTAAAAGTAATAATAAATAAGAAAAAAAAATTATCTTTTCTTTTAAAAAAAAAAAACTCCCACTTGAATGGGATTCGAATTTAATATCTCACTTTTCAAAAAGATAATCTCAGAAAGTTTATAAGCTAGCTTTCTCCTTTTACTTATGGTGTGAACGAATAAGGGAAATTGTTTGAACTGATGTGATATCAAAATGACAAATATTGTTTAAAAAAATTAAGTTATTACAATTTCTTTTCCCTTTGAGCTAGGACATTTCCAAACCATATTGAACTTGATATTAATCCCTATTAAGCCGGGAGTGGTCAAGGAAAAATCCTCCCAACAAGCATGCTTATCAAAATTCGAACTTGTGTTCATTATAGAGGTAAGGGCGCTAGCTGCTCAATCAACAACTTGTTGATATTACCATTAATTTTTCAATACTTGTTTTTGTGGTTTATTTATTTAATTTAAAGTAATTAGAAGCCTTCCATTGTAGTAACTTTTAACAATAGGGTTGTAGATAAATTAAAAGAATCATGATTGGTTTATTAAAAGCTTGTGCTCGTTATAATGTTAGCACAATTTGTGTTCGATTCGACTTGCGATTTTATACTTTAATTGGGGTCAAGAATCGAGTTGCTGCATTTGCATCCTACTCTAGAAAACTAAGATTATAGAGAAAGTTATGAATTGCATTACTACTTTCATGCTAATTAATAGATTCCTTAATTATAACTTTTCGCAAGGACCCAAAAGATTGATTTTTTTGTCACAAACCCGAATGTATAATCTAATTGTATGTTTCCTGTTGAGCGTGAATGATCTCGAATAATTCTGCATAAGTACTGTAAATATTGTATTATCAACCTTTAGTTTCCTTTACATTTGACCAAACAAAAAAAAAAAATTAGTTTTCTTAGAAAGAAAAATGTTATAATTATTTTATTTCAATAACATTACTAATTTTCTACTAATAGATTCCTTGTGACTTAAAGGGACCCAAAAAATTAATATACTTGCCAAATACTTTAATACAATTAGAAAAGTTAGGGAAACAAAAAAAAACAGAAAAAAGTGAGCAGCATCTCCTGGACAGTGTGACACCTAATTAATAAAGCAGCCATTTTAGGCTGATGAAGCATTCGTTGGCGTGCTTACTAATCGGTACATCCTTCAGGAGATTTCTAATGATTTGCTGTTGTCTTTATTATCGTAAAAGCAGGAGCCCTGGCGGACCATCTGTAAAGAATATATATATTTAATTCATTTTTCAATTTGAACATTTGGAAGATGGAAATAAAAATATACATGAAGTTGGTGAGAAACATCCTTTATGCATGCATCCAAAAATATATACTTAATTATTATACTAAAAGCAGATCCATTTTACAACGTGCTCTCCACTGCAAGCATCCTTATCATTTACAACACAGGGCAAAGTTATATTTGGAGATCCTCATTAGTCATAAGGTGATAGTCACTACCAAAAGAAATTGTTGGTGATGTTGTAACATTCAATCTCGTAATATATAGTTCATTACTATTCTGTCTATTGCTAATCTTCATTTTCGTTAATTTTATTCGTTCTAACTAGATTTAGTAAACTTACATTACGTTTAGAAAATTGAGTTTCACTAGAACACGTATTTGGAATTACCTCTTAATTTGTTAATTAATACAATAAATAAATACATTAATATTTTCTCTACAAACTTAAACTATTAAATGAGATGATAATTCTAACATAGTATAAGAGTCTAAAAACCAAATCTTTCCAAGTTTAAAACTTATCACCAGCCATTTAAAAATATTAAAGATTGTCCACGTACAAGACTAAAAAACAAATTAAGCCTACACATCCTACACATGAGGGCGTATTAATACAATAAATAAATTCAACAATATTATCTCTATAAGCTTAAACTTTTAGTTGAATTGGTGATTTTAACATAATTAATAGCTATACTTTTATGTATATAGTTAGGGGTGTTCACTCATTGGAGATCCCCAATATTTTCTCCAAACTTTTGGAGTTTGGGAAAATTAGATATGAAGAATAGTTAATTGGAGAAAAAAGATTGGATATGGGAAATTTTTTGAGAAAAAAAGTTGAAGATTGGATAAAATTCTAAAAATTTTGGAGATTATCCAATTTATCCAAAATTAAGTAGATCAACTTTTTAAAAACCTAAATATAAACACTAAGCACACTTTACATATTATAAATACTACACACATTTCACACACTACACATTACACACACTACATGCACTATACATATTTATCACATTACACACATTACACACACTATACGTACTGTGCCCAGCACCCCGACCCCTAGGACCACAGCTCAAGTGCCAAGAGCCAGGGGTTGAGTGCCAGCTGTTAGGGCCCGGGAAGCTAAGAGCCAGATCACGAGTGCCAGGGGGCCGCCATGCACATGGGAGTCTAGGTTGGGACCCATGCCGCCTTATAGTAGCAGGGCACTACGATAGCAAGGTCCCAGGCTGCTGTGGACACAAGCGTTAGAGTTGAGACCCGGGGGCTCGAGCCACATCCCTAGTATCGGGCTAAGTTTCGAGGCACCGAGGGCCAGGGTCATGACCTGGGGGATAAGGCTGGGTCCCGGGTACTAAGTTAAGTTTCGGGATGCCGAGGGCCAGGGGCCAAGAGCAAGGTCCCAGGGCGGCTACTGCCATGGGGCGGGACTCAGGTGCCTGGGTCGCGTCCTTAGTCCTGAGGACCCGACCTGCGTCCTCGGTCTCAAGGGCTCGCACACCGTCCTCGGTGTCCCAGGTCGGTGTAGGCCAACACACAGGGCGGGGATCCGGGGGTCCAAGCTAGGTCTTAGGGCACCAAGGGCCAGCAGCGAGTTCCCAGGGCTGAGGCACCTGAGCTCGGATTTTTGGCGTGACAATTGAACCATGAAAAATCTTTTCCAGAGAAAATAAAAACAATTTATTTTTTGCGAGTGTGTGTTTACCTTTAAAGTATTTTTTCTTAAATTGGAGATCTCCATTCCCCAAGGAGTTTGTCCAATTTCCCCATTAGAGAATTGTGCAAAAATTGGTAAAAATTTTTTTCTCCAAAATTATTTTAAGAAAACAATAATACTCTATTTTGGACTGGGTAATCTTCAATGAACACCCTTATATATAGTTCATGCATTTACAACAAATGACAAATTTTGTCCATTAGCGTCTGATTTTTATAAGAAAATATGCAAACTCAAATTTTTGTTAATTAGCATTCTCTAGCGAAATTATATATTGGCAAAGGAGAGTTACTTTTTCCAGTGTTTTATTACAATAAAACAAAATGATACAAAAGGAGGAGCAGACAGGGCCTTACTCCTTACTCCTGATACATCCTAACATGAAAGATTGACATGCTAATGTCTTTACAAAAAAGGACACTGTAAAAGTCCTAATTATGATAAAATTGATAGAATAGAAAACCTTTGTCTTAAAAGGAAAAGAAGTCTCCTCTATAAATAGGACTTTTGAATTAGTTGTGAAGTGTGTGTCTTATAATAGGTCTAGGTTGAGAGAGAGAGAGACATTGTATGTATACCGTGAGAGAGGGTTTAGACTTTTCAGGCCGTATAAAAAGTCCTACTAAGTGTGTACTTTTTTTTATCTAGTGGAGGTTTTCGTGGATATAAGTAGAGGGTCAAACCACGTTTATTTGTATGTGTCTTTTCTCGTTATTCGTGCTTCCGTTGCATGCGTGTATGAGTGTGTGTTACGCGTCCTATTTTCCTAACAAGTAGTATCAAAGCTATGTTGAAGGGAGGATACTGGTTTGCACGAAACACGAAAAAAGACACGCCAAAGAGGAGTTCAAAAAATTTATAGATCCGCTGGCTACGTTTGGAGGCCTTCCTGGAGTCCGATCAATAATTCGTTTGTTGTTGTGCATTCGCTGCAGCGAGAACAGTAAGCTGCTAAAATTTCACAACAACGGTCGGATTGTGAAATACAAGCAAGTCAAGTTTTGTATGTTTGTGGTCAAAAAGTCAAACAAGGGGTTTGACCAGTGTTGAGTAAGGGTCTCCTCATTATTTTTCGACGTCCTGAATATGTTTTTGAGGTCATTTTTGCCAAATTCTTGCTGGATTGCTGAGTTTTAGCGAATTTGTGCATAGGAGCCATAACAACTATCGGTACGAAGTTTGAAATTCCAATGTTCGTCAGGAACATGAACTTCAACTTGCAGAGGAATGTTATCGAGGACCTTTTGGTGCAGCAAGGCTTTGATGAAGTTTGAAATAACTTTAAATATTTTAAAATAATAAAAAAAACAATTTAAAATTTAATTAAACAATGGGAAGTACTTTTGAAATTTCCTCCAATATGAACGAAAACATATCTCAGCCATGACTTTTATGATAAAAAATGTCAAATGCCAAGGAAGATTGTGGGCATTTTACGGGGTCCCATCGTGCCTGTTGCGAGCATAAAAACTGAAATGCAAAAAGGAAAAATAGACTTACACTATTAAAAAGACTTCCTTGCGCAGTTCCATTAACGACAGAAACAGTGGAATGACCTTAGTCCTCCAGATTTTATTTAGTTTGAGAGCCGAAAAAAAAAAAAGAAAAGGAAACAGAAAAGAAATTAACAGTAATTCAATTGGAGAACGAATATCTTTCATGCAATTATTCGGTGGTATACAACGAGAGGATATGATTTAGTGATAACGTCTTCGTTAGAGACTCATTTCAAGTTCAAGCCACTATCGTTAATAAGTAAAAAAAAAATTATTATTGATCTTTTTAAATAAAAAGATCAATGGAAGACCTCGGACTCTTGAAGTTTTCACAAGAAAACATTATCTATCAAACAAACGGGGCCTACAATGGAGAATTTCTTATGTCCAGTCGTCTAGATACATTTTAAGCCGTCTTCAAGCATAGTATTCCAACAATCTCTAGTCAAACACAGGTCAAGATTTTATTTAAACAATTCCATAATCGATGAAAACCGAGTATATATTTTAAACTCTAATCATGAATGTTGATATCTTGTCAAGATTTTTAAGTCATGTACGGTGAAAAGTCTTCCAAGATTGAGTAACAATTACTTAAACGAATATTCAATAATAATATTTTATGATGTTAGGCACGTGCCACTATTCCGGGTTGTTGCAGACTTAGAGGGTGTTTGGTTTAACTTTTTTTTTTTTTGTCAAACTTGTTTAAAATCTAATTTAAAAGTTGTTTGGTTTGGCTTTTTTTCGGGTCAAACTTGCTTAAAGCTTAATTTAAGCTAATAGAAGTGTTTGTTTTAATTAAAAATGTACTTTTTTTAAGTGGCTTTAAGTAGAAAATAAAAAGCTCTCCAACCCTAACTTTTACTTTTTATGGTTTTAAACACTTTAAAAAAAAGTAAGTTTAACCAAATCATTACCTATTTTATCCTTACCTTTTTATTTTTATTACTAAAATATCTTTACTATTTTATCTTTTACTTACCTTTTTAAATTCTATTTTAATATCCTTAATAGTTATTTTAACTATATAACTTACTTTTCAACCCACTTTAATCAAACATGTAAATACTTATTTTTATAACTATAACTTTTATTCAAACACGTAACTACTTAAAGTTGACAATAAAAAAAACCCACTTAAAGGCAAAAGTGCTTTAAGTAGCTTTTTTATAAGCCAATCCAAATACCCTCTTAAGCTAATGAAAGTGTTTGTTTTAATTAAAAATGTACTTTTTTAAGTAGTTTTAAGTAGAAAATAAAAACTCCCTAACCCCAATTTTTACTTTTTATGGCTTTAAATACTTTGAAAAAAATAAATCTGACCAAATTATTTCTTATCTTATCCTTACCTTTTTTATTTTTATTACTAAATTATTTCTTATCTTATCCTTACCTTTTTTATTTTTATTACTAAAATATCTGTATACTTTTATCTTATACTTACCTTTTTAAGTTCTATTTTAATGTCCTTAATAGTTATTTTAATTATATAACTTACTTTTCAACCTACTTTAATCAAACATGTAAAAAATTATTTTTATAACTATAACTTTTATTCAAATACGTAACTACTTAAAATTAATAATAAAAAAATCACTTAAAATCAAAAATATTTTAAATAACTTTTTTATAAGGTAATCCAAACACGCTCTAACACAAACAACAAAAAATCTAAAGAACAGTAATCGAGGTGTTTTCAACATTCAAAGTTTGACGATCAACGTTAAAACCATATGCAGATTACGGTCCTACTTTTGACTAACGATCGCACTTTTTATTTGTTTCTCGCTCTTTTGCATGGCTTGCGGTCTCATGCGGGTAATGCTTCACGGTTAATAGGGATATACATGAAAATATAAAAATCATTTCGACCAAACCACATCAATCAGTGATGGAGCTAAGATTTTGACATAATAAGGGTAAAATATTAAATTTTTTTACTCAATGAAATCAATAAAATAAAATTGTAATAAAATATTATATACACACAAATATATATATATATATATATATATATCTTTTGAGTTAGGGAGGACGAAATATACATATAAATTTCTTTTTTTTTTCTAAAGAAATATAAAAAAATTATGATTTCTGAACAGCTGCCCCTACTTATCCTTAACTCCGCAACTGGAATCAACTGTAAAATGATAGTTTTTAAAAACATTAAATATATAAGGCTCGGGATATAGCGTGAGTTCGCACATATTGGTGGCGTGTCAGCAATGATATAAGTATGAGCATATCCCGTCAATTTAGACAAAAAGGTTCCGCTTGTGATACAAACTACACAGCAAGACAAAAAATTTAACAATGGCGAATGTAATTATGACTAATTACAACATTAACATGCAAGGCGCAGCATATGGTCACCGACAATCAACCATATGCAAGTGGGTTTTAGTGATGAGAACATTAATTAATATGTACCTATCTGTTTACCACACTTAATAGTCCAATTCCATTAATCAGGATCATTACTTTGACAACATTAATTTTTTTCATAATGTTACAATATATTACTAGAAGAACGTGAGTCCTCTTCACATATAAACTTCTCATTGGAAGGAAACTACCTAGGCATGAATCAAATGTGTAAATATATAAAATGAACACAAGACTCAGGTCGCAAAGCTTTCTCTACAGGCGGCCATTTATCACTTATGGAGGAAAAGGAATTGCAGAATTCACCTTGCTGATAGACCTAGAAGTGAGGAACATATTTTTGACAACATTGCTTTTGAAATTAACCTTAGATTTAATAGCACTAGGAAATACAGAAACTCATAGTTTAATAGACTCTTATGTGGTAGACGTAAGATTAGCTAGTGTGGATATCTTGATGTAAAGCTTTTTTGACTTTTGTTGATTCCCTGATGTAAATGGTTTCCAATTTTAATGAAGTACTTGCTTTTCGAACAACAACAACAACAATAATAATAATAATAATAATAATAATAATAATATAGAGAAATATCAAAAGAGTGTTGTATGATAGTAATACTTCTTCTTGTTGTTCTCTCTATCTTTAATTTTTTGGCTGAAATGCACGTAATTTGATTTATATAATTACTTGATTACCACTTTATAGTTTAAAACATATTACGTTACTCCCTTGTGCTTTATAGAAAGTGACACAATCTCCTCATTCTCGTTAATATGTTAACAACTTAATAAGGTCTTAAAATGACTAAATTACCCTTTGTTGGTTTTATGATAAATATATGATTTTGCTGATAACAAATTAAGAAGACTTTGATTCTATTATGTTTATATACTTAAATACATACTTGTTTGGCTTTGGGATTGATTGTTTATATCTTTATATGGTAAATATATTTGTACATAATTTTTATAAGTGAAATATTGACTTATTGGTGTGAATGCATTAAATGTAAATTGGATTGAGATATATGTTTTTTGGATATATTGAAATTAAATTGATTAGGATTGGATATTTGAATATTGGCATTATATGATTTGCAATTAATGTTTTAAAGATGTAACTAAAAGATTAGCAATGATTCATAATGACGTGTTATAAACATTAGTTGGATAAATTATATGGCTATGGATGAAAGTATAGAATAAATGAGTTTTTGATAAATTATATAAATTGCTCAAAATCCAATGAACAAATTTTTCTATGGATTGAATGTTTCATAAAGATTATATATGGATTATTCTTTTTTGATAAGCTATATTTTTGCAAAGTATAATCTTTTTCTAAATCTCGTGAAAAAGCTTGTGGATTTAAGGATAAAAGATGGATCTTCATAAATGAAAAATCTCAAGTCAAAGACCAGGGGAGATATAAGGCCGGAAACGTGAAGTTATAAGGGGTATTGGCTTGTTTCTTATATTATTGCTCTATATTGTGTATATCCTTGAGTTCATACCTAAAGCTCAAAATCCTTCAAAACTTTTTTTAATCCTCAACATCTATTTTTTCCAAAATCATATTTCAATCTTAAAACATGGTTTTTAGAAGTCACAAATTTGCATCTTGAATTTTTTAAGAAAATAATTGATTGCTTACTTTTGAAAAAAAAATTTAAAAGAAAATCTTTGACTTTCTCTTTCATCTTGAAATTATTCTATACTGTTAAATTATCTTGATAGAATTTCAAATCTTCTCAAGTTTCAAAAAATCTTTCAAAGACATTTTCAAACCTTCCTTTTTGATTTTGAATCCTCTTTATTGAATTTAAATTGCTAAATATTTTGTCTATCAAAAAGGATTCAAAGGAAATCAGAAAAGGAGCAAAAATATTGTTTTTCTGGTCTAGGTCGGACCCCCAGCCACGCTGTTGACTAGAACCCAGTGCGATGGCCCTTTAACTGTTGTTTTTGGACCCCGCCGAATCCCTAGGCCAAGTGACCGACCTATGCGACTGAGGGTAGGTAGAAAGTCAGAGGTCCTAGCTAGACTCTGCACTGATCGATCGGTCTTAGCAACCGACGTTAACTTGTTGTGTTTAAAAAATAACCAGTTTAACTTCCTTTTGTCAAAAATTTCAACTTTCTCCCACCATATATGATTTTCTCTCATACTTGACATTCGTATGGCTATTTATATCACTAAATATACTTTAATCTAAAGCTTTCAAATCATCACTTGAGCATTACAAACATATTAAGCTTTAGATTATTGATTCTTGAGTTATATAAGAGCTATACACTTTCATATTCTTTTGAGTGAGCTATTGAGCAACACTTACATTTCTTGTATTCAATTATCAAGTGAGTTTACACTCCATAGCTAGGATATAATTGAGATTGTATTCTTAGCTAGAGAGGAGTAGGAAAATTGTTAGTGGGGTGCGTTCACTTGGGTTCTTTAAAAATGGTGTTTCAAAGAATTGTAATAAGTTAGTTTGTACTCCACCAACATTTGGAGGAGTATCTGTAGTGAAGGAGGTTAAAGTCCTAAGGAGAGAATCCTTAGGCGGTGAACATAGGCTTGGCCCAACTACCTAAAAATCCGTTGAATTCTATTCCTTTCTCTACCTATTTTAATTGTTTTCATATTGCTTGCAACCTGTTTGATAAATTGCTTGTGTGAAATGTACTTATTATCTTGCATTCGAAGTTGCATTAAATCAATTTTATTTACTGCAAAAATAGCATATTTTAATTCACCCCCTCTTAAAATTATTTACCCCAAAACACCCTTACTAGCTTTTATGCGTCTGCTTCTTTTCCATTAAATTTTTATCAAAAAATTAAAAATTAAAAAATTAGAAAAGTTGAAACTTAAATAATTATTTTTAAATTTTATTTTTATATTTTATATTTGGATTTTTTTGTTTTCAATTTAAAATTTTTGATAGCTTCTAGTTTGTAGTTATTGATTTTCAATTTTGAATTTTTATTTTTTAATTTAGAATTTTAATTTTAAATCTTAACTTTTAGTTTCTAAATTTTGACTTTTAATTTTTCTTTTTATTCATTTTTTTAAAATTTTAAAATTTTATTTTTAATTTTTCTAATTTCTAATTTTTAAAATTTTTTGATTTTACAAAAGTGTAGATAAACAAATCGTATTATAAGCCTTAATGAGGGTATTTTGGTGAAAAGGTATAGTAAGTTTTAATATTTGACATCTATACTTATAAGAAAAGAAAGTATAATGCACCCTCCGTTATTTAGATGAAAAAAGTTAGTGTTGGAAATTATGTATCACTTTTGAAAAGCATAGAGGGTAATGTGGTATGCTTTAAATTATTATAGGATAATTAGCTACTTGTACAAAGTATTGGAGGTAATGTGCATTTTACTATTAGTTTTTTTTTAATTTTATTTTTAATCCAATTTCAATTTTTTGGGTCAATAATGATAATTGAATCTATTCTTATTGTTCGGTTTTGCCGGCGCCCGAAACTTGTATCGTTTCTTGACCAACAAAGTGAGAAACTTGAAACTTGTCTTGTTTTTGGTTTCGGTCCAACCATGCTTCAATTAGCACGGCAAAATGATGTAATGACAATGACTCTGTGCTCACCAACAAGAAAGAAAAAAAGAACAAAAGACAGTGACTCAATATCACGTGAAGGCAATAAATTGATGTTGCGACTTCATAAATATTATATGTATTGTCACGTAAATATATTATCAACTGAAGCACAATTGCACTAATAAGCTAAAGAATTTTGCACAGACAATTGCGTTATTTTAATCGGGTTGTTAAGATTTATTATTTTTTCCCGGGCTAATTAAGATGAGATGAGCTACATTGTTACATTTGCAAAAGGACGAAACATTATGTATTACGAAATCGACACGTTTAATACTCTACTAACTCTTGACATGCCAGAAGGTAATAGCAAAAACTAATGAACTTGACGATAAGGACCAACACCTCGTGTCTTTGAAACAAATGACAAGAACGTTTGAACTAATATATATAAAACCTTTTTAGAACTAAACTAGAGTATGACTTTGACAATATACGAGATAAATGAATAATTTTAATATATTTATTATTAACGATTAATTTTTACAGTTTATATGAAAATAAAATATATTTTTAAAATTTAGGTGAATTTTTAATAGTGATATTTTTTTATAAGAGATCTACTGTACGTAATTAAATAGAACATTTATAATATATATATATATATATATATATATATATATATAATCTCTTTTATATTATACATATAGATGTAGACAACCCTAGATGAAGTATGCCAATCAAACAAGAAAATAGGGAAAGCGAAGGAAAGGGAAAAAGAGAAAAGTATTACCTCGGGCATGGGTAATGTAATTACGAGTCAATTTTAAACTTCAAGAGGCGGAAAAACTTCTGTATTTCATTACAGATAATATTTTGTGGAATTTCATAGAATTTCGCTTGTGTTGTAGTAAGGGCATAGAATTGAATGAACTCTTACCACGTTTGCTACACATTTCACGCATACTTTTCAAGTTTGTAGTAAATTTCTCACTTTTAAGTCCAAGCGTTTCACCATTAAACTAACTAATCTCTTGATATTATGTCGACGAATATCTCAGTCGTGGAGATAATATCCTGCAGCTTCATAACAGCCACTAGCTGTTAAGTTTGTAATGACATTCAATCCGTAAATATCTCTGTTTATTTAGCTACAGGTTTTATGCATTTGATTTGCCTGTTTTATATTTTCATTTTTATGGGAAATGAAAATTAGATAGAAAACTCATTTAGTTAATTATTTTTGTTTTCATTATCAGAAAACAGAAAATATCAAAAAAATACTTTTTTAAAAATAAAATGGCAATTTTATAAATACTCTAAAAAATTTAAAAAATAAGGTAGCAGTTTTGTAAATAACTCTAAAAATTTAAAAACAAGTTAGCAATTTTGTTAATAACTTTAAAAAATTTTAAAAATAAAGTGACAGTTTTTCAAATATCTCTAAAAAATTTAAACAAGGTGGCAAGTTTCTAAATATACCAAAAAAAAATAGTTTCTAAATATACCAAAAAATTGTAAACAAAGCAACTTAGTCAATTTTGATACCTTTTAGTGTGTATCACATACTTTTTCTTATGAATGACACAAAACTTACATATTGCTTGAACCATTTTGGAAAATGTTGATCCCTGTATTGCGCAATCTGTATATCATCCCAATTTGGATGTTCAGTCTCTGTATTTTGTATAAACATCCTACATAATCATATTTGAAGATGTTATCTTTCTTTGTAAAGATGTATGTGTAAATCTCAATTATTACAAGTAAAACAAGCTTACTCTAAAAAGGAAGCAACTTCATCACAATTCAGCACGATATATCTATATGCTGCCTCGTACTCTTGTGGTGACAACTTCTTTTTTTTCATTGCACCACCCAACTTGTCTTCTTGGTGTTTAAAGATTGACAAAATTCCGTCGATGTTCACTTGTTCACCTCTTAGATTTCGTGGGACTCTATTCAATCTTATAGGCACGTTTTTCTCAAAGTAGTGTGCACAAAAAGTAGCTGTTTCCTCAATAATATATGCTTCAACAATTGAAGCCTCAACTCGAGCCTTATTTGTAACCTTTTTCTTGTAACTATGTAAAAGCCTGAAATGTTTCGGATAATTTTTATAATTAAAAGCTGGAACTAGCTTTCATTAAAAAAGATTATGTCATGAATTTACCTTTCAAATGGAAACATCCATCGATATTGTACAAGACCTCCTACCTTAGCTTCATATGGCAAATGAATAGGCAAATGCTCTATACAATTGAAGGAAGGCGGCGGGAAAACCTTCTCAAGTTTACACAGTAAAACTGGTATATCTGCCTCAAGCTTTTCGAGATTGTTCACATCTAATTCTGCGCGACATAGATCTCTAAAGAAATTGCTCAACTTTGCGAGGGCCTCCCAAACCATTGCTGGGAACATGTCACGAAAAGCAATTGGAATCAATCTTTGCGTAAAGACATGGCAATCATGGATTTTCAAGCCATAAAATTTGCATTCTTTTTCATTCACACATCAACCTATGTTTGACACGTATCCATCAAGGAAACGTAGTTGTTTTACCCACGCACAAACCTCGAGTTTTTGCTCCTTTGTCAAGCAAAATGAAGCCCTTGGCTTTAAGATTTTCCCGCGAGGAAGAAACTGCAAATGCAAACCACGTCGATTGCAATGCACCTCTATGTCCTTACGGGCAGCCGCTGTGTCCTTGGTTTTACCATATATATCCATCACAGTGTAAAAAATGCTCTCAAATACATTTTTCTCTATATGCATAACATCTAAGTTATGGGGTAGTAAATGTGTTTCCCAATATGGAAGTTCCCAAAATATGCTTCGTTTTGTCCAGTTGTGATGATGCCCGTATCTCGGTATTTGATCATTCCTCATGTGGACTCCAAAAGCAACATTCCCCAAGCTTTCTACTCGAGCTCGTACTTGTGGCCCAGTCAATCTAGGAGGCGGAGGATCATGTTCAGCCTTGTTTCGCAAAAAGGCATTCATTTGAAATCGAAAACGATGATCCTCTAGCAAGAACTGGCGATAGCAATCAAACCAAGAATTTTTCCTACTATGGTTTAGAAAGAATGCCTTTGTATGCTCCATAAATATAGGACAAGACATTCGTCCATGAGTACTCCATCCTGACACCATACCATATGCAGGGAAATCATGTATTGTCCACAAAAGTGCTGCCCGCAAGATGAAGTTTTCATTAGTTGATGTATCATAAGCTTGTACCCCTTGAAACCACAATAATTTCAACTCATCAACCAATGGTTGCAGGTACACATCAATGCTTTTCCCCGGTCCTCGAGGGCCTGGAATAACCATGTTCAAGAGTATGTATTGTTGTTTCATACACAGTTCCGGAGGAAGGTTATACACTACTAGCATCACAGGCCAACACGAGTACTGCGTTGTGGTCATACCAAATGGACTAAATCCATCTGTACATAGACCAAGACGAACATTCCGTCTCTCTAAAGCAAAATCTGGATGAGTTCGATCAAAATGCTTCCATGCTTCCCCATGTGACGGATGTGTCATATGTCCTTCAAGTGGATGGCTAGTTGCGTGCCAAGACATGTATTTCGCTGTATGGCGTGACATGAACAGTCGTTGAAGCCTTGGGATCAGAGGCAAGTAGCGCAACTGTTTATAAGGGACTCTCTTTTTAATGTTTCCATTCGAGTCTTTATATCTTTCATGCCCACACACTTCACATCGCGTCAAAAGCTTTTTTTCTTTATAGTAAAGCATGCAGTGATGTGGACATGCATCATATTTGACGTATCCCATCCCAAGTCTCGAAGATATCTTCTTGCACTCATAGAAGTTTTTTGGTAAATTGTTATCACGTGGAAATGCCTCTTTAACTATAGCCATTGTCCGATTAAAACAATCCTCTGCCAAGTTAAAATCAGATTTCACAGTCATCATTTTTGAGACAAATGAAAGAACAGTGTGGCCATCACAGCCTTCATACAATGGTTCACTAGCATCACCCAATAACTGAAAGAATTTTGCTGCTTTAGGATTTGGGGGTTGTCCATTAATATTAGAGCTTGGAGGCTCTCTATCATTATCTCCGTGAGGATATGCTTCGCAATCGAAATTGGGGCCAGCAACATCAATTACCATATCCCTGTACCTCGAAACATTGTTCTGATCATTAGCTGGCAAAGATGGCGTTTCTCTAACTTGTTCTTCGAATTGGAAACCCTCACCGTGGCAATCCCACACTGTATAATGACTCATGAAACCTTTCTTGTACAGGTGCAACTCGACGACATCTCGAGGATGTCTTTTTACATTCCTACATTTTGCACATGGGCATTGTATATGACCATCTCTAGTCACTACTTTGTCCCTTTGTGAGTAAGCAAAATCCAAGAATTGCTTAACCCCATTTTCAAATGCAGGATTTATGAGCCCACCGGGTCTATGTCGATACATCCATGACCTTTCGCTATTCATGAGGTCTATAAAATAAAAACACATTGATTTTGACTTAGAAAACTAGTAGAGGAGGTAAATCACAAAAAATAATACTATCAAAGTCATGACTTAGCAAAAGATATCAACACTAATAGGCAAACTCTAGCCACTTGTTGTGACTATACGCGAGCTCAAAGTCATATAACAATAAGTCCCATAACTTAGTGAAGAAGATAACAAATCAAAAGACTTTTAAGTGGTCATCAAAATCAACAGGTAGAAAAAGGAAAGAGAAAATACGGTGAGTGTGGGACAATGGGGGAGATTACAAACTTGGGACTAAAATAATATCAATTTCATATAAGAGATAATGCAATTCTTTTTTTTCCCCTGAAATAAGCCATCAAATTTTTGGCATATTATCACCAAGAACTAAATCAGATTAAAATAACACAATCCTTATTGATCAAACTGAGGCTTATTTAGTATCAGACACATAGGTAGCAGAGTTCTAGTAATTAAATAGGACAAAATGTACTATTCTTTTTTTGTCTTCGGTAAAAAATCAAAACTTACTTGACTTTAGCACAAAGAATTAGTCTCTCTTTTTTTTTGCACTCTGTAGCTTTCTCTTCGTGGAAACAAATTCCTATACATAATAAGAAGAAGAAATAACTGAACAAGTTTTAAAAAGTAATAATAATAATAATAATAAGAAGAAGAAGAAGAAGGAGAAGAAGAAGCTAGCTATTCCACATATATGATAATTGCTATAAATAAAAACACAAGTGGCGGCTAGCAGAGTAGTGTGTTATAATGCTTCTAGCAAATTTAGTGTGAGACATAATATGAGAATAATTTACAAATGAGTACAGTAACTTTTAATCGTGCTCAGTATAATTAATGTAGAATTTAAAATAATTGAGTTTAAGTTTATTACAACAATCCCGTATGAGTGGTCATTATTATGTGGTACCCGAAGTATGGTCAAGAAGAAGTGTGCTGCTTTACGAAAATCATATATACAATATAAATTTCATATCATAACAAACTAAAAACATATTAAGTCACATTGACTACGGACGATGGCTGGACATGCGGGTAGACATGGTCATCGTTTCTCATCATTTCATTTTTTTTTATAGTAATCTTCTACGAAAAGATGGTATCTAAGAGATCCATCTGAAATTCGAACTATTTCTGCGTAGCATTCAACTCTATTGAAGCTGCTCTCATCCTACTTTCACGAACTTGGCATATTAGATGACGAGTAAGAAAATATCTAAAAGCTTTAAAATTTTTGATTTTTATGAGAAACCAGAATTATTTAAGCTTACATTTTACCTTTCAATGGCCGCAAGGGATTACTGAAGGAGCTTTTTGTGACTTAAAAATCAGTTTAAAAATCAGTTTCTAATGAATAAAAGATTGTGTTGCCTTACAAACTTTTTAACAGGGTGTTCAATCCTAGATCTGCAATCCTATATACAATAATTGAGGGAGCTTTTGAAGTCCAATTGATGCACTTCGAGAACTTTTCTTTAACTAAATATAAATCGAGTGATACGAAGCAAAACATTCTAAAGAAAGAACAAAATTTTCAGCCAAATTTATATCCGAAGCAGCAACAGCCGACTAAGATGAAAACTTTTCCACCTCTATAAACAATCAATATCACCATTGTGAAGATCACCTTGTCAATCAATCAAACACCTAACCTTCAAAAACCCAGTACCCATCTAGTCCACTGTGTGTTACATGAGTATGGCTCCATTTTGTTACGCGAGTGTCGGTCGGCAAGACACAGAAAACAGATTCATGGATTTTTCTTTTTCAATTGCAAGAAATATTCTGATATATAAAATTTTTGTAATTAACTAACTTAAACTATAGCCCCTTTAAATAAAAGTATTATATTGTAAAATTGAAATCCTAATTATATAATAATCCAAAATCCCTAATTGACCAAGTGAACACCTACTTTCGCAGTAATAAAGCATCGATAAATAACAGTAATTAACCAAAAGCCTCCAAAAATAAGGTATGAATAATAAAATAACAATTAAAAACTCGAATCTTCGTAACGCGAAACTCAAGCTTTCTCCATTATCTCTGCTTTTTTGTGTTTTTCTGTTTTGTGTAGACTGCTTTCGTCCAACACGAAAATCACCATAACCATCCCCTCTTTCGATCTAATAATAAAAGATCAAAGCGACGTCGTTTCGCCAAGATCAAAACGACGTCGTTTTTGCCTAATTATTTCCTGCCCAAAAAAATTTTTCCACCTTTTTATTTAGGAGAATATTTAAAACATGAAAATGGTCAAATGAACAACTTAATAGAACGTTAGTCTTAATTATATTTTTATTCCATACTCTAAATTAGTCGTCATTTTGATTTATTATATTCTTTCGGGTAATACTTTATGGTAATTTAGTATTTATGCCAATTAATTTTTATTTTTTTATAATTCTCTCCAAATTTTCGTCTCTATTTCAACTTAAACATTAAAATCTCTTAAATTTTTAATAATCTCAAATTTCAATTCCATCTCAGATCCATCTCAAATAATTTACTTCTCAAATTTAATAATTTCTATTTACAAAATCCGTCTCTATTCCGTTGCAATATTCTCCAACTTTGTAATATATATTCCGTCTCTACTCCGTCTCAATATAAAATAAATAAATTTTAAAAGAAATCCGTCTCTATTCCGTCTCTAATTCATATGTCTCAGAATAAGTAAAAAGATTTTAAAAATTTCCGTCTCTATTCCGTTGCAAAATATTTTTTAACTCTACAAAAAATAATATTCAATCAAAATTCCGTCCCTGTTCCATCTCAAATATTCCAAAAAATTTATAGAAAATTCCGTCTCTATTCCGTCTCTAATTCATATGTCTCAGAATAAGTAAAAAGATTTTAAAAATATTCGTCTCTATTCCGTTGCAAAATATTTTTTAACCTTATGAAAAATAATACTCAATCAAAATTCCATACCTATTCCATGTCAAATATTCTAAAAATTTTTAAAAAAATCTGTCTCTAATCCGTCTCTAAAATGTTAAAATATTAATATATATTTTGTCTCTAATCCGTCTCAAAACTGACAAAAGAGAAAAACCATCATAAAAGTCGTTTCAAATCCGTCTCAAAGATTTATGACACACATTTCGTCACAAATTCCGTTGCTAAGTATTGTCTTTCCATCTTTTGAGACGGATTTTGATACAAAAAAAAAATGCGTCACAAATTCCGTCTCAAATCCGTCTACAAGTATGACAAACTTTTTGTGCAAGAGATCGTCCGAATTCCGTCTCAAATCCGTCTCAAGTTGAGACGGAAATTTTCCGTCTCAAACTTTGCTTCTCTAAACTGTCAGTTTCTAGTAGTGATATCTCTGTTTATTTAGCTACAGGTTTTATGCATTTGATTTGCCTGTTTTATATTTTCATTTTTATGGGAAATGAAAATTAGGTAAAAAACTCATTTAGTTAACTATTTTTGTTTTCATTCTCAGAAAATAGAAAATATCAAAAAAGTACTTTTTTGAAAATAAGATGACAATTTTATAAATACTCTAAAAGATTTAAAAAATAAGGTAGCAGTTTTGTAAATAACTCTAAAAATTTAGAAACAAGTTAGCAATTTTGTTAATAACTTTAAAAAATTTTAAAAATAAAGTGACAGTTTTTCAAATATCTCTAAAAAATTTAAACAAGGTGGCAAGTTTCTAAATATACCAAAAAAAAAAAAATTTAAAACAATGTGGTAATTTTGTAAATATCTCAAAAAAATTTAAAAAACAAGGTGATAATTTTGTAAATAAATATCAAAAAGGAAAATATTTTTGTTAACTAAACAAATTCTATAAATTTTTAGAAAATAGAAAATAAAAATTATTTTCAAAACATAAAAATAGAAAATGAAAACTAAAAAAGGAAAAAAGAAAATAGGAAAACCAAACGCAAAAGCGTCCGATTCAACTCTGAACCCGGCTCAAGTGGCTGAAATGGACCACCGCGTTTGTATAATGAATGTTGTCACATCTTTGGAAAGTCAATAACTTTAGCGTTCAAAAGACAAAATTACAAGTCCAAAAGTCAGAGCACGTGCTATCAAGTTGGATGGTTAATTAAGGCACAAATTATGCTTTTACAGCGCAACTTGCGATTGTTTAAATATCGTAAATAAATGGGTAAAGAAGTTGAACAAAATGTAATAGGAAGACGGTCAATGCTCAATTTTGACATTAAACGATTTAACTTTTCATTTGATCTCATCATCTCAATAATGGGTTGTCGAATAATAACTTACTTCCGTCTGTTCAATAAAATAGACCATAGTCTTTTTTAGTTGTCCCCAAATGAAAAAATTTCACACAGTCCTATTTTTTTATAAAAAGCGTCAAACTAGGTTCTTATTATTTTAAAAGTAACCTACTTTAATGTTCAATATTGGCAAAAACAAGTCAATTTGATTCTTATTGTTTCAAAAGTAATTTATTTAGTGTTTAATGTTTGCAAAAAGTGTTAATTTTACATGAACATTTCTAAGGTTAAAATGGGGATTAATTAGGTCACTTGTTTGCAAATATTTGGGTATTTGGGAGAGGGTGAGAGGGAACCAAATTGGTCACTTTTGAATTAGAAAGAACCAAATTGACATTTTCTGAACACATTAGGAACTAAAAAAGTCATTTTCAAAGTAATAAGGATCAATTGACACTTTCTTTAGATAATAGAGACTATTTTTTTTTTTGTAAAATTTAACCTTCCCAAATGATAAAAGTATTTCCTTTTTGAGTGGGTAGTTAACAAATTAAATTGCTTATATGCCCCTATTTAATATCTCTTATTAATAATATATAATCTTCTTAATGGATAGTAGTTGGAGTTATTAATTGAGGGGTATATTAGGAAAATACTAATCAAAATTTATCACTTTAACTATATAAACTTTTGTTTCTTAATCTACGTGAGAATACAACAAGCTAAGTAGGTCTTCTGTTAAAGAGAGAGAGAGATAGAGAGTATTATGATGAAGAGTTTTTAGTTTGAATATACACTCTTGATTACAGATATCTTGTGATGTTTGACAGATTTAAAGTATATGTTAAAATATATCGCCATAAAATGTATGCTTTTGGAATGAATTACGTTACCTGAAATGGAGGTCTTGTTAGCACCAAAAGAAACAAAAGGTTACGTGTGTATCATTGCAACAATCCTGACTGGTTGATGAATTAACCCTCGCCTGTTATCGTTATACTATTGAACTTTGCCGGTGATCTGTCAATAAAACGAAAACGATTTGAATTGTCAAAAGAATGGAGCTAGGTAACGGTCAAAGCGAAATTTGAATTTTGTATATTTTTTTTTTTTTGGGCTAGATTGAATTTTGTGTAATCATTACCTACCTTTTACGTTAATTTTTCCCAAGACCAGTGGGAGCTTAACGAATGCTTAAATGTTAATCCTGGACTTGGATCCTATTTGAGTGAAGTTCTCTCTAAATAATTAGGTGGTGTTTCGTAAATTTTTAGATTTAAATAAATCAATTTAAACCATGTAATTAAAATTTGACAATAATTTAAAAAAAAAAAAGGCAATCCTTTTCTTTTTTAATTCTTCCCTAATCGCAAGCCTTCATTTATGCACTGTCTAAATTTAACAAACATGAGAGTTAAGTTTTTGTGCAGTTTCAAATATGTTCTTCCCCCAAATCGATATTGAATTTGTCTTTTCCCGTTTGTGCATCATAGACCCTTTCTTTTGGTTAATTTTGTTATAGTTTGTTATCTCAGTTATATTTAATTCTTCTGTTTTTGAGTCAATCTTTGATGTTTTGCCAAATATTCGAAGATGCAAACGAAAAAGTTAATAGTAGAGACATATACGTGTGTATAAATATATAAATATTTATATATAAAACGCAGATAGATTTCAATTCCATGTAATCTTCTCTGTTGGCATGCTTGCAAGTGCCCTTATGCAATCATCTAATATGAAATAGCACGCACCTCTTTTTCAAATGTTGAACTCGTAAGTCATAATAGTTAATTATGTTCATGAATTTAAGACTTCCAAGAAGAATATGTTGCGCATCACAGTTTTGCCATGGTTAGGGAAAAATTAAAAAGGAAAAAGATTGCCAAAATTAAGAAAATATGTATGGTCTAGATTAATTGTATGGTCTAGATTAATTTATTTAAATCCAAGGGTTTATGAAGCACTATCTAATTACTCAAAGAGAATTTCACTCGGAAAAGATCCAGATCCGCAATCCTAAGGTAGTAAATATTTGTGTGAACACTTGGTCCATTTTTCAATATGCCTTATATACTTTTGACTGAAAAAGAAAATATGCCATTTATACGAAATTGTGATGTGTACTCCTTGTAGCTTAATTATTTCCTAGTCGTACCTAATGCTTTGATTTATATATAAATATAAATATACTAATGTGACACCCGTGTGATGCATGGGGAGCGATATATGTGATTGAATATATTAAAGTTATAGAGTTTTTGCATGTTATTAAATAGTTATTGAAACAATTATATACTATAAAATTAATAAAATAATAATGATATATATAGAGAAAAGACATAATAATAATTAAATTAAAATATTTAATATAGGTATGGAACTAAATAAATGATGAAAAATAAAAAATGACCTAAGAATGGGTATATTTAATTAATTGATAAGTAATTATGGAAAGCTTGTCATATAGAGCGCTACTTGGCAGTGTGAAATTACAACTTATTTTGCTTTATTATATAGTATAAATATATATATATATATATTAATAGAAATAGCTAAGGCTAGAATAAGACACAAATTTAACATTATCTTAAGAATTATGAGGTTTTTATTTTAAAATGAACTATGTCAAAAAATAGGTTATTAGCACCATAGATGATTATTTTGAAATTCAGAAGTTATTGGAATAAAATAAGTGTTTTAAGTAGTGTTTAGTATCTTGACCAAGTCAAAACACTACTTCCTCCTATGTTAGTTGTTCCGTAAAACAGTATTTTAAGTAGTGTTTTTTTTCTAAATAGTATTTGAAGTAGTGTTTGTGAAAAGCTAATATTATTAATGTTTCAAAGTAGAGTTTGGTGTTTCACCTTTTTTTGGCAATACTACTCTCTTTCTAACATCTTTTTTGTAATCACACCCCCTATCCAATTTTGTTTACAGTTTTACATTTTCTTTCACGAATTAAATACAACAAAAATTAATTTGAAATTCTATCCATATCAAAATATATTAAAAAGTTTAGGTCTTACTTGTCCATTCATTATTTTTTCAAAAATATAAATTTTCAATCAATTGAATATTTTTATAGTAAAAAATATTTGTTTATAATATTAATAAAATTAATTTTAAAAAAGTAATTTTATTATGCTTTATTAATAAAACATTATTTTAAGAAAAATATATTTAATTATAAAATAAATTATCTTAATTTAATAATAATAATTTTTTTATTATTATCATTACCGATGTTTTTTTTATTATTTTGCATTCACAAGCTAACCCAACAACTCGTTTTATCGAACACATCTAAAACAATCTGCTAGTGAAATAGTTATCCGCTAACTACTAAAACACAACAGCTATCTACTATCCAAACTGCTTCTTCTACTCAAACAGCTATCCACTACCTAATCAGCTAATTGCATCGAACATGCCCTAATTGTATATTGTAACCATAATGATAATGTATACCTGCGTCACTGATTAAATTATTCAACTAATACATAATATATTAAAAGCATATAGGTACATCACTAGCTAACCATCTTGTGCTTGTTTGCATTAACTTTTTTTTAATAGCACTTTTTTAATAAGTTTTAAAAGAAATATTTTTTTAGAAGTTAAAATTTTTTACTTTAAAAAAAATTTGTATTTGAATTTTTTTTACAGTTCTAATTTTATAAAAGAATGAAATGAATCTCGCAAATATATATATATATATATATATATTACAAATATCGAATATTGGCAAATATAATTTTAAAAAAATACTTTTTTATAAAAAATCAATCCAGACTGGTTGTTTGTCCTGGCAACTGCATCTTGCTAACTACCATAAAGAAGCATAAGAGACGGCACATAGCTCGATGACAAGAAATAAGAAATAAGATACGCCTAGTCATGATTATTTAATTAGACAAAACCTTGTTCAATTAAATTATTTTTGTTTGTACAAAACGATGTCAATTCTTATGACATCAGATGATGTACTACATCTTGTAACCACCATATAATGTTTTTTTAAAATAATAATAATAATGATAATAATAATAGTAATAAAAAAAGAGAAAGAGAAATAGAGAAAAACATGGTCTCTCTTAAAGTTCGAAGCTTAACTTGTCCGCACCTGACAGCCATCACAAGGGTTAAATAAAAAGGGGTCAAAGTCTCCAAATACAAAGAACTTGAGCTGCTTCGGAAATCGTCAATGACCTCATTTATTATTATTATTATTATTATTATTATTAAAGTAATAAGTAATTCACAATCCATATCGTTTTACCAAAGACCTGCCTGCGTTTGAAGTATATTTATGATATTTGTCCGTATTTGGTCTCGTGCCTTAATTAGAGTGTCTTCATTTGACCAATTAATTTTTCACGAAAGTGCAGATTAGAATATATTGATTAATCTAAGTGAAAGTATACGTCGGCTTACAGATGTATTTTTGATAGAATTCAATGTTCTAAGTAATTTGTAATAATCGATTTATGAGAAAAGCAAATCGACAAGGAAATTAAGGTATGGTTTGGCAACAATATTTTAAGTAGTGTTGAATATTTTGATCGAGTCAAAGTACTATTTTGTCTAATTATTATTATTTGGTAAAACAATATTTTAATTATGGACCTAAAAAAGGTCACATCTCTCACGACATAAGATTGAAAGATCAAAACTCTCTTCTACGTGGTGGAAATGGAGAGCTGTAACAAGCCTTGGAGGATTGGACCCACGTATGTGACAAAATATTTTGATCACTTATGGTTAGGGGTGAAAAGTCAACCACGATCGAATTGAAATAATATTTTTGAAATGTTAATTAATGTTTTTGAAACGTTAATAATATTAATATTCAAAAATAACATTTAGTGTTTTAACTTTTTCTAGAGAATCTTATCCGTACTTAATAATATATATTGCAATTACAGTAATGAGACGGACTCCTTCGTGGAGGCCTTCATCTTAATAGTTTTCCGTATAGCAAACTCTTGGAAATACACGATGGAAGCACCCTGGAAATACACGATTCACGAGGGGGACCGTATGGAACTATAGCATGGGGAGCCGGGTAGTGCCGAAATAAATTTAGTGAAAAAGACGTCACAACACGCGTCATCTTTTTTACCAACGCAATGGAACACAATCCATAACAGCCTCTCCAAAGTTATTTTTTAGCCATTTTAGAAAAGGTAAAATGTTGACAAAATATAGTCGCGACAAAATATTTGTCTCCCCCTATTCTTTTTCTCTCTTTTTTGTTGGTTTATAGCTCAAATTCTAAGCCCATACAAATTAAGAAAGAGTTTTAATGAAAATTAAAATTCTAGTTATGGTAAGAGTCTTAATTATGATATGATTGATAGATGAGAAAATCCTTTGTCTTGGAGGATAAAGAAATCTCCTCTATAAATAGGACTCTTGCATTAGTTGTATAAGGTATGCCGGGTGAGAGAGAGCCTGAGAGCATCGAGAGTGTTTTATATTCATTCTAGCCCTGTTGAGGATAGAACCATTATAAGAACTCTGTGGGAGAGGGTTTAGACTTTTCTGTCCGTACAAAAAGTCATCACCTGAGTTGTAACCATTATTGTTGAATAGTGAAAATTATCCCAAAGGAGATCGTGGACGTAGGCAGAGGGCCGAACCACGTTTAATAGCGCGTATTCTTTTCTCGTTACATATGCTTTAATTCCGCTGTGTGAATGTATATTATGTGTCCTCGAATTTCCCAACATTTTTAAACGTGCGGAGTCACTTTTGGCTTCTAATTTTGTGTTTAGATAGTAATGTTAGAGTGAAATTGAAATTGAAACATGAATTTTATTATCAAAAGTGATTAAAACTAAAAAGTAATATTAGAGTAAAATTAAAATAAAAAATTCTTATTTATAAAAATTTACCTATTTAGTTCTCTATTATGGAGAAAAAAGGAGAGACTTTTGAAGTTAAATTAAAAGTTCAAATATATGTTACTTATTACTAAAAATAAGGTTTATTATC
The DNA here is from genome assembly GCA_028554755.1 of Cordia subcordata. Lineage (NCBI taxonomy): Eukaryota > Viridiplantae > Streptophyta > Magnoliopsida > Boraginales > Cordiaceae > Cordia > Cordia subcordata. The sequence goes on along the minus strand of JAPTOF010000006.1, from coordinate 2,245,407 downwards.
CAGACAATTCCTTTTTTTTGTTTTTGACAAATTGTTCGTCACTTTGTCCTTTATGCGTACAAGTTATAAAATTTCGAATATAGCCTCAAGGCGATGCTTCTTCTCACCCACGCTGAAACCTCGAAGGAAACTCCAATCTCGTGGGGACACCACACAATGTCCAAATCCTGAGCGCCCCTTTATATACAATACGCCCTTCACTCCATCAATTGCCACTCTAACCCGATTGTGCCGGTTATCAAAACCTCAAAACTTGAACGTTCCTGAGTTGTTTGTCCGACATCATTAATAAATTACTAGCATATCCTCAAATGGCTTCACCTGATGAAACTTCAGCTCTTGAGCAAATCAGGCGTCATCTTCTTGATGATTCTGCCTTCATGGAGAACTACTGCTTATCTTTGAGCTTAACAGGAACGCAATTTTCTCAGAGCTCATCGAGTTCTGATTCTCCAGCCAGTACCATCACAGTTGATTCTTGTTCAAATTATTTCCCTTCTTTCACTAGCTCAGATGTCACATACTCCAACTACTTTAACCCAACTTTTTCTAATGAAACCTCTGATCAGTTTGATACCAATTACATAGACTTCGAAGCAAAGCCACAGATTAATACTACTACATCTACTACTACTACTTCAAAGCCTCGAAAGCCTTCGCTTAACATTGCTATTCCTGAGATGAAGACTGATACTGATTATATGTATGCTTTCAAGGAGGCAAAAGTTCAAAATTCAGGCGAGAAGAGGCACTACAGGGGCGTCAGGCGGCGGCCATGGGGGAAGTTCGCGGCGGAGATACGCGACCCTAACAAAAAAGGGACGAGGGTTTGGCTTGGCACCTTCGACACTGCGGTGGAAGCTGCGAGAGCTTATGATAGGGCGGCCTTTAAGCTCAGAGGAAGCAAAGCTATATTGAATTTCCCACTCGAAATCTGCAGCTCTCAGCTGCCTGAAACTGAGTCCCGGTTGAATACTACTACTACTACTACTAGTAGCCGGAAAAGGGTAAGAAATCAGCAGGAGGATGGAAAGAAAGAGAAAGCAAAGGAGGTGAAGAGGGAGGCTTTCCAAGAATCATGCGATGGCGAAGCTGAGAGTCTGTTATCGCCATCGAGTTGGTCAACGGTATGGGATTGTGGAGATGAAAAGGGTATCTTTGAGGTGCCACCATTATCACCTCATTGTCCAAGCTTTGGCTATTCTCTTATTGTAAATTAAAAAGTAACACACCTACTCCAGGATTTATCACCTCACACGTCCAAGCTTTGGCCTTTCCGTGATCGATGATCTTCCCGAGCCATTAGTCGTGTTTTCTTAAAGAAAGATAGAACGAGTGAAATATCTGTAATCGACTACACTTCCTTGAAAGGAAAAAAGAAAAAGGAAAAAGACCAAAGTAACTGCTCCACAAAACTGAAGGATCGATGAGAAATGGGTAACTGATCAGATGATGTAATATCCTAAGTGGTGTTTTAGTGGATAAGTCCATCATGCGCCTGACCTTAATGAGTCCGAGGTGTTATTAGCATATTGTATTATACTTAATAAATGCCCTGCTTCTCATAGATATTTTATTTTATTTTGTCTTTTGATATTAGCTCTGTCTTCAAGTGCTTAATTTGCCATCTTCTCCATCGATCTTGCAAATCTGATGCAAAAAGTTGGTGAATGTAAATCAGTATGGGGTGAGAACGGATGATCGCCCCTGCTATGGAGCTTTATCTTTCCATCTCAACTTTTGCCAGAAGCAAACTTGTGCTTTTTGGAACTGTATCCATTGTTTTATCCAATATGTTCCAACTCGTTCTCTAACGTTCGATTAAGCAAAAATTTTATCAAATATGCACATAATATGGGTTTGTTTAAATTGGTTTTTCTCATAATCATTTGTGGGCTCGTTTGAACTGACTTCTACGAAAAGTGCTTTTTCTAATTTTTGCAAAAAGTGCCTATTTGAGAATCTAAAGATTTAACTTCTGAGATATTTGAATTTTTTTAAAGTTTCAGTTTTTTTTTTTTAAAATCTAATTCAAATACTTATTATAAAAAAATGTAATTTTTTGTAATATTTCACATTGGTTTGTGCGATGACTTGTGACTTATTTATAAATGGGTAGTGTAAGTATAACCAACAACTTGCTTAATCATTTTGAGTTAGTTGATTAAAGACCTAAGTAATTACATTTTTACGCCAAAAAAAAGGTGTTTTTCTATGAAACAAAGCCAACCCAAACTAGCCCCTTTCCTGTAATTTTTGGAAAACATGCTTTTCTTAGAAATTAAAGTTTTGGTTTTTAAGAGTTTTAGCTTTTTTGAATATAAACCAAATACTTATTACAAAAAGCACGTACTTTATTTCAAAAGAAAAAAAACGTTTTTACATTAAAAAAAAGTCAATTCAGATAGACCCTAAGTAATATAACAGCACTGAAACTTATATTCATTCCATTTTTTCTAATACCATCATGAAAGACCACTTAATCTTAAATTTAAAGCTACTAGAGTATGTACAAATTAATTATTTTGATTTCTCTAACGCCAGATATTATTATTGGGGAAAAAAGGGGTCCAGCAAATAATTGAGCTGAATCTTAAATAATGATCATTATTGAGATTACATTATAATAAGATGTGGATATTGATCATAGCTGCATAATTAATTTATTTAATTCGTTTGATGACAAAATTCATCGTCTTTCGTTTGTATTTTTCCTAATTTTAGGTTTCGCTTGCTTATCGTGCTGTGAAGAGTTTCATCATGTTACATCAAACTTGCAAATTTCCAAATCTTTGCCACATATTCATCAAGCATCTCATCTGTTTAAAATATTGATATAAACTGACCAATTTGTTGTGTCCAAATTACGTCAAGAAAAAACTTCGATTTTTGAGACTTCTGTTTACGAATCAGTACTTCTTACTGTTTATTTTCACCAAAGAGGGCACCATTTTCCACCTTTTTGAAAAGTTAAAAATACTTATTATTTGCTTTGACTAATTAATCTTCCACCTTATTTCTACAAGTCTTGGTCTTTAAACTTATTTATATCTACCTATCCTAAAACCTTGCCACTTGCAACAATGATTGAATAAGATGGATTTTGTCCATTGAGAAGAAAGGTTTCCAATTACTAACAAATTATTAATTATGGTAATAACCAGTCTCATCACGTAAGTAAGATAATACAAGTTCAAAAACCTAAAAAACTATTTGTTAAGAGAGTTTTTCCTTCTCCTAAGTCAATCTCAAATTTAATGTTGTTTGAGTATATACGCTAACTCAAGAAAAGAAAAAAAAATCCCGAAATTCATTTTCAAGACTACATAAGTCTTCCATTAGTCAACAAGCATGGCTCCAACTTACAAATTTCTGTACATTGAATTCGTGACCGTTGCTTATTGGTCGTCGTGGTGGTTTCTTTCCAGTCAAGTAGGTTTGTCATACAGCGCATCTGTGTGAAGTTCAGTGCACCATGCATATCATTTCAAAAGCCAATATGCCAACTTGGTGAAAGTACTTATAAGTGAGCAGTTGCTTTCAGTTAGTCCCCCACACTTCTAATTAAGTTGCGATGAATGGAAAGGGTTGACACTAGTAGACTTAAACATCCTCCTTGGCTTCTCTGTCTACAATGTCTTTTTATGGTGGAGTGTGGACCAACATGTTTCGAAAATCGGGTCATCTCTTATGGTCCGTGCCGGACGTAACACACAGGAGGTTTCCATATCGTGACGTGCGTGAAAGATTTGAACCTATTCGTAACGTTATAACGTTATTCTTGATTAATGAATTAAATTTAAGGAACTTATATGTATTATACCCATTTTTTACAAATAGTAAGTATTTTATTATTCGTAATTACTTCGGTCCACAACTTGAGTTCAAATTTTTACTTTTCAGTCATTTTTCAGAAATAAAATATCAGGTCCTGATTTGAAATTTAACACTATGTGATTCCATCATTTTAGTCTTAAATGTTTGGTTGTTAGGTGTCTCATTATGATCAGTGTTATAATCCCTATAATTTTCAGTACCAAAATTTGATGATATATTTAATAGTACATTTTCTTTTTTATAATTCTTGTGTTGTCGTGACTTACAAATATACAAATGTAATTTTTCCGCTATCGGTGCCACATGTCGCCGAGAGGGTGGCTGTCTGTTTTCTTTTCCTTCTAAAAAATAATTATTGTATTTTATTATTTTTTTATGATAAGATGTATTTGTTGGTGAATATCAACAGCACATAAACAGTCCAACGTAGATAGTTTCATTGCATCATTGTGCATTCGAATAGGATTTATAACATCATATAATTACTAGAAACAAGGCTCCTATCATTACTTTTTTTTTTTTTTCTAATTTTTCAACCAAAGAGATAGAAAATGAATAGTTTTAAAACGAAAAATAGATGCAAATTATATAGAAAGTAAGAAAATTAGAAAATAAGAAAGTGAAAACATAGAAATAAAAATAAAGAAAATAATGTACTAAATAATTGTTAGTTCACTTGCATAAGGAAATATATATTTTAATTATTCACAACAAGTTATTATTCAACCATTTCAAAATATAAAGTCATGGTAAGGACAATCATACAATGTAATTCTATTTCTAATGACTTTAGTTTTTTTTTTTTTTTTTTGTATTAAGATGCCACTATTATATTGATTATTTTATAGTCTTTATAATTATTTTTTTAAATTTATATAAAAAAATGTATACAATTGTACCTGGAGAAAACCATGTCTTGGCTCCGCCCCTCATTAATATACATATGATATCTCCATATTTGGCTTCAACCTCAGCAAGTTTCATGTTTGAGTAGTGTTATATGTCACTTTATTTTTATAACCCAAATATTATTTTTAATTTTGATTTAAAGGAAGCCACAGGCTAGATGTTTTGTTTTCATATGACATGCATGCAAAGTAGACATGGAAAATCAAAATTTAGGGTCTTTAATGCTCCATGGCACGGAGTACCGAAGACTACAGACAACTTGCTTACAATAAATCCATTGACTTCACTGGGCCTTTTCGTCAATTTAGCGTGCTTGAAAATAGTACTATTTGTTAAGTCGTCAAATGCGAATAATGAATGTACCGCAGAGCTGTCTCGTCCGACAATGCATTTGATGAGCGTAAACAACGGGATAAGGAATTATGAGAAAGATTATGGACCACCACATTGTTATGATCCTAGTAATTATATGAATAACTTATAATTGTTAAAAATATAACTCTAAAGTAGTAGCGTTATACGAAAATTTTTAATTGACAGTTAGAGTTGGTTCATGGTTGGTATGGCAATTTGATGAAGTTGCAGATAAGTGTCTTTTTCTTTTTTCTTTTTGGGTCAAGAAACCAAGATAAGTGTAGCTTGGCCAGCAATCATGATCCTGGATCTGATTCGCGGATGCAATGGACCCAAAAAGAGCAAGGTTGGGTACGTAAGCCCATTCTAAAACCCCGTCCAGTTAAGCGACACAGCAGCCCATAGTTAGTTAAAGATGTTTGGCCTGAGAAGACGGCTGAACCATATTGCTCATGTTGGGGAATTGATTTTTCGAGATCCAAAACATCACGTAAGTTGATACTTGGCGCATGCTGGTTCAGCCTGAGAAGAATAAGCACGTGATTTGGGAGGCGTTTGGCCGTACTTATTTGAGTGTTTACAGAAATAACTCAGTGCTAGTGAAGAGTCTTTCTTAAGAGTTGGGGAGAAGGGACAAGGCGATGAATATGATGTACCATTAAATATTTCCATTTATTAGAAGAATTTGACTAGGTTCTGCCATGTACATCAAAATAAAATAATGAATGAAAGGAAAATAAAAATCGTTCTGCAATCTTAGTATCAATATTAAGACAATTAATCATCCGCATTTGAGAGACTTTAAGCGGCATTACTAAACCTGGAATTTACACATTTAATCCTTCTACTCAGTTGTTCAGCAAGTGGAGAGCTTCCTGCAGGCGCATCATAGCCTTCTCGAAGGTTGACGATGATTAGTAAGAAGAACAAACCCCCAGGTGTGCGCGGTAACTTTGGTCTTAATATTCATGCAACTAAGGCACAATATAATGTAATTTGAACTCCTCTTGTCATCTAAAGAAGAAAATGGTCAATCATATGTTGTATGACATCTGCACCCTCTGAATGCATGTAGTAGTATTTCACCTGTACGATTTCCAGACAAAAACATTGCATCAGGCCATTTTTATGTTTCAACGGGACATTATGAGAAGGAAGAGCATTAGAGAGACATAAGGACATACACTGCAAAAGAATCGGCAAAAATTAATCGTGAAAGAGCCTACGAATAGTGGCAAGCTGGACACAATTTTAAAACATAAAGAGCTCTGTGCTAAAATAAATGGCCTAAGGTACAAATGCCCTTGCTACCAAAAAAAAAAATTAAGGTACAAATGCCCTTGCTACCAAAAAAAAAAAAAAAAGGGATTCAAATTTACAGGACAGTGTTACAAGTGCAACTCAGCATTCAAGCATCTCTTGCTACTGAGAGATGCAAGTTGTTTCTAGCTCAGGCCATATTTCATGTGACAAGTGAAGAATATCAAACAGAATTAATTGCAATAACAGCATATGATGGAAATTTGTTAAAAATGTCCATGATGGTTACAGCAACTCTGATGACCACACTCCATCACGAGTCAAATATACAAGTAAAGAAAACGGGGACCTAGAGAAATAATGACTAATAGAGCAAGTATTTCCTTGCATCTTAGAGATGAGGATCAAAATTAGCTTCATCTCTGCATGCATATTTTAGATAAATATACGCTACATAGGAAACTGACAGCAAAAAATAGATATCTGCTAAGTACATGCATATCTACATACAAATATAATCTTCAGAGAGAGAGAGAGAGAGAAAGAGACCTGTATAACACTATGAGCAGCAAACTTTAATCGACTGCTGTGAAAGCTCACATCTACTTTCTCCCATGATACGCGAGAAAGGCCAGTCAACAGTTCCTCTGCATATAACCCAAAATTAAATAGAGAAATAGTCAGGAAAGAGAAATTCTAATATATAATTCAGCAGGAGTAATCATCTAATTCTAATATCCAAAACTTTCAAGCATTAATCAGATGTGATATTGACAAAACTCCTGATAGCAGAAGAAAGCCATTTTGGCAAGCAACTTGAGCAGTTACATAAATCATCTATCCTTGACACAAACATAAACGTGTTTGCCTTTCCTCAAACTATAGTTCATACTAATTTCTAAAAAGTATTTGGCATGCAAACTTTTGCCTGTTCCTCATCTTTCTGATGTCCTAACATCCAGAGAATAGCATGAGTTCACACCAATGCAGTTACGAGACTGGCATGAGTTTACTATGTAATACAAGCCAACCTGATATCTTTTCAGATGATAGTATAGACGTCACAATAATTTTTATAAATCAGTCTTGGGAGATTGTGTTCACGCCTTGGAGGAAAAAGGGTACCAACAACAGCAATATATTTGTATGCAAGACTCAACTATATGCATAAATAAGTCAAGGCTAGTTAAGCAAAAATATACAGATGCACAACTCATTCATGCGTAAGTGTGAAATTTTTCTTCCACCAAACTCAGAAGGTGTTTCCAAACTTGAGTTTCACCAAAAGGTTCAATGCCAGATAGGAGTTGGTGAGGTGCAACCAAAACAAAGAACCACAACAGGCAGCAGAAAAGAAACTAAGACCAATGGCTGCCGTTTATACAGGATAACATTATTACTAACAGACAAACATATCTATCCACGAGTCAGAAGAAGAAGCACAGACCCTCTATCTCATCTAGACCACCACTTTCCTTTACAACAGGCTCGCACTGATCCCCATCATGTGCCTTGCAGTGTTCTTCATACACAATATGAGGATACTTTTCATTTGCAGAGTCCTCCCACTGTAAGTAATAAGATGTCAAATTATATTACAACAGAAATTTAAAACCTACGGACGGAAAAAACTTTTATATGCACGCTAAAATAAATACTTTTGGCAGCTCATCATTTCTCCTGATTGATGATGTTCTCCAGCCCACAATATCTAAATATCATCCAGTAAAGGAAAATAAAGAAAGGTATAATCCACTCGTAATTTAAGGCAAAATCGACATAACAATCAGGATACGGTCATGGCCAACGTTTGAATATGCCACCCTACGCTTGAATGAACATAAAGCAGACCTGCACAGGTAAAATGCACAAAATGCCATCACACAAATATATAAATATGTGTTCACATTACTTATGGGTTAAACAACAGCTCAAACAGGCAGATCTAATGAGTAACATACATGAAACAATATTCACCATCATCTTCCAACATGCGTTTGAGTAATGGAGGCTTTCCTTCATCATCATCGGTTAAGAAAAGGTGTCTACCTGTTCTTCTAAATATCCAGTGAATTATACAACCAGCAAATTTCTCAAGAGCCATAACTCCAAAAAGAAAGGGTACCTGATCACAAGCCGAACTCATTCAATGATAAAATGAAAATCAAGATGCCAATGCTATATATAACTGAGATAACTGACATTACATGCAATTAAAGCAGGCAATCTAATAGAAAAGCTTCCTATTGGTAAGAGAAATACGGATTTTTTTCAATAATTATTTTAAATTGGGAGAAAATTGGTTCTTATTTCCATACAGAAGATTGGAAATCCTAGCAGTTCACTATGTTGATGGCCAACAATGGTTCATATGGCTACTATAGGCTAAGCGCACCTCAATCTTATGTTGACTACAGAACTCTCTGAGAATAATACTTGCAGAAGCGACGCTCAAAGAAGTAAGATGAAATTTGTCAAAAACTTCAGAAAACTGGTCCACAAGAATTTTTAAGCACAAAAGCAATGAACCCAACTTTTTACCAATTTTCCCATAAAAATGAGCAGCATGCAGAAGACAGATAACCTAAACTGAAACTTTGAAAGATATTCTAAGCACTCGATTAAGCAATTCATTGACTTGAAGCACGAATACACACACCAAGGCCGCAAAAGTTTACACATTAAGATGAAACAAATGAGCTTGAAGCCCAAATCCTAACGAGTAGTGACACATGAAGATGTGTCTTATCACCATTCCATCAATGTTTACAGCGGTTTCAAATATCCAAGTAGATAGAAACTTGACCCCCATCAAAGGAGAGAAAACTACCTGTTTGTTACCCCTTGAACCAAGATGTGGAGTGGCAACGGTAATAAAATTCATTGGCTCCAAACCAGCTATTGTACCCTTTGACTCTTCTTCACATGTAGTAGCTGACAAGTCTTCAGCATTTTCCCCTCCCAAAGGTCTGTACAATTTCCCGATAGCATATCTTGCAACAAGTCCTCCCACAGAATGTGCAACAAAAGAGATTTTCCGCAAACCAGGCTTTCGAGCAATCACTTCAAGGACCTAAAACGTGTACAAATTCAAGCACCAACTCGAAAGGAAATTTTTATTGCAAAAATAAAGAATACACGATAAAAACTGAACCTCCTCAGCCAACCGCTCGCCCATTACGTCCACCCCATCTAATGTCAGGCTAGCCATATTTCGTTCACTACCTGCAAGGAAACTCTTGTACATTCACTGAGATAATAGACAGGCAAGGCTCTAGACATGCATCAATATGTTCTGGAATCATAATTCCAATTGCTGAATTCAATAATGGTTAGCATATAATTACAATTTTCTTTTTATATTCGTCAAGCTATTGGATCTAATCCATCATCCAAGAAAAATAACAAAAAATTGGGGTGACTCCATCTAGAAGAACATGATCAAAGACACTGAAGCAAAGTAGAAGGTTTCTAGTAACTGCAACCAATGATGAACTACATAACTACTGTAAATCAATGAAGTTAGCGGATTGCATTTAGAAACTTCGGAAACATAGAAAACAAGCCAAACCAAACCAAACTTAATCTCAGCATTAGGAGAGATCAACTATACAGATTTGCAACAATACCACTCAATGCTTTAGCTTTGCCAGCTAACAACACCTTCTCAAAGGTTTATTCTTGGCATTGCTGGCCCCAAGTCGGAAATAGAGATGAGTAGCTTCAGTTAACCGACAGAGAGAACAAAGTCAATCGGTTTTCTGCTTACAGGTTTGAGATACCAAAAGTTCAAAGCTTTTTAGTGGAGGAAAGTTCCAAAACCCAAATTAAGAATTAAGGGCAATAAACATACCAAGAATTTACCATGAAACTGATTAATATAAAACGGTTGTCTATAAATCATATTAAGAAAATGAAACTTACAGTGAACAAACACTCTATCAGGGAGCGCTCTCACAAACTGTTCAGCAGCAAATCTCCAATCTGAGGGACTGCAGTAGTATTAGATAATCACATCAAAATGAGAGCTGAACATACTATATAGGAACTAAATTCAAACGCTTCATATGCACCAATTACTTATTTCAGACTACTTATTTTCCGTAAAAGTATCGATGAGAACTTGAAATTTCAGCTTAACTCAATCAAACATATGTTGCCTGTGTTATACACGCACACACACACGTGCGTGTGCGCGCGCGTGTGCATACAGAACAATACCTGCCGAGGATTCCGTGGACCATTATCACAAGATGATCGGCGGACGAAGCATCCGACAGTTTACAGCTGTAGACATCTTCGCCGCCGTTGGCAGTCTCCGATGAGCACACGCCGCCGTCCTGTACTTTCTCGTTTTCCATTTTTTTCTTTTTTCTTTTTTCAATTAAATGACTTCAACTTTCATTTATTCAATTCAAAGCCTCACAATTTTGAAAAGATCATAGTAATTTGTAATCGATTGATTACTAAACGAGGAAGAAAGCCAGACGTGGAAGGGAGGGTGTACGATAGTTGTGTACAGGTGAGCTGCACTGTATCTAATTTTATTCTTGCTTTTTGTCTTAACGATGTTTATGCGTACGCTTGCAACTGCAAAGTCATGGGTGAGATGAAGCGAAGAACCCGTGTTTGATTCATTACAACTATATTTTTGTTTCAATATTATTATAAAATTCATAAACTAGCCTTTATGAGGCGGGTAAGGATTTTCTTCCTTTTTAATTTTTTTTGTTCTTTTCAAGATAAGATGAATAATAGATAGTTAAATTAAATTAACAGAAAATTAAGTACTTATTTTAAATTTTTTTATAAAATTATTTACTCCCCCCCCCAACAAAAAAGAAGTTGAACTCAAATCATCATTTCTTAATTTCTAAAATAAATAAGAGAAGCTCATTAATTGATTATTCATAATTCACTTTAATTTTTTGGGTCAATAAAATTCATCATAATTCACTTTATTTTACAATAATAAAATCAGAACAAATAGAAGATCTCAACCTCTTAGAAGACGGGTAATAATTTTTCTATTGTTTTATTGTTTTTGTAAAATGAGATGGATTTGGGTTGGTCTTTTTCCTTGGTCGGAATGGAAAAGTCATGCTTACTAGAACCAAGCCAAACAAGCGCAGAAAACAAATCTACGAGTCGGTTGCTTCCATTTTTTTGACTTCCACACATTTCTTTTTCCTTTTTGTCCGTTTCATCAATTAATTATGCGACCACCCTTCTAAAAATAGAGGATATAAGAGATTTATTAGCTTAGAAGTAGTTATAAATTGAAAAACGTGCATAACCAAAAACATTTCAGATGATATTTGGCCATGTTTATTTGAAATTTTTAAAACACCAAAACAGGTAAAAAGTATGTAAAACAATATTTCCCTAGGTGCTTGAGCAAATGGTTTTAGTATAGTTTTGGTAGTTACGAATCTGAAAATATAATGGATATTTTTTTGGTCAGAAAATATTATGACACGAACGAAACCTACACTGTTAAGGCAATTGATGGCCCATTCTGGACTTTTGGTGGTCTAATCATATTCTATATTTCTAGTCATCATCTTGGATGTTAACCCCACAACTGCATCTGATGTGTGCCCTACAACACGACCACAATATCTGAAAATTGAACCGGAGGTTCATCTCCCAACAAAAAACCGTATGGCTTTTTGTTTGATGAAGCATGTAATGTGGCCCATCACCTTACCCATACTAGTAAAGAATCCAATCATATTGATATATTAATTTACGCCAAATACAAGATTCAATCACAATAAGTTATTTCCGGACCTCTTCACCCAAGCGGTGCATCCGAACGACTTCATTATTTGCAGGGAACCTGGACTTTTGCGCATGGCTTGATGTGTAGCTCCCATCTCCATGCTAAGATTTCAGATAGGCATATATAACAAATACAGCATTATATTGTTTCGCCGTCTGCAGAACTTTGCTCGTTGCCCGACAGTTTCACTGAAACAAAAGAAAGAGCAAGCTCCATTGATTGTCTACAGAAGTAATATTTTGTAGTTTGCAGTACAAGAGCGTAACTATCACTACCATCAACTCCTACAAGGAAATTTTGGTTAGGATAAATTATAAGGTTCACTTAAAGGATCACAATTTCTCAGAGCTAAAACACCTAGTTGGAATCTCAGCTAATAATACATACAACAATGGCAACCATGTTATATACTCTTGCTGTAGGTCAGGATCTTCCATATTGAATGCGTCTTCAGCTTATGACTCTTGATATTCGATATTAGTTAGGTTGTCCGGATAGATCTTCTGCTTCGTGGCTTTGCAAATTCATGTAAAACTGAGAAGTATGAGAGATGTCATCATTCTTCAGAGCTACAGTCACTAGATTCTTCTAGTATAGGCACAGCAGCGCAGCAGAACGACTCCTTGTCCTTGACAAAAAGACAACTTCCACTGGAATTCCATTTCAGATCAATCACGGCGAACTGGGGTAATGGAACTGCAATACAATATGCGCCAGAAGGTGTCCACATGTACAAGTGGGAGCTACCGGTGCATAAAACTAGACGTGTATATGAAGGGTCCCAAGCTGCAGCTCGAATGGGATCCTTTTGTATCAAGATTGCAGCAAGCTCAAGATGGTGTATGTCCCATATCCAGAGGACAGTTGGCATGCTGTCATTGCGAGTGCATATGTAACGGCTGTCGCTGCTCCAAGACAAAAGGCCTGCAATTAATTTGGTCAATTGTAGTTACTGAGACAACATGCCATCAATTTATAGCTCTCTGAGGACTTGCACAAGGTCTAATGAGCATCATTCAGAATGATATTCAATGAACAATATCAGGCTGCCCAAACGATAAGGGAAAATTAAACCAATAGAACTGCATATATCTAGCAACTTTTTAATTTAGAATTCTAGATGTTCTTGCCTTGACTTTTGAATTAAATGGCTTTTACAGCTTAGTTCTATAAGAAACACAGCTCACATATAGTAAAATAGAGGAATTCTATATAGAAACATTTTCTCTTAAATAATCTTCTAAGTTATGCAAATTGATCACAATGAAAACAATGAAACGAGGTTATTTTTCCTAGAGGAATTTGCATTCAACAAGACATGTCTCTTTTATTCCACAACAACTGTAAGGAGAAATCCCATCATCCTATCACCTCTGATACAGTAGAAATGTATGACCTTATTTCCCACATTAAGCAACATAATGGAATAAGCAAAGCTGCAGAAGGGGATGAGTGCAATCCTCAAATTCTCTTTTTCTTTTATTTCAAATGGTGATGATTATAGTGTTTAAAGAACATGCTTGTCAGGCAATGTTGGAAATTACAGAAATCTGTATCAGATGTTCATTACCAATTCCTTGCTTAGGATTTGGTTTATCCGCAGGAGGTTTCTGTGAAGGGAGAGCAATGGGCACCTCCATCACATCATACCTAACTTGAATCTGTGTTTCAGGACCATTTTCTGCAATAAAAGAGAGTTCAAGACAAAACTGCTCAAAAATAATACTATAATTAGTAAAAAACAAAAAAGTAAAAAATAAACAATAAACAAAATAAAAAATAAAAAATCCAGAGATGCTTTGATGGAAGATTAAGCTACACATTCATAACCTCTAGTATTTCACCAGTGCACACTAAATAACTATCTTGTACTAGCTAAAATATACTCAATGCTATAAGAAATTCTCCGTACAGAAAAACAATATTTGACTATGGAAGCGGTACCAAAAAAAGTTAAAACAGATTTTGATTACTAAAGCAGTAAAATTAAATTACATAAGATTTGAGTATTTATTCAAATGAGATTGTGTCTATATACAACTCTTAAGGAGATACCCAAAAGTCAAAATTAAAGAGTTTTAGCACCAAGCAAGCAGAATTAAATTTTAAAAGCCTGTAGCCTAAGTCAGCCATACTGATGGATTAAAGAGATTAGAATAAAATGAATTGATCCATGTACAAGCATTTGATTTCCAACTTGGGCTCCAATCAAGCTCATCAACACAGTTGACCGAATGACTGTGTTGAATCTGCTCCCAAATTTTGCATCGAGTCAACTCTTGATTCTTTTAGGCAATCAAACCAGTTAATCGAGTCCAAAGCAGCATAATCACTTGCACATGAGAAATTGGAGAGGATTGATTGGCACTTAATGCATTGAGAAATACTGCTAGCAAATAAATTCCTTCAGTGTTATGCATTTACTGGTATGCAACTCATGTATCCAGTGAACATGTGTCTTAACCATTCATTAACCTCAAAGGCAATTAAGAGCGGGCCAATGGGAGAATGAATCCATGATGGCTCCAAAAGCCAATGAGTAAGAGAAAGAAAAGTCCAAAAAGAATGATTCCCAAACAAAAGTTGAGTCTAATCTCTCAAGTCACTGCTTCGTCTGCGAAATGACTAGTTGCAGCAAGTTCTGAGTTATGAACATAAAGTTGGATTATCTATGAAATTGGGAAGTTCTAATAGGTAAAAGCCAAAAAGCTAGTCTTATGCCTTAAATGATTTTATAAGAATAGTGCATCAAATGTAACTTTAAGTCCTATTCACATTAAAAAGTGCTTACTAGATATAAGAAGTTTTAACTGTATCAAACATTATGATTCAAGAAGCAGCATAAAGTCTATATCAGATTACCAATCACAAAGTTATGAAGCTTACCAGCATTGTGATGGCCAAAGTCATCAGTTAGTGATAACTCTGACATATCAAGTTGCAGTGGCTCATCCACCTCCTATAAATTTGAAAAAAGGCACATAAAATTCATTTACATGAAAATTATTATCTTCACCAATAATAGCAACAAATTAAGATAATTATAACCTTGAAAACTGCAGCACAGCAAGGTCCACGAACAGTGGATGGGTGAACAAATTCGGCAAATACTTTCCACGTCAAGTGATTCAGAACCCTCAACATCTGGTCATAACTCCCAACTGCTAAAAATTGGCTACAGGGTGACCATGAAATGCTTTTTACCCCCAATCCACTCTCATAGGCTTGATACCTTGACAGACAACGGCCATCTGGGGAATATATCAGAACCTAGACCAAGCCACACTGAATTAAAATTGTTACTTAACAACAAATAACATAGGCGGACAAATGAAATAGATTGCGAACGAAAAAGCTATCTTATTTCCATTTAATAAATCCTGCGTCAATTTTTCACTAGATAACAGTATCATACCATCAAAAAGATTCCCCCCCTCCCAACCCACAACGAAGGGGAAGAAATAATTGAAAAAGAAGGGAAGAAAGAGAAGGGGGAAATCTGATTTTCTGATTACATACCAGATTGGGAAAAGAGTCATGTATTTTCAAGTATTCATGTATCATCTGTTTAGAAAATAATAAAATGCAAGTGCATTGTTGTCTATCACACCACCAAGAAGAAAAAAGGTGATATTTTGGTCCCTGGCATATTTGTGATGATAATACCATGGCAACTTACATGACAGTGTTGGTGCACTATATGTCAGGTTGCAACAACTCAGATATTTGACTAAGACAAATGGAGTGGACTGATATGAAGATAGGATATGAAGGTATAATATGATATGTATTCCAATACAATATGAATTAGACTGCTGCATGCCTATTACACAATAACTCTGAATCTGATCCTTATGATAACATATAGACCCATAGAGAGCAAAGCCAGATAGAATCTTCTGAATTCAGCATAAGATTGTTATTATTAGCTCAAGTTATCTTATAAGAAGAACTTATTTAGCCAAGCAAGACACAGAGAGTAGACATCAGGTACCTTATATTCAAGAGGAGAGTCCCAGATCACTATAGCACTATCATCTGGTGACCATTGAATATCAGCCAAATCTAGTGTATCAACAGCAAAAACACTTATTATATCCCATGTATTACAGGAAACCAAATTGACATAGTCTTTACAATCACGTCTTGTGCATATTGCAGCATATTTTCCATCCTTGGTGAATGATACCCCTTTAGAACCATGTTTAGGCCATTGAATGTGAATGCAGGCAGTGTTCAGCAATGACCACACCGTTAACCGCAACTGAAAGTCAGAAGTCGTTAGGATGTGGCGACTGTCAGGGCTCCACCTAGCATAAGAAATCCCAGCAGGACCTTCATCTATTTTGCATGTCCATTCAGGTTGTGTCAGCGACCATGCTTGTATCATGGGTCTCTTATAGAGACCACAAAGTATGTACTCAGAATCAAGGGCCCATTCTATGTAAGTTATTTTATCTAAGCAGGAGAATAATTGCACCACCTGAACATCATAATAAAAGTTAACACATATATAAGCGTTTCCAAATCTGTATCTCAATTGCTACTCAACCTATTAGAAGCACAACTTGGCTATTCTTTTCACACACAGCAACAAAGATATGAAATAAA
Organism: Cordia subcordata; assembly: GCA_028554755.1. NCBI lineage: Eukaryota > Viridiplantae > Streptophyta > Magnoliopsida > Boraginales > Cordiaceae > Cordia > Cordia subcordata. The sequence goes on along the minus strand of JAPTOF010000006.1, from coordinate 2,228,651 downwards.
CTAATAGCAACACAACAAACTAGCAAAATTTTCTCCTCGAATAATGAGAAAGATACATAATTAAGTTGTAGCCATGCACAAACTTAGCACAAATTTTCCACTCAACACACACATAATGATACACCTATATCGGCAGAATGTGAACTCTATATACTATAAATCAAGCTGACAATGTAATGCACCTTACATATCCCAGTTAATATTCAAACGTGAAATGCCAGTAGTAGTTTATTTGCAGAATTTCTCATTTTTTTCCGGCAAAAAGCAAGCAAATAATTACTTTATTAAAAAAAATATTCACAACACAAAAAAATTGAACACTTAATGCACCTTAACAAGACCTAATTAGTATTCAAATGTGAATATCACTAGCAGTTCATTTCCAGAAACTTCCAATTTCTAGCAGAAGTAAACTATTATTTTACATATATCGCTAAATAATTACTTCAAACGAAAACCCAAAAAAAAAGTTCATTACATCAAAATGTGAATGTGTATATACACAAACAATACCTTGAGGGTGAGAACGTCGCGAATGACGAGGCGATAATCATTAGCGACAGCTAAAAACCGAGCATTGCGAGAGAAAGCACAAGGGCCGGTCTGCTTATAAGCTTCTGTAAACTCCATTCAATTCAAAACTCATCAAAGAAATTTCCTCATCTGCTGCTTCTGCTTATCTCATTTCTGTTAAAAAAAAAAAAAATACACAACTGTTCTACTGCATTAGGGGTTGCAACAAATCAGTAGATCTGTATGCGAAGCAGTTGGTGTTTGGATCTATCAATGGCTGCAAAAAATATAGAAAAAAAACAAAAGATAAAAATGTTTAAAAATCTGAAATTTTGAGCGACTGTAAAAAGAGTGAAGATTTTTTAAATTTGATGAGAAGACGTGCAAAGCTATTAAGCCACTGTGAACCGCCCGGTTGGAGTCACGTGCCGAGTTCAACCGCGGTTCAACGTTCTCTTTTCTTTATTCGATCACGTGAGAAATTCGCATTTTGCCACCTCAAAAATTGGTCTTTTGAACATAGCCCCTAATGATAATAAAATATAAATTTCTATCAGGATTTTTTTACAAATTGGGAAAAAAAATCGTCTAAATGAAAAATGTAATATGGGTGACAAAGCCTTATAATTGAATGCAAAGGGTAACTAGTCTATTTGAAAACATATTTTAAACAAAAAAATCAATGAAAAACATGAAAGACAGAGAGAAAACATTAGACATAGGTTAAATATAAATTTTTACGTGACATCCAATTTAGCTTAATAATTTTTTTTTTTGGGGGAGAAATGCAAATATCTTTCTTTTCAGATTGTCTATGATAGTGTTGTTTGAATATCTAACCATTGTCTCCGTTGTATTTGTCATACATTCAGAAATTAAATTTCAAATGTTTTACGTCTCCCTTGTGTCTTTTATACATTTAGAAATTAAATTTCAAATATTTTATGGCTATATATGTGCTGGTTCTAGATAAATGCAATTTTTTGATGCCATGTGAAATTTTGTGAATTAACAATATAGTTGTGAGTAAATTATTTGACAACCTAGTAATTTCAAGTTACAATTATGGTGTGAATCCTGACATTTTTTAATTAATTAATTAATTAATTTGTAAGGGATGTCTAAGACAACTAGACCGTTATCCTACCATGTGAAATCTCATCCTTTTTATCTTTTCTCAATAAAATAAAGATTGATACCGGTATCTCATCCACACTCCAACCACCAACCAGCTTATGAAGACTCACATTCGCTAATCAATCTATATACCTAATTAGCCTTGTGATTGTATTCAAAATCTCCTTGCAATCTTCTAAAGGGACATGACTAAGTTGAAATGAGGTGTAAGGTCACTTACAAGATTGAAATAGACCAACAAGTCTATGGGAATGACAAGGTTTTAAACACCCATAAATTTTGTCACTTGTGGACTTTCCTATAAGGGAAAAGTTCCACTCTACTATTTGAAGTTACCCCTAATTTCAATATAGCACTAGTCCTTTGATGGCCCAATTTGTCAAGGTTTTTTTTTCCAAAGTAAAGTGGTTATGATGCCATATGGTACCTAATTTATCTTGCTATTTTGTGAACCTTTCTCACAAAAACCTTTTTTTCTTAACAATTTTTTATATTAGTATTTGAAAATTCTAGAATATAAATAAATAAAATGACAAATAAAACTTCAGAAAGAAGGATTTTGGAACAAATTTCAGGAAGTTTCTTCAATTTTGAAACCCTAGAAATGTGATTGCATAGAGCTTTTAACATAAAGCCCCCTTAAAAGACTTTTTTATATTAGGATTGTCAATATGATCTCTTGAAATATTAATAGTATCCCAACAAGGTCAAGGTGACTAATTTACACAAAATATCTTGATAATGTTTTGATTGAAACAATTGCAGATACAAAACCAAGTGATATAGACTTTGGCAGCTAAGACATATTCTAGTCACAATGCTCACCTATATTATTTTTTAAACGGACCACAATGGTTTTCTTTTTAACCCTTAATAGTGACTGAAACAGAAAATTCGTAAGTATTAAATTCACATAAAATATATTCTAGCATGATTATGATCACATTTCAACTCTTCCTATTTTCCAATAATGTTTAACCGAAGGTTATTCATCAAAGTTAAATAATTATTGCCATTTGCGTTAATCATCATTTGTGCACATGGCTTTCCAACTAGATCATCATGAAATTTTGGAATTTCGACACGTTTTCCATCTATACGATAACGTAATTAGATATTTTTCTCACTTCTCGATGTTCAAATTAAAGTAAATGGTTGAGATACATTAAAAATTTTAAATTAAACAATAATGATTGGAATTTTACTCTCAACTACCACAAACAATATAAATCATCCCATATTACATAAAGACGTTTGTTCTTAAAAATTATATAAATAACATTTACCTAATCATGTTCTTTCGTAGAATTATAATACAAGGCACTTTTTCTGTGGGCTCATTCTCGATATGTTTGTTGACATTGGTAATTGCAGTTGATTAGACGATGCTTATTTAGAGTGATTAGAAGAGACGCTAAGTTGGTTGGGGCAATTAACAAAAGCACAGGTAAATTGAAACTGCAAGCAAATGTCCAGCGCTTGTATATGCCACTTCAACTACCCACTCCGTAAGTTCTCAACGAAATAATTAGTACATAGTTATTCGGAACCAACTTCTCAACGAATTACGCTATTACGATGACTATATTCCATACTTTTCTTTTCTTTTTAATTAAAATAAATACTAAACATTAGACCAAAAATAGCATCACAATTTTGCCTATTCTTTTCTGAGATTTATCATGGCAAGTCTTTTTTAAGATACAAATTTATTTTTTGTTTTAATTAAATAATGTTTAAGGCACAGAATTTAAGAAGTTGTACGTAAATAATTCTTTTTACTGAAAGCTAAATTAATTTAAAACTTCATACTGCTTATAAGTTTTAACTATCTATTAATGAATATGCGCTATCTTTTACAAGTGATTAAGTTTATCTTCTACGCCATCGTCTTTCACAGGCAAAAGTAATTTCAATTGATAATACTAGCTGCATCATTGCATGCAGGGATGTTAGACACAGACAGCTTTTTTTTTGGACCAACTGCAATCTATAATTACTTATAATTTAATCAACCGGGTAATGTGCATGGATAAATAAATAAAATGGACCAACAATTGTCTACACTTTTTGGCTTGCAATCATCCCCACATGGTGGGTCGGGCCCCACCTGATTTGATTATGCTGGAAAGTCAAGATGACATCAAAGCCAGCAAACCTCGTGGGGCAACCAACAGCTAATGAATTATGCAGTTAACATGTCTCAAAGACTATAATCTGTATTTAAGACCAATAATGGACGAATCTGGAGATTAGTTTTGATCAGGAATGAATGCTGTAAGGTTATGTTTGATTTATTGGAATCATCTGGAATAGAATATTCATTATAGCTTCTGATTTTTTATTTTTTTTGGTAGGATAATATGAAGTTAGAAAATCTATTCATATCAATGGTCTGTCTAAAAAAAAGTTTAAAAACTTATTGTTTAGTCAAACCTAAGAAATAAGTATTTTAACTTAAATAAGAATGAATAAAAAATAAAGTAAAATCACAAAAATAATTTATTTCTCATTTATAATTGAACAAATTTTCAATTGTTATTTAAAAATAAAAAATTAAAAAATTAAAAAATTGAAAAGAAAAAGTAAAAAATTTTAAAAATTAAAACATAACAAATACAAATTTGAAAAATTAAAAATAAATGTCTCTCTTCCATTTTTTATTTTTTTTCTAGTTGGAAAACATGTATATTTTAATTGGATGGTTTACTTTTCTCTCTTAATTATGTTAAAAAAGAAAATAAATGGAAAAATGATTTTAAAGTAAAAATGACAGAATAAATAAAACTATTTTTTTTTTTGCGAGCAAAAGACTAATGAAATTATTTTAATTTGTATAAAATTAATTGTCATACATAAATATAAATTTTTGTCAATTCGACGGACAACTATATTTTCTTTAATAGAATTGATCTTTATTCTATTCTAACTTTATTAAAATAGTTATGTCATACAAGTGAAATAAAATAAGTATTACATTCTATCTTTTTTTATAGTTTTAACCAAATACAAGAAAAAAAATAAGTATTCTATGAGTATTGTACTTTGAATTTTATTTTGCTGGGAATAACCATTTCTTTTTTAGCCATTCTATCGTACCAAACGAGCCATAAATGTATAATAAAAAGTAGAACGAGGAACAAAAACAAACCCAAACCAACGGTATTTGGCCGGGGTTGGACAAACCGAGAATAGGAAATGAAAAAATTCAATGGAGAAAGTTTTCAAGAATCCTGTGTTGAGAGAAAGAGTTAGGCCGACAATTTTAATATTGAAGTTAATCAATGCTTTAGAGAGTTCAATAGATATTTATAGCTCCTAAAACTTTGCTTTAAATTGGTTCATCAAGTATCAGGCATCTATGAAGCTAAGCGATAGAAAAGGAAAGAAATGTACTTCCCTACGAGGAAGTTTGCCATTAAAGTGTTGGTTAGGATCTGCTTGTCAGTGATTTTGGTGTGTTGTATTAACACCTATCATTTCAAAATATAAATTCTAGAATTTTGTTTACTTTAGTCTTATTTTTTCGGTATTGTCTATGGTCCATTTGATTTGAAAAAAAAAAACGATGATAGACCTTTAAAAAAGAGGCAGGGAAAGGGCGTGCTTAATTTAGCAACGATTATGACAATGTTTGTCAGCTTGTTAATGGTGTATTGCTATTCAGGTGTTCGTTGTTTTGTTTGATAATCATGTAATGTTTGATGTTTGCTAATGAGAAAGCCTCTTTTTCCAACCAAAAAAAGCTTTGATTTTCAGCTACAAATTTTTTTGGTATTTAACAATCATAAATAAATTAATTAACTAATAGTAATTAATCTCACTAATTAATTAGAAAAAGTAAAATAAGATTTATTGAATTTGTTTCTGCAAGAGATAGATACACATCTGTTATGGATTTTTAATAAAGATAGGAAGGTAATTTTGTCCAAAAAAATACTTTTTGCACCAAATATTTTTCTAAAATCTCAACACAGGTGTGTGCATAACATTCTCCGTCAAGTCTATGATTTTTTGACGGCAAGGGGGTTATGAACTTAGTTTTGAAAAGTTGAAGAGGACTAGGTATGTATTTTTGCTAAATTTAAGGGAATAATATGTTATTTACTCATTTTAATATTGAAGTTAATCAATGCTTTAGAGAGTTCAGTAGAAATTCATAGCTCCTACAACTTTGCTTTAACTTGGTTCATCAGGTAAAAAGAAAATGTATTATGACAAGAAAAACTTCGTTAACTAAACTCAAGTACAGAAAAATCAATAAAATCCCACCACCACCTAATAAATCTTTTTATTTTACCTACATTCAAATATGAAAATTTTCTATAGTATGTAAAAGTATACAGACAACACAGATAATTGTTCCTTAGTGGTAGCATATCTTTCCTTGTTTGTGTATCCTTTTCGTCCTAATAAAAAAAACTAGCCAGGATCACAAGAGCCAATATACTTTAATGGATCCAAATCGTATCGAGTTGGAAAAATCAGTGGACCATTAATATATCTATGACTTTACAACTTTTTTTTAAGACGAGACACTATCCATAAAGTATTCAATATTAATTAAATATAAAGAAGTTAGGAGAGGCTAAGAGAGGCTAAATTCGAATATTTAACTATGTTTCATTTTTATAAAAATTTCAGTAACCTGAAAAAAAGAAGCTCAAATTAAATGTTTTCAAAAATAGAAAATTGAGTTTTTTTTTTAAGAAAAATACTTTTAAAGAGATATTAATTCTTCTTAAAATAAATCAATTTCGTAAAAATTCTTAATTCTTTTTTGGTCAAACCAAAACAAAACGTCCGAATCCATCCAAAGACCAAACGGTTGACCGGAGCAACGTCAGGTTTCTTCGGTTTGGTTTCTTGTCCCACTCTAATTGAGTTGAAAAGATGTCCCATTTGTTCATACATGAGCGGGGCCCACATTATAAATCAACCGTCCAATATCAGTAAAAAGGGCCAATGAGATAAAAAGGGCAAATGCCACCATTTGTTAAATCTCTTTCTGCCAACAACTTCTCTGACTTTATATTCTTTTTCCCCCCTTAGATCTTCTGCCAATACCCTCTGCAACAATTTATTCTTGTAACATACGAGAGATTATAACTATTCATTATTTAATTTAACTTTATAAAAATTATCATCATCATTATTGTTGTTGTCTGTTAATCCAAATCTTGTCCTATGTTAGCAGTTAAATTAAAAGTATTATGTGAAATATCATTTTCCACTGCTACGTCCACAAATATTATGCGAGTATTTGGATTCATCAGGGTATCGTAATTAACCTTTTACTGTAAGCATGCAACAAAATTCAAATATGTCTCAATTGCACCTAAATGACAAAAAGTCTGGCAGAAATAGGAAAGGAGCCATTGCTCTGGGAGCCAAAACATGATTCATTTGTATCTATGGATTAAAAACAGGTTGCAATTGTATAGCGGTATTTTAAAATATGAGGACGCTAAAGAGCGTTTATGGTATTATTATGAGTATACAAACCAAAAAAATAGGAAAGTCTATATGGCACAACCCAGAAAAATAAATAAAAAAAAACTAATTTTGCTTGCGTTTTCTTCGCTTCCATGTGCCTGCATTTCACTTTCATTTCAATGTGCATTTATCTGCATAGAAAAGTCTCTTTATTACATCATAACCAGATCTTGGGATCTCTCTTCTTGGAAAAAAAAAAAAAAATCCAACAAAGTTTCAGTCTCTCCACAGAAAACACACACTAAAAAACAACACAATAAAAGTTCCAATCTTTTTCATTTTGCTAAGCATAAAAAATTCCAATCTTTCCACCGAGAATACAACAAAAGTTTCCATCTTTGCACCAAGAACCAATGCTTCCATGAAAAAATGGAAAACAAACACATCCTCGTACTAATCACAGGCCTTTCTGCATTAACTGCTTCTCTCATTCTGTTACTTATAATTCACTACTGCAAGAGAAGGGCATCACAAGAAGATTCCATTGAAGAAGACATTGAAGCAAAGTTTGAGCACACCCAGAAAGATGAGGAGCTGATAAAGTTTCATGGTGGTGAAGATCTAACTGTGAATGACATACTAGAAGCTCCAGGTGAAGTTATAGGAAAATCGAGTTATGGGACTTTGTATGGAGCCAGTTTGTTGAGGACTAATTCACTTGCATTGTTGAGATTTTTAAGGCCTGCTTGCACATTAAGGTTGAAAGAAGTGGCGAGTGTGATAGAGTTGTTAGGTGGTGTTAGGCATCCTAATTTGGTGCCTCTGTGTGCATTCTTTGCTGGGCCTAGAGGAGAGAAGCTGCTGGTTCATCCATTTTATCGCTATGGCACTCTGGCACAGTTTATCAGAGGTAAGGCGCATAGCGGGAGTTTTTTACACAATTTTTGTTTTTACCGTATCTTGAATGTTTATGCTCTGTTTATTGTATGCTATAGAATCATTTTGCGTTGTGTGTACAATAGAATAGGATTATGTTGACTAGGCAGTTGTTATATCTGTTTGGTTTTTGAGCTTGTCTTGCATACTTAGTAATGGTTGATAAACAATAATTTTGTTTGCTTAGTTATTAATTGGTTATAGAAGAATTAGTTGTAGCTGTGTAAAAATTTTAATTTTAGCATTTTCTGGACGGCATTGGACAGCTTTTAGATTTGTATATTTGCAATAAACTTATATTGGATCAATAACATTGCATTTGAGTTTCTTTTTTCCCTTTTCTTTTCTTATTTTTTAAAATTTTATGCGCTTGCTTTTGAATTTCTTTTATGTGCTTTAAGTCTTGCTTTTCCTTTTTCAAAAATCACGCGAGTTTAGGGCACCTTGATATTATAGATCTACAGTGAATATTGTTTTATCCATGAGATGACACAAATGAATCTTTTTGTTAGAATATCATGATAAGTTAGTCTGGATCAAGCATAAGTGCATGACTTTCCATTTGTATAAGTTTCAATTGTTTCCCCCTTAATTTTCAATTCCGAGGACTAGTTGTTAGCTAGATCTAAAATGAATTTGTTTTATCTGCAACCACTTGGCTGTTATTCGCATTAAAGTTTATGATTTCAAAAACTGCTGCTTTGTTGTCTTCAGAAGGAAGCTGTCTTACAGTTAATTAATTAGCTTAGTGATCGTAGTATTTGTGGCATTCTAAGTTAGCCTGCATATAACAATATGTCCATTATGCGCAGATGGAAATGCTGAGGTTCGCAAGTGGTCTGTCATATATAGGATCTCCATTGGTATTGCTAGAGCAATAAATTATCTTCATACGGCACTCCCTAAGCCCATAGTCCATGGAAACCTCAAGTCAAAGAACGTATTGTTGGATCGTCAAGGCCACCCTTATGTGTCAGATTTTGGCCTATATCTATTCTTGAATCCAGCTTCTGGGCAGCGAATGCTTGAAGCTGCTGCAGCTGAAGGATATAAAGCTCCGGAGTTAATCAAAATGAAAGATGTTGGTGAAGAATGTGATATTTACAGCCTTGGAGTGATCTTTCTTGAATTACTTACAGGAAAGGAACCCATTGATGACAAACCAAACCCAGATCAGGATTTTCACTTGCCAAGCGCCTTGAGGACTGCTATCCTCAATCATCCAATAGCAGATCTTTACCATCCAGACATTCTTCTTGGTGAAAGCCATGACCGAAGAGCAATTGTTGAGGATTGTATTCTCCAATACTTTCAACTTGCCATGGCTTGCTGTTCCCCGGCACCTTCCTTAAGGCCTGACATAAAGCAGGTCCTTGGCAGACTCGAAGAAATTGGAAGATGAAAACCACGGCTATCTGCAGAATATTAAAAATTGGAGCCTTCACAAGACAACATCAATGACAATCTGATGATATTCATATTCCAGGACACATGTTATGGATAAGCATTGTTGTGACTTGAGACTGATGCTACAAAGAGTTAACTTTAGGATAGTCCTGACAGCAGAAAAAGAAATGGAATTTCATCTTACACACAAAACTTATGCAGTTCACTCAAGCATCAAGCCATATCATTATGCATGCGCAATGAGCAAAACGTTTTGGAGGACTAAAACTTTCAGGAACTTATCAGCAAGTGATGAATGTTGCAGGGTCTCTGATGAAGCATTTGGAAGAGTCAAGTGGAAATCGATCAACGTGATCATCAACTTTTCAGCTCTTCTGGGGGAGTTCAAAGGGATCTTAAGCTCTGGTTTCTTTGAGAACATATGTTCTATGTAACTATTGAACACTTTTTGCAAGCTTGCAGTGATGCTAAGTCAAATATTTTGTCAGAGACCTTACTGTGGTTATGCTGACATTGGCCTTCTTCTCCAGCGACTAATCTATTTCTTAGCCATTAAAAGTTGGAAACTCGAGTTTTTTGCTATTCTGATGATTGAGTGAAAGATTTTCTAATTTTCTCCAGTTTTGTCGTGATCAGTCAAGTCAAAGATACCAAATCTTCTCAATGTGAACTTTACTGTAAATATATTAAATGATTATCATACTATTCTTTTAACAATTAGTCTATCTCATGCATACACACAAAAGTTCCAGTTTTTTACCATTGATTTTCCGCAGGCACAGAGCAAGTGCTAGCTGGTTGTTTGGTGGGTGGTCTCTGACAGCGAAGGCACACTTCTTTGACATGATAAGTGGTTTGTGCACTGTGCTAATCTTTTGCTCCCTCGAGTTGCTTTTGACGCACAGATAGTGAAGGAACTCTTTTATCCAGCTTTTGTCTTGGCTTCTTTTGTGCTGGATGTATTGTCATTTTCCTCGCACATTTATTGTGTATCCGCTGATGAAAATTCTAACTATTCTTATTATAAGTGTTCATTTTAGTTTTTCAATAAAGTGCATTCTCTTTCTTCTTTTCTGCTCTATTTCCAGATCAGCTTTCATAAAACATCTCACTACTAAATAATCAAGGACTCATTATCAATAAGCATATACAATTGTGTTCGTCAATCACTTATATATTTACGTATTTCATCCGTATGAAAACCACAATGGTTAGGAGGTTATCTTGCCTAAGTATCTTGATACATGTCAATGTTTTCCTGATTTCCACTCGATAATTGCTGAAAGAAAAGTGTAGTTTGGCAAAAGATGTTTGTGCGGCAAAGGTTCATTTGTCACAGGAGAGTTATCATTCTCCGCAAGCCACGCTTCTATTGCTTTGCGGTCATATGTGTATCCATCCGCAGCAACACAAGGGTCACTCATTACATCCTGTTGTCGAGAAAGAGAACTATCTATATTAAGCTACAACAAAATGTGACTTCATGCAAGTAGTGATGTGGAATATTAATCATGCAATGAAGAATTAAAACTTGTAAGATCAGGAAGATTGAGCACCCTCTGTGGGGAATGCAGATAGCTCATATTAGGCGTGCACTGTTATGTCCTACAATTGGTGGGAGATTGTTATTATTGGACCTACTTAATATCACAATTTACTAATCTCATTTATGAGTCCACAGATCTTGGTATGAAGCGTGACAACCAACTTGGTTGAGTATACACCATTAACTAGGATTGGGAAATAAAAATTCATCTTCGTTCAGAAACTTTTAATCCAAATGAGAAATAAGAAAGGTCTCCTGTAAGTTTGCATTTGTAAGCTGCGCATTTTGGTAAAAGACAGGAATGTAAGATAAAAGATTGACGAGAAGTACCTTCAGTAGGGGACATATGAAGAGGGTATGAGGTTGGCTTGGGCCACTGGATGCGAAATTGCAAGCCTTATCAGCAATCACTCTCAATTTCTCCAACGTAGGGAGGATATGATCTTTGAGATCAGGACTGTCTCTGCATCGGATCTCTGTGCATTTCAATGCCAACAGAGCTAGTTCTCTTGTCTCTTCAAATGGCCATTCACCAGCCTCTGGATCTAGTACATCAGCAAATTTTTCATTCTCAACTGCCTCCTCCACCGTATGAGCTAATGCTATAGCTTGTTTTGCAGTCAGTAACTGCAAAATAACCATTCCAAGAGCATAAACATCAGAACCTGGGGAAAGCTTCCCTGTTCTTTGATACTCAGGATCCATATAGCAAACTGTCCCCACAGGACTTGTATCCTTGTATATGGTATATAGAGCAGCATAGTCAGGCTGAACGATCTTTGAAAGGCCAACATCACCAATTTTGCTCACTAAGTTATGATCAAGCAATATATTTGCTGGTTTGAGATCCCGATGTACAATGGGGTTTGGCTGTGAACTATGGAGGAATGCAAGGGCTGAGGCTACCTCCTGTGCAATTCGATATCTTTTGAACCATGGAAGTGCAAGTGTATTATTTTTCCTGAGCAACCTCTCCTCCAAGCTGCCATTCTCCATGTATTCGTATATCAGGCAACCACGTTCAGGACATGCACCAAGAAGAGTCAGCAAGTGGGGATGACGAATTTTGCTCAATATTTCAAGCTGAAAATCAGAAAATAGAAGTTAAGAATCTCAAAATTTGAGTTGGCGCATTCAGAACTGGAAACTTTTCGACGGCCTCAAAAACAGTTTCAAGTTCAACAAGTCCTGAAGATTCCTGTCACAATAAGCATATAACATAACATATTTACTTTACAAACTAATGAAGTTCTTGAGATACCTCCTGCTGAAATTGCCTGCTTCTCTGAGCTGCCATAGAGTGGAGGACTTTCACTGCTGCAGTTGTATGGCGCAAACTGCACCTGTAAACAGTTCCATATGATCCAATTCCTATTCTATGGTTGTCAGAGAATGAGTTGGTTGCAGATGTTATTTCCTCCCATGAGAACATCTGGTACTGATGTACCAGATTCTTAAGCTGGTGTTCTTCTCTGGCCTCACAGGAAGCTATAGTTTCTTCCTGATTGCTCCGTGTTGAAACCTTTTCAACATATTCCTTCACACAATCAGCTTCCATTTTGGCAGCTTCGCATTTCTCCTTCTCTTGTTTTGCTCTCTCTTTGGCTTCTTCCTCCTTAATTTTTATCTCCTTGTGCTTAATCGCATCTCCCATTCGGCATTTCTGAAGGTCATTTAACGGTTACAAGAAGCAAGAAACCGAAGAATGCATCTATGAGGTTCTAGAACTGAGAGGAAGATGGTTTCCAAGAGAATTACTCGCATGCAACGTCAACAGAAGTAAAATAAAAAACTTTACACTGAATGCATTCTTATATTATACTGCATGCTAGACATGCCTGACAAGTCAACATTCATTCTGGGAATGGTGTTGGCAACACCTGTTATGATGAACTTGCAAATACTTTTCAACTACATCAGCTATAAGACAGAAGTTACCTTCTGAGACGCATCAATTGCCTCACTCTGCACTATTGAATATAGTCCTTGCATATGTCTGAGTTCCATTCTCAGTTTTTCAAGCTCAAAGTTGATATTAACCTTTCAAGGAGAAAAAAACTAATCATCAGGAATGTTAAATATGTCTAGGATTAGAATGTCGAAGGAAGATTTATTCTACATATCATATTTCAGTCTCTCAACCTTGACATTTTGAAATTGTGTATGTGGTGTGTGTTCAACAATGTCTAATGGGATTAGCAGCCAAAAGTCTTCGTCCAATAAGAGCCCAGATCTCTCAAAAACAATATCTTCAATGGTTTCTAACAGTAGAATTTTGCCTCGCCATAAATTTCTTCCCGTTATGTTTAAAATTACTTGCTATAAGTATGCATTGCATATGCAGACCTTAATCTTGACAATTTTGAAAATGGTGCTGACTTCATTGCAGGAGCTCACACACCATTATTTTGAGAAGTACCAGAGGTTCCAGAATTGTCACCAGAAAAAATCAATTCTGATTACCTGACTTCCTGATGGAAAATCTGCAGGGGCACCTGAGGAGGAAGCTTGGTCAGTTGTCCAAGAAAGAGAGCAATTCTCAGTTACCAAGCTTCTAAAACTGGAAGCCTGGCTGTTAGTTGTATTGGTACATGCACCACTATGAGTAGAAGCTTCATCTCTGTCTCCAACATGAGGTTCATATCTAGGAACAATTGTTCCACTTGACTTGGAACTTTGGTGAAGAGAGTCCTGATCATTTAGCGAAAGAGCTTGGAAAAGCTGCATAGTTCGTGGCAGCGAAAAATGAGAGGTTGAAGTCTGGGTCCGGCTATTGGTAGCATCAATGTCTGAACTACAGAAATAATCCGTTGAAACATCATCTCCTTCTCCTTTGTTAGAAAACAATTTTCTTTTTGTTGGAAGAGCTTGGAACTGCTGTGATGGTGATGAAGAAGATTGAATATGAGAGAGAGAACCCTGGTCATATGAAGCATTCAAATGCATGCATCTTGGTTTATAACTCCCACCATTATCCCCTTCTCCTGTGGGAGAAATATGTCTTGGATAAAGTTTTCTACTTGAACTTGAACGTCGTGGAACAGGGTTCCAGTTTTTAGTTGTTAAAGCTTCAACTAGCTGCATTGGCCATGAAGGAGATGGAGCATAAGAGTATGACATGCAGCTATATACGTCCATGATTTCTGAGCTACTGATAAATGATCTTGAGTCATCATCTCCTTCTCGAATGTCATGATTTGAACTTTTAGGTTGAATTGTTTCACCCAGAGTTGTTCTTTTGTCGGGAAGAGACTGTACGATCTGATTCATATTTGAATGAACTTGAAAACGATATGTAGGTGATGGAGAAGACTGGAAAGTGTGTGAAAAAGTTGAGCCATGATCTGTTCGCTCTGAGAAAAGGAAAGCAAAACAATTACATTGGTTTATATATGATTGATGACGAGTGATAAAGATGGCTGATTTATTAAAATAAAAATAAATTCAAGAACAAGAATCTCCCTGATACTCAAGACCATTGTTTTTCGCACAAATTCGCACTTTTTACACCACAAATCAAGCACACCTGTTGCTTAAGGGCCAATATGAAATTTGGAAATCACATGTTCCATTCTCTAGACAGGTAGTAAGGAAGAGGCATATAACCCAGATCCAGATAAATGCTAGCCAAGACCAAAAGACCAGAGCAGTATGCAGCTACAATTATAACATGGAAAGAACCATTCTAGCAACTAAATGATGCAACATCGAAGGACTGCAACTGGAATAACAAAGAATTTTCCTTTATTGCAAAATATGTTTCAGAGTACACGGGCTAAATTGAATTTCTCAATCAGAAGCTAAAATAAGGATGAAGTTGTAAATACCTGTTTCTGAGCTGGTATCGCGGCTTAGAGAATTTTTCATAGTAGTATCACTTTTATCATGACTTAAGTTTCCAACTGGCCCTGGATGAGCTGGGCGCACTGATGACAGTTTTCATTTTGAAACAACATAGACGGTACAAAAGCTTGGAATACATTTGGAGATTTTCGCGGACCAATTGTGACCCCTAGGCATATTATCCAGAATTAGACAAAATATGATAATAATGGTAACGAAGTATTCACAGTACTTGCTGAAATATATTTTATTTCCTGAGTCATTATGAAGGTACTTTATACTGCCTGCAGAATGACTTAGATTGCCTAAACTCTAAAAATTAGCCTGTCTAGCAAAAGCTTTGACAAGCCTTCGCATGTTGTTACCTTGAAAAGATGCCCATGAATGAAGCTCCTATTACAAGCTTCTTGATATTGCATTCAGCATCCTCCTTCGCTATTGCCTTGGCAACATCATCTGATTCAATTTGTACAAGATCAGCGTGCAGCTGCAATCGGAATCAGGACATGAGCATCTCAAAAGTTTAGGCTTCCCTTCAATCGCAAGTTGGAAAAATTGAGAATGTCTTATTAACCTTTCTTCTGAGAAACAACATTTTGTAAGGGACAATCTTTTCATTTGTTTGCCACTCCACTTCCTTCCTAAAAGCTGTTGCTACATCATCTCATACTAGTGAAATAGGAATCGATGCTCCGACTGTTCGTCAAGGACATTATCAATTACGTCATCATAAATTTCTCTCCCATATATATTAGGAAAGATTATACCATATATACCTATAATTGAAATGTTTAAGGGCACGGAAGAAAGATACATGAAACTGAAACAAGTACGCACACGTGGAAAATTAAACACATTTTCTTCTACGCAAAAAATAATATGTTTGCCAAAGCCTAAAAAGGATATGGCGGTGCACAAAACTCCAGCTATGTACGAGTCAGAGAAGGGGTAAGACTTGAGGGTCTATTGTACGCAACCTTACTACATATTTTGCGAGAGCTATTTTCGCGAGCCGAACATGTTATCTGGGCTAGCTTCCCAGAAAAATACGAGAAAAAGCATAACTTACAGGGTGTTGGAACTTTAGTTATCTCAGGGTAGACATGCAGCAACTTGAAGCAGACATCTTTCTGGGTAAGAAAATTCTCAAGAGCCCATTTGACTAGATATTTGCTTTTTTGGCTTCCGCAAATAGCTATTGCAACAACCGAAGGCTTTTCATGTGGCATTAACGCAGTTAGGCCTTCTACTTTGGTTCCATTCTCCACCTCCATTGTTGCCTCTTCCTTTCAGCTGTGCTGCTTTACAAGAACACCAAACTGAGCAAGTTAAATAGTGCGCGCTTTTATTAACACTCCAATTTCAGTTCATGGATAAAAATATGCATGTCACCGATAAGTACTAAACAGTGACAACATAATCTTGTGAAGTTTTAGCCTGTGTTCTGTCAAAGTTACATAAATTCTCACTAGTTTCAAAAACTCGCTCATACTATTTCAGAAAGAATGTTGCTGATTCATAGACGATTTTATGCAACTTTGATATATCGATACAATGCATTCTACACAAAAAGTAATCAAGAAAAGGCTAAAAAAACGAGAAGAGTAGACACATGCATGCTCTTCTCAAGTTGAGACACTTCATCCACTATCACAAATTGAAGCATTAGATAAAGAATACAACCCCACAATCATTATTGATCTCCTTTATATTAGTCTCTGTCAAATCATTTAAGCAAAATGTTTTTCTATACCTATCTGAATCAAGAACTGGAGCTTAGATAATTTGGGTGATGAGGCCTGGACACCATGCACGTCGAGCTCTTCACCTGACAACTTGTTTGCTACATAGAATAAGCCAGGTCTGTTTACATATATACACCATGGTTTTATTAATATTCTATTATATAGCATGGGTTGATTAACATTATAATTTGTGATAAATGGTGTTTGGCGGGTTCTTTTGCGTCTGACTTTTTGTTTTTGCGTTTATAATATTTATGTGATTATTTGACTTAAATGGGGTTTAATTTTGTTTTATTCTTTATTGGTCGAAATCATTGATTTTATGGTGCATTTGATGGCATTTCTCATGTTTTAAGTAGTTGCTCGCATGTCTTCACTTAATCACTTAGTTGTCAGGTCTCAACTGTCCCAGTAATTTGGATATCTTAAATTAATCTTTACGCCAAGGAAACCTAATATTGGAGAAATTAATTGTGTAACGTTGAATCTTGCTCATAAATTATATAATGTTATAAGAAAATTTTCCTAATATTATAACAATTTATCACAAATAAAGTAAGCTAATTAGAATAATCTATCACTATTTAATCTCCTATATATAATTATATTACGATGGAATACAAATTTGTTAGTCGGCTCGGCTATATTATATTATTCAAGGATGATCAAAATATATTTAGATATGCCACCTGTTTTGTTTTTTAAACTTTAAGACGAGTGAGTTCAATGAACATCTAAATATAGAGTACAACGAAATGAAATAAAAAATATTTGATAACGAACTAATCATGTCAATTTTACAAACACTCCTGCTGCCATATTATCCTTGAATAATCGAACGGATTCAATTTTTTTCCCTGGTAAAAATTATAGTTTAAATTACAGAGAATATGCTTGATGCTTAAGACTGTGTCTGAACAACGTGAAGTGCCTCCTGCTACATGGAAACATGACAAATTAAAATAGATGACCCCCAATATTTAAGTATCAATTATTGCATAATCAAAGCTAAAGCCAGCGTTGAATGTTGGTTCAATGTTCATTTAATGTTAAGTTCAGCAAAATCTTGTCTGCTAAGCGAGGCATGCAAAGTTCACAAAATGCAAAGAATTTATCATCTGAGCTCTTTCAGGAGTAGCAGATTTTATGAAGAGTCTGGGTTCAGGGGCATAATAGATTTAGAGAGAGTTACGACAATGTATACCAAAAGAATACATATACAACATCGGGAACAATTTTATCAATCAAAAATTACAGTGAACTGCAAACAACAAAGAGTCAAGACCATGCAATGCCAGAGCACAGCTGAAAGCAGTTCAGGGCTTAATAGTGAATACCTCCACGTCTTTCATCCCAGGGCTTCTTACTGAGTACTGAAAAGTCCATCCATGGCATGCACCTGCATGGACACCATCTACATTTACTGCAAAAACAGCACCCATAAAATTTGGATATTTCCTTGCAATTCGTGATATTGCGTCCTTGGCAGCAATCTGGGGCTCCATTCCTAACCTCATATTCTCCACAACCTGGTAACTGAGAATGTGAAACAGTCAAAGGGTCAAGTTGAGAAATAATTTTTCAATGCAGTGAATAAGAAATTTATAAGAACTGTATTTAAAGCCGATAAATGGTACATTAAGGTTGATGACTTAAGCTAAATAGCAGAGTCATAATTAGTTAAGCCTTTTAACCGTTATGAACTTCCAACTCCCAGATTATATAAATGCATGCATCTGAATAACAAAATGATCGATCAATTGTATTCCCTATAATGCCATCACAGCTATATAGGAAATATAATGTGTATCCTCAAACACAAATGGGCAAACCACAATATTAGCTGTATAGGAAAAATAATATCCAGTCGAACTCAATCTTTGTGTAAAAGATCTACATTTACATAGAAAAATCCTGAGCACCCAAACAGCAAGAAAAGGATTAGGAACAAAACGAGAAAACAGAAACCAAAAGGGGGAACAAAGCCAAAAAAGATAAAATAGCTCTTACTATAACTTCTAGGCACTACGTCTATTTGTTCACTATAAATCAATGTGCCATCTCCATCTGTGGATACACAACAATCTGTAGAGGCTTTCAGAAGTCCAACTCACTTTAATAAGCCTAGCCCAATGAAACGAACGAAGTTTTCATTTGCAAATAGCTAAGGATAACTGATATATAAATATTTAAGCATTGACAACTCAAAGATTTAAGAAGATTCTTATATAGCTAAATTTGGTTGATAATTAGCATATATCCTACTGTCACTCAAGCTAAATACACAAGTACCAGAGAGCTTTCTGCACTTGTTTATTAATATCCTGTAGGAAAATAGCTTCAGAAACAATGAGAGGAAAAAGAAGCAGCCAGCACACATGAAATTTGGATCTCTGCTCCCAAGTTAAAACACCAAAACGTATATATATGGTAATGAGCCCCACTAACTAGAAACTTCAGACTGAAGATACACTTAGGTGTAATAATGAGGAAGAAGTTCCTGGTATCGTTGTTTTCTGTACCAAGAGTGTTACACAATAAATAAAGAAACCGATATCTTCTCTACAAGCGTAAGCTTTTAGATGAGGTGGTAACTTAATAAAGAGTAAAGGGTAATGGGAGGGACTTCCAGTGGAGGAGGCAACCTGGGAAGATAAGAAGCACATTGAGATAATGTCACGTGGGGGACCGCAAGGAGGCAATTATCAACAATGAGGAAAAAGATGTGAAGGAAGCAGAGCATTTTCAAGATGACCCAATACAGTTGGGCACAGGCAAACACATAAAAAATCAACCACTGTGGCCTCAAGAGTTTGCCACAAATTAGCTGAGCTGTGCATTGCCTTGGAGAACAGAGGTTGAGTCATCTATAAATAGGAATGAGGTCTTAGAGGAAAGTGTGTAGAATCTGTTATCTCTCTTCTCTTCAATTTTCTCTCATGTTTTGGAGCTTCCAGTTGCTCAAAATATTGGCTATCTCTCATAAATACCTTTATAATTCAATCAGAAGCTTTCCTCTGTTTCCTCTATCTTGTGTTCTTGAGTTACTTCAATGAGAAATTTGAATGACATTTTCAGTTTTTAGTCCATGGAGATTTCCTTATCCTCATAATCAATTTTTCACCATTAATGTGATTACAGAAATTTTATACTAACTAAGAACAGAAATAATAGGTGGGATAAAACTAAATGATTTGTGCAACAAACTACCATGGAAGAAAGCGCATCATTATATCACCATCTCCTGTTGCACCACATGCCCCAACTTCAGCATCTGCATATGCTGAAGATCCAGCAATAGGTCCATCACCAACCCTATATTCAAGACAGAAGTATGTTTAGGCAAATTGGTGAATGTAAACTATTGCACAGCACCCACAAACAGATAAAACAGGTAGATCCTGAGTCATAATGAAGTTATTGCTAACAAACTATGCACCAAGTGATACTGATAACTTAAAATTAATAGATTGCTCATCCTATCATCCCTTATTCATTAAAGGAGAAACTTTAATCTTTCACTTACAGAGAAGAATTTGTTATGCAGGACTCCACTTGCATGTAGAATTTAGGGGCTTCCTCCAATTGATCAAATCCAAGATTGCTATGATGTTTATTGGTCATTTCATTAAAAACACTGATTCAACTTGAAAGGGAGGCCTACGTTATGATTAGCAATTTACTTGGCCCCTTGTAAACAACAAATACTTTCAACAACATCTCTATATGATTTTACCTGTAATACTCTCTCCTTTGATCATTTATACTTGGAATATGTTATTGAATGACTAATATAATTAGTCTACATCCGGAAAATGAGAGAATTTCTTTTGCACTTTCCATAATCAATTATATTCTTAGTTACCTCATCTGCACCACTTTCTTAGTTACACAGTCTACCATCCTCAACTATCTCATGCACCAATATAACACATTTTACTTATTCCTGACAAGTGACTATAGGACATTTTGCTTATCTACCTGCCAGGGACCTTGAACGTGGCTCCATTGGTTGATGTACCAACAGCAATACTCCCCATCTAAACAAGGAAAGAGAAGAATGTTATATCAAGCAAGAAAATCACAACTGAAGCAATAAGGGGGGAAAACCCATGGGAGGACCATCAGCTCACCGTATCAATAACAGCCATGGATATTGTGTCATGGTTATGAAGGCCTATGTCAAATGATCCAGAATCATTTAGTCTGGCCAAATTGTCTATTAAGCATGTCCCTTCCTTAAGAACCATAGCATCATATGGATGGTAGGGACCACAACCATTGACAGGCACAACATTTTTCCTAAAATTCGGCTGGCAATTATTCTCTTTCCACTTAATCCACTTTGCAATTGACTCAGGAGAACTTAGGTTACTGGGCCCCGGTAGGCCCATTGAAATAGCAAAAGCTGAGGCTTGTTCCCCAACAAGCATAGTGTGTTCAGTGTATTGCATAACTAATCTTGCAGCTCTAATGCCATCTCGGACATATCTCATGGCAGCAACAGCTCCAACCTCCATTGTCACCTAAGCATGACTTACCATAAGAAAAATATATCTCATTAATATTTTGAAGTTCATTGAAAGATAATCCATACAGGGATCTAAAGAACCGAATGCTTGTTACCCCATTCATGACCATCGCATCAAGTGTAGTTTCACCATTCTCATCTGGACTTCCACCAGGTCCAACTGTCCATATGAATGATCATGTAAGAAATATAGCTTTAGATAGTGATGTTAAGCATGAAATAATATCTGCTACATTAATGTGTTCTCTCTTCCTTTGATGCAGCCTGTCTTCCTTCCCACCTTTCTGCCTCATTCTCCATCACTTCTTTCATGTTCACTCTCACATAGCAACATTAGTCTTTAATAGACCCTCAGAGAAGTAGACTCGATATACCCTAGATAGGAATGTAAAAGAATAATCTACATTTCAGCTTCTCATAATTTACTTTATGTTCTAAGAAAAATGCCTTAGAATAGAAAAGCCATAGTAGGCCTAAAGAGAGTATATCTTCAAATTTCCTATCATATAAAATACATCCTCGACCTTATAAAGAACTTAACATCCTAGTAGTCAACTGCTCCTCTCATTTCTTGTAGGTTCACTCTCACAGAGCAATATAAACTGAAAATAGACCTTTTTGCAATAACTATTGGCTCTTTCCACGAGAAAACACTATTTTCCTGAAACACTATTTGGCTTCATAAAAAGCACTTTTTTTTTTTTTTTCCAAAAGAAGCACCTTTTTTTGCAACAAGTATTTGATTTGGCTTTTAGGGAAAAAAAAAAAAACCGATTTTTTTTTCCCCAAAAGCCAGCTTCCGAGAAAAAAGACATTTTTCAAAAGTAAAACAATTCTAAGAGAAGCCAATCCAAACGAGCTCCCTGAATGCTGTATAGAGGAAAGGTAAATGGATAGTTTTCATTTCAGCTTCTCCAGAACAGTTTTTTCTTTTGCTAATTATCTTTTGAAATGTAGAACTCATTCAAAATTTGTATTTAAACACACAACATATTCCATTGCAGCTCAAATGCTTCATTCACTCTCACTGATTCCATAAATGGAACTGGAGACTCACCTGTACCATCACACCTCAGCACTTCACAAGCAGAACAACCTTCCACAACCGCGTCCACAGCAGAAAGCCCACCATCGACAGCCCTCCACGCAGCTCTAACAGCTTCCAAGAAGGGCCAGGTGCTCACAACAAGTGGGTATTTCCCAGAATTTCCAGCTTCATCACACAATGCCTAAATGAACAAAGCAATCAGACCCCTCACAGAAAAAGCATGATTCCACTTGAACCTAGGGGTCATCTGAAATGACTTTTCTTAATAATGCTGTTTGTTACAACGGTTGAAAAAAAAATTGTTTTTTTGATAAGCTAAAAATTCTGACTTTAAAAAAAAATTGTATTTGAGGTTTTTCAGGTTCCGGCTCATTTGGTGGCCAAACCGAAGATTTATCGTAAAATTAAGGTACCTTTTTTCAGGAAAAAAAAGAAAAAAAAAACGTTTTCTTGAAAAGAAAAGCCAATCCAAACACAGGCCGCTACACCTTCATCACTTCACAGGTTGTACATCGTTTTCACCAATACACCAACTCTACTAAAATGAACACTTCCAAAGAAAAAAAGAAATGAGAGCTATTCTATAATGTTTGTTTATGATCATACCATGAAGAATAGTGTAAGGAGGAGGATATGAGTGAGGAGAACGCTGTTGATCTTCATCGTCATCCAACTATTCTTGGAATCAATCACCTGCTGTTCTCTGGGCTCCGCTCTTTAAGTTTTTTCTACCTCTTATCTTTTTGCATTTTGCTGAACGGCCAAATATTTGTTTTATTATGAGTTTGCACCTCCAATGTTGTTTTATTATTAGTTTGCACATCCAATATTTCAAAAGGTGCTACTTTACTCTGGTTAATGCGTTTTGATTTTCACTTAAATTTTTTAAATGTCCAGAAAAATGTATGGTTTAATGATGAATTTGGTTATGGGATTGATCTTGATTCTTCATTTTTTTCTCTTAATGATATTTATATTAAATTATTATATTGTTCAATATTAAAGGCAATTTGAAAAGTACTTTTTAACAAAGAGCTTTGCAAGTTTAATTTATAAGAAATGAGCCTATCGAAAATATCTCTGGAAAACTACGACATAGTACTTAGGATTGAAAAATGATTGGGTTATAAAAAATGGAAGTTAATTTTTGATTACATCAAATTTTATTTTGATAGACTAAAGACTATTAAGATAATAAACCACGAGCATAATTCAAATTACAGATGACCTAAAATATCAAAGCATTTAGTAGACAATTAAATAAGTATACTTTGTCAAATTTCCATAGCAACTTCTAAAATGAGAAGTCATTTACACAAAAAAGAAAAGAAAAAGAGAAATCAAATGAAAATTAGAAAATGTCTAAAAATAAATTGCACGAGGGTTAGCCTTAGCTTTGAAAGAATAGAGCCCGATTCTTGCAATTATTACAAAGTACAGGGGTTTTTGGGGAAAAAAGAAAAAATTGAAACCCCAAACAAATACATTAAAAAGGGAAAAAAAAAAAAAGAAAAGAAAAGAAAAGAAA
The DNA here is from genome assembly GCA_028554755.1 of Cordia subcordata. Taxonomy (NCBI): domain Eukaryota; kingdom Viridiplantae; phylum Streptophyta; class Magnoliopsida; order Boraginales; family Cordiaceae; genus Cordia; species Cordia subcordata. The sequence continues at coordinate 2,204,981 of JAPTOF010000006.1, read as the reverse complement.
GCAAGAAAATCACATAAGTGTTAGTCAAACAGAGTCAAACAAAAGACTCCCTCTCGCCGCTTCCTCTCCTCCGCTCGTCGCCAGTCTCCTGCTCTCCGCCGCCAACCTCTTAACCTTCAGGTGACTCTTCCGCACCCACCAATACATTATGTATATTTTATTACTATTAGCTGAAATAATACAATATGAAATTTGGTTGCTTTTTTGTTCTCTTTTTTGTTAATCTAGATTTTTTTTTTTTAACGATTATTGCTCGGGCTTGTTTGCACTTTTCTGAGCTATAAGTTTAACCAACTACTTTTTATGTTTAAATTTTTGTCTGGAAAAAAAAAAAGAATCGACTTTATGTTAAAAAGCAAAGTTACTGCTATACGCCAGACAAGTATAAGCAGTGGTGCCGGGAACAATAACAGGCTTTCGGTTCTCGGGCCAGAAAAATAAGCAGCAATTTAGCATCCACAATGCACAAAGCTCATGTATACAATTTTGAGGCAGTTTCCAAGACTCAACAGAGCCCAAGTGTCCAATAAGTGAGCCCTTAATCATGCAAGAATTTAGTGTTTTAGAAAATTTAGTAATTCAGTTATCTGTTCCATTTAGGGTGTTTCGTCGAACAGAGTTCTTGGTAATAATAGATATGTTGGCTTGGGAAGTCCTAGTGTTTGTTCAAGATGGATGTGAACTGTGGTATAATTCTTAGCAATGCAATTATGTCAAGAGTGATGAAGAAGTGGCTCTGGCCATTTCAGCGAATCAATCAGATTCATCTTTGCCAGAAATATAATGGTGAGGTGTAATGTCTGATGGTTGGCATTTATTGGTTGGTGCACTTTACGTTGACTCTGCTGCTATTAGGTGGAATTGGTGATGACAAGACAAGATGATGGTTGTGTTATGATCCGTTGACAGTCTGCTCATTGAGTGAAGCCCTTGGTCTGCTCATTGAGTGAAGCCCTTGGTGCTTTGACTTCTCAATACGATTGATTTTGTCACTCGGAATTTTTAGCCATGTGATATATTAGTATGATCAGTGGAATCATAAGTAGTGTTTCTTTAGACAGGAAATGAAGGTTTGTCTAGAGAGAAATTTGTTTGAACGGCTCATGATTCATAGTATTAAGTTAAAAATCATTATGATACTTCCTCCTCTGTTCTTTTCAGTCTTCAGATTAGTGGTAGAGGTGGCAAGAGATATTTGTAGGTGGTCTAGGTACATCCTAATAGTGGTGAAATATATGGAGAGGTCTTGTGTTCTGCATACTGGATAAGATCTTCAAATTTCTAAGGAGTAGTTTATACGTAGTTGATGTGCTTCTTTACTGATTTCGACTCACCCTCTTTGTCTGAGGAAATATCAATTACTAATAGTTGAAGGGTTTATCTTTTAAAAAAAAGTAATACTGGACATGGGAAGCTCACTCTCCATGACCTGAAATATAGTTGGTGTCCACAACTAATCTTAGGTTTTCGATGTTGTAATCTGTTCATCACTGCTCATTTGGAAAACTGCTATATGTAATATTTACATTTGTCATGCTGGTGACTAAGAAAAAGATTCGTACTTTATATTGGCTTTTCCTCATATCTTTTGCTGCTTTGGTTATCACCCTTTGGTGCTTACTGTTTTTTCTTTGACATCATTGCAGTTATGGTTGGGCTTTCTGTTGGAGAAAAGCACTTCATAAAGGGTGGCATTGCTCAAGACCTGCGCACCGATGGCAGGAAACGGCTAAATTACCGGCCAATATACGTAGAAACAGGTGTTATTCCACAGGTAGAACAAATCCCAATGTTCTGATGCCCTTGCAGTTGTTCAGTTGACAAAAGCATTAGAGCTAAATGATGTAATCTTCTTATGGTTTTTGAAAAGGCAAATGGTTCAGCAAGAGTCAAGATGGGTGCAACAGACGTTATTGCTAGTGTGAAGGTGGCTGAAGCATCAGATCCTTAATCTACTTCTTCCGAAACCAATAGCACTATTATTTGTAAATGCCGCCTATTTCTAGGATGCTAACGGTAAATTGGTTAATGATAAATGATTTGGTTGACCTAGTTAATTTCATGATTGCAGGCGGAACTTGGAAGACCAAATTCATCTCATCCTGACAAAGGAAAGGTTTTTATATATGTTGATTGCAGTCCAACAGCAGAGCCCTCATTCGAGGTTGTGCATATAAATACACGTGCTTGGACTATTGATGTTTTCCATTAATTTGGTCATATATATTTATAATCTTACTCAATGGACAATCAACTTAGGTGCCATGGTAGTGTTGAAATATATAATTGGCAAACACACAATGCCTTATAGTTCAGACATGCATGAGTGTTATTGTGCATGTAATAATTTTCAAGCATTTTGGAATTTCTTATGTGGATTTATGTCAAGGACATGTGATTTGAGAACTGAGAATTTGATTTAACACATGAATATTGATAAAATTTGCAGCTACCATCATTTCACTCATGCTGAACACCTCAAATTTACCCTCACAATTGTGGTGGTGGTAGTATGGATTTGTGGTGCACATGTATGGACCATTTGGAGTTGAACCTGTGACCATGATCTTTTAGTAAACCTCTATCTCTTTGCAGTTCTTAAAATCCAAAACTTTCATCTTGTGAACCAAAAAATTTAAGGCTTTGATAAATTTGAGGAACTTAGTCAACCATAAACATGATTGCATACTGCCAGTGATGCAAATATTATATTATTGATCCACAACTCATGGCACACTCTCTCCAGTATAATGAAAGTAACATGTGCATCATTCAGTACTCTGAAAATGGAGTCTAATGAAAGTAACATCCATAGGTTTGAAGCCTCATTAAGTTTTATATACTACAAAAAGGATTACGATATACTGACTTATCATTGGAAACAAACTAGATGTGACATCTACTTGTCGTGGATTGTGTTTGTTACTTTTTCTAGCTAAACATTTGTTCATCAATTACTTGACTGACATTGTCTTTTAAGCTCTGTAATTTTTCCTTCTTATAAAGAAACCAAAATGTCAACTGCCACATACTAAAATCATATTTTGATCTTCATATGGATGTCTTAACAGTTTTGTATGTCCATTCCCTTAGCTGCAACCAGTAGTCTCATAATTCTCTTCTGCGACTTACTACTAAACCATGACTATTGCTCTCTGAGTTTTTCTTTTCTTTTATCCTTTGTTGCGGATGTTGTCGATTTCCAACATCAATTTAATTCATGAAGGGAAGAGGAGGTGAAGAACTGGCCACAGAACTCTCTGCAGCTCTTGAGCGATGTCTTTTGGGTGGAAAAAGTGGAGCAGGTACATATCCTATAGAAGTTGGCAATTTCTGTACTGTCCAATAGATATTCGGACTTCATCTACTTTATGTCTGTCCTTAATTATAATTAATAGTTTAGTGCTTCCCCTAACACGGCAGGAGCTGGAATTGATCTCTCGTCACTGTCAATAGTAGAAGGAAAAGTATGTTGGGATCTTTATATTGATGGTCTCGTAGTGAGCTCAGATGGGAATTTGCTGGATGCCTTGGGTGCTGCCATCAAGGTAAATATGTTATCATCTTTGCATTTGAAACAAAAGTAAGAGACATGGAATGTCATTCAGTGATGATGTTCTTTGCATTGTGAAAGTGTGATTGGTGAAGATGGTGTAGCTTATCTGCTGATAGTTGTGCGTCCAACTTATTTACTACTCATTGTTTCTTTGCATTGCGAGTTTGGTGAAGATTTCATAGCTTATCTGCTGATAGTTGGGTATCTAGCTTATTTACACCTCTATGGTTCTCGTTCACTGCATCTGTACATGGAGTTAAATTTCAATTTTCATCATTCTTCCAGGCTGCCTTGAGCAATACTGGTATACCAAAAGTTCAAGTTGCTGCAGATGCCTCATCTAATTCACAGCCGGAGGTTGACATCAGTGATGAAGAATATCTTCAATTTGACACTAGTGGTGTCCCCATCATAGTAACTTTGACAAAGGTGGCATTATGTTGGTTCTAGTTTTCACTCCAACAGCCAATTTACATGCAGAACCATTCATTTTCTGCATACACTTGCAGGTCGGGAAGCACTACATTGTAGATGCAACTTCAGAAGAGGAATCTCAAATGAGCTCAGCTGTCTCTATCTCTATTAATAGGCAGGGGCGGATATGTGGCCTAACTAAACGAGGAGGTGCTGGCTTGGATCCAAGCGTCATTCTTGACATGATCTCTGTTGCTAAACATGTAAGTGAACAGTTGTTAAACACATTGGACTCTGAGATAGCTGCAGCAGAAGCCAGTGAAGAGGAATCATGATAGTTGTTTCGCTTCCTGTATCTCCAAGGTGTAGTGGTTTATATTATTTAGATGTCGCATAAAAACACATTTCCGGTGTTGTTTGCACTGAGATTATAACATAGAAATATCGTGGGTTCAGCTTCAGTATTCAGCAATTTCGGACCTTTTCATGAGATAATATAGCGGCTCTTGTCAAAGACTTCTCTGTTCTCTCCAACTCTAGTGATGTATCACGAATTGCAATTTTTTATACTTGACCTTCTAATTGGAAGGTCTCTAGGCATGCAAAATGTATTTATTTCCATTTTTGCACATTAACATATGAAATCTATGATCTCTCAATCAACTTGTAATGACTTGTCAACCTAGTATGACCAGTTGGTCCCTTATCTTTTAATTGGCCGCCGTGCAGGCGACTTGCATTTAGCTCGTGATGTATGGCTCTTTTGTTTAAATTGTTATAGCAATTTAACTTTCAACATGACTTTTAAGAAACAAAAAGGAACAGGAAGAAAAGAGAGGGAGAGAGAGTGAATTTCACTTGGTACAATAATCGTAAAAACAAAAAGCATGTGTGCATATACATTATCTCCTTTTTCTCCGGTATGTCTCTATATTAAACTACCAGCATAAAAGGAGGAATTTACTGAATTTTATTTTCTAGCTAAAAAAGGAGAAAAAGAAAATCATAAGAAGCCTATTTTACAAGGAATAACAGCAGATAATTTATCCACGCAGAACAGGTTCCAAGCCGAGCACAATACACCAAAAGATCACTTGTTACATAAAAAATATGCTTCACAAGTGGCCTATCCTTCGTGAAAAACGAAAGAAGGCTAAACTAAGAGTTGGCCATAGTTTTGTACAAACGTATTCAGAACACCATAAATGCTTCCAACAAAAGTAAAGTACATAAAAACATACACAAGCTCCTAGTCCTGGAGGAAACATCTAGTACATAGACTTCAAAGATTTCATGTCAACACTCTTGAGATGCAATTGTTTTGCATTCCAATTTAATGGTTATCTTAGGAAGAAAAAATTATAATCAAATGTGTCATCTCCATATAGTCTCATTTGCATCTGTGAAGATTGCATTATGATGTTCAATCAAGCACTGGATGACCTCAATAGCCCCGAAGTCAACTGGCGATCCGTCATCCAGGGGAATTGGAGATGATGCATCGACAGCTTCACCTTCTTCTGCAAGTTGATATAGAGAAATTCATTCAGAATTAAGAAATAGTTAATTTTCAGAGATGTTATAAGCCTTCGATGAAATGTCACATGTGCTTCTGACTATACTTGGTTTATTTGCTCAAAATTTAATGGCAACTTCTGCATATGTTAGATTATTATACTTCAAAATCTTATGCAAACTATTTCACCTACATCAACAAAAAATCGTCCTGATCCCCTATATTCAAATCTGCAACACACAAGTTTGTCAAGCAAAACTCAGTTGAGGAGCCACATGTTAGCATACAGTTAAAGTATACAAGTCCTCTACATGAATTAATTCCACGATGGTTTGGATTTGACAGCTTGTTAATGTGACACTTGTGATTTATGAAAAGCAGTTTGTCTCTTAGCTTTTCCAGTAGCCTCAAGATTAATAATCTCTCTTAACTTTGTACTCTCAAAGCTGCAGCTTCTTCAGTTTCCTCAAATCCAGTGGGATCTTTTAACTTCTTTAATTCAAATGATTTAAGTATTTCAAAACACATAGTTAATCAGATGTAAACTTATAACAGTTGCATTATTTCCTTCTAAAAATGCTTCATCTTTTGAGCAACTTGTCATTCTTTACAGAAACAAAGTTTCCATCTTTTCTATGATGATGAAATGCCTTTGTATGCACAGAGAATAAATTGCATGCCATACTCAGCCAAAGACATACACTTGTGAGCGCACGCAAACACACATGCAGACAAACACAGAGACAGAAAGATGCACATCAAGGTCCAGCAGTTTACGTGCTACAGTTTTATGCCTCATGCAAGACAGCTTTACCGGTTCAGAAAAAACCAACCAAATAAATGTAGATAGAAAAAGTGTAGTTCAGCCAAATTACCCATCACTATGTCCCATGCACTGTAGTTTGAAGAAGCATCCTTCTTTATCTCGGTCTGATTGTTTGGCAGGTGATTCCAGAACTGCTTATAGATTTCTGGTCTCTGCCCTTTCTGCCACACGATAACAGGGGCCATTTCCAAGGCAAGGCTCCGAGCATCCATCTATCGGACATTAAAAAAGAAAATTAGTAAGCATATCATTAGCATACAATTTAGTCTTGGTATCAATTCCATTGCCAATCTCAACGGCATATTTCAATAGAACTTGCCACGGAACAGATCATATATAGCATTACTAATGCTTCAAGTTGCTACAACACTACAGCTCCAGAGTGGTGACCAAATCCAAACGGATCAAATTTTAACCAGATTAGTTCAAATCTAATAATTGTGAAGACCCAAAAAATAACATCATAAGCACAATGAATTCACTTGCATATAATTCTCAGATCTTAACCCCATCAGGGAAGCTGAAGGCCATTAACAACCATAAACAAATTACTATTCTGAAGGTACTTCAACAACATATATCATAACCCAGTGTCAGAGTTTAATTTTTTGAGCCATCATCACGTGATTTTGTGCAAACAGAAACATTTTTGAAGTCCACATATCAAGAGCCATCCCATGCTTTCTCTACCCCCCCCCCCCCTTTTCATCACACTAATGGATATTCTTTCCCCAATTTACAATTGCATATTATGAAGGCAATTTGTATAACTTATACTTTCTCTCTAGCTCATGCAGAAAGATATGACATCAAGAAAAAGATAGATGAATGCAGCTTGCCTTGTTAAGAAGAGACTTCTGGTTCACGCGAGATAGCAGTGCAGTTATCAATTCTAGGGTCATATAGTTAACAGTCGGAAGCCTCTTCAATATATTTCTCATCATGTGTATGCTGGACCGAGCTCCTTTAATTTCATTATATAGCTCAAAGGTGGTTAATGGTTCAGGAAGGCTTGCAATATAACACTTCAATAGAGCTGCAACATTAAGCGGATTTACACCATCTGGGAGTGAAGCATTGGGGTCTGTAGGATGCGAAAAAGGAAAGCAGGTGAGCTCAAGAAACATTATATAAACTGTTTAGTAGCTTGAGTGCTTAGATACCTTGGTTGTACAATGAAACTAATTGCTGAATAACTTTTTTGTCTCCATTGGACTTGAACAACTCTGGTGAGTTTAATCCTACACCAAACGAAGAAAAGGTGAAGCAATTTAAAATACATGCTACAGCAAGTCAATGACAGGTATACATGCATGAATTTGTGCTCTCATGCAAAGAGAATCACCTGTTAGTACAAGAAAATCAGCACATTTGACCAATATAAGAGGAACAGGCTTGGTGAATTGTTGCCGCTGAACAGTCACCTCGATTGGAACTCCAAATACTGTAGGTGAAATTAGGATAAGTAAATGTCTAATTTCACAAAAATACTTCAGTAAGATGACAATGAGTGCGGCTTCCAGCATGCGCAATATAGCATAACAACCATGGTGACATTCCACAAACTAAAGGTGCTTGCTAAACAGGATTCAACTTAGACTTATTTCCTAAGTCCATCATGCATTAGAGAAACTAATATTGGAGGCACAATCTGCAGGCCAGCAACCTAAGGATGGGACTTACTTATAGGCATCCCAACAGTTTAAAAGAGGAAAGCAAAATCTAAAGGAAACATATAAACAAGGGTTGATGAGCGATAAAATTAACTCCACATAATGGTCTTGATGTGTAGTATATCTGTATTTAAGGGAAACAGTGAAATATGAAAAGCATTACAAAGATAAAAAAGGATTGTGTAATAACTAGTTTAACATCTCCACTTCTCCAAGCAAAAAGTTAAACTTACAGAAGAAAGTTAATATTTATAAGCTAGAACTTACCATCAGTGCTTGCAACACCCTGCACAAAGGTAACAAGAAAATCAGGGATTCTCGACTTTTGCCGCACTTCAACTAAAGAAGAAAAAAGAAAGAGACAAGGATGACATACCTTTTGCCAGCGCTCTATATCAGTGAGGAGAGTCTTGCTCTTTTGTGCCGTCTTCTTCGCAACCTGAACCACAGTCATGATCTTATATATGTCAATTGAGTTTGAATTCTTCTGTAACTTGAGATAAAATAAGATGGTTATGATACTTCTTGGATACTAATTGGCTTAAATAGCAATACATCCAGTGGAACAAGAATCCAGACAGGCTTTCAATTCCTTGAGTAGAGTACTTAGTTTTAGGTAATCTTACTTGAGATCAGATAAAGCTAAACAAACAATTTACAGAGGCTTTACTCTCTGTCTGGAAATTGTAAGTAAAACATCAAATCTAAGGACAAGATGAGAAAATCAGTTGCTTTAAAGAAAGAGATTTGCAGTTGAAAGCAGATGTAGGTCTCAAGTTCTTGGATCTGAAATTGGCGTAACTAAAAGATCTGATAGCATAGAAGAATGTCAGAAGAGATGTAATTATAAAAAGACATGGTTAATGTGTAGATGAACTGTGCCAATCAGCATTTGCTATAGTATGACATCCGTTGTGCGTCGGTCATTCAGTATTGAGAAGCTGCCCCCGATCGTGGATCCAAAAAAGATCATCTAAAACCTTCACTTGCTGGAGTGTATAGGCAATTCATAGTTTGCATATTAACTCATCAGGTAAGCATCTTAGCATCTCAGGATGTTTAGCAGGAGGGTTCATCAAAACCCAAGCTAATAATTTTAAGTTCCCACCTTTTAGATGCATGATAAACAGGACCTTACAGAGGATTATGAATGTTAATTAAAATCCGTAACAGTTTTCTCTTTGTCCCAAAAACAAGAACAAAAGAATAAACTTGATGTAAGACATTTTAGCTGAAGGACAGAACAGGTAATTTAGCTCATTTCTCCTACACTATCATCATCTACTTGCCTAAATGGATGACAGGTTCATGACCGTCATCTGACATAAATAGTTAAGACAACCGACTGTCTGACTGAGAGATGACTAGAGTCTAGAGCTTTATTCATTTACTTGATTAATCCAACGCAGAAGACCCAACAGAACTAATGTTGATTAGACAAACAGTTTTTTTTCTTTTTGCAGATAGGCAAAACAGTTAATACAACTGCCGTCAGGAGAAAAAGAAGCATAAGTCTGTTCTTTTGCAAATGTAGTTAAGAGAATTCTCAAAAACAATCCAACATCATTAAAGTTCAGCAACACGCGAGTACAAGTAGATGCACACTCTTTCGTCAAACAAGATTATACCGAATGAAGCAAGTTTTCAAGTGTAAGAATACGCAGTTGCTTATAATTTATGCCCATCTCCCGACAATGAAAATTGGGTTGGTATTATCATCACCTCTTCAACTTTAGTCTTGCCAACAGTGACCTTATCCTTTGTCTCTGAAAAACCCTTCCTCAAAAACATGCTGGTTGTAGCAGCCGCAGATATAAGATGCTCCTGCATGGCCTGTCTGGTTGAAGGCTGCTGAAAGAGCGACCACTTGCTTTTGACAACAGAACCAACTTTCCCAGCCACGTCAGCAACATTTCCCTTTGCATCTCTTGCAACCTCCCCTACAAATGTTCCCGCACTTTGGCCAGCTTCTTTAAGCTTCACACCTGCACCCAAGACATAAGTAAAGCAAAATGGTAATAATGACAAGAAAAAAACAATCAAGTAGAGTTGAATACATACCGGAAGACTGAAAAAAATCATTAGCCTTCTCTTGCCACTGAGGCGAGACGGCTGAAGGCATTGACTGAAGTTTCGCTAGACCAAATAAGATCAAATGACCTGTCCGAAAAGAGAACTAAAATCCATTACCTAAACAAAGATAATCCTATTCAATAATTTCTAATTTAGAACTGATCACCTACATATTTTTACTTGTATCAAGCACATAACTAATCAGCTAAACTACTAACTACTGCGGGAAAAGAGGCCAACAAGGATTAAATTTGCAGAGCTTTTTCGCTTTCTTCTCTTTTTAAACTTAAACGTCAACCAAGTAGAGAATAAAGAATAAAGAAATAACATAAGCATCGAGTTAACAATCAATGCTTTACGATCCAGTTGAATCAAAACCAAGTGTTGACCGATGATTAAAGACCAATAAAATCACTGTGTGTATCATCACTTTTTCTACCTTTCAATCTTCTAATGCTACCAAACTAGTATTACAAATTTCAACTCAAAGATTGAATCTTCACAACTCAATTCAGTAAAGAACAAGTTTTTTTAATGATCAAACAAAATCTTTCCCAAATTTGAGTCGATAGGGCCAACGGCGCAATTTTTAAATTAATTCTGTCGAAGTAAACCAATAAAATTAGTTAAATTTTACCACACTAATGAAATTAATTAGACTGAATGGAAAATAATAAAGAAACAGTCCATGATCCAAAAACCCTAGATTCTTGAAAGAAAAGATTTACCTTGTCTTTTGGTTGAGAGAAATTGAAGCTTTTGCTGACGAATGTTTTAACGTATGGTCTCGTTGGTCTATACGGAAAAAGGGCAAAAAAAAAAAAGAGGAGGAAAATGGATCAAATTTTGACAGAATAAATGGAGAAGTCAAATGAGGAATTTCTTAAACTGGTCAAACAAAATGGTATTTTTGTTAGGCCAATGAGATTGTGGCACGTGGGCTCTCAATTTCTGGACTCTTCTAACCGATTATAACGGTTATGCGCCTATTTCGCTAGTTCAAATGTTCCGGCTCTAATTTTAGTCTGGTCTTCTTGTTTAGTTATTTTTTTTCATTTTCCCCCCTGAACAATTTGAATCGCTCGAGCTTTTCTATTTAATTTACGTGTTTTTGGGAAAGAGAAAGAAAAATGGTAGAATCGAGCAAAAAAATAAATGTTACTCCTTAAAAAGAAATATAAATATTATTAATATTTAACAAATATTGGTTGAAATGTTAAAGATTTGTATAAAATGATGTTTTAATGAACAATAATTATTAGATAGATAGTATCTTGATATAGTCAAAATATTAAATGTTAGTTAAAAAGTTGTTGCTAAATAATACTGTTCGTATAATTCACTGTATAATATTGTTCTATGTTATTTCTTATTATTTATTAATTATCATATCAATAAAATTAAAAATTATTGAATTGACTCTATCAATTATATCAGTGTTCATAACATCCCGTCAGTTTTTTTGTTTTTGGACGAACATGCTATCAACCATGCAACTGAAATGGGCTTATGGGCTGTTCCTCATTAAAATTGAATTGGACATCAAGCATCAGACGCTTCGACTTAAGCCCACAGAAGTCTGTGGCACTAATAGAAAACTCATATTTAGGCAACTAAAAGGCCCACAAAGTATAGACCCAGCAGGGGATAAGTGATAACAAAGTAGGGGTGTCACTATTTATAATTCTTATTAATATATGTAGAAAAGAATGCAATAAATTATATATAAATGGGGAATAATAAACCTAGAGGATTATAGAAATAAAAATTCATTGGTTTTAAGGTTGAAGGACTATAAATTGAATTATTATTTCCTTATTTGTTTGAGTAATATCTTAACCTAATATGGGGCATTTCAGATATTGGATCAAACTCAACCCAAACAAGATTGCCAACCTCATCAAGCCCATAATCACTCCAAATGGTAATCACAAATTACTCGGGGTCGGACACAGGATATTCGAGATAAAGAGGGTGTTTGGCTTTGCTTATTTGGTGCTTATAAAGAGGGTGTTTGGCTTTACTTATTTGGTATTTATAAGCACCTAAATAGGAAAAAAAATATGTGAGAGGGTGTTTTTTTTTTAAGTGCTTATAAGCACCCAAAATAAGCAAAGCCAAACACCCTCAAAGCCTTGTCTAGCCCAATGGTTGACTTGCACTTGAGTTATGCAAGGACTTCTAATTGGATCAACCTAAGGACTTCTAATCTAATCCAAACTCTGCCACGCTCACAATCTATAAATAATTCATTCTATATATGTGTTCTTTACTTCCTTCCATATTCTTCTACCTATATATTTTGATTTTTTCTTAAGATTATTTGAGTTATAAAAATATAGAATTTGTGATTTCTGTATAAAACCGACTAAAAAATAAATTTTATAAAATAAATTTATACTTCACGTTTAAATAAATTTAGAAATTGATTATCAATAATAATAAAGCATAAAAATACTCATCTTTCATGTATTGTACAGGGTCTGAAGTTTATATTTTATCTTTTACTTAACTAGTAAAATAGACACTGTATGAATTTTTAAATTTTATGGGATATTTTAACATATATTTGTATTGCAAATGATGTATCCAAGATTGGATAATTTTTGAGTAACCTCTTTTATTTATATTTGTTATCAAAAAAGATTGGCCTCTATTCTGAATCAAATATGGAGATTGTAATTTTTCTTCATGAATAACTAGGGGATAGAATTTCTATTGCTAATTAAATATATAGTTATCACTTGTAGATAAAAAAAGAAAAATTCGTTTTAAAAATATAATGTATGACTTTCTATATATGTTTGTATATAACATTTATAAATATTTGTTATAGTTGTTTTAACAATTATATTTAAAAGTAAAAAATAATTAATATTTTAAAATGATAATGCGCTTAACTCTCTATTTCACCCTACATTTTAATTAATTCTATCATCTTTTTTCTTTTCTAATATCTATATAAAAGTTTATCCTTCAAAACTTGTCCAATTTATAATCACTTATTCGTTTATTTGTTCAATAATAAGTAATAGGTAAAATGTAAAATCTGATTCAATTATTCAGAAATTCAATGTGTTCTCTCGTACTTTGACCACGTGCCTAATTGTATTATCCTATTCGATGATGTGCCTCTACCCTAATATTAGCCTAATTAGGGTGTAGTCGTGTCCGATTAATCTAGATTTTAACGCTAAATCAATTAAGTTATCTATCATTAATTAACTTATTACAACCTAACTATTAGTTTGGTTTCAAACTAAGGCGAGAATTAGCGATAATAACTCAATTTATGGCCACAACCGCTGATTCATCTTCATATAATTAGCTTTCGTCACATGGCGGCGGCATAAAGACGGCTGTTCCAACAACCCTATCTCTTAATGTAGGAAATGTCGATAACGCTGAAATTCAAATCCAACAAAATTCATTGATTTGTCAGCTCTATTCCAATCGTAACAAATGAGAATGTCATTTCATAGTGTCGATCGTAACCAAATGCCGATATCTTTTCGCATTGTCGATGCTCTAAAATTGCACATAAATGTCGTTCACCGAGATGCCAAAATTAAATGTTCCTGCAGTACCTGTCCTAATAAATTTAGGAACACGTGATAAGCCAAAACACATCGCCATACTCCACCGGTTTTTTTTTTTTTTCTCTTTTTTTAAAATTTTTTCTCGGTTTTTTTTTTTTTTTTTGGTGATCAGGGAGATCAATTTCTTTTTCAATTTCAATTTCTGCCTAAAGGTATTAACAGTATTTCAAAAGAGACTAGTTAAGCATATTCTTCACTAATCAAATATGAATCCACAGTTTGTTTAGAAACTTAAATCAAGTACTTAGAGTCACAAGCATAGAGTCATAAGCATAATCAAAGCGAAGCATGCATTAACAACATCGAATTCCGCAAAACTCAATTCACAAAACCAAATTCATAGAAAATAATCTAATCCTTGATTGAAAACATCTAAATCAATATGTCAACATGTGAAAGATGCTCCCAAAAAATTAAAATTAAAACTCAAAATGATTAAAAACTTGTTTTAAGAGCTCAAAGTACAAGTGTACACTTACGCTTCTCCTTTTGCTTGTAGCTCAAATACGTTCTTTGCCCAATATTTTAACTCCAAAAGAACAAAACTAATTAAAAACAAAGCTAAAAGGAAACAAAAAGAAACAAAAAGAAAAGGAAAAGGAAAAGGAAAATGTATATATATATATATATATATATATAGTTTCATTTTTTGCTCCTTGGCCGAGAGAGCAACAACTCTCCTTTTTCCTTGTTTGGCCTGGAGAATTAACTCATTTTAAACACTCACCTAAATTACGTTGGTTTGGGTCCTAAATTATTCTTTAATTTGCTTTGTTACCTTCGATCAAATAATTAGACTTTGTTTGACAACAGCGTTAGGAGGAGCATTTAGTGTTTCAGTTAGATCAAAATACTATTTTATTATTCTTTGCTAGGGTTATTCTACAATTAGGGTTTAAGGTACTAAACTCTATTCTTTAGTAGAATCGCCAGACCTTATCTAACTAAGTGAGGGAGAACTGTATGTGATGGAGTTGCTAGGCATCTTAGTGTATGTATGTTTTTCATGGTTCGTGCCCCTCTCCTCTTATAACTTTTGTCCTACCCCGTTTATGGTAAGATAATTATTATGTTTCCTTTAAGATCCCCTTATTGTGGGATTTGGTTTCCATATTTACATGATCGCATGCTTCACGCCCAAACATGCCTATGCACCCACAATGGTCCTTAACCTATTCCCATTGAGCCTCGTAGCCCATTAGGTCTAATTCCACAGCTTGGATCTTATGAGGCCTTATAGGCCCAAATGGAATAATACCCCATACACTTAGCTTTATTTAGTTCAAACGTAACACCATCATTAACTTGAGAGTTAGAGACTCACACACATCATCACTAACAACTCATTGGCCAGCAATATATCGATGTCTAAGATCATTGATTTGAGAATACTTGACTCTTGGTTGTCGGATCTGGTTTTGTTTGGGCAAAGGAGGATCTACTGACAAAAAGTACCTTATCATAAACTTTTGGAATTTATTTACATACTTTATGTGTTCGCTTGAGTTTAATTTTGAAAATAAAATTAAGAAATTATCTCCTCCGCTAAACAAACATTTCTCTTGCTCTCTATATATATTCAAAAACATTTAATTTACTTTGAAGTTGTAAATCTTATATTGCAGTAATCTACGCCAACACTAATTAAGGGTTAAAAGAGTATTTGCAATATGTGGATGTGGTCTTAAAATTGAAACATTTGGTTATAAGGAGTTACTATCAAACCTCGGTTAACTATTGGTGAAAAATATGTCTTTCTCGTACTTCTTAGCTAAGGATTACTTAACCTACGGGTTAATCTCATGTAACTTCATCTCGTATAGAACTTTACTCATTCTTAGCCATTCACATCAATACTTATATAAATCGATGTAATTTCTCTAGAAGTGAATAATAACAAAAACACAATTCCTTGAAATTCTTTAAATTTATCATACACATCATGGAACATAGACAGTATTACCTAGAAATCCTAAAGTGGGTTTTATGTTGTTTCACAAATATGTAAATCTTACAAGCACATGGAATCCATGCACCAAATTGTGGAGCGTGATCATCAAAATGACTGCATTTTCAATCGTTTCCCTCGTCGATAAAACAATAACTTACGGATGAGCGTTAGATTTGGTAGGTGTAAAAGCAGCCGCTCAAGTTTTAGCCATGATTCTTGACCAAAAAAACTAGCAAAAGGAAAAGAAGGGCTTGTAAGCCACGGCTCAAATAGTCAAGCAGTAATGGAGTTGTCACCATCTCGTGACGCAGAATCATTTGTCGTCTGATAATAATTTTTATCAAAAATCAATGGCGTAATCAAAGAAATGGAAATTCTTTCAACTTCTCATTTTCGGTTAATTGAATATTCATTAAATGATACTCTTCTTTTGACCCAAAAAAAAGGAAAAAGTAATTGAATATTCATTGCTTGAAACTCAAAAGCGCATCAGAGAGCCCGGAAATTCCCTCAACTTCCCAATCTTGGACCAGTGATAATAACGTCTTTCCAATAATTTGAAAGTATTTAATTTGTACTGCAAATTTCATGGCCACAAAATGTACAACATGCTATTACAAGCAAGCATTTATCGGAAGAAGGATATGTGAAACATTATAACTAAATTTAGGGTAAAATTCACATTATTTTTCGTGATTTCCTAAACAAGATTATACTAAGTGATTTTCTTGAGATAACGTAATACGCTTAAACCACTTGTGCTTTTTGAAAGTATCGCAAGCTCAACTCGCCCAAATATTAAAAAGTGCAAGCTCAACTCGCCCAAATATTAAAAAGTAAGGAAAAAATCAGTGCAAAGGACCTATATATATATAGAGAGAGAGAGAGATAAACATATTATTTACTTCTTGATCTTATTCACTTTTCCAAAATTTTTTTATTTAAATGACCATCACAAAGTCTTACTAATTAAATTAATCTTGATTAGAGAGAATTAAAGAAAAAGAAAAAAGCAAAGAGATTCGGTCGGTGAGATTTCCTTCTCACCAAGATCTTTTAAGTGATTTTAAGATGCGGGTTTAGATGAATAAAACCAAAATTTTACATCAATATTAATGACCCATGCAATAACCACCATCTAAATTATTAATCAAGGAGGCATTAATATATTGTACATCAACCTCGTGTATATTGACGTTTTACTGTATGTGGCGTTTCAAACAAAACAAATATCATAAAGAATTGCCATAGTTTCAACGACCAATAACCACCATCAACGGCTGTTTTGCAGGAAAGATTTTGTCATAAATACTATATTTTACTAATACGGAAAACTTTCGTTAATTAGAAGATAATCATTAGGGCCCCTTTTTCCACCGACAAAGTTCATGTCTAAAGGTCCTTTGTCCATGCAGTCGAGCTAAATTCCAATCCCTGCACATATTTAACTATACTGATTTCAGGAGTTTTATTACAACGAATCCTATGGTAAGTCTTATCTTTCTAATCTGAATAATATTTTTCTCTGAATAAAATTTTGTGTCTCAAGATTTAACGTTCATATGGATAGTTTTTAATATTTTGGGTAGCAGTGAGTTTCAAATGTAAGAATATTCAGTTTTTAAGTTCTAATACTATATTGAGTTACTACTTCACCTAAAAGTTTAAACTTATAGAGAAGGTATTGGCTTATTTATTTATTGTACTCGTACTCTTTAATATGACATTATATAACATCAAATAAAAAATATATAGAGAGGCTTGCTCGATGTTGCACTCAATTTGCGGCTCCGATATCTCTGGCTATGAAAATTTGTCAGGAACGACCATTCCCGTTATACACACACACACACATATATATATATATATAGTTGCTAAATGTCAAAGATGATTAAATTTTGCGAGATTTGGGAAATCCTGCATGTGCATGCAGCATGGTGACTACTATAAGTTAGCAGAATAGACAATCTTGGTTAGTCTATGCGCACTGAAGCGGCTTTTTGGTTAATTAGCATATGAGTTTAGTCATAAATTTCCACATGTGAAAAAGTTATGCTAACAACAAAGAGGACAATATCAGCATCAATAAGCTACCTAGTTGTCTCATTGTCTTGTCGATCAATTTTAATGCTAATGGCCGGTTTTAAAATACATACTATATATTATATATGAGGGTATGTCTACATGCATGACAAAATTAAAGGTTAATTAATTTCATTTTACCGATTAGTTAACGACGTATTCATTATAGTTTGATGACGTCCATTTTGCTGAAAAACTTTTCATGTTGTATATGGATGGTAAAACCACGCCTTAAGCTGTGTTTAATTTGTTACATATGCTTATCAGAAATTTTAAATATGAAACACATATAAAATTATATACTTTTCACATTTAAGATTTGAGATAAGTATATACTAAACACACAACATTAATTAAGGTTTTTGAACGAAGTGCACGCATAAGGACCAGCGCTTTATTCATGCAAGTTACAAAACATATCTCGAAATGACAATTTACTTCATATAAGTCACTCAATAATGGATCGTCTTAGAGTGTCATAAGAGTTAAACCCCCTAAATGGGGGTTTCTTTCATTTTTTAATCGCAGTACTTATATGTTACGTACCAATATGGACAACATTACCAAGACATTGAGAAATTTTGTACAAATAGTGCCTAGCTATAACTCACATCAAACCTGCCAACTGCATCAAGATATTCTGTTTTTGTATAGTTGTTTTAATGATACCAATCAAATTCTGAATAAAATGTTTTATGCATGTGGCTTGGCCTTAGTTAATTAAGTGTAATAAAAGTGAGCCGTGTACTTAATTTGCCGGCTTGCAAGCCGAGATGCACCATCCTACAAGCACTTGCGCTTCGGCTATATATACTGGGCACTTGTTATTGATTATAATCACAATATCTAGTGCTTTGTTATAGATAGGGAAAAGTGCTCTAGAACAGCAAAGCACTTGAGTAGCTAAAGACCTAGCTAATTAAGCAATATATATAAGTTTAGCTATGGCTGCTAAAGATAGCTTCTCCATCTCACATTTGCTCTTATCATGGCTACTTGCTTTGACTCATTTCTCCAACCTATGCTTCAGCAACAAAACTAAGAATTTCAATTTGTCCACCGTGGCAACCCATTGGGGACCTGCCGGGGCGACCTGGTACGGCAGCCCTGACGGAGCTGGAAGCGATGGTAAGGAAGGGAAGGAGTGGAAACATTTTTTCATATGTGAATCCTTATAGCGTTACGATGGCATTTATTAGTCACTTTTTTATTGTCTACTTACTGATAAAATCATATGCATTAGCTACTAAGATCAGCATAAATGTGCAGGAGGAGCATGTGGGTATGGAAATGCCGTGTCACAAGCACCATTTTCTTCCCTAGTTACCGGAGCAGGGCCGTCCCTCTACAAAGCTGGAAAGGAGTGTGGAGCTTGTTACCAGGTTTTATAATGCGTTCGTCTCCGCTAAATTGTATGCGTGTATTTCTATACTATAAGATTTTAGCGTGTATTCCTACACTATAAGATTTTAGTATGATAGTTATGCTTTTTTAATTACACTTAAAAAAATATAAAAAAATAATAAGTTTGATTTTAGTGACGCTTCGATAAGTGTAAGAAATATTTAAAGAAACTTGCATGTAGACAAAACAAACCTAGAACTTGAACGTTGGGCAACTCATATTGGTTTTCTTGACTTGGTCCCAACTTTCACGTGACAGAAATATTTCAGCTAGACAATAAAGACACTACCTAGCTATGCTATTGGTTTGCTAGCTTTTCATGTTAAAAAAAAAGAAAAGAAAACCCATGGTTTTCAACATAGTTTGTTGTCTCATTCTCTTTGTTTTTTTTTTTTTTCTCTATAATCTATTGCATACATCACGTATTAATTCAAATTTAAGCAAAGGGGTATCATCAGGTGTGAAAAAACCGTGGCAAAATCCTTTATTTTCTATGTATGCATATATACTATGCAAGAAGGGGGTGAATATTTATAATTAAGGGTACTGCAGCTAGCATAACTTTGTTGATATTTATGTAATTGGTATGCATTTTCCAGCAAAATAATTCAATTATATTGTAATCTTAAATCTATGCGCAATTCTAATGTGTTTTATATGTGTAAATTCTGTAGATAAAATGTACCAGGCACCCTTCTTGCTCTGGAAAGCCTGTGAGGGTTGTCATCACAGATTTTTGCCCTGGAGGGAAATGCTTAGAAGGATCAGCACACTTTGATTTAAGTGGAACTGCTTTTGGTGCCATGGCGAAACCTGGAGTAGAAGACAATCTCCGTGACGCTGGAGTCTTGGAAATTAGATACGCTCGGTATATACTTTATGTCATACATAAATGCCATTTCGTCTTTTTTGTAGAATACGACTTATACGAAATTAATAACAAGTTATTTTCACGATTCAAATTAATAAACTAAAATCAGTAAACAACAACTTAAAAAGTGAAGGTCCCAACCCCAGGGATGTCCTGGTGGTAAATGCATGGAAAAACCATTCATGTGTAGTTTTGAGCTATGTCAATTGCTGTCAAGTTGAGTGTTCTGTCTTTCCTGGTGCAATGGTCTTACTAACTTGGAAAGGGTTATTGCATCTAAAGTTTATCAATTGATGGTCAAGTTCTATCAAATCCACTGATGACGTTTTGTCAATTGAATTTTCTTGATATTATTAAAAAAGAAAGAGTGAAGGTCGCATGAAATAAACAAAGTCTAACATCACTGCATATTTATCTTTTTATAGTGTTGCATGTGATTATGCTGGGAAGACAGTAACATTCCGCGTTGACCAGGGGTCAAACCCAAGCTACTTCGCCGTGGTTATTGAGTACGAAGAAGGAGATGGTGATCTTGGGGGTGTTGATCTCAAGCAAGCATCATCAAGTAGCACTACCGAGTCTGATAACGAATGGTTAGCACTGCAACAATCGTGGGGTGCTGTTTGGATGCTTAACGCCGGCCACGAATTGCAGCCGCCGTTTTCGATCCGGCTGACTTCACGATACTCCGGCCAAACACTTGTGGCAAAGGATGTAATTCCAAGTGGATGGCAACCTGGTGCTACATACAGATCTGTGGTTAACTATCTCTAATTAATTAGTTTGGAGTCTATATTTGAAACTCCAAGCAGTATAATTATATATAGTTATGGTTTCCCCTTGTGAGTAGGAGTTAATTAATTATATATAGTATATGATATATACTCCTATATATTAGTGCGTTATAGGTATGTATAATTACGATGCCTGCAATTGAAATTGATTGCAAAGGCTGGAAGGAATGAGAAGCTCATTTCTGTGGGTTAATTAGCTAAAGATGTGTGTATTTTTCATTTGAATGAATATTAGTGAGTAACGATAATCGTTTACTCGTCTTATCAAAGTCTTCAATAATGTGATATGTTCAATTAGAATCTATTGTTTGCATTGATGTTTGGCATAAATTTGCTCAAATGTATGAGAAGCTGATTTGTGTGGAGTATGTCTCTTGTAAAAATGAGGGGGGGGGGGGGGAAGTTAAGAAAGAAGTAATTGTTTTCTTCTAAACATGGGAAAACATGATTCCTCGTGGAGATAAAGTACTCAATGGCTCTTCTTGACTAGGGGTATTATAATTCAAGCATTTTCCTAGTTTAAGAAGTCGCTTTCTGATAAAATTATTGTTATCTTAAAATATTTAAAAAACAAATAAATGAAACTGTCCTTTCTTTTGTGAATAAATTCACTCTAAATAGAATTGTATTGGATCTATTTTAAAATTATAAACTCGATAGTGTAATGAAGCGTCCTAATATCTGCTTTAAGGGAGAAAAAAAATTTGTAATAAAAAGGTATAAAGTTTCAATTTCATCAACAATATGTCATCCATAGATTGTGACGAGCCCGGAAACAGCACAAGAAGCAGACGACGAGAGATTGGGAACGATACTTGGGCCTTAAGAATATGTGTGCCTATAGGCTTTGTGTTTTTGAGGTATGTGTCATGTTGTTGGGCCTTAAGAATATGTATGGGTTTTGCCTATGCCTCATTGGGCTCAACTTTCTCACCAGTGGAATGTCTACTCCGAATTCTTTCTTCTTTTTCTTTTCTTTTTTTTTATCAAGAAGAGGGAACGTAAATTTAACGTGAGACTAATTTAAGAGTCGAAATGCCCCTGTAATCATTTCTCAATAAGGTTTTGAGCTCATCTAAGGTTCCTTCTAAACGATGATGTCCCCAAAGAAGATGCAGTCCAAAGTTTGCCGACCAATCAATGTATTTATTTGCTTCATAGTGGATATGGTAAAAGAAAAACTCAAATTTATATTTGGTATATTCTTGCATTCCTCAATATACAACTTGAGAGAATTATCTTAACATGCGTCTTAGTTAATCCATTATATGAAGACCTATGAATTAGGTTCAATCTCAAAATTAGAGATTCTTTTTTTTGCATTGCTTGTCTTAGACCCTCATACAAAACCATCAACTCCACCTTGTTGTTTGCCGTAACTCCTAAATTGAAGGCGAAACCCACATCCCATTTTCCAAGTTCACCTCTTTCCCCACATAGAATACTTTTAAGACATCATTTAAATTAATTTAATCAAAAATTTGTCAACCTGAAAATGCTTTGTGATTTATTAGTATTTTCAGCAATCAATATTGCTTTATAATGATTTAATTCTAAGTTAAATGATCAACTATATTATCACATTATACGTATAAAAGAATCAGAAAAAGCAAATGAATTTTTCCCCCTAATTATATGTGCACATGTGTGAACATATATGAGTACCTCTATATGAATAGAAATCATTAAGAACTTAATTTTAAGTTATGTCGGTCGATCTGAAATTTGAGAGCTTGTCAATACTATCCCTAACTTGAGGGTAAGGAAATGACAAAATTAAATAGAAAATCAACATAATACATTTTAAAATAAGTTAACAGTTTCCATTATTGGCAAATGAACTAAAAAAATTTAGTTGACAAAAGAAACTAAAAAAATATAAGTCTCGCTTGTTGGTTCCCTTCCCAAATTTTCTTTTAATGTTTGCTAAGAAAAAAAAATCTAGTGTTTTTATGGTTCTAAATACCAGGCTTTAAATATGAATATTGGATTTGCTTGAACTAATAACCAAACGTATTATTGTTTTCTTTTCTTTTTCTTTTTTTTTTTTGGTCCATTTTCTTGGTCAGACGTGAACGGGTGTTGGTAACAAGCGAGCATAAATTCTGACTTGAACACGCAAAAGAAAAGAAAACCCTTCTCGCTCCGTTCCTCTAATTTCTTCGAATTTCCAAAATACTTTCTTTGGATTTTGGAATTTAATTTGCAAGTCTTGATTCGATTGCAATCAAGAAAATGGTGCTGACTCAGAAGTTCCACGATGTATTCAAAGGCACGGTGGAGAGGATCACAAGCCCTCGAACCGTCTCTGCTTTTAAAGAAAAAGGCGTTCTCAGCATCAACGAGTTCATCCTCGCCGGTGACAATCTCGTGTCCAAATGCCCCACCTGGTCTTGGTATTTGTTACTTTCTCACCCTTTTCAATTCTTCAAATTTATTGATTTTTATGCTATTCTATGATCTTATATTACTTTTTTGTTTAATTTATGTTTTGTAACTAGTTATGGTTTAATTGTATTGTAGAAGAGTTACATTGCTAAATTTAGGTTGGCCATTTAAGTTTACAGTATATATACTGCTTTTGAGCTGGTGTAGATGATGCAGAGGACTTTGATTTGCATTAATACGTTGTTGACCATGAAAATGTTCTGATTTTGTTTCGTGGGTTGCGATTTTATAAGTGGGCCTTGCAAATTAGAAATATATACTGCATTTAAGCTGGTATAGATGGTGGACAGCGAATTAGTTGGTTGTTAACTTTGAAAAGGTTTTGATTTTGTTATGTGGCTCGCTAGTTAATGCGTGTCTTGTTATCTGGTGGAAATAATATTAAGAGTCAGTAAATTTGGTTGCCATGTGTTATGATGTTGAAAAGGACTTAGTTCCACGGATTTAAGATTTTAGATTTAAGGAAAGATTTGAGATGAAAAGGCTGCTTAAACGTCAGTGTTACTTTTTTCCGTCTGGTATGTCCTGGTTTAATAAAAACAGTATATTGTGTTTTATTGATAGGGAATCAGGTGAGCCTAGCAAGAGGAAGTCATATCTCCCGGTAGACAAGCAGTTCTTGATAACCAGAAATGGTGAGTCGCAGTGACTTGAGTGGCTTTTCTAGATACCTGTAAATAGATTGTTATCCAGCATTGTTGATGTTTTTTCATTATCTTTTCGGCAAAATCTGGCTAGTTAAACAACGCTTTTTAGACTTTCATTCTCCTCTTGTGAACGCGAGATTATTTGGTTCCTTTTGCTGCACTGACCCTCACATGCACAACCCGGTAGGTGGGAAATGGGAATTGTGTCTGGTACTCTGGTTCTTATTTGCCTTTGCTTTCTGGAGAGTTTTCTACTTCGCATAGTCCCTGAATATGTATACTCCTGGACATTCTCCTGGACAAGCAGAGAGGAGAATTCCCTGACTCATTTTCTATCTTTACTGTGTCATCTTGGCTACAGTAGTCTGCATGGCTGATTCAAGAAATAAAATATCCTATTTTCTCTACATGTAGTGAACTCATTTTCTATGGTTACATGATGACATATATTTGGTGATGCAACGGGGGAAAGATTGATATTCATTATGTGATATGTGATTCTGCTCTATGGGATGATCATCGGTCAGTGTGGGCAAGAGATTTTGACAAAAAAAATTATGTATGAGCTGCATGTATTCATCAGTTTAAGTATTCATGTCAAGATCAGCTGATATATTAAAGTTGAATAAAATTATGACAGACCAATGAAAGTTGTGTGGGATACTTTATTTTGTCCCTGTGACTGCCTGTTATAAGTTATAACTTTCTAGTCCTGACATACTTGACGTCTGTGCAGTTCCTTGTCTACGGAGGGCTGCATCAATAGAAGAAGAATACGAGGCTGCCGGAGGTGATGTCTTACTTGATAATGAGGATAATGATGGTTGGCTGGCAACTCATGGGAAGCCAAAAGGTATTTTCCCGGGTGGCTTATCATTAGAACCAGACTTGTCTATTTATTTATTTCTAGTTGGTATTTGATAATATTATTCTGTGATTTCTAGATTCTCATTAACATATACATATATATATATATATATATCTCTATTGGACTTTAATTTTATTTATTCATTTCTGCAGAAACCAAAAGTGATGAGGATGAAAATCTGCCTTCTGTGGGGACTTTAGAAATCCGCGAGAAAAACACTATCCAATCAATATCATCATACTTTGGTGGTGAGGAGGAGGACGATATCCCAGATATGGCGGAATACGAAGAATCCGACAATGTTATTGAATCAGATCCTGTAAGCTACTTGCATTATGGCATGTCAATTTGGAGTTTGTGTAGACCCTTGTGCTGCAAATATGTGGACTTGGTTTCAGGGAAAAATGACACACTTATGCTTTTGGGTTCTAGAACTCTTTCAATTCTACAGATGTAGCACAGTTAGTGGGAATATTTGTGTCATTTGATTTACCTGGTTGAGTCAATTGTTTATACAGCATTGCACATGAATTAATGAACATTAGGTATAGCTGGAAGTTGATTCACTTTGTGAATAATCTTTCACTCTAAGCTGGAACTTAGGTCCACTGTGATACAGGAACTTAATTGCAATAAGCAAATTTATGATAGGTTTATGGTGTTGACGATTGACCAGTCTAATGACATATATTGTGATCTGATATTGATCTAGGCTGATTTTCGAACTTGCAATAACAAAACATCAAGAATTGTCAGACAAATGAGGATAGCCTTTCTATTGGTCACTTGATTAACTTACCCATTTACTTGATTGACTTATCCATATGTTCAAAAGTACGTCGTTTTGTTATAGTATAGTCTCCATTAGGCCAGACATTTAGGTATAATAGTAACTGAATGAGTAATGGGAAAAACAACAGAGGGTGTCCCAGGAAATCTGGCAACTACTAGTTCATACTACTGCCATTATTTTGTACTTCTCCTACACTATGCAGTTGAAGCTTCCTGCAAGAATGTAGTTTAGCCTCCTTGTCCAGAGTGGGGCTTATTCTATAAAATTAAGATCTTTCTGTGCATGCAAGCAACAAAAAAGGAAAACAGAATTTGGTCTTTCTTTTAAATGTTTTGACAAAAATGATACCTTTTCTCTGTCATGCTTACAAGAGTGGTAGAAATTTGTGATCTGAACTAAAATTCATGAAAAAAAAAAAGAAATTGAATCTTTGAACCTCGAAATCTTTTCGCTTAACTTGGTCTAGGGCATTA
Source organism: Cordia subcordata (assembly GCA_028554755.1). Taxonomy (NCBI): domain Eukaryota; kingdom Viridiplantae; phylum Streptophyta; class Magnoliopsida; order Boraginales; family Cordiaceae; genus Cordia; species Cordia subcordata. The sequence goes on along the minus strand of JAPTOF010000006.1, from coordinate 2,178,993 downwards.
AGGTATGCTCAATTGGTTATATGGAGATGCTTTAGTCAAGGGTCCGGTGAGTCTGTGCTTCAACTTAAGTGGGAAGAATATTGACCTTTTCACACATGAGAGTGGGAGCTCAAACCTCATCAGTTCCTTTCAGTTTGGTAATTGACTTGGGAAGAGCAATTAGAGTAAGAGATTTCCGCTAGGTGCACCATTTGGCTGAAGTAGACCATTTATCTTGCCTGTATGTACAAGTGCAATTTCTAATACTTATCTGGGGGATGAGCAAGTTCTTTAATTTAATTTTGAAACTTTTGTATTTAGAGAACTTTTTGGTTCAAGCTCTATGCTTTGGGGTTTGTTCTTCTGTTATCTGTCTTATTTAGTGAAATAATAATTCTTGGGTTCATGCACTGAGCTACATGTTGGCTTCATTAACATTTCTTCAGCATTGTCTATGTTTCAAGTTTCTTATGACAGCTTATAACTACATCATAAAATTATACCTATGGGAGGCTCTGATTTTTGGTATTCTTGGACTACATACAGGCTACACTTCAGAATACATACCTTGTAGCTCATGAGCCTGACGAGGACAACATCCTGCGAACCCGTACATATGATGTCAGCATCACGTATGTTGAATGCAAATTTGCAAGTTTTTATTTGTATTGAAGTGCTTCAACATCAAAGAGAGTATTTCTTTTGGCACCAATGTGATGTAGACTTCACTTTTCTCTGTTGCAGGTATGACAAGTATTATCAAACGCCTCGTGTATGGCTTACTGGATATGATGAGGTTAGTGGGCAATGGTCTGAATTCTTCTAATGTCCGGATAAATAACCAATTTCACAGTCTATTACTATCTATAGCCCGAGTTTCAAAAATGAAGTACTACTGTTGCACGCTTGCAAATTGCAGTGGTTGGCTAGCTTTGTGTTGGCATTAAATACCTCGTCTGAAATTCACTCCTTTCCTTTGTGTCTTTGCATTGTGTTCCTACTGTGTTTTTCTGAGAACAACTGACTGAGCTACATTCAATATGTATATCACTTTACCTCTTTCTCACGTTCCCAGCGTTTCAGTTTCTCCTTCCATCTCTGCCCCCCTTATTTCTTCCTTATTTATAACACCTTTGGCGCATATAATCTTCATTAAGGTGCTTGATTTAAAAGGCAAGTTTCAAGTACTACTTGGCTCTTCTGGCTGAGAATGCTGAAGCAATTCAATTTTTTGTGTTTTCGTTCTCTTTTAATGTACAGGAGTTAAAAGGTGTTGAAAAGGAAAAGACGAAATGAAGTAGTTGGTCGGTTATTTGTATCTTACAATGTGGTTTTACTATGAATGACTTGCTCTTTCTGGTGGCTAGTTTAAGATGCAATATTTTGAATATCTCAAATGAAATTATTCAGGATCTGAAAAATTTTCAAGCTGTACATATGCTGTTATTCACTGTCGATACTAAAATAGTCATTTTAATGTCCTTCAGTAATTTGTCCACAAGTATTTTCTATTGAAATTGGTTGAATTTAATGAAATGGCTCAATGATCTGCTGGCAGTCAAGAATGCTTCTGCAACCTGAAAAAGTACTTGAGGATGTTAGTCAAGACCATGCACGCAAAACGGTGAGATTTATTGTCCATCTATTTTCTTTGTACTTGTTGCAAGAGTTCTGAGCACATTAGTATATCTACCAGATTATTGACTTACATTTTCATTTTTCTCCTTTTGAGGATCGGTAAAATTCAAATTAGTGCAATAGTCATTTAATCCTAAGTGCTTCGTTCTGATCAATCTACTAATATATTGTGTATTTCGTGTTGCTAACTGGCCCCAAAAAAATATATATATTCAGGTGACCATTGAGGACCATCCGCATTTACCTGGCAAACATGCTTCTGTACATCCTTGCCGACATGGGGCTGTAATGAAGAAAATCATTGATGTTCTAATGTCACGAGGAGTTGAGCCAGAAGTTGACAAGTATTTCCTTGACTCTTAAATGAAGGATGGTTTTTCATTTTGTATTTATGTCTAAACTGGTATGATATAAAAGTAGATGAGGTTAAATAAGCTCCTGAAACCACCAAAAAGAGAGAGCTCCTGGAACCAGGCACGAGGAAAACAAAAATGTAGCATATCATCTTGGGAGATTAATACTTTCTTGTGGAGTTCCATTCTTCTATTTCAGTTCCAGTCTTAGATCAATTAGTAAACAATCTAAGATAAAATGAACAATAAATGAAGAGAGATGGCTGTGGTTTTATATTATTAAGCTGTGGGGGCTGCAGTGGTCACTGGCCCCACAGAGTTTTTAAAATCTCCCTGATATTTTGCAGAACTGCTGTTGTACTTAAAAATCGCTTAGCCCCACTAATGTTGTCAGCAAACCTGCTTGCTTCCCCATTAAGTCACACTAATAAATTATTGTATATCCGCCCCACAGAGTGATGGCCATGAGTGCAGGAATTGATTATGAACTTTTATTGTGAGGTGAACTATATCCACTGGTGAACTCATCTCCGCTTCCCCCTCTTTCGTCATATACACATAACCAAGAAAAGGAAAGAAAAAGAGGAAAAGATTTATAAAATAGCATCTAATGTTTAGTAAGCTGCTAGATGGACTGCGTTTTCTTGATTTATGAAATTAGCTTGAAGTAGGCTGTTGTTATCATGGATGGTTTCTTGTTGTTAAGGTGTATCATAACCACATCATCATAAATGGTAAGTAACCTGTAACCCAATATATGACGACATGGTCCCTTCTGTTCCTTTAGTAATCTCAAATACCACTTTTTGCAGGTATCTTTTCCTCTTCTTGAAATTTATGGCTTCTGTCATACCTACCATTGAATATGACTATACCATGGACTTTGATCTTGGTAGCTCCAGCTCCTAACTAAGAGGTTTGTTCTACTACCATTATTCTGCTTCCTTAGTAGTCTATGGCCCTTATCTAAAAGGACATCAATGTTATATGTATCCTTGCTTATTAAAGATGCTATAACAGTCAGCCTTGCATGCAGTTACATGAGTTGGCTCACTTATACTAATTGATAGATTTAAGCAATAGTATAGTTACTACTTCCTGAGATTACTGTCATTTTCCCTGTACTTTGACTAACCAAATCCTTTTACTTGCACAAGATCTGCAGCAAGCCAGTGCTTTACTATTTTTCAACAAATTTTCTGAAACTCGTTAACGATCGTCATGTGGTATTCTTCTTTGTTGTTACCATTTCTTTATTGTATGAAAATAGTTTTCATTCTGCACGCGTATTAAGTTCCATAAACATATCCTCATTTTGAGAATTTTTGTTCAGTAACTTCTATGATTCAAGATTTACAAAACAATTAGTATTAAATATTGGGAATCAGGAAAGTGGAAGTTGGATTTTGTTACTAATTCCTTAAGCTCATCATTTGGCTCAGTTTCTTTACACTCGGTCCTTGTAATTCTGAGAGCCCAATGTTACAACATTCTTATTCCTTTTCTCCTCCCACATTTTCAACAAATAACATATCCTACTATTCCTTTTCATTGTCATTACATAGTAACTTAAACATGCACTAGAGGTAAAAATTCATGTGATGTGTAAGCGTTGTTACTTTCTCGTGCATTTGTATCTGGTTACTCTGATGATCTCAACCGCTTCACTTCGTCTTCGATGCAGATGGATGGACCGATATTGTTTAGGGTCGAACCAGTGGATTCGTGTGCATGTCATTACTCTCCCAGCCTGCAATATCACTCAACCTTGTATATTACATCTATGTAGAACTCTACATATAATTATCTTGTTTATTTTCCTCTCTCTTACTGGCTTCTGTAAAGATAACCAACTTACGAAGCTATGTGATGCTGTATTTTTATGCAAATCTTCTGGCCTGTTTTGCAACTCCTACGTTCAGATGCCAAAATGTGAATAAGTTTTCTTAAAACTAGTCGAATTTCACTTTTTTCTTTTCCTTAGTACTTGGGTGTAGTGAATATACTATTGAGTGGGTACTGAAACCATCAACAACTACGGCTGATAAATGCTGTTATGATGTCTATCTCATGTGAGAGCCGGATCGTCCAATCGTCTGCCCCTGGTGACACAGGACTCCAGAGATTTTGAAAAATTCATATGCTTAAAGTGAAAAGATTGTGTCTCCCATTAATTCTCCTTTTCAACTTTACCCAAAAGCAAGATTTCTGTTCTTCTTTTCTTTTTCTTTATATAACGATAAACTCACTTTATAAATCATATCGAAATAATTTTTAACCGCATAAAATTCGTAATTATAGTTATATACTTTAATACATACTTTAAATTAGTTAAGGATCAAATATTTAAAATTTTTGACACCGCCAAGGCTGGAGACAAGATTTTTTTGTGTATTTTTAGAGAACGTGTTTTAGTTATCAACATTGTTTTAGTGGTGCCAGGAGATGAGGTTGCATCTCGGCTGTGGACAATGTCAGCTTTTTATAATTAATTAATTAATTCTTTAAACAGAAACAGTACTGATGCCGCCAATCTTTTTGGATCTTCTTTCTATAAATAGCTTTACTTTCTAATCTCCATTCCCAGATTCACACACCATACACTTTGCATCCGAGATGTCGACTCCTCACTTCTTCTCACTACTCTTGTTCGCTGTTTTCATCTCAGCTGTAGCTGCAGATTCTTCTGTAAGTATTTTCTTAACTAGTGATGTTACTAGATAAGTCGTTATTTTCTTATAATATACAAAACATTACAGATATTGTAGTTTTATGATGGATCTAATATAATCCGCTTTTAGATAAGTTTTTCGTTACTAAGATAAGCTACTTATAATATGTGTTATATTACAAGGTTCCCAGTTCTAGAATGGATTCAATATGATCATCGCATTTAATTGAAAAACAAAAAGAGTAACATTAATGTTGTGTCCGTTATATGCTTTTCTAAAATTTTAAATTTATATGATTTTCAGAGTTAAAGCACCAGCAAACATAGCATAAGAATCATTTGATAACATCCAGATCTTTAGATCTACAAAATAATTCAAATAGAGCAGATTATTTAGGGAGATTTTGATGCTCACATATTTTGTTTTTGCAATTATTAGTGTGTGTATACGCTTTACGTGAAAACGGGCTCGATCATAAAAGGCGGAACGAACTCCAAAATCAGCGCAACACTTGGCGATGCCAGTGGACAATCAGTGTGGATCCCAGACCTGGAGGAATGGGGCCTGATGGGCCCAAAACATGACTACTACGAAATGGGCAATCTGGACATCTTTACTGGACGAGGCCCATGTATTGGCAGACCAATTTGCAGGCTCAACTTGACCTCTGATGGGTCCGGAAGTCACCACGGATGGTATTGTGACTATGTTGAGGTGACTTCTACTGGGCCCCACAAGGCCTGTAGTCAGTCCTTGTTCTACGTTGAGCAATGGCTGGCCACTGATGCTCCTCCCTTCCAGTTGTCGGCCCTAATTGATGGGTGTTACATTGAGAATGATGGGCCGGGTCATGGTAATGGCCCTTTTGTCTTTCGGAGGGCCACTGGGTCTGCTTCACAGTAATGTGAAGTGCTATATGTAGCCCACCTTTCTTTTTTCTTTTTTAATTTATTTTCTGTTTCTTTTTGTGTTCAGCTCAAGATGCTTTTTATTCGGTTTTGCTACGTTTTTAAGTTGAATATGTTCTCTCTCGTTCAGTTTTGTCCCTGTTCATATTTTTCTTTCTTCTTCTTCTTCTTCTTTTTTCTGTTCAATTTTACTCGTTCAATAGTGTAGGAGTCCGTGATCATACGCATAATTTTTTTTTTTTTTGCTTAAAAATTGATCCTCAAATTACTTTATGAAATACGGTGGTGTACTTAAAAATTGAATGATCAAAGTCTTTCAACTAAAAATTCAGAATCAAAATAAACTTTCGGATAAATAAATATACAAAATGATAGAGGAAAGATATGAAGTTTATTCTGAATGATTAGATTGAAATGATTTACAATTGTATGTTTCGCAAAATATTAATGTGAAGTAGTGTGTAACATTGAAGTCAAATAAATTCTAGTAGTCAAGATACACATCTCTACTGAGAGCCATTTCTTTAGAATGTAATAATTTTTGGAAATAAAAGATGTACAAAGACTGCAGCTTTGATCACTCTCCTATATTGACTAGGGGGGAATAGTAAAGGTATATGTGCAATGCTTGTGCATGCAATAGCCCTAAAGTGCAACAAATATAAATGTATGATAACAAATCAATATGATGATTGTTTTGATTGATTTGTTGAACGAAAAATTCACAGACGGGTGTCGCATAAATATTTTATCGTGAGCCAAATGAAGGATAGTTTAATCTCAACGCAGTTGACTTTTTCTTTTTTGGTGGATTGGAGGTTTAACAAAACATTCGTAGTATATGGAAACGAGAACATCTCTTCAGAGGAGACGTTACATTGAAAAATCGGAATACTTTATGCATTATGTCATTACAAAAAAGAACTGTTTCTGTTTGGGGGATGACGAGTGATTATGATGTTGAAAATTCTTGGATAAAATGTTCAAACACCTTTTGGCGGATTTAAAAGCATAAGTACTTATTTAACATCATTAATGTTTGTTTGATAATGATGAACTTATGGTAAAGTGTAATTACTAGCTGAGGTTTACTGGTGTCGTATTTGATTTGTTCAATAAAAAGATATTGTATTTGCCTTATTATCATTAATTAATGCAGTTTCTGACCTACTAGAAATAAATTAGAAAAATTATGCCACGTTTCTTATACTTAACATGACTCCATACTAATTTATTTACAACAAAAAATTTGGAAATTCAACATTATCGAGTCTCTTCGGTCAAATCAATTCAAAATATAGCAAATATATATACACACACATAGAAGTATGCAACCATAAGGCCAAGTTTAATAAGTTGACGAGCGTTTACAGAAAAAAGAGAAAAAAGTGAAAGAGCCATAATTGGTTTTGAAGCGTTCGGTTTCATGATATGTAACTTTGTAGATTAAAATATTTTTTTCTCTGCACCGTACTTTTTTAAAGAATTTTTGCTCCTTTTGCACTATATGGATGTTTTATAAAGTTTGGTTCTTCTCTAAAAGGATTTGTTTGGATTGGGTTTTTTTTAAGGTAAAAAATATTTGTATGGTTTTTTACAATAATTATTTGGTTTAATTTTTAAAAAAAATAAAATTTTAAAATTTTCAAATATAAATTTTTTTAGGAACCAAAATTTTTAGCTTATACAAAATATATATTTTTAAAAGTTGTTAACAGGAGCAGTTTTAGAAAAAAAAAAAAAAGAAAATTCCAGATGTGCTCAAAAAGAAAAAGAAAAAGAAAAAGAAAAAGAAAAGAAAACCTTTATAGAATAATTTGGGCCAAGTTACTGCCTCAATCCTAGAAGGCTACAATTTAGCCCAACTCATACGCGCTCTGCATATGTTACACAGCCCAAGCCCAATGTTTCCCACATTTTATGCCACAATCACCATCCACACTATAAGTTCATGTCTCTCCCTCTACCACCACATGCACATGAACTGAAAATCAAACTTCGTCTTTGTTTGCATTTGTACGCGATATGGAGGCGATTCAATCGGCTTACATGGATCAACAATCCGAACCGGCTCCGTCAACCGAACCGGTGGCTCAGAACGCGTTGCAAAGCCTAGCTTCTTCATACAACCAGTACCATGCTTATTACCAAAATTACTCGGATGGATATGCTCAAAACCCTTCCCAGCAAACCCTAGATGCATATCAATCTCAGAACCTAGGTTCATATGAGCAAAATCAAAACCAGTTCAAACAAACCCTAGATTCTGAAAATCTAGCCTCGCAAAATCATAGCAATTCTCAATCTGTAAATGAACATGGAGCTCAAAAGGTGGAAAATTTGGGCCCTAAAGACGGTTCTGAGGCGGAAAGGGAGGCAAAGGCCGAGTTGCAGAAGCCGTTGGTGTCGGAAACCGGGTTGACGAATACTCACAGCGGGACTGATAGGGATCAGTCGGGCGGAGAGGAGGAGACGACGAGCAGGAGGCGGAGGAGGAGCCGGTGGGACCCGCCTCCGAGCGAGTCGAGCAACGATGGGACAGGCGGTGGAGATGGGAGTGGGACGGGAAGGAAGAGGAAGTCACGGTGGTCTGATGATGAGCCGAAGCCGGTGATTCAGTTGCCTGATTTCATGAAAGATTTTACGGGAGGTATGGAATTTGATCCTGAAATTCAAGCCCTTAATAGTAGGTTACTTGAAATTAGTAGAAAATTGCAATCTGGATTGCCTTTAGATGATAGGCCAGAGGGTGCCAGATCGCCTTCGCCTGAACCTGTTTATGATAATATGGGAATAAGGATTAATACTAGGGAATATCGTGCTCGTGAAAAATTGAATAGGGAGAGGCAAGAGATTATATCCCAAATTATAAAGAAAAATCCTGCCTTTAAACCTCCGGCTGATTATAGACCTCCAAAGCTTCAGAAGAAGCTTTACATACCGATGAAAGAGTATCCAGGCTATAATTTTATTGGTCTTATTATCGGGCCGAGAGGAAATACTCAGAAGAGGATGGAGAAAGAGACGGGAGCCAAAATTGTTATTCGAGGTAAAGGGTCGGTGAAAGAAGGTCGGTTACAGCAGAAAAGGGACGTGAGACCCGATCCTTCCGAAAATGAGGACTTACATGTCTTGGTGGAAGCTGAGACTCAAGAGTCGCTTGATGCTGCCGCGGCAATGGTGGAGAAGCTCCTACAGCCTGTTGATGAAGTTCTTAACGAGCATAAGAGGCAGCAACTTAGGGAACTTGCTGCTTTGAATGGAACTATTAGGGATGAGGAGTTTTGTAGGTTATGTGGTGAGCCAGGTCATCGTCAGTATGCTTGTCCTTCTCGTACGTCCACTTTTAAGAGTGATGTTCTTTGTAAGATTTGTGGTGATGGAGGACACCCAACTATCGATTGCCCGGTGAAGAACACAACAGGAAAGAAAATGGATGATGAGTATCAGAACTTCCTCGCTGAACTGGGAGGGTCACTTCCTGAATCATCAACAAAGCAGATCAGTGCAACGCTTGCTCTTGGCCCTGGTAGTTCGGGAAGTAATCCTCCTTGGGCCAGTGACAGCACCACAACTGCTGTTTCCACCTCACAGGCTGGATTTGTGACAGGTGGTGTAATTAAGCCTAAGGAATATGATGAGACAAATTTATACATTGGATATCTCCCACCTACTCTTGATGATGATGGTCTGATCAGCTTATTCTCTACTTTTGGCGAGATTGTGATGGCTAAGGTTATCAAGGACCGCGTTACTGGTCTAAGTAAAGGTTATGGTTTTGTGAAGTATGCTGATGTTCAGATGGCCAATACTGCTATAGCTAGCATGAATGGCTATCGGTTGGATGGGAGGACTATTGCTGTGAGAGTTGCTGGTAAACCTCCTCAGCCAACAGTGCCTCCTGGCCCTCCTGCTCCAACTATGCCTGCATATCGAGCTGCTACTCAGCCGGTTGGTGCTTACCCATCCCAGCAGTATGCTACAGGTGGTCCCCTTGGGCGTTCGGCACCTGGGGGCTATGGTGGGGCCCCAGTTCCTTGGGCACCTCCTGTTCCATCTCCTTATGCCCCATACCCCCCTCCACCTCCAGGCTCAACTATATACCCTTCTGTTCATGGTCAAACTTTACCACCTTACGGGATCCAATATCCTCCTCCAGTTCCACCTGCATCTTCTGGTGCGCAGTCGCAGACTGTATCTTCCAGTGAAACACAACAAGGTTACACATCTTCTGGTGAGACTCAGCCAAGTTATGCACCTGGCGCACAATCTCAGAGTACTGCACCTGTTCCTACTTATGTATATGGCAATTCTGTGACTGCTATGCCACCCAACGCCCCAGCTGCATATCCAGCATCTTCTTACAGCTATAATTCTTATTATGGTGTGACTCCTGTTCCTCCACCTCCACCTACTCCTGTTGTGCCTCAGCCTACTGGTGATCATACACAGAGCATGAGCAATGCTCCCTGGACCTCAACTCCATCAGTGCCTCCACCTGCCACATCTGCAGAGACAACGAATGGCGGAGATGCAGAATATGAGAAGTTCATGGCAGAAATGAAATAGCACGTTTGCAATGTGGTATGCGTTCTGAATCTTCCTCTAATCTATTCTATTCATTACTTCTCTCTCGTGTCATATTTCATGCAATTTAAAATGTTGTATATGTTTCTACTTCTGCTCCTTTTATGTCGGCTATCCTTGGCACATACACTGAGCTCTAATCTGTTTGTGGACAAAGTAAAGGAAAAAATATTGATATTGTCAGAAATAGTTGGACTTTAGAGTCTTCACATTTACTTCTGCTCAACTGTGGAAGAAAGGTCCCTAAGTAGTTTCAAGAGTGTAATGTCCTTCCATTTTGAAATTTGTGGTGCTTCACCTAAAGAAGAACTGGACTTGGGTTACTGGAGAGTACATGAATACATAATATTCTGAGTGCCATGATAGCGAATAAGAAGTTCTACTCTGCCAGGTTAACTGACTAGTGTGTAATTCTGTTTGGAACCTTTATTTCTGCTATACGCCCAAAATCAGTTTTATTTCAATATTTGGAGAAAAGTATAGTCAAATTATAATTTCACCAAAGTTTGTAATTTATGCTCTGCATGGTTCTCTGTCATCGACTGCACTTGTCTATCATTGTATGAAATTTGTTCCCTTGTATTTTTCCTCCTGTGGTTTTTGTTTCCTGAAAAATCTACTCCTTGGTTATGATATGATTTGAGTAGCTAGAAGGTTAAGGTTTTTGTTTATGAAGACTTTCTGATGACATAGGAGATGGAGACCAGCAGTACTGTAAAACAAGTTATTGAGTTTAGTAACTAAGGAGTCGCTAAATCATGTACTGGTCCTGCTGACCTTTTCTCACATGCAGTTGCCCTTCTGATCTTTTCTCACGATCTTTGTTAACACTGTCTTACAGTAAGGAACAAACTGAAATGTGAACCAATAAGTGAAGTACAATTTTCTGCATGATTTTTTTGGTTTTCTTATAAATAAGTTTTCTTGAGGTCTCATTATGCAGTGAAGGGTATATTCTGCCTGGATACCAGATTCTGTGTTGACGGTCTGCACCTGTCCTCCACAGGCGTTTCACTAGCTTTGAGCTCTAATTCTAGAAAACATTGTTTTATGGAGATTTTCCTTGATTACCGGATTGTTTCTTCTTTATGTATGTTAGTAAATTACTTTTAAATATCTTAACGCTTCTTCTTTGTCACTATTGGAATATTTTGACAGGCGGATTTGTTGGAGCATTTGTCCACCTGATTTCTTACCTGTTGCCATGACTTACTTGTTGAAGTTTGGGACTCACATCTATAACCTTGCTCTACTGTTATGACATTTGCAGAGTCAGGCCAGCTTTCAACCTTGTAATGGAGTATTCATTGGCTTTGGGATGCCATTGCTACCTTAAGCATCTAAGTTTTTCATGTTTTATATTTCTGTTATAACTACTAAACTCTTTATTATGACTGATCACTGACGTTTGTCTTTTTCTCCTTGACCTTAACACATATGGGGTTCATGATCTGCTTTGTCTTTTTTATTTTAACCCGCTTTTTCTTTTACTACTATATAATGAAAATAAGTTTATTTAACCTGCCTTGAAAGCAGCCTGAGCATGCCAGTACTATTCCTATCCGCAAGGTGACCATTTCTTGATTGTGAAGTAACTTGGTATGTCAGACTTGGTATTATATTCACTGGTGAACATATGCCTTTGTTTCTGTTTCTTATCAAAATTTCATCTGATGTTTTTTCCAGTTTATGCATCGCAGGTATGAAAACATAGTACTGGAATGTATTCTCCTCTAAAGGGTTGCCCGTTTCCGCCCTCTTCTTTAGCTTGCAACGCTTAGTTTTAGTTAGTTCTTTGCTTGATGATGTATTTTGTGGAAATGATAATTTGCAGTTGGGAGATGTGTGGCTCAAGTTGCAATTATCAGAAACCCTTGGTGAAACTTAGGGGCTGAAAATTAAGAGTTTTGAATGTAGAATATATAAAATGAAGTCATCGCTCTTGGCTTAATCATGTTATGGACACTTGAACTTTCTAACTGAAGTGCATCTGCTCGTGTGACACTCCAGAAAAAGCATGCTGAGGCCATCTTGGTCTTAGGGACATGAATCTTAGGCAGTTAGATTTGCACCGTCTCTGATAGCCTAAGTTGCTGCTTTTGGGTATTTATTTTATATGCTTCGCTTGGTGTTTCTTAGAAACTACTCAAATCAGGATTTGTGATGGAATAGCATGTGTGTTTTTCTTTCTTTCATCGGGAATCGATTCAGCTTTTCTGCACAAGTAATTCTTTTAAAATTAAAGTTTTATTGTGTTAAAAATATCCCTACTTTCTGGGAGAATATCTTTTAGATTTTTTATTTTTGGTTTATCGCTACGATGGGTTTATGGTCGAGTAGTCGAATGTTTTGGGAAAGAAATAGATCTACGTGTCTTGGATTTCAGTTGCCTAGATAAAAAGCCTAATGCCTAATTACTCAAGGGAGTGAGCCTGAAAAATGCCTGGGAGAATATATTTGGTGACACTAATGTGGAGGATTATGCAATTATCTAGCAGTGTACCAAAGGTAAACATGGTTTGATTTTGTTTGGTTTTAAACCTATTTTAGATCAAATTAAACCAAATGATCCTCACATTATGCAAGTCCTACAGTGTAAAAATAAAAAAAAAGGTACTAGTGACGGTTATTTTCTAGGTTTGTGGATTTGAAGGCCAAATGATTTCTATTCGTATACAATCATCAAACTAAACTAAGGTCTCTAAAGTTGATTTTGTCTATTTCTTTTTGGTTTTACAAAAAAAAGAATTAAATTTCATCCCAAAAAAAAAAAAGAAAGTTTGCCCGATAATTTTAAGGGAAAAAGCAACTGTTAGTACGTTAATTTCAATTTACATTTATATTACAAGTTTAAGTAGTATACGTATAAAATTAGGGGTGCGCGGTTCGGTTTTAATGTGAACCAATGAAGTAGTTGGTTTCTGTTTGATACTAACATGTAAAATAAATAAAGTAATCTGAATTTTTGGGTTAGATTTGGTCAGTTTAATCAAATTACATTCAACCTTTTGGTCTTCTTGTCAAAAGTAAGTCTGGTGAAGAGCATATGCTTTGTACCTGGATAACTAAATTATAATTGGGGTAAAGAGGGCCAGTCTGTGCTAGGAAACTCTATCAAGGCCAACTGGATACTATAACAGGGTTCAAATCACTAATTAATGGATGTCAATCTTGATATTTTGCTGGACGTACGCAAATGAATCATTGCTGCAATAAGGATTGGCTCTGAGCATACCAGACAGCTAAGCTTGGTTTGGATGGCAAACTCAGTTTGTTCAGATATTGAGTCCATGACAAACTGATGTTAGACTTGATCCCTTTGGCAGCGGCCAAGGCATGGTGAGGGAGCTTCCACCCTTTTCTCTTTATTATCACGTACTCCTTTGGTTTGGCATTTGATTTTGACGAGTTATTGAGATAATCTATAATCATATCAATGATTACAAGTTTTTGTCCCACAACATCACAAGAAAAGAGTTGATATGAAAGGATCAAAAAAACAAAAAAAAGCAAGTGATTATGTTGAGTTCACTATTTCTAAATCAAACATAGTATTATCGATATTTACACCTAGAGAAATGACGAGTTTGTCGAGTTAATGTTTCTAAATCAGACATGGCGTTATCGATATCTATGCTCGCTATTAACCTTAATTTGATAATTGATCACGCAAGGTCCAACAGTAAAAGGAATAGGAAGAAAGGGTATAAATCCGGCAGAGATCATATGAATGGTTTTACAATACCTTCTCACACTTTGTGTTTTTGACATAAAATCTAAGTTTTTGCATTTGTAAACATGTTATTTATGCAACAAACGACGTGTTATATTGACATAAGAATGGTAGATCGATCATATGAATATTTCTACAATACCTTTGGAGACTCGTGTTTTTGACATAAAATGTGAGTTTCTGCATTTGCGAACATGTTATTTGTGCAACGGAAGCGAATTCGGAAATGGACGGAATGACTTATTCGGCTATTTGAATTTACATGTTTATTCTCACATGGTACCTCTGTAACCTACAACAAAAGCAAACATGGATACTGGGCAGGAAAGTTCCCTGCTATTTCCATCGTTGTTTCCACTCGAAGAACAACAAAATGAAACATGTCTTCCTTCATGATTACATGCCTTGTGACTAAGAAACATAACATTGCATGGAAATTCTTCTAAGCTGTTTCTCCTAACATGTCGACAAATTACGATTATGCCCCACTGGCGGCCCGAGTAACTACTACTATGAGCAGAACTATCACCGATAGCAAGAAAGAAGCTCTCAGTTTCTCTTCTAACGGATCGACAGCCTCGCCTGCTGTCTTTCCTGAGGGCTGGAAAACCTCATTGACAAGCTTCGTGATCTTATCAACTAGCTCCATCACTTTTGCTTTTATATTCACAACTATCCAACTCAATATGTCTTTTGCAGAGTCATCACCCACACCCTCGTCTGAACTCCCTGATAAATTTGTTTCAGCAGCACCTGTCAATTGACATGAGAAAAATATCAACATTTGTTCACAGCCACTCCCAACTATCAAGTTGAAGAACATTAATCTCAAAGGATGATGGCTGCAATAATATGGCAATGAGCAACAGGGAACATGCTTCTGTATTTCCGATATCTAAACTGGCTGAATGGAATCTATGAAATATGTATTGTTTTTCACTTCCACTGTGAGCGAGTTCGTGCGCCTGGGAAGAGGGGTTGACATAAAAGGAAACGATTAGGAGGCAAAAGCAACAGAACAGAGAAAGAGATGGCATTCCCTTGGGAGTTCCTGACAGACGCGAAAGTCATAATCACATGGAAGATGAGGGGAATTGATGCATCTAACAAGAACTATATTTAGCAACCATCATAGCTTACCGACTTCCACTTGAGAGAAATGTGACTAATAAAACCTTAAGGAAAAATGATAATACTTTCTGTACCAAAGACAAACCTTGATTGAGTGATTCTCTGAATTCTCGGACAGCTTCATTGTTCAACACAGCATTCCAAATGGCCTTGTCCGATGATAGGGATATCACCATTCTCTACAAGTTAAAAACTCCAACGCTTGCAATTTAATCATAGATACTGATTTCAAGTGATTAAAAGAAGCTTTAATCTCCAAAATGGAGATTATAACACTCTGCATTTAACACTAATCTGCTCTTTAAGATTGCAGCTTTGACTGGTATTTTTTTAGGATAAGATGTGACATATCAGCACTCCAATAAGCATTGAAAATTGCAGAATACTTAATGATATTATGCTCAATGTAAGCAAATCACCAGAGTGTATATAGCACAACAATGTCAAGTGAAAATTGACTTTTGAGTACTTTCAGCAAACCAATAATGGAAATTAAATATAGCTTTTCTTGATATTCATCGCTTTGAAAGCCCTTAATATCAAAACATACCTGAACAGAAGGCTCAGTGTTCAACAAATGGAAAGCATCATACACTTTGTCTGCTACGTAAGGCTTAAGCGCTTCCAAATTACAAAACGAGGGTTCAATCCAATCCGAGTCAGGCCCAACCCCTGAAACTGTATCTGCTTCCTCGTCTGAATGATAAGCTAGTGAATCCTTGATTAAGGAAAATGTGGTTGGTTCAAAGACTCTACAAAGTGAAAAACCATTTTTCAGAAACACATAATAAATCAAAAGCAAAAAAGTTTTGCAAATTTCCTTCTGGCTGAGGGTACAATTGCATTTGAGTTACTAGAGCACTGTGAACATCAATGCATACAAGCTTAATTACAAAGAAGATAAAATAATATTCAAGAGGTTAAATTGTTAGGGACCCCTTGTGATCCATGGTCTAAAATCCTTTGTATCCTCCTATAGTTCATTAGGAGTATATCTGACCCTTTGCTTTTAATTTTATTTAATTTTTAACCATAATTACATTGTACGAGCCCAAATTGCATGTCATGATAATTTTCTGTTGTCCATGTTGATTTTTGTTGATTCAAAATTACACGACATAAAAATTTTTGTTAAAAAGAGAAGGGTAATTTTAAAATAACAAAAATTAATCTGCACAGTTCGACGTAACGGAGTTCTTTGATAATTTAGGAATTTCATGCACTTTTTATGAATAATAAAGAGATTATATAAGGTTTTCAGACCAAATGAAAGATTTGATATGTACTTTTGATAGACCGCATGTGTCCCTTGCAATTTTCCCTATTCAAGAAACTTACTGTTGAAGAGCAGACACCGCACGATGCACCTCATTCCTGGATGGAACAGTACCAAAAACAACTTCATCAAAATATGCATGGCCGTGTCCTCTTTCATCTCCGCTCCCACCAATGTGCTCCCATTCATCAGCCTCGTCACTGCAAACACTACTGTACGGCGGCGATGAATTCGCCGGCCATGATGGTGCACTGGAGGCAGCAGATATGGGAATATTGTGCGAAGAAAAAGGTGATGAATTATTACTACTACTTGGTGTTGACGAGGAGGTGAGTTTTATAGTATTCGATTTGTTTTGGCACGCTTGTTTTGTTGTTGTTCTGATACTACTGTTTGTTGCGTGTGAGAAGGGTTCATGGGTGGCGCCACCGCCAACTCCGGTGCCCCTTACGGCTCTGTGAACTGTTCTGAGAATGCTTCCGCCGCCTCCCCCGCCACTCCCGCCGCCCATTCCTCTGCTGCCACCCCCAAATGACCTCCTCATTTTATTCTCATATGTATCCTTTCTTGTGCTCTCTATCTCCCCTTTATAAGTGTGGTTTTTAATGTTTCTTCGGCAGATTTTTTTTTTTATTGACTCGAGGAGGATTTGGATATATGATGCGACCTGAGTGTTGCGAAGTTGGAAGCTTGCAAACTTTACGGTGTTATTTGTCACTTTTCATTCATTCTTTTTTTTTTTTTTTTTGGCCAAAAAAATCAGTTTTTTGCTTTCTTTTTTTCTTTCACTGGTCAAGGTTTTTTTCTGATCCACACCTAATGGCTAATGTATTCAAGGGAAAATAAATAAATAAATGCTTTGAAAGTGTAAAATATCAAGTGAGAAAATAAACAATGTGTACCTTTTAAAAATCTATTTTCAAAAGGAAAAACAAATGCACTACTAAATGTCTGTTTCAAGTTGCAAGATTCTTTTCTCCACCTGACAAAAGAAAATTCTTTTCTCCAAACTAATATATTTGGAGCACTTTGTAGTTGAAAAAAGGAGAGAATACCACTTGAATGCTAAACTACTTTACGAGATTCATTTATGATATCAGTCGTTTCTCAAATAATGTCCTTCAAGGACATTTCACATTTTCTTATTTGCTTATTGAGTTATTTATTTTATTATTTTATTTAATTCTTTTATATTATTAAGATGTTATGCATGATAAAAACGTTGTACATTTGGTTAGTGTAAATATAAGATTTAGGGAGCAAGAACCACCTACAACATAGAGAATGAGAAGTGTGGGGTGCATTTATGACTGACCAAATACTCTAATGCCTAAGGGTAGAAAAATTATATTCAATCACTCATGTGTATCACGAGGTGAACAAGTTTATAAATTGGGTTGCCAACTTGGGGTTTCGTTGTCCTCTTGGTTTTCATCAGCTGGATGATCTTCTTGGGAGCTTTGTAGGCTGTTAGAGTATGATTATAGAGGTGTTTCTATCTCTAGAATAATTTAGTTATAATTGGCTTTGCCTTTCACGTAGCGGAAAAAAAAGTGTAGAACTAATAAGGGTGTCAAATGATTCGTAATTGTACGACAATAACAAAGAATGTACAAGGCAATATAAGTGTATGTGAGCGTGCTAGGAGTATGTGAGCTATGTAAGGGGCTCAAGAGTCAATTTAGAATTCTTTTCCTCGGAAGTAGGGATCTATTTTGCAGCGGGGTGCCTCACCAAGCTTTCAGTTCGGATTGAGATGTGGGCCTCTTTGGGTCGACAGTAATCGTGAATTTTCTTACGAGTAGAGTTCAAATAAATCAGGGTATTCGGCCTCAAGCCAATTTTTGGCTACAACAATTAGAAAAAAAAAAATTGTATTAAAACTAAGCTTTCTTCAGGGCCTCGTAATACAGATTGGTATAATTTACAAAGGCAGTCTTCAATATTAAAATTGGGAACCTAGGAATCTCCTCTCATTTGGCTTTTAAAAGGATGTCCAAAAATAATTTTAATGTTGCAAAAGTGAATAGAGAAAAAGCATAAAAAAAAAAGAAAAAGAATATGCGGTTGGATGAGCATGGAATTTTCCTTTTTGAAAGGATGAGTATGATATTATGGGCCACAATTTTGGTTAGGATCCATTGACGTATGAAAGAGTGTGGTTGTCCACCTAGCCACACCCATTGTGTCAGTGTCTCTCGACACTCATCCATCTTGGTTTGTTGCCACGTGTACCGTCATTTCTAACGTAGCAGGCCTCTGAAACTACTGGACTGGCCTGCACTTTGTATTTGGGCTCGTCCAAAGAATGACCTGATGATATAACCATCATGGATCTGACCCAAACAGAAAAACTCGGCCCAAGTCTCGTCGCGGTCCAATTTCAGTAAGAAAATAAACAAACAAAGGGTATTTCGGTCTTTTGGTCGCCCAAACGCTTCTCACTAAAAGCCCTAACGTAGCCCTAGCCATTTATATCACTTTGTCGTACATTACTGCGAGCCGACGCCTCACAAGCAGAGAGAGATCGGAGCAGAGAAGCAGCAGCAGCAGCAATGGGTACCAAGCTTTTAGACTATTATTATTATTATTATTATTATTATTCTAAAATGTTGTATTAAGAATTAAATTAATTGATTTCAATTGATGATTGTATGTTGTGTGTGTGTTTTGGTGAATGAAACAGGGGCTTACTCGTACGTGTCGGAGCTATGGAGGAAGAAGCAATCAGATGTGATGAGGTTCTTGCTGAGGGTGAGGTGCTGGGAGTACCGTCAGCTCCCGTCCGTCGTCCGCGTCACCCGCCCCACCCGTCCTGACAAGGCCCGCCGCCTCGGCTACAAAGCCAAGCAAGTACGTTTCAGTTGTCCACTCGAGCACCACTCTCTATTATTCTTTTAGCTTATAAGCACTTACAATAGATTGGTGTAAAATGTGAAACCATCGAGGGATACATGAATGGTTTCATTTTAAACTATTTATGTGCTATTGGCATTTGGTATTTTTATTTACAGCTCAATCTTCAATGAAAGAGCTAACTCATAATGAAAGAGCAACATCTTTGATCCAAATGTTTGGAGCCGCTAGATTATGGAATTAGGTTTTTGTACTTTGGCTATGTTTATGAAGCTATTTGTATTGTGATGTTTGATTTAATTGCAATGTATCGTAAAATATGATTGTGATCGGGAATCTGCTGTTCCATGTGATACTAATTTTCATTTTGTTGTTTTCTCTGTTGGGATTCTTTTATCAAAATTGTCATTGCTGTTGGAGTGTACTCTGGCTGCGGTGTTTTTGTATACCGACAGTTAATATTAATGTCGGCCTGTGCCTAGAGGTTTATGGGTTGATGATGATGCTATCATTTTCTCTAGAATTTGATTTTGGTCTTTAATATGGGCTATGTTATTTAGATATGGTGATTGTGGTGGCTGTATTTATCAGGGTTATGTGGTGTACCGTGTCCGCGTGAGACGTGGTGGAAGGAAGCGACCTGTCCCCAAGGGTATTGTGTATGGAAAGCCCACAAACCAGGGTGTTACCCAATTGAAATTTCAGCGCAGCAAGCGCTCAGTTGCTGAGGAACGTGCTGGCAGGAAGTTGGGTGGTCTCAGGGTTCTCAATTCATACTGGATTAACGAGGTATTGTTGTCAAGTCATACTTACAGTCTGTTTCTTATGTTTGAGTTTCGTGACATTCTTTGGTATATATGTAGAATATTTGAAGATGATTAACACCTGATTCTATCCTTTATTTTGTGGTAGATTGCATGTTTCCATAGCTGAATGAGAATTATAATTAGAGCATGTGAATTGTGTTTGACCAACTGAATTTTTTCAATATGGTGATCTAATACCAAGTGTTGCAGTTTGCCATTGAGGATTGAGAATTCTAGTTGGGGCAGGTGAAATGTCCTTCACCAACTGCATATATAATGACCTAATGTGGCATGTGTTACATTGCTAAATTTGTATTATTCTGTGCCATTAGACTATTGTTTTGTTTCATTTTCTTACACATTTTTTTTTTTTGGGGTGCAGGATTCTACTTACAAATACTATGAGGTAATCTTGGTTGATCCGGCTCATGCTGCTGTCCGCAATGACCCTAGGATTAACTGGATCTGCAACCCTGTCCACAAACACAGAGAGCTCCGTGGTCTCACCTCAGCTGGAAAGAAATACAGGGGCCTCCGTGGAAAGGGACATCTGCACCACAAAGCCAGACCTTCAAGAAGGGCTACCTGGAAGAGGAACCAGACACTTTCCCTTCGCCGATACCGTTGAGCATCATAATGTTCTTGGATGTTACTCTTACCTGCGTAGTTTTGTTCTCTATGTTTTTGGACTTCTGCCCCTGTTGAGACAAGGTTTCAGTTTTTGTGTCATTAAGCAACTTTACCTTCCTAAGAATATAATTTTGAACTCATGGCGTTTAGCTTAGAATGAACTATTACATGATTAGTATTTATCAATGGATTGTCTCAGATCGTTTTGCAAGTCTTTTACGCTCTTCATTTTTTGTTGCTTGCATTTGTTTTTAGGTTATATGCCAGTGGTTGTTGCTAGCGTTTCATTTTGAGGTTTATATGAGTTTAAATGTCGGAGGTCTTGGTTCTGAAGAATTAGGATGTGCAAGTTGAATAATTGGCTAATTGATGCTTTGTTGCTTTCTATTTTGTGAAAAGGATAAATATTATACTTTGTCATGTCTATTAACAATTATTTATCTCTTTCGTTTAACACATACTTTAGAGGTGATACAAATAGTTATATGTCGGAAAATTTTGGGTAATTTGCATATTCAAAGTTTATGCTACTATATGAATTGTGTCGAGTGCTCTTTAACAAGTCACTTGATACGTGTAGTGTATGAAAATTGAGTATGAAAATAATCGAGGAAAACCAGTAGACGAGTTGCACTCTTCAGCTTTGGGGCTTAGAGGCTGTTTGGTTTTGTTTATTTGAAATTTATAAGTATTAAATAGTAAAAAAATATAAGAGGGTATTTTTTTTTATCTACATATAAGCACCAAAATAAGCCAAGCCAAACGCCCTAATCCGTGGGTGGGGTAGGCGAATTGGTGCGGCTCGTAATGAGTAACGTGCAATTGGGCTTCATCATCGGCCTTTATTGTTGCCCATGGCTACCTTGCAACCCGGGGTTGTCCATGGATCCAAGTGATTATTATCTTAATAAATAAAATGAAATTGAGCTTTATTTAGTTAGGTTGGGTCGGTTGTATTGATATGATAATGTTATTTATTTCTGTTGAAAGTTTTTTTTTTTTTTAAAAAAAAATTATTCCTGTACCTGCAAGATCTCAAACATGTCTTCAGATTATTTTAGGCTTTCCTTTGCCCCGCTTACAATGGGTTGCATATTTTTATTGTCCCTCTTACGACAAGCAATATCTAGATTTTTACACCTTTTAAGAGGTTGCTCTTGACATGTCATTAACCATCTCTAATATTCTTTCTAATCTTGTATCCTCAACCAAAGGTATCACACAAAGAACATAATCTAATTAATTCTTAGTGACCGAAAGATATCGTCACTTTATTACCTAAGACGAGAAGTTCCTTCTTTCTAATTGCCAATACATAAGTTGATCAAAGACCAATTGATTATGGTAAGCATCCAACGGTCACTACGGCCGTTCCCATATGAATAAAAAAGTTAGCCAATGCCAAGAGCATCGGCATCGGCATCATTTGGCACAAGGACCAACTCTTCAGCAAAATACAAACCCAATTTAAAGCAAGAGTACCTATTCGAATTGTTCTAGTAACCTAATTTGTCACATGATTGGCACTTCTAGGAATATGTCGTTATATACCGCCCAAATTGAAAGATAGGACAAACTAAGCATTCCGAATAATAGATGCACATCTCCAGTTAGAATCATGGGTGGATAGAAAGGCCTGGATAGTTGATCTTCAGAAGGATGCTGTGACTTATCTCCTTGCGCGACATTGATCTTGCAATTGGATTGCGTACAAAGGACTCGTTTGGTTATTTTAAAGGGTATTTTTTAAACTTTTGAAAAGAGTTTTTTTTTTTTAAATTTAAAAATTTTGGCTTCTCTACATAATTTAAAGAGTTGAATTTGAATTTTTTTAAAGAGTTTCAGGTCTTTCTAATTTCTAAAAATTAAATCAAATCCTTATCACAAACAAAAAATATGTGCTTTTATCAAATTTTTTTAAAAAAATATATTATATAAAAAAACTTAATCCAAACAGGTCCAAAATTCTTGGCGTGTGGGATGAAAAACGGCTCTACACATAATGCACAATATTTGGGTCTTGTAGCCATTATTCAGTAGGCTCTTGGTCTTGAAGCACTTGGACAATGTTATGTGAGAAACAACTAAATTTAGAACGTGTTTGGAAAGTCACTTTATAAATATTTGTTAGTGAATTCAAATATTCTATTTATTATATACTAGCGTCAAAACAAGCGGCCACCGAAGAGTGAAAAAGGAGTTGCTTCAATCTTCTGAAACAGCATCATGATAGTTCAAGTTTTGCGTAAAAAGTAAAGCTCAAAAGATATATTTTTATTTCGTTTACCTCGTATTTTTTTTCCGATATAATGCGTAATATGACTGGTTGAAGCAAATATTGAAAGAGAAGGAAATTAAATTAATATAGAAAATCAATTTGCATCATTTTGAGTCTTTTCTGTAAAAAGTAGATTAATTAGGTGGTACCTTAGTTAATATTAAGTTAGGAACACCAAGAAAAAGTCATTTCCTTTTGAGAAAAATACAAATTATCCCCCAACCCACCACAAAGTCGTATAAAATTTTTTATTGTTCCAAAATTTACAGATACCCTCCTTAGATTTAAAAATATTACATAACAATCCTTGTAAGTGTAAAACAAGAGGGGTAAATATGTATAGATTTTGGAATCATTTGAGAAATATAAACCTACCTTAAAATAATATGGGTCTATTTGTAACATTTATTGAACCGTGAGAATATCAACAAATTTTAAAATTATAAAATTTTATATGACTCTTATAAAATAAAAAAGATTAAAATATATTTTACTTTTTTTCCCAAAAAACTGACCATGGTAAAACGGGCAAATTCCCAACAACATTATTTTGTTTTTAGCTCTTTTTCTATCAACTTTAGAAGTTCTAAATCATTTGGTTGCATATTTAATTATCATTTATCTTTAAAATGCTTTGGTGGGATTCACACTCTCTTATACCTTCACACTAACGAAACTTTATTTCACATTAATGATAAAACATGTATTGATATATATGGGGCCCATTTTAAATTCCTTTTCGTTGTCTACTTGAATATCTCTTAGCAATTGATTTTTTTTTTCAAATAGTTGATTATTTAGAGAGTTATGGACCATGTGCAACCCTTATCCTCAACACTTTCTTTTCAGCAAAAAGGTTGGACTTATTTTCAAGTAAGTTATCATAATTTAGATTAGCTAAACGTGGAATTTTCTTGTCATCTGGCTGGAAAAAATATTCTACTTGTGATGAGACCACAAGAGAGAACAAAAAAGGCAAATATGTAGTTGTTTTGTGTCTGTAATATTCCTTCAAGCCTTGAATTCTCCAAGTGAAATTTTTTGACCTAAGATAGAGGTGTCACATGGCGAAATCAAATCACCTCTAAAGCTTAATGATTTTGTCCTCCACTAAGGCAAACATTGTCATGATGTTGTGAGTACAATGACCTATTTGATCTCTAGGCCTATGGGAGAAAAAGCTTCACATACATACAAATTGAATCTTTGGTGATGTTATAATAAAAATTATAAAAATTATTGATTTTTAATTAATTGAAAACTAATTCTTCTAATTAAGTTCAAATTAATTTAAAAATTAAATCAAACCAAACCAAATAATTTGCACACCTGATTAGAATTATAGGCATGGTCCAAATTAATTTGAAAATCAAACAAAATCAATTTAAATCATGTGTGTAAATCTAATTTGAGCCATTTATGCTATAGAGTAAAGGAAAAGTCATTATTATTAGAGCTCTTTTCTCTTAAATTTATCTACCAAATTCTATCATATGGTACATTATTTAACCTCCTATCCCATTTAGATTTTTCTTTTTCTTTTTCTTTTTGCATAGTCTATTATGGGGCCTGCTTGGTAAATTTAGCTATTAGGATGGTTAATAGCTGTTTAAATAGCTAATAATTATCGTATTTTAACTATTAACTGATAACTGTTTAATTAACTGATTGAATAAAATATTTTCGGTAAAATTAACTATTAGATTAGCTGATGAATGTCAAATAATGTAAAAGGATATTGATATCATGTTATTATTATTGGTGATATGATAATTATAATTATTATTACTATTATAGGAATAAGATAATATATATTTCATAATTAGATGTTTATTTTTATAACCATATTTTAATATTAAAATATAACTAATTTTTTAATTTTAATAGATTCAAAATTATTTTGTAAAAAAAAATACTAATAAAACTTATACTTTTAGTAATTTTGATTATATAGAATTTGAAATTCATTTTTATATTATTTTTTATTTATATTTGTGAAAGAAAAGCTAAAAATATAGAGAAAAATTGGAAAAAGAATAGAAAACTAAAAAAATACAAAAAGGGAAGAATTGCCAAAAAAACATGAAAAGCTAAAGCTGCCTAAAATACTTAAAATTTTAGCTTTTGAGAAATACTAGTTGAAATGCTAAAAGTTACTTGAAAAGTTAGTTTATCAAACGGCAATAATTTAGAAAAGTCAAAACACTAAAAGCTGCTTCAAAAACTGTTGTTGAACACGCACTATATATGTATAAGTTCGTATATCTTTCTCCTGTTTTGTTTTGGAACAAGCTTTCTATAAGATACTTATCTTATTAACGTGAAAGAAGCAATTTTTATTGTTTATTTTTATCTTATAAGACATAAGATATCTTATTACAAGTATCATATGAAAACTTAAAACAAACCATATTTTTTATTTAAAAAATATAAATAATTCATCATTAATTTATTTTGACAACATAGATAAAACATCTTATTATGAGTATTTTATAAACATTCAAGATAAATTATACTTTATTTGTATAAATATCAAATAATAAACCCTTTATATAATAAGCTTATACCAAATACAATATACATATGTTTTGTTTCTTTATATTTTGGTACATGCATTTATGCATGATCGTAGCTCTTTCATTGGTTTGTTCCTTTTTTTTTTTTTAATTAACATGACATATTTAATTTTTCTTTTTCATTTAAATAATACTACATAAATTATTATTATTTTCTAAAAAAGGAATTATTTTTAATATAATTTACTAATCACCCGTGGGTCTTGTACGAAGGTAGCCTATAAATAAATGAACATGGAGTCAAACGATTGGCGCGCTGATCGGTGCTCCACTACGGTAGTGGAGCGTGGACGAGGGCTATAGAGAATGGCCTTTGCCAAAAGCTAAATGGGGTCGCTTTCGCATATAGCGCGCGCGGGGGGGGGTCGCGGGGGGGGTGGCGGGGAGGGGCGGAGGGGGGGGGGGAATGAGAAGGTTTCAGCGAATCTCGATTCAATAGGTTCAACATTGGTATAATTCTCTCGTGGACTCCTATAAGTCTCTTTTGTTTAAGACTTTTAGTCTACAGCTGTACAATTGGATGGTCTCACTAACCTCTTCATTTGAGTCAATATGTGTCCTCTTGTTAGATTCATTCTGACCACTTCTAGGATATTTCCCGTGTCAACTGAATTTAATTGTGGAAAATGTTGGTCACTTCGCAGTTTACGGCAAAAGTTGTATCAGATGTTGGATTTTTCTTTTCTTTCGTTCTTTTTCATTTTCTTTTATGATTTATAAATAAAGTTCTATTATGGCAATCAATTAACTAAACAACTTACTTCATTACCTTTTCTCTCTCTTTTTTCAGCAACAACCCCCTCCCCTGATCCAACCTCCCTAGTTTTGACTATTTAAATTAACTACCCTAATCCCTGATTCCTTCATTAGTTATGACAAGCGAAAGTCGCGGAAATCCACCATTGGATTGGAATTTCGAATTGCGAAAGCACGTATTTGTTTAAACTATTATTGTAAAAGAAATTACTATTGACCAATTTAGACTAAAATCTTGCTCTTTGTACTTTTTTTTTTTTTTTTTGGCTGGGCTTGCTCTCTGTATTTTATTTAGCTAGAATTACATAATTTTATGAGGAACAAACTGTTAGAATTAAAAGTAAGAGAGGGAACTTTGCCCTATATATAATGTATTCTAATAGGCCTATCACAAAAGAGTTTATCAAAATATATGATCTAAGTGCAAAATAATCGTATGGACTTATAGGACTTAATCCAATATGATTAATATACAGCATTTTTCTTAACATGGGGAGTTTACACAAGTATAAAATATTACTATTTCCAAGAAAGAAAAATAAACCACAATATTGCACACTGAATTGCATGCATGCTGTTCATGTGCTGCAAGAAGACACAATTGTTTCAGAAACGAACAGCAGGTGGAAGACGATGTATGAGACCCCCTTGGCTGATGTGTGTCTCCACACGATATATCAAAAATGGCAGTTACAGATATGGTTGTTTGGCCCAGAAAGATTGAAAGAAGACATTCACAAATGCAAGCAGCTCAGCTAGCCGACACAGTCATTTTGCATGATATATACATAAAAAAGTGTGGTTGCTATAAGATCATGGTGTCATACATAATATCTTTCTGTGTAAATTTTGATTGCTATTAGATCATGGTGTCATACATAATATCTTTCTGTGTAAATTTTGATGTTAACAGTTAAGTGGAACAGCCATTCGTTTATCATAAAGAGACAAAGGCACCTGTATAATGTTGATCACGACCGTTCAGTATGAGGTGGCTCAAATTTTGCTTTCTCGGACAGTTAGCTAGGTATACATATTTTTTAAAAGTCACCAAATGTTGACAGGATACTCGTTGTAGAAGAGGATGTAATTTAAGAGGCATTTCTTCTTTTATGATAATTTTCTGGTTATTCTGATGCTACCTTTCTTGAGAACGAAAAATAAAAATGGGAAAACTGAGAGTCAGTTTTAGATGTATATGTGCATGTTAGATCAAGTTAATTTCATGCATCAGAATGCATGACTTGAGGCGGCATCTTAATATCTCCGTTACTTCTAAATAGTTAGATGGTACAAGATTAAAGTTGTCATAATTATTACATTGACAAAACAAATATTTCCTGGACAGCCATATATTCATCGGAGAATATACATAATCTTTATTCGCACAAAGTCTTCCATCTGTTTATTGTATAACAAAATCTTATAATCAAGGGCAAGAGCTTTCTCCATGATCGGTATTCAATTCAAACTCACCTCCCAGTTTAGTTAAAAGTTCTTTCGTCTAACATCAAACCATCCGAAATTTGCTCACCTTGATAATCAACAAATAAGGTCTCGACAAAATGCAGCCCCACATAAATTATATGCATATGAAATCAAATGTTTATTTATTAATTTATTTTTTTGATACTAAGAAATCCCAATTAATAGAACCAGATTACCAATTAGTAAATCTCGATAGAATGACAGATTTCACAACTTAACCACCAGGTAAGTTATGATAATCAATTCAAAACATAGGATACCAATTAGTAAATCTCGATAGAATGACAGATTTCACAACTTAACCACCAGGTAAGTTATGATAATCAATTCAAAACATAGAATAAGGATTGAACTCAGTTCCTCCGACCCAATTCTGAGACATCCTTGCAGGCTAACAACTAATTGGTAAATTCTCAGTACTCAACCCAATACAGAAGACATCGATAAAACGTTTATTTTGCTTGGACCCTCGTAAGATACTGACTTGTATATTGGCTTCGCTATACAAAAGGTATGCTGTACGTAGGACTCAATGAACAACAAACGGCAACGGGCAATGCAACGCAGGTGGTGGGGGTGGGGTACACGGCCATCATGCATGGATGGGGTCACGGCGGTCACGCGGGTCAACAGTGATGGTAGGGGCGCATGAAACAGACAGATGACGCTAAAGAAGGCACTGCTGGGCCCTCTCGAAGGCGAGACAAACTGAACTTTCGACCCCACAAGGGCCATCCCTTGAAAGGCCAAGCCTCTTTTACTCCCTGTCTCTCTTTTGACTATTGATTTTCATTTTTGGATTTTACGTTATATAAGTGGGACTAATAATAATAACAAAGTGATCATATATATAATTATTTCATTATCAACTAATTATATTTATTACTAATGATAAAGGGATGATAATGATATATGATTATATAGTTATCAAATAACTGTAGTCGAACTTTCTTACGTTACGGGCCGTGCAATTTACTTTTATTTTTTTTCTAATATTTCCTTATTGCGTTATTAAATATGAATCTAATATTAATAAATTATTAGAAAATGACACTGGGATTCAAATTCTTACTTCGGTAATAAGTCCAACGCGCGTTATATAGAGGGATGGGAAAGAAGCCACTAGTGACCATTTTATGGCCTGCAGCAAATTCGAGATGCAAATAAAGCGGAATTTTTTAAAAATAACACAATTTAAATAATTAATTTTAAAAATAGCCTTGTTTTTTTGCTGGGTTTCAAAACTAGCACTTTCGATTTTTCAATAAACGAAATCGGATATTCAAAAAATGAAAACGTTCAAAATACACAATGTATCGTAACAGACGATATTTCGGCTTTTGAATAGCCAAAATCGGCTATTCAAAAGCCGAAAAATCTGATGCAAAGACACAATTTTTGATTTGTCTCGACTTTCGCACTTTTGGTTATTGAATAGTCGATTTCGGTTATTGAATAGTCAAAATTAACTTTTCAAAACTAGGAATCTACCAGGGGATTATGTGGTGGACAATTTTTTGGCTATTCAATAGCCGAAAATAGATTCGGCTATTCAAAAGCCGAAAAATAGTGGAATTTATTTTGTACGGTTTCAGTTTTTTAATACTCGTTTTCGTTTATCAAATAACCGAAAGTGCTATTTTTGAAACCCAGCTAAAAACAAGGTTATTTTTTAAATTAGTTATTTAAATTGAGTTATTTGTAAAAAAAATCCCAAATAAAGCCCTCCTAAGAAATCCAACTTGACGTATTGTACATCTGCATTAAAACACCAAAGCCCAAGAATCTTTTTGTTTCTGTTACCACACTGTTCTATTTAAAGTTGCTACCTTTGCTGTTCATTAAAATTATGGACCATGCATTTGATTAGTTATAAATCACTTTATTTAATATAATGCTTCGCCAATGGCTTTAGTCTCTCTCTCTCTCTCTCTCTTTTTCCCCTTTTCTTTTGGAGGGTTTCAGGCTTTATCTGTTAAGAATGAATTATTTGAGGTAGTTATCGGAGGAATTATGAAATCATTCGCATAAAATTCTCGTACCATGTAAAATGTTCTCCTTTTTGTGACTATCACATTGA
Organism: Cordia subcordata; assembly: GCA_028554755.1. Classification (NCBI taxonomy): domain Eukaryota; kingdom Viridiplantae; phylum Streptophyta; class Magnoliopsida; order Boraginales; family Cordiaceae; genus Cordia; species Cordia subcordata. Next base: position 2,149,246 of record JAPTOF010000006.1, on the reverse strand, counting down.
AAACTAAAGATTCATCTGTGAATCTTACGTCTGCCAGCTATTTGTTTGTTTGTATTAGGAGACTGGCGACTTATTCTCTAAAATTTTATCCCCATTTGTGAGTTAATTGGTTCACTTTTTATTTTAAGTTGCTTACTTACACGATAAGTTGTACATCTATAATAAAGAATTTGAAAAATATGTATTGTTATGAGAAAAGTTTAATAGTGTTGAATTATAAATTCATCATTATCGAGCTATAACGCCATAATATTATAGTTCTATTAGTGAGTCGAACCCCACATGCAACGCCAAAGGTATTGCAAGTTCAAGGCATGTCTGGATTGACAAGAGAAAATATATGAAAAGAATAGAATTGATTCAATAATAATAAAGACAAGGGATAGGGACTAAGGAGGATTAAATGTTGACCCGCTCTGTGTTTTTTAGGTGGCATATGGAGACGAGAGATTATCTTTTCTTCGAATGCAGTTTCACTAGTTGCATATGGATTAAGGAAGCAAGATTGTTGTTAAGAGCTTAACGAGTCTGAAGAGTTGGCAGCAGATTACTCATGGCCTCCTTGTAATTAGCAACCAAAAGACAATCCAAGTCCAGATTATCAAACAATTTTTTTGCTTTTTATTTTTCAATTTATGGAAGGAAAGGAACGCAATAATTCATCAAACCAAAGCTTCTTCTGAGGATCATATTTTTGCTGACATTGCTTTTTATATTAGACATGAAATCTATAAATGGATTAAATATAGGAACAGTGACGAAAATAGGATGTTATGTAAAAACTAAAAGTTAGGTAATAGATGCAAATATTTTGAACTAGGAGCTCTCGTGCTTGATCTAGCACGCAGATGTCTATCTTTTTGTACATGAGTTGAATCAATATATTCTTCTTTTTTTTATCAAAAAAATAAAAATAAAAATAATTATTTTGATTTAGTTAGCAATGGTCTAAAATTAAATTAAACTAAATCATATTTACTGGCGTAACTAAGTTTTGGGGACAGGAATTGCAGGCCTTGCTGTCAATTTGTGGTAAAATGACAGATTTGGATTCTTTTCAATTCGTTTTCCCCCCTGATAAATGCCTTTTACTTCAGCCTACCGCCATGACTTTGACAGAGGACATCTGAAAATGATTTGTCGTGCTTTAAACGAAGGTAGACTATTCAAAATAGAGTGCTTGCAATAAATTGTCTTGGGAAATTATCTTCTTTTAAGGAGAAAACTAAAAAAAAATGAAAAAAGACATATCAGCAGCAGGCTAATAAAAGTTTCTTGTTTATATTGCCAATAAAGGGCTGATTTTGCTCAATTTGATCTGATTATGTTGGGTAAAATTTCATACTCCATCATAACGGAGATGGGGCATCCAACTGTGTGCTAAAAGAGCCCATTGTGGTCACGCAATATCAAGATGTTATGATGTCCGGTAGAGTACCAATCAACTAAAAGCATTGAAGGTAAATTACAAGTATATGCCAAGTTGAAATACTCATATAATTGATGTATTCAAATAAAATTAATAAATAGGTCAATTGTTGAAGTTATTTCTTTAAAAAGTGAGACTTTGGGTTTAAAATCTCATAGGAGCAGGGGTCAGGTTGGGGGTAGAAGGTTAAAAACAAGATATATTTAAATTAAAAAAAAAAATTTATGAGAAATCTTCTTGAAAAAATATTTAAATTTTGGAATACATAATTCCACTCAAAAGAAGAATAAACTGAGTTAATTGAATTAAACTTAAAGCGTGAATTTATCTCCCGATCAATCTCTTAGTAGTTCTTCACTGGAGAAGGCGGTTTTTAAATTCTAGATTTTGTTAGAGGGAAAACAGGAATGATTGTTTCCAAAGCATTGTGCATCTTGAGTACACTTTATCTGCATTAATGATACAAAGTAAATGCTTTTATTATGTTAAAACGCCACCCAAGTCAAACTAACATGGGGCAGCAAGAATTAAATACTATATTCAGATCATAGTGGCCTAGTTTCCATCGGTCTATACATGGCCTCATATCAATATCTATCAATTTTATTGATACATTCTGGTATGTTGGCAGTTTGTTGTTACAGACATCAGTACGTCGAAAATTAAATTCTACGGAGAAGAAACAAAATTTATATCACACTCTACTGTAATATTGCAGGTACAAGATATATTTCACGATTAAAAAAAGTTAATCTTGCTTCCATAACTAGTGTGAGAACAAATTGTTCACTGTCCCTCTTTACGTAAGAGTGCACATGCATAAGATATTTAAATCCGTGCTTACTATAACTCGCTACCTAAATGTCTCATTTTCAAAATTTCCACTTAATAATAATTTAATCAAATATAGATCTGATATCGCAATAAGGTATTCGACTTTCACGGGTTTAGACTGGTGGAAAAATGCTTGCAGCATTTGGTTTGATGAACATTCGGTGACGCAAAAAGGGTATCTGAGTTGGATCACACTCAATTCATTAGCTTAATTTGCTTCATAATTACAGATAAGCTGTTAACCACATTGTTGATTTGTATGATTGCTAGTTATATTTGCTGAAGTAATTATCACCAATGACGTTGGCAGCGGCCAAAATAATTATGAACTGTTCACATCATTTTATCGTATCTTTATCAACTGTCCATCACTATAAATTCTTCTAGCTTGGGCTCGCCCTGGGTTATCAAGCCGATTATTGAGGACTCACTAATGATTGCAGCTAAAGTCACCTCCATGCGGTTTCACTAAACTAGAAGGACAGCAAACAAAGCAGCCGATTAGATGGCAATACATTTACTTGGTGTCAAATTAATAATTGACTGAGTATCTAATATACCAAATCGTTACAAGATATTCTTGTTAATGATTTGTACCCTGTTGGTGCAAGTTAAACTTTGTAATCTTGGATGTTTATTGAATTGAATGGTGTTTTTGTTAAAAAAATAAAAAAAGAAAAACTGATACGGATAAAGAAGAATAAATACAAAAAAAAAGTGGGAACTGATTAATTAAATAAATACATACATAAATGGTAAGAAATTGAAAAACCTTTCTTGGATCCTGCGAGAAACATTGTTCACTATAGCCAAATGTATCAAGATGGTGGCCGAAGGTAAAGGAAACAAGGAATGATGAAAAGTAGAGGAAAAAGAAATCCAAGAAAAGGAAAAGTATGAAGAGAGAGAGCAGACAAAGCTAAAATACTGACAACAGGGAAAGCAAAAGAAAGATCACAACCGACCCTGCCAGTGTATAGTGTGTGTAATGTGTGTGCGGAAATTCCAAACATAAGTATCAGTGAAAGAAGGAGGAGGAGGAGGAGGAGGAGGAGGAGGAAGAGAAATAGTAGATGAACAAAGGAAAGACCCACTCAAGAAACTAATCATCATGAGACAACCTCTGCACCCAGCACTTCCAAAAAGCAATTCTAGCCATCAAAATTTTACACCCCTTAAATTTACCTCTCTTATTAACATATATCCTATTCTCTCAACCATTACCAATTCAACTTCAAAACCATGAAACACTTTTCTCTCTTTCTCACTACACCATTCACATTCTTCTGTATCTTTCTTGGAATAATATGCCCAGTCCATTCTGCTTCTACTACTTCAAATCTGCCAGTTGAAATAGTCACTCTTCTATCTATTAAGGCCTTCCTCAAAGACCCTCTCAACACCTTCCATGATTGGGACCCTTCACAGGTCTTTTCTAGACCAGGGGTGCAGCCCATCTGGTGCACCTGGTCCGGCGTCAAATGCGATAAGACGACGAGCCAAATCAACGGTCTTGATCTTTCCAGGCGGAATCTTTCCGGCACCATTCCGCCTGATATCAAGAACTTGTCACAGTTGCAGCACTTGAATTTGAGCGGAAACGCTTTGGAAGGTCCTCTACAGCCAGCCATTTATGAATTGCCATCTCTAAAGACACTAGACATTAGTCATAATTCTTTCAATTCAACTTTTCCATCCGGCATTTCGAGGCTCAGCAAGTCCTTGATTCACTTAAATGCGTACAGCAACAGCTTCTCTGGCGCTTTGCCTGAGGAGGTAGTCTTCCTAGAGTATCTTGAGCACCTGAACCTCGGCGGGAGCTATTTCGTTGGTGCTATTCCGGCGAGCTATGGTAGCTTTCCGCGGCTGAAGTTTTTACACTTGGCCGGAAATCTATTAACCGGTCCAATCCCACCTGAATTTGGTTCACTGAAACAGATTGAGCACATGGAGCTGGGATGGAATCAGTACACTGGTGAACTACCAGCTCAGTTGGGGAGCTTATCAACTTTAGTGTATATGGACATCTCAACAGCCAATCTTTCAGGAGAAATTCCAGCTGAGCTAGGGAACTTGACGAAGCTCGAAAGTTTGTTTCTTTACAAAAACCATTTGGTCGGCACTATTCCGGTTAGTATAGCCCAATTGACATCTCTAAAGATTATCGATTTTTCGGATAACAATCTCTCAGGCATCATTCCGAGCGAATTTTCAGCTCTGACGGAGCTCACAACATTGTACTTAATGAGCAACAAGCTAACAGGTGAAATTCCAGAAGGTTTTGGCGAGCTTCCAAACCTGAAAAACTTGTCCCTTTGGAATAATTCACTCACTGGGATTTTGCCACAAAAATTAGGCTCAAATGCGCAGCTGCAAAAGCTTGACGTCTCTTCCAATTCACTCTCGGGTCCCATTCCTCCAGATCTTTGCCTCAGCAATAATCTGGCAAGTTTCATCCTTTTCTCAAATCAATTCACTGGTGCGTTACCTCCATCTCTAGCGCACTGCACCGCCTTGGTAAGATTCCGAGCGCAAAACAATCTGCTCAATGGATCAATCCCATCTGGATTCGGCTTCTTACCTAAATTCACATACATGGACATCAGCAACAACAAATTTACAGGACCACTCCCAAAAGATTTCGTCAACGCCACGAAATTAGAGTACTTAAATCTGTCAGGAAATTCATTCCATTCTGAGCTGCCTGATAACATTTGGAGTGCCCCGAGTTTACAGATTTTTTCGGCTAGTTATGCTGGCCTAGTGAGCAAAATTCCAGATTTCAGAGGCTGCAAAAGCTTGTACAAGATTGAGCTTGAAGGGAACAATCTAACTGGCAGCATTCCATGGGATATTGATCATTGCGAGAAGCTAATTCACTTGAACTTGCGTAAAAATTCGCTTACAGGAACTATTCCATGGGAGATTTCAACGCTCCCTTCTATTACAGATGTTGATTTGTCCCACAATTATCTCACTGGAACTATTCCTTCCAATTTCGAAAATTGTCGCACGTTGGAGAGTTTCAATGTGTCGTACAATCAGCTCACCGGAACTGTACCATCTTCAGGCTCCGTCTTTTCGAGCCTTCATCCATCTTCCTTCGCTGGAAACGAAGGCCTGTGTGGTATTATAATTCAAAAGCCTTGCCGGACTGACAATCCGGCGGCCAAGGCGGTAGATGTACGGCAGCAGCCTAAGAAGACTGCCGGGGCCATCGTCTGGATCATGGCTGCGGCATTTTGCGTTGGAATATTTGTCTTAATCGCCGGCAGCCGATGTTTTCACGCTAATTACAGGGGTAAGCTTTCGGGCAACAGAGAAGTTGACCCCTGGAAATTAACAGCGTTTCAGAGATTGAATTTCACTCCGGAGGATGTGCTGGAATATTTAACGTTGTCCAATAAGATCATCGGGATGGGGTCCACGGGGACCGTGTACAAGGCGGAGATGCCAGGTGGCGAGATCATAGCGGTGAAGAAGCTGTGGGTGGGGAAGAACAACAAGGAGGCGATTCGGAAGCGGAGAGGGGTGTTGGCCGAGGTGGATGTGTTGGGCAACGTGAGGCACAGGAACATTGTCAGACTACTAGGATGTTGCAGCAACAGCGAATGTACCATGTTGCTGTACGAGTACATGCCTAATGGAAGCCTGGACGGTCTGTTGCATGGAAAAAACAAGGGCGAAAATTTGGTGGCGGATTGGCTAGTTAGGTACAAGATTGCGTTAGACGTGGCTCAAGGGATTTCTTATCTCCACCACGATTGTGATCCTGTTATCGTTCATCGCGATTTGAAGCCTAGTAATATACTCTTGGATAGTAAAATGGAGGCTCGAGTTGCGGATTTTGGGGTGGCCAAATTGATCCAGAGTGATGAATCCATGTCTGTGATTGCTGGATCCTATGGTTACATTGCCCCGGGTAAATTCTTTTTCTGAAAATTCTTCGCCCTTATATTCCATAATTAGATAATACTTCTTTCATATTGTTATAACTTTACGAGATTCAGTAATGATCAACTACACATTATTATTCTTTTATTTATTCTTGTCATATTTTAGATTTTCTGGCATGCAATGTTTTTAGTTGGACCAGTGATTATTATCCATAATCTTTCGTCATATTCGTTTAGTCCGTTCTGTATGGTGACGAAGCAAGATCTTGCGTGCTTGACTTGGTGTCGTGTCCACGTATCCCACCTAGTGTCTCTTTTTTATCTTTTCCATTTTTTCCCCTCCTCTTTTAAGCTAAAGCATCTCTAAACCACATTAGAATTTATACTAATTGTTATTGAGTTAGGAACGGAGAAAGAAAAAAACCCTTCCGGACAAGTACATTTCCCAAAATTCTAGCTTCTTTCTTCTCCTTATGAAGTGAGATAAGAACCACATCAACCAGCAATTTATTGTACCTATTGTCTCTTTTGTTCACTGGTTTTTGTTTAATTAATTCTTCCAAGTTTACACTACCAAAAAGTGTTTCATTCTAAATTATTATTTTTTCTCTTGAAAAATTTGAATCGTGCAACAGACAAACCAAATACTTCCTTTTTTTAAGATATGAGTCTTTAAAATAATATATATATATGTATATATACGTTTCAAGTTAAAGTGATGTGCCGGATATTTTGGAGAAAGCACCAGCATGGGCGGGCAGGAACGCCGGTTACGGCGGAGTAAGTGTGAAAATATGGTGAAGGGCCAGCACAGGCGACATCTTTATCTTTATTGCTCTGTGTCGCCGTGATTTGCTGCTAGTAGTGGCGTGGGCAAAGTGCAGTCTCGCGCATGAAGTGCCTTTTCCTTTAATTTTCACTTTACTCATTTGACATTGACCCCACTAAGATTTATGTCAAGTAGTTTTAGATTCCTGATAACGAGTAAACACTTTGATTTGTCACATTCCTTGACTTGGTTCTACTAAAAGTCAAAACTATTTGGGCACCAAATGCCAAAAACTCATCAATGCATGGGCTTGTCCATTTGAATTTCCCCCCCCCCCCCCACCACAAGTTGATAATGTTGCGAGGAAAATTAATAGTATTCAAATGATTGTCGAGCTTTTGTTGTTCATACTGGTTATGTTATTTTAATTATATCGTTGTTTTCTGCTGTGTTTTTCTTTTTCTCCTTGGTGGGCATGGTTGATCGTATTTAGGGTAATAGAGGATCATTAAATTTGTGATTTATTTTGCAGAATATGCGTACACATTGCAAGTTGACGAGAAGAGTGACATTTATAGCTATGGGGTGGTGTTGATGGAAACATTGACAGGGAAAAGATCTGTTGATGCAGAATTTGGTGATGGTAATAGTATTGTAGATTGGATAAAGTCCAAGATTAAGAACAAAGATGATATCTCTGACGTTCTAGACAAAAATGCTGGTGCATCGCATGCCTGGGTGAGGGAAGAAATGATGCTAGTGTTAAGGATTGCATTGCTTTGCACTAGCAACAACCCAGCAGATCGGCCATCCATGAGGGATGTAGTATCGATGTTACAAGAGGCGAAACCAAAGAGAAAGCTACACGGAAGTGATGGAGAGAGGGGTGGTGACAATAGCATCAGTTGCTATTGACAAAAAGGCATGAAGTTTCATTTAAAACCTATTGGTTTTAGGTGGACTAATCGAGGATTGAAGCCAACTATTGAATGTTAATATGACTGGGCTTTGGTTTTCTTTTTCTTTTTCCTAAATTTTTTTAACTTTAGATTGTGGGGGTTGGTATAGGAGAAGAAATTTTGATTCAGAAGTACGACAAATTCGTCAATGAAATTTCCAGATGTGCTCTTGCCGTTGAAAGTGAGTGAATTGTGTGTGTGTGAAATGAGTCACTTAGTTGGAGATGGTTTGACTTCATCGACAAGCTGAGCTGAAGTCAATTTGATGTAGTTTTACGTGGAGTTCTTTTTCAACTGCTGTACAAACTTGATCGTTTGAAAACAGTTTCCTGATTTGAACCTCCCCCAGAAGAAACAACACAAGATGAAGGCCCAACTTACAAACATGGCAACAAAACAAGAGCCTAAACGCAAATGCCCAACACGAAACCCCAGAAAACACTAACTCGTCGGGTCTACTTATAATAGTGAGAATAAAAAATTATTTTTGATAGAGGTCAGATATTTAAATTAGAGGTCAAGATTTAGTGATACTTTAAGAATAAATTACATGTTAAAATTTCAAATTAGAAGGTTATGACCAAATAGAAATTAGAAAAGGATTCTTCGAAAATGGAAAGTTCTCTTCACAAAAACGTGCTGGGTTCACAACAAAACCATCAACACTATACTCCATGATCCCTAGAAAATTAAACCTCCTAGCCGACTTCAACACAAGATAACACTCGCCTATGCCTCAAGTGTTTATCGAGGCGACAAAACTAAGAAAAAAAAATGAACATGTGATAATCGTGGATATAAACATGACATTCCCTGACTAGGGACGGATGAAAATTTTTCATTTTTTTTCCTCAATAGGAACTGTAACACTTGATTTCACAATCGTATATAAATATCTTTGAAGTGTTTTACAAGGACTATGTCCAATATGATCTGACCCAAATAATCAAATATATAATACTGGTCCACACTATATGCAAGGCTAACATATAGAAAAGCCCAATCAAAAGCCCTGTAGAAAACATACAAAATTTTATGTCATAGATGTTCTGGACCAAGCCCATAAAAAACCATATCAGGCCATCACAGACGGATCTAAAGGCCCAATTTTAGCCCACGGATAAAAAAAAAACTTTCTTGACCCAAGTTTCCGAATTCTTTTGTATTAGTTTTTCCTTTTTCTTGTCCTCTTCCCTTGCACGATTCTCAAAAAGCCCGATTCAAATTCTTGGGGAAAAAAAAAAACCCACAAATAATTTCAACTAAAATGGCCTTTTCTTGACCCCACTGTTACTAGACCGTTGGGCAAAAAGCTCTTCTTCTTCTTCAGCAAAAAAATTCCACACACAAACTAAAAAACAGAAAGGCATCTGACCAAATCAAACGCAAATTGAGGGAAAATTTGTTTCAGAGAGCTGAGAAGATTATGCAGAGGAAGAGTAAGCAATTTGTGTGGTAGAAACGATGTCGTTCTCAGCTGAAAGAAGATTCAGTAATGAATCTTATTCTCCATTACAGACACCTCGAAGGTGGTCAAATCTATGGGTGAAGAACAAGAAAGCTCTCAACAATGTGCTCTTCACCATGCGTCTTCAATCTCTAACCAAGCAAACAAAGACACCATTTGCAGAACAAGACCCAAACCAAAGCCAAAACCAGACCCCAAAGCAGACCCAGTTAAATAAAGCTCAAGATTTTGCTTACCCCAAGCTTGTTGCTGATCAAATATCACTTTTACCAGATGAAATCCTTCTCCAGATCCTCTCAAAGCTCCCGAAATCTCAGAGGAATTCAAATTCTCTCGTGTCTAAACGCTGGCTTAACCTGCAGGGCCGCTTAGTAAGGTCCATCAAGGTTCTCGATTGGGATTTTCTAGTCTCAGGTCGAATCTTTTATCGCTTTCCTAATCTTATTCATGTTGATTTAGTTAATGGGTGTCTGTTCTCACCGCGAAACTCGGGTATTTTTGTTAGCCATAAAGCTGTCTGTTTACATGTTGATTCTGACAATGTGGTCAGTGATAGGTTTGTGAGTGAGGGAATTGTGTTGAATGTTAATGATGTCGATTCGGGGTTGAGGATGTTGGCTAGCGGGTGTCCTAATTTGAGGAAATTGATGGTGATGAATGCTAGTGAAATGGGGTTGTTGAGCGTGGCTGAGGAGTGTCCTACATTGCAAGAACTGGAATTGCATAAGTGTAATGATCAGGTTTTAAGGGGAATCGCGGCGTGTGGGAACTTGCAGATACTGAAATTGATTGGAAATGTTGATGGAATATATGGTTCTGTGGTATCTGATGTGGGGCTGACTATACTAGCTCAAGGGTGTAAGAGGTTGGTAAAGCTTGAGCTGATTGGATGCGAGGGGAGCTATGAGGGGATTAGAGCTATTGGCCAGTGTTGTCAAATGATTGAAGAGTTGACTCTTTGTGACCATAGGATGGAGGACGGGTGGTTACCGGCTCTTTCTTATTGTGAGAATTTGAAGACTTTACGGCTTTTGTCGTGTAAGAGTATCGATCATTGTCCAGGGGCGGATGAGGATTTTGTATCTTGTTTAGCACTCGAGAGGTTGCATTTGGAGAAATGTCAACTAAGGGATAAGCAATCTCTGAGGGCATTGCTTCTTCTTTGTCAAGGAGTGAGGGAGATTGTATTCAACAACTGCTGGGGATTGGATAATGATATGTTCAAAATTGCAGCCATTTGCAGGTATTAGGACATCTTACTATGTTCACTGGTTATTCCTCCTTTAATTTGTTGCAATCTTTTTGATTCTACGTTTTGATACTGAATTCTCTCACCATATTTGCTTAGTAAAATTCCTGCATTTTTTGCTTTGGTAATGCTTGTACAGTAAACATTTTATTTGAATTTCCACTTTGAAATGAAGTTTATACTACCTTGCATAAACTATGAAACTTGTCACACAATTCCATGATCAATCCAAAAACAAAATATTCTAATTGTTTGTCTAGCATTGGGGATAATCAAATATATGAGTTTGACCTTTCTGAGAACTTCATGATGAATACTTTATATCTTCCATTTGGTAGTTGAGAGGTTAATCAGTTTAAAAACATGTTCTCAGGGGGGTGAAGTACCTGTCTCTGGAAGGCTGCTCATTGCTAACCATAGAAGGTCTGGAATCGGTTATTCTTTCCTGGTCGGAGCTGCAAAGCCTCGGGGTGGTATCGTGCAACAAGATAAAAGACAATGAAGTCGGGCCGGCTCTTTCAGCCCTGTTTTGTACTCTCAAGAATTTGAAATGGAGACCAGATACGAAGTCTCTTCTGTCATCTTATCTTGGGGGAACTGGCATGGGGAAAAAGGGCACGAAAGTCTTCAAGAAGATGTGTGATTGGAAGTCTCTGCCCGGCGCATAAAGCCTAAGCTTGCATGCTTGAGCTGAACTAGAACTACTCTCTCTATCAAATTGATGGAGGACAATTTGATCAACATGTACGTTAGCAGGGGATAATTTAATCTTCTCTCGTGAAGAAAGGATATATATGCATACTATTTCATAGACATGTAACTCACCCCTTGCTGCTTCTCACTGTACCAGGGGAAGCATGCATGCTGTAGTTTATGGTTTGCTCTTCTCAAAGTATCAGAATAGTTTCATCCCAAATGCTTCATGTATGCATTGTTGTAATGTGGTTATAGATTTGTTTATCCCTCCTCAGTCTCTGGACACTAAAATAGTGAAGGGAACGTGATTATGTTCGCGATCCAACACCTCTCTTTTTGCTTTCGCATGACATGTTACTGTCATAGTTATCGTTTTAACAACTTAGGCGATATCATTGTTACCGTTGTCGATTTAACAACTTATCATTGACAATAGCGTAATCCTTTTAGAACTTTTCACCCGAAGATAAGAGCATAATTCTTTACTTTGTCAAAGTGTGCATGCATCATTCAAATTTTATCATATATATAAAAATCTAAAAATTCCATTATCAAATTATTATCGCGTGTAAATATTACATTAAGGAAATAACTTTTGCCCCGGTAATAAATAATAATAATAATAATAATAAATTACTTAAATCATTGCATTCGGAGCCCACAATACACAAAGTGCACAATCATATAATCGAAAATCTCCGGCTGTTAAACCTTTCCTAAAATTACACGAAGCGAGAAAAAGCATATTTACACTTGTTTTTTACAAGTATAGATTACGCAGAGAAATATTCTTTAGGCATTTTCTAATCGCTGCTATTGTTCCCGCGAAACTCCCGAAAAACTCTTCCTTTTTCACCACCCAATTTTAACTGCCTCAAGAAATTTTACAAAAACTGAAGAAAATTATACAACAGAAAAAGAAAAAGAAAAAGAAAATAGCGATGTTGAAGGACAAGGGATTGGCGATTGAAAGCCAACACTCTGAAGCAGAAGAAGAAGAGGAAGAAGAAATAGTTTACCGTTTCTCCACTAGAAACGCTTCCTCTAAATACGATTTTGTCAAGGTCGGCTGCTCCTTACACCTCGATAAACCCTAATTTTTATTTTTTTTAGCTATTGTGATTTTTTTTTTATGTTTTTCTAATTCTTTTTTTCAGGTTAAGGTATGGTTGGGTGATAATGCTGATCACTATTATGTGCTGTCCAGATTTTTGCTTAGCAGAATGTTGACTGTTACCAAGGTTAAATCGATTATTTTCTTCTTAATTCAGTATTTTTTTTTGTTTTAAGTTATGATAAAAGTTTGTTTATTTTCTGAAATTTTGGCCTTTTGCTGAAAATGGGAAAATTTTTATCCAAATTATAATCAGTTTGAAGTTACTAATGATTGTTATTTTTCGGTTTCAGATACCAAATCATGTGGCTATCAAGATTGCACTTGAGCTCAAGAAGCTACTAGTGGACAATAGCCTTCTCGATGTGTATCTTCATTTCATCTTATCATATACATGTGTATGTGTATATATATGTATGTTTATACTTTAGATGTTTAAAGTTTATTTCTTTGTTGATTTTATGCAGCTCGCAGTCTGACCTGGAAGCTAATCTCTTTAAGGTAATTCTTCAAGGTTTATCCTTTCATCATCATTATATAATCTCATTATGAAATATCAGATGAAATGCATGCAGAAGTAACTAAATTGAATTTTTGTAGTTTGTTTGAGTTGTTGAAGCATTAGCTGCTTCTTGAGAATTTAGCTTGGCTGCTTGTTAGTCTCTTCTTGGATTAGAACGCTGCTAATGTGTGGCCTTCTTATTTTCTTACTTCCATGACAAATTGAGCATCTAATGGTCTATGTTAAAACGTGTTTTGAAGTTAAAATATTATGTTGTTACTAGCTTTTTCAGTGTTATGCTGCATTGCGTCAATGGGAAGTACAATGACATATATGGGAAGAAATTGGCACAAATTTACAGCCTTCCTCTTTATCTCCATTAAGATTGGATGATAGGGAAAAGTTTGTTTTCTTTTTCCCTCTAATTTTAGGTTCCGAGAAACTGTTATTATACTGCTGCTTCCTTCAGTTCGTTTATGTTATTATTTTGCAGCTTTTCTTCTTTCTTTTTTGTTTTTAACTGCTCAAAATTTCTCAAAGAATCCTTCTTATCGGACTCTGTTTGCAGCTTATGGAAAGACGAGGTTATGGACAAGAGTATATTAATCGTTATAAAATGATGACAAGGTTAGTTACAAATTTACTCTCTTACTTTTCTGTAGCGCAATCTAAATTTCTATTTCATTTTATGTTGAAAGTGTTTTGGGAAGTATTCAACTCAAAGAATAAAACCTTCTCTGCCAAGTTCAACTTAGCTTTTCTTCTGTTACACTATTTGCTTTAGGTTTCACCATCAAAGAGTACCTCTAGTTATCCTTGTGTGTGGTACTGCATGCGTGGGAAAGTCTACAATTGCTACCCAACTTGCACAAAGGCTGAACTTGCCAAATGTCTTACAGGTGTGTGTTTCTTTCATTTATTTGTCTTTAGGAAATTCTATGTTAGCTACGTACTTATATTATTTAAAACATGCTATCAATACTCTCTCTCTTGTATACTGATGTGCTCTACATTCAATTTTGTTATTGCTCAGACAGATATGGTGTATGAATTACTACGCACATCAACAGAGTACGTGGGCTTCTTATCATTACATGATACAAGTGGTTTAACTGTTATTGAGACTTATTTGGACAGTTTGAAATATCTGTTCTTTCGAACCTGTTTCCTTTGTACATTTGGTGGATTTGTAACAGAAACCAATATTATTATCACTTTGTGGTTGGCATAAAGTCCACTATATAAAGAAAAATTTATTGAATATTTCTTGAATAGTTGTCTGTTGTATTAAGGAAATTGTGTAGAAAATGTTTATAGATTGATTTGTAAGTTAGGGGGAGAATTTTCTGAAGATGGCTGACCACTGCTTTATGTCCAAGGTAAACTGGTTATGTGCTTGTTGGTGCAATCCTTTGTTTAAAGCAGCATCCTTCTGAAAGCAGCCATCTTATAGAATGATATAACGTGGTCGCATTCTTCAACACATGTTATATCTGGGGACTCTATCGCGGAATAGGAGTATTCTTCTCACAATTCCTGACTGATTGAAATCAGTGAGGGGTTGCCAATACTTTTTTCCCCCTTGACTTGGAATAATGTATTAAACTTGAACATTTTCTTATGATTTTGTATTTATCCTTAGAGATACTTTTACATTTACTCAACTTTTATTTCTAGGACAAATGTTTGGGCCATAATGTGTATTCTCATCTTGTGTCAGCTGATATCTTTTTCTTACTTATATGATACCTCATACACAACTCCTTTTATTATATCCCAGTGCACCATTGGCATCTTCACCTGTATGGGCACGAGATTTCAGCTCATCTGAAGAACTAGTAACTGAATTTTGTAGAGAGTGCAGAGTGGTCAGGAAAGGTAAGGTGGCAAACACTCATGAATTGAACTCTTCCTTTCAATTAATTTAAGCAATCTCATTTGTTTCATTGTAGGTTTGGCTGGTGATTTAAAGAAAGCAATGAAAGATGGAAAACCAATTATAATTGAGGTGCCATTCCTCGACATTATAGAACTCCGTTGACATATAATGATTATGAATTCTACTACTTTTATTTGTTTTTATGCAAATACATTTTATCAATTGTAAATGCAGGGAATACATTTGGATCCTAGTATTTACTTAATGGATGATGAGAATAAATTACCGACACCCCTGCAAGCAAAAGCTGAAGAGACAACATCTAAGAAAGAAGACAAAAATGGAATGCAAATTGAAAATAGTTCTACTTCTGGACCTAGTAGTCAAGACCAATCTAATGATTGCCATCCTGAGAACTTGATGCAAGATGGAGCTACATCTGCTGAGTTGAATAAGGTTACTGGTGCTTTGGAATCTGTTAACATTGTTGATAGTGCTTCTGGAAGCAAAGGTGAATGTGGTCACTTTCAGTTGCACTAGCATGTCCACTATCTTGCCTAATTTCTTGTAGTAGGATCAAAGCTCCTTGAACTTCTCTTCTGGAACTGCAGGTCAAACTAGTAAAGATGCAGGAGCAGATAAAACTTCAACTGGTAGAAAAGAGAAATCTGGTCCTGAACCAATAATTGTTCCTATAGTCCTAAAGATGGCTGACTTTGATCACAAGGTATGGAAAACACTTCTGTGCTCATGGTGTCCTGACGTACAATCAGATTAGAATATTAACTGTCCCTTGCTTTTCAAATTATCTGAGCGAGTAATCACGTAAACAGTATCTTTGACCTCTTCTTGTGCTGATTAATTTGTTGTGTTGATGCAGGCGTTGCTAGAGGAGTGGATATCTACTCGTACAAGTAGTGAGAAATATCCAATCCAGGTCCGGAACTTTCACTACGTGCTCATGCTTAATATCAAAATTGTCAATTTATGAAACATATATATTCAGCCACTGTCCTTATCAATCAGATTGTCCCAAATTTGTCAATCACGGGAATATTCTGTAGGAAGTTTATGGCTACTTTGCAGGACATATGTGCCAATTGAAAGCAAAAGAAAACATTCATTCATACATGTATATGTTTCACCCAATGTGTTCAGAGTATGAATGTGAAGAAATTATGGGGTTGTGTTATACTTCTGATGCCACACATCTTTATCCTTTTAACATTTTTATTGGATTTTATGGTGTTCATGTAATCCTTTTCTTTCCATTCTTTCAGGACAAAGATAAGCTAATAAGCAATTTAAAAATCATTCAGGACTATCTTTGTTCATTTGACTCGCAGGTAACCGAATGTCCTTATGTTTGAATGATCAGAATTTTATTAATATTGCAATGCATCAAATTTGAAATCAGGAATGGAGATGTTGTGTGGAACCATGGACTATCTTCACCTCAAGGAATAATTGCTAATGTGTTTATTTTTCTACCACTAGGGGTATTCGTAAAGGCTACACAAATGTATAATGTCTTTTCTTGTACTTCATGTAGTATTAACTTCAGTTACCCATATAATTGTAGGCTAGACATTCTAGAAAGTGAATGATCAATGTTACTGTCCATTTTCCAAGCTGTAAACTGCTTCTGTAGTCTGTACACACTCTTTTTGGCAAAGCATAGTAATTGGGAACCTGGGTTTTGCCTGTTTTTCCTCTTCCTCTTTTTCTTGGGGGAAGGAGGGGTGATGGGGTGGTTCAGTTTAGGGATTCGATCCATAGGCTAGAGAGGAGTGTTAGTTAATATTGATGGGTGATTGTGGAGTGAACTGGTATCACAACATG
This sequence comes from Cordia subcordata, assembly GCA_028554755.1. NCBI lineage: Eukaryota > Viridiplantae > Streptophyta > Magnoliopsida > Boraginales > Cordiaceae > Cordia > Cordia subcordata. Next base: position 2,132,609 of record JAPTOF010000006.1, on the reverse strand, counting down.
GCATGATTACTCTGTAATGCTAATGCAGAGGTGTTCGTTCTTGCCTTTGCAATATAAAGGCAGGTGTTCCATATTCCTTTGGCTTACTGTGAGATTGTTGAAATACATGGACTGATATAGTTCTGATGTTTTTTTCTCTTTCACGCTGCATTCGTCTTTGCCTCATGAGCAGGGTTTGACAGTTGTCAACATATCAGCAACAACGTTTCCACAAACACTAGATTGGCTGCACAATTATCTTCTTCAGGTAAGTTGGCATTGCAATGCTGTATTCTATAAGCTCTAGAACATTTTAGTCTCTTTGTTACAGTTCCTTTACATATACTGGCAGTCTCATTAACTTGCATGTAATCGGCATCAAGTCAAAAGGTGAATTCAGTTATACATAAATTATTTCTATTTTACACATTTCATTGGCTGACATCAGCCTCTTATTTCGCTATTTTTATGATGATATTTAATTGTTTATATTCACTCTGGCATAGATACTTCTACTTTGACTTGGATCGATTACTTAGGGCACATAATTTGACTAATTGATGGTTAGTTGGTCACCAAAATTTTCTGTGTGGATAAACTGTGGCAGCTTTGCTAAGCGACCTAGAAAACCTATTCAAGTAGCTAATTGCAACACTTTAGGCAAATGACCAGGGTTCAGTTTGCCCAATGATCAAGGCATTTTATAAATAATTTAAAAAAAGAAAAAGAAAAAAAAGAAATTAGTATTGAGGCTTTACCAAGGAGTTGCTCGAGATCGTATCGATATGTGGAAAGAAGACCTGCAGAGGAACTTGTTAGGAGGTGCAATGGTATGTGCCCAGAGGTCAAGTAGGCCAAAGAAAGAGATTGATATTTGATGGAGACCATGAGACAAGCTGGAGATCATTGCAATTACAAATGGCTCCCAGTGGGACAAACTGTGTTGCTAGATCCATATAGCCAAGCCCCTCTGTGGTTAGGGCTTTGTTTGGTTTGGTTGGACTTTGTCGATGAAGGAAATTTTGAATCATATCTTTCCCTCCTTATTTCTCCTCGTTCACATTTAGTATGGCTGAAGTATCTTAACATATTTATGTATTTGTCTTTAAAATTGTTTCTGCAAAGGAGGATGTTCTAGTGTTACTAGATTTTTCTTTTTAACCATATTTTATCTCCTCTAATCAGTGCATCGAGCAAGGTACATCATCTGTTGCTACCGGAAGTGTTGATATGCCCGGAGTGAATTAAGACACGTGCTAGTGACGGTGACAAATTAATGGTATGTTTCAGATATAGACCCTGTTTACCATTTACCTCATTATTACATAATTGCAAGCATCTACACCACATCCATATGCTTAAATTATGTGCTGAACTGCATATTTACCTATTATATAGACTAGTTTTGGGATGTAAACGGTGTAAAAGCAAGTCAAGGGTGTGAAATTATCTTAAATGATAATTCTGTTGGTATAACACATTGTAAAACTTTTTTACTTTTACAGACTTTTTAATAAACGTTAAAATGGCTGGAACTCTAGTTGTCTTACTACAAGACTCAAATTACTACTAATTAGCAGACACAATTGAGCTTTTGTTGTGTGGTGTTGGAAATTGGATGCTTTTCTATACCTGAACAGGTAAGCAAGAAATGTTTTGGCCAAACATTTTCTGGATTTAGTTCATCATGCAGAAAAGCCAAGCAAAGGATCTCATCAACTGGATAAGATGCTAAATGCAAACGTGAGCACATGAGGATCAAGGGGCATCATTAAAAATTGAAGTACGTAGAATACGGAAGTTTTCCTGTGGTAAAAACGACTGTGATCTCTCCTAATACACAACTGGTGCTTCTTGTCATATCCACTTGCAGATCCCTTCTCCTTCTACATGTGGTAGAGTCACGAGACTCAGTTGTGTCTAATCTTGGACTCAACTATTTAGCACAACAGTCATGTAAACTACGAGTAGTATTTTATCTTCTTAAATTTCTTGTATTAACAACATTACCAGCACTCCATTCTTCATTTACGGAGAAATACTCAAGATCTATGCTTACTGGTCTTGCATTGCTGAGCAGTGTTAACATTGCCATATTGCTGTTTCTGCAAAACATTTTATGTGTAAAAACTATGCAAAACATTTTATGTGTAAAAACTATGTATGTAACTGATGTGCTTGATGTACATGGTGTGATTATCTAGAGCAAGGAAAAGAGGAAAGGAAAATGCTTAGTCCTGTTCTCCTTTGGGTGTTCATCAGAGAATTAAGAACAGGTATTTGCTGTTGATCTTGGCAACAGTTGCATACTCGAGGAAGTTGAAATCCCTCATAACATTATAATCTAATGGTGGTGAATTAATATACAGTTACTAGAAAATGATTTGAACAGTTTACTACTATTCGAGGTCTGGGTCCACCAGCAATCAGATCTCATCATCCCATAGATCTTGGATGGTCTTGTAGGGGCTTGTTGTTTGGTTAATAAGATGATCTCCCCTCATTATCTTCCTTTCCTCAATTTTCTCAATCTCTAGAATATCACAGTCGTCTAAGATCAGATCAAGTGCTCCGGTGTTCTCCTTAATCCTTTCTTGTTTAAAGCTCTTAACAATTACGCTAGCTCCCTTTGACAATCCCCAGCTTAGAGCAACCTTAACAAAGCCAAGAGGAAAAAAAGTCAAACATCATTGCTAAGAGTGGAAAATGCTGGTTTGGTTTCAGGGTAAAACCTTATGAAGACTGAAGAGAGAAGATTAAAAAGAAAAATAATGGCTTACCTGAGCAGGAGTTGCATTGTGCTTGAGGGCAATGGATTTTATGATTGGATTTTCCACGACAGATGTTGATCCCCATGAATTTCCAGGGCCGCCGAGGGGTGAATAAGCACTTACATGGATGTTGTAATCCCCACACAGCTTCCTTAATTTTCTTTGCCTCCACATTGGATGCATTTCCACCTGTTTAGCCGAAGCAATAACATACGATAAATTTCAAAGTGAGTTCAACTCTTCAAAATCGACCGCTAATGAAACGTGACGGCCATGCAGAAACGTTACCTGATTCACAGCAGGTGGGATGGAGGCAGAATCTAGGACCTGTTCAATTTTTCTGGATGAAAAATTGCTGACGCCAATGGACCTACACAAGCCCAACTCCAAGCATTTCTCCATCCCAGCCCAAATGGCTTCCAAGTCTAATAGCTCAAAGTCATCTTCTTCTGGCACAGGATAACAAACCCAAGGCTTTAGACTAACGGGCCAGTGCACCAGATACAAGTCTAGATATTCCATCTCTAGCTTTCTGCAATCATTAAGTGGTACAAACTAAGGAAAAGCATATACACGGAGAAACGAATGATATTAGATTAAATTTTTGTTAGAGTTTTGTCTCATATAATTATGAGATTTCAATTATTAAATTGTAGGATTTTAAGTGTTGTTGAATTAAACCATTGATTGTTTGATCTGATATTTTAAGAGTTGAGCTGTTAAATAAAAGTTATTAATTGTTTGGCCTGATATTTTAAGAGTTAGATGTTTTAAAGGTAATATCAGAATTTCAAAATTACGGAGTAGTATTTTGAGCAAAGAAGAAAAAAATAATTTCTAACATGTATGAAAACAGTTTTTAGAAAACTTTTCCCGAAAGCTCCAATTTAGAGCTTTTAGTTTTCTAGTTTTGACTTTTATGTAATGATACTTTTAAAAATAGGCCAAACAAATTAATTTTAACTTTTAAATTTACAAGGAATACTTTTGAGTGATTAAAATTCGATAATATATTTGACTATTTTGTGAAGTCAATAGAGGTTACAATCCGACTAGTTGTAACATGTATAGATTAGTTAGCAAACTTCTATTCTAATTAAGCTTGTGAATACTTGCTTGAGAGTTTGGTTGAGTGCTGAAACGGGGTCGTGGTGATCACTTCCCCACAATTTAGAGGTAACGAAGACGTATTCTCTTTCAATCTCCCCATCATAAATGGCTTCTCGCAATGCATTTCCAACAGCAGGCTCTGAGCCATATATTTTTGCTGTGTCAAACTGCCTGTACCCCATCTGCACGTACACACCCAAGATTAACATTTTCCCATGCAAAGCCATTATATATACATACATACAGGAGTGATTTTCGGGCTTGAATCATCTTATAACATGATATGATAATAATTTATAACATTCATCAAAGAAATTCTATGACTGGTGCTGAAATATAATAAAAACGGTTCATTACTATTAAATCTTGTGCATAATATTATGTGTAAATTGCAACAGACCTTATGATTTATTACACGTGCATGTTACCCTTAGTTTTAAATTAAACGCAAAACCCTTTGTGGCCTTAAAATGTATAAAATGCATGCCCAGAAAATAAGCACGAGGCTTCCCTGTAGTCTCAAATGTATAACTCATATGCCACCTAAATGGGATTTTTGTGCCTATTTTAAAATTATAAGAAATAAAATGTACATATGATAAACAATAAAAAGGCTCGTTGCAATTTATCCTATATATATTATATGTACCTTGAGAGCTGTATGGATGGCTTGTTCAATGGTCCCTCTGTGATTATCGGAGGAGTAAGTGCCCAAGCCAACAAAGGGCATGGTGACGCCATTGTTTAGCCTCACCTGATTGCTTCTCATGTTTCTCTCCTCACCCCCGTAATCTCTTTTGGGTCACTAAGCACGTACTCTGCACTGTACGAAAGTAGCTAGCTTAGCTTCCTCAAGTGCTTTATGTATATGCACTATATACATGCAAAAAAGTCAACCATAAAATGTTTCTCAACAATGCCAATCTCAAGCTTTACTTGCCATCACATCGCTGCCAACTCAAGCGTGCATGTTATGTCGTCAGAACTCAAGAGGACTATTAAAATAAATAAATGTTAAGAAGTCAAAGAAAGAATTTATTAATAATTCTTAATTAGCTAAAAACGTCAGAGTTGACCTCACTTTTGAACAAAAATTCAGTTATTGAATTATTGAATCATTTCAAGATAACAACAAAGTCAAATGTGTCATTTAAAGATAACAACAAAGTCAAATGTTAATATTCAGATTTAAAGATAACAACAAAGTCAAATGTTAATATTCAGTTATTGAATTATTGAATCATTTCAGGATAACAACAAAGTCAAATGTATCATTTCAAGATATAACAACAATGCCAAGTGGTAATACAAAAGATTAGCAGTATATTTTGGCCTTGCACGCACACTTGTATTGCAATAATTTTTTTTAATAAAAGTTCACCTTCCCGTCTCAATAAATTCAAAACCGAATCATCACTTTTGACCCGATGTTAAAACATTAGATAAGTTAAGAGTTGGTTGGGAATTGGTTAGGATGTAGCTATTGGAGGTTTTAAGAATCTGGTGTTGTGCATGCATGGTTTGCGTAAGATGTTTCGATGTGTCAATGAGTGCTTAACGTGCCATTTGGGCTGTCAGATAAGCACGTCCTCCCAAGCAACTAGGGAGCTGCTAATGGCTTTGACGGGCCGCACTCGAAAGTATATTTTATATGTATTACGTAATGTGTAATGTGTAGAGAAAGATATATATAATGATTTTATGTGTGTGGTTTAGCTGTCTGATGAAAATTAGGCAAAGAATTGCACATAAAACACGGATTTGGGAAAATCTTGGCATGTGAAATTAAAGATCCTGTAAACATAAAGTTATCACCTTATCTAAAAGTTTAAATTTGTGTAGAAGATATTAGTTTATTAATTTATTATATTAACACGTCCTTCATGTGGACAATTTAATTAAATGGGTAGCGATAAGAATCAAACCTATGCCGTATGACTTCCCGGCTTTGATATCATCTTAGAGCTACCACTTCATCTAAAAGCATAAGCTTGTAAAGAAGATATTAGTGAGCATATTGATTTATTAATTTATTGTATTAACATGTAATCATGCTGCTGCAAAATCTCATGTAGTATCCACCGTTGTCCTCATATTTTTCATTTCCACATCCATATCCATCGTCTTCTTTATTTTTACACTATTCTCTCTAAAAAAAAAGGTACATTAATATATTTTTTTCTCTAAAAAAAAGTACATTATTTTTGTGATTAACTCAACTACAAGCGACAACTTTTTCATAAGTCTGCTTTTAAAGAAAAACGAAATCCAAATGAGCCCTTTCTATATTAGATAATTATTTTTTAATCAGACATGATTCTTATTACAAAAGAAACTTTAACATATTTTAAAATTTAGGGGTCGAGTTTCTTAATTTGGCTCTGGACCTTGATTTGGTGATTTTGGGCTTTGTTTTCCCAGTGTTTCTGCAGCGGATCACTCGCTATATATATTACAAGCAATTACAACAGAAGCAAGTACACAGTCAGCTATTCATAATTCTTAGACGCTGACTCCATCAGCCGTGGGCCTCAAAGAAGCATCAGCCTCTTGATTTGGGAAAACCACGTTCTCATAAAGTATACCTGCAAGCCCAGCCCCAATCAGTGGCCCAACCCAATACACTGCTTGATTCTTGAAGCTGCCTCCAACAAGCCCAGACCCAAATGAGTAGGCCGGGTTTGTTGATCCACCAGTGAAGGCTCCTGTCGCCAAAACATTGGCCCCTGCAATGAGCCCGATGGCCAACGGGCCCATGCCTCCCAACCCACCACGCCTTGGATCAGCTGCTGCGTAAACTGTGTAGACCAAAGCGAATGTCATCACCCCTTCAAGGATTGCTGCTCCAAAGCCAGTCATCTCTTGTGGAATTGCATGGGTTGGTATTTGCTGCAAAAGATGGCAAATGTCTGATATGAAATCACAAACACATAAAACAATGAGAATTTTTTTGCTTTGAATTAAGGTGTCGCTAAGTCGCAATGAACTGGAGACCAATTCTTATTAGATCTGAAGGAAAAAAACTTTCGAACAAGTGCGCTTGTTAAAATTCAAAGTTGTGTTCAACCAATAACTTGTTGGCAAACGATGAGAATTTGCCAATGAGAGCGTTTTGTGTTGTGTTTACCTGGCCAACAGTAGTAATCTTTAGAGCAAGGCAAGCGACCACAGAGCCAAGCATCTGAGAAATCCAGTAGAATATGGCCGTGGGAATGCTGATGTGGCCTCCCACTGCCATACCAAACGTCACAGCCGGATTGACATGGCCACCAGAAATGCTGGATGAAATGTATACTCCCACTGACAATGCAAATGCAGTTGCAACTGCCACTGCCACCAGACCTGATGGATCTGATGCTGCATCCGGCATCATCTTCCCTGCAATTGTCATAAAAAGAAAATGTGTTACGGAGCCTAATCTTTTTTCCCAAATTACATACATAATAATAAGAATTTGGTGTATCAGACCAGCATTATCAAGAATCGTTTTAATTATGCCATCAGTTACCATAAATGTCATCCTATCAGTTTCATTTTTCTGTCCGATGGATATTTCATTAAATTAGCTCAAAGGAGACTGGACTAGACAAAGATCCTAACACGAACTGTAACATAACAAACGACCAAAAGTCCAAACAAACACAATGACACTAGATAGACACCAAAAACAACACTCGCCACCATCGGCGGAAAACAAAAATGGCATTTATAGTATTTTGAGAAAAACGAAACCGTTCCAAGTACTACATTTGCACGAAAACAATATAAGCCGAGACATATTATTGTGGACGATGATGCTACAAAGATTTCCACCAAGCGTTCGAAACAACAAAAATTTAAAGACTCACGTGGAGACATGGCCGCACCAACAGTGGCGAAGACAAAAATGAATGTGGAGATGAACTCTGCGAGATATGATCTGAAAGCATTGGGAGTAACTGAGTGCTGTAAGCGAGAAGTTAGCAACGCCATTGATGACACTTTTCAACTTATCAGAGAATAATGATCCGTTTTATTATTGGAGATAAAAGAGATGCAAGCGATAGAGACAAGAAAAATAGTCGAAGGTAATAATAATAATAATAATAATAACAACGATACTAACATTCGATGCCAGACAACTTTATACTGTGAAGGAGTTGCAGACCAGAAAAAGTTGTAACGATTCATGAAAAGGTGGTTCATTTTAAATCTTAACCGCCATTACACATGGCAGTTACCCACTGTTCTGAGGTGTGTTTAAATGCATATATAAACATCTTCCCCTTTTTTGCTTTTTCTTTTTTCGATTTTCTTTTCTTTTGGTCATGCATATATCTATCTTCGTAACCCCCACAACCGACGTGCATAAATAGTAAAAAGAAATTGAAATTTCAATTGATTAGTATTAGTATTAGTATATCTTAGAATTAGGAGTATTTCGTTTATTATGCCATTTCATTTTATATAAAATTCTCGATCTAGATTTGTCCGGGAACCCATGGCAATTTATTAATGCTAAATCCGAACAAGCATACAATAAAGTCGGAAAAATAATAACCGTAGCATTTGTCGTGGAAATGTTATGTTTGAAATTAACTTCATATACATTGCGTTGTTCTTTTTGTTTTTTATTTAAAAATGAGAATGGTATCACAATTATAACAATTTTCACAGTAAACAACGTTTGGACGTTTTCCAAATCTTAAAAAAAAATAAATCTAAATTTTTTAAAAATAAAAACAAAAATAAGCCAACTATATCTATTTCCTACCATAATTTTCATTTTCTTTATAAAAATAAATACGGAAACACAACTAACCATGAGGCACTTGCCTTCTTTGAGAACCACGCGCCGTTTCTTAAAACGAATTATAATTGTCAAATGGGTCGGATCCAAGATCCAAGTCCCAGCTCCCTAAACTAATCAGCAGAACATCCTGCAAGGTTGACACTTGAGAGTAGCCTCACCACCGACACTTCTTCCAGCAGTGCGCCACCACTCTCCGCCACAAAACCTCCATATCAACATCAATCTCCGGCGACACCCAGATCGAGTCTGACATCAAACAAGCTTAAGGTGAATTCTTAACCCTCATACATTATTGAGTTTGGATCTGTTGTTGGGTCCCCATTTCATGGTTTATATTCTTGGATGTTTTTCCTTGTTTAGTGTCTTCAAAAATTGAAAAACGCAAAAAAAAAAAAAAAAGGGTTAAATGAGTAGTGATTTTTATTAGGGGTTAATTAAGAATATTGGAAAAAATGATTTTGAACTGTATCTCAAAAATTTTAGCTGCCGTTTGATTTATGCGATTTGATTGATTCTCCTTTTAGCTTGGGGTGATATAATTTAGTTTCATTGTGTTGTTGATGAGGATAAGACGCATTTCTTATGCTACTTAAGTTATTGCATTTAAGTAGCATAATCATTAAATCACTGAGATAATTGGAATTTCTTTGGTGTATATTTTAATTTTAGATGCCCAGTGATGTGGAAAATCCGAAAGAAGGTGGTGCGGTGAAGGGTTCTGATGTGCTGGCACCTTCCCCTGAACCCCAATCGACCTGGTATGGTGTCCTGCTACAGCAAGCATCGGTCTATGGTATAGCTGCAGGGTACTGTATTTCGGCGTCATTGCTGTCTATAATCAATAAATGGGCTGTTATGAAGTTTCCTTATCCCGGGGCGCTAACTGCGTTGCAGTATTTCACTAGTGCAGCTGGAGTGGTCATTTGTGGGTGGCTGAAGCTCGTAGAGCATGATAAGCTTGACCTTCTCACAATGTGGCGGTTCTTGCCTGCTGCAATTATTTTTTACTTGTCGCTTTTCACGAATAGCGAGCTTCTCCTGCACGCCAACGTGGATACATTCATTGTTTTCCGATCAGCAGTTCCCATCTTTGTTGCAATTGGGGAGACACTCTTCTTGCACCAACCCTGGCCATCTTCAAAGACGTGGATTTCACTTGCCACGATATTTGCTGGTAGTGTGGTTTATGTGATGACAGATTACCAGTTCACTATCACGGCTTATACATGGGCTGTGGCTTACCTGGTTAGCATGTCTATAGATTTTGTCTACATCAAGCATGTGGTTATGACCATTGGTCTAAATACTTGGGGTCTTGTGCTGTACAACAATCTTGAGGCCTTGCTGTTATTTCCAGTGGAGTTGCTTATAATGGGGGAGTTGAAGAAGATAAAACATGAAATAGAAGACGAGTCAGATTGGCATTCTTTTGAAGTGATCTTACCAGTAGGCCTGTCGTGTTTATTTGGTTTGGCCATCTCTTTCTTCGGGTTTTCTTGCCGAAGAGCAATCTCTGCTACTGGGTTCACTGTCCTTGGCATAGTGAACAAGCTACTAACAGTTGTTATCAATCTAGTTATTTGGGACAAACACTCGACTTTTGTGGGAACGGTAGGGCTCTTGATTTGCATGCTAGGCGGAATAATGTACCAGCAGTCTACAAGCAAGCCTAAGGCTGCGAAAGCTGTGAAGGCACCAGAGAACGAAGAAGAGCAGCAGAAGTTGCTTCAAATGCAAAGCATACGAGAAAGTACTAGCAGTGAGAAGCAAGTTAGCGTAACCGAAGAAGGAAAACAATAGCATCATACTCTTAAAGAAAATCCTTAGTACATTCTTTTGTAAGCATCTTGTTGAAATAGTCTTTTGGTGTTTTTACTTCTGAATATCTGGGATGGAAAATTTCACACTCCACTGGCCGAGTAAGTTGGGTAGATTCAGGCTTATAGATGTCAGATTTTATCTTCTTTTCCTCTTTGTTCTTGTTCATTTCAAAACAGATATTCTTCTTTCGAATCTCGAGTAAAGATGTGATTCAATACAATTCTCATGTAGACTTACCATCTCTAGTTAAGGACTTGTTGAAACGAGCATTTCAACGAGCTTAAGGACTCGGAGGTGTTTGCAACGGCTCTGAAGCAGTTTATCCATGTTAAGCATACATTATACAGTCGTGCATTTGCAGTATCCATGTTTGCAGAATAACGTAGAATTTTTATATACTCTGTGTGCAGTTTTATTAGGACTCAATTCTTTCTTCTTTTTTTTTTCCTTTTCTTTTCTTTTTAAGAACATATTTTGATATTTGGTGTTTAGTATTTCCTTCTCCTTTTCTGGAAGAAAACATATTTTTCAAGCCTTTGAAGTTAGTCCAACTCCAATATAGAGCCTAGCAATGCAAACAGGCTTAAAATTCAAGAAAAGAAAAAAGGAAAAGTAGTGTTTTACATACCATTAACTATAAAATAAATAACGCCTTTGATTTGCACCGCAATTGGTGATAATCAATTGAAAATTGAGAATCGAGCTCTGGAAGCCAAATTAACAGCCCACAGAACTATAGAAACCTTTAATAATGAATTCATGACAAATGAACCTATAACATAATGTATAGTAATGTAATCTGTATAAGGACTTAAATAAACCTTTACCAGTAAAATTACATACTCTACGGGTGTAAAATCTGAAATACAATCAACAAGTCTCACGGATCACTCACTCGTGCAAGTGTAGAAAGTTCCGGAACGAGGATAAAGAAACAATCGATTAATTCTGTTAACTTTTGTCTCAAAACTGATGGATTCTACAAAGGTTGCATCTCTAAGTTGGTATGCTGAGTGCCATTTGCAGAGGATGGCTCTGTGTCGTGGTGGTCAGCAGCTGCACTCATCTCTTGGACCGGAGGAGGATTGACGATAGTCATTGGCTCGGCAACATCATCCGAGAGGCGTGCTTTCATCTCCCTGTGTTCCTGGCACAAAGCACACCAGTGGAAGCAGCAATGTACCATACAGGGATCACATGGTGAATTCTGCCAGACAACAAGGAAATAATGCAATAGTAAGCAGTGCAAATGGCAAGCAAGACGAGAAATTTAATCACAAAAGCAAAATTATTGTTGCAACACAGCTCAGGAAATGCTCGGCCAGAAAATGTGGATTATTACTATGACAAATCTTAATGTTATGAAAATGCAATCTGTCAAAAGCAATAATCAAGACTACCCAGTAATCTAAGAGTAAAACCATAATGTAAAATGCAGACTTGGATGGGCCACTCATAAAGACTAAAATAGCAGCAAATTTCTCAAAGTCTACCTTCAGGTAAGATTATCTAATTATGGACAGGAAGAGCACAAGAGAAACAGAATAAGTTATCCTTTATTCTGCAATTTTTTAGCGGACAAAAGTTGACCAACTAGTACTTGCAAGACTAGACTTCACTTCTTCCCATACTTTTGTGACAGATTTGAAAAGAAATTGAGATCAGTTTGTGACCACCCGTATTGATCTAATTATCTTTGTCAGCAACAGCTCGTTGTTGTTCTTTCTCCCATACAAACTCTTGAAGAAAAAGAGGCGAGTTATCTCTTTTCTTCGCTTCTTTATTGCCTGGAAAAATCCTTTTCGTTCCACATTCCCCGCAACTCCAATGCACAAACAACTAAACCATGACAAAATAAAATATTTTTTTCCTACCCTAGGAAAAAGGTGACTATTCAACCTCAAACCTTTTGATAATCGATTAACATCACAAGTGACACAAGTAAAAAAGTTTTATCTTGCAGTTGCATGAAAGGCCACGAAACAGGATGGCGAGAAACAAGCAACAAGAAGAAGAAAACCAAAAAAGAAAATCTTTTCTCCACCCATTCATCAAGAATTTCCACTCTCTTATTTTCATTGCATATGTTACTATATACAGTGCTAAACATGTTTGTACTTATTATATGGACATAACACATCAAAGAAAGAGGAGCATGACGATGCATCAACACTTGTAACTCAAGCTTTCAATCTCACCATAAATGAAAGTGTAAATGGCTATAACAACATAAGAGTTTTATCAAATAAATCTGCTCGATGACATGAAAGACTACAATCTACTTGCCTATCATAATGATCATATGAGCACTTGAGCATGTACATACATGCAGAAAGAGAAAGGATTAAGAAATGAAAATAACCTTAAGATGATATTTCTTCTGTAACGTCTGTCGTACAAGACCTGTATATATTCCGCACATCCACCAACCAAATAGCAAACCCTCAGAGATAAGAAATGATGTACTGGGATCGATACCATGGAATGCTGCCGTTGCTGCTGCAAGAGCAATGCCGCCTTCAACAAATATGGCATGACAAATACAGGGTGTATTCCAGGGAGTATCTTCTCTCAATTTCTCAACATTACGTCCAAAAAGAACACAAGGGCAGAAAAGTCCTGTCCAGCCTTTGAGGTTAAAAGGAAGAAAAACAGAAATTCAGATTGAGAGGCATCAAAACCTAAATGTAAATTTGTAGTTCAGAAAATCAATAAGTAATACCAGCAACGCCGGGCATCTTGAAAGCTTCAATGGGAAACAAAGTTTAGGACAAACTGTGTAATACAAGGACCAATAGAAGATCTCTCAGCCTATGTTACCTAGCACACTGCTAAAACATGGAACATAAAAAACTCACATATAAGAACATGTTCCAAGTGATAGGCTAATAGCTAAAAAAGAGATGTCTCCAGTCTCCCTATATAGCATGAATAGCAGATAGATCATCACATGACATTCAGTAAACTCGTATTGCCAATAGATGTGGCTAAATATTTGGTCATCTAAGGGCCTGTCTGGATTGTTCTCTTTCTCAAGAAAAAGCACTTTCTTTCATTGAAAAAAGTATATTCTTCTTGCAATATCTATTTGGCTTGGCTTTTAGAAATGCTGAATCTTCGAAAAAAAGAAAACCTCAAATATATCTTCTTTAGAAGCCAAGATTTTTAGCTTCTCAAGAAAGCACTTTCTCCGAAAGTTGTTAAGAAAATGCTTTTCAAAAGGGCAATCAAAATGAGCCCTAAATATGAGAAAGTTTAGCATTCTCAAGTGTGCAAAAAGTGGCTTACAGCTTTCAGTGTCTTCAGCACATCCAAAAATTCCAGTTGTCCAAGGTTCATCTGCAGGCGGCTCAAAGCTTTCAGGTAAAGGCTGACCACACTCATGGCACTTACGAACATTTAACTGTCCAGTGAACCAAAACAATAAGAGATTCGAGTCCATGTATCATAACAGGGCCTTGAAGGTAACCGAGTTACATACTTCCATATAATAGTTCAAACACAATTGACAAGAAAACACAACTTTGCAATAAGCCATGCCAAAATTCATACGAGAAAATTCAATATACAACGAGACAACCACTAGATAATTAACATTTCTACATTTTTTTTTCTTTAGACAAACACCTCCAGCAGCTTGAATTCTGGTAGAAAATAACCCGGTTCGACATAATTATAATTCCACTTCTAAAAATACCAGATCTGAAAACTAACAAAGCTTAAACAAGACTCCGAAGGTTTAAACCCAAAAAAGCACATACTAAAAGTAGAAGATTAACATCCCACACATACACCACATCACAATGTGAACAACTACATGAACATAGGAGCAACGATAAACAATTATAGCTGCACAAAATACATAATATATCACGTTTCTTTCAGGACATTATAGTGTGTGTATGTGTGTGAGTGGAGACCTGAGGAACTTCGACTGGCTGATTGAGCTCGCCGGGCGTAATGTCCTGGAAAGGCGCTTGATCTTTCGTCAATTTTACATACTTTGATGGAACTCTCTCCTCCGCCATCTGATCTCGGGATTCCAAAATAAATTAAAGAAATAAAAAAATAACTAAAAAATCTTATTTTAAAGAAAAACAAAAAAAAAAAATGAAAAGGGATGAAATAGCTTCCGCATCGTACCTTTGACCAAAGGCCTCTGAAAAGTCAATCGAAGTAGATTAGAACTGCTAATGTTATCGCCGCGATCAGAGTGAAGATCAAATTTCTAGATTAACGGAGATACCTCCGTTTTCAGTTTTGCCCCCTTTTTTCTGCGGAAATCTACACTTTTATTACGTGGAAAATGGCTCTACTCGAAAGCGATGATCTGGCCGGAGACCATCTTAGAGTAGGCGACGTGGACATATAATCTGTAGCCACGTGTTCCCAAAAGGATGAGGACAGATAGCATGGTTTATTACTGTAACATATATACGTACTAGTGACATATGTGATTGAATATATTAAAATTATAAAATTTTTGTATCTTGTTAAATAGTTATTAAAAATTATATATTATGAAATTAATAAAATAATAATGATATATATAAAAAAATGGCATAATATTAATTAAATTAAAACGTTTAATAAAGAAATAGAACTGAATAAATGAAGAAAACAAAAAATGACTTAAGAATAGGCATATTTAATTAATTGATAAGTAATTATAGAAAGCTTGTCATATAAAGCATCATTTGGCAGTACGAAATTACAACTTGTTTTGCTTTATTATATAGTGTGTGTATATATATACACATACTAGTCGATCACCCGTGCACTATATTTGATATATTAGAAAAAATATATATATTTGGACCTAATTAACTTGTCCTCAACCACTATAGTGATAATTTGATATATTTGGAAAAAAGATTGTTATCACGTATAATTTCATCAAAAGTTGTAAGTTTTTTTTTTTTTTTTACCAAACTAACATGTTTAAAACATTACACCATCAACCAATAATATTCAATAAATTTACAATTTAACTTTTAATCATTGTTTTTATTAAGTAATATATCTAATTCTTTTAATAGTTAAAAAGGTTTTTTCCCCCTTACCTCATGGAATCCAAACCAAAGACCTCACTTCTGAGTTGAGATAGTTTTAATCACTTAAACTATATATTGACCTTTAGTTAAAATTAAAATTTATTTTCAGAAACACAATAAAAAAAATCAAATTGACAATCAAAATGAAAACAGGTTGTAACTCGAGAGAATTATAAAAATATTACCTACCTCTTAAAGACAAAATGGAATATTATGAAGTCAGTCGAACAGATAGTTCGATTAAACACAACCGTACAAATATAATATAAGAAATAGAAGAAAGGAAACAAATCATCATCTGCAATTACGGAGCAAATTAGTAAACTGATATCATCACGATTCGTATTTATGGTTAAATTAGAAGATAAATTAGCGAAAAAACAAAACCCATCAGAATATATGAACAACCCATCATTTGAAATCACGGCAATAATTGGAGATTTCCATTTGCAGCCGAAGAAGAAAGTAAAATAGAAAAAAATCATAGATATACGGTAATGAAAGCAAAATGACTGGATTGGGTATGCAAAAATAATAATTTTCCAAAAATAAATTGCATAATAAGATCAAGAGAATCTGTAAAGACAAATGCGAATGCACTGGTAACAACAAATATAATAAAGATAAGAAATCGTAAACATCCAAATCCATAGTAATTGTTGACAGGGTGATTTGAGAAATAGATATCTTGAATACCCACGTGATTGGTTAATAGAGACTGTACATAATGAATCAAAATATAAGAAATGACTCGAATGTAACAAAGCATCAACATCGAGCACGCTGTGATTCCCAAATACCCAATTTTAGTTACGCGCAAAAGTTATGAAATCAAATATAAAATAGGAAAGAAAACATATTTCATATATGTTAATTTAAGCAAAATGAAACACACAATAAAAAAACAATATCGATAACCAATTTAATTGAAATATAAGATCTGAATATAAAGAACGTATGAATAAAAAAGACAATTTATTGATATTAATCAAAATTCAAATTACCGTAAATAATATCATATGATAATAATATATTAAGTAAATTGCACTAATTTTCATTTATAGTAATAGAAAATAATTAAAATATGTCACGATTTAATAACAACCAAATAAGAGAGTTACCATAGATATCTGCAACAAATTCAAATTGCATGTCATAATTTTGGGATGTAATATGTAAATACTAATGTGACACTCGTGTGATGCACGGAGAGCGACATATGTGATTGGATATATTAAAATTATGGAGTTTTTACATCTTACTAAATAGTTATTAAAACAATTATATATTATGGAATTAATAAAATAATAATGATATATATAAAGAAATGGCATAATATTAATTAAATTAAAATGTTTAATACAGGAATGGAACTAAATAAATGATGAGAAAAAAATGACCTAATAATGGGCATATTTAATTAATTAATAAGTAATTATGGAAAGCTTGTCACATAGAGCACCACTTGGCAATACGAAATTACAACTTATTTTGCTTTATTATATATTATAGATTAAAATAAATTAGTAAATCAATGTAAATCTCACTAAAATAAAATACGGTTTTTACATTTAAACGTAATGTAAGAGAGCTACATGGCAAAATGATGTTAAGAATATTATTTGTGTAACACTTGTCATTATTATATTGTAGAAGGTTCTTCTATATATATATATATATATATAGTGTAGATAGATAGGTGGTGCATTTTTTTTCCTTTTTTTTATTTTATAATTTAGATCCTTTTTAAGTTGGCTGGTTGAAGATTTGACTATGGACTCATATTTATATTTTTGGAGTGCAAAAAGATGAATTATGGTCATGAATTCATGCATAAGGTTCACTACTCTCCCAACAAAAATTTAAAATTTGGAAGGGTGGTAGACTTTGTGCTTGAATTCTATTGTTTATTTATTGCTAATTTATAATGATTTTGATTTTATGGTACAAAATATAATGAGAAATCATGCATATAAAACATATTTCAAATGCTTAGTTTAACATAGATCTAAACATACTAAACGTTATTTTTTCAGAAATTTTTTTCTTTATTAATATAAAAAAATGATGTTTTAACTTTACCAATGCCTCAAATCCTTGAATTAAAATTATGAAATTGCTAAAAGAGTCAATGCAACAAAAACATGGGCATAAGTATGAAGCAAGGGCATATACTTTGTTCCCTCAAACCACATTCCCTTCTCCCCCCGCCACAAAAAAAAAAAAAAAGTGAAAAAAAGAAAATTAAGGGCATATATACTCTGGATTAGTTTGGCTCTAAACAAAGTTTAAACTAAAAAAATAATTATTTGCAATAAAAAATAACAATTGAAAGGCAATCATGCATAGTGACCGAACAAATCGACATTCTTAGGATTAGTTTGATTTGAGTTTGGTCAAATAAAAATTATAAGTAAAAGAATCAAATTTCATGAAAAATTTGCATTGTTCACTGTCGTTCTTGGTATACTTCTCGTGTTGTCTCTGTCAATTTTTCCTTCTACACACATATTTCTTATATAGTTGGGGAAAACGGAGCATATTCAGGGAAAGTAAAAGGCAAAGATAGAGAGAAGAAGTACAAAGAAAGACGTACAAATTTAAGAGAGTATGGTATAATTTGTGCATGCAATAATGAAAAAGGCAATCTTTATTGTTATTACTATTATTATTATTATTATTATTAAGTAGCTACATTTTTTTCTTGTTTATTTTTTTGTATAATTAAAACAAGAATGTTTATTAAAAAGTACTTGTAGTAAATCCACAGTAACACAATAATTTTAATATAAGATTACAAAAAATGTTTTATTTGGAATGTTCTAGTAAAAAAATAAACTAAGAAGGAAAAAAGACAGGATAAAATGCACGTTATCACTTGGTTTTCTAATTTTCTCATTAGCCCCTACGTTTTAATACTTGACATATACCCTTTATACTTTTCAAAACGTGACACGTAATCTTCTACCTCAATATTCTCCATAGAAAACAACTTATTTTGCATTATATGGGCCGTATGAATGTTGAAACATGCAATATATGATACATTTTCATAAAATATTATTATTTTTAACTAACAACATTCAAATAATAATGGAAAAACAAGAGATTGTGCTATATTTTGAAAAGTATAGAAAGGTAGCATGGGGTGAGTTTTCGAAACAGACAAACCACTTGAGATAATTAGTTAAATAGACAAATCATAAGGATTCATATGAAGATAATTAGTTAATAAAATAAAACCATAGAAAATAATGTGCAAAAATAATCAGTTAATAAAACAAATCACAAAAAATCCATCTATACTATATAATAAAGTAAAATAAACTATAATTTTGTGCTGTTGAGTGACGCTTTCTATAATAAGCTTTCCATAATTGCTTATCAATTAAATATGCCCATTCTTAGGCCATTTTTTTGTTCTATATCATTTATTCAGTTTCATTCTTATATTAAACGTTTTAATTTAATTAATATTATACTATTTCTTTATATATATCATCATTGTTTTATTAATTCCATAATATTTAATAGTTTTAATAACTATTTAGTAAGATATAACAATTTTATTATTTAAATATATCTAATCACATATATCGCTCCCAATATATCGCTCGGGTATCACATTAGTAATAAAATAAATCACAAAAATTAATCAACTAATCACACAATTTGCATTTTACCAAAAAGAAAGTTCCAACCCTTGGGCGGTTACGACTCACACATAAGCAAGCCACGCCACGGTCCATTCCCGGTCCATCTATAACTCACCGAAGCTATTCACGAAACCCTAATCAATCACCTTATTTTTCATTCACAGTTTTCACTATCACCGCAAATCATTCAAAAAATCCTTAAACTAATATTTACAAATTTAATTGTTAATTATAATTCTGAGTTTCACCATCTCCCACATCAACCATGGATGCACAGAGAGCTCTACTTGATGAACTCATGGGCGCAGGTAGGTGACTTTTCCTAGAGTACTAATTTTTCCGCTTAAATTTCGCAGGAACTAAATGTTTTTAGATTTTTACTTGTCATAGTTATTTGAACAAAATTTAGTTAATGTAGATTGAAAACTGAAGATGCTGCAGCTGATGCATGCAGCCAAAAGAGAAAAAAGGAAAGAAAAAAGAGAGCCTTATCGTCAATGAAACATTTTCTTTTTTTTTATATTGAGCTATAAGTGTAACCATGTATGTATGCTCATGTTTCAAAAATCGTAAATTGATATCTATTTTGTGCTGGTTTTATTTTTATTTGTTACAATTTTATGCGTTCTTTTTCTTTTTCTTTTGGTTATTGATTTTATGTTTTTTATTTGATAGCGCGTAATTTGACTGAGGAAGAAAGAAGGGGGTACAAGGAGATCAGATGGGATGATAAGGAAGTTTGTGGATGCTACATGGTTCGATTTTGCCCACATGATTTGTTCGTGAACACACGGAGTGATTTAGGTAAGATTTGACTTATTTTGTTTATAAAATTAGCTTACTTTTCAGTGTTTGGTGAAATTCAAAGTGAAAGAAAGCTTAGGAAGTTTATTTGGTGCATATGATTGATGAATTCTAAGAGAACAAAAGGAAAAT
Source organism: Cordia subcordata (assembly GCA_028554755.1). NCBI lineage: Eukaryota > Viridiplantae > Streptophyta > Magnoliopsida > Boraginales > Cordiaceae > Cordia > Cordia subcordata. Next base: position 2,112,490 of record JAPTOF010000006.1, on the reverse strand, counting down.
TAATTTGCATTTTGTTATGATGTAATACAACAGGAGTGGCTATGTTGGGAAATGTTTCTTTTGCTGCAATTAAGTAGATGTGCTTAAGTGGTTGTGTTTTTATTAACTCGGGTTCTTTCTTGTTGTTTTTGACTAGGACCATGCCCAAAAATTCATGATCAGAAGTTGAAGGAAAGGTAATAAATTGCTGGTGAGAGTGTTGCCATTGTATTCTCATAAATATCCTGCTCTATTTTCTCGTCTCCAGGCGCATTTTTGGGATATTTCTTGTCTAAGAATTTATCGTAAAAATTGAGTCTGACAAAATGTGGAAGACTGCAGTAAGGTGGATATAGTCGGTCTGATGGGTATCTAAAATCCAACCCCCCAAAAAAAATCTACTGTGGATTGGCAGAGTGAGGTGTGTTCTATTTGTGTATGTAAAAGGTGGTCTGGTTTATCCAGACATGAGAAAGTAACTCTCGCCTTCTGGCTCCAGGTGTCTGGCCTGTAATAACCTGGCAACTAAACGTGATAGTTTAGAGCATCAAAGCTGTAAAAAGCACGATATTTTATGTAGAAAGCATTAATATCTCGTGCCTAATATCCTAATATTTTTGAAAATAGTAACTGGTAGTTCCATGTGGTACATTATGTCATTTCTTAACTATATATCTTTATGTGGTTGCATCTTGGTCATTTTGAAACTACCTTCACTGTTTATTGCTAATCATGAAAACAATATAATAACAGTTGGAGCACTTTGTTTTTGTCTCATGATACTTGAAAGATTCCAAAGACAATTGACAAGATGTAGTGGCTGTGAATGAACAGAATATCTAATGCCAAAGCAGGATTGCTCCTTACAGAAAAAAAATTACTCTCATGTTCTTTCAAGTGCTATCTTATATGAATATCATGTGTTTCATCAATGTTCTATTGTTACCTGTTAGCACTGTCTTTGCTGGAGTTTATGCTCTTTAATGACCTACAAAATGGAACAAGTAAAAGGTTGTTGCTTATAATTATTTGTTGAAAAATATGCAGCGCGCTTTGCATTCATCTCAAGCAAGTTTGATAGAAGATCTTCTATATTTGTGACCTATATATTTGCCTATAGAAAGATTGCCAGGGAAAACCTTACTAATTTTAATTTTTGATCTTCTTGCGGGGAATGATTATTCATTTTGTCCATGTGAATTTCTGAACTGGTGTGATATGCATAATGATGACTGATATTCCTGCCGTTTGTGTCTCTTTTTTGGGAGCTTAGCATTTTGTGTTTGCCTGCATTCCATATAAACATCATGCAATGGATGAATAATTATTTGCTTCTTGGTGTTTAGTTTCGAGAAGTCCCCAAGGCATGATTCATATGTTCCGAAATTTGAAGCAGATTTAGCTCACTTCTGTGAGAAGTTGGTAAGTTTTTTCCTTTGTATTTTCTAGCTAACCGTCTTTGTGCCCCCTCATATTTTCTTGTGATATTATTTGATGATAATGATATGTCACTCCAGGTTGTGGACTTGGATAGAAGAATTAGGCGTGGGCGAGAACGTCTGGCTCAGGATGTTGAAGTCCCTCCTCCGCCTCCACTCTCAGAAGAAAAATCCAAGCAACTTTCTGTACTGGAGGAAAAGATAAAAAACTTACTAGAACAGGTGGAGTCTCTTGGTGAAGCTGGAAAGATTGATGAAGCTGAGGCACTCATGAGAAAGGTGCTTCAAATTGTTTCTTACATAGCATGTTTTACTGCCTTGAGTTCTGTCATTTGAGATGTATATTATTAACTCCAGATTATTCTTCCTTGATAGGTGGAATTGCTTAACGCTGAGAAGACAGCCTTGAAACAGCAACCCCAACAAGCGGCAATGCTTGCACAAGAGAAAAAGATGGCTTTATGCGAAATATGTGGTTCCTTTTTAATAGAAAATGATGCTGCAGAGAGAACCCAATCTCATGTCACAGGTAAGCAGCATGTGGGTTATGGTGTAGTGAGGGACTTCCTGACTGAGTACAAGGTGAGTTTCTCTCAAAAGTTAGTATCTGTAATTTGATTTCTCTGTCTCTGGGTGCCCATGCTTAACGAGTTCCAATTATCAGACGGCAAAAGAGAAGGCAAGGGAAGAGGAAAGATTAGCTAGGGGGAGAGAGGCAGAAGAAAGAAGGAAGCAAAGGGAGAAAGAATATGAGAGCAGCCGCGGAAGAAGTGGCTCCTCTGACCGAGATCGATATCGCAATCGGGATAATGATAGAGAGCGGGACCGGTACCGGGACCAGGATCGTGATCGTGAAAGGTCACGTGAGATAAATGGCAGAGGAAAGCGGTCAGATTGGAGATACAGTGGTTCCAGGAATGGAAGAGATAGAAGTAGAGAAAAATACCGTGAATCTGCCAGAAGCAGATCGCGTTCCCCTGTTAGACATGGTTCCAGGAGATCCAGGAGCCCAGTTCGCCCTTACTAAAAGATTTTGTTGACAGATGCCTGGATGATGATATTAGTGGAGGTAGGACACTTCTACAGTTGCCCGATTTTCATGATTGTGTGCATTTGGAGTCTCAAGTTCTATTGTAATCATGGGTAAAACCGTTTTGTGTTCTCACAGCTTTATTGAGACTGTACAATCTCCCTATCATCGTTATAATAGAGGAGAAAAGGTTGAGGTAGGTATAACTTCTTTATGGTAACTCTTCACTGATATATTTCTGTTTAAACTAATTGTTTTTGTACAATGTTTCGTATGTTACTCCCTATAGTTTTTATCTCTTGCGTTTTGGGTTGCTCCGGACCTGGCTCAGTTGTAATTCTAGGACAGATAGATTAATGTGCATGGGTAATTGCTGCTGAAGGAGACCAGTTTTTTCAAGTGTGAGGTAACACATAAATTTCAGTTCTCTCACCCTTGGGATGACCATCACCAATTTTTTTCAGATGACAGTGCATACTTGTGCTTACTGTGTTGCATATTTGGCCTGTTGATCATTGATAAGGTTCACAAGGTTCACGAGGTTCTCTGTTATGCTTTCATGATGATCTATGACAGAGAGGTAAATTATTTCTTCACTTGATTTACGTCCCCATCCCTCTGCTTGTCCTGTTCACTGGAGCTAAGCGATGCAAGGGTTCCATATAGACGAAAGGGGCCACCTCTAAACTGGAGTGAAGAATAAGATATTTGTTATTATAATAATCTTGTCAGACTTGGTGATGTAAAATATACCAGTTAGAAAATTGCTTACACTATATAGATAGTAAGAGAAGGTGTTTGATTGACCTTCTTTAGGACAGCTTATAGGGACTTGAAGCCCCTTAAAGCTGATAAGCTGTTCAAACTAATTCTTTCCCCAAGAGCCTATAAGTGCAAAAGAACCAATAAAATTCAAGCCCGAGGTACTCAACTGAAAGCCATCTATCATCAGAGTGCTTTTCTTCATTGAAGGTAGTTGATTATTTAAATCTTTTGAAGGTTTTAACGTTCTTTCTACTCGGGAATCATGTTTCCACTGGTAAACGACCGGATCTCGTCTTAGTTTACCCAGGCCAGGAGGAAGTCTTGGTCCTGTAAATTTTAACTTTTTACCACTGGTGGTATGGGTCATCCAATTTGACCTGGATATGCTCTGGGAGATGGTCATTTGCTGAGCACCATTGGCATACTTTTCTCGCTTTATTTCACATTATCTTGTGCAGGGTTAATTTCTGAGGAGTTATTGTAGCATGTCGCTAAAGTTGAGTGCATTGGGATAATTGGAAGTCATTTATGTATTCTTATTGGTATTCTACATCACCTTTTTTGCCATTTAAAGGGTTTAAAGAGCATGCTATGATTTTTTTTTAAATATTAAAAACCTGATAGTTTTATTAAGGTGAATTTTGCTAGTTGCATAATGTTGGTATCATGTATGCCGATATGTCTTGGGTTGTGAAATTTACCGCATTGTCATTATCCGATTTTCAGTTGCATAATTTTTTCTGAAGCTAAGATTGCACGACAGACTCAAAATATGGATTAGGCCCTTCAAACTCTACACATAACAGGAGTTTCATATATCAATCTAGCCTGTGTTGGTCCGCTGGAGCTAATCTATACATACTTAGAGTCTGGAAACGAATTTTTTGAATATTATGTGCATCTCTAGATGACTAGTTGTCTTGTAAGCCAGTGTTAGTTGCCTCCAGAGAATAGCTCATAGACTAGTGTTGTTTATATCCTTTAGCCACCAAATAGTGTATGTCTCTAGGTGTGGGATTGGTTTGTCGCGGATTTGCTGACAGACCTTTGCTTGAGAGCCATTTCTAATGTGCAAGTCCGTGCCCCATTTTTCAGGTTAGCTACTGTTGTTAGGGGAGAGGTGGTAAAACAGTAATACAATTATGTAGAAATAAAGATTAATTAATTGTATTATATTTTATCACCATTAGTTTCTTGCGTATAGAACCTATAACGTTGTGAACTTCATTTGGGTTATGTGTGTGTGTGTGTGTGTGTGTATCTCAGGTCTGTTTCCCCTGGTGTCCCGTGTCCAGCAGGATCCAAGTTCGTTTTCCCCCCTCCGTTTACTCCATCAATTTTTTCACACACCAGTCGATCATTTTTCTGTGCGCATTTGGTTTATTTTGCGATTATCTCACTACTCGTTACTAACGAATCCATGGAAATAAAGTCCTCAAAAAAAAAAAAAAATTTTATACCCCCTCCGTCGTGTTCAAAAGGCGATAACGTGGGGCTTTAGGGGGTGCATCAAAAGCTTGGCCCACCAGAAAAAGAAGAGAGCGTTCAAGCGCAAAGGATATGGTGTGTGCCTTAAGATGTATTGTTGCTCTCGCATCAATAAACCTAATTCGAATTATAGAGTTATGGCACAACAAAAAATGTTGAATTGAATTATAAGCATCTGTGTTGGGGGTTATTAATCAATTTTTGCACTTACTGTTTTGTTTTCCAATTATTTCTTCAATTAAGAAAATTTCGATCTAAAGATTGTTTTATCAGCAAGTGTCCCTCACTAACACAAAAAGTTAAAAATATAAAGAGAAGAATGACCAAAATATGGACCTGACTGCAGACATAGATCGTCGAATAGTCTTTGTCGTGGTCCTGAATGGGTGAAAATATCTAGAGGTATTTGTGAAATTAGGTCACTCGCATTCAAGGAGGACAAACTAGTTGGCCCTTTGCACATCGTTTTCGTTCAAAGAAAACCACGAAACAAATGGCAGTCTCAGATTCATTGTCCAAACATGCCTAAGCCATTCCCTATTATACTAAGTATGCATATATTTTAAGTGATAATGCTGACGTGGCACATGTATATGTTAAGTTATAATGCTAATTAACGTAGGAGGGATGGTCACGCAAGCAATATATAAGTGGAATGACTAGTAAACAGTTCTGTTACGTAGTTGAATTGTTCTATGGACCGAGCTTATCTCTGCCTAATCTTTTTGTTATTTAATTGTTCTCGTGAGTTGTGACTTCTAGAAGTGATTTTGGATTTATTAATAAAGTAACATTGGAATTGGTTAAGGGATTGTTTACACGGATTGTTTTTTTAAGAAAAAAGTAAGTACATTTTTTTTTTTACTAACTATTTACTTAAATTTTAGGAAAGCTAAATTTTAAGGAAAAAAAAAGTTCAAATATAATTTTTTTAAGAGCTAAAATTTTTTACTTTTCAAAGAAGTACTTTTTTTTCTAAAGTTGTTAAAACGTTTTTTTAAAAAGTTAATTAAAAAAGGAGCCCTAGTTAGTGCTCTCGCAGTGGTCAATTAAGGCTTTTCCGGTGGGTTAGAAAGGGGGGGAACGTGTCACTAATTTGCTAATCATGTAATATGTTATTATCACATGTCGCATTAATTTTTCAATCGTTGCGATTCTGTAAGTGTCGGCAACTTATATGAAATTGGTAACCCAATATAACGACAAACACATTTTTCGATTGCAGAGGATATAAACATGGTGGTGGCACTCTAGACATCTCAAGGGTAACAATCACAATTTTGCACCTTGATAAAATACAAATAATTTTTTACAGTATGACCCTTTCCACCACAATTGCACAGCAAGGACATGAAGTAATGACCTAATCGAGTGCCATTATTGAATCATTTTCTGGCTTATTCCAAGAGCTGGAATGAGCTTATTCTGATGACAACAACAGCTCCAAATCATTTTTTAACTTGATGAACAAAGCTCTAGAGGAGCCATATTGTCTAAAATCTTCATTAGTTTCAGTTAAAGTTCAAGTCCAGAACCTGCAAGTTTCATCTGAGTGATTTGATCAAGTTGCTGTTGCATCTCAGGAGTGAGGCTGTTCTTTGAATCACCCACAACACCAAGCCTGAAAAAAGAGCTGTTCTGCATCTTGACCCATGGATCCATCCCATTCTTGTTCACTTCTGAGTTCTTTAGCCTCTCCAAGCTGCACCTCTGCAGCACATTCTCAACCTGTTCATCATTCTCAAATGGTTTCCCAAGAAAAGCAGCCAGCTTCTTGACTTCCTCTTTTGGGTTGCTTTTCAGGTCTTCATACTTGATGAACAATATCTTATCAGGCTGTTTCAAGCTCTCATTCCAGCACTGCAAGGCGTGATCGAAGAAGGGACCGAAAGGGACTACTCCATAGCAGAAGCTCTGGAATGCCATTTCAAAGAATCCAGGTCCAGCTTGCTTGACTGTGTTGAAGAAATGCCACATGGACACAAAGGTGTCTTTCGGGTTGCGAACGATGTAAACGAGCTTGCATTTAGAGGATTTGATTGAGTCAGGCAAGAGATTGTAAGCCATGTGTGTGTGGAAAATTCTGGGAGATGGAATAGCTGAAAGGTCAGGCTTTGGATTAGCTATGTAGGTTTGAGTCTCCAGGGTCTGTACATAAGCAGCAGGGTGGTTTTTGAGGAGAGGGTCTTGATCATCAGCCAAGTTTTGAGGCCCCATGATGCAAAGCACAAGGGCTTTAAGCCATGTGGTGCCTGTTTTCAGAGATGAAGAAAGGATAACATCATCATCTCTTGCTTCAAAGTGTTCTTGAATGGCTTTTGCAGCTTGTAAGTGTAATGGTGTATACCAAAAGCCTTCCCATTGATAGAGCTTGACAACATCACCATAGCTAACATTTGGGAGCTTCTCAAGCAAAGGTTTTAGAGATTCAGAACACCGCATGACCAGTGACTCTGTGGCAGCAGCCATGGCAGTTAATAGAGGGTAAAGTTTTAGAAACGATGGAGGATTCTGATATGGATATTGGTTTGTCACAAAGAGATAGGTGGGAGTGTAAGCCAATTGAACTCTTCACTTATAATTTGGTAGGTGACGTCTACTGTGGAAATATACTAAAATACACCGAGTCAATTTTTTTTTTTCCAATTAAAAGTAGAGTCTATTTAGCTTAATTTTAAATAATCAAAAGTGTTTTTTTTATGAGTTCAAAAGTTAAAGTTAATTTGTATGGCCTATTTTTAAAAACATTTTTATGTAAAAGCAAAAGCTAAAAAAAATAAAAAAATCAAAAGCTCTAAATTGGAGTTTTTTGAAAAAGATTTTTAAAAAACTATTTTTAGATCATATCAGAAATTATTTTTCTTTTTATTTTCTCAAAATACTATCCTAAAATTTAAAAGCCTAATATATTTCTTAAAACAACTAAAAACTCATTTCTTAAAATATCAAGCCAAACAATCAATAATTTCCATTCAACAATATTTTTATTTAATTTTTTTTTCTTAAAAATCTTACAATTCAACAATTAAAATTTCACAATTGAAAAAAATAGCGGCAGAGTCTCTTTTGTTACTTTTATACATGTAAGTTGTCATTTGAATGTCTAAAGTTTATCTTTAAACTGTTTAAAAAAATCAAAGGTGACCAGGCCAATTTCCAAAAAGGCAGTAGGTGAGGTTGTTGAGGCTAGGGCACAAGAGAAGAACGGGGTGGGTTGTTGAAACAAATGTGATTTTTTATATATAACAGTTATCATCAAGAGCAGCCACGTTGATCATTTTCCTTGTGATGGCGATGCCAAATAATATTGGGCAAACGTGAACTGGTCCCCACATGTCTCACACCGCGGTTGGATACAAAGATAAGTGCCCAAAAAAAGTTTATAGAGACGAACGAAGAGGATCTAATAATCGCTTAAATACGAGTGGATGCTAATATTTTATACGTGTCAAGTATTGGGTTTTATTTAGGGTCTGTTTGACAAATTTAATTGTTAAGATAACTGATAATTAATTGAGTAATTGATAATTATTTGGATATATTGTATTTTAACTATTACTTAATAGTTAATTGATTGAATAAAATATGTTCGATAAAATTAACATTTAAATTAATTGATGACTGTAAAATGACGCGAAAACACATTGATGACTTTTTCTTCTTGTTGTTGTTGTTATAATCATAATTAGTATTATTATTATAGAAATAAGATAATATATTTTATAATTAGATATTTATTTTATAATCATATTTAAATACTAAAATATAATTAATTTTTTATAAAACATTTGTATTAATATTATAAAAATTAATTTTAATAGATTCAAAATTATTTTGTGAAAAAAAAGTACTAATAAAACTTATACTTTTTTGTAAAGTTGATTATGTAGAACTTGAAATTTATTTTTATATTATTTTTATTTATATTTGTTAAAGAAAAGATAAAAATATAAAGAGAAATTAGAAAAAGAATAGAATCACCAAAAAAAAATAAAAGGAGGATAGAATTGACAAAAAAAAATGAAAAACTAAAAGTCACCTAAAAGATTAAAAGTTATCCAAAAAATTACTTCAAGCGCTAATTTATCAAACAAAAATAATTTGGAAAAAAAATATTTTAATTGGCCCAAATGCTAAAAATTACTTAAAAAGCTGCTAAATACGACCTTAGTAGTTTCTCCAAACTACGTGCATAAGTGAGAGTTTTTTGGGTTTCGCTATCAAACTATATTTCCGAAAATAACAATTTTCAGTTATTGTCATAGAAGAAGAAGTTGATCAAACAATTAAGAGAGTCATTTTCAACAGTATATGCAGTTTAAATTCCAATTCAAAGCTGTAAATTGTTTTTCATAGTATCTCTTTGCATATAAATATGTAAAAATGGTTACAGTAGTATTAGGCTCGGCAAATCGTATTGCGACCATCAAATAATAGAAACTAAGAATAAAAATTTCCAGAGATACAGAAAATGATGAAGGGAGAAAATGAAAAACCTGTAAGAAAGTAACCTCCAGCGAGGCGAGAGAATACTACAATCTGCAAGGCAGTTTAGCTAACTTTGGAGTGTTCATATAGGGGAAAAAATGACTCAGCTTGACGTTGTACAGAGATGAGACAATGCGCCGCTGCCCAGAGGCCAACAAAAATTTAACATCAACTTGAAGCCCAATCATGTGAATGGAAGTCCCCAATAGAATATGTAACTATTCCAAGCTGACACGCCTCATCTTGCATACGAGTTTGGCCGTTGGAAGATCAAGCTGATTAGAGGATTCTGAGATTACAAGATCCTTGAGCTGATCTCTAGGAGTTGAGAGGCAGATGTGGAATGTGGCAAGGACTGGAGGAATGGGCATCGATAGAGCAGAAAGCACATTACTCAAATACTCAATATCAACAGACAGTTGTTGTGCTCCTCGATCTGTTATATACTGAATCCCGCGCAGCTGGTCTATGTACAGAGCTGTGGCACCCTCTGCAACCTTTACCATAACAACGGAGGAGAATTCAATTTAAAGGCTAGAGAGTATAAGAAAAAAAATATTCCGAGCAACCCACCGATATCTAAGCTCTTTATGGAACCACATATTTCTAAACTGGTGCCACAATCAGCTGTTGGCAAATAAGCAAGTTAACTTAAAGAGTAAAGAGCTCATTTGATACCTCATGAATTTAAATACATTTGTTACCCCATGTCCTAACTACAGATGCATGCCTAAATCCTCAAGGTTAAGCTATTCAAAGAAACATATCCTCTGGCCACACGTAATCAATTAAACCCTCACTGAAGATTAATACTGTAGGAAAAGACTTTGGAATGAGCTGACAATTAGACTTGAGACAATAATCAGAAAGGAGGAGGAGGAGGAGGAGAAGGAGGGGGAGGGGGAGGGGGAGGGGGAGGAGGGGGTGGAGAGAATATATTGAATTTGAGTGCATGTTTAGTTCAGCCTCATGTTATTTCAGTTAAAATCAGATGATTCAAAGCCAAATATAGTTACCTTGAACATCCATTCAGTTGCAAAGAATTGAGCATCATCAGCATTGGCATCATTGCTAGAAATGCCTTCAACAAGTGGCTCCAATTGTTGGGGTAATGTAAGGAGATATTCGCCAACATTGGTGACATAAGACTGGGGATATGCACTAAAGCTTGGGAGGTGAAAAGCACTTTGTTCTTCAACAGAAGACCATATTGGCAGACGAGATACATCATTGAAATGTTGCCGTACTTTTGATATAAGGACATCATAAACAAGCTCATTGACTGCCTCAGAAAATGCAGCAATACGTTGAGATGCAAGTGGAAGTGCATGAAAGCGGGGATCCTTTGACTGCAAAAAGCAAAACCAGAACCATTTGTAAGCATAAATTGAAACTAATGCAGAAAAGAGAATATGCATATATGCAAAAGAATCAGATGTTCAGCATGAATGGACGAAAAGAACAAAAGAGGTGCAAATACATATTAGCATCTTATGTAAGTTTTGAAGCGCCATTTCATCTCTAGCATTATCATGCAAATATTGTAAAATACTGTACTTCATTAAGGTTCCTTTCCCATATTGGTTGATAGTTCTACCAATTAATAACGGTGTTAATCATTCTTGCTGGACTAGAGTTATGCATTTTTCTAAATGCAGATAATTTTGTCTATCATATTTTCACCTGCTCTAATAGGTTAAATAGTTTTCGAGCCTTTTCAGGGACATCAACTAGCCTCACAGCAGCCACATCCAATGCAGCCCTCCCAGCTACAGATAATTCACCAGTTCCATCATCAGCAACATGATGAGATTGGTTTTCATCAAGCCTTGAGCCAAATACTGAAAGAGACAGGTTTGTTCTCAATCTAGCCAGAGCAGCTCTCAAGGAAGCTTCAAATACTGAACATCTGCTTGTTAGACAATCCGCAACTGTGAGAATCTGCAATGCACCCTGGACAAAAGACCACTCCTCCTCATTCGAAATCAGATCAACTTTACGTGTCTGAGAAGCTCCTTCCTTCCTATCGGCAGTTTCCTTTTTTGAACCGAGACTATTAGCATCCAATCCACAGACAGTTCTTAGTGATTTTAAGTTTTCTTGAAGGGTAGAAATGTATTGCAACATAATGTCATCAATAACAAGAATCAGCTCATCTGCCTCAGAACCTCCAGTGAAGTTAATGCATCTCTCAACGGCTGCTTCAAGGAGTATGATAATTTGAGGGACGGACTCTTCCATCCTCCGAACTGTTTCGCTGATTTCAACCCCTTGAATACCAGCTAATTTCATGGAAGCTCCCCTGAGATCAAATCCTGCAACCTCACCAGAGAGGACAACATGCTCCATCTGACCATACCTACGAAAAAAGATACAGGCAGAACAGTAAGTTAGTAGTCATGAGAAATAATTTGACATATATGATGCACCCAAAAACTTCACCCGGTTTGTCAAGTGATATATGTTTTCACGTCCAACAGGGTCAAGCAATAATGTTTCAAACAAAATCCCTCGATGGAGGAATTCAAATTTAAGTTTAAAAAAATGATGATACGACCCTCACCACGACATAGAAAGAATGTTATTTTTCAAGCATAAGGATAGAACTTTATCAAAAACAATGTGAGCCAGCATAATGAGGGTAATTTTGGGGTAGTAAAATATTTCTTTTATAAAATCATTACATTTCTTCAGCATAATGGGCATCCTCAGCAAGGGATGTTTATGTAATGGACTAATGAAACTGAATGTGAAGTTATGTAAAATTATACAATCTCAGTCATGTCTTTGTAACCAACAAATAACTTCAAAAAGGTTGTGTAAATCACCCTAATTACATTCTCCATAACACAAGAGTCACTAGTATGAACTTACTAAAGAGAAATCTGGTTAAGTCCTTTTACATAGATGAGCACAGAAACAATCCAATTTGTAAACCAATGTGAGAAAAGATGATGTTTACAGAGTATAACAAGTCAACTCTTTTGCAGGGTAACATCATTGATTTCCACAAAATTTACACGGTACACTAATGGTTACATGCTAGCATATTGAGCTTTAATACTAGGATCATGCCATTTTCATCTAAATAACCACCTCTAGAGTAAAAGCATGAAATTTGAGTTGCTATCCCCTTAAAACAGAAGGAAGCAAAGACAACTTTAATTGCCAGCTACCTTCTACAAGAACTACCAGTTTCTAGACCCAACGATGTACCAAATGGAGGAGATTTCTAGATTTTAACAGCATAACATAACTGAACTAGCCAAGGCCATGCTTTGTCAAAGATTATGCTCTCAAGATCATACACCAGCAAGCCATGCACTTACTTCATGTGTATGCTTACCTTTGCTTGAATGATTCATAAGGAAGATAGACCGCCTTCAGTATCTCCAACAAAACCTGAAGATCTGCATCTGAGAATAGGTGTTGAATATTCCTGACAAAACTTCCAGTCGTATTATGTAACTCTATAAGAGCATCCAAATGCTTGGTCTGAACTTTAACTCCTTTAGGCAAATCCCCAGACAAGATATCTAATATACCTGCAATCATAGTATTGAATTACAAAGCTTACCTTAAGTAATTAGAGCTGGAATGTTGTATGAGGCTAAGTGATGTAGTGATAATGGTGGAATGATAATCACAAGATAAATGTCAAAATGACAGTTCATGAAAATTACGTTCACAAGTAGTGTACGCAGTTATTTATGCAAGCAAAATAGGCGAAAAGCTAACATCCTCAATACGCTGAGACTTGAATCTAGTCTAATGCCTGTGAAATGCTCCAGTCAGCAATGCCTTGATTTTTATGAACAACTAACTGAAACTCTCTGGTGTATGAAAAAACAGAACTGGGATACACAAATCAATAAGGAACAAGAGAGAGGTATCTCAATATAACCTTTGCCCAGAGCTTTTGTTTCAGGAACAGCATCTCCGGTTGCAAGGTTTACACGTGATACGAAACTTGCACCAATTGCTGCCATTGCCTCGATCAGTAGCTTTGGGACAAGAGTTTTATAATCCTCTGGAAATGCAAGCATGCACCTGTGGATATAAGTTCACAACCGAAAGCGATTAGCTGTATAATTTCAGAGGACTTATGTACATAGGCCCCGAAGTCGATCACTTTCTCAGTTGAAATTTGGGACTTCAGCTTAGAAGTTCAGCAAATTTTAGAGGGCGGACCAGGGAAAAGGCAGGGGGAGAATGAAGAAAGATGACAGGGCAAGACGAACGGAAACAAGAAAAGAGTCCCACTATATGATAGCCAGCAGTATAGGCAGCCTCCTCACTGTTCACATATCAGAACTGCAACTAATTATCGGATGCAAGGTGTTTAAGAAAACATAGCTACAGAATTTGATAATTGTTTGCCACCAGTGAAAAGAGGTCAACCAGATTTACTTACAGGTGAAAGACAGAAGAAGGAGGTTGTCAACCACATAAAGAAAATCTAACATATTTAGAATTCAAATCCTTCATACAATTCAACACATTTTCATAATAGTCAGCCCCATATAATATATATTTACAACTGACCAATCAATGCCTGATACCATACTTTTTGCAAGTTAAAGAATTGCCAAATGGTTTGAACCATACCACTTCCATTCTTGTTCAAGATAAAGCAGCAATTCATCGTAGAAAGTTGGCAACCAACTTGAGAATGAAATCTTGGTCGAACTAGTTTGCAATTCATGACCACTTGAGAGCTTATCTACTCCATCTTTCTCATTTTCAAGCTTCTTAGATTGTTGCCTTGAGTCAAAATCTTCCCATAATTGTTTTATGGGCTTAAGGTGCACTTTGGTGTAGTGCATCTCCAAAGATTTGAATCTACCAATTCGAATAAGAATTCCTCGCATGTCTTGGGCAACACCTGCCTACAAAGTACAAGAGGAAAATCAACCACACGATTATGAAATAAAATTAGTAACTTCAAAAAGATTTGCAATAAATTGATAGCATAAAATAAAATCCACCATGAGGTTCAAATATGAAAAGCAAGGCAACCTTGCGATTTGTTAGAGCATCTGTCAGGCGAGGTTGCACCATTGAGTCAAGTCTATCTTCTAAGACTTCAAGCTGCCTCTTGATATTGGCAAATTCAGCAACCTGAAGATTTACACGATGCATAGCTAAGAAAGCCAACGTCCAGTGCACTAGAATAGTGCATACAAACATCAGATGAGTGACGCTAATATTACCTCCCCAACAGCAGACAAGCAGTGCCTCATGTTAGCCAAGGTCTCAGCAGCTCGTGGAAGGTCACCACTGGCAAATACATCCTCCACAGTCGAACTTAACTGGGTTAAACCAGCTGCATCCTGATCAAGAATTGTCACAAAAAGTTAGCTCAGGGTGTCAAAAATAGAATTCAGTAATAGCTCGTAAACCTAAAAGGACATCACTGTTATAGGAAGTGCTACCTGCAATGTTTCATGAGCAGCTTCCATCCTCCTCTTGACAGTATCAACTTTGGCAAGGGTAGCTATAGATTCAGCAGATGATCCCTCCGCCTGCAGATGAAACCAGAGGTAAGAGCAAGGAAAATACTGCCTGGTTAATGAATTAGCTGAAAGAAAATGAAAAAGCAGATAAACACACTCGATCTTTTAGATAATGGCAGCAAAATCCTCAATATTTGGATTCAAGAGGACATGATTTTAATGAAACTGAGACAGATATACTTTTCAAAGAAATATAATCATCATTACACGAATTTTCCTAAAAAATCAAACAACAAAATGGCAAAGTTGTTTATTGATATTCAGTCAGCAAATTGTCATTCGTGTTGACATAATACTTACGGATCAATAATAACAACAGGACACGCAATTCAAAGACAACATATGCTACTATGCTAGTGTCCCGGTTTACCTAATAAGCTCTTTTCTTACTCAAAACATTTATTTGCCATTTCGTCCATCCATATCAACAAGGAAACAAAACTAGAAATTCAATTACACCAAAAACGTCTCTTATTTCTTCAAGTAAAATATTTTCTTAGCTGCTAAACTTGTAATGTACATCTAACCATCTAACTCATCAATATTAGGCTCCAATAGATCTAATTTTCATGCCATGGAAGTATATACACGCATAAATAACAAGCGTCTACGTGTGTGTATATGTTTATATACACACATCTATACAATGAGCGCTCGCAACTATATTATTGAAATTTCCGTACTCCAAATGAATGCGTGACCTCAAATGTGCAAATGAATGTAAGTGTAATGATAAGCAAAGCAGGGGGGAAGTGAAGACCTTTTTGAGCTTTTGGAGGATGGAGGCGACGGAGGAGCGGAGGGAGAGGGCGTCCTCGCGGAGGCGGAGGACGTCGCGGTTGGCACGGGGGACACGGAGGAGGGCGGCGGCGCTCTGCTCCTCGAGGGAGGCTGCGATCTCCTCGGAGACCATCTGGAGCTTCATCTCGAGATCCACGAGATGCTTGTCGAGCGGGTCTTGCGGGTGCCGGGTCTGGCATGCCCCGTTTATCCATTTCTTCGGGTCGAATTTCTCGTCCGAGAATGCACTCAGATCGATCATCATCTCGCTTGCGCCAACAATTCCTGGATCGGCAACCCGGTCTGACTATCAATTACCAGCACCGCATCCGTAGCGGTTCAGTGTAGTCTGTTTTTCGTTTTGCTTTCTTTTTCTTTTTTTTCCAATTAGTCGGCAATATTCTCAAAGAATTGCAAATTAGTCCCCTATTAACGAAAATTGAATTACTGGCAAAAATAATAATTATAATAACTTAAATTTATCCCTCTGGTTTAAAAGATTGTGCCCCGGTAAAACTTCAATGCAATGGAAAGAAATGGCATTTTTTTTAATATCCAACTAATATTGCAGCACAATTTCAAATGGAAAGAATTTTACTTGCGTTCTACTGCATTAGGCTTAGAGTGTCTCATTCCCCAATATTAGAATTTCTTGTAAATGTGTTTATCATAATAAGGTCGGCTCAAATTGACTTTTTATATAATTTTTTTAAATAATTTTATTTTATGATCGTATATTATGTGTGTCTAGAAAACAACTTAAAATTTTTAAAGAAGTTTAAATGTTTTTATATAAAAAATTATCAACTCAAAAAAAATCCAAATATCAAATGAAGTCATTTTGTCCATTCCTTATTTCCCAAATCTCGCGCTTTACGAAACATACGAGTTAGGTCTCTAAATGTATATAATTTTTTTAAATGGAGGTTAAGGTCCATTGTATTAAAATACTCTTTTATCATTTGTTGGAAACTCTAAGAGTGAACTTAGGGTTTCATTAACTACAAGTAGACCAACCGATTAACTATTATTATAGTTAACCAACTAATCTAAACTAGTGTTAGCTTTTCAATATATATATATATACATGACGCGTCCTGACATAGAATCTATTAATTAAGTTTATGTTGTAGTCTTTCAGAATATGGTAAAAAGTACTGCAACGGAATATTGGTCCAACCACTAAACTAAACTTAGGAGAGGAGTTTGTCTCAATTCGAAAGAGATCAATTTTCAACGATTCTGCCGAGCATAGCCCTTTCCAAAATACAATGAGGTCTACTTGACCATTGGAGGCCCTTTGTACACTTTTCCAACAAATTTTTGTAAAAAAAAAAACAATTACTAAAATTTTCGTATTTGCATTTCACGAATTTATTTATGTTTTATATTAACATTTAAATTCAGTCAGTTTACTTTGACTATATTAATAAAAACATATTTGAAGCATTGTTTAATTGTAATTACATTTAAAATAAAAAATAACCAAAAAAGTGATATGTGGCATCTTAGACAATTTTGAAATGGAAAAAAATCTTATATGCACTTTCGTATTCATGGAAGAACTTGCAAGTGTACTTGCATGGATTTATTTAATTATATTAGAACCTTCTCTACTCTTTTCATTGGTTCTTGAAGATGATGAGTTAATTTCTTTTGAATTTCTAACAGATCCAAGTACCCACACCACAAGTGCAAATCATCGGAACACATATATCAAAAGTATCACGTACAATGGTTCATTGGGCTTTAAGAAGGATGTTACCAAAGAACAAGTAAAAAGTTTGGTGACCAGGAGATGGGTACAAACAACAATTTAACACATTAATAGAGGTTGCATCCACTAGAATTATTGGAAGTGATTGTAAGTTGAAATTTTAAATAGAAACATAACAGGATAAGATAAAAATATATAAGTAGAACATTTAAAGTTAAAAAACAAATCATGGAAACACATACCCGCCATCGAACATCAAATCATATAAAGATCACCACAATTTCTAGAAAAGATTTGCAAGGCTTCACCTTTACGGTCATGAATAGATGAATCATGATATTCTTACTCCTCTTCCTTCTCTTTAGCCCCAGAGTCAACAGAATGACATATTATCCAAAAGAAATCAAGTAAATAGTAGATATATAAAAATAATCAACAGTTTAAGGAAAATCTTACCTGTTTTGTCTTCAATAGGCTTTCTTAAAGATATTTGGTATTGGAGGTCATGAAGCTTTATCGTGAGAGAATTTTTTAAATGATGATTCTAGAACTTCAAGTAAGGTAGACGTCTACACCAATGAATGGTATAAGCATGTCATGGCGGAGAAAGGGGAAGCGGTGGTGAAGCAGGATTGGCAAAAGTATGTGGTAAGTTAGCATGTTGTGGCAAACAAAGTGTATCGAATTGCTGGCGTGTTAACATGGCTATTCTTTTCTTCATTATCCAAATTAAAAATTTATAAGCAATATAATCTGAATAATAAATGGATATTAAATTAATATATAAAAAGTACTATGTAGGCGATTGATATGATACTTTAAACTTGACTTGAAAAAGAAGTTTAGTATATACTAGTGCTTACGTATAAATCTTAACTTGAAAAAGAAGTTTAGTATATACTGTGCTTACGTGTAAATCTTATTTGAAGCACTAACTAGTTGGTAAATAAAAATTTTCAAATTAAAATAACCAAATAAGTGTTGATGTGACATGTCTAGTAATTGTTGGAATTGAATAAATTTTGTATATATTTTTGTATTTATGAAAAAAGTTTCTATATATTTTTGTGCTAAAAAAGTATTTATTTTTAATAGTAGATGAATTGAATTATGATTTTTTTAATAAGAAATGGATATTGTGAATAACCATTAATTGAGCAATTAAATTATCACATTAAAATTACTACGTTTATAGTAATAGGTAATACATGATAAATAGTAGTTAGATAATTTATTTAATATATGAAGCATGCTATGTAATTGATGATGTAGTTCTTCAAGTTATATATATATGACAATAAATAATGAAACATCCTATCCACGTCCAAAAGAAAAATGTAATGGAAAGAAGAAAAGTTGATGTCACTTTTTGAACTAAGTAAAGTTGCAATCATGTTGTTACCCTTTGTTATTTTACAAATTACATTTCACATATCTTTTTTTTTCATGACCAAAAATCCTTCTAATATAATTCTTTACAAAAAGAAAAATATTTAAAAAATAAGCTTCAAATTACTTACAAGATGACATACAGTTCGTGCACGAATTTTCCTTTTCTATTTTCTTCTTTTGTCCAAATCACAAAATGTATTGGACAGTTACATATTCCCTTACAATAATGTTATTTTCAACTTAAATTTTGTCACACAAATTTATTTTTATTTTTTATTTAGAAAAAATCACTTTTCAAAATAAAGTTATTCTGAGGGCCAAAGAGGAGAATCATGGTCTCGTACCACATGAGTCAAGACCCACACAGTTTTATTTTACTGTCTGTTATTTTAAAGTCAAAGAGAGTCAAAGCATCTCTCATGATGTCATTAACAGGCATGTCTTTTTCAGGGGGAAAAAAAAAGAAAGAAAAGAGAGAGAGAGAAAAGGAAGAAAAAGAGCCAGCATTTCTTTGGTCACCTCGCGACCCAACTACTTTAAAAGCTAGAAAATTTGCGTTTTCATATTCGATTCCCAATTAAGCCAAATTTTACCTGAATTGTCATATCTGCTTCTGAATATTTAGAATAAATCATTGCTTTTGGAGATACTATCGAAGATGAGTGGCAAAGAATTCTTAAGCGTGGACCCTGCAGAGATTAAATTTCCATGTGAGTTTTTTTTATATAAAAAAACTATTATAAGTTTTTTTTAATCTATTTTAAGTGTATGCTTATAATTTTCATGTGGGTTTGTGTAATTTTGTTGATATACTGAAATTTATTATTCGTTTTGTTTCTTGTATTTTTTTTTTTATTTTGGGTGTGAGCAGTCGAGCCTAGGAAGCAGTTATCATGTACTCTGCAATTGCTAAACAAAACCGATAATCATGTGGCTTTTAAGGTACATACGATGTTGTTTTATGGTTATCGCAGCATGTTTTGTCATGATACTTGTCGCTGTTACGTATGATTTATCACTTGATTAATCGGATAATTGGTTCGACCCAGCAGAATATTTTTCAGAGTTGTTAAACCGCCTCATCTAAAAGTTAGAGAGCATTTATTGTTTCGTCATGCCTCCTCACGTGCAGTTGTGGTTTGAACCTTCTACGTCGTAAGAAGGGGTATTAGTGATGAGACTTGATCATTTAATCAAAAAAAATTGAGCTGCCAGAGAGTGTACTGGATATACAATTAAGGATTTGGATATTTCTGCTTATTAAGTAGTACAGTTGAAAAGATGATTAGAAATAAAATTGTCTGTACAGGTAGTTTTGTTTTTGGTAGTACAAGTCTAAATCTAAAGAGTATGACAAATTGGTGGTAGAGTTCAGTGCACGCAACTTCCACTCTGTACACATTTGGAGAGGGTCAGACTGAAGTTTGGTGTAGTTATGCAGCCTTGTGTTTTGCAAGAGGCTGTCTCCACGCTTTGAACCTTTGATCTCTGTGTGGAGTTTGTTATGCTTCGAAATATTATATTTTCATAAAATTCCCATGTGGAGGATTTAGCTTAGTTGGTAAGTCAACGCAGCATTTCTTACAGAGAGTAATATCAAGGGTTCGATGCTCACTACCTCCTCTCCTGGTATACTATCGTCTGGATTTGGTTGTTACAACCCCCTTTGTCCTAGGAATAGTGCTTTGTAGTATTTCCATTTCCCGCAATCATCACTGGTAGTCATCTTTATCTTATATGTTAAATTTACTGTGTATTGCTTCAAGTAAAGGTAGTATCTTCTGAAAAAAGTCTATTAGTGGGAATTTCTTCCCCTGGTGTATTAAGTAAATTAAACACGTTTGATTAGTGGCATTTGAGTTCAAAGGTGTCTATAACTGTTATCGAACATATGAATTTTTTTATTGGCAAAAATGTCTGCATATGATGTTTAGGTGAAGACAACCAATCCCAAGAAGTACTCTGTCAAGCCTAACAATGGTATTGTCTTGCCTCATTCAATCTGCAATATTACAGGTGTCCTTCTCACGCATTCCTGCTTGTCTTTTAGATCTAGTATTTTTTTTTTCTACTGCCGTTCATTATTTCTGTTTCTATTTGTTTCAGTCACAATGCAAGCTCAAAAGGAGGCACCACCAGATATGCAATGCAAAGACAGGTTTCTTATACAAAGTGTGATTACACAACCTGGTGCTACCGCAAAGGATGTCAACCCGGAGATGGTGATGATTCTAAATTTTGAGAAGCCCCTTGTTTCAGTTTTATGGGCCTAACAGTCATTATCGCTGTAATTGTTGTGTCAGAGATATGACCACAGTTTGTAATTTATAGAAGTTCCTTTTTTTCCCCCTTTTTTTCCTTTGTAGTTTAACAAAGATGGAGGGAATCATGTTGAGGAGTGCAAACTGAGAGTTGTTTACTTCTCACCTCCTAGACCACCATCACCAGTCCCAGAAGAACCTGAAGAGCGGTTATCACCAAGGGCTTCTGTATCTGGAAATGCCAACTCGAATGATCATTTTGCTGTGAGTTTCCACAATAATAAAGAAATGGAGAACTTATTTACTTCTCATTGTAATAATTAACTTAATAGACGAATTAATGAGATGTCTCTTTGCTGGAGCTCACAGGATTCCAGAGGATATGTTGAGTCTCAAGACAACTCAACCATGGTATGTTCTGCTCTATATCCACTATTATTAATGTGTTACATATTGCTAATTTGATTTTCCTTCCAAAAGCTGTGGAATAAATGGTTTACTGTTGGAAAATTTCCCCCTCTCATGCAGCTGTAATGTCTTTAGCCTTTTCAATAGCTCATGTATATAATATATTGTTTATTGACCCGGCTTGTTTCGGGGAAAACTAAAAATAGATGTTAACATTCTTTCCAATCAATGTATGGAATTAATTGTTCTCAATAGTATGTTTTCATTTTGAAAATTCCAATTATTTTTATTGTAACATAGAAAATTAGTATTTTGTCTCTAAGTAGCCATATTTTCACAAGTGATTGCTCATATGTAGTTGCTGGTTCTTGACTTCTTGCCAGTGAGCAAGCAAATCATCTAAGAGTGAGATAGTTTGCTTTCAATAACTGTAGGAACTGCCTTATGAAATGAGCTGCTTATGGGATAATACAAATAGAAAGATACAGAAAAATCGAGTTATTAACAAGGAATAACTATAATTGGGACTAATTGCTGTGGTACCTTTTTAGGTCTCATTGCTACTAAAAAAAGGGGAAAGGGAGCATCAACAGGTTGGGGCTTAACCAAATGTTTTACTTTTTGTCACATTTCTTGTTGCAGCTAGTTGTGATTCTTGGTGCCATTGACAACATACTAATTTAAGTTCTAACAAACAAAGTCTTCAAACTGATTGCATGTATATTTCATTCAAATCTTATATAAGTACTTCGAAATGACGTCGTAGGATTGTTATATAATTGACACATTGACCTGTACATTTGATTAACAGGTAATAGATTCAAATGACTTCCTACTTGATTGTGTTACACTTCAGCTATACCTTTCTGGCTTTTCTCTTTGCTTCTGCATTCTATACTTATGTTTGTTTCTTGTACTTGGATTGAGCTCAGCAATGTGAGTCACATTAGAATAGTCTCCTAGGCTAGTCTGGTAGTTTCATGATATGGATGAGTCTGAATGTTTAAGAAAATATACGTGTTGACACATTGAGTAGTTGAAGTTCTTTTACATCCTATGACACTTACATTTTGTCTTAGAAATGACTGATTTTCAAGCTTCCACCCTTTTTATGTGTGTCCTCTTTCGCCACCTTCAATTGGAAGAAGAGGAAAGTGAAAGAAAGTAATTCAGGCTTTCCATATATTTCTCTATATTGGATTTTGATGAATTCCTTTTGGTGTTATAACAGGCCAGAGATACGATCTTGAAGTTAATGTCAGATAGAGATTCCATTATCCAAATAAATGATAAGCTTCGACGAGAACTGGTGAGGGATGCCTTGGTTATTAATTTCTTCCTTAAGTATAAGCCATCATTTTTAAGCTCCCTCCCTCTCTCTCGCGTAAATATTTGGTGTTTAGTGGTTTTAAATGAGTTTGATCATGCTAGCAATTGACCAACAGAAATATCTTTTGGAAATTTGTCATAAATTTCTGTCCTTTCTGAAAAAAATTGTCATAGCATAGGGGATCACCAGAATGTTGCATTGCTTATTATTTTTTGCTTCTAGTTCTTCAGCGCTAATCGGGTGCATGACGATATTTCTTGTGATTGAGAATACTTTGAGACTGTTTGGAACAAACAGAAAAACGTAAGACGTTGCTTGGCATGAGATGTTTCTTATAATTGTTTTTGAAAACTGTTATTAAAAATGTGTTTCTAAAAACAAAAAAATTGGAAAAACACGATTTTATTGTTTTCACGTGTTTTTAACTTTTTCTTCCTAAGAGGACAAATTTCACTATTTCTTTTTTCTTTTTGTCCTTTTCTTTTACCCCTAGCCCCACCCACCCCCACCTCATTCCCCATGCCCTAGACCTTCCCCACCCTCTTACTTCCAACAAACGCGCGCACACACACACACGCACATATATAAGTGCATATATATACATACATACATATATATATATATATATATATGTGTGTGTATATACTGTAAGGAAATAAATTCATGACAGGAATACTTCCAAACAGCCACAACAGGCCCTTTATTTCTTACTTCAGTCATATAATATGGCATTTGTTGGAAAAAGAACTGTATTTTCTTGAACTCGTGCGAATACTTATAACTTATGCAGTCCTAAAATGGACTTTTTAAGTCCATTGGGGCCCGGAGAAATTTTCTTAGTAAGTCTTCCTTCAAAATTATATAAAATTTTTAATTTAATTTCTCATTCTTTTTGTATTGTTTATTAACACATTAGTCGTGTCAGGTAGCTTAATCATAAGAAATGTCTCTCTCTCTCTCTTCTTTTTTTTTTTTTTTCCCTCTCTCTCTTCTCTCGTATATGAAATGTCTTTTATGCTATCGCAGAACCTCCTGAGGAATGGACGTGGAGAATCTGGTGGTGGAGTCCCTGTTATGTATGTTTTGATTATTTCTTTGATCTGCATTCTTTTAGGTATGTTTATCTTTTAAGGAACTCACGTTTGCTACCCTATTAAAGCTTCAGTGAGAAAAAGAAAGAGGAGAGGGGGAGTCTTGTACGTTTCTCTTCTGTAAATTGTGTGTATGAAATTGACCAGTTGATTTTGAAATGCTTTTGGTGTATAAAGAGCTTGAGTTTAATCAATCGACTCGTGTTGAGTCTAATTAAAGTATTTCATATTGTAAAAATAGTAATCTATATCTGTGTGGATATAAAAGTTCTACATAATAGAGTTAAAAAAAACATGTCATATCAGTTTTTATTGACAGAGTATAAGTTAATTTTCGCAAGTAGTGATGTGTTGTAAAGTTAAAAAGATTATTAATTTTAAAGGTATAAAACTATAAATTATGTTATAAACTCTATATTTTTATTTTTCTCTAACTAAACTCTTATTGTTTTAAAATGTTCAAATTAATTCATAATATTTTATGATATAGTCAAATTAGTCTCTAAATTAAACAATCACTTTAATTTTTATTATTTAAGAAATTTTATATCAGTGCTTTATATTTAATAAAATTATGTAAATTAGTACAAATATGAGTAAAATAATGAGGTTTTTTAAACTATTTAAATTAGTCGATAATATTTTAAGGACATAGTCAAATTAGTCTATAAGCATAGTCAAAATTTTTATTATTTCAATATATTTATATTAGTTCTTAATATTTCACAACTTATTCAAATTAGTCCCTTTATATAATATGATATTATAGAATACAAAATTTAAAGATATAGTACACTAACAAATAAGGAAATTATGTTATAAGTACCATTGTTTTTCTTAAATTAGACCCAATTGTTTTTAAAGATTCAAATAAGAATAATTGGACAAAAACTACTACCACAACTATTGTTACTGCTGCACTTTATCAAAATTTAAGCGACTTTAGGAGATGCCATGTCATCTTTTAATAATATTTTTTGGTTTATTTCTATTAAATATTCTTTAATCCTAATAAATTTCTATAATCACTACAAGTCCCCATTGTTTCCTTTTATGTTTGGTCTTTATTATTTCAAAATATCCAAATCAATCATGAATTTTTAAATAAATATTCAATTTAACTCCTGTCATTAAATATTTAACCAAATATGAATAAAATAACTTTATTAAATTGGTGAACTAAAGGTATCTTTAGTTGTAAATATTTACTAAATAAAATGGTTAAGGCATGTTATTGGATTATTCAAGTGAATATTAATAGTCATAACTGATTTTTGAACATAATGGTATTATATTCATAGGATATTTCAAAAAATAAAAAGCACTACAATTAATTTTTACAAATATTTAGAAATAATAAAAAAATACACAAAAAACTAAAAACACACAATAAATCACATCTATAAATATTTAAAAAACAAAAAAATATATAGAGAGTCTAAATAAGCTTGTGCAAAGCACAGGATATAACAGAACCACTAGAGAGTTTAGATTATTACACATTGATTACGTGGCCCTGTCCAAGTTGCTTCTTAAAAAAAAAAAAAGGAAACATAAGAAGAATGAGAGGAAAAAAAAAAATCTTTTACCAAAGACATTGGGGAGCGCCTGTTCACAAAAGAAATGGAAGAACATTAATAAAAATTTTTGGTCAGTTACAATTATATCTTCTTCTAGCAACACTAAGATGAATAGGGCTCTATTTGGCCTAGTTGTAAGATTTTAATTATCTGTAAAGTTTTTAGCTGTAGAATTTTAGACAAAAGTATTATTGAATAAAATTTGTTGGTTGTTTGGTTTTATATTTTAGTAGTAGAAATTTTTAGTTATCTTGAGGGCAATATTATATTTTTAAATATATGAAGTAATATTTTTGAAAAAAAATAAAAAAAGTAATTTTAATTTTTAGATTCACGTAAAATATTTTTTGAGTGCTTAAAAATTGGGCCAACTAGATTCTAAACCAAGCTCCAAGATTGCATCTAGTAATTTGAAACGTTCTACTGTCTCGTTTTCATGTGAAAGAGGTCCATTTTGCAAAAGCCACGAGGAGATGAACTCGACCACAAAAACCAGAAACATTTTGTCTTTATACACTGACCAAGAGATTTCTGGACCTGCCATTTGATGATTGATGACATCCCCTCAAATCTGCCCCATGCTTTGAGACCATGGCTTGGGATTGAGACAGCATAGGCCCAAAAATTAACGTGCATTGCCAGGTATTATCTATTACATGATTGGATTCATACATATACCATTTAATATATGGATAAAGGCACCCAGGAAAAAAAAAAAAAAAAGAACGAAACGAAACTTCGCATGTAGTTTCTCGAATGGGACATCTCACGTCTGAATTTTCACGAAAAGGAACAAAAAAGCGAGGATTCACTCTCCATTGCCTCCATTACACGTTAGGATTATCTTCTTACATGTAGTTTGGGAGACATTTGGTGAAAGTTGATTTGCTATCTCACTAATCAAAATCTTAAAGCTCAAAAGGGGTTTGACTGATATTTGTATGACAAAGTAGGAAAGTTCCTCCAATTGTGTCGATAAAGAACTCCTCTATATGGAATTTCGAGGTGAAACTCTAATAAAATAGTGTCTTTGTTTTGTTTTCTTAGTTTCATAATACACAATTCAGGGTAGATGAAAAGACACAAAAAAAGGTATATGAATAATAAAAATAGAAAATCTAGATTTGCCCCTACCCCCATTTATATACGCGGCATGTGTTCTTTCTTTCTTGTTGTTCACCATTATAGGAAAAAAATTTCAAACAACAATATTTATTCGGTAAAATTACAAGTTTGTTTGGCTCAACTTTTAAACACTTAAAAGCATTTTTTATGAGGTTAAAAGCTGAAGGTAATTTGTTTGGTCCATTTCTAAAATTACTTTTACTTAAAAGTTAAAGTTAAAAAAAAAAAAAAAAACCAAAAGCTCCAAATTGTAGCGTTTTGGAAAAAGGCTTTTGAAGCGCTATTTTTACATTATGTCAATTTTTTTTTTCTCATAGATTTCAATATTGTCTCCAAACAGCTAAAAGTTCAACTTCTGGTCCAAATAATAAATAACTTTTGTTTAACAACAATTTTAACTGAAATTCTATTGCTATAAAAGTTCTATAATTCAACAACTGAAATCTTATAATTAGATCAAACAAAACCTACATCATGCTAAGCCCATAATTTTGAATTTTGAGCGAGCCTGGAGTAGTAGGTTGAAAAATTACTTATTTTCTTGGGTCAACGATCAATATTAACTCGCAAATTACACATTTTCACTGTCGTAAGACATCATTTTTACTGAGAATAACAGTTGATGCATGACATAAGAAAGAAATTGGTGAAATAATTATTATGACTAGATCTCTAACCCATATTTTATTGCATAGTAAAAGGAGTAATTGCAAGATACGAATCAGTAAACAAGCAGAGAGAGCTCGCCGTGGATTTATTTAATACCAAGTAACGCCAATGTTAGGCCTCGCTCGCATCACGCATGCATGAAAATCTCATGACGCAGACAAGCGTTCTGAACATGGCCAAGAAAGTGAGGGACACGTGGCCATTCTGGGTCCCACGTCTCGTCAGAGATAGTCGACGCAGGGGGCCACGTCAGCCACTCTTCGGAGCATCAGATTCGCCACGTCGGAGTCATGGGTCAGAGAATATGCACCAACACGCAAAGAATTATGCTCTTTACATATGCGAATATACCTTCTTAAATCCTTTGATCCTATAATCGCAATTATTATTTTCTTAACCAAGCCGGCTGTTGTAATGACGATTTTAACCCCAACTATGGACAGTTGTAATCTTGGTGTTGTTTTAATGTTTTATTTTTTGTTGTTGTGAATTGTCGAGATTGTCCTTTTCCGTTTAATTTCCTTTGGTGGCCCTTCAAGTTTTGAAGTTGGCTTCTTGCGGATTGTTCACATTTTTCTGTCAAATCGGAAAGTTGCATTGCAAAGTTCTTTTTGTGGGGGTACATGAATAGACTTGTAGGAGTTACATTTATGGTTCATATAAAAAGATTCATATTCCTCAACCCGAAAGAGAAAAAATAAGAAAAGAAAGTTTTATATTCACAATGGAATCTATAAATATAAAATTTCAATTATAAGGACATATACATTTTTAATAAGATCTAATATTCAAAATTGAAATACAGAAATATTTAAAAGAATTTTATGAAGTCAATGGAAATGACAATCATTTTTTATATTAATTCTCATGGCTCAACGTGCTTAAATTTTAACCACAAAAAGGAAAAAGCATGCTAGGATCAGATTGTGAACTAGATTTATTGCTGCAAGAAGTATGTACCTCGTGCAAACTAGAAGATTTTGCTTTCTTATTATTATTTTTTAAAAAAGATCTTTTTGGATAATTTCATTAGTTATGATCAAGACAAGAAACCAGATAAATAGAATTCAAGTCATGAATTTTGGTCCACTTTTGTTGAAAATCGTGTCGCTTAATTCTCTATAGAATAGAAGCGAATGTGGTCCCACAGAAGTTAGCGCATGTTTAGCTCCATTATTTTTTAAGACGTCACACATTGGACAATTTGACCAAACTTGATTTACCTATTTATTATTTAAATAAAAAATTATAAATATATTGAAGCAAATAGTGACGTTAAGGGTTGAATTTGTTTATTAATATAATAATTATTAGGTCGTACTCGCACCTGTATTTTGTAGAAGATGCTCTTCAATAATTAAACGATTAGGAGCATAATTTATTATAGATCAAATAGTAAATTAGTGCTGAGATAGAATCTAGCATTATCTCTTCCTCTTATGGCGTGATTCATCATGCACCTATTTTTTCCAGCGTCGGAAATTGTTTAATACTTAAGAGGGTGTTTGGCTTTGCTTATTTTGGATTTCTACAAATACCTTAAAAAAATTACCCTTTTATATATTTTTTACTATTTAAATACTTGTAAGCACCAAATAAGCAAAGCCAAACACCCTCTAAATAGGACGGATTAATTATTATGATCTGCTAATGCTTTTCTATATATTTAATTTAACATGAATATATAACATTTTTACGTCAACACTCTCAGTCATGATTGTATTTATTCATCCAACGTTCTGTGTATCTGTTTTATTTTTTTTCCAGCGTAAAAATTGTCTAATTGGATGAATTTTCAACATTCAAACTTGCTGCATTTTAAGCCTAAATTCATGGCTGATAAGTGAAACTCGTGTTATATATAAAACAAATTAAATAATTATTTGGGTCCCTCAAACTTACGAGATAATATTATTGAACAAGCCACTTAATAGGCACCTACAATATAAAATTGTTAAACCATAATATATTTTAGCAGTCTACAATCAAAATTGAGGAGCCTCAAATGACTCTAGGCCAATATATAGGTATTATGGCCACGAGATGCTTACGCTCCTATGCATTTAACATGAAGATATCATATTTTTTTAACACCAATATTGTATGTCACGATCATACTTATTTGTCCAAATTGTGAAGCATTACCTTTTTTTTCCCCTTATCTCTCACAATCTCTTTTTTTTTTCTTCTTCTTCTTTTTTTATGTGTGCGTTCATGACTCAAAACTCTGTTATATTTACGTTTAGAAGTGTGACTACTTTCCTTGATGTTAGCGGATGATGTTAGGATTATTATTAAAATCAAATCAAGTCTCATTTTACATACTAAATTAAATAAATTGAAAGCTATAAAACATACCCACACCCATCATAAATCATAATATCCATTTTGTCATACGTAGTAATGCTCCTTTTTTTTCTTTTTTTTTTGGCGCTTTCCCTCCGGCAACCTCGGCCATTCTTTTTCTTTTCCTTGTTTTATCCGACAACCCACACCCATTCAATCGTGAACAAAATTTTAATCAAAAAGTGAATGGTGGGTTACATTCGAAGGTTGCCTTTCGTACTGGCCACACCAATTGGCCGATGCCAAAGCCTCTTATTAGCCAATTGTCACATGATCCGACGTGCACTGTGTGAATTTCGCGTTGCATTATTGGGCTAAGAAGCTTTGTCGAGCTAATTAATTTTCAAGCGCCAGGGAAATTTCGCATCTCCATGCCTCGAAACACGCACGAAACTGAAAAGAACAAAGTTGCCCCAGAACTTGCGTCCTTTGCGCAAATATTTGCCACCCGCCAGCACTCCGTTTGCTGAAGGAAAAAACCACTACAATTATACATGTCTCTTCCTGAATGATGTGATCGCTTTCATAATTCCCGTTAGACTACGTAAGTCATGTCTTTAGATTATTGTTTCCCACAGTTCTCTAGACGTGCTGTCAGCAAATCTGTGTAGCTTTCCTTTCGCTAGGGGATTAATAATAATATTTTATGTTGTCGCTTCACATTTTTCTTTTATATTAATTTAAAGCCAAACAAATTCGGAAAAAAAATAACTGTTAATATAATAAAATAAATTATTTAAACTTTAAGATGAATTAATAACTTCAACATAATATTAGAGTCTAAAATCAAACACTATTTTTTAATAAAATGATAATTCCTAAAATAACCTACATATTTGATTATCTTACAATATGTATAATTAAAGATATTATACCCCTTTTATCTCGCTTCAAAGCTAAAAATGATTTCCGACAAAAAAAAAAAAAACTAAAAATGATATCGGACTTGGTGATGTACAGACACGCATGTCCCTCGTATAATTAGGGGATGGGATTTCGTAAAATTGCAACCCAAATGCGAAAGCATGCATGACTTCTGTACATTAGATGTCGCGTTGAAATAGTTGAGCATTTTCTTAGATTTTAATATTTATTTGATGCTCAATTATTTTTCTTGGAGGGAGAGGAAGCAGGTAATAGATTAAACGGTTACTGTACGTAACTTATGGATTACGGCTGAGTACCAAATAGTAAGCATTCCTTCCACGAGACCACGCACGAACTCAGAGGCGTTGATAATCGTTGTATTCTCACACAGTTTGAATTTCAAGCTTCCACAAAGAAAAACTTTTTTATGAAAAAAAAAAAAAAAAAGCAACCCAGAGTGTCAGTCTAAAGAGGACGTGTTGAATTTTGTTAGTCAATTTTCCCTTTCTATCTCTTCCCATTATATGGATAAGCTAGCTCATTCTAATTTCACTATATGAAGACAAAAGGAATTAACAAGAAAAGATCTATGAAAACTTTTATCACAAAGAAAAGCATAAAAATTAACTCGAAAATTTCGAATTTAGAAAGTATTTAATTTTCCCATTTGTGGGACATCTAAAACGTCAAAATAATTTTGATGGATGAGTTCCCCCCCCCCCCCAAGGAGGCAAAGCTATTTAAAGATAGACAACCTTTGAACTAGCTATCTCTCTATAATCTTCTCTTAAGCTATTAGGTCGTACCTGTAACGCCCCATTCTACATCAATTTTGTATTAGATTTGTGTGTATTTTGTAAGTATTACCATCATTACCGGCTTAAGCATTTTTGGGCCAGTTGATTAGGTTCAAGTGTGGTAACAAGCTAATAGTTGGGCTTGGGTCATTACAGGTAGTATAAGAGCAGACTTTGGGCGAATTTCATATCGTCTGAGGTTCTGGGTTGTAGTTCTGTTCTTTTTATGTTTGGACCGAGATGAGGACGTTGCATTTTTAGGGGGGGGAGTCTGTAACGCCCCATCCCATATCGATTCTTTGTCAAAATTTTGTGCACTTTATAATGGTTTGGGTTCGCTACTACTATTATCATCGGTTTAAACATTTTTAGGCCAGTTGGTTAGGCTCAAGTATGATGGCAGGCTAGTAGTTAGGTCTAGGTCGTTACAAATAATACAAGAGTAGGCTATGGGCAGATTCCACGCTACCTTAGATCCTGGATTGTGGTTTTGTTCTGTTTGTGTTTGGGCCACAACGAAGACATCGCATGTGGGAGGAGTTTATAATGCCCCATCCTTGATCAGTTCTGTATGAGATTTGTAGGCACTTTATAATGATTTGGATTCACTATAACTGTCATTACTAGTTTAAGCATTTTGGACTAGTTAGTTATGCTCAAGTGTGGCCAGTGATTAGGCTTAAGTGTGGTGGCAAGCCAATAACACTTGAACTTAACCAATTGGTCTAAAGTGCTTAAGTCGGTGATGAATTTTGGGCTAGTTAGTTATGCTCAAGTGTGGTTAGTGATTAGGCTTAAGTGTGGTGGCAAGCCAATAGCACTTGAGCTTAACCAACTGGTCCAAAGTGCTTAAGTCGGTGATGACGGTAATAGTAAACTCAAGTCATCACAGAGTGCAAACAAATCTCATACAAGGAAGATGTAGGTTGGGGCGTTCAAGTGCCTGTATTTTTGTCGAAGATACTCTTCAATAATTAAACGATTTTGAGCATAATTTATTATAGTTCAATGAGTGAATGAAGGTTGAGCTAATCTAGCATTATCTCTTCCTCTTATGGCGTGATCATCATGCACTTGCCACTCAATTTTTTCCAGTGTCAAAATTATTTAATACTTAATAGGACGGACTAATTGTTATGAGCTGCTTACGTCTTCCAACATATTTAATTAACATGAATATATAACAGTTTTTACATCAATGTTGTCTGTTACGATCGTTTATCGTGAAATTGTTTTTTCAGAGCTAAAATTGTTTGACAAGATGGTTGGCTCGGGCTAGTAATGGAAACTTGTGTTATATGTGGAACAAATAATTACTCGGGCACCATCAAATTTATGGAACACTAATGCTACAAGTATAACAAATAACTACTTAAACTAACTTAAATTAATTGGGCAAAAGTAGTTAACTTGAGTTATTTGTTAATATTCATAACACCTGCAATTTATAAGCCACTCAAAACACACCTATATTAAAGGATTGTTAAACCATAATATATTTCAAGAGTCAACGATCAAAGCTTGGGAGTCCTAAATGCAGTATGCCAATATATAGTTATTATGACCATCTTACGCTCATATGTATTTAACATGAATATATCATATAATTTTTACGTCAATATTGTCTGTAACAAAGGTAGTTACTTGTCCAAATTATCAAACCTTCCCCGTGTGTGTGCATCAACATTCAAAACTGTATCTTATATTCACTTTTAAAAGTATGACTACTTTCTCTAATGTTGTCGGATGATGTTAAGGTTATTATCAAAATCAAATCAAATTTTATTTCACATACTCAATTAAATAAATCGCACGGAATAAAACTTTACCCTAAGTGACGAAAGAGACAAATTGTCACTCATCATAAACCATAATATCGACTTTGTCGTGCGTACTAATGCACTTTTTTTGTGGCCTATGCAAGAGAAGCAGATTTAAGCACACTCTTCCTTTGTCAAGCATTTCCATTCTTTTTCTTTTCCTTGTTTTATCCGACAACCGACACCATTCAATCGTTAACAAAATCTTAATCAGAGGTGAATTGTTACATTTGAAGGTTTCGTACCGGCCACACCAATTGGCCGATGCCAAAGCCTCTTAGCCAACTGTCACGAGACTCCCGATAACGTGATCTGGTTGGATTGACTTCTAAAAGTATATTTTTTCAAATTTCAAAGAAAAATATTTTTTTAATAAATTAAAATTTTTAGTTTCTGAAAAAAATTGAATTTAATTTTTTTAAAAACCAAATCAAATATAAATATTTTTTTGAAAAATTAATAATTTAGTTTTTGAAAAAAATTGAATTTAATTTTTAAAAAAAAACCAAATCAAATATTTATTACCAAAAAAAAAAAATACTGAACTCCTTAAAAAAATTGTACTTCTTTTAATGAAAAAAATCAATCTCAACAAGCGCGAGTGCACCGTGTGATTTCGCGTTACATTATTGGGCAAGCGTTAATCTAACTAATTAATTTTCAGGTAATTTTCGCATCTCCATGCCTTCAAACACTAAACTAGAAGTTACAGGGCTGGAAAATGAGTTGCCTAGAACTTGCCTCTTGGGTATATTGCCACCCGCTACTACTCCATTTACGGAAGGAAAAAATGACAATAATTTAAGTTGCTTCTTTTTTTTTTATTTTTTTGATCGCATATAAGTTGCTTCCTGAATGATGTGATCGCTTTGATTTCCTTTGGACCACGCAAAGTGATGTCTTTAGATTGTTTCCCACAGGGTTTTCTAGACGTGGCGAATATGAATAGCAAATGTATGCAGGTTGCCTTTCCCTTCCGGATGACCAATATTTTATGTTATTTTCTTAACTTTTTTATTAATTTATATTATATATATATATATATATATATTCATTTATCTTACGATATATATAAAAGATATTCTACATGTCTCTTTTATCTCGTTCCAAAACTAAAAACAACATCCAAACTTGATGATTTGTAGACATGTTCCGCGTATAATAATTAGGAAATGGAATTTCGTAAAAGTGCCACCCAGATGAGAAAGTATGCATGACCTTTTTATAGTTCAGCATTTTCTTAGATTTTATTTTAATATTTATAGAGGTTTTCCGCGTATAATTAGGAAAGATTTCGTAAAAATGCAACATAGATGAGAAAGCACGCATGATCTTTTTAAATAGTTTAGCATTTTCTTCGATTGTAAGCATTCCCTCCACGAGACCATGAACTCAGAGGGGTTTGATAATTGTTGTGTTCTCACATAGAGTTGAATTTCAAGCCATGATAATATAAAACTCTAACCTACCAAGTGTGGGAATTAGATTCGACCCGAATAAATTAATAGGTGAGGCAATTAAAGATAGCATAAGATATTGCATAAACTATATCTTAGTTACTGTTTGAGATGCAAAAATTTAAAAAATGCCTTACTTTTCTATTGACAATCTCAGTTTGACAAATTTCATTACATGACCTGTTTGGGTTGGCATATAAAAAAAATTTTCCCCTTTTTCTTTTTTCCTCGTATAACTTTTGAAAGAAAAAAGTTTGTTAATGACTTCAAAATTTTTTACTTTTGAACTTAAAAAGAAAAGGTATTTGGAGCTTTTTCTAAAAAGCCAATTAAATAAAAAAGAAGTACTTATTTCCAGAAAGAAAAACTTTTTTCTGAAAAATAAAATCCACAGTGTTAGTTTAAAGTGGATATGTTGAATTTTATTAGTCAATATCGTGAGATGGATGAGTTGGCTCATTCTCATTTCCCTATTGTGAAGACAAAAAAAAAATTCTCTTTTTTCCAATTAACCATTCTCCATATTCAATTCCTCCAAAGTCTAAAAGTTCGAAAAAAATATTAAAATCTCCATTAGTGAATACCCCTAATTATGTCACGAAGAAAAGCATAAAAGTTAAGTCGTGAATTTCGGATGAAGTAATTAATTTTCCTATTTGTGGAACATGGTGAAACGTCAAAATCATATTTCAGAATTTGGATGGTGGAGTTTTTCCCCATACATGAAAGCAACCAGAATATTAATAACTTGCTCTTTTATTCGAGACCATAGATCCAACTCCTAGAATTTCTCAGCTAAACCCTTTGAAATGTTGAGGGGGTATTGATGTCAACTCACACTTTCACGAGCCATCAAAGTCGAACTCCACCACTTGCTAATGAAAAGGTAACGAGGGACATAATGGGTAATTTAACCATTTGGAACAGTTTATTACCACCAGCTTTAAATGAGAGTTGCGAGCCTCCTCAATTTGCCACACTCCAGCAAGTCTTGCGCGTTAGTCTTTTTCAGTCTTTCATAGCTTCCTAAGAAAAGACAACACACACACACACACACACACGAGGACATTAGCCATATAATAGCGAAGCAAGAAATCTACTGTCTCAGCCAAGCAAAGGTAAGCTTTTTGGGCTCACTGATGCATGCATGTAATATTCATTTCAAAGCTGTATCAGAGTTTTGCTTTTGCTTAATTAATTCTTTCGAGCTTTTGATTATGCATTTATGCTATTGAATGAGGAAAGATTGCTTATAAGCTGTTTTGGTTGATGGGAACACGTTCAGAAGTCAATTTCCGTGCTTGAGAATCCTGGGTTGGTGCCTGATTGATGAGAATCTTTATTTTTATTTTTTTTTCCTTTTCTCATCACAGACCTGTTTCAAGAACTTGTTTCTGAAGCATGCTTTTCTCTTTAGATTGCTTTGATGTGCTGCTTCTGGCGGTTTTTTGTATTAATTACTTTGAACTATTCTGCGAGATGGCATTAAATTCTGTGCGGCTTGAATTACGCACGTGTTCCGTATTCTTTTCCTCTATAGATACAGAGAGAGAAAATCTGAAGCAAATATGACTATCTGATGCTAATTGTTTAATTGATTCGTATGTTCAAGCAAGAATTTGAAATTATTGAAAAATTGCACCGTTCTTTTGTACATAAAGTATCTAAAGTAGAAGAACCAATTTGATGATCATTTTTCGGATTTGGATTTAGAATTTTATGCCGTTGACATGTTCTGCGGTTGTAATTGTAATTTGATCATTTGATCTCACTCTTTTGTGCTTTCCTCTGTTTCAGGTCTTTTCTTAATTGGGTATACAAAAGAGGAAATTCAGAAGTTTCTTTCTGCTTAAGCTGTTTCAGATACTGAAACATGGGGTCCATCTCAGAGGAAGCCTTTGAGACATACGAAAGCAAGCCTCCAGGGATTAAAGCTGTGGAAAAGTTGAAAAGATCTAATCTTTCTTACAGGACATATCAGGCCATTGTCCTGATTGTAACATTTTTCGCATACGCAGCATACCATGCTACTCGAAAAACTTCTAGCATTGTGAAAGGTGCACTTGATCCTCAATCACCGAACATTGAATCCACATCATTCAGATGGCAAAGCAATTATGTATTCAGAGCATTTGGAAGTTCGAAGGTTCCAGCGGTCGGCCAAGAGGGTTGGGCACCCTTTGATGGACCCGATGGCACCGTGTTGCTTGGTGAACTGGATGTTGCTTTCCTCTTTGTCTATGCTGCGGGAATGTATTTCTCCGGCCACGTGGGAGACCGGATGGATCTCAGGATATTCTTGACATTGGGAATGCTGGGAACTGGTTTGTTCACCGCCCTTTTTGGAATCGGTTACTGGGCTGGTGTTCATGTCTTCTACTACTACTTGATAATTCAGATGATAGCTGGTCTGTTCCAATCAACTGGCTGGCCTTCAGTGGTTGCAGTTGTGGGAAATTGGTTCGGGAAGAAGAAAAGAGGACTTATAATGGGGATTTGGAACGCTCATACCTCTGTTGGGAACATTACAGGTTCCGTGGTTGCTTCGCTTCTATTGAAGTATGGATGGGGTTGGTCCATGGTTGTCCCTGGATTGATGATTATTTGCGCAGGTTGGGTGGTGTTCTTGATTTTGCCCGTTGGTCCTGATAGTGTTGGAGCTTCTGAGGATGAAGATGAATTGCTTTCGCCCCAAAAAGAAGGGGAGGAAGTAACAGAGCCTCTGTTAGGATCAAAGACAAATAGGAAGGAAATAGCATCACCATGTTTGTCAAGTCCGGAGTCAAGTATGTTGGATCAATCAGCTGTCGGTTTTATAGAAGCTTGGAAGATACCTGGCGTTGCGCCTTTCGCTCTTTGCCTATTCTTTGCCAAGTTGGTGGCCTACACATTTCTCTACTGGCTTCCTTTCTACATTAGCCACACAGGTATATTAAACTCCCCAATTCAATCAACTCTTGCAACCCTTTTGGTATTAGCGTTTCTCCTAATAATTCAATGATTCTTGATTGTTGCAGCTATAAATGGAAGGTACTTATCAAATGAGGAATCTGGAAACTTATCGACATTGTTTGATGTCGGAGGAGTCGCTGGAGGAATTCTAGCCGGCTACATCTCAGATAGGTTAAACGCCAGAGCTATAACAGCTGCAAGCTTCATGTATTGTGCTATCCCAGCTCTCTTCTTTTACAGAAGCTATGGACATGTCTCAATGACTGTAAACATCATCCTGATGTTAGTAACCGGTGTGTTCGTGAATGCGCCTTATGCTCTGATTACAACAGCCGTGTCTGCTGACTTGGGTACACACAGTTCATTGAAAGGCAATGCAAGAGCACTAGCAACTGTTACTGCAATTATAGACGGAACAGGTTCAATCGGGGCCGCAATTGGACCATTGCTAACAGGCTACATTTCAGCCATAAGCTGGAATGCAGTTTTCACAATGCTGATGGGTGCAGCTCTGGTAGCTGGTTTGCTTCTCACTAGGCTCGTGGTGGCCGAGGTGGCTGCGAAGATTCAAGGCCTGCCTAGGCCACAAGGATCTTCTCCGCCCGTTCCTTCAGTTGAAGAAGTGTGATTTCTTTCAAAAAATTGAATCGGAAAAGAGAACGAAACTTACTATATTATCTGTATGCCAATGATAATTGTCGAAAAAATCATTTGGTTCTCGTCTCGGATCAAATAGATGAAGAGGCGAAGCATCTTGAGATTGAAAAAGCCCATGTATGGAGAGGGTGTTTTGTTTCGTTCTCCATACACTCTTCCCCACCGGTTTGAGTTGTGTTTGTAAATCACTTGTACATAAATTTTGCAATACCAAATTGGATTCAGAATGATGGGGAGTTATAGAAAGGTTGCACAATTGATGTTTTGGCTACAAGAACTCATTTTCTTTTCAGTGGTTTTTTCCAATTGTTCAAACTTCATAGAATCAGAC
Source organism: Cordia subcordata (assembly GCA_028554755.1). NCBI lineage: Eukaryota > Viridiplantae > Streptophyta > Magnoliopsida > Boraginales > Cordiaceae > Cordia > Cordia subcordata. The sequence goes on along the minus strand of JAPTOF010000006.1, from coordinate 2,074,205 downwards.
TCCTCCATGCCAAATTGAAAGAGATGATGCAAAATTGTTAGGCAACACATTTCTACAACGGCTGGCATTTTTCAATGGAGACATCGACGGAATGTTTAGAACGGCTGGCCATTTGAGAAAGCCTTCTCATGTATGTAGAAGTAGCACATACACCTTTTGAGGCCGTAAATGCTGATAATTTATGTAATTTTATTTTTTCATTTACTTCTTTTCTTTTCTTTTTTCTGCTTTACAAATTTAGCAGTAGTTTTTCTTCTTCTTCTTCTTCTTCTTATTTTTATGAGGCTAAGCCAAGTAACACAAATACTAAATGTGGAAAGGAAACTCCACTCATATCATCCCCGAGCAAGGTCTTAAGCTATCGGGGCAGTTTCTTCTTTTCTTCTGCTTTAGCTAGTAGCTATGTCAAAGATAAATTCAGACCAAAATTCGTAATCAATTTGTTTACAATCTTTTTAAATGTGCCACACTTGAAAAATAGAAGTGTTTGTAGAATCTACCTCCACTCTTAAACTAGCAGTTATCTTAATATATTTTCACTGTAGATTCTAAAACTTATTATATTTCATTTTTAAGTAATATTAGAAGGTCACTTAGTAAAATAATTTTTGATAAATAAGCAATAAGGATAATTGACAAATATTTATCAACTAAATTATAAACGAAAAAAGATAGCAACTTGCTTTAGATTTTAAAAATTACATCTCTAAACTGATAAATCCTACATATAAATTTAATATGCATTTGCCAATATCTTATACTATTAAAGTTTTTAACATGTATGCAAAAATAAGAATTTATTGTAAAATCTTTCAAGATGTATGTGAAAAATAAGAATCTCTTATAACTATTTTTTCAATTTGTCAATACAATATGTGTAGTTCTTATATAGCCTTTTTTCACTATTTTAATAATCATATTCATGAATGGTAAATGAACATGGCTACAATTAAATTAGAGATACGTATATGTAGTATGTTATATTAATTCACTTAGTTAAATGCATTATGCTCTTCAATCAGAATCAGTATAACATATATTGTATACGATAACAGTTTAAAATATTGTATCACGTTACAAATATTTTTAGTGCACTGCATCACAATAAAAGCATTTATATTGTTTAATAAGATTATAGAATCTTCAATATGGAATGTTAATCTCTCATTTATTTGGATAATTGATATATTAAGGCCTGAAACCATTTCTCCGACTTCAATATAGAAATAGATTATATACAAGACGTTAGATGACACACCACGTGTTAATATCTCAGATTGTGAAACACGGTCCCCTCAATAGTTTAATGGTTTTAAAGACGTTGATGGTATCACCAATTTACATAAGCAAGTTGGTTGGTCCATAGTGGCCGAAAGTCATAGCTTTTCTCTGTAAATCAGCACACAGCACTCAAAATACTTTTTAACTAAAACCACGGTATTACACCAGACAGAAAAGCACCCGCATTACCGCTTGAAAATCGCCGACGTCAAGCGAGTAAAGAGCTGCTTCCTATAAACAAATGTAGGCGAGTAAAGAGCTGCTTCCTATAAACAAATGTAGGCCACGCTTACTATGGTATACCGGGCCAGAAGCCTGCCTCGCTTGGCACCCATTCATTGCGACAAGACTCCTCAACCACACAAGATTTACAAGAATGAAAGGCAAAGCACAATAGAAGTTCGTTACCTGCAAAGACATTTAACTTTAGTTTTAAGTACCAAATGTGTCTTGTGTAACTAGAACCTCACAGTAAAAACCCAGAAACAGGTGAAATAGTAACTCCAATTGCTGAACCAGATTGCAACTACCACTAACTTTATAACCTCATTTATGTACTTAAATAGATTTAATGATATCACTTGTTCTTATTAAAAGTGGTTAAAATACGTCCTTGTTCATTCTCTCTCTCTCTCTCTCAGCGGTAAATGTAGATAAATACCTGGTTCCGCACAAAGCATCGATGAGTTGATCGCTAAGACTCCATTCTTGAGAACTGACCACTTAATTTAAGTGGGTTGTCATCAAAGCCACTGCCGTTATAATATTCAAGTAGTTGAAGAAATATGTTTGAGTCCGTGACGGGGACCACAATGGTGATGCAGGTTCCTGAAAGGAATCGCTCTCAAGAACTCGGAGTGACGTCCAAGGTTGCTGCAGTGACATGTAATGAAACCACTAAAATCATGAAAGTGATGCAGAAGCTAACTAAAGGGGCTTTGGACCCCCCTCGCAAAGTTATAATGATGCGAGTGTTATTATTTAATCTCCACACTCATTAATTAATCCAGAAAATTCTATCATCTTAACATAACTATATTTTCACTTCGTCATTATTGCTCTTCTTCGTAACGTTATTCAAATCCTATAATTGTGCACATTGTTTGAAGACTGCAGAACACTTCGCGTTCTGCTCATGTATTTTTTAGCCGGATCTGCTGGAGAGGAAAGCTTCAAGCACCAGATCCATTGAACTAGACCAAACAGAGATAAACAGCTGCAGTTATTTGAGGTCTGCACACAGAACAATCAAGAATTCCATCTAAGTCAACAAAAAATGTTTTAGTCTTGATTATGCTTAGAAGTCTCACTCAAATGTCAACCTCAGCTCAACCAACATCCTACCACAGCGCGTCACTATTATGAAGCTTCCCATGGCAAAACTGTCTGCCCAAAGCAAGAGCAGCCGACTAGCCAGTTTAGCGGGCTATTTTTTAATACGTACGAATGACTAGAAATAAGTAAACATCCAAATGATACAGATTATAGCGTCTGATATATATATGTATGTATTCACACGTGAGGATTTTGGGAAAAGCAAGATCAAAGCAATCCTTTACAGGCCATAGCCTAGACCACTGAATTTACAAGGGAAGATGAGTGGTCACGGACCCTCCAACCCCACTGTTGACAGCACCAACACCACCAGAATCCTGCATTATTTTGGAAACACTTCCATCCATCTCAAGCTCTTACCAACAGAAGTGGAAGAAAAATCAGAAAGAAAAGCAACATAAAACAAAGACAAAAAGAAAATAAAAACTTTAGATAGCAGAAGAGAACACAAAAAAGGAAGGAGGAAAACACAAAAAAGGAAGGAGGAAAACACAAAGGTGGAGGACAAAAACTGGTGTGACACTTAAGTTTGCTAATACAAATGTATGTATTAAGAAATAAAAGTCAAATGCTCTCAACAGTGAAAAGGTGATAATGGTCAGAGATGAGTCTAGATATGCTTTCTATCTGGACTATGAAGAATTATCTTCTATATTTTCTTTTGGGAAGGATAGAAGCATATAGACACTCGAGGCTGTGTCATGGGAAGCTCAAAGATGTTCATGATGCACACCATATTTATAAAGAGTTATGTAGTAAAAGGTATCTAATCGACCATACTACCAACTTGTGCAAGACATGAATATGTTTTGAAGCCGCTATACTAGATTCCACTTTCCCACCATGTGGCTCCCTCTGATTCAACAATATCATTGTACGTGTATTGAATGGCTAAATAAACAAATGATATGGGTTTTTAGACTTCTAAATGAGACCAAATTACTAGTTCAGTATCAAAGCACAAGATTAATCATTTTTGTCATGCAGACACACATTGCTTCTACATAATGACACATGAAATCCCTCCAGTTTCAAACAAGTAAACAGCTTCACTCATCCTTCTTTGAACTTGTGGATGACATCATATATGTTGGGAGGTTAAGGCTGGAATGAGAAATCAAAAGCACATGGACCAAGTATTACGATAGACATCTAGAAGTAGATATCTAAGTAATTACGTTGATATCACATTTCCTAGTGTGCAGTTGTTATTGCAGATCAAGCCTGTGTTTACTTTAATGCTGTGTTCCTCATTACTTTCGTTCTTCATCCTTTCTTTTTTTTTTCTTCCTTTTTTTTTTTTTTTTGGGGTGGTTAGGTGGATAGTTCATGGTTTGACGCATTGCTAAAGTTCTAAAGGAACTTTTCAACTGAGTAATGTACAGAGGGGGGAAAAATGATATTGGACAATTTTATGTCTGTGTTTAAGACAAAGGAGAAAATACAGAAGCTTCTAAGTAATAGCAGCATCTAACTATGTTAACAGGTTGGCAAAGTGCATGATTTCTGAAAATACTAGTAGATTAGTAGCTTATTTTAAGACTAGATTGGGTCTTTTCCAGACCACAAGGGAAGTTCAAGCATTTTACTCTATGGATGTATACATTCTCAATTAGGAGGTTCTTACTGAACAATAAGAGCTACTCTGGCTGACTGACATGTAAACAACTAAATGTAACATTGAATTTTCAAGTCAAATTGCATAATCCTAAAATTTTTATTGCAACTTCGGAAGAAATTAAAGTGCCCCGCCCCGGGGGGGGGGGGTTCCGAGCCTAAATAGAGGTTCAGAAATATACCAGAAAAATATCAATATCAAGTTCATCAAATTACTAAACAGTTAGTAAAACAGCGACAAGTTTATTCTAGGATTTACTATAATACATACATCGGCCACACTATCCTTTTTCTGATTACAAGAGGATAGCAGGTTGATACATCCAACGATGTGTCCAGAACAAATTTCCCAACATTTTTTCCTAGACGATGCAGATAAAGAAAAACTATTCTGGTCTCTGGATGAACAATTCTTAGAGAAAACTATTCTGGTCTCTAGATGAACAATTCTTCTTGCTAAGCTGACTATGAATGAATGCACAATAAAGATATATATTCAAGTAGAACAAACTACTATACCAGCAATATGTAATCAAGAAGAACAAAATATTATTCCAGCAACCAACATACTTACTACACTGGCAAATATATGTTTCTTTTCAATGGAGAGTAACTATGGTGCCAAAATACTATGAAAACTTCATTGAACACAATTAGCATTGGAAACAGCATAGGCTAAATAGTGAAATTTAAAGAAGTTAGTGATAACTCCATGAAACGCTTCTTGTCAATATTAGATAGTTGCCATATAATTGCTAAGGCTATATGCAGAAATATACAGTTGAAGCACTATGTATAGACTGTAACATGTATAAGAGTAGAGGGCTTGCATTGAGAAACCTATAATTTCACCTAAAACAAAAGCTACATAGAAAGTGTGAATTTCTTCTTCTCCAGATAAAATCTAGCTTCATTGAAACAATAAAAACATAGGAGAGAGGGTGAAATAGAAGGACAAGGTGCCTGCATGTTAGAGAACTCTATATCACATTAGAGATATGGGGCTCTTTTGCAATTTCTGTCCCTCAAGAAAATTTGCTCATCTTATCCCCATTGCAATGATAACAACGATAGATTTCCTTTAAAAATTTGACTGCTTATGATTTGCCATTTTTTATTTTTTAGTTATGCACAAGACAAAAAAGCAAGTACTACTGAAAGTCTGTTTTAAAACGGGATAATCTAGAACAATATACAAGAAGATGTACCAAAATAGATCATCTCATTTTGAAACATCTTCTCCCATTTGGTCTCTTTAACATGTATTCAAAGAAAAAGAAGTCTTTGGCTAATCTAAACATGGGACACGCTACATAGTCAATCATATTGCAGAAGAACTCATCAAACACTTAAACAAGAAAGCAGAAATGTAAAAGAATAGTCCATAAATAAATCAAGAGCCCAGGCAACTCTCACTCCCAAGGTGTAGAGAAGCACTTTGGCCAGCCTCCCCACATGAGTAAACTGAAATGGACACAAATGCTATTCCTTTACAAACCCTTAAGTTTTCGGAAAGCCTCTTTGCATTCCGATACCAACACTTGTTCTTTTCAGAGTAAAATCTCTAACTACAATTACATACAACTGAAAAGCATAACTATGTCTCTCAAAGAAACAAGAAAGCTCCATGGAACGAAAATAATGCTATGCCTCAAAGGAAAATAGACATCACCATGCCACACGATATGGCCCATACCCCCAGAATCTCAGCTCAAATGTTGAAAACAGAGTCATATGCTGGAGAAATAACAGAATTGTTTCTCAAAACCACTCATTCAAAATTATTGCTAACTTAAAACAGCAAGCGCACTTGTATACTAAATCATTTTTATGTATAGTCTACTATTTCCATTACACGTCAACCAATCTCTCAAAGAAACAAGAAAGCTCCATGGAACGAAAATAATGCTATGCCTCAAAGGAAAATAGACATCACCATGCCACACGATATGGCCCATACCCCCAGAATCTCAGCTCAAATGTTGAAAACAGAGTCATATGCTGGAGAAATAACAGAATTGTTTCTCAAAACCACTCATTCAAAATTATTGCTAACTTAAAACAGCAAGCGCACTTGTATACTAAATCATTTTTATGTATAGTCTACTATTTCCATTACACGTCAACCAATCTCTCAAAGAAACAAGAAAGCTCCATGGAACGAAAATAATGCTATGCCTCAAAGGAAAATAGACATCACCATGCCACTCGATATGGCCCATACCCCCAAAATCTCAGCTCAAATGTTGAAAACAGAGTCATATGCTGGAGAAATAACAGAATTGTTTCTCAAAACCACTCACTCAAAATTATTGCTAGCTTAAAACGGGCAAGCACATTTGTATACTAAATCATTTTTATGTATAGTCTACTATTTCCATTACACGTCAAAACCAATAAACTGACGACAACAATCAATCAATCAATTGGACAAAAATATCCTTGAATTTCTCGACATCAACACGAATCATAAAGGACTCATGCATGCCTCCAGTAGTCAACAATAGCCAACCAAATTGAACAACGTAGAGAGAAAAACAAATTTATGAATATACTATTCACTACAGTAATTACACACCAGGGATGCAAGTCAACCGAATTTAGAAACTCCATCGTATTAATCCTTGTACACAAAAGAGCTTACTACAAAAAATCTACTTCTACAACTAATTATAGTACATAAAATGCTCAAAATTTTCATTCGCGTAAGAAATTCGTAAGCAAAACGGTTAAGGAATTTTTATTACACTTGATATCATCGAACTTGTTCGATTTTATCGTGAATCTTAATTGAGATTTAATAAATAAAAAAAAAGGAAAGAAAGAAAGAAGAGGCGTACAAAATTTCCGATTGATTAAACGTCGTCGTTGGGCTTGTGGTTTGGCTTGCGGTACTTTTCTTCGACCTCTTTGGCCCTGAAAAGTGCGGATCGGATGAGCTTCTGAATGTTGGGGACGTTGTAGTTCTGAGCTATGTATATTCCGGTAGCTGTGCCTGCTATAAATGAGAAGCTGCTTCTTATAATCCCCATTTCCTTTTTTTTTTTTTTTCCTTTTCTTGTTTGCTTTTTTTTTTTTTGGGTCTTCCGGCGAATTTGCTTGGTGAAGATATGGCGAATAAAGAAATTTTGGGGCTTTTTTTTTGCGTAATTTTGCGAATGTTGAGGTTCTATATTCTGGAAGGATCTGGAACACGACGAACACCGGTTTTGCTTTGCCTAGCCGAAGGCTCCAAGTTTAAAGGGCTTGTTCGGATTTAGCTTTTGCAAAAAGCTCTTTTTTTAACTTTTGAAAGTATGTATCTTTTGTAAAAGATAAAATTTCAAAAATTTTTCCCGAGTTTTCTTTTAACATTATGGGCCTGTTTGATTTGGGTTTTTTTTTTTTAAATATATTATTTTTGAAATAACTATTTGATTTGATTTTTAAAAAATTTTGAACTTTGACAAAAACTTAAATATAACTTTATTTAAAAGTTAATTTTTTAAACAGTTAAAAAAATTATTTTTTAAAAATTATCAAAAAAATACTTTTAAAAAAAATCAATCTAAATAGATTCTACATCAATACTAAATGCAAAAGAATGTGTTGTCTCGATAAGGGAAAGAAGAAATGTGTTTCTCATTAAAACAAAAAATCAATCTAAATAAATCCTTTATGAATTTGCATTGATATTTTTATAACGGTATTTGGTAATCGGTAGTAACGAACAAAGCTTTCGTTTTCTGGCTCTTCGATTTTATTTCTTTGTCAATTTGTATATTATAAAACTTTAATTAGCGAAGTACACCATTCTCATATTTCACATTATTTACGGGTAGCTTTGTCGTCTTTTAATTTTTTTAAAGTTTATACATGCTAGATGTAGAGTAGTTAAGAGGGTGTTTGGTTTGGTTTTTTTTTTTTTTTTAGTTAAATTTGTTTAAAGTCTAATTTAAATTAATGAAATGATTTGTTTTAATTAAAAAGGTATTTTTTTAAGTAGTTTTAAGTAACCCCAATTCCAATTTTTGTTTTTTTTATGACTTTAGACACTTAAAAAAAATAATTTTGGATAAATCATTTACTATTTTATCCTTAATTTTTTATTTTTATTATTAAAATATCTTTACTATTTTATGATGCACTTTCCTTTTAAATTATATCTTTATATCCTTAATAGTTATTTCAACAATATAAGTTACTTTCAACTCACTTTAATCAAATATGTAATTACTTATTTTTATACATATAATTTTTATTTAAGTGCGTAATTATTTAAAGTTAAAAAAAAATTAATTAACTTTGTAATAAGTTAGTCGAAACACCTTCTAGGTAGAACCAAGAATTATTTAAGTAACCCCAGGGGCATAGGTGAGTTGGTAAGTGGCCAGGTGATTAGGGTGAAGACACCCTGACAACGCGGGATCGAGTCCGTGTGGCGGCAGTACTCCGCTGAAATATTGCGGGGGCTGTTGCTGGATTTCCACGCCCGTTGGTCCTCTCCCTGGTCGGGCTGCCACTCACGCACATCCCTCGATTTACCTCCCGCCTGGTTAAGGGGCCTCTCGATTTACCTCCCGCCTGGTTAAGGGGCCTCTGGCCAGGTGGGAAAGGGGTTCTCCTTTGGTTAATCCTTTTAAGAAGAATTCGGCTACCAAGAACCAAAAATCCAGCCACCAATCCAATAAGAATCTAGTTAGGGATGTTATGATGAAACACCTTAGTAGAGTTCTACAAGGGTTCATTGGTCGAGATTCAAACGAGATGATATATTCTAGAGATATCTTTTTTTATTTTGTCAGAAAAATGTAAGTTTTCATTATATGATATACGTGTAATATAAATCATCCATAGTTGTAGATTGATTTTAACGTTATACAATTCAAATAATCTATTTTAGTAAAATAACACGTTAAATATATGTTGCTCATAGTTATCCAAGGCCTTTTACTTACCAACAACTCGAGTGTTGTTAATTTGCTAGTCAAGAAAAACAAGGTAATTTAGCTTTTTTCATAAACCAAGAAGTTCCATTTTGCCAATTACATATTCTTGTTTGAAAATGTAGAACAAATGACAAGTATGATATCTTATTTATGTTCCTTCTGATATTTAAGTACAAGTATGACAAGTGTGTTTGGAATAAATGAATTCCACAAATTTTATGGAATTTATTTATAAATCCAATTTTTTTTTTCTTATTTTTGGTATCATTTGTTGAAATTTTGAAATTCATTTAGAAATCCAAGCTTTGTAAATTTTTAATTTGCTTTAGTTATGCTTAGATCCCACTCTAAAAGGTGGAATTTACAATTCTACAAAAATCAAGTCCACAAAAAATTTTGAAAATTCAAAAGCGTCCTCATTAATTATAACATAATACACTATTACCGTTTTCATGCACTTCTCTTTTCAGTGCATTAATATAGTTATAATTGAAGAAAAAAAAAAACAAAAGTGGCCTAAATTGAGGTACTCTTGATTGAATGAAGTACAATTTCTAGATTGTTTTTATTATTGCGTTTTTTGGACTAACAATATCGAGTAGTGTAACTAATATCGAATTGTAATAAAATAACTAAAAGATGTTTAAACAAAGTATGCATACTAATTCCAAGTCTATATGTGTTTCAAATATAATTTGAATTTATAGATGATAAAATTACTTTAAAATTATTTTATACCCTCAAATAACGGAGTTCATTTCAAAATAAATGAAATGAATTATATTTCTCAAGTGTTACCAAACACTAATGCTTCATGTATTGTCATATAGATTATCCAAAATAACCAGATTATGTATTTTCTTAAAGAAAGTGAAGGGGTATCACATGTTTGTATTGGTTTTTTGAACGAGAAACATAAATAGATTGAGCCGAAAAACTTTTCCATATTTTGTAATTAAAGGAATCTTCCAAATGTGGGTTCTATAAAGGAGAAAAAAAAGAACTCATGAGAGGCAAGTCTTGACTAGCTATACTTAAATTAATTTTTCATTTAAATTGACCATTTAATTTCTTTCATTCTCCCATTCAATATCATAGCTTCTGGCATTTTTAAGATCCAAACAAGAATTACTTCAATTATTTTTTCACAGTTTTCTTTTATTCTTTTTTTGTTTTCTCCTTTTTCGCTTGTGAATCAAAGCACGGTGTTAAAGACACCGAGGGAACAAAAAGAATCGCCGAAAAGTCTGACTAGATTAGATGTAGGATTTTCGTGTTGAATGATAAGGGCATTTCACCAACAGTAACCATTCATTTTCAACCAATGACATACTCGTATTAACAAGGGAATAACATTGCATCCTACCCACCAACCTCATTAATTCCCAAACATAAAGAAAAAAAAAAAAAGAGGGTAAAATCAAATTAAATCATAAATAAAATTAAACAAGTAATTAGTCAATTAAATTATTAGATAAAAGGGTAAATTACACAAATAGTCTCATATGTTTTCCACATTTGACACTAAAATCTCTTATATAGTCTCATATCTTTTATACCTGTGTTGCCCTTAGTCTTGAGACTTGTTTCTGTAAAAAAACTTAACGATTTTAGTTTAGACCAAAACGGAATCATGCACGGTGCATGTGATTGAACCATTAATTTTTTGATGGAAATGAGCATTGAGATTAACAGTATAACGAGAATGGTTTAAAATGATCATTTTGAAAAATAAAGAATTCAAGTGTCAAATTCAAAAAATATAAAAAACTATTTGTGTAATTTGTCCAAGATAAAATTAAACAAATAATTTCTCAAGACAATCAAACTAAAATAATGAAAAGAAACAAAACGAAATAAACAAAACTGCCACACTGATTCTAACAAGATCACAAAGATAAGAAAAGGTACTTAGCAAAAAGGAAAAGAAAAGGACAAAATAATAGTAAACGTTGTACTACGAAGAGACTATCCAATTAATTGATCATCTAAGAATTATATCTATCTTGTTATCATAGAATATTTGGAGAGAGTTTTATTAGAAGCGCGACTCGCTTTCCCGCAAAAACTGACTCAGTGCCTCATTTTTTCTTTCTTATTCTCTCTCTTATCTCTCCCACATTGTAAAAGCGAAGGTCAACGGACACGCTTTTTCCGTCTTCGCTTCGGATCAATTATGACTGAGGTTCGCGATTTCTATATCTCAGCATTACTTCGTTTCGTTGCTTTTTTAATATATTTATTATTTATAGGTATAAACATATTGATTCATTCTCCGCGCCGAAGATTATTCAATTTCTTTGATTGAAATTGATCAATTCTTTTTCCCCTTTCAGAATTTAATTTAGTGTTCGCCTTGATTGAGAAAAATATAATTTATGCTTTCATCTTCGTTTTGCAAATTCTAGGGTTCTTTTGACTTTTTTTTTTGTTGGGGTTTGAATACGCGTAGCCAAATCCTAATAGTATCTTAGGAAATTCTTGAGAACTTGATTGCTCTCTGGTTGAGTCAGCTTATTATGCTTTTCCGCTTTCTGAGAATTGCTCTAATCTTGCATAGGGATTGGATTATCTTTCTTTCTTTCTTTTTTTTTGGCTAGATTATTCCGTGAAATGGATTTTACTGGAATGTCTATCGTTTCATTGCGTGTGCTCAGAAAGCTTTGACATTGAACGGAAAAAGAGTAATATCTGGCATCTGTACGCTCATAAAAACTAGTCAAACGAGATAAATATCCTCCCATGCTGAATGAATTGGTTAATCTCAATCGATTTTGATTTATCGTATGCCGTTGATGTTAAGATTACTGTTATAGGTCACCATTTTGGAGGTTTCTGCTAGCATGGTTTGCAGGGTTGGGGGCTTCTTCTGCGTGGAATGGGTGGTTACCAATGGAATTCTGAATAGTTTCCTTTGAGCTAAAGTGTGTTAACATGGTGCATGTATTAAAGATCTGGTTTGAGATTTTGTTGAGTGAATAAACTAGTAGTTCATAATTGCCATTATTACTGTCAAATGAGATGTCCACCCGGCACTTTTATGGCTTGATACCATTTCCGAGAGTGCTTGCACCATCTTTTTGAACATTAATTATGGAAAGGAGCCTTTTATAGGGTTCAACCAGTTGAAGCTGTTCACCCTGTTTGATGCTGATAAGTGAACTTACTCTTATGCTTTAATGCAGGCTTCTGATTCAGCTTAGGCCTTTTTGCTAAGAGGGTTTAATTCGAGGTGGCAGTAGAACCTACAATTGTTGCTTCCTCAATCTTATCATATGCAATGATCATTTTCATGGAGCGATCATGCTAATTGCAGTTTCATGAAAAGCTTGGGATTTGGTTCTGTAAGCAAGAGACTATTTATTCCCCATGGGGGTTAGCTACTTGTCCATTTCAGCGATCTGCACTGTTTTGAGTTTTGTCGGCCTCCAATGTTGGACACAAATATCACTCCAGAGAATAAATTCAGACAGATTGATTGGTGAAAACATAATTATCTCCAAAGATGCAAGCAGTGCCACAGAACTGTTCCTGGGTTCCCATACTACACTTGCATTGGTGGCCATTTTTGCATTTAACGTTTTTATCCTACTAATATTGTGTCTTAAGGTCATTACTTGATCTTTCTCCTGGCATGGTTGATGATTCATATAGATTATGCCATTTTCTTTTTATTTTTGATAATGTTGATGCACCATATGCAATCTGAGGAATGGGGATTCCTTTCTATTATATCTGCTTTTTTTGTTCCTTATCTAGACTACATATTACATGATCTCCAAATTTGTTTTTCTATTTCACTCCAAATATTAGATATTTTGTAAGAAATCTTTTCTATATTTTTGGTCATTATTCATGGGTGAGAAAGACATAAATACTCATCAGACATAGAAATTTGAATATTGGTTGTTAAAAAAATGGATGGCACACGGTCATTCTCAATATAGGAGCTATCTGATAATACGGAAGCTGTTCAACATCCTCAAAAGCATTCTACTTTGATCCGTCGAAGTTTTAGCAACCTAAGATTGCTTATTTACTTGTTATTCTCCGGAAATTAATTAAGGAATTGACAGAAGGGGAAATTATGCGTTTATTTATCTTTGTATAATAAGATGTGTTGCTTTTAAATCCTATGTTATCATAATTTAAGCATTTTCAGAATAACATGGGACAATAAAATGAATGTTCTCTTATCTGAATTATCTTTTGGTTGTAACCTTTAATGCAAAGTATTTGCACATTAACATTTTTGTATGACATTGTGTGTTGCTTTTCTGCAGACTATACTTTTTGCAGAGTTGTACTCCTCTGAGATTCGAAAACTAGTTGAACGCCTTATTAATTATGTTATCTACAAGGTATGTACATAATTATAATGATCTGTTGATGCAAGTTGCTGGTTTATGTCTTTGGTGCTTGTTTAGGGTTAGAGCAATTACTGTGTTTGCGAAATTGGTTGTCCTTGAAGTTGTTAAGTAACTGTAACTGTAGTCTGTGTGGTAGGTTTAAGTTGTTATGGGGACATATCAGCTGTGTTTGGCTATCTGTCTGTGGTTGAAAGTCCCCCCACCTTTGGGAAGTAATTGTTATTTTCTTTTGATTCAGGTGATTAGAGAATTTCACACCTCTTTTGTAGTAGCAAAGTAGTGCAGTTTACAGCAAAGTTATATAGGGTCTCTGGTCTCCAATATTTCTTAGTGGAATTGGAAGAAAATAGTGATCCGGAGGGGAAGGCTATCTGACCCACCTTTTACTTTTTGCCCCCTTCTACTCACAAAAATTTGTAAATACTTCACGGAGAACTGAAAATATTTACACATATACCAATTAATGATGTCAGATAAGTCTAGGCTTCCACGTAAATTTGGAATAAAAGTTGGTTATATCGATGGGAGCCTGAGGAGTTCTTTGGGATAACGCGTCATCTATTGTGTGGTAAAATTGTTCCTTGAGATGATACATTTTGATAAATTCGGATGGATGAGGAGTTTTTTGAAATTTGAGAAGTGGACACTTTCTTTGCCTCTTCATGTTATGATGATTGATCAGCTTCATAAGGTAATAATTTCATGATTGAAGGAAAAAAGAGGAGCTTTATTATGAAAAAGCAACAGAAGATAGAAATGGGAGGCTTCGTATGGAGCTTATCCCCTACTTATTGTTGAAAGAAAGACCACATCACATTTGTTATTCTGTTAGAATTTTACTTCTCAAAAAAGAAATGTTTGTATATCAATTAATTCATGGCTTAATTATGACCATGGGTAAAAGAGAAGGACTTAAAGGTGGTGACTAATGCTTTGTTTGACTTCTTAATTGAGAATTTTGGAGTTTATAGCTGTTGTAGATTACTTCCAACATAAGGTTGCGTGCGTATTCTTTACCTTCTTCGGTTTTGGAGAAAGCTTAATTTACTTCTTATGTGCTTGTTGAGGCCCAAGTGAACTCAAATAATGATAAATGGGCCTGTTCTTTGGAGATGGGAGATGAAGTATACTTATGTTTTGAGTTCAATGGCAACCATACCTCTCTAGTTTTGGTTTATGAAGCTGGACTCCCGATAGATATAATTGCTGTTGATGAGTTGGAGAACTGCATGTTGATGAGCTGCTTGACCTCTTTCAATTGTAGCCTTTCAGATGGCTACTATGTTTGACTTCAAACAGTTCATCTAACAAAGCTAGTAGCTTTAAAAAATGAAATATAATCTGAAATCAGCATCTCGTTGAGCAATACAGTTATATAGATAATGTAAAACATATAATTTATTCTATACGAAGATACTTTCTTATGTTATGTAAATTAAATATCTTACAGGGAACCTTTCTTCTGTTGGTAGTCCCACCTACTTTATTTCAAGCAGGCCTCTGGTGTACATGGTTGGCTGTCATTTGTTCTTTGAAGGTATCAAGTAGATCTCCACTTGCGCCCTTTGCACAACAGAGTGTGGATAAGCCATTATTCTAGTTATAATCTATTCATGTTGCGCAGATGTTTCAAGCTTTAGCTAGGGATCGACTTGAGCGCTTGAATGCTTCTCCTTCTGTAACTCCTTGGACATACTTCCGTGTATATTCTACATTGTTGTTTGTTCTCTCTGGCGACTTGCTCTGGTATTTCTTTGAGCCACATTTATTGTATATATTGGTTTTTGATACTTTGAAATGTAGCATACTTAAGTGATTTCATATTTATGTTCCTCCTGTTTGTGAATCATACTTCTGTACTTTCTAGTTTGGCAAAAGTTCCATAAGTAGTTTTCCTCATTGTTTTCCTTACCTTGCAATGCAATTTTTTCTTTTTAAAAAATGTGTCCTGTTGAAATCTAGAACCTAATAGGAGATACTTATGGCCTACGAAAAGGAAATAAAACACAAACTTGCCTGCATTGCTTGTGAACTTGTTTCGCAAAGTGAGTTTTATATCATAGTATATTCTTAATTCCTTTAGTCTTGGGATCTTGCCTTCTTGAATACCTAACATGCTATACGTTCCAGTGGTGTCTCCTTGTGGAATATGAATGCTTATCACTCCTACATTGGTTTTGCTGTAATACAAGAATCGGATTTGAGTGTGTATAATCAGGTCAAACGGATGTGGAAAAAGTAATGTTGTTTCTATGCCTCCATTCTACCTTTTAAATGTTAATGCGTGTATAGAATGATAGAACCAACTAAGATATGATAGATAACCAATGATCTTAAAGACAGATTCTTCTGCAGTTCCTCTACTCCTTGTTGACGATCTTAAGCAATCTGATGTCAAGTCTTGAGTTTTCAATAAGTCAGTGCATTTCGTTCATTATTCTTTTCTAGTATGTAAGTGCCTTCATTTTGCCTAAGATGTTGAAATATTCTATGTTGTGTTTTTGTAGGACATGCTTCTGTCTGTCAATACGCCACAGAATAAGCTCATCAATGTTGTTATTATTATTCTTTGAGCCTCTTAGTATTGCCTTTGAGACACTGCAGGTACTCTTAAAAGTTTTTGTTGGTAATTATGGATATATCCATTGCCATCTTGAGTTGCTCGGGAGTTTGCCTGGAGACTTATTGGATATGCAAATTATTCTCTGCAGGCCATTGTGGTTCATGGATTCCAGTTACTTGATATACAGCTGCACCACTCTTCTGGAGATGGTGGAAATTGCCGGATATCTAATCTCTTTGATATATCTGCAACAGGTTATTATCTATTATCACCTTTACATGGTGTGTCATAGATATCTTTTCTTTGTTGAGGATTTTGTGCTCTCTTATCCTGTTGTTGGCTTTTGAAAAAGATATTTCTGTGTCTTTTTTGTTTATCCTGATGAGTTGTATTTAAAATATTCCTTTGGCTATATTGCTCTGGGATGTAAACTCCATTTGCTATTAAAGTTGGAATAGGAATTGTCTGCTTGAATAGTTGAAGCCATGAAATGTTCTGGAGTGGAAGAACGTGGTTGATATGTCAGTGGGGAATAGTTAAGGTTCATTGCATGCTTCTTTTTCTTCGTTGTTTGTTTGATTGAAATGGTAAGTAAGAATGGGAATTGATGCATGTTTTTGACTTCTTTTTCTTTCTTTTCACCATTTAGTCAAGGGGCTTGGGGGTCTTCTCAAGTTCAAAAATTTTTTCTTTTGAAATTTTATTGCTTCTCTGGAACATGAGGTTTTTATGACCTTACCATTTTAGCTTGCCTGGGATTCTTGTAGAGCTGAAGACAGGTTCTTACAACTTCTGAGTGTTTGTATTCTTCTGCTTGGTTCTCATTTTGAACAACATTGGCGCTTTTTGTCATTCTTGATTGCTACATATTGTCATTGTCACTAATTTTAGCTGTCTCTGAAGGTTCATTGGCAGAATGGAAAGGCATCCTCATCCGAAATTTGGGATTTTTCCTGGACGTGATGACATTGTTGATGGCAATTGGACACTATTTGCATATATGGTGGCTTCATGGCATGGCATTTCATCTTGTGGATGTTGTCCTCTTTCTTAATATCCGTGTAAGTGCTTCCAGTTGTCCTATGCTGTAATTTGAATTACAGGACCTAAATCCTATTAGCTTGCTATTGTTACCAGTGTCAGCACCATACACACAACCATTTTCCTTGGCATCATTGTATGTTGCTTTTTACTTCTAACTGACCCATGATGTGCGCAGGCCCTTTTGAGTGCAATTGCTAAACGTATTAGGGGATTCATCAATCTGAAAAGAGCTTTGGGCACCCTCCATGGGGCACTTCCAGATGCAACAGCTGAGGAGCTACAAGCATATGATGATGAGTGTGCTATATGCAGGGTAATTTTAATCGCCATCTGCTACTTTTGTTATTTTATTCCCTGCTTAATGTAACTATGAAGTTTTTGATATAATGGGAAATGACAGGAACCAATGGCAAAAGCAAAGAAGCTATCTTGCAATCATCTTTTTCACCTTTCATGCTTGCGATCTTGGTATGAATTTCTGCTGTTTGCTAAATTCTTTTGGCTGACTTTTATCATATGATGTCATATGTTGCTTTGATGATATGTTTTGCAGGCTAGATCAAGGTTTAAATGAGATGTATTCATGCCCCACTTGTCGGAAGCCACTGTTTATGGGCAGAGCTGAAAGTGAAGTGAATCCGCGCGTTGCAGATGTTTCAAGTGATGAGCAACTTGCTCGTCAAATAAGTGCTGGACTTGATCGTCCAAATATCCCTGGTCGTGCCCTTTCAACAGCAGACCTTCCAAACCAGATGCAGAACCCATTAGAAACCAGGGATTGGAGGTTTGGCTTTTTGCCCTTTTAAAATCCCTTTCCTTTTGTTTGACCATAATTAAGTTTGCTTTTTGGTCTCACTATTTGCAGAATTCTCCCGTGAAATTTCTCTAATCCTTACTTCTTCCTGTGTGGAATTTCTTTTCCTTTCCTTACTGCCAGAGGCTTGTGTCACTACAATTTCCTTGTCAAAAATGCAAGAAGTGTTAACCCCCCCCCCCCTTTTTCCAGAAAGAGTTATGGTAACGAAATGAATGTACTACTGCTTGTAGCTTTTAAACCCATATAATTTAATGTAATGGTCAAGTAATCTCTAGAGCCTTTACATTAGCTTCTGATTCTCTTTTTGTATTTAACATAATATCTTGTGTAAAACTAAGCTACATTATGGTAATTATTGTTTCCTTGTATGACATATTGCTGCGTAGCCACTATTCTTCTCAAAACTGAATAGTTCTGTGTGATAATTTGCCATGTTCTTGGTCCTACTGTGTATGCCCTGCCATTTCTGTTAGCACTTCAATTTCAATGTTGTGTTGCTGCCGATCTGTCTTCGCTCTTTTCTCTTTCTATCTCATTTACTTCTCTGTTTTAGCAACTATAATTTTTGTATAAACCAAAGGAAATGATGCTAATTCTGCTGTTTCTTCCTATTCTCTCATAAATTGCACAGGGGGACAGGAATTGATACAAGTTGGTTGGGCATAGATGGAGCTGGTCCATCCACAGGTATCAGATCAGTTGGGTTGGGTAGAGTTCAGATGATGATGAGGCATCTTGCAGCTGTTGGAGAAACATATGCCCAGACAGCACTTGAAGATGGTGCCTGGAGTCTTTGGCATATGAATCCTTCTCAGGCTGGTACATCAAATCCACGCATTCCACCTGCTGGTTCTGTAAGATACCCTGCACCTGCTGGTGGTTTGCATATGAGGACAACCTCACGTACTGCAGATGACGACTTAGCAAATTTACTTGCCATGGCTGAGACGGTTAGAGAAGTGTTGCCCCATGTCCCTGATGAAATAATTTTGCAGGTATGACTGATATACTTTCCATTTTAACTTCATTTATAGCTCTATTTACATTAGAGTTTAGCTTTAGTCCTACTATGATTGAGGAATGTATTGAGAGATGCAGTTAGATATTCCTAGGAGTACATTTGATTGAAGGATATGGATTAGCCTGACTCAAGAGTGCTGAAGAGGAAGGAAAAGAAAAATCCTGTCTCATTCCAGGAGCATGCTTGCTTTTCTTTTTGTGCAAATGTTACACTGACAGTCATGATCAATCTTCCTCGAAAAAAAAAATTTAATTCCTCGCAAAAAAAATCATGATCAATCTTGTATGGCAAGATTATTTGCTTCTTTATTCAAGGAGACTTTCTGCCCTGCATTTTCCTTTTGATATTTTGTCTTATTCTTCCTTGTGCATAGGAAATTTCTGTATCTATTGTTTCAAATGACACTCAAGATTTTTGTCCTTCCATGTTTTGTGCTTCCATAAATCAACTTACCTTTTGTCAGAACACATATTACTCTGTTTATATGATGATTCAAATATGATGCTGCCCCACCCCCACCCCCACCGCCTGTTCTCTGTGTGTCTGGGGTGGTGATGGTGTATTTTTAGGAAAAGAGGGAGCAGGGGTTGCCCACTGGATGGGGAACTAAGAAAGAAAAACCCCTTAACTACCAAAGCATGGGGGTAAAGATGGGCATTATGCTGTCTCATTAAAGGTGTAACATGATTCTTTTGGCAGTCCAAAGCTTTGATGGTATAACTATCATGACATGGATTCTTTTGAGGGCAAACACTCTCCTCCTTCTTTAGTGGTATAATTAAAAGCTTTACTTGAAGGGGACTTGTTCAGTATTTAGTTAGGTAACCTACTCCTTTAAGAACCTTATAGTTTTCTGTTCATGATATAAAATTTTTGTGTGTTTGCATTTGCAGGATTTGCAGCGGACTAATTCTGTAACTGTTACTGTGAATAATCTACTCCAAATGTGATATACTTATCTTTTGTTTTGACTTTGAAGACTTGAGAGAGGCTGGTTGACAGTTAAAGGTCACAATTGAGTTTGGCTGTCTCGCCATGTTTGTTTCAGTATTCATAAGCTTCATGCCTGTATATAGAAGCAGCTTAGCAACTGTTGTAAGAGATATATTCTGCAAATAACCTTTTATCCCAGGAAAATTAAAATCGATATGTTCCATATTTTTACACTCGGATAAGCACCTTCTGGTATTCGATTCCCCCTTTTCTAAGTTGTCTTAAATACAAGTCCGACTTGTGGTCAGTGTTCTATACAACTGGCTTCACTGTGGTACTTGAGCTTTAGTTGTCATGGCCTGGAGGTTCAACATTGTATATGCAAGTTTCTTATGATTTTGCCATTGTACCTAATTATTTCCTTTAAGCTGGTTGGGGGAACCACTGGCTAGTAGTTAGCCAGTCAATGTGAATTTATTTCACTGCTGAGGAGCAGTGTAGGATATGATTCATTCAGAGAACTATTCTCGTACAGCCAGTAAACATGGTGCAACATCACAAGAAGAAACCCGGAAAACTAGCTGTTGCTGCTATTTCATTAGGAGCTGGAGAAGCTTCTTTTGTCAGTGACGTCCTTATATATTTTTGTAATTTAATGTGCAAGTATGATACTTCTCAAGTTTCGTCCTACTACAAAGCAAAGTGCATGGTGCCGAAGAAGTCAGCTCCAGATTGCATAGGTGATTGACGTAGTTGCTGTAGTCTCCAGGCTTCCTCTCTTACACATTATCTACAAGCATCACCTTTCAGATGAAGCCCGACCTTCTGTAGTCAATCAAAGGTACAATGTTAAATTCTTGAGTGGTGGATGATGCTTTTGTTATATCTTTCATGCGTTGGTTGTGGTGAAGAATAAGTGATGAACACAGTGAGTACTGTTTTGAATTCATACATAAGGTGCGACCGCGCTGTGGTCTATGCCCTTTAGTTTATCTATATGGAGAATATCTCTGAGAAAGGGCCGAGCACTGATGTAACTGCTAATCCTTTCGTAATACTGATTGATGTGGGATAATCCTTGGCCCGTAATCTCTAATTTGAGCTATGTGTCAATCGTTGTAAGCTTGAATATGGTATGCCCCTTAACTGAGATTCCTTGCCCGTG
Source organism: Cordia subcordata (assembly GCA_028554755.1). Taxonomy (NCBI): domain Eukaryota; kingdom Viridiplantae; phylum Streptophyta; class Magnoliopsida; order Boraginales; family Cordiaceae; genus Cordia; species Cordia subcordata. The sequence continues at coordinate 2,053,131 of JAPTOF010000006.1, read as the reverse complement.
CACTTGTTTTTGTTGGCGATTGTTCTAGTAATTGATGTTTCATTTTTCCTCGAGTCGAAAGTCCTTTTTTTCCAGCAACACAGATTTTTGCTAACTCGGAGCTGTTTCTGCTCGACAGTGTTTTGACTTTTTGAGGGTTAACTATACATTGGAGCATATAGGGTGGTCACCATTACTTTACGGTGTTTTGAAGTCTTGGGATTTTTTTGATGTGCTCTTTTTGAAGCGAGTTCTTATCGTATCCAAAAAAAGAAAATGCGCGTGATCCATGTGTTTTATTCCAATCGTGACGCGCTACCTATACTATACACTAAGTCAACTAGTGATGGAAAATTGTGTCATAATTCCCAACCCTGAATTTCTATTCCGGAAAGGAGGCAATATGGAGACCATTTTTGGTTTTTCCATTCGGTACTTTATTTTAGTCGACGTGCGTGCTGTCAACTGATAATATACAACATAAGCGTTTTAAGCTGTTCAAAACGATAAGACGAAGCGTTACATGAGAAGTGTCCCAATGCGCATGGAACAATTAAAGATTGGACAAGATTGGACGGACTTAAAGGAGTTATTTGGCTTAGCTTAGAATGGAAACAAAGAATAAAGGCTCGTTTGGATTGGTTTTTTTAAAAAAGTCTTTTTTAATAACTTTTGAAAAATAATTTTTTTGGAGAAGTTAAAAATTCTGACTTTTAAAAAAATTATATTTGAGTTTTTTTTTCTTCAGAGTTTCAGTTTTTTTAGAAGTCAAATCTAATAGTTATTGCAAATTTAATGTAATTTTTTTGAAAAAAAAAATACTTTTTTTGAAAAAAAGTCAATCCAAACAGGCCCTAAGTCTACACAGCTGATTAGATGAAACAGTAGATTATTTTTGATCAATTCTTCAGAAGGAAAAAGATTGGAAACAGAGAACTTGAATATGTCTGGTTTATGTGCTCGTGGAATTCATGTGCCAATTAGTTTTACTACAAACAGTTTGTCAAATAGTAGAGAACATGAAATGGCTTCATGCCCCATTTACTAATACCCTCTCCTGCGGTGAAACATAGGGCAAATACTCTAAAACCCATATTTACCTCTTCGAACTTCAAAATTGCAAGAGATGAACATAAAATGCTTCCGATTCTTGCTCAACTTGGAACCAAAACATGCAAGACATGCTTTTGATCATTCCAAGAGAAAAGGGGGCTTTAATCAACTACTTAATTTTTTGTCCAGGCATATAGAAGAATTTAGTTTTACGGCAACGTCCTCTCCCCAACGTAAAAATGCTGAGATTTGAGCTGCAAACTCCAAGCCTCCTGCCTGAGAAATTTGTAACCAAACCCACAGATTTCACGGTTTTCACACTTGCTTTAGGGGACCAAAATTTCGTCACTGTTTTTTTTACCATTAGACAAGGAATGTGCCTTAATCTTTGAAAATCTTAACTCTTCCCTAGACCTTAGTGTTTGACAAAATAGCATGTCCCTCCAAAGAATTTCACGCAGCCCACGTAATTTGCGTAGATCGATTTTGCAGCCATTTATGGAACCAACGTAACTATGGCTTAATGTACTAATCTAAAGACTTCATTGAATGATCCAACGCTCGAAACATGGGTAGAAAGTTTATTTACGATTTTAGTACACATCAACTAATTGAAAGATAATTTTCTAGACTAATCTTGATAAATTTTGTACTTAACTAAGAGGGTGTTCCGCTTCGCTTTTTTTAAGCTGCTTATAAGCTATATAAGCATAAAAATATTTGGATCAAATATACTTATAAACTGTTGAAATATTTGATAAATATATACTTATAAGTAAAAGTATTTCTTATAATGACTAAAAATAACCTTTCATTGTTTAAGAAGTAATTTTTGTTTTTTTGGTGTGTTTTTAAGGGTATAAATGTATTTGGTCAACCTTTGTTAGTTGTATAAGCACAATTTGTTAGAAATAAATTTTATTTTTCTACTTATAAGTATGTTTGACCAGCTTATATATAATTCCAAACACCCTCTAATTAATCTAACTCTGGCGAAATAAATTATACATTTCGGGGTGGTTGACAATTGAAAAATCTTCTATAGTAGCTACTTCAAACAAGGGTTGGAAAGATTTATGGTCAAAGTTTTGAATTAGTTAGTATTAGGCATGCAATTAAAGCACGATCCTAGGACGCGTAGTAAAATAATTTAATAACACTTCAGTTACCAAGGCATATACCTGAACCACTAGCTAGCTATGAATATAATTTTTTTTTTTAATTTTAATTCTTCCGATTAGTGGCAGATTTTTGTTTCTGTTCTGGGTCTTCCCAACAGATCTTAACAGCCTGGTGCCATCTTTGTCTCCTGTATTAACACAGTGTTAGTATTCATATCTATGTGCTTCGTCGATTAGCATGGCTCAAATCCCCATATACATACGTACATATTATATATATATATATGTATGTATATGTAGATGGTCAAAGGAGATCATGTTTTTAACTTCATAATCCCACTTGAAGTACATGCATATATATAATATAACATATAAGTGTGTGTGTGAAGCCCCCACATTAGTTGTGTTTTTAGCTTGGGACCCAAATACTACAGTGGTGATCAAGTGAGAGCTGGGGGGCTGAGGAGACAATGAAGGCGACTTGAAGTTCAATGTTATTTGTGTATACGTCTCATCAGCTATAATAATTGCATTTTCAATTGGATTTCACTGTTACAATGGTCTCTATTTAAGGTTTCATCATCAACTGAAAGAAAGCAGAGACAACATCCTTAAGCCTTCCCTGTTCGATCCCAACTCAAAGTGTTACATCTATCATCAACCATGTCTATGATCAGTGCATATTCTTCCAGCTTTCTCATATTTCTCTTGTACCTTTGCATCCACGCATGCTGTGCTCGAAATGTTCCAAATGGTGATATCTCCAATAAGGTTGGTGATCTCTTCTCTCCTTTTTCTATATATACGTATATTAAGAAAGACGCTCACTAAGATCTAATTAATCTCTAAACACATGAACCCGTTTTAAAGAGACAGTTTGGATCACTTAGATACAAGTTTTACTGGATTTAGCTCCTAAATAGTCTCTGGACTAACTCAAGATCACACGCATAAGTGATAAGTCTCCAGCGGTTATCCCAAGCATACCACTACGAGACTAACCCTAGGAGACTAAATAGCTTGTAATGTTTCATATTGGTTTGTAAGATGATTTATGATTTCTTATTTATTATACTTATAATACTAGTTTTGCTCGCAAGCCTGCAGATTTAGACTCCGGGGAGTGACATCCTTGACTGGAGCAAGTTGGTCTGGGCTTGGGGGCGTTACATCACTAGTTAATTGCAAGTTTTGAAATATAGCATAAAAGGGTAGATTCAGTTTTAGAACAAATGAGCTTAACCGTTACAGTTCTTATTGCCATGCATGCAGGACGGCCAGAAACTAAAGCTTGGCGATGTTTCAATCCATCATCAAGCAATAAGCAGAAAAGAAGCTGCTGGCAACACTACTACTAGTAGGCTTCCTCTTGATCATGAAATTTCTTCAAAGCCAGGGGATGAAATGAAGAGGAAGCAGCAGCTCAGTGGAGAATCTAATAACAATGCAGGTGCTGTTCCTATTGCATCTGTTGGGTCAGTTTCTTGGCAGGTTCCACCAAAGAAGAAGCACCATCAAAATCCAGGGTTTCATTCTGATTATTCTCGTCCATCCACACGCCCTCCTTGTCACAATTGATCAAATTGCTATAGTTTATCGATTTTTGATTACAAGTCGTTGTTGTTTTTTCTTTTTTTCTTATCTTTTCTTCTCTCTCTCTCTCTCTCTCTTTCTCTCTCTCTCTTTTTTTTTTGTTTTACCTTCATAATTCAACATCGTTAACCTCGGAAAACAGTATATATATATGGCGGAAACTTAGAATAAGATTGATGATTATCACCTATTTTTGGCCTATGGATAACAATATATAGATGTTTTCGTCCTTACTGTAACTATGCTTCTAGAGTGTAAATTAAAAGAAAGAGTAGCAAGTCATACGATGTTTCAGTACTTATTGTAACTATGCACATTTCTTCCTATGCATCTTTCTCTTTGTTATTCATGTGCATACTTACTGAAGAGACTAAGACATGCAGGAAACGAAACTGTTAAGAGTTCTCGAGCGGACTTGCTGAAGGCAAGAAAATTGGAGGTAATTATTATATTTAACTAAATGCTTTAAATTGAGTTCAAATTAAATAATTAGGGGCCTTAAAACAAATGGTTTCAGTTACAACGTTATTAGAGAAATTAGTACAGTAAACTAATTAATGATGCAGTCACGAAAGAATCTAAATTTGAAAAAAAAAGACGTCACGGTAGATTTGATAGTATTTACGCTGATAGTTCTAAATAACTTAAAATTAGTTCAAGCAGGCATGGTAATATCGGAAAATGCTTCCATGAATAAATAAATTTAAGACAAGAAATTTACTAGAAATGACATTAATGTTATGTTGTAAATATGTGTAGGGTTCAAAATGGACAACATTGTCTAAAGAGCAAAAGCAAAAGGCCAATACGCATTCCACGAACAGGCCAAGTGGCCATCACGACGACGACACAATATTGGAGGCGGACTATGACCCTCCACAACGTAGCTCACCAATTCACCACCACTAATTAATTATATAATATATAATATGATATAACTACGTTGTTCAACTTCAATTTACAGCAACTACATATATTATATCATGTCATCGATGACGATGTTGCTGATCGAATAAGATCCCCTCATGTGTACTATGAGATGTTTGGTCAAAATTAGAAAATGAAGGGAATTAAGAGAAAAGTATGTGAACAATAGGCTTGCTTAAATGTAGTATAGTCTCTGCTACTTGAATCATGACTTGATATTTACCAATTTCATGCTGGTTGATACCTTCCGTTCAACAGCTTTTTTCTAGAGGAAACTCTTCAACACATGCATGCACAGAATCAAGCACTATTCTAACAAACATTGGAATTCAATTATTTCTTTCTCTTTTCTCACTTTAGGGGTCTAAACTATTACTAAAGTAACGATGTAATTACAAAAAAAAAAGAGAAAAAAAGAAAAGACACTTTGAGAAATGGAGATCATGATGACTCAATGGAGTCAGATCACTATATATGCTCCCCCACAAATTATAGGTGCTTAAACGAGTTAAAGAATAAAGATGGGTCACATGTGTAGAAGTGAGATCAATTGGTCCAAGACCCAACTCTGATATCATGTTAAGAATTATTGAGGTTCCATAATAAAAACTAATTGGTTAATATGAAGAGTGGCACATGACGTTATAAGATGGTCTTATACTTTAAGATTTTTCCATATAGAAGAAATATTTAATTCCAATAATCACCAATTCAACTCTTATGTACTACAACAACGTATGTGTCGTGGATGTGGCTGAATGCATGCATGTGCTAAGAGATGTCTAAATCGAAAAGCTTTCACTTGTTAAATGTGGCAGTCTAGTACTCCTTGAATGAGTTGATATTTACCAATTTCTACAGTTTGTTTGTCGGGATGGAGTTGTTTCGTTTTCATCAAGTGCATCTCAGAGTTGTTCAAACAAATTTTGGAATCATCTATCAATGTGTTATAATAATTGAGAACCTTAATAAAGTTGCATGCATGAACCAAGTTACTCTATTTTTGGAATCATCTATCAATGTGTTAGCATTATACCTGTTATATACTTATCAAATGTGAATGAATCATGACTTACTCATAAAACTAGTATGTAGAATTATGAGCTAGTTTAATTAACTTTGGGATAAAATTTTATGTTTTTTATTGGATGGTGACTCAAATTCCTCGACTATTTTGGATAAGAAATTTAATTTGAAAATTTCTTATTATCGATATATTTTATTCCTATAGGAATAAGGATTAGTAATTGCCTTTTATGTATCCTATTCCTATAGGGTTCAGGATTAGTTTTTTCTCTATAAATAGTTTGCTATATTATTGAGAGAAAATAACTTTGCAATATTACATTCTTATTGGATTAGTTTTGGAGAGAGGATTAGTTTTTTTCTCTATAAATAGTTCACTATATTATTGAAAGAAAATAACTTTGCAATATTGCATTTTTATTGTATTAGTCTAGGAGGGAGTTAACATACATATTAAGAGTTTTTTTTTTTTTAATTCTCTTTTGTAGAAAATTTGTAACCTCTCTCTTTTGTATTAGTGAATATATTTTGTTGCTCTGTGGATATAGGCATTGCCGAACAACTAAAGGATTTCACAAGTATGTGAAATGTTATGTTGTTTTATTCAATCAGCTTATGCAACAATTTATATAGCTATGAGTACAAAAAGTATGAGAAGAGTGATGATTACAATAAATCTAATGAATCTTATCTACAGACTTGTGTATCCTTAGTTAAACAAATACAAGGCAAATCTAAAAGGATTAATACATTATCATCCCCTCTCAAGAGTAGTTGGGGCCATCACAACAAGCTTGGGCCAAAGTAACCAAAACCTGGTGACTGTCAATGACTTTGTCATGATATATGCTAGCTGATCAGCAGTGGAAATGAACTTAATTTGCAGTTCACTCTTAGACACCTTATCTCACACAAAATGTAAATATATTTCTCTATGTTTGGTTCTCGCGTGAAACACTAGGTTAGCTGACAAATATGTTAAGTTGCACTAATGTTTTCATATCAAAGTATAGGTGTAGTGGAGGATAGAGCATGCAATTCCATTAAGAGTGACTTGATCCAGCATAACTCAGCTATATCAAAAGCTAAAGCACGATATTTTGCTTTGGTGCTAGATCTAGCTATAGTTGTTTATTTCTTGATAGCCCAGGAAATGAGATTCTTATCCATAAAGATACAATAGCCATGCGTGCTCTTGCGATCATCTAGACAGCTTGCCCAATTTGAATAAGAATAAGCATGCAAGTCAGTTTCTTGTCTGGTATATAAATGCAAACCCATTGTAATTGTGTCTTTGAGATATCGAAGAATGCACTTCACAATAGCCCAATGTACATCAGTCGGAGAATGCATGAACTGACACGCTTTATTTACTGCAAAACTAATATATGGCTTTATTATTGTTAAATAGGTGCTAATGATGCTTCTATACAGTGTAGGATCATGAAACGAATTACTTGTGTGAAGAGACTGAGAAATCGCTATAGGAGTAGTGACCGGGTTGGCATAAGTTAATTTGGTACGCTTGAGTAACTCTAGAATATATGTGGACTGTGTCAAAGTCATCTCTATAGACCTTAATGCCCAAAAATTACGAAAGAGGTCCTAAATCCTTCAATGTGAACTGTTGATTAAGCATTGCAATGATAGAAGTAATTACAATATGATTAGGACATATAATTATAATACCATCTACATAAACCAATAAGTATACTGGAGAAGAACATGCTTGTGAATGAATAGAGAAGAATCCAGTTTAGACTGTTGAAAACCCATATGGGATTTCACAAATATGTGAAATGGTGTGTTGTTTTATTCGATTAGTGTATGCAATAATTTATACGACTATGAGTCTAAAAGGGTAAGGACGACTAGAGTCCTGATTATAATAAATCACATGAGTCTTATCTACAGACTTGTGTATCCTTAGCTAAACATATACAAGGCAAATCCAAAAGGATTAATACATTATCAACCATGTAAACTTTGTGTATCCTTGCATCATTACTATTTATTGAATTTTTCTCCTTCTATATCTCTATCATATTCAGATAACTCAAAAATTAATCATCAGCACAACATTTTTAACATTTTATTAGAATTGGATCTTAATTCAATCTTACAAGTAGCTATTTATGTTCTAAAAAATCCACATATATTCACATGCAACCAAGCCCACGTAATGTATGCAACTATTCTTTTCAATAAAAATATGTTGAGTTAATTCTTGCACATGTACTATGAGTGTTAGAATATAAGAACTTATTTTATATGATAAATCCAGACTCTAGAAGTAGATATAAAATCTTAGATTACATAATTAAACTCTCATTGATCAGTTTTGGAGTAGAAATCATTTTATATATTCAACATAATTGATTCTAGCAAACTTCACAAAACTTGTTTAAAAATAAAAGCAGAGGCATTCAATTCTTTGTCTAATCAAAGATTTATGGTTGGGAAAACTTCTAAATCCCTAAAGCGAACACAAAGCACACTCCTCCACAAGAGCAAAATCTTACTTTCTATTTTTGGCCTCTTCTATGCCCAAAAGGTACCTACGACCATTCTATTGTCGGCCCTTGGATTGGCCCACCATACCTCCTAAATTAGGCCTGCTAGTTGCCACATGGATAAAAGAATTAACCAAGATTTTACACACTAGCCAAAGTTAGGTATCGCTAAATGGCTCAAATGGGTCCATGGAAAATGGCTTGCAATGTGGGCCATTGGCTATTGGGTTCTAATCATCACTGACAGAACTAGACGGAAAATTATAAAGTACATCCTCATTTATGTGGTCCTTCATATATTAAAAAAAAAAAGAACAAAAAAAATCAAGTGCATATATTTTTTTCTATCTTTGTTTTCTTTCTCTCTCTACATCTTTGTTCTCTCTCTCTCTTTTCGTCTATTTTTTCTCTATGATCTCCTTCTTTATCTCTGTTTTCTCTTTTTCTTTACCTCTATGTTCTTTCTCTCTTTGTTTATGCTCTCTCTCTTCGATCTTTTACTTTGCCCCTGTTTTCTCTCTCTCTACATCTCTATTTAGTCATATTTATGACAATTGGTTTTGATGTGTGTATGTGTATGTTTGAAGGTTTGGTATATATTTAGTAGTTTATTATTATTTGTTCAGTATTCTATAATTGTTTGTTCTATAGCTTATTATTATTTGTTTAGTATTTTGTAACTGTTTGTTCAATAGACAATTATTGTTTGCTCAATAGCAGTAGCATATTATTGTGTTCAGTGTTTTATAAGTGTTTGTTCTATATGCTATTATTGTTTATTCAGTAGCATATTATTTATCAAAATATCTATTTGTAATTGACATTGATTGAAACTATCAGAATTATTTATTCATTATTCAGTCTCTATTTGTTCATGAAAAGGTTCACTAGATTTATATATTTTTGTTCATAATTTACAATTCAAAGTTATAGATATTTTTTTAGAATTTATTGCTTCAGATTTGATGTTTTATATTTCTTTAGATGTTGTTGCTTCAGTCATTTTGACTAAATTGAGCTGTGAGTTTGATTTGATATATTTGTTGAGTTGTTGAGCAAATTGAATTGAATAATTGTATTTTGAGTTTTGTGAAATTTAGTTTTTGTCATAAAACAGAAGAGAGAAGAGAAGAATTGTAGCAAAAAAAAAAAAAGAAAGAAAAAGCGCGTTATCTAGTGCATGATTTGATAACACCCGCAAGTACATTTTACAACATGCATTTACGGGTGCGTAGTATAGGATCAGGGATCGGACAGCTGTCATAGAGAGGGACGAGGCGGGTCAGTCGGATGCGTCTGAACCTACGAGAAGGACCGCCCGCTGAACATGGCCGCGTTGGATCTGACATAATAGTAGGCGTCCACGTGCGTTTGAGCTATTGTCTCGCTTCCATGTGTCCTTCGTCTTCGTCAAATGTTTCTCCATATGGGACACCGTTCTAAGATTGGCAGTTTTTCTTGTTAAAAGTATCTGTTCTGAGAACCCAACTTTAAATGAACGTATGGGCACACTTCACTTGTCAACCACCTCCCCCTCGTTCAAACAACCAATGAAATGCGATCACTTTTTTTTTTTTTTCTTTGGTCGTTTTTGTCAATTCAATTCAGAAAACTCTTATTATATATACTCGAGTTTAAAAAAATAAAATTTATTTTAAAATATATTATAAAAATCTTATTATTTGTTTCTTCATTTATGAAAAACTATATGAAATTAAAATTGGAAGAAACTTCACATCTGCAACTCAAAGTAGGGAAAAATCTAATTACATTAATTATCACTTAAGGCCTCTCTCCTTTGTCAAAGCTTTCAATAATTGGAATAAACTTCACACCTGCAACTCGAAGTAGGAAAAAAGTCATGATTTTGAAACTCACATTAATTAGTTGTGAAGAAGATTTCCCACTAGAAATAGATTGATTGTAATTGAACTTGATTCAATTAATTTCTTTATAAGTCATCCCATTAGAAATTGAGTGGTTTAGTTCAGTCAATGCTATCGTCTCCCCATAAATTAACAAGTCATTGCTTAAGGACTAATAAGGTCGTATTCTTGGTGATGTAGAGCCTTACGATTTTTTGCATTGACTTATATTTATAAAAAAAATTAAAAACTTGTGAACTAATTAACTAATGAAGGAACTACCAAATTTAATAAGATAGCTGAGGGAAAATAATGTTAGAAAGATCTCCTCCTACAAATGATAACAATCAATTCGACATGACATCTTTGTAAAAATAAATAAATAAATAAATAAATAAATAAAGTCACTTTCATTACATCCTCAAATTTATCACCCACGTCACGGAAGCATGGTGCCTATACGTTGATCATAGCGCGTGTCGTATTTACGGTTTCAATGACCAAATACTTTTTTCTTCCCCATCATTTTTTAATTCTTTAATTTCTCTCTTTCCGTTTTTTTTTCAGAAGCAAATATACATACGTATATATATGTAACGACCCAATCTCTACATCGTCCTCGTTCTCTGCAAACCTTTTAGGGCATCGAAGCATTTTTTTCCCCACAAAGGTGACGTCACCATCTTGTCGTTGGTCCATTTCTATTATATTTTTTCCCACCATCTTGTTCTTTGAGCTCACTGTTTTCTTCTGCAATAAATGCTTTGTCATGTTGTTGTTTCATTTTTTCTGCACTTCAGGTTTTCTTAATTTGGATCTGCATCTCATTTTATATGCCTTCGCCTTCGTGTTTCTTGGCACGTTTCGCATTAGAGCTGCTCATTCAGTATTAAACAGGTAACCAAGTACGCATTTCTGGGCTTTGTTCCTACTTTTTCCCTTTTTTTTAATTTATTTTCCTGCGCAATGAGGCAATAAAATGATACGCTAGGCCATTTCTCACCTAATTTGATGATAATTCTAGTTAATTTCTTTCAAGGCTCTTATATTAGAAACGCTGGTATTTTCATGGTTAATACGTAGAAGAGGTTGATTTCGTATATTTGAATGTGTGGTGCGTATATGTATATATACACACACACACATACACACACACTCAAAGACATATATATATAAATATATTTATATGAGTTCTAAATATTTGTTTTTGTAGTTCTGAGATTGAATTTATGCATGCATGTTTTTATCTAGATATAAATTTGTGTATGAATCCGCATATCTGCATGTAGATGTGGTCATGTATGTAAATATGTATACATATATAGAAGCAGTTTTTGCTGGTGAATTTGTTGATTTTTATTGCTAGGTGTAAGTTTATTTATTTTTTGGGGAATTTCTTTTATTTATTGGCCCAACAATGAGACAGACATGCATTATGGACATTGGTTCTAATATGTTTTTCACAGAAAGCTACATTTGACTAAGGTGATGTGATGTGTATCATTTTTCATACATATTTACTCTTTGTCGTCTGGTTCTATTTTATGCTAAACGAATATGATGGCATTTTGTCCATTTCAAGTCTTATTCGGTTTCGTAGATGGGATGTTTTATTTTGCCATTCAAAATAATCTACTGTGATGTTGATTCAGATTTTTCCTAATTATAAATTAAAGAATATAATTCTTCAAATTGTAGTGGCACAAGGGAAAGGCAAAATGAAATCTTCTCATTTAATCTTAAACATCTATTTATATTATATAGGGTGGTCATGGATCATATGATAGCAACAACAGTATGGCGATAACGATTAAGAAATATTCATGAATATCATTTTCTTGTTGCATTATTTTTCTAAAAATTTAATGTGCTGGGTCCATGATTTAAATGCAACCCATACTTTTCTGTTGGCCCCTAATATGTGGTTGCATTTTATGATGTTCACTCTCATTTTTTGTGGGCTATGAGATAGCTAACAGCTATAGTGAGCTTTGTCAATCAATAATCTTTATTTGTACCAGCTTTCCGGACCTTAGTGTTTACGGTAAAAAATATTAAGGTGATTTTTCAGATTTATAATTTGCATGTCTCCTTGAATACGTATCAGTTTTGTGTTTTTCATAGTATAAATTACAATTTTGCTGCATTTGTGTGTCTTGATCAATCACTCAAGTTATGTAATCAACCATATGATTTTGGAATGATTATACTCCCTGAAAATGTTTCTGATCGGACGTAAATTTCGCAGTTATCTTCTGTTGTCTGATTAAGACGCTCTCCACAGGCAAGGAGCGAGGATGTACTGGTAAGAAAAAGGGATGTGTTATAAAATTATATGCTTTTCAGATTTATGATCTCAGATAATCGTATGACAAACACAGCAGTTGTCAGGTTTGCTGATGTCTCTTTAAAATTTAGTCTTCAGGGGCTGTCTGTTTGATGGACTGCTTCCGGCCAGCAGCGACAGAAGTTCCCTGAGGAGGTGGTTTTTCATTGATAAAAGAGTTGGCTGAAACAAGGCTTTAAACTGCTTTTCATCTGCTTAAAAGTTAAAACTCTGTCAGATACATACATAATCCTCAAACTTACTCACATAACAAGGCCAGTATAGAATGGACCTGAATTCGAATCATACATCCCCTGTTCTCACTGGTACCTCTCCAGTGAACAACTCAAGGTTAGGCAGGCGATCACCTCTGCTGCCATATTCATCCAAATTTTCCTCCTCCGCACTTTTCCTTACAATCCCGAGGAAGAAGCCTGGGATTCTTGACGATGTTAAGTCCAGCTCTTTGTTGGACGCCATGAAATCATCTTCTCCCACTCATAACACATCAGCTAAGGATTCTCGTACTGATCTAACTACATTAGATGGTGATGTTGCTTATCGGAACTGGACGGTAATTTTTCTTCCTTTTGTCTGATCATTTATTTCTTCAATGCGCACATCAAATGTGTCTTTCTAAATGCTGTCTGTTTTGGCAGCTGAAATATCCGTCAGCACTTGCATCATTTGACCAAATAACAAATTCTGCAAAGGGAAAGAGAGTAGCAATATTTCTGGACTATGATGGGACTTTATCTCCAATTGTAGACAACCCAGACCATGCTTTTATGTCAAACGCCGTGAGAATCTAGCTTTTCTATTTTCTTATGAACACAGAACTCATTTATCAAATTATGCTGTGTTTGTTATATGATTATCTGAAATCCTAACTCTGAAAATCATATCACAGCATTAGCCCTTTCCTTGACTTCACATTTGACACAAAAAACTTGTTTCAGATGCGTGCTGCTGTGAGAAATGTGGCTAAATATTTTCCAACCGCAATAATTAGCGGGAGAAGCCGCAATAAGGTAGTCTTTAGTTTTCGTCCAAACCATATTCTAGAAATTCATGCTTCTTTCAGTATTGTCTTACACTTCGATTTGTTACAGGTGTACAAATTCGTAGGACTAACAGATATTTACTATGCTGGAAGTCATGGGATGGACATCATGGGACCTGTTCGACCTGTTTCCAGTGACCATAGGAATTGTATTAGGTCAACTGGCAAGCAGGTAAAACCATTCTTTTAATCTTTATGTTCGTGGACTCTCATTGATGCATTTGTAATTACATTACATTTGTGGTCAAATGTAGGGCAAGGAGTTCAGCTTGTTCCAGCCTGCTAGTGAATTTTTACCTATGATTGACGAGGTCTGAATTCTAATTTCCCACTGGTTTGAGTTCAATTTTTTTTTTTTCTTGCACAGAAATCAGAATTATATGTGTGTGTTTTCTATGATCGAGCAGGTGTATAGATGTCTTGTTGAGAGTACAAAATATATTTGTGGAGCAACAGTTGAAAACAATAAATTTTGTGTCTCTGTTCACTATCGTAATGTAGATGAAGAGGTACCCCGAAGTTTTCAAAAACACTTTCCTAGTAACTGATATTTTTGCTACTTACATGTGGCTAACAGAAGATCTCTCCTTGCTGGCTTGAATTTCTTTTAGAGTTGGACAACCATTGCAGAGTCAGTCAATAAAGTTTTGAGACAGCACCCGCGCTTGCGATTGTCGCATGGTCGGAAGGTAAACCCATATCTCTAAATCATTATTTCACATTCATTTTTCCTTTTTTATTTTTTGCTCCTAAAGTATTGATTGATCATCTTTTTTTTTTTTTATTAGGTTTTAGAAATCCGGCCGGTGCTTGATTGGGACAAGGGGAAAGCTGTAGAGTTTTTGCTTGATTCGCTTGGTAAGTGGAGTCTTTTATCTTCAAATATTAATCTTCAGCTCTCATAGTTTCTTGTTATGCAGTTTCTTTACCGTGTAACTAGGTAATAAAAACTCATGATAATTCTAACAATGTAGGATTGAGCAATTCTGATGATGTTCTCCCTATTTATATTGGAGATGACCGTACCGATGAAGATGCATTCAAGGTAATTAATTCCTAATTATACAACTACTGCAGCCAACCTTTTGATGGAGACAGTAATTAACAAGTTGATTCTATTCAACAGGTTTTAAGGGAAACTAATCGAGGTTATGGTATCTTGGTATCTCCCGTGCCGAAAGATAGCTGCGCAATTTACTCTCTCAGGGATCCACCTGAGGTATAGGCTTTTCTTTGTCAATTTTTTTTATTAATTTGTTCTTCATACAATTTGATTAACCTAATGGGAATAACTATTGGAAACAAAAGGTTCATCTCAGATTTTCACGGCTGATCCTTTTCGCTCGACCAAGAACGATTAGGAAATTTGCAACAGCCTTGTCCATTTGTGCAGCTTATGATCATGACTACACAAATTCCTTCATTAACCACCAAAAAAATACGTGAAAAATTAATAACAAATGGTGCGCGGTATCGATTCCCGTACTTGTCGTATTCTGAGCGAGCACTCTACCATCTGAGCTACATCCCCGTATGCAGCAAAGGCTCTTCCCATACCTTAATCAGTGAAATTTAACTATTCTAGATTTCAAGCTCTTTACTTCCAGCATCAATGACGCAATTTTTATTTTTATTTATAAGCAACTAAGCAATAAATCAACCTGCTATCATTTTCAAATGTAGGTCATGGAGTTTCTAAAGTCGTTGGCAATGTGGAAGCAGTCAAGTTCTCTATAATGGTAAGAAACAGATACCCGAAGAAGCCAAGACCTCACTGATTGTTGACGTATAAGTTTGTGAAAATTAAAAGTATCTTTCTTGTTGCTTTCTTGTAATCATATAAATTTTGTAAAAGAGACACATCAGTAGAGGAGCAGAGGCGCCCACACCTGACGACCTTCCAGAGTCGTGACGTACAGCATATGTAAAATGTGTTTCCGCTCTTCTTTGTAAATTCCCTTCCCTTCATTCTTCTCTCCGGCGCCAGGGATGCCCTCACATGTCGATGTGCACCTCGATTTTGTTTCGCCTTTTTTATACAATTTTTTGGATGCTACATCTCCTCAAAGGAGCATGTTGGCAGATTTGTTCACTAAGTTTGTAAGTGAAAACCAATATTTAATTTGCTTAGTTTTCATTATATTAGTTGGGGATCGTGCATACAGATGGGATGACACAATTAATTGGATGGTAAATGAAAATTGAGTTTTTCCATCGCTAATTAGATTTGTTCATTATTTGCGTCCAAATATAAATTATGGCTTTATGAACTTCTTGAAATGATGGATGAACTAAAGGTGATTTTTTCCAGTCTTATTCAGTAACTATGTTCTCGATCGTCTGTGTGAGTTAGTTTATAAAGACTATCATTTGGTGAAACGTATTTTGCACATTATTATAAGCTAATGAAGTCTACTCAGAAATTATGAACGTGAACACTTGATATATTAAAAGATGTTGAAAACGTGATTGTAGCCTAGACGTGTAACATTATAAATTAACAACTTTCGAGTAGTCTATGGACTTTTCTTCTCGTTTTTAAATTCAATGGTCTATATATATGGGCGGATATATTCATGAACTAATTAATCTAAGTCATAAATATCCCTTTAAATGAGGGTAGAATTATTTAAAAAATGAGCCAATGTTTTATTATTTTTTAAAATATTTACTTTGAAATGTTTTAGGTTAAAACGTAATTTAATTCTTATTAAAAGAATTTCTTACATAAACTCTAAATTATTATTATTTTTTTTTCAAAGAAAGTCTAAATTTACCCTCATGGTCAACGTGACCAAATCTTGACGACTACCAACCAAGAGGCACATCATGGTACAGTTTAAAAAAGCTCCTTTAAATGATTAATATTGGGATGTTGCTGCTTGTCCAGTTTAAGGGAGTTGAATTCGGTTCTGCATTTTCTTAGCCACACAAACCACCCACATGATTTACACTTCTTCACCATTTGTATGACAAGTGGCTCAGAAGCTGACATTAAAAGGATCTAGATCCCATAAATAAATATAATACACTCATACATAAACTTTTACTATGGGCAATTAATTAATATTTATAGATTAAGAGTACTTAAAAAAATACCTACATACTTCGAAAAGAAAACTCTTTTATTCGACTAGCTAAAACGTCCGAATAAAAAAATTTTGCTTCTTTTATCCTTCATGTATGGAGAATTATATTCTTTCGTCCGAGTGTTTCGGTAGTTGTCTAAATCAAAGGCCTTCTAATTAAAGTGCATGATAGACAGATGTCTAAATTAGCAAGCAAATGAAGCACGTGATAGAAGGTTATATGTTAATTTTACCAAGACAGCAAAGAAAAAGAAAATTCAAAAGACTATTGCAAATGAGAAAAGTAAAATATAATCTTCATAATAAGGTGTTGCTTTGACAGCAACTCGTCATGCAACTGTCCGACCATGGATCATTATTTGTTTTGAAATTTTTTCTGTCACGTCATAGAATTCACTCTAACACATTGAATTAACTCTAGTTAATAGGAAAAATTCCAATTCTTAGTAGCGTATTTTATATATGTTCTAGGTCAATTAAAGATCAAACAATATTTGTAATAAAAGAAATAAGTTCAAATTTAGAATCGGTAATCATAATGTGTTAATTGACTGACAATCTCAAGTTTGAGGGCTTGAAGAATCCATAAACTGTACTTCACGAGGATTTGGTTTTCTGTAAAGAAGTATGTGCAGCTGATTCCGAAGACAAATGAATTGAATTGTATATCCATCTAAAACTGCGTATTTGTTAGGCCTATGTAGCATTTGGAGTTATTGCATATGTTGAACTAATTTAATACCGTCAGGATCCAATCTGAGCATCAGGAACATAGCTAATCAACAAGAATAGTTTTTTTTTTTAATTTTAAATTTTGAATATTTGTAAGCACCTATATAAGTTCCACAGTTGCTGTTGTTTGTTCCTAAATTCCTGTTCTCTATTTTATTTACCAGTCAATAAAGACGCAACATAAAGAATGTTTGTCAAATTAAACATGCCACAATGTAATATTTCAAGTTTTAGAACAATGTATCTACGACCATTTGTAGGCGCGATACAGAGCTGAGAGCACATTGGGTCACGACTTACAAACTTAAGAGGCAAGAAAGAATATTATTTGGTAAAAAAATAAGAGGCAATATTAATTAATCGAGTATATAGAGCATGCATGGGGACATGTAACTATATGTAAGTAAATTAATTTTGCCCTAATAAGCATGCATGTCACTAATATTCTAACTTTTGAAAGGTAGAAGGAGGCTAAAATGACAGATTCAGGAATTGTGGAGATCTTGAAAGTTATCATGGATGATATCCAAGGCACTTTCCATGTTATTTCTCGGGCTTCTTTCTATTTAGTTCGACAAGCTAGGAATAAGGCTACGCATATGCTATATATCATCTCTTTACCGTTTCTTACATATATAATAAAATTATTCTTGCATGTATAAAAAAATTTGAAATTTAATATTCAAATTCTACCATATTAATTTGACTGGTATCCAAATACAAGGTCCTCTTATTTCTTTACTTCTCTCTGATTTTGAACATGTTGGAAACTGGAACTGGCTAACGGATCTAATCGTGTTCACTGTTCCATTAATGAAAATTTCAAGAAAAGAAAACGATAAAAAGAGGCAAAGGGGGAAACAAAAAGAGTTGGCTAGAATTTCGTTATTGATGTCCGTAGACTGTAGTGATATAATGCTTGGGAATTCAAAGTAAAAGGGGGAAGCAAGGGTAGTTATCTGTACAACCTAAACCATTTATTTAAGGACATATATCAGTTCAGTATTTTGCCAATCTGTGCTGTAAGTTATAACAGACAGAAAATGGAACCCCAAAAACAGATCTGAGAAGCGAAAAAAGAAAATAAATAAGTAAAAAAGGATATATATATATATATATATATATATATATATATACACACACACACATATAAAAGGGTTTGTTTGGATTGGCTTTTCTTAAAAGTATTTTTTAAATAACTTTTTCAAAAAGTATTTTTTTAATAAGTTGAAAATTTTAATTTATAAAAAAAGTTGTATTTGAATTTTATTTTCTAAAAGCCAAGTCAAATAATTGTTTAAAAAATAATGTATTTTTAAAAAATAGTTTTTTTCTTAAAAAAAAAAAAATCTGAGCCGACCCTAAATGTGCCAAAGCTTCCAGCAATTCCACAAACGTCTATAAAGTTCACATGAATCATGGCTCGACCTCTTCTTTTCTGGTGTGATCTGTTCACCAAAAAAACACATGAATCACGGCTACACCTTTTGCTACAAGTATCTTTGGATCGCTCTTCTGCTTGTTATTGTTAGAGTTCCGAGATCTCAATGCTATGAAGTTGAGCTGTGCCCGGAAGCTGCCATTGTCCCACATACATACATGTCCTCACCGTTGCTTTGGCATATGCTTTTGTCATTGGTGCATTAATTCTTTTACATCAAACACCCCTAATGTGAAGCTAAAAATTCAATAACAATAAATTTTTATTATGATCGTTGTTATTAAATATTTCTGTTAAATAATAATAAATATAATGAATTTTTCTTTGAAAGTTGAATTTTTATTTATAACAAAAATCATTGTCATTTATTTAAAAAATAAATCTTTATCTACATATAAAGAAATGTGCATGTTAAGATAACTTTTTAATGTGAATTTGATCTTTAACACGGTAAAAATGCACGTTAATCCGTTATAATTTGTTTACTTAGTTTATTACACCTACTTGTTTTGTAACTTACCACATCACCTTCTTGTATTTTTTAAAAAGTAGCATGTTACCTCTATAGTTTATTTGTTTAGTTGATTATTGCATTGTAGTTTATTTGTTTAGCTTGGTTGCCTCCTATTTTTCGGACTTACCACACTATCCTTCTATTTTTTTAAAAAAGTAGCACAATCTCTTTTTTCCCCTTTTTACTTGAATGTTGTTAGTTGAAAATAACAGTAATGTTGTGAAAATATATAGTATCTTATAAGTTTTAAAACTTATATATGTAAAAAAAAGAGTGTGTAATGTACAAATAAGTTAATTTTAGACTGAAAATATTACAGTAAAAGATTGTGCATTACCTTTTAAAAAATATGAAGAGTTAATCAATTAATTAGATAAATTAGGTGGAGGAATGTGGATTTTATCCATGTTGTAAACAAGATGGCTTGGTAATGACTCGTTAAAGTAGTTATAATCTTCTTCGTCTCCTGGCACACGGTCAAGGCCCCACGGGCCCACGCGACCCCACAGGACGTATATTTTTAGAGAACTAGCCAGCTACTCTATATCTGTGTATATATATGTATAATGCAAGAGCTTACGCCTTATTTCATTGCCATATAATAATTTCCCTCAATAACTAATCCATTCCGACTCTCAAACACGATGGCCACCAAACCAAGTCCTTCTTACACACCCGATTATGATCCCGAACATGCGGCCTCCTACACTCTCCTCCCGGACGGCCGGCCACAGCCCAACCGGACGGCCAAGGTTCTCGCCGGCATTTTCCTCTCTGCTATTGTTCTCTTCTCATTAGTCCTTGTGTTCCTCAACCAGGCTCCACAACCTCATCAAAGTAAAGTCAATCACAAGTCTTCACCTCCGACGGCGGTGATGCCGGAGACATTGACGCCGCAGTCGAGGGGGGTGTCTCAGGGGGTCTCGGAGAAGGCTTTCCGGAATGGCCCCGGTGGAAATGTCGGGTTCCCTTGGACCAACGCCATGTTGTCTTGGCAAAGAACAGGTTACCATTTTCAACCTGAGAAGAATTGGATGAATGGTGAGTACAACATATGAATTTCCACACTTTCACGTGCCAAACATTAATTTTCACGAAAACATATTTGTCCTTATCTAGATTAGTTTCTATTTCACTCGTTAATTTTATAGTTCATGCACCACTTTTTGGCTTATTAAGTATTTCTATACGCGCTAATTCGAACTTTTTGCTTGTTCTCGTGGCAATTTTTGGGGCAATGTCTGGTGGTTTCTTCACCACAGATCCTGACGGTACGTAACACTTTTACTCTAATAATCTTCTTTAAAGGGTGATTAGCAATGCGATTATTTGCTACAATTTTCAGTGCGTAAAATTCTCGTTATAACTAAATTCTAACTTTTGAGCTGCTTTAATTAGACTTTCTTTAAATGCATCAACCATCCAAATTCACCACAAATTTGACTTTTCATAATAACGATTAAGAGTTGATAAATAATTTCAGTATGAAGGTTGAAATATCCATTTACGTAACCTTTGAAATAACGTGGTCAGAGCTGTAATGCATTAAGATAAGAAACGTGCGTATAATAGAAACGTGTCTACGACCAAGAAATGATGGAACTTTCATCAATTTTGGGCGTTTGAAAAATCATTTCATTGTCTATCTTTTTTTTGGTAAACATTTCATTATCTGATGATTCAGCTTATTTTGTCACTTTTTAGTAATGTTATATCTTTTTTACTCGTATTATTATTGGGTTAGACAGAGTATGTTTTCCAATAAAAGAAGCCGATTAAAAAATAAACCCATGTGGTGGTAAAGGATCTAGCAATATCTTTGATCAGGAAATAAAATAAAAAAATGCTTCGTAAAATAATAAACATCCAGAAACGTACAGCTCCTTTTGGAGATGGGGACCAATCAGGGTTTCCATCATCCATTGCATTAGGATAAATTTAAAATTTTTGTCCACTTTTAAATTTATGAGAGGGCCCACCTATGAAGTTGCACATGTGGCAGCTTCTGGATCGCGGAAATCTTCTGAAGTGATAGTTTTGTTCTTGTCCCTCCTACGCTTTTCAACAAAAATAAAATAATTAAAAATACTGTAGATTTTTCGAAATGTCGGGTGTGGATAATCGATTAGAAATTAGGAATTGTAGATAATGCAGATTGTGTCCATTTCATTTTGACAGTTATGCTCTAACCATAGTTGTCGACTTTTTTTTAAATTATTTTTATTTTTATTGATTTTATTTAAACATTTTAATATATCCTTTATTTAACCCTCACATCTCCATTGATTTTAGTTTCTAAAACCAATTATAGTTTTTACTAGACAAAACAATCTAGATGGGTCTTTGTAAATTGGGTCGGCCTTTTCTTTGTTATTAGATTAAATAAATGTTTGCTTGTAATTCGTAAGAACTCAACCGATTAAGTATTTTAATTAGGCAAGGATTAAACAAGTAGCTTCCGTGACTAATAATTAGCTTGAATTTCAAGGTGCCCGTCAATGTTAATTAACTATCGTACACGATATTGTCCTTTGACTAGTATTGGCTACAATTAAATAATTTGCTGACCTTAACCCTCAGCCATAATATGTAAATACTAGTTTTCTTAAATGATATACGAAATAGTAGCTTAGTAGTTAAGCCGAATCAACTTGAAAACTAATCTTTGTACGCACTTGACTAATGCTATATTTTGTATAAGTTTATTATAAGATATTTATTTTATCTGATGTCTATATAAAAAAATGATTTGTTTGAGTTTTTATGAAATGTTTGTAATTTAAGATATTTTATTTATAAATTATAAAAAAGAAGTCAATGATAGATTACTTATATCTTATAAGATGAAAATTATAATTTGTTTTGAGCTTTCCACAAATACTTGTGATAACATATCTTATATCTTATAAGATAAAAAAAGGCAATAAACATTGCCTTATTCACGTCAATAAGATTCTCGTCTTATAATAAACTTATTCCAAACACAGTATACCTTAAATCATACACTATAAGAAATAATACTAGTAGCTATACATATTTAAGCTTGTAATTACATTGTAACAAAAATAACTAGTTGCAGTTAGCTCAAAGGTAAGGTTTTAAATGTAAGTAAAAATTAATGTTACAGTTAGAAGAATAAGTAATTTTTGTTACATTTAGAATTATAGTTAATATTAGTTACAGTTAAAAATGTAGGTAATTTAGGTATCCTCCAAATAAGATTCAAAATTTGTATACTTTGAGATGTAACAAAAGCATTTTATCGTTCATCAATTGTATTAGACACGTTAGAATGAGTGAAAAGGAAATGACATAAGTGATGAGCTGCGTACCTGTTCTGTAGTACAGGTCCACTATTCCACATGGGTTGGTACCATCTTTTCTACCAATACAATCCAGATTCTGCAGTATGGGGCAATATCACGTGGGCCCATGCAGTCTCAAGAGACCTCATTCACTGGCTCCACCTCCCATTCGCTATGGTTCCTGATCAGTGGTATGACGTTAATGGCGTATGGACTGGCTCCGCAACCATCCTCCCTGATGGCAAAATTGTCATGCTCTACACTGGTGACACAGATGATGTAGTCCAGGTCCAAAATCTTGCATACCCTGCAAACCTATCTGATCCCCTCCTGCTTGACTGGGTCAAGTACCCGGATAACCCGGTCATCGTGCCCCCGCATGGAATTGGGCTACAAGACTTCCGGGACCCGACCACCGCGTGGCTCGGCCCGGATGGGAAATGGTTCATCACAATCGGGTCCAAGATTCGTAAGACGGGCATATCTCTTGTGTATGAAACCACCAACTTTACGAGCTATAAGCTGGTGGATGGACTCTTGCACGCGGTGCCGGGGACGGGTATGTGGGAGTGTGTGGATTTTTACCCGGTTTCGACGGTTGATTCGAATGGTTTGGACACGTCAGCTAATGGACCAAATATTAAGCATGTGTTGAAAGCTAGTTTGGATGACAATAAACAAGATTATTATGCAATTGGGACGTATGACCTAGCTAACAACAAGTGGACACCCGATAACCCGGAAATCGATGTCGGTATCGGGTTGAGATTGGATTATGGAAAGTATTATGCTTCAAAGACTTTTTATGACCACAATAAGCAGAGAAGAATTTTATGGGGTTGGATTGGTGAGACTGATAGCGAGGCTGACGACCTCTTGAAAGGATGGTCATCTGTTCAGGTATTATTATTCATTTAATACTGAAATTTTTTGAGTAATTATTTATCATAACGTGATTAATAGATATATAGTTTGAATTGCTTGTTGATGATTAGGATGATATAACGTGCAAATTACTCCTCTAATTTGGGGGAAAAACTTGCATGTTACTATTTCCTTATTATTTCAAAAATAAAAGTCAAGTATAACATTTTAGAAGGGAAAAACATGGGAAGTCAAATGCATTACATTTTAGACCATGAAGGATCACATGTACAATTTCAAATTAAAGTGACTCGCAAGTTTGAGAAATTATAAAGGAATAAATGTTGCTTCATTCGGGACGAATTTAAGATAGGCAATTTATCTTATTTATGATTTCATGTATAAGTATAGCTTTGTTTGGGACGTGTTTAAGAGAGGCATTTATCTTAGAAGTTTTTACCAAAATACCAAAAATGTCTTTTACCCATGCATTGCAATGTGGCTTTCAAATTAATGCCGAGTTTTTCCTCAATTTATTCTCATAAAAAATTCTTGAAATTTACAGACTATTCCCCGGACTGTGATGTTCGACAAGAAAACAGGCACCCATTTACTTCAATGGCCAGTTAAAGAAGTTGAAAGCTTGAGATTAGGTGGCTTCGAATTCAATGAAATCAACATTAAACCCGGCTCAGTTGTGCCCCTCAATCTTCACTCCTCTGCGCAGGTAACAATTAAAACCACTCGCACTAAAGCGTGCACAATTACAAGGAATGTTCAATATATACCGATTATATTATATTACTTAACCATGTCACACTACTTTAGTTTCAAATGAAAAAATTTAAATTTACACTAGACATCATTGGTGATGCTCCAGCTAGATATAGTTGCCTCATTTAAAGTAGACGAAGAGGCATTGAAGGCAACTCCGGAAGCTGATGCGGTTTACAACTGCGGTACCAGTGGGGGTGCTGCTGCGAGGGGCGCCCTGGGGCCATTTGGGCTTATAGTTCTCGCTGATGAATCACTCTCTGAGCTCACCCCTGTCTATTTCTACATTGCCAAAGGCCCTGATGGGCGCGCCGAGACTCATTTCTGCGCTGACCAGTCCAGGTTCCATTCAATTTTTGCAAAACTCGATACATTTCTGCATCTAGTACTTTTTCATCTGTGTAGCCACTCGAATTTGTGGTAAATTTATGTTTTTTGCTGCAGATCCTCATTCGCATCTGAAGTTGGCAAATATATTTACGGGAGCAAGGTACCTGTCCTGGATGGTGAAGATTTCACAATGAGATTATTGGTATGTAATATTAAGCTCCGCTCGACCTGTCATAATATAACCTTCAAGATCACTTAAAACGTAACTCTACTGATAAAATTTTTTAGATCCATGACTTAGCCCTCGTTGTCGCCTTTTCGTTATGCAATTACAGGTTGATCACTCAATCGTGGAGAGCTTTGCTCAGGAAGGACGAACAGTTATAACATCAAGAATTTATCCAACCAAGGCAACCAATGGAGCAGCCCGAGTGTTTCTGTTTAACAATGCCACGGGAGTGAGCATCACAGCATCAGTCAAGATATGGAACATGGATTCATCTGATATTCACAATTTCCCATTGGATCAGCTGTAAATTCATTTCAATTGTTGTACTATTGTTCTATTAAATAAATTAAGCTGTCAAGAAGGGTGAGAGTAATGAGAGCCGAGAAATAGTATTTCTTTTGCAATGGATCCATTTAATGGATTGTATCTTCTTTTCCTGCTGAATGAATGCCAGCAAAAGAAAAAAATTGGGCATATCTAGCAGCAGGAGCACATTGTAATCTGTGCAGTGTGTGCGGAATAAATATAGCAAATCTTTTATTGAAATTTCTGGTACATCATTACAAATTCCTAAGATTAATTTAGTGTTGGAGCGTTCGGAACGTACGTAAAGAATAATTTATGTTTCAAACTTTCACCAATACAGAGGCTAAATTTCTTCCAGTAGTGGCTGTTTTCTTAATATTTGATTCTAATATGAGCCCCAAAAACTTTCAACACGTATGCAAACTTGAGATTTAGCGCCCATGAACCCATCAGTTTACAGCTGCAAATTGCTAAAATTTCTTATCCAATTCTTTTAAGCCACATTTGCACAAAACAGTTGACTCTGCATGTATGACTTCCGAATGGGAGCCCGGTATTACCGGCCCATACTTGTTATGGACACGTCAAATTAGATCAACACGGAAGATCGGCCCACAAGATCCCTTCTAATAGATTTTCCATTATTAGAGGCAGCCTGTTAAATTCTTATTCTCCTTTTGCCGGTTGGGCTGCCCCAATATTAGGTTTTGCTTAGATAAAGACTTTGAATAAAGTATTAATTAAATTTTTTAAAAATAATAATTAAAAGACAAATCCCCACTAATTGACCTCTTATTTACTACTTACTGTAGCAGAAATGGCTAGCTAAAATGGGGACATTACTCAGTGAACAAAATAGCGTATGTCTCCATCGTGGTTGGCCGCACGCATGTTGTGTGCCTTCTGAATTGTGCCTTCGCCCATCATTATGTACATCCTTCGAGAATTTCCATGAACAGTTCATTTCTTCCCTGGTTTATGCTAAAGAAAATAACACCAAGAAATACAGCACATTTCATTCAATGTAAGGACGGAACTCTTTTATAGAGTATGTATATTTTTTTATGATAAAGAAATTATTTTACGTGACCGACATATTTATTTTTTAACATCTATATAGAGTATTTTAAAAAGCCATACATTAATAGAGTATGTAACATGCAACAAACACTTAATGCAGCAGCAATTTAGGAGGGAGTACAACAGAGTGTTAACAACTACACATACATACATATATATATATATATATATACATACATATATATATATATATATATAAACAGATTAGTCAAGCCAACTATACCTTTTTTTTGTATTTTTAGGGGATGTCATACTTTGAAATACATTATAGATATTCGAGTTTAACAATATATTAATTTGAAATTGGTTCAAAATATTTGATCTAATAATTATAATACATACATTAATCAAAAATCTGTACATTTAAACTAATTCAAAATATTTAATCTTGTGATGAAAATGAATGTTTATGTTTTTGTTTTTGGTTAAAAGAAAATGATTAAAGAGCACACAATTTCTAATCTAAAACCCTTAAACACGTGGGATTTGGGATTTGTGGATATAAAGAAGAAAATAATGGCAGCCACATGGAGTGTTTCAGGCGGTAAATGATGTTAACTTCCTTTACACACTTGTTCACGAAAACCCTAATTATCACCCCCCCCCCCCCAAAAAAAAAAAAAAAAAGGTGGCCATATATTTTATCATGCGTATTCTTAAACTTTGATCCCAAAAAAAAAAAAAGAAAAAAAAATGGTTTGACTTTGAAAATCTTTTCACTCCTAGCCTAGGATTCCATACTATTCATATCATCTGCTATACTTTGGAAGCCTCCCATGCCTTCCATAGATTCAAGTCAATGATTATGTCGTCTAATTAAGTTTCCATTTGCTTGGTAGTGCAGTTGCTTAACCCTACCACAATCAACTATGTGTGTGTGTGTATATATATATATATATATATATAGTGGCCTCTACGAAACAATGTTAACAAAGTCAAAAATTCTCTCAAGCTTCTTGCTGTCAGCTCATAACAACTCAACCAGTCTTTCAAAATAAGACAAAGAGAAGATTCCTAGTTTTTATCAAAAAAGAGAAGGTTCCATGCATGTTGGTTAGTTGTTGATCACTAATGGCTTCTGATTCTCTGCTTCTATATATGTCGAGAACTCTCATCTCTCTGTAAGTATATGCATGTCTCGAAATTTCCTTTTCACCTATAAAACTCCTCTTTTAATTCTCGTTATATTGATGAATTTTGAGGAAACTAATCCCTTAGCTAGGATATCAAGATTTCCTACCTTCTTCTCACATTTTAATGATATAATATGACACACGTATTTTTCCTCTCACGTTATTGATATTCTTTAGTTATTATTACGTTTTACTTGCACGTAAAGAAGAAGAAATTGAGTTGATCATGAAGCTTCGGTTAGCATCACTGGGCCGGGGGAGGACTGTGTGGACAAATAATGGGAGGAAGATAACCTTCGAAGTAACGTTGTTGGTGATGGACATCGGAGAAAATGACATGCTTTTTGAGGTGGTTAATGTGATATTATATATATATATATATATATATATATATATAAACATGATTTAAGTTGATCAAATATGATCCCATGAGGATTATGATCATATATGATTTAATTTATAGAAGTAGCTTAGAATGTTTTAGTCACTACGCATGCATCGTCATCATCTCCAGAAATTAATTGACACGAATGATCCTTATCATAACTTATGCTAATTGTAATTAAAATTAGTTATGCTTCTAAGTGTAATAATAATTGGTCACACTTCCAAGCGTAATTACAATTGGTTACGCTTCTAAGTGTAACACAAATTTTTGTTACACATTTATTGATTACACTCTAATAAAGCAAATTAAGCAATTTTTGTTGCGCTTATAAGCGTAACTACAAATCAAAATAAGCGTAATTGTTGGACTAAACTCTGTACTGTTGCTTACTAGTTCTTTTTTTTGGTTAGCTTATTATTTCCTCCATCTCATTTTATCAGTTGTTTAAAGTTCTTACACCCAAACCAATAAAACTAATTAATAGCCTCATTTTTAGATAAATTTGCAATAACTTGACAAAAATACCCTTTTTCTTTTTTGTCTTATGTGATATTAAATTATGTATCTTTTCTCTCTATATTAAAATAAGGATAAAATTGAAAAAGAAAATTATTACTTCCTTAAACTTTCCAAAGCAACAAATATTTTGAGATAATTTTTTTTTGAAAGCAATTAATATTGTGAGATGGAGGGAGTAGTTCATTTAAAGTAACTTTTCGTGCATACGCGACATAGTTGACGTTTCATAAAGAAATTACTATTATACGAGTCCGGAGTAAATGAACGCGGCGAAGAAGGTTAACATAGTAATAAAGAACTCGATGATCTTGTAATTCAACTCCCTAAACAAGAACGTGGCCGTTTTCTCTAATGGTTAACTCTATACAGAAATCTTCTGGCCATTATTAGCTACTTGAAATCTTAAAAATTTGAAGTAAACTAAGAAAACAAAGTCATTAAATAGGCCTATTGCGGAACGAATTAGGATCCTCTCGTATAATCAAAAGTTCTCTTGTATTAATATAGAAGAAATTTTAACTATTTATGTGTGGATTATATCATTTTAGTCATTTATGAAATTTAAATCCTAAAAAAAAGATTTTTTTTTTTCAAAATACTTTTGTGCCTCCCAATACTTGCCTTTTTTGGGATATGACCTACATATAAATGGTTAAAATTTTTCTCTCATATTAATACGAGAGAATTAATGATATAAGAGGATCCTAATTCATAACAAACAATAGCTAGAACCTTATATCAGTTGCTGACTCCCGCTGATTCATGCAAGATTATCTCCAATAATATTCAGTAAGCTACAGAAATTTAGCATTCAATATTTCCCATAGTTTTGTCGAACAAATTGATTGAAAAAAGGACTAGATGTTTTTGCATGCGTCATGAGTGGTTCAACAAATAAACAATGAGAGCGCGTGCCACCAACTAGCGAAAGAGTTCCATATATTTGATGTGGTGACTTGTGAGGATGCAAGTCTAGCTCGTGTTAGTACATACCTCTTAATCTGACTCTTCATAGGAGCGAAGCAAAAAAGAGACTCAAAATTTTTTCCGCCACAGAAAGGAAAATTCCCATAAAAGTATTACTACAACAGAGAATATAATTGAATATTCTCATTAATTCTAGCTAGTACATATGATATTACACAAGCATTTGATTACATCTATCAACCAAAGTCTAGATTCATAAACAGAGCCGTGGACACCTGTGGTTGAGAAACCATAATAATACATGGGCATCACTACAACTCCCAACTGATCACGCATCGCAGCGACACGCATCTCCAATGTTCATCGGAAGTAATTTCATGACTAATAATTAGTTTCGACTTAATGCTCTATATGTCATGATCAGGGCTTAATATAGTTAAGATTTATCGCGATAAATAGACATGTTTGATTTTTCTTCCTATGATCTGTATACACTGTTGTCTTAATCCGGCTTGGTTCACTTCCACATATCAATCTGACAACTCGAAGACGGCGTCGAAGCATTTTCCGCCACCATTTCTTCATTCTCCAAGCACGACTTGAAGCCATTCTCTGCATTTGAGTAATCATTTTCCTTGGAAACATCTTCTTGACTGAGTTGCGAGGCAACAAATTTGTCAAGCACTCGCCAATCCGTCACTGGATCTGCTTCTGCAATCTGTAAGTCATCACTGTTTGCACAGACTGGAGAAGGCAAGTTTTGCTGGTGCATTTGCTGCAAGTGTTCAAGGGCGTATATCGAGGCCTGGAAAGGGCCTACCCGGCTCATGTCGTGCCCAAATGCCGGGCTGATCAAGGGCATGCTTGTAGGTGGTGCTTGCAGCGCTTTCGCGGTCTCGAGAAGCGGCAGCTGAAGAAAGTGCTCCGATGGAATCTGGTATGGTGGCATGTCT
This sequence comes from Cordia subcordata, assembly GCA_028554755.1. Classification (NCBI taxonomy): domain Eukaryota; kingdom Viridiplantae; phylum Streptophyta; class Magnoliopsida; order Boraginales; family Cordiaceae; genus Cordia; species Cordia subcordata. The sequence continues at coordinate 2,023,081 of JAPTOF010000006.1, read as the reverse complement.
AGCAGCTCCTTCTTGCAAGAGTGTGGATATTGGTATTCTAAGTTAGACTGAGATTGTATCTTTGGGGAACCCATATCTGGCATGAATGAGACTTGATCATCATACCATATTGGTGACTCGTGTTCACCAATTTTTCTCATGGTGGCTATTCTTTTCTTGAACACACGACAAACCACCCATCCTTCTTCCTGGATAATTTCAAGAATGCATTTGAATATATTTCTAAAGAAACACTAAGACGCTTAATTTCATTTGATCATGATCATAAATAAGTTTAATTATTCAAAAGAAATGTGAAGTGCTTTCAATTTTTTTTTTTGGTTTGAGGGAGGCCAAAGGCCGAAAAAACCATACTTTTATCTACTCAGAATTGATCTTGGGAATGCTTGGACTTGAAGCGAGTAACATACTACTAGAAGCAATTATGAGAATATAAATAGAATTGAAAACAGGCACGGAATGAAGAATATATATGTGTACTTGCCTGAGGGGTTGCATTTTCCTCGGTCTCAAGCCGGTATTCATGCATGATGTAGTCTAATTTTTGACCATTTGGAGCCCTGCCTTTATAAAAGACCAGGGTCTTCCTCATGCCAATCAAGTCATGCTTAGAGTAAATAGCCTTATCGCGTCCGGTTGCTTTCCAAAACCCTGCTGTTGTTGCTCTATTCGTGCGTGTTCCTGTAGGATACTTTTTATCCTTATGGCTGAAGAAGAACCATTCATTCTGCTCTTCATCCCCAACTTTGCATAGATCTACAAAATTCACAGTCATCATACAATTCCAAAAGTCAGATTAATAATCTTTTTTATGTAATTTAACCGTGCATATTACAAATTAAAGAGTTGCATACACACACCTTGAAGATCCCAGGGCTCAATTCTGTAAAGATCAACATCCCTAATTACATCTAGATCAATTCGCCGCGAAGTGACCTTCTTTCTGAGGTAATAATCAACAAGTTCTTCGTCGGTAGGATGGAATCGGAAGCCAGGGGGAACATGTGAAAAGGCATTCATAGTCATGACGATGCCTTACAATTAATTACCTGCAATCCGAGTAAAATAGATGAGCAAGTAAATCAGTGTCAAAGCTGATCAGGCAATTAATATCCATTGTACAGGTATAGAACAACTCTCATAGATATGTAATTGATCTCAATTGAAAAAAAAAAAAAATGGGGTTAGAAATTGTTAGAGAGAACAATTCCATCGTAATATTTTTGCTTAGACGAATATTTCATTTTTCAAACAAGTAGATTCACTTGTGGTATTAATTAACCTAACCTATAGTGACGAATAACATGGCAAGAAAGATTAGAAGAGTAGTCATAGTATGATTAGCTTTAGCAGTTACTAAATCTATGGTTTTGTCAGAAACAGCATTGAGATTTCCAGATTTTGAGCAAATTTTTCACAACACGCAGAAGAAGCACTTGAAGACTGGGAATGCAAATTTCAATTGATCACCATATTTCCATATAAAATGTCCATAGTTTTCCCTTTTTCTTTTTTCCGTAAAGCGAAGGTATTGCGACTTCTGAGTTTTGCCTCTTTCCGTATGTACTTCAAGACTAGCGCCAAAGATATATGTAGTTGCAAAAAGAAAACAGTGAAGGAGCAATTCATATTTCCAATATATATATTGAGCAGATCAATAGAAGCTCTACATTGGAAAGTCAATATTTCATATGAGATCATGAATCAAGGGACTACGTATATCATCTGAATCCTGCGAATGGATTAATGAAAAACTATCGCGTTATATTTAATGTTGTACGGAAAGAAGACAATTATGGTATCAAGAGCATGGAGATGTGTACGAAAACCAGGAAAAACCTTATTTGTTAACTTTTTTTTTTTTTTAATTTGGCTAAGGCTTTGTTAACTTATTCTTGTTTAAATCAGTATGAAGTTGTACTAATAATCATGAAAATCCTATAACACGAACAACCTGAAAAAGTAAAGTAATTTATAAACTATTTTGACACAAACAAATTCACTGCCACAGTGTTCTCTTGATCCAACTAATAGGAAGTTACTGCTTTATTCTAGAGTAATCCAATTCATCATTTTCACTCGATTGATCAAAAAGAAGAAACGCATTTTATCATCAGATGATTAAAAAGCAAATGGTAGTGTCCAATAATAATGGATCCCATGTCTATGAGGTGATATCACCTGAATCACATGAAATTGCTAATGAACATAATAGCTATAAAAATATATATCAATCATATATACAAAAGAATGATAGAAGCCGACACACTCGTACACTTTGGCAGACCAAGGGGTAGTTCAAGCGATTAAAATTATCTTCCCAATAGTGAGGTGAGTTAAAATCCCCTGAGGGTAAGGAGTTTGGAAAAAAAAAAAGAAAGAAAGACACCCATACACTTCGAACGTTAGCACAGTCTACACCATCTTGCAGGCTGATCGGAAAAAAAAAATGCTTGTTATATATCACCTTTTCAAAGACAAAGCTCAATCCTAAGAGATTTCCCATATATCTAAGCTTTCCTTGAGGTTTTAATTAGATCCCCAACAGGAAGCTTTCACCAATTCATACATGCACGGCTTATAAATTAATAATGTACATTATCAAATGATCATCGGGAAAAAAAATGAAGGTTGATCTGTAAAAAGCTTTAATATTTGGCGTCGAAGATGGATATAATACAATAATTAACAAATACAAGGCAGAAAACCAGAAAGTTTAAGACAAAGATCAAACCTTAATATCAAATCCGCGGATCCACAAAAAGCCAAAAGCAGAATAACGTATGGGTCCAGTTTGTGTATTGCAGCTCTCCAGAAGAAGAAGAAGAAGAATTAAGGTCCGGTAGCTAGCAGACAAGTTAGAAGACAAGACAAGACAAACAAAAGTAGAAAGATGACTTTTTTTCCTCGGGAATTGAACCTAGAAGTTGCTTATAAAAAGCACACCGAATAAGAACTGTCTATTCAATGTTTGTCGAAATGTCGAATCAAATCCCAAGAGGGAATATTATGAGGAACCAAAGAGGAAAGGCTGAAGAATGGAAGAATGGAGAACTCACACATGGTTTTATAAGCCCAAAAATTCAAGAGAGAGAAAGAGAGAGAGAGAGAGAGAGGAAACCCTAATGATGAAAGCTAGCAAATGTAAGTAGCTTGCATTTTTGTTTGATCATAAACTTTCATTGTCTCTCACTGTCATGGTGAGCTGAATTGTTGGGAAAGTTTTTTTGGGCGCCAAAAAAAGGTGGGGCAAAATATTGGCACACACACAACACAGTGTGATCACCGTGTGGGCAACTGCCACCTCCACTACCCGCAATGGATAGAGACTCCTTTCTTTGTAGAGAATGTCGGTTTAACTTTCATGTAGCATAAATAAATATATATAACATATATGTATATAAATAAATATTTTAATATATATATATATGTATGTATGTATGTATATGTAAGTAGGTCGGTTTCCACAGCATTTTACTAATCTTACAGTCTTACACAAAGAACGGAAGAAGGGTCCCCCCCTTGGGATGGTGAGGGGAGAGAGAATCGAGAAGAATCAACAGTAAAAACACATGGTTTCACGTTTCTTTATAATAAATAAATTCATTTTAAGTAAGAAGAAATTAAGAGGGTTTTTGGCGTTGTTTATTTTGGATGCTTATAAGTATCTAAAAAAAATCATTTCACATATTTTTTATTATTTAGGTGTTTATAAGTACCAAATAAGCAAAGCCAAACACCCTTTAAATCTATTCTAAAGTTATAAATTTTGCATTTAAACATTATGTTCAAATACATATAAAAAACACTGATGATATTAAACTTGCAACGTTTTATCATTACGGGTCATTGAGGAGATAAGTACATGCATATATGAGTTAATGTAGTACTTGATAAAGGGGAGATATAAAATATTAATGGAACTTTAACTACTAATGAAGATAAAATGGAAAATTAAAGGAAGGAGATAAAGGAAGCAAAGCCAATGAGCTTGCTGGAAAAGGTCCCTGAAAGTCGCCAAAAAGGGTCGATAAACTATAATAAGAACTCTATATATTAACCTTTTTTTTTTTTTTGGGCGAGTGGTGGTAGTGACGTAATGAAACAGTCTCCAACAAAAAGCTCAGCTTGATGTGCAAAAGGTCCCAACTGTTGTCATATTTCTTGTTCATTACTGAAACGAGGTGGGGACAAGCAGAATAGTACTGAGGATTGTTCTCCCAGGATATTTCATATATGTGTGTATGTATTGGTAGAGACTACACATGCAGTGAAAAAATTCAATATAGGGGGGGGGGGGTTAATTAATGATTAGAGTTTAATTTTGTCCCATCTGAATAAATACAATGGTTCGTTTACTGATTCACACCATCAATCATTGCCATATGCAACCATGTCTTACCACTTTGTGTTCTTTCCCGAGGATAAAGATGCATCATTATTGATCACATGAATTTTTTTTCCTTAAAATCTCTTTTATACACAAGGGTTGAAAATTTGAAATTAGAAAAGCTAGACGGATTTTGATGACATTGAAATTTTCATTTATCCACTGACGAATTTTTTCACTTTTGCTTCAATGGCTTTTTTGTAAAGTTTACTGCAGAGTCGTTGACATACCAAAAAAGCAATGATTTCGATTAACAGCCGATTGGGTACATAATTACAAAACATTAGCCAAGTAATAATGAGTTAAAGTTATTTTCACTTTTCTATTTGTTGAAACCCACTATATATTTCAAGTCCATTTCTAAATATTCCACTAGCGTTTAATTCTTAAAAGAATTTAGAAAAAAGAAAGGGCAAAATTCAACATAGTCGAGGTTGCAGTGAAGTTAGTATTAATTGTTTGAAACTCTATAGGCACCTTAAAAAATTTTGTTTAACAAATATAGATAAATAGTTCGAGGACATCATTGATGATTGCACCCGTTGTTGCTCGTGAACAATACTCTTGCTCACCTCCACCACCGACTGTAATCATTATACATTCCATAGTTAATGTTATCATCCTCGTCATTTCTAATTCATTTGATTATATTGCCATACAAAACCTAGTAGATCATTCTAAGCTAACCAAAACGGGGCTTAAGCCAAAACTGAACGTTCCTGTTCTTGACCCCGTTTCCTTTTCTACTTTATGGCTCGATCTTCTTTAGTACATACGGTAATTAATATTAACACAACCCTGGTAAAATTGGGGTTACGTTTAGGTAGTTAATTGGAAATTTTCGATTCTTCTTTTCATGATGTTGAAATTTTTTCGAAAACATTTTGAGTTTAAGGTAGGTATTTTGAGATAAATGACTTTATACAGTTTGCCAGTCAAACATAAAGTTTATTTGACTTTGAATTTAGAATCGAAACGAACTGCATATTTAAATTCTTGATTGCTTCAAATTTTATAATTAAGAGAATAAATTTTCCGCACACAATCTCAATGCTCTGCTACTGATTTTTTCTTTTTTTTTTTTTGCCTTTTACTAATTACCTTTGTTACTTAGTTAACACCTCAGGCTTTAACGTCAGAGTTAGAGAGTTGACCAAATGCATACCAAGTCGCTGAGCCGCAATGGTGACGAGAGCTGCTAATCTGAGCCGAGGCAACTTTAGATGGGTCCCACAAAAAAGCTTTACGCGGCGGCTTGATGGTCTGGCGTGTGATAGCCACTATAATTAAGCTCGCAACTTTGGTTGGTCTGCTGGCTGAGTTGTGGTTGTGGTCATGGCCGCCCCAGCACAACACGTGATATAGTTCCGTTTACTAAAATATTTTCGCCCTGACAATTTTGTTTTTGACGTGCAATAATCCTTCACATTCACAAGTCAAACTAGAATTTTGATGATTCTATTAGCTCATTTGTTGTTGGATCGATTTTTAACACGAAGCCTGATAAGATATTTATCTATAAGGGCTTCATCACCATCCCTCTCCTCCTCTTCAGTTGCTATATTTCCTGAAAGAGGAACAATAAAAGAATTAGTGATAAATCTATTTTTCATAGTTGATCAACTTGCTAATATTTTGACTAAGGCCCTTTTAATTGCTTGGTTCTGTGCAAGCTCACCGTTACTGACATATGGCTTCGTTTGAGGAGCATGTTAAAGAATAAATAAAGTTTACTTTTCAAATATTTTGTATTTATAACTTTCTGTAAACTTTAGTGATCATTAGTACAATTAGCTGTACAGCAAGTACTTTGTTGTATTTAAAACCTTGTACGCTTAAATATACAAAATGCATCATTCTTTCTGTTGGGTTATGGCTCAAAGTCCAAGCCCATACAAATTAGGAAAGAATTTTAATGAGAATTAAAATTCTAGTTATGGTAAGAGTCTTAATTATGGTAAGATTGATAAATGAGGAAATCCTTTGTCTTGGAAGACAAGAAAATCTCCTCTATAAATAGGACTCTTGCATTAGTTATATAAGGTGTGCCTTAGGGCCACACCCCATGGGGTGTGGGGGTGAGAGAGAGCCTAAGAGTATCAAGAGTGTTTTACATTCGTTCTAGTCCTGTTGAGGATAGAACCATTATAAGAACTCTGTGGGGGAGGGTTTAGACTTTTTTGTCCGTGTAAAAAGCCATCACCTGAGTTAGGGTGAGAGAGAGAGTCTGAGAGCATCAAGAGTATCTTATATTCGTTCTAGTCCTGTTGAAGATAGAACCATTATAAGAACTCTATGGAGGAGGGTTTAGACTTTTCTGTCCGTGTAAAAAGTCACATGGGTTGTAATACTCTTTTCTATTAGTGAAGTTTTTCGTGGACGTAGGCAGAGGGCCGAACCACGTTTAATAGCGCGTATTCTTTTCTCGTTACTCGTGCTTTTAATTCCGTTACGTGAGTGTGTGTTATGCGTCCTGATTTCCCAACTCAAAAGGTGTCTTATATTCGTTCTAGTCCTGTTGAGGATAGAACCATTGTAAGAACTCTGTAGGGGGGTTTAGACTTTCTGTCCGTGCAAAAAGTCATCACCCAAGTTGTAATCCTATTATTATTGAATAGTGGAAATTATCCCAGAGGGGATCGTGGATGTAGGCAGAGGGCCGAACCATGTTTAATAGCGTGTATTCTTTTCTCGTTACATATGCTTTAATTCCGCTATGTGAGTGTGTGTCATGAGTCCTAATTACCCAACAAGTGGTATCAGAGTCTGGCTGGAGGGAGGACGCTGGTTTGCACGAAAAACAAAAAAAGAAACGTCGAAGAGGAGTAAAAAAAATTTACAGATCTGCTGGTCACGTTTGGCAGCCTTCCCGGGGTCTGATCAATGATCTGTTTATTGCTGTGTTTTCGTCTCAGAGAGGAGAGTAAGCTGCTAAAATTTCGTAACGATCCAACGGTTGGATTGTGAGATACAAGCAGGTAAAATTTTGTGAGTTTGTGGTCAAACAGTCAAACAGAAGGTTTGACTAGTGTTGACCGAGGGTCTCCTCACCGTTTTCTGACATCTTGAGTTCGTTTTTCAAGTCCGTTTTGCCAAATTTCTTGATATATCTTGGGTGAGCCTTGAAATTAGGTAAAACAATGAAGTGGTGATGAAATTCTGCGAAAGTCTTTGTGGTGATGAAATTCTGCGAAAGTCTTTGAAGCATTATGCAAGCAAACACATTTAGCCGACTAGTGAACAAACTTCTAGAGAAAAGAAGTTTGGATGAGTAGACTAGTTGAAGAAGGTTCGATTCGAGGGAGGAGTCACGCGAAGAGAGTCTACGTAGCTGAACGATCAGAGTCTTGGCCAGACGACTGATAAGGAATGCTACTGCTGGAAGAGAAGACCACGTCCGAGATGCCTTGTGTCGAGGGAGGACGCAAACAACCTTGAGAGATCGAGGTTAGACGGTATGAAGAGGGATGTTGGGGATGACTCTGAAAACCTGCTAAGATGTGTTGTAGCTACTGTCGTGAAGAGTGTTGTCGAGAGAGATCTCCAACATGAAGATTGCGAAGAGGTTCTAGTTGCGGCAAAGAAGCTTCAAACTTTTCGCGAAGGGAGGAATTTGTTGGGTTATGGCTCAAAGTCCAAGCCCATACAAATTAGGAAAGAATTTTAATGAGAATTAAAATTCTAGTTATGGTAAGAGTCTTAATTATGGTAGGATTGATAGATGAGAAAATCCTTTGTCTTGGAGGACAAGAAATTCTCCTCTATAAATAGGACTCTTGCATTAGTTGTATAAGGTGTGCCTTAGGGCCACATCCCATGGGGGTGTGGGTGAGAGAGAGAGCCTGAGAGCATCGAGAGTATTTTATATTTGTTCTAGTCCTATTGAGGATATAACCATTATAAGAACTCTGTGGGGGAGGGTTTAAACTTTTCTTTTCGTGCGAAAAGTCACATGGGTTGTAATACTCTTTTCTATTTGTGAAGTTTTTCGTGAACGTAGGCAGAGGGCCGAACCACGTTTAATAGCGCGTATTCTTTTCTCGTTACTTGTGTTTTTATTCTGCTATGTGTCTGCGTCCTAATTTCCCAACACTTCCAATAATTTATGTTACTAATTGAGAGTTGCAACTAAACAATCGAACATAGAAAAGATTATGTTTCATGAAATTAGTCTCATATAAAATATTCTACCATTCGAAATATCGAACAATGCAAAGCGAGTGGCTCCCTCTCTCTTTTCTTTTTTTTTTCTTTTTTTTTTTTTGCGCGGCAGCGAGAGGCTCTCTCTCTCTTTTCTTTTTTTTTTCTTTTTTTTTTTTTTTTGCGCGGCAGCGAGAGGCTCTCTTTTAGATGGACAAGAGGTAAAAGTGAACTTTTTCGGTGAGTGATGAGGATTAAATAATTTTCTTTTAAATTCTTGCCAAGTAATAAAATGCTTTATTTTAATTAAGCTGAATGTTGTGGGACAAAACAGTTGCATTATGACGAAGATCACACATCATCGCTTCCGTTATAATGGAACGGGGTGTGTACACAATCCCGTTATTTGCTGAAGTGGCACAACTGTGATGGCTGAATTCTACGCCAACCAATCATGTTGCGGCAGCTATAATACTGTTCGGGTCCACAAGATCCACCCGGTCTCCATCATCAATTGTAATTAAACTCCCGGCTGGTTTTGTTTTCGGCTACCAACATATTTCATTAAAGAGAAGTTCTCTCATAGTTAGGTCGTTCCACTCACACACACACACACACACACACACATATATATATATATATAGTTCTAAACAACTGACGAATTGTCATTGAGATTCACAGTTATACCCTGCTATTAATTAATAGTAGTAATTTGATCATTTTAAACTCAATTGATAATCTATCCAATCAGATCTTGTTTGAAGCTCGTTTGACAATTACACAGTTGAACTTGACATTCATACATCCTCTAGATTTACAGAAAAGGTTTGGCAAATGAAAATGATCAAAAACATTCTTCAACTTAAGGACCATAACAAAAGTGAAATTTTCTAGAGCATATGTCAAGGCACATCGTTGTCTATAGCTCAAGTTGATTTGTCCATAGGGTTTCTCTAAAATAAAAAAAAAATTGTGAAATTTCACTTGATGAAAAACCACTCTTTGTTTTACTTTGAATAATGTCCTTACAAAAAGTTTCAGATTTCTTTCCGAAAAGGTGTGCTTTTGGATAAGTTTATCATGAAAAAAAGGGATGTTAGACTACCAAAACTTACGATATTAAAAAGGGCAGAATGAAGAACATTAAAGAAATAGATCAAGTAAAACCTAGATAAATAATGTTAGTTTACCTATATTTGAACCTCACAATCCAACTCATCAATACAAATAATATGATTGTGCTTAATTGCCTAGTAATGGTAAATCATATGGTTAGTCTATATTTTAATTGTGGGGTTGCCACTCATGTATGTATTCTGGATTACACTCAAATACTATGAAGGTGATATTATTTGGAAAAGGGAACCAAAAAAAAAAAAAAGAAAAAACTTTTAAGAGGATGAACTCCAAAAGTATCTAACAAGGGATAGTAGGCTAGCTTGAAATGAGTATAGTACTCAATTTGAGGTATGAATACATGTAGGCCAAAAGCGATTCAGATATTTACATAACTCATCATTTTGTAGAGTACGCCTATGCGAAAAGTTTACAATCTTTGACACACACATTAATTGAGAGGAAGAAATTAACTATGGATGAAATAATTAGCAATATAGATTTGCGGGTCCTATCAAATTTCACCTTGTTGTCTTCCATTTCTAATCTTATATATTAGGCTAATTAATGAAACATATGCAATATCTTGCTTTTAGCATGCATGGCATGATATTTTATCATTAAAGCCGATAGGCAACAACTGCCGTATACTTACCCAAATTTGGGGATAACTACAGTACAATCTAACCATCATTTTCGTTATTTTTAAGGATAGAGTTAGAAAATTTCTTTACTGGTGTTAATATGAAAATAGTTTAGATATTAAAAAATTTGAATATTTTTTTTAAAATATAAATATTACAATTGATCTTGATGGGGCTCATACATTGAAAGCATTGACTCTTGGGGTTATTGGGATTGGGGTTTTGTGCTTTTTCTACTGGCTTCAAAGTTAGTGTTCTTGAACAAATGCATATACATACACAAATATATATACATACATACAAATATATATATAATTCTTTTAGAAAAAAGTTGAGTGATGTCAAGTGAAACTACTATTTTACATGTAGAACCGTCCCTAGTTCTTTTAGTAATTTTTTTCGATAGAAGAGAAGGGACTTCTCCCGAAGAATTTACTAATTCAACAAAGTATCATTACAAAATGAAAGCCGAGCATAGTCAGATGGTGTCACAGTAAAAGCAACATATTTTTTTGGCTCTTAGTAACAATTTATTTTTATCACATCACTTTTTAAACAATTTTCGAAAAGTTTTCTTGTTTGTATATTATCAATGTAGGAAATTTAATGCACATCATTTTTAGATTGGTGCAATTTTGTCTAGCCTTATATGTCGTCCATGAATAGCTTGTCAAAGAAAATCTGTCATGGATCCCTTTTGCGACCACACGTAGGCAATGAAAGTTCTACATATATGATAAAGATTAAAAATAATTATAACGCTGGTTTTAAAGTCAATTTCAATTGTCACAAAAGGAAACATTTACTTGATAACATATAATTAAGGATTATGATATTCTCTTAAGTTATATTATTTCATTTTGATATTGAATGTTGAGTGATCAGCTATTAATTGATTTTTTTTTTTCAATTCAAAATATCGAATATTTCACTTTTTCTTCTATCTTGTGAATGGTTAACTTGAAATATTCGTATATTATAATAAATTTACTAGTTAGAATAGACCTACTCCATTACTAAGAGCATATAAAAGGTAGTATGATAGCATTGTTGTTTATAACTTCTCTTGAGAATTATAGTCATGATTATACCTGTAATAATAAGAATAAGAAACAAGAAGGCAAATAGTGGAAACTAAATGATTATAATCATATTCATTTGCTATTGTGTAAGATATCCCCAGATATGCAATGCCATAATGCAAACGCAAGCATTAGCAAAACGGTATTCAAGCTAGGCTCCGTCTGTAAATTGTATATAGGAAAACATCTTTATTTGAAGAGAAAATTTTAATTAGAAAAGAAAAGAAATATTTTTTACTAATAAAAAAAGGGTAAATTATTTCAGATGTTACTAAACTATTCAACTAGTCTTATTTTGACCATCAAAATATTTTTGGTTCCAAAAGGACCATTAGTTTTTCAAAATGGTCTCATTTAAGCCATTCTATTAAAAAATTTAACAAATTATGATGAAAACATAAATACTTTAAATTAAGTGACTTGAGTATTTTTTTTCTTTTTAATTAAGTGACTTTTAATTAAGTTTCTTCTCTTATTTCTATCTCTTTATTCTTTTATTTTTCTTTTTTCTTCTCACCTTTCTCTTTTTTCTTTTCTCTTTCAATTTTTGCTTGTTTTACTTTCTTGTTTTCATAAGATAATAACTTACAAATATTTTTTTGTCCTAATTTATATTTTACTTTGGCTAAAAACAAAAATTATTAATAACCAAATAATCATTGATATCACGAGGGAAACTCTCTCATCATGAGAGGTGCACTTCATATGACTTGATCGTTTATTTTTAAAGAAAAATAAAAATAGTAGTAATATTTTTTATTAACAAAAGAGGCACCACTGGACAAACGTAGATCTACTATTAACATTGAGGTATATTTAAGTTTGATTCACCTATTATGTTATACAAAAATAATTTTTGATTCAAAATATTATCTATTTGATTTAAAAGTTCCTTTTATAACAAGAGGTCAAATTGTATGAAGTGCTCCTCCTCATGATGAAAGTATTTCCTCTCATGATCATAATGAGTGTATTCTTATTATAATCTTATTCTTATTATATTCTTTGATTTTCAATCAAAGTAAAAAAAAATTTAGGATTAAAAAAATTATAATTTATTATCTTGTGAAAACAAGAAAGTAAAACAAGCAAATGTATAAAGAGAAATGAGAGAAGAAAAAAAGAAAATAAAAGAATAAATAGATAAAAGTAAAAAGAGATTGAAAATTAATTAAAAACTAAAATATAATACTCAAGTTACTTAATTTTTAAGTATTTGTGTGTTCACCACAATTTGTTGAGTTTTCATATGGAATGACTTAAATGAGACTATTTTAAAAGATTATGATTATTTTGAAACAAAAAATAATTTGATGGTCAAAACAAAACTAACTGAATAATTTAATAATTTGTAAAATAATTTACCCTCAAAGAAAATAAAACATATTCTGCATAATAATTCTTTTACTTTCTCTGATCCTACCCATGTACTCAGCCCTTCAATCGTTGCACCGTACGCCTTAATCATGGTGTCTTTGTGCGTGCTTTGCTCGTGTGTAAATATTTGAGAGAAAGAAGGATAAGGGAATGAAGAAAAAACAATATTACATAAAGGAAAACAATAATTTTTATTGAAATAGTATATTTTGTATTAATAAATGCATTTCTTTACAAAAATTTGATACTAAATGTATCTTTCATCGTGACAAAATTTTAAATTATATTTTCAAACGCATAACATTCAGGCACTAAAAAGTTATCTATTTTCTATACAAAATTTTGTCTTGAAGCTTTAATTTTTCATTTATCTTTGAGAAATTAAACCTTTTTCCTTTGTATTGTATTGTGTGTAAATCCTAGTTCTTCTTGGAATTTAATTTCTTCAATTTTTCCTTTTTTTGCCATTCCCCCAAAATAATGAGGGTTAGAAAGAGTTGGACCTTCTTGTAATTTATATAAAGTGTGTCCAATCAACAACAGCCCTATGTTTTAAACTCCATGGTAATTGCCAGGGTCCAAGTGGCTTGTGAGTTGCGAGACACACTTTTAACTTTAGGTACAACACCACATCTTGTATTCCTTGATCTTAAAAATTTCTCTCCCTTTTATACATGATGATTTACTCATTTTTTTTTAAAAAAAATTCAAAGTCCATTTAAATAACCTAAAAATTATTATGCCATTAACTAGTATTTAAAAGATTGTTTTAATGGGTGTATGTATAATCAGAATAACCTTCAAATGTTGGTCACAATTACTAACGTCAAATTATCACTAACCCCAGAAAGTCTAACTAAATATTGCAAAGGTTAGAGACAAAATAACATCATTTAACATTGGTCCCTCTTAAATGTTCACGGAATCACCGTTGCCGGCTATCCATTTTGCTTCTTGTTTTGGAAGATCCCGACCTTCAATGAGGCATTTCCATACCCATGATCCGCTATTCTTTGGTTTAAAGATTCTTAAAAATAAACATAAAATTCTGTAATAATACTACCCTTCTAAAACGAATTAGGAAAATAGGCACAACAAATAACGAATCTTTTTGTACTCCAAATTTGCTAACTCAGAATATTATATACAAATTATACCATTAACCCTAACTTACGTATACTAACTAAACTACATGTACCTTCACATGCGCCCTATTTTATTTTATTTTATTTTAAAAAAAAAACTCCTATAGATATGTTTATCTTCATCATCTGCTCTCTCTTTCTCTCTCTCCCTCTCACACACACAAGCATAAGCATGCACCCTCTCTCACACAAATATACACAAACATGTATAGATCTTGGTTGCTCTCTCTCTCTATATATATATATATATATCAGTCTCTCTCTCTCTCATACACATAAATGCAAACTATCTTTCAAACAAATAGATCTCAAACGATGGGTTAGAGCTCATGCATATAGGTGATGAGTTGCTTGACGTGTGCTTTTTGTGCTTTCTACGTGTGTGCACGCTCTGTGCATGTATGCTTTCTCTGTGTGTGATGGTGGTGCTGCTAGTGTGATAGTGGTGGTGGGGTGTGTGTTTGTGTTTTAGTAGAATAGAAGAGGCTTTTTTTCTTTTTATGTTGTGAGTTTTGGTTGAGTAAGAAAGGCTATTATGGTGGCAACCGTGGTGGTGTGTTAATATGTGGGATTCGGCAGAGAAAAAAAGGTTTTCCTTCTTTGAGTTTTGGTTGAGTAAGAAAGATTTTTGTGGAAGAAAATTTGTAAATATGTGCATTTGTAGTTGTTAACATTTTGATTAAATTTATGAACGTGGTATTCATCAGTTTGGATGTGTCGTTTACAGGTATGAACAGTCGATAATAAGTTGTGAACATATAATACAAAAATTGTAAACATATAAAAAAAATTTCAAGCATATAAAAGTTGTGAACATATAGTATAAAATTGTGAACATGTAAAAGTTGTGAATTTGTAATATAAAAATTATGAACATGAAATACATATTTTTTAAAACAATAATTTTTTTTTAATTTTTTGAAAACTAAAATAGTTAAAAAATATTAAAAAATATTGAAATATTAAATTGTAAACGTATAGTATAAAAACTATGAACACATATTTGTCAATAATTAAAAAATATTAAAATTATGAGCATATAATATGAAATTTGTAAAAAAAATTGTGGACATATAGTATAAAATTTATGAATGTATGACATATATATTTTTTAACAATAATTTTTTAATTCTGTGAAATTTAAAAATAAATTATAAAAAATAAATTAAACTAAAAGAATAAACTTGTATTCATTTTTCTCTTCTTCTTTCTCAATGTAAATTGCTGTGCTGTTTTGTTCATTATTTTTTATTTTGGAGTTGAGCGCCTGATTTATAGACGGGAAAGGGTGCAGGATGCTTGTGCGGCACATGATGCTCGAGTGCATAGTATATGTGCTAGAGTACTATATGTAATTTAATTAACACATTTACATAGTTAACATACAACAATGAATAGGGTTTATCAATTGCTCTTATAGTCGTGTGAGATGAATAAACTTTCAACCTTTTATACGCATAGTATGCCATCTCAGCTAGTCAATCATCTATGAAATTCATATTATAAAGAAAAATAGGTAGTGGAAGGGAGAAAATATATTTTAAAATTCATATTATATATTTTTCTCTCTAGTTTTATATTTAATCATTTGGAAATCCCAATTGTGTTGGGAATATATGTAAAATTGAAATTAATATGTATATTTTTCTTAAATACTCCTTTGTTATATTTAAATTATTAAATAAATATTTTAAGATATTAATAAAATATGTAACAAACATTAAGTTAATGATTGTAGAACTCTAATAGTGTTTTACATATAAATATCATAAAGACATTGTCAAGCACATTAAAACTTAAAATAGCCTTTACACTAGGATACTCTATATATATTTTAGAAATACGTCCATATTTGTATTCATTGGAATTATTGCCCTTAACAAAAAGAGTATGTGACGCCAATACACCATTTCCATTCCATGAATGTGTCACTATAAAATTAAGGTTTGACAGGCTTGAAGGCAATATGTAAAAGTTATGATTTATCACTCCAGTATACTCATAAATAGATATATAAAAGTCAAAATTGCAGAAGCAAGAAATTATAATTGTATCCAAACTACCTTATTCGCAAATAACGTGGAATAATCTCAGCATTGAATTTCAACTCAAACTTTATTATTAGATACAAAATAATGCATACGTCATGAAATCTGCCATTTGAATTGCCAATTAAGAAACACTTCCCACTTTTGAGATCAATAAATCACATAAATGCTCTCAAGATATATATATATATATACATATATATATATATATGACATTAATATATTAGAGACTCACACAAGTGAAATAATAAAACTGTTCATAGAAATCTAACACCTTCAAACATGAAAATTAATTATGACATAATAATTTTGACATCCTTGTCATTTTCTTGTGCTTCTGTAGAAGTTAAACTCACAATTACCTCCTTCAGGAAAATAATTGTGAACTTTAACTTTAAGAGATAAAACTATTCCAGAAAAGTAAACTAGAAAAGTATAATGTATGCATTAATTTAACTTGACAAAAGTAAACTAGAAAAATATCATGTATCCTCCAAGTAAACTAGAAAAATATCATGTATGCATTAATTTAACTTGACAAAAGTTATCCAAAATATTAAGTTTTAATATGAGGAAGCATAGTTCGATTAAATTTCACTGAATCACTGTAAAAGTCAAACTTAAGCAACTTTTGCATGTAAGTAGAACAATATAATGGTATTGATATATTAAACTTCAAGCAATAATTTTAAGTGATAATAAACTCAAAAATAGCAAGGCTCACGAAAAACTAGTTTGCTATCTTTTGAATTATTCTATCATGTCTTGAAAGGTCATATAAATTAATTTCTAAACTTGAAAATAATTGCAACACTTTAGAGCAAATAAATGATCATTGAAATCCACACAAAATTGAGATTAAATAAATTTAAAATATTTTATATTTTTTATAGGGAAAAAAGTCCATAATTCTATAAATAGAATTAGATAATACCTTGATACATGTTGTAGAGAAAGTCAAAAATACTTTCAACTTGAATAGAACATCATTTGACTTTATATATTTTGTAATCTTAATTTTCTTAATAGCTTGGAGGAATTCAGACTAGCTTATAGTAAAAAAATTTAATTGAAACTTCAAAACAATGTAAGACAAAAAAGGATAAAAATAATTTTCGCCAGAGAAGATCTGAACAAATTGATCATTCAAGGAATGCTGCTAATTATAATATTAATATAACATTACAACATAACTAATATCTATAATGAACCGTAACAACAACCTTCTCATAAGAGTTCAAAGTATGTCACTGCGTATTCCCTTTCGGGCAGAATATACAACATATTATATGAACCTCCGATTTAAGTGAAACAGTGAAACATCCTTAAACAAATCTATCCCCTTTGGGAAGATAAATCTATCGAAAGTCATTAGAACAATCACCCTCACTACCCACTCCTACTTCTCTTAAATCAATACATACAATTACCCCTTTCGAGTAGGCAATTGCATATACTAATCTAAAGAAGCAAGCATCCTAGGATCCATGTCAAATAATTAATGAATTAATACAGAGACCCGTTTCGGCGAAATTGCCTATATCAGTCATCAATTATTTAACTGGGACAAGCTATTTCATGTGTAATATCGTTGTTATTGATCATTTAATTAAATCTTTAGAAACATAAATACCTAGTAAAAACTAACATATGAACATCATATATGTACAAAAATTCCAAAATAAATCTTGAGTTGGGCATATGTGTAGATATAATAATGATATTATGAGATATAGTACAAATTACTAGCTCAAAACGCATGAAACTTACATGTCAAATATGGACATAGATAAGCTGCTTAAAAAGAATATAACTTACTTATTCACTTATTTCTAAAGTGATGACAGCCATTGGTGGAGAACATCACCATCCCAAGCATCCTTCTGCAAACTATTAGTAGTTCTCGAACAACTTTGATAAAAATACTTTATGATTCAAAACATATTAATGGATGCTATATTTCAATATATATATATGGATTGCTATTATATTTAGAATTATATTCTTGATATAGAGCATCATAAACAAAGTCAATTGATAATGCACTCTCCCTTCAACATACTTATGTACACATAATTCTATTAAAAAAAATTTGAACTAATTCACTTGATCGCTCTAATTATTGCACATATAATACGATAGAAAACAGACCTATCATAAGATAATATTCAGGTTGAAATGAAATTATTTGCCTAGAAGCACTCCAGAGTAACCTCGTCATGGTGTTGAGCAAAAGCCCGTTCTTTTTTTCTAAGAAAAATCCCCAACGAAGAAATATCTTGTTCTTCTCAAAAATGGGTCAAGCATTGAATGAAAATGGTGAAGCAAATAAAAGGAAAAAAGAAATGTAAGGAATCTTTAGTCAACTCTAATATAAGAAGAAGAAAAGGAGCCCACAGTATTGTCATGAGAAAAATGGATCTTAGGAAATAGACTCAGAAAAGAAAAACATGCTAGGAGTTTATAAAAACGGGACTTGTCAACCGAAAAGAAAAGAAAATCTTCCCTTTTTTTATATTGAAAGATATGGCCACCCATTTTGCATTAAAGAATTGACTAACAAAAGCATACAACTGTAGTTCTGGACTTAAACCATATATGAATTCTTAAGAACAGCGTGTAAAACACATTTTTACACGGACAATTTTTCTTTTCTTTTTTTGCCCTTTCCAAGAATATCTTTTACCAAAAAAACTTTATTTTTCAATAAATGTGTTTCAATTAATTACCAATGCAATTGAGATTAAAAAAACAAATTAAACTTTATCCAAAAATTAAAAATAAAATTAAAAATTTTAAATAAAAATAAATAAAAGAAATAAACCAGAGAAACTCGTTGACCATGGAAGTCAAAGAAAATAGGATGGATTTTTGTCCAAATATCTTAATCAATTTCCACCAAAAATTCAATACTCAATTTCAAATGAAATATTTACAATCATATTTAGACGTGCCGACCCGGTGGCCACAGACCTGCTGCTATCACTTGCATGCAAAAGCCTTTACATATATATATATATATATATATATATATATATATATATATATATATATATATATATATATATATAAAGCCAAGACCCAGAGTGGTCAAGCATAAAAGAATTATTAGACAATACTTTTTATGTATAGTTCCTATGGCACAGGTAGGAGCATAGGTTGAAGCAAAATAACTTACGTAGCATTTCCAAAACTGTGGCTTCAACTTTCATGGTACAAAATTGTTAACTTTATTGATTGACATCCTCATCAGGTCAATCGAAACATCATGCTTTCTGCTTATTATTTTCAATCGTAATAAAATATAGATATTAACTGAAAATTGACCAAGTTTTGTCATGAAAGAAAAATGATCAAAACTTAAAATAACCAATTAAAAATTTTATGCAGGGAAAAGAAGCCCCTAGTCTATGCTTGTCTACCACAACATATTGCTACAATTTTATCACAGGATTCGCACAATTATCATAAAAAAAGTTTTAATGGCTTCAAATTAGGGTACACTACACATACTATTGATTTAGTTCATAATTGCAGTGTTTTTTTTTGTTGTATTAGTATTAGTTTAGGGCCTGTTTGGATTTTTTTTTAGGAAAAAAAAGTATTTTTTTCCTTTAAAAGTTATATTAAATTTGCAATAATTATTTGATTTGTCTTTAAAAAAAAAGGTGAAATTCTAAAAAAAAGTCAAATACAGAAATACAGCTTTTTTAGAAGCCAGATTTTATTTCTGGTATTAGTTTTAGTTAAAGGGCCTGTTTGGACTTTTTTTTTAGGAAAAAAAGTATTTTTTTCCTTCAAAAGTTATATTAAATTTGCAATAATTTGATTTGTCTTTCAAAAAAACTGAAATTCTAAAAAAAAAGTTAATACAGCTTTTTTAGAAGCCAGAATTTTCAGCTTTTAAAAAAAACTATTTTTCAAAAGCTATTAAAAAAATACTTTTAAAAAAAATCAATCCAAATGCACCCAAAGTCTAACAAGTGGTGTCAAAGCCCCTAATACCGGTATCAATAGAGCAAGCCAACTCTAATAGTCTATTTATAAATTACTAGTACTTTAGAAGGGAGAGAGGGCCTAGCTTTAAAAACTTTATCAAACCCTCATCAATGTGCACTTTAAGTAGGCTCTACACCTTACATTTCACACCATTAAAATAATAATATTCATGAGATAGATCTAGTTCCAATTGGACCGATTATAATTAAATAATAATTAGGGTTTTAAAAATCAACCTCAATCCATTTTTTGAAAATATAAAATATCTCAATGAGTGATAATCCACAATTTTAATAACAAATTTTATTAGAAAATTGGCGCAAAGAGGATCATCATTCTACTTAAACTTTACTTATGAAATTAACCTGAAGAAACCGAAATATCAGTACAGTAGATGAGTCCGTAAAACTCTACTTGTGAAACTTCAAAACTAATACATGAAGGGGAGAGAAGGAAAAAGTCAAAAGTTGTGAAAGAAATACCATCAAAAGATTAGATAAAGAAATTCTAACAACAAACGGTTACATTGCACAGCCAGAAATATTACGAGTGTAATATGGCTCGGAACGTCCTAACTCATTTTCAAAAAAATAAAATAAAATAAAAAAGAGTGTACGCTAACAAAATACCTGGCTGGCTCTTACAATAGCAAAGGTTTAATCTTGCATAAAGCTGTTAAGCCTATCTATACCGCCTCCACTGTCGATATGCATACACCTCTTCGGGGGTCAGCGGTTCCCTGAACAAAATTTTGTTATCAACATCTAGAAACTGCGACCCTCTCAAGATTGATGTTGATTCTTCAAGGTTGCTCATGGGCGGCGCAGCTAGCTGTGGCTGAGGCTGAGGCTGAGGCTGAGGCTGAGGAGTTGGTTGCCCTGGCATTGTGTTGAGCGATGACATTGATGGAGTGGAAAGATCATAAGTAAAATAAGATGTATGGTCAGGTGGTGGCAGGGGCAGATTTAATTGCGGCACAGCTCTCCCACTAATCGAAGCGCAGCGAATATGTGGTTGCCCATACCGCGGAAATAACTCGTACTGACGGAAACCTGACGGCGCGGCAGGTTGTGGTTGTGGCGACGGCACTGTTGATGGTGATTCTTGGTAAGTTTGCTTTCCACTACGGCCAGTTGACATTGTTATTCTAAAACACACAAAAAAGAATATATATCGACAAAGAGAATGCAAATACAAGGCTTATGGGATTGGAATGAATTTTGTCACGCACCAACAAGAAGAATGAATATCAACAAAAAGAGAAATTGTAACTCTGCATGCGACTGCAAGGCTTATGAACAATCTTACTTCAAAAGATAAATAAATAAAACCTTCAAAATTACACAACTTTTCTTTTCCCCCACTGAAAGTGATCTAATATCGACCTGGAATTAAAACACAAATACTGAAATTAATTAAGAGTATGACTCTCTATATATAGAGGCTTCGTACCGACCTAGAGAGAATTCACAATTTTAACTCAATTAAAACACAAACTTCAGTAATCGGAGTCAGCTTACTTTAGAACACTTGTCTTGTCTGGCACTTGTCTCGTGATTTAAGTGAAAAATATTATTTGTTATTAATTTATTATAAACTATTTATGAAATACTATTTTCAAGATATTTTTATAATACGTCTTGTTTTGTAGTTATATAAAATAAGTTGGATTTGAGATACTTAGTTGGTACAGGTTAAAGATTTTGAAAATATATATAATATTTTTACTTCTTATAAAAACTTCAATTAAAAAATAAAAAAGAATAATAAATTTAATTAAAAAGTAAATAAATGATTAAAATGTTATAAATTACAAATTTGAACATTTTACATGCAAAAAATAAAAAAAATCAAAATATTAATTTACATTTTATAATTTATTATTTAAGCGTAAAATTATAATATTATAACTCAAAATTGAAGACATTATAGTCAAATTAACTTATGACAAAATTTCAATTTAGGCTAATAACAATTATAAATCAAATTATAATTAACGAAACTAATATATTATATTACGTAGTATGATCGTATCAGGTAATGCCGTATGCAAGTATATATGCATGTAATAAAATATAGGTATGTTAGTATAAGATCACATGCCAACTTATAAATGTATAAACAGGACTCATTGGCACATTGGGTTGCGTCCTTAATATATTATATATATAAATGGAAAAACTATATTGAAAATATTATCCATCACGCATTCACTTTATTATAATCGACTTGCCCTTAGTAATCACCGAAATAGTCAAGTTCCAATTGAATGCAATATGAATGTCGTATTTGAATGCGTATTGGTGTTAAAATTCGTATTTCAAATTCCATCAAATTACCACTATACTATACATTTGTATAATGAATTCCATCCAAATGTTTCGTTCACAAACATTTTAACCTTCTTGTGGATGACATTACAATTATAGCTATTGACACTACACATTAGCCACCTCCCCTGCAAAGCACGGGCTATTTATACTGTATAATAAAGAAGAGTCCATTATATTATATGACCATCAAGTATCGCATCAATATCAACTTTGTTATTTTTTGTCATGTTTCTTTTTCTAAGTACTAATTTTTATGCAATTGAGCAACCATCTAGTCAGTGGCAACACTAGTATCCATAATAAGTTAATTAAAGAAAGACTATTTATATAGAAACTAAGTGGACGATGTTCACCATTTTATGACTTGTAAGATGAAAAGTAGAATAAGATTTAGTGATAGGTGATATAGATAAATGGCCAAAAAAAGGAATAAACAAATATCATAAATTGATAATCGTACTAAACAAAAGTAGCTTATTTAATGGAGAATATTTTTTTAACCTAACTTTGATTGTTACTTTTTCATTTATCACAAGTTCGTTTCTAACATGTAAATATATCATGTTCAATTACTTAGAATGAAAAACTTAACGGTACCAAGTACCGACTCATTTGACATGCGAGACCCGGCTGAATTTTTAGGCAAAGTAGCTTTGACTTAATGTGGAAAATTGCACACCCAAATTAACCTGTTTTACTTGAAACAAATATATCTTTAATAAATTAATAATTTTTTAATAAAACTTATTAATCTTTAACCCTATAATCATTAATCATATAAAATAAAAAATGTAACATTAGTAGCATCGCGATATTACTAGTTGAATGAAAACTCATGGGGAAAGAAAAAAGAGCAATCATTTCTGAGTAAATTGCATGTTACCCCCTTGTACTCTGACCTATTTACACTATATCTCGTGAAGTATAAAAATTAGCTAATTATTCCTTATACTCTGATCTATATGCACCATATCCCCTGTAATATCAAAACTAGCTAATTATTCCTCTGAAGTTTTTAAAAGTATGCAAAATAACCCCTATCATCATATATTTCAAGGGGGTATTTTGCACGTTTTTAAAAATTTTAGATAGATATTTTGCACACTTTTAAAAAGTTCAGGGGGTAATTAGCTAGTTTTGATACTACAGGGGAATATGGTACACATAGGTCAAACTACAGGGGGTAATTAACTAGTTTTAATACTATAAAGGGTATGGTGCATGTAAGTTAGAGTACAAGGGGGAAATGTGCAATTTACTCATCATTTCTAATCAGCCAAAAAATTTAAATGTGATTTACCTTTTCTCCCAAAATAAGATTGATGCTGCAAGACTATATAGTAGTACACAAAGAAAATATTAAATCTTCTAGTAGTACACGAAGAAAATATTAACTCTTTTCAAACTATTTTCGTTTTGAAAGATAATACACGAAGAAAATATTAAATCTTTTCAAACTATGTTCGTTTGAAAGATAAAAGTAAGTCGCTTAGGAATTAGGATATTATGTACGTAAATAGGATTTCTTTTGGTGTCAAAGATATAATTCCTACTTACTTTGTTTTTGTGGAGCTTACTTGTTTTTAAGCCTGTACCGTCACATTAATGAAACAATTCTCTCTGCATTTCATTGTTAAAATTTTATGGTACAATTCACTCTGATTTATTCCCAAAATTACAACTAATATTTCATGTATACAGAAATGTTGGGAACTGGCTTCCCCAACCTCCGCGTCTCATAATGAAGTAAACCAAACCAAGCGTTATTTTACTAGACAATTGGATTTCGACATGTTACAACCAAGCGCTATTTTACTAGACATGGTGGACGGAATATACAAATTAAATCTCATGACCTTACTATTTTTGTTCATATTTGTTGAAACCATCTCCTGTATAATAAGTTCCAATCTTACTTAAATAGAAGACGAAGAAGAAAAGAAAGAATTAAATAGTTGCGGGGTGAAATTTTAGATTCTTCAGAAGGAATTAGGCTGACACAATACGAGTATCATACTAGTTGATAATATCTCGTGCATATGCAAAGGACCCAATGTATAATTTAAAAAATTGTTTGAATGTATTGCTATTAATTATTTAAAAAGACACAATTTTAATATTTTTCAGGATTACCTAGTCTATTTTCACTTTAGTGAACCCCTCGAGTTCATCATAGCTTCTTCTCTAATAGAAGTTAAAATTATTGTTATGCCCAAGTAAACCCAATTATTTTCTCATCTATATCTTCATGATCCCATTTCAAAAGTTAATATGGCTTATGTTTTCTTGCCCATTCTCCTCCCTTCTCAAGCTGCCGCATTTTTTCTTTCTTTCTTTCTTTTTTTTTTTGGCTAAACCTTATGCTGCGACATTTGCTTGCATCCATCCATTTATCCAAGATAGTTATTATTAGTCATGGCTAAACAAGCATAAATGAATATATTTTATTGTATTCTGAAAACTAACTTCATCATTATTTTCATTCATAAACGTATTTTAGCAACCATAGTGGGTGATTTTTTCCCGCTTTCAATCAACTTGTGATAATTGTTTGCTTGGATGAGTTGAATTACACCGCCGATTATGAATGTGTATAATTATATTAACTCATGTGTATTTTATATTTAGCATCTTTACCATGTGTGGCTTTTAAAATTTATTATAAAATTATATTACCATATTTATCATGATTTTCACATGTGTCCTATTATATTTAGCATGTGCATCACATGTCTACTTGAAATTTGTCCTCATTCTAATTTCGTACAGATGGTTATTTTTCGTTAGGCCTCATGCAACATGTGTTGTATTTCGAACTAATATTTCCATCCATATTGAAAACTCTTTGCCATTTTATTTACGCATTAATTTATATTTACAAATAGTTATTGTGATACCTATGTTTTTTTTTTAATAAGCATATATTTAACTATGCCTTAGCCCCGTATATTTCGAGTTGATCTTGCAACATTATTCCATGCATGGTGACTTCGTTAATTATTTTCTTTCATTTACTCTTTTTCCTTTCATTTTCTTTTACAACCATGCTACAAGGTGTTGTGCTACTCCAGGGGCATGGTTATTTTTGTGTATTTGTTTTCTTCACATGTGTTCAAGTAAGAATAATTCATTATGTCGATTTCATTTGTTATTCTACTGATCGGCTTTTATAATTTTTTTATTTTTTCAAATTAGATATACTTAGAAAACATGAAATGTTATGCAGTTTATAATTTAATTATTTTCATTTTACTAACTATATGTATAATTTTCCCCATCTATTAGTCTTCTACTCGCATAAAGTTCACTAAAATTGTATTGCTTTACAATTTATGATATTTGTCTTCCGTGCAACGCATGGGTTGCCAACTAGTTCAAGTTAATGTTGCTAACAATTATACAAAACCCAACATAACCCACACTGGTTTGTGAGTGAGTATTTGAGTGACTTATAAGTCATTACTAGCATAGTACCCATGTTATCAAATTTATAATTAACAATGTTATAAATATTTTTCTAACCATGCCATGTATAAAATTTTATAATGATGTTATTTTTTATTTAAATAGATAAATATAAAATTGATTTTGAAAGCTTTAATTATATATATAATCTTAGTTTGTTTTCCAGGGGTTGATAATGATAATGATGATGATGATTATCAATTATATAAGCGTTAGGGAAAAAGGAACCGATCAAGTTAGATAATCATCAGTAGTAAAAGAAATCTTTCAAGTTTTATTTTATTTTTTTGCTTCAACAACTAAAAAATTTATTACATCGTGGCAAAAAATTACACTGAGAAAGTATGAGCTCAAGCCATATACCTATGAGATAAACAACCTTTTCACTTACAATCAACCTTAAGCACCAAACCAAAAAGGAAAAATAAAAGAAAAAAACATAGAAATCAACTAAAAATTTTATTACATCACTCAGAAAAATAGCATAGGAAGGTGAAATTGCCAACTGGTCCTGGGTTCAAAGGTAACTTGCGAACTGGTAGCTAAAAAGAAAAAAAGAGAGAAAGAGATTACAAAATACATGAGTGATAGTTCTACACAAAAAAAAAAAAGAAAAAAAAAACTAAAATTTAGACATTGTATGTAGATACGAACTTCTCTGAAACAGGAACACATTCCAGTCAAAAACATAGTCAAACTGATAACATGGAATAATAACCAAAAAGGTAGCTAGAAACTTATGTGAATGTCAAAATATTGCATTAGGGCTGACAATATACCCTGTTTTTTTTCTTCTTTGACCAAGGAGATATCCATTTCTTGCATCTTACTTGCCTCCACTCAGATTAAAGATCTTCATTGTCAGCGAACTGCAAAAGATACTTCTACATCAAAAATAAATTTAAATTGATGAAGAATAATATAGAGAATTCATATGCAAAATGCAACCAAAAAAAAAAAAACAGTTTTGGGTTAAGAGATTTTGAAAAATGGAGAAGAGCATAAAGTGTACGTTTCTGTATGTTTGATGATATTAATATGTATCTTTTTTCCTTTTTTATTTAAATAATCTATTATAAAATATTAATATAATAAGTTTTACAATTAATTCAAATTTTGAAGAGTTTTAATAAAAATAAAATATTAAAAGATAAAAATAAAAATTAGTATTAATATTAATTATATATGCTCAAAAATTAGTATTAATATTAGTATTAATAATAAAAATTAGTATTATATATTAATTATTAACTAACTATAACCTCAAAAATTTTGCAAAAAAAGATAAGAATTTATGTTAAAAAATTAGTATTAATATTAATAATATATGCTCAAAATTTTTTCTTAGTGACACATGTATTTTCAGGTTCTCCTTTAATAATAATGACGATACGATGATTGTGGGTAGAATAAAAAAGACAAATACAAGAAACCCAATAGAAAAAAGAAAAATAGCACGCATTTTTCATTAGTAAGAACTTAAAGCCAATTTACAAGAAGCTGACCGTTCTCTGGAAACTATTCGGTGGTGCCTGGTGGTTGAGACGGCTGAGAGGTTGGTTGCGCGCTAAAAAACGAAGTCCGATTCAGTGCTGGACAGGACAAATTAAGTTCCAAAACCGCCATGTCGTCACCTGGAGTCCAGTTTAAATGGGGTTGGCCATGCTGCGGAAACAATTCGAACGGCCTAAATTCTTGAAGTTGCCGCCTTTCTTGGTTGTGTAATATTGCCGGTGGTTGCGGCAGAAACGGTGACGCAACCGGTGGTAGTGGCTGTGGCTGCGGCTGAGGCTGAAAGGGTGACCCAACAGGTTGTCGTTGCTGCGGGAGAAGGGTTGACCCAACCCGTGGTCGTTGCTGCCGGAGAAGGGGTGGCCTAACCCGTGGTCGTTGCTGCGGGAGAAGGGGTGGCCCAACCGGTGGTGGTGGCAGCCGATAGCGTCTCGGGTCATGAGGCTGGAAGCCAACCCCTGGCAGCATATAGTGCTCTGGATGATAGATAGTTTCCAGTGGCCCGTGGGCGTATCTACAGTGTTCGCCGTGAGGGCAATTGCCATTCTTGAACAGCCGACAAGGGGTGGGTCTGTACTTGATTTCCTTGTGGTCGCGGCGGCGATTTGCTTCGCCATTGTGGGCGAAGGGACAGCACACCTCGTCATGTGGGTATTTCGCCGGGCACTCACGAATCTTATAATCGTACATTAAGAACATGTCAGAGACCCACATTGTTGTGGAACTATCAAGAAAAGGAGAATAAAAAATGGATAAAATTAATTAATGGAAGAAAAAAGAGAACAATGGAGAAAGGAACTGCAAGCAAGCAGGTGATATATGAAGATATCAAGAAACAGAGAACAATGGTGAAAATCAATGGAAACAAGAACGAGAACAAAGAGAAGAATGGAGAAAACTAATGGGAGCAAGAACAAGAAAAATGGAGAAAACTAATGGGAGCAAGAACGAGAGAAATGGAGAAAACAAATGGAAGCAAGAACGAGAAGGAAGAGAACAACGGAGAAAATTAATGGAAACAAGAACTAGAAGAAAGAGAACAACGGAGAAAATTAATGGAAGCAAGAACGTACGAGAAGAAAGAGAACAATGGAGAAATGGAATTGCATGCAGTGATTGGGTTGCAGTGTGTATATATACACACACACGACTTATAGGAAAGGGAAACTCTTATTATTTACAAAATTTAGGAGAGGTTATAGTTAGTTACACACAAAGTTCTCCCAACCGACATAACCAGAAAAGCTCTCACCTCAAAGCGAACATCTTCCCCCTGTACAGCAACGTAAACTTTGACTTTGCTTTGACTTCTCCTTGCCAGTTCCTTTATGGGTGCTGCTTTGCTGGTGTCCTCCGTTTTTTGCTCCAAGATGCTGAGATGCAAGCTCCTCAGGTGCACTGCCTCATCAGCTACGTTTAGGTACCCGCTTGTTGCTTCTCTCTCATAAGTCCTCTGAAATCTCTGTGTTCTCTCGCCATCGTTTTGTTTCCCGAGCTCGTTGTTTGCTTTTCTTCAGTGTTGAGCTCATATATGTGTATGTTCACATACCATTTTCATCAGCTGATCAGCTTTGCATTTTTTTCTTCAACTTTCATATTGGAATTTTCATTTGAACATTTGCTTTGATGTGGTGTACATGTGTTCTCGTCCTTATTTGACCTAATTTTTTTTTTTTTAAAGAACTTCATTTTCCTGTTTGCATGAAAATGGTTTGTTTGAGGCTCATCTTTTAGTTTTTCCTTGAAGGTGGCAAGGGCTTGCCACACAAGAAAAGCTTATTCCACCTGCAGCAATGTTTTTAAAATGCATGTATGTGTTTAAACTCTCTCTTGAAATATTTATCACCTGACACTAAATTCTTTTAGGTGAACAGGACTATATATTATAGATGTCTGCCTTTTGGATCTTCAGATCATAGATGTGTTGTCCTAAGCAACTCCTTAAAAAGAATGCAACACTAATACTGGCTGTGATTCATTCTTTGGATACTTTATCCTGATATATTATCTCTAATTGCTGTGACAAATTTTAAATTATATTTTCAATATAAAAACCAAATACCAGAAAGATATTCTATTTTCTAACCAAAGTTTTGTCTTGATCTTTAATTTTCAATTTTTTGGAGAAAATACCTTTTTTTTCTTTGTATTGTATTGAGTATAAATTTCAGTTCTTCTTGGCATTTCTTCAATTTTTTTTGGAATTTTCTCATAATAATGAAGAGTAGAAAGAGTTGGACCGTACTGTGATTTATATATAAAGTGTGCCTGATGAGTAAGTCTCCTATGTTTTAAACTCCATAATTGCCAGGTCCAAAGTGGCATGTGAGACACACTTCTAACTTTAGGTACACCACCAGATCTTGTAATCCTTGTTCTTAAAATTTCTTCTTTCTTTAATTTATACATGATGACTTCTCACTTTCTTTTAGAACTTCAAAGACCATTTGACTAACCTAAAAATTATTATACCATTAATTATTATTTAAATGATTAGTTCAGAAAGTGTTGATGGGTGTATGTATACTCAGAGTAGCCTTCAAATTGTCGCTAACACCAAAAGTTCTACCAAGTATTGCATAGGTTAGGGACAATTAAAAGCAAATTTTGTCCCATTGATATATTGTTAATGCTTTTAACACCAGTCCTAGATTTATACAAATGCTAGTTTTTTTTTTTTTTTAACTTAAAACATAAGTTTGAAAGATAAACTAAGAAAAAATTTTACACGATGTAATAAAAGAATCTAATTCATAATTTTCTACCGTAATTGACCTGTTTGGAATCCAGCCCATTTCGTTGGATAAATTGGGCTTAATGTTGTTGGGTTTGGACTTGTGCCGTTTGATTCTTTGTACTTTTTCTTTGAATTGTTACTGGACTCTTGGTCTAATATCTTTTTCATTTTAATATATAGTTGTCACTTTGAAAACCAAACTAGTAGAAATTTCATTTTTTGTCCAGGAAAAATGCTTTCATTGGAAAAACAAAAAAGGGTACAACTGTTTACCCAACCCCTATCCGTCACGGTCTTTCCACAATAGGATACAAAGGGGAGGGGGCACATGCCAATCCAGTTACACACAAGAGTGCTTCTAAGAGCTGACCAAGCAACCTAACCAGTTGAGAGATTGGCAAATTGCCTCACACACTAAAATCTAAGAGATTCAATTTCAATAGCAATTTTTTGAACATTGTCAATAATTTGGTTGGCTTTTCACATGGTAGAATAACTATGCGAGGTAATTACTTTAAAGGCAATCTAAGCATCATTTTCCACATGATGTAATCCGATTGCAGTTCACGAATTGTAAGAGTTTTCACTTCCTTTACAATCTAATATGATATTTTGTGCGCATTTCCATACTGGACTTCTCCGTCAAGATTCTTGCAACGAACACAATGGCTTCCATGATTCAAACTAAACTTTATATGACTACACGAAGTCCGGTCATGTGAATTTAATAACATCACTTATTTTTATTAAAAATTGTGTACTTTATTAATTGTACACATAAATAATATAATACATCGTGAAAAAGCTCTACATTAATACAATAATCTCTCAAATTTAAATGAAAATTTAACATATTCAAGTTGACTATCAACTTTATAATATAATGACAAAAAAAAATTACTTAATGTTATTTCACTTGTTATCCGGGCACAAAACTTTACGTAACTTGGCAAGGGTTTGGATTTTTTTTTTTTAAGTAATAATTTTGTATAACTTTAAAAATGTATTTTTTAAAAAATTTTAACTTTTTGGCTTTTGAGATTTGAAAACCAATTTAAACACTTACTAAAAAAAAATGTTCACTAAATTTTTTTTTCTGTTTCTTTTTCTTTAAAAGTATGGAACAAGCCAATCTAAAGAGGTCGGGAGCTCATAAGAAATGGCCCAAAATAGTACACGCCAAGAAGAAACATGGAAAAGAAAAGAATTCGGTTTACATATTTTTGTTTCCAATCGTACGACTTATTAGACCCAAATTGTTGACCAAAAAAAAGAAAAAAGGAAATCTTAAACCCATTTTAGTTTCGGCTGTTGCAAAATTGCATCACTCGCAGAGCTTTGAACAAGGGTTTAGGGGTTCAGTGGAACAGCTCCAACACGCCTCCAAAACCCCAAGACACACGTGCTCGAAAGCTCCCACACGAAAAGGAAAAGAACACATCTCATCCCTGATTCTGCAATTCATATGTACTGTATAAATGAATATTTATCCTAATTTTTCACCATGATTTTTGTGTTTAATAATTCATTTGCCTATGAAAGCTTCAATCTTTTCCTACATGAAATCATACCAAGATGAGGATGTTCAAGCACAAGCCTTGGACATACAGTTTCATGTATTTCTTCCGAACCAAAAGGCCATTTTCAATTGGCACTTTACCAGTAGACCCACCACTAAACCAATTAATTTCATCACCCACACCAACCAATGACCATAAAGCTCTCTGCTTTTCGTTAGCAGACCAGTTAATTAGCCGAGGTTTAATATCCTCAGCTCAAAGAGTGATCCAAAGACTCATATCTCAATCTTCTTCCGTTCCAGAAGCAACCTCAGCCGTCGATTTCGCGCTTTCGAGAGGTATGGAGCTTGATTCTTGTTGCTATAGTTATCTTATCCGGAAACTTGTTGGTTTTGGTGAAGCCCAAATTGGTGAGGCTTTGTATGTTGATTTCATTTTGAGTAGGGGTATTGAGCCTGATTGCTCTTTGTTGAATTCTATGGTGTTGTGTTATTGTAGATTACGGAGATTAGATGATGCAAAATTGCATTTTGATAGGCTTATTGGGATGAAATCAACCCCTTGTCGTGCTGCATGCAATGAGCTTATGGCGGAGTTGTGTGCTCAGGGTAGAGTACTGGAAGGGTATAATCTATTTGATAAAATCAGTGATGACGATGTTGTACTTAATTTTGGGTGTTACAATAGGTTGGTGGATGGTTTGTGCTATAGGGGGTACTTAGATGAGGCCCTTCAAGTGTTTGATGTGATGTGTGATAAAGGGGTGACGCCTACTATTCATTTGTGCAAGTCTTTGGTTTTTGGGTTTTGTAAGATTGGGCGAGTTTTTGAGGCCGAGTTGTTGAGTACAGAGATGGAGGCTTTTGGTCTAGTGATGGACAAGGTTCTGTATACCTCTCTTATTTATGGATACTGCAAGAACAAGAAAATGAAGATGGCTATGAGATTGTTTGTTAGGATGCTGAAAATGGGTTGTGAGCCGGATAACTACACCTATAACACATTAGTTAATGGCTTTGTGAATTTGGGGTTATTTGACAAAGCTTTGGTCTTGCAAAACAACATGAAAGAATTTGGATTGAAGCCTGATGTGGTAACTTATCAAATCATGATCAGTAAGTATTGTAAAGACCGGAAAGTAGATTGTGCGCTTGTGCTTTTGGAAAACATGATTCAGAATGATGTGGTTCCCACTGTTCATTCCTATACAGTGTTAATTGATGCACTTTATGGGGAGAATAGGTTTGAGGAGGTAGATAAGTTGTACAGAAAGATGATTGATAGTGGGTTTGTTCCTGACCATGTGCTTTTCTTTACCCTGATGAAGAATCACCAAGCAGGATCTGAGATTCGTCTGGCTCTCATGATCGTGCAGGCAATTGCGCAGAATGGGTGTGGTGTCGATCTTTCAGCTTCCTTTAGCTGCACTGCTTCTGAGTCTAGTGGGGACGTCACACTTGACATTGAAAACCTGCTTGGGGAAATTGCTGCAAGGAATCCTTTGCTAGCTGATTCAGCATTTAACATATACATGATGGCACTTTCTGCAGCAGGAAAACTTAAAGAAACTCTGCTATTGTTGAATAAAATGAGAAGCCTTGGTCTTCAGCCATCACTCTCTACTTACAATTCCTTGATCAAGTGTCTTTTCCAAGAAGGGCTGGCTCATGATGCTAAGTCTGTAATTGAAATTATGCAGGAGCAGGGGCTTTCTCCTAACCTAGCAACTTTCTTGATAATGGTTGATGAGCATTGTAGACAGGGTGATCTGGTGTCAGCCTTTAGTGTATTGGACGAACTGAAAGATAGGGGAATAAGACCTAGCGTGGCTATATATGACTCCATTATAGGTTGTTTGAGCAGAGAAAAGAGAATATATGAGGCAGAAGAAATGTTCATGAGGATGCTTGAGTCTGGTGTTGATCCTGATGAAACTATCTTCATCACCATGATCAATGCTTACTCCAAGAATGGACGGCCAACTGATGCACGTGAGTTGTTTGATAGAATGCTGGATTATGGACTTCGACCAAGTTCCCATGCCTATACTGCACTTATAAATGGGTTAGTTAAGAAAAATAATATTGAGAAGGGTTGTCTATACCTAGATAAAATGTTGGAAGATGGTTACAGGCCAAATAATGTTCTTTATACCTCCCTTATCAACCAATTCTTGAGAAAGAGAGAGTTTGAATTTGCATTTAGGTTGGTTGATTTGATGGACAAAAGCCAGATTGAGCAAGACTTGATATCATATATTACATTGGTTAGTGGTGTGTCCAGAAATATCAAGTGCATAGATGGAAAAAGGTATATTACACACGACAAGTCTGGGGAAAAGGAAATGATGTTCTATCTACTTTGTCACAGAAATATGCAGCTTTATGATAAGTTTTTGAAAATTTCAATTAGCTCTCAGGAGCATATGAAATTCTTTGCTTTAAAGTTAATTCAGAAGATTAAGAATATTGTACAGCTGCCTAGTTTATACCTATACAATGGCATAATTTCTGGCTTCTGTTGGGCGGGAAAGATGGAGGAAGCGTACAATCATCTTTACCTGATGGAAAGAGATGGAGTGAACCCCAATCCAGTGACTTTCACCATCCTTATAGATGGCCATATCAGATGTGGTGAAACTGATCTTGCCGTTGCGCTATTCAATCAAATGAATTCAAATGGTTGTGCTCCTGACAGAATCATGTACAACACATTGATAAGGGGTTTTTGTAGAGCTGGGAGACTTCTTGATGCTCTATCGCTCATGTATACAATGCAGAAAAGAGGATTTTCCCCTTCTAAGGCCTCTTATGAAAATTTGCTCAGTTGTCTCTGTGCTTTTAACTTAAGCATTACTGCATTAAAGGTATTCGAAGACATGTATTCCCATGATTATATTCCTTGTCAATTCAACCTCAATT
Source organism: Cordia subcordata (assembly GCA_028554755.1). Classification (NCBI taxonomy): domain Eukaryota; kingdom Viridiplantae; phylum Streptophyta; class Magnoliopsida; order Boraginales; family Cordiaceae; genus Cordia; species Cordia subcordata. Next base: position 1,988,652 of record JAPTOF010000006.1, on the reverse strand, counting down.
GGTTGATTGGTATACTGAGTGAGGAGAATAAAATGCTTGAAGCACGCATGTTGCAAAATTTGATGCTCCACAAAATGCAATTTCAATATAGTGGAGCACAAAGATTACTGATTGCATCATGCTAGTCTTGGAAGGAGAGAAAGAAATTTCAATATAGTGGAGCACAAAGATTACTGATTGCATCATGCTAATCTTGGAAGGACAGAAAGACAGAGCTGCATGTTATTTTAATCATAGCAGTGGATGTCCTTGGGCATGTTCAGGTGGTAGAACTTCCCTAAGCTAGGATATTTTGGTTTCATGACAGCTTCAACCTAATCTGGTTAGTGTTGTTCATTTATTTCTAGTTCTTCTTTCACTTGCTTACCATGTAACTTAACTAAGAGAAAGATAAGCATATGATTCTGATCATTTTATTGGAATCATTTTTCAGAGAAATCAAGAAGCCTATGGACCAATTCTGACAGATTGCTGGGTGCCATGTGAGACGACAATCACCAGGTAGTTTCTAAACTTTTCTTTTCCAAAAATGCCCTCATACATAGGATAGCAATCAAGTTGTTGTTTAAGATAACCAACATTTTATAACTGCCACGATTAGTCTTTAAGAAACATTTTGTCTTTATTCAGAAAGTATAGTGGTTTGGAGATGAAGACTGAAAATTTGCAAATTTGAGGCATCATATAGAGCAAACTACGAGCATCAGGTGAGATTCCTATCTCTTTCTGTGTGATCATCTTGACCTTTGGAAGGCGTAGTGATTGGATGTTTGTTAATAGCACTTGATGTTTGGGGTACCAAGATTCAGAAGAGACTGATGAGTTGTTTGTCATGGTAAATAACTCACTCTCAATTCTGAGTGAGTGAACTTAAATGTCGTAAAAAGCAAAGCAGCAGTTATCGATGAACCAATTTGGGGCTCACTTTAAAAGTCAATTTGCGGGCATCATATTATTATTAGAGGACAAAGACGTAAACAAGAAAATTATTAACTGATCGACATTATTTACTTGAAGCTTGTTTCATTAGCTAAATTCCTTGTATAAATAAACCACGCAAAGTTGGTGAAGCAGGATCACTAGCAGTGCTGGGCTCAATCAATGTGCCTAAAATTTGAAATGGTCTACCATAATTTAAATGTATGACTGAGCAATAAAAATTGCTCAGCTAATGGACGGGAGTGAGAATTCTTTGTTATGTTTTGTCACGTTAACCATGTATGGAAAGATGAAGATATGTTGTTATTTGTCAGTTGCAGATGCTGAAACAGATCTGCAGCTTATAGACTCCATGTTGTTGAGGTCAAAGTTTTCTATTTTTGAGGCGCTGAAGAATCTAGGAGGTGGCTGCTTGCCTTTGATTGTGGCCAGGATACTAGGGCATGTCTCTACAAAAGATATGGTAAAACACATAAAGCACAGGGTTGACATATGCATCTCTTGTAATACTTTCTTACTTGAATTGTGTGTATTAGTATATGTAAAAAATTTATGTACATACATTATCCTTCCTAGAATAATCATAGTATTTCAGCTTTATGCTTTGAAAAGCATGCACTGGGCTGCGGTGGGGGTGAGGGGTGGGGAGTTCATTGGTTTGAAATTGCATTCAATTTACCCTACTGCTCAGCTCTGAGGGCAGGTGATACATTCTAATGAACATTTTTCTTTGTTTATCTCCACCTTGGATTTCTAACCATCCTTTTGGAAATATTTTTTTGTCTAAGTACTTTCTTGGATCATATTTGCCATGTTTAACAAATTTGAACTCCAATATAGGTAAATTTTATTTATGCAAAAAAGAGGCAAAAATATAGATTGAGACTCAAACAAGTTTCCACTATGGCTAATGAGTTAAAGCCACATTTTTTCAGTAAGCTAGAAATTTTGTATAGTTGATGTATCAGAAGAAACTGCATGTGTCTTTCCTTTTCCCTTAATTTTCTTGCGCTCTCTTGTGGTTATTAGAGAACCTTCTCTTACTTCATTGTAAGAGCAGATTTCCTTTACCTTATAATGTTTTTTCTTGGACTGGGGGAGGTTATGAATCTCAGTATTTTTGATTGTGGTTGGTTGACCATTAAACCAATGCTTCAGTGCTAAATTTGGAATAAATTTGCAATCATTTCCTTACTTTGTAATGAGCTATATATTTTGCAACAAAATAAATTTGGAATTGTCTCCTTACGTTGTAATGAGCTATATATTTCTTTTATTCTATACAAGCCGAATAGCTGACATGTAGATCACGGTTTTTACTTAATCACTTGCTACCACATTGTGTTGGCCCTGGTCTGGATAATTAGGGGTGGAAGGCTTGAAGATTAGCTTGAGCTTGCTTTTGGTATAGATGGAGGCATAAAGTGAGGATAGAATTTTGTAATAGTGCTGTTAGTGATTCTGGTGGCAGATCATCATGCAGGTCGATGATGTAGGTATTCACATGGCAAGTTGTGGTAATACTGTTAGTTGGACCTGGAGCTGCTCAGTTCCACATTTGAATTGGTAAGAAAGTGAACTATACAGAGGTGGTGATAAGGTTAGAAGGTGTACCAAAGATGGAGGTGAAGATGGGTGTTATGATGAACTTAGGGGGATGTAGGCTAGTTTGAAGGTGGAAAGGCAGCTTGACTTGATCTGGACCTCTGCAGCTTCTGAAGTTGCATGTATATTATGTGCAAAAACCATATTGATGCATTATTTTCATTTGCAAGTCTCACAACAACTTCCTGTTTCTGTTATCATTAACTGGATTAGTTGTAAACTATAAGTGTTCAACATGCTCTGAATAGGTTAAAAGAAAAAGCTTTAAGAAAAAACATGCTCTGAATAATTTGAATGCATAAAGTGAATGAAGGCGCTGAACCTTAATCTTGGAACTTAATCATCCTTTTTCATATTATGAATTTAGCACGACTTATTGTAAGTTCCGTGCATGCAGGGGAAATGTTTACATTTGGTTATTCACAAACCCTACCACATGTAACGTACAGACTCATATCAAAGGACGGGTTCATGCATGATCCAGTGCCCATAACAATATCAGATCCTGTCATGATGCATGATTTTGCCGTTACAGAGAACAATGCAATTTTCATCGACCTCCCTCTGTACTTCAGACCAAAGGTGAGACAACTTCTATGGTTTTTCCCTTTTACTTAGACAGCAGTTCGTATCAGGTTCTGTATTTTGATATGCAAAATCCCGTGGATATAAAAGTTTATGTTGGCATGACCATTCAATGATACTGTCTGGATAAATTGAAGTATTTGCTGCAGTACATTTCTTGGAGTTAAAGCATATATAACCAAGCTAATATAGCTTTCTGAAAAGTATGGTGTCTATATTTGTCTCTACCACCTTTTTCAACCTATTCAAATTTGACAACCTATGCTCGTCTTTTCCAACAGACTGTTGCTATGCATTACTCCATTGTCATCAGCCATTTATCGTCTCAGAGTTTTGTGTTATGTCCTCTAGCTTTCTGTGACGCTCATCTGAAGTTTGCTTCAGGGCAACAAAGAAGTTATAGCTCAGAATTTTGTGTTGCTCATAACATGTCCGTTCAGATTTAAAGATCTCATTAATGAATTGATCATGACAACCAAGATGTACTGACAAAATTGTGAAAGTTTTCAGGGTATGATGAAGTATAAAAAGCTCGTCTACACTTTTGATGCTACTAAAAAGGCTTGGTTTGGCATCCTTCCTGGGTATGCACAGAATGAACTCCTAATCAAATGGTATGAACTTCCAAACTGCTTTATATTTTGACTTTTTGGACTCTCTTCACTGAAAATTATTGCCTTCCTAAGCTTGACCACATTCAATAGTTCTTTTTAGATCTGAGACACACTTGATAGTAGTTTCTGGTGGGGGTTATAATTCTTATGTGTCATCCCAAACTAGCATCATCAACATTGTGGATATGAGTTATGAGTGCCCTATGGCTATTTATCAGTATGCGTGCCAGTACCATTTTGTTTTTCAGATGAATGTTCTAACATCATTCAGTGAGACTATTGACAAGTCTATTTATGTATTATAGCTTTACAACGCTTTAAACTTTTCCCCTTTGCAATCATACTACAAACATAAAATCTTCCCTCTTTGATACAAAAGTTAAATGGAAAAACTTCATAGAAAGTAAATTTCCATTGTCAAACTTGCATCTGCACGTAAAGCTTGTACTTTGATTTCAAAGTAACCCAGATCGCAAGATGGTCACCTAAGAAGGTGGATGCTTTCACTGGGTGTGATTTCATGCAGCTGCAACAATAATTCTTGGCATGGAAAATGAAGCTGTTTGTGGCATGGATACGTATATAGCTATAACTGCGTTTCTGTTTACAATATATTCTGTTCTTCAAAAGTTGCATGGGCATTTTGAAAAATCTCTTTTAGGGGCACCATATTGAATGAAAATCTAACTTCTATAGCTTACCCTTGTGCAAGGTTCCAGACCAGTACTGTTCTAAGTCTTCAGAGTCCAACGACTTTTCACATGTTTCATGGTGACTCGGTCGTTGTTTTTGGTGGTGATTATGATACTTGAAGATTGAAAGGAAGAAGAATGTGCGTGCACTTGGTTAAGCTGAAAGATAAACAGGTCGTGGTGTATGCCATGACAGCGTCATCAAGGAAAACCTCTTCTGGTGGCTTGTGGATTTAGTTGACTTAGGATGTGGCGTTTTTTTCAAAAGGAGTGCAATGTTTCTTGGACTATAATTTCTCCATGATTTAATTACTCTCATCCCTGAAGTGAAAATGTCAAGGAGAAAGGTTCAATTTTTTGGCCACTCAATGATGAAGGAAAAACACAGGTGAAAAGTGGTGGCTACTCCTAGTCCCATTTTAAATAATTCTATTTTATGTTTCACGGTGCTAATTCTCAAGTCTCTTTCTCTTTGATTCATCCCGTTGTCTGCGATTTGGATTCCCCAATAAAGTTATTAATAACGACAAATTATGGTATTGTTACAGTGAAAAATGATTTGTACAATTCGTAAATCATTAAATTTTTTACGAAGACAAGATTCTCATAATCGTGATTTAACTTTCGTAGCAAACAATATCAGGTAATTTCTAAATTTTCTTTAGGTGAAGTTGACTTGTGAGGAAAGTTGGCGAAAGCATTACTTTGAGCAAACGTCAGTTGAGATTGATATAGGCTCAATCAACTGAGTAATCACGTAAACAACTCTATGTATCTCTATCTGAACCTAAAAGCAAAGCAAACATGGGATACTGATCAATTAGATAAGTCAATATTATGTAGTCAACTTTCTATTACGTTATCATTATAATACCTAAATACATACTTAAAAGAAAAGGGAGAGGTGTAAATTGTAACAAAGGCAATTGTGTTAACAGCTGTCATAACAGAATACTAACTTCGAAATGAAAATTTTGATCACTTTAAAATGGTATGGCAAATAAGAAGTTAAGATCACTATTAATTAACGATTAAAACAGAGTGGGGTATTGTATATATAAAAAAATTGAGTCACTGTGATTATAACGGCATGATATATATGCACAAGAGTAAATTAATAAAAAATAATTGCCAAAATGATGACTAGGAGATATTTATTTCTCTTTTCATTTTTTTTTTTTTTTTGGTGTTTTTAACCCTTCATCTTTAGTTGCCTACCCAAAGGCGTACTCATAGGCCTGGAGCGAAGGGCACACCAGTGGAAGGCAACCAAGCCTTGCCAGCAATGAGGTTTGCAACAGTGAACTGTGATGCTTCATTTGCATTGGCGATCACATGGAAACCGGGCCACTTAACCCTGTTTCGAGTAGACGCGGCAGGCCCGATATTTTGGTATTCTCCATAGTACAAAGTGTCCAGTGCAAAATCCGTATTTAGCCAAGTCAACCAACCTGCTGGATCCACCACACTGTCGAGATAACTCTTGAGAATTACAGTTCTCGAGTACTGCTGCCACGGCCGGCCCAAATACGTCTGGTATAGTTTAACCACGGGCTTTAAGTCCGGGGCGGCTGTGATTCGACAGTAGTGAATTGAAATAGCCGTATTTTGGAACGGGTCTCCACGGCCTTGAGCCGTAATCACATTTACCTGCCCCCGGAGAGGCTTCCGCACATAAATAACACAACTTTGAAATACAACAGCTGCGTTGCCGAAGATGAAGTCTATAGTGCCGTATATGTGGCATGTTTTGTAGAACTGTCGCTGAGCATGAACAAATAGAGTGTCCTGGTAGCCTTCAAAGCCGCAAGCGTAGAAAACTGAGAGATCAGAGGCTGATCGGAGAGCAACTGCTTGGCCTTTTTGTGGCCCCGCAGTGTTGCGAAATGTAATGCCACGGGCCATAAATCCAATCCCATCAACCCCTACAATTAGGTTACGTTTAGAGATTATTAGATTAGATTTCACTCATTAATTGATTCTGATAAATACAAATCATGAATGAGCAAAATGGCTACATGTTAGCATTGAGCCGCTGACTTTAACCTTTCTTCATAACGGGATAGATTTGTTCATGTGATATGGCGTTGACTTACATTCATGCTTCTAAGTGATCATTATAAGATTTTTTTTGGGTGAAACTTTACGTGTATGATGTGTGTACGCATTGAAGAGGCAAGCGGGTGAGCTAATGGATCTGCTCGTAAAGTTATTATGTTACGAGTGAAATTTGAACGATTATAAGAGCTTACCGACGGTTGCAGTGCTATAGGTTGTGAATCCTGCGGCGACGCTTCGGCTGCCTGTAATGATTGTGTATCTCAAGCCGTCGCCGACCAACATGACGGAACTCATGGTGTTGGTTACTGCTATGTTCTCCGCATAAACGCCTCGTTTGATATATATGATAACTCTTTCATCTTTAACCCTCTTAGCTGTTGCGTAATTGATAGCTGCTTGAATGGACTTAAAATGTCCCGATCCATCTTTAGCCACGATCACTTTGGCTTTCGAGGCTAGAGATGAACTTCGCAATAGCCTCCGATCACCAGCCGAGACCCAACTAGGAAATCCATCATCAGTATGCTCCTGATGTTGCACCAGTCCCCCATTAATAGCCAAACTATTGCTTATAAGCTGAGTGAGGTTATTACGGGACACAATAGGTGATATGAAGTCCGAAACGTTTAGCTCAACCGGCCCTGATCTACAAGTTTCGATGTTTGTAAGGGCTGTGCTGAGCCAAGTTTGCGCATCAGTGTTGGACAAGCTTGAGCTGTTAGATTGAAGGGCTTGCAGAGTGGTGTTTAGCTTTTCGACTGTGTCGTCGAAAAGCTTATCACAATCCAACCATGCAGCCTTCTTCTTCTTGCTTCGGCAATGGGGTCCAATCTGCTTTGTGTTGCTTCGTGCATAAAGAGCCTGCTCCAAGGCCACCTCCACACACATTGTTCTGAAATGAGCTTTATTTCTTGGCCTGAGACGATGAGGTTCGCTGCCCATCAAGTACTTGCAAGGCTCAGGATGAGGAGTGGTGTCGCACCAGCTACTAATATCAGCTTCATCTGCCAAGCCTCGAGGCAAGAATAATAAGAGGAAATTACAAGAGAGAACTAGGAAAATCGTAGAAAATAGACCCTGCTTCATCGCCATGATCGATCACTATGGTTTCTTTTAAGCTTTGTCTCGTTTATGATATTATCAAGAATAGCTGATAAAAATAGTAACAAAAAAGGATAGCATAGCTCCTGGTTTAATTTGGTCTCTCTCTTTTATACAAGAAAGAAACGAGCGGGAATGGCGACTTGGAGTTGGCTTGCGATAGATCAAAAGGTTAAAAAAATGGAAATGATTAGATAGAAAACTTTGACATTCAATGAGTCAAATGATACGGTCAGATCCTTGTTTCATGGATCGCTGCTATTGCACTCAAGGTGGGAAGACAAATTAGGAATTTTCGCGCTTCCTGATTCTATCGGTAATCTACCATGTCAAGATTTCAAACATCATAGAAAACAACGTCGGTGTTTTAATTTCTTGAAAAAATAACGCTGTATGAGCCGTGGACGAAAAATTGATATATTCACGTTTTGAGTTGGGACCAATTAAGAAGTTATCCTTCTTGAAATTAGTCTTGATAATGTTGGATATGACTGTAATCAATCTGCACCAATTTCCATAAGTTCTGCGTCTAACTAAATTATTTTATACCTTTTCAGATAGAATTATGTGTTCTGAAATTTAGACATTAATAAAATATAGGAGGCATCTGGCTCAGAAGTTTTAAATGTCCGCGTGATGTAATACTATATAATGCATGCATGAGATGTTTTGACATTAGCGAATTGCTTTACGGTTTATGCGCTGCGCCTACCATCATTGTCAACTAGAACTTAGAGGAGGTAAATTTAGTTAACTTAGCAGAAAATCTTGATGAATAGCTTGCGGCTGTATGACATGACTGTGTCATTAATTAAGCAACGTATAATATAATGTGAAAGCAATATCGTTAATTTGTGGAGTGTTTAGGACATATCGGATGTCGTGTAAGATTTTGAAACTTGTTATCTTTTTTATATAAATATTGATCCTTAACAGAAGTTAAGCAGCTAGCTAATAAGTTTACACTTGAAGAAATAGGCCAAATATTCCACTGGTAAATGTACACTTGAAGAAACAATTAAGGCCTACAATAATTCCATCCTCCGTCAATTGTAGCTGACATTAGTTATAACTGAAAATTTTATAGATTTAGAACAAAAATTTGTAGAACTTTTTAAAAATTTTGTAACATAGTTTATAAAAAAAAAATTGTAGGTCTAAAATAAAAATTCATCAGTTCATAAAAAAAATTGTAGGTCTAAAATAAAAATTCATCAGTCCATAAAAAATATAGGTCTAAAACAAAAATTCATCGGTCCATAAAAAATTTTGTAGGTCTAAAATAAAAATTTGTAAGATTACAAAATTTTTAAAAGATCATGCCATTTTTTATTTTAAACCTACAAATTTTTCAATTGTAATTGACGATTGATGGAAGACTAATCCCTAAACGGTTCTTAAAAGTTTGGTTACGACGGACCCTTCTCAATATCATCTAGAACCCCTATCTCATTGCATCAAAACTAGTCATTTGCTTCAATAATCTCAGGGCGTTCATTGAGAATTTTTGGACCCAAACTATATATTTTAATTTTTCAAAAATAATTAATTAATCAAATCTGATTCTTTTTTCCAATTTCTCAATTTTTATATGAAAATTTCAGATTGATAATCGAGTCTTCCCGTATATGAGTGAACAAGGCTACAATAGTCTACCATGAGATAATGGCATAATGCCGACTACCTAAGACCATGCATGCTACTGTTTAATTGGTTGAAACAAAAGAATGAGTTAGGCAGAAAGAGCACACAGTCAAATGTGTGCCTCACGGTGTTTGAATTCGGAGCTTTGAACGAAGTATTGGTATATATGGGAAGGTCAATAAATTATAAATACAAATAATAGTATGTCAAGGGGAAATCGTGAAATTCATCTACGTGCCTCATTCTGCAATCCCCCCAAATTCTGGTCAAAAGAGAGTTGTTCATTAATTTTATTGCCTGTTCTAATAAATAATTAGGGATAGTAGAAAAAAAGATGAAGGTGCTAATGAATTTCTTTACAAAAATTTTCTATTTTTTTTATTTTGCTCTCAGTTCAAAAGAAAAAAGCCAATTATATACTATAAATATATTTTTTTATAACTTTATTCAATCTAAACGAAATTTAATCTCCTTCTTTGCTTCAAACTCCTTTAGATTTTTGTCAAATGAAACTTAGATCAACACCTTTTGGAATATGACAATTATATCCGGCCGTTATGTTATAATCTCTTTCTTATTTTTGCAATAATATAATAAAGTACCAATGACAAAGGAATAATAAAAAAAAAAGTTTTTATTGCACAATTTGGAATTAGTTCTCTTGTAAAAACCTTTCTGTCATGGATTCATCTCTTTTTTTTTCCCCTTAAATAAGGAGAAAATATTTGGACTCTATCAAGTGTCAACGGTGCTGTGATACACGTGACCTTAGGCCCAACGTTTGGGTCTGAAACATAATTTTTTTTCAATATTTTCATCATGTTTGGGCTTTAAAATCAATAACATAAAAACCCATATTGGCCCAATAACTTAAGTTGTTTATGTTTCTTTCTCTCCGCTTGTTTTTGTTCTCTTATTGCTGTTTATTTCATTTTTGGAGAAGGAATAGGTAGATGGGGATTGGTTCAGGTTTTCGGATTTTTTGAGTTTGGATAATCAAATTTTAGGTGCCAATAAAATAAAATAAAACTTATCTGATCATGTATTAAAAGTTATAAAACTCAATTAAATTTTAGTTATCGGTTATGAACTTACGGGTTTAGGTCTTGGGTTTATTTTTTTAATCAACTTTTGTACTAATTTAGATTAATTTGGAGAAGTTACAAATTATTTCAAAATTATATTAAAATACTTATGTGAAGAACACAAACTCCAAAATTAAATTACTCAAAGAAAAGGAAAAAAAAAAAAAGAAAAGAAAAGACTTACGGGACGGGGTAAAATTGAGAAAACAAAATTGAATATTCCCACCCTATAAATAAGACAGAAACACATATCAAAATTGTCACTTCCATTTGCAACCCCTATTTTAACATTCTAAAATGCTTGGAATATTTTTCTTTTCATATTCTGAGTGAAGGTCTATATTTATCTCCTTAAGTTTTTTTCTGCATCTTTTAATGTGATAAAAATATTTTTGTAATCTTATCTTTCAGCTGACAAAGTGACAGATCCTTTAGCAATTATATTATATATATTTCCTAAAAACTACATATAGTCTCATACTTATTTTCCACCTTAGCTTTATTTTCTCCACGTAGGATCCTAGTCAGCCAAAAGTAGAAACACGCATACAAATACCAATAGTCCTTCTTGTACACTCATCACAGATGACCCCAAAAGCCCCAAACTTCAGTGTCTGGGTGGGAGAAGACAAGAAGCTTAACCACCAAAATGCACCAAAGGATCTCTGCCGTTGGGAGGCCGTCCGGAACCGACGGCTCCGATTTCTCCTTCCGCATGGTCGTCGATGACAGTATAGACGCTTTCTTTCTTTCTTTCTTTCTTTCTGCTTTAATTTATTTATTTTTATTAATTTCACCATTAAATTCATTATTGTTTTTACAATTATTATTTGCTAATTACAGTTTTCAAATCTTAGGATTCAAAAAGGTAGCTCAAGGCAAGTCCCGTCTTTCTTTACTCATATTTGCTCAGGTACCTGTTTCTCATGGTCTATTTTTACATTCGTCGCACATTTGAATTTTAATCTCTTATTTGTTTTTTCTTATGCTGAATTTTTTCTGAAAATCATATGTAAATTTAATTAATTGTACTTGAAAGTTTATTAGGACCAATAGTATGTACTTTATAAAGTTTTGGTTTTCGCCCAAATGTGTCGTTATCAACTCATTTAAAAGTTTAATCTTGTAGAATCCAGATGACCATTCTTTTGATTAAGTCAGCAATAGAATTTCGGGTGCGTGGATTTGTGAAACAATTCTGTTATTTCTCGAGCATATGACACTATTTTCAACATTTGAGCGGAGGTTTTGGGTGTACGGCATGGCAATGTCCAATTTCTTTTGAGGGATACCATTGTTTTTGTTCCTAGGAGCTTGCAAAATTCTAGTTTCTTCTCAGACCTTCTGGTTTCTGCGAGATAAAACATGAGAGTTTGTAAAGGAATAACATTTGTATCCATTTCAATTCATTCATCTGGGAGGTCTGCTTCTCTGCATTTTGGGAGTGAGACTTGCACTGGGCTTTTGATTTAGTTATGGACTATTCTTTTGTAGAGAGTAGAGAAAATATTGGTGTATTTATTGATTGTATTAACACGCATGTAACACCAAAAGAAAATCAAATGTGGTGTGAGCTAGTGGTCTGTGAAAATTTTGAGATACACTGAATCTTTTGACCGTGGTGCTTCAAGATGTTGTGAAGAGGCTGGATTTATTATCTGTGTTATGGGGTGTTGAGAAATTGCTGGTCGACTGATTGATGACTGTCTCAGTGGTAGTTCCGAACTCTGGTGGCGTGTTGAGATCTTTAGTCTATGTTGTTTGTGGTCTTCTAGCCCTGAAATTGTTCAGAAGCGATTATCCATAGAAGGTTGTTCTGCATGTAATGATGGTTGAGATGCCTGGTCCTGCACATGTTAATGAAAGTTTAGGAATGGGAAATGGGTGGTTCTTGTTGGCCATAGAACAAAGATTACAATGTCTGAATTGGTGTCAATTGTGATTGATCTTTTCAGAAGCAATTAGCCCCTTATAAAAGCTATGGGCCATGATGCCTATTTGCGGCTTGATTTGTATCTCCTAATTTAAAAGAATGAAAAAGATTCTCGACGTTTTGAAAGTAATGTTATTCTAACTCTTCAATCAAGGAGCGATACACTTTCTTATTTCGTCTCTGCTAGAGTTGTACCGGAGTGAGAATGCAACTACTTTCAATTAGCTATTTGGTTCTATCTTTTTCCTTTTAAAAGAAACACTTATTCACTATATGTTTCTATGTTCACATTGTTTGCATTCATTACAGGCCACTATTCAATTGTTGGCTGCAATAAATGTATTTTTATCAACACCAGAGGAGGGAAGTCTCAATCGACTTGCTGTTTCTGCCGTCATCCTTGGCTTCATTTCACTCATAATTGGAGAAATAGGTAAAAGATGGTATTCTTCATTGTCTAAGTTTCTTCACTATTCTTGATTTATTATCTCATGATGTTCTTCTTTGTTGCTGTTTTAAAGGTCGAAAGCGCAGCAGAGTGAACTTTCTAAAGTTTTTCATCACTGGATCATCAATATCCTTATTGCTTTCAATTGCTTGCCTCAATGGGCTTAATCACTCGTTGGAGGTATGGATATTCATCCTTCCACGTTTCAATCATCATTTCTTTATGTATTGGAAATTAGTTTTGGCTGCTCACGGTGGAACAATGATATCAACATCTATGCTATTAAGGTCAAGTGCTGCATTAGACAAGAGGGTATCTGAATCAGTAATGTTAACAGATTACAGAAATAAATAAAATTTAAACTGTAAGTTTTTGAGTGGGAAAAAAAGAGGAAACCTCCAAACAGTGGTCGTATAAAATAAAGGATCGTCTATAGACCATGTTTCACCTTTTCTTTTTGTTTATAGTGAATTACTTGGCATCAGTCTATGGTTCTTGTGTGGTGTATGACTCATGTGTCCTACTTACTTTGTAGTAGGATATTTCATTACCTGGCTGTTTTTTTCCTGGCACAAGTATTGCTAAACCAGCTTTTGCAGTCTGCACACTGCTGTATATCTGGTCAATTCCAAATTTTGTGCACTCTTATTTATTAGATTAAGATTTATCTTTTTACTTGAAGTGTCATCAAACTCATTCTTCTTGTCGGTTTCTCCATCATTCTTCTTTTTCTTTTCATTTCTTTGTATGTTTAATTTGAGTCACATAGTTGTAAAATATTTCAATTGTGTTGAATAGGTTTTGAAAGACTTTAGCCGCTGGGAAACGTCAAAGCTTGAACTTCTCAGTATTGTTGCTATCCTACTTGGTAAGTCTTTCAAACTTGATGCAGCCTGTGTGATTGGTAAAGCGTATTCTCGCTCTGTAACAGCAGTCGCCTCTATTTTTACAGGATCAATAGTCCAAATACTGGCAGTCAGTACAACATTATCTCTTACTCACAATATGAAGCCTCCTAAGAAGGCCTCTTGAAGATATGTGCTGCCCTGCAAAGAACTAGAATTACTTGAAAGTTACGCGTTAAAGATGATGCTGAAGAATGGTATTTTCCAGCTGTTTTCCCCAGTATCTTTCCCTACAATGTGAACTTTGAATGGTATTTTCCAGCTGTTTTCCCCAGTATCTTTCCCTACAATGTGAACTTTCAAACATTGTTGAGAGATTGATTGAATTACAACATGTAAAAGAAAAGAAAATACAGAAATCCTCTCTTGTTGTAGTCCAGTTTATTCATCCATTTTGGTATCTCAGTGAAGCTTCTTTTTTATTTATCAAGCGTAGAATAATTTTTATGACATGATTGCTTCTCTTTGACGCATATATTAAGAGTGCAATATGGTCCATATGCAGTCACTCATTGATCCTCATCGAACTCGCCGGCAATTTGTCTTTATATTTGAAAGATGATGAGAATACTGCGGTCCATTGAAACGTGAACAAAGCTCATTGTAAATGCAACCCAACCCCGTCCCTGGAAAAGAGAAGAAGCCCTCCGTACCTTTTTTTTTTTTTTTTCCCCTTCCCCTTTTTTCGAAGAAGGCCAAGGCTAATTATACAACAAACTCTTCTTAGACAGGTGACCCTTCTCCGATCTTCTTTCAAAAGGCTTTGGAGTTTTCCTAAACCAACAAATTATGCGAATGATTTCAACAAAGAAAGACACTTTACAATTATAATTTGGTGCAAACGTCTCCCAAACCAAATCTCACGGCGGAATATCAACACAAGAATAAAATTTGCGTGCAAAAGATATTTTTTATTACAGTAAATGTGGTACAACGATGCATATATATACGCACAGCAACCTCTGCATGGAAATTTCATTTCCACTAGAATTATAGTATTTTATTGTCTTTTTAAAAAATAAAATAAAATAAATACACAAATATTTTCAGAAAAATTTGATCAAGTTACAAGACCTCCAATGTGTATACACATCTGCACTTCAGCTTCATTTTCTAGAATGATAATAAATGATGCTGCTATGTATGCATGCGACAACAAGCTTAATTATATTTTCCATTGCCCGAAGGGGGGGGGGAAAAGGAAAGCTTACTTATATTCTTCACTTACAGTAGATTTCACACATTTAAAAAAAAAAAAAAGAAAAAAACTGCATAGCAAATGTTGGATATTTTTCCTGAGCTAGCTAAAGGTGAATAGTAGCATATCCATGGATCAAAGCCAAGGCATTGCTAGTCAATTGCGCAACTTTCAATATCCGTCCGCTAACAACTTTTTCCAGCTTATCATTAATCGCTTTGTCTCTGAACCCATCCATGCAGGCCTCATCATCCGTCAATGCGGCACTAACCCAAGTTTGTACGTCACTCATAATCAACTCAAACTTCGAAGACAAACCCTTGATGTTCTTCATCTCTGCAATCGATCTTGCCAATTGGTCGACGGAGTCGGTTAAAAGCTCCGCGCAGTTACTCATGGCTGCCGCCTCTCGACGTTTCATGCCTGGACTTTTCGACAGCGTTAGCATTTTGAATGATGTTGATCGGGCCGCGTCGAAAGCTATGGGTAGAGCTGCGAGAGCTAGAAGCTTTGGGTCGTGGCCTATATCGTTTGCATGGGTAGAGAGAGAGCTGAAGCAAAGCCTTGGGTACAATGTTGCTGTGCATGCTGTTTTAATGAATGCAATGTTTTTTATCTTTCCAGTTGTTCTTGCAGCTGAGGCTGCGTTGAGAGTGGAAATCAACGCAAATAAAGTAAGCAAAGCTGCAAGAAAATGGTGAGTAGGAAAAGATCTTTCCATTTCTCTCTCTCTCCAGCACACTTTTTTTTTTTTTTGCCCCTTAATCTCTTTTTCTTGTTTAATTAAGGTACGAGGAATGAAGAAGAAACTTTCCGCTATTTATAAGACAATTCAAGGATAATCGGGCAACTTTCATTGTGAAAGATGATCAAGTGGACCTTAACTTGAATCTGATTGGTGGAAGATTGTTGTCCAAAATCAAGAACCTCCCCATAACATTATTATCTGAAAGAGATAAGATTTTTTTATTTTATTAAAATGATTTGTTTGCTATATTATTACGTTATAAATAAGATTGATTGATAATTAATTGTGGGGAATGTATCAGATATCTAAACACAGCAACTCATAGATTAGAAGGGGCTTGTGGCTGTAGGAACCCCAATCTGCTCATGGAGGCCAACCTTGTTAATGTAACAAGAAGCAGATGTGAAGAGTACCTACTTTTTCACTTAAACAATTTCGACAATTAAAAGCCCAACCTTGTTAAGTTTATTAAAGGTTAAAATAACCAGAAGCAGATATGGAGTACTTTTCTAGTTAAAAATTTTCGAAAATTAAAAGGCCCAACCTTGTTAATGTACCCAGAAGCAGATGTAGAATGCTTTTCAAGTTAAATAATTCCGAAAATTAAAATTGATAGAGATGTGAAGGATAAGTAAGCAAAATGATATTACAATTAAAAGTGCAAGAAAATTGTGTAAAATAGATTACGACCATACCATAAATCTCACTATCCAAAAAGAGTAGATCGGAATAGATGTAATTTTTCTAAGGATCCATTTGAATTGACTTTTTTTGTAAGTATTTTTTTTAACAGTTTTTGAAAAAAAATTATGATTTAAAAAGTTAAAAATTTTGGCTTCTAGAAAAAGTCATAAATGAGTTTTTTTTTTTTAAGAATTTCAGTCTTTTAAGAAGCCAAACCACATAATTATTACAAAAATGATAAATTTATTTCCAAAAAAAACTAATTCAAAAAGGCCCTAAATGACAAAAGAATTAAAGTGTGAATGTTTTAACAGTTTGACATAATCATTATGGGTTTGTTCGACAAATTTAGCTATTAGAGTAGCTGACAGCTATTTGGGTAACTGATAGTTGTTGTATTTTAGCTGGTAGCGGATAGTTATTTAATTAGGTGATTGAATAAAATGTGTTCGGTAAAATTAGCTGTTAAATTAACTGATGAATGTTAAATGATGTAAGAGGATATTGATATCATGTTATTATTATTATTGTTATTATGATAATTGTAATTATTATTACTATTATAGGAATAAGATAATATATTTCACAATTAGATATTTATTTTCATAATTATATTTTAATATTAAAGTATAACTAATTTTTTGATAAAACATTTATATCAATATTACCAAAATTAATTTTAATAGATTCAAAATTATTTTGTTAAAAAAATGTACTAATAAAATTTATGCTTTTAGTAATGTTGACTATATAAAAATTGAAATTCATTTTTATATTATTTCTTATTTATATTTGTGAAAGAAAAGATAAAAAATATAGAGAGAGATTAGAAAAAGAATAGAAAAATCAAAAAATACAAAAAAGGTAAAATTGCCCAAAAAAAACATGAAAAGCTAAAAGCTACCTAAAACGCTAAAATTTTTAGTTTTTGAGAAACGTTAGTTGAAACACTAAAAACTACTTGAAACGTTAGTTTATCGAACAACAATAATTTAGCAAAATAGTATTTTGACCAATTAAAACGCTAAACGCTGCTTGAAAAGCTGTTGCCAAATACGCACTATAGTAACATTGAAGCTTGAAATTGATATTAAATCTTTATTTTAAATATGATTAAGATTGATGTATTTTGTGCCGTCAGATCAGTTCAAATTGTATACGAAAAATTGCTATCAATAATTGGACAATTTGCTCTTCTTTTCCTTTTCGGCAAAAAAAAAAAGAGAGAGAGAAGAAATCTCGCGTATTCATTTATCATAGTGGTGTAACTTCTTCTCCCTCGTAGAATGCCCATTTCACACACTGACTAACTTTGGACTTAAAAGTAGTTGGGAATAACAATGCCACAAAAAGCATGCTCTTAATTGTTTTGTACAATCTAGGCCACAATATCTGCAAAATGGAATCTACCAACAATCTGAAAATGAGATGGACGAATTTTAATTCAAATTAAACTTGAAATAAATTAGGTTGAATTATTAATTTATTAGCATTTTGAACTTGTCAAGTAATTTAATAAATAATTAAATTTTAACTATAGTAATGAACTAAAATTATTATAAATTAAACACACATTTTACAAAACTAATATAAAATTTGGAGTGACGTAAGTATGAAATCGATATATAGAATCGATCATATATAAGCTTTTTGCGGCTTTGTTGCCAATCTTTCTATTTATTGCGTCAAGTTATCGGACGTGGCTGTCGCGTTCACAAGCGCAAATTCCGTGTCCACACCAAGGAAAAGGGAAGCTTTCCAGAGTTGCAACACATGCATGTGAAAAACTTTGGAATTGGAGAGATAAGCCCCTGCCGAAAGGAACTTTTCACCACTGTGCATTATTCCGTCACTCCGACCCCGGGCCTTTCAGTTTAGAGGTCGAGTAATATGAATTACATCCGTCTTGTCACTCGAGAATTTCTCTCTTTAACAAAGGGCTGATAACTTTTGGTTGAGAGGGTATCCCAAATTCAGCTTAGAAATTCTGTGATCAGATAAGATAATTCTTGTGAGAGAAAAGTAGATAACTAATAGCAACCCCTAAAACTCCTTTGACACAAGCAGCCCTCTCAATTCTTGTAGCTCTCTTTAATGGAAAAGCTAATGCATTCTCGTAACCATTGGGTGGCAGCCATCGGCGCCTTGTTGCTATACTTCTGCATCAATGTCTCTATCACATGCTCTGCAGTAACTCCAGAAGAGTTCATCAAAAACTCATGTGGGGTAACAATGTATCCCAAACTGTGCTTCGAAACTCTCTCCCCCTACGCTAAGTCCATCGACTCAAGCCCTACAGCAATGGCAAAAGCTGCTCTTAACGTGACCCTAGAAGGCGCTCAATCAACTCTAAACAACATATCAAAACTATCAAGAAAAGCGAAAAATTTAAGCCATGGAGAAGCAGCTGCTGTATCAGATTGTGTGGAGAACATGAAGGATTCAGTAAGCGAGCTGCGAGAATCAATAGCGGAAATGAAGGACTTAAAAGAACCAGATTTTGAAGAGGAAATGGGGAATGTGATGACATGGGTAAGTGCTGCTCTGACAGACGAAAACACTTGTATGGATGGGTTTGATGCAGGAAATGATCACATGAAGATTGATAATATCAAAGGCAGTGTTATTAGGAGCTATATTGTTTATGCTGCACAGTTGACTAGCAATGCTTTGGCTCTTATCAAGAACATCTCCTCTACTTGATTCACCTTTCTCTCGTAGGAGAAGAGACTATTACTGTAATTTGTTTTATGATTTTATTAATTTACCTTTATCATCGATATTGCTTCTACTAGCTCTTAATCTTTCTTTTTTCATTTAATTTGGTGAATAAGAAATTCCATTATTCTACTGTCTATTCTGTCCAACTATATATGTTGGGCACTGCAGTTGTAATGCATATTCGATATATAGAATGCAAACAATATGTAAACATTCAATGACTTATTTGTCAATATGGAAAACCAACGAGTTCAGAGCTGCAAAATGATGGGAATCCTTAAACTGTTGGCTTGGACTAATCTACATTTATGACAAATTATAAGACGGTCAAGTATAAGGCACTACTTATTTGAAATAAATATATAATGGAACTGATTTTCTTTTTGTTCGGTTCCGGTTATTAACTAAAATAACTAGAATAAAAAATGCTAACAATAATAAACGAATTTTATAAAATAAAAGCAATACATAACCAAGTGATCCAATTTTAATGGAAATTGAATATAACTTTTAAAGTTTATGTTTTAAAGCAAAGTTGCAAAGTTCTCATAGCCCTGTCATTCTTTAAGGTTAATAAATAGATACATAAGTAGTAAGTTTGCTGAGCATTTAAAATTTTCATTTAATTTGGTTTCTAAACGAAATTTATGATTGTTAACTTAAAAACAAAACGGAAAATCGAAATTATTAAATCTTAGAAATCGGAACTGAATTGAATAAAAGAATAACCGAACCCAATAGCGATCTCGGTTCAGAAGGTTATTAACCAAATAATGTTCAGCCCTAGCCCTAGCCCTAGCCCTAGCCAATGGTGAGATAACTTCAGAGGGAATGAGACCCTTGATTGGCGAGAATCCCGTGCGAAAGAAGATGGAAGAGCATTAAATTGCATCTCTAATCATCCCATGCAACAGAAGATCTTATTCGTGCAATTCTATTGATCATTTTCTGATATGATTTGCGACAACTGAAGGAAAGAATCAAAGAGAAGGCGTCAACCACAAATTTGTTGATTTCGATCTCTTCATTTATGTTATAAAGTTATTAAAAATTATTCACTATTAATAAATTAATAATACAATAATGGTATGAGAAGATTCAAATTATAATCTCGTATCCTTATCTTCTTTTCTCTTTATATCACGTAACCCAGACGCTGAAGGCTGGCCAATTTAAAGGTCCAGAGGAGAAGTATGGCCGTCTAACGTGGAAACAATAGCTTATTGCATTGCACCAAATTGATTCCTCATTTCTTTGTAACTAACAAATTAATTAAGCGGCCAGGTTACTTCAAATTCACAATTTATTTAAAGAAAAAAAAAACTGCGATAAGATAGTTCCAAGAGAAAGAAAAAAAAAGAAAAACGTTGCTGTATTGATAAGTCTCATTCATTGTCATGATTCTTCAATCTGTAATCACGCTGATACATTGATAAGCTAAGATATATCTTATAGATTTCAACATTTGTTTCAATATATATATTCAGAACTTTTTTTTTTCTGGTCAGATATTTTAATTATTGAAGGACCATGCAATACTAAAGTACATTTTTTAGACAGACCTATATAAAAGGAAAAAAAGGAAAAAGACTGAAAAACGAAAAACGCAGCACATATAACGCCATTGATTACGCAGAGCTTTACGCACAACCCATGCAGTCAACGAGTCATGTGACACGTCGGCACGTTCATGAAGAATTTGACATTTCGTAATAAAATTATCGTATTCTTGGCTTTTAATAGGGTCATGTTTGACCTAAACAAATAATTATATTAGAAGGCACATGGGCTTACCGCAGAAATCTTAAGATTTTGCTTCAATTCGCATATTACTTGGAGCACACATGTGACTGCTGCAGTATTTTCCAGATGAAATTTGTTCATATTTCCATCATATCTACACAACTAATATGAACATGCATCACATATGAATTATGATAATGCATGAATTATTAATTTTGATTATCATAGATTATCCTATGCTCAAACCTTTTGCATGCATTCAAATTAAGCAACCCACCTGACAGTTGAGCTCTATAAATTCAGTTATTGTTCTCGTCAGATCTCCAATCACTCAACAAAACAAAAAATTTTAACACACACACACACAAAAAGAAAAGAAAAGAAAAATGGAGATTTTTGCTCCAACCAAGTTGTATTCAAGCCATATTTTCTTCACCATGCTTATAGCTATTCTATTATTCATCAACACAGGACCAGCCTCAGCAGCTGAAGCTTCCGAAGCCTACAAAAACTTCGTTGCTTCTTCATGCAATACCACAACCTACCCATCCCTCTGCATCAATACCCTCGCGCCCTACGCTTCCAAAGTGAAGACCAGCTCGTTGAAGCTATGCAAAACGGCCCTTAAAGTAGCCACAAACGCTGCGCGTAACGCGTCTAGCACTGTTTCAAAGCTGGCAAAGCAGAAGGGCATTACGAGCATCGAAGCATCCGCCATTAAAGACTGCATAGATGACATGAAAGATGCTGTTTACGAGCTCAAACAAACGCTTGAAGCGATGGGTCACCTGGAAGATGCAGATAGGGAGTTTCAGTGGGCTAATGCCAAGACATATGCGAGTGCTGCCATAACTGATGCTGACTCGTGCATGGATGGGTTCACGGAGAGGAAAGTGAGCTCAAGTGTGAAGAACAAGATTAGAACCAGCATAACTAATGTTGCAAGAGTTACGAGCAATGCTTTGGCCCTCATCAACCACCTGTACGATTAAAACTTGGACTGCAGTTACCTGCAGGAAATGATTTGATGTCTATATACATACATAAATATATATATATATATATATATGTATATGTATATATATATATGTATGTATGTATGCTATTCTGTCATTCAAGTGTGTTGATCAAGCAAGATATATTTTCCATAGTGCATGAAAATGAAGTTTATGTTCTCAAGCCAACTTTCTCTTGGCTAATCTTCACTTAAATTGGTATATAAATATCATCATGGTTTGGATGTTTAAGCAACGCATGCATTTGTTATATGCTTAGTTGAAATCTTAAATCTGAAAATCATATAAGTTTATATGCTTTTTAGATTTAAGGTTTTAGATAAACATATAACAAATTCAGCATTATTTTGGAAATTAAGTTGTTTTGATTACTTTCACTCGCAATATAATGTACATGGCCTGAAAATTCTCCGTGAATTGGTGAACAAGCATAACTAATGTTGCTAGAGTTACGAGCAATGCTTTGGCCCTCATCAACTACCTGTACGATTAAGACTTGCACTTCAATTACCTGCATGAAATGATTTGATGTCTATATATATGTGTGTGTGTGTATGCTATTCTGTCATTCAAGTGTGTTGATCAAGCAAGATATATTTTCCATTGTGCATGACAATGAAGTTTATGTTTTCAAGCCAATCGATTGGTGGCTTCATGCCAAGCATTAATGTTTCTGGCTAATCTTCACTTGTATATAAATATCATCTTGGTTTGGATGTTTGAGCAACTCGTGCATTTGTTATATGCTTATCTAAAATCTTAAATTTGAAAATCATATAAGTTTGTCTGCTTTTGATATGTTATAAATGCTTAATGCTCGATGACGCAAATAAAGATAAAAGAGAAGTTGTTCAACATTCTACTTTACATATATATATATATATATACAAACGTGTATATATATATATATATATATATATATATATATAAGATCATGCCTTGAAAAATTTCCCAACAATTGCAAGTATGTGTTACATGCATGTGTTCAGAAACATGGCCTTTTTCAAATATATATGTTTGCCTCCTTCTTAAGATAGATGAGATGAGATCAGGGGAGATAGAGAACTACACTTCTGAGCAGCGCTTGCAAATTCTGAGCATTGCTCACAGATTCAAACGCCAGCTGCTTCACTCGATTAAGTCCCTCCGTCATCGTAATCTCTGGCCCCATTTGAAACACGTCGGCGCAATTCCCTTGACGTTGAGCAACTTCTTCAGTCAGAACATCCATGGCGTTCTTGTGCTCCGGTCCAGCCTCACCTTTGGTCTCCACCATGCCCTCGAACTCCCTTTCTGCACGATCGAGAAAATATAGGCCAGCTTGTTGATATTCTAAGCATCCTTCCAAGGCTGCCTTTTGATCTTCGCTTAGGCCCTTAGACGTTTCGATCTGCTTCGATGTAAAATCCCTGGCAACGAACAATTTAGCCGCGGTTTCTGAGAAGCCAAATTTGCCAACATCGGATATGTTTCTTATTTGAGCTTTGCCAATGTATCGTTTAACGAATTGCAGGCAGCTATTAACCACGTTCATATTGAGCGTCCGGCAAGCCATCACTAGACTAGCTTATCGGGCTGAGACAGCAATGGAGAAAAGATAGAGAACTAAAAACGCCAAAAGAAGGGTCATATTCTTTGCCATGTTTCCTAATCCTACAAATCTAATGACACAATTTTTAGTGTTTTTGGGATGTGGGAACTGCGAGGCTTTGCAAATAAACCTTGTCAAATCTTTTTAAAGGGAAAAGAGAGGAGCTGTTGAGCCATGTTAGCTCCTAATTGGAACGAAAGATTGGGCATGTTTATTGGCGTTGTGAGTTTGAAGAGTTTGTTGGCGCAAGAATGCTTTCCAAGGCCACCTAATTAATTTAGCAGAGAAAATAAACGAGTTTTTTTCATACACACGGGCGGTATCAGCAATTAGTAAGTAATCACTATAGGAGAGGAAACCCCTCTAATGTCTTAGTCACAAAAGCTCTCTAATGTCTCCCAGAAGTTCATGTAGCCAGTGAGTGCCCCAGGAAAGTGTATGATTGATGGGTTAGTTAATCCAGTCCTAAGTAAATTTAGGATTAGGATCCTTTTCTAGTCATTTAGAACGTTAAAAGTCTTCTGATTGAATTTCGGACCCTCATTTTGTGGCGTGATAAGCATAAGTAGGCGCATTCCTCTACCTCCATCTCAACTACTCATCTAATGGTGATTAGTGAACGTCTGTCATGCCATGGAAACGGATTCTTGGAGTAACACATTTGTTGTGGGAGGGTCAATAAAGAATACAAAAATTACGTCCAGTTGATTCAGACCCAACCTTAAAATGTGGACGAAATACATGAACACCCAAAACAATGGGCCTAGTTGACAAAGTAACTAGAGTTAAAAACACAGGCAATTGAATTGGGGCAAACCCCAAAAAACTGGGCCCATAACACAAACCTGAGTCAAAACTTACATCGAAACCCAAATTGGGACTGACGTGTGAACAACTTTGCATATCTTGAACTAAAATATCTTTTAAAAAATCAAAAGTAGGGCAATGTAATAAAGAAGAAAAAAAATAGTTTACTTGAACCTGACCTTAGCGTATGCACCCACAGTGACAATTATTAGTATGGAAAGGCGACCGCCAAATATGACAAAAGAAAATAGAAAAAGAAAGGCACCGCCAAAGTTGGGCCCTCACGTATCATTATTGCATTGAGCTAATCTAATTTCCGAATGTTATAATAATTCAATTACAGCTGAAACATGATCCAAAACAAGGATGGGCAAAGCAAATGCTTCAGTGATAAGATTAAGGCTCATTTGAGTTGATTCTTTTTAAAAGTATTTTTTAAGATAATTTTTTTAAAAAATATATATATTTGAGTTTTTTTTTAGAATTTTAATTTGTCTCAAAGTTAAGTCAAATATTTATTGTAAAAAAATGTAAGTTTTTTCACCAAAAAAAAAAAATTCCTATAAAAAGCCAATGCAAACTAACCTTAAACAAATCCCCTATGGCCCGCCAATGTTTTGTTTGTTTTGGGGGGGGGGGGGCCAGGGGGGGGGGGAGGGGGTTGGTTAAATATGCAAAGATGTTATCACTTGTTAATGGTGTTTTTTCTTTACCGTTCTTAATCTAATAGATATTAGTCACAAATTTAATATGATTTGGAACATCTTACCCAAAAAAAAAAAAAAAAAACCAAAAGTGAGAGAATGACATGGAAGAAAACTATAGGGATAGTCACAAATTCAATGTGATTTGGGATACCCTAATAAAAAAGTACTCTCGACGTGAAAAAGTGATGGTAAAGAAAATCATAAGATTAATTAAAAATTCAATGTGATTGGGAATACCCTAACAAAAAGCACCTGATGTGAAAGAGTGATGGTGAACAAATCAGTCGATTACGAGTCCACTATTAATTTGATAGAAATTAGTATGAAATTCAATATAATTTGGATTCCTAAGCAAAAACGCGAAATTTGAGAGAGTGATGGTGAAGCAAACCATCTAGTTGCAAGTCCCATCAAAACCTTTTCCACAAAAATATCTAGAGTCGAGTCTAAGCAAATAGAAAGGCCAAGAAAAGCGAAACTTATATGCTTTTGTCGTCTGGTTTTATCAATAATAATTACGTGAAATTATCGACTTTAATCCTATACTCTCTAATTACAAAAATTATTTGATGCGTAAAAGTCGAACCGCGGAGGAGAATAATTAAGACTTTCAAAGAAATGTGTTGAGACAACGTACACAATCTCTTCCTCGATACGTTTATAAAGCAAACCTTTATTAAAGAAATAGTTTACAGCAAAATTCAAGCCAAACAAAATAAGCTCTCTTTAAGTATGAGAACAAGATTTCTTGTTCTTATAATACACTAATTACTAATTAATCACCATATATATATATATATATATGCACGTTGGTTGGCTACAGCTAAGGCGTTGCAGCATACTGGTTGACCAAAGCGAGGGCGTTGCTAGTGACCTGAGCCACATTAGTCACCCTCATCCGGATGGAATTCTTGATCCGGCCATTCATGGCCTTGCCCGAAAACCCATCCGCGCAAGTGTTGCCATCCGTCAAGGCAGCACTAACCCAAGTCTCCACATTGCTCATGTGCCACATGAAGTCCTTTCCATTTGCTCTTCCCACGTTCTTCATCTCGCTCACCGCTTTGTCGAGCCTGTCCACAGTGTCACTCATCTCCTCGTAGCAGTCTTTAATGGCTGCGTATTCTCTCGCTCTTAAGCCCTTGAATTTTGTGAGCTTACTTACGAATGATTTGGTGTTTTCAGCTCTTTCGAGGCTCACAGATAAAGCTGTTTGTGCTAATTGGCGCGGGCTCTTTTGGATCGTTGAGGCGTAAACGGAGAGGGATTGAATACATAATGCCGGATAGGTGGTTTTGCTGCATTTCACCTTGATGAAGTTCGTCGTCGGCGCCACTGCGGCGGCCGACGCGGCTTTGCCGGAGATGTAAGCCAGGGAGAGGATTATTGAAAGTAAAGGAAGAGCACTAAGCCCAGCCATTTTTCTTTGTATTCTTTTGGGGTCTAGTGGAAACGCGTGACTTAGGAGGATGATAATGCGAGACATATCAATGCCCACATATATAGAGGCGTGTGAATGGGTTTCTCACACGAAATATGGGCCCGCAGCTTCGGCTTTACTTCAAATACCCCCGTGTTTTTCTAGAAAGCGTTTTTAGTTTAACGGGTATTTTAATTAGTACAATATTGTATTCGTTAAAATTAGATTAACGTTTTTATTCACATAAAAATATATCATTTTTAATTGTTTTTATATTAGTTTTCTATTCATTCTTTCAAAAATTCGATTATATTTGATTGAAAATAACAAATTTTTATATTTACAGAATCATTTAATCAATTTTAATAGGTGCTATATTTCGCGTGTTAGAAAAATTGTGAAGTCAATACTTAGAAACGAGGGACCTAAGATTGATGAATTTTCGAAACTAATCCCGTGAAAAGAGCAGCGGAATGCGTTGATTTCTACAGGTTTGGCATTTCTGCATTTATATGTCGTGTGCAATAGTACAATTAGTTAGATATCCACCAATCGAGCAATAATTTAAGGCGGGAGTATAATAAGTCGTAGATCTGGGGTAACGTTCACATGCTTAAGATGTTATCGGGCAGCATAAAATGAATTGGCGAATCTTTGACCTTTTGCTGCCGACACCGACTTCGACAAGGGAAATCGATCTTCTCCTATTTTGATTCTTTTTAAATATAAAAATCTCAAACCCCCCAGATCAAATTAAACTAATTTAAATTCTTTATCTGAAAATTCAAAAAAATTTTTTTATCAATATCCTAAAATAAAGGGCTCAAATTTATTTAATGTTATCTAAAAGATTGAGATTATCCCTCGTATATAACTGAGATACTTATCTGGTAACGAAGTTGTCCGCCGGCTGTGCAACATGTGCCGCGACTTTCATGGCTTACTCGGGTAGGCCCAAAACTTTGCTAAATCCACTGTCTTAAATGTGGTGTGTCTTTAATGCACATGGCCACGTAGGCCCTTAAGGAATACTACCGTATCATTCCTCAAAATCAATTGTGAACTCCAGGGTGTTTGAATACGCAGATGGACGTGAGCTAAAAATTTATTCGAATCAGTTAAAAAGTTAATTTCTTAAAGTTGTTGACTTTTTATTTGATTAACTTAAACTTTTGAAATCAATTAGTTATAGTTTTTCAGAGTTTAAGGATCTTCAGGTGAATTTGATAAACTCTTTGGAGTTTCTCAATTATAGTGTGGATTCATGACTTCTTTCCTCTTTGTACTATCATGAATGCCATGAATTGGGAGGAAGATTTTCTTCTTTCTTTTATGGGTCGGTAGGTGAAGAAGATTGAAGTGTATTAAAAGCAGGACTCATTCCGTAGAGCTCAACTTGAGCAATTGTGCACCCCGACAAAACCTTAAAAGACAGGTAGGTAGGTCGGCTTGGAGAATTTTTTGGTTCTTTTAGACACAAGGGGTGTTTTATTCAACTTTATCTATACGTAAATTGTAACATTTTTATTATTGTCAGAGTGAACACATTAACTTTGTCAACTAACTTCTGCTAAATGCACGTGGAAGTCTTCGTCATTGAACTGACTTTTACTGAAGCATCAGTTTTAGACGACCTTTTTGTGGAAAACATTTGTTCAAAGGGATGAGAAATCATTTTTATTTTCTCTAGGAGGTAAAGTTAAATTAGTTAGGAATCATTTTAGTTGCTTAAAATCTCCCAAACATCATTTGGTGATCTTCAAGCAAATGACACCCCACGGAAAGACTCAAATGATAGTTTGCTTCTATATGAGCAATCGCTTAGTCCATTTGGTTCAACAACTTAGATCTTCTTGCATTAAATTGGATGAGAAATCAATTTCCACAAACGGTTTCAAACATTTGCCAGAAGATCAAGATTTTGAGTTTACATGCGAATTCACATGCCACTTTCTCACTCGGTTTAAAATTTTGTCCAAAAAGATGGGTAGCTGAGTAGGCATTCAAATCCTTTCCAATATGTCGATGACGCAACTTGCCGTACACCATTGTCCCTGTCTAACATCTTTCTCTACTGTGGCTTATTCAACCCTGAGTTTTCTTTTCCATTTCTTGTGATTCCTCGCTGTACACATGTCCTTACTCTACCTGCGTCAACATAGTTATTTATACAATTATTACGTAGCAAATACGTACGAACTTTCGTGATCTTATGCTGGCTTTTCCAAGTTTCGACTATTTTTCACACACGGGTTACTTCTCGAGTTTGTAGTTCGCTTTCGACCAGATTTTGCTAGTGATCAATAATTTTTTTAAAAGGGTTAACCAAAGGAGAACCCCTTCACTGGCCAGGCGCATAAGCGGGAGAGTAAATCGAGGATGTGCGTGAGTGGCGGCCGAGAGGGAACCAACGGGCGTGGAAATCCAATGACCAATGCATGATATTTCGATCGCAGAAGCGCTAGTGATCAATAATTGAAGACATGTAGATATGTCTACATACATACAAACATATGCATACAATTAAATTTATTATCTCATTTAAAAGCTTATTCTTATAGAGAAAATATTGATTTATTTATTTATTATATTAACATGTCCCGTCACGTGTAACGTAATTTGTTTAGGTCTTGCACGTGAACAATTTAATATTTTTTTAAATAGATATTAATAAAGATCGAACCTGAAACAATTAGGTCTTGCACGTGAACAATTTAATATTTTTTTAAATAGATATTAATAAAGATCGAACCTGAAACAATTTGGTTTCTAAACTCTGATACCAAGTTAAAATTACCACTTCATTTAAAAGTTTAAACTTGTAAAGAAAATATTAATTTATTTATTTGTTGTGTTAACACATATAACACGCGCACCCAAAAAAAAAAAAACTAAAATCTCTCGGCTTGGCATGTAAGAAATTATAATAATTTTTGAGCTTCTGTCTCCAAGTGCTTGTATCTTGTTTCTTGCATTGCCATTTGTAGGCTTTTCAATAATAAGGCAAAATATGGTCCCAGTTCTTCTATTTGAAGTGTTCAACATATCCTAGTGTCACATCCTTCAAGCATACCATTAAAACAGCTTTTGCTCAAAAGCAGAATATTAGCTTGGCCAGTCTATTATCACTTGAACAAAACTTCACCATCTTCCAGTTTTCCTTGCTGTAGTTGAGCATGATTTAGCGATGATTATATAAATTAATCTCGATGACTGGTGCTCTGACTTAATATATACACACAATCTGGAAAGTCTGGGGCCTAAATTCAAGGATAATTTATATGTTCTTACTATGGCATGAGATTGTTGCAAGCTTGAGGATGGTGTAGTACTAGAGCTTAGATGGAATCAAATGACCATTGTCTTACAACAGTATGGCAGACTTATTTTCACCAATAGACAGACACTGCATTGTGCCGAATGGTTGTCACCATGGTATTTCTTTCATAAAATTGCTGATTAGCCTGCAGACTTCAAGGAAAAAATTTCTCATCAGCCTGCCGTCTTCTTTAGCAAGGAAAAGGAAGAAGAGACACAAAATTGTTAGTTGGCCCGCAGTCACTGTCAGTGAGAGAATCAGGTATCAATCGGGTGCAGGATCTTCTTCTGCATTAATCTTGCAGCATATTTGGCTTCTTTCTTATTGATTTGCTCTGCATAAAAATTGATAAACGCCGATATCATGCTTTCGTTAAACAGTACGATCAGCAAAATGTTTATGACAATCTTGGAATTGTGGATGCAGTTGACAAAGCTTTTACTTGTGATGTTCAAGACTTATAACTAATTAAGACTTAGAATATAACAATGTCAGCTTGATGAACAAGTTAAGAGGGCATGGTGGAGTAGAAAGATTTATTATAGGTATACTCTGAACATCTCTTTTCGTGTGGGTGCAAAAGACAACAAATATTTGCAAAAACAGAATAGTCAAGCTTGTATTTGGTAATATGCTAGTAATAAGAAGTATTATAGTCATGTCAGAGAAATCATTCTTCCGGTTCCTGGCAAAATGAAATGTCACCTAAATGATTCAGTTTGGACAAAGAACACAGGCTGAAATTATTTTACTAGCTGCTTAATGCTTGATGAGTTAAACCGTCTGCTGAGGTTTCATGTAATCATCTTATAATGTTTTTCTGGAACTGCAAGCGGTCAAAGAACCTCATTTCAAAAAGCTAATGATATAGATAGAAGGTAAGAGATATGATGACAGAGATAAAATTATGTTTCCTCGCAATAATGGAAGGTAACTAAAGTTAGTATATTGGGATGGACTGGCTCAGTTCAGGATATTCAAAAGAACAGACATACCTCAAGGCTTCGAAAATTGGGCGGACTCGTTCAAATATCTCATCTTCTGTTCCAGTAGCATCAATCTGCATGCAGGTTTCCACATAACTATAAACTATGTATATTTCTTGAAGTACATGCATAACTTAAAACAGGGCAAAAGGTTCAACTCTTAAGAAGAAGAAAATAGAGGAGCTTTCCACTATTCTTCATTATAATTAAATTACATCAGAATTCATCATTTAAAATCAAGCACATAGAAAATTTGAGAACACTATTGTTGCCACCACCCAATTGAAACAATACCTTGTAAAGTTTTCCTTTTGAGGCGTAATAGTTGACCACAGGAAGACTTAAAGCTCTAAATACTTTTAGACGTTCCTTCACTGTAGCTTCATTATCATCAATTCGGCCCTAAACCAAAATTATATTGTGATTAATTACCTGCTTTGGTTGAAAAGATTCCACATCAGAAAGCATTGATATGAAAAAGAAAAGCAACCTCATTACGGTTTAGCACTCGTCTTATCATCTCTCCTTCAGGGCAGTCGAAAAAGAGCACCATGTTTGGTTCTGCACCAATCTGCATATACAGCTTCACTTTAGCATGTTGGAAGAGTGGACTAACTTTAAGATAGGAAGAGAATCATTAATTCAGAAACCACTTTCACCATTATTATTTTACGTGTTTATCTAATAATGTAAAGAATCATCATAAGATACACAAAATAGCTGAAGATAAAAGAAAATAGAAGAAATATCTTTCTCTCATTGTTCCATTAATCACATCAGAATAGAAGAAACTCACAATTCGTTCATATGTCATACGGTTCTCTTCAGTTCTTGGGAAACCATCAATGAGAAATTTATCATTTTCAGTTGATTCAACTGCCTTCTGAAGTAGCTTGACAGTCACCTCTGAAGGAACAATACTTCCTTCTCTGATTATTTGAAAAATCATGGCACTGAAATCAGAATAGGAAAGCCTAGTAAGACCACACGTATGAACTATGAAGGCATGCTCAAGAAGAAGATTCTTTGCTGAAAGAACTTTACCATCTTACCCATTTTTGCTATTAGAAGAGATTTCCTTTCTCAACAAATCACCAGCACTTAAATGCGTAAAACCAAAGTTTTCAGCTATCCTCATGCATTGAGTACCTTTTCCACTACCGGGGCCTCCTAGAAACATGAAGTCACCATGCTGAAGTGTTTATGAAACATCATTACTGTATTGTATGCCTCAATGGTCAAACCTAACCAGCGTGTTAACACGCTTCTAAGCACACTCGTCGCAACAAATATTTAGCTTGAGATAAGACAGACCAAATATGAATATATATTTACATATTCATACGTATGAATTACATGAAAGAAGCATTTGACTGAATGAACTTGAATTTCCCTTTTCTACTAAAAGCATCAAATTAGAAAAAAAAACAAAAAAAGAAATTCAGAGAAAACAGTAAGAGGGGGGGAAAAAAAAAAAGAACTAATATATTTGCAGCAATTATTAGGTTCAGTCCTCACCCAAAACAAAAGCTATGAATGGGCACGTTTCTCTGGAGAAGATTCCATGTTTTGCCTACATCCACATAAACATAAGGAAATAACCAGATAATTTATTAATCATTCATTGGAAAAGCTGCTACTGAATCTAGAAATTTTCACTTTTCAAGTTACTTCTCCTCCAGGACTATGATTTCCCCTGCTTAAGATATACATCCCATGATTATCATATGTGTAGATAATAGTACTATTTCTGAACAGTGTTTACAATCATTTTCAAAAAGTTGAAAAATAAGATACTGCATAATGCATACATGTTAATTGGGTATTCATCATCTCAGTGAGCACTCAGCAGCAAATCCAACCATGTAAGAAATTTCAAAATTAGAGAAGGTTGGGAACGATGAGTTCACATGTAAACAATAAACATAGAAGCATTAAAACTCAAGATAAGGACATAAGAAAGAAGTGGTCATCTATTAGCCAGCATATGGTCCTACAGTAGAAACGCAAAGATAGAAGTAAAATGGCCCATGATAGCTTTTGGAACATGTCCATGAAGTAAATATAAATGTGCTTGCCTTGTTAAGTACAAAGGCAGGAACAACATTTTTGAGAGCAATAGGCTTGTGCTGATACTCATTAGCTGGTTCAAAAGTAGATAACCCAAAAAAAGAAATTATAACATATAGACCCAACAAGAAATTGAAAGGAGGTATTGTATTACCGGCTTCTCGTTTTCTGTACTTAATGATTTCCAGATCCTCAATCCACAGGCTTCCTGTGTCCAGTAGCAAGAAGGCTACCCTTTAAATAGGCCAAGGTTCTCATTTCTCAAGGTAACAAACAAATATATCAATTATAGCAAATGCTAGGAACAACTGGAAACCGAGCACTCAGAAGAATCAGAGTTATAGTGTTTCTCCTAGGACAAATGACTAACACGTACACAAATACAAGCAAATTCAAATTTCTGAATTGTTTTGGTTCAAAAGGTAAGTTCTTGTCCTTTTCTTGATGAACACATAATTGAGCAGCCAATAACAATATGAAATAAAAAGGATCATCCATATAAGCAATTGCTGAAGAAAAATTAACTTTCGAGACAATCCAGATAGATAAGATTAGAAGAATAAGTGTCATCACATTGATGCTTTTAGGTTTTGCTTTTTTCTTTTTGTCCCACCAGTAAGACTACAATTTTCAAACTTTTTTTTTCAAAATGAAGACATCAAAACTTTTGATAGACCCAAAAAGAGTAATTACTTTATTCATAAATTCTCGAAAGTAAACTGGTTCATATGTTCCATATCATAACACACGGCAAGCTTTCTCCCTTAAGATTTCAGTTATAAGTGAATGTTAATTAAATTAAAAACAAACCATGACATAAGCTCTGCAAAACTATCATCAATATCATACACGAAAATCTTCCTACCATACATTGTCATATATTTGCACTTCAACATGCAAATTAAATTAATATATCAACATTATATACAATCACAAATATACATAGATTTGGGGGGGGGGGGGGTGGATATGGGAGTACGCTAAAAATTATCAAACATTAAGGGATAATTTGGTATAGCTCGAATGATGGAATACAAATGTTATAGAATTTTAACAGTGTATTTCTTGAATTACGCTTAAACCGAAATGCTAGAAACCAATAGAAAACCTCTATGATTCATATTGGTTAATTTGTTGAATAACTAATTTTGTTCTTATTGTTGCAGCTGCTGTGGTCGGTGAATACCTGGTTGAGGAAAGATGGTTTGGGTGAGGATGAAAGTACAGCAGAGAGTGAAATCACGCGCCGCCACATATCTCAATGCCGAGAGAGAGAGAGAGAGAGAGAGGGGTGTTCTTGAGAAACGTAAGTTTGATCTCTTGTTCAATTTTTCTTTTCTTTTTTTCGTTTTTTCCTCCTTTGTTTTGAGCTTTCGAGTTTCGAGTGTCTCTCATAGGCGCATTTTGGCAAACAAGTCCGATGCCATATGCTGCGGGGGTCAGGTGTGATTCTATTATTTACCGTTCCCGGGAAAAATGGTGAGTTGTGTTAGATGTGCTCTGAACATGTGTCCCGGAGCCCTTCCCTTTTTTCCGTTTTTCCTTTTTCTGTTTTTTTGATATCTAACTGACACCCAAATTTAATCAAATCGAAAAAGTATTTTGGATTATTTTTTTTTCTTTTGTATAATTTTAATTATTAAGGAGTAATTCGTTCGGTTTTCAGTTTCAGTCACAAATAATATTTGTAAATTTCAACTACTAACCAAAATAATCGAATTATCTAACTTGTTGGGGATCAAATTTAGGTAGGTTCGGTTTCAAACGAATTATCACCCTATACAATACCAGAGAAATCTTTTTCGGTGCAACTATATTGAATTTTAAGATTCAAAGTGCATGGGTGCAGTGCTGCCTGAATTTTCATCCTAGCTACAATCAATCATATAAACAAAAAAGGAGTTCATACATAAGCTGCTCAACATGTGTTCCAACGTAATCCTCTTCTAGATCTATGCTACAATGAAGTCTAAGGTGGATTTCGATTTCCTAAAAACACATCGTGATGAGAAATCTAATAATAATGAACTATTCAAATTAGTTCCCTATAATTGTAATAATTAATTCATTGCAATTGAATCTCCATCAAGAGACCATCACTCCCAAGTTTGAGGCGTCGCTTCCTAAAGTTGCCAGGAAGGCAGAAATATGCTTTTCCGGAGGAGGAACCAAGGAACACAGAATCATTGTCTAGCATGCAGGACTCCCCGAAAGACACCTCCTTTCAAGAGCCGCTATCCATTCTCGAATGATGGAGTTCACTTCTTCTGGCTGCTCATCATGTGGACAGTGGCCTCGAAATATCGACAGCATTGGAAGCGAAAATCAATGAGGTTCAGAACACAGAAAATCAATAATTTAAATTCGCTCATAACATTATAACTTTATAAGATGATCATATAGTTACGATAAAATAATCTGGATTGTAGTCGCATGTAGATTATATGTTATGATGAAATCCAAATTCGAAAGTCAAACCATGACAATCTAGAACTCCTTGATTACCAGCATCTAGTTCGCTAATAACAATCCCTTTGCAGGCCTCTCTAAGCAAAGCCAACTTTGACCTAGAGTCAGACAGTGGATCTTTCATTCCCTGAGAAGGATAAGGGCGTTAGACGCCCAGCCAAAAACCAAAAAAAAAAAAAAAAAAGGTGTTAGACATAGATTAAGCAAGGTGAAGGTCCTATATTAGTCAAAATTGTGCATATGTACCTGAATTACAAGAATTCTCCTCTCAAATCCTTCCAATAGATAATTAAGGGGAACCAAAAGATCAAAACTAAAGATGCTTTCCAACACAATAAGTACCCCAGGGTCATGTGACTTCAAAGACTGTTAAGGCTATGCAGCTATAGAGCCTTTCTCAAAATAAACTACGGAAAAACATATGAACTTGGTAAGGATACTGCTCTCAGCATCTCATCTATGAGCCAATCATCGGCTCGATCAGATTTCTGCAGAAAATATTGTTAGAACCAATCAACACTAATCAGAAGCAAAGGCCGGGATCTATAATCAAGAAGAATTAGGGAGCCTCCTTACGGTCGGATAGCAGCTCTTCACAATGTTTTTTGTATTCAGCCTCAAATAGAGCAAAAGGATTCTAGCACCTAACCATGTTGCCCCCGAAGTCTGCCTTTCCTGCAACATGTAGTTAAACGGATATCAGAGAGTTGCATATTTATGGAGATAACAGATAGAGAAGTGTTAAGATATTAAACAAATATTGCCCATGAGAAGAGTTTGACATATATGTATTATATACATATGTACATATAAACTACACAAAAGGTTATCCATACTCAAAAGGTTTCTTACCTCGGAGTAACGTGCAGTTGAATATCCAGGAATTACATTGCCAGCACTGTTCATAAGGACCACCGACTCAGCTAAAGCAGGCCAGAGGCCAGCAACAAGAGATACAAAATAACCTGGAAGAACAGATCCTCAATCATAACAATCCACAGATAATAAAAGGCAGAAACCTCCCCACCCCCCACCCAAGTAATCCGGTAGAAATGTTTCTAACGTACCACCTATTGAGTTCCCAACAAGATGCACTGCTTCCCCGACAACTTCAATAATGAAATCTCTTAGCAGTTCAGCCCACATCAGTTCGGTGTACACAACATTTGGTTTCTCAGATTTGCCAAACCCCAGAAGTGTAATTGCCCAAACTCTATTTCCATCTTCGGCCATTTGATTCACATTGTCACGGTAATGCTCATGAAAAGCACCAAAACCATGGACAAGAAGAATTGCAGGGCCTTCATTGCCAGCAACTGTATACTGAAAACAGAATCCATTAACAGATACAAGGCTTATCATTCAAAAGAGAAGAAAAAATCAGAACTTTTGCAGATTCATCAGCAATTGAAGACAGGTGACCACTCACATGGACTATATACCCATTCCATCTCCATATCCTATCAGAGTTTCCTTCAGAAGTCATCCGATCTTTTAAAGCCAAAAGCCAATACCACTGCACAAAAACACAAGGTTGCAACACTCAAAATAAACAGAATTGAATAATTCAGCATCTGATGCTAGCACTGGAAAAATAATAGCAACACCAACTAATGAGGTAGAGGCAATACCTCCATTGAGCAGACAGTATCAACAACAGCAGAAACCGTAACTGCCGAATATCCAAAAGGGGATAGAAATCCAGCATTTCGTTCTTTCTCATATTTTATAGCTTCATCATGCACTCTCCTTCTGGAGACAATCCCAAGAAGAAGAGCAAACCCAAAAAGAGCACCAAAGGAGGCTCCTTCCCGGCATTCAGTTTCAAGCAGCTTTTGATGTACTCTATAAAGGGACAGACCAAAACTAGCAGCATTAAGACACTTGCTGAACTAAAAGGAAAATGGATTGTTCTACTTTCTTGTCAACAATGGAAAAGATTACCCTCTGACCTGCAAGGATCTTAAAAACCATAGCTTATAACAAACATCAAACATGCACATAATAGACAACAAAGTCAGCAACTTAACCATCCTGGCAATAACATCCAGTACAAAAATCTAGTTGTTTTAAGTGGTAGAATGCCAAACAACATACAATCAAATTTGCCTCTAATAGATTGAAGAACAGTGTTAAGCAATTCTTCCTCAAGTTGATGTTGCCTTTTATCTTCTCCCTCTGTTTTCCTTGCCTCAGGTGTTGTTGATAGAGATGCGTTTCGATCCTCAGAATTATGAATTAAATAGCCCACTTGGTTGAATGTGGGCTCTGCAAAGGGAAGCTAGAACAAGCTTGGCACTTCAATTTTAGTTTAGCTGGGCAGTAAGCTCAATAGAGAAGTACCAACCTTACTTTGAAAGAAAACTTACAAACGAGTTGATATTTAAAACTATGCCAGGCGTAAAAAGGATACAGTTTGTTTTTATTTCATATTCTAAGATACACACGGGATTTAACTACATAGCTCAGAAAGTGACCCCACAAGGATCATGCCATCCACTTACCCAAGGCATAGAAGTCAACAAAGATGGTTAGTCCAAATGCTAAAAATTAGAAAATATCTATAAAAGAGCTGTTAAGCTAAATGTAGAACAAAAAACTCAAAAATGATTATCTCTAGTTAAAGTTGTGTTATTCATCAGAAAACTTAGACAATCTATGTTTACAGGTATTCAGAAACCATGGGATGACAATCTGTCTTCACAAATATTCAGAAACCACTGGATCAAGGAAAAAGCATAGATCAAAATCTGAGGGGTGTCGAGGGATTAAAGCAAAGGAGGTCAAATACAAGAAATGCAGAGTAATGAAATCTAGTTAGAAGAAGGACCAAAAACTATGGCAAATAAAGAGGAAAAAACATACTCCTGCCATTCATCTCGGGCAGTGCCTTCCAGATATCGCAAATATGCAGCCAAAGCATTCAACACAAGACTTGTACCCCCTCCCACTAAATTCCCTTGTTCAGTTAAAAATGCCGATTTTTTCAGTTTCTTTCTTTTAGCAGGCTTGTAAGCCCTTGGATTGCTTTCCCTTGACTCTGCTTCCACAGAATTTCCCACAATGGCGGTTTGACTAGCAAATTGGTTTTTTTGCAGCACATCTTTAGCAGTAATATTCTTGATTGACATCCATTTGCCTTTTGATTTGAACGAATCATCATACAAAAAGGTTTTCAAATCATCCAGCATGGGTAGGTTACCTGTTTCAGAATACAGTTTAAAGTTTTAATGATGTAAATCCATAATTTTGAGATTAGAAGTCTGATATGCATGCGTAACTTACCCCAATCCAAAGTTATCCGTGGACCAGGTAATTTTGGAGGCGAAACAGGTGAAAGGATAGGCATCTTTAGTTTCTTGAAGTCACTGTAAGATGCTGGAAGATCCATCAAGTTCTATATTAAAGATAAATATGTGTTCAATCATATTGAGAATTTAGATGAAAAAACGAATTGAGTATATAAAGGTTAGCAGCCAAAATAATACCTCAATATCATAAAATGGAGTATGCCACATCACAACTCTGGGGCATCCTTCTTCATCTGCTAATGTGGTCAAACTCTCTTTAACAAAATCTAACATTTTGCACAAATCATATTCTACCTCCTCTTCTACAAAGATGCTGGTGGCTTTGACCTGTGCCAATGCTTTGTGATGAATTTAATGAAATGAGTAGAAGCCTGCTTGCAGTTCTCTTCATTCCTGGCCAGTTAAATATTGTAATAAGAAAAATCAACGTGTAACAACCTCTTTGGCGAGTTCTGTTATGACATTTTCCGGACTCCCGAACCGGATCATCAGATTAGATCCCTGCGCTTTCAGTGACTTCCTTAAATCCTCCAAAGCAAAAAGTAGTAACTCCAGCATTTCATCAGAAAAGCCTGCACCAATGGAGAAACAATGACAAACTGATCCCAAAAGCGTAAGCATCAAGTCTCACAATCTCCTCTTTTCCACACCAAGATTCCCCACCCCATGAACCAACTCTTGCTTTTGTTCATCTAGTTTGTTGATCGTATAATAGTTTTGAATACCAAACTATTGAACTGTAACTCGCATCTTTTTTTTTTTTTTGGGCCAAATGGTAATTCATTAAACAGCAACAGCATTACAAATAACAAATTCACCCGATATCAGTCGGGTTAAAATTCTGTTTAAGTTAACCAGCTAGGGGGCCAGGAATATTGGACACCCAGTCCAAAGGCAAGCAATTCCTATTCACCTCCTTGTTAAAATTATAGATTGTTTAAAAGAATAGCTCTCAAGCAAATAATGAAATTCCTGAGTCTATGGACTCATATCGCTTTAACTATGATTTTGAGATACAAAGCATTGTTCTCTTCAGTTTCAAGTACTTAGGCACTTATCTTCAGCTTCTTGTATGACTCTGAACTGTTACTTTTACTATCACCAAACTTGTACTGGAATTAGCAACAGGCATGTTTTAACTTTTCTGTTCTACAGAAAAATTTTCTCTGTCTTAAAAATATTACTAAAATTTAGCCCATGATATTGAAATACATGTCTATCCCAAAATGTCAAAATTATTTCACCAAGCTATTTAACAAAACAGTAAACCCGTATTATCTTCATTTTTCAACTTCAGCAGCACACATTATTATACCTTTTCAAATATTAGACTCTATTAATTAAAAAACATAAATCAAAAAATAAAAATTAGACACAAACATATTTTCTTTCATAAAGGCAAACCTCCACACTTTACTCGGCAATTTCGAATTAAAAACTAACTAGTTGTTGAATGTCAAAAATCATATCGTAGAAGAATCAATCTGCTGTATCCTTTATCTTCAAATAACTGTTTTTACAACGGTAAAAAATGCTTCGAGCTGTGTATTTTGTCCAAATTGCAAGTTAAAACTATTAGCCAGCAACGTTACTAGAAAAGCTATTGGACTATAAAGTTAACGACTCCCTACATGCAACTTCGGCAATAAACATTATTGAACCGGGAAAGCAGACACGCGCACGCGCACACACACACACATATATAGACACACGTCAGTACAGTGAGGGCATCAGGATTGCAGAAAGAGTATATACGGGAAAGAATACGGCGATCGAAGACGTAAAGAGGTACAAGAGTTTGATGCTTAGAAGCAGCGGCAATGAGGCCGGGATGATCGTCAATGCGAAGATCATGCTTGTACCACAGTATTGCCGTACCGGTGCTCTCCGCCGCAGCCGATTCCGCTCTCATTTTCACTGCAGACAAAGAAGACAACACTCGAAGCCGCGGAGTAGAAACCCAACGCTTCGTAGAGTGTGAGTGAGACACAAAACGCGGCGAAAAGTATAGCGCCATCGGAGATACAGAAATTTCTACTAGTATTTAGCTCCGAAATGAAATCCATTAACGTATGGTAACATATATATGTGTGTGTGTAGAATCTGATTTTTCACATAATAGTATTGTATTGTACTGGTTGGAGTAGCGATAGGGAGAAGGGAAATTGTGGTGGAGAAGACAAGCTGAGATTTTGTGAGAGAAGAAAGTTAAAGAGTTGAGGCGGGTAGAGAACCACGGCAATGTGTGTAGTGTTGACTTCCTAGGTGGCCTGCTCGTGGTCCTAACGACGTCGTTGCTTGTTGTGTCTGTCAATTTCTTTTTCTTTTTCCTTTTCTTTGGGAAATTTTCACTTCGGGTCTTCAATCCTGATCGAATTCTAAAATGGTCTCGATATTTTTGAATGTCATTTCGTGAGTCCTTAATATTTTATAAGCACTCGTGTGCAATTTGTTGGGGGCCAACTTCCAAATTTATGTAAATAGTGGGGATCAACTTGAAATTTTTGAACTAATATAAGAAAGAAAAGATGATTTTCCATATCATGCTTTTTTTTTTTTTTTTACAAATTTGAAGAAAGCATATATTCAAACTTTGATGAGTTTGGCCAAATATTATGATCTTATGGCTTTTATATAACATCAGAAAGTAATTTTAAAATTCAAATAAATGTTAATGACTAATAAAACTCAAATAATTCATACTACGAACTCTTTTTAACTGACAGGATATTACTTAGTACACCAGTGATAATATAAGAATTATTAGTGAGTCTTCCAAGTCTTAACTCCTTGACATTCGAGGACTTGACCTGCAAGGTGAAAAAAGAGGAGCTACCAAAGCTATGCTCAAATCTGTGACAAATCAAACTGGAATCAAGAAAGACAAGGGATAAAAGTTGTATGAGTGTGTACCTTTGTAGTTGCTCGGTTGTGCATTTATAGGCTTCTGATCAAAAGAATTTAATTTGGATAACACATGTTTTATGTTGAGCTTCTCTAAGTAGCAATATCCTAATAGAATTGGTAGAATTAGTATAAGAATCTTGCACTTTGACCGACTTAGTACATATACGAAATACCCAGACTTAACCTCAATAGACTCAGAACTGTATGGAAGAGATCTCAAATCCAACTCAAGTTAATGCCTTATTCAAGAGAAGAGAGGTCCTGAACTTGATACAGTAAGTTAGGTCGTGTAGAGCCCATATCAACTACTATGAAGTTGTGGTTTTGGCTTCATTCTTATTCTGGCAATTCAAAATTCTAGTCTATACTGATGTTCATCACACTAGTTAAGTTTCACACTATATTTATGGTGATCAACACTTATACAAAGGTAGACACCATTATTGACAAAGGCACTAAACATAAACTACGAGGAGTACCAATTTATACAATAATGGACTATCATTGTAGTTTATGATGAAAGCTACATTTTAACTGAAAGTTGAACAAACTCAAAATATTATCGTTAGATTCTGTTACTAGAAAATCTAAGTTCAAAGAAAAGATTTTCTTTTTTCTCAAAATGGAAACTGTAACTTCAAGGGAGGCTTTGCCTAAAGCGGGTGGAGTGGATGTGTGATAGATATAGTCCAGTGTAATTGTCAACTAAAGTTGTATGAAAGCTGAAATTGATTTTGGACGGATTATAGGCAACCTGCATGGAGTACTAAAACGTCACTGGCTTGCTTACTATAGCCTTAGCTGTCTGCCAAACGCTGAGTAATGATTATGTATGAGGCCAAAGCGGAGTTGGTGAAACTAACATATCATGCATTAAATGCTTAAGCACACTTCGTCCTACGTTGTTTTTGAGTAGTAAATTTTGTTTATCGCGTTAGCATAGGTTGCCGCTACACGAGTGTAGTCACAAGTACACAAGTTCCGCCCATCCCATCTAGAGAGACAGCCTCTCCTCTTGCCTTAAGTCAATGCCTAAATGGTGAATCTCCAACCGACTTAAACAAGTCAATGAACAATCCTGTTGACCAAGAGACTACTTAGGATTGTTTACGGCCTCGACAAACAAGTAATTTGATTTATTGAACAAATAAATCTTGAATTAATCTAGGACCTCATGTTTCTACGGCCTCAGCCATTGTTCTCTTTTATCAATTATCACCACACTTAACAATATAAAATCCACATTTGTTGTTCAGCAAATTAAATGTGGCGTTTTTTCTATTAACAAGAGAAATTCAACCAGAAGAACTTAACTATTAGAATGACCTACAGGGCTCACCCACTAATTAATAAACCTTGCATGCATAACATATTTTTTATATTGAGTGTCAGGTAAGTCAAAGACACTCGCTCAAAATAGAAGACTGAGACTAAACCCAATTTGTAAACCTCATTCCATCTCATCTTTTACCACAACAACATTCCTGTGGGAGATATTATTGTTGCACTTGTATGTTGATCGAGTTTATAACTTTGGCCACTTCACTTTAGGAAAAGGTGATAACCCCGGAAAGCATTAAAATATTTTCCTTTCTATGGACAGCAGAAGAAAACATCTCGGGAGAAAAGGGAGGAAAATTGTACCACAAGTTTCTATACACAAATCTCAATAAGATGGGTAACGAGAGCAAAGAGAAATAGGATTGTTGGGATATGATAAAAGAGTGCAGATGCTAAATGTAATGGGCCTACAGGACTACAGGAGAACCTGTCGATGGGATAATGTGGCACATCAGTCTGCTGGCAAACAGTAAGATTTGCGTTAAGTTAAATGTATAAAATACAAAATGCGAAATGGACCTGCATGCACTCGCTTGTGTACATCAGAAATGTTCATAGCAATTTACAGCTCAACTGATGCAGATGTTTCCATCTTCTTAAGTTCAAGCTTAAAGAATCAGATGCAGTGGTTAATTAGTTTGCTTCAGTCAAAAGTTTTCAATTGATTATTTAATGCTTAACTAATTTAGAGTATATATATATATATATATATATATATATATATATTGAAACTTAGTGTTGCACAGTGTTAATCTATAATTAAGCTAAATCATTTGCTAATTGGTTTTAGCCAACATCAATATGATTTAACTCGCGCAAGAATCCACAGATGCACAGTCAAACACACTGAAAAATACTGAAGGATGCCATGCGCTTTATGTCCTCGGAAAGAGACATGCAAAAAAATTAAAACAGAGACAAAATTCTTCTGGAGTCCACACCACATTCTTTGTAATCTTGTCCTTTCGTTTTTTTTTTTTTTTAAACCCTGTTTTGGTTCAAATTTTCAAAATGGTCCAATAGAGTACCACACACACCACCGTCTCACATTACATTTCGGTATACAACAGTAGTATACTTAAATTATTATTACTATAATTTAAACAAGCTTGACTAATTAACTAATTATACATTAACAATATTGAAAGAGCAATCAACGTAACATAATCAATCCAAAGACCTAAATAAAAGGGCCATAATGCAAAAACTGGTAACGAGTAGTAAACCGACAATTTAATGATCAAGCGCATTAGGGCCAGTGCAGTAATTTAACATATGGTTCCAAATCCACTGAACCAAGAAACGCCGTCGGATCCCAACCATGTTATACGTGGCACCATCTTTGCCGTCCAGCATCTGCCCAGTGTACGAACCACCTCCGCCTGTCCCATAAATAC
Organism: Cordia subcordata; assembly: GCA_028554755.1. NCBI lineage: Eukaryota > Viridiplantae > Streptophyta > Magnoliopsida > Boraginales > Cordiaceae > Cordia > Cordia subcordata. Next base: position 1,944,605 of record JAPTOF010000006.1, on the reverse strand, counting down.
CCTCGCAAAGATCCGCAATCTCAACGGGGAAGACCGGGTCCTGACCCGCGTACCAGGCGTTCACCAAAGGGTTCGTTGCCACCTCAGCGATCTCGTGGCCGATCACGCTTATCATCCCATCCACGCCTGCGTCACCGTTGGGTGATTTTACGGCTTTGAACCCGGTCATGTATTCGGGTACGACAAACGGGTAGGCGCAAACACCAGGGCACAGCTTAGCAGAGTTGCCCACCCAGGCGTACGGTAGCGTGTACCCGACCACTGACGGAAAAGTGAAGTAGTGAAACCCGCAAACATCGGTGCAAAAGTCTTGGACGTACACGTCATCCGCCGTCAGCAGCAAGTAGACCCCACTCTTGGGGTTCACCGGCAAAGGGTTTTTACGCGCCGTGACGGCACTTTTTATCACAGACTGCACAGTTAACCGGGTCAGAGACTTACCATGAGAGTAAAACCGGTCGTTCTTCTCAGCTCCGAGGTGAACATTGCGTGAAATGTTGGCTCCGGTCTGGTCCGTGTAGAGCTGGACCGTTTTCCACCAACCGGAAACGGACGGTTGTTTGGAACCGGGGGCGGCAGAGATCGAGCTAATGAACTCGCGAATGATCCGCTTCTGGGTATTCTGCCACGTGCCATACCATATGGGATAAACGGTGATGTTGGCGGTGAGGACTGGGCCCATATGGTATTTGAGCTTGATAATCTCCGATGAGCCCTCGTATTTTTTGGATCCGCTGTAAAGCAGATCGGTGGCGGTGCCATTGCCATTGGGCTTTTGGTTGGGCCATGGACGCCACCCATTAACGGAGAAAGACATATAAAGGAAAAAAACATACAGCGCGCATATCCGGCTCATGTTAGCGACGGCAGCTAAGTTTAACGAGTGACAAGAATGACAAGAGAGTTAAATATGGAGATATATATATATATATATATATATATATAGAGTTAAATATGGAGATATATAGAGGAGCTAAGCAGTAGGAGTACAAGGTTCGAACATGAAGATGGATCTTTTAGGGAGGGGATGGTAATGGGAGACAGTTGGATTTTAAAACTGTAGGTAAAGAGGTGGGGCCTACACAGGGGTAGGGGTGGGGAATTTTGAAAAAGACAAAAGTGATCGTGATCGTTGTCAGATGTGTGTCTGTGATACAATGCCTGATGCCTGATGATTTAAAAGCGCGGGAAGATGACAAAAATGGAGGGGTAGTTTGGGGGTTTCGGGGTCTGTTCAGGGCATTCCTTTTATCAACTTTTGGGGCCGAGCGTCCTTTTTAGCTTTTTAAGGCACAACTGTGTCGTTTCAATAGTTAGAAGTTGGGACCTGTTTTTGGTACACACTTCATCCCATGGGTGACTTATACCCACTCGGGTCTCAACCAATGTGATTTTGAATACATCAGGGTCGGATCCGAATCTTATGATACATTGTCCATTTTAACAAGGAGAATCATCATCCTGATCCTACGGAAAAATGGCTATTAATTGAAGAAAATTTAATAATTATAAATTATTAAAATCATCTTACTATGGTTGTATTACTAATTCACTATTATTAAATTTTGCTAAATACACATAGAGGATATCTATTCCTATTGCTAATAATTTATCATTGTAGTGGCAGATTTCTACCATCATAGGAGTAATGCTTTTTAACTTCTGTGCTTTTCCCAACTTTGCCAAGAGTGGAAAAATCTCACTGTGATTCTCATGGACGATCTTTTGCAAATTTTCCATGTCTGCCAGGCGAAGAAAATGGCAGGCAGGCATCAAATTTGGAGAAAAAGAGTATTTTTTTTCGTATTCTACAGGAGTGCAAAAATTTACCACGTCTGCAAGGCGTGAAAAATTTACTGAAGTATGCTCTTTTCCACGTTCCATATGCATGGAAAATTTTACCATGATGCTTAGGTGCAAAATACCTCTTATTCGCAAGATCCCGTATTAATAGCCTGTTTGGAATAGTCTTATCTGAAATTTGAAATCTGATAAGTATCTTATCTGATAAGTGTTTTATAAGAAATAAGTGTCTGATGCAATAAGACTGTTTGATTTGTTACCTGAAATACTGTTATAAGTTACTTTAATAATAATGTTATTAAATTTGACTCACAGCATTTTAATTTTATAATTAAATAATAAATTATAAAATATAAATATTAATTAATTTTTATTTTTGTTTTAAACATTTTAAATTTTTGAAAATTTAATTTTTAATATTTAATTTTTAACATTTTATTTTTTTATTTTTTAAAATTTTTTAGTTTTTAAATTTTAAATTTTTTATTTTAATTTTTAATATTTAATATTTTATTTTTATTTTAAATTTTTAAAATTTTAATTTTCTTTATTTTTAATTTTTTAATTTTTAATTTTAATTATTTTCTATCTGATAAAATATAAGATAAGATATAAGTACCCTAAACCCAACTTATTTTTTATAACTACAAATAAGACATCTCATGAAAAGTATCTTATAAGTGTCTTATAATAAGCTGATAACAAACAATCTTTTTCACATAAGTTGTCAAATAAGATAAGTGTCTTATAATAAGTTCCAAACAAATACAGCATAAACCATTTTTTTCCCCTCTGCATTAATGTTTTTCCAACACGATGGGCCCGTTTGGATTGACATTTTTCAATAATATTTTTTTAACAGTTTTTTAAAAATAACTTTTTTTTAGAAGCTGAAATTTTTTATTTCTAAAAAAAACTGTATTTGAGCTTTTTTCAGAGTTTTAACTTTTTTAGAAGGTAAATCAAATAATTATTACAAATTTACTGTAACTTTTTTGAGAAAAAAAAATTCTTTAAAAAAAAACCAATCCAAACAAGGCCTATTTTAGTGAAAAGTCTAAAAGCATAATTATCTCATGAACTATCATAAAAGCATTTGTTGGGTTAATTTGCTTAAGTTGCGTTTGCGTACATGGATATCTTCATGCGACCTGCGTGTGTTTGGACTATGATAATAACCACAAGAGTAGTTTCTTAGGATGTCCTCATGAGATGATAATTGAAGATATTAAGAGGGTGTTTGGCTTTGCTTATTTGATGCTTATAAACATTTAAATAATTAAAAAAATATAAAAATAGGTTATTTTATAGGTGCTTATAAGTACTTTAAATAAGCAAAGTCAAGCACCTTGTAAATAAAAAATAAAGGCCGGACTTGAGAAAGTACCGATAAATTATTGTGCCTTGACGTTTGTCACAAGGACATGCTTTTTGGGTCGTAATGTGTCATAAGGTCATTGAACCATTTATAAACACCCTTAAAAATGTTCAGAGTTTAGGGGGCAGCACCGGTAGAAATTGAACGACTTTCATGCGCTGGAACAAAGTTTAATATTAAATAGATATTATTATGTTTCCATTATTCAGAGATTATTTTTGTATTGTATATTCAATTAACATACTAAAAGAAATTAAAAGTTGTTTTTCAAGCTAATATGTCAATAAAACATAATTTTTTTATTCAAATCAAATATGCTATTCAATTATTAGATAATTTGGGTATCGCGGTATACATCAGTCAGTACGGATGGTTTGTATAAATGGTATATTTGGGGAAGTAGCACGTCAAGGGCAAAAGAGGAATTTTGATTGTTCATATCTATTTGACCGTTAAAAAAAATTAACATTATTGCTAAAATTTTAAGGACTTAAACGTCTTATTCATTTTCCATACTAAATTAATCAAGATCTCTAAATATGAAGCTTGTATACCTCTATGTAACATATCTTTTTTCTTCTTTTCTTTATTCTTCAGATGCTAAAACTGGTTATGCGATTACTTATTCTGGGAGGACGATTCCCTTTGTAATGAAACTAAGTAATTGCCTAGAACCCTTTAAATGAAGAGCAATAATGGTGATGATTTAAAGGGAAAGCTCTAAAACAGAACTTCTTGTTTGATGATTTATTCACTCTTTATAAAACCAGAACTTCATTATTGCGGGGCATTACTACAAATTTCCCTGTTCTTGTTTCCAATAAACTCACTTAATCTTCCTTCAATTAAGGTGCCCCACTACCACTATCACTACCACTACTGCGTTTACAGGGTCGGATTTAATGAGACGACAGTTTGCATTGACAAAATATTATATGGACCCAAGTAGCACATTTTCATCCTTAAGTTAACGTGTGAATTCCTTTTACCCACTTGCGCTTTTTTGAAAATTTGCCCCTAATGTTCTACTTACGATCTCTTTGACTTTTGAACCAAATTAAAAATGATGACTTTTTTGCTTTAAACTTTTTAACTGCCCTCCGATGCACGACCAAGAAAAATATCTGATGAACGATTTATTTGTTTGAAGCGTTACTATAACAATTTAGATCTAATTGTTGTCGTGTCAACATCTTGAAGTTTTTACTGCTTTAAATTATTTAAATTTATATTAGACATAGTAGAAAGTTGAAATCATTACAAAATTAACAAATACATTGTAGAAATAACTTTTCTTCCCTTTACAATGCTTTCATTTTTCCCTTTTCTTTTTTTTTTTTTGGGATTAGACGAGCAAGTGATTTCATTAATTAATAAATGTTCAAATGTAAGATAACAAGTCACAAAAAAAAAAAAATTATCTTTCATATCTACTTCATAAAAAAGAGCATTAAAGAGTCTTTGGCTTTCCTAAACGTGTTAAAGTTAAACTTTACATGGAATCTAATTTTTATAAAAATTTGTTCGTGTCGGTGTGATCTCCAACTCTTCCATAAATCAAGTTCCTTTTCTTCTAAATATGAAAGATAAATGCCCAAAGAACATTTTGAAGTTACCTCAGATTCTCTCTTTTTCTCTAACGATTAAAAACATTATTTTCCACTGAAGAAATAAATTTTCCCCGTCATTACTCGTGATCATGAAAAGATAGCCAGCTTATCCAGACATCAGTGGAGTTAAAGATTGATGATGTGCGTTGGGTTCATAAATGTCCAACCATGGCCGATTGATGATAGTCCTTGCATGATGTTTTTCCTATATCAAGCTGTGGCGGGTTGCATAATCACAGGAGTGAATGGCGCAGCACCTTATTATTATGTTTACGCATTCGAACCGTGAAATTGGAAAGATAAAGGAGCTCATCAAACACAGCTGAGTTGGATAGCGATATGTGGGCCAACCCGGGCCCTTTTAAAGCCGAAATGGCCATCACAAACCAAAATCGCAAATTATATCTTGTGCTTGTAATCATCTACTTATTCAGTATTTCATAATTATTTATTTAATTTTTTATAATTATTTATTCAATGACCATTTATTTAATACTTTATAAATATTTATTCAGTAATTATTTATTTAATATCTAATAATTATTTTATTCAATAGTATATCTTACACAGTATTACATTATATAAGCTTCCAAACTATAATAAAAATAGCGAAACTACTTTTTAGTTGGGCCAGGCGGTTTTTGTACGGGGCCCTACCTTCCCTGGTTTTATTCTCTTTTTCCTCTTTTTTCTTTTCGTTGTCAATCAAATCCAGTCAATGGATCATTTAGGTGCACGTTTCCCACGCGCTCCTGTTCCGCGCTTGCTTTGCTGAGAGCCTGAGACAATGATGCGAAAGCGTTTTCCTTTTCTTTTTCCAAAACCATAGCGGCGAGATCGAACAAGAAGCTAAATAATCGCGATACAAGGATGAGTTTCTCCGTTCCTATCTTTCTTTACGCAGAGTTAAGTCTTTCAAAAGCTAATGGATTTTGCGAAAGCCCAAAGAGAAGCTAAGACCGTAATTTGCTAGCTAATCATTTCGAAAATTTACTTCTTGATAAATATGAGTCATCTTATATTCAGATCTTCTAATAAAAATTTGTTTACAATCCCCCACCAACTGTTGAAACTCAATGAGCGAATGAGATATTCCCGCATAGATGACTACTGAATTTATTTCAACTTTCAAATCCACAATGTTCACAGTAACAGCCACCTTAGCCCTTTCCAGAGAGTCGTTAAGTCTGCTCTATTATTTGATGATGTACCAAAATTGATGGTGTAATAGCCCATTTGGCTAAGCTTATTTTTAAGTGCTTATAAGTTAGTGATAAATAAGTAGAGATGTTTGACAGTGTAATAGCCATTTGGCTAAACTTATTTTTAAGTTAGTGATAAATAAGCAGAGATATTTGACGATGTAATAGCTAGTTTGGCTAAGCTTATTTTTAAGTTAATAATAAATAAGCAGAGATGTATTTTGATATTATATGCTTATAAGCTGCAAACATATTTGGTAAATAAGTGTTTATAAGTAGTAATGGTAGTTAAAATGACTAAAAATAACATGTCATTAATTATTTTTATGTGAAGATGAGGGTGAATATGTCTTTTTGTGCAATTTGACCAACAACCTAGCTGCGACCTTTTTTTTTGGCAACTTAGGGCCTGTTTGGATTGATTTAAAAAAAATATATTTTTTTCTTGAAAAAGTTACATTAAATTTACAATAACTATTTGATTTGGCTTCCAAAAAAGTTGAAACTCTGAAAAAAGGTCAAATACAGCTTTTTTTAGAAGTCAGAATTTTCAGTTTAAAAAAAAATACTTTTGAAAAAAGCCAATCCAAACAAGCCCTTATAAGCTAGTAAAAACAGCTTATAAGCTAATTTATCAAGCATATCAACTCTTATTTTTGGCTTATAAACTGATTTGATCAATTTATAAGCTTAGCCAAACACCCGCGATGAACGAGCTTTGAGAACAATTTACACAAAATGGGCAACATGCCCTACGTGGACTAAAGGACACACTTGGCGACGACGTGTGGATTTCACGCACCACCAGCATTAGGTAACGTTAAAAGGTAGCAGTTGAAAGTGGGCCTACATGTCCCAAGCAACTTGGACTGACGCCCTTTTTTATTGGGCTTCCGATTAATCTGAGCATCACCTGCTTGACACAAAATGTGAAGAGCTGGAGCCTATATAAAATGTAAGTAGAGCGTGATATTATATTTAAGCATGGTGTCAAGTCTCCAATGTAATCATCTTGAACATTTTAATTAAATCGGCGGATGTATTAGAATTCACGGTTTAGTTTGGCCGCCGCTTGAGATTAGATGTTTCTTGTCATAAAAATAGAAGTGTATGGTGGTCCCTTCCAAATTGACACAAAGTTACGCAACTTCACATGTTCACAACAAAAATTGAGCATTACTTACGGTATTATTTTCACCCAAATAGAAAACTGAACGATTCAAAAAATTTATTTTTTAAGATAATTTTTTTTTTGATAAAAATTTACGAAAGTGAAGAAATCTGTTTACAACTTTGCGATATGACAGATAAAAATTTAAATAATTGGAATTATTATAAATGTTAATGAGATAATTTTTACGAATTACGACGAATAGATCTAACTTATGCCGTCACAAGGACTTCCAGTCATGAAAAAGGGTTCGCTGAGGACAAAAGGGTTGTTCGCTAAAAGGTAAGACCGACGTGAATGTTACCATGAATATGACTTAGCAAAAGTCCGCCGTGCAGAATCATTATGAACAGAAACATGATGAGAATAAATCCGTTTATTTACAGGGAAATAGTTTCATAACAAAAAAATATTTATATGGGAACATATTTGCTTGATAAGTATTTTCATCACTTAATGTACATAAAAAAGCACTTTGCGTCCGTCATTGTTATTTCTTTCCATCGATTGAAAAATGAAAATTTCAATTGACTTATTTTATGGTGTTGGCAAATAAAAGCAACAAATGGACCCCAAAATATAAATCTAACAAGGGTTTGATATATTTCCCTACAAAAGTTTTAGATGAAGTTTATGAACAAAATACTGTTTTGCTTCATAATGGTCTAACTTTATATTTCTTTGCTGTTTCCACTTGTAAATTGGAACAAGAGAAAGTTCAAACACTCTGAAAATCTGCAGTCTTATATCCAAAAGTGTAGGAAATTTTTTAACCGATTTAGTTACACTCTCACTCACATTTTTTGAAAAGCAAGTAAGTTCACAAATTCGCTTGCAAATCATAGTTTTACTCTAGATGTGCATTGGTTGCAAGAATCTCCGGAAGCATAAACGACATGACATCAGGGGTGTAACTTCCAAAATGACCATTATTAACGATGTTGAGTCCCTTAAAAAAATTTATATTCCTTTAAAATCATTGGGCTTTGGGCCTATTTTGGCTGGATAGGACAAGGTTAGGTATGCCACTGAGTGTTGTCAAAAAAGCCATTTTGTTTGGGCTGTGTCTGGTGATATTGAAACTGGGTTTGCATCAAACAGTCCAATCGCGTGACGGTTACCAAGGATCACGGCCCCTGCCTACGCAAGGGACACGAACCTGCGTCAATTTCCACCAATTGCTGCACGCTTAATTTTGACGGGTTCTATGGTGAGATTTTTTTTAAAAAATAATATTAGGAATAAAATTTAATTATTATAAATTATTTATATTATTGTATATATAAATGTATTAATAGTTTATAATTATTATCTTTCCATTAGAAAATTATAACATTACGAATAAATTCATTTTCCTTTAACTCCTTCACATACTTAAATGCTTTTCGAATTGTGTGAGATTGAGATAAGTTACTGAATACTAATCATGTACTTAAGTTCTGACAATAATTAGAATTAAGAGATAGTTCAAGTGGTTGAAACTATCTCCCTGAGACATGAAGTCCAAGATTCAATCCATGGGCTTGAGGGGTTTTAACCCAAGGAAAGGAAAAAAAAAGGTTTCCATTGATGACAGTAAACTGAAGGACCAAACCAGATTTGTCCTGAAACGATAAGTTTGGCATAATTGATGCACATTCTAAATTAATTAAGGACCAAATAGTATTTGTGATAAGAAAAAAAAAAAAAATCGAACTGTTCTTTAAATCAGTGCTAGTCTTATGTCGGACTAATAACTGATACCATCAAATATTAGATTATCTCAATCTTACAACTCATTTAAAAATGTTGTCCAATTTTTGGAGTCTTGATTGATTTATCTAATCTTATGGGAAATAGAGACGAATCCAGTTGGGGTGAAGAACCAATCAGAATTAGATGATGAAGCTCCCCTTTTGGGAGTCCAATATGTTCCCACAAACAAAATTTTGGACCAAGTGCCTTGTCAGGTCCTCTTCTATGCCAAGAGTATCTCACGGTATCCGTGCCCTCTTGATTTAGTTTTCCCAGAGATTCATCTATGTGGTTCCACATCTTTATTTTATGGACGATTTATTATATCAAATTTCATTTATAATGTCATAACGATCAGATGATGTGTATTGGGTAACATTTGAGTGACTGTGATGCTAAATTGCATTCAGCCTTGTTTTTTGATTCATTCCAGAGGAAAATCCAAATTGTCTATCGAAATTATAAATATTGATGGTATAAAACCAATTCTGCATCTCTTGGATGCACTCAATTTAAAAACTCAGCTACCTGACAATTTAATTAGGTGCCTTTTCAACTTGGTGCATATTTGGGCCAACATTTTCGCCTTTGACTCTCTTCCTTTGGGATTATATTATCTAATTCTATAATATACTCCATTTGTTACCATTAAAAAGAGAAATTGAATTCTATACAAAATTTAATCAAGCAACATAGGTTCGTTCTTCCTTGTTAAAAGAACACTGTATAGGTGAAGTCTCGAGTGTCGTCCTCATCAAGTGTCTCCAGCGCGTTGGCAATTGTGAGTACTCTTTCATTTTTCATAGTCACAATTTCTTAGAGCAGTAAATTGCTTACTTCATTTTGGTGAAACTTGTTACATAAGGTGAAAGGATAGAAGAGATGTATACCAACAGGAAATAAGAGAGCAAAGGGAATGTTTTTGAAAGAGTACTACTCAAAATTATAGTTGTTGGCATTGTCACGTGTGAAAGTAGCATCAAATGCTATAAACATTAATCCTTAAAAATTGTAAAAACAGAACTGAACCAAAAGTGTAAAAAACTAACTTTCACATTACAAATAACTACTGATTTCAATTTACAAGACTAACCACGAAAAAAGAGCAAGCCACATTGAATAACTAATAAGGAGAATTTGATTTTAAAACTTCTACATGTCTTTATTTCTGTTTCCATTTTTTTTTTATAAATCGCCTCAGGAGTGGAGGGAGGAGCAACAAAAATTTGGAAATTTTCCCAACCTCTTAGTTGTAGATTTGATTATTACCAAAAAAATTTTAATAGACTTGATAATCGACCAAATTACCACTTAACAAATATACAAATTTTTTTTTTTTAATTTTTTTTTCTTTTCTCTGTTTCTTTGAGTGGACCATTTGACACAAAAACATGGAAGTATCTCCACATTGGAGGGAGATAAATCCATAGCTGACAAAGAAATAAAAAAGGTTCTTTTACTACCATCTCTCTCTCAGAAAAACTCTCTCTCCCTCTCTCTCTCTGTCTCTCTCCATCTTCTTTTTCCTTTTCTTTTTTCTTTCCTCTCCCCCCATGGCTATATGCCATCTCTCTATCCTTGAAAATCATGGAGGCCATTTTTACCAAGCCTGGCTTGATTGATCACCACCATGGATTTCATCTTATCAAATCAATTCCATCTGAAACCAGGCCAGCTATTCAAGAATCCTGATAGATTCCAGGCGATATAAAGGAAAAAAAAAAAAAAAAGAAACAAGAAAAAAGCGCCAAAAAATTTGGATAAGCACAAAACCAATCCATAGTTTGTGGTTTCTATTTTGAATCTGCAAGTCTTTTAGCTTTATCTTTTTTCCTTTTTCCTCAAAGAAAAGATTGAGATAATGTTTTGATAAGTAATCGTTTTGTTCAAGATGTCATTTACAAATTTGGCTAACATTCCTGCGATAACTAAAAAAATGAAGATGGAGAGGCCATCTTATACTCACCGCAAATGGCCTTATTCAGCCACCAGACTCATCTTTTGGCTCACCAGGCTTGTCTCTTGGTCCGCCATTTTCGTGGCATTGATCCTCCTCATACTCTATCGTTCTCCTTTCTCAGATTCCTCAGCCTCCTCCGCTTATCAAGCGCGCAAGATGGCTAAATGGGGCGGCCTGGAATGGGAAAAGCGCGTGCAGTTATCTGCGCACCCTGGTCCCCGTTCCCACAAGTCCGTCCTGGTGACTGGAGCAGCCGGGTTCGTTGGGACACACGTCTCCGCTGCCCTCAAACGCCGAGGGGACGGGGTTGTGGGGCTCGACAATTTCAACAATTACTATGATCCCTCATTGAAGAGGGCGCGCGAGAAGTTGTTACAGGCTGCTGGCGTGTATGTCATTGAAGGAGATATCAATGACGCAGAGTTGCTTAACAAGCTATTCGACATTGTTGCATTCACACACGTAATGCACCTAGCTGCACAGGCCGGTGTGCGCTACGCAATGAAGAATCCGAATTCTTACGTGGAGAGCAATATTGCAGGCCTTGTAAGCATTTTTGAGGCCTGCAAGATTGCTAATCCACAGCCAGCGATCATTTGGGCATCGTCCAGCTCTGTCTATGGACTCAATACTAAGGTGCCCTTTTCAGAGGAAGATGAAACAGATCAACCAGCAAGTCTATATGCGGCAACAAAGAAAGCTGGTGAAGAGATTGCTCATACATACAATCACATCTATGGTCTCTCCATCACAGGGCTGAGATTTTTCACCGTTTATGGCCCCTGGGGACGCCCAGATATGGCATATTTCTTCTTCACAAAGGATATATTAAAAGGGAAGCCAATAAAGGTTTTCGAAGGCCCTGATCATTCAAGCGTGGCGAGGGACTTTACCTTCATTGATGACATAGTGAAGGGCTGCTTGGGAGCATTGGACACCGCAAAGAAGAGCACTGGAAGCGGAGGGAAGAAGAAAGGTCCGGCGCAGATACGCGTATTCAATCTTGGCAACACTTCACCTGTGCCTGTAAACAAGCTTGTAAGCATATTAGAAGGGTTGTTGAAGGTGAAGGCTACGAAGACTGTGATGCCAATGCCGAGGAATGGAGATGTTCCTTTCACTCATGCTAATATCAGCTATGCTCAAAGAGAATTTGGTTACAAGCCTACAACAGATTTGCAGACAGGATTGAGGAAGTTTGCGAAATGGTACCTCAATTATTATTCAGAAAGTGAGAAGAAAATCTCTTAACATTTGCGGCATTTTCCGGCAGTGATATCTAATTTCTTCTTTTTTGTTTTCTTTCACATTTTTTTTGATCCTGAAATGAAATTTACTTGGTTAATTTCAGCTGATTCAAGTTGATATAGAATGTGATGAAAGTGGGAGCAACACTTTCAACAATTTGTAGTTTGTGACTGATTTGTATTCTGCATTTTTCAGTTTTTTTCTTCTTTTTGGGTTATGTAATGCTTTTAGGGTCATCTCGTTGTATTTATAACGATGTAACTGTTCTTGTTATTGACACCATGGTTTAAGTTCCAATTAATACTGCCCTACTATTTATGGCTCTAGAGTTTTCAATTTATATTGATGAATTTTGTATGTTTTAGCCATGGATTGTGGACGTTTATTAGCCTGAAAGCATCCATTCGTATCTGAGTCCATTATGTAGTTTAGCACCCAAAAACAGCAAAATAACAAGCCTCAGATTAATATTTGAATATGCCTTCATCGGTTCATTGAATGCCTTGTACCTTTCTGCATGTTCATCTTAATTCTTGTTCTTCTCATGCGATTTAAAAATATTAACCAATCAAGTCCCATATCCACTGTTCTAAACTCGAGGAGGCAAGGGGTCCACTCATAATGTTAGAATGTTGCGGGTAATATTAACTGTTATGAACTATTAATGAGTTATGATGAAATACTAACAATCGTTAAACTTTCGCTTATAACATTATAATATTATAAAGACATGCAAACACTTCAAAAGCAGAGAAGTTCCGCACCTTTGCTTATAACATTATAATATTATAAAGACATTCAAACACTACAAAAGCAGACTAGTTCCGTACCTTCTGAATTCGCAATCAAGAGTCATGCCTTGATTATGCCATTTTTGCTTTGATGAATTTGCACAGGTGTGCAGCAACAGAAGTATTAATAGTTGGGGCTATCTATCCCTTGGAGAAGGTAGAGAGACTCATCTCACCTTTTTCTTCTTAGTTTTATCCCATGGGCGAAATAGTCCCAAGATGACATCACAGATGTGCTATGTTTGCACATTCTAAATTGTGCTTAAAGGTTATCGACAGTGTAATTTCTGCTTCTAGAGATGAGAACAAACCAACATCACAACAGTAAGTGGTTGTAAAGCAAATGAAAATATTCATTCACTCGGAGATGTCCAACTAGGCCAAAACGAAATTTGCAGTCCCAAACTTAAAATATGATAAGAGAACCACGCAGCATCTCATCACAAGTTTTTGTCTTCAAAATTGTAAGAAAATAAAATTTAGACTACAACGTTGCTACAAGTTTCAACTCCAAAAAGTTTTGAACTAACTAATGACATCAAGAAAAGCTGATGTAGATTTAAGAATCAGCAATGGTGACCTCAACCTCTACACCAGGTTCAATGGTGATGGAGGTAATCTGCTTCACTACTTCCGGAGAGCTGAAAAGGTCAATTACTCGTTTGTGAACACGAAGCTCAAATCTGTCCCATGTGTTGGTTCCTGTACATAAAAAATCAACAAAGGATACAAATGTTTCTTTTAGATACATACAATTACAAATATGTACGCATCAAATGCATCTTTGCAAATTATCATAGCTGACATTGTTAGCGAAAGCTTAAACAGCTTATCATTTTTAATTGCAAGTCATCACCTCTGATTTCCACAAAACCGTTGGGGTTTTAGTAAGCTTATTTTCAAATAACTAAACACTCTATGATCAATATCATGCAATATACATCTCGGAGAGAAACACTAAGAATTTCTTAGAAAACCTCATAACATCATCCCCGCAAAATGACACCTGAACAACTAAAAAGATAGCAGCATTTGTGCAGATAGGCCCTTACAATATTTAAAAGTTTTATCAAATGCTTGGATCCTGTAAGAATTACAATGCACCAGCTAAAAATGATATAGTTGCAATCGAACCAAAATGGACTTAATAATGGTAGAGTATTAGTCAAACAAAAAACTAATAAGAGCACAAGATGCAACACTAATCATCAGTACCCAATTAAGAGTACTAAGGAAGAAACATGACCCAGATCACAAAACAATGGCACTCTTGTACCATTCAGTTAAGTCGTTTACCAAAGGTTTATACATGGCAAAAGATCAAAGATAGCCTATGGGTTAAATTACCTTCACCGCAGGGGGACTTTCTGGTGGTGATGTGGAGAACCTTAGTGGGCATTCTCACAGGTCCCTTAACCCTGAGCCTCTTGTCCTTGGCACCACGAACCAAGTCAGCACACACTGTACATCAGATTATTTTGAAAAATAAGAGTAGTTAGTATTGGTACAAAGGTGCAGAGTCATTTAACGTTTCACTCTTCTCCAAAAACCAAAACGTTTCCCAAGTATAGCACATGAGGGTGTTTGGCTTTGCTTATTTGGTACTTATAAGCACCTAAATAGTAAAAAGAATGTGAGAGGGTACTTTTTTCTAAGTGCTTATAAGCACCTAAATAAGCAAAACCAAACACCCTCTTAATTTAATAAACAAATAGAAGTCCTCCTCCTTATCAATGATCTAACCATTACATTTGACTAATAGATTTTGAAGTTGGCCACCACTACATTATCTGCAATTCGCATTTTAGCTTACCACGTGAATTAAGATTAATAAATAAGACTATATAACATTTTGCAATAGCATAACCATAACTAAAATAATAATACATTTCATAGCCCAAAAAAAGGAAAAGGAAAAGGAAAATGAAATTTAGCACTTTTATTAATAACTTAAGACTTAATTCTGAATTAAACTACAAAATACAGTGAGAATGAACTTGCACATAGTACAATTACAAAATACAGTGAGAATGAACTTGCACATAGTACAATTACGATTTTGACAAAACAAATGGATAATATATCATTTAAAAAAAAAGAAAGAAAAAAAGGCTAATAAAATAGAGGAAATAAGATGAAAGCAAAAACCTTTTTCGAGGTTCTTGACGTTTTTGGAGGAGAGAGTGATCCTGATCTTGTGAATCTGCTCTTGCGGCTCCTCCAGCCCTGGCTTTGTTGGCTTCATCGCTGCGTACGCCATTTTCTTCCGTTGCTTTCAGCTTATTTTAAATTTAAAAAAAAAGGTTAAATTTGTTAGTAATCTAAAATCTTTTTTACAATCATTTTTACATTCGAATCAATTACGTAGAGATAACAAAGATGTGATATAGTTTAAGTAATATAATTACCCGAAGAGGTTGAGAGAAATGGTGGGGTGCTGCGAAACCAATGGAGATTTTGTGCAGCTCGCGTGGGATTTGATTATATATGTGAGACAGAGTACTGAGACTAGGGCTAGGGTTTTGAGCTTCTTTCCTTGACACTCCTTATATATATATTTGGTTGAATCCAATAAGAAGTCGCTTTGGATTGGGTTGTAGTAGTTGGGCTTGGCTCAATTTTAGAATATTGGGCTTTGCGGTTTTTAATCAATTCCTTCTTCTTCTTTTTCTTTTTCTTTTCATTCAAAAGCCAAAGTTAATCCCCTCCTCCTCCTTCCCAATCCCACCCCCCCCCCCCCAAAATAATAAGTAAATTAATCTTAAATATTTATTCCAAAACAAAAAAGGGAAAAGAAATATTTTCGTAAAGAATTTAAACAAAAATAGGTGAGGATCCAAATCCCTTTGTGAAAGATGTGAAGGTCATTCATATGGTGATTTTGTAACTCTTTTGCATGTCTGTTGCAGCGAAGAAAGATTTTTAGTACTATACACAATTTAAATCCAAATTTCACCTTAATATAGTGATCACTTTCCTTGTAAGATACTTGAAGTGAAAAGAATAGGCATTAGCCCACATAAAAGAGTCTTACTCTTTGGTAAAGAAATAGACACAGCGTTCTCATGTTACAAAGTCTTTTATGAACAGAATCTCTCTTGTAACGTGATAGAACCATTTCCAGTCTCAGATGCAAGTAAAATTGCCATTTCATCAGTTGATATGATCTCATGATGTTATGCGTGATTTATCTCAGCAAACCATTGAAGCGACTTATGGATCCAATTGAATGGAGCTTACTTGCCTTAGCAAAAAGAGAAAAATTGTGGAGCCAATTATCACATGACAGAACCAGACATCAAATGAGGCAAGCCTTGTATAGATTAAGTTAATGACAAAGAACTTCCACAAGGAAAATCATAAAGTAACTTGACTCATCACAATTAATATACAACAGAGGTCTGCTCATAAGAAGGTAACAGAAACTGAAGGAAATCTAGGAAGAGGCAAGAAAAGACTAAAAAGCTCAGCAACGGGCATTGTCGTCGCCACTATCCATCTCTTCGGCATCCTCAAACCGCTCGTCATCAATTTGAAGCTGCAGTAACAATGTAAAAATATGAGTCCTATGTTTATAGAATCACGAGTTCTAGTAATCTACAATTTCAGAAGAAAAAGGCCTTAGGTGAAATCTCACCAAATCCAGAATTCATTTAGACTGTGTCCATATACTACAATGTTATAGAAACTCTTTAGCATGGTCTCACTCCAAGTGAAGGTCCCTCATTAATATTAATCAAGTAATAAGAATGGAAAAATAGTGCACATCAAGGCACTCTTTCATGGTTCTTCGGTTCATTCGATTTACTACAGCATCCCCATATTATCTGTCATTGCTATATAGTATAAAAGTTCATGAATCTGGTCCCCAAGCAAACACACATCCTAGTAGGACAAATTTACATTTGCCTAATTCAGACAGCTGGAAAAACGGAATCCAAATAGCTCAAAAAGGAATTATCTAATAAGAACGCTGGAACCCTTCATAGCCCCAAAATGATAACCATGGAATTTTGCCAGCTTTTAAATATTTACGAGGCATACCTGAAGTACTGTATGAGCTAAGTCGTGATCGCCATTAGAATAACCAATCGAATGGTTAGGATTTTGAGAGATCCAATCAGGCTCATCCACATCTACAGTGCCAGTGGATTATTAAATGAAGTTAAAGGATAAAACAATGAATTCATCTTAGCACTGAATTTGATCATATTTAAAAGAACCAAAGTCCAGCCAATAAGGCACGTACCTGGATTATCACCTTCGATCTGATCAGCACTAAAAACCCAAATGTGCTCTCCTTCATCCTCTGAGGAAAAAGAATTATGTAGCAAAAGAAAAAAAGATGTTAGAAACCCAAAAAGGGAGCATAATCATTTCAAATACTTAGCCCATTTAGATTGTTTAATCACCGTCAATAGGTTCTGGATTCAGCTCAGCACACTCGCAGAAGATCTCAAACAGGGTATCCACTATCAAAAGTCAAGAGAAAATTACATCAATAAAGCATAACCATGATAAAACCCAAAAAAATCCATAGGCAGTAGAAGAAATGAATTAATGGAAACTACAGATTTGGAGGTGAAGAGTACATTGACTGGGATCTGATGGCACAAGTCTCATTTCAGTGACCTTTGCCAAGTCTAAAGTGTCATGCGTCTCAGAATCTGATTCCTCTGTTTCTTCATCCTCAGCTCCAGTATCAATCTCCATAACAGAGTAAATACATATTAGAAATCCATATGCCAAAAGTACATTAAATTGCACGAGTGTGGCCTTACTCAAGAATCAAGACACAGTAGCACAAACATAAAAAAATTAAGAAGAAATAAATTGAAATCACATATGAGTAGGAGATAAGTAGGGGATGATGAGCACACTAAGAATATGGAAATCCTACGAGAAATCAATCAAGTGAAAGTGAAATTACATAACAATGTGGGGAGACAAGGAATCAGAAGACAAGGTTTCCCCTCTATGTTTAGAAAGATGATACTCCTTGCAAAGTTTACTACGTTCTTAAATTCCGCAATTGACTGGTTCAAGTCAGAGTCAACTTAACAGCTGAAATGATTGTCTAAGATACCTCTAAATAACACAACAAACATCAAATCTCTCAGCAATCAAAAGATCCAAGTACCAAGCAGACTTGATAGTGTAGAAGCCAAACAGTTTAACTCCTCAGAAATACCAGCAAAACCAAACATTTATTAAAACAGAGAGCCATGTTTGCTGTTCCTCAAGCAACAAATTACGCAAAATGAACAGTCAAAGAAACAAAGAAGTATTTACAAAACGGCATAATAGTTTGTAAAAACATTTGCAACAATAACAATAACAATAATAGAAATATTACCTGAGTGTATATGCAAGGAGAAGGGTAAGCCTCCGGGTCTCTGGACACGGCGTGAAGTGAAATTGAAAGGAAATCGACAGCATAACCTTCTGCTCTATCGGTATCGCTCAGCCACACCACTTGCCTTAAAATCAATTAATCACAAAAATAAATAAATAAGAACAATTACATTGAATTTGTAAATAGTCCATATAGAGATGAAGAGCAGGTGCTTACTTAGTGGATATGTAGAGGGTGCCGGGGGACTCAGGTGAGCGGTTGCCGAGGACAATGGCGACGCCGCGCTGGACGTGCATGAGCTCCTCGCCGTTGTCGGCGTCGAGGACTGGCTGACCGGCGCCTTCGCCGGTCCTCTCGGTCACAAGTCTAAGTCCCTGTGCCATTTTGTTCTGCTAAATAAATTTAGGAGGGAAACCCTAACAGTGTTTGTTTCTGCAGCACAGAGTAAAAATGGCGTTTAGGGTTTTTGGTTTGGGGAAGAGAAAATGAGCGCGAAATGTGTTTTTATTTTTATTTTTTTGCTGGGAAAAAAGAAAATTCTCATCCTTTTGGTTTTGGGGCTTGGGCCAACTTTCCTTAAAAGGGTTAATCAAACGAGAACCCTTTTTCCACTTGGCCAGAGGCCCCTTAACTAGACGGGAGGTTAATCGAGGGATGTGCGTGAGTGGCGGCCGTCGAGAAGAACCAACGGCGTGAAAATCCGAATGCATGATATTTCGGTAATCTGCGCACACGGACTCGATCCCGCGTTATCAGGGTGTCTCCACCCTAATCACCTGGCCACTTACCAACTCACCTATGCCCCTGGGGGCTTGGGCCAACTTTCCTTCTAGCAGAAAAGATTGCTGCGGCAATAAATTTTGAAATTTCTTGTGGACCAACCTGTCACGCCCTTGGCCTATTTCAAGCGTAGTGGGTGGCACTTAGATTTTTTTTTTTAATAAAAGTGGCTAAGTTAGCCTACAAAAATCATGAACAAAGAAAAATTGCAACATAAAGAGTAAAGCAGCGGAATAAAGACATGAGAGAATAAGACTTTGTATTGCTCTCAACTTTTCTGTGTGTCTTACAAATGAAAATGCTAGGCTATTTATACATGCTTGTAATCGAATGAATGGCTAAGATCATTTCGATCGAATGGCTAATATGTGCTTCTAGAAGATTCTACCCTAATCATGGGATATTTACAACCAATCTCAAACCATAATCCCTCAATCAAAGGGGATTTGATATTATCCTTATCTAGTGTATCTTCTAAATCCTCCCTGGAGAGAAGTGTCATGCGTGTATCCTTTCACGCTTTGTCATCCTTGCCATACGGTTGCTCGCATGGCGCCTGCATCTTCGGGGTTGCCCTGGCACTTTCCTTGTGAGCCTCGTCATCTACGCCAAGTGGCGGCCTGCATGGCACTTGCATTGTCATGGTGTGACATTCTCCCCCACCTATTCCCGCGAATATCCTCGTCGCGTTCCCTTCATGGTATCCTTCGATCTCCTTTGTAAACTGCCACATGGAGTCCGCTGGTTCCCAACTTGCCTCACTTGATGGCAAGCCCTTCTAGTGTACCAAGTACTCGCGTCGTGGAGGGACTCCCCTTTTGTGAATCATGCAGTCGGCTTCTATGGAATCAATCTCTTTGTCATAAGAGTCTACCACGGCTGTTGGTGCCCTTTTTGATTCCCATCGGCTTGGATCTTCTTTATTCTCATGGTATGGTTTCAACATGCTTACATGAAATACCGGATGGATATTCAGTTTTGGTGGTAGGTCTAGTTTGTAAGAAACGTCACCAACTTTGTTGATCACCTCATAAGGCCCTTCGTACTTGCGAATGAGTCCTTTATGCACCTTTCGAAACGCCTTGAATTGTTGTGGTAAGAGCTTCATCATGACCTTGTCTCCAACTTGGAAGGAGACGTTTCTTCTTCCCTTGTCAGCCCACTTTTTCATCTTTTTAGCTGCTTTGTCCAGATAGGCCCTCGTCAAATCAGCTTGTTCCTTCCATCCCTTAGCTATTTGGTAGGCTGAGGGGCTACTTCCCTTATAGGTGGACTCCAATGTAATGGTATGTGGGGCAAGGGGTTGTTGGCCTGTCACCACTTCAAATGGACTTTTGCCTGTTGCCTCACTTCTTTGGAAATTGTAGAAAAATTGGGCCACATCAAGTAATCCTGCCCAATCCTTCTGGTTGGCCCCCACGAAATGCCTCAAATATAATTCTAACAAGGCATTCACCCTTTCAGTCTGCCCATCAGTTTGAGGGTGAAAGCTTGTCGAGTAGTGCAGATCTGACCCCAAGAGTTTAAAAAGTTCAGACCATAACTTACCAGTAAACCTTGGGTCACAATCGAAAATAATGTATCGTGGGAGTCCCTAGTACTTTACCACATGTTTGAATAAGAGCTTGGCTATTTGTTCGGCAGTACAATCAGCTGGACTAGGTATAAATGTGGCATATTTTGAGAATTTGTCCACAACTACAATGATACTCCCACACCTTTCTAATGTTGGCAAAGCATTGATGAATTCCATGGTCACCATTTCCCACGATTTCTCTGGTATAGGGAAGGGTTGAAGCAATCCTCCGGGTGCTTGATTGTCAACCTTATCCTGTTGGCAGATTAAACATGTCTTTACATATGACTCAATATCATCCCTCATATGTGGCCAGTAGTGTGCAGCTTCCAGTAGAGCTCTCGTGCGTAACTGGCCTGGGTGACCAGCCCATTTTGAGTCATGACATTCCTTTATCAAGTCCCTTCATAGGTTTCCCCACCTAGGGACATATATACGGTGCCCCTTAGTGTATAGCAAGCCATCTTCCTTCCAGAATTGTCTTGTCTTCCCTTCCCTAGTAAGGTTGAGTAGACCACTAGCAATGGGATCTTGGGACATTTCTCCCTTGATCCTGTCAACCAATGTATCATCTTTCTTCATGTGATAGAGTTCTGCTTTGCGGCTCAAGGCGTCGGCCACCAAGTTGGCTTTCCCGGGCTTGTACTTTAACTTATAGTCGAACTTCGCAAGGAACTTTTGCCACCTCGCTTGTTTTGGAGTTAGCTTCTTTTGGGTTTCAAAGTAACTCGTAGCAACATTATCTGTCTTGACCACAAATGTGGATCCCAGCAAATAATGGCGTCATACCCTTAGGCAATGGATAATGGCTGTCATTTCTTTTTTTTGCACTGTTTATCTTCTTTCAGTGTCATTGAGCTTTCGACTCTCATAGGCAATTGGATGACGATCTTGCATGAGGACGCCTCTAATGGCAAATTCGGAGGCATCTGTATGGACCTCATAGGGCTTCTCAGGGTCGGCTAGGCTCATGACAGGTTCGCTGGCAACATCATTCTTTAACTCTTCAAAAGCACCTTGGCAATTCTTACTCCATTCCCAAGAAGTGGTTTTCTTGAGGAGCTCAGTAAGTGGGGCCGCCTTCTTTGAGTAGTCAATGATGAACTGCCTATAATAATTCACCAACCCAAGAAAAGAGCATAATTCACTTACTTTGGTTGGTGCTTCCCAGTCCATGATAGCTTGAATCTTCTTTGAGTCCATCTTCAATTTTCCATTCTCGATGATATGGCCAAGAAAATGAACTCTTTGTTGAGCAAAAGAGCACTTTTCTTTCTTTACGTACAACTCGTTTTCCCTCAACACCTTGAGAACGGTGCGTAGGTGGGTGGTATGCTCTTCTAATGTTTGGCTATATATCACAATATCATCTAAATATACCACCACGAACCGATCCAGAAAAGGGTGGAAAATCTTGTTCATAAAAGTGCAGAAGGTTGCCGGGGCATTAGTGAGACCAAACGGCATAACCAGATATTCAAATGATCCATACCTTGTTACACACGTCGTCTTAGGTTCGTCCCCCGCAGCAATCCTCACTTGATGGTACCCCGAACGAAGGTCAAGTTTGGTGAAGAGCTTTGCCCCACCCAACTGATCAAACAAGTCTGCTATTAAAGGAATGGGATACTTATTCTTTACCGTTACCTTGTTGAGTGCACGATAATCTGTACATAGGCGGAGGAAGCCATCTTGCTTCTTTTGAAACAATACAGGTGCACCACAGGGAGCTTTGGATGGCCGAATGAACCCTGCATCGAGCAGCTCCTTGAGTTACTTCTTTAATTCTTCTAGTTCTGGAAGAGCCATTCGGTAAGGTGCTTTGGCAGGTGGTCTGGCACCAAGAATCAGTTCGATCTCGTGGTCCACCTCTCTCCTAGGTGGTAGTCTCCTTGGCAACTCAGATGGCATAACATCTTCAAACTCTAGAAGGACTTTAGTAATCTCCATGGGTACTTCTCCTGGCACTGGTTCATCTATGTCCTCCTTTATGGTTGCTAAGTAGGTTGCCTCTCCATGTCGCAGACCTTTGTCAACTTGTATAGCTGACAATAGTCTCATTTCTGGCCTGGCCTGAACTTTGGCTGGTATCATACATGGGGTCTTCTCCTCTATGATTACAATTTGTTCAAGGTGTGGTGTGCGAATAGCCTTGGCTCTTCTAAAGAATTCCATGCCAAGGACAACCTTAAAATCATCCATAGGTACCACCGTGAAGTCCACGTCTCCCTGCTATGTGCCAAGGGTTAATGAGACATTCTTAACCATACCTAACAATGGTCGAGGGACGGAATTGACCGTCTTGAGGGATCTTTGGGACTTGGTGATAGTAAGTCCCAACCTCTTGGCTTAATCTTCTGCCATGAAGTTGTGAGAAGCTCTGGTATCCAACATGGCCATTGTGGTCTTGTCGTGAATCATCACTTCTGTATACATCAAGCCACTTTTGGGCAACGTCGTCGTGGCTGGCTTGACGTTTAAAGCATTGAGCAATTGCAAAGAACTCATGTGTGCCTCCATTGCCTTCTCATGTTCCTCCAATAATGAGTTGAGAGTCTGTCTCTTAAGGCATTCCTGCCACATATGTGGTCTTCCACAAAAGTAACAGCTGAAGGGCTTCTTTTCTTTCTTTCCCTCTTGGTTGAAGGCGGACTTCTCTTGCCCTTTGGAATTTTTGTCTCCCCCACCTTTGCCCTTAAAATCATTCATGGGTTTGTTGGAGGAGTCGGTCCTAGTCTTGAACTTTAGTAAGGATTCAGCTATGGCCACAGCTTCAGCAAAGGTTTTTGGCCTTCTCATCCTAACTTCTTGTTGGGCCCATGGCTGCAAACCCTTAACAAAGTCATACATGTGATTATTATCTGGCTTGTTACGTACCTGAAGTTTAAGGGAAACATATTCTTTGACATAATCATGGATGGTCCCTGTGTGTTTCAAGACTCTAAGCTTGTCACGAGCATCCCAGTCTGTTTCCTCTGGATAAAATTGGCATATACCTCCTCCTTGAATGTAGCCCACGTGGGTAAATCTTTGTTTGCCTTCTTGAGTCCTTGGTGCTTCATGCGCCACCATAAAGCTACGTCCTCAATGAAGTAGAGTGTTGCTGTCTTGACACGACTTGTGTCGTCCTCCAGCCCCATTGCCTCGAAATATTGCTCAACCTGCCAAAAGAAGTTGTCCACCTCCTTGGATTCACGCTTCCCACTATAGGAACTGGGTCTTGGCACATCCACCTTTGGTGCATGGAAATAGATTGTTGTGCCATGGGCTATTGCCTCTCTGCACATAGCCCAATCCTTCTTCATCTCCTCAAAGATCTTGTCTTGTTCAGCCATTCTACCTTGTAACCTCCTCAAGGATCTTGTCTTGTTCAGCCATTCTACCTTGTAACCAATCGGCCAGGTCTCTTTCTCTGTCAATGCTTGTTGAGCCATCACTTTTGGCGTTTGCACATTAGTTTGAAGCTTTTGGAGCTCTTCCCGTAGATCCTCCTAACCTAGTGTCTCTTCATCGTAAAACCCAAGCTGTTGCATCTTCATCATGAACTCAACCAGGGCCTCTTTCGCTCTTGTCAAATGTGCTTCAAAAGTAACTTGCACATCCCGAGACTTCCCTCTCTTATTGCCTTTGGTTGCTGCAGGTGGTAAGGCTTCCCTTCCCCTCTCATCATGGCTGGCATCAGTGTTCCTCTCAACATCTAAAGAAGACATCCTTCGCAGGAGCAAAATCACAAACACCTTGTGTGTAACCTTGGCTCTGGTAACCACTTGTCACGCCCTTGGCCTATTCCAAGCGCAGCGTGTGGCACTTAAACACTTTCTTAAGCAAAAGTGGTTAAGTCAGCCTGCAAAAACCATGAATAAAGGAAAATTGCAAGATAAAGAGTAAAGCAACGGAATAAAGAGATGAGAGAATAAGGCTTTGTATTGCTCTCAACTTTTCTGTGTGTCTTACAAATGAAAATGCTAGGCTATTTATACATGCTTGTAATCTAATGAATGGCTAAGATCATTTCGATCGAATGGTTAATATGTGTTTCTAGAAGATTCTACCCTAATCATAGAATATTTACAACCAATCTCAAACCATAATCCCTCAATCAAAGGGGATTTGATATTATCCTTATTTAGTGTATCTTCTAGATCCTCCCTGGAGAGAAGTGCTATGCGTATATTCTTTCACGCTTTTTCATTCTTGCCACATGGTTGCTTGCATGGCGCCTGCATCATCGGAGTTGCCCTGACACTTTCTTTGTGAGCCTCGTCATCTACGCCAAGTGGCGGCCTGCATGGCACCTGCATCGTCAGGGTGTGACAAACCACTATACGTTTTTTCTTTTTCTTCTTCTTCTTTTTTTTTTTTTTTTTTTCATGGTGAAGAACTTAATGCACGACTCATTTGATTTACCTTAAAGTAGTATTAACTTTAATGGTGCAGTAACACATTAGTGGTAGCCCATCCACAATAATAAAAAGGATAAAGCATTTGATTTGTCAAAAATTTTTAAAAAAATTTAAACCATTGACTTCTTGATAGGCCAACGATTTTTTCTTATATTTCATAATGCACATGTTAAATTAGATCGGATTTTGCTATTTTTCTTTTTCCTTTCATCAATCATGTTAACTAATTGAGGATCATAAATTTGATAAGATTTCGCTGTTTTTCTTTTTCCTTTCCATCCAATGAAACCTCTTTCCTTTTTTTTTTTTTTTTTTTTTACGCCCAATAGAACCTTAAGGACAATTATGCGCCAATTACACGTTAAGTCCATTACTAATCTCCGAAAAACTACCCCTTACACATACGTGCCAATTACACGGGAAGTCGATAACTAGTCTCCGGAAAACTACCCTTTTCACATCTTCCACGATCACTATCCTGAGCTGTTGTAGAGGTGCCTATAAGAAATGCATTCCCATGATCAAATGTATCCAGTTAGCTGCTCGATAGACATGTTGTCGAGGCACCTGTAAGAAGCATTCTCATGATCAAACGTGTTCAGTTAGCTTCTCGATAAACATATTTTAAGAAAATAACACGTGTTTGTCTTCCAGAGTATTGCACTGCCACAGCCGAAGGATACTTGATACTACATCCTTCTCCAGTTAGTTTTGCTAGAGATTTTCTAATACAAGTTGCATTTTGGATATGGAAGGGCAATTTTTGACATGAATGTTGTCCATATTTCGTATCATTAATAACCCAAATGGCAATGGCAGAAATTTGAGGACACAACAAAGCAAGAAAAGGGGAGTTCTCTAACATGCTGAAAAGCAAGCAGATCACACATTCGAAAGGTTTATCTGGTTACGAGTATAGATTGTTTGGCTGATTAGAATGCATATGGATTTAAACAAGGATTCAGTAAACAAGGAGAAAGTAAATCTCTTTGATCTACGAATAGGATGTGAAGCATATATCAAAAAACAACATTGTCCCATGTTACCATCCATTTAAGTAAACATAATTAGATCCAATCACAAAATCTGACTTGATACATAATCTCAAAACTAATGGGAGGCTATCTTCCCCATTCAAGACTAAGACAACACCACAGACTCGAAATCTAATTCGCCCTTCATCCAACCTAAGCCACAAGTGTGCTAGCAGTGGTTGATTCACTGCAAATAAGAAAAAGAAATTGTCAGTACTTTGAGATTTGGTAAATAATAGAGATCTTTCTCTTCTGGAAAATAACAAATAAAGACACAAATTTGTAAGAATATGAATGTCCACCAATTTCTGTGGCAAAGTGGTAAGAAAAAAGCATACGTTTCACAAGTTAAGAAAAGGAAGAGGCGTTTAGGCAAGACACTTGTTTGATGCCTTAACATACAAGCTCGAAACAGAAGCAAAGGAAATGAAGAAACAACACCAACAACATCAAGGAATGCACCGACTACTTTCCATATTAAAGTAAGATTTGAATTAAATGATTGTAGCTAATATACTTCATGATTCCCCTACTCTTATTCCACAATATAGTAAAGGATTGTAAGCACAATAGAAAAATTGGATCCTTGTCTTTAGTGATCAACCACATCAACAGTAAATACAAAGTAAAATTCCACTTATAGGCTGATTACTTATTTGCAGAACTAAGTCAGGTGAACTCAAGCTTGAACAGAATTACCATTAAATCCTATGCTCCACCGTCACCATCTTTCTTCAAATTAACAAAGCATTTCAAAAAGGAGTGTCTAAAATTTCATCAGCAAAATCTGTTTCCTTAGTTTCTCTTACATCTTGTAAGATTGGAAAAAACCAATACTCTCACTAACTCACATAGAGAAACCTAATCCGGCATAAAAGAGAACAAAGACAAGCAATATAGGGGTTCCACGTATTTCGTCTACAACAAAACATATCTAGCAAAAAATAGGTCCACCATAAACTACTTAGTCAATGAACAACAGCACCCAAAAGTGAATATAAAGTCACTAACTTTGAAGAAAACACAAAACTGGCAAATTAGAGTAAGCACACAAAAAGGACAAGGACTTACTATTTCCAGTTGGGAGGGAGCTTCTTGGTCTTCTTGTAATAACGGGCAAGGCGGTGAATCCTGCTCTCAACGAGAATCAACCTAAACTTGGAGTCCTTGTCCTTCCTGTTCCTCTCCAAATGCTTACGAATAGCAACGGCCTTCTTAATCAGATGGTACAGATCCTCAGGAATCTCAGGAGCAAGCCCTAATATCATAGCACGTTCGATCAAAAGAACCACATTTTCTTCAAAAAGAAGATTAAAACATTCCATCTTGCCAACATCAAACCTAATCAACTAGAGTAGCTCAAACTGGTTGAACATGGGAGAGAATCCAGCAGACTATAAACTAAACAGATAACTTTTAAAGTCTCAATATCCAATATATCAATTTTTTTACCGTGGGCCTTGAGGATACGCAAGATCTTGCTGCCAGTGACACTCTTGACCTGAGCAATACCGTGAGAGTCACGAAGAATGACACCGATCTGCGACGGAGTCATACCTCTCTTTGCAAACTTGCAGATGTTCTCTTCCACCTTCACATATAATAATTATTACATTAAGCAAAACTAATCCATTCAAATAATTCGGAAACACATTAAAAAAAAAAAGAAAAAAAAAGAGAAAAGATAGTAAAAGGGAGAATAATTACATCTTGAGAGGAGATTTTGAGCCAGCTAGGAGGTGTTCTCTTGTAGGGAAGAGCCGAAGCTGAGATACCCTTACTGACATTATTACATACACAACAAAACTAGATTATTAGTTTGAAGATTAATATGATCCAATTGTTTAATCATCAAACTCAATTATTAACTAATATCGATCTTTTCTCATAATCTTAAGTAACATTTGTTACAAATGAGTGCATATTTAAGTGAGAGGCGAGAGATGTTACCCGCGACTGTGCATACGACCCATGGTGGCGGAGTGGTGTCACACGTAGGTGCTGCGGCGGCGATGTGCTGCTTCTGAAACGGAGGCCACGAACAAACCCCAGCTGCTGCTTAACTGGAGCGAGGTGTTGCTAGGGTTTTAATTATAACGCATGAAGGGGCTTTAGCGTACGAAATGACCAAACGAGGCCCGTCTGCTTAGACATGCGAGATGGGCCTGGTTCAAGGGCCACTTGTCTCACTGCTCCACCGGATTGTTCACGGCCCAGTTTTCTCCTATTTCACTTTCTTTATTTAGATAATTAAAGGATAGCCCATTTCTTTTTCTCATTTATATTTTTTTAATTTACTTTTATGTCACTCTCTTTTTTATGATAAAAAAATTTAAATATTAAATATCAATTTTTTCTTTATATGGTCAAACTCCTTTTTATCATATAAAGGACTCCGAATTATTAGCAAACTCTTTTCTTTTATTTAAATTGCACGAGACAAGGCCTTTGTTTACTTACATTAAGATACAATTGTATTAAAAAAGTCCTAAAACAAAATTTGAGAAATAGTTTTTTAAAATTTCCAAATTAAATGAGATAGTGAAAACAACCCATAGATTTTTTCCAACGTTTCCTTTAATAAATTTAGAGCATTTTCTAACAATTCTCCAGTTAAAAAAATACGCCTAAAATTTCAGAATTTTAAGCTGATCCATATTTCGATTTTCATTTTGTCTTCTTTTTTTTTTTTTTTTTTTTGCTTACATTTTTTCCCCTTTTAACTTCATTTAATTCTTCTTTTTAACTCTTCTCCGTCTCAACACATAATGATGATAAATTTAATAATAACAACACATAATATGAGAATATATATGCAATATATATACACATACACACACTCTTTTAAACCTGGAAATTTATTCAAAATTTTTAAATGCATTTTCTAATTTTATAAAAGCTAAAATATTTGAAAGTTATTAACAAATAAATACATTTTTTAGTTTTATAGTAGACAAAACTATTTCCCATTTTCAACTGATAAATGTATTTACAACTACAATGTAATTTTTTTTTTTGTAGAAAATAACTCTAATTTTCTTTAAGTTAACAGAGCCTAATTGACTTATATTTCTGGGTTTCCAATATATTTATCAGTGAAGGGTTGTCTAACAATTCAAGTCGAAACAATGTGTTTGGATTCAATAATAGTTTAGTATTAGCTTGATTTTTCACCGAGTATAGAAGTCAGAAACTTTATTTACTTCCGTGGCGAACGAACCTAAAATAAACTACCTGATCGACCTCAAACAACTATTTCCCTAAATAATTTTGAAACTAGTCATTTCTATTTCCAAATGCTATCTCTCCTGCCTTTCTTTTAATCATTTTGGTTAGCTAGTTAATCATAGGGTGGAGCACCACATACATAACATAAACAGCACACTAACACTTCATGTTGTAGGTAACCATAACATTACAAATGTCACCAGATATGAAGACACTCAACGATATATATAATGATGGTAACCTCAAAAACGTATCACCAATAAATCACTATTAGATCTCTCTTATAATGTTACGAGGCTCAAGTAAATGCTAATAAGAATTACTTTTCAAAAAAAAGTTAATCAGACTGAGAATAAGGAAAAGTAATAAAAGAACAGGAAGCATTGATGGTCTTGATGCAATTGAACTATACACAGTTTAAAGAAACCAAAGCAATTGTATAATTCGAGTACTTCTAAATTAGAGGATAAGAAGTGCCCAATCGGCTAAAAATAGAAGTACAAGATCCGTCACAAATTATCAAGACAGGAAGCTCTTGACCCAAATCAATGAAATCACGACTAAGGAATTACAATAAAGTTGGTGCTAACTGAAAAAGCACTTAGCATGCCAAACAAAATACTACACTACAAGAGGAAAACTAGATTTCTGCTTCATGGACAATGCCATCACTTGCTAAATCACCTGCACATAAAAAAGTAAAACAAAAGGGAACATATCAGTTTAGATCGAACTAGGAACACAGAGTACTTTAACATCATCCGAAACAATGAACTAATGTACAACGAGATGACGCAGAAGATATCACCATTATATAAATCTTGAGAAAGATCAATTCTAATAAGACAAGTAGAAATTAGACAAGGTCCATAAGTATATGCCCAGATGTAACTTTCCACAGAATAAGTCAAGCACCCAATCAGTATCACATGTATGAACTCATTTTGTAAGACTTTCCATCAACCAGCTCATCTTCCTCTGCTTTTGCTTTGGAGTTTTACTAAACTTTACTCGCTAACCATCCTCATATATGCAATCAGACAACAGATTTCCAATCATAATCCAAATGACTGCTTCTGCCAAGGCAGACTAGATATCAGTTATCAGAGTGGAGAGATGTGCAAGGATTATTTGCCCCCAGCCTACTTCTGGTGTTCAGGTAAGGAGGGTAAAGGATGAAACGCATCACCAAGATTGATAATTATATAAGCAGGTTCTCTCGATCAATCATAGATACGTTATCAAACCAAATTCCATGGGTGTGAAATGATACTGAAAACAGTGTACATATTACTGTTTCTGAAGAGTAAGAAGCATGTATGTAATTAGTATTTTATTTCTTTCTAATTTGACCTGGGGCAGGGTCCAAAAAGAATTAAAAATAAAATATAATATGAGGTAAATAGGGTCAAATTATACTTCTCTAAAACAACAATTATAAGCGAGGAGTCAAAAAGGAATTATTACTACACTTCATTGTCTAAACAATAATTTTGGTCTAAATGCAAGAAATTTGGACATTACACTGAAATAACCCCATATGAGAGAGTAAAATATTCAACTTAGAATGGAGTGTGTAAGTCTCTTCCCTTTCTAAGCTACTAAAAGTAGTCCTAAAAAGGTTAGAATCTTCAAATACAAGACGGAGGCATCTCTATGTTGATTTATTTCCGCACTAATAAACAAGGAGAATTTTCATACTTTTTGTGTTTCTTACCTTTCTGGCGCTTACATATTGATGTTCACCTAAAGTAAGATCCGTCCATTTCCACTGTTTGATAGTAGAAAGTAGCTAGGTTATCAGAGAGAGGTGAGCACAGGTATCCTATCTCGAGATCCATCGCTTTTACACTTCCCATGACTAAAATGCTCCCATCAATTACCAATTCCAGAAATAATTACTTCATTAGAATTATGGCTCTCCTTTCTTTGCCCAAGGCTTTTAGATCATGCTAATTTAAGACATCACATGTACTGAATTAATAAAACATGTCACAGATTGAGCTTGTAGCAAGTAATTCAAACGTATTTCACCCCAAACTTCAATCAATAACATGCATTCAATAAGGTGGACACCCTTTCTGTGACTTCCATTTATATCTCAACTAGAAATATGCACCACAACATCAGGAAACCTTCTAAGTTTCTCTCAATTCAATACTCAACAATCTCCAAACATCACAGGTATGAGATGTGATGCGCAGTTGCGCACAACAAAACCATCTATGTGCGTGTGTGTCAGTGTGTAAATCTTTTTAATCAGTGCGCTTTTAATTATTGGAACCAAATGGCATCTTGAAAAAACACATGCTAACACTTCTCATTATATAAAGAACATTAATATTCAGGACTATCAAATTTAAATTTACAAAATTAACTACTGAATTAGAGAGCAGAGAGCAAGAGAGATTTTCTGTTAAGGAAAATGTTTATGCTCACAGGTAAAAAAAAAAAAAAAAATTACTTGGCGACCATGCGGGTGATAAAGTCTTCGTAACGGATCTTGCCGTCGGACCCGACATCAACCTCGCGGATCCACTCATCAAACTCAGCAAGCTCGAGCTTCTCGCCAATGCTGGTAAGAATATGCCTGAGATCCGAAACGACGACGTATCCGGTACCGTCCTTGTCGAGCACCTTGAAAGCGTCGCGGAGCTGGCGATCAAAAGGCTCGGGCTTCAGGTGTTTGGACATGAGGTCGAGGAATCGTTTGAAATCGAACGGCGCGGTGAGCTTTTCCTCGGCGATTATGGACTTGAGTTGGGCCTGGGTCGGGTTACCGCCCAATGAGCGCATCAGGATCCCCAATTCCGACGGCGCGATCTTGCCGTCGCCGTCCGTGTCGAAGAGCGTGAAGGCTTCTTTCATTGAGGACACTTGGTCGTCGCTCAGACCCATTCCCTCTGCGTGTGCGTATGTGTGTGTTTTGCCTCTCTGTTGGTTTGTGTATGTATCGGTTTGGTTTATGTTTGAATGTGTTATGTATAGAGGGTTAAATGCTAATAAATGAAAGATGAGGACTGATACGTAATTTCTTCCATATAGCCCATTGGACTCGGTTTGTTACTGTGATCATGCTTAAGGTGTTGAATTTGGACTAGTCCATTAGGTTCTGTGGGCTTGAGGCCATATAGCATCTAATTGTATTTTTTAAAAAACTTTTTGATGAATATTCAGATGGCTAATTTAGCTCATTTTAACCAATTTTAAGATTGTTGACTAAGTAAAAAGAATAAGGTCGATCAATATTTGGACCTGACCATAAATTAAATAGAACTTGGACATTCTTGATGGTTTAGGTTCTGAAATCTCCATAACTCTTGTTGAGTCCATGGCATCATAAATTAAAATGAACTATTTGATTGTCTTAAATGGATAAAATATTTCACATGAGTATGTAAAATTAGGGCTATCTCACTTAATATCGATTAGTTTTGAGATGAAGCCTAGGCTATCTCACGATTCATAATCATGTTTGGATGACAAGTTATGATACCAACTCGGTATATACTTAGTGACAAATGCATCAATTAGAGGAACTTCAATAAGAAACGGTGTTGAACGTTAAGATTAAGCATAAACACATTCACTAAATAGATGGCTGCTGGTTCTTAAAACCAGAATAGTTAGCACATTTTTCACTTGGGATGGCGAATGATCAAAGTAACATTGCCTTTGCAAAATTTTTATAGAAACTGATATGTTCTAGTTACTAGCTACCTATTTACATTTTCCATCTTAAATTATGATCTCCAAAGGACCTAAATTTCTAAGGTACAATGTAACTCAAGCTTGAATGGGGCTTCTTTGAGGAGATCTGACCCTGAAAACATGCTCTTCGCCTGTACATGTGTCCACTTTAACAATCCAGTGGCTTCTCTTTTTCAATCCACTCTCATGATTACTTCTAGTCTTATTAGCTACTCTTGTCAGCAGAAGCCCTTCCCCTATAGGCAACAGTTGAGTCTGCAAGTGGCTGTTCCTCCAGGATTCTTTGCAAAACGCATTATACCCCATGACAATGGTGTCTTTCTGCCTCCTGCTTTCTTGAACTGATCTGAGAATTTGCTCATGGTTTTCTAGATTGCAGTCGACGGCTACGAAATCTGCTTCCTTGTAGTGATTCAGCAGAAGGGTCTGAGCATCTCCATTAACGAACTCAACACGGCTTGCGTATGTTTTTAAAGCCTTCCTGGACAAGGATAGCTCTTCCATAGAACGGAGAATGCAAACAACACGCCCACCAGTTTGCTGTGCAGCCGCGGCCAGGGCCGGCATGGTAGTGTCCGCGCTGCTGCCACACGCAACAACAATGAGTTGCGCGTTGTTGCCAGCAGCGAGGGCTGAGATAAACTCAGCTCCGTTTGGCTCTTTAGCACACACCCCCTGGAATCAAAATCAAAGGAAAAACGAATCAGAAGAGATGGAAATTTGTATGCTTTTTAGATTTAAGATTTTCAAATAAATATATAACAATCACAGCATAAGAAAGCTGAGAATTGTTAACCAGCCCCGGAAAAACATATTGTTTCCTGATACTCACCATTTTCATGGTTTTGAGGTATGCTTTGGTGGCATTTTCAGCTGACCAGCTACCCATGATTGGCTTTTCTATTGTTTTTCAGTTAAGCTGCAAGATGAGAAGAATAAGAAAGCTTGGAAGACACAGGTTTTGTGTTTTGTCACTCGGCCTTGTCCGTTGGGATTTATATAGAGACTAGAATGGATAGATGCTGCCACGCTATTGCAACGGTGTCCATCCAACTGGCACTGTTATCAAAATGGCAATTAAGATGGACGGTAATTATAAATTTCAACTTGCAATATGATTGTCCTTGGATCGTGTGAAAACATGCCCTCCCTATTTTATCTCCATGGGATCAAAACTCCCAACTTTCAGTAGTTACCTCCACCTAATAGTTTGCTTATGATCATTGTGAATTCCTTTCGTTCCTAGTATAATTCTCTGGTCTGTCCATGAGTGCATGTAGGTGCCAAAACCGAACCACGTTAATTATTGTGTGTCCATAATTGCATATTTCTATGTTATATCTCCGTTCCAACACCCCATTCCCAACAATCATCCCAATTACGGATTAACAATATAAATCAAGATATATAATACTTCACTGTCTTCTTGTACATGATATCTAAAGAATTACTATCGACAAATAAACTGAGTTTCTGATCTCGGTGAATTATATAGAAATGCGCATAAGATTTATCATTATTTTGTATAGGTTAACAACTGGTGTAACAATTAACAGACTTATATGGTGGTGGATCGAGAAAATTTATGGTGAGCTTCCAGGAAATAACAAGAAGAAAATTAAAATTGTTTAATGGGAATTGGTATTTTAAGATTAACTTATCTCATGTGGCTAATATCTATTTCTTGGAAAATCTACCTATTAGCTGTAGTGTTCCGTAACAGAAGGACAGTTGAAGACTTCTATAATCAAGACAAATACGATCTTTTGGCAACCGGAGTATATTAAACTGCATCAGGAATCTTACAAGACAAAGTGAGATTATCAAGACCACGTTTGGTCCGACAACCATGGAATTGTTTGATCGAGTTTTCAGCAGAATGAACATAGGACTCTCCCTAAGTTTCTCGCGGCTAATACCAAGTAATTACAACATAATATTGGTAAATATCCGGTCTTATTATGGTACATATAGATATATTCACGTTTAATATATAATTTCTCACCTTCAGAAGAAACAATGAAGCGTTACCCAAATAACAAAAAGCATTGCTTTTAGG
Organism: Cordia subcordata; assembly: GCA_028554755.1. Classification (NCBI taxonomy): domain Eukaryota; kingdom Viridiplantae; phylum Streptophyta; class Magnoliopsida; order Boraginales; family Cordiaceae; genus Cordia; species Cordia subcordata. Next base: position 1,909,561 of record JAPTOF010000006.1, on the reverse strand, counting down.
ACAGTCGAAGCTACTAAGATAATTTGCAAGAGCCAAAGAATTACTGGCTGAGTAAATGTGCCATTAAGTGGCTAAATAAAATACTTGAAATTGTTAAAAAGAAAACGTTCTTCGATGATGGTCAGCGTTTATAGCAGAAAGGATTCTTCTTTGCTTTGCCTGCGGGTAGCCTTACAGAGATCTACAGCCGGTACGTCAAGTTGTTGTCCTTGTAAACAGAATCATAAACAACACAACAAGATGCGTAAATTATATTGTCTCTTGGTCTTCCTAAGGTTTCAAGTGTCCCAACTTCACAATTTGTCTTGTTCTGATGCAGAGTTCATGCAATGAAGGTGGTAATAAAGGACTTGTCACACGATATCGACATATCATATATATATATATATATATAAGATAATTTTATAACTAGTACTCTTTCTAATAATTATCGATTTCAAGAATGAACTCAGATTTTTTGCGCTTGTCATGGACTTTGTTATCCTACTCTTGGATGCAATGAATCGATAGAAAAACAATGAAACGAAATGAATCAAGAGCATAGGATGGATTGGATAAGAGGTATGGGCTGAAGATTGGAGCTAGGTGAAGTGTAATGTCGTCTTGACAAGGGACGCGTCTTCATCAGTCGAAATCACTCAAAACACAACTTGCTTGATTAGTGTAGCTTAACAGTGCCCTGCCGATGATTTCGCAATTAATTGCATTAACGTAAGATCATGTAGTAGATGAGGCAAAGGATGGGTCATAGATCTAGTCGGCACACACGTGCACTCCCTCGCTGTAGTTCACATGGCATGGTACGGATAAGAACCTTCCTACTAGGATACACAATTGGCCATGTCCTTCGCGGACCATAATCATGTTATAGCAGCATCAAGATATGAGTAATCATCATAATTAATCATTTAATATGGAATTGTTTAACCATTTTGGTTGTGTGGGTACTGAGTAGTGACCAAGTTGCAACTCCATCGATTTGATTCGGGAGTAACAAGCTCAATATTTGGATATCAAGGCTGGGTGAATTAGAAGATAGATAAAATTTAAAAAGTCACTTTAAGAAAGACCAAAAACCGACTACAACATGTAACTAACAGGAATTAATCCCTGAACCTTCTTACACTAAAGGCGAGAGACATACTACTTGATTACTAAATCTTTGGTATATATTTATCATTTTGAACTATGAAAAAAAATGATGATGACTGTTAAATTAATTATTAGAAGCCAAAAAACAAAAAATGAAAAAAAAAAAAACCTCTTCAATCAAATATTACATTTTTCCCTAGCAGTTTGCGACGATGTTACATGAACCCCTGACATTAGCTTCCCATAATGTCTTTGGAAGCCTTTCACAAACTCAAGCATCGTTACGTTTGCCCATGCAACCCCCAAGTTGTCACAAACATCTCCTTGCCGGCAGTGGCTGAGCTACATAGTTAGTTTCTAGGAGTATATGTATATTTCTTTTAACTTTTTGTTACGAGAAAATAAGTCACAGGAGGTGTCCATCATGATAAAAATGCACCTCTTAATAATCGTGGTAAAGGTAGTATCAATATTTTTATTTTATTTTATGACCAAAAAAATAAATTAAGAACAAAAAACAAATAAGTAAAAAATAAAAAATAAGCATAGATAAAGAAAAGGAGAGATAAAGAAAGGAAAAAGAAAAAAAAAACTTGTTACTTGGTCACTTATATAAATAGAGATATATTTTTAAGTTGAATATTCAATAATTTTAAAATTTGTAAACAAGGATAATTATTAAAATATATATATAGTTCTTTTTTTTTCTTTTTTCTTTTTTCTTTTTTTGTGGAAACCCCCCACCCTTATGGAATTTGAACCCAAGACCTAACACTTAGGAAAAATAGTCTCAACCACTTGAACTATTCCTTAATCCCACAAAATATAGTTTTATTTATAATAATAATAATAACTATTTATTTACATTTTTTATGCATGGTAAGATGCCGTTATTATATTAAATATTATATATTTTTATAATTACTTTGTAATTTATATTAAAAAACTATATATAAATATTCATTTTCTAAGTACTGGTCCTGTTCCCACCTCTATTTTGTAGGTTCCAGAAATACCCTTTCATGGTGGACCCCAAAACTCTGCATATTGGATAATCTCAACTATTTATCAACGAATCCAACAACATTAAAGTCTACATGGCTACATCATTAGGGGAAAAAAAATAATGGAAAAGGAGAAAAATGAGAAATGAATGCCAATTTATTTACTTACTAAACTAGTTATAAGGTCGTACCCTGCACACATGAGATGCCATTACCATTAAATCGAAATATAATTTTTCCAAAATCAAATAGAAAATTAGACAAAAAGAAGGCGCTAAATTTTTATTGCCAACGTGAGATCTTTTAAAGTTTCTATTGAAAGTCAAAATTTCCACTTCTTCATGTTTATTATAGTAATATATAAAAATTTTCAAACAGAGATTCTACTGGTCTAAAAAAAATTAAGAAAAATATTTATTATTGAAAGAACTCTGATTTTTTTTAAAAAAAAAGAAAAAGGAACAACTGGGCCTTACTTTTTAGGCTGGCCCATAAGGACCAGTCCAACTTCAGCGACAATGTAAAAGTCATCGGGTCGGATCTCTCTCTCTCTCTTTTTGGGTAAGACTAAACTTCTTGTTGAGGTTCAGACAAGACCAAAAACCCTAAGGTTAGGGTTTTATCTAGGGTTTTTGAAGGGCCGTCAATATTTCGCCATTTGGGGGGACAAAAAAAGAAGAGGTTTGCTTTTGTTTCTCTTTGCCATTGGGTTCTCTGATTATCTCAATATTTTTGTATTTTTGTTGCAAACATATAGTTGCTAATGTCCTGCTGCTGTAATTATTATTGTTAATTTTTCTGTAAAATTCGAGCTTGTTTCTTTGAACAATTTTTTAGTGATGATAATCATGAATTTGATTATGCCCGTTCAGCAGTCTATTTGAATTAAAATGGTGAAGAATCATTCTTCAAACATGTTTTTTTTGTGTGATAGGAACAAAGTTGGCTATTCTGAACTTTTTAGAGTCCCACCACAGTTAGGCGAGTTGGTTGTTGCTTTGTTGAAAACAAAGAAATTTCCAAATTGTAGTCATGAAATTTCAGTCTTCAGCATGATCTTTTTCTGCTTCCTGGTTCCTGTGCAACGACCATGATCTTGTTTTTCTTCCCCTCGTTGAAAGGATTTTTCTTTGTATTACAGTTACAAAATTTGATTATAAATGTGTTGCTTATGCAATCTATGCCTGTGATGTAGCATGGGCTAATATGTGTCTTTTGTGACAACATTGAACTATGTTTTGTTTCCAGTAGTGTGATTCCTGCGAGTTGTTGATTGACTACTGGATGGTGTTGCTACAGAAAGAGCCATCTACCATTGATCCAGCAATGATGAATGGTGTTGGTATGGAAGACTCTGATCCTGAGATTTCTGAGTCTGAAACAGAATCAGAGGAGGAAGAGGAAGATGTGAAGTTAGCTGAACCTTCAAAGAATGCCGTGTACAACAGAGAAGGGTTGATTGATAAGGTCGGAGATTTCAGCTGGCCTGACCATGTGGAGTGGACACAAAAGCTGTCAATTGATATTTATCGTGAACAAGAGGTGGATGTCAATGATGATTTGACTCGGGAACTTGCTTTCTACACGCAGGCACTCGAAGGTGCCAGGCAAGCCTTCATGAAGTTTCAGTCTATGGGGATACCATTTCTGAGGCCGTCTGACTATTATGCTGAGATGGTGAAATCCGATTCTCACATGGAGAAGGTTAAGGGCCGGCTCTTAGCAGAAAAGAAGAAGATTGAAGAGGCTGAGGAGAGAAGGAAGGCTAGGGAGAACAAGAAAATAGCAAAAGAGGTACAGGCACAGAAGCAAAGAGAGAGGGCCAAGCAGAAGAAGGAGGAGATTGAATCTGTTAAGAAGTGGCGGAAGCAAAGGCAGCAGAATGGGTTTGACAAAGAGCCTGACCTTGATTTGGATTTTGAAGATGGAAAAGCATTTGAGAGATCAAATAAGAAGAGGCCGGGGGTGGCTCCTGGTGATCGTTCAGGAGGGAAGGGGAGGCAATATGCTGGAAAGGGGAAGAAAGGATCAGATAAGAATAAGAAGGGTAGGGATTTCAGGAATTCTAAATTCGGATTTGGAGGGAGGAAAGGTTTGAAGAAGCAGAACACTGCTGAAACTACAAATGATTTTAGAGACTTCAATAAAAGTGATTCCTCGAACAAAAAGAAACGCAAGAGGTGATGCTTATGGCTTGCCTTGTTGGAAGCATGCAGAAACAAAAGAACACTCAAGGAGTGTCTTCCATGCTGGTTCATGACTGACCTCGTGAAGTAAAATTTATCCATCTCACCACCCCCCCCCCTGGGGGGTCCCTTATTTCTCTTATGTTCTTAAGAGTTAGCTTTTATGGCACTTTGAGCTTTGCAGTAATGTATTAATTATGTAAGCGTGAAACAAACTACTTTCAGTATTAATACTTTTCATTTTGAGTTTTGTTCTTTCACCTGATCATATCATGGGAGATTTGTTTTCTGTTTTTGAGTACGATGTTTACAAGATGCAAATAAATATTCAGCTCACTTGATGAATTTGGTTTTGGGAGTCACTTCCATGTGAATTGATGTGGATTGAGGCATTGTAAGCAGAACTATGGGCCATTATCGTCTGCTAATGATTATTCGATTTAGTAGCATATATAACGTTCTAAAATTTATACCTCCCTGAGGGGGATGATACTTTGGCTGTGTTCTAAGGTTGACTTCCTGCTTATGCTGCTAAAGGCAATCAGGTAAGAGAGATTTTTCCAACAATACCAGCTGCATTTTTTAGCTTCTTGAATCCATCACGAAACAAGTAAGCTCTGTTTGCATGCAATGATGTGGTGGTGAACCTCTCGTTCTAACCCCTTGCTCTTTGGACCATGTGGAAAAGTCCTCATCACACGTCACCAACTTGAACTTCCCCGTGGTTCTTGCTCTCCAGGACAGATAGATCTTTGGACCGTGTGGGAAGGTTCTCGTCACACGGCTCACCAGCTTGATCTTCCCCATGGGTCTTGGTCTCCAGGCCAGATAGATCTTTGGACCAGGTGGGAGGGTTCTCATCACACGGCCCACCAGCTTGATCTTCCCCGTGGTCTCCAGGCCGAGAATAGCAACTGAGGAGGAGTCCTCTAGGAGGAGTCTTCTTCTGATCTTGGCCTTTCATCCTATGATTCATGAGTTCCCAATAATACTAAAAAGAAAAACTAGTAGTTCGTAAAGTTGTATACTGTCATTTCTAATGAAATAATAATAGAAATATAATAAGAAAGAAAGTTGCCATGTGGGTTCCTTTGATATCCATTAGTGCAAAGATGATTAAACTAAAGCAATTGACATGTCACCCCACATTACACCTCTTTATCTACTCCTTAACTTCTGCCAAAAGAGCTTCCTCGGCACACTTTATTCCATCCATTATAGCCTTTTAAAACCGAAAGAATGTTTGATTCGCAAGGCAGCAACATTAGTTTTCTCCCTGAAGCTTCGAAGTTTCCCTCTGTTAGCTTTCCACATCCCTCAAAATGCTCGGCTCCACGTACGAGCTGATCACACTAGCTGCCTCTAGTTCTCTTGTTGTTTTCTGTGTCTGCAATTTGATCATAGTCGTTATACTTGTTGGCAGCTTGAAGCCTCGCTCACATGTTACTGAAAAGAAACCAATTCCTCCTCTTCGTGGCGTTGCTGATGGTGATGAGAGCAGCACGGAAAGAAGAAAAGCTTCACGTTCAGCTGAAGCGAACGGAGAACTAAAGGACGCCAACGGTGACAGACCAATGGTTCAAGGCGAAGAAGAAAACCAAGATGAAGAAGATGATGAGCTTTGGAGAAGAGCTGAAGAATTCATTGAGAGAATCAATAGATGTTGGAGGGAAGAGAAGTCTAAAACATATTCTTTCTACCAACGATGTTAAGAATTGCTCATTTTGGGCCACAGCTGAGCAATCTTCCATTGTTTTATACCCATTTCCAATGTCTTCTGTTTTTCTTTAGGGGGTGTAAACATTTCCAGTGTCTGATATGGTAGTTGTAACCATCTGACAAGTTTGTAATGCCACGAAGCATCATAGTTAACATGAGGAAATCGCAAGAGTCCTGTTCTTCCCAGTATACTTCTATAGTTTAGCAGAATATGAAATCTTTATCAAACTGAATTCTCGGTTTCTTTCGAAATGCAATTCAGTCTTCATCACGTGGATGAAAGGATCAAATTATGGCCATCAGGTGGTCAAAATGCACGGAGACCAAGGGCGGATATGGCACAGCGTCAGTGAGGATTGTAACTCCCACTAGGAGAGAATGAGTTGAATGCCTTATTTTATATTTTTAAAAAAAAATTTCAAAATGCCACGTTTTAATGAGTAAAATGCCACAAAACTTAATTTTGAATTTTCAAAACTCGAAGATCTCTTATGATTTTTTGCATCTTCAAGTTTTGAAAACTTGAAGATTTGCTTTTCAAAAGAAAAAAAAAAATTTCAAAGCTGTTTTTTGTGACATTTTACTCATTAGTTTAGAAAACATGGCATTTTGGTTTTTTTTTTTAAAAAAATAAGGCATTTAACTCATTTTCTCCACCCACTGGCCCCAAATCTTTTCAACGAGTATACATTTTTTTAAAAAAAAACACTTGTACGTTTAAAAGAAAAGAATAGTTTCATCCGAATAAAATTTTAAATCTGTCCCCGTAGGTGGCTGCAGAATGGTGACCCTGGATGCTTCTCTGCATAAGCAGATGATTCCATTTCTGTTCTTTTTTTTCCTTTTGTCCATCAACATAATCCAGACACTCGGGTGGGATACTCCTGGAGAGAATAAATTAATAGATCTGGTATCCACTTTGTAGGGAACAAATTAATACACGTACAATTCCTTACTTTTGAACTCAACTACGTCCTCTTTCTATCTGTATAAGCCTGCACCTGCGACGAATCACTCTCCCCTTCGCCGGCAACTCTTAGCAATACAGTAACAGTAATAGTCATATGCCGAATCAGAATATTATTGATATCCCGTTCTTGCTGAAGAAAAAGAAAGAATTTGCATACGGCTAACTGAAGACAGACCTTCACACTAGTAGGTCCCACACGACCTTAAAAGAGATTATGAATTTATCCTACAAAGACTATAAATTAAGCGAGAATTCATCAGGAATCATTTCCATAAAGATTTATGTATGTTTACAATCGTTGTGAAAGGAAAATGTTAAACATGTTATGTAAACAAATTGTAGTTTTACTTGGCAACTATCTAATTTTAAATAAATTGTCACGTGCAAATTATTAGTGTGAAACGAGATGCAAGCACGAAACAAATTAAAAAATTACATAGGTTAGAAATAAAAGAAATTGTTCGGACAACAAAGTACTTTTTATCTTTTTCAAGGTTGAGCTGTTGCTGATGCTATAAAGCCAGCCCGCGTGCTCTCTGGCATTAGATATACAGGAGTTTTCAAGTAACAGAAAGCAGGAAGCACATTAACACGTTCTAAAGTTCCCTTCAGCCAATGCTTTTAATTCCGTTGTCATTAAATTAAATCCAAGAATACAAAATATTTATGCAAATTTACATGCAGGTGTGTGTGGAAGATTTGTGCACTAACAATTTATTATTCAGAAACCATTTTATTCAGAAACTATCATGAAAGATTGAAAGGATCCAAATACTCATGTAACATTATAAGAGAGATCAGAACAGAAACTAATGTTCCAACTACAGACAACTCAATTTCGTACATCTAGTCGACACGAACAAGTTGAACAATGGCTACAAGGGGATATCATCACAACAGTTTCAGAATAATCCAACTATTAAAAAGTCCTAACCTAATCCTCTAGTGCAGAATAAAGTTCTTGAAAACTGACACAAAATGTGCTCCAAGTTATCCACTGACAGTAAGCCGTCTACGACTCTAACAGTGGTTAGACAAAGGGGAAATGAGCCTAGCAGTTTCATTCCATGGAAAATACAAGAGATACAAGTTATGCACCAGCTACATGATCAGCAAGAAACCTCACATTTTGAGGGGCTTTGATCTGTAGAATCAGGACCGCTAAAAGAAGTGTTATTTTCTGGGGCTGATATCTTGGAACCACGCACGAAATCCACAGTAGTTAAGTTGTCTCCATGAAAGATAGCAGGCGAACTCGTGTCCAACTTTGATCTACCATAGGTTTCCTCATTTCTTTCTTCAGACGTAAGGTTAGTAGCATTGGCGGGGATAGGAGTAACAGCAGCTATCTGCTCATACCTCTGCTTCTTCGGCTTCTGCTCCAACTGGTGGCCAGGAAGAAAGCTGCCGACTACAACCTGATGGACTCAAACACGTCACAAAATAAACAGACGTGATATACTAGTAGTGAACTACTCTATTGCTTTCAATTTGACAAAAGGTGCTATAGCTTTCTTAGTGTCTTCGTTGATTGTAAGTCTTGATATATGTCAACAAAATTACCAAGTGCACAACTTATCATTGGCAGTTGTAGCATAAGTTATTCGATCTTCCAATTGGATAAGACAAGAGTTCTCTTTATTGTTCGTGTTATATACCAACCTGGACAGCTCCAGCTGCTACCAACATGCCAGCCAGTCCTCCTCCCAGTACACGACCATCAGGGCCGGCTAGAGACACGCTCATCCCACCAGATCTGCTTTTTGTGACTCCATTATCACTAGGCATAAATGATCCGGTCAAAGAAAGTATCTCAAAGCGACCCTGCATAGAGATGACTAACAAGATAATTATATCTGTGGAAAATATCCAGAATTGATTTAATTAAATAAGTGGCATAGAGATGCTTACATTCAAGTGAATGAATATCCTACTTTACTTTACGAAAAAGAAGAAGAAGAATAAATAAATGCATACTGAGAACAAGAAAAAAGAGGTCTTCAATCCAAACACTACATGGAAGTCGAATATTAGCAGGTAATTAATATAAGAAAAAGTCGCACCTCATATGTCAAAGTGCCCCCGGAAGAATTAGGCTGACGAAGCGTGACATTTGAAATTGAACCATTTGCCGCTAGGACGCATATAGCTCTAGATCCTTGTTGAGCAAACGACATGATCTTCATTGTGACGTCCTATAAAATGACAAGAAATGCAATAACAAAAGCAAGAGATATCAGTGAAATAAACAGGGAATAAGATGCTACACTTGCAGAAAGAGGAAACAGAATTTTAAATTATTAAATCCTAAAAGAGGCAATCTGCAGCAGCTTCAACGTCCTTTCGCTAACTGGAAATGGGACATTATGTGGATTATTTTTCAACAAATAAGCATCACCTTAAAACATCAATTCTCTGTTATGAAGCGTCTTTTTAACATTTTTTAGATTATTTATAGTCAAAATGATACTCCATAGAGAATTCATATTGTTAGAGTTAGATACTGCCACAAGCATTCTAGTTATTGTCCTAATAATCTTTCCTCGGATTCGAGGCTAACCACGGCTGTATGCAAAAGCCATAAAGCCATATAAAGATGCTTACTTCTATAATAGAAGATACTACCAGAAAGTTTAGATGTCACTAAATCACCTCATCTTGACATTTTCATGACACAAAATATTATAATGTTTTCATTGTTAAGTACTTAAAAAACTCCTCCTACTAGAAAATTTAACCAAAAGAATTTAATATATGTATATATATATACATATGTGCGTGTGTGTATGTATGTATGTACACTATAAGGTTTCACTTTGATTTAAGACATATCCATACAGTCATAAAACAAGAAGGATAACCAGTACCCTGATTATTTTTTAGGTAGTACAAAGATATCATATTCACCATATCTTGGTCCGATGATTTGAATTGTACCTCCACTAATAATAAATTATGAACTTGTTATAGTTTTATTGACAAAAATTTTGGAACATATCTAGCAATTAAAACTACATGTCTTGAAAATTGATAATGTGGCACATATGAGACAAAAAAAACCTTAATTTTTCCAAGTTCTTAATGCTTTAAGATCAATGTATTTATCATCTGCTAAAGCTCCCCAATCTTAGCATACTGACTCTTACTTGTTTTGGAACAGCAACAAGTGATTTGCCAGTTTTGAGATCTAGTAGTGCACTGGGGTAGGTACCTTAAGACCGTACTGTTAATGTGATTTAAAAAATTCAAACTGCAAACCAATTAAAATAAAAAGGAACTTAATAATGGTGCATTAGAACTTGCTTTTTCAGTTCAAGCTTTTTCTAATAGAGATTGTACAGATCCCAAAAATAATAGTTATACCCCATGAACTCAGCCCTCCCTGGAACTTTTTCCTCTTCTCTATATCCTCCCCAAAATGATAAGAACAATACTAATTCTATTGCATCCTAACCAATGGTGCATTATACCTCATTGTTATTTCAGAGATCTTCTAAACTTTCAAGCAAGGGAAGTACAAAAACAAAATTCTGAAGTCAGACAAGAAGTAGAAATACCTCGCCAGCATTAACAGTGATCACATGGGGAGTGAAATTTGCCCCAAAAGAGTATGCTACCCGATCCCCTGCAGAAGTTTCACACTATCTCAGTGAACTAATGAGTATAAACCTTCATGGAATAGAATATGTTCAATCCCTTGAAAAGATTAACCCTCTACCATGCGTGTTACACCACAAGGCTAAAGTAAATACACACTGAACAGAAACATAAGCAGAAAAGCATCGTGACAAATTGACTTGACCATTTCCCCAGAGGAAATATCAGCAATATAAAGTTTTCAGCATGTTTTACAGTAAATTATTTGACCTCAAATCAGTTTATGAATGCATCTAAGGCTTTGACCTTTTTGGCATATCGCGTCTTAATAGCTGTAGTAAGAATATTGGTTCAAAAGCTTTTCCGGTATTACTGGAAATCATCTAAAGTATAACCTTTCAAGAGTATAATCCACCTAAGGTTTATTTTTTATGATAATAATAATTATAATAAAGGACCAAATCAGGGAAGTCAACACATAATCAAGTTGTCTCCATCAAATTGCTTTCTTCATCCCCATTCAGCCTCTTCTTATCTGGTTGTGCAATTGATACGTTAACAAAATTCCCCTCACATGTGGTAAAATATCAAATGATCATATCAACCTCTTGTTCATATTATAAAATCAGGAAAGAGAACATGGTAAAACTAAAAATTTTAAGTGTTCCTATATGTTTAAATACCCAAAATAAAAGTACAGGTAGCAATGTCTTATCTGATTACTCACTCTGGTCCCTATCAGGAAAATAATTGTGATGTATCTCTCAGAGCTTGAGAATTGATAAGGCACGAACAAGACTGAGTAGTAGGCATCAGCCATTGTATGCACTACATGAGGCACTGGATCTTCTTTTTATTTTCACGGATCTTGTTTTAATTAGAGTATAATTTTGGTGTTTCTGCTTCACTAAACCTCGAAGTACTACTATTTTGATCTCATTTGGAATGGCAAAAGCTCCAGCTAGTTTGTGTCTTCACGTCAGACCCGCCCATCATTACCCACTTAACTTGTTTCAATTATTCTGCCGTCTCATGTCTCATGAAGTTACTACTTACTAGGAATATACATGTATAGTGTCTCGCTTCAACCTTACAAGATACCACCAAAAAACTGATCCAACCCTCGATAGTCTCTACCTCTGTTTCCCTTTAGCACCTATCCCCTGAAAAAATTAGTAAGCCAGCTTTTAATGCAAAGAAAGATTCCCCCAAAACTTTAGCAGCAGTGTCATGAAAACTCTTCTAGATCCCACCCACCAAAAACTCCAGATGTACAAGACATGTGTGGTCCCAGTCAGAACTGAATACTTCCAAAACCTTACTCAAAGCTGACCACAAAACACATGCCAAAGGGTAATTGCATGAACCAATAACCGCCCTAGTAGATCTAAAATCTAATAATCCTGAGGAATTAATCCAAGATTGAATATTCTCATTACAGTAGCACATCAATTGTCCTATCTAACAGGAGCCCATTCTACTAAATTTCATGAAGGAACACTATTGCAACTTAAAGCTTCAAATTTTCAAAGGAGAATACAATATAAAAAATTACCCGGACTCTCGAAATCCAACTTGTGCTTTTTCTTGAAAGACTCCGTTGGCCGGCCTGCACTGTGTTTCCAAGCTGAATAATTTCCGGTGAGCGGGATTGAAGCCGAAATGGGCATAGGTGACAGTGCCATGGCTAGTGAACCATCTTGTCCATATTTCCTTGGCCTTCCCCTCTTCTTCTTTACTCCTGAGGTTGGCAATCCCACGCTAACTGGAGTTGCTGGTGTCACCACCGCGGTCACTGTTGCCGGTGGCACCATCGCGGTCGCCATTGCCGGTGTCACCACCGTGGTCGTTGCTGCTGCCGGCGTTGATCCACTGAGCTGGCTAGGATTTTCACTCCTTGGCTCCATTCCACAGCTCTCTGGAGCTTCATCACCCTTGAGAGTAATCCCAGAACTATTGACAGCTTCTTTTTCCTCCATTCATGTACACAAATATAACAATCCCACAAATCCTAAACCGGAAAATTCACTACACTTTGAAAAAAGATTGAGCCTTTTTGAGCTATTTCTTGCAACACAAAGTTGCAGACAAGAAAAAATCAAATCTTTTGAGAAACTTAATGAAATAACCAAATCTTTTCCAAAAAAAGAAAACTCTTTAAAGCTTACACAAAATCCACTTCAGAAACCTCTGCAAAAAAGCAAAAACTAGAAGCAGCTCTGAATATTCAAAGTCAAATCCTTTTATTGAAAGTAAAAAAACAAACAAACAAACAAACCAAAACCCAGGAGCTTAAGCAACACCTTCTTGAAACTCTGGAAATGAGCAAGTACTAGGCGCAGCTTTGATCACTCAAAGAGCATTTAACAGCTTATAAGCTCAGCAGTTAAAATCTACTTACTACAATATTCTGAAGCACTACAGCTTCTTCTCTGCCATTGCAGAGCACAAAGAGAGCTTTAAAGATATCAAACTTTATTCTTAGAAAATGAAAATTAATTTTGCTTGGCTGCAGAATTTCTTGTAGAGTTGTGAAATTAGGGTTTTTGCGATGGGGGAAATAAATATGTTTGACAAAATTGAAAATATTAAAAATAAATAAGAAATTAATTAAAATATTTGGATAATAATTACTACTAACAATTTTTTAATTGCAATTTTGAAAGTTTTAATTTTGGTTAAGAAAATGGTCTCAAGTCCGTCTTGGAAATTTAATAAACAGGTCCTTAAAAAATGGGGAAAAGTTAAAATGAATTTGAATTATTTTAAAGAGGAAATTTTGGGAAAAGACGATTTCAATTTTATTTTAATATTTATATAGCAGTTTAATTATTTAAAGCTGTAAAGTTAACACTGGAGCAATGCCAATTATTTTTCCAAACTCTGACCTGTTCCTTGTCTTTTTTTAGGTGAATTAAAGTGGACTGGATAAAATAAAAGATACCCACAAATTTGGGAATTATTTACTGTTTATGCCACTTTTGAGCAAGAGTAATGTGCAAGACTGAAAGCTTGCAAGATTGAAAACAGAGAATGGTCAATAAAAAAATACAATGAGAATATAGTATTCCTCTTGCTTGCTGGCTTTTAAAGTCTTTTATTTATTTTGGTCCTTATCAAAATTGCAGGCTCTTTAGCTTTTGTTATTCAATTTCGTGAAAACCAAAACGATGCTTTATTGCAGACCCCAAAAAAAAAAATAATGCTTTATTTGAATCTTGCAGAAACACATGGAGAATGGCAGTTGAGACCTATTTTGGTAAGGGTCAAAAAAGTAATTGAATTCAGGAAGAAGCACAACAGCTTAAACAGCTGAGCTGAAAATATTAAGCAATGGAACTTTTGTGCAGGTTGGGAGCTCCAACAGTTCCCACGTACTCATTTAAAATTGATGCCTACAAAGAAACCAACTGAAAACTCAAACAGAGAAGATTGCATATATGAAAGAGAACAATAATCCAGCCCACGTTCGTATTCGTAGACTATATACAGATTAAGAAAAGCCAATAGAATTGGCTTAAACACTCCAGTTTAGAAAAGAATACAAAGATTATGAATTTTTCCTTTAGTAGCTCCAATTAGACTTGACTGATCCTTATTTGTGTTCTAGGAAGAACAAAACCAGCTCTCCTCTCTTCAAAGGAGTACTCTATCTCTTCTACAGGCTCGAACACTGGCTTCACAGTAGAAGGGAGAATAACAGGGGGAGCTGGAGTGATCGCCGTCTGCATTGGAACTGATACTGTGGAAGGAGTAGAAGGTATAGGAATTTGCATTGCTTGAGGTGTCCTGTTTTCTTCACCAATGGCAGATATTATTGCCTTGGAAGGAGTAGCAAATGGTGTGTTGTTATTTGTAAGTGTCTTTTGTAGCATCTCGTTATGTTTTTTGTTCAAATCTTCCAGAATATTGGTCGCGTTCGACTTTGATGAATCTGTAGAAGAAATGGGTGAGAAAGGCTTTCGCATCATAGGAAATTCCGTTTCACGAGCATTGAGAGAATGTTTTTTCTCCGGAACACCTGCTATGTCCAAACCTCTCCTTCCTAAAGCAAAGAAGTTAGATCATATAATCAAACAAAACACTAAATAAACTGGTCACAACCAAATATGGTACTACCATAACCAATCTGTAATGATCTAATAATGTCAGTAATGATAAGTTTCCTACAGTAAATTTGTAAGATTATTTCTCCCCGGGCACAAAATGAAGTCAGCTATGATAAAGTCAAAAGGCAGTGAGACATGTTATGATAGTCAAAGAAAATTACCAGCTGATAATGCCGTTAATACATCATCCCTCTGATTGAATTGTTCATTGTGATTCAGGCGGTCAGTTTTCTTAGCTTGACGTGTATTTGGAGTAGCTTTTGTAGGATGGAGCACATCAGATTTAGGAGTTTGCAACATTCCTCCTCCAACAGACAGCCGCCTACTCCCTGCACCTCCACATGACAATCTAGCACCCTTTCTCCCACTCTGGTTTTTCATGGGGCTGGGCTTTGAACCATAAAGAGCCTCCTGTTCTGCTATTAACTGTCCCTGAAGTTTTTTCTGCTCCTGAAATTGAGAACAAAACCAAATAACCAAAAAGAGGAAGGGAAAAAGTGTTTAAGCCAGAAGAGATGATCAAACATTAAATAGAGGAACATTTAAAGAGAGAGAGAGAGAGAGAGAGAAAGAAAGAAAGAGAAAAGCCAAATTTAGTATGCCCATACCCTCTGCCTTTTGCGCTCTTCTTCCTTCTCTTGCCGTAAAATAGTGTACTCTTCAAGCATCAGGAGAAGGCGGATCTATACAAAAATAACGAGTCGTGTTAGATTAGAGTTGTTTGGATATGCTGACTAAGGTCTGGAAGAAACAAAGCTCTAGTCCTGATTGGAAATGCTTACTCCATCATAAGTGAATTCTACTCTGCGCTCATTTTCCCACGCTCTGGTTTTTGAAGCCATTGCCTCCACCATTGCTGTTCCAACAGAATTTAGGGGGAGAAAATCAAAATGTGGTAATCAAAACCTTAATCATGACTAAGTTTGTCAGACAGATTCATAATTTACGCTGTTGCTAACAAAAAGATACCACCCGTACCTGGGAGTTTATTGACCAATGCACGAGCTTTCTCAGCACGCTTCAGAGTAAGATGAGCACCTCTTCCAGCATTGTAGCGATTGTCATCCTTTAAGCAAGAAAGAGAGGTAATGTAGAGTGAGACGGTGATGTTAGGCATTTAGATAACCTGAATTACACCAATAAATTGTCATACTTGGACAAAGAACTAACCCTGTTATATTCCTCAAGCCAGCATTCTTCTTCACATGCGGCCATCCACTTCTCAACCTTTTCAAGTATTTCTTTCCGGCTAAAAGCTTCCTCTTTCACTTTTGCTATTTGAAGCTCAATTTGTTCAAGAACAGATGCAGCATCAACAGCTCCTTTTTTGAAGCAAGAAGAAAGCAAATGAGGACAATAGTTCATTTCATTAAAAAGGACATCCTCAAACTGAAAATTTCAATACCAGATTCAATGGCTTCTATAACAATGTCTAGTGAATTATCTGATTCGGGAATCAGGTGAGTCTTCCTACATATCTCCTCTAGCTCTGATCTCTTTTTCAGAACAAGTTCTTTCATTTTGCTTGCTTTCAACTCTTCCAACCGCGAAACTTCTGCCATAACCTTCAAGGTAAAAACACAAATAGGTCTTAATCCTAAACAAGAAATTTCTCTTTTACCCAAGAACGAATTCATAAAATAATTTGAAATTGAACCAATTGTTTTCTTTAAGAGTATTGCTCACATAATTAATGAAGTCAGTGGAAAGCATGTTGGGTTCTGTTATTTCATGTTCTGAAGCAGCAACATTACACGTAACATTCTGAAACATCTGTTGCTCCTCAATAGGAGTATCCATCAAATTCCAAAGCTCCAACATCGAGGTCGCAAGATCTTGTAGCTGCATAATTGAAAAGTCAAAGGGAGGTCGCATTGCCTCAAACAAAACATTTTGAGCGATATGAACTGCATATCAAAAAATGTATACCCGCTGCATCCTTTGTACTTTGATCTCTCGCAACCTGTGTATGGCAGCTGCTAGCAGTTCAATAGTCTCATTGCTGATACTTTTTGCTGCTTCTGACTCTCCTAAACTGGGGTGAACCTGACTAACAGTTTGCTTGAAGTCCATACCAAGCACCAAGCACAGTGAATTCAAAATAGTCAAATGATCCAAAACTTGCTTCAGCCGCTCGCTCTGCAAGCAAAATGGCATTTTAAGAAGTATAGAGGACTATCCTGGGAGGCAAAATCTATAAACAAGAGATAAAGGTAATAATTTAGGAAAGGACAAAAGAAGTAAAAGGAAGGG
This sequence comes from Cordia subcordata, assembly GCA_028554755.1. Classification (NCBI taxonomy): domain Eukaryota; kingdom Viridiplantae; phylum Streptophyta; class Magnoliopsida; order Boraginales; family Cordiaceae; genus Cordia; species Cordia subcordata. The sequence continues at coordinate 1,892,631 of JAPTOF010000006.1, read as the reverse complement.
GAAGAAAAGAGAAGGAATAACCTTTTCATTTTGAAGTCCCTGCAGCTCTCTTTGCAATTCCTCAAGCTTTCTCAAGGACAGATCAGTTTCATCCACTACCGTGTTAGTAGAAATATACCCCCCTGACCTGTAAATTTCATTCTTAATCTTTTGTATTTGCTCTAACACTTCAAAAAATTGATTCTTTCTGTCACTTTTCCTCTTCCGCATCTCCTCTAGCTGTGGCAGGATAGCTTTGAGTTCTTCCTTCAAGCTTCCAGGATTTTGATCGGACTGGAAAGAAACATTTGTTACAATTTCTTTAGCTTGTGACATAGAATAATATTTATAGAGATAATTAATTAAACAAAATCATAAGTGCAATTTCCAGAAGTCTCTCTCTTTCTCTCTCTCCCTCTCTCTCACTCTCCCCCACAATCTTCTACAGCAATCAGTTCAAAATCAGACCAATGACAAAGTTGTGTAATTCCCTCCTTTTTCTTCTTGTTGCTATACTAGATGATAGACATGAAATTCCTGTTCTGAATGGAGTGTATGAGCGTCTATCCATTTCATGATCAGTAATACAATCTGATCTATCATTTATGCTTTAATAATTACAGGCCATAGTTGATGATGGACAATAATTCCCAGCATCTATTACATAAAATCTCCTATGATTTTTTTCATGAAAGCTCCTAACGAAAAAGGTAGCTGAAAATTTATTGATTATTGTGTCTACTCTCATTTTGGGATTACCTATTTTAACAAATATTTTATTCTCACGGGATGCCCACAGAAGACCATCACAAGTATTCTTCCACATAAGTTAATGATTTTATGCAACTGACCTGCCTAATATGAACCGGCCGCTCTCCCATTGAAGAACAAATGGCTGCAAGCTCTGCTTCAGAATCAGCAATTGCCTGTCTTATCTGAGCTCGACTCTTGTTTGCCTGATCAACCTTCCTTCTGTAAACCTCCAAACATTCTTGCTCAAGTTCAAGCAGCATCCTGTCCCTTTCAGTCTCAGATTCACCGACTTCATCCCATATAATCTGACTCGCAGAAGATGCCAATGTCAGAATCATAATTGAATTACACACAAAAAAAATAAAAAGGGAATCATATTCGAATGGAGAAGGAAAATAGTAAATATTTCAATCTCTTATAACTCAAAAGGGATACATTATAAATAAATCATAAACATTCAAAGACCTGTAATTCATATAGAAGAGTCCCACATGTTGTTTCCATTTGCATAATGGGATCACCTGAAACTGCTGGCATGTTTAAGTAATTGCCCTGCAAATAAATAACAACTACCATTAGTAAGCGTATTCTCGCATCTTGTATACATCCATGAGAATCTTGAAACAACTTAAAAAAGAAATCCAGAAATTAAGACAACCACCCTATGTAGAAAATTACAATTGCAATAACATTTTTTACGACAATGGGGAAGAGTAATTTAGAAAGAAACCAGGCATTCTCTAGCCCAGATATATCAAATCCATGCTAGCCAAATCACAGTTTCAGAACCTCAAGATTCCAATTCAAATTGAACTTTCCTCTATTCAGTAACACACTTCAAATTCAACGCCAACAAACACTATCTTAATTTGGCAGCAATTCCCAAATTCCATATCTCTTAAATCATTGTACTCGCAAAATGGAGTAAGTGAATCAAACTTCTCTTAATCAAGTCTTCGTTACATGATTAAACCATAGACACCAAATTGCTAACATGTAATTGGGTAAATACGAAAAGAAAATACCAATCAAATGTATACATAAGGCAGCTCGGGTAATGAATCTCCCGCACAGACCCCATGATGAAAGTTTATAGGGTTGAAAATTCAAATATGAATCTCTCATTTACCCACTTCTCATTGCAACAAATCCTAACATTCTTATTCAAAGACCCAGCTTAACTGAAGCAAAACCAACAAATTTCAAGCACATCAGAACGAAAAAATAAAAAAGATAAAATTAGACAAATTTCTGCTTAATTAGTACTCAGTTACAGATCAAAAAACAAGACACAAGCTTTTTCAAAGATCTGAGGAGTGTAGCTACCTGAAACAGCAAGATTTTGAGTGGGGACCAAGAGTTGCAGAATCGAGTAATGAGTTTGCTTCGTCGATTTTTGAGTAAACGAAAATGTTTTGAGAGTTGAGAGAAAATAGAGAGAAACAAGAGAGAATGAGAATAGCTGTTGATAAATTCGACCGTTGGAAGGGCGTGGGTTTTTGAAGATTGATTTAAAATTCAAATGGGGGGAAGAGACATGTACTGTAGGAAATAATAATAACAATGCTGACGTAATTAGCGGCCCCCAGACGACAAAGTAACGAAGCGTTACATTTGACCCAAAAAAAAAGGAAAGAATAAAGACAGAAAGAGAGAGAGAGAGAAAAAAAACGCTAAAAAAGTTAACCACGTCAGACATTAAAATAATAATTGGGACAAGTTTTACTTAAAACTCTTTAAACTTTTCGAAACTTTTTTTTTAAGAAAATTATATATTACCCCAATATTCTATCCTATAGGTTCCATATCTCTTATAATATTAAAAGTAACTAATTATCTATATACTCTGACGTATGTATACCATATTCCCTGTAATATAAAAACTAACTAATTACCCCCTGAATTTCCTAAAAGTCTACAAAATATTCCCGTAAAGTTTCTAAAAGCGTACAAAATACCTCCTAAAATATATGATGACAATGAGTATTTTGCACATTTTTAAAAACTTCAAGGGATAACTAGTTAGTTTTTATATTATACGGGGTGTGGTGAACATATATCAGAATACAGGGAATAATTAGCTAGTTTTGATACTTTAAGGACATTGTGTAAATAAGTCAAAGTCCAAAGGGTTAACATGCAATTTACTTTTTTTCTTTCTTTTAACTTTGCTAGGCAATTCTACAATATGATAGCATATTAAAAAATAATTGACCAAAAAAAAAGATAGCATATTAAAAACTATACTTCAAAATAAATAATGCCATGTTGTATTTTTATTAAACGTATTAATTTAAAATTTGAGACATTTTAATTATTGTGCATGCTATTAGTTCTTGATGTCATGGTTTTCCTTTTAATGTTGTAAGTGTTTAAAAAGAAGAAAGAAGTATCTTACAAATATTCTGTGTCATGCGAGGATATTTCCTAAGTTTCACATGGAACGAACAGTTCCTTTTTTTTATTTTTCTTGTCCCGGTAGTAAAATGTTTCGTTAATGTAAAGAAAAAATGTGAAGTACAAAATAATTTGTATCATGGAACCCCAATTTAGGATCCTTTCATATTTGGTTCTATTTAAGTTTTTATGACAGATAACTCTATTATAAAACTCATGAAACTAACAAATGGTCTAATCTAATAGACTTGCAAACATACTTATAATAATGTTTATATAATACTCAAAAGGAGATGAAGAGTTGTGCATAAAAAATACTGCAAACAAAAATGATGAGTAGTAAGCAAGCTAAAAATTAAAGAGAATCATTTAAATTTAGTTTATTAAATACGTAACTGTTTGAGATTTTTAACCGATCGTTGTTCGAAGTTAGATCAACCAAACAACATAATGCCCATGCATAAACATGTAAACAATTTTTATATATTAGATAAGACACACAAACATATTATGAATGTGTTTTAGAAATTGAATAATAATGAACGAAGATCATATAAAACTGATCCAAAAAAAGCCAAAAAAAAAAGCTTGTTGAACTTGGGGTTCAAATGTATGAAAATAGCCAGAGTACTTGGGCTTCCAGTGCTATATCATTAAAATCTTGAAATAGCTAGTTCATACATACATCTCCCTATTTTAATTCCTTAATCCCACATTTGCTACTCCATCTCTGTTAGAGGCGCTCCTTAATTAGACATTTGTTAGAGCCAATAGAATTCCATGTGAGTTGAGCAGCCTTGTCATAGAATCATAGAAATATTTGGCTTTTCAATTATTAATAAAATTAATAATTAATGATTTACCTTCTTGACCCTTTTTTTTTTCTTTTCCTGTTTTAGACAATAAGTGTCATTTGTTAGCCTTAGAAATTAAAAGTAAAAAAAGATGCGAACCGAAAATGAATAAAAAGAAGCACGTATTATATTTACTATCAAAAAGTTCTCAACAATTTATGACAAAATACATAGATAAACAAATGATTCGTTTTGTCTTCAAATTCTTTGCTCATAAACTGACGAATTGTTTGGTTCACCTAAAACTAGTTTTCAATCTCAGAAGATAAAAGAAATATTATGCAAAAAATAACATCTGTCATACTAATATAAATGACTAAAATTAGAATTGAGAATGAAAATTACATCCTTTGAGTTAAAAATATATATATTTTACCCATTTATCAGTTAGTAATAATTTATTTATTTCTAATTAGAAAATAATTTCATTCCAGTTATAGCTGGTATCTTTTTAATTTGCTTATTTAGATAATATTATCAACATATTTGAAATCAAATGAAAAATACTATTGACTTTATATGGTACAATTTTAAAAAATACAAATTTATGGACAAACCTTGTGAAGGAACCTTTAGGTTTTTGGGGTATTGAGTTCTCACTGATGTTCGCATTACTCGAGTCAACTTATTCTTTGAACAGTAAAAATGGGGAATGGATAAAAAAATCAAAAGAAAAAAAGAAGTTCCGTTTTCCCTTAGTAACAAGGGGAATAGATCAAAAAATCAAAAGAAAAAAAAGGATTATGTTTTTTCTTAGTAACGTCTGAAACAACTAGTGTTAAAGAATCAATGAATGATGAGTTGTGATTAAGGGTGAAAAGTCACTTAAACTCAGAGTTAGCTAGTTTTTTTTGAAATGCGTTGATGCACATAATAAAATATAATACAAAATACAAAAGTTAAGCACCACTAGAAAAAGCGAAATTGCCACAAAATTTCTGGGACAAAACTAACATTCATATTTAATCATTAAAGAAAAGGGTAATAAGTAATAACAGTGTGAAAAACAAAAGTAAAACAATAAAATGTGGACAGTCTTTACGGATAAAAGATTACAAACGTGTTGCATATCTACTCTTCTTTAGATAAAAAGCTACAACCAATAAGGACCACTTTCCCTCCCAAACTTCAACCCCACGCACCCCCCGCCTCCCCAAACCCAAGCCGGACCAATTGCCTAGTGCCATTTGGCGCCCTTGTTTTTTTTTCTTCTTCTCAAATTTTGATTGATTAGAATGCTTAACTTCCAAAATAAATCAATGTATGTTTTTAACCAATAAGTAATTAGAGATCAAACACATCTCATATATTCTGTCAATAATATTTAAAATATGTAGGAATTTAAAGTTCAACTAAATGTACCACGTGTTAACTTATGATAAGTAATATGGAAAATGACAAAAAATTATTTCCTAAAAAATTAATAGAAGTGTTCTACTAATATTATACACATTAGAGTATTTAAATTTTCACTCTTATTGTAAATATTTATTGTATGTACTGCACGTCAAATAGCAAAATTTGAGTTTCTATTCTTCTTACATGTACTATGCGTATCACAGGCTCCCTATGAGATGTTAATATATTATATATTTTATTGCTTTTGTTTTGGACATTCTTATATAAATATCGACATAATTGTCAAAAATACATCTTTTTAATTTTAAAATTATTATATAATTTTTAAAATTATATCATATTATATAGACATCGAAACCCGTTCATCGCAAAATTTACTCTCTAACTATTTGTACTTATAATAGGTTAGTACTTTCTAACTATTTCTAATAATAATTGTTACACCAAATTCATAAATCAATTTGATATATAAGCAAAAATCCATGGGTATCTAGTTTATATCTATACTATATATTAAAATAGTTGAGTGTAGCGTCTAATAATATAATTAAAAATAAATAAATACTGCGTTTTTTTTTTTCAATCAGATATCTCCTTAAAGGTTAAACAAGAAAAGGTTAAACCAAACATGTTAGTTTTGGCCCTAGGGGCATAGGTGAGTTGGTGAGTGGCCAAGTGATTGGGGTGGAAATACTCCGACAACACGGGTTCGAATTCGTGTGGTGGGAGTTCCCTGCTGAAATATTGTGAAATTTCTTTGCTCGTGGCCATTGGTCTCTCTCGCCACTCATGCATATACATTCACGATTTATAATCCACGCGTATGGAGAAGAGGTTCGTTCGACTAACCATTTAAAAAAAAAAAAAACATGTTAGTTTTGCAATAAGCCAATCCAAACGCCCCGTCAAAAAAGAGTGCAGTTTGGTACTACTGCTTAAGCGTTGCGAACAACGGTAATCGTTAATATCCCGCCAAACATCAAAAACCCTAACCCCTCACTCTCACTCTCAGAAAACTCTAGACAATCAACACAAGACAGCAAAGATGAGCTTCGCGGCGTATAAGATGATGCACTGGCCCACCGGAATCGAGAACTGCGCCGCCGGTTTCTTAACCCACTTCGCCGCCGACTTCTCTCCCCAAATCCCACCAGTCAACGCCGATGACCTGGACTCCGACTGGCCTACACCTAAGCCCATTGGCCCAATCCCTAACCTCATTATCACCGCCGGTAACGTTCTCGAAGTTTACACCGTTAGGGTTCAGGAAGATTCCGCCTCCAGAGACTCCAAGCCCCCTGCAGAAGCTCAACGCGGCGGCGTCATGGCTGGTATCTCCGGCGCTTCTCTTGAACTTGTGTGTCACTACAGGTGGAATTTAATTAACCATGTATAATTAGCTGTTCAGCTGTAGCTTTTAGCTAGTTATACGGTCTGCAAAAATTGCTATTTTGCTGATAAATTAGCGGTTACTTGGGTTGTGGTGTAGGTTGCATGGCAATGTGGAGTCGATGGGGGTATTGTCTGCGGGAGGCATTGATGGCGGGAGTAGGAGGGATTCAATTATTCTGACTTTCCAGGACGCCAAAATTTCGGTTTTGGAGTTCGATGATTCGATACATGGGCTTCGAACGAGGTGAAGTGAACTTACAATCTCAAAATTTTGATTGTACATCTGGTGGAGAACTTTGTCTTTTGTTCCTTGGTAGAAAACATAAATTGTCAATGTCTTGCTTTAGTATAATTTTTAATGGTATTTATTCGGGTTGAGATCTAATTAATTTCTTTTTCGGGAATTCCTCCATGTCTTCAACTGTTAATTTGGAACTGGTTATTAAACTTAAGGCCAGTGACACTTATCGTTCATGTTACTCAGTAAGCAATTTTTTAATGATCAGATATTTACTAAGCTGAAAATATTGCTAAACAATGGTGGCTTTTTTTTTTTTGGCTTGGGACAGTGCTTGGGAAATAGTAGTCTCTTAGTATGAGCATTTGAGAAGTAAGATCCATAAATTCTTCTATTCTTACATAATGATATCTTTATTTAGTTGAGTAGTCTCTTGGAAATGCAAATAGACAATTCGAGTATGTAATTGTTCTCATATCCATTTTTTCTTTTTTTCTACACTTCTCAGCTCTATGCATTGTTTTGAGGGTCCAGACTGGCTTCATTTGAAGAGGGGTAGAGAATCTTTTGCTAGAGGCCCGCTAGTAAAGGTTGATCCACAGGGAAGATGTGCAGGGATTCTTGTTTATGGCGTACAGATGATTATATTCAAGGCTGCTGAGGTTTTCTTACATTGCTTTTATTCTAGCTTGCAATTCCATACTTATCTTTTGAATGTGTTTGATTAATTGGAATTGTAAATTTGGAAGCTGCATTCGACTTCAGTAGCTTTTGTAGTATGTATGCGCCTGGGTTGTTAGCTGTTAGGACATGCCGTAACTGTTGCAGATTACAACTCCCAAGTCTTAGAAAATGTATAACTAGTGTAATGATTAAACTGAACCAGCATATGAATTTCGTTTGCTAAGTTGAAGTTATTGCTGAAATGATGTTAATTATGTCATAGAAAAGGTCATCAATGGTTACAAAGGTAGATATTTAAGTTTAATTGAATAAAAAGGAAATGTTTTCATCAATCATATGTTTAACTATTTAGTCTTCCAGTTCAATTGCCTCTCCACTTAACAAGTGCACTGCGGTGGTAAGTGATATAGGCCATGATGTGCTAACAAAGCTCAGGGGATATTCTGAAAATGAAGTGCCATGCATTTTGTTCCGTAAGTTACTTAGCATGATACTGAATAGTTTAGAATACAGAACTTGTGGTCTGGGTCTGGCTAGCTTTTCAATTCAAATTACACATTATTTATTTGTTTCTTTTGAACTTCAATTCTTGAATTTTTTATGTTAGGCCAGTTCTGTTTTGGCTGGTGAGGACAATGCTCTTAGTGCAGGAGGCACACTTGCTGCTCGCATTGAGTCATCATATATCATAGATCTACGAGATCTTGACATGAAGCATGTTAAAGATTTTACATTTGTACATGGTAAGGATTGTGCTAAGTCTATTGTTTTCTTGGATGTTATTAGAATGATTCTTTCCACAGGAGTCATGGAACATGTTAAAGACTCGCTGCTGATACCATTCCGGCATTGCAAGATGTGTTAGGTTCTAGCATTGTGAACCTTCTTTCTTTTTGAATCTTTCTTTGATCATAGTAGTTCACACAAAAGGATTATTATACTCCCTCATTGCAATTTCTTAAATTACTGAAGTTAGCACCTACAGAATGTAAGACCCATTGACTGTAATCTCACTATCAAATATTATCTAGAATTGAACTACGAAATAAAAAATAATGGACGAAAAAAACTTAATATAGTGATATAGAGCTTAACTCTCTTAGGTTACATCTCCTAGAATAACTCAATGTTCAAACACTGAATGCAGTATGTAAGTTGCCATTTTAACATCTGAAGTCATGTTGCTTAGAGAGAGTGTTAGGTTTATTTGGTAGAAGAGATTACATAATAATGGACTTGTGTTCTTTTCTCTAATTGAAATTTGCTTTCTTTGGTAGACATTTGCTCTAACGTGAACACCTGCTTTAACGTGAATAGATGCAATTCTTAGGATAAGAGATACTTCTGCCCATGGACCAACCAACTGCGATAGTTTCCTTTTCTGCTCAGTTTAGGAGACAAAAATTCTTCCAAGTGTTTAAAAGTGAATGGTTCGTACGATCAATTGGTTCCAAAATTTCCTGCAGCTGTTTGACCAGAGGGATTGCTGCTGAATACTGATGTTGGATGCTGAGAGCCATTCAGTTTTCTCATCTCTCATTAGCTTTCTAAGCGGTCTAAACATAACTCATTGGGTTATCATTTGGAGTATTAATTCTCATACTGACACTATATTATCGATCTTGGTCTTTTATACTCATGCTTGAACTTTTGAAGTATTTCATGTATCAATATGTTAGATGACCAAAAGGTTGGCTTAATTTCCTTGCTGTTGGTGAAAATATTTGTATTTTTCACTTCCATTAAATTTTGAAGCTATTCTTTCAAATTATTAGTTTGGTGACATTGCTTGCATACAGTTCGAGCAAGATGTGTAGGTTTTTTCCTCTTCCCCCATGTAATGGTAGAGGTGCAATTTCTTGGCCCCTATTCCCCTAACCTCAGCAAGTACAAGTTGAAAAAGAACTAAGACTTCTTTTTTCCCTTCAAGTTGATACCTTGCATCTTTTAGTATGTGACATCATACATCCTGTAGGTTATATCGAACCTGTCGTGGTTATCCTTCATGAACGGGAGCTTACTTGGGCTGGGCGTGTCTCGTGGAAGCATCATACTTGTATGATTTCAGCATTGAGTATCAGCACTGCTTTAAAGCAGCATCCACTCATTTGGTCAGCCACAGTAAGTTGTAGTTATTAGATAGTGTGAAATGATCATTGGAAATACCCCAAATGAGGAAAAATAGTTTCAGAAATAGCCTCTGATTCCTGTTGCTGGTCCATCTCATCTTGATCATATGTGCATGGATATGGCTAGCTCTGTGGTATGTGGTTTAGCTCTGTGGTTTTTGAGTTTTCTTCTTCCTTAAATGGCTCCAAAGAGCCTTCCTGTGAATAATAGATGCTTCATGCAATAAACATGCATTCCAACTGTAGTTTTGTTTTCTTTTTCTTCATTTAAATCAATATTACTTATCTTTTCGATAAACAACACTATTTCTATGCTACAAAGAATGAAATAGCTGAAGCATGCATTTTGTATTTGTTGAAGTTTGCAAGAAACGTACGCCATACTACCTAACTCTTTTGTTCTTGATTTGCAGAGTGATTAGATGTTATTCTCTGAAGAAATGATAAGACCATTGTTCATAAATCAAACTTTTTGATCATCTAGAATGGTTGTTGTATTTTGTCTTGGGGGAGTTTCTAATCTTGATAGGATGGCTTCTCTCAATAATGCCAGCTAAAAAAGAACCAAATAAGAAAGAGAATTATAATGGTGATGTCATTCACTATATTCTCTAATAAGATCGTACTTTTGATGCCTTTAGTATTTTCAGTTCGGCTGGCTAGAGCAGAATATATGAATTAGGGTATTTTATGAAGCAGAACATTTTGGCCTGATATTTCAACTATTCATTTATTCCTTTCCTGTTCAATTAGTTGATGACAAAAACTGGCCTGTGAAAATGGATGTTTTTTTAAGCCATTATTTTTTTCCAAACATAAGCTGCTCTCTGCTTGGTGATATAAAAAGAGTAAAATCAATTAACTTCTTCTAATTAGTGTGCTGCATTTGTATGTGCTAATGGGTATGCTAAAACTTTCAATGTTTTACAAGAAGAGTAAAATCAATGAACTTTTTATAATCAGTGTGCTGCATTTATACGTGCTAATGGGTATGCTGAAACTTCCAATGTTGGCTAATACCAAATTTTCAATTACTGAATACTCCAGGTTTTTAGTTTTGAGGTATTTTTAGAAATTTCTTGTGTGCTGGAAGGTCATGAATCACCAAATATTTTCACTAATAATCACTGGTAACAGGTTTCTTTGCTTCATATTTGTTTTACTTTTTTGTTCTGTTTTTCAGAACCTTCCTCATGATGCATACAAGCTTCTCGCTGTGCCATCTCCTATTGGTGGAGTTCTTGTGATCTGTGCAAACGCTGTTCATTATCATAGTCAGGTTAGCATCTTATTGTAGTTAAAATTCGGTGCTATTGCATTGTAGTATCTTATACTTTTCTCCTGTCACACTTTCCATCCTTTGATATATTTGATGCTTTAATTGGCAGTCAGCGTCATGTGCATTGGTAGTGAATAACTTTGCAGTTTCTGTTGATAATAGGTAAGGGACCTGTACTCTATCTATCTGTCCCTGTCTGTAGTTGTCTCCCTCTCCTCTTGATCATCTTTAAAGGCATTAATGGATTCCAAAGTTTGCCATGTGGAATAGACTTATCTTAAATCTGAATATGAAAGGTACTTCATACCAAAAACTACCTTTTATATTGGGCCATAAATAAGATAAGTACCTTATATGGAGCTCATTCCAAATGCAATAATATTTGATCATCATGCTTCTGATTACCTATGCTGTAAGAAGGTTCCAATGCGTATATTGTGAAGTTGCTTGCAGTCTTTTTGAATTAAAGATGGTTTATCTTGTTTTGTACTTTGGAAATGTGCATCCATTATTGTCCCGACAACTATTGTATGACTCTTAGCATCATAAAAAAGTTGATTTCGAAATTGTCACATTAGTTGTTGATGCCAGAGTATCATTCACATCCCTGTCCTCAAAATTATGTCAAAATTTTTTCAATATTTTTTCATGGTTAGGCTAGTAAAATTCTCCAAATATTCTATTTCAATGGTTTTCTAGATGGATGGTGACTGTACCTTAATGGTTTCCCCACTAACTTTGAAGCTGTCCTTATTTTCCAATAATATGGACGCGTTCCCATCATATTACCTTTTACAAGTGAAAAGGGATTTATTTCCTTACATGAAAATATGGTTTTTGTCTTTTAATTTCTCTTCCAGTCCAGAGATGGCAAGATCAAGCTTCAACGTGGAGCTTGATGCTGCCCATGCAACCTGGTTAACAGCAGAAGTGGCCATGCTATCAACAAAGACAGGGGAATTACTTTTACTAACGCTTGTTTATGATGGAAGGTTGGTGGTTTTGGTTATTTTATTTCCCTTTAATTTCATTACACAAGCTGGAGGTCAACTGATCTTGAATTCTCTAATTCCAACTCTGATGATGTCTGATTATTTCTTTTGCAAGCCTGATGCAATTGGAGTTCCCAGTTACCTACCATCATGATTCTAATCTCATGGATGATTCCATATATTTCATTAATCTCTGTAGGATTCATATGTATATATTGGGGAAAACAAAGAATTTGACCTGGAGTGAGGGTCCTTAAAATTTGTGAGCCATAAATGACAAGATACCATGCAAATATTAACACACACTCAATGCTGAGAAGATTACTTGCATAATTTTGTTTTATTTTTTTTAACTAGGAAGGTTTATTTGCTTTATCTGCAGCAAGATTGGAAAGCACTTATCGAAGAAAGTCGGCAAAAGTTTAAAAGAAGGAAATATAAAGCAGAATCTAAGCATTAAAAAACAAAGAGATAAATAACACCAATTCTTAGTAAATGAACTTACTGGTATTTACTGTTAGCAATACTAAAACATAGATAAAAACCAGCTCACAGTATGATACATCATTGATTTTGCCATGAGACAAATTGGAAGTTGTAATCACAATTTTGTATATTTACACATTAATCAACATTTATATGGTTGTTAAGTAGTATTCACAAGAGGTGAGGATCTGATAGTCTATAATTCCATAAGATCTCCAAAAAACAGAATTGTGTGAGGCAAAGTACTAAGGACTGCCTGGAATCTTGTTAAGAGTGTAAACCCAGACTTATATGTTTCAGTATGATAAATTCCAGTTCCGTGGAGCATGAACAACTTCTGAGCTCATCAATCTCATAATACTGAGACTGCCTGGTCGGATCCCCTATCTCTGAGAATTTTATATATGCATGTAGTTGTTTCACTTATTATCTGCTACTGTGACTGGTATGTCCATATTTTTGAAGTTTATCTTTCTTATGGTATTTCTGCTTATGCTTTGTGCAGAATTGTTCAGAGGCTTGACCTGTCAAAATCTAGAGCTTCAGTACTAACTTCAGTAAGTCTCTCTTTTGAACTGTTCATTCTCAGGTACCTATTTGTGTTACATGCTGATATAGGCTTCTGGAGTTCTATTTGCTATAACTGACAATAAACTTGTTCCATGCGGTCATGGTGAAGAGAAAGTAGTTTTCTGGGAATACTGACAACATAAAGATCAAGTGAAACTTCATATTAGGACTTTTAGCTTTGCTATCACCTGCACTAAACTTGTTTTTTGTTTATCTCACAGGAAATCACAACTCTTGGTAACTCTTTATTCTTTTTGGCTAGTCGCTTGGGAGATAGCCTGCTTGTGCAATTTACCAGTGGAGTAGGAGGACCCATGCTGCCTTCTGGTGTGAAAGAAGAGGTATGTATTATGACAATAGATTAGTCCTTTAACTCTTTGGGTTTTCACATTCTTTCTATTCTCCTTTTTGCTGTTAGATTTGTCTGTCTCCAGAGACTGCTCCAGCCACGTTCTCTTTTTTTTTTTTGTTTTTTGTTTTTGAGGGGGTGGGGGCTGGCTGTTGGTACCTGCAACACTTCCTAATTTCTATCGCAGATATTATTAAAATTACTACAATAACTAGCTTAATTACCTCAAACTCAGCTATTGTTTGTCATTTATTATGTAGGTTGGAGATATTGAAGGTGATGCTCCTGAACTCAGCTATTGTTTGTCATTTATTATGTAGGTTGGAGATATTGAAGGTGATGCTCCGGCTGCAAAAAGGATTAGAAGGTCTTCTTCTGATGTTTTCCAAGATATGGTCAATGGCGAGGAACTGTCCTTGTATGGCACAGGTCCCAATAATGCACAGTCTGCTCAGGTCAATTATTATTGCAAGACTCTTGTCTTCATCTTCTACATTTCAATCATTGTGATTCTTGTTGTAAGGATCTAGATCCACTTAATGAAAGGCAGAGGAAGATCTTAGCAATGCGCCAAATGGCTCTGATGAGGTGGCACACTGGCACTCACTGCAGTCAAAAGGCACATTCTCCCTCTTGTAAATGATTAAAAAGTAGCAATTCTTCGTGCTCATTGTGGAGCTGTGGTCTTTTAGCACTACTTTAGGGTAGCAGCAACATCTTTGGTAGTGTCAATTCATGATCCTCACACCTTAGGGCTTCAGCAGCTTGAGAAAGAGAGAAATTATTATAAGCTATGCAAGTTGGGTATGAATTGCAACAAAAATTCATTTTGCAAAAGTGGGATATTAGGGGCCTGTTTGGATTGGCTTTTTTTCAAGAAAAAGCACTTTTTTTCCTGAAAAAGTTACATTAAATTTGCAATAACTATTTGATTTGGCTTCCAAAAAAGTTGAAACTCTGAAAAAAGCTCAAATATAACTTTTTTTAGAAGCCAGAATTTTCGGCTTCTCCAAAAAAGCTGTTAAAAAAAGCGCTTTTGAAAAAAGCCAATCCAAACGAGCCCTAGTTGGTTGATAAGAGACAAAGATAAACTATTTGGAACCTTTCCTACTTGGGAAAGGTGGATCATGTGAAAAACAGTAGAAGCTTACAGTCAAAAGGAAAGTGGAAAAAGCGGGCAAGTTATGCATTGCTATTAGTATCTTTCTTTAACCAAAAAAATAGTGTATTGTTGTAGCACTTGGGAATAAAATTTTCCTTCATTACTTATCTTGATTTTTAGGGAATATACAAGCTGTCATGCTCCTGCCATGACTATTCGCATGCTGATCTCTATGCTACAAGTCATTGCCCTGACAACACCTACCCCCTTCTCATTTTCTGCGGCTTCATGTGTCTTTATGCTTGCAGAAAACTTTCTCATTTTCAGTGAGAGATTCTCTGATCAATGTTGGCCCTCTCAGAGATTTTTCTTATGGTTTAAGAATCAATGCGGACCCAAATGCAGTGGGAATTGCTAAACAGAGTAATTACGAACTGGTTAGTTCTACTGCCTTAAAATTGTATGATGTGCAAAGGTACTCATAATTTATGTTTATAGTTGGGTGTGAAGAACATTGGATAGCTACCTTGTTTTATGGTTTTTTTTTCATGAAATGTCTCTTTAACAGAGAACGAAATAGGAAATGATGAATAAAACTTTTCAAGTAGTCAACTTTCCTACCTTTGAATAAAGCTATCTAAATCCCCTTTTGTAATGTTTTCAGGTGTGCTGTTCTGGTCATGGGAAAAATGGTGCACTTTCAGTGCTTCAGAGGTCAATCCGCCCGGAAATGATCACTCAAGTATGTTTGGATTTTATGATTCAACTCAGTGAAGAAAACAACCCCCCCCCCCCCCCTCTTTTCCCTGGGGTCTTCAAAAGTAATAAAGAAATAAGAAGAAAATGGAGCAGCCCTTCAGTTAAGGAAAAGAGGAAAACATTGTGGGGAGGCTTGTATAGAGCAGTTGAATTAGATCTTATCTTAAGGTTATGGTGTAGGCTCAAGTGGTCAGATTACCTGTATATGAAGGCCAATCAAGTTATCTAGTTGGGAATTGGGACAACGCGTTATGCATGTTTAAGGTCTGATTAACTTTGTCATGACAAGTATAGTCATGGGATTGATATCCAGAAACTTTTTTACACTTGTGTAGTTAAAAAGGTTTAATTTTGCTGATGAGGACTATTTACACTCTTCTTTCTACTATAGTTTCGGTCTTCAAGAGTCAAGGAGGACGCTTTCAACTAAATTTTCTTGTATAGCAACAAAAGTCACATTGCCTGCATGTATTGCCTGTGGCTGAATTGTTGTCTTTCATCTTTTGAATAGTCTCTCTGTCTTTATGATTGTTACTTTTAACACATGTGTGGAGTCTTTGGCATGGTGTATGACATTTTTTGTTCATATCCAGCCAATTATACCATCTATATCTAAAAGTCTAAGTTTCTCTTTATACACAATAAAATCTGATACAACAGTTGCCCTTGGTTGACCTATAGAAGCTATTTTTCTCTTAAGAATCTATAATCTGAAGTTTTCTGGACATTTATTTGTTGAGAATGAGATTGGTATCTAAGAGGTTTTGGTTTGGAACATTTCTGCTGATGCCTCATTAAACTAAGAGCCGACTATTACTTTTGCAAGGAATCATTACCAGGATGCAAAGGGATTTGGACTGTTTACCATAAGAGTGCACGGAGCCACATTAGTGACTGTTCAAAGGGGGCGGCTGATGATGATGAGTACCATGCATATTTGATTATTAGTCTGGAAACTCGTACAATGGTAATCTTGTCTGTACTATCTATCTCTGTCTTGCCTATACATGGTATTCTTGTTAATATGGGAATCTCTACAGAAGAAAGATTTTTAGCTCCTTGTTTCTTTCAATTGTCCTTTCACTGGAAGATATCTTAATATATTTCCTTCGTAGATTTTGTGGGTAGCTTCTATAAATATACATCTTGATATGGTGGCATGGAACCCCTCTTGCCTTACAATCTTCAGTTAAAACAAGTTTCTTATTTTTGATTACTTGCTAAGGAAAAGGTCTGGAGATTGTTTAGCTAGACTTTCTTGTGATATTGTTTGCTTGTTGCTAATAGTTCCATGGCTTGATGCTCTAGTCATGCTACATTGCTGTGGTAAAATCATTGAACATCTCTTGGTCTTGAGCAGGTTTTACAGACAGCAAATAATCTAGAGGAGGTGACCGAAAATGTTGACTATTATGTTCAAGGAAGTACAATTGCTGCTGGGAATTTGTTTGGAAGGTGATGCCTTTTGTTTTTCTATTTTATCATTTTTTTTTTCTATGTCCAAGTTAAAATGTTATTAGAATTTTCACTTTCTATCTTTTTGGTCTCGGATCATCACATCCAAATGTCAACTAACTGGAGAAATCTCACTTGAAGGGCTTGAGATTGATAACATACTATTTTCTTAGTTTTCTAACTTAACTTGTTTCCTATTTCTTCTCTCCTTGTGAGTCAAATATTTTAGTTCTAGACTTCTCTTGGATATTCCTATCAATCAATGTGCTGGTACGAAATAAGTCCTCAACTAAGCTTTATGATACTCTCTTTTATCTCTCGGAAAGAAAATTTCTTCTATGACCTCAATTCCCTATGGTACAGCTTATTTAGGAAATTAGTTTATCATTGGTTGAAACCTGTTGCTTGGTAGCAAAGAGATTTTTCTTCTGATTGATCATTTTATAGTATTAACTTATATAATGTATGATACTTTTACAATTTCATTATTATTTTCTTTATTTGATTGCCTGTGGTATGTGAAGATATCCAGGCATCGATAATTTTCACTTTTATGGGATTGTGGAATTATGGGAACGTCTCACACTTTGACCTTTCCAGGCGTCGAGTAATCCAAGTCCATGCATGCGGTGCTAGAATCCTTGATGGTGCTTTTATGACTCAAGATGTGAGCTTTAAGGTCCCAAATGCTGAAGCTGGTTCCACTTCTGAGAATGCAACAGTATCATCTGTTTCTATAGCTGATCCATACGTGTTATTGAGAATGACAGATGGAAGTATTCAGCTTCTTGTTGGAGGTATATTTCGAGAGTCACAATGCAAGGTTTTTGATGATAGTCATTCCTATATGGAAGTTTAATGGATCAGTGAGATTTTTCCTTGTAGTAACAAATATAAGGTTAATTCTCTGATATATTTCTTGTAGATATTATCTGTAATTGGAACCAGTCAATCTCTTTATAGATTTTTGAGCAGCGGCTCAGCAAATATTTTAATCCATATGGTTTGAATTCTAAGTGACTATATTTGCTGCTTTTCTATTCCAATTATTGTATTATTCTAGGTCTTTTGTGAAGCAATCCTATTCAGTCAGTTAAAAATATAATCTTCTTTCTATGAAGCATCTAGTGATCTCATTTTAGATTTAGCAATCTCTCACCACCTTTGGTGCTGGAGCATGAAAATGCAATCTTCTGCATATATGCCCATTTATTTTGCTTAGTACTGAGATGTTGTTACCATGTTGTTAGTTTCTGGTTCAATGTGATTGGGCAGTATAATTCAGTTACTTTATCTAAGATTACTTTTAATAGTTTTCCTTTGCAAATGATTTGCTGCTTGCAGAACTAATCCACACTATCTGTGATGTTAACAAATTTTGCTTATGAAAAATAAGATAAAATGAAGCTGACCCCTGAGGCATAGACAAGTAGTAGCATGCATTTCCAAAAGCACTGTTATTATCTTATGTAACTGTTAATGATCCTTTAAATGTGATTGTGATATCTGTTTAGCTGGACTTTTATATAGTTTATGGTTTCTGCTTATCGATTGTACTGATCCACATACTTCTTTGCTTAGATCCTTCTACTTGCACTGTTTCCACCACAACTCCAGCAGTACTTGAAGGCTCTTCAAACTTAATATCTGCCTGTACCCTCTATCATGATAAAGGCCCCGAGCCATGGCTCCGCAAGACAAGTACTGATGCTTGGCTATCCTCTGGTATTGGGGTGACAATTGATGGAGCTGATGGTACACCTCAAGATCAGGGTGACATATACTGTATTGCTTGTTATGAAAGTGGTGCCCTTGAAATATTTGATGTTCCTAATTTTAGTTGTGTTTTTTCCGTGGAAAAATTTGTATCTGGAAGGACCCTTCTTGTTGACACCCTACTCCAAGAACCCAAAGTTAACTCTCAGAAACTTGTCGAGAAAAGCTCTGAGCATGTGGCTGGGCATGCAAGGAAAGAGAGTAGTCATAATATGAAGGTTATAGAGTTGGCCATGCAAAGGTGGTCAGGGCAGAATAGCCGCCCTTTTCTTTTTGGGATATTGTCTGATGGAACTATTCTTTGCTACCATGCTTATGCTTATGAGGGCCCAGAAAATGCATCTAAAGTTCAGGAAGTTGTTCCTTCTAGCTTAAGTGCGTCTAGGCTCAGAAATTTGAGATTCATTCGGGTCTCCTTGGACTCGTATGCAAGGGAGGAGACACCATCTGGAAATTCGACTCAACGCATAACAATATTCAAGAACATTGGTGGGTGCCAGGGTATGTTCCTTGGTGGTTCAAGGCCAGCTTGGTTCATGTTATTCAGGGAGCGGCTTCGGTTGCATCCACAGGTTAGTTTCTTCTTAATCCAAGCTGCATTTTTATTTTCGTGACAATTTTGGATCCATCCTCTTGAGGCCGAGTACAAACTAGGCAAAGATGACTGTTATACCTTGTTAACAAACCGAGACAGCCAGCTGTTTATACTGTCATTAGATGGCTGGTGTTCTGGCTTATAGGTTGTGTGCTGGTCCCATCCCCAGTATAACTCAGGAATATTAAGTGCATATCAAGAGGGACACACTGTGACACTTAACATATGAACTCTTTTAAGAAAAGCTACGTTTTCTTCTACTTTGAACTTCTCTCCCCTGTGTATGATTGTTCTGTATCTGAGTTCTTTCTTTTCTCAATTGCAGACATGTGATGGACCTATTGTTGCCTTCACTGTGCTTCACAATGTGAACTGTAATCATGGGTTTATATATGTCACAGCACAGGTCAGATGATATTATATTTATCCTTCTCTTCACCCATGATATGCACATATGTTAGTTCTACATTTTTTTCCCCTTGTGCTGACAGGGTTCACTGAAAATTTGCCAACTTCCTTCGCAATTATCATATGATAACCATTGGCCAGTACAAAAGGTGGCTTTCTATCTCTATGTTGCTTGCTTGAATTTAAATGCTGTCTAGTACTGGACAATCAGTACGGCAATTCGATGCTTAAATAAAAGTTGATCTTTCTCTTCTAATGGTTGAATGGGTGTAGATACCACTGAAGGGGACTCCACATCAAGTGACGTATTTTGCAGACAAGAATTTGTACCCGCTTATTATATCGATTCCGGTTAGTAGATTTCTCTGAATCTTTGCCTTGGTATTTCAAGAAATCTGGTATTGCTTCCAGGCGTTGATAACAGTCTTAACTCCTCTCTTCCTCCACCACCAAATAAAAGAAAAAGGAAAGGATACTGGAAAAGGGGAAATACTAAATGCTCTTTTTCTTATTACCTGCAGATTCCAAAGCCATTGAATCAAGTCCTCTCATCTCTGGTTGATCAAGAAGCTGGCCATCAGATTGAGCACGATAATATGAATCTAGATGGAACTTACACTGTTGAAGAATTTGAGGTCCGTGTTATGGAACCTGAGAAATCTGGTGGACCATGGCAAACTCGGGCGGCAATTCCTATGCAAAGTTCTGAGAATGCTTTGACTGTGCGAGTGGTTACATTACTTGTAAGTTTGGCATTTTTGTTCTTAGAGTTGATTGCATTAGAGACATTTTGCAGAACTGTAAGTTCATTCATTTGATTCTTTTCTCTAAATTGTCTTCCATAATCACAGAATACTTCAACAAGAGAAAATGAAACACTTCTGGCAATTGGGACTGCTTATGTACAAGGAGAGGATGTTGCTGCAAGAGGACGTGTACTCTTGTTTTCTGTTGATAAAAATCCTGACAATTCTCAAACTTCGGTAACCCATTGAGTAGTTATCTGCCTTTGAAGCATAATTCCTTTTCCATTAGAACTTTCCAAGATGAATGGAAGCCCCTTATGAATTTTCATTGCCTTTTGCTGCAAGCTCTTAAATATCTTACGTTAGTACAATTGAATTTATTTTGTACTTCTCCTTTTCAGGTTTTGGAAGTTTACTCCAAGGAGTTGAAGGGTGCTATATCTGCTCTGGCTTCAATTCAAGGTCATTTGTTGATAGCTTCTGGTCCTAAGATTATTTTACATAAGTGGACAGGTTCCGAGTTGAATGGTGTCGCCTTCTATGATGTTCCGCCCCTTCATGTTGTGAGCTTAAATATTGTAAGTGCAATTAACACCTTTTCTGAGTTTTCTTGCCTTGTATCTACTGAGATTGGTCATGTTTGCCAAAGTAGTCATCGTTAGCTGCTTAGCTTTAAGGGTGTGTCTAGAAGTTAGCAGTTAACATGTCTAATGGACATTGACCGATGCTCAAAAACGTTTTTCCCCCAGTCTTAGATTCATGTGCTGAATGTAACTTCATGTACGTAAAGTGTGGAAGTGAAAGTACGATGTCAACTTACAGCAGTGCATAGGACTCTCCAGTGGGCAGGGAAAGCCCAAGTAATGTGGTTATGCTGCTGTTGCCAATATGACGCTAGAATGAGTTTGTGATTGAGCAATGTGCCCTATATATATAGGCAAATATAACAAGGCACGAATAGAAGAGTAAACTTATATAATAAACTGAATATGACCCGAGAAAGTGTAAGATTGTCCCATCCGGTCAGTGGCCTGGCATACTAGATTCTGAACATGCTTGACGCAAGTAGAGCCCAGATAGAAGTGCCTATTAACGACCTAGATGTGCAATTTTTGCCATGAAGCATTGACTATGTTTTCCAGTTGGCCAATCCTTTATATCTTGCGTCGTTAACTAAACTAATTCCCTTAATCTGCAATAAAATGATATCTAAATAGAGTTCCGCTATTGCCATACCTTTTTACGCTTTTCCAGACCTTTTATATTTATACCATGGTTTTTTCTTTATCCTTATTCTAGTGAAGAGAGCTAGTTGTACAAGTGGCTGTTTAGGTTTTCCTTTTACATTTTGCATGTGGCATTTTCCTTATTGCACCTAAAATCAAGAATGAATTTGTTAAACAACCTCAACACAAGGAGGTGAGTAAGTGGAGATTAAGAAAATAATCAATTATAGATGAACATGTAACTGTTGAATGATGACATTTCTTTTTCTCTCCTTGCAGGTTAAGAATTTTATTCTTTTGGGGGATATCCACAAAAGCATATACTTCCTTAGTTGGAAGGAACAGGGTGCTCAACTTAATTTATTGGCTAAGGATTTTGGCTCACTTGATTGTTTGGCCACAGAGTTCTTAATTGATGGAAGCACCCTTAGTCTCATAGTTTCAGATGATCAAAAGAATGTTCAGGTTAGCGCTTATCATATGCTTGTGAACCTCTAATTTTAAATTGTATGCTTGCTGGTAAGTTTGCCAATCTTTTGCTTGAAGTTAGTGGGTTGTATTTATTCGCTTCACTTCATTCTGGTCAGTTCCATGTTATTCCCAGTCAATGATCATCTGTGTTTGAGGTCGAAATATGATATGGGAGTCAAATGGTTTCATTTTCTAGTTTTAGTAATAAAACATCTCATACGTGTACAGATATTCTACTATGCTCCAAAGATGTCAGAGAGTTGGAAAGGGCAGAAGCTTCTCTCGAGGGCCGAGTTCCATGTGGGTGCCCATATCACTAAGTTTTTGCGGTTGCAGCTGCTTCCCACCTCTTCCGATCGAACTGGTGCTGCTCCAGTGTCTGATAAGACTAATCGTTTTGGTCTCTTATTTGGCACCCTGGATGGCAGCATTGGCTGTATTGCTCCTCTTGATGAACTCACGTTCCGTAGGCTCCAGTCGCTGCAGAAGAAGCTTGTAGACTCTGTTCCCCATGTCGCTGGGCTGAACCCAAGATCTTTCCGCCACTTCCAATCTAATGGAAAGGCTCATCGACCTGGCCCAGATGGAATAGTTGATTGTGAGCTGCTCTGCCAGTAAGTTTTTTGTTCATCTCAAGCTTCTATGATCATCAGGAAGCTTCCTGCCTTAGTGACAGTTAAATTCCGTGGTCTTAGTCTCATGGGTTTGTATAGTGGGAATGAGGGAAGAAAAGGTGTTTTCCTTACAATTAGTTTAAGTAGGAGTTGAAGTGGATAAGTAATGAATGGATTATTGAAAGCTAGGCGAGTTTTCTTTCCGTCTGCAGAGGTGCTAGAATCCTTGAATTATCATCTATGTCCATTTACAACAACAACGATCGTGCTTGTATATAAATTTTCTTGCGACATTTGTTTTTTAGTAGACGTTGGAATTTCACCGCCTTTCTAGTTAACTTGTGGTTTTGAAACGTGCAGCTACGAGATGCTTCCGCTAGAAGAGCAGCTAGAGATGGCACAACAAATTGGAACTACTCGTACACAGATCATATCCAATTTGAATGACTTGACTCTGGGCACAAGCTTCGTATGATGGTAGGCTGCCGGTACACGAGCTGTCCTAGCTTTTCCTCAGTAACATGAATGTGCTTCCGGGTGGAAAAAAGGCCAGATATTGATTGGTTTTGATCCTCTCTTCCTGTGACTTTTAAGTCATTGGCAGGGGTTTTTAATACCTAACCAAATACAGTTGTGTGAATTGGAGTCCTTGTATAACCCTGCAATGGTTTGGCGTTTGTTGTACGAATGAAAATGGATCCTCGACGCTTTTACAACGCAGGAGTGTGTGACCAAATCATTCCCACCTCCATGCATATGCACGTATGACGATGATGATGGTGGTGGTGGTGGCACACGTGCGACATGTCTAATGAGTAGTGCAAAAAGGGTTTACTGCATAATGTTTAAAGATTTGCAAGGGTGTATTTGTAGTTGGGACCATCCCTTTTAAGGAATGTCTAGCAAAAGTGAAACACTACTCTCTCCCATCTTCACATTAATGGGAGGGGCTTCATGGATTATGTTTCGAGCCCATTTGTATCTGTACTTTTATTTTTATTTTTCTTTTCATTCAATGTATTATTTTCTCTCTAATTTTTCGTGCCACATCACATGAGCTATACTTTTGGTTAATTTCTCTAAAAGTCCCTAAACTATAACAAGTGAGACATTTTGGTATCTAACTTATAAAATAACTTTCTTAGTTCCTAAACTATTAGTTTTTTCTTTTTCTTTTTTTCAATAATGTTAGTAATTTTAGTTATTTCCATCTAAAAATTGATATTATCGTTAGTCATTTTAGTTATTTGTCTAAAAACTAATGTTGTCATTAGTTTATTTTAGTTATTTATGTACTATGATTGTGCCAACAACTTTAGCTTTTGGATGGAAATGGCTAGCTTTTGGACTAAGAGAGTGTTTGGCTTTACTTATTTGGTGTTGCATATAAGTACTTAAATAGTAAAAAGTATGTCTGTAAGTGTTTTTCTTTAGGTGCTTATAAACACTTAAATGAGCAAAACCAAACACCCTTTGAAAGGCTAAAAAGGGCTAACAATGTCTAAAAGTTAATAGTTTGGATACCAAAAAGTTCACTTTGATATTCAGAGATTAAACTGTTTTGTTTGTCATAATGTAGGGGCTTATTAAAGAATTAACGTATTTCTTTCTTGTCCAATTGGAATAATTACAATTGTAGCCAAAAGAAAAAAGAAAATCTTGTAGTGAACAGTGTCTCCCATAACATGATTGTTCTCTCAACGTTTGACTAAAACAAAAGGAGAAAGGGTTAAATGGAAAAGGAGAGAATAGTTTGCAGCTGCACGAGACAATGGCATAATGCCACTAGCTAGCCACTGTCTAGATGATTGCATACATAACACTCCCTATTTTTCTCTGATCAATTATATTCCAACTCCATTATTGATATTTTGACTATTGAAGCTTAGTGTGCCATATGGCGTGAAATCTCAACCGCGAACACTTGCCCATGAGTTCTGAGAAGTTGACAACTATTTTCTTTTTTGCTAGTTGTTATCAATTGATGAAACCCCACTCAAACGGGGTAAGGAAACCACCTAGGAATCCAATGTACCTCTCAAAGTACAACTATTCACACACTAAAACACACGGAAAAATCAAAAGATTAACAAATATATATATGTGCATGATATGGTCTTGATGATGTTAAATGTTGAAAAATATAACACCTGCCACCAATTATTGGTCCTTCTTTCAAATCAGACTAGAAATGCATATGTTGGGTTGTTAATAATTTTCCTTCCTTAATATTGACCAAGGTAGTATTTTTTTTTTTATAATTTATTAAAAAAATGCACGACTGATTAGCAAATTTGACTTCATATGATCCAATAAAGAATGTAAGTTGAACCGAGTACCTTTAATCAGATCACTCTGTCAGAGAAAGGCAAGAGAGGAGAGACTATATGCTTGTCGAGTTGTAGGGAAATTCATCCCCCAACAACGCAATTAAACCCTAAATAAGACTATACAAAAAGGAAATCATTTGTTCTGATGATTTTCCGTTCGTGTGCACCTGCATGTTATTAAATGAGTTAAAGGCGGTCAACTCCATTGTTTAGATTCAGCAGCTGCGCTGGTGGAGATGACCAAATGCACGTAGGGTTCACTCAATCCATCTGATGAAGATTCTAATTTCTATTGTAAGGGTTGGTTCTCCGCATTCATCGACCATGTTCAACCAATAGGACAGCTAACAAGTTTTTCCTTTGTTCATGTTATGACGTGACGCATTCATCTTTTTTTATCTTTTCTCAGTCACAAATTTTATTGTGCAACGTTAAATCATATTATGAAAGAATATAAATTTAAAGCTAAAATATTTTATCACAACAAGTTGCAAATCTATCATTCCATTTAATTTTCAAGACATAACATGCGTTATATATATATATATATATACCTGTACATATAAATTGGTTAATGATCAAACTTGTTAGTAAAAAATACTATTTGTCAAAAATTCATTTCAATTTTAATTTATTTGAATAACAAATCTTTACACATAAAATTCATTATTATTATTATTTATTTTGCCATCATTACGCGAGATTCACATTATTTATCTTCAACAGAGGTAATTGCATTCAGACCTGAAATAAATTAACAGTTGATCAAGATAAAAATATATTATACGAGGCAAACAAGCAACAAATTAATATATATTATATATGAAATAAGTATATGTATATTCAAGATAAGGATATATGGGATGGCTGCCAATGCATTTACCGACAAGTAAACAGAGACACTGTTTACTGTTTCGGAAACAGTAGGCAAAAAAGAAGATCACTTAGCTTATTCATTACATTAATTTTGTTTGTAATTAAATATAATTTTTTTATTTTAGAAATCAAAATTGCACAGTTTTCACGGCCCATAAAATTGATGATTCCTACGTGCCAACTAAACATCCTTCTCCCGCAAACCACGTTTGAGAAAACGGGTTATTTCCCATTCCCCCTCCCCCCCCGCCCCACCCGAAAGCAACGTTGTTTTTCTTTATTGTGGTGTTTGAAGTTGATTTTTTTGGGGCCTCATTTAAACTGATTTTGCATATAATAAATTTAAATGGTGTTTCTTTTAAATAAATTATATATCTCAATATTTACGATTTTAATATAAGCTCGAAAAGTGGTTTACAAAAATATAATAGTCTCCTCGTAAAGGAAAAATTAACGTGTGAACCTTAGGTGCATATGGTATCACAAATTTATGTCTTTTCGCCATCTCCACGCCATACCTCCAGTTGATTAATTGTCACTTGCTATTTTTTCATAAATTTTTTGAAGGACTCGACCATTAATATCTTGGATCAAACTAAAGGGCGCATCGCGTGAAACAAAAAAAGACAGCCGCAACATGTTGGCCATAGAATTTCCATTTGGCCTCAATAGTGATGCTCATAGTCATTTTGCCTATGTACATAACACCACCCACCCAAAAAGAGTGCGCAAAAATGCTCAGTTGTACATCTCCAGTGGCAGCTAAATGACTTCCATACATAAAAATTATTTCTTAATTTTTGAAACATTCAAATCAAATTTTTTATTAATTTGATCACTACAAAAAATTAGGAAATAGGCAGTAATTCTTTTGCCATTGGTAGTAGTTTTGAAGTGCTGCCTATACCCTTATAAGCGGCGATTTTTTGAAAACCGCCACTTTTATTCAACTTTTTTGTAATGTGATAGAATATATTGATGTACTCAAAGTTTGACTATTTAAAATAAATTTAAATGATATTGTTTAAGGAGCGTTAATTCGTTATAAAGTAAGAAGATTTTTAATCAAGATAGTGAGCTCCAAGCATGTTAATCGTCACCTACATTATCATTAAACAAGAGAAAATTTTAAAACTTTTAATGTAGCCAACTGGCTCAACCCAGCATCAAGAGATCACTATGTATAGAAGAGAACCATACAAAAGCTAGTGGACTTTTTCAGATAAATTTAAAAAATTGCTTTGCTGGTAGCATAATTATTCTGCCGTAAACAGCTAGCCTTAATTGCATAAAATATTCTTCTTCCTGCAACTGCAAGCGACATTGCATTAAATTTTTGGAAAGAGAAAACTGGATATTAATTAATGACAATGAGGACCCATGTGTTAACAAAGTTTTTGTAAGTCTAATTGCTCGTGAAAGCTTTCAATTCGCAGTTAATTTAATAATGTAAATCAGGCCCCGTGCCTCAGAACATGTTTCTCTTTTAGCAACTGATAAATTGACAATAGATAATTGATGCTGCGAGAGAATCTAAAGGTAAAATTAAAGACTCGCATGATGCATTCAATTCTTTGTAGAACAAAGCAGTGTCAGGGAAAAAAAAAAAAAGCAGCTGTTTTGTGTATCCAAGCAAACCGAAAAGCATTTTTACTTGCTAAGTTATTGATGATGTTTTGAGAATCAAATGAAATAATTGAAAAAGGGTACATGCTACTTAATAATACCAGATTGTCTACCTCAAAAGTAATGTTTCCTTATAACATGTCATTGCTGTCTCGTGAGATGTTCTAATAGTAAGAGATAGGATCGAACACAACTCATAACTATGTTTAATTTAGATCCCTTACTTGAATGAGTGCTCTCCACTTACCTGTACTCAATATAAGGAACGTGTTACACGTCAAAGGTTTGTGAGTTGATAGTTAGACTCCGCCAACTGAAAATTTTTTGTCGTGAAAAAGGGAAAAAGGAAAAGCAGAAGATGAGTTATTTTTTGCACTCGTATTTTTGAATTCTTTATAATGTTATAAAATGATAACATAATTATTTATTCTTGAATACCTCCGTCTATTTTGTTACATGGTGATCTCTAGTGCATTCAGCACCCCACGAGGCCTGCATAATATTGAAACTCCTGTGTCATCCTTATCTCTCTGAACCTCCACTGTTCACTTGTCTCTCCCTTCTCTCTCTCTTTCTCGAGTTGATATGGCCAAAAACCAAGCCAATTGTTAACTTCCTCTTCAACTTACTCAATTGCGCGAAAAAAGAAAAATAAATTTATTTTGCAGATCTTCTTTTCCTTATACATAAAAGAGCATGGCTCTTGAAACATGGTTACGAAAGGTGAAGAAGACAATATCCAACAGCTTTGACAAAGCAAGATCCAATGCGTCTAATAATAGTAGTACAAAGCCGCAGGTGATCGTCAAGAAATCCAACGTTGGAGTTTTAGCTTTTGAGGTTGCTGGCCTCATGTCAAAGCTTCTCCACTTATGGCAATCTCTCTCCGACAGGAACATAGCTCGCCTCCATAAGGACTCAATATCTCTAGAAGGGCTACGAAAGATTGTCTCCAACGATGATGCTTTTCTTCTAGGACTAGCATGTGCTGAGATGGTGGAAAGTCTAAGGCTAGTCGCAAAATCTGTGGGTAGAATAAGCAAAAAATGCGAGGACTTAACTCTCAGGTCATTTGATCGATTATTGGATGAGTTTTCTGACACGGGTCGTGATCCTAACAATTGGGTTTTGAGCTTGAAGGAGATGGAAGTAAAATGCAAGAAAATGGATGAGTATGTCACTACAACAGCAACGCTTCATAAAGAGATGGATGAGCTAACCCTGCTTGAAAATGGTCTGAGAAAATCATTGCAGCTGAAGATAAAAGATGGCTCAGCAGTAAAAGAAGTGAAAATCATTGAGCTGCAGCAGAAGCTGCTTTGGCAAAAGCAAGAAATGAAATATCTCAAGGAGAGATCTTTGTGGTGTAGAAGCTTCAATGCTGTTACATCATTGCTGGCGAGATCAATTTTCACAATTCTCGCGAGGATCAAGCTTGTTTTTGGGATAGGTCATCTATACCCAGCTCATTTACCAAGAAGTCTTTCATCTTCATCAGCAACAGTGTACCCTTCTGACCAAAACCCTAATACATGTCACTTCGTATCCGGGTCATTGATGAAGAAAGATTCAACTGAGCGTTTTTTCGATTTAAACTCGAAAATGCTTAACCCGCCTTCGAGTACCTTACGAGCAGCAGCTCTTGCTTTGCACTACGCAAACTTGATCGTTGTGATGGAGAAGATGATAAGATCGCCGCTTTTGGTTGGCATGGATGCAAGAGATGACCTCTACTCGATGTTGCCAAATAGCATACGGTCATCACTAAGGGCTAGGCTAAAAGGGGTGGGTTTTTCGGCTACTGATCCAGGCCTTGCTGCTGAATGGAGAGATGCTTTACAGAAGATAATGGGGTGGTTGTCACCTTTGGCACACAACATGATCAAATGGCAAAATGAGAGAAGCTTTGAACAGAAAAAATTGATGCCCAAGACAAATAATGTTCTCTTGTTTCAAACTTTATGTTTTGCAAATCAAGAGAAGACTGAAGCTGCCATTACTGAGATGTTAGTGGGCTTGAATTACATATGGAGGTTCGAAAGGGAGATGAATGCTCAGGCCTTGTTTGAGACCATGAACTTTAACAGGTTTTCCAACCGGCAAGATTCTAGTTAGACCTGAGATCGAATATGGTTCATGACCGGGTTCGATTCCAGTGCCTCTGACTTATGTGATGCTTAGTATTAGTGTCGTGCTGTACACCTAAGGTTTGCCATACGCTGGTTGACTCTGCCAGTTGTTTCAGTGATCGAATTTCATCAATTGGATTTCATTGTAGCCAAAAAAAAAAAAAAAAAGATTTTAGCTAGAGCTGATCCTTTTTTTTTTTTTGTGGTAAATTCTGAGAAATTTTCTTTTTAATTTTTTATGCATAAATGATTGCCAGATTGATAATCATCTTGTCAAAATTGATGAGGATTGCTTCTGCTTGTAACCCATCTCTGCAATGTAATAC
This sequence comes from Cordia subcordata, assembly GCA_028554755.1. Taxonomy (NCBI): domain Eukaryota; kingdom Viridiplantae; phylum Streptophyta; class Magnoliopsida; order Boraginales; family Cordiaceae; genus Cordia; species Cordia subcordata. The sequence continues at coordinate 1,862,731 of JAPTOF010000006.1, read as the reverse complement.
AATGTGTTGTAAATGATAAGATATCCAGCTAAGTTTTCAATCAAGTTCTTAATCTGCGGGCACGTGAAAATATTCTTTGAGTAGTTATTTTCATTATTACATGGAATCGCTGGATCCAGATTGACCATTAATTTGATTTCTAGTTATGGCCTTGGACTCTTTCGTGATCGAATTATTATCCACTTCTATATAGTTTATAGCAGAAGATTAAAACTTAGTACTGTATCAGCATTTGGCTCTTGTTTGTTCAAAGTTGGGATAGTTACACTCTTTCCCCCTTCTTTCCTTTTTCTTTTCTGAAAACAATACGTTGTAAGTAAAACTATATTAGATTTACTAAGATTCCAAGTCTGTATAGAACGATATGCTCCGGCATATGTTCTAAATAAGTCGGAGACCAAAACATTTGTATAAAAACTGAAGACGCAAGTTCAAATTCCCTCTAATGAATGCTGGAGGGACCAACAAATTCTTTAGGCTGCAAAATTTGTCACAGAGCTCAGCTTTCGGTTTCCCTTTCTTTCTGCTCTTCTTTTGTTTGAGAAATTATTAATTAAATCTCAAACGCAACAAAATGCCTTGAAAAACTGGGACACACAATGCCTGTCGCAATTATATCATCCGCATTTTGCCGTGGGAAATGCATTTGCACATTCAATCAAATGGGCCTTACCAATTTAGTACTTCTAAGACATGGAAACAAACCACTTGCAAATTTCTAGAAGTGATGGAAGATGCGAGAAGCAAAATGCCCATCAAGATCAAGCTGCTGTGGCCCCACCTTTTCCAACTTTCCGCGTTGCTTCTCTCCTTGTGCGTCATTTTGGTTAGTTTTTTGAGTCTTATCTCTTTCCATGAGATGCATTGTGATTTAAGTTATTGGGTGATGTTTCATCTCACTCTTTTTGTGTAAGATGAAAGTTACTGAATATTATTTTTTTTTATATGGTAAATTTGTTAATTATATTTAGAAGACTAAGATATTTCTTGTGTGACATATAGTAATATTACTTTAGAGCCAATTAACTATGATTTTTTTCTTTTTTTTTAACTTAGATAACAAAATTCCAAGCTAATATAGGAAAAAGAACTTTCAATTCCTGCTCTGTATACCTACAACAAATATATATGCCCACAACTAGTGGGCTTGAACAATCAATTATTGGGCTCAAAATTGGTAACTAGTACTTGGTTGGACTTTTGTGACTTATCCGAAGCCTATCATGATTAATCAAATCAAATCTAATTGTAGTCTTAAGTCATCATAAATTGAAAAAAGAATTTACACAAGATCAATATAAGACGAGATGTCGCAAATATTGTGGTGCCAGGTTGCATTTCAACTTTATATGAGATTTATGTTTAGTTTATAATAACTACTACTGCAATTATAGGTTTAAACATTTAGGCTAAACATGTTAGATCAAGACTTGGATCATTATAAGTGATATTAAAATTAGGTCAAAATGTCCCTAATTTAAGGGAGAGAGTTTGTGATATCCCATCCCAATTCAATTTTGTGTGGGATTTATATTTAGTTTATAATGATTTAAATTCACTACTCTTCCCATCACAAGTCTAAATATTTTGGCTCAATTAATTAAATTCAACATGTTGATCGACCAATAACTAGAATGCGTTATTATAGACGTCATAAGTGAAATGCAACAACAGTAAACTATTGATATGTATAATTATGATGAAACAACATAAACTATTCAAAAATATTGTATTAGACTCATAACATTACGGTATCATGAGACATTCTCACTCTTAATCAATGTGTCAATTTCGTACCCCTTTTGGAATTTGGTTCTCATCATTCTACCATTGATCTTAGTTACTCCTGAAAAATGGCCGAAAGCCGAATATTTGATGTATATCCATAAGTATTTGGTTTACACATTTCACCAATTTGATTGGTTTAATCATATGACTCACTTCCACATTCACTAAATGGCGAATCTGCGAGAGTACTGGGCCTTTCCTGTCACTTGGTCATTGGTTAATTCATCTGTAATAATGCGTTCAACGACATTAATTTTAAGTTGAACTAAGAGAACTTGTAATAAGAGCCGTTTTGCCTTGGCAGTTTTCTACAGCATTTCAAAATTTTTTTTTTTTTTTGGGGTAAAAGTCATTTCATGTCACTTGTCACCGAGACGCATCATGTTCAGTACCAAGATATTAAAAAGTCTGCTAATCAATTAAGTGATTGGATAATTAGAAACATTAATTGGAATAATTTGACTTTTAATTGGGGTGGAAACATCCCCTCCGATGGTTGACTTACTTTGGGAGGATTTTTACCCACTGTTATTCGGTCGCTAGACATGAAATTTTTCTGACAATAATGATAATAAGCTGGCCATCTAAAAGTCCTAAATATGGATCGGTCAAAGTAAGTATCTTCATGGATTAGTTAAGGAAGCAGAAGTGTAGCCGTTGCAAGAATTTCTTAATGCATGTAAGGTTGGTACGACATTTGTAAAGCGACTTGAGATGATAAACCATCCATTTTGTTTTTATAATCTAAAATAACAAATTATTAGGTAAGCCTAATCTTTTAATTTGAAAGTCCAAATGGTGCGGTTGGCAAGAAGAGTTTTAGTTGCAAATCCTCTAACCCACCATGTCCCAAAATATATATATATATATATATATATATATTTTCACTGTGCAAGTCCGCAGCACCTCATGGCACTAAACCTTCTCTCACACATCACAAAACTCGATTGATTTTTATGGTGTTCGACCGGTGAGTCTTGCAGTCAAATTCGCTTGCGCCTTTAGTATTCTGAGTAGCCAACAATATTCGTAAGATGGCAGAAAATGAAATCCTGGAGGATCGCAACGGGAAGAAAATTAGACAGTTTATATCTGTGCCCTTCATTTGGGAGGAAAAACCAGGGACGCCTAAGAAAGACTGGAAACCAAGGGTTCCGCCGACGAGTAAACCCGATATTGTTACACCGCTCAAGCCGCTCGTCGCTTCAATTCCCTTCCAATGGGAAGAAAAACCTGGAAAACCTCTTCCTTGCTTCTCGGAGCTACCTCAGGCGGCTGCAGATATCATCAGTCCTCCTCTGTCTCCTCCAGGATACTCTGAAGACGACAATTCTATCAGCGATGGAGATGATGGCGTTGATGTTTTTGGCAACGATGAACAAGATGATATGTCAGTAGTAGAGATGGAACCTGGCGATATCGAATCAGAATATGAGTCTTTTAGTTCGGCTCCCTCGCTCCTTGCAAATGGCCTGATTCCAAGCTTTACAATTTCCAGGGCTCTTCCTGTGGAACAGACTTTCTGGAATGATGGCACAAACAATGGCGGCGAGTTGCGCGAAAGTGTGCCATCATCGCCGGCTTCTGAAGCAGAGAGTAGCACGAGCAGCTACGCAACTGGCACGACGGGTCTGGCTGGATCGTCTTTCTTGGAGAGGCTCTTTCCTGCTCTGTTGGCTCCTGATGCAAATTTCCCTGGAACGGTCGGCAGCCAATTGCAGAAGAGTGATGCTGATCCTGCTTCAAAGTTGCGGACCCATGAGTTTGATCGTGAGAGTAATTGCAGTGCCGTAGTAAGGCCACCAACAACACTTGGAGAGCTGATAATGATGAGCCGAAGGATGAGTTACCATAGGAAAGCCATGCAAATGATGAAACGTAATCCCTCCATGGTAATCATACTTACTACTTCTCTCCTTTTTTTTTTCCTCTTTTGTTTCGTAGAGGCCAAGACCAATTATATAAACCCTTCTATGGAGGGAGACCCCCTTTTGTCCCTCCCCAAGAGGTGCAGTAGTTTTACTGGACTATCGGATAAAAACCAAAAGCCAAAAGGATTATGGAGACCAGAATTCATTAATCAGTTCAGACAATTGTTAGCTTTTCTATACACATGGTGGAACATAAAGTATCTTTTATAGTTAACAATCCTTTTACAATCTTTTAACAGTGGTATGAGAGGACTAGCACATGGTATAGGGTTTTTCACAAGTTAAAAATGGCAAGAGAATCCATCTCAATAGTGACAAAAACTAGTTCTATTATCTTTCTTACGAATATTACATACGTTACTCAAATTACATTACTTGAATTAACTCTAATTTAACTATGAATTAGCATCTCGTATAATTTTTCATTTAAAATATAAGAAACGAAGAGTGACTAATCACACGTATAGTGTTACTCGTATAACTTTTTTTTTTTTGTTATCCGCTTTAGTGAAGGCGATCACAAAAGAACATATTTTTAGCTCCTGATTTATCTGCGTTTTACATGCATGACACTTCAATCATTCTGCAGCATCACTGCAATTCTTTAGAAGATTAACTTTCTTCCCTGGCTCTAACAATGGCAGGAATTCATGAAGAAGAATGCCTTCGGATGCGGCATCTTTGGAGCCACCAATGGCTTTGGACAATTGAACCAGAAATGGAAGAGGCAGTTTCCACCAAAAATTATGTAGGGAAGTTTATTTTCCTATTATGGTTTGAAATATGGCACATCGATTAGCATTCCAAAGGTCTTGTCTCTGCTTTGCCTTTCCTGAATATAAGCGCCGTGTTTTCTGTAATTAAAAAAAAAAATTTAAATTTTCATGTGTACAATGTAATAAACTCAATCGCCGTGATAAATAGGCCACCAAGTATTTAATTACTTTTTCTTCAATACTTATCATTTTTAACAATGGAATCAAAGAGAAGTTTATCAAACGAATATGAATGTTGTAGAACCTGGATAAGTTCATTTACTACCTTAACCAATCCACTTGGTTAACTACAAGCAATTAAGTGGTGTTAACAATAAATAAATAAATAAACTAATATCATTTCTACAAGTTTAAACTTTTAAATGAAGTGAAAACTTTAAGATTGTAGTAGAACCTGAAAGACACAAGGTACAGGTTGAAACTTACCGCCACTTTTTAAAAAATATTAAATTTTTTACGTGCAAGTTTAAACTCTTAGATGAAGAGATAATTTTAAAACATAGTATATAAATTAACTTAATTGCCCAACTTATATCAAGCATTGCCTTCAGTGAAGCTAGGAAAGGGAGTTTTATCCTCTCAAACTTTTAGATTAGGGGATAACTTTAGAAAGTGGCGTATAAACTAACTTAATTTCCCAACTTATATCAAGTGTTGCCTTCAATGAAGCTAGGAAAGGGAGTTTTAACTTCTCAAGAAAGAAATTTTTGAACTTAAGTTGTAGAGTTGAAATTTGTTTGGAAGAATGTTATTTTATTCGAAGAGTATTAGGACGTGTTTTTATTTTAAAAAAAGAAAAAAAGATATAAATATCCAAACAAGTCAAATGAACACTGCCAAATTAAACACGCTCTTAATAAGCTTCGAAGTGGGACTTTCGTTGGACTGCATGACTTGCGAGAAAACAAAAACGAAAAAAAGAAGGAATTTTGATTCCTCCTCATCAATTTGATGGAACACTGACGAGTAGCTGACAATTTGCCAGCTTTGGACATGCAAATCTTCTAATCCCACTTTCGTGTTGTCATATATCCCCCAGAATGTCCGATGGGAAAAAATAAAATAAAATTACATAGAAAGCCTCGTATTTGCTCACTTGTCTTTATCTTTTTCGAAATTCAAAACTCTGTCCAAAGGAAACTTCACATCCACTTGATTCAGGATTTAAATTCGCAGCATAGCTGTACCATAGTGATGTCTCCTTATGAAAAAAATAGGCTCCCTGGGGCATGTAAACCCCGTGACACCAAAATAGAGAAAGTCATTTTAACATAGAAAAATTGACAATTATTATTATCAATTCTTGGAATAAGAGAATATATTATGGAGGAAAATCCAAAGTTATTAAAGGATAATAATGATTGCTTTCTCTAATTTTCAATTGATAATTCTAATAAATCTTTCAATTTTCTGTTGACAACGTAGTTCAAACTGAGTTTGAATAAAAATTTTGATTTATGAATTCTTTGAAAATAATTCAAATTGATTTGACTTTTCATCAACCTATTTTGTAGTGACAACTAGACCTATAATGCATTCTTAAAGTTCATACCTAATAATAGATAATAATATAATTATAACCTCTTTTAAAAATTTAAACTGATAAAAGAAATATTGGTGTATTTATTTATCGTAATAACATGTGTTTTTTGTAAAAAGAATATTGGTATATTATCTATTATATTAATACATTCCCTCATATGCAAACATGATTTATTTTGAACTCCACATTAACAATTTTAATATTTTTCTTATAGATGAGATGAGACTCAAAATTTTAATATATATATATATTATTTTTAAATTGGGTGGGATAAGACTCAAACTCATGATTGGACTTTAATGTCATGATAGAGTTATCACTTTATATAACAATTTAAACTTATAAAAAGATTATTGATGCATTTATTTATTATATTAACACTTAAAATTAAAGACCATACCCTACATAAATTCAATTTTTCTTATATTCTACATCAATCCTACATAAACTCAAATTTTCTTATATTATACATCAATCCTACCCGGCAACAATGACATATGGACGACCTAGTTAATATATCATCCAAAATACAACAAAAATAAGTCAATCATAAGAAAAGAAATTCCAAAACAAATATAAAAAAACAAAAACTAAGACTAAAAAGAGATATCCAAATTACAGGTGGGCCTTGACCCAAAAAAAAAAAATTATTATAGGTTGGCCAAATTTCTCAACAAACCTAGCCACGTGGACACAGTATTAAATTTTTTTCAAATTTCAACGTTGTCGTACACGATGGCGCGACTTATATATAGGCACAAGCGCACTGCGCACACACAGTTTGGCCGGTAACATTCGTCTCCTCCGCTGTTTTTATGTCCATGCTAACGAAAATTTCGGCTGTCATCATAATAGACATCAATTCTCATTCTCTCATTTTTCTTAACATCATCAACGTCTAGGGTTTCTGTTCGCTTTCGCCTCTTCAAAACCTCACGTGATGATGATAATAATAATAATAATAATAATAACAATAATAGTAAATTAGTAAATTATCAACTTCAATGATGTCCTCTGAATTTCTCGTCGTCTTATAGAAAGAATTTAAGGAAACTAGGAATTGAATTGAATTATGTCTGTAGAAGAAAAAATAATGATGGACGAAGAAACGGAGGATTTCATTGAAGAAGAAGAAGAATGTTGCTCTTCTGATACATCATCGGAAGTTGACTCCGATTACGAGTTTGACGCCGCGAGGTTCTTTGACTTTACGAGGCCGGAAACGAGTTCCGAGGCCGACGAAGCCGAGGACTGGTTTCGTTATGCTCCCGATTATCCTCCTTCTCGTAAGTTCTTTTTTTTTTTTTTTTAAAATAATTCCCTCTATATAAGGAATGACTTTTTTGAAACAAGTACAAGTTCCGTCATTTCTTGCGATTGATGTTTGGCATTATGCTTGAAATTTTGATATGCATTTTGCTGACGAGTCTTGTTTTTAAGTTTATCTGTGTTTGTTAAAATTGAAGGGAGATAAGTATTTTCCGGGAATGAGGCGAAAGATGTTAGATTTTCTGTTTTTCTTTTTCCATATAATTTGGATTGTGTAAAGTTGTTCTTTTGTTATTTTTTTATGATTCAAAAATGATTTCTGGTATTCGAAAAAAGAAAAGGAAAAGGACTTTTTTGATTTGCATTTTCATGAATTTCCTACAATGATGATTAGTTTCTGATGAAAATTTCAGCTTTTGCTGTGAAGTTGAATTTGGAGAAGATACGTTCAGCAGAAGCATGTTGCTCTTCAAATCTACAGGATAAGAACATCAACTCAACCATCTCCAACTCAGGTATCGAATTCACTCTTATGTAATTCCATTTAAAAAACGCAAGGAAGATGTTCTGCTTTTAAGGAGAGATTCAGACATCTGTTACCATCTTGCTGATGATAAGCAAGAGAAATCAAATGGCGACATAACGAAGTGGAATATATTTCGTGTGAGGACGTTAAGTAGCAGACCTCTCCAAGTGCATTAAGACTTGGGCTGGGTTCATTCAGTTTATCATATTTAGCTGTAAGATATTATGATTTAAGAATGTAGGACAATGATGCCATGGCTTGATCGTGCATTCCCTTTTCCCTCCAGTTAGTGAATGCTTCTATTATGTTAGTGTTGAATATTACACGAGAAAGTAGTACAAGGCGTAGAAAGCCCCATAATTTGATTGCTTACTTTCAATTTGAGGTTTAAAATATCTTAAAGCTATTCAATTGTGAGCTTTATGAATCATCAGCATTTTGGGGTTTGAAATATCATACATTGGCCGAGGTTGATTGCTTATTTTCAAGTAGGATAGTGAGCTTTATAAAATTGGAATTTCATTGTGCTTGATTATGGAACATATTCGTTAATTAATTAATTAATTTGGCCCGTGTATAATGCCATTCATTGAAGAGTACGTATTGCTATGTACTTTCTTGATTTCTTTTTGCTGGATTTTGATTTGAGGATGCTCTTGTGCATGTTCGATTAACTAATTGTGATGTTGAAGTAGTTAACTATGATGTAAATCACAGTTTTGATTGGATGGCCCTGTAACTTCTATGGATATTTCTACTGCTACTCTGGATGCTAATTACTCAAACATGGTTTAACTGAGAGTCTAGACACCATTATTCTGGTCTATTTGTGTTTGTTCTTTACCCTGTCTCTAGGAAGATAGTGGCAAGGCTTGGTTTTAAACCTTCACTAACAGTGTTCGACTGATTTTTTCTGTACTTTCAGAAGGAGCATTACCAGAGGGTCATATGAATCAACATAATGGAAAAGCAAGAGCAAAGTCAGCAGCTAAACCAGCCAAACCTAGGACTTCAACTTTAATGAAGCCAACAGCTAGTCTTTTAGCCAAACAAAATAAATTGCAAGATTTATATTCCGGTCACTTGTGTCAAAGGTTTTGCTATTATGCATTTTAAGAAAGTCTTCTTTCTTATGCTTACTATCTTTGAACTTTCTGTGACTTGTTAATGCTTTAGTCCTAAATTTTTATTTCTTTTGATCTGCCATTGCCAGGCATAGTAAATCATCAACTAAGCCATCTGAGGCAGGCACACGAAGCCCATCTGTATCCGAGGACCTAGCGACAAAAAGACAAAAGCTAGAGACTGGTTTTTTGCGGAAGGTATATGATTAACTAGTGTTATTTATTTATTTATTTATTTTTCTTATGCTATCTTCTCTAATGTTTTGATGGACTTGACTTGTTATCAATGTCTTTATCCTCTAACCTTGGAACAAAATATTTTGTTATCGTGATGGTTCAAACAAAAGAATAATAATTTCCTAACTCCATTTTGCTACTAAAGTTAATCTCTTAAATCTTGGGAATGCAATAGTAAATAACTAAAGGCATGGAACAATCAAATGCTGCCTAATGTGTATCCTTAGTCTGTGCCTTGTGCAGATTACATATTTTTGACTTAGTAGTGAGAATAAGGAGTTTTAGGTTAGAACCATAGCAAGATACTGAAGAGGCTAATTAGTTTTGATTGACCTTAACTAAATGGACTTGTTCAGGGTTAAGAAAGAATCACATGAGGAGCAATTTAAATTTTGATTGTAGCAAACTGCCTAAAACTCTACAAAAGAAATCTCTTTTGTCTAACATGGAGAAAAGGAAAGTAGAATAAGTTAGTGGTACAGAAGAACTAGAGAAACGCATACAAGTTAGTAACTTTAGTTGAAAATGGAGTACTTATTGCCAAAAGAGATGGGAAAAACAAGCTCAGGCCATTTGTTCTCAGGTAAGAGGTTCTCTTGATAAAGCATATATCTTCAGGTAAAAAAAGAACTTGGTATTAAGAAGTATACCGATTCTCTTGTTGAATATCTTAAGATGCTTTTGCTTTGTGATTCAGTTAAACTTTTTTCTTTTGGGAACCAGGTCGCTCATCTGAAGCATCAAGCATTGCTATCACACAAGAAGGTATCCTGTCTGGCTGAAGAAGCATAAAAGCTTTACTATTAGGTTGATTTCTTGAAATGGATTATGGTTTGTCACAGCTTATTTAGGTTTGATAAGCTAAACAATGGTTTTGCTTAGTCCATTAGTCTATTTTTCCTATTTCCATGGTGGATTCCTCAGTGCTAATTCTGCATTGTAAATTAAAGGTCACTATTCCTAAAGAGCCACAACTGGAAACAATGCAAAGGGCAGAACGGCGCAGGTACTCTTAACTTTTATCAGACTTTTTCCTTATCTAGAAAAACAAATTTTAACTAATAGGCGAAGGAGCAATTTTGTTTATATTGTTATTTCAGGTCCAAGAAAAATTCAGAATCAAGTGAACATGCAAAACACAAAGACCACTACTTTAAAGCACGGCCTTTGAACAGAAAAGTTCGTACTTCCAACATTTAGCACTATATTTTTGTTTTTAGAATGATTTGAGTCCATATGTAACAACGGGGGATGACATCCCCTGATGGGAAGAATCTATTGCATCAAGTACCTGTGGTGCATCTGAAGCACTAAAGTTCTTATCATTTAGAAAGGGTGACACTTCATCCCCCTCTATACGTAGCATCCCTCTTATTATGTTTGTTTATCTACATTTGCTGACAACTTTGAATTATTTTATGAAATTATCATTCACTTTCTCTATTTTCCACAGATTCTTGAGGGCCCTACTGCACTCCCGTCTAGGAAGAGTACACCAAAATTGCCAGATTTTCAGGTATATAGTATGAAAACTTGAACCCTTCCTAATATTAGTTCTGAAGTCATTAAGGGGAGAAAGTCCTTCTTTTAACTTCTGTATCTCAGTATTCTTCCTTAAATGCTTTCAGGTCTTTAGCTTGAGGACTATGGAGAGGGCTATGCAATGTTCATCATCTAATGTATGTCACTGGGCTTATAAATCATGTATCACTTGGAGAGTTAGCCTGGATCTTTCATGTTATGGTCCCATTAGAAAGAGCATTCACTCTGGAATTCAGTTAGACGGAGATACTTTTGCCTGTGACAAATTTAGGAACTAAATGCTTCTAGATCCTCAAGGCATATGTCTATTATTGCCATCGTTGTTTTTCCTTCTGATAGTTTCTTAAGTAATTATATGATTATTTTAGACCTGCACCTTAAATGAAAGGTTTCAACTAAGATCTATGAACTAGTTATTAAGGGCCACTGCTCACATTGTCATGTACTTTTTGATTATATTTCTTGATAAGATGTTCAATAGAATTCTCACAAATAGGTCGTTTTAGGTAAATAATAGCAGACATGTCTTTCAAACAAATAAGTAAATTCACAATTTTTGTTTCGGATGTATATCGGAATATGTATGAATTCTCTTTTATATAGTGCTTGCTTTTGACCACTAGCATTGCTTCTGAACTGTCATTTATAATAGCATCCATTGCATGGAAACTTATTGCTTTCCCTATCTAACTGTCTGAATCTGAGAATTTCTTCATTGCAGGTATTGGACAAGCGTTCTGATGTTTCCATTGTACGAAGTGGTGTCACAAACTTAAGAAGGTTAGACTGTTTGAGTGCTTATCTCTGAATCTGAATATAGAGAAGCGGACTTACACTTAAGTTTCTTGGCTATGTGAATTTCTTGTTGTCTTGACTGCCTTCTAAAATTTACTAGAAATTAATTCTCAAAGAGGAGGAAAAAAAACGATGGAGAAATTTTAGGGATTAAGACAGAAAGTTCTTTCCCCTCTATAGAAAAATGTACTTTGTGTATTAATCTGGCCGTGGTACAATAAAACAGAAACATTAGTTCACATCTTGCTAATTGATACATTATACAATATGAAGAAGTACTATTACTTGTTCAATATTGCTTTATTGTGTGTTTAGGAGAAAAGGGTTTGGATATGGATTATATCTAACTGCCAAAATTTATATAATTTATGTTTTGGCTCGTGATCTATATGCATATCAGAGTGGAAGGTAAATTTCTAAATATTCAACCCTTGACTGATTACTGATGTAAAATTAAATATTTGAGCTCGAGCTTTTGTGCTTGACTGGTGCTTGTGCTTGTTTTAGGGTGAACTGGGCCAATTATTCAGACTACATTAGGAAGGAGCAATATCTAGCAATAGACTCCAGAAACTAATCGAGTTTATGCATGAATATTAACAAAATCAAATCAATTAGGCTCTCCACTCTCTTAAACTTGACTATCTTAAACTGCCAGGACCTAGTCACATGCTTTGAAAGTTGCATTGACATTTAAAATAAATGAATACTCCTTTCTTTTTCTTTTCTCTGACATGGTTGGTGGTGTTCCTCAGTTCATATTCAAAAGACATTTTAGAAAAGGAAATACGTGAAACATCATCCAAGTTGAACTGTTGTCCCCTTAATAGAAAGGTAGGATGGATTCCTGGACTGTATGCACATGGTTGTTCAGTTTGTTTTCGCGATGATTAACGAACTATTCTATTGTTGCAGAACTTTTCAAGCACAGAGAGTAGGGGCTTAGATCAAAATATTAGACAAGAAGTGACAATTTCAAAGGTAACATATCTCAACTGATAGTTTATACTTCTCTTCAAGTGACACAGGCTTTTCCAGTAATATGGCATATTGGCATTTGTTTTTTGTTCCAGGAATCCAGACCTTCAAGTGGCGAGAGGCTTTCGCATAATCCATTTATAGAATCATTTAAAAAGGTAAGTTGATGATTATAATTTGTCTAAACAATACCTAAGAAGGGGTATCAGCTATAACCTCTTGTATCAGACCTCCACATTAGAGGTGATTGTTATGTTGCCAATTTGATTTCCATTTGAAATTGCTCTGAAGTGTCGGTATCACTAGACAATATCAAACTGAAGAACGAGTCCTTTTCCAATAAAGCAGCAGATTCTTGTTTCTCTATAATGGTTATATTGTTCGTTTTTCAGCTTTCCATCAAATCTGGAACTGAGACCAACCCAGTACCTCGGACAAAAGTGCATCAGTATGCTAAGGTGAGCTGAAACACAGTATTAGTTCATGGTTGGTTTGCCATTGCAACCTTAGGCACCATATTGATGCTTCATTTTTATTCTATAGGGCGCCAAGGAGAATGCTCCCGATGCTTTCCAACTTGAATTTCGGGTAAGAACTATGGTCAGATCCTTCTGCTCACTCAGCTTCTGTTCTCTGAAAACTAATTTTCTATCGCAGAGGTGCACGGGGAAGCCGAGCCAATACGACAGTAGCAATGGAATTCGTGACATCGGAAGCCATCCTAATATGAACAGGTAGAAATAGTATACACAACAAGAGATTAGGGACATTTACACAACTCATATCATATCGAAAAACTAATCTTTCTTTGAGTTTTAACATCCAACTTCTTGTGTAAAATTACCTCAGGAGCTTGGATATTCGTTGAAATTATAACGAGGAGTGTTTGCGATAATCCTCCATTCGCTGACCAGCTAAAAAACCAGTGGTAATAGTTGTTTTTCTGCAAGTCACTCCTGCAAAGAGCAAAGGGCTTTTGCTGTTATCAGACTTCTAGCATTTTCAGATGCTGTTTCCATTGACAGCAGGAAGGTATAACTCAACACCACATAATTAGGCTAATAGCTGGTATTACATCCAGTAGAGCATAAGGAAATTTGCGATGATAAAGTAACCTGCAATCAGCAGTTAAGCGGTCAATTTTCACTGTCTTTTTTCTAATTTTTACATTCAAAAAATTTGTGTAGGAATGTAATTATAGGAATATATAATTACATAAATGATTTAATTTATGTTGAAGATGTATATTATAAAAAAGAATAAAAATCAAAAAAAGTTAACACCTTAAGTAAACATGTTTTTAGATTTTTTTTTTTTAGGATTTTCAGCATAGCTAGTGACGTGGAAACAACAGGTTATACCCACTGGGAAATAATCCGAACACTTCAAATAAAAGAAATAACATTCGATTTTCTTCTTTTTTTTGGCCGAAAGCATTCTACTTCTCTATTACATAATTTATCCTTTGGCACGTTAATGTTCATGTTCTTTTTTGGTCTTAAAGGAGGATTCGCATTTAACAGAAGAAAAAAATTAGACACGAGGGCCCGGCCCACCTTAAAACAGAAAATATACAATCCCTCATAAGCCCAAATTCGTCCAGCCGCCCAACTACTAGGCCCAGACATAAATAGACAAGCTAACGGGCACCAAGAATAAACCTTTGACAGAACTCAACAGCCCATGACAATAACAGAGGTAACGTAGCCCAACCCAGAGTGCGAGATAGCAGTGAAACCAGGCAAGTGAAACCAAGTACGTATTACTTGGCAAAGAGATAATATGAACGCTTGAAACATGCACTAAATTTGACAATTTATAATACTAGCCAGAGTAATATTATATATACATATATATATATAGACAGCTTAGTGAATAAGTTCTAAGAAAGAAGGGGATGCAGCGTGTCTTCTGCAAAGAAACATAGCTGAATGCCCTGCCTCTAGACCCTAGACAAAAACTGAGGCTACCTCCAGAAAATCTTTTTCAAAGATGACACAAGGAAGATACAACTTGCCAATATCTGAAAATCTGTTGAGCCTGTGTTATAAATAGACCTTGCTGTAACAAAATCGGATGACCTAATTCCATGGATCCACGATCAAAGCATGGTTTTCGATATGGCTTCTCGAAATCTAACCAGCCATTGTGCATCTGAGGAATTGTTTTCTTGCTGGACCTGCTGAAGGGGCATTCTCAGTTGTGGTTGCCCTTTTCCTATCACAAATTGGGCGTAGTCGATAGTCTTAGGAGCGGAACTAGGCTTGACTGGAGGTGGTGGGAGCAAAGAGATGAGGACCCTAGCAACTTCATGCATCGTTGGTCTATCAAAGGGGTTGCGCTTTGTGCAAAGCAGTGCAAGTTGAAACGTCTTCCTCACTTGAGCTAGATCCATGCACGTAACAGAGACCTCAGGATCTACAGCCTCCATTACTGTGTTGTCATCTGTTTTAGACAGTATCTGCGAGATTGAGAAAAATTGCAAAAAGAAATTATCACAAGTGGCAGCAACAAACGAATTTAATTCTTAATTCATCACTTATAATTAGCTTTCTGGTGATGCATGCATTGAAAAGAAATGTAGCACCGTGAAGTTCGTGGAGAAAGTACCAGCTGATGCAGGTTGGAATCATTATCAACAGCTTTTCTTCCAGTCAGCAGTTCAAGAAGAACAATTCCAAAACTGTAAACATCTGACTTCTCGCTCAGCCTGGAAGTCCCGGCATACTCTGGGTCAATGTAACCTATCGTTCCAAGAACATAGGTTGATGCGTGGGTCTTTGCAGTGGGGATACATTTGGCAATTCCAAAATCAGAAAGATGTGCCTCAAAGTTCTCATCCAGCAAAATGTTCGACGATTTCACATCCCTATGAATTATTCTGGGGTCGCAATCATGATGAAGATAAGCAAGCCCTTGAGCAGCACCAACAGCAATTCTTAGCCGTGTTTCCCAATCAAGTTTCACCTTTTTGGATGAACCTGTCATTATCTCAAAGCCATGCGAGGTTAGGGATTTCCTAATAAGCAATTAATGCTATTGAAAGGGACTTAAACTAACATATATGACATCTTTGTACTACTGAACCAGCAAAATTGTAGTGCAAAAGCATAAAAGAATTTGATAAACAAATTTACTATTTGCATAATGGCATACTCAAATTAGGTGTTTCACAATATCCAGAGATGAAAACACATAGGAAATATACTCACCATGAAGAAGATCCCAAAGAGAACCATTTTCCATGTACTCGTAGAAAAGAAGATCCCCATGAGGTGAGAGAGAGTAACCATGCAGGCTAACAAGGTTCCTGTGTCTGATACTGCCAATTGTCTTCAGTTCAGTCTCAAACTCTCGCAAACTGTGTCGATACTGAGAGTAGATTCGCTTAATTGCAATAGGCCGGGAATTTTTCAGCATACATTTATATACTGTGCTGGAAGCACCAACTCCAATGATATATTTGTCACTTAAATTCTCAGTGATTCTCATAATATCTTCGTAGGAATGAAGAGCCAAACCCATATGAAGGACAATAAGTTTTGGAGAACCTGTACAGAACAGACAACTATGCATAAACAAAAAGATATAGTGAAATTACTTCGAAGCAAAACTTATCATGTAGGTTTGCTACCTTGCATACTCTTGTTAGATCCCTTCACAAATAGCTCTGGTTGGTTGGACTTGTAAATGGCAACAATTATCATGGATAACACGGCAATAAAGCCTAATGTTATGCAAACAACTGCTGTCCTGGAGAAGATAGCTGCAAAACAAGTCCAAAAGTCAATTAATGACTGAATGAAGCAATCATCAACAGCTCCCTCATTCACCCATATGCGTTAGGTGGTCCTATTAGGTCACACCAGACGGCAATACCTTTAGATTTGGGTGTATATGGGCCACATATTGAACCTATCCAGTTGCCACATAAGAGGGGATTCCCAATGAAGCTGATGGAAACAAATGGAGAATATCCATCAGAGCACATAAGCAAACATAATCAAAATTATAAGCTTGACAAAGGAAAATTTTTCCTGTACCTGTCAGAACCAAACCTCGAGAAATTTTTGTTAAGTGGTAGGACCCCTGTGAAATTATTGTAAGAAATATTCCTGTCCAGAACATGCATCAGTTTAACCAGCTTTAACAATAATGTTATGAAACAATAAAAGAGTCGACTTTTCCTCTAATAACTTTTTTCTTCTGTTCATAAGTACCAAGCAGAAGAATTAGCACATACAACAAGGTAAGACTGAAACAATTGGTTAGTTGAAAAGGAACTTCTCCACTTAAGCTGTTGTTATTCAAGATACTGCAGCAAAACAACCAAACAAAAGAAAGTGAATCATGCTTCAAATGGCACTACATTATAAAAGTCACAACAATAATATTAAATTCCAATCTCACAGTAAGATGAGGTTTTGCAGCTGGCCCATTTCTACGGGAATGCTACCCGAGAGTTTGTTGAATGACATGTCACTGCAATGGATGAATGATTCTACAAGTCATCACTAGACTGTTTCAAGTACAAATCCAAGAATTGGACTAAATAAATGAAAGCAGAAAATAACTCTCCATTGAAGCTCACATTGTCTGTATGCTTTTAAGATTTCCAAATTCAGCAGGTACTGGTCCATTGAGATGATTGTGACTCAAGTTCCTGTTGGGCAATACACATTTACACATACATGCATTCATAAAGATCAGCAACTGGAGAATTACACATTTCGGGAGAGTATATATCTTACAAGGTTAGAAGGTGTTCCAAATCACCCACAGAAGCAGGGACAGATCCTGAGAATTCATTGCTAGAAAGATCCCTAACAAAAATTCATTCCTAATCAGAACAGATTGGCTAACAAGTACAACATGGGAAATCTTATATTAGAAACTCACAATGTGTCAAGATTGATAACGCGACCCAGCTCAAGAGGTATGCTACCCTTAAATTGGTTTGATGAAACATTCCTGTGTTTCCCAGACAATCACTTCATTAATACAAGGAAAACATGGATAAAACAATTGCTGTCCAGACTCCAAAGTAGGAGTACATACAGATATGTCAAGCTCTCTAGATTCTGGAAGCCTGAAGGAATGGACCCATTTAAGCGGTTGCCATGCACATTGCTGGATAAAAATGGCCAAAAGATAAAACAGGGGGATAAAATAAGTTAGAAGCGTCGGTTAAAGAGTTCAGATAAAAGGGTTTTAAGGGAAAAAGAGAATTATTTATCTTACAATTGATTCAATGCTTTGCAGGAACTAAGGTTTTCTGGGATGGGCCCTTCCAAATAATTATTTGCAAGATTCCTGAAACCATTTTTATACATACTTAAAGCATGAACTTGCAAAGCAAAAAATAGTTATAGAAAATTCCTGAAACCTACAGTTCAAAGAGCTGCTCTAGCTTCCCAAGTTCAGCAGGGATTTCACCAACAAGTTGGTTGTCATTTAATTGCCTGCATATCAGCTAATTCAGTTGCTTTTCTGGAAAAATAACAATAAAAAATGCAGGCAGTAATATAGAGGAAGTTCAGCTCACAAATAACTAAGCTTTGACATATTGCCAAGCTCTAGCGGGATTTGTCCAGTAAGCTTATTGCCATGAAGGTACCTGAAATGACAGACGAATGTTGGATCAAGTAAAACATTGAAAGAAAAGAATAGATGATTCATTTTAGCTGCAAACTTACAGCTTCCCAGTGTATGTCAGATTGCCAAAAATGGGTGGAATTGGCCCAACCAGTTCATTCTCACTTAAATCCCTGAAACATCACAAGAGCCATTTTATTCCCTGTGGTCCAATGAAGAGCAACAAGATCTGTTCTGGTCCTGATACACAGAACTTAGAAATACAACATGCATACTTACAGAACAGCCAGGGCTTGCATCAAACCAATAACCTCCGGAATCTTCCCAGTTAACCTATTTCCTTGCAATGACCTGGCAGGAAAAACAAATTGCACCTTGAACCTCAACATTGAAGAGGCAACCTAATCAGAGTATTAATTTAACTGACACAGCCTTGTGCATCAATATATAGGCATCCAGATGATATTATTCACTTAAGCATGATAGGTGAAAGCATGCTGATATTGCAATAGATTGTACGCTATTCCACATAATCCACGCGGGGGTGGGGGCGGGGGGTGGTACTAAAAAGGATATAACTTACAATGTTGCAACTTGTAGAAACCCAATATTGTAGGGAATCTCGCCCGTGATTTGATTATATGAGATATCCCTGCAATCATGAATTGCATGATTCCATTAAGGATGAGCAACACAGACTGATGGATCTTCATATATAAGCCAAAGAGGAGAAACTTACAAGATTTCAAAGCTTGTGCAGTTACCAATATTGTCTGGAATAGTACCAGTCAAGTTATTTCCTCTTACATCACTGAAGAATATTAGAAATTGTTAGAATCAAAATGGAATCATACAAAAAGGGACAAGCATACAAACGTGAGTGTGTATTTGCCCAAACGGAAAGAGAGAGAGAAGAAAACCAGAACACATACAAATACCACAGGCCAGTCAACTGGCACATATCTGGTGATAATGTTCCAGTGAGAAAATTGCCTCGGAGACCCCTGCATGGAACAAGTAGAGAACCAAACTGCACTAAGTAAAGCAACTCCAAGCATGTTTGCTTGAAAAGGAAAGAAGCTTCATCATTGTGACATGATGATATCACATATACTGAGAAGCAACTTAAGGGAACTCACAGATACTGCAACACTTCGTTCCAGTAGATCAACCTAGGAATCTCGCCAGTAAGCCGGTTAAGAGCAAGATCACTGGATAACAGAGAAAACCACTAAATGTTGTAAGTCTCCAGTCAAACTTTTATAACAAATACCAGGCAGGCACCATTAGAGCAAATCAGAGACATGCCAAGAAACTTATAACTCTTGGAAATATATGTTACAATGATAGATGTCTCATACTAATAAAGCAATCTGCTATCAGGAAACCAAAAAAAAAGGTTAGATAGAATCAAAATATTTGCTTACAGAGTTTTTAGATTAGGAATTTGGGTCAATGTTGATGGTATGGGACCAGTTAACTGGTTGTTCTTCAGGTTCCTGAAATGTGGAACAATGAGTGAACAGTAACGAGACACATCTAAGGCGATCTGAAAAATGAGATAATAATTTAGGAAGAACTTACAAAAACTCAAGCAGCTTTAGCTTAGAGATTGAGAATGGTACGTCCCCATACAGCATGTTATCAGAGAAATCCCTACACAAATGGCAGGCATCAGAAATAGGAACTCCCTTCTTGATCAAAAGGTTTCAAACAGCAAAAAGAAGAAAGAATTAGAAAAATGATACAGATTCATACAGTAGTATCAGCAAACCACAGCTGCTGATTTCATCAGGAATCTGACCACTTAATTTGTTCCCTTGAAGATCTCTGCCGAAGTCATTTCAAACCCGTGTAAAAAACCCAAGAATGATCATCCAGAAGTAAATAGAAACTTACATAGAGATTGACAAAAAGACATACAAAGACTGCAGCTTTGTCAAATCTCCAATAGCCGGTGAAATTTCTCCGCCCAAGTTCAGACTTGACAAATTCCTTCATTCAACAACAAGTACAATTTCCCTTCAGTATTAGCTAATGTGAGTAAATAGTAATTGGAATTCAAATCAACCATCTCCTCTAAAAGCTTTCACAGCCCTCACATGCTGGCAGAATTCTTCTTTACTTGCACTTGCAAGTTTCAAGAAGACATCATTTTCAATCGGGTAACAAAGAATCCATAAATATCGATTCACCAGCTCATATCGAAAAATTGAGGGATTTATCTTATCTATTTACGCACTCGAGAGAAAACAACAGAGAAACGTTAAAGAAGCAAATCTCAAAATGTGTTTTGGTTTCTAAATGCTTTCCAAGTGAAAGAAGTGGAGGAAGAAACTCACAAAGCAACAACAGACATGCTAATATTGCTACAAAGAACTCCACGCCAAGAGCAGAAGTCATCAGTGTGAGCATCATCCCAGTCAAAAAGCACATTAGCAGCATTGCTAAATGACGCCTTCATGGACACAAGTGCTTTCCCTGTTTTATGTCAACAAGCATTTCTCCATCACAAAAAACCTCATAGAACTAGATACAGCATCATCAACTAGAAAAACTACCATCACCAAATGCTTAAATTTAAACGTACGCTCTCCTCATATCACACGAACAAGAGCACAATACAATCTTGTAGTCTAAACATAAATTATGTTTTCCTCAACAAATAGCAGGTATGTGTGAATATAAATGGTTATTTCATGTCTTCAAGGCCAAAAGAAGAGGAAAAAAGAAAAAAGTTGAAACTTTTCATCTTTCCAGAACAAGAAAAGGGAGGAAAAAAAAAAAGAAGAGAAAAATAGCAAAAAATAATGGCTAGTGTCACATTCATCACTGTCAAAAACTTCAGCAGAAAACAAGAAAAAAAACAAAATATCATCTCTTAGTCACAAAAAAAACGTCATGCCTAGCTTGATATATTTACTTATACATGTATAGTCACTATATAATAAATATGTATATATGACATATACAACATGCATACATGTATGGAGATGTAAAGGAAGTGATATAAGATACCTTCGTCGCTGAGAGATGAAGCGAGAGGAAAGAGAACCAGAAACACAACCACTACACACCACAAACCAAGCTGCACAACCTGATGCTTCTTCTTCTTCTTCTTCAGCAACGTCTCTTTAACCTCCATTGCAGAGAGCTGAACAAATACAAAAACAAAAAAAAAAAAAGGAAAGGAAAGGGGGAAAAAAAAACTTGAGAGGCGGCAAAATGCAGAAGCTTAAGCTCGTTGTCTCTCTCTCGTCATATTGATAGACTAGCACTAGTTAATATATACATATATAAATATACAAACATACATACAGATATATATATATATGCGTGTGTAAATATCTTAGAGAGAGAGAGAGAGGAAAAACAGTGTGGCGTACATTGAAGCAGTAGGTAACAGGCGTTTGGCGTGAACAGTTGAGGTGAAGAAATGGCAGAGGAAGTGGAAGGCCAAAGGTTTTTTAAAGCGTTAATTCAAAGGCGAACCCTTTTTATCTGTGCACTAGAGGCCAAAGGTTTTCGAGTTTATATTAATGGTGAGTGTGCAGCAGATGTGAGCTTTGCTGAGGCAATATATTTTGCAGTGTCCAGTGGTATTTTTATGAGGAGAGAGAGAATGAAGGAACGATGTGAGAGTTGTGCTGGAAAAAATTTTAAACGGCGGTGAAGCGACGTTTGTGAAACAAATAAGTAATAACAAAGTTTGAAGGAGATAATTAATTGACTGTGGCCAAACGTTTGTTGCCAGCAGCCGTCACCGTACGTGTCCGTTTCTCGATGTTTGTTTCCTTTTCGCTCCCCTAACCTCACTCCCCCACTCGCACTGCCACGTCGAGTGGAGTGAAGCGCGTTATTTCGTGGTCAAATGCGGAGGAATCTACAATTTTATTATTCTCGTAAAATTATGGACTTCTATTTTATTGAACATGCTGGAAAATTTTCTCAGCACGTTCTTTTTACGTTTGCAAACAATCGATGTATATATTTAATATAGAGGTATCGATTAACCAAATATATATATAGGTATATATCTCACGTATGCATAGTTAACTGAATGTGCAGTCTTGCAAAATGAGATGAATTCACAACAAAAATAAGTCTATTTCTTAACATCCTTATCATATATGGCTAAGATTAAAATACAATTTTGAATGACATAACAAGTAACACTATAAATAGTATAGTCAATGCATGGATTCGGAGTATCAAGATTCAAAAATGATACCATATTCAGGAATATGTTTACATCTAAAAATATTAGATGTAGTGATAAAAAATTTCTACATATGCATTTTTGGAGTTATGAATTATTCATAAAAAATAAACAAATTCGTTAATAACTTTAATAAAATATTATTAAACACTCGCAATTGAATAAAATAAATAAATAAAGTTCTTTAGCCGGTTTTTTTTTTCCAAGAAAGGTGGTGGCTTCATTATAATTGATCAACACAAATCAAAAGCGCTTGATTGGTAATAATGAATAGATTATGGTGTGGATAGTTTAAATTTTTAATGATGGGTGTTTGAGGCTCAGCGATGTAGATGGCGAGTGGTTAGGGGTGTTTATTGTCCTTGAAAGAGATAGAAGGGCATGCTTAATACCCTGATGCTGATAAGGGAGCAGAAAAGCATATGGTTTGGTAGCTATTTTGGGGAGAAGTGAAAAAAAAAAAGGCTATGTCCACTCCTTTTTTTTCTAGTTACAGCCCGATAACTTTTGTCTTGGTGTGGTAAAAATAGCAATTGCTTCAACACTTTCACACTTTTCATTTAGTTTACCAAAAGACAAAATCTCACTCGAGATCTGTAAATAAAGATCTTTGTTTTTATTTTTATTTTTCTATATAATCCAATAAAGTTTCTTTTCATATTTATTATAAGCAAAATTATATTGAAATTATGATAAATTTTTTTACCCATAGCATTTTTACTATATGGGAGGTTCATGCCCGACTTTTTAAAACCTTTGGATTTTCTCAAAAAGAATTCCTTAAACTTATCCCAAGACAATAAATATTATGATACAACGATAAACTCTAAGGTAATATATATTTGAGATGCCATATCCCCCCCCCCCCCAAAATAAAAGGGGTTTAAATAGGAACAAGAGGTATTTACCAAAAGAGATCTTTTTCCTTCTCTTTGTTTTGAAAGAAAAGGAGGATCTAGAAACATTTGATGAGCGGAAGAAATCCGAATTAATGGAAAGTAAAAAATAAGAATGAGATCCACTTTCACTTTCCAGGCTACAACAATAGCCCAATTTCTAAAGATTCTTATTAGAGTATGTATGAAAATCAAGACAATTTGAAATTCAAAAGATTATCTAAAAAGTAGTATGAGCCACCAATATGTATTATATGTAAATCAAAAGTCAAACAATATTCACAACTAAAATGTGTAATAAGTTCAAACTTAAAAGTTTTAGTCACAATAAACTGCTTTGTCCTCTCGGATCATTCATACCATGGGACAAAGAGAGTATGCTTTTGCATGCTTTGCTACCAAGAAGATCTTTTACCATCATTTTCATCTGCAGGGCACGATGAAATGGAGTTTCACAATAATGTATGGTATCATTTTAGTGTAAGAATTTGGAGTACTCTATATGCTTAAAACAGGAAAATTCACGGTCAGATTATTTCATTGTATAACTTGCAAATATATATTACCCAAGGATATTGGACCAGATTTTAGAATGTTTCTCAAGTAGACTTTCTTCAAGAAACTGCAGTGCAGTTCCCATTTTAAGGTTAAATTTGTTTTTACTATTACCACCCCTTTGTCCAAGTTTCTTTTTCCATTTTGTAGCAAATTTTGCCGCTTTTTTCAATTTTTTTTTTTGCTTATCTCATGGTATCTTTCTTGGCGATTGGCCACCTGCGAGCACTACTTTATTGTTGAAACCTTCTCAAGAAACATGTTTTTCTTTATCTGGACTTTTTGGCGTTATCTATTTGAATCTTTGAGCATCCAATGGTAAAAGTTGCTTTAGAATGATCTTTATACAAAAAAACTCATCGGGACTCGCAATTAAAGAAACAAAAGAATTGAAATGTCGGATATATTATATATCTTGTTTGTGAAAAGCGTGATTAGATCACTCAAACCTAAAGCTTATTGGAACTGATTTCGCATAGATAACATAAAGCTTATTGGAAGTGTACGTGCATGCAGAATCTGATAATACCATGCAAACTAAAGTAGAGCCGTAAAAATGATAATTTCACGCAAGCTAAACCATCGCTTGAATTAGTTTTCTTTTCGGATTGAAAAAAAAAAAAAACTTTCTTTAGAAGTATTTTTCTAAAATAACTTACATTCTTTAATCGTTAATTTTCTTTTCCACACGTGACTAGTGATAAATTGAGCTAAAACCTAAGCACATCGTGTTATTATTAGACCCCTTTGATGGGGATTATAAAAATAAAAATACTTCAAAGTTGAATGTGTGCATGTAATATATTTATTTTTATTCTATTAGCAAGTGAAGAGATTCTATTTTGACGTATTCTAACATTCTCGAGTGTTTGCTCATGTCCTCCAATAATTGGCAAATGAGAAAATTATTATTTGAGTTTTCCCCATACTCTCCCTTGAAAGAATATTTTTTATTTAAATATATATCTAGGAGTAAGAAAGTTTTTCTGTTTTTTCTTTTTCGGAGTCCGAAACACTACGAAGTTAAATGACGACTGAAATAGCAGTAACATACCATAAATTTGACACTGATAGTGATCGATTACAAAGTTTGGAGATCTAGAAGGGACAATATCTCTGTAGCACCAGTAATCGACACTTTACTAATTAACAACAATTACTTCGTTAAAAGCTGATCTTCGCTTCCCAAACCTCGCAAGGTTTTCGGGTATTGTCTATATTTTGGTTGTGTTTTTTTCTTTCTTTCTTTTTGTTTTGTTGCTTATAAATATTAAAAAATAGCAACAGGTTACCGAATTTTTTTTTCCCTTTTCTTTGCATGCTTATAAGTACCAAAATAGACAAATCCAAACAGTCTTTTAAAAGGGTTTTCTTCTTGATTGCTTTATTTGTTCAAAAATCTATAATTGTGAGAGGAGGAGGAGGAGACTAAGAAAAAGAAAAATATGATATCCCAAGGAATGAAATAATTTTTTAAACATTTTAGACTAAAACGAAATTTGTAAATTTTAAGGATTAAATGGATTTTGCAGGAAAATTTAGGCACTAAAATGAACTTTTACAATATATATATATATATATATATATATAAACTTTCTAATTTTACCCTTGAAATCAATCCCATCCAAAACCGTTAAGCTAACCCAATTCTAATAAGATTGATTAAGTTAATTAACTTTGGTAAATATTTAAGACTTATTTGAATTTTTGAAACAATTGAGATTAACTCCAGAAAAAAAAAAAGGAAAAGAAAAGAAATAGGACTAATTGCATAAAATTCTCCACTTAAAAGCAGTACAGATACAAGGGGGAGGGGCCTCCTTTGAGAGATCTTCTCCAGTGGATTTGGCACATAAAATGAGGGCAGTGTCAGATTTGACATCGAACACGTGGCAATCTCTAAAACCACCTATAAGTTTCTTTTTGTTTTTTGAGGTCAGACACCTATGAGATCTATTAACTTAAAAAGAAAAAAGAAAAGATGATGTCCGCCGTCTGCTTGCAATTGCATGCTATGTAGGGCTCGTTTGAATTATCTTTCCTTTTAAGTGTTTTTTTATAATTTTTGAAAAATATTTTATAAAAGAGTTAAAAATTTTTTTAAATTGTAAATGAATTTTTTTAAAAAATAAAATTTTTAAAGTTAAGTCAAATAATTATTACAAAAAATATAATTTTATTAAAAAATACTTAAGAGAAATCCAAAGAGGCCAAAAGAATTTAATACAATTCTTTTGGATGTTTGGGAAAGGTTAAAGATAGTTTCTTTTCTGTGTTTTCGCTTTCAATGGTTGGTACCCTATAAGATTTACCAATTATCAATGTAAATAGTTCGTTTGGATTGATTTTTTTTAAATATTTTTTAAATAATTTTTAAAAAATAATTTTTTAAAAATTTAAAATTTTGACTTTTAAAAAAATATATTTGAGTTTTTTTTTTAATTTTAAATTTTTTAAAAATTAAATTAAATAATTATTATAAATTTAATATAATTTTTTTAAAATATATTTATTTATTTAAAAAAAATTAATTCAAATAGGCCTAAAGTGTATAAGATAAGTTACAAGTCGCTTAAGTTAGAGATTAGCATTCATAGACATGATTTTGTAATACATCTATAGATAGTGCAATGATTGAGTGAGATTCGATTGTCCTTTTTATTCACACAACTTCATTGCCACGTGGTGGATTTGTTGACTTGAACAATGGGGAAGAAATAGCAGTGAAAATGGTGTCGGAAGGTGTTACACGATGAACATAAGTTAAAATGGTAAAAAAAATATAAAATGTAATAGATTTGTCAAAGTTTGATCTACATATTACCATTTTACAAATATCATCATCAATTCTTTCTTTCTTTGTTGATAAAGTTGGGGAAAATGAGAATATTCTTCTATTTTTTGGTCCTAATCAAATAAGGATTTTCGTTTTTCTCCCGAAGGAGGCAAAGGCAGTATTAAAATTTTGATTGTACATTATTTTTCAAAAGGCTTTTTGATTGCATCTAGAAATTCTTCTCGTTGGTGCTTTTCTAATGAGAGCTTCATTTCAAAATTCAAGAAATAATCTGAATATTTGTTGACTCTTCATATATATGCAATAAGCGAAATATTAAATAACTAAACATCTTCTCATAACCTTAAAGAACTATAAAATAACCCCATACCACCCTTGATTTAATGTATAGAAACTTGTAACTCAATCTCGACTTTCAAAACAGTGACTCCCCTCTTAAATTGTCACTAATTTTTTATCCACCGAACCTGTGTAACAAACCATTGGTTGATGAAGTAAATAATGAAAGTTGGAAAAGAAAATTTCGTCCGAACCAACCAAAGCATAATAGGCACGAGGGTATTGAAGGACAAAGCACATGCCTCCCATCTTTCATCTCTTCCTTACGAACAAATTAAAGCTCCCATTCTTCTTCACAATTATTGTTTTTCTCTCTAAACATAACGAACGACATTAATTAGTACGTACTCCTCTTCGCTGGCATATTTATGCCCACCTCCGCTTGCCCCCGGCGAGTTCACTTCACTTGTTTTAGAAGACATCAGCTAGAAAACTTGGCCAAGGAAAAAAAAAAAAAACCGCATGTAAAACTAATGTAGTAAATTTGATATCCAAATTAATTAGTAAAAAACTTGATGTAGGAAATTAATAATTGAATATCTTGATATTTAAATCCACCAATCTAAATTAATGAATTCAAGCCATTAACAAAGTTAAAATATGGACATTTAGACCATTTTACGTTTTATGCGTAAAAAAATTATACGATCCAAATACATGATCAAGAATAATTTTTCTTAAAAATGACGGCTGTTGATGTCCAAAATTAACTCACGCCGCCATTTCCACCTTCTAAATTGTTACATATTTCTTGTATATATCAAATGATTATTCTTTGCAAGACTAACCCACCAAAAGAGGAAAGAAAAGAGAGGAAGAAAATTGAGTCGTGTGCTTTGCATGTGTTGAAATTGTTAAAAAGTTAACAAAAATTGTCTCGGGAACTACTAATGGCGTCTCTCGTATTGTAATATGAGGGACTAAAAAATTTTTTTATAATAAAATAAGGAAATATTGCTATAACTTATCCAAATAAAGAAGAGAGAGAAGAAAAAGATAGTGAGAAACTTTTCCATTAGTTAAACTAATATTAGTTTATCTATGAATTTTTTGTAGTTTTCAAACAAAAAATATAAAAATTCATAGGTCAAGAACAAAAATTTGTACACAAAAATTTTTATTCTTGATATATGAATTTTTATTCAAAAATTATAAATTTTTAATTAAATTGATATTAATTTAACTTATGGAAGAGTTTTGAAAAGATGGTGAGAGAAGTGGTCAAAGAACAAAAGAACTGTGTACTTTCGTAGGATACTGTATTATTATGGAATAGATCCATACAAGAAACTAGAGATAGTAACTATTGGGTAATGGTGGTGGTGGAATTAATGGACCCCACAAGCTTTTTGTGGATAGGAGAAATAAATTTGGGGATTGATTACACCCATCATAGGACCCGTGAGGGCTATCATTCCTATTGTTATTAAGTATAACGTTCACTGTTGTATGATCAATTATAAAAAGTCTCCTCTCTGCATGAGGCTGCAAAATAATAATAATTAATAATGGCCACGTTTCAGTGGCTTCGTTATTTTGGTCTGACCAAAGTTGCAGACTTTTTATATATACACCGCAATAATGGTTTTCTCACACATTTCATCTTCATTATGTGTGTGGAAACTGCGTCTCTGGCTGGTATAAATCATCTGCCTTCCAAATGCGATGGAATGAACTCGATGCTGCAAAGTGGAATGAAGAAGATTGAACACATTACCTTGTCAGACAAGCGAAACAAATGACAAATGTCTAACTTCAAAGGATGCTGGGGTTGTTAAATAAGTGATTTTTTGTGGTTAAAAATTTTAAATTTGAACTCATACGTTCTCATTAAAATTTTTTGTTTAGTTCTTAAACGAGTTGAAGCATATTTCAAAATGCATTGTTATTTTATGTAGATTATATTTTTAGGATGAACTTGCTGCGATCTTACGTACCTAAAATAAATCATCATCATCATCCAAGAGACAAATGTCAATTTGTTACAGGTAGCATCCATATGAAAGAACAAATATTGTTGAGTATGGTCTATATTCTAATTAGATCCTTAGGAATATAGGCCATAGAAATTCTAGTCTTGGTCAAGTTAGGAGATCCGTCTTTTTGGCTCTTTTATTATACCTCTAGTCTTATCATATATTGGAATATTACCATATTAGTAGTGTTACTATATTTATTGTTTCTTATACTTTATAAATAAGGGTTTTACCTATTGTATTGAATGAGAGGCAGAGAGACATAGAGGTGAGATAGAGAACAAATAACTGTGAGGGTGAGGAGAGTGTGAGGGGGGCCATCCTATGTTGCATTTGTTCTTATCATAGCAGAATTCTCTTGTTTGCTCGTGGACGTAGGCGGAAGGCCAACCACGTTAAAAATATTGTGTCCATTGTTTTACATCTCTCTCTTTTTTATTTATTTTTATTCCGAATACTCCTATTTCCCAACAAATATGATGATGAAACACATTAAGCTCAGCCTATTTAATACCCTCGTCGATAACAAAACAAATTATGCTCATGAAATAGCATACGCCTTGTGAAATTAAATAAAAAATTTGTGTTGTCTTAATTAGAATCTCGATAGCTTCTTTCGAGATTTTAGGCAGGTGTTATATGAGGTTCAAACTCTACCAATTAGGATTTGAGTTTAGAAAAAAGGAAGAGCTTGAAATTCAATGTCACCGGCCTAGAATGTAGATCATATAAATGCTACTGCATTACATATAAAGAAGAAACAGCTCTCTTAGACCCAATAATGGCTCAACGCTAGCATTTTATTTATTGATCTCATTATGAGTTGTGTGACTGCCAAACTGTAAGTTTCTGCAAGCTGTAACTAGAAAATTTAACTTGATGGCATATTTTCACTTGAAACTTATCCACAATGTAACCCAATAACATATTTCACTTAAAACTTATGATTGAATAACCAACTAAACACCGTGAAGAGTTACTGTTAATTCCTTAAAAAGAAAAGAGAGGATAAAATTCTTACAAACAGGTGAAGGGTAATCATACTAGTATGGTTAAATGTCATCAATTTGGTACGTATGATGCTGTTGTTACCATATATAAATGTCGGTAATATTATTGTTGCTTTTAAAACTTACCATAACAAAATTGCAGCTGATCGATTCCTTGTGCCTTGAGCATAATTCCTCTTGCTGTGTCTATAGCAGAGGTGCGAAATTTCTTGAAATTAAATGTTCATCTTATTTCTACTTTTATTTTGCTTTGCGTCTTGTGCAACAACTAGAGTTCAGGGTTACCAAATGAGTGGAGTTCTTTGTATTTGAGAACTACAAGAAAATCAAGAGTTCCAATGTATAAAATCTTTAATCATTTTCTTCATTGGCATTGCTAGTGTATATAAAAGAAACAATTTATGTAGTTTGGTTCTCAAAATTAATAGCACAGGTAGCCCACCCATAAATCCTTTACAGACCACCCGTTATGCAGAGGTGTGAAAGTTGAAACACCTATATAACTAAGTACACAATAACGAATCTAGAGGTTTACCAATTGAGGTTGGTAAAATATTGCTGGGCCCGGCCCATTCTTTTGGGTTGTTCACAATTACACATAAGGATGTCCAACTGTTCACGCACTGATGGTAATAACTTGTATCAAATGTCATGACCTGATTTTAAATGACAAGCAATTTCACATACTATTTGCATAAACAAGTAAAGAACTTCACAGCATTTACATCAGGAACAGATGACTAATCAATTCCAGTCGATCAGTTAAGATATTAAACTCTTTGGCTTCTAAGCATTACAAAGTTAGGAGGCCATGCAGCATGGGTTCCATGTGTGAGAAGGAGCGAGCAAGAATGGGCGTATATACAGCATTCGCGATTTTCTCTCTTTAGAGCTTCTATATACCAAAGAATTCCTCAAAATTTCTGCAAAAATTTGTATGTGTACAGGTTGAAGCACCCTTGAGTATATGCATAGCTTGCCAAAATTCTGTAATTATACAATTGTCAGCTTCTGACAAGGGCTTTTGATCCACTGGCATAACCAAGACAGAAGTCATAACTGTCTGTCAAATTCTTCAATAATAGGAACTTTCTCCTGCAGGATTCAAAACAAAGGAACCAAATGAATTATAGACTTCGGAGAGGGACAATAATACAAAGAAATGAGAGTACAAGTGTACCAAGAGAATTAAGACTCCAAATATTTTTGAAGAAGAAAAAACTCCACCAAAAAAAAAAAAAAATGCAATCAGTGTCTTGAATCTCAAAAATTTGACATTCAGATTATAAGATATCTGAAACAGCTATAGGACGTTTTAACTCAAAATGACACTACATTCACTCCTCTATGAAGGAAAGCTATCACAACTAAGTGTAGATTGGAGACATTCTTAAAAATTATTTGCAATTATGATCTTAATATACTGGCATATGCTAGCATCTAGTCAATAATGCCGTAAAACAATCGATCATGTTGTCTAATCTATGTGCATCATAAACACAGAACTATAGAAGGAAGCATCAACCTCATTCTGCAAGTTATTCTCCGGTGGAAACCAATGCATGAGAACTCCCAAGTGCAACACAGCAGGTATCAATTTGAACAAGAGTGGAGTTGTCACCTGCAATTTATGTGATAATGGCTCTTACATCAAGAACTCATGGGATACAAAGCAAGAACGCCAAATTACCAAAAGATTAGAAAGTACAAGAAACTCACAAGGCTGAGAGCTGTTGTTCCAAGAAGAAGAAGATACATTTTCCCCTGCATGATTAGTGAAATCTCAACTTGAGAACAAAAAAAAGAAAAAGAAAAAAGACAACCAAAAGAAAATAGATTATAGAAGTTTGAATATTAAACTTATGAGCAGCAAAGAACTGTTGACAGAGGTTGGGGTGGGGAGCTAACCCCAACAAGATGTAAATTTGTAGCACGACTCAAGAGAACAAATGCAAATTCTCCAATTTGCGCCAACAAAACTCCGACCTGTAAAGGTCAAAACTCATAATCATTAAAGAATCCATATATCTTCTTGATAATTTAGAGGCTGTTTGGCCAAGCTATAAAATTTCAGGTTTTGACTTGTGTAACTTTCAGTTATAGAACTTTGGTTAAAAAGGTTCTTGAAAACAAGCTGATATCTGCATTGCCTTTTAGTTATTGAATTTTCATTTGCTTTGAGAGCAACATTGAACTTCCAAAACATGGAATAATATTTGAGAAGAAAAAGAAGAAACGCAACTTGATGAAACAGTCTCATGAGTCACGAAAGCCTCTTTTTTTCTTTTTTCTTTTTTTTTTTAAAAGCTCCAATTTAGGGTTTGTTATTTTTCAGCTTTTTTAGCATTGACTTTTACCTAAAAGTTCTCCTGAAAATAGGCCAAACAGGTTAGTATTGAATTTAAATTCACAGGAAGTGCTTTTAAGTGTTTAAAAGCTAGGCCAACTAGACCCTTAGACCAATTAGAAGCCAACTTACCACAAATGATGTCCTAGTACTATATCGAAAGGCCTTTGTAATTGAAGCAGCAACTGTAGTTTTGACAACTACAACCAAAATAACAGATGCAAACAATATGTCCACATGGGTCCAGAGGAAGTGTACATGTATGAGCATTCCAATACTAGATATGAAAAGAGCAGCAAACAGGTTACGAATTGGTTCAACCTGCAACATGTAAAACAATGTATTTTATGATGCATTTGTTAGAGTACAGGGATATATTTGTAATATTGCTGTTAGAATAGTTAGTTACAGTTAAGAAGTTAGTGATGCATTAATGACAGCTCAGCATTAGTTAGATAGCAGGCAGTTATAACTAACTACTGAATGTAACTGAAGCCTATAAATATTAGGCTTGTAATCATTTCTCATTAATGAAGAACATTTCTTTTCTCTCAAGTTAACATGGTATCAAGAGCAGAAAAGGTCCTGGTTCTTCTTTTTTAGCTTCGAAGCTTTTCTTCAATGGCTTCTGATCTCATCAATCAATGAATTTGCTCCATGAAACAGCTAAGTTGCCTCTTTGCGAGCTAATCTATATTCTTTTTCAGCTTCAATTTTAGTTAAATTCTGTTTTCTCTTCATTTTGTTCCTATTTTTTAGGGCTTTTTTCATTAAAATTTTCATCAAAACCTATTCAGATCTTTTCACCCAGTCTTCAGTTCTTGTTCATTGTTGTTTCTCTACTGTGCGAGCCTATCCATCGGTTTATTTTCATAATCGCAGTCCAGAATCATAAAATTTCTTTAAATCTCACTTTTACCTATAAACCCTAACCCTAACAGAGTTCTCATGGCTCTTCCTTTAGATCAATCTCTTTCACCAGCTGTAAAATTGCTTTTGCAATATTTTCCTGCATATGTGAATATCAAGCTGGATACTCAAAATTACCTTTTTTGGAAAACTCAATTTCAATATTTTCTCAAAGCTTGTAAGCTGTTTGATCATGTCACAGGCAAAGTGCCATGTCCTAGTCCTGTGCTAAGACATTCTAATGGTTCTATTTCTCCAAATCCTGAATATACAAATTGGCAAGATATTGATTAGTATCTGAAAAGTTGCTTTTATGCTTCTGTATCTAATTCTATTCAGAGTCACATCTACCAGCTTAACACATCATCTGAGATTTGGCTTGCAATAGAGCAGAGGTTTCAATCCAGTAGCAGGTCCTTAGTGTATCAACTGAGACAGAGACTACAAAACATCACTAAAGGCACCAAGACTATTCAGGCCTTCACTGATGAAGTTAAAGCTATTGCAGTTGCTCTTGCTGGAGCAAATGAACCTCTAAAGGATGAAGATATTGTTTACTATATTTTTCAAGGCTTGCCTGCTGCTTATGACACTATTAGGACTTCTATCAGAGTTAGACCAGAGCCTGTAACAGTTTCTAAGCTAACAAGTCTTCTAATCAATGAAGAACTTAATCTTGCCTTCAATTCCAAACTTACTTTGCCTGACTCTACTGTCTCACAAGCCAGTCAAGATCTTCAAACTGCCTTGTATGCTAATTCTACTACACAAAGAGGTAGAGGTAGGGGCAGAGCTTTCAATAATAATTCTAGAGGAAGAGGACAAAGAGGGCAAGGTAGAGCTCAGAAACCTAACAATTCTAATAATCAGTCCTCTGGTCTTGTGTGTCAAATATGTGGTAAGCCAAACCGCAATGCTCTTCAATGTTGGCATAGGCTTGACACTGACAACTATTTCTATGTCAAGCCTGAACAAGCAGCTTTTACTACCCAGAATTCTGATACAAAATCTGAGACTCCTAATCCTACTGCATTAATTGCTCAAATCTTTACTACTTGGCCATCTACATCAACAGCTACCACTCCTTGGTTTCTAGATACAGGAGCAACCAGCCATGTCACTTCAGATATGCAGCAGATGCATCACACTTAGCCTTACAAGGGAACAGGTTCGGTTGCAGTTGGTAACGGAGTTACTTTACCAATTCTTAACACTGGTTCTGGTATTCTATCCACTCCTTCTTCTAATCTTCTAGTGTCTAATGTTTTATTTGTTCCTTCTATTTCATCCAACCTTCTCTCTATTCATCAATTGACACAAGATAATGATCGTACTGCTGTGTTTACATATGGACAACAAGTCCCACAAGGTGCTGTTCAAGGGCCCCTATGACAAAGGACTCTATCCCTTTCCCTTCCAGTTTCAATCTCACTCTTCTCAGTTGTCTTCAGCCTATCATTGCATATGTACAAACTCTGCATCCACTTTGGACAGAATATGGCATTTACGACTGGGTCATCCCAAAAAGCATGCTTCAGCTGTAGTCTCTACTGGTATAAATAAGCAGCTAGGTTATTCTATAGAGAACTGTCAGGATTGTTCTGTATCCAAGGCTTATGGATTGTCTTTTTCCAACTTTGTAACATAAACTTCTAGAGCTTTTGAGTTGATACATTCTGATGTATGGAGGCCTTCTCCTATTGAATCTTGTATGAAATACAAGTAATATATCATATTTCTAGATGACTTTACTAAATTTTCTTGGATTTATCCTCTGAAATTTAAAAGTGATGCTTACAGTGCTTTTCTTTCATTCACTGCAATGGTTAAAACTCAGTTCCAATCAGATATTAAAATCTTTAGAACTGACAATGGAGGAGAATTTGTTAATCAATCATTTCAAACATACCTGCAGTCTCTTGGAACTCTCCACCAAACTTCATGTCCTCATACTCCTGAACAAAATGGAAAGGTGGAGAGAAAACACTTACATCTCATAGAAACTACTTTGGCATTGTTAAATCACAGTAAAATGCCAGTCAGATATTGGCTTGAGGCTCTTGCAACTGCCAATTTTCTTATAAACAGGCTCCCTACTCCTACTCTTAATAATAAGTCCCCCTATGAGATACTCTATCATGAACCCCCTGATTACAGTTCTTTTAAGGTGTTTGGCCGCTTATGTTACCCTTGGTTAAGGCCATATACTTCTCACAAGCTTGATAATAGGTCTAAACCCTGTGTATTTTTGGGTTATTCATCAACTACCAAGGGGTGTAAGTGTCTGGATATGACCACAAATAAGGTTTACATGTCTAGACATGTTAAATTTGTTGAAATACTTTCCCCTTTAGTACTATTTTCCAGTCTCCCATCTTTGCTAGTACTTTTCCTCCCATATTTCATAGTACTTCTTCTTCAGATTCTTCTGCCATAGAAGTATCATCTGGTTCACCTATGATAACTCTTCCATTATTCCCTAGTTCAAATGTTACAATGTCATCTACTCCCTTGTCTTTACTAGGGAATCATGCTTCTTCTAATTCTAATACCTCTCTGCATAATTCTTCATCTACCACATCTTCACATACTCATACACATATCATTGCAGAGTCTGAAACACACAATGATTCACCCATTACATCTTCATCTACTTCCACAAATATCTCTCTCAATCTATCTTCATCCACAAACATTCATCCTATGCTAACCAGATCTAAAACTGGCTCCCTACCACCACCATTATATCAGTTGCACTCCACAACTTTGACATCTATTGCAACTGAAACTGAACCTTCTCCTTCAGAGAGGCTGCAAAAGTGCCATGTTGGCAACAAGCTGTGAAAGAAGAGTATGATGCTCTCATTAAGCAAAAGACATGGACATTGGTTCCTCCACCCTCTGATAGACAACCAATTGGTTACAAGTGGATGTACAGAATCAAAAGAAAAGCTGATGGTTCTACTGCTAGATTCAAGGCCAGACTAGTGGTCAAAGGTTTTCATCAAGAAGCAGGGTTAGATTATGAAGAAACCTTTAGTCTAGTGGTGAAAACACCAACAATAAGGACTGTTCTAAGCCTAGCTGTGCATTTTGAATGGTCTTTACATCAACTAGACATCTCAAATGCTGTTCTGCAAGGAGATTTAGATGCAGTGGTCTATATGCAACAACCACAAGGGTTTCAAGATCCCACAAAACCTGGATATGTTTGTAAACTCCAAAAGTCCTTGTATGGACTCAAACAGGCACCAAGCGCCTGGTATTCTAAACTATCCAATTTCCTTATGAGTCAAGGGTTCAGTTCTACTCCAGCTAATACTTCTTTGTTTGTTAAAAGAACTCCTACAGCTACACTCATTCTTCTTGTATATGTGGATGAAATAATCATCACAGGTTCATCTTCTGAAGCTATTTCAACACTGATTTCTGCTATGGGCTTTACTTTTGCAATGAAGTACTTGGGTCATCTTTCCTATTTTCTAGGATTGGAAATTCAGGAATTGCCTACTGGTATTCTATTGCATCAAGCTAAGTATGGCAAGGATCTACTACAAAAGGTAGGAATGATGAATTGTAAACCTACTAATACTCCTACCACTTCCAAGTACACAAAAGGGCCAATTGATGGAGACTTACCATTTTCTAATCCAACTTTATTCAGGAGTTTAGTTGGAGCTCTACAATATCTTACAGTAACAAGGCCAGATATTCAATATGCAGTCAATACTGTGTGTCAAAAAATGCATGCTCCTACTATTTCTGATTTTGCAGCAGTTAAAAGGATACTCAGGTTCATCAAGGGTACCCTTACTTAGGGTATTATTTTTACTTCTAGTCCTCTTACACTACATGCCTATTCAGATAGTGATTGGGCTAGTGATCCATTGGACAGGAAGTCCACAACAGGTCACTGTGTATTCTTGGGACAAAATCTGACTTCCTAGTGTTCTAAAAAGCAGCTTACTATTGCAAGATCTTCTACTGAAGCAAAGTATAGGTCCATGGCTCAAACTGCTACAGAAATAACTTGGCTTACTTTTCTGCTGTCTGCTTTACACATTCCAGTCTCTCTGCCAACACTTGCTTGTGATAATCTATCTGCATTAGCTCTAGCCTCTAATCCTGTTTTTCATGCTAGAACTAAACACATAGAGTTGGATTATCATTACATAAGGGAGTAAGTTGTCTCCAAAAGGCTACAGATAACCTATCTTCCATCTACAGAGCAGCCAGCAGATTTATTCACTAAAGCTCTCTCCTCAAAGCAGTTTGAATATCTCATCAGCAAGCTTCCCTTGGCTTAAGCCACACTTCAACTTGAGGGGGGCGGTTAGAGTGCAGGGATATATTTGTAATATTGCTGTTAGAATAGTTAGTTATAGTTAAGAAGTTAGTGGTGCATTAATGACAGCTCAGCATTAGTTAGATAGCAGGCAGTTATAACTAACTACTGAATGTAACTGAAGCCTATAAATATTAGGCTTGTAATCATTTCTCATTAATGAAGAACATTTCTTTTCTCTCAAGTTAACAGCATATTGTACATTTTTGCCTAAACACATATCTTAATAACTGACCAAAATTTAAAGGCATCCACAGGTCAAGAGTTCGATAACCAATCTGGACAAATTGAACATGTAAAATCAAAGTTTTTACCCGTAAGAGCTATAATTTCCATATTTTCAAAAAATAAAATGAAATAGAACAGAGCAGCCAAAGCAGACCACCCATTGAGCTACTTTCGACGCCAGAAGGTTAAAGATCCTAATAGACAAACCAATATAACTTCAAATTCCCTCAACTAAACTTTGAGAACCAATGCATGGAGAAACTGCTCAGACCAAATTCTGTTGGAACTTATTCAGTTTATTTTCTATTTAAATTATATTCAAAATAGGTTCACTTAAGTTCTTTTGTGTCTGCATTTTCCAAGTGAAAAGCCAACATGACACCAGCCACTGCATCACCATAGTCGTTGCTCCACAATGCGGGTGAAATGAGTTGTATACAACCTTATCTTCAAATTCCCTCAACTAAACTTTGAGAACCGATGCATGGAGAAACTACTCGGACCAAATTCTATTGGAACTAATTCAGTTTATTTTCTATTTAAATTATATTTAAAATAGGTTCACTTAAGTTCTTTTGTGTCTGCATTTTCCAAGTAAAAGCCCAACAAGACACAAGCCACTGCATCACCATAGTCGTTGCTCCACAATGTGGGTGAAATGAGTTGTATACAACCTTATCTCTCATACAATATGAAGCGAAAAAGTTATGACTTATATCATGCTCTTCAAGATATATCATCTAAAGGCAAGACAGGAAGATCATGGCTTTATTAACAGAGTACCTGGTCCAAAGTATGTTGTGCCATGTCAGTGGTTGATATCATCACTCCAGCCACAAATGAACCCAGCTCGAGGCTGAGGCCAAGCTTATCACTGCACTGAAAAAGTTAAAGGGCGTAATCAAGCAACACAAATGCAGATAACCTGTGAGTGAAGTTTAAATTTACGGTGTACTTCGTTCATTATTCATCTTCTTTTTCTTTCTTTTTCTCCCCTTTTTCTTCTTTTTAAGACATAGATGCTATCAACGTAATTAAACGGATTCAGTAGTCCACCATCCTCATTTTCAAGGACACAAAACATAAAACTGCCACGACACTGCACAACATAGATTCAAACTACATTACCATTATCACATCCTTTCTGTTAGGAACATCACAAGGGGCTATAGAATCAAGGTGATAGTATTTTAGAATATTGTAGTTTATTAGTATGATAGAATACATAGTGAAATTTTTTAGTGGAAAATTAAGGGTCATCTATCAAGTTAGATAGAATGACCAGATTGATTTTAGTATCTTATTGTGATGGAATATGTCATGAAAACTTTTGAGTTGGAAAACTGAGGGGCTCCAATCAAGCTAGATAGAATTGACCAGATTGATCTTTTGTCTTTCCAGTTTTCAGACACTTATCTGCAAATTTAGTAAAACTCAGCCTGTTGACACCTCACCATATTCAGTCCCTTGCACTACCACATTCAATCACAGGAAATTAAAATGTAAAATCATTGACACAACTTAACGGGTTGTAAGCATTTCCTAGGGGGGAAAAGTATATAAATATACAAGAGAGATGGAAGGAAGACAACATCTTGTACTTACCCAAGCAGACAATAAACAGAAGGCCACCGCAGCAAGCTGAAATAGTTCATTTGTCTGAAGATCACAGATTATTTAACACATTCAGAAAAGTGATTTGTTCTGACCAAGAAAGAATTAAAAAAAAGAAAGAAAAAGAAATTGGCCACTCTAAGGTTTTTCAAGTGACATGTATGCAATAGTAAACTCATCAACTTATGCATCCAATACTAATCTCATCAAATTAATAACCATGGATACAAAATAGAATCATTACATAAACCAACATGAGTAGTTCTCTGAATCCAAGTTAATCACCATTAGAACCAATAGATCATCAACAATGCTTTAGCTAACAAATTCACATGCCTTTATTGAAATAATCAAAGGTCTAGGAGTCTCACTTCAAGAAGAAGGAACATTCTCTAGGGGGCTAATCATTATGAAGGATATTGAAAATGTCCATGCATAAGGAGCAAAAATTAGAAACTTTGAAGATCAACTGCAGGCACCCCCCTGCTGGACCAAAACCAAAACAAGGTCCAGAAAAGGATTTCATTCCACCACAATTTTGGTAGCTCCAAGCACCAAGATATGGCAACAGGCCATCAGCTCAAACCAAACTACTCATTGACAAATCTTATGGAATTTCTTTTAGTTACAATAATACAAAATAATCATTACTTATTGAAGACGAAGAAGGCAGTCAATTCCCTTCAAATTACTTGTTATGAACAGATAAAATATTTTCCTGGTACAAAGAAGTACACATCATGTATGCTCACTTGAGATGATAACCGTATCATTAGCTTCAAAAGGCGAGGAATGAACAACCAAGTTAATACGGATACAGTGGCAAGATATATCAACATCAGAAGCAGCCTGCATTCAACATAAATTGTCAATGAAGAAACCAATGAAAAAGCTGATAACAATGCCTTATAGAAAAAAAGAGTAACAAGAACTAGGCAAACTAACAATTTTCCCATAGAGATCATTCCTTGCAGAACGCCACTGTTACCTCCAATAACTGGAAGCAAAGCAAATAATAAACCAACAGCACAATCCTGAGGAAAGTTCAACAGAAGAGAGGTCAGAAAGGAAGGAGGTTAGAGTAAGAAAGATTCTGGACAGATCTCGGGCGAAGTAACAAATAAGTTAAGATATCACCTGAAAAATTAGTGTCCCAATTGTCACTTGACCGTGAACAGCATTATTAATACTTTTGTCAACTAGAAACTTCACTACCTGTTGAATTGAAGCAACATATACAAATCACCATTATTGAGAATCTCATAATTAATGGAGAGGGAAAAATGGTCCAATACATACTATTGCTGTAGATGACATTGACAGAAAGCAGCCAACAAATATACCCTCTGATAGTTTTGCTCCACATAACTGCAGCAAATGGGCAAAATACAAATGGCATCATTTTCAAACCAAAAGTCAGAGGTTTAACAAACAAGAAGCAAGATCAATCAGATTAGTCAGATTTGAACTCTGGAGACCATACCATTGCAATTACACCACACAAGAACATGAAGATAACAATTTGAAGTAGCCCACCAAGAACAGCAACTGGACCAACAACTTTTAGCTGCATTCAGGACAAGCAAGAAAGCATTTTCAAACTGTCAAACGGGATTTAAGGATACAGCCAAGAGCTTCTCTTTTCGAAGTTTAGTAGTACTAAAATACTTGGTGAAGTAAAAATTATAAATTATGACCTTTGGCAAAGAAAACTCCAGTCCCAAAGCAAATAGAAGAAAAAGAACACCAAACTGAGCAACGGTTTCAACCTGTACAAAGAGAACCAAGGCACCGGAGGAGGGTATCCCAAGTTAAAATATTTATCACGAAATGTGGTACGAGTATTATCAACAACTAACTAATGCATGACCAACAGACCAGAGGATTAATCACCTATGAAATTTCATAAAGAAGAATATTATTGAGACCTGAAAATTGGAAGTCTTGACCAAACTTCCCCTCTGACATCTATTTTGAAGTTGACTCTAGGGATTCCTATCATACCGATGAACTTGGGGACAGTGTAGTGAACTAGAATTCTATTTCTTTTGCCTATCCAAGACATAGTGAAGGCATTGAATACCAAGTTCCTTTAAGTTGCCTCCAAACAAGTTACAAACAAAAGCAAAGCACATAGAATCCCAAAGTCAAATA
The DNA here is from genome assembly GCA_028554755.1 of Cordia subcordata. NCBI lineage: Eukaryota > Viridiplantae > Streptophyta > Magnoliopsida > Boraginales > Cordiaceae > Cordia > Cordia subcordata. The sequence goes on along the minus strand of JAPTOF010000006.1, from coordinate 1,821,238 downwards.
AAACAAAACTTAATGCGAAAAGATGTGTGCGTGCAAATGTTTCATAAAAGTCCATAATCTTGGACCATTCCCAGCAACTTACCTGCACCATTTCATGGATGCAATTTAAGCCCCCAGGGCCAATAAGTGAGCCAGCAAGAAGATAGCCAACAATAACCTACACATTTGACCATGAACTGGACATCATTTCTTCTACATTAAGAACATTGCTATGAGAAAATAAAACAGGTGAGTCAAGACAATTAATGAGCACCACCAATAAATAAAACAGCAGAGTCACTAAGAATACCAACCGGCTGACCCAAACAGGAAAAGCTAATTCCACCAATGGCAGCAGAAACAATTGCAACCACCAAGTCTGAGATTAGCCTATAAAAGTAAATACAGAAAATTTCAGATCACTGAGGTCAGGCCAAATCAGATTCCATCAGCTATAATAATGCAAACTACTATTTCCTTGATCTGTTTTTCATAAATAAAAGTGTAGAACTAAATGAACTAAATACTCAAGTACACCATTTCTAGCTGTCAAATCAAGTATAGTCACCTCAGATCCACTTGAAGCACTGGGTACTTAGATTTCTTATTTGACATCACAAAAACATTATCCTGCCATCAGGAAAGCATGTCAGCAGGTTCTACATTTAGGGGAACAAGGAGCCATCTCTAACACAATCTGCAACAAACTTATCATATGTATAAGTCTAATGCTCAGATAGTGATCACCTTTTTGTCTATCAAAGTTGTCATATCATCAGAACCTTCATTCTCCAGGGAGAACACATCTTGAAATTGGAAAGATCTCGTACCACTGAAGTTAAAAGAGGAAAAAGAAAAGGAGAGAAAGAAATGTAAGTTTCACACTAGGAAGGAAGAACATGGGGCGTTGTTTGGTGTGTGTTGGGGGGGGGGGGATTAACAACAATAGTACTTGTGAATTTCCTTACTTTGCCCCCTGAGTTTCATTCTTCTTTATCTTGTCATGGGTGATTTTAGCTACAGTCTCCAATTCAGCCTGTTAACATGATAAGATGACATCTTAGCCATAGAAAATACTTGAGAAAAGCTGGAAGGAAAAGAAAAGCTGGCCTAGATTGACTAGAATACTAAATAAGGAGAAATGACTTGGCCTTTTGGATCTGGACATAGTTAACAAATATAAGCAATAAATCCACGAGCACCAATTCTCCTGAGAGATATAATGGCAAAGCAGACCAGCAGAAACTAAACAAGCTTATTTGACAATAAAGGGTCCAAAAAGTTCATGTTTTTCTCAGTCTACTTACCAACATTTTGAAGGTAGATGAAGTCAGAATGTGTAAGAACATTCACTAACAATAGATGGAAGAAACATTTCAAAAAAGAAGCCACGGAAAGGTATATTCATAAGTGACATAGGAATACTGTGAAACATAAAGCAAATTCAAATTAAAAGCTCGCAAAATTTAAGGGGATTCTTTGGAAAAGTCAGACATACTTCTTGATCAGCTACGGTACTGTTAAAGCTGCTTCCATCAGAACCTATTATGATAAAAGCAACATTATCAATCTGCCTGAGCTCAAATGCAAAGACGAAAAATCAAAGTAAATGAAATCACATTGAAATTGAGAAATTCATGATTGTAGAATAGAAATGTCTGCATTTGATGATCATATTAATATATAAGTATACATCACTCTTCAACATCGAAAAAACACACACAAAAAAAAAATCTAATAAAGTTCACTTTCACTGATTCAAAAATGTTGCTTTCGTAATAAAAGAAATATAAAAACATTAAAAATTAAAAATGAAAACCTTCAGGCTGATCATTCTCGGAGAACTCTTTCTCCAAAACACGATCAAACATTTTAGCGATACTGCCTTCGCCATTTTGCGGTGCCGACGAGTTCATTATATTTCCGTAAAATCGCTCCCTGATTTCTTGCTCGGTTCTTGCTGACACAACTATTGTCGCACAAAACGCAATCGAGAAGGTAAAAATCCAAATTTTACCTAAAGAAACCCTAGCCATTGCATTCAAACAAAACTGAATAAAGAAAATAAAGAGAAAAAAAATTAATTTTTGCTATGAACAGAGAAAACTTAATTGATTCGGAGAGTGTTTGTTTATGGGTTTGTTTTTTGCTACGTTTCGTAGATCGAACTCTAAAGAGAAGGTGGTGAGTTGGTTGAGTAGTTACTTTGTTAGTTTTTCTGACTTTAGAATTTTTCTTTTTTCGTTTTTTCTTTTTGAGTTCTTGTGCTAATAAAATGGCGTTTCGTTTTCTTTTCTTTTTTTTTTTTTGTCGAGAATTAAATTGGTGTTTCAAATGTAGTGAAAATGACAATGTGGGCTCCAGTTGATGTGGTGCTCAATTACATTGAGACACGTCAACTTGTGTTAGGATGGTAAAGAGCCTGCAAGTTAGGAGATTCATAAGCTTTTTTTTTTTTAACAATTTTTAAAAAATAGTCTTTTTTTAAAAGTTAAAAATTTTGACTTTTAAAAAAAGTTGTATTTGAACTTTTTTTTTTTTAATTTCAACTTTTTTATAAACTAAATCAAATATTTATTACAAATTTAATATAATTTTTTTTAAAAATATATTTTTTTAAAAAGTCAATCCAAACCGGCCCTTTGATAAACCACGTGCCTTCAAGACTTTCAAGTCAATGGGCTCGTTTGGATTGGTTTTTTTTAAAAGTCCTTTTTTAACAACTTTTGAAAAACAACTTTTTTTGAGGAGTTGAAAATTCTGACTTTAAAAAAAAATTGTATTTGAGTTTTTTTCAGAGTTTCAATTTTTTTAAAAACTAAATGATATAGTTATTGCAAAAGTAATATAATTTAAAAAAAAAAAGTGCTTTTTCCTTGAAAAAACTAATCCAAACAGACCCAATACCTTGTCACCTGAATGAATGACTTAACATAGGTGTAATAAAATAACTCGAATAATTTCTTATTATTAAATTTCTCAAACATTATCAATTTCTTATGTATTTAATAATCCTGAAGTCGTGTATTTGAAGGCCCAAAAAGGACAATTTTAGCCTATTTTATTATTATTAAAAAAAATTCATTACTCACACTATTTGAATTTTAACCAGCAAAAGTTGAAAACTTAAAATACTGTCTTAATAATTAAGAATCTCAGGTCCGGTTTTCAGTTAAGGTGAAGTGAATGACCGAATTTTCTCTATATTTTTTTGCAATTGACGTGGAAGCGTCATCGTCCACCCAATCTCCAATGGGCCATGACAAACTGAGAGTGGTCGCCACAAGTTGGTCGCGTACAAATCTTGACTTACATTTTCACTTTAGATTATTGTAGCCAATCAATCCTCGCTTGTAGTCTGGTGTGTGTTCAGAAGCTTGAGAGAAGGAGATGGCGTCCATGGCTAGTAGCATGGTTCATGCAGGCTTCGCCTACGGCCGACCCTCTTCTTCTCTCGCTGCCAAGTCACGGCGGCGGATGGTGGTGGTGAGAGCGGAAGCGATCAATCCAGATATTAGAATGGCCTTCACTGCTTACTGCAGGTTTCTAATTTCTCTTTCGCGTATACTTACTAATTTAGCTCATTTTTGATTCTATGCCCTTATTTACTAGTAACATATATCTTTTTTTTTTTTTCCGCCCCTAGTTCGTTTCTTTTAATTTTTTGTACATCTTTTATACTGATTAATTTGACGGACGTGAAAAATGTCAAACAACAACATGCAACACTCAGATGAGCACCTCATGTATATATACACACACATAGATTATAAATACACAAATGCTTGATATCACTTAATTTTCAACTGTTTCTTCATAAAATTTATGTGGAGAACGTTGTAGCTGCTTCTTTTCCGGTTTCGGCGAGTAGGACAAAAGAAGAAAAAACTGACGTGGTGGAAGACCCCTCATTTTCCTTGGGTCAACCATTGCCTCAAAAAAATGTAATTAGAGTTGCTGCTGCTGCTTAATAAGGTATGGTAAACAATATAGCAATCCGGAAGAAGAAGGTCATAGGTAGATATCATAGATCGGTTTGCGGCGCGATTAAGATAATAATTCCAGCCAATATTAAAAATGTGGTTTTCAAAGGAAGAGAGAATTTCACCGAAAAAGAAAAAGAAAAGAAAAGAAAGAAATAACCAAAGAGGTGAAAGTAAAGGTTTGAATAGTGATTCAGATTAGAAGTTGGATGGAAGCGTGCTGCATTCTGTGCGGTGGCATGGCATCTCGACCACCTTGGTGTTGAAGCCACCAAGCAGCAGCAACAGCAGCCGCCTCCTAAGGTGTTCTATAAAAACAGAGTCTCTTCTTTTTCTTATTCTCTCCGATCCATCACTTTGTTGGACAGGGTCTATTCCGATTCACTTTCATTAACATCATCCTGATTTCCACATCTCATCATCAGCAGCAAGACTGTCAATCCCAAGAGAAGAAGTCGCAAGAGGTCTGATAGCAGCAGCAGCAGCAGCAACAACAACAATAATAGGAATAGTAGTAAGAACAAGAAGAATACCAGTAATAATAGTAACGTCAGCAGCGGCAACAACCAGCTTCATGAGGCTGGGGTGAGTACAGCCACCAATTTTACTACCCAGAAAAATGTGAGTGGGCCAGCACTCAATGTGCGTGCTCTTCATCAGAATGGGGACCCCTTGGGATGGAGAGATCTGGGTAGGCGGGTGGTGAAGTGGATATCCCAAGGCATGAAAGCCATGGCTTCCGATTTTGCAGCAGCCGAGAGGCAAGGGGAATTCTCCGAGCTTAAGCAGCGAATGGGACCTGGTCTGACTTTTGTTATTCAGGCGCAGCCCTACCTTAATGCAGTCCCTATGCCCCTTGGCCTCGAGGCCATCTGCTTGAAGGCTTGTACCCATTACCCCACCCTTTTCGACCACTTCCAGAGGGAGCTCAGAGACGTCCTCCAGGACCTCCACCGTGATTCATCAGATTGGCGTCAAACTGAGTCCTGGAAGCTGCTCAAACAAATCGCCAGTTCAGGTTAGCTAGCTGATCAGTCAGGTATGTGTGCTTCCTTTTCTCTTTTTGGGTGAACTGATATATTGATGATTACATTATCCGTGCATCTGCAGCTGAGCACAGGGCCATTGCAAGGAAGACTACCCAGTCAAAATCCATGCCTGGCGTTCTTGGAATGGACTTGGAGAAAGCCAAAGCCATTCAAAGCAGGATTGACGATTTTACCAGGCATATGTCCGAACTGCTACGCATTGAAAGGGATGCCGAACTGGAATTTACTCAGGAGGAGCTGGATGCCGTTCCTACCCCTCCTTCTGATACATCTGACTCAGCAAAGCCATCTGAATTCTTGGTCAGCCATGCCCAGGCTGAGCAAGAACTTTGTGATACTATTTGCAATCTCATTGCAGTTAGTACATCTACCGGTCCGATCATGACTTTCTCTCTTATCATCAATAAGATCCCCAGCACTTTTATCTCTTCCCCTTTTCATATATTCTATGTGTGTGCATACAGGGTTAGGTGGAATGCATTTGGTACTTTTCAAAGGTGAGGGAAACCACAGACTGCCCCCTACAACTCTATCTCCTGGAGACATGGTCTGTGTGAGAATATGTGACAGACGGGGTGCTGCTGCAACTTCTTGTATTCAAGGGTTTGTTAATAGCTTAGGGGAGGATGGTTGTAGCATCTGTGTGGCTCTTGAATCCCGCTATGGTGATCCTACCTTTTCCAAGCTATTTGGAAAAGTTGTGCGCATTGATCGTATCCAAGGACTCGCAGATGCACTCACTTACGAGGTATTACTTACACATGGCATCTATTTGTCTATCCGTATGCTTGGCTCTTGAACTTTAGAAAGATCTTCGCATCTTGCATCCAAAAGCATGACTTGGTTTTCTAGGCCTTTTCTTGCAATAATATTTCTTCGAATTACTATATTGAGCAACAATGCCGGCAAGTGCGTTTGGAGGATTGTGCAAATTTATTAAGTTAAATCCGTGTATTCTAGAGTTTTTCTAGTCCAGTCATTTTTATGAAGCAATAGAATTCCACACTTCTTAAGATTGCAGTTTAAAATCTGGTCTGGTGCAATATGACTATAAAAATCTCCAAGTACGTGACAACCTCTCACGGCACTAGCTTTTCGCAAAAGAGTAAGGGTATCTTTTGTGTGCTAGTAGATCCCATGTAGGTATTGCAAATCTGCTTTGGGACAGATATTTGATGGGAAATGATCATTTAAGGGCATTTTCTGTTTTCTATGGAAGAAAGAACAATGATATAATTAGGATAATAACTGTTTTTTTAATAAGAAACAGTTGCATAATTCTTTGTTTTGGATGTTTCAGCATATATTGTGCTTCATGTGAAAAAGGTTAAGGCAACTGTCTGTCCTCTTCAGGGATCCTATCCCATGACACATAATATATGTATCAAGTCCTAGTTTTGGCGACATCATCTCTAATCATACCCACCATTTCAGTGATATCTATGCACCAAAGAGTCTTAGTTAAGAGGTTTAACTCAAATCCATAAGCCTAAGCATCAGACTGTTTTATTTTGGATTCACTATATTCTCATAATAAGATTTTCCTATGAGTTCTTTTCAGATCAATTTCATGCCTTTTTCCCCATTTACCTTCAGAATGATCTTTTATGGTAATGCTCTCACCTTGATTTGCTTTGTCATCTCAACAACTATGTGGTGTTAGGGTGTGACAAAGAACCTTTATCATGTTTTAACTTATGCAAGGACATCGGTTTTGCAGTATGCTCTGTATCAAATGAAAGAAACTCATCTTTTTCCTTTTTCCTTTTCTCTTTTTGTATAAAAAGTCCATGTTACTGAAAATCATTTCCCTGAAAGCAATCTTATAACTGATATCAGACTTCACATATTTGTCACTAACTATTTTTGCAGCGCAATTGTGAAGCCTTAATGATGCTTCAGAAGAGAGGTTTGCATAAAAAGAACCCATCAATTGCAGTTGTCACTATACTTTTTGGGGACAAGGAAGATATTGTATGGTTGGAGAGTAATAATTTGGCAAATTGGACTGAGGTGGAATTGGCTGGCCTATTGGATGGCAAATCTTATGATATTTCTCAGCGCAAAGCAATTGCATTAGGTTTAAATAGAAAGCGACCTGTATTGATTATAGAAGGGCCTCCAGGCACTGGGAAGACAGGTATATTGAAGGATCTGATTTTACTGGCAGTAAGAAATGGTGAAAGGGTGCTCGTAACAGCACCAACTAATGCGGCAGTGGATAACGTGGTCGAAAAACTGTCTGATAGTGGTGTTGGTATTGTCCGTCTTGGCAACCCAGCGCGCATTTCATCTGCAGTAGCTTCAAAATCGTTGGATGGGATTGTCAATGCCAAACTTGCAGATTTTCGAGCAGAGATTGAGAGAAAAAAGTCAGATCTGAGGAAGGACCTTAGACATTGCTTGAAAGATGATTCTTTAGCTGCTGGCATACGTCAGCTTCTGAAACAATTAGGAAAGACAATGAAGAAAAAGGAAAAGGAAATTGTGAGAGCAACTTTGTCAGATGCTCAAGTTGTGCTTGCCACAAACACTGGAGCAGCTGATCCGCTAATCAGACGCCTGGATCCCTTTGATTTGGTCATTATAGACGAAGCAGGTCAAGCCATTGAACCTTCTTGTTGGATACCCATATTGCTAGGAAAGCGTTGTATCCTTGCAGGTGACTCGTGCCAGCTTCCTCCGGTGATACTATCTAGAAAAGCCTCAAAAGGTGGTCTCGGAATTTCTCTTCTAGAAAGAGCAGCTATGCTGCATGAAGGGGTTCTTGCAACCAAGTTGACAGTTCAATATAGGATGAATGATGCAATAGCAAGCTGGGCTTCCAAGGAGATGTATGATGGATTGTTGAGATCCTCCTCAAGTGTTGCTTCTCATCTTCTCGTAGATTCTCCATTTGTTAAGGTGATACATGTTTTCTTTTTCTTTCATTGTCATCATATTTTTTTAATTCTTCTTCTTAGGGTTAATGTTTTAAGCTTCTTAATATCTGATTCATATGCCTGGTCAATTCATCAATACTGACTATATGTGCATATCTATGCAATTTTCAAATCTAAGATTGTAATTTGAATCATTAGAATTTTCTACATCAATGCATCTGGGTCCCTAGCAAAGTTGTTTTCATGGAAAATGGTAGAAAAACAAGCAAAGTCTAAGACTTTGGCTGCTAAGAACAGGATAATGTCAAGAAGAGATCCTTTAGCTTGATAAAGTAACACTATCCTCTTGATATGAATATTGCCACCAAGGTCCTCTGAATCAATTTTTATGTGTGGAATGTTACATCTTTTGCACAGTCCAAATGAAATATTAACTCCCACGTATCATCCAGTACAAACAGTTAGAGGAGCAACTATCTTGGACTCCTGAAGAAGCATGGTTGCAAAGAGCTTAGCCTAAAATCTATATTTTGAAAACTTTGCTTGACTGCAAATATTGAAAACTTTGGCTGGCCGCAAATATCTACTGAATATAGTTTTTTAAGCTCTTCATTGGACTCGAATATAGTTTTTTAAGCTCTTCATTGGACTCTTTTTCTTTTAATAGCATATTGACATTTTCTCTATATTTTGCAGCGGACATGGATAACTCAGTGCCCATTACTATTGCTTGACACCAGAATGCCATATGGAAGTTTGTCTATTGGTTGTGAAGAGCATTTAGACCCAGCTGGTACTGGCTCTTACTACAATGAAGGAGAGGCCGACATTGTCGTGCAGCACGTCTTTTCTTTGATTTATTCTGGTATGCGTCCTTTGACTTTTGATGTGATGTATGCATATTTGTGTTAATCTACATAGACGTACAAGCATACATGTACACTTGCACGCACATATGCACAAGTGACTTAGCAATATATATATATATATATGCATAAGTGCACCAATTGTTTGTTATCTAAGGTTCAAGTGCAAAGAACAGCCTACGAGTTCTTTTACGTATAAGTAAAATTCCTAGAGTGCCAAGAATGTTTAAGAAAACTTTTTGTGTCCGCCACAAACTAAACTTAATTGTGCTATTGACTTATACTCAAAGTCTTCTTTTTTCACCTATTTGCTTATCAATCCCTTTTTGGCACCTCTGCCCTGTTATCTAATAACGAATGAGTAACTCTTTCTTCGTTCCGTCAGTAAGCTACTCCATCCCATTCATTCCCTAATCTATTAGTAGCCAATATTTCTAGGATTTCAAGCAATCTATTTCAATGCTGCAAAATACACCTCATCTGAAAGCTAACCCCTATGCTTTGAACATCTTTTCATTGTATCAATTCAATATGATACTATAGAAGTATCCTAATAGGTCCTGGGATCAGACTACAATCCCACTCTTGAAAAAATGACATGCACATGTAATAGGTGTGTGAAGATATCATACAAAATCAAGTCCTTGTTACACTGAGTAAACTTGTCTAATCATACACTGATGTCATAATCACTAGGATCAAAGTGGATGTTTCTGTTATTTTGTGTGTGTGAGAGAGAGAGAGAGAGAGAGAGAGAGAGAGAGAGAGAAAGAGAGAAGAGATTTCTGTTCTCCAGGACTATCCTTCAGCTTCAAGTTATCCTGTCCTCTGCACTTGTAGTAGCTTTCCTGAATGAACCAAACATTTTCGCTTGAGTTAGTTTTACTCTTAATTTCTTTTGTGCTGAAGCTTCCTACAAGTCTAGCTGTACTTTGCTCCCCAGGTCCATTCTTGTTAGCAATGAAGCAGTTGATGCTTGAGTAATCAATTGCACTAACATGACACACATCCAGATCTACAGATGATGATTATAGTTACTTTTAATTGATCAAAGATCTTGATGATCTTTGATAGATGCCTGCCGTAGTTCTAATCCAAATGAATTCCACCTTTTATTACTTGCATTTCTCTGCTTGACGTAGAACTCCCACTGAAAACAACAGCGGTGTCACTTTTGTAAACATTTAGAGGATTAACTGCAGTGTAACTTGTCTAACTATAAATGGGAAGACCAATATATTACATTTTCTTTAACCACATATTGTCAATCCCAAGCATACAAGTCCAAATAAATTGTTTTTGATGATTCAATGGTAAGCATGTGATGCAGGTGTAAGTCCAGCAGCCATTGCTGTGCAATCGCCTTATGTTGCTCAAGTGCAACTATTAAGGGACAGGTTAGATGAGTTCTCCGAGGCGATGGGAGTTGAGGTTGCCACTATTGATAGCTTTCAAGGCCGTGAAGCAGATGCAGTGATAATATCAATGGTAAGCAGCTAATATTGTAATCCAACTTTGCCAATCAAGTTGTGTCTAAGGGCATGTCATCCACTTCCCTTCATCTTTTTCTTGTGGAATTGAAAGTTTTCTGACAAATATATCTCCTGAATCGTTATTAGATTCGTAGTCATTTATTAATGCTATGATATGAGAAGCTTTTCCATTCACCCGTTACTTTATGTTTCTTACTGAGTTTTGATGTCTTCCTTGTTTAAAGGTTCGGTCAAACAATTTAGGGGCTGTTGGTTTTTTAGGGGATAGCAGGCGGATGAATGTTGCCATAACGAGAGCACGCAAACATGTGGCAATTGTGTGTGATAGCTCAACAATATGCCATAACACCTTTTTGGCCAGGTTGCTGCGACATATCAGATACTTTGGTGTGGTGAAGCATGTTGAACCAGGCACGTTCGGGGATTCTGGACTTGGCATGAGTCCTTTGTTGCCTTCCATCACTTAAACCGCAAGAAATGCACTTTCTTTCATTTACTTCTTCCATTGTCCCAGAAAGCAAATGTAAAGTTTACGTGTATAATGATTGGATTACTTTTTATATTCTTTCCGAAAAAATCCCAAATAGTGTCAATGCTATTCGCAATTGTTGTAAATAAACATAACTACAAATTTTTTTCCTTTTACATGTTCTCAATTATCATATTTCTCGTGTAAATCTTGAGCTCTATATTTTTTGTGAAGTGAATGATGGAATTTGTTGGGAAAATTGAGAACACACACACCAATGCACAACGGAAACAATACACACAAATAACGTTCGATATTTTGAACGTGATTTGGCTTTTTGCCTACATTTGCAATGATTTGGCTTTTTGCCTACATTTGTAATCTCCCTCTATAATAAATTTTAGGATAAAATGTACCATGCCTCTTTGTGGTTCATTAAAAGTGCACTGGACTTTCCTATAATATAAAAAGTTACTCATAATCTCCCCATAGTCTTTCAAAAGTATGTTGGGTCTTCTACCGTTATAAAATTCGTTATCTTTAACCATAAAATTATTTTGTGTGCAAATTAAATTCTTTTTGTTCAAAACTACCCTTCTCTCTCTCTCTCTCTTTCAATTCCACCGTTAATTAATGCAAAAATATAAAAGCTTCCACTTCTTCCGCGATGATCATTTTACTGGATGAAAGACAGAAGATGGGTTCGAATTTAAATTATAATAAGACAGCATCAGTTCGAATATTAAAATTTTGATAATATCCAGTCACTATTCGATTACTCTATATTTTTTTCATTTTTATTTCTCTAATGTTTCAATGCTGACAAATCCCTTGGCTTTTAGGGAAGCTAGTCGAATAGTAAGGAATGAAGATCTGTCCAACACCATTATTTAATCTAACTGCCTTGAAGTTGAAGGCTTTAAATCAAAGTTTAAGTCGAGTTGGTCAATTGGCCGCTTGAAAGTTTCTAACTAGTTGTTGCCTTCTACAATGGTATCGTTGAAATATTTTATCTCTTTCGAGATCCTGATGATCATCTGTCTGTCATCAGCCGGCGGCCATCTCCGGAGCTAATCTTAACAACTACAAATATTTCAATTGAAGAAAAGTTCGGAAGATTAAATCAAGAGAAGGCTGAATTAATCATGACAATTCATTTGTTTCCTTTAATTTGAATAATGTAACGATGCGAAGGTAAAATATTCATCCAAGCACACAAATTTCAAGTTGAAGATTTGCCACTTGTTTTTTAGGAAGGGTAGTTTGGATATTTTTGAAAAAAAATTGATTTAGATATAAAATCCTTTTTATAGTTAAAGATAACGAACTTTTTAATGACAAGGAGTCCTATGCATTTTTGATAGATTATAGGGGGATTATGAGTAATTTTTTACACTATAGAGGGGTTCAATGCACTTTTGATGAACCATGGGGGGTATGGTGCATTTTCCTCTAAATTTTACTATTCAACGATAACGAGTTACACATTGCAATATTTTTTGCATAATTACAAAAGTCTAAACCTTCCCTTAAAGAGTTCTTATAATGACTTCATTTGACTAGAACGAATATAAGACACTTCCATTGCTCTCAAGCACTCTCTCCCACACCCTTTATGGGAGTAATCCTAAGGCACACAAAATACAAGCTACAAGACTCTCCATTTATAAGAAAAAAAAAATCGTTACCATTAAAAATTTCTTCTATACTATTTAAGCAGCTCATAAATTGGTAACACAATTAATTACTTTTCACAAATTTCTTAATAGATTTTGAACCATAACCCAATAGAATTTTTGATTGGTTCCATTATTTTCTTTAACACAATCTTTTTTCTTCTTTATATTTTTTTTATTGCTAAAATGTTGTTTGGGAGAAGAAAGCCCGAGGAACGTAGAACACCACAAAGGCCTAAATTGACGTGGAAGCGTCATCGTCCACCCATCTCGAAACTGAGCGTGGTCGCCACACGTTCGTCACCTACAAGTCTTGACTCACAGTTTACTTAGATTATCATAGCCAATCAATCCTCAGTTCTTCTGTGTGTTCAGAATTGAAGCTTGAGAAAAAGGGATTCATAAGAAGAACTGTAAAGCAAATAACTAATGGCGTCCATGGCTAGTAGCATGGTTCATGCAGGCTTCGCGTACTGCCGACCCTCTTCTTCTCTCGCGGCCAAGTCACGGCGGCGGATGGTGGTGGTGAGAGCGGAAGCGATTAATCCAGATATTAGAAAGACTGAAGAGAAAGTGGTGGACTCCGTCGTCGTCACTGAACTCTCCAAGCCACTCACCGCTTATTGCAGGTTTCTAATTTCTCTTTTGCGTATACCTAGTTTAGCTCATAATTGATCTATATACTCTTACTAGAGAAACATATACTCTTTTCCTTAATATTTTTTCTTTTAATTTTGTGAATCTTTTATATTGATTAATTTGACGTGAAAAATATCAAACAAGAGCATGCAACGCTCATATGAGCACCTCTTGTATATACACACACACATAGATTATAAATAGATACACAAAATATTGAATGCTTATATCGCTAAATTTTTAGCTTCTCAAAAGGACATTTTTCCTTCAAGAATTTTAGACAAAAATACTTTAAAAAAAAAAAAAGTTAATCCCAACAAGCCCAATCGGTGCTTGATGTTAGGATATGATGTTTAAAACTGTCCAATTGTGCTATATTTTTTTGTACTTTTTTTTTTGTCAAAACGTTTTGTGTACTCTTGAATGTGCGAGAAATGAAAGCATCTTTAAACAAACATCAACTATTTTTAATTAAAATTAATAGGGGGTTGCAGGTGTTGGAGGTCAGGGACTTTCCCTCTGTGCGATGGAGGCCATGTCAAGCACAACAAGGCCACTGGAGACAACGTTGGACCTCTACTCCTAAAAAAGCAGTAACTGATCACGGTATCTCCACGATGTTGTCTAGGCAAAATTCTGGATCTTCCGATGAGTCCATTACATTTTCGCAAGTAATAATGTCTACTTGGTCGTGTTTCAAATTAAAATGCTTAATTCTCGTATGATATCAATTTGCAGTTTTTTTCACTGGTAAATTCAAAACTTGAATTAGTTCTTATGCTCTATCCATGTTTAATATGAGTTTGTAACTTTATAAATTTTAAAACTTCTTAGTGGCTTCCTTCCATGCCTCACTTGGGAGAAAATTTCAAAGTGTGGTACATTATCATTCTCTTTTCACCATTGAGCTAAAAGTGCAAATTTTGTATGATTTCCGGAGCGTACCCGATAGCTAAGAAATGGCTCGTCCGTCGAGTTTGCTGGAAAGCCTCTCTGTTCTTTTTGTTAGTAAGAAATCTCTTGTAAGAAAAATAAAAAAGGCTCCCAAAGGAGGGAGTGTGATGGAATATAATTAAGCGGCTTTTATATTTTTGAAAGTATTCAAAATGGGCGTTACATGAAGGTTTTCACGGCCTTGGAATAATAGGATCACTTAGTCGAAACAGTAGGTACTAATTTATATGCACAAAATAACGTATCAAGCAACAAATATTATTTGTATGAAAACATTTTTGGTGTTTGTGTGGTGTTAACCCTGCATTGACATCATTATATTACTTCGCATACCTGTCCAGCAAAGGGGCATCACTTGTATACGTAACACTTTAATAAGAAGTTATTTCGTAATGATAATAAGTTCATGCAAGGTCATTTGTCCATTTGATTAACAAGATGACATATTATTAATATAAGATAACTATACATAGTTACCAAAATTTTCTAGGATTAATTAAGAACATGACCCAACTCATGGAAAGGGTAAAACGATAAATCCAATACATGTTGAAGTCTTCATTGTTTTTTGGATGTAGCATCAGAGATTAGGAATAGATCTTTCCAGCCCAAAAGCTTCTAATTGGACAATTTCCGAGAATATAAATCCCTACGAAAGCGATAAATCAAATTTAGCCAAACAATCTGTGCACTTGTTAGCCTCGATCTCTATAGAATGTGAAATGCAAAATCCTAATTGTCTCGTAATCCGTCTACATTCTTAAATGAGTATTGTATTTGGTCTCACATCTACGTCAAATAATTTCCTTAGTTCAATAAATTAAGACTTATAAATCAATCTCAACTTCGATATCAGTGTGCGGTGTGTCTCCTTGTGATGGCCTCACTCGATCCTGTATGAAGTATATATTCTAGCTTATATCACAGTCGTTGGTAGTCACCGTAGACCATTTTCGATGGCATGCACGAATAGAACGCTACGTACTGTCCCCATCCACTTTAACAAATTCTAGAGAGGCACGCCAAACATAATGAACTGATTAGCATGGTAAAGGAGCTGGACCATTCGGAGTATAGAAATTTAGCAGTTGGCGGATGGTCACATAAATAAATCAGAAGTCGGTTGATGGTCGCCCGATGATGGATATAAGCGTAGGTAACAAAAGCAGCACCGACGATACAAAGTTTTCAGAAAACGTCTCTAATAAATAGTAGCCACTAGAAGGGATTAGTTATTGCCTATCCTGAAGTACCATTTATGAAGCCAGGTCTGTAACATGAATTTTCGTTTGATATGTAATTTTACTAAGTGATCCAGGTGTCAATATATGCTTGGGGCCCCGACTACTTTCTTATTCTTTAGGCAAAAACCATCTTTTCTTTTTCGTACAGGGAGGCATAATCGATCGTTGCATTATTATTTTTAGAAGATGTCTCGTTTCTTTTATTTTATTTTAACTGAAAATAAGAACAATCACTGAGACTTGATTTATTATCTAGCTATACTCAAGGTGATTGAGGTCAACATAAGCAAATTCATTTTCAAAATGTTTGGAAATGCTTATAAATTGGTGAAAACAAGCTGCTGGTAAGTAACTAAAGGGGAAAGAGAAGAGTGAGATATTTGTTTTCAATAAACTATTTTTACTTGACATTTAAGTATCTCTTAGATAATCGGTTTTAATCAATTTATAAGTATTTAAAACACTTTTTAATTTTTATGTTCACTCCACTACAAAAGAGGATGATTAGTGACGGGTTCTTTTTAATAACATTAAAAAAGAATAAAGCAGTGACATGAATTAATTATTGGTGGAAAAGAAAGCATATATACATATATATATATATATTATTTTTAAATATGTTATACAATGCGTATATATGACTTGCGAAAATTTTCGTTTGCCTCCCTAACCCCACGAAAGTGAGGTTGATAAAGTAGTGTTTAATATTTTTTTGGCATCGGAATGTTTAACATTTTCAAAGCACCACGACGTTATGAAAATATTGTTGTGTGGGTCCCAATGCATCCTGGACAATGATAGTGTTTTATTTTCCTACTTTGGCCCTTTGGTCTAGTAGCGAAAAGAAGAAAAGACATGATTCTTTCCGCTGTATAATACGCCAAAATCATTTTAAAGTAATGTTTTTCGGACCATTAATGAAATTTATTAAATGAGTAATATGTACAAGTAACGCGACACATGCTCGATATTAATTTGACATTAGTTGATTTTGGTAAAAAGAAAACCGACGAGAAATTAATTCGTACAATAAAATTCATCTTATATATACATATAATATGACCTATTATTTAATCCATGGAATTGAGAGATGAAATATAATAGTTGATTTTATCTATTCTCTAGGCATTTTGTGGGAGCACCTTAAGGTCTGTTTAGATTCGTTTTTTTTTAAATCGTTTTTTTTAACAGATTTTGAAAAATAATATTTTTTAGAAGCTGAAAATTTTGACTTCTAAAAAAATTGTATTTGAGTTTTTTTTTTAAATTTCAATTTTTTTAGAAGTTAAATCAAATAATTATTATAAATTTAGTATAAATTTTTCAAAAAAAAATATTTTTTTCTCAAAAAAATCAATTCAAACTAGCCCTTAGATTCTTAGACTAATTAAGACAGCACTTGTGACCACTAATTACTTTTTCTTCCCGAATTTCACGATCATGAAGCATCCATGTGATTCTTATCGTTGATCAAGCTTTCTGCTTACATTATTAACTTGCATCTACCTAGAAGGTACTATTGGGGTAAATCATCAACTACTAAATTTTATTACACAATACAATCCCTTAAAGGCATGTTGACCACTGACCACTTTTCATGTAATGAGTTGTACGTTAATCCTCAAGTCAAGTGAGCCCGTGCAGACTGTTGTTGGCGGTTTACCAATAGCTAGGACACTTTGGCTGTAAATCTTCTGTTACCATATATAAAAGTCTAATATTAAAAAAATTTTAAGAATCAAGCTATTATATAAAATTTGAGATTACTCTTTATTTTAATCAATTAATTTTTATAATAAATTGCAATGATTTTTAATATAATACCGTAGTTGGCTTTTGGTCCAATCATGTATTGCGCATATGTCATCATCCAAATCGTGATTGTGCATATTTATTCACATGGTAACCCATCCATCTAATCAACCCACTATAACTGCATTTGTTTCAAGCTGTAGTAACCCATTTAAGATTTTACGAGTCAAACGACCATTTGAGTTCAGTGGTTACATGGCCATTCGAGTTCTATCCACAGGTTATGGTAACTTGTCCAAGTTGTTCTTGGTCACACGACCATCCAATTTCAATTCATCTATCAAGTGGTGTATGAATTATTTTGGATCAAATCCATCATATAAGTTTGTAGGCCACTTCTCATATTAATTAACCAATTATTTTCTTATGATGCAACATTGATAATTCTTAATTAACATCGTCCAAAATTAGTTTAGTGATAGAATATTTGAAAGATAAATCGTATTAAAATTTTAAATTTGAATTGAGTTAAATTATTTCTGAGTTAGTCGTAACAAGTTTTTTGTTAAATTATTTCTGAGTTAGTCGTAACAAAGTTTTTGTTTATAATTAATTGGAATAACCACTGAGGACCCGCCAAAGTGGTCTATGGGTTCCCACCATAAGGAAGTTCTGTCAATTCAGCTATACTCCGGAGGGCACCTACTAGTCGTCTCTAACGCGTTCCACGTTGCATCATGTCTGTCCGATTCTTGTTGTTTGCTTTCAGCACGAAAGTTATGTTTTATATAGACGAATAAAGCCATGGCGGCCCTCAAGAGCATATGTGAGTTGGTAGTCGATCGGTGATTGGCGATAAACACTCGACAACGCGCTTCACTCGTGTGGTGGCCTCGCTGTTGAAATATCGTGAATCGCCATCGGGTTCGTGACCGTTGATCTTCTCGCGCCACTCATGCACATCCCTGATTTACAACCCACCTGATCATGGAGCCTCTGATACAGGTGAGAAAGAGTTTCGCCTTCGAACTAATCCTTAAAAAAAAAATAAAGCCATGGCGACGAGACATTAAACAGCTGTGATCACCGTCAACGGCCCACATGTTAGCTTGCAAAAACACCGTGGCGGCTTGGCCTGATGCTTTGTGTAATAATGAAGTACAGTTATTGGTGTAACACAAACAAATCTTGCCCACACTTTTCTTTTACTTGATCAATTCACATTTTAATATATTACAAAAAATGGAAAAGAAAATAATGTCTTATGTTTATTTTGAAAAAAAATACTTGTTATTCCCTATAATTTGTTTAATTAATTGATTATTCGTATATTTTTAAACTTACTGCATCACTTTTATTACTTTTTAAAAGGGTGCACATTACTTAAACACTCGTATCATTTGATTATGCTATGCGAATCGCTAGAAATATGTGAATTATGTGGCGAACCCATAACGAATGTTTCGTGAGGGGACTGGAGATGACTACTACGAGACAAAAGATCTTATATCTAAACAAATTGGATTCAGAACTCTTATATATCCAATGTTCAATATCCCATGTAATTTTTATAATTAATTGATTATCTCATGTGATTTATGTAATTAGTTGAGTATCTCATATTTTGTAATATTTATCATATTACTTCTTTGTACTTTTTAAAAAAGGACACATTATTTTTTTCCTTTTATTATTTGATCGTCATTGGTAGAAAATAAGGGTAATTTTTGTGAAAATAAATATACTTTGCAAGTTTTAACATTTATAGAAAGAGAGTGGATATGATGCATAATAAGTTAATTTGAATAGAAAATATTAAAATAAGAGATTATGTACTATTTAAAAAAAAATACAGAGAGTAACATAATATGTTGTAAAATACAAACTACCACCAAATATACTACAAAGCGATAAATAATGTTTTGACCCCAGGGGCATAGGTGAGTTGGTAAGTGGCCAGGTGATTAGGGTGGAGACACCCTGACAACGCGGGATCGAGTCCGTGTGGCGGCAGTACTCCGCTGAAATATTGCGGGGGCTGTTGCTGGATTTCCACGCCCGTTGGTCCTCTCCCTGGTCGGGCTGCCACTCACGCACATCCCTCGATTTACCTCCCGCCTGATTAAGGGGTCTCTGGCCAGGTGGGAAAGGGGTTCTCCTTTGGAAGATAAATAATGTTTGAAGATCATTTTAGGTAGTGAGCTCAAGACCCCAAATTCTAGGAGTTTCTTTTCTTTTCTTTTTTTGGCCCCACCCCCCTCCCAAACAACGAGAAAAGGCAAGGATGCTTTTTAAGTTCACCTGACACGAATAAACTTTTTAACCGCGGTAACGCAGTATGTTTTCGGCTTGACGGGCGTCACTAATTAGCGGTGACCCAGAGAAACCCAACAGGCACGTGGAGGTGAACGCTGAATGGGAAACTCACAACGTTGTCGGTCGCCTTCTACAGATCCAGTTACAAAGTATTTCAACACGCGCCCATTTGGATAAAAGAGAAAAGAAAAAAAAAAAGTTGAGCTAATCATTCCATACGCGCACAATCTCACTATACCAATTTGCACCACCACCACCACCGATTAGCCGGCGAATCGTCGCCGCTGTTCCTCTTATCATAATCTCATGCTTCCCGTTTCTCAGAAGACTTCTCCAGATGACGACGTCGTTTTCCGGATTAAACCCAAAACCCCAGAGGAAAAATCATCATTAAGTCGAAAAATCTCGTTTAAAACCCTTCAACATTATCTCTCTCTTCACCATCCACGTATATGGCTCCTCCTCTTAATCTTCCTCCTCCAGATCCTCCTCCTCCTCTCCGCCCGCTCCTCACCCTTCTCTGCCACCCCCACCACCACCACTCTCCTTTCTCCTAGATCCTTTGCCACCACCATTTCCCCCACCGTTTCCGTTACCAATAACAACGACGGCGACGACAACAAAACCCCGCAATGCCCTTTTGGGAAAGTGTACGTTTACAGCCTTCCGTCTATATTCAACACAGAGGTTGTGCAAAATTGTCATCAGCTGAACCCGTGGAAGTCGGGTTGCGATGCTTTATTAAACGACGGGTTTGGACCTGAAGCGCGTGCACTATCCAACATCATACCTAGGAATCTCACCCACGCGTGGTTCTGGACAGACCAGTTTACCTTGGAAGTTATTTACCACAACCGCATGATGAATCACAAGTGCAGGACACTTGAGCCGGAATCAGCTGCGGCGTTCTACATACCATTTTACGCTGGACTCGCTGTGGGGAAGTATCTTTGGTATGGTTATAGCACCGAGGACCGCGATCGTCACTGCGAGATGATGTTGAGTTGGGTCCGTGATCAACCGTATTGGAATAGATCAGACGGCTGGGATCATTTCATTACAATGGGGAGGATAACGTGGGATTTTCGACGGTCCAAGGATAAAGATTGGGGGTCGAGTTGTATATACTCGCCGGTGATGCGCAACATCACGCGCCTGTTAATTGAGCGAAACCCGTGGGATTATTTCGATATCGGTGTGCCTTACCCTACCGGATTCCACCCTACCTCCGCCGCTGACATCACACAGTGGCAGCATTTCGTGAGGACACGTCAGCGGAGGACGTTGTACTGTTTCGCTGGGGCGACACGCGGGTTCATCAAGAACGATTTTCGCGGGCTGTTACTGAGCCAGTGCTACAGCGAACCGGGCTTATGCGGAGTCGTGGACTGCGCCGGGTCCAAGTGTGCCAACGGAACCTCTGAAATCTTCCAAACGTTTCTCGACTCGGACTTTTGTTTGCAGCCCAGAGGGGATAGTTTCACTCGGCGGTCGATTTTCGATTGCATGATAGCCGGATCAATTCCGGTCTTTTTTTGGAAAAGAACGGCTTATTTGCAGTACGAGTGGTTCTTGCCAAATGAACCGGAGAGTTACTCGGTCTTTATAGACCGGAGCGGGGTGAAAAATGGGACCATTTCCATAAAATCGGTCTTACAAAGTTTTAGTCAAGAGAAGATTAAACTGATGAGAGAAAAAGTGATCGAGACAATACCAAGAATTGTATACGCAAAACCAAATCAAGGTTTGGATGGTGTCAGCGATGCATTTGATATTGCTGTTGAAAGCGTACTAAAGAGGATTAAGGAGCAAGAGGGAGGCTACAAGTGGTAACATAATGTTTTATGTCACTTTGATGATGATTCACGGTCTTGCTTATCCGTGGTAAGAATTTTATCGTAGAGGGTGATATATAACGATACTCTTGGGCGAAGTTGTGTACGCGTATGATAAGGAAGGAGGAGGTCAGAGGTGCAGAAGCATTTTGGGAGCACAGGCAGCAATGGCCGAGGAGTAGGCTGGTAGTATGGTCTATTATTGCTTTGAGCTCTGCTGATGATCTGATATACATCTCCATTATTGTATTCTTTTGCTGATTTTGTATACTACGATTTACATTTTATAGTTAAATAACGATTGTATTCTTGGTATTGGAATTGAGATCTATAAGGCCTTGGATGTTCATAAGTTCTCCATATTGAGGCCCAGAACGTAGGGACTGTTGAATAAAAGCACGGTAGAGAATTGTGAAATGAAAATTTTCAGTATGTGACTAGTTACAGAATTTGTTCTGATCATGAATGTTGAAATGGGTAATTTTAAACATGTATATGTAATTTGTATGTACTACTTTTTGGATGAATAATCTACTTTAATTCGCAATCGTGTAACTTCTAGTAACAAATTAGGAATCATGAGTTTGGTTCTTCTCATAACATAATCAGCAGATTAAAACAATTATGGACAGTTTAGAACGGTTTAGAGGGTGTTTGGATTTGCTTATTTTCGATGCTGATAAGTACTTAGAAAAAATATTATTTTACATGATTTTTACTATTTAAATACTTATAAATATTAAATAAGCAAAGTGAAGCACCCTTTTAATCAGGGAATAAATAACATGTCACTTTGTGTTCTTGTGTTCAAAAGAGCGAGGGTTTTCCAATTTCGAAAGTGCTTATACGTTATGTTCAAAGAGGGGACGGGGAAAATGATTATTTAATGACAAAAGATGCTACGTGTGCGCCCAAAGTTTAAAGTTGGAGGATAAAAAGTGAAAGTTGGAAGATATGATTGGTGATGAGCCTTTCTGGTGGCCCCTTATCGATAAATGGAATGGATGTAACCGCTTCTCCCAATACAAAAGGGCAACCGAGTGTGGCCTGCCTTCACCCCTCCATTGGGTGGAGGGAGAGAGAGAACAAGGGAAGAAGAATGAGAGAGAGTGTTTATATCTTGTCCATAGAGATTAGAGAAGAGAAATTCTCTTCGAGTAAATTATCGGACTTAAATTTTGCATTGAACAGAAGATAAAAATTTGGTTTTGATAGTGCACTCCCGATTGGAATGGCAAATACAAGAGAGGACCGATATTCTATTCTAGATATCTCCTGCCTTCATTAAATAAAGTTATGTTTTTATGCACTTTACAATTGTATTCTGCTCGTTTTTAAACTCTATATATATTCTGTCAAATAAGGACATGTTTGTGTTGGTTTTTTTAGGAATCTTCTCTTTAGGAAAATAAATTCTTTTTGTAATAACTATTTGGATTGATTTCCAAAAAAAGTTGAAAATGTTAAAAAAGTTCAAATACAATTTTTTTTTCAGACGTTAGAATTTTTAACTTTTTCTAAAAGCACACGTTTTAAAAGTTACAAAAAAAAAAATACTTAAAGAAAAAAACCAATCTAAACGAGTAACAACGTAAATTGATAACACATTTTGTGTTTAGATAATAGATTTTCCCATGGGCTAAAACTAAAAGGTATTCTATGAAACTAAACAAAACCTAAATATTGTAGTCAACTTTATCTCTTTCTCCTCCAGATTGTCTTTCCTTCACTAATTTATTCATTTGCAATTATTAATACAGTTTCTTATTTGTCTTATGTATCTTGATCAGTGAGGAATATCAGCTGAAAGATTTCCCTTGTCCATCCTGAAACTTATAATTGTGTGGTATTTGAGCGGATTCTGTCAAAGAATGTGTATATTAGTATATTTTCTTCTTTGCTACACTTATGAAGAAAATGGATTTACTCGTATTATTATTACATTGTAAACAAGAAAGTACAACAATAAGCTAATGATGCAACGTAAAATATACTAAACTTCTTTGCGATTTACCATAAATACATAACAACCCTTTGTGATGCCAAAAGTGTCTCATCAAGCTTTTGTGGTGAGTGAAAATTAGTATGCACACCCCTGCCATCTAAAATAACGTTATTTTCTAACGATAAGTGCAGAATACATGTTATGCTTGAAACTATTTGCATAGTATTTCAATTGAGAAGCATAAAAATGTCCAAAATTTTCTCTTTCCCATGAGTTAAGCAAATAGTTGCAAGTTTAAAGTGTATTTTTAAACATTATTTTAGACGATGATAAGAGATATGCATGCTAATTTTGGCACAGGGGTTAGATGAGAGACTTTTGACATTATACGGAGTTGTTATGCACTTATAATATAGATCACAAAGAATTTGGTGTATTTTATCCTCTTACAATATAATAACGTTATAAAATGTGTCACTTAACATCTATTGATATTGGGGGTAGTCAATAAGCGTACAAGTAGTGGATACAAACTCGCATCATGATACAAAAGATGAGGTGCGGGCGACTTGTAGCCATCAAGTGATGTGTGGGTACTTAAATCTGATAATGCGACGTCGCATTGCATGAGCTCATGTGGGGACGCAAATGGAAATGTGGGGGCATGTAATAAAAACAGATTGGTAGAGCTGCATATGCAGCAGTGTGATTTCAAGTGCAAAGAAGCGTAACATGACATTGCCTGTACTAGTTTCTTCAGGGGACCATTAACGTCACTATCTAAGCTATTTTAGTAACGCGTGGTAATTTATGTAATCATGAAGTTTCCTTAATTAGTTTCTATAATAATGTAGTCTATAAAATATACTGCTATATATGTTTAAGGGCTTGTTTGAATTGCCCTTTTATTTTTCCAGGAACTTTTCCTTAAAAAGGTTACATTATTTTTGCAAATTATTATTTGACTTGGTTTGCAAAAAAGTTGAAACTCTGAAAAGAGTTTAAATACAATTTTTTTTAGAAACCAAAATTTTAAGTTCTCAAAAAAGTAATTTTTCAAAAATTGTTAAAAAATACTTTTTTTAAAAAGTCAATCCAAATGGACTCTAATTCATAGCATTTTTACCGCGGAATATCACTTGCTTATTGGATGTCAAATTAACCTTTGCTTGTTTTGCGGGTAACAAACCCAATCATGGGAGTGTTTCGGCCCGATCCTATCCTGGGCAATATGGAAAAAATAAAATGTTACAGTGGTAGTGTACCTTGGCCCATAAGCCCAACGCTTCCAGTTATTTTCGTTTGCTCCTTCTTTATGTTTGATTTTTGTAACAACTAAGCTTTGTTTGGTCCATCTTTTACACATTTAAAAGTTCTTTATGAGATTTTTTTTTAAAAAAAAAATGCTTGAACTTTTTTTTAGCTTATGTTTTAGTTATTCGGGCCTATTGTATTGAGGGCAATACTGGACTTTCAAAAGTATAGAATAGTATTTGTGAGGGAAAAAAACGAATTTTTTATTTTTGAACCTTGTAATGCAATCTTCTAAAAATTTATTAAATTGCTAGAACATTTTAGGCTTGTTTATTTTGGTTTTTGAGACCACCAAAACTTGGAAGTACGTTTTAATATATAGAAATTTCATTTTCTTTGGATTTTTTTCGGGTATAAATAGTGGATGAAGATGAACAACCTTAGTTCTTTGAGAATATGATAAGTGGCGAAACCAAACACACTTTGTAACACCTTACATTGCTTAGAACAACTTCTCAGAATTGGCACATGAAAATTCTACTCTATGGGCCGTTTTTGTCTATTAAATATTAAATTAAGCCCCTTATCAATTATGTTCCCGTTTCTTTTTGTTTTTGTGCTTTTCCTTGAGCAATTTTTAGGTGTAGTGGCCTTTGGTTCATTAATTCATCGCTTGCTTTCATTTGAACATACCTATTTTCATATATACATATATATAATATATATGTATATATATGTTTACATATATATATATATATATATGTGTGTGTGTGTGTGCGCGCGCGCGAGTGCGCGTGTACAATCAGGAAAGACGGTCAAATTTTTGGACTTGGGTTTTGCTCTCTCCAAGAATACATGAAGCCCATTGATATTCAATGTCACCGTGTATTGATGGAAGTAATGTGCTCTTATTCAGTGCATCTCAATACTATCACCGAATGACTTGTAGAAAGGAGAAGAATCACTGCTCTATAATTACTCTTTAGCCATATCTCGACATTTAACTTAGTAGATTCGACACCAAGGGAATGGAAGTCATTTTACGCGGTTGTAAAATTATTTTCGAGCAAACTTTATACGTGATAGATGAGCGATTTATGATAATTTGGGTTCTGTACTATATTAAATAACTATTTATCACGGGGAGAATGTGGATTCCTTCCACGAGTCCTATTTTAAATCTCATATTTCTTTATGAAGCTTTAATTTTAGTTTGCGAAAGTGTTGTAAAAAATTAACTCCTGTAAGCTCTCTCTGTAGCGTAGTAGTAAATTGCGTAATGTAGTTGAGAGGACTCTTGAATTTGAATTCCATGAGACTTGGCGGTAGAAGCGGGGGCTTTAAAAAAAAGGCATGACTGAGTACCCAAGAAAGCTGCAAATCCTACTGTGGTAGCAAGAAGACTCCCTTGCATGTATTCTTTAGAAGGCTCAAGAGTGGAGACCTTCTGCCATGGCCCATGAACCACCTCCACTCTTGTTTTAACAATGCCTGTTCTGGTTT
This sequence comes from Cordia subcordata, assembly GCA_028554755.1. NCBI lineage: Eukaryota > Viridiplantae > Streptophyta > Magnoliopsida > Boraginales > Cordiaceae > Cordia > Cordia subcordata. Next base: position 1,795,399 of record JAPTOF010000006.1, on the reverse strand, counting down.
TGGGTCGAGTAGCAATGCAGGTGAAGCATATGGGCTATGGTGTGTATTAGTAAAAAAGCACTGCCCCCTTTGTTTCCTTTTAACCTTTTTTCCCCCTCCTCCTTTTGGGTTTTCAAAGTGAAGTCCTAAAAATTCGACCATAAAAAGAAGCTGAAGAGTGTCTTGCAGATAAAAGCAGCAACACAACTTTGGCACAAGCTAGGCTGCTTTTGGATTGGCTTTTTTTGACCAAAAAGTATTTTTTTTTTTTTTTTAATGAAAAAAGCACTTTTTGTTGCTTCGTAGTTGTTTGGATTGGCTTTTTAAAAAAAAGCTGAAGCGATAAAAAAAATTTAAAAAATAACTTTTTATAAAAGCTAAAATTTTGAACTTCTGGAAAAAGCTCAAACGATAGATGAGAGAAAAACCCGTAAAAAATGTGCTGACAACCTCTGACAGCAAAAAAAAGGAAAAAAGAACGCTTCCATCTCTCTTTGAACGTCTCTCTTTCTCTTTCGCTTTCGCTGATACTCTTCATCTCTTCACAGCAAATCCTCTTTGCTTCAATGTACTCGGCAAGACCAAATCATTATACCACCTTCTTTTTTTCCATTCGTCTCTTCTCCCCTGCTTAGATCTATCTCTTGTTTTTCCCGTTATGCTCTTCATCTAATGAACTCATAAATATGTGTATATGTATATATATACACACACGTGTGTGTAAATAAAATTTTTTGTGCACGGTAGTAATTTATTTATTGATTTTGTTAGATAGGTTTGAAAACAATTTATCAATGAATATATGTGTATGAATATATATGGATATGAGATCCAGCCACATAAGAAGTACGCAGGAATAGAGAATCGCAACTTGTTTTATTTTTTCAATTTTTTTCTTACCCAAATTATTCGTGATTTTAATTTTTCCAAATTTTCCTCAAATCCCAATTACAAATGATTTTATTTTTTCTTTTTTTCTATGTTAGTTGTTTTGGTAATTGATTTTTTTTTCTTTTTTTCATTTTGAATATAAGAAATAAGTGCTTTTATAATTTTTCATCCAAATGACAATAGCAGTCTAAAAGTACTTCTTATAGGGTTAATCCAAATGCAGAATGGCTTTTGCTTTTGCTTAAAGCTCTTTAAAAAAAACTACACAAAAAAGCACTTTTTTTTAAGTCGATCCAAACGAGCCCCTAGTCCATGAGTGTGGGTCCTTTCTCCATTAAAGTGCCTTAGTCAAGGTGCTGAACTCCGATCCTTTTTTTTTTTTTTCCCTTTTTTGGCTAATGAGAACCAAAGAAACATAATTTAGTATTAATATAAGTAATTCTTTTCCAAAATATAAATATGTAAAAAAAATGAAATATCAACTTAGGACCTCTTTGGATTGGTTTTTTTTTTAAAGACAAAGTATTTTTTTCTTAAAAAAGTTACATTAAATTTACAATAATTATTTGATTTGGTTTCTAAAACTCTGAAAAAAAACTCAAATACAATTTTTTTTAGAAACTAAAATTTTTAATTTAAAAAAAAATTGTTAAAAAAAACGTTTTTAAAAAAAATCAATCCAAACGGGTTCTTACCTTTTAGCAATTCCACTTCTACCCGAAAATAGATATGTCATTGCTTAAATTTGGGATCATATTGACACTCCTCTATCAGCCTACATATAACATAATGAGCAGAAAGACACAAAAAACCACGGATATAAATTCTTTCACAATGTTGCAGTAATGTTTTGTAAAACATTACCGTTCAATATGTCTCATAACCTTAATCTAGATCTGCAAACTGTGTCTTATGAGACTACAAGGTCTGACCTGGAGAACAGTTCAATTACAAAAAGACTTTCTGTCTAATCGACATTTCCACCTTTTAATTTTTCATCAGAATATGCTTGGGGAATGTGTTATTCGTCTTGCATAATATTGTTTAAACTTTTCCAAGAGCAAAAAAGACGAAGAAAAAGGCTAAAAAGCCAAAAAATAAAATATAAAAATAATAAAAAGAACTTATAGTGGCTGCCTAGACAGCAGCCACCTGTTTTAGGTGGAAACTCAAACAGTGATATTTCGTACAAATGATTGAAAGGTAGTACTATAATGTCTCCCTTACTTTGGCTTAAATAATTCTCCTTTTGCACCACCTAGTAGATAATTGCGAATCTTTTATTTAATTTCTCGACCTTTTCTTTTTGATAGCTTTCAGTGTCATTGCACTGTCATCGACCCCTTTCAATTAATTTTTTCCAACACCACCACTCCATTGTCGTCTTTGGTTTTCAAGAAAATTAATATCAGCTGAAAACGCAATGCACGGAATAAATACTAACTATTTCATGACTGCAGAAAATCTAATTCGTCCAAATGTGCAGTTCGCTAGCTGACTAACATATTTATGGGTCTCGACCAAAAAGAAATATATATTTGTGGCGGGTTTAGAAACTAAGTTATAAAAGATATCGATAATGATGACAAAATACCATATATAGTTGGTTGATCTTGCATTTGATGATATAAATTATTCTAAATTGATAATTTTTATTATATAATTTGTAAAAATATTATTATATTATAAAGTTATAAAAGAATATAAAATTATCAAGAATAGCTCGATTGTTGGACAGGTGATCAATGGCACTAGATTCATGACAGATCGGCAAGACCGTCAAACCCGTGAAGTTCGACCCCAGGAATCAAGTCATGAGATTGACGTTCTTTTCCTCATGATCAAAGATGTAATTGGCATATGACAAAAGCAATAAAATTCGTCGAGGGTAAAAGTAGATTGCAAGTGGCGGATTATATATATACACATCATCATTTGGCTTATGTCGATGATAGGGCTCCACATAAAAGTGATTGCCCGTGTCAATTTCAAATCAATTTGCACGGAGTAAAAACAAATCAGTAGGTGAAAATTATGACTCCGCGAAGACCAAATTGTAGACCATAGGTAATGTTTACTCTTGGACACATGTCACGATTTCAGAGTGTAATCTAAGCAACGTCTTATTCACATTTTTTTATTACGAATATTATTTAATCTTTAATTGAGCAGGTTTAATATGCCCAAGCTCTTTTAAAGAATTATCTAAGAATCCATGTTTGATCAATTTGGACTAATCAGCCTGTGATTGTACCACTTTTTATCCCCTTGTGTGTTGCAGTCAGAGGGCAATATCTCTGGACACTAATGATGGTAAGTGTTTTCTTAGGTCCCAATTGAGTTATCATGTGCAAAAGCTATTTGTAAAGCAGGCTATATTCAATTATTTGTCTTATAATACCAAGGCAAGGGCACCGGTGTACTCAACCACTATAGGACCATAAACCAATAAGTTCTACCACAACCAGCCAGCTAAGCTTCTCTCTACTTGACACAACTCACAGTCATGAAACAACCACCATCTTTATTAGCCTGCACAACAAGACAGTTTAGTTAATGGCCCCCTCCTCCCTGATATTTTCTCATTGTAGCAGTTTCTAATACACCACACAGAGAGCACCATTCACTTGACTTTCTCTTCACTTTCCCCGGAGGAAGAAAGAAAAAATGGCTGAAAATTCAGCTACATGGCTGCTTATCATTCTATCAAGCTGCCTTGCCTTGAACCTTGTCATTTGTACCAGCAAAATCCAGAATACAAAGAAAACTTATATCATCCATATCGATAAATTCGCAAAGCCTCAAGTGTTCTCTGACCATGTCCAATGGTACTCATCTGTGATAAAATCTGTAGCATACAGATCAGAGATAACAGCAAGTGATACCAGAGATGAAGAGAGAATAATATACACCTACCAGACTGCTTTTCATGGAGTTGCTGCTCAACTTAGTGAAGAAGAAGTGGAGAGACTAGAGACACAACATGGTGTGATTGCTGTAATCCCAGAGACTGTGTATCAGCTGCACACTACTAGAAGTCCGATGTTTCTCGGGCTCGAACGCAAAAGTAGTAAGAGTGTCTGGGTTGATGAAGCATCCGACCACGATGTCATTGTAGGGGTGCTTGATACTGGAATCTGGCCGGAGAGTCCGAGCTTTAATGACACTGGAATGGGAGGAATTCCAGGGCACTGGAAAGGCGCCTGTGAAACAGGCCGTGGTTTTGCTAAGCATCACTGCAATAAGAAGATTGTGGGTGCGAGAGTGTTTTACAGGGGATATGAGGCCGCTTCGGGCAAGATAAATGAAAAAGATGAGTACAAATCGCCGCGAGATCAAGACGGCCATGGGACACATACAGCAGCAACTGTTGCAGGTTCTCCAGTTCGTGGCGCGAATCTACTGGGCTATGCTACAGGGACCGCCCGAGGGATGGCCCCTGGTGCGAGGATTGCGGCTTATAAAGTTTGCTGGGTTGGCGGGTGTTTTAGCTCGGATATTCTGTCTGCCGTGGATCAAGCTGTGGCTGATGGGGTGAATGTTTTGTCAATTTCATTAGGTGGTGGAGTTTCATCCTATCACCGAGATAGTTTGTCGATAGCAGCATTTGGAGCCATGGAGATGGGAGTTTTTGTTTCTTGCTCGGCGGGGAATGGGGGGCCTGATCCTATTAGCCTCACAAACGTTTCACCGTGGGTCACTACTGTTGGAGCGAGCACAATGGACAGAGATTTTCCGGCCACAATTAAGCTCGGGACAGGTAAAACTATAACTGGAGCTTCACTTTATAAAGGCAGGAGGAACCTGAACGCACATAAGCAACACCCTCTAGTCTATCTAGGAAGTAATTCAAGCAACCCCATGCCAAGCTCATTGTGCTTAGAAGGAAGCTTAGATAGACGAGCAGTTGCTGGAAAAATCGTGATCTGTGACCGGGGCATTAGCCCTCGAGTCCAGAAGGGTCAGGTGGTGAAAGATGCAGGTGGAGTAGGCATGATTTTGGCCAATACAGACGTCAATGGAGAGGAGCTGGTTGCAGATTCTCATCTTCTTCCAGCAGTCGCAGTTGGTGAAACAGCAGGGAAAGCAATCAAGCATTACGCTTCAACAAATCGACAGCCTGCTGCTACTCTTGCATTTCTTGGCACCAGGCTCGGGGTCAGGCCATCTCCAGTGGTAGCGGCCTTTTCATCCAGAGGACCTAATTTCTTGACCCTCGAAATTCTGAAACCCGACTTGGTGGCACCAGGAGTGAACATTCTTGCTGCTTGGACCAGCGATTTGGGTCCTTCAAGTTTGCCCGTGGATCACAGAAGAACGAACTTCAACATACTTTCTGGGACGTCCATGTCCTGCCCACATGTAAGCGGCATTGCTGCATTGATCAAGGCAAGGCACCCAGATTGGAGTCCAGCAGCAATAAAATCCGCACTAATGACAACTGCTTATGCTCATGATAACACTCTCAACACTTTGAAGGATGCCTCAAATGGTGCACCCTCGTCTCCATACGCCCATGGTGCAGGACATGTGAACCCATTGAAAGCTCTGAACCCTGGTTTAGTCTACGATATTGGGGCACAAGATTACTTTGATTTCCTATGCACCCAGGATATAACCTCATCCCAGCTGATAGTTTTTTCCAAGTTCGCCCACAGAACTTGCAAACATTCTATTACAAATCCAGGTGATTTGAACTACCCAGCCATTTCAGTTGTGTTCCCAGATGACAAAAATGTTTCAGTTGTGACTCTCCACAGAACAGTCACCAACGTTGGTCATCCTGTCTCAAACTACCATGTCGAAGTCACACAATTTAGAGGCGCTGTTGTGAAGGTCGAGCCACGACGACTGAGTTTCACCAGAAAACATCAAAAGCTTTCTTACAAGATCACATTTACGACCAAGACTCGGCAGAGAACTCCTGAATTTGGACACTTGATATGGAAAGATGGAGTGCACAGGGTAAGAAGCCCAATTGTAATCGCATGGTTAATACCATTATAAACATGTTTCACCACCTAATTTGAGGCCAATAAGGAAGTACTCTTTTTGATTCCCCTAATTTACTTATTGTGTTGTTAGCTTTTATCTAAAGGTAGACAGATTTTTAAAGACATCTGCATCTTGTGGAAAGATTAACAAGAATATGAGACGATGATGTTAGAGATTATAGATACATAATTCAGCAATCAAAACATCAACTCCAATGCTTTCTACCTCATCTAGTGCTTCAAGATCACTTGACTGCTTTGCGGCAATAGAGTCTTGAACAAAAGCTCTGTAGAAGGACTTGAAATCATTATTGGTGAACATCATTAATGTTTGGCATCTCTTGGATTCCTTCCTTTAACTTGGCAGTCTCGGCAGTCTCTGCACGCTTCTGCACACAATAAAAGCAAATGAATTCAGAGCCCGTTTGGCATTGCTTATTTTTAACCTTTATAAGTAAAAAATTACTTTTAGGACCTATTTGTATTAATTTTTTAGGAAAGAATATTTTTTTCCTTAAAAAAATTACATTAAATTTGTAATAACTAATTGATTTGACTTTAAAAAAAAGTTTAAACTCTGAAAAAAACTCAAATAGAACTTTTTTCAAAAACCAAAATTTTTAGCTTATAAAAAAAAATCGATAAAAAAGCACTTTTGAAAAAAACCAATTCAAACGAGCACTTAAGCTAGTGATAAATAAGTAGAGATGTGTTTAGATAATATGTGCTTATAAGCTATTGACATGTTTGGTAAATAAGTGTTTATAAATAACAATAGTAGTTAAAATGACTAAAAAAGACATGTTATTATAATTTGCTTATCATTTTTAAGGGCAAAAAAGTCTTTTTATTTATTTTGATCAAGTGTTTATAAGCACTTAAAAAAAAAATTACTCCCCATTTGCTTTTCTTTTGACAGTTTATAAGCAGATTTGCCAAACATGTCAATTTTCATTTTTGACTTATAAGCTAGTTTGACCAGCTTATAAGATAAACCAAACACCCTCTAAATCTTATGAATCTTGGCTTTTTAATTAGAATCCTGTGATCTTGGGTTGAATTTTGTTTATTCCCTCTTTGAAGTAGTTACAGAATTGAAACTCAAAAAAAAAATTGAATTTCTTCGTAACGTTATAATTTTGTTGTTTTAACTTATCCGAGGAAGAACTTAACAGGCCCGTGTACACAGGTCCAGATTTATCTACCAATAACACAGTTACTTTAGCAAACTAATTAGATTTGCATACTTAAGATCCACATCAAGCCACCACAAAAATCACAATACGCAATCGTCAGTATTGTTGAAAGAAATTACCATCCCAAAGCTTATTTGCTCTGTATCGAGATGTAAAAATGCCACCATTTCAGAAAGGAAATAAAAAAATAGAATGAACAGCGCAGAGGGATAAAAGCATGACTCTTGCTTTTGCAGTTGGCTGTTTTTCCATTAATTGCTACTTCGTCAATTTTATTAATCAGCGTACCACTCGGTCCAATGTGAGTATTGGAGAATCCAAAAGTTGCACAGCCTGGATTATTACGAAGATTGAAGACGGGTGCTGAAAATAACTATCCGTAACGCCATAACTTCAAAAGATGCTCGCTCCCGTATGAAATAGTAACAAACTCCAAAATTACATTTTTTTTGCGTTAGTCTAGTTAGCACCAATTATTTTTAAGATGCAACTCTATAATTCTTAAAAATAATATTATAAGTAGATTCAAATTCATTTTTTGGGTCATTAACCCAAAAAGTAACGTCAAAGACATATTAAAAGAAATGTCTTAGCTCTAAGAATACAAAAATACCCAAAGTGAGAATCATACCACTAGACTGGGTTATACGTTTTAGCAGTAAAAACTAGGGTTGAATGCCTTAGCAGTAAGAACTAGGGCCATATGCAACTTAGGAATGATTCCTATCCCTTGCTTTGAGTTTAGTTCTTTGACTAACCTAGTGTTAGGATATGGGTTGGTCCTTGTACCCGAGATTTACTAATTAGTAGTTGAGTTTCACTGCACATTCAATGGGCGGGTTTGGCTAATTGGGTTTTTTTTGTATAAAATAATTACAAAAATACCTCGCCTAATAACATTTGTTACTTGAGCTCCGTTCCTAAACTAGGAAGCAGACATCACGAGCCAGTAATAAGGCAAACTTCGAGGAGCAACGAGTTATCTGCATTAGTATTGCATGCATTATCACTTGCGAGGTGTTAAAATTGATATTCAGTCCCTTTAGGGGTCAAAAGAGCAGGACATTGAATCATTCACGAGTAATGAACTGCTGAAAAGAATTGACGAGAGATTAAATTAAGGAACGTACCAAAAACTGTAATGCAATCTTTCAACACTGTGAAATTGTTGAAACACATACTTTGGGCCGTGGCCCGCAATTGACGGTAACATATAGACAACAAGTTTTGCACTCTTCATGGCTTTTGGAATGCTGTGCCGACATGTTGACGACACTTTACCACATTCAGATGGATCAATTGGAAGCGACAAAAAGCTTGTTTAGATTGACTCTTTTTTTCCCATTAAAGAAAGCGCATCTTTTTGTTATATTATTCCTTCAATTCAAAGTCATCTAACATTGCTTAATTGCAAATTTATGGTTTGGATAAGCTTTATGTGCTCAGAGGCAGTGACATGCATGCTTTATATTGTAGAACATACACTTGCAGCTCATACGAAATATTTTTTGCTTACTTCAATATCCAAGGAAGTAAAAGAAAAATTAAGCAGTAGCATGATGAAAGAGAGAAAGTAATGAACGACAAAGAAGATAATTTAATTCAATTTTTTCTATAACATCTAGTTATATAGTTTTGATACACTTTCAACCCTCGCACTTGTGCTATGTATGATTTGATTTCGCTTGACCTAGCTAATACATTTCTTACCCAAAATAACTTGTCCTTTTATAGTTATTTTCTCCACTTTCGAAGGGTGTATGGGACTGCTTATTTAGGTGTTTATTATCACTTATAAAATAATAAGAAAACTAATAAAACAAATTTGTAATTTTATATTAGATGCTTATTATATGGTCCAAATAAGCACTGCCAAACACATGGCCTCTTATTAGTGAGATCATAGGATACAAACACGCCAACGTTGTCTACTCGTTAAAGCCAATGTTAGTACAAACTTTATCATTCTTATTGATGATACATCATATCTTATATGTGATGTGTATAGAAGCCAAAATAGTTCAAGCCCTGTAAATTAATTAAACAAGCTCAGAATCTCTTTCGCTCCATATTTACAAGCAGCAACAGCACGAGGTACAGGTAGTTCCAGAAGTCAAAATTATTAATAACGAGGACACGTGGTAAATTTTTATACTAATACAAGACCAATAAGTTTTTTTTTTTTTTTTGGGATCAAAAGATACTATATATTACATTCAACAATATACACATCATCCGGTGCTAGCAACATCAGCGTTTATTTCTACCCCCCCAAAAAAAATATAATAATAATAATAATAATTTATTTGGAGGATTTTTAACCTAATTAAGGGGAAGAGAATATTCGTTCAACCTAAATTGAATTTGCAATCCAATCAGCCACGTGATTGCGTGCAGGCAAATATGCCTGAAAGACTGGCCAAAATTGGAAAATAGGGAGTAAAATGAATTCCGTTCCGAAGTATAGACGACAATCTCTAATTATTAGCGTTAGAATCTTGGTTGAAGGCTTGGACAACCGCAGCTGCATCTGATTCAATCATAGTCTGTATAAGCTCATGAACAACTAACTAACTAACTAACTAACTAACTTACATGCACCTTGAATTGCCAAAGCTTCAGCCTGCAAACTGGAAATGGCAAAAAGCAGTCCATGCAACACTCTCGCAAATCTGCCCCATCATGGTTTCCACAAAAACAACGGCCATACCACCAAACAGTTAATTGGTGGTTAGAGTGATGGTCTCTGCACTAGCGTGTGAAAGTGGACTTCAAAGGATTAAACTCAAAGCATAATCATATATACTTGATTATAAGTTATTCAAGGCGAGTAAGTGTTAATCTTTTATCTCATTTCCCTTGCAATTTGAGTTAAAGACGTGAATTTATAACTGTTAATCGTCTTGCTTTTGTCACATTATATTGAAGGTAAATTTTATTTTTATTTTAACAAAATATTCTTTCGCATCATTACTTATCTTAGAATTCCATCTTTCAATCAAAGACAAAGTCGCCCTTCTTGGCGCATAAATAATGAGAATAATTAGCAAACCTTGGTTGCCTAAAGATTTAGAGTAAGAATCCTCTCATATTATAATAATATTATAAGTGATTTTTTATATAAATTATTCGTAATTATGATAAAAATTTAAATTATTAGATCTTACTTAACTATGATGTTATGACGATATATATGTTCATTCCCTAGAATTGAACCTTCACTCTTTAATCGAACAACTACATATATCAACATTAACATGTATTATTTGTATTACAAAATTTACAAACGTAAAGTAGATTTATGCTATTGGTATATTACGATATTTATAAACGTGACGTAAGTTAAGGGTGATTCGGTTTGTGATCCCTCGCTAAAAAAAAATAATAATAATAAAGAAATTTGAGTAGCCCCATGTCGAACTATATATGTTGAATTTAAAAAAAAAGAAAAAAAAAAGAGAGCCTTGCATCTGAGCCACGTAGTCGTGATGAGGACCTTTTTCACCAAAATGCCGAATACGGCAAAAAATTAGACACACGCGTCATCCCAGTCCTGCCGGATTCTCAAAAACGGCAACGTCATCCGCACCTCAATTTGTGTTGGACTGCTGAGAGCGGTTGAGCCCACCTGATATGAGGGGGTAACCCACGTGACAAGCTTTCAAATCGGACGGCTGCAAGGCTGTCTGTGACGCCAGTCTCGCGTGAATTTAGCATAGCTGTCAGTCCCATCCCAACGTGTCATTGAGGGTAGGCCAAGCGGCGCTTCACTCTGGTTCGAACCTGCCACGTATGTACGGCCTGCATAGACTCTTGGATTTTACACATAGTGGGCCATGCGTTAGTTGACACAAAGCCCACGATGATGGTGGGCGTGGACGGCTCCTATTAGCCCACATGGTCGAGTTTCAGGGCCTGGGCTTTGAGTCCTTTGGGAATTAAATTGACACGTTTCGTCCACGGATTCTCCCCTCCCGCGATACGCTAAATTTGACTTGTTGAAATAAAAGCAAACAAGGAAAAAAACGCACTTACGGGAGAACAAGCGTTACGCTACCCACCCGACACGCGTTATTAGCACAGCTCATTGGGTTCGGTGTCGGGCAGTCTTGGGCTACTCGGTCAGCTGCCCGTTGAGCACTTGTTCAATGAGAGAAATAATATTGGACCAAACCCAACAACACGTCTCACCATCTCTTCTTCTTCGTTCCAGAACTCTCTCATTTTAATCAAACACATCTATGTATCATCATCATCATCATCAACATCGCATGTTGTAAGTAAACAACGTTTGTATGTTATCGAAAAAGATATGTGTGGATAGAGATGCTGCATGCGTAAAGCATATTAATGCGGTCGTTTGTCTCATGTATGTGAAATATGGAGTTGTGCAGCTACACTAATAAAACACTGAGCGAAGAGCGTGATGATTCGCCTGAGAAATGCAGAGAGAGGCGCCGTAGAAGAATCGAGAAGAGAAGATTAGCCACTTCTTCTTCTTCTTCTTCTTCTTCCTCTTCTTCTTCACCGCCATCTTCTTCTTCAACACGCTCAGAGAATAACATCAACGAGAAGAAGAACGTTTCTGTTTCTGTTCCTGAGATGGATATCAATCCTACGGTTACCTCGGCAGTCACGAACTTGAACTTGAGCAGCAACGTCGTTGATTTGGTCCCAGTGGTGGGTGCGATGTCACTCGCCGGACGACAACGTCAGATGGAAGACGCCATATCTGTTCGCATGAATCTTTGCTGTCCGGAGATCAATGGCCGCCGTCCTCTTCATTTCCTCGGTGTTTTCGATGGTCATGGAGGGCCTCACGTAAACCTCAAAGATTTATATTACTTTCTTCTTTTTCCAAATATAAAAGTTTCAGGCCCTTAAATGTATGTCAAATTAATTTGAAAAAAGGGTACAATCTTGATTGAATGAAAATTTGTCGACTTCAGCACGTCTCTTATTCTATCTTAATAGTGTGCATGCAATGCATATCCGCAGGTGTCTGCGCTGTGCAGAGATAGGTTGCACCAGTTGCTAATCGAGGAGCTAATGCGCGTGTCGGCCACTGCAGCAGCTAGCGCTAGTGGGGGTGCTACCAGCTCACAGCACGAACCTCGCCAGGAACGGTTCGAGGAGTCGTGGCAAACGATGCTGAAGAAATGTTTCCAAAGAATGGACGAGGTGGCAGGGGACACCTGCGGCTGCGGAACCTTGGCTTCCATATGCGACTGTCCGCCGGACGAGGTGCCGCTGTCGGGGACCACGGCCCTCGTGGCGATTTTGACGCTTCAGCATATCATCGTTGCGAACTGCGGCGACTCACGCGCCGTCCTGTGCCGCGGCGGACGAGCCGTTCCCCTCTCTGTTGATCACAAGGTAATGTACGTAAAATTCGCCAAAAAAAGGGTAATGTGCGTAAAAAGGAAAAGCGTTCCCTACACTATTGCTGGAAACTGTAACCGCTTGTGTCTGTTTGCTACTCTCTCTCTCTCTCTGAAAAATCGACACGTGTCTGAGAATATGGAAATTCTTAACACTGACAACTCATCAGCCGATTAGAGTCTAAGTTCTTGTGTGTGGTACCAGAAGATTCCGTACTAGGTTTTTAAACGTGACATGTTTCTGCAAGGTAAATTTCAGGATAAGTTCCTATTATTTCTTTATTTTTTTAAAATTTTTGTTATTATTTTAAAATATTTAAATTAGTTGTTAATATTTTATAAATATAGTCAAATTAGTCTTTATTATTGAAAAAAATTTATATTAGTCCTAATATTTCACGAAGTTAGTCAAATTAGTCCCTATTATTTGAAAAGAATTCATACTAGTTTCCAGTGTTTTACAAGCTCATTTAAGTTAGTCTCTATTTTAAGAAAAAAATGAATAAAAAAGATTGAAACTTTTGTATTGTGAATTTTATTATGGAATAATTTTTAGACAATAAAAGTTCTTAATTTTCATTAAAAAATTTCAATCAAATATTTAATGTGCCTTATAAAAGTTCACAATAAATTCAAATATGTAAAAAATGCAATAACTATCATCTAAAATGTTAAATTCTTACTGTTTTTTTTCTTTTTGGCTAGGAATTTTTACTTAAAAAAATAGATAATCGGATTTTGTTTTATAGCGCAAAGGGTAAGATTGTCAATTATTTTTATGTTTGAGGTCATTTAGGACATTTTCGTTAAAACTAACGTCTATTCTAATTGTAGGGATTAATCTAACCATAATAATTAAATATTGGGAATTTGTATGAATTATTTGAAATAATAGGGATTAAAATTAAAAAATATGTAAATATTAGGGATTTATTTGAATTTAATTATAACTGCAGGGACATTGAGGACTTGTATGAATTATTTGTAACAATAGGGATTAAAATGAAAAAATGTGTTAACATTATAGACTTATTTAAATTTAACTCTCTCTATACTATAATTCGAGATTTTTTTTTTAATTTTATATATTAAAGATTATCTGAACCATTATTCTTCATGAACATGCGTCTTGGGGCATTATCGTGTGATTCGTTTATCCATGTGGGTCATCATTTTCTCGTGTTAACGTATGTCTATGCTCTAAAGAGTTAAAAATCACCAAGAATAATCCTTTTCTTTTCTTTTATTTTCATTTTTGCATTTATTTATTTATTTATTTATTTGTTGCAGCCGGATAGGGAAGATGAACGAGCAAGGATTGAAGCGGTTGGGGGACGAGTTATCATTGCCGATGGAGCGCGAGTTGAAGGGATACTGGCTATGTCTCGTGCTATAGGTATTATTAATTTTAAATACTCTTCTTGTCAGTTGATTATCATGCGATTAGGTTGCATATCTCGCTGTTTCTTTAAATACCATGCTGATTTGATGTTTTTCTTTTAGGCATGAATTGTTACCTAATTACCATTTATCATAGAGATAATTATGTCCTTGTGCGTGGTTTTTAGTGCAATTTCATGCACGCGGCATTCTTATTGGATTCCCTTTATCTTTAAACATTGAGAATGAAATGATGTGTTTATCAGATAAAAGGGGTATAGCTTTATCCCAAAGTGCTATAAAGCTTTCTTCTTTTATGATGTTATAGGATCAATGGCCACATCAAATAGGACGAGCACCCTCTCCTAATTCCTATTTTCATCCTAACCTTCTAATTTGAAATCTCGTGTTTTATATATCAACAAATCTTACCTTTGATTATCTTATCCATACCAAAAATAATTTTTCATTCTCATTCGCTCACTCTTCTTTATTTAAATCAATGGTCATAATTTGTTGATATATAAAATAATGGTTGAAATTTCAAGTTAGAAGGTTAGGGTGAAAATAGGAGTTAGGAAAGGATCCTTGTCCCATCAATTGAGCTAGTAAATAACTTACTATATCTACAAGCTGATTCTATTTGCAGTCATAATTTTTATGCTATATTTGTATATTTAAGTTGAGTTGCTGACCAACTCCAACAATTTCCTTATTTTTTTCCCATACATCTAAAAATTTGTAGCATTTCCTTACATGTAGAGATTCTTTATTTTAGTTTTACCTTAACAATTTTCTTACATTTAATCAAACTCTTGTTTTAGCAAATCTTTATTATATGTCTGATTAATTGAGGCAACTATACATAGCCCGCATAAAACTACTTGTCGTGAGAATTACTTTAATCTAGTTCAGTAGAAGATAATTTTTTGGCTGTTGGACATCCTTGTATTTCTTGTCTTAAATTCCTTTTTCTTGTATAGCATATAGCTTTAAGAGGCGATTGAAATTGTTCTGCGCGTGAATAAATATCTTGTGACCTTTAATATTGATCAATTACGTGAATGCTTGCACCACCATGCATGAGTTGAAGATTTCAGAGCCAAAAAAAAAAAAAGGTTTCCGGAAAGTTTTTCCTGTCCACATAAGAAGCAAGGAATGGCCTTAAAAGCGATGAGTGACGGACTTCATGGACAGACTAAATGATATTGTCATAAGAAGAAAGCAGGTTGTTTGGACGGTAGAATTGTATATGCGGCCACCAACATCTCATTGTCCAATTGCATTGGATTTGCTGATTAGGATCATGTTTTATGCGGCTACGTCATAAATGTAGGTAGAGAAGATCCAGTTGACTTGATAGAGTCATGACCATTTGCAGCCAAAGGTCACTTGAGAACACGTAAGAACTTTGTCATGTTAGTCTTAAATATTAGAGATTTTATCTCAGATCCACGCACTTCTGTTAGTTTTAGGTTGGTGTCTTAACATTGATATATGATCTGCTTGTTGCTGCCTCTTTAAATGGATGAGCCCTGTAGAAGTGGCAGAAGATTAGTGTAAGATATTTGTAGCCTACAATATGGTATAGTATTGAGTGGTGATTTAGCTGTCATGTAATTGATTCATATTGTCATCAGAGAGTGTTGCAGTGCGAGTATGTGATCTTCGTATAATCTTTTTATTTCGAAAGGATAATATATAAATCTTGTTTTCTATTTCTTTTATTATCTGAACCTATGTGTCACGCTGAGAATCATCGGATTTTGGTTGTGGCTCTCCTGGCATTCTCAGTTCTATTCTCTTTTAAAAGGAAAATAGAGAGAAGCGACGCAAGAGGTCGTGCTATTTCTGAGGTTTCTAGACTTAGAAGAACATATACATTGTTGGATCATGTCCTCAACTGTTCCAAATTATTAGGTGATATGAAATTTGTGGATGCTCTTTTCCAGTAGTGTGTTGGATTTGATATGCCTACTATATTCTAGCTGCATTACTTTCAATAATCATAGATAGCTTTTCTTGATATTACTATGTATATGATGACATCTAAAAACATATATTTCTCAAACGCAATGGAGTACTGGATGTAAGGGTTACCAACCTCTGAACTTCGGCTAAATGCACTCAGAATATCTCTTCAGTTTCTTTACACGTACCAATATAATTTTCTCATATAATAATGGAAGAAGAAACAGCCAAAGTAGCATTCATGACTTGATTATCAAGAGCGAGTAAAAGATAACTTATGCCAGTTTTTGAAGATGAAATCTTCATATATTGTACTTATCGAGACATCTGAGGATCTTGTTTTGCAATTTGCTTTTCAGATACTTGTAATTAGTCATCTAAATTGCCACTTTCACACAGGAGACAAGTATCTAAAACCTTCGGTGATAGCAGAGCCCGAGATCTCTATCACGGAGTGGGACTCGGAAGACGAGTGCTTAATTCTTGCAAGTGATGGTCTGTGGGATGTTATGACAAGTGACATGGCATGTGAGGTTGCACGAGCGTGTCTTAGAGAAGCACCTGCTACAATTGCTGGGAGCGTTAATCCCCGGCCTCGGACAGAAAGTGAAGGGGCTGGGGCGTTTTACACGTCCCGGAGTGCATCAGCGGCAGCACTCCTCACTCGCCTTGCTTTGGGACGGAGAAGTGCGGATAACATCAGCATAATTGTTGTTGATCTGAAAAGGAGTGAAAATAGAGCATAATGTGGAGCAAAGGGAAAATTCTTCCTTACCCCTTCGTGTTCGCGGTCGCTTAGAGAATGACATACGATAAGCATGGTGCAGCTAATTAAAGCTTTTTTCGTCGTGTTGATTGGTCTTTCGGCGTGAAATCCTTTGTATAGTTTCCATGAAAAAAAAGAAATGAAACTTGTTTTCTTCTCGTTCTCTTTTTTCTTTGCGCTAAGTGGTAGAAGAAAAAAGACGCATAGGTGTCTGTGTCACTTTTTTATAAAGTTAATCTTCAATCGAAATTTCATTTAATTACCCAAAAGTTCATTTTCTCCTTTGGTCACTTTGTCATTTCGGATCTTTTGATGTTGTTGTTGGTGAATGTAATGTATTGATGAACGAAAACATCTCCTTCTTGATGACTTAAAAAATTTGACTGTCTAGTGTTCTCGGCTGCTGAGTCGATTTGTAATGAGAAATGACCAGTTTCAATTTCATGAGATATGTTTGGAGATTGACAGCCTGTTTGGCTAAGTATATTTGGGGCTTACAAGCCGTAAATAGTAAAAAACATGTGAGGAGATGATGTTTTTTAAGAGTTTATAAGTTGCAAAATAAGCAAAGCCAAATAGCTCTATGTCGGAGATTATTGAACATTGGACGATATCCTAGTGAACAGAGCATTCTTAAGAGTTAATCTCTCTTGATAATTAATCTCAAAATTTTCTTATGGTTGAGGGTATAGTTGCATTTAAGTTACTAAGTAGTCAAGTAATCAAACTAGACTACCTAAAAAAAAGCCTCCTATCAATAGAATGAATGCTCTAATTGATTTTAAAGTTCAGTTATAGATAGACAAATGGTCAAAGAATTGATAACTCGAGGAAGACACAAAAAAAAAGTTTCAAGCTTAACAAATATAATTTTGGGAGAAATGTAAGAGCGACTTTAGTCTGTTCTAATACCAATTTTGCGATTTTGATGGAGTTAATTTACACTAAGCTGACTTCTCTCTTCTCGTTTGGGTGTTTTTGTGGTGATGTGGTACCGGTGATGAAATGTCTCTCTTTAATTTCCTCGCTAATTACTTGGGTGGGATGATATTCGTGATTTTTGCTTGCTCTCGTAATTAAATCTTATACAAAAACGTTTTAAGGTTCCTGTTCTAGTGTTAGGGTATGACTTGAGTTTCCTTCTAATTCAAGGCAGTCTTCTCTATAACCGTCGATTAGCACTCGTGTGTGCATACGTAGATAAATCAATGTAATTAGACAAACTGGTTAACTCTTATATTATATTAAGTCATAAAATCTCAGCGTAGAACTAACTAATTGTAGGTGAAATAACTCGAGAATTCTTTTGTGTGTGTGTGTTTATATTGTTCTTTTTTTGTGTGTGTGTGTGTGTGTGTGTGTGTGTTCACTTGACGGAATAAAATCTCTAGTTCTTCCATCTTTGTTCGTCCCTACACTGTCCTGTCTGTGGTACACCTAATATGAAAATAATGGAACTTTACTTGGGCCACCAAATGTGTGTGCCTTTTTCTTTAATTTGTTATGGTTTACCAATTTGTCACATACATTTTGCATTTTTGACTAGCTTGTATTTATTTTAGTTTCAATCACTTAGAGGTAAAGTGTATTGGCCAGAATCGGCCCAATGTGTTACTTAGGCCCAGATGGGTGTAATAGGCCATAGGAGGGTTACGTTCCAAGACTCGAGTAAAAACAGAAAGGCGAAAGCCATAGGGTGACAGTTGGTCAACACGCGCAAATCAGCCGTGAATTGGGATCAGCAAAAGAAAAGCGAAGGTTATGCGGCTTCGGTAGATACTCACTCCTATAAGGGCCAAAATCCTGGAACCACGGGGAGGATATAGCTTAATACACTATCAGATCCTTGGCATATTACTTGCTATCACTATTACTCAACTCAGAGAAGGATAGCGTTCTTCAGACGTAATTTTAATTATGAAAACCTCCTAGAGATGTACAGTAATTAAAGCAAAGGATGCATTAATCTCTTTCAAGATACTGTAATTATAATTTGAGTTAGAAGTAAGTTTAGTTATAATTTTTGGTGAGTACCCACGTCGGCCATGAGCACGTAGGTAGGACATTTGATCCCTCAGATTAATCAAATCCGAGCTACCAAGCAAAAATTAGCTGACCCCGTACGCAAACTTCTGTAAAAGGGGAGTCCCACTTTCATCTTTTTCTTGTCCCAATTTTTGGCTTAACAATGACTCCTAAAATTTTTTTGACCTTTTCGCTTAAAAATGTTATTCCAAGCTACAGAACTTGTTTTACACCTAGGAATTAAGTGAAATGGTCGTACAGCGATTTTCTGTGGCTAAGCAATTCACTGTTGAACAGAATAATAATATGTATTGAGATGCACCGTTAATTACACTACAAAGTTTGTAATCATATACAAGGTGATAGTACGTACTAAAAACTCTTTTTCCTTGACGTTTGTAATTTACGAGGTGGAGCATGTTTGACTCTGCTTATTTTGCAGCTTATAAGCCCCAAATAAGCTTTAGCCCAACAAGGTGTTAGTCTGCTGCCTAAAAGGCAAAAACTCAAGTCTAGATAAATTTGCGGACTTAAATTCTCTATCATTTCCAATAGATTAAAACCAAATTAAATGAGTCCATTAATGTTCAGCGACAACACTTTGAATTTGAGATTTTAAGAGAAGGGAATTGCGACAAGATTAATTAAGGGGCATATACTCACTAGGTTCTTTCTCATATATAATAAAATTCTATATTATTATTATTATTATTATTATTATTATTATTATTATTATTATTATGTTCATGTATACAGATGTGTGCTCGCACACAATATAGTAAGATAACTATTGAAATTAAGGAAGTTAAAAGATTAGAGTCTATAGCTACAAAAGAATAATTAAGAGAGGTTGTCAATTTCTTAAATTTATAAACCAATATCTTCTATACGAGTTTAAATTTTTAGATGAATGGTAATCCAAGATGGTGCCGAGCCTGGAAATCAAACGATCTCACGCTCAAATCTCATCACCACCCATTTAAAATATTAAATTATCTACGTATAGGCTCTAAGCAAATCACACTGTACGTAAAGGGGCGTTTTAAGTATAAATAATAAAGAAACCAATATCTACTTTACAAGTGTCAGTTTTTAAATGAAATGATAATTCCACAGCGGTCTTAGCAACATATGACAAATGCAATTGACAATATTTCAACCCCCCCCATCAAAACCCCAAATCTCCATTTCCAAATCTTCTTTTACGCCGCATGCAGTGGAAAATTCTGAATTTGACAAATTTTTTTACATCAAAAATATACTTTTAAACGAAAATATTCATCGATGCAATTTACAAAGATCTCAACTTTTCCCCCAAAATCTCCATTTTCAAAATTTATTTTGTCCTTGATGTTAATTTATTTCCCTCAGATAATGTAATGACATGATACACATGAAAGTCAACTAACTGGCCCGAGATGCATGCATGTTGTGTCAAATAATCTTGTCTGGCCTGCAGAAATGAAAGTTAAAATTTAATTACTAGCACATTTTTTTTGCCATTTTGCTTTTGCGTTACGAATCCAAATTTTTGTTTTTACGTGGTAATGAATAAGTTTTACGACTAATTCAGAGTTTGGTCTAAACACGAAATCTTTTCTTCTCATCATTATAACGTGCGTGAACATGTTGGAACGCCGAAAGAAAACTATTTTGTTTTATTATCCAAAAAAGTTGGAGAAGAAGTACAGTGAAGAACGTTAACATTTGACTCCATAAAATGAACTCTAACAAATAGTTTTATCAAAATAAACGTGGTTATTAGCTTAAACTGATACCTCAGTGTATAAAAAGCAGACAACTAATATATTAACCAATTAGTTAATTATGAGCTTCTCAATTTTACGACAAATTCAATCTGATTTTAACGTAAGAATTTGAATAAACGCATCATTTTCCTTCCTGTGGAGGTAGGAAAAACTCAAGTGAAATCACTTGTGCTTGTCTAGGAACAACCCCAAAAAAAAAAAAAGTCGGTTTTCTAGTTTTCCGATTTTAAACTAAGTTCCAAAATGTCCAGCTTGTTAAAGGACCTACAACATTCTTGTTAGGTTGAATGCTGGGTTTGTTGTCAAACTTCTGTACTCAACAATTGACTATATTAAATTGGAGAAGAATGACAAAAATGAATTAAACGTGAAAGTACAACTCAAATTAGAGAAGCAGGCCTACAAAGTTAATAGCACTGTTTATATGACGGTAGCTATTAATCTATACGATCTGCAGTACCGTCTTTTAGGTTAGTGCAATATATTTAAAGCTATATAAAAATTGTTAAAGTTTTAAATTGGAATTTGAGTCTTTGGAAAGCCTTTCGGGTGACAAGCTTTGGTCGTAATTATTGAGTAATTGATTATTATAATTACACGAACTTGATTGAGTAATCACTTTTATATAATTTGTTCTCTTTTAAGGAACAATTATTACCATGTAATCTAATAATTTTCGTAGGATTTTTACATCATCTTCTTCTGATATTTATCCGATAAATATATATCTTATGCTGCACAAGATGATTAATTACTTTTTCTTTGAGATCTGTCGTGGGACAGTCCTAAGATTTCAGGTGTCCCACATTAAGGATCTTAACGAGGTATGGTTTGGTGGGTTAGCTTTGTTAGAGATGTATAAACGAAATTTTCAAAGAAGAATATTAATTAAAAATGGATGGTCAATACGCAATCTCTTATAATGGATAATTAATTAATACTCTACTATATTAAAATATATTCAAGTGGTCTTATTTTTCCCTGACCTTTTAGGCTTTGTATCCAACAAAGGAGGAGCTGGGAAGCACACATGAACCGTAATAATGCAAGCCATATTATTTATTATTAGTGGGGCAAGTCTATATGCATGTCCACCAATAATAATAACCCCAGCTTTTTTTCTTTTTTTTCCCTTTCCATTCACTGGAGGTTGAAATTGCAACCCAACTCACAAATCCTCTTTTCAATTATGACCCTCCAACTACTCTTAATCACCGATTTAATTTCTTATAGTGTTTTAATTATATCGGTGTCTCTTTTAGGTTGTGTCTCGCAATCAAATGCCATGATCTCTCATTCATGACCAATTCATACATCAATTTACTTCGAGATACACGTGATTGACTTGATGTTTTTTTTGTTAATCATGACTTGGTTCCTTTAGTTAATTTGTCGGATTAAAATTTTCTCCAAGTTAAGTATCTCTTGAAATTCTAACTTGTCATCCTCTTGAGATATACATAATTAAGTTCTATCTCCTTGTATCTGGACGGTGCCCTAAAAGCCAGGCCACACTTGAAGTGGGGTTGATAGAGGAGATCTTTTTGCTTCAATTGTACATGCAACACGGCTTGTAACGCATTAGAAGTCATCAATGTGTGTATTGTTTCGCGGGCTCTACGTCGTAGTCATCATCTTCTAATCCACATTTTAAATGTTATCAAGTTAAGATGGGATATCTTTGTTAGCATTACTTTGAGATTTCCCCATATATACTATTTATTTATTTCCCTAAATTGGGGGGAGCACATTGAAGATCGGCAACAGAGAAACACATGCAAACACGGATGCGTTTAGGAATAATATGAAAAGCCAATTTCTGCTGGACAATTTGGCGAGACTATTTTGTACCCAGGAAACTATATTTGTTTTTTAAAAAAAATTCAATATTAAAGAGAATCAAAGCTTTATATATGTGTGGGTGAGGGAGGATTTAAATATAGGAGACCCTACTTTTAAATATTTAAAAGTTATAAATATATTTAGTCAAAAACTCAATTAAAGTCCACAGAAAAAGATATTATTCACATATGTCTTCAAATTCTACATCATGATTTCAAAATAGAAATGCTAATTAATCATATATACCAGTGTCTCTAAAAATGACTAAGAGTTGAAATCTTATATATAAATAAATCAATTTCAAAATACTAGAACTTTTATTCTTTTAATCAGTCAAATTAGACAATAGTAATTAAGAGAAAACCCAAATCTCTGTTTTTATCATTCATTTATCATTTTCAATGTGTATATAGTATAGTTGGTCATTAGGCGTATACATAAAAAAAATTTTAAAAAATAAATATCTAAATAAAAACAAGCCTTCCAGAATTGCTTTCAACGTGACTTGGACTTAGAGGGTGTTTGGATTGGCTTATTAAAAAGTTATTTAAAGTACTTTGGGCTTTAAGCGGCTTTTCTTTATTGTCGACTTTAAGTAGTTACGTGTTTGAATCAAAGTTATAGTTATTAAAAAAGAAAAGTATTTACGTGTTTGATTAAAGTATATTGAAAAGTAACTTATATGGTTAAAATAACTATTAAAGACACTAAAATAGAATTCAAAGGGTAACTACAAGATAAAAATGTAAAGATATTTTAGTAATAATAATAAAAAGGTAAGGATAAGATGGTAAATGATTTAATCAAATTTACTTTTTTTCAAAGTACTTAAAGCCATAAAAAATTGAAGTTGGGGGTAGGAAGCTTTTTATTTTTTACTTAAAGTCACTTAAAAAAGTACTTTTTTAAATTAAACAAATATTTTTATTAGCTTAAATTAATCTTTAAGTAAGTTTGATCAGGAAAAAAGCCAAACCAAACACCCTCTTAGTCCATTACCTAAAAAAGGAAGGTAAATACAGAAACATGTATAAAGATACTAGCAAATTAAAATATTAAGATTATAATTTCCCTGCAAGACTCCATATTTCTTCCTTACACGTGGACAGACGTATTCAATGACACAATAAGTTTATATATAAAAGTTAAACCTAAATGAGTTCAAAGAAAAGTATCACTTCAATACCTATTTATTTGTCAAGTTATCATAAATTATATTTTTTAATATCATTACATTATTATAAATTTATATATTATAGTATTTAATTATATTTATGTACTATTTCCTAACCTCATCATTGCAATGGAATTACAAAATATTTAATTATATTTATACACCATCTATATATTTCTTTTTAATGAGTTTAAAGTAATAAAGTCCCAAAAAACTTATTAGTTTAATTAATTTATGCATCATATCTTAATTAAAAAATAAAAATAAGAATAAAAAAGCACTAAAATTAATTTTTAAAAATAAAAAAAAAATACACGAAAACATAAAAATAATAAAAAAATTACATCTATAAATATTTAAAAAATTAAAAAACAAACAGAACTTAAATAAGTCCGTGTAAGGTACGGGATATGAAAGCAATAATTAAGTAAATAAAATTAACTTCTCAACAGAAGCTTTAGCCTTGTTAATTGCAAGATTACACGATGCTATCACCAACATTTTCAGACAAACCATCTGATCTCCCGTTTTGTCCTTCAATAGTGTTGGTTGGTGTACGCTCTCACCGGGCTTAAGTATTATTTCATTCTCGTCGACCAATCATATACCACCACGTGCTACCATCCTATCGGTTTCGCATACGTGATGTGTAAATTGATGATGGGAAGTTTATGATCTGTAGAACATATGATACGACAGAACAAAACTGTGGTTGCTTAAAAACTAATTGATGAGTTTGTCTTAATTAAAGGTTTTCTCAAACGCCTTATTAGTTGCTCCCTTTAATTTATATCAGCGCTGAGGTTAGGTATTTTATTGTCTGGACACAACAAATAATATATTTAAACAATGCATACAAAAAGGGGTTTTGGAAAAGCACTACAAAAAAAAGTGAGTAATAGACGACAGTAAACAAAAAAAATGAGTAATATGGGCGTCGCTTATTTTAAAACTGTCGATAATATAGGAGTCGGTTATTTAAAATGCTATCTATATAGAATTCCAAAAAGAAAAAGATCACACTATATTTTATTTACGGTTCAAACCTTTAACTTTTTTTATTGTAGTACTCTATAATTATATCATTCACCAATCAAACTAAAAATACACTCATTAGTTCTCTTGCATAACAATAAATCTACGTATTACCCAAACTCCTACCTATATTGTAAAACCGTTGCCTATTCTTTGTCATTTTGTAGTAAAACTGTCGCCTGTTCTTGGTAATTTGCATTTGTGTAAAATATTCTCATGTGACTTAAAGGGTGTTTGGAAGTGCTTATAACTAATCAAACTTGTTTATAATTAGAAAAATGAAACTTAATTACACATTTAGCAAATTCTACTTAGAAGTAGATAAATGTGGCTTATAAGGTCAACTCCAATAGCTTCTTTGTCAATCTTCTCTATATGTCAAGATTTTATAATTATTTTTCGCCATGTAGAGACATTATATTTAGTTTTACTCCAATAACTTCTCTACATTAACTTATCTTTAATTTTAGGGATCCTCTATTTGAATTATACTCTAATAGCATCCCTATTTCAAGACTTTTTATTTTTATTTTATACTAAAATTATCATTATTTAGTTATAAATGTATTATTTGATCTTTTTCTTTGTATTAATTGATTGTTATTGACATTATATTATCAATTACAATTTATTTTTAAATTTAATAATAATATTTTTATTTTAACAAATTACTTTTTATTTAATTAAATCCTTATTTAATAGTTTTATAAATTATTGAATTTTAATTAAATATTTTATAATATTAGATTTTAATTTTGAAAAATATTTATCATATTTAATCTTAAATAAAAAATTAGTTAATTAAATTTATTATGATAATATTGAATTTTTAATTAGCATTGAAATGGTTTAGGGATGGGATAAGGAATGGCTTTTCTTCCTTTACATGTAAAGATAATTTTTTCCATCCCCAAAGTCTCTCTACATGTAGAATTTTCTCTAGAAAATCTGTTTGAGTAACTTTGGTAGAATCCCTTCCTCAGATGTTGAGTAAAAGGCCTTATAGAGAAGTTATTGGAGAAGGCCTAAGTAATCCAAAAAAAAAAGTACCACTCGTGCAACTCTTTTTCAACTACTTATAAGCACTAACAATTGACTAGATACAATTACATGTGTATCTCTTTAAAACACAAAAATAACTGCCTTTTAATTAATGAAAGGTCCTTTTAGTTATTTAACAAATTGTTGCTTTTGAGTATATATTTAATTTATCAAGTATATTATCAACTTATAAGCACATTTTATCCAAACATTTCTCTCTTTATTTGATATTTATTTATAAGTATTAAAAGTTGATTAATTATAAGCATCAGATGCTTATAAGCAGTTTTAAAAAAAAGAAACACACACCCTCTTATTATAGTATCTTCTATAGTGAAGTACTTGATTTATAATTCCTTTGTACTCTTGCTAATATTGAAAAACTTACAGAATCCAAGTAAATTTTTCATCAAAATTACATAATTCATTTTGTCATATAATATTTTGGAACGAGTAATCTATTCCCTTTAATTTCCCCACTTCCAGTTGCTTGCACGGCGGCGAAGATGTTCTTTAATTTCTCTGTATACTAAAGAAACATGAGCTAATCGCTTTTTTCGTGAAATATTCTCATGCATGAACTGGCATAAAGATATTATTTTTAACAGATAACTTCAGTTTCTGGCCCACGTTTTAATTCGTTTCGTACGAGGTGCATGACATATCACATTTTCTTTGACATATGTGATACCAACACGTATAAATTTCTTATATACAAAGAAAACCGCAACATTAGATCGACGAAAATATATTTGGAACACATGGGCTGCTATTTTATGAATTGCCATTAAGGTTCTTTGATTATGATCGTGCTAAAATCAACTTTACCAACGAAAACTTTCAAGTGGCATACTATATATATTGCTTTTTGAAATTCCAATTCTTGATTATGATGTTAGAATCAGTTCTACCTAAGAGAACTTTCCAGTTATCGGTCTTTCTGAAGATTTAGACCCCCTGATTGTAGTCGTTAATCTCATGATAGTCATTTATGCTAAGCATGATAATTGGTTGCTCTAGGAAGAGCATTATCCACAGTTAAAAGGTCATCTTAAAACTAATTATGATTAAATGGAACAGTTCAAGTTTTCATATATAAATATGAAAAAGACATAATCTATTCATATATGAGGATTGTATTTTATGACATCCCTTGATAATACATGCGATGACTATTACTTCTCTTGTCACAAATAAAAAAGAATAACTGAATTCTAATTTCAGTGAAAAATACTCATATGCTTTGAAAGAGCAATAAGTAGTACGAGTCACAAAAATCAATGGGTTAATTAAAAGCAAACCCAAGAAAATTTCAATTGATCATCTCCTATTATATATATATATATGTATATATATATATATATATATATATATATATACTAGTATGTCACTTGTGCGATTGCATAGGATGTGCTATATGTAGGTTGAAAGATTTAATTTTTTATCCATCTAAAAATTTCAAACAAATTATGCGAACTAATTTTAATAGATTAAATAATAATAATACACATAAGGTTAATAATATAACATTGTATTGGGAAAAAAAAATTAGACCAACCTAATAAAGAGATTTGCAACTATATAGTGAAAAAAGCCTATTGCTACAAATAGCTGAACAGTATTAAAACTAACTTTTTCATATGACTTACAATAACTTGCTATATTTTACCAAAGCAAATAGAGAAAAATGATATTAGTATGCTTTAAATACCATAATAATGATTATACTGCAATATATATGATAACATTTTAAGTAGTCAAGTTCATATATATTTGTCAATTGACATAATTACGTTTAAGGTCTAAAATTAAATTATAGATTAGAAAAGAATTTTAAAAAATCTTTCGTTTTTACATATTCTTCTTAAAGCAGAAGGAAGGCTTGCCTCCATTTTCTAAGATAATCACATATATATTGTCAATTTTTGTCAGATTAGTGTGTAAATCGAAAAAGATATGATAAAAATTAACAATATACATGTGATTATCTTATATATGCACAATTTTGAAATTTGCGAGACATTACAATTTGGAATTGCGGAAAAATTTTGGTGATATAAAAGGAATTGATCGAATTGCGAGTATCTAGAACAAAAGGAAAGCAAATTTGTGTTACCATACATGAGATTGGAATGTATTAGCTGAAATATGACACTAAATAATGATTTAATCATGATTTTAGACTAATGATTAAATGTAAATAATATATGAAGAAGAAAAAGGAAATATTTTTTAGTGCACAAAAAGGGAAAAAATTAAATTGAACAACAACTAAATGATTTAGTTGTAGGCAAGAGACCTGCAATATCTATATATATTTACGATTTTGAAAATTGAAAGAGTTAAGATTCTGCAATTACGGAAAAATTAAATTGAAAAATCAAATATAATAAAAAAGAAAAATTCTAGAAAAGAAAGGCCATCTATGGAATTTTTTTTTTTAAAAAAATTAACTACGCATTTTTTTTTAACAATATTATTAAGTAGTAAACACGTGACAACAAAGTAATAACAACACGTGACAACATAATATTTAAAGGGTTTTTTTTATACTATAGAATAGATATAGATATGTGGCCGCCTGTTAAGATGGTCTGGATTTGCACATAATTTTGTTATAAAAAGGTTTAAATTCAAATAACGTTAAGACACTCTGAGATTTCCAAAAACATAATTAAAGAAAAGAAAATGAAAATCAATTTAAATACACTGCATCCATCATATAGTATGACAGCAAGCTATCAGATCACTAATTAGTGGTAAAATTTAGAAAATTTCATCCATTACTACAACGTGTAGTAATTATCTCAAATTCTTCGCTTCCACGTACGAGCAAAGACTTACAACAAAGCCCCAAATTTCAACTTTTTTTTTGTTTTTTTTTAAAACATGTTTGGAGTAATAGTTGTGGGTGTTAAGTTATTTCAATAGTCTCGTTATCTCAATCCTCAAAATTTTATCCTATCTTATGCAAAATTCAATTAAGTTAGTATAGAAAAAAGTCCGCAAATATTTTTTTTTTAAAAAAGAAAGAAAAAAGAATACAAGTTCTTATATTCTGTTTTACTGTTATCATACAACGCCAGCAGGAATATGAATAGGGGTGCTCCACTGAGTATATTTAAAGACCCGTTGGGCTCCATTGGTAAACAAGTGCAGTCACTACTCCCAACAGAAATAATTTTTTTTTAAAAAAAAATGAAAATCTTCCGGTGAGGTGTCAGTAACTACTACTACTGGTTGATGAAGATAATCAAAAAGGAATAATAATGGCATCTTGAGGGCCGTTGAAGATCGTCAACACGACTAACAAACGTATCTTCTATCTCTGCTGTATCGGGTGGATTGTTAATACTCAAAACAGATAAGAAAAAGGTGAATTAGATAAAATCTTGGGGAGAGCGATGTTTCCATTTCAACGGAGCGATGAGATGAGGGTGGCTCCTGAGATCCCCTTTCCTTCATTGCCTACCCAACAAGATCAAATCCATCAAGATCTTGTTGTTAGCGTTGGCCATGTCTCAATGCTTCATGAGGCCACTGCTGTTGCCATTAATAACCAGACCACCACCACCACCACCACCACCTCCACCACCCAACAAAGAAGGCAGCGAAGACCATCGTCATCGTCAGTTCGTGTTGAAGACAACAAAGACGATAATGATGAGACAAAGAATATAGATTTCAAGCTCAAGAAGATTATGCATAGAGATATTGAACGCCAAAGGAGGCAAGAAATGGCCAAACTTTATGCTTCTCTTCGATCTCTTCTCCCTCTCGAGTACATCAAGGTAAAGCTAGAAACCCTTTTCTTAAAATTTTCACTCCTTTTTCCTACCCGTACTTGGTCAAATCGCCTATCGGGTCCAAAATCATGCAATGGATCTTAAACTGCCAAGACACATTGATGAATTTATCTCCTAATAGCCCGAGTTGCATTCAAATTTCAAGGCAGATTCTAAAGGAGAAACTCCTACATCAAATCGCTCCCAGAGTTATGGATCACAAATTGACTTAGGCTCAATATCTTTATGTTTAAAGCCAAAGTTAGATCATATTATCTCTTCTTCTCTAATTTCTCACCGCATTCTCCACTACTTTTCTTATGTTTTATGTTCTAATTAGCTATTTTTACTTAATTTTCTTTTTGCCTTACATTTTTTCATATATCATAACGCAAAAATTGAAGAAAAAATGATCCAGCTGGCCTTTTTTTCTTTTTTGACTAGGGGAAGCGTTCAACATCAGACCACATGCACGCGGCGGTGAATTATATAAAGTATTTGCAGATGAATATAAGAGAATTGAATGATCGGAGAGACAAGCTCAAGTTGTCAGATTCATCAGGTGTGGAGGTCAACAGAAGCTTGATGAGTCCTGGTGCTGGTACCTCAGCTGGCACTTCTGTCACAGTCAGCCCTTGCCAAGATGGGGTTGAGATATTGATCGCTAGCCGATGTTTCAAAGATGAAAGTTTCCCTCTTTCAAGAGTGATGAAGGGATTGTTAGAAGAAGGCCTTCACATTGTTTCTTGCTTCTCCACCAGAGAAAACGAAAGGTCATTCTACAAAATAAACTCCGAGGTGCACGCAGCAGATGAAATTTAGGGTTTAGGCTTTGTTTGTTATATATTTTTCTGAAATCTTAAATTTGAAAATAATATAATTTGAGCTTTTTTTTTAATAAATTTCTGTATGTAAAATGCTGCATTATTTACTTTTTATTCTTCTCCATTCTTGCAGGTAGGTGATATGTCGTGCATCGATGTAGCAGCACTGCAACAAAAAATTGTCGACGTGATAAACCAATATTTCAACTTTGGTTAGTTTTTGCATCAGATCTCACTTGCGAAAACAATATTAGCATTGGCATATGGTATGTCCTGAATTTTAGATTTTATAGGGTTTCACATTTTCGATCTAGACCATAGCAGGTCATCCTTCTTTGTTTTTTATCCCTGTGGTTTTGCTGTGTTTTTCCAGTTCAATCTCTTATTTTCCATTAACGAGTAAGCTCAGCATTAGTGTTTCCAGTATATATGTTCAAAATTAGGCATCATTCCTCGGTTTGAAGCCGCGACTCGTACATTTTTCTCTCAATCTCTCTTGTGACATCTTTTTTTTTTTTTGTCATTGTATTATGATTTTTATTTCTTTAAATCCTTAGATATCTATAGAGTTCAGCTTCTACATATAATATTCTTTTCGGATTATTATTTTGAGTCGTTTAGTCTATTTTGTTGCACCAAAAAAAGATGTTCACTTTCTGACTGCTGCATTCGAGAATGTAAAGGAATATAATGGACACTTGAGAAATAATTTAGATTTGTCAAATGAAAAACTTTTCATTATTAAGTTGTTGGATGGTAGTCATATTAGAGTACTAATAAAATGTTCAGACGAGAATATACATATATCATAAAGTAGCAAAAATAAACACAAGTTTTTCTTTTTTTTTTATGTGGTTTTCCCTTTTGCTTAAATTCACAATCCTATTACTGGGATAATCCATTGTATATCCATTGTATATTTAGTAATAATGGTAGTTATAGTTTTTCTTTCACAAATAAAAACTATAGAATAAAATTTCTCCCCCTTCTCTTTTTGTCAATATAAATTTTTTAGGTAACTTGGCAATTGGGATCAAGGGGATACAATTTTGTTAGAGAAAAAGGTTTTTGGAAGATTTTTAGGGGTGGTGAGCTGGTTTTTCAAGAGAGGACAAGATGTAAAGAACTTATGCTAATTGAAGGATACATAGAGCATCGAGATGAAGAAGGCAAGCTTGAAAAAGCTGGTAAAGGGAAAGTGACCTTCTCATCTACTTCACTAGCTAATGCTTGTCACTCTTCGCCAAGAAACGAATTTAATTTGTAAGCTTATGGCTTTAGTGAAAAGTCCTAGCTCATGTTGAAGATAAGCTAAAACTCTAGTTTGTTTAAAGGTAACTCGCAAAACAATAGTATTACCATCTTATAAATAGGGGCATCTTGCTTGCAGATAGATGTCTCATAATTACTCTTTTTTCATTAGGTTGATAGAGGAGTATTGTTTAACAATACAAGCTAGCACACCTCACATTAGACACTACCATTTTTGAGCTGGGGCAAACACTACAAGACCTTCAAACTACCATTGTGGAGCTTGGGCAAACACTCCAACAATTGTTCTTCCCTACAATAATGGTCCCTAAAACTTCATCAATGTGAAATGTGTCAAAATTAGCTCTATAATTACAAATGTGATATAATTAAGACAATTGAATCCAATAGTCAATCAGTCTTGTTAGAGCCCCTTGGTCTCAGCCATCAAGAAATCTCCATCATTGTCATCAATTAGTTTCAATGAATTCATGATTTTGTTCTCCTTAACTTTTGATCTCTATTCTCTAAGATTTCTCCATAACAATAGCCCTTCTTATCTTCCTCGCCCAGGTCCAAGAACTTGATCTTTCATTTTTATATGGACTACTGCACTATGGACTTCTCACTTGACTTGACTCTACTGTTAGCGTTCACTCTTTAGTGATACATTACTCCTTCCCAACATCCTATATTAGTTTTCATAAGAATACAACTGTGGTATTATCTAAGAGTTTTGTCCCCAACTAATATTGTTCATACCAATGGTTTGTACAACTTTGGCATTGGGCTTTGCCCTACTTGAGCCACAATCCACCATAAAATCCAAATCTAAAACTATAATAATTAGAAAGTATATAAAATTAAACATAATATGAGAAAATAAATAGAGATTAACAAAACTATGTAAAGCAGTACTCATAAATTTGTTCTATTAGGAAATCTCATAGAGTGATATTTTTTCAATTGAGATATTTCTTAACAACTAGGTTAGTAAAATCTCATGGTAACACTAACTTTTGAATAACAGCATAGCTGATGAGACTAATCTTTGAACTCAATTAATTTTGTTGCCTGTAATAGAATCTATGATGCAGTACTCAATAAATAATCCTCTTATCCAAATTATTATTATCATATATGACAAGTATGTGTGGTAAAGATATGGTTACCTTCAATGCACTCGGGCAATTTTCAGTCACATCATATTTGCAGTTTGATAAGGTTTGTGAAAACGAAGCACAATGACAACCACAATCCATTTTAAGTTCTGTTGTATGTCGTCTACTTGTTTTTTTACACAAAATCAAAGCAGGGAACTTTTAATTTTCAGACAACCACCTTCTATGGGCAGATCCATATCATGCACGGCTTGTCCATGTATGATTTCTTGTTTTAGATTTGCAATCATATTAGGGCAAGGAGGAGCCCAGCTTGTCTAATCTGAGTGAGCAATGACTATGCCAAGAACAGTATGATGTTGGAGTTGGAGTAGTAAATGTTGTAATCTTATGGAGGTTATAGTTCATATGTTATTCTTTTGTCGTTTTTTTTATATGGTAAGCATTTGTAAATCAAGTGTCAATGTCACTGTCTTACCCCTTGACTCATCTTCTTTATGGTACGAATTTATACATTAAATATTAGATCTTTTCTATTTATGATAAAAGAAAAAGAAAAAGAAATTATAACTATGTGAGTTATAAGGATGAAGGTTGAAAGAATATCGATACATAAGAGTACTCAGAAGATTATGTATCTAGCTTGAGTCTCGGATAAGCAAATTGAAACTTTCGGAGGGGAATTGATAGTAAAATTCTCTGTGCATGAATCAGTACTAATTAAAAGTAAGAAAGATCATATGTTTCATCATATGCATGAGTTAGTAATGTATTGGATCCAATCATGTTACCTTTATTTTTATTTTGGTTCTTTGCCTTGCAAATTAAAATACTTTTCCTGTTCTATCACCTAGTGGAAGTCAAATATTGCGGTTTGAGACTTTCAATTTCCTCCCACTATATATATATATATATTATGGAGACTTATGAAGTTCTATATTTTGTCATTTTAATTGCGCTGTCAGCATTCTATGCTGGGCACATAACATGGGTATAGGAATACAAAAGCTTCATATCGAACATATGGAATATATAATTTGTAGTTTCAAACTAAACAGACATCGTATTAAAAATAATAAGATGTGAATCCTCTTTCTACATATAGAAAATAGAAAAAAACCGAGAGACTAGCTTAAACCAAATATATGACCATTTTTTATTCCTTGCACTAATGTAATTTGGCTTTTCATTTCTTTTTTCACATACCCTTGGGGGCAATTGTGATAGACAGTGGCGCCTAAACAAGTCAAATTGGACAAGAAATTAAAATGTCTAACCTTTGATACCGTGGAAACTAATTCACAAGTCTTAATTTATTGGATCAAGGGAATTATTCAACACTTGGTGCCAAATGTGGCACTCATTCAAGAATATAGGTGAATGATGAGATAGTTAGGATTTCGCATTTCACTTATCTATAGAAAGACCAACAAGTATATGGATTGATTAGTTAATTTTAGTTTGATAATTTTGTTAGGGGTTCACATTCTTGAAAATCCTCCAAACGAATTGAGAAAACTTTTAGGTGATGATGCCAGAGGAGTCTTATCAACCAAAATAATCCATGATTAGTCTTTGATGCTGCCTCAAAAAAAAGAAAAAAAGAAAAAAAAAGAAAGAAAGAAAGAAAGAGAGAGAAGGATCGTTTTGGACAAACAAGTACAATGCTCTTCTACCATAAAACTCGCCGGAAGAAATTAATTTGACCACAGAATACCCTAATCCAATGAAACTAACAGGTGTTTTTCTTGCCGCTATTATGGCAAAATCAATAGTCTAGAAAGATAGAAAAAAATAGTCTCTCTGCGGCAGCCAAAGGTCAAACAATCTTCGAATTGAATTTATTATGTTCCAACAAATCATATAATGACCAGATCATATAATCTGCACAAAAGTAAGAAGAAACAAATAACATATAATTGAGCAAGGTCACGTGAAAATTCTTTATTTTTTTTTTAATATTCTAGGTCGATTAATATTGGCCCACCAAGTGTGAATTTAGGTGGGTCGTCGGATTGCATTTGTACACAAGTACAGTGGCCATAAGTAATAAGCTTATTATATTGCTGGTAGAGCGAGATCCGTTATATTACTATATGTATTTCTCTTTGTCTATAAGAGATAAACTTGCACAAATCTTCGCATTTAGCATCCATTGCCCATTGAAGATCATCTTGCACCCTAACGAACACATCGTC
Organism: Cordia subcordata; assembly: GCA_028554755.1. Taxonomy (NCBI): domain Eukaryota; kingdom Viridiplantae; phylum Streptophyta; class Magnoliopsida; order Boraginales; family Cordiaceae; genus Cordia; species Cordia subcordata. The sequence continues at coordinate 1,760,776 of JAPTOF010000006.1, read as the reverse complement.
ATCTTTTTAAACCTCCTCCACTGCCAGCATAAGCGATGAGGGTTACTGTGTTAATTAGATGAAGACTCGAATTCTAGATCCTAATAAAAAAGAAAACAAAATTCGAAAAGAATAGAAATACTTAATTAATTTAAGAATATAGGATTTCAAATTAGTGGGGCTAATATGTGTATTTTACGAATAGGGCCTGTTACAGTTCAGATGACAAACAAAGTGAAATATGATATCGGTGGTATTTCTTATATAAATCATACACGGCACACTTTTTGTCTTCTTTGTTTACAAGGTGAATAGCTTAGCCTACAGCATAGTGTGTTTGCAACCACACTGGCTGGTGCATTGGCCTTACTGTAATATATACAAGTGCAAGACAACACCATATACTTGGTTTTCCAGAAAGTTTATGTTACATTGATCAGTGTGAGTCCAACGCTATGATTACAGTATCTTTTTGAATAGAAATTTTACTTCACTGATATAGCCTAAGTCAACCCACTGCTGAAGTCCTACTATGTTCTCATGTATTTATATGCACGATCTTTTTAATCCGGTGAAGATATGGGTAATTTTTGCTTAACTAGCTTGAGGTTCCCTTTGCAACAAGATGAGTCGGTTTTTCAGAGCACAATCTTTTGCATAATTCACTGATTGTGAGTAATGTTACTGCTCTCGAACAACAAAGGGAAAACGCTGCAGTTATCAGCTCTCGTGATAATAAAGGGGAAAATACTAGTCATGGAAAGATGAGTCATCAGCTTTTCGTGATAATAACAGGAAAAATACTAGTGATGGACACATGGAAAGAGTCATATACAGACGACAAAAGAAGCAATTGGTTTATTAGATTAAGGAGGGTGTTTGGGAGTATTTATAAATTAATCAAATTTGTTTATAAGTAAAAAAATAAAATATACACGTTTTGGTAAATCGTGCTTCTAAGTAGGCAAAATTGGTTTGTAAACAACCATAAAAATAAAAATAAAAAACACCATCCCCTAATTTTTTTTAACTATTTTTAAGTAACGAGGGTTGATCAAATAAAAGGATAATTATTATACCCCTTGAAAACACATGGTAATTACAACATTAGTAATGAATGTCATTTTTAGTTATTTTAACAAATAGTATTGTTTATAATTAAGTACGTATTTACCAAATATATCAACTGCTTACAAGCATATTTTATCTAAACCCTTCCCTACTTGTTAGTATTTGCTTACAAACATCAAAAGCTATTTATAAGCATCAACTACTAATAAATAGTTTTAAAAAAATAAAGCCAAACGTGCTTTAAATTATTTTACAATGTAATTGAGGTATTTTAGTATCTCATTTTTCATACCAACTAGGGTTGCACCCATGCCATGCACAAGGAGTTTTTCTTTCTAAAATATTATGTGTAAGTATGAACATTAATGTACATCATGCAAATAAAAAAGATATTGTCTTTTATATCTATTGTTAGTTGTTATATCTAAATTATTTTTTTGGAATTATTAAAATATTTATAAGATAAATAGAATATCTTTAATCTCTTCTTATTTCTCAATCTTAGACACAATAATCATATAACTAAAGCATGGGTAGAAATAGGCTTGGAAGATATAAGCCAACGTTAGACAATAATTGTCCTTGGCTCTTGCTTACAGTCATGACAAAATACATCATCAATAAAAATTACCTCTGTTGCAGTTTAAAAGGTTATGTTGTGTCAGATAATTCTTTTTGGGTCGGAATCAGATGATGTTAAGAGCATACGTGGTATGATTGTCTTAAATTACATCGCCCCTTGGTTGGCGCCATCAGTGACAAATGGGCATAGAGTATTAGACGGCTTTCTTCATATCGATGACCACAAGCGCAAAGCGTGATGTGGCCTTCCACATCTCCAAAACAAAGATCCACAGCAAGGACCCAGAGCGAGGCCCATTAAGCTTAAGCTCCAAAGCCCATATCTTCTGAAAACTTCACCCTGTTAGCAAATTTTGTTCAACGCGGCATAAAGAAATTGGCAATGGCAACTCTTTAATGAAGCACGTTCATGGGCCTCATGGCTGGGCCCCACTTGTCCTTAGAGCTCCTTCCTCAGGACGGCATGAGCCCTCATACTCTTCACATGGTCCAAGTCCAATATCAATCTCCTATGCAATTATTGTGGGCTTTCCAGCTTTCCACATTCTTTTCTTTCACGGGCTCTCAGCATTCTTGATCGAGTATAAGTTCAACTTCACCGTCAAATAGAGAAAAATTATTCCAAATAACATTGCACATGTGAAACAATTGACAAATTAGTGTTGTCAATTATAGATAATAAAAAATGATTATCACTTCATCAAAGTGATCGACACTTCATCCAGATAGATCAATAATGAATGAACGAAATTTGTGTTGTTACATGATGAGAGTGTTGTTACGAGAATATCTACTTGGAGTTATCACTTCGTCTAAAATTTCAAATGATTATCACGTGCAGCGTGATTTATTTAGAGTTTGCACGCAGACAATTTAATATTTTTAAATGGGTGGCAGTGAGTTTCAAACTTGTGCCGTTTGGCTTTCAGGCTCTGATACCAACTTGTACTTACCACCTCATTTAAAAACTTAAATTTATAGAAAGGATATTGATTTATTTGCTTAATGCATCTAAATCCAAACGAGTGGTTCATTGATGTAATGAAATTGTACAAGCGTCACGAGCTCAGAACCAGTGCCTCTCTGTGACCAATTTTTATTTGCATGATGATGACTGAATCTAGCGTTTTTTAAGAATTTCAGAAGAGCTATCGTTTTCGGCTATTATTTTCCTAGAGAAGGTAAGAGTTAGCATGTTTATTAGTGCTTTGTCTTTTTCCTTGATGATATGTGATGAATGATACTGTTTCATGTGAGATAAATTGCTGGAAGAAAAGACAAACAAAAGAAGAAATAAGATTACATTTGATCACACAACCGTTATTTGATCTCTACATGCTGTCATGAAGTCATGGAATGTGATATATATTGAAAACCAAGCAAAATGCAAGTGGAACGAGTTACTCCGACTCACTTTGATCAATGCCCCTTTGTCGCCATTAAAGAAAAATAACTCTAAATTGCCAACTGGTAACTTGTAATTTGTCGATTACTTTATTCAAATCAAATCGAACCTTATCTTACAAATTCAGATCGTCTACTATATCTGATTTGTCCTCTATATTAAATTTTGTTATCATCATATATATTTTAAGTGCTTGATACAACACTAGAAGCCAGAAAAATAGTCCCCAATAGACATAGATGAGATAGACTTGAGAAAATGATATGATTAAAATCTCCAACGGAACTGATGAGCGATTGGAGAGATTAAATTTTGTGTCTTCTTGTGTGTATTCGCCATTAAAAATTGTAGCTTCGTTGTTTTTCATGTTGTTCTTACTACTGCATTGTATGTATGTATTTATATATTACTCCTACACCTATCCTTTCAGCTGTAATTTTCTAACAGAAATTATAAAATAGAGAGCAATTATTGATACTCAAACAAGAAGTATTTGTCCCCTTTCCATAAATTCTTATATTTATTATATTTTTTTCAGTATCCTAAAAAACAAGATTTGGTTGTGTAGAAGCATATATTGCATAGAGGCGCAGACCTTTCATGTGCATCGTACAATTTCGACAATATTATATTGGACCCCACCCCTGAAACAAGAATCCATCTCACAAGTCACAATTCTACTCGTATTGAATTCATTCACACAAGCATACGTCTTAAATAACACCGCGCAACCTTTAACCACTTTGGAGATTCTTGTAGTTACGATGATGATGTCGTCCAAAGATTCAATTGCAATGTTAGACATATTTTTCATAAAGTGATCTAAAAATATAACACACAATATATAAGTAAAGTATTCTCTCAATTATAATTTTGTCTAGTTAGATAGTGATAGATGTCAGCAAGATTTGTAATTTCAATTACAAAATTTCGAAATCCCTCCTCACTTAAGCAATATCGGTAGATATAAAAAAGAAAAAAAAAATTAAAAAACGGAATGGTTTTCTTTCTCTCTTTTTTTTTTTTTTTTTCTCTCTCTCTCTTTCTTTTTCATTAGGGTAATTATAAACATTAAAAATGAAAGGAGACGACGAAAGTAGTGGGGGAGCCAAATGAAGAGGGTCAAAAACTCAAAATGAAGGAGAGGGGAATAGGGCAGGTGGAATCCATGACACAATCCTAAGATATGTCGTGTTATGTTAGAGAAAGCGAACAAAATTGTATGAGCTTGGTTACGCCGCTACAGAGAGAAAAGATTCAAGTGCGACATAGCAAACAACAAAGGTTGCCACGTGAAGCGGGCCTTTTGGAAGGAAGCAACGGAAAGAGACTGTCACCCTTAAAATTTGCTTGTCCTTACTCATGGCGGCTGTTAATTCTGCCTTTTTAATCTTCCTAATTAATTTTCTGTCTTAATTTCATTGTATATATCCAATTTAATTAATTTCTCCGAGAATTATAACAGGTATGCATGTATCTCCAAAGAGTTATATTTGTATATATATATAGAGAGAGATACATCGATTTGGCAACTTGGAACTCTATTATCTCATTCAGGAGTCAAAAAGTTGAAGCGATAAATATAATATTTTCCTTTATTGATGAGGAAAATTTTGTTGGAAAGTCATTTTAGTGTTACTAAAGATCTAGTAGTCAAGTAATATGTTTCTTATGTTTAGTGTTAGTAGGACAAAAGATCAATTTCCACTAGTTATATATTGTAATCGACCATTGGCCTCCTTTGAAGGTTCACGATTAATTCCTGCTAGTTATATGTTGTAATAGGCCGTTGACTTCTCTTGAAGTGAAAAAAAAAACCATTTTGGGGCTGCGCGAGGAGTAGCAAATTTTGAGGCATGTAATCATATTTTTATGAGGGGGTACGATCCAAATCAATTAGACAATAGTACATATTGGAATTAGACTCAAAAGATTATAAATAAAGAGATGCTATCAGGATATATTAAAGTTTTCAAGTTAGATAATACCTTACCAAGAACATCTAAATAAAAAACCTTCAAACAAATTATAAACCCATGTTCTTCAAACGACTTTAACCCAGACAACTATAAATATGTGGAAATAGTAGCGAGAAATTATGGACAATAGTGTGTGTTTATGTGAAAAAATTTTGACTCTGTCAAAGTGGTATATATAACAATGATAGTTTTTCTGGATAAAAATAAAAATTTTGTTGGAATTAGGGGATAGATTAAGTCCCCAATAGTAAGGTCCTCGATTAGAATTCTATGATAATAAGGGATTAGTTAGGGGTGGAGGTTAAAGATAAAAAATAGAAATTTGTTGAAATAGGTTGGGGTGGGGTGGTGGGAGCTAAACAGTTGAGTAAAATGAGAGGAGAAAAATCTCAATGGTGATTTGAGATGAAAAAGAAAAAGTTGATTGGGTGCTTTGAAACTTTTTCCTATAATAGTGTGACAAATAACGGCTTTGTTTAGATTTAAATTTTTTTTTTTAAAGAAAGGTTCAAAAAGGGTAACTGAAAAAAAAAGTACTGGATAAAGAGAAAGAAAAAATTATTTAAATGGGTGATTTAAAACAAACAAAGAATAGTTAATGGGTGACCATATCCAAGTGGAGTAAGCTGACACAACGTGGCCTCCATCAAAATATGACAATGTATACGGGGAATAGAGTATTTGGATTAAACAAGTTTAGTAGCATGTAGTTATGCAATTTGCTCTCCATAAAAATTATGAAAATATAAATGAGAATAGAGTATGTGTCGATTAGATTCTCTCATATTGTTATTAGAGCTATTCTTTGAGAAATCTGTCCATAATCATTATATAAATGTTAATGAAGGAGAAGGATTTCGACAGAATTGATATTATTATTAAATTCATATCATAAACCCTATTTATGAGGATAAAGTTTAATTTAGTTTTATCTGATTCAATTTATTTACCTTGTAGATCTCTTTTGTTTTTCCTAATTCTTTTGTTAGTTAGAGATCAATAAGATCATAAAATACAATCCCATAAGACCGAAAGATTTCTCTCCCTCTTATATTCTTCTCCATCAACAAGAGTAACAAGTAGGCTAAGATTATCTTATCATCATGACGCCCAGTAAGTTGTCATTTGTTCAAGACTGAAATCTAGCTACCTAACTGGATTCACTGGTTTACTCACTAAATGGTTCGTTATGAAGACACAAGAAGTCAGTTTGGGCTCTTTTCAAAATGTTTAATTAGCAGTGACTTATTACTTCACTTACCGATTCTGCTTCATATATGATATCTTGACGAGAAATACAAAATACCAACCCCATCTCAATCCTACTAAACAAGTTTCAATAAATTCAACTTCTGGCCTGTATGAGTACTCCTGGCAATATCTATTCTTGCAAGTCCCAATTTGCATTTTATATGGTTGATAAATCCTAGATTGTAAGTTTTCACTCACTTTGATTGAAGGTGGCAGAGTTCGTGAGCTGCTGAATGTGAAGGGGAATAGAGACAGAAGTGATGAGGTTATGAGATACGTGGGGACTCGCACACCCTCCCAACATATTTCAAATTTTTGTGTGTGTAGTGTTTTATAATATCATAGGAAGAATGTTACGGCACACAAAGACAAACACCAGGACAATGTCGTTAAGTGTTCCTTGGCATTCTATATTGTCACAACATTCCAAATCTCCAGATATAAAATAATGCCAAGAATAAAACCAAAACACTTGCAGAAGAATCCATTACAATGACAACTCTGCCAATCCTCAAATGGATTCTAGCTCCTATTTTTTCTGAAATGATTTATTTGGTGGGCCATGCCTTTTACCCTTCGATTTTTTTTGATAATTTTTCGAATAATTCAAGTTAATAGATCCATAGCTTTTAACGTTTTGTAGCAACATCTTGGAAAGCAAATCTATCATCAGAATATGTAGTACTACTAGTTGGTATCTACTTTGGAAGATATCATCCCACATCTGTGCTACAGTTGTGTGGTCAAAAGCTTTCGCTCCACCACCGTTATATTATGAGAAGATCTAAATTTATTTGAAAGAACTGTAAAATAGATTAATCATAATAAAAAAAATGAGATAATATATTGTTGATTGTGGCTCGTATTCTTAGACAAGAAGAAAAGCAAATTACATTTTTAGCAAGTTACCTTGTTGACTTATTATCATAACATCACATAATTAATATGTTGCCTTATTTGAGTAGTATACTGTTTAGGAAACCTGTAAACTATAAATAGGGACTAACACATTGTATTATTTGTGTGAGAGAGACCAAAATGAGGAGCCTTGTAATATTCGCATACCAATGGTGAAATTGTTCTCTATTGCCGTGAACGTAAGCTAAAAGGTCGAACCATGTAATTCTCTCATGTCATTTTCTTCTCGTGTTCTTCGTTTATGCGTGTTTTTCCCCAACAAACTGGTATCTAGAACTTAGATTTTTTTCGTAGCTAAAAGGAAAAGGAAAAATAAAAAACTCATTGTGAAACCAAAATTACTCAAACCAAACGATGACTAACCAAACAAAGGTCTCTACTCAGCAAGGAGTGCTTCGGTGCTATCTACGTTGAGCATTGGTCGCTAGAGTAGAAGCTTACGTCAGTGGGTTATAATTTGTGTTTGGGTTTGAAGAAAGTGCAAAGAAGATAGAGTTCACGTGTTATTGGGTTTGGTTTTAGGTATTCGGGTCTCTTTTTTTTTTAGTGTTTGCATCGGGTTGGTGGAGCATTGAGGGTGGGTTACGAATCGAGTCAGGATAGGACCTTATTTGCTGGTTAGGTTCTTAGGTTTGGGTCTAGGGCTTTGAGTTTTTTTTTTTTTTTTTTTTTTACTTTTGTTGGGCTTGGGTTGAGTCCAAACTAAATGAAAGGTTTTTTAAGGCTTGAGTTTTTTTTTTTTTAAATAATTTCAATTATTTTGGGCTTGGGACTTGAGTCCAACGATAAAGAAGGGGGAGAAAATAAAAAGGGGAAGAGCTAGTTTGACCATGTTGACTAGATTGACCAGGATTTGACTGAGATTGATTATTGACTGAGGGTTGACCAAAGCCTTATCCACACATTTTTCGACGTGCTGAGTCCATGGTGCATGATCAAAATGTGCCTAAACAACAGAAGTACAGCATTGCTATTGGGCAGGAAAGGAGACAAATTAGAGAGCCTCAAATGTATAGATACGGTGATCTTATAGCTTATGATTTGGCTGTTGCTGAAACAATTGAATGACATGAGCTAAATTCATACAAGGAGGCTATATCTAGGAAAAATTCTGCTAAGTGAGTAGGTGTCATGAGTAAGGAGATTGAGTCTCTTCAAATGAATCAGACATGGTCGCTTGTTGAATTACCTGAGGGATAGCAAGTTGGCAGTTGCAAATGGGTTTATAAGGAAAAAAAAAAAAGATACTCCAAGGGTTAAAGGCTAAAAAAAAGGCACTTCAGTTGGTGGCAAAAGGCTATATACAAAGAGAGGGTGTTGACTTCAATGAAATATTCTCTCTAGTTGCGAAGCATAGTTCCATCAGGGTTTTACTTGCCTTGATTGTTTTTCATGACTTAAAGCTTAAGCAGCTAGATGTGAAAACATCATTTTTGCGTGGTGATCTTGAGAAGCAAATTTCCATAAGTCAACTAGAGGGGTGTGTAGTTCCTGCAAAGGAAAATCATGTTTGCAAACTGAACAAGTCCTTATATGGGTTGAAGCAGTCGCCTCGGCAGTGGTGCAAGAGATTTGACACATTCATGGTAGGTGCTAGATATACAAGGAGTGCCTATGATAGTTGTGTGTATCTCAAGAAGCTTTTAGATAGTTCATTTGTGTATGTCGATGATATGCTTAATGCTACTAAAAGTATGTTTGCTATCAGCGAATTAAACAAAAAGCTGGGTGATGAGTTTAAGATAAAAAATTCTTGGAGCAATGAAGAAGATTCTTGGCATGGAGATTCACAGGAATAGAAACACGAGGAAGCTGTTCTTGTCTCAGTAGAGATATGTTGAGAAGGTGCTGGAGCGTCTTAGGATGTATAAAGCAAAGCTTGTGAGTGTCGCTTGCAGCTCATTTTAAATTGTTTGTAGATTTATCACCTAAAATCGAGGAGGAGGTGGATCATATGTCTCATGTTCCATACTCAAGTACTGATAGCAGCTTGATGTATGCAATGGTGTGCACTTGTCTTGGCAATTCACATGTAGTTAATGTTATAAGCGAGTAGATGACACTGCTTGGGAAAGCACACTAAGAAGCAGTAAAAAAAATAATGAGATATTTGCAGGGCACTGTGAATATAGGTTTGCTGTTTAGCAAGATGATTGGAGATTGCACGAGGTTGATGGGTTATTTTGACTCAGACTTTATGGGTGATCTTGATAAGAGAAAATCTGTGACAGGTTATGTGTTTACTTTTTTTGGGGGTACTATCAGTTGGAAAGTGATATTACAGTCTGCTGTGCATTGTTGACAACTAAGGCAAAGTACATAGCGATTGCAGAAGCCGTGAAGGAGGTTATGTGGCTATAAAGCCTGGTTCGTGATCTTGGACTGCAGCAAAGTCAAAGTACAATATTTTATGATAGCCAGAGTGCAATTCATCTGACGAAAAATCAGATGTATCATAAGAAAACTAAACACATTGATGTTAGATATCACTTTATCAGAGATATTGTATCACAGGGGATCATATCGGTGCAGAAGATTTTTATCCGTGAGAATCTAGTAGATATGATGACCAAGGTGGTTTTAGTCAGCAAGTTCAAGCATTGCTTGGACTTGGTTACAATTTGCGGTGCGAAGCATTAAGCTCTTAGGGACATCTGGGAGCAGGAATGATGGTGTGTTGATTGGAGCGAATACGTGCCAAGGTAGAGATTTGTTAATTGTGGCTTGTATTCTTAGACAATAAGAAAAACAAATTGCCTTATTCCTTGTTGACTTACTACTATAATAGCACATAATTAATATGTTGTCTTATTTAAGTAGTATACTATTTAGGAAACATGTGTACCATAAATAGGGACTAAGACATTGTACTATATGTGGGAAAGAGACCAAAGTGAAGAATCTTGTAATAGTCGCATGTCAATAGTGAAATTATTCTCCACTGTCCGTGAACATAAACTAGAAGGCTGAACCACGTAATTTTCTCGTATTATTTTCTTCTCGTGTTCTTCGTTTATGCATGTTTTTTCCTAATAAACAAACTTAAAATGAAATACTTAAAGATGTGATAGTTTTGGGGAAAGATGGGATAGTTTTGGAGGGTGACGGGTTTGTATAAAAAACAAAAATATTTAAAAAAATGGGCACTTGCACCAAATAAAATATTTTCTCAGTACAAATTAACACTATTGGATTTCTTCGCTCCACTTTTCTTCTTTTACCTCGGCCTTTCTCTCATGTAGTCATGTTTGTAAAGATGTGGGCCAAAGCATAGTGCATTTTTTCTTACGCTTCACTTCACAAGCACTTGAGAAAATGATGCTTTGAATTTTCTTTCCATTTTAAGGAAATGCTAAGCTTGGCCTTCTTGCAGTTTGGGGATAATCAAGAGCCATCAATATTAAAATCTGCTTAAAGTTGGACTTTTTGACCGCACATAGTTTAGGGTTGAACTTAATTTCTAATTTTGCTGTGATTTGAAAAAAGAATTATAGGTCAATACGACCAAAGAAAGTGGGGATTAACCAGAAACATAGTGGAAGATAATTATTTGTTAATTCCTTTTGAAACATAAGTTGCGTCCTAATTAATTAATTGTTTCTAATATTAAGAGATAGTTGATACAATAAGGTGATTTACATTACAACTCATAAAATATTTGATGATCATGTTAAAAAAAGAAAAAAAAATAATCTATGTAGTCAAAGCAATGAGTACAAATTTGCCTCATAGGTTGCTCGTTTATTGATCCTCTGTCTCTATCTCCTGTAATTCATACAGAGCTTTGTTTACGAAATGATAGAGAGAACATCTTTGGCCCCTGCTGTTCTTAGATTCATGTTCAATTGCCTACCTAGTCTGCCCAAAATATTGGCAGAGAACAACCACCCCACCCCACCACCCCTCCCCCTTGCCGGTCCGATTTTCTGGCGTTTCTGACATCATAGGCATCGGCTAATGAGGTACAATTTACAACATGGGATGAGTGAATAGATATGCATGATATTAGGCTCTTTCTTAATCACAACACATGATGATGATCATATGATCAGCTGTTTCTATGTTTCTGTTGTTGTTGAAGCCAGTGAGAGAAACTTTGGAGAGTGTTCATGTCGGCTCTATAATGCTTCTGAGTGAACTCAAGAAAGATCGGCCATGTGAAGTCAGGATATATTCTAGGGTTGTTGGAGTCCACCAATTCAGTTGGTGGGCTCACCACCTTATCTTTCCTGGGACAAAGAAAGAAAGCAAGAGATTTTCTAGGAGTCTTGTTGTTTACCACTGCCCTGTGTAAGCAACTTTTGTATCTTCCATTTGAAAGTGCCTGCAATAAAAAAGAAAAAAAGAAAAAACATAACCCCACCAAAACAAAAATTAAAGCCTTCATATTATGCTAATCTAAAATATTGAATCTTCTCTTCTTCTTTTTATGCTTTATAAAGAAAAATTTGAAGTTTATATATATATATATATATATATAGAGAGAGAGAGAGAGAGAGAGAGAGAGTAAAGGTATTATGTTTTTATCTTACCATGAAGGTGTCGCCTATGTTTACAACAAAAGCATCTAGGTTCGGACTAATGGAACGCCATTCATTGTCGACAAATACTTGAAGACCACCGACGGTGTCTTGATGGAGGATGGTTAGAGAGGTCGGGTCGCAGTGAGGACCGGTTCCTAAAGTGAGGTCCGGTTTCTGGCACGGAGGATAATAGTTCAGCCTCATTATCGATTCGTTTGCTTCGAAAAACTCCCTGAAATGATTTTGGCTTACGCCGAGGCTCATCCCCAATAGCTCCATGATCCCCAGTGAGAGAGTACTCATGGCATTACAGTATTCTTGGTAAACCCTCCTGGAAACAAATGTAGTAACAAGACTTAATTAGACCGCGAACAACAATTTTCCAATTAGAAAGCAATCATGTTCGTGTTGTGTTTTCGGGTGATCATTGAGGCGACATCTATCATTACTCTTTTTAGCTACTTTTGGAAAAAGAAAAAGCAAATGGTACATCATAATAATGTATACTTACCCCATAGGTGAAAATTCTTCTCCCATTGCCCTCTCGAAGTATTCCTCAACTATATGGGATAAGCTTCCCTCTGCAGAATACTGAATAGAGAGGGTCTCCTTCCATGGCAGCTTGGAGGAAAACCTTCCGGTGAAGCTACTAGCATAACCGCAATGCTCTCCGATCTTTCTTTGAGCCCTTTGCTTCTCATGAAGCGGGAGCTCAAAGAACAAGTCCATGTAACGATGGGCATCGGCTATGAGACTCGCGTCTACGCCATGATTAACCACCAAGAAGAAGCCATGCTTTCTGCATGCTTCACCAACGAGCTTGGATGCTCCCATGGCCGCAACAGGGTCGCCTGATAGGAACCCTCCGAGGTCGATGAGGGGGACGTGAAGCTCTTGTGCGTTTGAGGAAGGCTTTTCGTGGTCAGGCCATACGAACTGTGTGGGTATGTTGTACTCATGCCGAAGCACTGATGCATCAAACACTAGTGGCTTCTGATCATCATCCTTAGATGATACATCTTTGGGCGGTTGAGAAGACGACGTGGAGGATTTGGTGGTGATCATCATGCAGTCAATAGCCATTGTTGCATGAGAGTTGAAAAATAAAGAAAAATGGAAGACAAGTTGATAGGAGTAGGGGGGTGTTTGAGACTTGATAGTGGTGATAAAGGAAAAGCCGAATGCCGTTCAATGGTGAACAAAACTTGGAATCTTATAGATCTCCCTCTCAATGTCGCTGGCACACAAACAAAATAGATCATTTTCAAGAAAGGGCTTGTTGTCTAGTGTAATTGCACAAGAGGGGTCTCATTAACTTTGTGGGAAATTATCTAATGGTCCATAAATATGTTGTCTTTTCTGGTGTGTTGACAGGAAAGCAGTTCCCGATGGCATTTTGGCGTTTCCCTTTGGGGTTAAATGTGACTAACGCACCCTGCACTCTACTCTTCATGCCCCCACATTGCAAATCTCATGTTCTGTTAATACTGTACACATCAGTATTCTATTTTTAAAGGGGAAAAAAAAAAAAGGAAAACACACCCAAAAAAATTGTTGTTTATTATTGTATCACTGTGCGTGACAAAACAATCTTGTAATTATATAATGAGAATCAGCTATAGTGTTCAAACTCGAGCTACAAAATCGCCCTTTCAATCTTACTCCAAGCACGTTTATTTTCGGAGTTAAAACAAAATTACTCGTAACATTAACGTGAACAGGACTCCGATGGATAAATTTCTAAGAAGGGGATTTACAGATATTACCTGGTTTCTTCCGGTTGGCATACTATTCAGCGTACTCTTCATCAACAGGTCCTCTACATTTCAATGTGACTCTGTCAGCTGTAGCTCAAAGAATACAACAGAAAAAAAGAAGCAAGAAACAGAAGTGTATGGCCTAAAACTAGTGCTCAAAGAAGAAGCATTGCTGAGAAGTACTTGTAGTGAGAGTGAGACACTACTACTTACAAATTGGTGTCTACTAGAAATAGCGCACCCGAAATGATTGCTGATCCAAATTAGAAGAGACAGATGGTGCGGCGGAATGAATAGGGAAGTTCTAAGAAAATGGCTTAAATGATGACCCAAGAGCTGAGTTTTATAGTCACAAGGGTCACCATCTGCATCGACTGCACTAGTTTAGTTAGATGGAAAGAAGAAACAAACTTCTTTGATCTGTAAAAGCCTAAAAAAATGGATGACAACTTGAATTGATTTGAGGAAAGTTCTGCAAATATATATATATATATATAATTAACACGAACAACGATCAATGCTCTGTTTTATTTTCTTTTCCTTTTTTGGGGGGGGACCATAATTCAACTTGCTTAGAATAATAAGCTACATCTTGTCTAGTTAACATTCATCAATTTTTGAGTTTAACGGGTTGAATTAATTATCTTCTCTCTTGTAGTTCTAGAACGATCTTTTGGATTGGTAATGATAGCTTTCAATTGGCAAAGTGAACAAGAAATCGACCTACAAATTGGCTTGTTAAACGTTGTACTAGAGGATAACACTCTTCGCAGAATGAATAGAGAATATTCCTAATACTAGTTTAGTTATCTTTTAACTTTGATTTTGAACCTATAATAATACTCTGATGCTATATCTATGTTATATTTCAAGTAATGTAATTGAATAAAATATTTTTATGACCTCGGAGTAAGATGTTTTTATGACTTAAAAAAATAAAACAAGGCAAAGTACCATCATTCAAGGGGTTGACCCGTTAAATTGTTTCTAGATGCCCTATTTCTTTTTATTTTTTTCTTTAATTTCTTTTTCCATTGTATTATATCCCTTGTAATATAGATAAACTAAATTCAAAATTCAAACCTTTGCCATCTATAGTAACTCTGTTATAGGAAGTCAACATATATAAAAATATATGTGTGTGTTACGTGCGTACGTATATTATATAAATAAATGTGTCCTTGGTGTCAATGTGTGAGTTGAGAAAGAGATGTCAAATCACTGTACTAACTACAATCTGTATGTAATCGAATCGTAAGCAAACATGCAATTCTCTAAAGGCAATTGCGGGTACGAATGTAATGGAAACTAAGTAAGAATGCACAAAGAGGCATATCAACCGGTCAACTTTACACGGTGACGTGATCTGCGTGCTTTTGTCGATTCGGGCAACAAACCAAGGGGAAAACAAAATCTCTTCACAATCTAGACGAAGCACACATTTTACAATGAACAACGCAAATCACTTTGCATCTGAAACTAGTAAAGGAGAAGCTAACGATGGTGAGTGAAGTTGTATTTTTGTTTTTTTAATTTATGATACGTATCATCATCTTATTTTTTTTTTTCTTTCACAAAAATTTAGTGTATCACTTTTTATTCATACAAAAAAAAAAGCCTCATAATCAAATTTATTCTATATATATATATTTCTTACCTCTTCCATATTTTTCATTTGCTTCATTTTGATTCTCATATATCACACGGGTGTAATGTAGCTATTTGTTATTATATATTATAGCTTTTTTTTCACTTAGCTAATAAAGTAGAGGTTATATAAATTTTTAAATTTTATGTAACATTTTAATAGATATTTGAATTGTAAATGATTTACAAATTATTAAATAATTTTTATTCAAACTCTTTTATTTATATTTGTTATCAAAAAAATTTTGTTTCTATTTATAATCCGGTTTTGAGATTTTAATATTCTTTTATTTTTATTTTTTTTTGGGAAACCTCTCACCCGAAGAGATTCGAACCCAAGATCCCACTCTTAAAAGAAATAATCCCAACTACTTGCACAACTCCAGATCCCAACATTTTAATATTTCTTCAAAAAATACTGAAGAGAATAGATTTGCATTTCTAATATATAACTTGGAAGTAAAAATAAATGATTTTTTTAGAAATAATATATGAATTTCTATGCATATATATGTGTGTATACTTGTTATTGGACATTTTTATATATATGTTATAGCACCTCTGACTATCATTTCTTAAAGTAATAAATAGATAATACTTTATTAATTGCTATTGCACTTATGTCTCTATTTCCCCTTACATTTGGATTGATTCTATTTCATTCTTTTCTATTGTAACCCCTATATAAATTTTTGTATTTCAAAGTTCTCTAATTCCAAATTACTTATTAATTGATTTTTTTAATAATAGACTATAGGTAAATAATTGACTTGATTTTTGTTAATCAATTAATTTCGGAAACTATTATTTTTGTAATGTTCACTACCTATTCTTATGATTTTTTTTATTCTTTAAAATTATTCTTACATTTAAAATATATATAGAGAGAGAGTACGATGACAAGTGTAAATATAATTTCTTGAATAAAGTTATGAATGTGGAGTTTCACATTTTAGAGCAACTTTAAGAGACACTTATAAATAAAAATTTCCATCAGAAATAGAAAAAAAATTAAAAGAAAATATATTTATATATTTGTGTGAAACGACAGATATGTAGTCATTGTGGCTCAAGGAACATCATTGCCAACTTGAAATGAGAAATTTACACACAGCCGCCCTCTAGAACCACCAACATGCTGTGTATCCAAATGCATTGATGACACAAATAATAAATGTATAGAATGTGCCCGTGTGGGTGCCTCATCAAGTTGAGGCAAATGACAAACAAGAAGGGGCACCAGATGGGCCACTGAGTTTGAGCATTATATATTCGCTAGGCAACTAACATGCTGGTGGACTTGACACATAATTTCACAAATTTTTTCATTTTTTATTTATATATATATATATATTTATTTGTTTATTTATATATTTAATGGTGAATGAGATGAGAGAGAGTATTGATGGATGGATCATCAGCTTTCATCGTCTAAAAAAGACAGAGAGGCCTCTTGGGATTGATAGACCATGCAGGTCGGGTTTCCATGACCATAATTAGAAAGTGTGTGGCATCTTTTGGACATAAGGCAACTTATGTTATAATAACGTTTTATCCACTACAAGATTGAACTCCCTTTCCCTTATCTATGTACCCATCACTAGCTGGGGTCCCTGCAGGTGGTCTGCTGGTGTTTAACATACCAAATCTCTCCTCCCTTAGCAGACAATTGCAGCTAGTCTTTCATGCTTTCAAGTCAGTTTACCAACAAAATTAAAGTTTGTTTGGTTATGTAATTTTTTTTTGGAACTTTAGACAAGCAGCAGATTTTGCTGCCTCCCAAAGGATTTGGTTAACTTTTTTTACATGATTATCTTTGTCAGGATATAAATTAATCTTCTCACGTCGAAATATTTCAAGTTTTAATTTTTATTTTTTTTTTGCAATTACAAGGTTCTTAAGTCACTTTTTTGTTGATCAGTTGATTTTTGAGATATAATCCCATTATCCTTAACAATTTTTATTAATCGAGTTTATTTTCTGACACAAAGAATAAGAGAATATTTAAAACTTCAAAAGAAAATAAAAAGAGATAAGTGCCCGGGTGTGTAATCTTCATACAAATACTCAACTTAGTGTCATGTTACATCTAAGTCAATTACCTAGCATTATCGACCAAAAGATTACTAGGATCAAATTAATTAATCACATTTTAAAACTATGGGAACGGTGATTTAGAGTAGGATACGAAGGAATATGCGTGTTCGAAGGTGCAAAGGTCAGGGGGTGGAGGCGCGAGGTTGGGGGGAGCTTGGTCCCCAAAGCCTCTAAAAAGATCTTTTTAATCTATATGTTTATTTTTATAAAAACAAATTTGTTTATGAGCTTTTTCAAATTGACGGGAAAGAATTATTAATCTATTTACATGTCAATGTTGATCGATTCTTGTCTTTGATTTTTATTCCAACTAATCATGATATTTGGCGCCAAATATTATAATTAAGAGGTAAAAGAAGATGAATCACAAATATCCACAAGGGTGACTCATGACTATTTTATTATTTCACGCCACCCTCCCTTCCATGTGAATATATGAGATAATTTTGTTCAGTTATTCTATTATATTAGCATCTCATTTCTATTTAGTCAGACTCTATAATATGTAATCCATAACACACACGCACACACAAATATATAGGACAGCTATCTAATTATGTTAACAAAAACCATTATTTTGTCTAATTTTTTAAAGAGTAATGTATATGTGTATAGGTCAAACCATTATTTTGGATATTTCTTTGAGAACCAAAAAAAAAATCAAAATTATCATTATTGCACAAAAGTAATGCATGGGGAATCTAAGTCATAGGCTGTATAGTTCACGGATCGTAAGCGGCTTATAGGTTTAAACTCGTGAGGTAATTAAGAAAAGAGATGTGTGAAAAGGACAAAAGATTATTTGCAAAAAGTTTGAGATTATGCAATAATCTAATGGGGAAAATGACATTTGACCCTTGTGTTAATAGATATCTTAGTGGACTCATGTGAAATTAACGGTGAGAGAAGTTTGTCTTTACGTGAAATTAGTGCTAAACGAGAGTTCATTCGAGATAATATGTAAACACTAAATCACTAATAACATAATTAAAGTTAAAATTTTATTACACCACTCAAAGAAGCAAAACAGGAGAAAATCCTCAGTCAATCATTCCAAATCTTTAATCAAAGTCAAATAATTAAGCAACGGACACATGGGATCCAATACAGTGTCGACAAGATCTTGTGGATTGGACGGGAAAGTATCATCTGATTATGCTTTATAGTGAAGCCAACATGTTGCATCTCTTGTGCCCTGTTCAAAGGATAGTTTGCCACTTACCACAGCAATTTGATATAACTGAAACTTCACATTTTTTTTTCCTGCCAGCGAAAACAAGAAGAGACATTCAATTCGATTTTTTTTTTCAACCTTTGGTTTCGATTCTTTAACAGAAAATAATGTTGTATGAATAAGCTCGTTATTAGATGCTTATCTTACCGACATAAAAGAAATACTTTTTATCTTATAAGATATGAGTAATCCATTCTTGATTTATTTTTTTCAATTATAAATAAAACATTGTTACAGACATCTTATGCAATACAAAAATATCATATTTTTTATATGAACATAAAATAAGATAAGCATCGTATAATAAACTTTTACCAAGTACAACAATAGTCATAGTATCACAATACAAGTTTGATTATATAACCAAAACGAATTTTGTTTCACCGAAGTCAGACTAAACTAGTTGTATGAACTTTTGAAATGTAACAATGACCCCCAAAAACATAGAATGTGATGTTAGCTCAAAGAAACTGGAGAGGATATAAAAAGATCGGGTCAGCATTCCAATGTCAACAGTTTGACCACAAACAAATGTCAACACTAAAGACTTTTTTAGATGCTACTCTCCTCAACAGTAGTATCTCCTTTTTTTTAGATGCTATTCTCCTCAACAGTAGTGTCTCGTTGGACGGCCGTCATGCAAGTCCCGTTACGACTAGGCTCCGAAAAGTCCTAACTTCAAGAATCGTAGTTCAATAATCAGCTAAGGAAGTGATTAAAATTGTCTCTGCTTTTGATTTTCTGAAATCTATATAGCTTGAAGAACTAATACATCCACTGTTGTTATGGATTTGAATCTCCTCGTAATAAATAAAGATATTAATTAAATTTAAATGTCCAAATCATTATTGTATCATCAGTATATAGAGTAATAATTATCCCATTGGGATCCAAGTTCATGTTTATATGTCACTTCTTCAACCAACTGGTATTCCTGGTCGATCACTGTACCCTATTTTTGCAGCAAAAGGCAGAGAGAGTGACATGTTTTGGCTAGGCTGATATGGGAATTTCATTGCTTGTGATCGTTAATGGAAATTTAGAAAAGCTTTTTCTCCCTGAAGGACATTGTTTGTATTAACGCAATAAATAAACACACCAATATCATCTGTATAAACTTAACCTTTTAAATAAAATGGTAAACTTCAATATAGTATCATTGTTACTCATTTAAAACAATAAAATTGTCCATGTGCAAGGCTCCAGAAACAAACTCCGCTGCCTGCACGTGAGAGGACGTAACACAATAAATAAATATACCAATATCCTCTATAAGTTTAAAGTTTTTAAATGAAATAATAATTTCAACCGTTTGCACTTTGAAGATTGGCTATAACAATGGCAAGAACTCTAAACATATGGGACAAAACATGTGGTCACATAGACAGTGTGTTCCAAGAGTTCCTGCGCTTAATTTCTTGTTCAACTATCTGTTTCCACTACTGCAATATTTCTTTTCATGACAGAACTTCGCCTACAAAGGTCTTCGAGCTCACACAAAGAGTGTTAACAAGTAATGAGGGGTGGAGGCAAGAGGAGACCGAGGGAAGGCCAGCAGCCCAAAACTTCTTAAAAGAATTTTTCTTAATTTAAGTTTTTATTTGAAAAAAAAAAAATGTGCCTTCGATTAACTGAAATTCTATGTACATTCTAACATTTCTCTTTAATTTTTAGACAATTAATTAAAATATTCAAACTAATTTAAGAGGTAAAACAAAAAGAACTAAAGATCAATTTATTATCCTAAATGTTCTTGTTGATATCATAATTGATGAATTATTTAAAACTAAAGAGAGACGAGCCCAACATCATCAACCTAATCAGTAAATTACATAATCTTATATCATTTTTTATAAATGTTGTTCTTTACAGTTATTAATACATAATTCTTCAACATTGATCTAGACATTATAGTTATTTATATTTAAAACGCTTAACATCGTGAATCTTTTTAATCAAATGTTTGTCCCCCAATATCAAATTCTTGACTTTGCCTCAATCAGAAAAAAAATAAACTCTCTCAAGACAAAACATGAACCAAGTTATAAAATTTACTAAAACAAGTTCAAGAAAATAAAAAACCCACTTCCCAAAAGTTATTTCGTTAGCTAAATCCTCATTATCTCAATGTTATTTCTAGATAAATTTTCTTTTCCATGTATCAAAATAGCTATGATATAACTACTTAGAGAATAGGCTTAGGCAAGAACAGAGGGGCCACATGAAGTTCTAATGGTGGAAGGCAACTAACATGATAGTGGTGTGGTCACAATATCATGCAGACAAAATTGTGGGGCCAACAAGTTCTCCCGAGAAACAAACTTTTCCTGAACTGACAGACCCAGTAAAGTTGGATCTCTACAACTATATGGTAAGGATGTAGATGCCACTGCCTCATTTAGGACGAAAACAGTTCCCTCTTTTATCCACTAAAAGCTAGTTTACCCCTCTCTCT
The DNA here is from genome assembly GCA_028554755.1 of Cordia subcordata. NCBI lineage: Eukaryota > Viridiplantae > Streptophyta > Magnoliopsida > Boraginales > Cordiaceae > Cordia > Cordia subcordata. The sequence continues at coordinate 1,739,878 of JAPTOF010000006.1, read as the reverse complement.
CTCTCCTATAGCATTATTATTTACATGGTGGGTCTCAAATGGAATTTAGATCATATTATGAATGGGGAGCAGAGATAATCCCCATTGATCTTGGTCTTGGATTGCTTTAGATATAAAGGGTGGTTTGGATGGGATGGATTCAAAAGTATGTTTTCTTTGCCAAGGAAACAATTTACATACATTGGATCTTTGTGCTGTGCGAAGGATCCGCCAAAACAAGGTATATAAACCTAGGCCTAAACACAGTCGTCAAGCAAAATATATGTGACCCTCCTCACCTGTCCAAACTATCAAACCGTGTCTGTTACGATGCGACACAAAATCGCAACTTTTAGAGGGAAAAAATCAATTTATCAGAATCCAAGTCGCTCTCCATTTGATCATTGTAGCCCCAATATCTCAATCTGTCACCATTACTTACCTCCACTGCAGCTCTAAAGAGACTGAGTATTGGAGAAATAGAGAACTTTTCAGAGAAAACTCAAATCAGTTTTCAGATTGCCAATTCCCTGCATTGTCATTGGTCCAAAGAACATGATCCTCTATGAAAAGGGAACAGATATGCATGCCAAAGAAACCTCTTGAATTATCAAACGAAGAAAGATGCTTTTTCCTTGTATGGAATCCTCTTGAATTATCAAACGAAGAAAGACGCTTTTTCCTTGTATGGAAAGGGAAAAAGACCACATGAGAGAGAAGTTCCTTGAGTCATTTAATTCTCAGTGCATGCTGCACCAAGATGCAACTTGAATGCTGCAGCAACAGAGAATATTTTCACCTGCTGAGTCTTCAACAGAAGAACATTAGTTGTTTTTTGTTAGTTTCCCACATAAGATGGCGGGACCAACTATTGCACAATTGTGCTCATGGAAATATGATTAGCCCAAACAAAACAGGTGACATGACTTGTACCCATTAAAGAAGATAGGTCAAAAGCAAGACCACCAACCTGTGCTACAACAGACTCAAATCATTTATGAAGCTGTGGCAAACTGAGGTGACAGGTCCCACGTGAACCATGGAGATGATAAGCACAAATTAACCAATTGCATTTTAGGATTAAAAATGAACAAAACCTGAAAATCAAGCTTCCGAGCTGGTGTGGACAACAAATCTTCATCAGGATTGGGACACGTGTTCAAATTTGTCTACCTATATACAGAAATGAATGTGACATCAATATGCAGAATAAGCCAGGCATCCCTTGCAAGTCCTGTATACATACAGTAGTTATTGGTTATAAACCATAACCAGCTAACGGTACATAACAATTTATGGTATAGAAGTTGCGAATATATAGTAACAAAACTTGAAAATTCATCTATTATTTTTCTAGCTTAGACCCAAATTTCATTTTAAACATAGCCCTTTTTCTGCTTCTATATGACGAGCCACCCATTTGCCATATTGTACAAGGTTGTCATATAATTAACTTTCTGGTTTACTATTCTCGTACACTTCCTTTTTTTTTTTTTTTTTTCCCTTTCTCCAAACTCCCCACCTCCAACCCAACCCCCCATCCCCCATGGGATTTAAACCCAGGACCTCATTCCTGAAGGAGGTAGTCTCAACCACTGGAGCTACCCATAACTTGTTAGGATCTGAATACAATAGAGCAAAACAATCACTCCACTGGTTGGTGAGGAAGGCGAGACTGAAAACAATTCGAAAATCTGCCTGCACTTAATTAAACCAATAATAGCTTGGCTAGGACATATATTATGATACAAACTAGGTAAATAAATGATGAACAAGTTTAGACCATTAACCAAGCACCTCTTTATCACAAAAAGATAAAAGAAAATGAAAGATCACCTCAACTAATACGGAAGCATCTAAAAAGAACGCCGAAATGGACATACAAGCTATGTAGGCTGAAATGAGGCAAATAATAAATACTGATCTGATGGTTAGCATTTCTAGAGAGCACAAGCACCTACCGATCACAATAAGTAAATATAAATAATCTCTTCAACTAACATTGAAGCATCTACAAATAATAAATACCACAGACAAGCTATGTGGGCTGAAATGAGACAATAATAGATACTGATCTGATGGTTAGCATTTTTGTATAGCATATAAATGTAAATCATCTCCAGCAACTAGAGTGTGAAACTGATAGTTCTTTTTTCCCCCTTAGGGTATTGATGCTATAGACTACACAGAAGAACTGAATTTGAAATCCAGATCAGATTCTAGAATCATGAATTACTACACAGCTCAGCAACCATTGTCACCTATAAGATAATCAAACTTATCTTGCACTCAGTAGACTCTTAACTTTGAGAATATCATACAGAAAAAAGAGGTAGAGGTAAAAATTTTAGCCCAAACTGCGATAGTAGAAACCTTAGAATTCTCTTGCCAGTACAGAGACGGGGTCGACACAGAACCAGAAGGACAATTAGCAACTAATTTTTAATTAGCAACAAATTTTTAACTGAAAGTTTCACTATCTTTCTCAGAGATAAAGAGTATACATATTATGCTAAACACTATAATATTGTTGTTTCCGGGAATATATTGCCTAAGTGCAACCAAATCTGGGGAGTGAAATTAAGGAAAAAAAGAGAGGAACTATATAACGGCTATTAAGAGAAAAGATGGAAATCCCAACCTGCTACAGTTTTGAAGGCTTTCAATTTGGTGATATGTATAAAATGAATATCTGCTCCATGCGAGACGGATAGCTCTCTTTCCCTGTCAAGTCCTTCTGCCCTAATACAGTGACTACCAGATCTAAAAACTTGACCGGGAAGTATTTAGAGAAGGAAGTGTGGCACGATCAAGCTTGCAACATGAAAAACGATCTAAACTATCGAAGGTGTTAATACACTTTGGGCATCCAATATTGCGTTCGCAGATATCTGGTAAAACTGTTCAATAAACATTCTAACTGTTGCGCTGGCAGAACGAGAACCTTGTACAAAAAGTTGTGAAGTGAAAAGTGATTTCACAATCAAGTTGTTAAGTATGCTAGTGTAAGAGGGAGGAATATGGAAGTGAATGCCTTGGGCTTTCTTGAAGTACTTGACTAAATATGTTATTGTACTCCAGTGCATAACAGTCCTAAATCCCAATGTGGGAGAGATGTTGCATAACTGTCCATACACTATCAACAAGACTCCAGCTTCCTAACAACACAAATGAAACGAGAAAATATTAATAGGTTAATTCATACCAATAATTGAAACATTATCCTTAATCCATCGAAAATGAATCGAATGCCGCTTAGGGCTACACTTTCATCCACCTAAACAAACATAAATGATCCAAAATATATAATTCATACATATTGATCTCTATACTTCTATCACATAAACATTATGTTGCACTTGACAGTGATTCAGCATACAGGAACAAGAAAATATTGCAATAGAATCTGAAGGAATAACCAGAGATCCTCAACGAGCAATCATGTTTCTATCACCATCCCCTGAATCATTTTGTTTCAAGGAAAAATTTGATAGAGGTCGCATATTGAATCTTTGGTAGAGCGATTGCATGAATGAACTAGATAATTTGACCAAAGGAAAAAATAAGGCACATAAAATAATGGTTTACAGAAGGAAGAAAGGAAAAGAGAGATAAGTGGACAAAAAATGATAGAAGTAAGATGAAATCATTTAATTATATATGCCCCATAGCCTCCATAACTGGGGCAACTCTTAAAATGTAAAAGGAAAACGCCAGCAGATTCTCTGGGCAAGGGTTTCCTAAATGTTGCAGCTAGGGTGGTAGTAAGGAGAGGTATTGCTAGAGGAGAAGCATGAGCATTACTTGGTACACATGCATTCAGAGAAAATACAAGGATTCGCTAGGATCAACAATTCCCTCTCACTTTCTTATGGGATAAAGAACATATGTTAGCTTCATGAAAACCAGCGGCTATTTTGATCAGTTAACCCCTAACTCAAGCAATTCCAGAGTTCCCATCTCCCCTTCTCACTTTTCATAGCCCACCCCTATAGAAAAAGGTTCTTTATGATCATTGGCAAGAAGGAAATTATGTGAAGACATTCCTAAAAGATCCTGGAAGAATTCCAAATGCGTTGGGATGAGACAGTTGACACTAAGAGTACACAGGCTATAATTACTCATCAGTAAATTACCCCCTGAATACAAATCAACCTGAAATCTAAAAGAATAAATAGGTCCTTTAAGCATCATTGTTTACGCAAATCTCACATCATTTTAGAGAACATTTTCAACATCAACAACTAAGGTCTGGGTTATTTATAAGAGAGCAGCCGGGAATAGGTCACTACTACACTGAGTCCCTCTGTAAATTTTTAGGTGATTCCAAAGGAAAAGGTAGGGATCCTTGACAAATTTCCATAAATCTTTGGAGATTTCAAAGGGGAAGGGACAATTATGTTTCTTTCCTATGTTTGCATATTCCATTACTATTTCACTTGGTTGGGATGGGGGAAATGCAATTTAGACCATCCACTGAATACATGAAACATATCATACCCTGAAGATGACGAAAGAACTAGCAATTACACACACATGTATGAGAATTTTTAGCAGACCTCCACTTGCAGATGCAGAATCAGGTTCATTCTCTCCATGCATAACATTGAGCAAACACTTGGCACACCTAAGGTAACTTAATATCAGCAAGGTCTGCTTCCATAACAACTAGAGTCTTTAAAGCCATCACTTCCTTGAGTAAGATTAAGGTCTCGCAAAATCTTCCAGAGACACTCCATTCAAATGGGAATCCTAAACATGATGCATAATAGATCAGCTATCAGAACATAAAGAAGTTCTCCATTATCTTCATCAATCTATTAAATACCGGAAAGTGCCTAGCTTATCTACAAAAATCAGTTTTGCATAAGCACTGGTAACTGCCTGCATTACATCAAATATAAACCTCAAAGGAGCGTCAAGAATAAAATATCTTAGAATCATGGAGTAATCCTAACTTTCTTAGCCGCACTCTATTCTACTTAAGCTCCCACTAGGTCAAAATTATCAAAGTTTCTTAATTCATTATTAGGTCTGAACCTGTAATAACGGGAAGGACAAAAGAGGAATTAATTATTGAGGAACAAGGAAGCATCGGAGACACAACCTGAGCTGAAAAAATGTGAACATAAAAAAGTCTTTGTACAAACTTAATAGAAAATAGTCTTTGTACAAACTTAATAGACTCTCTCGACTTAGATGAATTAAGACTTCTCATTAAGCACATTTAACTATTTGCTGATTTATCTAGTCATTTCTTCTATCTGGCTCCCTATGTTAATGTACATACATGTATCAGACACTCAACAGCCCAACAAGGATGTGGAGTACTTCCTATGAGGTAGATAGAAAAAACAAGTTGAACCTTGTCAAGGGAAAAGCTTAGTCAGTACAGCTCAGAAGCAAAGTCAAAATCAGTATTCGAGGAGTTAGTTAAAGTTATAGTTATGACTGAGTTGTACACAGCTGAATGACTTCAGCTTCAAGTAGCTTTGCTAACTATAAATAGCAGCCCATTCTTTGTAATCATTGATCAGCTCATTCTTTAACCATTAGCACATTTTTGTGATGTTTGTACGGAGACTCTGTCAGTCAAAAAAGTGATACATATGTCCATCGTCGTTTACTTCTCACAGATGAAGAAACATGGCCTTGTATCTTCCAACGATGACCTTGAATTCCAAGTAACAGTAATGCATATCAGCATATATCTGCTCAAATTACAAATTTGAGCCAAGTACAATCCTGCAGCATAAGCATTTCGAAACAAACATAAAAGCGACCCAGAGAATGTGAAAGAGATTTATACTTCAATTATTTAAATTTGTCAAATCATTTTACAATCGTCAGATGTACTGATTACAATCATACAACTAATATTAAGAAAAAGGGTAAAATACACGTTACCCCTTATGGTTTGTTTAATTAGCTAATTTCTCCTATAATTTATCTAATTAGCCGATTACCCCAAGTGGTTTGTCTAATTAGCCGATTAGATGTATGTTTTCAAAACTTACTGCATTACCCCCTTGTACTTTTTCAAATATGGCACAATCATGTCTTTTGTTATTATCTAATCGTCATTAGTTAAAAAATAAGTATAATTTTGTAAAAGTATACAATACATTACAATTTTCAATACTCATAGACGCGAAAAAAGGATGCTTATGATTCACAATAAGTTAATTTAAATGAAAACATCAAGTAAGATTTTAATGTGCTAAGTTGTAAAATACAGGTACTAGGAAGAGGGGGTAGAACACGATTGACTAAATTAGGCCTCGTCTTGTAAGATTCATGTCAACGTAACTAAGATAGACTAAAAAACATTCAGACAAGTAAAGATAAAATAGAACTTCATCTATAAATCCTTACTTAACATCCCCATCCTACTTTGGCACTACGGTTAAAAGCATATGCTACTTACTACTACTACTGCTAACACGGGCTTTAATGTCATGGTTCAATTAATTAATAGTGTGTTTGTTATAATATTATTTTAAGATACTTATAAGATCTAATCTAAGATATTTTTATCACATGTGCTATGCATTTTATAATTGTGAAAAATAAAATTCTATGTATTGCTTATTTCTTATAAAAAACAAGAGAGTTATTTTTATAAAATAAAATAAAAAATGATTTGTTTTGAGTTTTTGTACAAAGCAGATGTCAATAGGGACATCGATTATAACAAACAGAGCACAAATCTAATGTGTTGACATGTTAGTAGTTATAATTCGATCTTATAGAAGAATAAATTAAAATAAAAGAAGTGAGGGAAAAAAATATAAACAGCGATCTACGAATGCGTACAATTAAACCAGCGGTATAGATAGATGAGTGACCTTGAAGGCTTGGGTGGTGGAAGGAGACGACGCTGTGACGGTGCCAGAAGGAGATGGGAGACGTGGGTCATGATGAAAAGCGTCGAACAGCTGCTACCTTTAGCATAGGTGCGGAGGATGAAGTTGTGGATAAATAAATAATTACATTTATATTGCGGTTTCAATAATTATTTTAGTAATATAAATTATTTTTAATTATTAAATAAAATTAAAAAAAAACATTATTCTTTAAAGTTCAACAATAAAGAAGAAAGCCTCTCAAAATTAAAAGTATCTTAAAGTAGTTTTACTAATCAAGTTAATTACTTTTGTTTTTTATATATCAAGGCCCGGTTCGAATTAGTTTTTTTTTTTTTTTAATGAAGAGTATTTGGCTGGTTTAAAAAAAAATGAAATTTTAAAAAAAGTTTTCCATAACCTAGAAATTCAAGTCGAAAAGAAAAAGGGAAATGAGAGGAGGGAAACATTATTTTGGTATATGGATCCGTAATATCAAATTTGATGCTATGACAATAGTAAAACACTATCTAAAATAGTAAAAATTTTTTCACTTTAAATTTTGATCAGCAGCCGAAAGAGTTATAAGAATAAAATGTTTGGACATATTTTTCGTTAACTTATAATAGAATGGAGGAATACATTCTTGTACATTTATTACTTTTCCCAGTATATTCGACGAAGTAAAGTATCTTTTATTGTGTGAAGGGAATCAACAAGGCTATTCCCAAAATCAGAGAAGGCAGGTATATTTGGTGTACCAGGGAAGTCCACTCTCATGGTTCGTCTGGATCCGTGTTTTTAGAAGTGTTTTCTCGTATATATATTCTTGAAAACGTGTTTTTTAAACTAAAATTTTAACTTTAAAAAAATTAATTTTTATTTTTTAAATTTAATGTAAATGTTTATTACAAAAATATATTTTTTAAAAAATAAAATTATTTTTCCATAAAGAGAACCAATTCAAGCAAATCATAACCTCGTTGGTTCCAGATCAAACATAAATATCTGTGTTTTTTTTTCTTTTTCTTTTTTTTTGTTTTGGTTTTGGTCAAAATCTGTGTGCTTTTCTTTTCTTTTTGATTTGGTCAATATCAGTGTGCAATTTTGCAAGTGTACAAAAAGGTTTACATGGTGCACATGCGGGTATCGTGCCGTGTAACAAAAATAAAAGAGTGAAAATTATTAAAAACAGACGCATCTTATGCTTTGATTGAGTGATTTCTTAAATTAATTAACATGTTGCCAAGATTCATTTCGCCCATGTCCTGACCATGACATATTGACATTTCATTCACTAAAAAGAGTTTTTCTTTTTTTTTTCCCCCCCTTGTTTCATACAGTAACTTTATCGACTTTAATAAAGCCTTTGTCCTGACTATAAAACATTGACAATGCAATGCGGTGGATTGTGATTGCTTGTCCTGTTGTTATTTTCTGGATAGGAAATAAGAGTTGTGTATCTAAAAGAGTAAAATCATTGCGCATTGTATCTTAATTTGACCTTTTTTTGGGATCAAAATCTTAACTAGACCGTTAGATAATAATAAAAGAAAAAATACATCTTTTTTTGGTATTGAAAATAAAAGAAAAAAGATAAGAACTTTTCTTTTTCCCCAAATTTAAACTCAAGTTGTATAATCCAAAACAATAGACTAGCCAATTCCAACACAAAAGCCATGAGCAAGAAGCAAATAGACAACCCAAAGGAAATATTGGAAACTTGCCCCTTTTAGGAGTTTTCTGGTGTTACCTCGGAGATTCACTCTCTTTGTGTGCTATTCCAGACGTTTCTTTCTCTCTTGTTTGTCGAGAGGATAACAAAAACGCAAATTAGGTTGCAAGACATTAATGTTCCAGCAAGTCTTTTTTTCTTTTTCTATTTTTCATTTTTTCTCTCTGACCTTGCCCCTAGGGCATTCATTAACTAGTGATTTGTTTCTTTCTTGCTGTTTTAATTCCTTTGGAAAAAAAAAAAAAAGAAAACTAGAGGAAATATTGGAAAGTAGTCAATCCAACGGAAAAGGAGTTAAAGATATTACACATTACGTATAGAAAAAGGAATCTTTTTCTAGACAATTTACTATTATGATAGGTAAATTAGTTTCACGTCAAGAGAATGTTCAACTTAGTTCGTGAAAAAACTATATAAAAAGACAAAAATCAGGAAGGTGAGCCATTTTTTTCTTTTTTAAGAGTAACATAAGATAAGCATTTAATAACAAATATATGTACTAACTTAAATTAGACGTTAGACTAGTCTTCAAGCGCACTCTTTGAAGTTTTTGCTCTATGAAATTTTATGTGATCAAGGTTTCTTTTTTTTTGTGGTCAAAATGTGATCCAAGTTTGAAATGGGAAGATGACACTAATCCAAATTAATGTTTCAATGAATTCGGTTATTTGAATTGTTCCAGGAATTCAATTGTGCGTTTACTATTCTAGAAAATCTATTATTCAAATTGTTATGTACTTTTGCTTCTTATTTTGCAATAGGGTTGTTTTGAATACTAATACAACCAAATTGAAAATTTTTAATTAATAAAACATACTAACCAAAATAGTTTAGTTTGGTTTAGTTTCAACTATTTATCTTTTACAAATTCAAATATTGGATAATCAAATTATTGTCCATTGTAACATGGGAAATTAAAGTATCCCTCTCATTCACAATGACCTTAGGAGCCTTTGACTGCCTGGAAATTATTCAAGAAAAGCAACCTTCAAGGGGGCGGCAGCGCGTTTTGATTGGACCCGCGGGGGGGGGGGGGCACGGGCACGGGCGCTATTCCCTCATTCATCATGGTTTCTTAGCACCGGGAGAGAAATTTCGCAATTCAAAAGGAAAAATCCCTCGAACAGGACAACTCTACGAGGGCTAAAATAGAAAAAAAAAAAAGATACCTCTTTTGGGGCCAAAACAAAATAAAGTGAAAAAGGATCTAGCCTCACAAATTATATGATCCATGTTTATTCAGTACCTTATTATTATTTATCTAATATCTCACAACTATTTTTAGTAGTGACTATTTATTTAATCCCTATAACTATTTGTTTAGTATATCATAAATATTTATTCAACGATACATCTCACACTGTATAATTGCAAGCATATGATTAGCTTATATTGTATTTATATATTTTATTAATTTCTTTTGGGATCAAGAATATAACATATATTTAGGACTTGTTTCAATTAACTTTTTTTTTAATTATATTAAATTTATAATGACTATTTAATTTAATTTTAAAAAAATTAAAACTTTAAAAAAATTTAAATATAATTTTTTAAACTTTTAAAAAAATTTATTTTTTTAGAACTTTTTAAAAAATCAATCCAAACGGACTTTAGACGAGTCCGCATCGTGACACATATTTGACATATAGAACAAGCTTTTCATGTCAACTTCGAAAGCCCCTTCCTCTAGATTTCATCTGTACCAACTTTTCCCTTCTCTCTCTCATAGTTTTTTTCTTTTTCTCTCTCTTGATATTTCCAAAGCTCTCAGCTCAAATCATCACTGATTGCAAACCTTCAACATGGCTGATAATTCAGGTGCACCAATCTTTCTTCGACAAAGATGTGCATATGCATACTCACATGCATCTCTAAATTATGCGCATCAAATAATCTATAGCTTGTGATTGTTCATATATCATATATTTAATTTATTTTTTCCATTTCTTGCTTGTTGGATTCAATTTTTCATTGATGGTTCTTGTCGTTTTTGTTAAATTAATGTTTGATGTATTTTCATGTCGAGATTGCTTCTTTAAATGCTTTTCTTTAACGTTCGACACGTGGGTTTGTCATCTTTTCCTTGAAATCTCAAGGTTTATACGTGTCTCTGTTTCTTGCTATATGCTTTCGAATGATATTATATGGTTATGAAATTTAATTTCGATTTTTTCTTTAATTCTAGGTCGTGATTTTCTTTTAAGGGTAAAAGGGAACTTTGATCTGAAAGATCACTGGGGAAAAAAAAAAAGAAAAGAAAAGAAGAACTTGGTCTGTTTTGAATACAACTGTATCTTGAAATATTCAAGGATGGCTGGGTGAGTGAATTTGTTTCTGCGCGCAATGACGGAAGAGGGTTGAATATAACTGGCCAATATTTATCGATGGGGTCTTGTTTTACCACGATGTTCTTGATTGTTGCATTCTTTTCTGAAATCAATCCTAGCTGAACAAAGTGAGATGTAGTTTAGGAGCTGCCATTTGTTTTATTTGTTTGATTAGTTTTGTTGCAGTAATCTGATTGTAGTTTTCTTTGATCTCAAAAACTCCACATATGCAGGTGATCTTCAAAAACTTTCCTTGGATGGTAATGGGAGTGCAACAGAGGAAAGATCCCTTGTTGTCTGCTTCGGAGAAATGTTGATAGATTTTGTCCCAACTGTGGGTGGCGTTTCACTTGCTGAAGCTCCTGCTTTTAAAAAAGCTCCTGGTGGTGCTCCTGCCAATGTTGCAGTCTGTGTATCAAGACTCGGAGGTTCATCAGCTTTCATCGGCAAGGTACAATTTTGTTTTTCATTTCCATCTTTTTGCACTTAATATGAACTCTGGAGAAAAATTGAGTGCTTTCCTAACTATTCACTTTCCTCCCCGAGGTGCTTACCGTATCTTTTCCCAGCTTCCATGTTGTAGTGCATTGTGTCACGTGCTGCATGAGCAAAAATCATCTTTTCTAATGCATCCTATGGCAGGTGTTGATTTAATATTTAATTCTGTGTAGGTTTTAAAAGGCATCAGAACAATTCGATATAAGAAATGCACTAAGTTTTCCTCCATTATTGAATGCGGGAAAAAAGTTAATGTAGCTTAAAACATGAACAGAATAAGGGAGGTCTTGAGCCAAAAAGAATTGAAGTTCACTTTCGTAGTAATGCACGGGCTTGCCCTGAGTATGGTCAGTGGTTAATGTTACCTGTCTTATGAAGTTTCCGGTACCTATAGCCTGGTTGCTTCATGCTGAGAATGCATATACAGAAGATGTTTAGGTTATGAAGTTGGAGGAGTTGTGTTCAATAACAGATATATTTTGGAGCTCCATAGACTAATTGCATTTGTGCTAAGATAGACAGCTGCAAATGCGAGCATGATTATACGTATCTGCAGTCTTATGGAACTCTATGCATTTTTATGCCTTTTGATATGCACAACCAGGATATATCCTTTTACTTGTTGATTCTTATTTTAACTCAGTTCTGTCTAGGATTTTAAATTAATGCTGTTCATGTCTAGGTAGGCAAGGACGAATTTGGTTTTATGCTATCTAACATGTTAAAAGAAAACAAGGTCGACAATACTGGCATACGGTTTGACTCCTATGCAAGAACTGCCCTAGCATTTGTTACGCTAAGAGCTGATGGTGAGCGTGAATTTCTGTTTTTCCGTAACCCTAGTGCTGATATGCTTCTTCGCGAGTCAGAACTTGATATTGACCTGATTAAGAAGGTACAACTGCCCTCTTCATTCTTAGTTGAGAACGTGAAGAAGCTATATTGCTTCTACTAGAAATGTTGTTTGGTAAAATAACTTGAATTATAAATTCAGGCCACTATCTTCCACTATGGTTCTATCAGTTTGATTGAAGAACCATGTAGGTCAGCACACCTTGCTGCAATGGCGATAGCCAAAAAATCTGGAACCCTACTCTCGTATGATCCAAATTTGAGGTTGGCGTTATGGCCTTCGGAAGATGCTGCTCGAAATAGCATAATGGGCATATGGGACCAAGCAGATATAATAAAGGTACAGTATTTCTGCTAAGAGTGTCACCTCTGAAATGTTTATGTTCTATGATGAAATCCGTCGTGTAAATTATCCTTTTAACCAGAACTTCTATGTTACAAAATTCAGTGAGCTTTTGTGATCTAACAGATAAGTGAGGAAGAAATTTCATTCTTGACTGGTGGGGATGACCCTAATGATGATGAAGTTGTTATGAGGAAACTTTTTCATCCTAATTTGAGGCTTTTGCTTGTATCTGAAGGTTCAAAGGGTTGCAGATATTACTCTAAGGTAAGTTTTCAAAATTATATTCATGTCACTGAATTTAACATAGTGGATGCCCCAAAGTATATGATGTTAATGGTACTGATATTTAAGATCCTGTGCTTGGAAACTGAAAATTCAGTTACAAGTGATTCACGGATGTTGATAATTCATGCATGATGCATGTAATATAATATTTTGCATGTGTCAAGATGAGATATCTTGAATGGGCTTATCTATGGCCATGTATGGTAATTCAGTTCTTGATCTCTGAAATTTGCTGAATCCTGTACAGCAATTTAAGGGAAGAGTCTCCGGTGTTAAAGTTGAACCTGTGGATACAACTGGAGCTGGTGATGCATTTGTTGGGGGGCTACTTTACAGTTTAGCTTCGGATGTGAATATTTGTCAGGTACTTTTGTGTGAGTTTGGAGGAATGATTTAGATACTGTTTGTCTTTCATGCACGTCTGAGTGTTGAGTAGTGCTGCAGTTGGTTTGCGTCATGAAATTAATTTGTTTCGATCAACCAATTTTTTTCATTTTCTGTTTCCTTTTTCGGATGTGGATAGACGAAAATTGTGTTGCCTGCTTTTGAATGTTAATCCTCCTAGAGCCGGTGTAGAAAGTCTATTTGTTGCCACTGTCGCCGCTAAACTTGGAGTTTGTGATCTCCTTCGTAAAAGCAACATGACAGCTTAAAGCTTCAACACCTGATTTTTTTCCATGAGTGTGTTTCTCATACAGCAGTATTATCAAAAAGCAAAGAGAGAAGAAAATGATCCTCGTTTTGTAGACAGTCAAGGTATTGATGAACTGTAGCATTTGAATTGGTGAAGGTGAGGGAACGTTGATAGCGCTCTTGGTTTTCTGTTTGCACTTCTTGTTAGTTGACTTCAGCCCCCTTTTCCTTCTACCTGCCTATCTTATGAAGCAAATCCTAGAGTTAGAGCTTTTTCCATGTTGTGGTGTTCTATCTTGGCGGTCATTGTGCTTAAGCTTCTCAGAGCATATAGTATTTATAGGTAATCTGCATCTGAATAAGCCTCTTTTCTATGCTCCTGCTGCGATTCACGCATAGATGGAATACCACAAAAATGTTAATTACTTGCTTCATCATCTGATGTAATGTCTTAATTTTGCCAACTTATGACAGGACGAGAAGCGATTACGCGAGGCTCTCCTTTTTGCCAATGCTTGCGGTGCCATCACGGTTACAGGGAGAGGAGCAATTCCTGCCTTGCCTGCAAAAGAGGCAGTGCAACGAATTCTGACAGAAGCCTCTTCGTGAAACCAAGCCAAATAACTAATTCTCATGTAACATCTTAGTCTTTGCTGCTCTGAAATAAAGAGCTGTTACTAGCTGTACCTTCATCAGTTAAAGAGATTTTACATTTGAATCATTGTGTATTAGAGCAGAGAGCAACGAGAGGTTTTTTGTATTTTAGTTAAGAAACAATTCCTTTATTATTCTCAATATTGTGGTTTCTCTTAGCCAAAAAACTGTGTTAAATATTCAGAAGTTAGCGTCGATGGTGGTCTTACGAGATTTGAATTCAGTTATTATTTTGGAAAAAATAGTCCTAATCATTTGACTTGTGCCGTGGTTGGATGTTATTAAGCATTCGGTATCTGTAATTATATGCAACGAAGAATCGTTAAGCGTCCCTTCTTTCACGTACAGCCTATTATATACAATTAAATTATTTGTAATTTCAATTTTGCTAATAGAATTACTTTACAAGTGATCAAAATAGATCTAATTAAGGCATTTTTAGCTTATCAATTAAAATGATTAACGAAACAGTTTTTAATTGAAGGGGATAATTACAAAAATATTGGAAAAAATGTACTCAGATTAGGCTATGAAGACAAAGTGACATGATTGGATTGTTTTTTTTTTATTATTTTTTTAAAATAGAAAAAATTATATATATATATATATTTTCATGTAAAAGCGATATTCTTTTACAACAAATATGCGAATTAAATTTTAAAGAAAAAACTAAAATTCTGCAAAAAGTTCGATTTCAACTGTTTTCAGAAAGTTAAAAACTTTTCGCTTATTAAAAAAAATTATTTTAAAAAAAAGTCAATTTAGGAGCCCTTATAAATATAAATAGTATATATTTTTGGCTCAATGGCAGAAAACGTAAATACTGTGATCATCCTCCGGTGCTGCATGTGCTGATGTGCATCAGCAGCAAGAGCAGCAGCCAAGCATCGTCCTCACAGCTTTCCAAACGACAACATCTAACAAATGAAACGACACACATACTTCTAATTCCCCACTGGAAAAATTTTAGCTGTTGCTGATCTATTGTTGTTGGGCCTCGAGATCCGTCCACCACATGGCCACCAGCCGGAGCCCGAACCAAAACAAAAGCCCGCATCCGAACACCAACGCGAGGCCTTTGCTGGTACCGGAGATTGGACCCGATGGTCTCCCCAGAGAATCCCCCGTTATCGCCTACACCGAGAAGGTCTCCCTCTCTATCTATCTGCTAGCGTCTCTGACTTACAATATAACATCATTTTGTGTGTGTATGTAGTAAATTTTTACTTACATTTACATGCTATACAACAATTCTCTCAGTCTTTGTATTTTTTTTTTCTCCTCTATGTTTGTTGCAGATAATTGAAGAAGAGCAGCTTCAATTAAAGAAGTAGGTTCGCTTTTTCATATCAATAATTTTTAGTGCTCTTCTTGTTAGTTAAATTGCGAATGAAATTATTCTCTACTAATTTACTGGGAAAATGGTGGTTAACTTCAGTATGGATTAACGATTTCGCGTAAACTTGTTTGTGGATGGTTGAGAATTTCCCTGCTCCTCCATCTTAGTTAGGCTTGCTCAAAGATTTTCTAACTACAAATGAGTGCTATAGTAGCAACTCTGAGCCAGAACAGGAGAAGAATTGGTTTTTCACTGTTTTTGATTACTCAAAACCGCTACTGAAGGGCAGAGGGTATCTACAATCTCGCCAATGCCTTCCCACCTTTTTTTATTTTTATTTTTATTTTGGTTAAAGATGGTCATGCATTAGGGCCCGTTTGGATTGGTTTTTTTCAGGAAAAAAATATTTTTTTTCCTGAAAAAGTTACATTAAATTTGTAATAACTATTTGATTTGACTTCCAAAAAAAAGCTGAAGCTCTTGAAAAAGGCTCAAATATAACTTTATTTAGAAGCCAGAATTTTCAGCTTATCAAAAAAAGTTATTTTTCAAAAGCTGTTAAAAAAGCGCTTCTAAAAAAAAACGAATCCAAATGGGCCCTTAATCTTCATACAAGGGGTGAAAGTGACTTTTTGGGTCGATGGAGCACTCTATATCAATTTGTCGGAGAAGTCCCTGTAGCATTCTACATCATCTTGAAAAGATATAGGTAGATAGAGAAGAAGAAAAGGATAAGCAAGAATCTACGCTGATGCTCAGAAAATTCTCCAGACAGCAAGTCTTAAGTATATACTTTTTAAGTATATACTATAGAACAATGCTGTGACATACAGGTAACAGAAACTATACCCTGACCATTTTGGGAGTTTCATTTCATGTTTCTATTCCTCGGCATTACCATTCACTGTTGAAGGAGTGGATAATCAGTTGCGTTGAGCCACAATGGACAATTATAATGTTTTTACAATTCATTGTCAAGAAATATACCACTAGCAGCTACAGGACTCAGAAGGGCTGGTTTTCCCCAACAGAGTTTGGCTTGAACATCAAAATCAATGCCTTTATTGAGTTCACCATACCCACCTTTCATGTTTTAAATCTATTTCCTTTATCAGATAATACTCACAATAATATATTCCAGACTGCAGCAGTTGAGACTAGCTTAATTTTCACTTCAACTACTTATGCTGGTTTATCCTCTCAGATATATTGAAGAAAATTATTCCAAGATTCGTGATGTTGAGCGAGAATTGGCAAATCTCACGATGGAGATGAAACTTACTGCTGGGCCTAAGAAAGCAGGTTTACATTTGTTATTGCTACTTCTTTGTGCATTGATATTATTTCCGGTTTTTCTCAGTGATCATCGCTGCTATTTTTATGCATGCATACACCTTCAGCACTTGAACACATGAGAAAGAAAATAGAAATGTCAACTGAGAGAATTCGTGTTGCTAAGCTGAAGGAAGAACAAGCTCGCAAGGTTTGTCCCTCTAAAATAAAATATGCATCTCATGTCCCTGTTACATATATTTAATTTAGATGCAAGATCACACATACGCTTTAGTATTTTTGTATTTTTCTGTTACTTTCTGGGCTTATTTGAGTGCTTTTCCTTTGGAAACATTATCATTTGCAACTAATTTGATATTAGTGTATTTGGTGTTAATCAGTAAGGAGCCTTTTTGGATTCAATTTGTAGTTAATAATGTTCAATCTATAAATGTCTGCGTATTACCATCACTGTCAAAAAGAGCAAAAATGTTATGAAAATATCAAAATGCTGGTAAATTGTATATAAAGTAGCCACTATGGCGTTTCTGTTCGAAGTTTCTATTCTACACTCATTATCTTGGGGGAAAATTAAGACCATTCGTTGTTCCACTACTTCAATTCTTACTGGGGTAACTATAAGGTGGCGATTGGTGCGAAGGAATGAATTTGACAGGAATGGAATGAACTTGGGAATGGAATGGACTTGGTAATGAATATTATGCTTGGTATATTCTAGGGATGATGGTAGAAATAGGTGTATTAATTCTCAATTTATTTTTGGTAATTAGTATACTAGCATAGTATTGAAAATGATCGGTATAAAAAGTTAAGATTACTGCTACACTATTATAATACATTATAGTAATAAAATTAATTACACAAAATATTACTAAAATACTACCGATACTAATATACATATATCTATATATATATCTATATATATCTATATATATATAACTTAAATAAAAATAATAATGATGATAATGTATATGTATATATATGAATATATAATCTGGTAAACTTTTTATTTTTGTTTTCAGTATTATTTTTATTTTGTTTTTTATTTTTATATTTATTTCATTCTTATTTCATTTTATTTTTAAATTTAAAATTTTATTTTTATAACCTATTTTTAATTTTTTAAAATTCTTATTTTTATTTTTCATTTTTAAAATTTTTATTTTTATTTTTAACATTAAATGTTAATATTTGAAAGATTATTTTAGACTTTTGATGAAAAATCTCATTTCCATGAACATGGCAATAACCCATTCCCAGGGGTTTTGTCAGGAATGGCTATTCCCATGTTCATGGGAATGAGATTCCCATGGGAATCAGATTCAATCAGCCATTACTTCACACCAAGCATGGGATTTAAGAAAGAGCCAGGAATGCTATTTCATTCCCAGCCCACTCTTGCATACCAATCACCACCAAAGGTTCTTAACCAACAGATGGTCTCATTTCCCTGTTTTCTTTAGTCAACTTAGTGAATACTTGAAGAGAGAATTTTTTTTGCTAAGATTAACAAAGCCTGGTTTGGGAAGAGACAGGTGTAAAAGAATACAGAGAGGTAGCGCTATCCATAATGTGCAAAACTAGTCTAGAAGAACTGCAGTATATTCTCAATTATACCCTTGCAACAGTTCTTAAAGACCCTGGGGTACATTGCATCCCTCCATCATGTTGCTTGTTGCTTGTGTCTGTTCTCTTTGCTATATCATCCTGCCTAATGTAATTTTCATTTTCCTGAATGCCAGGCATGGGAAGCAGCATCGAAGGCCTTGAAAGATGAGGAAGCACTTAAGCAGAAGCTCTGTGATGACTTAAATAATCTGGTACACTTCAGATTCAATGATCTCAACAATCTTACTTAGGTTCATTTTTCTGAACATCTTTCTTGATAGGTTGTGGAAAGTAGTAATGCTCAGTTATCCAGACTGGAGGAGTTAAAGAGGCGGCTGGAGGCTTTGAACCCTAGTCAATCATCCGCTTATGTCTCCTCCTCTGTAAGGAAGACTTCTCCTTTTCCATCTCCGCATGTTCAAAATTCTAGCATGTCTGTCCATCCATATGCCCTTTTCCACTGTGCTGCAAGTCTTTTTACTGTTTGCCGTCTCTGGTTGGTACATCATATGGTATTTCATGCTTGTTCATCAATGGAAGTGCCAGCCAAAAGACATAGCATTTCACGTTGAGCAAACTTTTTAGCTGTTTTTAGTGTACAACGTAGAGACTACCAGATACATTCGGCTTGCTTTTCAATTGTCTTTCGACAAAATACATATCATTTTTCTGAAAGTAGATGATTGCTTGTATAATTGCAAGGCAGCTCCTTTGATGTAGATGAACTGTTTGAATCAGAATTTGGAATCCTTGGTATTATTTTAGGTAGGGGAGAACTAGGAATCTAAAACCTTTGACCGTTGATTGTTGTACATGTAGAACTCAGATTTTCATACCTAGTGGATGATGAGAATTGGTAGGCAAATTTTAAGGGTTTGATGTGAAAACATAAAATGATAAAGTCTCACCTAGTAGTGCAATTCTGTTTAAAAGAAAAAGAATATCTTGACATCAGTAAAATGAGTCCTGCAAAATGAGTTATGAGGGATAAGGAGAACATGCTGATGAGCAGGATTGACCTTTTTCTTGACATCATGTTACATCTGAAGTAGATCATGATGAAGAAGCAACAGAATGGGAAGGTCTTCTTTACTTTTACAATTTTGAAAGTAAGTTCCTTCTATATTTTTCCATCAAAATCCTGACAACTATGCCTTAACTGGTCTGGATTAGTAGATGTGATATCACTGAAACTAGAGGTTGTGACTTTATTGTGACTTTATCCCACCTATTGATCCTGTGGAATAATTTATATATATGCGATGCTTGTTGTTACTGTTCCAAGTGACCAGATACTTTGGAAAAACAAATAAATGCATAAAACAATCTGTGACTCTTTCCTATATGCTGTCTAGGACAAGAATCCGATTGCACTTGATCAGAGTCAAATTGTACCCTCGGCATCAGTTGCTTTAGAAGCGGCAAGTGGATCAACACCCACCCAAACAAGTATTGGAGATGTTCTTGTAACAAATAGTACCAACCAGCCACGTTCTTTAGATGCTGAAGGAAAAGGGAAGAAGAAAAGCATGATCCATGGGAGGGGAAGGGGAATCGGAGCAGTTCCCAAGGGTAGAGGTCCAGCGGCACCTGGTTGGACTGGGGCTGGATTTGATGTGGATGGTCGAAGTTGAGAGCAGTATTTCACTAACCCTTCGTCATGGTAAGATAGTGGAACCAAAGGTTCACTGCTTGAAACTCATCATACTATTTTTAGTCTTTTCTGGTAATTATTATTTCGTTACCTGATTTTTCACTCTCATATAATTTATAATTTTCTCCAAGTTATTAACTCATGAATTTGACAAATTTCAATTGTGATTGATCCCAGCCAGAATTGGCTCAGGCCCAATAGAGTGTGATAGTGTATTATCTGTCGATGTACAGTGATAAATGATATATAGATGAGGAATTCCTTCCGTGTCTTTCCTATTGAGTCCAGCTCCATTTCCAGATTTCGGATCTTTAATCCTATTGGAACAATGTTATGTAATGTCTCAGAGACAATAAATAATGATGGCGAAGTGATGATGCGATTAGTTGATTTTCTACAAGTTAGTTGATTTTCTACAAGTTGATTGGCAACAGGGAATCATTTACACTTAATGATACAGATTATGTCATCATAATTGCATTGTTATTTCATGCCATTTTAGTTGTAAAGAATTGAAGATGATGTTAAACTCTAGCCTTCAGATATTAGTAGAGGATATTTATACTCTACCTAATTAGACAGAAATTGATCTTCTCAGTTCTGTAGTTAGTAATAAACCTTTTCAAAGTTTCCAGATGAAACTGTCCTAAAGATTTCGTTTCAATTGGAATTTAGTTCTTCACCGTGTACGAGGATCCCTACTAAGCATCCATGGTTGAATGGTTAAAGTGCCCAACTCATAATTGGCGAATTCGTAGGTTCAGTTCTTACTGGATGCAAGCCAATGGGATCCTCCAATAAGTCTTGAAGATTAGAAACTTCTGATGAACAACTTAATACCCCAGCTGTGAGCTTTACATTGCATCATTGTGGAATCTGATATCCAGGGCCTGTGATGATGGTATATTCAAGTCTTTGATTTGGCAATGCTGGAAATTAGCTGTACATTTGGAAGCATGTTGCGAGTACAACATGTTTTCATGAGACGAAGCTTGCAATGGGTGGTTTGCGGTGGAAGATTAATTACAATTTTTGTGTCAGATAAATTAAAGAAGACTGGCAAGACTGGCAGCTATATGACAGTAAGGAATTAAGAGTGACATTTTTCAAAATGAGAAATATTTTTTTTTCATAATATCATTTGGAGTGCAATTTAATGATTAAGAACTATTCATAAGAACGTAGACTTCATAATATCAAAATTAGGAGTAAGATTTTACGATTGTAAACTATTCATATTGCATCGGGAAGCGCCTTGTAGTCGTACAATCCTTGATGAGTCGAGTCAGGTGGCATAATAATAATAATAATAATAATAATAATAATAATAATAATAGGTTTGAGACTTGCTTAGTTCTAATGGTGGGCCTTGCTTGTTTTTTGGGTTGGGTGGTTCCGTTTGAAGCGTTTCGAGTTCTAAGCATTTGTTGACATGGACGTGATGGAGATATTAGTATTCCACTGACCAGTCCGCATGGCCATTAAATTTCTGCTGCTCCGTGCTGAAGGGTCATGCGTACGGTGAAGAAATATAGCACGACATAGATGGTGTTTGTCACTTGAAGTCCAAGAAAAACTGTGGGCATCTAGTTTAGGGCTCGTTTGGGATAACATTTTTAAAAACTTTTCTTTTAACAAATTTTGGAAAAAAAAAAGTGTTTTCTTTTAAAGAAGCTAAAAGTTTTAATTTTTGAAGGAAAAAACTATATTTTAGTTTTTCTCACATTTTCAACTTTTGTGAAAGCTAAGATAAATAATTATTGCAAAAAAAAATTTTTTTAAAGAAAAAAAAGTATTTTTTCCCCCAAAAAAGCCAATTCAACCAGGCCCTAAATATGGCATGCTTCACCATCTCTTAACCATCTCTTAGATTTCTTAAGGAAAAAATCTTCCCCTTGTTGAAGTTCCATATCTTTGATCTAGGAGCCCTCGTTTGTATCTTAATAACATCACATTACAAGAGAGGTATTTACTAACATGAATGAATGGCACAACTATAAAGATTTAAAGGGTGTTTGGTAGTACTTATTTGCGACTTATAAGTACCAAATAGTGAAAAATATGTGGGAGGACGCTTTTTTTTGGGTACTTATAAGCCACTAAATAAGCAAAGCCAAACACCCTCTTAGTACTATTAAATACCTAATAAACTTATGAGATCATCTAAATTATTTGTAGAGACCAACAAAGAAAAGGGCGAGATTGTAGTTGGATGGAAAACTTTAGCTTGTTTCTAGCATACATTTGAAACTAGAAAAGGGAAGGGAAGTATTAAAAGCAAAGGGAAAAAACAATTGGTCCATCAAAAGAGAAACTCTTCACCACCAAAACTGAACTCTTAGTGGTGAAAAAGGTCCACTCATTTAGTCATTTCCCAGAATCAGCCAAACAAAACATAGTGTCAAGTCACAAGGCATGCTATTCCTCGAGCCAGTACCAAATCAGTTGTTGTATATAATAATGTCTCTTCTCTCTTATTGTCAAAGAATAGGAAAAGTTTTGAAAATGTATGAACTACTGCAGTTAATGTGAAGAGAAA
This sequence comes from Cordia subcordata, assembly GCA_028554755.1. Lineage (NCBI taxonomy): Eukaryota > Viridiplantae > Streptophyta > Magnoliopsida > Boraginales > Cordiaceae > Cordia > Cordia subcordata. The sequence continues at coordinate 1,717,288 of JAPTOF010000006.1, read as the reverse complement.
AACCGTCTCTTCTCATAAATGTATGTATATTCAACTGTCTTCCAGAAGACCAATATCCAAGGTTGATGATATTTCCTTGCATAGTCTGGTCCTGCATGGTGCTGAAGAAACATCACATCCATAGTTCAAAAATCTCACAACCCTTTCATCAGCTCATTTCGTTAACCATGCATGGAAACGGTAATAGAGTGGCAAGAGTACACATCCACATATGCACAGTTCTTGCCCCGGACACCTCTTAACATTAAATATATGGAGTTAGACAAGAAGATATAGCTCAATGGTAGCATTTCTTACTTGAGATCTACGAGTTTTGAATTTAAATCATCATAAGAGTAAGTTAGAAATTACTATTTATTTTCTTTAAAAAAAAAAGAAAAAGAAATGTATTGAGCTAGTCAAAACTAGGAGTGATAAGGGGATAGAGTAGGGACAGGTGTGCTTATCCCTACTTTATGTTTATTAATAAAACTCTTGTCACTACCTCTACCATATATTTGGTACTGCACTAAACTTTTATTATCATCCTTGCCCTTTTTGGATAAAAAAGAACCCCGCCCTGCCCCAAAAAATAGTCAACAAAGTCAATAATGTTAAATTTTAAAAAAATACTAATACATAAGAAATATTAAAAATAAGTTAACTTTTTCTACTAAATCAAAGAAATCTCTAATGATATTAAGTATACATTAGAATATATAAAAATATATTAGAAACATATACAAAACGATATAATGTTTATGTTAAAAATATATAAAAACATATTAAAAATAATAAATATACTTACGTAGCGAGATAATGAGGAGCAGGGTGGATAAATTCCTACTCCGTCCTGCCCCTAGCATGGATTTATTCCCGAAGTTAGGGATGGCAACGGGACGGGTACCCTGCCCACGAAGCAATCCCAAACCCGCTATCCGGATAGCATCCCAATTCCAAATCCCGTCCCAAACCCGGATAAAAATTAAGTGTAAATCCCGTTCTCGGAATGTCCCAAACAGGCGGATACCCGGAACGTCCCAAACCTGGTTAAAATAAAATAAAATAAAAATTAAAATTTTAAAATAAAATAAAATTAAAATTAAAATTGAAACAAAGATCACTATCAAGCACCCAAAAGAGACATATAGAGAGAGTTAACATATGAGAAAAAAAGTTCAGAAATTACTACACTTGAGAAATAAACAAAGCAAACTCTTTTTAAGATAAAAGCGTGGTGGGGATGAGATCTAAGAAATTTTAGTTAGAAAAAATTTCTCAAAAAAAAAACAAATTTGAGAAATTATAGGATGAAATTGCGACTCGCGAGCCTTTGCCTTACGCCTTTACTGGAGATGAAATACACGACTAGATGCCAAGAATGAGAAAATCTAATGCCCGATGGGGGTTTTTTTTTTTTAACGTGAGGTAGCGCCTCTAGAATGAGAGAATATGAAATGAAAACAGTGAAAACAACTAGGAAACTTCTACTACATAAATGATTTACTATACCTTTTAACACAATAAATAAATAAATCAATATCCTCTCTACAAGCTTAAGCTTTTAAATGAGGTAGTAACTCTTGTATGGTATCAGAGCCTGAAAGCCAAATGGCACAGGTTCGATCCTTACCACCACCCATTTAATTAAATTGTCCACGTGCAAGTTTTAAACAAATTATGCTGCACGTGAGGGGGCGTGTTAACACAATAAATAAATAAACCAATATCCTCTCTACAAGCTTAAGCTTTTAGATGAGGTGGTAACTCTAATAATACCCTAGTGGACGTGAAGTAATGGACCAATGGTCTGAGATCTTTTTTTTCTTTTTTAATCTTATTTGCTTTAAATATTTTTTCTAGTACATAGTAAATCTTTTAGTTTTAAGTTTCTTTTTTACAAGAGTGTTTAAATTTTTAGTTTTAGTTACTCAGCTTTTCTTGATTAAAAAATAATTAGTCATTTTTTAAATTTTTCTATAAAAAAATTAAAATTTGATTAGTAAGTTATACTAAACTAATAAATATAAAATATTTTGAGACATTGGTATAGTTTTATAATTTTAAAATTTTACCATAAGTTAAAATTTTAAAGAGTAAAAAGTTGAGGGGTCAAACTTTACTACTACCCATAAAGTAAAAATCTTTGCAACATTTTGGTGTATAATATGTATATTTATATGCATATGTATATGTATATGTATATATACACACACACACACATATATAATATGTACTCATAAAAATAATTATTTAATAAATGTGAAAAATCTTAAGTAGCTATTAAGCTATATAACTAAAGTTAGTTTGTTAGTGTAGCTATGTAATTAGGGTTAATCTATTGTTTAGTATAATTCTAATTAAAGATAGCCGTATAACTAGAATTAATGCAATTTCTATTTTAGTTCTAACTATTATCATTTCTTGTATAATTCTAATTAATATGCATATAAGAAAATGTTACCAATGCAACTATAATTAACTAATAAATATAAAATATATTGAGATGTCAATAGAAATTATATAATTCTAATTAGATAACTTATAATAATAAGAAGCTTTTTTGCATAAATAAAAAGTGAAAAATGAAATATTAGTTTAGCGTTAATCCACTATAAGTTAAATTTTAAAGACTAAAAGGTTGAAACCTTACTACTATCAACAAAAGTAATAATTTCTGCTTCTTTATTTGTATAATATACATATATATAACTACAATTAATTAATAAATGTAAAACATATTTAGATAGCTATGTAACTAAAGTTAGTGTAGCTATATAATTAGACTTAGTTTGTTATTTAGTATAATTCTAACTAAAGTTAATCATATAACTAGAATTTGTATGATTTTTTATAAAATCATATTTAAACTAATCATATAACTATTTCTATTATAGTTCTAACTATTATAGTTTCTTATATAGTCCTAATAAGTACGCATATAAAAAATGTTATCAATATAACTATAATTAATTAATAAATATAAAATATATTGAGATATTAATATAAATTATATAATAAGGTATAGATATATATGTATATATACATATGCATGTATAATTATATATATATATATGTATATATGTATATGTATATATATGTATATATATATGTATATATGTATGTATACGGGACGGAACCAGCTATCGTTCCGGGTACCCATTACCAGGATTCTAGAAGCCGGGTTTGGGAATGCAGGTACCCGAAGGTCACTCCCAGATCCGTCCCAAACATTAACGGGTATTTTTAATCGTTCCGGGTTCATTCTGGGTCCTTAAAGAGACGGATTTTTGTCAGATTTTTAGCGGATCGGCCGTACCGGGTACCCTAAGTCACTCGTTCCATTGCCATCCCTACCAGAAGTACTCCTATAGAATTGGGTAGAGCATTGTTGCCATCTCTAATGAAAACCATCACTGATCTCTACTATTCATCTCACATCATCATGATTCATGAACCATCATAAATGGTTCACCACGTGCCCAATTTGAATGCAACCCTAATCCGTATTTGCATGTGCATTTCCATTGCATTTGGGTAGTGTTCGAGTTTCCCGCTCCGCTGGTAGATATATAATATAGTGCCTTTGACCAGGGGAAGAAAAAAATGAAGAACCCCAAGAAATTAATTTTGTAGGAAAATATTTGGATGTATGTAATTAAGAAAGGTTTATTCATATTTCAAGTTTAAATTAATTAGTATTAACTTTTTTAAGACTAGCTATGGCAGGCCTTATTCCCTATCAATACAAATTAGGCTTCTTTTTGAGAAGGTTATGTCTTAAAGCTCGATATTTTAGGGTTCGTTTGGATTAGAGTTTTTAAAAAATATCTTTTTAACAATTTTTACAAAAAAAATTCTTTTGAGAAGTCGAAAATTTTAGTTCCTGAAAAAATTAAAATTAAAGAGTTTTAAAATTTTTAAAAGTCAAATTAAATAATAATTATTATAAAATAAATAAATATTTTAAAAAAATATATATTTTAAAAAGAGTCGATTCAAACAGGCATTTACTATGAATAAAAAGGATCTTAGGATTGTTTGACTTCATAAAAAATGTGAAACAATATCTTGGTTTCTTGGGACTCTAGTCCACTATCAGATTCACAACATAAGAATATAGTAAATGTTCCTCAATTTTTAGTTTTAAAAAGGTCTGTGGAAGCACAAGGCCTGGTCAGTCCTGTCTCGGCCCCGTATAACGTAACGTTCATCACAATTTCATATGACTTGAAGGCTGACACTGTTCAAACCCCCAAGTTATCATGTCTGCCTCTACTTGACACGTTATGCCTTCGTAACTTGACTGATGGGTTCCATGAAAGGCCCTACATTGTTTATATTTCCTTGTGCACATTTGATTTATTCTCCTATTTGCTATTCTTCATTTGACACCTAGCTATAGAATAGAGTTTTTTTTTTCCCTTCCTTTTAATATAGAATTCATTGCCAAGTTTCAAAAACTAGAGGAATTCCTACCGTTAAGCCCTCCCTCATGTGCATTTTGAATTTATATCTGTTCTTTTGATCTAATTTAATTAGTCGAATATGACAAGTCTAAAAGATATGGTGATTTCATGATGATGTATGAAAGCCAACTGAAAGAATTTTAATTAAAAAAAAGTGAGCGCTGAGGAATTGTTTGAGAAAGAATACGTCTTAAATTAATATCTTATCGATCGGATTAAGATTCTTTGCCTGGTGCATTTCCATAGAGACTAGAGAGATCTGCTATTTAAAAATAGGAAGGATAGATAAGAATGAGGAAAGCTAACAAGTGAAAATGAAAACATGAACACCTTTTTTTCCTTTTCCAATAAGAACAATCAACTGGAAATGCTTAATCATAGAAACAATGGGAGCGTTCGACTATCAACTGTATAAATTTTGGATGTACAAGACGTCCCCTATATTTAGCACAATGTAGGCAGAGGGCACTTAACACGGGTAAGAAATTGGATCGAATCCAATTATGAGTTGTATTTTGCCTCAACTTTTAGTACAGGAACATTTATGAAGGAATAAAATCTCAAAACTAGTTAAATGCATGCATCTTTGATGACAAGATGGTGTGTAATAACTTAAGCATTATGATACACGAGCAAAAAACTTGTTCACATTTCAAGTTGAATCATTCGAAAGATTATTTACTGTTTAGTTTGTCTCAATTGTTCTTGTACCTAATTAAAGTTCGGAACATACACTCTTACAAATGATACCATCACTTCTTCAATATTTTGGTCCCAAATACTGACGCAAGATAATTCTCATTGAAACACCAAAAAGCCTGAGCAAAAATTCACCATTTCTGATTGGTTTTCGTTTTTCCTTTCACTTTTTGAACGTTACGAAACAAATCATCTTCAGGAACCTAGTACTATTGATCTTTTGAGGAAAAAAAAGCAACTCACAGCAGCTGACTCTCAGGACAGCAATGCCAAAGACTTGATTCCAATTCCGTCAAGGATGATGACTTTCCATCTTGGACTTCGTGCCATTCATCCAACTTTCAACTGAAAATTTTTGAGTTTCAAACAAATGGTTTGTCTCATTTCCCTTGTTGGATAACAAACTTTATAGATGTTGTCTAGCGGAATTTGTCCTAAAGCTCATCTTTCCAAATACTAGAAACCAAATCCTCTCTTATTAAAACCTATTTAAAACACACTTTTCCGGAAACTGACGGTGACCACTTGTTCCTTGTATGATTATATCGACAATAAAATTTGGCTTAGGAATTACGTAATCTTCATGCATATATATCGGTCTTCGCATTTAATTACCTTTTCAAGATCCTACATTCTTTTTCGTACTGCATCTCCCAGTTGAAAGATTACGTTACCGTACGGCGTACACAGCTTTTGTGTACTGCTTAATTGACTGCCTGTTTGGTTTGTGTTTAATTTTAAGTTTTATAAATAAGCTTTATAAAAAATTAAGTAGAGTAACTTTCATAATGTATGAGTACTTATAAGTATTCAAATAAGTACAACTAAACAAGCTAAATATGGGTCTATTTTGACCTACAAAAGATGGGTGGTCTATCAATAGTACAGCCATAACTGGCTCGTATTTCTTCTTTTAAAAATATGTACATGTATTTAATTCAAAAAATTTTAAAATATGTATATTTTTTAATATGAAAAGTTACATAGATTTCTATTTTAACAAAATATTACCATTGTAACCCCTAATAACATAGAATCTTGAATCCGCCCCTCATGAGATTAAACTCAAAAAATTTAGCAATTCGGGTGCATTTATCTTAGCAAAGTTACTGTTTACTTTCCCTTACTCACAAGAGAAAAATGAGAGATATTTCAACCTTTTCTACTGTTAGATTTTTTTAACAAGTTGTAATTTTATACTCATTAAAATTAATTAAACGACTTTATCTAATAAAAAATTATTATTTTTAATCATTCTCATATTAAATATAACTCAAGTCGTGAAAGAAAGAATTATTAAAAATGATAAATTTAATATGAGAATCATTGAAAATAATAACTTACATATTTATTTAAATATTAATCTTGCATTAACAAGTGTTATGTTGCATACACTAAAAAAAAAAAAAGAGAGGAAATTAATATATAGGAAGTAAATACTTCTTTTTATTAATCAAACTAATTTACTAACCATACACATAAGTGAACACTTTTTTCTTTTTGCGGAATAAAAGTGAACACTTGTGACTGCCTTTTACGCGCGGCTCACGTGCAACGCTTTTTGAAGCGCGGTTTGTTTACACTTGTAGGAGGCCCCTGCCCGTCAAACCATGGGTCTTTCCCAAAAGTGGACCCTCAAAACCAACGAATAGCATCTCGTCACGTGAATGACAATGACCCCATGTGACTTCCGTCAGACCCTGTTTCGGCTCCTCATCTTCCTACCAAATACATACTATTTTTTTTTTCCTCAACAATTGAAATTTAGCCGCGGAGTCGATTTAGAATAACCGACAAAATTCGATCAATAACTAATAAATTTTGAATATTTACTACGTCTCGAATCTTGAATATTCAGTACATCCCAATGTCATGTGAATTGACGAGGCTCACCCTGAACAAGAAACTTGGATCGAATTCGGTCATACTTGTTGTTTACGCTCTTTACGAAAAGTGCCATGCCATGCCACGTCACATCCGAACAGTTGCATCACCATTTCATGCACTAGAGACTCCAAAATGCCACGTTCAATCTCTGATACTATAATCTCCCATTCTTCTTCTTCTTGAAATGCTGCTGCATTTGACCTCCTCGGCTTTGATTCACCCAAATCTTTGTCTATCAACGCATCAATGTCCTCAAGAACTTGACAAGTAGCTGAAGGAAAGGCTTTTATCCTCCAACACAACGTCTCGATTAATTCCGATCCATGTATTTGACAACGTTGTGGCAATGGAACAACACTATCCCAGGGCCTGAAATCGATGTAAGGCTTCAAAATCTTGGCCAGTAGTTCATCTACTAGATGGAAGATTAACATTCGATTGCATCGATTGTTTAATAAGTTGGAGTTTTTGGCAGTAAAAATGGTGGAATTTGTGTGGTGGAGAAGTTCAATGCGGTGAAAAATTGCAGGGTCAAGTGGCTGTGTTGGGGAATACCATTTGCCTAAAGACACAGGTGTACTTTTGTCGACGATGCCAGTAGGTTTTAGTATTCTTTGAATGTACTGATGATACTCCTTGACGTTACCGGAGTCACATTTGTACGATTGGCTCGAACAACTAGATAACTGTTTGCTCAGTTCCGATGAGGGAGCATCATCATCATACGCCCGTGACTGTTTATTCACCAAAAAAACAAACAAAAACTTAACATCATAATTAAGACCGCCATCATATTTTCACACCAGAAAACTAAAACGTAGCATCATAATTAAGACCACTATTTTCAGATGTTTGCACTCATTCAAGAAAATATTAATCATTAAATTAAATTAACAAAATTAGGTACCTGCTTATGATCAATCAATTTTATTGCTGGGGGAGGAGGAGGGTGTGTCTGTTTCTTCACGGGCAGAAGGGTTTGGACAGTATTGTTTAGGAGCTCATTGGACAAAGGAATTTTCTTGCACATTTTGTCTGTGAGGTTGTTTGTTTTGTATTTTGATGGCGAACGAAGAAAAGGGTCTTCTCTCTTGTTACGAATGGCATCGGAGGCTTGCGGAGGCTTTTTGAGACGTTGAGTGTAGCGTTCGCCCGCAACTTTTTCACATTTATGAACAATAGACTTCTCCTGTTGAACGCTTTGCTGCTGTGGCAGCTGAACATTTGGCTTAGGCTTTACTGGGATTTTATCCTCTGCAGATGATACTGAAGATGGAGAAAATTTTGGAGATTTACAGGTTTGGTTTTTATTAGGCAAGGTTGTTGATGATGCTCTTGGGGATGAGCTAGAAGGTGTTGATTGCTTTGTGGGACTAAATTCATCACCAGCTCTAGTCAAAACCCTGGACGGTTTTCTGGGCTTGAGCAAAACAACATGCTCATTCTCATCTTTTGCTCGCTGATCTCTATTCCTGATGGTGTTGGTGATGTCAACACCAACTTTTCTGCTCACACTTCCCTCCACTTGCTTCACAATTTGCCTATCATAATGGCCTGGACTTTTGTTCTCATCTTCTTGCCTAGCTATAGCTTCTCTTCTCCTAGCCACCTTTTTGGCTATGTAAGCCGAGAGATCAAACTCTTCACCAATGTTTTCTTTGTTGAATTGAAGCGAGAGCCTGTGGTCCACATCTGCTCTCCTACCTGATGATACTCTTGGTGTCTCCGGGAGCGAACGCGTACCGCTGCTGTTTTTGGACTTGATCTCGAGCAAGTGCCTAGCCCGATCCTCGTGCCGGTTCGGAGCTTGATGATGATGCAAACGAGACTTCACTGAGAGATTTGAACTAGTTGAGTGTCTTGATGAGGTGGGCAATAATGATGGAGAGCCACCTTCAGGCAGAAGATCAAGACCCATGAGTCTAGCCACCAGGCTAGGGGTCTTGGTGCTAGGCGAGCTGCTGCTACACTCAGAAGTTGACTCTCTGGGCGATTTTGTTTCAATTCTTGTTTTGATTCGTATACGCACCTGCATTTTTAAGACCATTAACAAGATGACATAATATTAGCGTTATATTCAATCTTGAAGGCAATATAATGGTATACTAGTGTGTGTGTATATACTTACTGGGATATTCAAATCTGTATCTTCGCTTGGAGGTTCCACAAGCTCCAAGCTGTTCCTCGGTGCTTCCAAACCTGCTTTTCAACCAACCAAGATTTCAACTTTCAACATCAGAAGCAGCAAAAACACACACACACACACACAAAAGAAAAAGAAAAAGGCCGAATTGCATGAAGACCTTTGCAAACAGTGGGTTCTTCATGAAGGAAAGCATCAGGCTTGAAAGATGGCTGCTGATGCAAACCAAACTGAAAATGGTTCAAGTCAAAGAGTTGAAGAACCGCACACATGCAGCCAGCAGGTTGCGCAGCTTCATGCTCTTCATGTCTTGCAGCAAATCTTCCTCTTTTGGCTGATGATTTACTACTAAACCATTCTTTGCCCATGGCTGCAACTTCTTTTTCTTCTACAAGGGCTCCTCAGCTAACGAAACAAAGAATATTCCGAAGGAAAATGACAGATCTATCTATGTTACTACTACACACAGAGAAGAAAACTGAAAAGCTGAAGAATGCTAACAGCTTATTATTCTTCCAGCGGAAAATGCGGATCCATGAAGGGACGTGACTCTAGTTTGCACTCTTATAGTTGAGTGTTAATAGTGAAAAAGATTCAAGTACAAAAGATCTTGGTGTTTTTGCATGCTTTGGTTTTGGTTTGTTTCTCTTCTGTTTTTCTCTCAACTTTTTTTTCTTTTGGCTTGTCAAACAGTGGTGTGCACTCACTCCCGAGCGTTACCAGAGAGTACAGACTTGTGACCAGGGAGCCTAATTTAACTTTTGATCTTTCTCTGTCTCCAGTACTGGGAATAATAACTAAAGGTGACGCAATGAATATGGACCATGACCTTTTACTTGACGATGCAAATTAAAATCCTTGGGTTTCAAATACGAGGTCTGGTTTATTGGGGATCTGCAATTTCCAAAACCCTTCCTGTTTTGAAGTATATTCCCTCTTTGCAACACCATATTGCCTAACTACAGTTAACTCAACCCACATTGGTGTGTGTAATTAGTATGTGATTTTTTTTTTTAGTCCTTCAAATTCTTTATTTGCATCCAGCAGCCAGGGACCATAAGAAAGACAATGTTTATTTGAAATGTTTATCGAAGTGATCCAAGTTTATGATTTGTTTGGATTGGTTTTTTCAAGAAGCAGCATTTTTCCCCTCCCCCTTGAAACTAGTGTTTTATTTTTACAATAATTATTTGGCTTGACTTTTAAAAAAAAAGTTAAAAATATAAAAAAACTCAAATGCAATTCTTTTCAGAACTAGTATTTTTAACTCCTAGAAAGAGTACTTTTTTAAAAAAAAACTGTTAAGAAAAATACCTTTAAAAAAAGTCAATCCAAATGAACCCCTAGTTTACTAGCATATCTAAATTGCTATAGGATGACCCTCAAATAGGTTAACGAGCCTAACCCATTGGTCTCAATTTGATATAGACTTGAGCTAAGGAATAGTCGAGGCCGAGGGAGTAGGCATTGGTTCTAGCTAGGATTAATTTCTCCAACTTATTACTCGACTGCCTCACTCATGGCTTCATGGGCCATAAAATTGTAAAGTTGATTGACTTAACACGTCTATTGGTATTAGTCCTTTTTCAACATCTCCCCATAGTTTTGACATTATTTGCTTTGAAGTTAGAACTAGACTTTTAAATAGGTAAAAGTTTAGGAATTGCCCATCTAATAGACACGTTTGCGCAAGAGGTGAAACATTGAGTATAGCATTTTGATGTAATTCTCATAGCTTTATTAGAGGTTTTTGGTATAAATTTTATTGATATTGATACAAATTATTGTTCTCTTAGCAAAAAGAGAAGGGGGAAGAAAACAAAAACAAGCAGTTCTCCCATGATCTCTTTAAAATTCAAGCAAAATCTTCATAACAATATTCATCTCCCACAAATTTGAGAAGTTGAACCATCCTCTATCCCAACAATCAGCTAAATGAAATGGTTAGTGTTTGAAGATCAAACTAATATAATATAAATGAATGAAATGAATCCTTATCCTAAAAAATGTGCAGGTTATTTGATAAGATTAAGGCTGGTCTGGTCCCGGTGTATGTAGGATTCCCGACAGTAGGAAGCCTATGTATGCAGACCAAATTGCCCCTGCATGTTCTATTGGCCCCTCTTCCCTGTCTGAAATATCCCTTTTTTTTTTGTTTGTTTTTTAAAATAATACTCACTCCATGACTATCCCTCTCTTCTTGTCCATGGCTCTTCAGTCCTGACTATGGGGCGTTTGTACTGGTGCATCTTTACCCTCTACAAAGGAATAAAAATTTAATATATATGTATTAGAATGCTTAACCAAGGACAACAACTACGATTTCAAATATTTTTGTTGTTCTTGTGTATTTTGGGGTCAGAAAATCGAATTCATTAAACTGAGAAAGTTACATCGTCTAATTTCTGTTATGCAATAATATTTTTGATGCCTCGTTTGGGTTGTTTTTAGTCACATGTTCAAATATGCGCTGCAAACTATTCAGGAAGTAGCTGCTCAATCCTATCTATTTGCAAACTATGCGTCATGGTGAGGGACGGACTCATGATGAGATGTTAGAAAGGGCCAAATATAAATAGTCATAAAATTTTAAACCATAGAAGAAAGACCGGAGAGTAGGAGTAGCAACTAAACTATTACTCCAGTAAGATTGAAGAGAGTAAAGACCAATGAGAGTTGTCAATCAATATTCTAATCCACCATTAAGATTCAGGGGGAAAAAAAGTTCTTACTTTTTATTCCAATTCAAAAAACAACAAAAATAAAATTATGTAGACAAAGAAGGCGAAGAGATCTTATGTGTTGTCCAAAAGAGAGAGCAGAGTTTTGCTTTGATTGTTCAATTAAAATTGCAAATACCAAAAATGAATAAGCTAAATATGAAAGGTCAATTCTAAAGCTATCGATTTAAAAAAATAAATTAAATTACCATTTATTAAAATAAATTTTCATTCTAAACAAAAGATTTCCAAATCAATTACATACTTATTTATTGCTTAGATTCCGCGTGCTTGATTCTCCAACTTTTGAAAATAGAAGATCATTACCATTTCTTAAACTAATTTGTATTGCACGTTTTGTGCTTTCCGCATGGCAATCACGTTTGGGGAGGGGGCAATAAACACTTGGGTTTTGTTTGTCATACAAGTTTATCTCATAACCAAAAAATAATAATAATAAATAAATAAATAAAATTGGAGGGCCCCCTCCTAAACTGTAGGTAGTTCTATCTCTGGTCATGGTAGTGATCTGTTATCTAAAATCATAAATTTTATATGCTTTTTAGATGTCAAATAAGCATATAACAAATACAGGCATTAGTTGTATGCAAGATGATTAAGAAACTCATCTTAATTATGCAGGGATTACTTGCTACATACGTTGTGCATCAGATAAATTTCTTCTAACTAGAAAGTGAAGACAATTTTGATGATGGTAGCTAGACTCTCGCATAAGAATGTACAGTCACAATTTTTTTCAACTTGTCAATCATGTAATATCCTAATAATGTGACATGTTTGCAACTTTGAGATAACATGCGTTTGAGGGATCCCTTAGACTAACTCCAACAAATCCCCTAAAACACAAAAAACCCCATATTTAGGGGTTTTGTTAGTAGCAAAGTGCTCCAATAGCTCCCTTATCCCATCCCCAACATTTTAGGCTTTTTCCCAACCCCAAACTAAAACACTTATATATAGGGGTTTTTTTCATCCTCTAAAGTCAACCCCCAAATCCCATCTCCCATCCCCATAATTTTAAGACTACAACATTATAAAATAGGGGAGCTGTTGGAGTGAAACTGAAATTGGGATTCCCTAAACTGAATGTTTGATAAAAAATAAGGGAGCTGTTGAAATAGAATTAAAAATAAGTGATCCCAAAATATAAGAAAATGACTCAAATCACTTAAATTTAGAGAAAAAAAATAGGAAAGCTGTTGGAGTTAGCCTTACAGCCTGACTTGTCTTCCTCAGGAAGGTTCTGGGTAGGGCATGGGCTGGATTGGATGAATACTTCAAATTTGAAATCCAACGCAAAATCTATTTCATTCAAATTGGTTATATAGATTATTACTATGCCACAGTTGTTGTAAAAGGAAAATAAATAAATAAATAAGCAAACTTACACATGACCAAGGCATAGGACTTGATACAGACCAATAAAAGACTTGTTTCAATTGGCCTTTTTTCATTTAAAGTAATTTTTTTTTTATGAAAAAGGTACTTCCTTTTTTTTTTTTATACAACAAATATTTAGATTGAATTTTTCTCCAGAAACTAAAAATTGTGCTTTTCAAAATTTTTTTCTAAAATTATATTAAAAAAAGCATTTTAAAGAGGTCAATCCAAACAAGCCCAAAATCATGGGCTTATAATATTAATGCATTAATATGCCAAGGGGTACATTGCTCATCGAATTATGAATCGAGCAACTGCAGGAAAAAAAATTCTTGATTCAATAAATAACCAGCCTTAGTACATAGATGGAAGGGATTCCTTCTAAATACATATGGACTCCATACTAGATTTAATTATAATTAATATTTCACGGTATTGTAATGGGCATTGAAATAAGTGTCCATGTCCATAAATAACAGGTCCTGGTCCATAAAAGGAGTAGATTCGTCCTAATACATTTTGTTAACAAATACGAAAATTGCATTCTAGACGAATTGATAATTTGTACTTTCATAATGTTTGGAATATTGTAAATTCTCGTTTTAAAATTGAAAACAAAAAGAGGAAAAAAAATACAAATTGAACAAGATAACGAGGAGACAAAGAGGAGCCGGGCTTAGGCCATTGACAAGGCATGGCAGGCGGTGGTGGCGCCAATGGTCGTTGCTAAAATCCATTTGCATGCGAATGTCTGAAACTACCGTCATGGAGATAAGCTATTATTGTTCAAAGTTAAGAAATTATCGAAAAGACGAAAGAGAAGTACTATTATTCTCCTTTTCCATACCACGATCACGAAAACGTGTCATTAAATCTTAATTGTCTCTGTCGTATGAGCCACAAGAAGATTTAACAATTTTTAGACGAGATTGTTGGGCTCATTGTGTCAAGACTGTCTGTAAGTTCAAGTAGCATCTACTATTGTTATGTTGAGTGTCGTGTCTTCCTTGGTATAATAATTTTGAAAAGGGTTACATTACTGTATTCGGAATTTAATAGATAGTGCTCAAGCTCTGTCAATTGAGTTTCTTTCATATAAAAATCATTAATTTTTAAAGAGAGACACAATCTTCAAAAGTTTGCAGCGCCATTGGGTTTCAAAGACAAAGATTCGACGGGATCAAAGAGAGATCAATTTGGATGACAAATGCCATGCCCAAACGTCTATCAATTCAGTTGTTTGATTGATGGACATGTTGGGATTTTTCTGTCGTAGGAATATTGCACCCCAAAATGGACAACCTCTCGGCCATCATTTAAATATTTGCATTGATAATTTCATATTACAGTTCAAGCACCTAGTATAGGGAAGTATATATTTTCTCAAAGCCATTTTCTATCAAAATAATTTTGCTGTATATATGAACAAAGTTTGTCTAACAAATTAACTCAAGTCTAGAAAGTGAGCACTTAGCGTAGCGCACAAGCTGTTTAGTTTTCAGTAGAACTTCAAAGCCACTTTAGAGGTAAAATATTAAGCAAAGGCATCAGATTTCGAAAGGGCCGAAGTGGTATGAAAGAAGAATGTAAATTTTTGGTCCAACGCTCCAAAAATATTATACGATTTGTTGAACGCGCAAAACACATGCAACACTAGTTTAAAAGAACCTCTAATTAATTAAACAACCAAAATTCTTCTGAGAAGAAAAAAAGATAAAAACATAAATTCCCCTTGATTTTATCTCTATTACTGCTCTTTGATTAGACTGTTCTGATGAGAAACAAAAAGAGGACCCATGAAAAGTTCATTTTGAACTAAGATAATGCAGAACACACACACTCGGGCTCGATAAACAATCCAAAAAATTTCTACCTTATCACCCTTATGATATATAAAATATTGAATACAGATCATTTTTTTTAATACACAAGACTAGCTAATTAATTAATAATAATCTAGGATACGCAAATAATAATAATTACCAGATCCAAGTTACATACTTATTTATCCTATAGCCAGAACGTAGTTAGCTTGCTGGCCACTATTATTAATCTCTATTGATAAACAAGAATGGCAAACTTTATTAATTAGCAGCGTGCAGCAGGAAGACCAATGAACAATTCAGTCTCTACTTCCGAGCTCTGCGTGCTTCGGCTGCAACTGCCAATCTCATTCCTAGGTTTCAGCCCACACTGCCACCACATGTATATTTTTTGTAAGGACTAAGTTTAATGACAACACAATCATGTTTATCTTAATTTTCATGGTTATAATGTGTCCCTATTCCGAATAGTATATAAATCTATGCCATGCTATCATTGATAATAAGGTTTTATGTGATGAATTGATGAAATGGTTGAGATAAGAAAGTGTTTTCCGGCAATAAATGCTCATAATTAGTTTGACAAAAAATAGAACACCTATTAAAAGATTTGCTAAAATATATGCTCTTTTAAAGTCATCAATGGACAATCTTTAGTCCCAACCACGTTTTCGTGAAAATCCTGCTTCCCAACTTTCATCAGCTATTACCTATGTGCACATACATCCATCAGATAGATATGCAACCTACACATTGACATTATTCAAGACTTGGGAAATCATGACCAATAATTATATATTGGGTTTATTACTTCTATGGTCTTTGAACTATGACTTTTAGACAATTTGATCATACACCTTTTAGTCCTAGAACTATTGAAAATTGGATAACGTTGGTCCAATTAATATTTTCCATTCGAAAATTAATAGAAATTGCACGAGAAGGGCACAAGATGATAAGAAAAACATAAAGGAGTTTTTTTTTCCCTGTGCCTTTAGTTTTCGGTCGAGAAACATTAATTGGACCAACTTTGTCTAATTATCAACAGTTCAGGGACTTAAAAGCACACTTTGATAGTTCAGGAACTAAATTATCCTAAAAATCATAGTTCACGGACCATAAGAGCAATTAACACTCATTATTATTATTGGTCGAATTAACATATAATCCTAAAAACTCAATCTTATAGAAGAATATTAGTAATATGGTATATTATGTTAGAAAGATAATACATGCATCTTAATAGATCAACTTTGTGGAAGTGTGTATGAGTTATTGGCACAAAGAGTTTGGAACCATTATGAATACGGATCTAAACCTACATAAGCATGCATAGAATTGGGCAGATGCTATGTCTTAATTTGCTATTATTGACTCATTACTGCTCACACGTTGATAATAGAAATTACTAATAGAACTCACCTTTCCAGATAACTTGGCATTTTCTTCTAATAGAAGTCTCTCCTGAATAGGAAGAAATGGCCAACATATTATAGCAAGACAATCTAAATTACAAAGAGCACATAAATTGATAGAAGGCAGGCATTAGTATGTTCATACCCTTATTTTCAGCCTTTCAATTTCTCCTTCAAATAACTGAGCCTGAAAAATGAAACCAAGTATAAGTTTTTCTCTTCTTCGGTTTTTATAACTCAAGTTTGTACTAAATAAACATGCATTTTGAGAACTTGCATTGGTGAGAATGCTTGTGACCACAGATCAATTTCAGCCTTTTAGGACCCATGAATTGCAAGGTGTACACATTTTCTCCAAACCCAAGAAGTAGAGCAATTATCCTAAATTATTCCTTACAAGAAAAATAACTTTAACTTATAATAAATTACAAATTCTTATTTTTATTATTTGTTATCATGTAGGTAAAACTCATTTTTGTTTCTTGATCATAATATTGGTTACTTGAGATACTAAAGTCGGACTTTGTTGCTTAAATTTTTATTAATTATTTCAAATTACTATCCAAAGTTTTCTTATTGTTACAAATTGAAAAACAAGAACAATTAGAATAGAAATTAAATGGATTAAGATTGATTCTACTTAATCTCTGTAATAGAGTTAGTGTGGAAGTGTGAAAAATTTAGCCAACAAATTAGGATACTGGACATTTTATGGAGTTAGCTGTTTGTCACAGAAATTAAAAATGCAAGTTTCTAAGTTCCACATACAAGAAAAAAAAAAAGGAAAAGGAATGAAAGAAGTGCAGATGTTTGTACTTGTGTAAATATACTAAGTGTACTGGAAATCTCAATTTAACCGTTGAATACCTTTTTGGTTCTGATATTCTTAAGGCTTCTCTCCAGTTGACCCGCAATATCCTGAAGCTCTTCTATAGAACACAATCCCAAGTCTTGTCCCAACAGTTTCCTGAGGCACTCCAATTCAATTATTAAGTAAATAAATCCAATAATACATTTCTTAGGGTCCATTTGTTTGTAGGAAAATAAATTGATAGGAAAAAGTATTTATCTAGAAAACAAAATATTTCCTGATAATTGGTTATCAAATAAGAAAAAAGAGAAAGAGAGGTGTGCAAAGATGAGCCGTTGAGTTGTTAGAGTAGTGTAGAATGTTTTTATCACCTAATTAAAGCACATGAAAAAAATTACTCTCCTTATTACTATTTTTTTATATTGAAAAAAATATTTTTCAATTGACTTACCGTATAATCAAATATTGAACTTAGAAAAATGTTTTTCAAAAAAAAAAAATTACAGCAAACAAATGGACCCTTGAATAACAAAAATTAGGAGGAAAAAGTAACAACTAAAGCAAGAACCGTTTAGAGATTTCAAGGAGCTCTATCTTCTTTGCCATGTTTACTGTCTCATGCTTTAGATGCTGCACATGGATTCCACATTCAAAAAAAAAAAAAGAAGAAAAAAAAGAGAATCAGTAAAAGTAAAAGAGAGACATTTTTGAGAAGAAACACAATGATGAGCCAATAGGGATAACTAGTTCTTTTTTTAAGTTCCATTTTCTGTTTTCTTATAGGGCTCCTCTTCCTCTCAATCTTTTCCCAACTTCATTGCTTCTCTCAATTGAATCTTCAGAAAAAGCCATTTTATTTTATTTTTTTTGAATTTTTTGATGAAATTCAAAATTTTTCTATAGAAAACTGAAACTAAATCAGTTTTTACAGATATTGGCTTGATTTAATTATTCTATATGATTACAAAACCAATTGGGTAGTTTCTAATGGAAACCAACTGGTTTGGTTTGGTTTGAACTAAACTACAAGACACTTATGTATGTTGCAATATACCGCGGAGATTTATTTATAGTAACCTAGGCCATTAAAAACTGAACGTAAATCTCACACAAAATCAATATAAGAATGTTAGGTCTGACTTTAAGAAGGTCTTTAGATAAAGCATAACGTCCCTCTTACATTATTTTTGTGTGGGATTTGCATTCAGTTTTTAATGGCTTGGTTCCGCTATTACTATCATCATGGTACTTAAGCATTTAGGCTAGTTAATTAGACTCACTTGAGACGGTAAGCCAATGGTTGGGCCGGGTCATTACAAATGGTATTAGAACAGGCTCCGGGTGGATTTCACGCCACCTAGGGGTCTTGGCTATTGTGCTATTCTATTTGGCGTGACTACGAGGACATCGCATGTTAATGTGGGGGTTCTTAATACCCCTTTGTGAGATTTGTGTTAAGATTATAATGACATAGATTCACTACTATTGTAATCACATAGCATAAGTATTTTGGGCTAGTTAATTTAACTCGCTTGTGGTGGCAAGCTAATTATTGAGCTTGGGTCATATCATAAATTTAAGGAGAGAATGACAAAAAAAAAACAAGGAAAAAGAAGAGAAGGATGTAGTAGCTTTAGGAAGGTCGGGAGAAAGAATGGAGCAGAATAGATAATTGAAGGTAATGAAGTTAGTGATTTAAGTCTGTTGAGTGAGATTTTTAATAGTGAAATAGAGTTTCATATGGCAGATAGTAGATGATTTGAAGATAAAAGAAGAGATGGGGAAAGAAGAAAACTTTGAGTAGGGGGAGGGGAGGAGAAGGAAGGGCTAGGGTTGAATTAATGGAGCGGAAGGGTAATAATAAATTAAATAGGTAAGTCATTGATATCTGATATCATAAAAGATTTGTATTTTTGTAGGCCTACAATTGTTGAAAATTGATGCTCAAATTGTTGCATCCAAAATTTTCATCATAGTTGCCAAAGCATGCAAGCCATGCTAGAGAAGTCTAGCTTAATTAGCAAGCTAACAAAGCATTGGATCTTATCTCATATGTTCAAGATTAGTCAACTTTGGCATAAGCTAAGCAAACTTGTGTTCATTTGTATCTTGAGCTTCAAAGCATTATAAGCTTCATAGAGCTAAACACAAGCTCCATAATAAGAAGCCCACGAGCTCCACACTATCTACTTATAGAGGGTTATCAGCCATCACACATAGAGCTATAACTCAAGATTAATGTTGGAGAGATGGTACTCCAACAATCAACTATCATGTTGTACTATTTTTTACTATCATGTTGTACTATTTTCTACTATCATAAATAAATGATATTGCGAATATATCTTTCACGTCCATATTTTCCAACAACAATATATAAAAAGATTGTACTTATAGCACATAGAGTATAGTTTTTCAAGCCTAACTTTAAGAAAGTCTTAATAAAGAAAGTTAAGGAGAGAATTAATGTAAATTGACTACAAACAAGGAGGAGGAAAGTTTGATTTGTTTCCATACTATACCAACTATATTCCACCACTCCTATTTAAAAGAGGGAGTGAAAAGAAAAGGGAAACTGCGAAAATCAAATTGAAATATCACTTATGATACATCATCTTCCTATAAATCTTTTGAGGGGATATCTTGCAGTAAGTAGATAATTTTGGCTTTTCACATATACCTTAGAGATTAATATAACTTAATCAAATTGATGATGCAGCAGCCTGACCTGCGCATAGAGTTCAACTTCTGTATTGTTGCTTTGGAGATCTTCTGCACATTCACGGTATCTCTCAATAATCTTGTGTATGCTAAAACATCCAAATCAAAAAGACATATTTAGATTTCAATGAACAGTATGTATATATTATACAGAAAGAAACATAGAACTTAAAAAGCTTCTTTATTGTTGTAATTTATGTAACCATAGGTTTCTGATTAAATTACACTCAGCATAATAAACCCTTAACTAAACAAAGCAATTCATAGTTCCTCATCGTTATCAATTTTAATCAGCTGATGAATATTCTTGCTTGGGATGAAGGACTTTGGAAAATAATAAATGCCGCTTTTATTGCTGCAAAACTAGCTAAAAATGCAAAGAAATATGGGTGAAAATAATGTATAGTTGGGCTATTCCTGACTTTAACAGCTACAGCAGCAAAGTACGTCCTTGAGAGTGGCAAAACGTAAGTATCTGTCTCCTACAAATTGACATTGTACTACTTTGAGCGGCAAAACATAATTATCTATGTCTACTTCAAATTTAGTACTGAAATTTATAGGCTGAAAATTTAACACCACAGTTTACTAAAGCAAATAAAGGGAAAAAGAGGGGGAGGATGGCTTTTCCATGGCATAAACTCAAAAAAGACTACTATACATGGAAAAATAATCAAACTAGACCACGTTGGGTGCTTTGGATTTGGATTCTTTTATGACGAAGAACAAAGGTGGTAAAACAATGATGAAACGATTTTATCCCTACATTCAATGGTTCTGCATCGTCAATTCATCAACATAGTATCTAATTTATAACATTATGATGCTACGGGGATCTAATTCTGCTACAATGCATACATCATAACAATTTCATTTTCAATGTCGAGCAGTGCAAGAAAAATAATGAGAATGCATATATTATGATCCAGTAAACACGAACATCATAAAGATTTCTTCTAGTTTTGAGTTCAAATATTTGGAAATACCAGTTCGATATTCAATTTTATGACTTTATCAACTCATATCTCCTTGGAATAGCTTAAGACAACAGAAAACCTCTAAAATCAAATTAATCATTCAATTCATAAGATCTTAAACTTGGAAATGAAGAAAAGCTAAAGATGATTTGACATCTTACATTTGCTTGGTTAGAAGCCCGTTTATACCTGATAGTCAAGGTAGCTAAGCAACATTGTGGCACATGAAATGTTAGAGCAGGTTTTGCATTGAAGAGTTTATGGAGAACATATTCACTGAGAGATGAACTAAGATTGATCCAAACTGCAGCGAGTGACTAATCGAAGATGCATAGATCATTAAGAGGATAATATAACCGAATTGACGAATCAGTCAGGGCAGCCTCTACTTTCAAAGTGAGGATATTAATTAAAGTACTCAAATGAAGGGGGAAAAAATGGTTTCAAACAGTATCTTATGGCTTGTCCCCCATAATGGTGTCCTCAGGGAATGAGTACGGATATTTAAATAATTGATTTGACGAAAACAAGAATATTGATGAACGAAAATCAAAAGACCCCTCTTTTGGGTCGATAGAAAATCCAATGATCACCAAGTAAGATTTATCAGCTTGGAGAGAGAAAGAACCAAGCTAAATAGAAAAAAAAAGAGTTGTACCGTTGGACTTGAAGTTGCAGTAAGTACAACAAGGCCATGCCTTATTGCTTATAAAATAAAATTACGATTAAAATAGCTACCACGCACAAAACACAAGTACATATTCTTCCGACCAAGTGGTGAGTAAAATAACTGGAGAAAGCGTTGCTAAAATCGAATGATTATTAAAAAAGAGATAAGCATTTTGAGTATAAAAAATATATAGTAATTAAGAACTTACTTGGAGCTTGAAAATTCATAGAGTCTTCCTCTTTGAGAGAAAATGATTAGAGCAACCTCAGCATCACAAAGAACTGATAGCTCATAAGCTTTCTTCAAGAGGCCATTTCTGCGCTTTGAGAAGGTCACTTGCCTGCTGGTTGCATTCTCTATTCGTTTCAGCTTAATCTTACCTCTCACCATTTTCTGTTTGAAAAATAATCCCAAAAAAAAAAACCCAATTTTCTCATACAAAATCAAATAATGAAACCCTACAAGAGATTATCATGAAACAATGCTGTGTATACTCACCACAAATAGCAAAACCCCAAAAGATTTTCGCACCTCAGCTGAGAAACTCCGAGCAGCAAGCTGCATCCAAATAGACAGGTCAACGCCTGATAGCTGAGAAATTCACACATAAGAAGGCAAATTTGCTTATGGAAAACCCTTTACAGATTTCTTACTACCCAAAAAAGCCACAAACCCTAAAAATTTGAGTTTGCTATTTCTCAGCCAGCTAGCAAAAAGTTTGACAAGAACAGCCACAGGCAAGGAAAAAAAGAAAGAAAGAAAGAAAGGGGAAAAAAAACAAAAAAGACCATAGCTTTGAAAATTTTACTCAAAATCCAAAACTACAATAATTTCGGAGCAGCAAAAATTACAATGCTAAATTAGGAGCACCTCAGAGAACAAACTTGTTCATAACTGCAAATTGAAAGATGCCTTTCGCAGGTAGTGCCTGGAGATAAATAAGCAGAAGAAGAATGAAGAATCTTATGAATTATAGTGATGGATCAATCCCTTTATTTCAACACCGCAAAATGCAACATCAACATTTCCTTTTCCATCTTATATCTGTTATATTCTCTTGTCTTTTCCTATCTAGTGTTACCCACAGAAAAGGAAAATACCAAAAGGGTAAAACTTAAACATGTTTAAGTCATCGCAAAAAAGAAGGCACGGTCTTTTTTTATCTTTTTTTGGTAAACTTAGGAAAAAAGACTTTTGTACAGGAGAAAATAGATAAAAAAAAATGGAGCTTACTGATAGCAGAAAAAAGTGTACGACTCTTCCAAGTGCTCAAGAGATAGGAGAAAGAAATATATATAGACAATTCGTTAAAGAAAATGATATATGTATACAAAATACTAATTAATTAGTTGATTGTTATACCGACAACCTAACACGTCAAGATCATCGTACTATGACGTTATGTACAACGAATCATAAGCTGACAGCGCATCGCCATATTTAATCTCAAACTAGGTCACACAGGCCAATGAATTGGATCTTGTCACATGGCTTACCTTGTATGGTGCGTTTGTGCTCTTACTTTTCTTGATTGGCGTATTTAATCTATTATTATTATTATTGTTATTATTATTATTATTATTATTTATTATTTTCTTTTTTTGGGGTCAGAGTAAAGTAGTATTATCGGCTCAAAACAATTAAAGTTTTACTTGAATTTGTTGGGATTGATTTTTCTATGGAAAAAATAGTTTTTAAAAAATGTATATCTTTTGTGGAGTTGACTTTGAAAAATTAAAATTTTGAAAACAACTTAAATTTAAAATTTTTAAAAGTTAAAATTTTTAATTTTTAAAAATTTATAAAAAATAATGCTTTAAGAAAAGCCAAATCCAAACTAGCCCTAGCTGATGCAGGTTTGGTTTGTTGGTGGACAATATAAAGTCAGAATATGCCCCATGTTTGTGGCTAAGCACCTAATTTGCGTGTGTTTCTGATGTTCCTTTGTTTATGTTGGCTAAAAGTGATTCTTCTTTTATAAAATGTTTTTTTATGATGAGAAAATTCACTTATATATACATACATGCATACATACATACATATATATATATATATATATATCATATTTGATTAACTCCAAAATTATGCTTTTGATTTTGAGAGTATCTCCACATATGTTTTAGACAAAAAAAGAACACACAATATATTTATAACGAGAAAGTTTAAATTCGAACTTAAAATATTTAGTCATAATTAAATTTAAAATATTTGGTCATAACAAATTATTATCCGGGTGCTTTACTAACCCGGAGAGCCAACCGCCTACATAATGCCTGGTCTCTTTTGTGATTATTATTTGAACCAAACAGGTCAACGGTATATGAGCCATAAGCCATAATCAGGGGTAGTAAGACATCTGTAAAGGGTTTTCCATAAGCAAACATAGCTTCTTATTATGTACGAAAGATTACTTGTTTCCAAAAAAAAAATTAGTTTAAAAGACTCCCTATATTCCAAGAAAATAAATTCCATTCACAAAGAAAAGAAAACCCACTTCAATCTGCGTGTCTCAGCTCAGTTCACTGTATTACATTTGACTCTAACTTCTCCACGTTCGATCACACCAACATTTCCAAGCCCGATCATTGAATCAGCAAATTCTCTGAAGAACAAACTCTGGTCCCTGGAAAATGATTCAACGATCCATCTAGTCCTGGAATCACCATACAATGCCTGGTCTGATGCGAACATACCTTTTCCTGCTTCAACATTCTTGAAGTAGTTATTATCAAATGTCGATGAAGTCGAGTCCAAGAACTCTCCAGCATTGCGATCTTTGTACGGTTTCAGGCATTTCTTCTTCAGGCTCTCAGCAAAATCCCTGTTCATGCTCGGGTCAATCTCATGCGTTGAACTGAAATTGCGAAGCCTGGATTCAAAAGAAGAGCAATGTGAGAATCCTAGCGTGTGTCCACCAGAGAGAGCTACTAAATCTTTAACTCCTAGACCCCTCTGAGCAAAGCTTCGTATAAGTTGTGTGGTGTTGAAAGATGGAGCTGGGAGGTTTATAGTCTCGCTGGCGTTCGATACTCTTCCATCTTTCCTTCCTTTGAGTACGTTCCACCATGGACCTCCAGACTGAAAATAGAAAGCTAATGAGTCAGATGGTGATCAATTGCAATAATTTGCTTATGATGGTCTAATATATATTCTCTTGCAAATTTTTGTACAGCCAAATGTATGATATTTTGAGAATTAGTGATAAATTGATGAAATTGCTTTCATTTCAGAATAGTGTTATTATTAACTAGTAATGTATGATTTGCTGTTGGAAGAAATTACCATGGCTACTACATCTCTTGCTGCAATAGCGATTATATCAGCACAAGAAACTGCACGTGGGCAAGCCCTTTCAAGCTTCGTTTTGGCATCGTTAATTACATAGAATGATCGAAGAGAGATGTTTGGAGGGCCATCTTTCTCTGCTTTGTTTCCTGGAACCGAGTCCAGTAATACAGAAGCATCACATCCCTGTCAACAACAACAATTTCAGTCCCCAGCTGCACATGCACCTGTTTGAGAATCATTATGCAAATCTGTATGTGTCTATATATGCAGTAATGTGTGCTTATAGAGGGTAAAGAGAGTACTCTTATGAAACAGTCGTGGAAAAACATCCTGAGGATACGAGCAGGGACTTTGCGGTCATAGATTGATGCATTACGAACAGTTTCAA
Source organism: Cordia subcordata (assembly GCA_028554755.1). Taxonomy (NCBI): domain Eukaryota; kingdom Viridiplantae; phylum Streptophyta; class Magnoliopsida; order Boraginales; family Cordiaceae; genus Cordia; species Cordia subcordata. The sequence goes on along the minus strand of JAPTOF010000006.1, from coordinate 1,691,897 downwards.
AGATAATGTTCTCAGCTTGTGGGCATGGATGATCATAGTAGTGGGCATCAAGAATCGCGTTTGAAATTGGAATTGTGATCAACAGAAAGAGGAGGGTCGAAGAACAGATGATAAAAACAATCAGAAAAGCCATTAATTAGTGTGGGATTGTATGGAGCAGAGTCAAAGGAATAAGCAGCTCGGAGATATACTGGAATTGCTGTAGACCATGCGGTATTTATAGTAGCTATGGTATAGACCGTTAACAGAAACAAAAACCTCTCTCTTATTTCCCTTGTGATGCATGAGCATTTAATACTTTCAAGCTACTCAATATAAGATTTAGATAATGGACATAGAAGCTGCTCTGGTTGTGCTTCGAGACCAAGCAAATCCACCAGTGCATTCCTTTTTTTTTTTATCGTTTTTTATCGGCTAAACTGTTGAGATGCAGACTAAAACGATGATCTAAAGTTAATATTCTAGATAGGGAAATTTTGCAGTAGCAACTGACGTGTGATGGAAGCATTTGAACTTTGAAGTTAAAGATGAACGTGGTTATCTGGGCAGTTAGCATACATCTATCAATTAGGTCTAAAGTCTAAGCAAAGTCTACAGTTGGTAAGAGGAAAGTACAAACTCTGTACTGCAAGATTTCCTTGCCATTTTTTTCCGCAAACTGTCGAACTTGCTGGTTCTTCAACAAAATATGCAAGCACTTGGAAAAAAGTAATTTAAACACATGGATGGCATCTAACTAGTTTGTTCATGTGTCACTCTAGCCACCACCGGAATTAATATTTATGTCGAAACGAAACCAAAGGGATAGTCAAACGAAAACAAGTCATACGCGAGTAGGAGAAACATCAAACATCAAGATCAACTCTACAGCTAATACAATTTGGTTATTTCCAAATGTTGTGTATACGTCTCTCACACCTTGGACCAAATGGACAAGTGTTGTGGGAACTGCAGCAAAAATGATTTACTAATTCAGTTTGAGCAATTACAATGATTTCACCAGAAACATCTCCATGCAGTCCTAGAGCTCAAAACATTGTATTGTCTAAATGACTGAAGTGTACAAACTTATATACAAGCCAACTATTGCCAAAAGGATGTAGAAATCATGTTGCTGGTGGAGTTGTTGACTGGTTTGCGCAAGAGTTTCTGACAGGATGTAGAAACTTGTAAGTGGTAATTTTACCTCCCCACTCAAGCAGCCTGAACCGGCACCAGAAGCCCCAAGTTAAATAGATGCCACGCATGGACAGAGGGGTTCGTGGCCTGACCAGCCTTCTTCTATTTGGAATCTAATTTCAGGTCAACCTTGAATTGGAAAAGGACTAAAGCATCAAGCTGGACAAAGGACCAACATTAGTAATCCACATTTTCAGTTTTCAAGAGCAGAAGAGTCTCGAAAATAAGTAACCATGGCAGCCTTGTAAAGAATCAAGCAAAGGACTAGTCTGGCAAGCTTCATTGACCGAGCGATTCATCCATTTCTTCAACAACTCTTCTGCAACAGAGGCAACCTGATGCTGCAAGACAGCTCCGGCTATAGGTCCTACTAAATTTAGCCTAGTTGCAGCAGATATGACATCTCTCGTCGTAATGAACATATACGCTCTCTGAGAAGCTTCAGCATCCAAGCCGAGTAGACCACATACAAGCCCGAACACCGGGGCATGGTGAAAACAAACGGTTCCACTACGTAAAGAAGAATCTCTCATTGTTTTGAGAGCTGGGATTTCAAGGAAAACAGTAGCAGCTACTCGCATAAGCGCTGAACCTTGAGCAATTGATGCTTTACGGCCTACTTCATTTGTCAGCATCGCATCCAAAATTTTATCAAGTTTATGCCATGTTAGCATACCAGGAGACCTGTTTGCAGAATAAACAAATGGGAGGAGTAGGCTTCCCGTATTCTCCAACACATGAATCACAAACCGTTGAAGATCTTCGGGCGTGGAGACCAAGCGGGCTTGAATTGCTGCCTCAAGCCCGAAAGAATGAGCAAAACCCCCAGTTGGGAGTATAGAATCAAGCAATTGCCACTTGCTCCATTGTAGAAGAGATCCGTTGGATCCAGCTTGGCTCACATTTTCATTTACCTCCATTCCACTCTCCATTTAGGCTTTGTTCAGATTGGATTTTTTTTTCATTTAAAAAAAAAAACTTTTTCCCCCGAAAAAACTACATCATTTTTGCAATAAGTATTTAAATTAGATTTAAAAAAAAAACTAAAATTCTGAAAAAAAAAAAAACTCAATTTCAGCTTTTCTCCAAAAAGTCAGCTTCTACAAAAACACTTTTCAAAAGTTTGAAAAAAAAAAGGCACTTTTAAAAAAGGCCAATCCCAATGAGCCTTAATATATGCCGCTCTTGCACATAAAGAATAAGAATACAGAAACAATTTAAACCGAAGCAAACACTTTCTTCACGACGAACAAGCATCATCCTAATTTTACGGCAAACATTTTAATGTCAGTGAATAAGTCGAACCAGAAATTTTTAGAGCAATTAAATTATACGCTGTCAACACAGTGAATAATTTGAATATAAATTCAACACCTTTTGATAGTATTGTTCATAAATTTTCAGATTATTTACAGATACCTATGTAATTTAGCATAATATACAAAATTACAACCACCCACATGAGCATAAGTACATGTAAATATATGCATCAACGTGGATACTCAGATATAAATATATGGGCAGAGAAAATAAGTACCTGAGAGAAGATTCAAATATGGAGAAAGGGGGTTTGACTCTTCTTTTTCCCGTTAGAGATGTCGTGTAAAGAAAATGGGAAAAACAAAACTCGCTCCCATTAACCTACCAAACGACAGCGTTTAAATCTTAATGTGTTCTTTTTTTTTTTTTTTTTTTTTTTTGGGTTTTGTTTTTAGGAGATTTATATTGTGTACTCATTAATATTGTGTACTTTATAGTAACATGTTCACAAGTTTATTGTTATAAGTTTATAATTTTTATACTATATGTTTATAATTTTTAATTATTTACAAACCACATGTTTAAAATTTTAACACTTTATTTTCAAAACTTTTCAATTGTTCAAATTTTACATATCCATTACTCTTATATTATATGTTCAAAAACTTTATATCATATGTTTACAAAGATAAATTATATATTAATGACTCTTTAAGATATATTCACAATATGTAAACAATATGTTTACAACTTGCGAATAATATGGTCATAATTTATAAACGATTTTGGAGCTCACAGTCGGAGGTGTTACCGATGTCCGATCAACGATTGGATTATTATATTGTGTTTGTCAATGTGAGGAGAGTGAATTTGTTAAATTTTATGTTGATCCGACTGTCGAATTGTGAGATTTATTTGACGATACACCATGCACATTTGAGTATACCATTCTTTGGATGCATGATATAATTTGCATCGGGGTGGATATGTTTTAGCAAGTGTCCTTAAAATTTATTAGCGAATTACCTGTTCTTAACGTTTTGTGTTTTTTTGGTTAAAAAAATGACTCTGAAAATTATTTGTATATCTTACTTTATAATTACTCTAAACTTGGGTTAAAACAGATTATTTGGTTTAGTTGAATATCAAAGAAATATTAATAAATAAAATATATTAATTATTACTAAAACGATATCGTGGTGATCTCTTTCTATAATTAAACAGATTTGGTTGTTTATTTAGTTTCGCTAATCACTCCGTTGATTAATCCCTTCTGGTTTACTTTTCAAAATTATTTATTTTTCTATGCATACCAATTCTAAGTTGTACATATACACATAAGACCAATAGAATAAATCATCTTTTGCCAAAACATTTTTCTTTTGTCATATGATATCAGGACTCTGGACCGCTTATTCTCTTGCTTCTTCTTTCGATTATTTGATAAAAATAGTTTGTTTCATGTAGTTTTAATTTACAATTAGGTTTAGGATTTGAATCAACTTATAACATTACATTGTTAATTTTATACAAGTTACTCGTTTGGTGGTGAAGTGACGAGAAATCCGATAATTTGCTTACATGAGCAAGTCAGGGATCAGATCATTCTCCAGCTGCCTCAATCCATCAATTTGTACTACAAAAAAATAGATATGGCGATCAAAGTGAAAAATATGACGCTGATCATTACTATTGATCGTGAAAATTGGTGTCCACGGGAGGCCTTAGTTTCTGATTAAACGATTGTTTTGCTTTTTGCGACCATATGTCTGGAGAGTGTCAAGAATATCCAAAAAAAAAGGCAAAAATTAAAATCATTAGATACGGAGACGTGCAGAGAGATTGTTTGAAAAATACTAATGTCTAACACCATACGTGACCCTCTAGACAGTATCGGTATTTTATGGGTGAAAGATAGTTCTTAACCGCACGATGAAGCTCTTAAATCTATAGTGAGAAGCATCTGATAAACAATATCATTACATTCAATATTTGAGTAAAACATCATGTTTCTTCTTTCCATCATGATCAACAGCGAGTGGTTCAAAAAACTATAAGCTTACATCACGAGCATAAACCTTAATAATTGTAAGACTTTCATGCCCAAAAGAGTAAAAGGAGTGGTTAATTCTCACACTTCAACCGTCTTTTGATTCAGAGCTGTGTATCTCCATCGCTCCTTCTCGACAAAGTCTGCATCCAGGAACCGGGCTATGAACGTCCAGAGCCTGTGTATATCTTCAAAATTAACAAGGAAACTAAGGGCTGCTGTGACCACATTTATCCCTTGCTTGGCTTTTCTGCTCTGGACTTCCTCTGTTTTGTCTCCATCACTCTTTCTTATCTCTACGACTCCCTGTGCCTCTTCTTGATACTTGTCTGAGAACCAAATGTTGTGTAAGAAGCCATTGCTGAGCGCGATATTACTCCGATCAGCTAGCTTCTGCACGAGAACAGGTTCGACCTTTTCTCCTTTCCAGTCGTAAACATTAAACGCCAATGCGGGACCTCTGTCGAATTTTATCTTGGGTCCGTAGATTTTTACTAAAGAAGCATTGTCCAATCTGTTGGGATGCTGGAGCTTCATCAATGCACTAACCAACCAGTTGATCAGGTATCTCGTTCTGCTGCTGATCAGTGTGAGTCCCAGCGAATCTACATGATCCAGGCATCTGCATTCGATCCCTGTGCCTCTCTTCGTACTGAATTTTGCGTCTGTTGTGGGCGCCGTAACAACGCGGTTGTCCGAATCGCATTGTTCTGAGTGGTCTATCTTAGAAGTCTCAACATCAGTTGATTTTCCAGTTTCTGTATGTTGAACAACAATGGGGCCGGAGAAAGAGTTTGATGTATCCAGATCATCTTCGATTGTCCCTAATCCAGGCATTTGTTCGAGGTCGGTGTCTGTGCTAGAGTCCCCGGGTAGAAGGAAAATCTTCTTTGCTGGCATAAGGCTTACAATTCCTCCACTCGTACAGGCCTCAAGAATTGGCACAATGGATTTCTTAACAACAAGGCATCCGAAGCCAGTTGGGTTTTCACCAAAAACTTTGTAGAACGAGCAAATGAGGAAATCGGGGCGGATGAGGGACAGGCCAAAGCTGTGCATATCCTTTGGTCCCAGCGCGCAGGCATCAAGCAACACATGCCAACCATTCTCCTGAGCCAAACTCATCCACTGATATGAATAACTCGCTCCAGTCATTCTTGATTGAAGTGGAAACACAAACAGTCCCCTGTTTTTCTTCTTCTTCTTTTTCCTCGCGATCATTTTGCTCAACTTTGGACCATGAATTCTGAGTCTTGGCGACTTAAACTCGGCTGACATAGCACGCGCTCCTCTCTTCTCCGATGTACTTATCATTGTCTCCAGTGCCTCGCTTTCAGAGTCATAAACCGTCAGAAGCTTCCTACTTGTCTGGAAAGGATAAGATTCGGCGACGAGTTTGAAAGCTGATGATCTATTTGCAGTGAACACCACGCAATAATCATTCTGAGTGATGTTAAGAAAATCCATAATCCTTCTCTTCATTGCAGATTCCACTTCTGACCCATGGCGACCATGGAGCAGCTGCGCCTTCAGGTTCACAGACTTATGAGTGATGTTGAAGAAAGGAAATTCAGAACCTGGAGGGGTTTTAGAAGAAGCTGCAGAAAACTGAGGTTCAACCTGTGAATAGGAAAAGAGACCGACTCCAATATAATCAAGGCAAACATGGTTTGACAAGGAAAGGTTACAATATTCTTGTGCTCGAATTTCATCGACTCGATTAGTCCGAGAGTATTGAGGATAAGCTTTGATGAACTGAAAAAATGATTCTTGAAGAGAAGGGAGACATTCATGGTTGGTGAACTGGGTATTTGGGAAGAAATATGTGGTGGTTGTGGCTCTGAAGCTGTGACGGCAATTTGCAGATGTGTTTGTAGGCTTGGAAATGGTGTCCTCAGGCTCCAGCACACCATGTAGAGTACTAAAGCAACAAGCATGGAGGCTCAGCAGCTTGGCCTCTCTCTGGCTAGATGACTCCATATACTTTTCTCTGGTTTTCTAGCTCGACTAGTTCTTGGATATCTTTACCTCTATTCTCTTGGCCTGCTGTGCTCCCCTGTTGCTTTCATTCAGTCAGCTCAATTGATTAGTAGGACGCTTTAATTTCTTTTTGCTTTGACATCCTCAAGATCCTTATCGGTTGAGAAGCCAGAAAAGCCTTCTTAGGGTTAGTTTGAATTGGCTTTTTTTAAAATTGTTTTTTTTAATAATTTTTAAAAAATAATTTTTGTTGAGAAGTTAAAAATTTTAACTTTTAAAAAAAACTGTATTTGAGCTTTTTTCAGAGTTTCAGTTTTTTTGGAAACCAAATCAAATAGTTATTGCAAATTCAACATAACTTTTTTAGGAAAAAAAAAAGTATTTTTCTGAAAAAAAAAACCAATCCAAACAGGCCCTTAATAAGTGTATTTCTTAGTATTCGAACTTGTTGCTCTTTCTTATGGGTGTGGCTGCAATCATCTTAACTAACAACTTGTTGGTACTTTATATATTTTCTTTCATCAGCAATTGATTGACTTGGCATCGGAGAGTTTTTGTAAAAAGATTTAACTATCATCATAACATGTTTCAAAATATATGCGCGAATAATTTTAATATTTTTTAAATGAATAATGGTAAGAAAGATTTGTGATGTATATTTAGAACCTATTTGTATTAGTTTTTTTTTTCAAGAAAAAATACTTTTTTTCCTTAAAAAATTACATTAAATTTGTAATAACTATTTAATTTGGCTTCCAAAAAAACTGAAACTCTGAAAATAGTTCAAATACAACTTTTTTTAGAAGCCAGAATTTTTAGCTTTAAAAAAATTTATTTTTTTAAAATTACTAAAAAAATACTTTTAAAAAAAGCTAATTCAAACGAGCCTTTATAATCTAACTAATTAGCCCAGTGTTTCATCAAATTTTTTTTCTTTTTTTTCTCTTAGCCTGCAATTGATGTCAGTTGCTTTCATTTGATCAGCTTTAGAAATTATAAGAGTCTTACTTGTGGAGAAAATGGTGGAGAGTCATTAATAATAGCGTGTCTTGACCAGTTTGTTGATTGGGACGAGTTATGATTATAATGAAATTTTCGTAATTCAACATTTGACCTTTTCTTCCATGTTAAACAAACTGCTCCTTTTTCTTTTCGCTTTTCACTTCTTTTTGCAATAGATTAGTGCTTTGGCGCGTCTCTAAAAGTTGTTTTGGCTTTTATAATTTGTTAGAGAAAGCAAAAATTTTTTTTTAATGTCTCTGCTATTTTATTACTGTCAAATTGTTTGTATTAACTTATTTTTTCCCTAAATCTTGTATAATGTAGTGGCTAATAGATCTTAATTTGTTCTTTTCTATTTTATTATTTTATTTTTAGTTTTTGTCAGTAATAGATCTTTATTCATTAGCTAGGAAATGAATTGGCACGGGTTTATGCTGGTAATGAGGTGGTCCATATATACATTTGTTTGATATAAATTTGTTGGCCCTAAAATATTCTGAAAAATTCAGTAGATAGGTTGTTTGGAAACATTAGTCTATTGAGTAAATTGCATATTACCTCCTTATATTCTAACTGATGTGCATCATACCTCTTATAATATCAAAACTAGTTAATTATCTCCTGTATTCTGATTTATGTATACCATACCTCTTGTAATATCGAAACTAACTAATTATCCCTTGAACTTCCTAAAAGTATGCAAAATATCTCCTGAAATTTCTAAAGAAGTGTGTAAAATACACCTTGAAATATATGACAGCAAGGAGAGTATTTTGCATATTTTTAAAGACTTCAGGGAGATAATTAACTATTTTTTATACTACAAGAGATACGATGCACATAGGTTAGAGTATAAGGGAATAATTAGCTAATTTTAATATTTCAAGAAGTATAATATAAATAGGTCAAAGTATAAGAGAGTAACATGCAATTTACTCTAGTTTATTTCACAATGCCTCTAAAGGCCATGGGTCCAGTAGCTACAATTGTATCCACCTTAATGCCCAAAAATTCATAATGTAAATATCACATATTAATATACGGACATCAATTAAGAATTCGACTATATTTTTAATTGGGCATGAATTTAAACTCGAGACTTCCAATTAATAAAAAGTTATTATTCAGTTTCTCTATCTTAGTTTTTCAGGCAAATTGTAATTATAAACAAACAGCAACTTTGAAATGGCAGCTACAGAGGTTTCTATTGGCCGGCTTCATGAGTCATGGCCCAAAGGCCGGAGCTTTATGCAAATTGTCAAATTTTAGTGCGTGGTTGAAGAAACTGGGCACTGTTGACCACATACTAATATCCTCACCAATAATAATTAAATCGATGATTATATTGAGTTACATCATAAGACCTTGAGCATGTCAGAAGTGACCATACATTTTGAAAGAGCTACGTGTCAAAAATTTGGATATATAAAACGATTAGATTGGAAACAGTAATTGTTCTAAATAATTATAACAATTATTATTTTATTTCCAAAAATCGATGATGATAATTGACAACCGAACTAATCTGAGTTACAATATACTTTTAGGAAAAGCAAAGTGAATAAAATTATATTAAGAATTAGTCTTGTAATTAAGAGACCCAAATCAAATTCAAGTAAACTTCATTGTTTTCTGTACCAGCAAGCGTGGGATAAAAAGTGTAGATTTCTGCAATAGGGAATTTCCTTTATCATAAAAGATAACCAAAAAAAAAAAAGAGGTTCCTGCGTCATAATTGGATCAGTCACTGATTGATCTAACGTTTGGCTAGGAGAAGTTGCTTCACCAGTAAGGAAATATGAATTTTTTAAAGAATACATAATTAGTTCTCAAAGAATTTATTTGGGGTGAGTGAGACATTGAATGGCTCCGGTACGGCAGTACCTTTGATGTCTGCAGTCCCAAAAGCATGAGTGTGTTTCATGGAATATATTAATGTGATCTAAGGATTCATATTTACTTGAGTTATAATATATATAATTTAACACTCATCATAAAGATCCTCTTCTAAAAGTATACAAATACATTTGCGAGTTAAATTTAAATAAGTCTATAATATTTACATATTTTTTAATTTTAATTCCTATTATTTCAAATAATTTATGCAAGTCCCTAATATTTAATTAATATAGTGAGATTAGTCCCTACAATTAAAATAGATGTTAGTTTTGACGAAAATGTCCCAAATGACCTCAAACATAAAAACAATTGACAATCTTACCCTTTGCACTATAAAACGAAATCCGATTATCTATTCTTTTAAGCGAGAATTTCTAGCAAAAAAAAAAAAGTAGGAATTTAACATTTTTTATGATAGTTATTGCATTCTTTGCATACTTAGATTTACTATGAACTTTTATAAGACACATTAGACATCTGATTGAAATTTTTTAATGAAAATTAGAAACTTTTATTGTCTAAAAATTATTCCATAATGAAATTCACAGAACAAAAGTTTAGAGTATTATAATCAACTAAGAATAAAAAAAAGATAAGAAAAAAGAATGACAACTTGAGCTTAGGGACTAATTTGATTGGTTTTGAAAGTACTGGGGACTAATTTACATCAATTTAAACAAGTAGGACTAACTTGAAAAATCATGTCAACTTTAGGGACTATGCGTGGGATTTCTCCTAAATCTGCTCTTGGTAATGATCAATCATCAACGATCTTCTTTTAAATTTGTCTACGATCCCTTATAAGAAGTAAATGTTACGCCTGAGTTCTCTCTTTTTCGCTCACATAATAAAAAAAGAAATTAGAATTGTATATAATTATATATCACTAACCGGACAATGCAGGCGAAAAAGGTGATGCCATGACTATACATATATATATGTATACATGCACCACTGACCAGAGTCCCCACCCTCCTTTTGACGAACTCAGCGTGCTGCCCGATGACCAAGAAAACCGCCTTTACCCATGAGAATTCCACACTTTCGCCCTTTAACAATCAACTCAGCTTCAGTAGCTTTCAATTCATGCTGGTGACGAGTGTGTTACGATTTAATTTCATGCGAGTATATATTAAGCTGAAATAGTCACAGGGCAACTCTCCTTTGGCATGTTAATTAGTGATGCTTAGCCACACTAACAAGAATTGTTTTACTTGTAATCATCATTAATTGTTACATGCCAATAGAGAGCAGCCCTATAACTACTTCGCTTACCAAACAATTCTTCTTATCAATATAATCTTGCTTCTGAGTTGTGCTGCCAATGATCAACCCTTAATATGCATTTATAATGTGTTCTATCTTGACTTGAAAAATGGAATAAGCCAACAGAGAATTTGGCATATCCCACGAGTGTTATGCTATGAATCTTTGCACTGGCGACCTTTTTTCTGGTTAAAACAGGCATAAACTAATAATGCTTCCTATTTCCAAGTCTAGACGCCCCTTCACAAGTAAGTAGTTGCAGAAGATGCTTGTAACTTACGAGGAGTTGCAAGCCCAGAAAGGACTTTTAGGCAAAAAAAAATTAAGGCGTATCCTTCGTCATATTCGTTTCTCTTTTTCCTGATTTCATCTCTTACCCTTTGGGTTTCTGGAATTCCAGGACTCTTTAATCGGTTTTTGGACCTTTACCCTCTAAGGAAAAAAAATGGTTGGTTTATATTGAATTATTAAAGTTTACATTTATAGAGAAGGTATTGGCGTATTTATTCATTGTATTAACAATTTACCTCATCATTGAGCGTTAGTTACAACATTAATTGCTAAGCCTTCCGTTACACCAATCATTCTTGGTGCCGAGTCTTTTTCTTTGTTCCAGTTTGACTGATTTTAGCCTGTTGATGTACCACTTTGCTCTTTGTTCTGAACCAAAAACCATTACAAACATATATAGTTATTGCGGGTTTTCACTGGTATAATCATTCCCAAACTGGAAGGAGGAAGAGAACATGGTGAGATATTTCATGTAGATTCAAAATAGACAACCAGCTTCATTTAATGGGATAAGATCTAATTTGGTTTAATTCAACATAATTTTTACACACATTTAAAATTGTTCAAGCCATTGCAAGGAAATTAGCTAACGCAGGAGTACTATTACTTATAAATGTTTCTAAATATTACATCAATAAGCAATGGGAACAAGTACACACTATCATTGATCAGTTCACCCTTTTTTGTTCTTTCTTTTGAATTTTGTTGGAAGGAAGAAGATTGATCATTTCAAAAGGTCGCTCTACCTCGCAAGATTCGTTGTCCCACATACCTGCATGACCAAAAAACCCATACCAACATTGTTACTATTCCAGCTGTCCAATAAGAAATTAATTAAGCTCTATACATAATCATTGTGTTTTTGGTGTGTACAACATGATAAATGTATCTTTGAATTGGCTTTTTCTTCGTTGAGAAGTACTTTTTCTTCTTAAAAAAAATTATTTTTTTAAAAAACTATTTATTTCAAATTTCAAAAGACGTGAAATTTTTGCAAAAAAAAGCCTCAATCATACTTTTTTCTTCCAGAAATCAGAATTTTAAATCTCTTCTTTCTAAAAAAAAAAAAATACTCCTAAAAAAAATCAATGCAGAAGAGCACTAAGCGGTGCTTTACCTGCCCAGCATCATAACAGTAGCTTGAGGATTGGTTCCGGGAGAGTCATAAAACGTGGACCCATCGACAACGCGCAATGCATCAACGCCAAGAACTCTATACTCATGATCCACCACCCTATTCACTTGGCATCCTCCATGGTAATGCCAGATGGTCATCACCGTGTCTCGACAGAACTCTTCCATGGAAATCGCAGCTCTGACGTGTTTACGCCGCAAGTTCAACGGAAAAGACACCATGAGGTTGATGTAAGACTGCGCCGGCGTGAAAGGGTAACGAAACTTCGAGAAAGATCTCGAGCCTATCACCTCTAAAATGGTCTCCATGCCTTGTACGCATTTCTGCATGTCTCTGGGGTCTTGGAAGTAGTTGAAAGTAACTCTTGGGTTATCACTTGGGTTTTTGTTATGGAGTTCGAGATGCCCTGTTGAGAAAGGCCCCATAATTTTTTCCAGGATTAAACCGGCTTGGACCGTGGAGTTCATGTATACGTCAAATTCAGGCATCGCTACTATGGTGCCGAAGTTGTCCGGCACAGTAAAGTGCTGTCCACTCTGAACAAATATATAAAAAGCTTTTCTTGAAACATTTTCAGCTTGCCGAAAATTTGTAAGTAAATCATTTTTTTTTTTTTTTGAATGAAGCAAAAGCCGAGTACATAAGAACTAATTTAAATAAGGAAATTTCTCTAATATCTTTATTTAGGAGAGTTCTACAAAAGATCCTAGTGGCTCATTCACAATGCGAGTTTTAAGAGGAAGCTCTAAACCATGGTTAACTAATTAATTTGTGCATTTATTGATCTTCCTATGAATATACTTTAGAGTGAAACCTGAATATTGAACAGAGTATTATGTTGCACTCTTTGAGATATAGTAGGGCTGTTCCATTTTGATAAAACTTCCCATTCACCCAATAACTAATTCATTATGGTTGTCTTAGAGTCCTAATTATTGTAAGTATTGCCTTAAAATGGTGTAACGCACAATAAATTTAGAAATTTATGGCTAATTAAAGATTGTACTTCAATCACATGTTACTTGATTTTGATCTTAAAACGGTAAATTTGTTAAATTTAGATGAACTCCATGAATCAAAAAGTTAAAAAGTACAGAGATCAAACCTGATTTGCTAATTTTCCAAAATCTGCGGCCATCCTGTGGGCCCAAGCCATCTGAATGTTCCCACTGGCGGCTTCAATGTAAGTACCGAACTTGGTGATGCCCACCACCTGGATAAGGGAGGTTTCTACGGGCCGAGGTGATGGAACAAAGAGAGCATTCATCGGGTTATCAGCCATTCCTTGGCCCACCATGGGCTGGTCCAACACCACCCCAATCTTATGCCTCCTCAAATGCTCCGACGGCCCAATACCGCTTAGCATCAAGAGCTGTGGGCTTCCAAGGGCGCCTGCTGATGAGATGATCTCATTTTTAGAGCTGTCTCTTTTCAAGTACGCCGCGTGTCTCCTACCTATGGCGTCTCCGTAGAAAACTCCGTGAGCTCTTGGTCTGGGTTGCCCTGCGTTGTTGTTATAATGACGATTTTTCACCATCACAAAACGTTTGGGAGAATGGTCAAATCTAATTAAAACTATTGGGAGCATTCCATTATTGTTTCATTATATTTTCTTCTCCATGTTAATAATTTTTCTGATATATGAAACATTTCACATTTCAAATGAAAATTGTTATTCACAAAAGAGAGTGAACGAAGCATTATTTGGGTACGTAACATTACTCTTAATAAAAACCCATTTTAATTTTGAGAAGTTGAGGAGTTAATTAGATGTAAATTCTATTCAAAACTATAATAAATAGTTTGAATCTTGTATCTAACTACCTTGCTAGTGTCAACTACCACAATAGTTAATACTATGGTAGAATTTACCAATTGGTAATTAAGCTCCGCTGAATGTTCAGTGATTAGGTTTTGTCAATTGGATTTTGCCCGTATCACAAAAAAAAAAAAAAAAAACTAAGGTGATAATAGAGTATAAATAAGCAATTAAGAATTAGGAAGAGGACAACCATAAATCAGAAAAATGCAGCTGAAAAAACTGCCAAAAAAAATGAGCTGGTGATGCCACCCTTTTTCAACCTCTGCCTTAATGCCGGAATAAGCTCATTTAAAGCTTCATAAATGTGGACCATTTGGTCTTCCTGGGACCTCTTTTGATTTTACTTTTCGTACTTGGTTTAGACGAGGGCTTGAAAATTTAAAGAACATGTTTTCTCCAAGATGGTTCTTTCTTATTCTTTTTTTTTTTTTTCCCTCATTTTGTTTATCCCTACTTATCCTCTCCTTTGCCCTAAATAAATAAATGCATCCATGCATGAAATAAATTTAATGACACATAATTTAATACTTGTATATGGACTAAATTGACTTTTTTAACTTAAAAATACTTGAAGCAAAAGTTACCTTCTGTCATGAACAAAATTCGCTGCACGGTTGCATTGAGATGCACAGTAATCTTCGATGGATCAGCATACTCCAACAAATCAGCAGCTGTGTGTCTGTGACCATTTTGATCAAAAATGGTGCCACCAAACTTAGTCCCAATCAAGTGATCATACGTGAAACCATTGTAAGGCAACACACCAGCCTCGAGCAAACCATCTTTCACCGCAGTTTGCCAAGCCAGCATAGGTGGCTTAAACGCCACCTTCCTCTCCACCCATTCATATGATTCATCAACTAGTCTTTGATCCCAACCAGCTCTTCTCACGTAATCCACGCCGGCCCGGGTGTAAAACCCCGCGTTCAGGGCGGAGCCACCGCCCAACACCCGGGCTCGGTGGTTGAAGACGCCATCCGTGGAGATGAATGGCTGGGAAGCCGATGTGGGAGACGTGTCTGCTAGTGTGGCTACAAAGCCATTTATGTTGGCGATGTTAGGGTTGCCATAAGGTAAACCACCCCTTTCCAGCAGTAACACTTTTGCACCTTCGGAGAGAGTAGCAGCCAAGGCACAGCCTGCGGTGCCTCCACCAATGATAATGTAGTCGTAGAATTCCACCGGTGGAGCCATTATAGCATCCTTGGCAAACGAAGTGTATGGAGCTGTAAAGATTGAGAATTTTGTTAATTCTAACAACTACTAACAATAAAATTTTACTGGGTAACTTAGCAAAATTACATGCAACAAGTGCATGCTCAGCACCCAAAAAAAAAAAAAGGAAAAAAGAAGAAGAAGAAAAAAAAAGAAAAGAACTCAACAGATGCGTGTTTAATGCAGTTCCAATTGTTTATGCATATTTTAATGTTTTAATCTCACACAAAGAGCGAGCGAGGGACAGAGAGAGATGTACCTTTTTCTCCGAGACAAGAACCAAGAAGAAAGAGTAATGCAAAATTAACGGCTAGAATAGATATCAACCCAGGCCCTGGTGAACTCATATTCTCAAAAAGATTTTATCACACTAAGAAGAAAATGCTGAAAGTTGATAGCAGAATGTATACGAACAGATAAAATGAAAGTAATAATCCTCGGCTTAAATGTGGAAGCTAACGATGGAGCAGGCGGCGAAACATTCACCAGGGCGGAAAGATCTCCATATATATTACACTTTTCGGCTAAACAAGGGGGGAAATGTTGTTGAACAACTTGATTTTTGCATATAAAGATTCAGGGTCTGCTATGAAAAAGTTTGTTGGAAATAATGCAAGCTGCATGTGTGGCTATTACGCAGCCATTTTACTATTTATCAATGCCCGGTGCACTTTCAAGAGAACAAATAGACGCCCAATTAATGCCATTCGTTGAGTCATGATCTGGGATTTCTCTTCGGAACATCACAGAGTGAGAGAGAGAGGAGTTTATTTGGACATCATTTCTTTCTAACTAATTACTGTGACATTGCACTCGTTAAAACTGGATAATATTTTCATCCATATGTTATCATTTTTAATCATCCTAACATTTAATTTACCTTAATAAAATTAGGTTTTATTTAATGTGATAATTATTAAAATGGTAAATTTTCATGTATATGGGATCATTTAATTAATCTTAATGGGTACAACATTGCACCTGTTGAAAAAAAACATATTGACATTTAATGTTGTCTTGTCTACTTACTATGTATGGTAAACATGCTTTAAGCTTGCTTAGACCACTAGCTGTTACAATTACACTATTGTACGACAAAGATTTCTTTAATTATATGTGTACAGTGTAGTATAAGCTAGCCATTTACTGTAAAGGCGGTCTTTACTCTTTACAAGTAATGGAGATGGCCCCCCTTCTTTTTTCCAAAATGGGAAAAGTTTCATTAAACAAACTGCAGAATTCAAATTTGGTATAAAAGAAAAGTTAATTCTCTTCTCCTTTTATATCTTTGGATAGACAGAACAGCAAAGTTACTTAATTAAGCCGAACAAACTTTGACCAAACAAACAGAAGAGTGAATTACTCACTCTCAGCTTGTGCGAAAACTTTCATTTTGGCGTTAAGGCGGCACCAAAATTAATTCATTGATGATTAAGATTTTTGTCAAAAAGTGGGCAAAGACTTATTCTCATAACTTGTCTATCCTCTAGTCCTCTTTTTAAATAATTTGTCGCTAAGGTTTGGTAACTTCTGGATTATATCTATGTACTATAGGTAGACTAGGACTCTTATAAACCTTACCCTTCTGGTACTTTACTAGTATAATCATGTACTTGTGCACAGGTGAAACACAACACAGAGTTTCACCTACAGTGAAAATCTTCGTATTCTTATCCATCCCTATCATAAGTAAACCAATTCAGTCATATATTTTGAATTTTTTTTATTTCTCTCCTCTTTCTCTCTCTTTTTATTCCCTTCTTTTCTCTTTAATTTTCCTCTCAACCTCATTTATCCTCTAACATAATATGAATTAATTAATAATATTTCATATAGAAATGCCAGTAACTAAAAAAGGGTTTTAATAATCCTCGATCTAGTTCTTTAGACCGTATCCCATAACTTGCAGTTCAAAGTAACACACCACTTCCTTAGGCACAAAGTTTAACAAATAAAAAGCGAAAATACACATCTAATAAAGATCATGCAACTAATAACTTAACTATCTGATAATAATCTTGCAAGACGAAAGGCCTTAGTGCACTAATGAAGTTGAGAACATTTAATAAAAAGTTGGTCACCATTTCACGGCCACTTTCAATGGATTAAGACCGAAAACACACACATACACATCTATATTATATAATAAAGCAAATTAAGTTGTAATTTTGTATGCTAAGTGGCGCTCTATATAATAAACTTTCTATAATTACTTATCAATTAATTAAATATGTCCATTCTTAGGACATTTTCGTTTTCCATCATTTATTTATTTTCATTCCTGTATTAAATATTTTAATTTAATTAATATTATGCCATTTCTTTATATATATCATCATTGTTTTATTAATTTTATAGTATATAATTGTTTCAATAACTATTTAGTAAGATGCAAAAACTCTATAGTTTTAATATATTTAATTATATATGCTGCTCCCCGTGTATCGCACGGGTAACGCACTAGTGTGTGTGCATATATGTGTGTGTGTGTGTGAATCTTTGGAAAATACGGGCATATGGTTTATATTTCAGATTTTAATTTTATTATAAGAGTACATTGTTGAAAAAAATAATGATATATTTTTAATATATATAATTACGATAAAATACTTGTATAACAAATTTACAGATTTAGGGGAAAAGAATTATCACAATTTTGAAGTAGGCCTAATGAAGACGAAAGCACAGCTAGTGAAGGTCGTTGAACGGCCTTTATAGGATCACTCGAGGAAGCCCATCCGAGAAGAAAGACGATTCTGATACGACTTTTTTCTTTTCTTAAGGCGTTTCATTTATTATTTATCATTTATTTCTATTTATCTATATTTTTCTGAAATAGGGATTTGGTCAAGTGGTTGAATCAAAATTATTTTTTTCAAAAATGATAACCTAAGTTTGAATTTCATGATCCGATTATTCTCATTTTACCCTTGATATGATAGATATGACTCGACCATATTTTACTGAGTTTTTGTAAGCCATTAGTTCGGGTTTCAGAATCTTAGCTACGTGACTCAAGAAACTCCAGATCGACCATGAGATTTAAAGAATAAAATATTAGCTAGCCAACAAAAGGCTCCAACGCAAATTGCACTAAATGTTCATACTGTGGACACCTTAGTCCTTGGCCTATTACTTGTTACATGGATAACTTTCAGGGGGATTTGCTGAGCAATTTTTTGCCTGCAGGGTTATTGCTTGCCTGAAAATTAGATGCCAAGTCCGATTTCATTCTCTTTGGGTTGGATGATTTGTTTAATGTTTTGCATATTAGTGACTTCGTAATTTGACCCAAGCAAAAAAGGGTCAGGCCCGCATATGACGGAACAAAATGCCTCGTTGTTAATGTCTAGTCCAATTAACTGGGGTGGGAGGCAAATAAATTTAAGAGGGGTTGAATTAAATTTATGGCAAATTTAAGCAATAAAGATCATTTAACAATCAAATAATAATCACTTAAGCAAATAACCAAACAAATGGTGAGCAATATACCAAGTAAACTAAGGAGTAAGGAAGGGGAGAGAGATCACAACCGATTTAAGATGGTTCTCCCCTTAGGACTTCAAACAATTCTACAAAAAATGCTTTTTCAAAAGTTGGTGAAGCACAAACCAACCATATAACTCTTTGAAGCCTCCTTCAAAGAATCCAAGTGAGCTTCCTCACCAAAAATTTTCCCACACCCTTTTTCTATCTAAGAATATGGATCTTACAACCAATTTCTAGCTTGAGTGTGTACAAGCTACAATTTGAAGAAATGAAAGGTTTTTAGGATTACTATTCAATGAATAAGATATAACAAAGATAAGCTCTTGTTTACCCAAAGATTTAGCAACTTATAACTCAAGATTTATGATTTTCAAAGTAAGAAAGTGTTTGAAAGTGAAGAAAAAGTTTTGAAAATGCTTTGCAATAATTTTATCTCTATATCACAAATGAGGTGAAAATAAGTTTAAATAGGCAGCTAAAAAAGTATTGTTAACGACAAAAAAAAAATTTCAAATCTGAGCCCTACCTTTTAGGGGTCTAGTCATCTAGTTAGGGTGATCGAATGCCTTCAAAGTACTTAGCCTTTGCTAATAGTCTTAACTGGTCGACCAGCAAGGCCAAAGAGTAACTCCGGCAAATCCCTTGTTGCAGTGCTTACCAGTAGCCCTCTTGCTCTAGTCGGTCAACCGGCTAGGGTGATTGGTAGGTCTAGAAAGCACCTTTTTCAAAGTACAAACATGTTTGATACACTCTTTTGAAAACAAAGCTAATTTGGCAAGATAAAATCATTTCAAAGAGAGTCTAAAAGCACAATTTGGAGCAAAAACGTGCTATGCAAGTGTTTTGGAGATTTTGAGGAAAGAAGCAAAGTGAGGAACACTTCATGAATATTTTTCACTCCTTCAAAAACAAGTTTAAAACCATTTAAACAAAAAGTAGTTCAAGAAAATCATGTCATTAAGAGCTATAAGATGTTTTCTAAGGCTAAATGGAAAGGAGCATTTGTCAGTACCCCTTATGCCGTCTCGTCTCTTCCTTATATCTCCTTTATCACGAACAATCTTGTACTCTTCATGCCATCCTGCCATCCAAACTTGTATAATTGTTAAGCTTTAATGAATATTAGACGCGTATGCACTCCCGACTACTAATGAACTTTCTTGCCAATCAACTCATGCACAATCTCACAAGGATATTAGCATATTAAAGAGTTTCATTTAAGCAAGCACATTCTCAACTAAAATTTGCATCATCAAAACACAAAACATTAACACTATAAAGCCAACAAGTAGCCATTTTATAATTATTGAACTTGATTTCGAATCGAAACAATATCCACCGAAAAACCAATCTGTGCTGAGCCTAGTAAACTATATGAACCCGTTTGTTTGTAATTGTGGCTTTGGAACTTAGGCAAGTAAGGTATTAATTTAGTGAGGTTAATTAGCGGCCCATTCATTATCGCAAACTAAAATTACTACGAATATGCTCGTTTTGCAGAGTATGATTCGGGTTGTAGACTGAAGAATCAGGCACAAAGAGCACTGGTATCATGCTCGTTCTTGAGTCTTGTGTGTGATTATTACTTGACTTGAATTTAGTGCCATTAAGAGAGATAACCCTAAAACGGACACCGTAAAGCATTCTCCATTTTTGATCGGAAACACTTCCATGTCGCAGTATCTACAGTTCCCTTTTTTTTTTTGTTTACGTAAGCTCTTTTTTTTTTTTTAATCCTGACTTTTCTGCCTATTGGTTGCAATGTATCTTTCCATTTTCTCAGTGCTGCAAGATGCGCACTTAAGCATAGTGGCTTCTCCATTTCTTATAATTATAACGTTTATAAAATAAATTAATAAAATATACAATAATACAGTTACGATAAAAGAATTCGTATTATTGAATATAACAATCAACCATATGATGGTTAATTTTTTCAAATAAAGTTGCTTGTGGAATACAAGGGACACTCAACATTTAGCGAGAAAAGTTAGATGCCATTTTCACGGTTTGGCCTTTTGTTCATGGTGACGTGGATTTTCTATAGGTATGATAATGACATTTGTATTTACACATCAGTTTTTTTCTTTTTTTTGGTCGGAATTTACACACACCAGTTTTACATTTCTCTGCTCTGTTTGGCCTAATTGTATGATTTCAACTGTTAAGTTGTAGAGCTTTTAACAGTAAAGTTTTGAGTAGAAGTGCTGTTGAATAAAAGCAGTTGATTGTTTGGTCTAGTATTGTAAAAGTTAAGCTTTCAGTTGTTTTGAGTGTAATATTGGACTTTAAAAAATATAAAATAGTTTTTTTGAGAAAAAATGAAGAAAAATAATTTTTGACATGACATCAAAATAACTTTTCAAAAACTTTTTCTGAAAAACTCCAATTTAGAGCTTTTGATTTTTCAGCTTTTTACAACTTCAGCTTTTATTTAAAAACTCTTTTAAAAATAGGCCAAACAAATTAATTTTAACTTTTAAACTCACCAAAAATACTTTTGAGCGTTCGAGGGCCAAACATACTCTTATTCGACAACTATTAGCCGCACTATACGTCACCCACCTTTTGACGCTACGTACACGTACGCCTACGTTGACCTGATGCTTCGATTCTTTTCCATCTTTTCTTCTTCTAAAATTTTGCTTTCAGTTAACCGACTTGAAACAAAATACTATTTATTATGTAACACATTGTTTTTCTTCTCATTTGTTTACATTGAGTGTCCCAAGCATTCCTACTTCTTTGTGATGGATGCATCGGACCAAATGCTTTATTCATCTAACACAAACACAAACACACATGATAAAAGAAAATGGTCTCGGAAATATATCGACATAATGGAAAATTCTTAAAATCATTATATATGTGTGTTTTTACTTTTTTTTAATTTCTTTCATAATATTATAATATTTAAAAGAATAAAATTTTAACTCCGGGCGAAGGGCGTGTTATAGGGAGACGCCGTTAGATTCAATTCGTTTGGTGTGAAAGCAATCATGCATCGTGGCCACTTGAGAGAAAGCTCTCTGCAATCAAAGGGTAATGGCCACAAAGTGTCCTGATAAGACATGCATTTTCCTCTTATTTCTTTGGTTTATTTAGTCACTTTCATTGTGATCTAAAACCTGATTTCTACTCAAACCACACCACTAAATTATATAAATCTAAGCACCGTATAGAAATTTCAACCAGGGTGGACGTGGTACTCCATCTCTGCCTGCAATTTTAACTTTTATTTGTAAGTGTTGCATGTTTGAAAGTTTTTACATATACAATAAAAAATCAAAAGGTCGTATTATTTAAAACTCCAATAATTATGCCATATTTTCTCTTTCACTTCTCACTTTTGAAAGCACCGTTATAAACACGCTTTTGCATCTTCTTAACCTAAAATAGCTGGGGAGAGAAAAGATTCCTTCTTTTGGGGCACTCCTGGGAACAGATCCAATGGGATGGGTTGGGGCCTGTAACTTAGAAGATTAGAGCACGTGACTACAAACCACAATACCGAGGGTTTGAATCCCTTCTTGCCCACAATTTGCCGAGTAGGGAAGTACCTTTCTCTCTAGTGGTAGGAAAATAATGAAATATACATATAGAGAGAGAAGAGAGAGAGTGTGTGTGCGCACTATAATTTAAGTTATATTAATAATTGGAATTAAGAGATAACTCAAGTGGTTAAGATTATTTCTCATAAAAGTGAGGTCTTGGGTTCGAAGCCCATGAGAATGAGTGTCAAAAAAAAATAATAATAATTGGTACAACATCCACACCTAGTGGCTAATGAAATGATCTGTAAGAGCATCACAAAAATTATGTAAATATATAGTAATACGAGTCTTAGCCATTTCATATATAGTTGTTTAGTAGTAGAAGGGAACAAATCAGGTCGAGCTTAACAGAATAGAAGTCTTTTGGCTTTCAAGAATTTTAGTCAAATAGTTAAATAGTGAGTTATTATATTTGAAGATCAAAAACTTATGTTATATAAATACAAATACCATGTAAAACTAATTGAAAGTATGTGATTGATGAAGGAATCGTTTCACCATCAGATTTATAATTTCGAATCGAATCTAATGTAATTTTATGTAAAACGAACTTCTAGTAACCAAGAAGAGAAAAGGACAAGTTCTGGTATCCATCCAATATTGAGCCAATCTTTCTATAGCTGTTCCCTTTCTGTTAATCAATCACATAATGAGTATCTTCTTTTGTGGTCATTATAAAAGAAAAAACCTAACCCAAAAGTTGCGGTTGCTGATAATTAATTCGAATGTAAATTTGTTGCTAAGTTTACCAAGCTTCTTTTTTTTTTTTTCCTTTTCTAACAGAGTTTACCAAGCATATTTGATTCATTCAATTACATACTACAGAGTTCTAGCATCTTCAAAAGGAATCTTTTTTTTATTTTTGTCAATATATTCAAAAAGATTGAAACGCGAGTAATGCGTCGCGAAGCTATACCGACGCTTAGCTCAAAATGGAAAAGACTTTTCTATTCAATTCAACTCACATAAAAGCGGTTGATGTTGTTCCCCATGGGGATTTTCCATAAATTTCGGTCACCACCTTTAACCAACAACCCAACAATTTATATTTTTCATTTACTCGCTTTTCACATATCTTCATAACACGATTTGTCTCAAAATATTCATTACAATGTTATAAGAAAATTTTAATAATTAATTATTCACTCGTTCAAAAATAAAGAAAATAAAGTTAGTGTGGTATATAAACATTTTTCCCCCGATATATAGTTGTAGAAATATGTATTGTTAAACCATCTGATTAAGGTCAATTTTCTCGTCTAAACCACTAATGACGTTTAATTAGCACCTTCAAATATACATAAAGTAGGATAGTAGCTTTTGTGGCTAACATTAATTCGTTGGCCGCAAAATCTTTTCCATTTTCATACCTTGCAAGAGAAACTGAAATTTCACTTTCCCCACCCTCGGTGGATGTATATTAGCTTGGACTTATTTCATTAACTCCTTTAAGTTCTGACAGAAATAAGACGCGTTTGGGTCAGCCTTTTTAAGAATATATCTTCTTGCATAATTTTCAAACAGTATCTTCTTAAACTCTTTTTAAGAGTTTTAACTTTTTAAAAAAACTAATTTGAATATTTACGTGGAAAAAAAGCCAATCCAATCCAAATGGATCCTTTCCCTTAAAAATCAATTACATATGATCGTTTAATAACAGGACTTTTTAGATATACTGCCACCCTGGACTCGTGAATATGATCATTTACAGACTTATTACCCAAAATAATACTTGTAGAAAGATCATTTCAGACGCTTTCTTTTTATCACAAGTAATGCTATATGTTCATTGTATTTTTATCACTTAAATATTTTACACGTATTAACACATTAAAAAAATAATAATTCTTTTTTTTTAGTTACTATGCTAATTAGTTGCATGTACACATAAAAATTGATATTTGAATGATAAAATTAAAATAATAAGTAACATGACTCTTTTTATCACAATAACGTTTTGAATGGGTCAACCATTTTCACCAACGTAACTACCGTGTCAACTGTCATGACAGAAGCGCAGCGCATAAGGGAACGTCTCCCTTCTCCATGGTATCGTCTGTAAATCACGCTTAACTGCAAAGGAATCATCTTCTTTTCCACCCTTTTTACTCTTTAGATGGAATTTATTTGACCAAACAAGGGGAAAAAAAGATAAAATTTGGATTCTTTCATTATATTATAAGGTTATAAAAAAAATTATCAACTCAATCATAATAAAATAATGTAGACTTATTGTCACTATTAATTTCTTTATATAACATGACCATAGTGGATCAAGATCACCTCAAATTATGAGAGAAAAATCTTAACCATTCATGTTTGTAAAATGTAATATTAATCATTCATGAAATTCAAATTCCAAGATGAGTGGATAATAAGAGAGAGAAAATTTATTTTAAAGAATTTACCTTTTTTAAATTAATTAAATTGAATGACTGAGATGATATTTATACAAGAGAACTATTAATATGAAAGAATTGTAATCTGACAAGAGCAAGAGCAAGAGGAAGAGGGGAAATAAGGAAACAGAGAACAGAAAAAGTAAAGCAATCTGGACAATAATTGAAGAAAATTTTGATCGCTTTCTGTATTGAAGAAAACAATCTTTCTTCTGAATATGACAAACATCAAACGTGACCTATGATGAAAAAGCATATCTTTCTTCGTATTTCTTTTACTTCTACATAACATATATGAAAAGAAAAAAAAAAAAAAAGGAAACAAAGAAAGAAAGAAAGAAAGAAAAAGAAGAAAACAAAAAGAGTATGAGACTCTTCAGAAGAGAGGTCTGGATAATATAATACATGGTGCATATAAAAAAGAAAAGAGCTTTTGTTGGAGTACTCCACCAATCGACTACTTGGTCTATAACTTTCTGGAGTTATGAGGAGTGATCTTAATAACGAGTCCAGGGAAAACATCATCAGGGTCATGGATATGAGGATTCTGCTCAACGATGAAGGGGTCACCACACTTATCGCTTATGGTATGAAGAGTTTCACCTTCCCCTACCACGTATATCTCATCGCATGGACGACTCAGCAGCTGGTTTCCCTTCACCGGGGCAGCTTTTTCTTCTTCTGTGAAAGCGCTGTCTTTGGCTGAACTTAATAACAGCAGAGCCAACATCACAATAGCACAGTACCAATTGGCTGCATCGCCTAATGCTACTGATGCTTTAACCAACTTATAAGCCATGGCTTGGGCGCTTATAAGCTAATATAATATCAGAAGGCAGAATAAAGGAAGAGTTGTAGAGAAGGAGCTTTGCTTTGAATATGTTTATAAAGAATGGATAAATATGTCGTGAATTTATACTTATATATGTGAAGTATGGGGGATTTGGTTGGGGAGGTTTTGGGGGTTGGGGTTGGGGTCGGGGTCGAGGAGTTCCTGTGTGGGGCCGGGGGAGGGGGGGTGTTGGGGTTTAGTGTGGAAGATGTGCTGTAGAGAAGGAAGGTCTTTGGACGTAATTTGCGGGTTGGGAGTTGGAGCCAAGCGTTCAACGAGTCTTTATCTTCAAAGGCCTTTTTGAATTACGTGACCCACCTTCCCATTTTGTTGAACTATTAATTATTTTAAAGGGGTTACGTATTGACCTTCTGAAATTAATTATCAAATTATAAACTAAAAGGGAAATGCTTATTTGTTTATGTGTTGTAGTGATATATATCTTAATTAATTTTATAAATTAGAGATGTAATCGTGTGCCTGAATATATTTCGTATTAAAGTAGAGATTTCGTTCAAAATTTTTAGTTTTTTTTTTAAGGGAGATTAAATGCCGATTACACGTTACGTGTAACTAATAGGAATCGATCTTAGGATCACTCACCATTAAATGTGAGAGACACACAACTAACCACTGGGTCATTGGTCAAAATTTTTAGTTTATGAGACATCTTAAAAAATATACGAATAGCTATTAGGCGAGTTTTTAAGTACCTTATTTTTTATAATTAGATTAATTTTCTCCTGGTGTAATTAACTTACAAAGATATATCTAAAAGTAATTCAACTAATTCAAATTATTTGTCTAAAAATAGTAACTTAAATTCAAATCCTCTGAAATTAAGGTTGAGCTGGGGTGGACTCGGACCAAGTCTCACCCCACAGAGGAGTAAGACTAAGGTTCGTTAGTCAAGTCCATTCTGAAGTGGTTGGAGGAACCAGCTTTGTCATTTACACTAACCACTTCTTTTTAAATCTTTCATCGAAAGGGAGGACAAAAATTTCACACTAAAAAGTGGTCCTAGTGAATAACTATTTGGCTCTCAAGTCAATTCTCCTTTCACAATTATAATTTTATTCATACAATTATAAAATTATCTTAATCATTTACTAAAATTAATCCATTATTAAATTTTTTTATAATATATACTTTTTCCTTCTACCATTATTTACTTTTTTTTTTTTTGAGGATATGATTACAATAAACGACTAGAATAATGTCATAATCATATGACGGTCGAGATCCCTTCACATAATCATGGAGTGAATATCATGCTACATTCATCATTTGGACATGATGGAGATTGTCGGAGATACCCAATGATCTTCTTCTACTAAAATTAATTAAAAATAATGGAGAGAGAGATTTGCACGCATACCAGATGAACCTCTTTCAGATACACCATATCACCTACACTGTTTGACAACTATAAATATAAATAAAGAAATAAATAAATAAATATATATATATAGTATAATTATCGCCTACTATATATATATATATATAGTATAATTATCGCCTACACTCGATAAACCTTGACCATTATCTGATGACATGAGAAAATAATTGTTTTGATAAATCGTTTCCAGAGGTTGCCTTTTTTAATTAGAAGTATATTATTTCACACAACTAATACTATAATTAATTAAAATAAATTATAAATAGAAAAGATAACCTAAACCAATCGAGAAATTAAAAGTCGACTAATAGGGACGCTGCTGTGTTTGGAAAGTGCTACAACAACACCCCCCACCTCACGGACCCCAAGTCTAGAGCTATTAAAGAATGAGTTACGATATATAGTTTTTTTTTTTTTTTGAAAATTTATATATTTTAAAATACTTTAAAATTGAAAAATCAACATACTGCTGGCTAAAAGAATCACTCATATAAATGTTTAATTGTGTGATATTATCTGAGCTGAAAAAGAATTATGGATCTCCTCTGTTGGCTAACTTCTACTCCAAACGATATCTTACACCTGTATGTACATCTTGAAAAGTGTACCTGCTTGTAGGAGTGGAAATCGGATCGGATTTTCGGATAATCGGGCTTTTCGGGTTTAGGTTTTTCGGGTTTCAGATGGAAAAAAAAATATCCGATCGGGTAGTTAAATAGTAACTATCCGGCCAGATATCGGATTTTTCAGATGCCGGGTTTTTCGGATTCTGATATTTGGATACCCAAAATTTCTATGAAGCTAAAAAATACAAAATTGTTTACTATTTTTTTTTGCGGTAAATTAGCAAATACATTCATTGATAATCAAACTAATTACATCTATGTATGCAAATAGCACAATGCTCAAAACTAAGCATCGGCTCCAATAAAAGAAAAGAGATTGTTCAAAATGACGACAGACAAATCAACTCTTTTTAAAATATAAAGACATTTTCATCATAACTATGAACCAAACAAAAAGGAAAAATTAATAAATATTAACTATACCAATATATTTTCACATTTATCTAACTTAAACATAACAAATATTTATGATAAATTAATGTTACATTTTGTTAATTCTAATTATATTACTCAATTTAGTTATCTAACTTATTTACAAATAGTTTAGTTATGTTATTTAACTTCTCATTACTTTTGAAGGATACCTTTTTTTCTCTTTTTTTAATTGTACATTTTAATATTAATACATTATATAAAATGTGTGTTTATATATGTGTTATATTAGAATATTATGGTGAATGATTTACAATGTAATAGTGTGTGTGTATTTTTTCGGATTTTTCGGATCAGGTTGGGGTAGGAAAAAAAACTACTCGATTTACTACCCGATATTCGGTTATTTTTTTTATATCGAATTTGGACGAAATTTTTGCATTTTTTGCATCCGATCGAGTTCGGGTTCGGGTTCGGGTACTCGATCCAAACTTCCACCCCTACCTGCTTGTTACCTCACAATTGTTCGTCCATTACTCCACAACTATTTATCTAATGACTATTTATTCAATACTCCATAATTGTTTATCCAATATTCCATAATAGTTTGTCTAGTAACTGTTAATCCATTATTCCACGACCGTTTATTTAGTATCTCACAATTATTTGTTAAACGGTACACTTTGTATTGTATACCTACAAACATATAATATAAGTTTCAACTTCTACGAGATGGAACGAGATATCAAACTTGATTTATTTCGTGGACAACAAGTGCAAGCAAACAAGATAAGTGAGGTGCCCCAGGGGCATAGGTGAGTTGGTAAGTGGCCAGGTGACTAGGGTGGAGACACCCTGACAACGCGGGATCGAGTCCGTGTGGCGGCAGTACTCAGCTGAAATATTGCGGGGGCTGTTGCTAGATTTCCACGCCGGTTGGTCCTCTCCCTGGTCGGGCTGCCACTCACGCACATCCCTCGATTTACCTCCCGCCTGATTAAGGGGCCTCTGATCAGGTGGGAAAGGGATTCTCCTTTGGTTAATTCTTTTTAAGATAAGTGAGGTCCCTAATCTCTTAAAGCAGAACGCGTGGCTACTTTATTATCGTGAGCAAGTCAACTCAAGAACTATTATTAATTTATGGAAACAGAGTTTTACTACTTCGTATTATTATATATTTCAAACTACAGTAATGCTCGCATCCGAAGGCTTAAACTCTTACACGTTGAACATTTGCATTACAATTAAAATTGTGACTCATCGTACTTCAAATCGTCTTCATATTATTTACCAACTTTTATTAACCTGAAAGTTTGCGTGTCCTGCTGTCTCCCGTTGATAAGACACCGATGGGAAATCTTAGTCTTCTGTGAATCAACAGCGTTAAAATCGTGCAAGAATTGGATTCATGCCAATACATATATAACCCGCCGCCTCATATAATTATTATAAAAAGTAATAATATGATTATATAATTGTGAAATGATATCTATCATCTGAATTGGATTCATGTGAAAACCAAACAAATTTATCGTCACTGTACTATTGTTATTTTTCCTGATTATTTGACAATATCCAAATATTGTAGCAATTAGGGTTACGCAGAAGTATAAACTGAGGCGATTAATTAAAAGATAAATCTTTTTGAGATTGTTTTCAACTTCAAACTACTTTAGTGATTGCATATTTGACATCTAAGTCAAACTAACGCTGTTCTTAGAAACATAATTTGTGAATATACACCGTCGTCCTCGTGAAAATCAATCTCTCTCAACAAATATACATGGATTTATGGATGTGACATATACACGAACAAAAATTTCAAACTTTAATAGTAGTAATAAAGTGACGCATGAAAGGAAGCTATAGACTAAATTTTGTTAGTATTCTCTAGAACATAATAACTGATTAATTTGCATCAACATGAAAACCTTGTTCTTGAACATAGTGTTAGACTTTAACCTCAATGTAATTAAGTTTTGTCCACATAATTACATGTAATTCATGTCACTCGTCAACTTTAGGCCTCTTTGGATTAGTTTTTTTCCGAGAAAAACACTGTTCTTTTTTTTTGAAGAAATATATTTTTTTGTAGTAATTATTTGACTTAATTTTAAAAAAATTAAAATTTAAAAAAAA
Source organism: Cordia subcordata (assembly GCA_028554755.1). NCBI lineage: Eukaryota > Viridiplantae > Streptophyta > Magnoliopsida > Boraginales > Cordiaceae > Cordia > Cordia subcordata. The sequence continues at coordinate 1,661,988 of JAPTOF010000006.1, read as the reverse complement.
TTAAATACAAAAACACTTTAAAAAAAGGTTAATCCAAACCAACCTTTATTCTCGTCAATACAATTATCCTAATTATATATCTAAAAAGAGATGACATAACGAACACGCAATTTTCCTTTGTCTCAAACTTTCATATTAAATTAAAGTTTCATCCTTTTTCGTTGGCCGGTAGACCTTTCTGGCCGTGATACGATGACGTGGCGTGTCCATTATATAAGTCAAGAAGATACCGGAATTAGGTTTAAGAAACCATGAGTTGGTGGCCGGCGGAGTGGTGGCTTCTCACTCTGGCTAACCACGTCACAAATGATGTCGACGTCAAAAAAAAAAAAAAAAAAGAGTTAAACTTTGTGAGAAGATGCTGCATGCCCAAAAGTAAATTTCCGAGCCATCAAATGTGCTTGCTGATGATGTTGTTTTTAATTTGGTGAAGGCTCGTGCGGATAAAGATGTGGCCATTAGGAAACCCACCCAGCCGCCCCTACATACAATATTATCAACCAATTAATTCAACTAAAATACTATGTTTTACTCTTCTATTTGGGCTCGAAATAAATTGCATGATTATTTGTAACGTTTCTGTAATTTTACTAGCTACCACATGACCTTTCTCGACTTAGATCTTTTTCTATTTTTTTTATTCTCTCATGTATATATGAGGGATGGTTTCAATCACTAAGATAAGATTAAATTAATTTTGACCCTTTATTTCAAAATTCAATGAAAAATAAACGAGGATCCAAACTCGCCCTGCCCCTTTTCTTGGGACTTTATTAGGTGTTTTCACAACAAATGTTGGCGAATTTCATTTGTTCATTTTATTTTCTGTGGAGTTAAAACCAAACTTAATATGCACCTTTGCATAATTTCTTTATTTAGTTAAGATTGATATTGACTAATTTTTTTGGTTCCTCCACTGTGATTGAAGATAGCTAAATGGAAATATATTGTGAATTACTTAAATTTAACTCAAAACACTATTACTATTCAAGACAAAGTAACTCATCATTCATGAATAAGTAGGTCAAATTAATCCAAAAATATCTATATATATTTTGGGGATTTATCGAATCAAATTGCGAACCAGTTTCTAAGTGATTGACTCTTTTAGCATTACACAATATAATTACGAGAAGATTCAAATTTGACAGAAAATGATGAATAGGAAAGATATGCTGATGGTGAGCCTGGGCCCTCGGTTGCGGGAATGGGAGGCAAATTGAATGAAGAAATAGTCAACTCCCCACATCCCACCTTAAACGCAACGCCGGCTACTTGAGGGAAAATATCAAATGATGAAACCCATGCTAGACTTCATAAAATAGCAGCCGCGTGGGCTGATCTTGGACCGCATTTGGCTCCGGTTGAGGCCTATAATTTGGACTTTTGCCTCTTCGCGTGCTGAAGAAAAAGCGTTTCCTTAAAACTATATATATGACATTCCATTGTCTTCTAGCATTTATTAATTTGCGTCATCCGATTTTTCTTGTACACCTATGAGATTAAGGGCTCGTTTGGATTGACTTTTTTTAAAAGCGTTTTTTTAACAGTTTTTGAAAAACAACTTTTTTTAGAGAAACTGGAAATTCTGACTCTGTATTTGAGCTTTTTTCAAAGTTTCAGTTTTTTTGGAAGTCAAATTAAATAGTTATTGCAAATTTAATGTAACTTTTTCAGGAAAAAAATTACTTTTTCCTGAAAAAAAGCCAATCCAAACAGGCCCTAAAGCACCATACTCATGTATTAGTAAAAAGTGGTCCTAGCATTTAAAAATTTAGCGTAATTTTGTCCAGGTTTTGGACCATCCGGCAAATGGACCGATCAATACGCCCTGGAGGAAGAAGAAGGGAATTACACTTGCCGAAAAATAAGGGAAAAATAGAAAGTGATGAAGATCAGCTCTAACCAATACTACTTTCTTGTCAAAGTGTCGTTACCTTGCACCAAAGAACAATTAATGGGACCTTTTTTTTTTTTTTTTTTTTTACGGGTATTCTGTGGCAATCAAGTTAATTAGCTTTTCTCAAGAAAGAATTCAAGAAGCAAGGAGGAAGAAGATTACTTAACCTTTAGGATGGTGCGAATGGTCACACTGGTAGGACTGTCCAAATGGCTTGCTAATGACTCAAGTGGCTCCCATTGGCCAAATTGGGGTGTTGTCCCTGACCAAAAGAAGAAAATAGCACTCTTTGCAGGTCTGTGGCCCAAGTGTGCATGGTTAAAGATCTTGTTCTCCCTGGTACTAAAAGTTGGAATGTGGAGCTGGTGAAGCAGGCCTTCAATAGGGAGACTTGGGGAAGATATCTTGTCTGCCTATATTCCTTTTTATCTCCGTGTCCTGATTCCCTTGTGTGGCCCTTCACCTCTGATGGATGGAGAGTGCACTCTGAGGAGCAGCTGCAGGACCTATCTTGTTAACCACAAGTTTAGCCTGGTTGATAGAGGGCTTCAACCTTCGTCGTCATTCCATATCGATTCCTCTATCCGGTCGAACCTGTGGAAAATTAGTGCGCGGCCTAAGCTCCAATTATTCCTGTGGAGAGTGTTCCATAATGGATTGCCCACTCAAGAAAACAGGCTCAAAAGAAAACTCTCTCCAAACCCTCTTTGCCATGTGCGTTTCAAAGAAAGAGAAACGGACGAGCATTTGTTTCCCCGCTGTGATTTCCAACGTCTAATGGAAAATTTTGATTGTCGCAGGATTGAAGCACGGTATGGGCAGTTTGTTAAATCGTGCGTGGAGCTGGGACGCCCATAGGAGTTGTCTGAAGCTCAATTATGCTTGTCTTTGGAGTTTATGGAAGGAGAGAAACAAGGTTTCCATCGAGCATACAACCCTTTCAATTGAGAGAGCACTGCATGGGCTTCATCAACGCTTCAATGAGTTCTGGAGTGTGAATGGAGACAAAAGGGCAGGTTCCCCCAATGCAGAGTAGAGAGCAGGCTGACCAACGGAAAATATGGACATGCCCACCTGGTGGAGTTTTAAAGTTTAATGTTGATGCGACTTTCAAATTCGTCGGCTTTCGGTGCGGCTAGTGCTCTCTGCAGGGACCAATCTGGCAACTTCATTACTGGAAATGCTTAGGCCTTCAAGTGTGAAGATGCAGGCAAAGCTGAGGCAGTAGCTATCTGGAATTCATGCCCGTTTGCCAAGACTCTTTACTTGACTAACATCATTGTGGAAAATGATGGCAGAGGTTATTCTAAATGCAATCACCACGCACAGGAACCACGTACAATGGAAGATCGAGCCGATTATTGAGGACATTCGAGAAATTGCGTTCGAGATAGAAGGACTTCAATGGATCTTGATCAAGGGGGAGGCTAACCGCCCTGCTGATTGGGTTGCAAAAAATATGCTTATTGGTAGATTGGTATGCAATTGGATAGGATCTTACTCGTCAACAACTTTCGCTGCTACTTTCTGAGGGACAACACCCCTCGGGTGTTGGCTGGTCTTTGCTTGTACTGAGTTTTCCCTTTTAATGCAATCTCCTTTGACCAAAAAAAAAAAGCGGCATAGTCAGGACAGCATTTCCAATTGTGAGTGGGGTTATTATTTTTTCGTTTTAACGATACAATGAAATGTCTCTAATTACCTTGGACACATTTTCATGTGCATTATTGTTTTTTTTTCCTTTTTGCTAAATAAGCTAGCAATTGATTTCATTAATCAATACCATCATGTTGAGGGCATTAATAATCCAAATAAGTCTAATATTTGCATAATGTGTGGAATATGATGATGAAAATTCAACCAAGAGCATCATTTGAATGGTATTAAAACATTGAATACTAGAATGTTACTACTTCCATCTTTTTTATATAAATTTAATACTATTAACTTATATAAGTAATTTATTAAATAAATCAATTCTATAGTAATTTAATTTGATTAATAAACTGATTATAATTAAATGTAAGATGCAATGTGACGTAAAAGTGGCATAAAAAGCTTTTCATAAAAAATATTTTTTAAATATAAGAAAAAGGTTGTCAATCGATATTTTTTTAAGGAAAAAAAAGTTGTTTAACCTTATAAAAAGAAGCCTGTCAAATGACAATATATTTACCGAAAACTTAGATGGAAACAAATCTGAAATTAGTTGCTCTTTTGAAATATAGTATAGATGTGAAGATTTTGCATGTGGCATTACTAAGTTTCCTGAAATACGAAATTTTGGAGGACTGCTGCATTTTTTTCTGTCGAAATATAAATTTCCACTACAACACAAAACATATTTACACCACGATCACACAAATTCCAATTGGGTATCCTACACTACAAGATCAATTCTTCCCTTCTTGGAAGCCTTTTCTGAGGTGATTGCCATCAAGACTGCACTTGCATCACTCTCCATGGTCATATGCTCCAGGTACACATTGCGTGCCAACAAACAGGATCATTGATAACAGATAAAACTGCTATCTTCTTCTGCGGATATTTGATTGGCACAAGCCCGAACAAGTGCAATGAAAATAAACAAAACTCATCTGCAGGAAACATCTAGACTTCTTTTTTCTTTGAAACAGAAGCAGAAACTCACATAAGGCAACAACCGGAGCTACCCCATAACAAAAGAAAACATAAAAAAACTGCGCGAGATCCACGAGGAGGAAGATGAAAAGCTAACACATGACAACAACAAAGCACAATGACTTTGCATTAGTATATACATAGAAATAGATAACTACATCTATCTACATATATACTAAAACAAAAGCCATAGTGCTCTATTACTCGCACATGAACGCTCCAACTGCTACCATGTAACAACTTCTATGTTTTCTTATTCGCACATGGAAGCTCAGATTGCTACAACATTTCACATTTTCTGTTCTGCTTCTGTCACAACCTTATTTTCTATTATTACTAACATAAATCGAACCCAAACGTTTGAACTTTAAGCTAACACCAATAATATACCAACGCTTTCGCTATCGTATTTGGGGAAAAAAAAAAAAATAGAAAGAGCAACTACTACATGTCAATGGACTATGATACTTCTTTGGTGATACTATCACGTGACAAAAACTACAGCTACAATGGAGTTAGCTCATGCTACTAAGACAAGAATGATAAGCTCCTGCTGCTAACACGAAAATACTTCTCAACATTACTTTTATTTAATTAAAATATTAAACATTTTCTTAACAATGCTACAATTAACATTTAAAAATATTAGTTGTTTTGTTTTAATTACTCATTACTATATATGAACTACTATTAGTTTTAATAACATCATCAATTGTGAAGTTAACATATCAAATACTACTAATTTTTCAGTGCACCACACAGACACTTAATTAGTGATATTAGAAAACATAAATAGAAGAGAATGACTTAACAATCTCAGCCACAAAGTTGATAGCCTTCTCATACAGAGATGCAAAAAGACTTGAAGGACACCGTGGCATTCAATCTAGCTTATGTATTATGTTAAGTGCCATCGTTGAATATCCTAAACGGCACCGGACCGTCCATAAGCACACACAACCAAATACAAATATACAATCAACAACGCTACAGCAAAAAGACTTAATTCCTAGAGATTAAACAAGATGATGCATAAAAAAATGCCTCAGAATTGCAGAATGACAGCAAGGCTAAAATTAGCCATTCAGTCCCGAAAGATGGTATTTTTGGTAATAATCTCATCATAGGCATTTTTTTAATAGCATAATAATTATCATTGAACACGAGAATAAGAAAACAAGCAGCAAAAAAAATTTGGTGAAAAATGTACTTCTCATGGCCAGTCCCAAATGGTAAAGGCAGAGACTCTGCTACCCAAGGCGACAGGATATGAGAACGACACACACACACTTCGGACTAACGGCGGAGATTCTTCAGAAGAAGAATCGACCGCCGAAAATCAACAAAGAAAGTGGCTTTTTCTGCGACGACTTTGGTTCACAATATTGGGGTCTACGAGCATCTGCATTTCTACAGCTCGTCCCAATTTTAATTTGTGAAATCGTCGCGTATAAACTAACTAAATCATGAAGATTATTAATTTTAACAAACAATTTTTTTTTTTAAGAAAACAATAATAAATATAGAACAAATAAGCTAGGCCTCAGAGATCTTGGTGGATAAAGAATCATCAAATGGGTTTACTTAAAACCCATCAAGAGTAGCAAATATTTTTCTAACATCAGCGGCCTATAATTTTTTCTTAATTAAAAAATATTGTATCTTATGATGAGAGGTCAGAATTAGCTGATTTATTATATCATATTGAAGAATCAATGGGAATCCAATTGATTTATTTCGTCATTCTCTCATCATAAAAACAAATAAAAGTATTCAAAAAAAACAAAATTTAAGAATAAAAAGCAGGATGTATCTACCTCGTCACCGAAAAATCCATGGGATGAATGAAAAAGAAGAGGAACAATTCGGAGCTAAAAGGTAGAAACATATATATAGGAAAGGATATATATGCGTGTGGGTTTAATATTGCCTAATGATAGATCCCCTGATCCACTCACCCATTAGAGAGGGATCCAATCAAGGAATTGCAATATCAGGCTTGGAGATTTGATTATTGATTTGCAGAAAGAAAATCTGATAAAAAAATTTTGGTAATGAGTTAAAGGAAATGAGAGGAGGCTGAAGCTTCATTGTGTGTGAAGCTGTGTGAAAGCTGTGGTTGATATATAGGCGGAGGCGTTTGCAAAGGGTTGTTTAAGCTTTGCTGCTGCTGCTGCTGCTGGAAACCCTAGAGAGGTTTTAGTGAGAGGAGGCGGCAAACCCTTGTGGCCTTGTTTGAGGCCCATACCCATTACAAGTCCTCATTCAACATGGGCTCTACTGTATTTTCTTTCTTGGTTTGCTCTTGTTTCTTTGTGGTGCTGGTTTACCAGGAGCCCAATATCATCAAGTAGTTAAAGAATTAAAACAGAAAAAGAAATCATGACCATAAGAAAAATTGTAGTCCAACAAGGATGTGCTACAGCTCAAAGAAAGGAGGATACCTAAACAAGCTTATACAAGAATCATTTTTTCTTTTCTTTTTTGCTTCAGATGAGGTATTTTCCTTGTGATCCACAAAATTTGTTACCATTTAGAGGGAAAAAAAAGGAAAAAAACTATAATTCTTTTTGCAAAGTAAAACCTTACCTACTATTTTCCAAAAAGAGTCATCAGTGGACTTAGGACATTGTTAATTACAAAAAACTCGAAACTATTGGCCAATCTCATCATCTGCTAGTCACTAAGACCACACACATTTTACAACTTTGATTATTGCCTGTAACAACTATAAGCTGATTTTAGCTTAGTTAGTTTCGGTTGGAAAATATGTGTATGATTTGAGTGATATGTAATAAATCACTGAACAAAATCCAACTGGAAAACTTACTAGACAAAATAAATGGAAATGTAGGAAGATCAAGGTCCAAATCAAGTCTAATTTCCTTAAGACTTGACTGCCCGAGTATGGTGTTTATGGTCTAATGGTATAAATCTTCCAAGATACAATGGTGTTCGTTTGATAGTGGAAGCACTCCAAACTATTCATACACCACAGACCAAATAATATAAATTTTTTTGTTTTTTAATGCATATGAAAATATAAAAAGATAACTTTGATCATCCAAAAAAGTTGCAAAAGATATCCTGAGTATTGAAAGAGCTTTAATGCCTATTTGGAAAATGTATGGAATCTCCTCTAACTTACTATGACCACTTATAAACAAGTACATCTATTAAAGAATTTCGAAATAAAATTAGTTATAATTTTTTTTTTCAAAATATATTTTTCAACATATTTCTTCAATTTCACGTTCACTTCTCGTTTGATTTATAGACTGTTTGGCTTTGCTTATTTATGCTTTTTTCTAAGTGCTTATAAGCATCAAAATAAGTCAAGCCAAATACCCTTTTAATTGGGGCTTACAAGCTACAAATAGAAAAAAGTATGTGGAAGTATTTTTTTCTAATATCTTATAAACTGCAAAATAGGTAGAGCCAAACAAGCTTTTAGAATCCAAATAACAACAGTTTGAATGGTCTAGTAAGTCATGACACTGAGTTCAGAACATCAACTCTTGTCAAGAAATCAAAGTAGCATCCAGAGCCTACAGTCTTATGACTGTATCATTGAATGAACTCTCCATCCGTATACCAAAATCTATGACTGTGTCAACCTCAGTCTTAGTTTTAGTTTTCCAACAGCTGGGCGTGACATATTGTTTTCTCATTCAATTTAATTATATTTACAGGATCATGGTCTCTCCGAATATTCAAGCAATGACTTTGATCTTTAATTTTGTCTCTACTGTTTATGATGAGTTTCAGTTATCACTTTCTGTACTAAAACTATGGGCTGAGTCATCTTGGAATACTCTTTTTTTATTAAAAAAAAAAAAAAACTTTTGAACACTCTTATAACGACAATCTTGTTACACGTTTTCGTTTTTTGTCTTTTTGGTTACGAAGGAGGCAAATTTGACTAAAACAGAAATTTAAATTATGAGAAATCAGACCAAATATGCATCACCAAGAAAACCGAACAACATAATTTATATTCCTCGTAGATACACGGTTCTTTGCGGTTGCTTAATAAATACCTTAACCACAAAATTATACCACACTTTCAATACTTCTCTGCCTCTAGAGTCTAACCCAAGCTTGCTTTTTTTTTTTCTTTTTTTTTAACTATTACTATTATTATTATTCTTTTAATTATAAGATATCTTTTTCCCTCAATCTCATGTAACTCCGTACTAGTCAAAAAAGTTAAAGTACGGATAAAATAATACACAAAATGCCACACTACACTAAAACTGAGGGCAATCACAAAATCACACAGAATAGCTCCACAACGACATGTCAGCATTTGAATGCTCCACGTCAGCTTCTTGGTTCATGCAATGAGGTGGAGACAGCATCAAAGCTTCAGCCATATTAGAAAGCAACCTTGGCATGCTGAAAATCTCCTCTTCATCCATGAAGAAAACATTTTCCGGCGACTGTGGAGGAGCAGACCGCCTTTCCTCCTTGGCATCATCACCGGATACGCCGTCGACATCCACCGGCCTGAAGGCCTCGGCAGCCTCCGCCGCAGCCTTCTGTATATCTTTAGTATCTGCTGACGCAGGAATTGGCAACTTCCAGGCCGAGTCCGCAAAATTCAGGCAAGCGGACCGGCCGCGAAGGGCTATCGCCGCCACATCATGTGCTCTGGCTGCCATTTCCGCAGTCGGGAATGTGCCCAGCCAGATTCTTGTTTTCTTGTTTGGCTCCCTCATTTCACATACCCACTTTCCTGAGTTCCTCCTCCTAACACCCCTATACACCGGGTGCCTCGTCTCGCGAAACTTTTTCCTCCCGGCGCGTTTCTTGGGATTGTTTGAAGCTAAAAGCACTTCTTCATCTGAGAAATGAGCTCTATAAGCACTTCCAATGCTATTAGATGTTGCAGATGATGATTCTGATGCCTCAGGCGCCCAAAACTCTGACGCACGCTTGATGGGTTCTGAGTAGTAGTAGTAGTAGTTTCCGTGAACTTCCATTCTTGTACTTGCAACAGTATTTAAGGTTTCGAGAGGGGCTTAAAGAGGGCTTTAGAGAGCAGTGAAGAGAAAAAGTAATTGAGATTTCTTTTTCTTTTTTTGTGCAATTGATTGAGTAAGTTTGCTTTTGGGGAGCAAGTGAAGTGAGGGGAGTGGTTTTTATACATGGGCGATGCTTATGAGGCTGACGTGGTACGATGATTCATGTGTACTGGCAGTGTATTAGCTAGCTAAGGTTACGGATGCTACGCGCATAAGCGAGGTTTGATAAGGCGCCAGCTATTTCTTAACTCACATTAAGACATTTGAAAAGTTGACTGTCAATCAAAGCCCAGCTGTTCTCTCAGTCCTACTTCTTTTTATTGTCCAAGGTTTATGTGCGTCCAACACGTGTGTTTACTTCCTACTTCTTCTCTCTTCTTCTTCTTCTTCTTCTTCTTTTTATTGAACTTATCATTAGAAACTCAACTTAAATAGGACAACGTTAAATCTTTTCAAAAAAAAAGCTTTTCAATGCAATCATGGGAAATTTATGTTTTTATTCGTTCAATAATTAAATAATAATCTTAGGCAATATCATGATTAAATTTAACATCTTTTTTTTTTATCATGACAAGTTGATATTTAATTATTCTACTTAAACCAAGAAAGCATGTGTTTTTTTAATTGATGTCGCGATGCTGCAACTGGGATGTTTTGACTGTCTTCAAGGTTTGGACATGTCCTGAACCATCTTGACCAATGATATTTATAATATTGGATCCCTGGAGGCATAAATTATGTGTATCTTAACGGAAGAAATAAAATAACGAAAACGTCATACCACCGATCTTTTGGGTTCGATGTACCAGTTATTTTCAAGTCAGCGTCAGCTGTACTACTCTTTTAACGTTTTCAGGTTAGACTATGTGATGTGTAGAATTCTTTTGGGACGAGGAAATATTTAGGCTCCCTACTTAAAAATTATCGTCTAATTGAAGATAAAGTTGCCTACTCATACATATATATCCAGAATTAAATTCTAAAAGATATATTTATATTTTATGCTTACATAAAATGTAAAAATTAATTATTAATAATAAATAAAAATAATAAAAATGTATATTTATTCCACACATTATAGGGAATATACTCCAATTTATGTTAAACAATAGCGCTCTCTAACAAAACGTTGCCCAATATATTCACATAAGTTTATTAACTTAGAATTATTAAACAGTAATTTTTCATTTTTTTTCTTATACCTAAATTGCTTGTCTTTATTTGACTATACAAACCTCAGTATTGCCACTTGTACTATCACAAACTATTTTTTAAAAAACAAGTGGCGTCGGGGGGAAAAAAAAAACCAGTGGCGACGGAAAAAAAATAATAATATCCGCAGCGAAACTAGATTATCAACAACGCGCGGACAGTTGGACGATGGAACAGTAGGAAAATGTTGGGAGGAAGCTGCTCCGTGAGAGTGCGTGCTTCCCTATTAACTCCTGACTACTGAGGAGTGACTAGTGAGAGTAACATTATGACTAAATCTTAATAATTATATATAAACAAATCATATTATTTTTAACTAAACTTTCAATATTATAAACTAGACATGTTCCTAAGCAAGAGCACTTGTACTATGCACACAACCCATTGTTGGCCCAACTAGGTGTATGAGTTCACAATTTTTATATTATATTTCACAACTTTTAATTATTTAATGTTCTCGTATTATATGTTTATAAAATTAATTATTCACAATTCTTATACTATATGTATAAGAGTTCACATTATAAGTTCACTAATCAATATTTATAAACGTTAAATTACATATTTGATGAGTTTTATACCAGATTTACAACTTTCATACTATATGTTTGTAAGAATTATATTCTATGTTAACAACTCTTATATTATGTGTTGATAGAATATACAAGATATGTTTACAAGACTTTATATTAATAGAATATCCACGCAAAACGTTAAACACTTTATTGCATTAACACCCCAATCCTTCTAAAACAATTTATTCCACAATTGTAGCAACAATTAAGCATATAAGTAACACACACACAAATACATGATATACACTCGTACATCCAGCAGATTGGTGGAGAGGTAAGGAAAGAGAACGGAAGAGGGAGGACAGTGTTGAAGAGATCTACAATTTTGTTTTTTCTTTTAGTACACGTGTCTTACAACCCTATTAAGATGTACGATATTGTTTGAGTATACGAAGAGTTATGTGTATAGTAAAAATTACCCCTGACTACTGAGACACTTGTTCTCCTCAACTTTTTTCTTTTTTTAATTTATCATCAAAATCTTTTTAATATCTTTTGTTATAAAAAGATTTATAGTAAGGAATATTATATTGGACTCGATTTAAAAGTCAAGACTTATCCTTAATTCCTTATACATTTTAAATTAGTAAATGATATCTTCTTCTCTCTTAGTCAAAGATAAATTAAGAATCAATACTTATAAAAATATAAGTTCAATATCAAAATTTTAAAAGAAATTTCCAAATTATCTGATCACACTTAGAGCTCGTTTGGCTTTGCTTATTTTTATGTGCTTGTAAGCAAATGGTGCTTAAAAGAGCTTTTGGTACTTATAAGCAAGTGATAAGTAAGTAGGGAAGTTTTTGGATAATATGTATTGCTATATTTGAATAACCATGTGTTTTTAAGTAGTTTTTGTTAGTTAAAATAACTAATTTTTTTTATTTAATTAATGTTCTAACAATATTTAAAATTTTAAAGGTTAAAAAAGTCTTATTTTTGGTTAAACAATTATCGATTACAAGCAAACAACTAGAGTCTATAAAATACTAAAAAGAAGTTTCGGCGATTTGCTTTTTTGTTTTAATAGGACAAGACCTTTTCCTTCTCTTATTCTTTTTCTTCTTTCGGGGACTGGAGAAAGGAAAAGCCAGTTTCGATTTGACTGAATAGCAGTGACAGTTGATGGAACTGCTGGCTGCTGAGAGCCGGCGCTTTGGCCGCGGAAACGCGTGGACCACGTGCAAATTCGAAGGATCTCCGTTGGGACCCCTTCAAATTTTTTTTTTTTAAAGGCATAGCAGAGGAAGCTGACAAGGAAGGTGAGATTCAATTCGTGTCTGCCCTGAACCGCAAAAGCGGAAAATTGAAAAAGAAAAAAAAATAAAAATAAAAGTTGCAAAAGGACGACAAAAATATTCCTGCAATTTGTGACTAGCTAAGCCTAAATCTATAAAAAATTCAGTCTGTGCTAAAATTATATCATCAACCAACATAAATCTTATAATCACGAGCCCTAAAAGGACACCTTAATAGCAATTAGAAATCCACACCTTAATACAACACAAATCTTGATGATCATAGGCCTTTGTTTTTCTCTTCTTTGCTTCCTTTTCTTCTGCATTGCCTTAACAGAAACAATTGATGTAATACATATACATAATGCAACCAAGGAGATATAACTCAAAAAACATGAAGCAGAACCTTGCGGTTGGACAGAGACAAGAAGGTTGAGGCGGTAGCAAAGCAAAAGGTAGCATGAAATGTGCAACGTTTTGGCAAAGGTGTGCTTGGTTTTTTACAGGAAAAAGAGTTGGCTCTCGCTTGAAAAAAAATAATAATAATAAAAGCAAAATGATGTCGAAATTTATTTTGTACAGAAGCAGGACGACGGAGGGCTCCTTCTTCGCTCTTGTATATACTACTAACACAATTATTAAAAAAGAAAAAGAATTTGAGCTAGTTTAGTGCATGAATAGAGATTCTATAATTCTAGCCAGTTTATTACATGAATGAAACGTGACAGAAAAATCTAATACATATGTTAGGTCAATCGAAATTTAAATAATATTTGTAATAAAATATTTATATTAATTATTAATATTTTACAAATTACTTATTTTAAGTGTTTATAAACACTTACTTGGTGAAATTTTCAAAACCATCTCTCCCTTGTTTCTCCCTTCGATTTTTGGCTTCCCAAGCTTATATAAATAAGAGGGTGTTTGGTTTGGTTTTTTTTCTGGTCAAACTTACTTAAAGCCTAATTTAAGCTAATAAAAGTGTTTGTTTTAATTAAAAATGTGCTTTTTTAAGTAACTTTAAGTAGAAAATAAAAAGCTCTCCAACCCCAGTTTTTGCTTTTTATGGCTTTAAGCATGTTGAAAAAAAGCAAGTTTGACCAAATCATTTACTATCTTATCCTTACCTTTTTATTTTTATTACTAAAATATCTTTTCTTTTTTATCTTATACTTACTTTTTTAAATTATATTTTAATGTCCTTAATATTTATTTTAACTATATAACTTACTTTTCAATCCACTTTAATCAAACATGTAAATACTTATTTTTATAACTATAACTTTTATTCAAACACGTAACTACTTAAAGTTGACAATAAAAAAAAGCCACTTAAAATTAAAAGTGTTTTAAGTAGCTTTTTTATAAGCCAATCCAAACACTCTCTAAGCAAACTCCTTGCATCCTCGTTTCATTAGCACATCTTAAGCTACTTTCCTCATCAGGAAAGAGAAAAAAATAAACTTAAGAATGAAAAAGTGCCTTTTACTTGGTTGCTAGGATTGATGGCACGGTTACAGAGTGTAACGAGTAGGTGCAGTGCGTTAGATTTTTATTAGTTACCATACAAATTTTCACCATTAATTAATAATTCAAGAATAAAATCGTCCAATGGGGACCTACTAGATAATAGTCCAATGGGAACAATAATGCTAGATAGATAAAATATTCTGTGTCTCAATATCGGGAGGCTGAAATTCTAACAAGATCTTATAATATTAAAAATATTGAATTCTAGAAGCTAGTATATATTTATTTGTTTAAGCAAATATGTAAACATTATTTGATTATATGGACCTATAAAGACATTTATGATTATTACTGTTTTAGAAAGTTTAACTCTTTCTCTGTTAACGAAAGACGTGTTGCCTATAGTGGGCATTAATAAATCCAATCCTTCACACAAACATGGTTTACAAATATTCTCACTCAAATTCAAATTGCTTTTTACTTGGTATCATAAAAGAATCTAAGCAAAAGATTCCTTTTTTTTTGGGCAAATTTGAGCACAAATTAAATTGAAGTGCTAAACTAACCTCTATACAATAATGCAACAATGTGCCGGATGCTATTACTAGACTAGGTTCAGAGTTTGTCATAATTGACTTTGTCTAAAAACGTATTTTTCTATAATTTTTTGAGACAAATTTTTTTTTTTTAGGGTAAAAATGTAGATATCTAATTGTTAGAAAAGAATTGAATTAGAAAAGAATCAGTCCAAACCAACACTGAATCATTTTCCGAATCTCTTGTGGTGTAAATTTTCATATGACCCACGCGTGAAACCTCAGTTCTAACTTGGCTCAGCCGCGGAGCGTACCCGTGATGATAACTGATATTAACAACCCAGCCCGCCCAAAAGTGTACTCACTGCTATAATCACGACCATATCTTCACATTCACTAGCCAACCAAGCACATTCACAACCAATTATTGGTCAGGATGAGATTAGAGGTCCACACTCGAACACTTGTCATCGGGATACACCATAACTAATCCCCAGTCAAGAACAATACAAAAAAAATGTTTAATGTTACCAATAACAATTGTTTGTATAGTGACCTTTTCGAGTATGAAAACGTCGGTTTGGTGGGCCCTTTCAGATGGATGCACAAGTGTGACCTTTGGCCACTCATTAAATGCCGTACTCATCTGTACGATCTATAATTTGGTCCGTAAGCCGCATTGGATAAACTCGAATTTATTACAATTACCTGATTTTTTTTTTTTTAATTTTGTGTTTTTCTTCTTTTTTAATGTGGGACTAACCGACCTTTTATGGAAAGTCGAATCCGGCGCTTGTCTTTTTCTTTGTTTTTTTCTTTTTTCTCCTTTGGTGAAAATTTTTAGTGCCAACTAAAATTTTGAGTTTAGCAGAACTGGAAAATTTTTAATTTAAATCTTTTTAATCACGTAAAAATGAAACTAAGATGAGAGCGGAAAAAGTTTCAAATTTTGTCCAAAACGAGAAAAAAAAGATTTCATCTTACAATGGTATATTTTCTAATTGTATTGGTTTCTCTTCCTTTATTTGTAATTTTTTCCTATTTTTGTTCCTTTTTAATTACATGTCCATCACATTTCTAATGCATATGAAAGTTACCAATTATTTTCATCAAAAATAAAACTGAATGGGTAGTATCTAAAAGACAAATATAACTAAAAATGGAAATTTTGTAACCATCCGCAATAAAAATTGGTGTCGTATTCATGAAAAAGTTGTCGGATATGCAAATATTACATCTACCGCGTACACCATCCGTACAATTTTTTTTTTATTTTGAGACACGAATTTGTGCGACACGTTTCACCCTGATAGCGGATGACAAGCACAGTTTCGCAATTAATACTAACAATATTTTGTAGCGAAAACTTTTATAGTTTCCATGGCGCAACATTATCAAATTTAAAATTTCAAGTTTAATTAGCAAATCGTCAAGTATAAGGCTTCAATCAAGACGACTAAACGAGGGCCTTATCTTGGAAATGAGCACCCGAAACGGGAAAATATTCACAATATTTGCATAATGAACTATTTTACTGCAATATCAGATTCTCATGTCTTCTCCTCTATTATCCATCCATGTTTTAGTCGATAATTATATGCATTTGTTGAGTTCAGCGTGTTAATATTAGTTCACTTGCAATTTCCAACATAGGAAAATGTGAAACAGAAAGCCATAACATTAAAGAGCAAAATTTTGTAGAATCTCCTCAATAAGGTAGCCCACAGATTCACCTCTTCAAATGTAAAATACTGCTTTAAAAGTTAATTTCTGTGCCAGATTTTCTACATTAATAATTTCAAATTCAAGGATGTCTAAGCATCTAATGTGTATGTGAAATTGGTTTTCAATCATGAAATAAAAGAACTTAGAGAAGGGGTGAAAGTCAAAGGCTAAGAGCTATAAAGTTTTCTTCCTTTACTCACCAAAGCTTTTAAAAAGCCACATGAAAACACCTTGTCACCACCTTTCTCCATATCATAAAGAGTTGACCAAGCTCATCATCATAACATCTTCCTCAGCATTGTTAATCTTCTGCTAGTTGACCATGGAGGGTGAGACAATCACTTTGAACAACACTTCACAAACCAGCAAACCTGTTCACCATTCAATCAGCATTTTGGTTGTGGATGATGATGCCACATGCCTTTCCATCATTGCTGCAATACTGAGAAAATGCAAATATGAAGGTAAGTTACGTAGAAATTCGATGCGTCTATCTTCAAATATAATCTGTTTAGCCGTTAGAAGATTCCGAAATTTTTTCCCCATGCATGTCACTGAACTCATCCCATTTGTTGTTCTAAGCGAAAAAACTCCTTCTAACATATGAGTGTTGGATGGATTTTAAGGTTAATTAGTCTTTATAAACATTTTCATCATAAAACCAATTCTTGTTCTAGTGTATATACGCTAATGTGGCGTCTCAATTAATTTTCCGTAGACACAATTTTCTCTTAGATTTCCTTCTATCTGTCACGAGAGTAGATTGTGTGTGCTCTCTCTCATTGCTGTGCTTACAAGGATCACCTTTTCTCCTTGCTTCCACCTCTGAAACATAAAACAATTTTCCTTCTTTGCCATTGTTATTAAAAAAAAAAAAAAAAGGGACACCTTGAAAGACATGCAAATTTATTGACTTATACTGATCACAGTAACTGGAGAGAATGATTGAATAGCCTGTTGCAAGAATTAGTTACCAAATGCAACATTTATTGCCTATAACTCTTGCAGCAACCTGATTTATTATATAAAAGACTCTGTAAGGTGTCTATTAACATTATTGGAAGCAAACTTCATACAGATATGGTTCAAGTACTTTTTTTAATGAATTATTTCTTCCTGTCTGATAATTAGTTGCTGTAAATACAGTGGTAACAGTGAAGAACCCAATCGATGCATTGTGCACACTTCGCATCAGGGGAGGCTCATTTGATCTGGTTGTCTCAGATGTTCATATGCCAGAAATGAATGGATTTGAATTGCAGCAAGTGATAACAGAAGAATTCAAGCTACCTGTAGTTTGTGAGTCATCACTAAGATTAGACCACCTTCTTCCTTCTCTTATCATCTGTCTCTTACTCTTGGAACCATTTTCCATTGGGGATCCCTTTCAAAGCCCTAGATTAGAAATGAGATTCTTTCTAAGTTCCGATATACCATCAATAAATTTGTGTTATATATCATACAATTATATGTTAGACCTTTTATTACAATCTTAATACCCTGTATAAGAAGGCAAAAGATAAATCCTTTATATCAAAGGTAAATGAATAAACTTTACATGCATGGCCTAATATGTATCGCAATACCTCACTTTCATCTGAAACATTTAAGAATTTTATGCTTTTGCTTCTGATTAAGTTTCAAATGCAGTGATGTCTGCTGACAATCAAGAGGGTGTTATGCTGAAGGGGTTAGAGAGAGGAGCTGCCTACTTCATAGCGAAGCCAATATCCCTGGAAGATGTAAGAGATTTATGGCAATATGCAGCCCTGAAAAAGATAAATAAAGATTTCATTGATGAAACTGAGAATAATAATGGAAAATCCCCGGATGCTAAAAGTCCCAAGGAAATTATGAACCCTGCATCATCAATCAACGAAGAAACGGAGACTAAAAGAGATTCTAAAAGAAGGTCCCCGAGCGAGGATGGTGATGACAAGGCAGAGGAAAATGGTGATTCCATTACTCCGAAAAGAGCAAAAGTTGTTTGGACAAATGCACTTCATAACCGGTTCCTGGAAGCTATCAGAAGCATTGGCCTCGATAGTAAGAGTTCACTCTGGCTGACCACCCTCTTTTTACCTAATTAAGTCTGTCAGCTTCTATATGTTACCTTGTCTCTTTCGGTATTTAAACGTTAATGTTCATCTTCCTAATACAATACTGAAAACTTGTGTAGGAGCTGTTCCGAAGAAAATTCTGGAGCTCATGAAAGTCCCAGGGTTAACCAGAGAAAATGTAGCAAGTCATCTGCAGGTGTGTTCTCAAGAGATTTAGGAAAGCTAATTGTTAACATACATTAATGCATCATTTCCCAACCTTTTCTATGTAATTTTCTCCATATAATTAAAATTAAAAAGGATGTGTGATGTTTACTAAAGGCGCCATTTGAGTGTATCTCTAAAACTACATTATGCACTTGCAGAAGCTAGGCATTGTAAGATTTTTAGAACTCTCACAGCCAGACACAAAGTTGTTCGGAATATAACTGCAGAATAAAATAAGTCCAAAATCATGAGTATAAGCAAATAAAATAAATTCTGAAGAAATGCAAAGCAAGATATGTAAGTCTTCAAGTTCATCTTAAAGATTCTTCAAAATTCTTTACTTACGAAAAGAAGCACAGACATGTAAGTCTTTAAGGTGTAGCTTTACGATCATTTCACTTTCCAAATCAAAGATAAATTTGTAAATCTTCAGGTAGGTTTAAATTGTTCACAGTTTAAATTAAATACTCAGAAGCGCCAGAAAACATCAACCTTTTAACAGAAAATAAATGAAAAGAGAACATGATTCCAACGAGGTTTGTGCTGCTCAAAATGGTAAAATTAGGTCACAGAATTTAGACCTCCATTCAAGTTATTTATCCTCATTTGTGTATGCAGCTGGTGCATATTTTGTACTCTTTTACCAGACAACTTTGGTAATAGTATCTAACCTCTTAGTACAAAATTTATCATGCCTGTCTCTTGTAATAATGACTCATGAACATCCACGGTTACGTGATATGAAATTTTGTCATATGAACCAGAATCAAATGTGGTCCAAGTTGAATTGGTATCAAATTGTATTCATAAGAAAAAAGCGGAGAGAACTGATCTCATGGCTTTACTATGCCTTTCTCCCCCAATTGCTGTGCTTTAATTTGTAATTAATATTTTACTTGTGAATTTGCAGAAGTATCGAATTTTCTTACGACGAGTGTCTGATGCAAGCCACACAATGGAACCTTCTAATGGAAGGAGCTTAACTAGCAGTACCTTTCAGACAAATTATGCATCAGGAAACAATTCTTCACTGCTGAACAAATTTTGCCAAGTAAGTCGGAAAAACCCTGAGTACTAGCACTGAGGTCTGCATTCCAGTGAAAAACAAGGAAAGATGTTTCAGTCTTAAATAATTCCAAACTTGACGTTGCATCTTTCTCTTACCAGGAAGATTCAGCAAGCAATTCCCAGATACACTTGGGGTTTAGACAGTCGCACCTATTGTTGGACCGTACTAATCCATGGAAACCAACTATAGGCAACAGAGTTCCGCTTTATCAGCCAACTCGCAGCAGTTTCAGGATGGAACTGAACAACCTTCAATCAGGGTTGCTGTCAAATGAACAAACTCCAAGCAGTTTCACAAACACTAGAGGCACATGGCAAACGTACTCTCCTGTAACACAGGCAGCATCAGACTCTGCGAACAATAGTCTGTCAATCAGCTGGGCTTCTAAGCTTGGATCCAGTGGCTCTAGCTACATTCCAGAGTACAGGAAAACTGTGACTTCAAGTGCTAATTATCAGATTGAAAGTCCAAACTTGAATACTGCTTATGTTGGTTACAGGCTATCTAACATTGAACAGCTTGCTCATAAAGAGTATCAAGTTGCTGAAGCATCAACTTCTTTGGAGGGTGTAAGTGGCTCGATAGGCGAACTCAAAAATGGCAATGTGAAAGCTGCTACCATGTCTAATAGCCACAACACCAATCACTTGGCTCAATGTGTCTCACCTGGTGGGTTTGCAGGAGAGGATCAATGCTCAGCGACTTTAGCTGGTGGTATTCAAGTTGCAGGGGTGCAACCGCTTCCCCCAACTGCGTGTTTACATGGTAGTCTTGGCACCGGACAAGGAAGTGATCCTATATTTAGTCCAGAGTTTGATTTGTCTTCAGTCCAAAACATCTACCCTGAACAATCGCATGGTATTGATGATCTTAGTAGTAGTCTCCTGAATCAATTTGACATTCAATCGCCAGTCCAGGTACTTCTGAAGATTAATTACACCTATACTTTTTGTATATTAATATTAAATGCGTCAAGGACTTGATCAAAATTCATATTTCAACATATTATGAGGGGCAGCATGTCTGGTAACAAGTCTAGAGATCATTCTTAAATCAGTTTTAGTACAATTAGCCACATAAAGACTCAAATTTTAATAAACATCCCATCTCAATGTTAACGAAACTCGAGATACTCTTTGCCTCAAGTAATTTTGAGACTTCTTTTGTTTTAAATTATTAATATCCCTGAAGTTTCTGCAGCACATTGGAGGTGAAGTGAAGATAAACAACAATTTTTTCAGTGTTGAGGATCAGATGGATAACGCTTTCCCATGGTTCGATGGAACGTCTAACCAGGCAAGTCCATTTTATAACTTTGGTAATATTTTTATCCGCACTCTTAGCACTTGGTTGATTGATCTAAAAATGTTCTTTTATATCTTTTTGTTTGGATGATTTGTTTGCAAAAAGTCAATAACAATATCAGTTTTCAAGTTGAAAAGAGAAGGTTTAACAATCCTCACTTAGCAACAACATATACCAATACCACATAAATATAACGCAATTAGCAGGGAACTAATTGTTGCACGGCTGATAAACAGCTAGTTCACCTTTTCTCATACCTTGTTCTCCTGTTGTAGCAGCATGGTCTGGGCTGTTTAGTTGATTCAGAGAACTTCGGTGCATCCCAGCCTCAGCTCAATAACATCCTTCCATCCGCCAACGAGGCATGTTTAATGTGCTTCTGCTGTGTTTATTATACGCTTATCTAAAATCTTAAATCTGAAAAAGTATACAATTTTATATGCTTTACAGATTTAAGATTTCAGATAAGCGTATAACAAGTACCGGCATTCATCCACATCTTTTTATTTTAACATCTCAAAGTCAAACTTATCCTGTGGAGACTCATGTATTTTTGCTTCCAATTTTCTTACAGCGAGATGATGACGACTTCCTGGAATCTTTGCTCGCCTCTGTTCCATTCGTAGGAGATGAAAATCTTCAAGAAATATGATGCCGAAAAACAAGTACACCTAACAACTAGAATTTACAGCGGTCAGGCATGGTACAATAACTCAGCTAGAAAACAAATTTGCAGTAGAAAATAACAGAGCTCTAGTATCAAAATTACTGCTGTTGTACATGGATTTACTGTCCTGTTAAAGGGAACTAGACTTAGTATGTGTGTACTGGTGTAGTACTTTAACTGAAATTTCAGCACAAACGTTTAACTATGTTATGAGTTTGCTAGTATCATAGAGCTCTAATACTGTATTTTTCTGCATATATTTGATCATCATTACATGCTTGATCAAACTGTTAATACAGGAGTGAAGGGAAAAACTTACATTATTGCGATATCATTGACAAAATAAATTATTTGGACAAACAACATATCTTTGTCAATCTTTAATTATCATTATATTATTACATTTTTAACTTTATGAGAAAATTCAAATTTGTAACCAGAAAACGAAAATGATAAAAACGAA
This sequence comes from Cordia subcordata, assembly GCA_028554755.1. NCBI lineage: Eukaryota > Viridiplantae > Streptophyta > Magnoliopsida > Boraginales > Cordiaceae > Cordia > Cordia subcordata. The sequence goes on along the minus strand of JAPTOF010000006.1, from coordinate 1,639,891 downwards.
ATGAATTTAGTCCTCTGGGATTACCTTTGACTAGGATGAATTATCTCCTCTTCTATCCTTTGTGTAATTTGAAGGCCATAAATGTCCTCTAGTTTAATGCTCGAAATTCTGGTACGTGCAAAGAATCATCACTCAGAGTGACACTAGAAGTTAATTTAATATATATATATATATATATATATATATATATATATATATATATATACTCTTTTTGACTCGGAAAAAAATCAATGATTGTTTTGATCGGATTGTCTAACATGGGAAAGCGCAATCTTGAAGTCCCTCCCCCCCCCCCCCCCCTCTCATGGCTTTCTTTCTTCAGATTTTGGGTATAGTGAAGTCTAAATAGGCTTTTTTTCAGTTTTCCTCTAGGAATAAAAGTTTGTAAATTCAAAGTTTAAGGAACTCAATTTTTTTTTCTTTCTTTTTTCTGGGTCAAATGAGGAACTCAATAATAAACACGTTTTGACAATAACATGTATATTTATCTACACATTAAAACGGGGTGATTAGAACCAAAGATTTCAACCTTAATTATTTGATCGAAAACTTCAAACCTTATATACTTGTTTGGGGCTAATTTTTTGTTAGATTGCGAGATTTTTGGGATTATGTAAAATAATCAACTTTAAAAAAGTAACTACAGATCTGTTGTTAAGAATCCAAATGAACCTTTTCTTTTGAAAAAAAAAAAAAAAAATCATACTTCAAAGCCAACTAGAAGTCTTATTTGCTTTTTCACGAGAAGTGATTTTCATTTAGGCATGACTTGTTATTTTGGTGGGTATTGGATTTTGTTTGATCAAATTATACTTCAATTTTAATTATCAAGATTTTGACATGGTCTATTTATTTAGGCGGTGGCCATTTCAAGTCCTGGAAGATAGCGGGCCAGTCCTGAGAATAGAACTGGGCCTAGTTCTCCTTTTAAGGTCATTTACATAGCCCACAAGAAGGTGAGAGAATAGAAAGTCATGCCATCTTTTATCTGTTGCAAACTGTTGGATCCGTTTTCGTTTCAAATATTTTTTTCCTCTTGATTAATTCTTTACAATTGTCAAGTAGTGAAACGACATCAATGTTAATTAACTAAAATATGATCCTCTCTATACAATCGGTTGAATTAGGATCCTCTTATAGCAGAGGTTTTCTCATACTAATATGAGAGTCAAAATAGAGAGTTGTAAAATTAGGGCATAACCATAAAATACATACAGATAATTAAATGATAAAAATATAGTAAGATACAAATGAGGCGAAAGTCATGGACGATTAAAATTTTGTGTAATCATTTTTAAAGAAGTCTCTTCCCTTTATTTTTCTCAACCAAGAATTATAGTACCAAAAAGGTTTTTCCAATAAGTGGGTTTTTCATGATTCAAATCTGTGTTCTCTTGTTGGGTAAATTATCCCTATAGTACTTTAACTTTTAGAGCAAATGAAACAGTGGCCCTTTATCTTCCTATTTGAGCCTTTTATCTTTAATTTTATCTCCATTATCGCCGTTAGTCCAAATTTGGAGTTCCGTCCATGTTTAGCTATTATCTAGAGCATTGTATATGCAATTCACATGAAGATAACGGCTAAATATGGATGAAATTTTGAGTTTGGACTAACGGCGATGATAGAGACAAAATTAAGAGATTAAAAGGTCTAGTTAGAAAGATAAAAGGACAATTGCATCATTTCATTAAAAGTTAAATGACTACGGGGTGATTTACCCACTTTTTCTTTATAGGATGAGGTCGTTAGCACTTCAACTAATAATTTATTGATATTTTTGTATAAAATGTTTCACATTTAATTTTGTTTATACCCTGTCAAAATGTGCATTTTTATAAAAGAGTGTGAAACAAAATTGCGTCGCAGATTCATTCATAAAAGCAGATTATGACGGTGATGTGTGATCAGGGAATGGGAGACCATCATTTGCGTCATCTAAAGACACGTTTCGACCAGTGGCTACGGTAAATTTGTAAGAGTAAAGCGGAAACAGAGCAAGTAAAAGTCAAAAAGTTAACCTTACTTTAGCGGTTTCATCTTGAACTTAAAGATATAACGCGTAATTGATTAACTAACGTGTCTTCTTTTAAATGTAAAGTGGATTATCTTTCTTACCAGTTGGTTGCAGTCAGCAGAGCCCAAGTCATTCTTGTGGGCACATATAACTTTCTTTCCAGTTCTTGAAGCCACTTTTACATATTGAATATATACATCTCCACCAACATCAAAAGGAAACTAATCTCAATTGGAGGGGGTTGGTAAACTCAGAAGTTTTAGTTGCCATTTCTCAAGTATGAAGCTCCAAATATGACTTTGAATGTACTTTTGGCGTTCACACTTGGCACTACCATTAAATTGTTTTGATTAAGTCGATCTTTTTATCTTTTTTTCGTGTTCATATTTAGAAAAGTGTTAACAATTATGGAGTGTTTGTATTTCATCTTAAAATCAAATGAAGTCAAAAGTAGTGGGTCAAGATCTTAATTGTATAGTAGACTAAGAAGATGGATTTTTTTCATATAGAATAAATATAAGTTTCGACACTTCTTTCTCGTGTGACCTAATGGGAAGCAATGATGGTCACTTAGATGAAAGTAGTTGAAGAAGCTTGATGTTCACTAGAACTATTCCAATCGCCAAAGACTTGTAAAAAGAGATAACGATGGAGGTTTTTCTTCTGGGGTAGGCTTCGATGCTCAAGTTAGTAAAGATTATGGGAGAAAACTTTTGAGAGGAGCTGGGCTGGAGATAACTTACTTTTGCAAGGACATGGACAACTCTATTTATAGCTCGTGGAGAAAGTTGGTGATTTGATGGCCACTACTTCCATCATCTTCGAGTCAAGTCGAGACTGACTTGGCTAGTTACCAGGTCTATAAGGGGTCAATACGCTAGGCTACAGATGGCTCCCATTGTCGTTACACCACCTTTCTTGCATTTCCAAGGTTGGGGGATATTACAACTTGTAGTGATGACTCTCCCCTTAATAATTTGAGACCCCCAGTATATGAGTGTCTTTCATGGTCTAGAGCATGTGTCCTGGACCTCCTCCCCTGCTACATTAGTTGTTTTAAGGATGCATTTGATCATTATTCTCCATTGAGCCCAAGCTTGGGACATGCAACGTATTCTCTTTGCATATGTATGAGGCACCATTTAAGGTCCTAACTAGTAGTGTATGATCGCATGCACAATAATAGAATGTTACTGCAAGATAATTCATATTTGCACGATGTGTGGTATGATCTATATAATAGTTTAAGGTTTTACGTTTGTAACTCAAAGAGACACGCTTTCATTTGCTTGCCAACTTAGCTAAAAGAATATTATTACCATTATTATATGTAATTACTAAAATAAATGTCTCCATCTCTCTCTTCATTACACAATTATTACCATCATTATTATAGAATTACTAAAATAAATCTCCCTTACTCTCTCTCTTTATAAATTAATTAATAAAAATTATTAACACATTACCAAATTTTTTTCACAATAGACAATACTTTCTCTCTCTCTCTCTCTTTCTCTCTCTCTCTCTCTCTCTCTCTCTCTCTCTCCCCTTCCCATTAGAGTGCCTCTCCTTCTCCCCATTAAATATAGGTATTATAATTTTTTTGCTCTCTTCATAACCCTTTCCTTTCTATAATGGAAGTGTTTGACGGCATATATATTGAGCATTGCCTCTGATTGAGTAGTGGAGACCATCGCAAAGGTAGCATAAAACACAAAGAGAATGAACACTAGAAAAGAAAACATCCCCAGTTGAGAAAAAGATAAAAATTTGAGCCATGGATATATACAGCAAACAAAGTAGCAACATTAATCAAGGGCACCAACAACAACCCTTTTCAATTAAGGCTCTCTTTCTTCCATTTTTCGCCTTTCTTGAACACAAACGACACACGCATTCGAATTCTATCAAGCCCCCTCCTTCTTTCAATACATTTACGTATGTGTGTAGGAAGATGTGTGTATATGCTTTAATTTTTGTATTTTTGTACATGTACCACTAACTTGTGAGTAAATTTGAAACGTATTTATATGCATTGCATATGTGTGGAATTGGGGTTTCGATAATTATTTTAAGCCTTACTATAGTAAAGATTTAATCTCTTTGTAGATAGCATTAATGATACAATACTCTATCATTCCAAAAAAAAAAATGTAGTTTTGCATGATATTGATGATCAAAGGGTTTTATCCATACAGAATGAGAGGCTTGCAATATGTTATGGTTAATATCAACAAACCCTCTACCACAATAAAATTGAAAAGACAACCCTTATTTTTAAAAAAAAAGGATAAAAAAGGTTAAAAAATAGAATGTTTAAGATTAAAAATTGAAATTAAAAATTAAACATAAATAAATTCAAATAAATAAACATAACTTTAACAACTTTATTATTATATTTGATGTTTAATATAAAAATAAATAAAGAGAAAATAAAAGATAAAAATTATAGAAAACAAGTACAACAATATCATATAAACTATTAAGAAAGCAAAAAGGGGAAAAAAAAAGGAATTCACATTACATTTTGCTAAATGAAGAGAAGGAGAAAAAATTTTTAAAAACTTAACTACTAATTTTAAATAAAATTGTTAAGAAAAAGATTTTTTTTTAAAAAATTCATATTTTTATAAATTAAACTCAAAAAATATATTTTATACTTTAACCATAAAGTAAAATTATAAATAGTATATACTTTTCATTTAATTAAAAAAAATTAGCCCGGGCAACGCCCGGGTACATAAAATACTAGTACCAACTAAAAGCAATAAGATAACCGGAGCAAAGCTTAAATTTATCATCTTGGCATCAAATTATTGTTCATGAGATGTTAATAAAACTATCATAATATTCCGGATTTATTTTAATAAGAATGACAGTGTTAAGTTATTTATCATCTTGGTCTCGTGCAATTTATTTTTTTTCTTTTCCGAGAATTAGCATAAAACAATCATAATATTGTTGATTCTTCGTCAAAGTTGGTTCCCAAAATTTTCCGAGTCCGCCAATCACTCATCACCAGGTATTGCAAATGGATGTTGTGAATCGAATCCATAGCTTGACATGTGCAATTCGACCCCGTGGTTGCTGACGTTACAACTCTAAACCCGAACTCTTAGATTCATAAGCGAAATTGTTATTGTACAAATAACTAATAACTTTATTATTAACTACTCTAAAATGGTAACTCCAGATATTAATTATAAATTACCCCTATAGCAGCTAGAATGATTGGACTATGGATGCTTCACTAGGCAGTGTCAAGAACGAAAAAGAATATAACAACTCAGACAATGTCAACAATGTCTTTTGTTGAAAAAAAAATCAAAAGGATTGTTCTAGATGAATCTATGTATCTTTCGCAGTGGTGTAAACTAAATGTAGCCTACCATTTATAGTCTTCCATTAATTTGTTCAGTCAATAAGCCAAGACTTTGAAGAAGTTTTATCTTATGAGGTTGCATACTGACATTAAAAGAAATGAGAGAAAGATATTATTGTGTATTATTATTATACATTTCAGTCACAATTAATTTACATGGGTGTAGTAACGTAAGTATCTAGATAAAGAGAATTAGCTAGATATGATATTATTACGACGACAGTTTTCAATTCTTTTGAATGATGATTATCCAATCAAACGTCGACAGCGATCACATTCTCGAATGCAGGAATATATATTGAGTTTTGCAAACATTACCGGCTAATTTGGACTAATGATGTTTAGAATGATTTTTTTTTTCCTTTTCTGGTGATTAATTAGTGACTGATTATGATGACTCTCATACTTGAGTTCATTGGTTGGCCGATGAGTATATTAGATTGTTCACATTTGAGACAATTTTCTTAATATATGACTAGAGATTAACGACTTGACCAGCTGTCTGCTCAAGAAATTAAACTTTGTAAATGGTCTTTGCTTGATAATGTTTGTCTGCTAATGACGAGGTCGACGAGTATCTGTTCATAAGTCAAATACACATAGAAACACATAGAAGAATTTATCTTAAAACTATAAATCTTACTATAAAAATAGTAGTGGCATGTTTCAATACTGATTTGGGTTTGACCCACCCGACCCAAATATTTTGGGCCAACATATAAATTGACCTGAAGAGAGTTTCGAGCTATTTGGGTCCAGGGCTCCACCCCACGCGACTTTAAGATCTTCAAAGTAAGAGGCGAGGATTCTTTCACAAACCCTAGCGAACCAGTAGATAGGCTACAAGCATCATCTTTAGGTGGGACTCCATGTTGTTACCCTTATCAAATCATCAACTTATGTAAACTCTATCAATCATAGAATTGTAAATACGCAGGTATTAGTGCATTCAGGGTACGTTATAATTCATGTTTCTATGACGAGCATCCTAACGTAAATACTGACTTAAGCATTGGAGTCTCTTTGGTCGACACCACACTGGTATTCTCCTAACCAACTTGAATAGTTTGTTGGAGTCTTTTTGGTTTATACCATGTCGGTGTTCCCTTAATTAACCCGAGTAGTATCTGAGTATTATCAAGGACATATATCAATAGAGGGTATATGGTATACATGATGGAAGAATAGAAGTCCAAACTTTTGAATTTTAGTATTAACAAGCTGTACTGTTTAATTACTCTATCTAATTTTTAAGAATTTGTTATCATTTGCAATCACTAGGGGGTAAATTAAATATTTAAAACTTTTTGTTTTACAATTTCTAGTTCTTTTTTATTTTTATTTTTTGGTTCAATTTTCTTCACAATAGTACCTCACTCAATATCTTTCACTACTAGCTTGACGTGCTCATTAATTCGAAGGTTTCATTTTCCCTGCCACTGTATTCTACCCATCTAGAATCTCCTCATCCATACGAAATCTTTGCCAACTTGTTATGGGTCTTTGCTTGCATTACCTCCATAGAGTCAATGCAACGATAACATTTATTATCTTTCAAAATCATGAAATGAGAACTCAGGCGTTGATCGACCAACTACAGTATCGTGAACGGAGGCCTCCGTCTCCAATGTTGCTTTTCCAGAAATTAATTAATCCAACACGTTTGCGCGACCCAAAATTTCTTCTCTCTCTCGCCTGCGGTCCCGTTCTTTGGGATCATTTGCCAAAACGGCGAAACCACAAGGTAGCGGCTTTAGAAAGTTCTTTGAATTTAAAATTAAGGATATACGATTTTGGCTAAGGAAAATATCGAGATTTGTTTCAAAAGAACTAAAATAATTTAAATGATTCGAAAACAAAATGAGGGTTGTATAATTTTTTACCCTAGTCCCAAATGCTTTACCACCAAACTAATTATGATATGAACGGCCAGTTTTGACTGTGGCAAAATTGAGTTTATAGAACATAAATGTGGTGTAGAAGTAGGACAGAGTATGGAATCCCTCTCCCAAGACATGGTGACTACACTTTTCTATATTAAGCATTCCACACGTTTCCTAATTGGGTTGAGACGTCGAGCCCCCCTGACCATTACAGCCACACAAGTCGCTACCTCACTTGATGCACGGTGATCTACTAATTAACATCATATTGGAAGGCAGACTTGGTCCACCAAAACTTCCATAATGATGAAGTTGGCAAGCTCCTTAACCATTCCTGCTTAATATCGCGTAGCATGGACAACGATAGGTCACTGGCGAATGTCGAGAAGCAACCTATTATGAGGAATTGGAGCGACATTGAAATAAGGAATTGAATTGTATTGATAAATATTGAGTAAGAGCTAGCATCCGATCGATAGCCTAAGGGCCTGTTTGGATTGATTTTTTTTTCAGGAAAAAGTATTTTTTTTTTTCCTAAAAAAGTTACATTAAATTTGTAATAACTATTTGATTCCTTCCAAAAAAGTTGAAACTCTAAAAAAAAACTCAAATACAACTTTTCTGAAAAAAAATTGTCTTTCAAAAGTTGTTAAAAGAAGTGTTTTTGAAAAAAGCCAATCCAAACGAGCCCTAAGATGGTATATTCAGCCATCCGTCGACCCACAACAAAACTGGGACCGAGTCAAGCTGGAGTCACCTGAATCTCCATTACTTTGTAGTACTTGTTGTCATGGATGAAGCACAGAATGCATTGGGCCATTGGAACTGTAAAACACCATCATATTGGCTTTATCTAACTTGCCAATATGGTGAATAGAGCACAAATGAAAAAATATTGGCTTTATCTAACTTGCCAATATTTTTTCATTTGTGCTCTATTCACCATCAATGTATTTAGCATGTATCGTAGTCCTCTCATTTTTATGCCACTGTCCACAAAATCTATGGGTTTGGATCTTACTATAAGAAAAAAGAGTACAAACCGTTGATGCTTTAATATATCATGTGGGCACTAAGTTTTCATCTTGTAATACTAACATCTAGCATCAAACGATGATTTGGATGATTCGGCCCAGGTTTTTTTTTTTCCTCCTTTTTAACCCTTATCTTTTTGAAAACATATTTTTTAGTGTGAACCAACGCTTTTTGTGCAAGAAAATGATTTAGGACCTTGTCATCACACAATGTTAAATTTTCGACCCGTGTACAAGTTTGTGTTCTCTTTTGTCCTCTTTTCTTAAGAAAAATGAGTATTAATTGAAAAAAACGTGCATGCCGAAATGAGCCAAGCTTAAACAGTTGGATTTTTGAAGACAACCGTTCAGCAGCGATCGACTTAAGGAAAAAGACCTTTTCAACTTTCACTTCAAGAAAATCGAATCTACACATCGAAAGCACTCAAATTCCCCGTGTAAGAAAATTTCCTCGTGTATGTGATTGAAGGTGAAGACTTGACTTTTGAGCCCAACTGCAAGAAAGCTAACACTATATCCCTCACACTGCTACAAATATAAAAGCCTCAAAATCTCTTTATATATCACTACCTCAGCAACCCAAACACACACACAAAAACACACACTGTTGTGTATTATTGTTGCCTTTACACCTGTAGAGAAACAGAATTCTAGTAAGAAGCAAAAGATGTGCCAGCTTACATCCTCACCTCTCTCTTGCAAGTGCAATTCAAACCAACCATATCCTACCTCAACAACAAAACCAGACCCCGACATGTTCACCCCTTTGATCCCCAAAAGCCCAGCATTTGATCAGCATCAACACCAAAACCAGAACCAATTAAAACCCACCAGGAGACAACAACACAAAAGTACCCATCTTTCTCTTATCATTGAAGCGGCCAAGTCTATAGCTAAAATAGCTCTTCCCATGATCCTCACTGGCCTTCTACTCTACTGTCGCTCCATGATCTCCATGCTCTTCCTCGGCCGCCTTGGCGACTTAGCCTTGGCGGGCGGCTCACTTGCTGTTGGCTTTGCTAACATCACTGGCTACTCGATTCTTTCGGGTTTAGCCATGGGAATGGAGCCTATTTGCTGCCAAGCTTTTGGTGCCAAGAGATACACGCTTTTGGGCATTTGTCTGCAAAGAACTGTGCTTTTGCTCACGCTTGTTTCACTCCCAATAGCTGTACTATGGCTTAACATGAAGAAAGTTCTTCTCCTGTGTGGCCAAGATGAAACTATTGCTTCAGAAGCTCAAGTTTACCTCTTATATTCCCTCCCTGACCTATTTGTTCAATCTTTGCTTCACCCATTGCGTATATATCTTCGAACACAATCCATAACTTTACCTCTAACAATTTGTGCAACTGTGACAATTCTTCTGCACATACCCATAAATTATTTTCTTGTTTCTAAGCTTGGCTTAGGCATCAAAGGCGTTGCTCTAAGCGGCGTTTGGACTAACTTCAACCTCGTAGCCTTATTAATAATCTATATTGTGCTCTCGGGTGTATACAGAAAGACATGGGGAGGCTTTTCTTCAGAATGCTCAAAAGACTGGAAATCTCTATTAAACTTGGCCATTCCCAGCTGCATATCAGTGTGCTTGGAGTGGTGGTGGTATGAGATCATGATACTGCTCTGTGGATTGTTGCTGAACCCAAAAGCAACAGTTGCTTCAATGGGAATTTTAATACAAACCACTGCATTGATCTACATATTTCCATCTTCGTTAAGCTTCAGCGTCTCAACCAGGGTGGGAAATGAACTTGGTGCTCACCAGCCACGCAAAGCCAAGCTTGCAGCCATTGTTGGCCTCTCGGGCAGCTTCATGCTGGGCTTCTCAGCACTACTGTTTGCAGTAGGCGTGAGAAATGTTTGGGCTAGCATGTTCACTCATGATAAAGAGATTATAGCATTAACATCCCTTGTTTTGCCAATAATTGGGCTTTGCGAGCTTGGAAATTGTCCGCAAACAACAGGCTGCGGAGTATTAAGGGGAACAGCGAGGCCGAAAATTGGAGCAAACATCAACTTGGGTTGCTTTTATCTGGTTGGGATGCCAGTGGCATTATGGCTAGCGTTCTGTGCTGGTTTTGATTTCGAAGGCCTCTGGCTGGGGCTTTTGGCCGCGCAGGCCTCGTGTATGGTGACCATGATGATCGTTTTGCTTCTGACAGATTGGGAAGCTGAAGCACGAAGAGCTAAAGAGCTGACTGGAGCTGCTGCAGTAGTAGTTGATGAAAACGAAGATATTGAGCAAGATAAGCCGCACAAAGAGGAAACAGTGGAGATACTTTATGTTAAAATTGGTTTACAGGTCAGTTTTCAAGATCAAAACGCCAGGGACAACATTTAATGTGACAACGAGAAATCCTAGAATAGAAAGTTAATTATAAAATATGACAGTTTCGCAATAATTAAAGAGAGTTTTTTTTTTTGGCAGTTGGCATACGTTAAAAAATTTTCTTTTTCTTTTTTTTGTATTAAGACAAACTATTAATTATAGCAGAGCCTGGGAAGACGATTTGATAAATTGTGTTGGGCTGAGGAGGTCCAGTTTGTTACTTCCAGTGAAACTCGATGTCTAGAAAATGCATGGAGCAACGTTGCAAATCCCAGCAAGTAAACAAAATCTATAACGCGAAGAGACTGAAAGAAAGCTCCTTTAAATGTACTGCTTTGTTTCTATTGGCTCGTTACTAGTACAGTGCTCAAGTTTATTTGTTTATTTTTTTGAAATAATAACACAACATTATAATACGAGTTAGAGCCAGTTTGGTTTTTTATTTTGGAAAATAAGGGTGTTTGATTTTACATTCTAAAAGTTAGTTTTGATTAAAAGTCAACTCAATTTTGAGGCTAAACAAAGAAATGAAAATTTTTAACTTCTCCGTTTGTCTTTTTGCCAACAGTTTTTAATATGTTTTTTGGACAAAAATATCCTTTTTAATTTTTTCATTATGTCAATAGCCAACCCACTTTTTCCTATCCTTGTTTTATTTAATTCAGCATTCTTAGATTCTCATCAAATTGCAACGATATGCGATTTTATTTTTGTTCTAATATTTTGAATTATAACTATAACTTTTTTAAAGTGTTTTGTCAAACAAATAGAAATATGAATAAAATATTATGTTATAGAAAGCAAACAATATTAGTTCAAAATGTCTATTTTAATAATTTATGCAACCAACAGTTATTTTCAAATGTAAAAATCAAACACCATCTCATTGGGTAAAATTTTATTTCACATCGAAATAACCAAACACATTTTTATTTTCACCAAAAATTCATTTAACTAAAAATTCATTTTGAAAAGGCCTTTTCATAAAACTGAATTTTTCAACTGAATGAGACAATCTCAACCTAACTATAATTCTATCTAAAGGACATCATAGCAATGACTATTCAACATTGTGCTAACCAAGAATGTGATAGCAAGTTGGCACAGAGAACAAACATCATTCTCGCATCTAAGTATTCAAATTAATGGATTGGTGTATGTAACATTCTTTTGAAGGTAATTTAAATGATTTAAACTTTCCTTAGAACCAAAAAAATAGAAAGAAACAAGACAAGAGTCTACCCCGATAAATATTATTAATAATGTGACTGCCACGACTTAGGTATATAGTCGAAGAATTTAAGTATCTGACTTTATATATATGCAGACTATAAATAGTAAGTAATAGGTGATGAACAATTTAAGTATTTCACTTCATATATACGTATACTATAAATAGTAAGTAATATATCAACAAATTAGTCAACGATAGCAACTAATTAATTATAGCACAACTAGAACTAAATTATAGCTGTTATATCAGTGCGCCTGAGGAGATCCATTATTTCTTCTGCTCTCAATTCTCACAAATTCATTATTAAATATTAATCCAGCAAAAATTATACTCATACACGTACTTATAAAATCAAAATCAGTGAGAATATTTATACGTATTAGATGAAATATGTAATTAAGCTGGCTGCTGGCTCTCTCTCTGCCAAGACTTCATGAATTTCAAAGAACCGCCCAAATCTTATAAATGGCTTTGGTTGATTACCAAATCGGATAACAATGAGAAAAAGAAAATGATTAATTATTACTTCCAATTATGCCATATGCATCTGATTTACATAAATTAGAGAACTCGATAGCTACTAGTAAAATTAAAGAAAACAGCACGAAGATTTTCATCATATATAGAATTTTAGCAGCATTTTAAGTAGATACGTGTCACACTACTCCGAACAAAAAATTAAGAAGAAGAAGAAGATTAAAGGGTGTTTAACCTTCAACTGAGCCAAAAGGTAGGAGAATATTCGACCCTTTGTAGATTCAAAGAATCAAAAGAATGATAACACTAACTCAAATATTTATGCATTCCGTGATTCAGCATTAATTATAACATTTCCTAATTATTATTTTTCTTGTCAACTTCCTAATCGATTAATAATCAGACATTATTGACCGTCAACACGCAATTGGGCATACCAATTTTGCAGCCATTTGACCACACGTTCTCATAAGACGAATACTTTAATTAATTAATTAACTCTGGCAAATGCCTTTAACCATGCCGCTTGAGCTTTTCGATCCCATCACTTCTCTACGCTAGTCACCAGTAGAATAATATCTGATTCTCTTGTAACGGTATGGATATGTGAAATTTTTTTTAATAAAAAATAATGTATATAAAGACTATCATTGACTACACAAATAGTCCATATATAGTTGTAATATCAATATATCTTTATTTGATTTCATATTTTTGCTAATTTTAATCGTTGAAAATCAGTTAATATCTTTTAATAACAAAATATTATCGAATTGTCTCTACGTACAAATTAATGAATAACGCCCTTGTTGTAAAGTCGCTAAGGATGATACGCGGGATAATATGTCGTGCGGGCTGACGATGGACAGCCGCCCAAGTGAAATAATATGCGGCCACTTGAAACCGCCCTTAATTAACTTAACCTATATATCAAGTTTGCACACACACACACACACACACACACATATATATATATATATATATATATATATATATGCACACACACGTACACATATATATGGTTTTGTTAAATATTATTTATATGATTGTCTAGAGAACCATCAGCATATGTGACTCTAGTTAGTATTATGGTTCCTATGCCCCTTGGACTCCTCCAAGTTTCCAGCTTTTCCTAACGAGGAGCGGCTCTCAATTAATGTTTACTAGAGTTGATCATTAACATTTTATCAAGTTACTTATATAATTTTTTGGTTTGTTTCAAATTGCAAAAATGACAATTTCTTTTTTCCCCTTTACCACTCAGTTAGTTTCTTCAATTAGTTTTAACGAATTTTGTTCTGGTCATATCTGAAAATGAAAAGGAGTTGAAACTACTTGAAAAAAGTAAGAGAGTAGGCAGGGTAACACAAAGAATAAAATTTTGTTCTTGAAAAGGAAAAAAAAAAAAAAAGGTACTTCGTGAGTGATTTAATTAAAATTTTATACAAGTTAGTGACGCGTGATGCATAACACAATTCACCCTTATTTAAATCCTGGAAAAGTAAAGGCATCATATGCTCTTGCATCATACTATTACGATACAGGAACATATAGCAAGTTTCACGACAATATATCAAAAAGTTCAACGAAGCGGCATTAATTAAGAACAAACTTAAAACCTACAATATAATATGGAATAAAGAAAATAATCACAAAGGGATTAGCATGGATACTTATCTGACATGGACATGATATAAAAAATTGCTGCACATTGCTCCCTAATTGATTATTCTCGACTTTCAAGTTTTGTATTATCTCCGATCCTAACATTGTAACCTTATAAAAGAAATCGATAGTAATGAAGTAACATGCAGTCATATGAACGATGATCATTGGGTAAAAAATCAAATAACTGCATTATCTCTTCATCATCGATCGTCGTGAATAATAGTATTTCGTAATTGAAGCATGGTCTGTCTTACTAAAACCCTTCAAGCTGTGGTCACCATCCTGGATTGGTTTGCTGCAATACCATGAAAATTGAGTAATTATTCAAACGGAAGGAATTAGAAATGAACTCATAAGGGGTCAAGGTTGATCAAGAAAACGCTGTATATAACATCGTCAACTTACTGCCGTCCTCAATGAAGAGAAAAGCTAATAAATAAAGTTAATTACTATCTCTAATTGAAAGGGCACAGAACAAGCGGATGGATCATTTAGTACCTCAGATTGAAAGGGTACGACGAATGGGCATATAGTCGATAAATTTAGCATTAGGATTTGAAAAAACGAAAAGACACATATTTAATCGACTGTTCGAACAAATAATGCAGCTTGTCTTGGGAAAATTTTGAGTTATATTTAATGTACAAGGTACGCTGATAAATATTAATTCAATGCAACTTCTCCAAGCTGATCCTTGTAGATCCTATAAGGCCAAGGCCATTGGTGCCCATCTTAATTGTCAACTTGATAATATTGTTACTCCGATCTAATTAACATATGACTAATTCGTTAACTTAACAAGTTCATTGTTTCCCTTGATAAGGTATTTAATATATAAATTTGCATAGGTTAATAATTTATAAAAGTACTCAACTTCATTAACATTTTTCTGCGTATGTAGTATTTTAATTAGCCTGTCGCCTTAAATTAAACCGTATATATTAAACACAGAAATTTGAGGCTAACTGCAATCACACGATCACCCTTTGAATCGTAAAAACTTGTAAAAAGAAATATTTCACTATTTGAATTGTATATTGTATATTTAAGTCTAAAAGAAAAATTATTCGATTCAGTTGGAATTTATAATTTTTTTTTGACGTAGCCCTAGTTACTTATATAGATGGTTAATTAGGAATAACTAGATTTCGATCAAATATAACAGATAATTTAGATACACAAAATTTGTGCGAACTCTTTAACTTTCTCAAATCCAAAGGAAACACCTCTATTTTAGGTAAAACTTAAAGTTAGTTAAACTAAAACAGCGTGGATTAAATCTAGGTGAAATACAATTTAGGTCCGATCGAGTAGAAAACCTTGAACCTGCATAGTGCTTTCGCTGATATATTCAACTTGTATCTAACGGTTCTAACTATATGATAAATAGCCTGTACATACGTTTCAAATGTTGTACATGTGGGAAAATCATCAAAAGCTCGTAAGGAGAAGAGTTAGGGCTTGGATTGGCATTTCAACAAAGTATTCTTTCTTTTATATATATTTACATATAACTTTAGAAAAAGCAGTTTCTCTTTTTTTAAAAGATCAAAATTTTGGATTCTAAATAATAGTTCAATTTGAATTTAGAAAAAGTAGTTTTTCTTTTTTCAAAAGATCAAAATTTTGAATTCTGCAGAAGAGCTCAATTTGAATTGAGCTCCTTTTAAGAGTTTCATGAAAAAAGAAGTACTTTTTTTTTAATATTTAAAGTGACAATTCATTATTGGTAAACTTATCTAAAACCTTAGATAACCATAACAAACTAAAAAATCTATATTTATAATGCATTTATACCCTCGGGATCTTCTAAAGGCATATAGAAATGGTGGCTTTGCGAAGAAATTGAGTCGGATAAACATAGGCACCAAATGGGATATTGTTAGATAGATAACCATCGCTTCAACTTTACACATTGGAAGCATTTGATTTGAGATATACTTTATGATAAAGCAAATTTTGACACGGGCTTAGAGGCCCCCGTGTACGTGATGTCAAAAAGTGTTGGTGTTTCTTGACTACGAATTTTGAACCTGAAGAGGAAACAAAGGATGATCGCATCCTGCCAGGAGACAAGATAATGTACGGGAAAAAAAGACAAAAAAAGAAAAAAGCTATAACAATATTTGTTTACTAATATAATTACTATTAAACATAATAAATAAATAAATTAATATCTTCTTTCTATATATATAAACTTTTAGGTGACATCGTAATTCTAAAATAGTATCAAAAGTTAAAAACTAAACCATTTTAGTTTCGATACTCACCGCTACTTATTTAAAAAATATTAAAATTGTTTACGTACAAAATTTTAAAAAAATCATCCTTTTTAGATCAGGTGGTAATTTTAATAGTAATAATTAATTACAAATTATAAATAATTAATCAAGTAATTGGTGTATGATTCGGAATACTACTCAACTTCGTTGCAATAAACGATAAGTGGCTTGATGAGTTAATGGGACGGCCGCATGGAATAAAATGTCAACAATTTTGGCTTTTGATAACCATGAAAAGACAACCACACACACTCACACACATACTCGTGTGACCACAAATGATTTCTTTATGTGGCATTGGCTTTTACACAAGTCTTGCCTCAAAAAGTCATTTTGATGTTTTGGAATCTCATTCTCTTCGCTCTTTTTCCTCATTTGACAACTCTATTGCTGCCGCATGGATTCCTTTCGGATCCTTTTTGGCATTTGGCAAAGCTTTTCCTTTGTTCTTTAATAATGCTATATTTTCTCCTTTACTCTTTCTTCCCATGGGTTTTTTTTTTCTCCCAATAGTAGTATTCTTTTCATAAAAATAAATTTATCTTGAGAGAAACACATTATAGTTTCTCTAAGAGCACGAAATGCCATTCAATAATTACATAATACTAGTACTTTCATACCCCGTACTTTGTACGAACTTATTTAGTTTTTTTTTATAGTTTTTAAATATTTATAGATGTGATTTTTTATCGAAATGGATGATTGGGCTAAGGGCCACCCCTGTTTTTAGGTTTTCGAGTGTTTTTTAATTATTTCTAAATATCTATAAAAATTAATTCTAGTACTTTTTTATTCTTTTTTATTTTTTAATTAGGATATGATGAATTAATTAAATTAACGAGTTTTCTTTTGGATTTTATTACTTTAAACCCATTAAAAAGAAATATATAAGTGGTGAGTAAATATAATTAAATATCTTATAACTCCAATCCAATGATGAGGTTAGGAATTGGTGCATAAATGTAATTAAACACTATAATATATTAATTTATAATAAAGTAATAATATTTAAAAAATTTATGATGACTTGGCAAATAGATGGGGGCTAATGTGGTACCCTTCTTTGAACTCCTTTAGGTTTAATTTTTATATATACTAGAGCACTTTTATCTGTGCTTCGCACGGATTTATTTTTTGATTAAAAATGTTAAATTAAGTTGAATTTATTTACTTTTAATAACATATAAAGTTCTTTGCATAATTTTTTTAAATAATAAATGTTAAATTCACTAATTTTTAATTTTTCAAATTCACAGATGAAAAATACATTGAGACTTTTGAGCATTAATCTATTAGTAACTAAATTTTCAAATTAAAACTAAGTGTGTGTATATATATATATATATATATATATATATATATATATATATCCATAAGTGGTAATAACTAAACCTTTTGAAGTTCACAAATGGATTATATTTTAAGCATTAATTGATTAATTATTTAAATTTTTAGTTAACAATTTATTACATCCACAAAGTTAAAAATAATAAAAATAAAATAATTAATAATTAATAATTAATGATATAAGCTAAAAAAATATTCATTGCCATATAAGCGCTGATATAACACTATTATAATACTCAAAAAAGTATTTTTTTAATGGCAAATATTAAATTTATTTGGATTTCACAAATGAATCTTGTTTAAGGATTAATTTATTGAAAATTAAATTTCTAATGCTAATACTATATATACATAATAAATAAATAATTTTTTTTAGAATTCACAATTGAATTTTATCCTAAGCATTAATTGATTGACTATTTAATATTTCAATTAACGCTAATAATATATATTCATAAAGATAAGAAATAATAAATAGTAAAATAATTATGCCATGTAAGTGCTTGTTGTAAAAATGTAGTCTAAAGGAAATAAACTCAACAGTAGAACAAGTGCAAAGTAACGTAGCAAAATCAGATAGTAGCTTGAGGCGTGTTATGAACACTGTCCTTAAGGATATTTCGCCCAACTGTAAACGTATCCCCCAAGATTCAACAAGCTCTTCTAGTTTTGAACTAGGTTCAGGAACAGCAAAAGAAACTTAATATGAAAAAATACCCAGCAGTCTTTTTGAACAGAGTAGAGGAGAAGGATTTTGTTGTAGTGCATTTAGCTTGAAATGGAGGGCTATTTATAGGCTTCAGGCTCAACAGAGTAGCTCGAAAAAGATGCAGCTAAAAGTGAGAAATACCTGGTCTTCAACAGCTAAAGAGAAATTACAGATAGACTTTTAAGCACATGTTTTACTTGTTCAAAAAAAAAATGAAACACCAAGAGGAAAATTCGAACTATTCCGTTAAGACTAAAAATAAACTATCTTTTGAAAATCAAAAAATAATAAATTTTAAAAAGTGGCTTGGACAGGGTCTCACGTATATCTTGTGCACAGGGGATGGGGGCAAATCCACCAATTTGAACTATCGGCCCAAATCTCATGCGCTAGCCCAACCCCTTATCCTTTCTTTTACAAGCCCACTAGAGTGAAATCTAATATAAAGTGAGAAAAAAATTATAACTTTTTCAATGTGAGAAGTATTCTATTTCTTTTGAGGTACAAACAAAAACACCCAACAATCCCCCGCATAACTCAAAAGGATTAGAAGAAAACAACTTTGCTGGGTTTATATCATTGAGTATAATGCGTCGTATCTGGTGTCTTTTAGACTATGAACCAGACCTAGATAGAATAAGATATAACTTATAGAATAATTGGTGAAGCTTTTAACTTCTATGAACCAAGAATTCTTATTATAAGTTAAGATTCTTATCTATCACATTATACCCCCACAATTTGTTGTTCATCGCCGTCTTGCGCTAATAGGCCATGCGCTTGCCTGGTTATTCATAAGTGCTATAGAAATTTTGCCATAAATTTCATAGGAGCAGCCCCACTCCACACTCATATAAGTTAATCCATCAAGTGTATTCTGCAATTAATACACCACCTATAAAGGATATGGATTTGATTAAGAGCATAGCTTAATCTCACTTTATTTGCAGTTCCACACTATTCACACCATAGGAGGGACAAAAATTTAATAGTGTTTAATATATCAACAAACGACTTGTTATTACCCATATGAACCTAATTCACGGGATTGCAAATCACATAGGTTGGGTTACCATCATTGTTGATATCTCAAATAGGTAGCAGTCTCATTCCCCTCAATGTTTCACTAATTAGTTTTCTTCCCAAGGTTTAGTCAGAGGATCAGCCAAATTCATCTCTGACTTCACATAATCTATGGAAATAATTCCATCTCTAAGCAGCTGCTTTATTACATTATGTCTCAAGCGTATGTGTTTATTTTTTCCATTAAAGGTTTTGTTTTTCGCAATAGCTATTGCAGCTTGGCAATCACAATGTATAGACACAGAAGGTGTTGGTTTTATTCCCAACGGAATACTTGCCAAGAAATTTCTCAGCCACTCGGCTTCATTACCAGCCAACTCTAATGCCACAAACTCTGATTCCATAGTTGACCTTGCAATTATGGTTTGTTTGGCTGATTTCCAAGATATTGCACCCCCACAAAGGGTGAACACATAGCCACTAGTGGATTTTGTCTCATCTGAATCAGAGATCCAGTTAGCATCACTGTATCCTTCCAACACAGCGGGAAATCCACTATATTTAATACCATGGTTCATGGTACCTCTCAAAAATTTCAATACTATTACTAATGCATTCCAATGATCATGATTTGGATTATGAGTATACCTACTCAATCTACACACAGCATAAGCTATATTAGGTCTAGTAAAATTCATTAAATGCATTAGACTCCCAATAATTTGAGCAGATATATTTTGAGAGACAGCATCTCCTTTATTCTTTTTCAATTGACTATTAGCATCATAAGGAGTGCTCACAGATACTACATCAAAATTATTGAACTTTTTAAGAACTTTCTCCACATAATGTCCTTGATTTAATATTATACCATTATCATTTCGTACGATTTTTATGCCTAAGATGACACTAGCCTCTCCCATGTCTTTCATATCAAAATTAGAAGACAAAAACCTTTTAGTTCTTTGTATTATATCAAGGCTAGAACCAAATATAAGCATGTCATCCACATAAAGGCATATAATCACACAATCACCATTATCAAGTTTTGTATAAACACATTTATCTATTTCAACAGATGAAAAACCATCACACAACAAAACTTGATCAAATTTCTCATGCCACTGTTTAGGTGCTTGCTTTAGACCATATAACGACTTTAGTAATTTACAAACTTTATTTTCTTTTCCGACAACCACACAACCTTCAGGTTGCTCCATGTAAATTTCTTCTTCTAAGTCACCATTTAAAATGCAGTTTTAACATCTATTTGATGGATAAAAAGATTATGGATAGAAGCCAAAGCAATTAAAATTCGAATAGAGGAAATTCTAGTTACAGGAGCATATGTATCAAAATAATCAATATTTTGTTTTTGAGTAAAGCCTTTTGCAACAAGTCTAGCTTTATATCTATCAATAGAACCATCAGGATTTAATTTCCTTTTGAAAATCCATTTGCAACCAATAGGTTTAGCTCCTGGAGGTAAATCCACTAATTTCCAAGTATTATTTCGTAATATTGAATCTATTTCAATTTTTATGGCTTCTTTCCAAAATGGTGCACTAGAAGAAGAAATTGCATCAGAAAAAGTTAGAGGATCATCCTCTACAAGAAAAGTATAAAAGTCGTTACCAAAAGAATTTTCTTTTCTTGGTCTCTTACTCCTTCTCATATTGTCATTTTCAAAATCATTTTGAATAACAGGTGCACGAGAAATATTATCAGTTTTCAAAGGAAAAATGTTCTCAAAGAATTCAGCATTTTTTGTTTCAACAATAGTATTGCATTCAATCACATCACTTTTGATTACAAGAAATCTATAAGCAGCACTATTGTTAGCATATCCAATGAACGCACAATCAGATGTTTTAGATCCTATCTTTCTTTTCTTAAGATCAGGTAACATAACCTTAGCAAGACACCCCCACACTTTCAAATATTTTAAATTGGGAGCATACCCTTTCCATAACTCATATGGGATTATTCCAGTTTTCTTATATGGTATTCTATTTTGTAAATGACATGCAGACAAAAGAGCTTCACCCCAAAGATTATCAGGTGCATTAGAACTAACAAGCATGCAATTCATCATTTCTTTTAAGGTTCTATTTTTCCTTTCAGCTATGCCATTTGACTCAGGTGAGTAGG
Source organism: Cordia subcordata (assembly GCA_028554755.1). Classification (NCBI taxonomy): domain Eukaryota; kingdom Viridiplantae; phylum Streptophyta; class Magnoliopsida; order Boraginales; family Cordiaceae; genus Cordia; species Cordia subcordata. The sequence goes on along the minus strand of JAPTOF010000006.1, from coordinate 1,618,352 downwards.
GAGGTGTGATCTCATGAATTATTCCTTCCTTTTCACAATATTCATTTAGCAACACATATTCACCACCAGATCTGATCTAACTCTTTTAATCTTTTTATTCAATTGATTTTCTCCTTCAGATTTATATGTCAGAAACATGTCAAAGGCTTCATCTTTATTTCTCAACAAATATACTTTTGTATATCTAGAAAAGTCATCTATAAAAGTCACATAATATCTTTTGCCTCCTCTAGTCATAGTTTATTTTAGGTCTCCTAGATCAGTGTGAATTAGGTTGAGTAACTCTGATTCTCTAAAGACAGAAGCACAAGATTTTTTAATTTGTTTAGATTCAGCACATATTTCACATTTATTCATGCTAGAATAATTGATATTAGAAATAAGACCAATAGATTGTATTTTTTTAATATAAGACAAACTAACATGTCCTAATCTAGCATGCCACAAATCACAAGAATCAATCAAGTAAGCAGAAGAACCAACATTTTCATTCATTACTTGGGAGATATTGAGTACAAATAAACCATTATTACAATATCCCTTGCCCACAAAAATATTATTTTTGGTCAACACGACCTTATCAGATTCAAAAGAAACCTTCACTCCAACCTTTCCTAATAATCCCACAGATACCAAATTGGTTCGAATATTAGGAACATGCAACACCTCACTCAATGCCGTGTTTTACTGAAGTGAGTTTGAGAAGAACTTTTCCTTTTCCAAGAACTGGAGTAGTCCTTGAGTCACCAAGATAAACAGATTCTTCTCCCTCATTTAGTTGGGTGTAAGACACAAAATCATTTTTATTGGCACAAATGTGCCTAGTAGCACCAGAGTCTACCACCCAATCTCTCACGCTGGCCACAACATTTACTTGAGAAATGACCGCAGCAATAATATCATCTGCTTTAACCAAATTTGCATTTGGTTTAGCAGGATTGTCATTTCTCCCCTTTCTTTGTCTGCATTGAGGTACGTGGTGTCCAGGTTTGCCACAAACATAGCAGTGACCTTTTTTCTTTTTGAATGTTTCATTATTAGTTTTAGGCTTGTAATCATTTTTCTTTTCGTACCTTTTATTTGGCTTTCCATGTGGCTTGTTGTTTTGCACGAGATTGGCTTTTGATGCAATCTACTTCCCTTTGGCAGTAATGGACTCCTTCCGGTTGGTATCTTCTATGATGATGTAGGTCACCAAGTCAGCAAGGGATAGTTGCTTGTGTTTGTGCTTGAGATTTTGTTTGTAGTCATTCCAGGATTGAGGCAACTTTTCTATGAGGATACCAGCTACAAATTCTTCTGGTAGAATGATCTTCTCTGATTTGAGATCTTCTATCAATTTGTGGTATTCATTGATTTGGATCTTAATGTCTTTGTCTTCGGTCATTTGCCATTTGTAATAGTTACCAAGGACAAACTTTTGTTTTCCAACGTCTTCAGCCGTGTACTTGGTTATTAAAGATTGCCATATTTCCTTTGCTTTCTTATAGGAACAGTAGACATCGAACAATTCATTAGAAAGAGTGCTAATTATTGTATGTCTACATAACTTATTTGCATGAACCCAAAGCTCTAATTGTTTAGATGACGACTCATCAGGTTTTGGATCAGTAAGGGCATCAGCTACTCCATGCATGTCGAGGACAGTGTACACGCGCTCCTGCCATCTCTTGAAATTAGCTCCAGCAAATACTTCTATTTTTGAGATATCAGGAAATGGCTTAGCAAAGGTTGTCGCAGTCATATTAGGGAAGACAGTGATAGCAGGCTGCACTTGTTCAATTTGTGTTTGTGAAGGAGCAGCAGCGATCAAAGGTGTAGACTCCATTATGTAGTAGGAAATATCCTTAAGATTGTTGGAAAAATGTAGTCTAAAGGAAATAAACTCAACAATAGAACAAGTGCAAAGTAACGTAGCAAAATCAGATAGTAGCTTGAGGCGTGTTATGAACACTGTCCTTAAGGATATTTCGCCTAATTGTAAGCATATCTCCCAAGATTCAACAAGCTCATCTAGTTTTAAACTAGGTTCAGGAACAGCAAAAGAAACTTAATATGAAAAAATACCCAGCAGTCTTTTTGAACAGAGTAGAGGAGAAGGATTTTGTTGTAGTGCATTTAGCTTGGAATGGAGGACTATTTATAAGCTTCAGGCTCAACAGAGTAGCTCGAAAAAGATGCAGCTAAAAGTGAGAAATACCTGGTCTTCAACAGCTAACCGGGTCTCACGTATATCTTGCGCGCGCGCGCGTGCGGGGGGGAGGCAAATCCACCAATTTGAACTATCGGCCCAATTCTCATGCGCGCGAGCCCAACCCCTTATCCTTTCTTTTACAAGCCCACTAGAGTGAAATCCTTTTGAGGTATTCTATTCCAAGCCCAATAAAGTGAGAAAAGATTTATAACTTTTCCAATGTGGGAAGTATTCTATTCCTTTTGAGGTACAAACAAAAACATCCAACAGTGCTAACATGGTACTCTCACAAAACTCAAAAAGATTTAACTTATACATATACACATATATATATATACATATATATATATATATATATATAGATAGATAGATAGATAGATAGATAGATAGATAGATATGCAATCGATAAACTGAAATATTCTATCAAAATAACACTTGATTGAAACAAATCTGTCGCTTGAATACTTTTTCTTTTTGTGATTCGAAAAATATTAGCTAACGGAACCTAACCACCGACTGATGAATCTTGAGTGCTGACACATTCCTTATACTGAACACTATGCAAATACTCATCCAAAGCAAAGAACTATGATCAAATCCAAATCATGAGTCATATTTGACCATAACTCTTATCATTGGAAGCACTTAAGGACAGGAACCCAGAGAGGTACGAAAATGATGATCTTGCTTGGTCGTCACGACGCACAACGATTTAATTTGTACCAATGCAGAGATGCGGGAAGGAAACAATATTTATGCATTGATTGGCAAAGCAAATGAATGGAGCGTATAAGAAGCAAGCATTTGAGAGGATGAGAATAACATGACTGACAAAAAACTAAGATTTTCCAGACGAAAACTTTGAACCAAATCAGGTAAAAAAGTTGCCGCTCACGATTCGTATTCTCGCAATGTCAACGAGGTGCATGAACATCAACACCCTGCATGCATTTGAATTCAACAGCTTCGAGCAGCAAGTCTCATCAAATTTTGTCCACGATCGATTAAATGTACAGCTAGAACCACTTCAAAGATTTTTTTTCTTTAAAAAAAGTAAAGAAGTGGTGTACTTGGACTTTTTGGGTACTTTCAAACTTTGAACGCTTCACACAGGTGTGATCAAATTTAACAAAAGTGGTTCGGTATGAAATATGATAATTAATCTTTTATTTTTGTAATTTGTAACATTAATAATTTTAAAATTAAAAAAAATTTAAAAAATAGAGTGAGGATTGACAGTGTCACAAATATCAAAGAATAGATGGTATCACAAATTAAAAAATTAATTAATCAAATTGCAATTTTTTTTAAAATTTTTTGAACAACTAATAATATCACTAATTATAAAAATAAGATACTAAATTAGCATATTTTAAAAATAAGAGACCTAATGACTAAAAGGAATAGAGATAAGAGATTAAATAAAACATTTACCCTAATCGTTGATTGACTCGTGCAAAATCTGATCAAGTCATCCACTTAATTATTATTCCCTGAATAACATTCGTTCTTTATGCCTTTACAGAACTACGACGGTCGATAAAAGTGGTGGAGTCTACGAACAGTGGGTGCATCCACTGCGGCAGTGATAAAACTTTCGCTAGTTAAGATCTTTGTAAAAAGTGTGAAATATGAGTAATATTAAATGTTGCTTTATTTTTGTAATTTAAAATCACGTTGTATGTACTAACATGCTAATTAGGTACGTGTACAAGTAGAAAGTAATATTTTTTAAGGTGACATCTAATATTAATTACTAGTTACTAATTTCCTCGATCTCACTCTCTAAAAGTACGCAAGTGTTTAACCAGAGCTGAAGTTAGCAACGATTAGCCAGAGATAATTTTCTCTGATCAAGGTAAAAATCTGATAAGAGAATTTACGTTTACGTTGAATCATCCAAACTGACATGTGGTTTAGGATGTATTATATTTCATACATTATTCCATTAAGGGGACCAACGTCAGTAGATGAAAATTATGGTCGGACGCCATTGATCTTGCGTTTGGAGTTCATCTTTGAGGTTAGCAATTTTGAGTCAGACTTATCCCCCATCCAATCACTGTCTATCTTTCGTAAACCAACCTATTTGCCACATCAAAAAGTTCTTAGATTGTTAAAAGCGTAAATTGTCAAAAAGTGCATTCATATAGTTAATGGTCTCTTTAATGGTCATTGTGGCAAAACTTGCGTGTTCAACAATTACGTTCTTATAAAATGACTAATTGGTGTATGTAAATTTAGAATTTCATAACACAAATAAGTGAAAGAATAGTTTAAAAGATTAAGCGAAGTAGTTGAATAACAACTTGTAAATAAAATGCTTTGGACCACGGAAAATATACTATACAGTGGTAGAGTAGCGTAGCTAAACCGGGGGAAATGGCAACAACAGAGGAAGGTTGCAGTGTCTCCTGGAGACAAGACGGCCTGCGGAGCAAAGCCGCTTGGGTCGCTCTCTCGCCACCAAACCCAACGTCCCAAATCAAGGAGAGGGTGGTCCATTAATCCCATCCATCATCAAATTGCGTGTCCGACTTGGGGTTCGTTAAAGCCACACTGGCCTCTAGCTAGTGCTCATAACTATTTTAATTTGTTTGACTGGTGCCTTGACTCTGAAACTCACACTTTGCTGTGGAAAAACGACAAGTCTAAATATTTGCAGCAGACCATGTTAAAAGACAGGCTAATATCTCAGAGTGATCACGGTCAAAAAAGCAACAAGATTATATGGCTCTTTAATCATGAATTCAGAGCAATGAAATTCAGCTTTTATATTCTTTGAGTTTGGATATTCTCATGTAACATTATAAATAAAATTAATAGTAATAATAATGAATTTTACAAATCATTTGATCATATTCTATACTGGTACGAGTATAACTTGACCCGCATAAAAAGACCAAGTTGATTATAAACACAACAAGCTATCCTAGTTATAAGGAATGAAGTGTCAGAAATAACCTGAAATAGTCGCAATTGGAGGTTAGGTGTCACCGGATGACGAGCATATCTTGGAGGATCGTGATAGCATTGAAAGGTAGTTTTTCCGATGATAAGTATTATAAATATATAGGAGGAAAGCATGGCTAAAGGCCAAGGTACGAACAATTTAACTTTATTATCTATTACTTTTATATTAATTCCAAAGCAAATCACTCTCACATCAACTATTCTACTAACTTGACTATCGGTGTTTCTTTGATCAATACTGCATTGGTATGCCATTTGAAAGTAGGACAAAAGTCTGTTTATTTTGCATGTCAAGCAAAGTTCAAGGTTTTATCTTTATCATATACAATCAATTAATTATTAAATCTTTACAATAACTATAATATTATGAAAAAAAACTTAAATATGACTTTGATACCACATAGAAGAAAGTGTCTTGTGTGTCGTGAAGAAGACGTGTCGAGACAGATAAAGCTGAAAAATAGGACTGAGCTCTTGGCTCCACCCGCACGATGTGCTTGAAAAACTCTGCGTTAAATCGATAAGTAATCTCCACAATGTCCAAAAGAAATGATAGTCGTGTACAGAGAAAGAGATCGTGTTGGGATCAGCGAGACAAACACTTGGTGGATCCGAAGTGTTTGATGACTTTGACAGAGTGAGTAATCCCACGCCTTATCCTGTAATTAGAATAAACACTTCTTCGACTTGATCATCTTCGATACGTCGCTTTTACCCGCTTATGTCCGCCCAACTCTCTGTGATAATGACATTCATACTATCTTCTACACGCCCTGTGAATCTCTTTCTCATTTTTCCTTTTTTTCTCTTTTTTAATGGTTAGAAGCTCATCCTATATCGGATTCATTGCGTAACATTACATCATAATAATACGTACTTCAAATTAATCAGAGGCCATCTTAAAATTTATTTGGCCTAACTTTTAGACACTTTTTAGAAATTTAAAATTCTGAATGTGATATGTTTGACCATTTTTAAAAGAATTCTTACATAAAAGATAACATTAAAAAAAGTTAAAAAAAATCAAAAACTCTAACTTAGAACTTTTTTAAAAAAAAATTTTGGAAAAGCTGTTTTTACTTCATGTAGAAACTTATTTTTCTTTGTTTTTTTTTTGAAAAGTATTACTACATATTTTTAAAAGTTTAATGTTATCCTTAAAGCAACTAAAGATCTAATTGGATGGACTTTTTAAAAGAAAAAAAAGAAAAAAAAAAGAAGAAGAAAACACTTTTTTTCTTAAAAAAAAAATATTTTTTGCAATAGCTATTTGGCTTAGTTTTCGGTAAAGCGGAAACTTTGAAAAAAAATTCAAATATACCTTTTTTAAGAGCCAAAACTTTTTGTTTTTAAAAAAGATACCTTTTTTAAAAGTTATTTAAAAAGTGTTTTCGAAAAACTCAATACAAATGAGTTTTAAAAGTTCAATTCCTAAAATATAAACCCAAAAAATCAACAACTTTTTTACCTAAAGCTTTACTACTAACAGCGATCTACTGCAGTTGAAACATCATAATTAGGTTAAACAAAACTTTATTTTAATTAACATGTATAAAGCTAAATTTAAAGAGTTATCATTTGTGTAACATCCTCCCACACGGGTTATTTTGCGAGATTTGGTGCTTTTTATGATGATTTGAATTCACTATTATTGTTATAACCAGATTTAAGCATTTTTAATTTGATTGATTAAATTTGATATAATGATTGACTAGTAGTTAGGCTCCGGTTGTTGGAATTTGACTACAACACTTAACTTAGAGACAGGATCTTTGAACTGTGGGTTGATGCCCATCTTGCTCATCTCACCTCAGCTTTTTTGGGGCGAGGAACAAAGCCCGAAGCTTCTGTGACAATTCTCCAAGTTGGATGTACTTTACGTATATAGTGGACGGCTCAAAATTATTCAACTGAACATGTTCATCTCTATGTGAACATGAATGCATAAATAGAGACGGGTAGCGGAATGTATTCTTTCTTCTGTAACCTTTTACTGTTGGCGATAATATATATATTCCGTGGATTCACGAACGTTATGAGGTAGACTTGTACCCATTGAGATGCGATAGAAGCAAAAGTTCGATTTTCAACTTGCTTCTAAAGTGTGATGTGATATTTTCCTGTATCTGGCTAAAGTAGTGAAATTTTTACATTTGTCAAATTTTATTAGTACCATATAAAGTAAAAGATTCGTTCTACTTTGAGAAAGATTTATATCTTCATATAAAGAAAAAAAAATATAGAGTTACTAGGGATTGCAACACGTTAATCTGTTGTAGTAAACATTTGACATTTGTCAAATATATTGCCATATAAAGTAAAAGATTCCTCTACTGTGAAAAGGATTTATATATATATATTTTTAAAAATATAGAATTGGTAGAGATAACACATTAACCCTATAATATTGTTGAAGTATAGTGAAATTGAAAATGTGCTCCTAGACGAAAGTGTAGAAATATATGTTTTTTTTCCCTTTTTATGTTGAACAGTACACATTAAAAAGATCTGCTCTACTCATAGAAAGTTCTGTATTTTGTTTTAAAAAGAAATTATAAAGCAAGTTAAGATTGCAACCTCGTTAACACTATATCGTATTCGAGGTCTGTTCTATTATTAAAGTAGTGAAAATGAAAATATGCTTTGAGAGATGAAGGAGTACCAATATATATGTGTGTGTCGGTACGCTTCTCTCCTTTTTTTTTTGTTTTTTGGGGCTTTTTCGAGTACTTCGTTACTAATTATGAAAACAAATTTTTTGATACAGATTTGGAAATCTTGGTGAGTGAAAAGAGATGCCTAAAAATAACCAGATTTTATCATAAGGCATGTCTTTCGAGAAACAAATTAAATCAAAGGGCGAATAGAATGGTGAACTATAGACTTTGTTCTCCTCTGGGCGTGCAGGATCGTGGAAGATCCTCTGGCGGGCCTGGAGAACATCTCAGGGGATGTCATGAAAGGAGTTTCATTCCTAAGAAGAATTAGCTACTAATTGGTATTGCCTCCCTTGAAGGGGGAAAAAATAATAAGTTAGAGAAGCGTTTCCAAAATTTTAGACTGTAGTTTCTATGACTAACTCATTATTGGGCCTTAGCATCAACTAGTCGTATGTGGATTGGGACCCAATTATAGTGAATTCAGCCACAAATCTTGCAGGCCCATCTCACAACTCCTAATTCCTAACAGGGCCGCATCGTCTGTAATGTTTGAATCCTTGACGAATTTTCTTTTCGACAAAAAGAAATAACAGGGCCCAATACACTATGCGCCAAGACCAACCTTGTGAATTACAACTAGGCCTATCGGTTTGCGTGCTTCCACAAATTAACAGTGCGCATAGAAATTTTGAAGGTGGATTGCTGTACTTGGGCTTTTGATTGAACCAAGATAATTATTATCGATTTGGATCCGCTAGAACGGTGTAAGAGATTTAATGATATTAAAATAATGTTTTTCCGATCCACTAGAACGTTGTAAGAGATTCAATGATATTTAACTAATGTCTTTGGTCTTAGAGTTTAACTCCATCGGACAAAAAGGAGACCGGAAATTAAAAATGAGGTGAAGTTTTAGGTAAATATCGTACTGCACATGAAAGTGGTTTTGTTAAGCTTATAAGCTTACAAGCTCAAGGATACACTTGTTCAAATACTCATACTTGACATTGTTGCTTACGTTCTGACTTCTTTATTAAGAAGGTTTGAGCTGATTGGATGCGATCTATCACGTGTAATTGGTGAAATACCTCTTTCACGAAGAGAATAATTTCACTACTTGCAAAAAATGCCCAAATTTCTCCAAATATCAAATACATTACGTGTGTTTCTTTTGGAGTCAAGGTCGATGGAGTGCAATGTTTACCAATCATTAGATGAGAAACCACACACACACACACATACAATTTCGATATAGCCCCATCAGGGACCGAACCAGAATAATCATAATAGGGGACCAACGTGGGAATTGACATGTCTCAGAGCGGCAATTCTCAAACGGGCTGAAACAACTAGGAGAAAAAGTCAAATTATATAAAATATTCAAGTGGTATGTTTCTCACCTTTAGTGTGAGTGGTCCAGAGATCAATTTTCACTAGATCCATCTTGTGATCGGCCTTCGGCCTCTCTTGAAGTAAAAGAGATGAAATAAAACATATAATCTATGGTGAGCCATAACTGGCTTTTCCACAGAAAAGGGGTGCTATGGACCAACTTTTAGAGAAGAAGATCCACTTTAAAGAAACCTCGTCATTAACAAGTAAACTCTGAGAAAGGAAATTCTTGGTGTACAAATAAAGGATGATGAAGTGAATAAAAGAAGAAAGCCTCCGAATCTGGAAAAGAGCATTATTACAAGACATACAGACCTGTCTGAATATGGTTAAACTAATCCAACAGTCATCATGGTCTGCACCCACTTTAATCAGATGATCTGTCTTTCTTATCATTTTTGGGTGGGTTAGTTATTTGATTACAAGAATCATCTTCCTCCATGTTCCTTTGTCATTTTGTACCCCCAGCAGGAAGCAAGGTGTAAACACAAATCATTATTCATTGACGACTTATGTTAATAGTAACAGAATTAGGACAAACATAATAGTAAAACTGACCTGCTTTAACCAAGGAAAATAAAAGAGATAAAAGTTTACATATTTGTGATTTCAGTGTAATTGTGGTGAAATGCACTTCTTCACTGAAATCCCCTAATTATCAAGTAAGAAGTCACATATAACATATATATTGGCACCTGTCGATAACAATGACATTACAGATGGCCGTGAGTAGGGAGGAGGATAGCACAAGAGAAAACACTGAAGACGTATGTATCGATCACTAAACCCCCATTTATTTTCTCAAGTGAATGCTAAATAATGGGGATCGTATCCTAACAGAATTCTAGATACAGAAAAGAATGGAGAATAGGTATCAAACCAACAACAAATGCAGAAACACACATCCACATGCGGTAACTAACAAATACTACTTAGAGCAACAAATCCCAATCAAACCTGGGCTGTGCAGAACCGGAAGTGCTTGATGTGTTTGTGGATGTTGCAGGAAGGGCAGGCAAAGATGAGGGAGTAGAATCAAAAGTTTCCCATTGTGTCGTTATGACAACATCGCCAGAATTCGAACGCCTCGACTGTTGCTGGAGCTGCACTTGTGCAGGAGGATGCCCAAAAGAATTTCTAGCTTGATGTTGTTGACTCGGTGACGGAACTTGCCCATTTGAATTATGGTGTTGCCGTGTCGGAGCGTCATTCCCATTGGCATTTGGCATTGCATTTTTAATCTTTAACATGTCAAGAGTTTCGACATACTTCTGTACTCTCTTAATCTTCAAAATATGCAGGCAATTAGCATTATTTGATGAGTCCATCAAAAATCATAAACTGAAAACAAAAGTCATATCCTAATGCAGAATCAAATTTCTACCTGCATCTTCCTCTGCAATTTGACATCACCGTCTGCAGTTATCCCATCCAATTTAACTAGTTGATTCATCAACAACTCAATCAGATTTACCACATCCTTCTCAGCAACTTTCCGTCCTTTAGAAATTAAAGATTCAAGTGCCGAAACCTACACACGTTCTCAATTAAGAAACCAGTTCAACATCGTAAACTATAAAACCTGCAAAGGCTTGCAATCTTGAGAGTCTACGATTGAATTTAAAGCAGGATTATTATCTTTTAAAGAATAACCAAGGCAAATAAAACATGTTGGGCTAAGAGCATCGGGTTCGTACCTCTCCGGCAAGCCTATCAACATCCAAGCTGATTTCTGAAATTGTTTTCGCAGCTCTCTCCATCCTTGAATTCTTTCTTATCTCAAGGTATCGCTTCTCTTGGCTTATGGGATCCTCAAGTAATACAACCTTTGACTTATCCTTGACTCCCGCAGTGTCAAGAAATGCTTTAGAATCCCTCTCTTTATCCTTGAATATCAACTTCTGATCTTCATGGTGCAACCCTGTTGGCCCTGATAACATCTTCTTCAACTCTCCTGTACATAATTAGAATAAATAAATGTTAACCAAAAACACTGAATTAGTAAACTACGACTAATATAATTATGTTAAGCTAAAGCGTTGAAAACCTACAATTTTTTTGTCAAAAGTGTATATTGAGCTCTGTGAAACATCATATTCTAATAATCGCTAAGATTTATGTACGTGTCTCGCAGTGCACTGTCCGAGTTATTAGATTATTACCGTACCACCACCACCACCACCACGACGTAAGATGCACATTCTTACGAAGTACAACTATATTACAGCCATTCAACACGCAATTTGGGAACAACATAACACATTTACTAAAGCGAAAAAAGAGAGAAGTTGACTTACCAAAGGTAGCTTGAGAGCTGATATTGACTTGGTGGTAAATGGATCCATGTTTGACCCGAACCCGGATGGTGGGTGGAGGAGGACGGTTCTGATCGGAATCGGTCCGTTTCTGAACAAGCATACCACCCGGTCTCAGCTCCCACTCCTTTTGGCCGCCGCCGCCGTCTCTTCCACCACTGCCTGAACCACCATTCACCGGCGGCGTACCAGTCCTCATACGCATCATTGTTTTTCAACTAACAATGAACTTTTTGACACACAAAATAATTCAATCTCTCTTTATTGCCACACCCCACTAACATGCGCCGCCGACAGTTTGAAGGAACCGAGAGAAAAGTCTCTCAGATCAATAGCATTGACTTCAAGGTGAAGAAAAAGAAAGAAGAATCTACAAACACTTGGTTTAAAGCCATACGTAATCTATTTCACTATTGTCGTTATTTAGCATTATTGTTAACTACTACTCAAACAAAATGATGATAAGAATACAAAGAAAAAGCTCTAGGGAAAAAAAAAAAAAAAAAAGAAGAAAAAGAAAAAGACTGCTCAGTTTCTACACGGGGCCAATCTCTACAACCACGCGTGTAGAGAGAGAGAGAGAGAGAGAGAGAGAGAGAGAGAACAACAAACGCTTATTTCTCTATGTATAATGCGGGTACAAAGGAAAAAAAAATAGAGCAGGGGAAAAAAAAATGTTCACTATCTTTGGACCCGTGAGCGTTTTTTATTGGTGGAAAATGTGGGAAGAATTTGATAATTGACTTTTCTGCGGAGTTGAAAAAAGATTCGGAGAAAAGTACTTACTACGTATAGATCTCCCGAAATCAGCCAAAATGTTGTCCGCATTAAAACCGTATCTTAGATTTTCACTCTCTGAATTTGCATACGGAAATTTTTTGAGGAAATTAAGGATTAGTATATTCTCGTGAAAAATTAGTAATGTTTTTTTTTTTTTTTGCCGGGGGGAGGGGTTGTGTGTGTGTGTGTGTGTTTTCTCTCCCTCTGTGTGTTTAGTTTTGGTTGATTTTCTGGGGAGGGGCTAAAGGGAAGAGAGGGAGAGGGGAAGTGAATGGAGGAGTTTGCAATAGGAAAATTGAATGGCCAGCGAATAGAGCAGAGAGTACAGATTATAATGTTTTTTTTTGGGGGGGGGGGGGGGGAATTATTAATTTATATTTTAACCACTTGTGATTGTGTCGTCTTCGAGAAAATTACTTTGCGTGCTTGAAAACAGAGGACGGAAAAGCCGCCAAACTAAATTATAAGGATTAGAGTACGTGAATTGACAGAAATAGGTCCTTCACTTTTTTCTTCAATTAATTGACCATTATAAAAATGGTAATTTGTAGCCCTAAGAGGAGAAATTAGTGAACACTCACATTGGATGTGATTTTTTAAATTCATTGTTACTAATATTACAATTATTTTTGCTATTATTTTTATTTTACTAATTTAGCAAGTAAAATCTATTTAGTTCAAAAATCCACTTTACATTTAAAAACAAATAGAGGACGACTATCTTTAATAACTAAACTATACCAAAATTACTAGAGTTGATCACGATCAAGGCTCCAATCTTTACAAATATAAACTTAAGATTAGATTAGCTATATTTGCATACTAGATCAATTTTAAACTTTGAAAGTAATTGCTAATCTTTTGCATCAGCCGTTAATGATCTTTGAGGTTTTTGTGCAAAACTGGTAATTAACTTGAAGTATTCATATTATGGGTCCCGGCTTGATTGGTTTTTCAAAAAATTCAAACTTTTGACTTTTGAGTTATAATTTTATCACTATGCGTGATGTATAATTTTGTCCCCCTTTTTTTTTTTGTATAAGGTGTATAAATTGAAATATGATTGAGAATAATTGAGAGGGGAGGGGCGTTCTGGTAAATTGACTTTCCAATGATCATTCTAATCCTAATTATGGAGGTAGCCCCCTCACATATGCCAGATTATGTAACAGTGTTAAAAAAGTAGCGTAGATGTCTTTTTACGTGAGGCCACTGGTCTTAGAAAAGCCAGTGAAGAATCGAGATCAGACCGCTCGCATGCTCATGTCATTCACCAAACTTTGGTTGTCAGTACACTTTACTTTACTTCCAAACAAAAATATCTTTCTGTTTTAGCGTGTCAAATGTTGGAGATTAATCAGATATTACTACTCAAAAGACGTCATAATATTATGTTCTAATAAACTTTTAGCTTATCATAAATGCATCATTACGATTGTATTATTATTATTATTATTATTATTATAACGTTACGATAACAATGTAAATACGATTGTTGAAGGGGTTACTCATCTGCTCTGAAAATGTTTCTTCAATATATTCAAAGCCCTAGTCAGCGATTGTGGATTACGGATCTAAAAATACATTAATAGAACATATGGCAATAATGCACTAACTTTTCATATTCAAAACAGCTGGACATACACGTTTTCTCGTTTTTGAAGATGAAGAATCCAGAAAACTTTTGTCAATGTCAAGGTACGCACACTTGACAGTTTTGTCACCTTTTAAATCTTAATTAATGCATAAATTTTTCATCTTTAAATGTGATAGTGATTCTTTAGTCTTTGCCTAGGTATATAATATAATAAATGGTCTTAATTTAAAAGGTTGAGAAATCAGAAAATGCTAGTGGATTTATATATGGACAAAATTGTTGTTCAATTACAACTAGTGAATTAAACGCCAGCCGAATTAGAGAGAAAAATGGAAAATATTAATTTAGAATATGGATTAAATATGCCCAAAAAGACAAATCGTGTCTATATTTCTTCTTTTCAAAATTAAGCACGACAAGCTTTTGAAAACCTAATTAGCAAGCATTATTGCGCTTAAATTCTAGACCATAAGTTTGAAGAGCGAAGCATTTCTAATATCATAATTAGAGTCTAAACTTTTGCAATATATGAAGCGTTTTTTTTATCATTTAAAGAACCCAGCATGGTCGGGGAAAACCATAAACCTAGCATGATTTAATTACTACCGTTAAAGTGTAAAATATAATTTCATCTTATCCATTATATCTATACTAAATTTCTCCTTTTTAAGCTTAATAAGTGTGCCACGTCATCAGCTTAGTTGGTTAATATTTCTTTCTCTTAATTAATACATATTTAATTATGAAATTACTTCTCCCATTTGAGCTTAATGAGAATAGTTATTATCTTTTACTCTTTCTTTGTCTCTCTCAACTAATGCATATATTAATATTTCAATCAAATTAATTCGTCAATTCATTTGCCCTCTCTTTCATGCATACACACACGATGTCCATACATATATTTATTTATATATTTGCGCTCTCTTTTTACGCACACAAATACTCATATATACATATGTAAATATATGATACATATGTTATCGCTATGCGATTAGTTTATTTATTTACTTTATATTTTAATATCTATTCACTCTATTTTTCACGTATACACACACATTATATTACTGTCCAACGTACGAGATACAAAAGTACTGGTTTAAGTTTTTAGTTAGTAACGAAAAAAAAATGTAATTGAGCCCTTCTCCCTCGGACAAATTAAAAATGGATCAAATGCAAGCACAACTTTCCTTAATTTGGCCCGGACTTGTATAGGGAATAATTGTCACTTCACACTTTTAACTACTCCCTCCATTAAGACTCGTGTTTGCACATTGGGTTTGCTTTTTATCCTTTACGCGCTTGCGTGTTGTGATTGACACAACCTACGTAACATGTCCACGGCTTTTCCTTTATATTCATTTTAGATAAAATTACGTTAAATCTTTCTCAAAATTATTAATTTAGGGGTTGAATATTATGCATCCTAAATATTGTACACAATCTAATATTATACATCTTACAGTAGCATGTTTACAAATTTTGTATTATATATTCTCAACTTTTAATTATTTATAAATCGCATGTTATATTTTATAATTTTAACACTTTATATCTAAAACTTTTTATTATTCAAAATTTATATATCCATTACTCTTATATTATATGTTCAAAAATTTTATATCATATGTTTAAAAAGATGAACAACATATTTACGACTCTTTAAGATATGTTTACAATATGTAAAGAAAATGTTTACAACTTGTGAATGATATGTTCACAATCTGTAAACGATTTCGGAGCTCGCAGTTTGTTGGGAAAATCAAGGACGCGTACACACACTCATACAGCGGAATTAAAGCACGAGTAACGAGAAAATAATATGCACAATATTTTAACATGGTTCGGCCCTCTGCCTACGTCCACGATCCCTTCTGGGATAAATTCCACTATTCAACAATAATGGGATTACAACTCAGGTGATGACTTTTTGCATGGATAGAAAAGTCTAAATCCTCCCTACAGAGTTTTTATAATGGTTCTATCCTCAACAGGACTAGAACGAATATAAGACACTCTCGATGTTCTCTCTCTCACCCACACCCCATGAGGTGTGACCCTAAGGCACACCTTATACAACTAATGCAAGAATCCTATTTATAGAGGAGATTTGCTTGTCTTCCAAGACAAAGGATTTTCTCATTTATCAATCCTACCATAATTAAGACTCTTACCATAACTAGAATTTTAATTCTCATTAAAACTCTTTCCTAATTTGTATGGGTTTGGACTTTGAACCATAACCCAACAAATTTCTCCCTTGGCAAAAAGTCTCAGCTTCGTTGCCGCAACTGGAACCTCTTCACTGTTTTCATGCTGGAGCCCTCGCTCGACAACTCTCTTCACGGCAACAGCTACCAACACATCCTAGTAGGTTTTCGGAGTCATCCCCAACATCCCTCTTCGTGCCGTCTAACCTCGACCTCTTGAGGTTGTTTGCGTCCTCCCTTGACACAAGGCATCTCGGACGTGGTCTTCTCTCGAGCGAGCATTCCTTATCGATCGTCGACCAAGACTCGATTGTTCCACGTAGACTCTCTGCGTGACTCCTCCTCGAATCGAACCTTCTTCAACTAGTCTACTCATCCAAACTTCTCTCCTCTAGAAGTTTGTTCACTAGTCGGCTAAATGTGTTTGCTCGCACAATGCTTCAAAGACTTTCGCAGAATTTCATCACCACTTCATTGTTTTACCTAATTTCAAGGCTTACCCACGATACATCAAGAAATTTGGCAAAACGGACCTAAAAAATGAACTCAGGACATCAAAAAATGATAGGGAGACCCTCAGTCAACGTGGTCAAACCCCTGCAGCCCTTCGGTCAACGCTGGTCAAACTTTTTGTTTGACTATTTGACCACAAACTCACAAAACTTGACCTACTTGTATCTCACAATCCGACCGATCGTTACGAAATTTTAGCAGCTTACTCTCCTCTCCGAGACAAAAACACAGCAACAAACGGATCGTCAATCAGACTCCAAGAAGGCTGCCAAACGTGACCAGCAGATCAGCGAATTTTTTACTCCTCTTCGGCATTTTTTTTTCATGGGGTGTGGTCCTAAGGCACACATCATACAACTAATGCAAGAGTCCTATTTATAGAGGAGATTTCCTTGTCCTCCAAGACAAAGGATTTCCTCATCTATCAATCCTACCATAATTAAGACTCTTACCATAACTAGAATTTTAATTCTCATTAAAAACTCTTTCCTAATTTGTATGGGCTTAGACTTTGAGCTGTAACCCAACACAGTTGAAGGTGTTACCAATCGACGATCGGTTTATTCTGTTATGTTGGTCAATGTGAGGAGAATGAACTCGTTAAATTTCACGTTGATCCGATGTTTGCATTGTGAAATTTATTAGGCGGTGCATCATGCACATTTAAATATACTATACTTTGAGTGCATGGTATAATTTACAATTAATTTTTCCTCATTCGTCTTCTAAATCAACTAAGTTCAAATATGACGTACAATAAAAATATATAAATGTGAACTTACAACTTTTTGGATCATTATACCTATTAAGTGCTTATTCTTGCACCCGATTTTTGAGACTTCTGACTATGAACACCTAAAATTTTACTTATAAATGGTTAATAAACCAAGGAGCCGACTGTCGCTCCAAAAAAATAATAAATTAGGGCTTGTTTTGATTGATTTTTTTATTTTTACAATAATTATTTAAATAGATTTCAAAAAATGATAAAACTGTAAAAAATCTCAATTTTAACTTTTTTTAAAAGCCAAAATTTTTAGTTTAAAAAAATATATTTTTCAAAAATTTTTAGAAAAATATATTTGAAAAAAGTCGACAAAAACGAGCCTTAAAATGTCAACAAAAAGAAAGAAATTAAGTAAAAAAAAAAAAACCGAAAAAGAAGGAGAGAAGAAAAGACGAGGGTACGTCAACGTCCCCTTCACCAACCCATGCAAAGCAGCCTCCCTTGTGTCACAATTCTTCCAAAGTATACGTTTCGGCAATAACACACCACCCATTTGTTCTCTCTCTCTCACTATTGCTCTGTTTGTTATAGTCTTATTTTAAGATATTTATTCTATTAAAATAAAGGTAAATTTTATAAAATTTAAAAAATCTTATTATACATTCTATAAAAATTTAAAACAAAACCATACTTTTTATCTTATAAGAAATATCCAATCCTTCCTATCTTATTTTTTACAACTATAAAATACATAATATATATGATAAAATATCTCTAAATTTCAATAAAATAAACATCTTAAAATAAGATCATTCCAAACACATTATATATCTCTCCAATGGCCACCGACACTTTAAAGCGCCTGATTAGTGCCGACGTCCATACATGGCAACTTTTGTGTCGATGGTTTTTTCCAAGTGGTCCAGCTTTTCTTTTCTTTTCTTTTCTTTTTTTCTTTAGAGGGAGACTTTAAAAATGTATTATACATGCTCAATCTCGATAAAATGATAATGATATATAGTTTTTTTTTTTTTTTGCTGGGCGATGATGATATATAGTTGTTGATCTGTCTCCACTTTTAATAGTTTAATTCAATTTATTATAATTTTGCCATCAACTCATAATATTTTGAGAGAACGCAAGCTTTAGAAAAAGTACAGCAGCCTATTTAAAATATAGAAGAGGACAAGGTCTTAAAAATAGACTCGGACAAAAGAATTTTATAATAATGTCTTCTAAACTTTAAAATTTGAGATCACTGATGTGACGAAAATTAAATAATAGTTAAATCATAATTTAAGTTTATGCAAAAATTTTCTTGGGTGGTCACTAGCGGTTTGGCTGGTTGCTGAATTATTTCTTTTTACGGATTAATTAATTTGAATAATTGGTCTTCTAATAATTAAATGAATTGCCTCGCACCAATAGAATAATTCTCGAACTTCTGACCCATCTGTTTAAAGACAATGTACCGACACTAACTAGAATAATCAATTAGAGTTTTAGTATTTGTATTACTAGTCTCGGGAAATTCCTGTAGGACTTAAATATCTTTTTTTCTATCCTCATTTTGCAATCCCATTAATTGTTTGTATTTTGCTTTATTCTTCATTTGCGTAAAAATTTAAAAAGACATCAATTAGAAAAAATGTTCTCACCGTAATTAATACAAAATGTATTAGGAATACTTTATTTTTAGTTACATGGAGGCCTATTTAGTCAAGCTAGAGTTATTTGTCCCGGGCCCGTAATTCAAACTTAACGCGCATTTAAAGACTTTTCAAAGAAATTTCCCATTATTAAGATAAAAAAAGATGTTACTTCTGAAGCGTACACAAATTTGATGTTATTATAATTAAGTTACCACATAAGATGAAACGTGTTCATGCACAAGGTCATTAGGTTTCTGTAACTTTTCTTTGATTGCATTCCTTAACGACGCCGTAGCAGCACAAGCTAGACATGCCGCGGCTATTAATATAGCTTCCAATTTGTAGTTGGACTATACCAAAATTTTTTTAAAAACTTTCAGTAAATTGAGAGTCGAATATATCACGAATTATATCAAGTATCATGCTTCTTCACGTATTTTAAAACAAAGAAAGACACAGAAAAAACTATACATCTAACATGCGCTTCTCTCTCTCCTTTAATTTCTCTCTCTTCGTTCTTCTCTTTCTTCACCTTTCTCTTTTTCTCTTGTTTGCTTCACCGATGACACCACTGGTCATTTCATACAAGATAAAGGTCATGGTAAAATTTACTTTTTTTCACTAATTGAAATGATGTCCATAATGTCCAAGAAAACCTCTTAGGTATTGATCCACAATTAAAATTCATCGTCTTTTTTCTCATACTGGCGAAGATTCCGGCACCAACTTGCCGCGCTGCAACTACCAATTTCTTCCACTGCTCGTCGTGATTCTAACCATATTTCCCACGCAGTGTTTGGCCGTTCCAAGATCAATCCCCCATTAAAATCCACCTTTACCTTCAAGTATGCTTACATGCAGATGTGTTTGTGTTTGTGGTTGTGTGTGTAAGAGTAGTAAATAAATAGTTGTAAGGTAATGAACAAATATTTAATGTATATATGATCAGTGAACAAATTGTTGTGGATTAATAAATAAATAATCAGTAAACAAATAGTTGTTGTGTATTGAACAAATATTTGATGTACATATGAAAATCAGTAAATAAATAGTTGTGGGGTAATGAACAAATAATCAGTAAATAAATAGTTATAGAATAGTGAACAAACAATCAGTGAAAAAATTGTTGCGGGATAGTGAACAAACATTTACTATACGTAAATAGTAATAAGAGGAGTACAATGCTTAATGAAAGAACATCTTGTAAGAAACCATAATATAAAGATCCCGAATATATAGAGGGTCATATGCGGGCTAAAATCAAAATCTGTTCCCAACTAAATAATCACGAGGGCTCGCATTACATGTTCATTTTGGTGATTGGTGTATTGATTTCGAACAAATGTGTAGAATATAAGAAGAGGCTGCATTGGATGCCCTCGAAGCCAAACTTATCAAACGTCGTCGTAGGTGAGACTACATAGGCTACGTTATGCCTTAATCCTCTGTCTGGCATCTCAGGGTGGTATTTATATTAGTGTTGAGACACATGCTGCTGTCGTGGTAATGTTCGTAATAGCACTCATGTTTGCCTAAAAATAATAATAATAATAATAATTTGGCTCTATATGCTGAATCCAGATTTGAAAGTTTCCAATGTGAGACCCATAGGTAAGACTTGTGGTATTTGATCAATTCATAATATCTTAAAATTTTATAACGGTAATTATATTACGAGCTTACTATTATTAGAAACGTATTAGAATATCATAATGTAACGATGGTATTTGAGCTTAAGACTGGCATGCCAACCCCTAATTTATTGCATGACTAAGTAACTAGACCCATTATTAATTTCAGCACATGATATTACAATTAGTTTTTTTGATATGTGAGAAATGTAATTGGTGGAGCCCGATCACCAGATATCTAGCAAAACCCAAGTATTCCCTAGGTAGAAGGACTAGTCCACAACGCAATCACCTGGTAAGTGAAAGTACTCAACCCAAAGCAACAGGGTTAGAAATTCTTGAGTTGCGTTCAACCCCAATTCTTGCTATTGGGCATCCTGGGAACTATTACCATTCGTTTTATATACTGTCCAAATCACAACTCACCCGCTGGACAAGGAGATTCACAATCGTCCTAAAACCTTATCCTAACAATCTGTTGACAGTGTTAGAAATTAAACTTATCCATATCGCACTTTGGAACGCATTGAGCAAACTGTAGTAGCCGTGAGCAATGACAGCTTTGAGCTGCCAATTTCATCTCCCGACCTGTAAAGCTGGTAGTCTAAATGCGAAGACTAAACCTACCATTTCATGCTCAACGCAGCCTTCTCAAAACAATATTAAGGTAATAATATTTAGTCTCTATCTCTCTCTCTATATATATATTTGGTGATGAATTGAAAAGCAAAAACTAAGAAGTGTTCCTCGTGGAAAGAGGTAATCATCAATGGAGCAGCCAAGGAGATAGGAAGGGCAGCTGTGATGGCTGTCACAAAAGCAAGAGGAATGGAAGTAGCCGGCGCAGTAGATTCTCATTTTGTCGGAGAAGATATTGGAAAGGTTTCTCGGTTCTTTTCTCTTTCTTTTCCCGATTTTGACTGAAGCAAAACCGGGTTGATGAACGATCATTCTAGAAGATGTTTCACGCAGTTTTCTTTTGCATGTGTTATTTATTGCTACTACTAGGTGTGTGACATGGAAGAGGCTTTAGAAATACCCATAATGAACGACCTAACCATGGTCTTAGGTTCCATATCTCAGGTACGGCCAATTGCATTGCAACCTCATTTGAGCTTCTCCCTGTTGAAAATTAGGACCTATTCTTTTGAATTAATTGTCTTTGATTTTTCTTGGCAGTCAAAAGCAACCGGAGTAGTAGTGGATTTTACCGACCCTTCAACGGTTTATGAAAATGTCAAACAGGTTTTTCTTAATCACTTCATATCGACCATTGCTATATATCAATCTCTCACTCTTTTCTGTATAATTAAATGTTTATATGTGCACAAGCAATTTAACTTCTAATACATGATTTCGTACCATACAAAGAAGAGCAACTTAAAGAGTTGACAACGTGATATAATGCATTACTCCTCTCTTACAGTCGATGGAAATAAGAATCTTTTGGCAGTTTAATCGTTAATCGTGAACTAAATGCGTTTTAGTTGTTCATAGGCAACAGCATTTGGAATGAGAAGCGTAGTTTACGTGCCTCGAATCAAGTTAGAAACGGTTACGGCATTGTCTGCATTCTGCGAGAAAGCCAGCATGGTGAGGATAGGGTGAGATGATACATTATTTTTCAAATTTTGTTACTTGTGTCTGTTTCATTCATCAGCGTAAGAAACTCATGCCCACCATTTGGCTCAGATGCATAATATGTGCGGTATCGATTTCAGGGTTGTCTGGTTGCACCAACACTCTCCATAGGGTCAATTCTGCTCCAACAAGCTGCAATTTCAGCCTCTTTCCACTACAACAATGTGGAGATTGTTGAATCAAGATCCAGTGCAGGGGTAAGAAAATAATATTATGAGATTGTCTGTGGAGCCATTTGTAGTATTTTCTACTTTAGATAAGAGCCTGCATATACAGAAGTTCCCCACATATATTTAGCTTGGGATGTCTAAACATGAATAAGTTTGTATCAGTAGAATTGCCAGTTGAAAGCTATAATTTAATTCTTCACGAGATAAAATTTTTGTGGGCATCAATATTTTGTGACAATGGTGGGCAGGATTTCCCAACACAGGATGCTGAACAAATTGCGAACAACCTTTCCAATCTCGGCCAGTTGTACAATCGAGATGATATCTCAACAGATGCTCTGGTAAGAATTAACAAAGGAAACCACGAATCATATAACATCCACAAGGATGCTGATTACTTAACTCTGCTGTTAAACAACTAAAATATGAAAGCGCTACCATCTAAGTGTGTCAAAAAAAACATCAAACAAAAAAGAGAATGAAGGCATACCCAGAGAGCGGAGGATTTTTTTTGTGATGTTTCTGACTGGCTGTCTGGTATGTAGGCAAGGGGTCAGGTTGTCGGCGAAGATGGAGTTAGAGTGCACAGCTTGGTTCTCCTAGGCTTACCATCTAGTACAACAGTATACTTCTCCAGGCCAGGAGAGGTAATGCTTTGTTACAATTATTCAATCTTTCTTCTAAGAGAAGCAGATGATTCTTCCGCAATTATGATTAATCATCTGCCATGGCTGCTGATTGCAGGTTTACACCCTCAAACACGATGTTACAGACGTTCAATGTCTCATGCCAGGGCTAATCCTTGCCATTAGAAAAGTCGTCCGGCTGAAGGTAGCGTTGTATGTCGTTTCTTATCCAGCTCTGCTTCTCCTTCCTGACAAGTATTACCCCTTTTTGTTATGTCCTCAGAATCTGGTGTATGGCTTGGAGAAGTTTTTGTAAGACCCTCTGCATTTGCACTTTCTGAACAGAGAAGCTGCGTCAGCTGTGTCAGCTGTGTCACCCGACTAAATGTGACACGTGACACCAATTGTTTCCTTTCAGTCTTTAACAGTAACAAGTCTCCAATGTCTGCAAACTTTTTTTGTAATTAGATGTATATGGTTACAGAATAAACGAGTAGCCTGAGAAAGAAATAATATTCCCAAATGCACTCATTGTACCTCAAAAACCGCAAAATAATAACAGAATTGTTTAAGTTCCAATTTGTTGATTACACTTGAAAGGGACCCTTTGAAGGCCTCAGATCGATGAGTCCACATGGTGAAGGACAAATGAAGGAAGAATAGCATCATTCTAAGACTAGACATAATTAGACATGGCTACGAAATGTCGAAGTTCGACAAAATAAAGAAAAAAAAAACAGCAGTAAATTTGAATGTAAGCTAAACCTGTACAAAGTATACATGCTAGAAACACATGCCTAACAAAGACAACAAAGGCCAACTATGTTGGTCATGCCTTCCAGCTATAATTCATGTGGTCATCAAGAAGATCACCATTAAAGAACCCACTGTCTGCAAATTCCTGGGATATATCCGGGACCATTTCCTCGGTCAAATGAAGATTCCGTGGCAGATCTGGTGTTTTTTGACTGAATGCGCTGTTGGTAGCGGCTGCTGAAGATTCCACGTTTGAAGCACTTTTGAAACTGTCACTTCTGCTTGGTGTAGGTCCAGTGATGTTTCCAGGGCCATTTGCGGCAGCTGCAGTTGCAGTAGCCACAGAAGTGTTGTTACTGAAACCAAGGCCATCTCTCGACACACTCCCACCTGTGCTCTGCCCAGATGGGGACTGTTGTCGAACCACACCTCCATTATTATTGTTGTTCATATCCTGCAGCAGTTGCTGAATCATGTGCTGTTGTAAAGCCTGGCTGCCTTGCAAGGTTTGATGATGATTTTGCTGGAGTAAGCCTTTCCCACCTAGTAAGCACGGTTGCATTTGCTGCTGTTGCATTAGAACTGTACTTGAGAAACCACTAACAGGTAAATTCTGCATAGTTCCATGCAGTGCACCAGAGGAACCCTGGAATGTTTCCGATGGATTTTGGATAGAATTATTGAAAGAAGAAGATGCCTCCTGTTGAACTGAGTTACTGTTTGAGTTCATCGAGTTCTGTCTCATTAGTATATTCTGATAGTTTGCCGGAGCAAAAGCAGCCTGTGCAGAACCACTTAATGCTCCTCGACCAACTAATTGTTGATTATTGCTTATTTGGCTGGTAAGTCCAGGATGGAGTGCCATCAGCTTATTGAGTGTAGTGCGATCAGTTGGTAGACCCTGAATGCCTCCCATTTGCTCCATTTCCTGCATCTTTTGCATCTGGAGCTTGGATGAAGTCACATGCCGAGGATAATTTTTCAAAGCCTCTGTTGATGAATTTTGGTATCAAATTAACGAAACAAAAAGCATTATTGTGTCAAACATTCTTTCTTAACTAAAATTTAAAAAAATATAAAAATAATAAAAAGAAATAAAATTCTGGGAGAATGTAAAAACACATGGATTTTAATAAATCATAGATCATTACCAATAGGCCCAACTTTGTGTTCTCTGCAAAAGTCCATCAAATCTTTCATATTATTGACAACCTCAGCTATCTGCACATGTTAAAGTAGATGAATGAAACTCAAGAGACATAGGCAAGGTAAGCAATTCAGATAGAACTTAACAAAAGCATGCTACATGCCTGTAGACACCGCACGTATCTTTTTGAAAAGCCGAGATCATTAAGTGATTGCAACTCTAAACTCCTGGCAAGCTGTCGTCCAGCGGTGACAACCCTGGAAATTTGCATTCATAATTTATTAATGTGACACAAATACAGTTGATTCATTCTAATCTACATCAAATGCATAAGAATGAGGGAAGATTCTCTCATACCAAACTGTGAAATGGGGTAAATCGCAAACTAGCCAACACGCACAGCCAAATTTGCTGATTTGCCTTCACGTGATATCAGGGGGGAAGAAAAAAACCACTATGCATTCCAGTTCAAAGGATCTATCTTTTCATCCAAAGGTACTCTACTAGCAACAAGTAGCTGCTGTCTCACACTTGGGTACTTTTTTGTTTTTTCTACTAGTATTCATGTTCTTGGATTTCTTGTTTGGGCTCATCATATTTTACTATGGGCTTAGACATTGACACAGAGACAGAGAGAGAGAGAGAAGGGAGGGGGGGGGGGGTGGAGAAGGGAAGGAAGGGAAGAAAGACATCCTAAACAAAAACTCTATCCGTAAGTCATTACTCCTGAAAGTTGCAGTAGTTCTCAGACCAGTTATCCACAAGACAGATGAACTTACTAACAGCAAGATGCTAAATGACTGGCTGTGAAACAACCTAATTGCTTGGTTAATACTAAAGACCCGATGTTCTAATGCAAGAAAGTTCATCAGTTGAAAAATCAGCCTGCCAATTCTTGAGAAGCGTACAAAAAATTCCGGAGATTTCGGTATCACTTTACATGTTTGAAGATCTAAGTTTGCCTATAAGTCCATAGATTGGAAAAATTCAACCTGCCAATATTTGAGAAGCATACAACACATTCAGGGCATTTTGATGTCAAATTAATCAAAAGGTCCAACATCTAAGATTGATCCTTCCTTCAATCCAGTTTCATGAAAAAGACAGTGGAGTTGCAAATAGAATCAGCACCTAATATATTCTTCCTTCAGAAGATAAGAATATATGTCTATGTGTATAAACATATGGATATATTCTCACTCACATGTTGCTATTTGCCTGTAGATCCTGCTGGTTAACACCATCAGATCCACTTTCAGACATTGTGCTCTGCCATTTTTGCGCAACCTGCAGTAACTGATTTACCTGCAAAGGTATAATATTATGAGTTCAGGTTGCCAGTTTCGCAATAAGTTATGCTTTAATGCAGATAAGGGGCAATTCCAAAAGAAAGAAGTTTAATTATACATACCATCCATGTCTGCAGGCAGATTGTGGTTTCTAAACTAAATCTGCTACAGAAGCTCAATTACATGCTTGTAGTCAATGCAACATTGCTTCACCCTTGAGATGTTGACATTGTGGTTTGAATTTAGGAATACTCTAGACGCACTTCATTGCAGGAAGTGCTTTGCATATAGCAGGAAATAGACTAGGGAGACATCAGCGTTTTTGTAGGTTATGTATGTGTGCATAAACTTAATTATAATGATAGAAATGTGAAGAAATCAAAAGATAGACATGGGGTCTTTTGAACACAAACAGAGGCTTATCCAAGAGTATAAAAGGAGAGCCAAGGAGGTTACAATTTAGGTGTACATGAGAACATAAAGAATTAAGAGACAGGAACCAAATTCTTTTCAGGATTCATGAGTAAAAATTAAAATTGCCAGCCTTTACGGCAAAAGGCATCTTATCTTTTTCTACTAAACAATGTTTGTGTAGAAGACAAAACAATTTGATGAAAAACAATAGATTACAAGGTGAAAGTGCAAATTTCCTACCAAAAGTTAGCAAGATTTGATCAAGAATAATACGCTATAAAGTAAATGTACACATTCCCCATCAAAATAAAAAGCTAGAGCTGTTAGGTACCTGTGGAGCAACAATTCTACGAGGAAGCAGCTCTTCATGACGCCGTGCACAAAATTCCCAAGTTAAAATCTGAAAAGGAGACAGATGAAGTAGTAATTACATTAAACGAGGTGAGGAAAACTATTCGAAATAGTTCCATTGTCGAATTTAAACTTTACTTTCAAATCAGGGGTAAAAATAATACGAAGTTGCCCCTCACGAACAACACGAAGTTGCTCATATACAGTTTCTTGAACAGCCTTTGCATACTCCAACATCATCATTCCTGAAGGGAATCTACACTCACGTGGCAAATCCAAAAACAAAAGGTCATCAATGACACCACTGCCAAATTTTATTTCATTAAGTCTTGGGAGTACTTCGAAGGTTGCCTCTGACAGAACCACCACAAGAAAACACAAAAGACGTCAGAACACAAATACCAAAAGACATGGTGACAATTGCATCTATTTTTTTTTTTTAAATGACACATGCTATTGTACATCTACAATATTTTGATATTCAAATTCTTATTCATCCTTCTATAATGATGTTAAAAACATGCAGTTACATTCACATACAAGTTAAGACATTAAAATTGGTCGTACATAGCAAAGAAATTATTCAGACAGCATTATGTGACTTAGCTATGCAGTCCAGATAATTACAGATATATTAACATATCACCCTTCCTTGAAGAAATATAGAAGATACTGGAGCACACACCAATAGGGACAGCGACAGAGGATTACAGAGACATTTTATGTCAGGTTGTCCGGCATTCTAATTATACAGGAAGTACTAGAAAATACTTACATTCTTATTTATGACATCTCAGTCTAATTTTCAGTGGACATATTAGTGGAATGAACAATCTTTGGTAAAACAAAAAGGAAAAACTGAGAGCCATAACTTCCCTCTCTTTCAACTTCTTTCTTTCTTGACCACACAAAAAAAAAAGAAAAAAAGAAAAAAAAAACTCCCTTCTTAAATTGAAAGAGAGCAAGTAACCAAGTTGTAAGGAATTGAACTACTGAATTCTTTATGGACTTGGTAAGAAGCATGGTACAAATTTGAAAAAGCAAATGTTAACACATTAACAGTCTTTTTCAATAAGGGCAAGACATTATATGATTGTGTACACAAAGGTCTCAGGCAATAAAACATTTCATTTTCTTTCATCTTATTTGCCAAAAGCAAGACACTACTAAATTTTATGTATTGTAGAACATCAAGTATCCAGTAGATGCCCAAACATTAAGCTCAAACCATCGTGTGATTGGATGGACCATCATATTCCTCCATCTCATAGTCATATAGGCATGAGTGATATTCCAAATGATGCTTTTATCATAGTTACTCCCAATATAGTTTTGATTGACATATTCGTTGTGCACAAGTTTCTGATTTAAATTCCCTGCCAGTATATAGTACAAGATGCCGGCCCCTTCAACTATATTGAAAACTGAAACGCCTCTATTGGCCACTACAGTTGCCAAAAGACATCTCCACACTAAACTATCAACATAAGCACTAATCATGTGGTTTCCTCAATTTCTCAAGTATATTCAGGCCATAATTCTGCTATCACCAAATCTTGCTTCAAATTTCTTACCAGTCCTCTTTACTCAAGAACGAGCCAAAAGACATAAAACATGGGAAACAATGGAAATGGGATCCAGTGATGACAACCCAATTTGGAAGAAAGAAAAGGTACAGAATTGCTGTCAAGGTCCTGAATTACTTACCAAATCCTCGTCCAGATTTTGAACCACAAATGTCACATTGCCATGCATCCTGACAAAACGTTGAAAGCATTGAGTACAGACAACACAGGAAAAAAGAAGCTGGCAATAAAGACTGCAGCTCACCCTATTGAAAAACATTTGGTTCCACATAAAAGAAGAATATGATGCATCAATGTTACACCAGCATGCACCCAAGTACATATGTTTTAAAAAAAAGAGAAAAAAAGGGAAAAGGGGTTTTGGGGGGGGGGGGGGGCGGAGCAGGCATACCACAACAAGTAACAGTAACAGATTGAAGTTGAAGTTGCTCTTACAGATTTTTTTTTGTATCATGTTCACTAAAAGAACAAGCTAGTGAAGTTATTTCTGGTGAAAGATGCAAGTTGCAGTGGCTCTTACAAAATTCTATGTAAATCATAAAAAGCTCATAATAGAACATTCACTATAAGCTCATTGTGAAATTATTTCAAGTGAAAGATGATAACAAATTGCTACAAGCATTTACAAAAAACACTTTGAAATATAACGCTAAAATTTTGAAATAGAAAACATCTATAAAAGCACTTATAAGTACTCTAAAAACTGTGACCCCAAACAGACTCAGGAGTATAATGTTATTCCCTTAAAATAATATGCATAAGAAGAAACTTATTATATCCATTCTGACTAACAAATATGACTCCATTGGCAAGTATGAGATGAAAACAATATCTTCAACAAGCCAATGACAACAACCGCAAAAGAGGGAGAAATTTACCATGGAAGCCTGTGGAAATACTCCAATTGACTGGTGCCCAGCATTATCATACAATGACAAGCACCACCTTTTCTTTACACGTGGGGAGTAATACTCTGCCACAAACTTCCTCCAATAGGCAATAGAATTTTCCTAACAAAATATTGAGAGTGGAGGTGATTAACTTCATGTTTACACTAATAATGTGCAAAATTTGCACGGGAACTGCAGGATAATGAGGAAACAGAAAAATAGTAGGTACATTAACATGTCTGGCTATCATTCATAAACTACTCACAGGAGGTCGCTGTCTCTGATGATACAAGTATTGCATCAGGCGGCGCGAACACACACCTCCATCATAGGGGCGTTTCATAGAAGATATAGGCTGCATCCCCCGTTGTTGGAGCTGTTGTCTTAGCTGCAGCTGCTGCTGTTGCTGCAATAACTGAGCCCGCTGCATAGTAGGCATGGACTGCAGCAGCTGTTGCTGCTGCTGCTGCTGCCTCAGCCTCTGCTGCTGCATTAAAGCTTGCAACTGAGGATTGGGGTTCTGCAAGCGCATAGAGTCCTGTCTTTGTAACATTTGCTGCAAAAACTGTTGTCGTAAAACATCCTCCTGCTTGATATCCAAGCGAGGTTTCTTCTGCAACTGAGACATATTACCAGGGTCCTGAATGAATGAGCCAGGAATCCTTGGACCATTAGCAAGCTGAACTTGTCCAATTCTTGAAGTAACGCTTGAAGACCCTCGATGCTGCTGATTTTGTTGTATTTGATGAGAGCTTGGGTCTTGATTGGAGCTCTGCTGCACCACAGAAGACCCATCCATGACCGATGAGCCAGAAATGCTAATATTGTTGGATGAAAATGACAATGGTGACGCGGGCAAGCGCATGTAAGATTCTGTATTGATGCTGGCACTTCTCTGAAGCTGGGGACCTCCTGAAAGTCCTGAGTTGGCATCCGTAACTAATGAACTTGCGCCCACACTGGGACCAGAGCTTGCCACACTGTTCAAGACATTGTTACTAACATCGCCAGGAACCGGACCTGGGTTCGGCCGCATGATTCCAGGAATTGAGCTTGATGAGTTCCCGAAAGATGAAGTTAAATGAGAGTTCCCTCCGACTTGGGACTGACCATCTCCTTGGAAAAATATGCCAGAACTTGAAGAAGAATGTGCCATTCCTCCACCAGCCACCCGAGAAGGTACCGTAGGAGCCACTGTCACCTGGTGGCTGGGATCCAAATAGCCCTCCAGTGCCGGACCCTCTTTAGCTTTAACTGCTACAAGTAGATAAATACGCTCACAACACCCGTTTAACAGATCTCCAAGTACTGAATCATCCAACCAGTCAAAACAACCTTCCTAGTCACTAGGATGAAATTTATTCTTGCGCAGGCAAACTCACGTAAAACGAAACACAATATCAACTCTATCGCCTCTCTAGTGGTGTAGTACTTCAAATGTTCAAAGCAGTAAGACTTGCCGAGGCATAATTTCAATACCAGGTTCTACAAAGAACACTACAAATTGGAGCCAAAAACGTAAATATTATCAGCCAATTAACTTCAAGAAAGTGTACAAGAATAAAAGAAGTCGTACTATACACGTGAGTAGCGACCACAACCTCTAAAAACAGAACACCAACATGAAAGCTGCATGCACGTGCAAAGAGATAAAAAAATCCCTAATTGCATAAAGAAACCCTAATTTCTCACACTCGAATTGGGGCAAAGATGTGAGCACCCCGTTCCCAGTTCAGAGTAAAGCTTAGAACTTTTCCACTTAACAACCTAACAGAAACATGAAAATCGACTAATTAAGTGGAAATCCAAATTTAAACTCACCAAAACTAAAAATTAAATGTAAGCTCAGCACCGTCAAGAAAACAATTAAACTGAAACACCGCTCCCTTAGTTCACTGATCAAAGTTATAAATCGCATTAACACATGTATTACGCTTCTAAATTAACATAAATCCATTTCCACGTAGAAAAAGAAAAAGCAAAAGCAAAGATAAGAAAAGACACAGCATAGAAATGAGAATAAAGAAAAAAGCAAAAACAAAACGAAGCTGTACGTTCAACAAATAAATACTTAGCATCAGAAGCTAAAAAAGAAAAAAGAAATTAGTTCAATAAAGAAAATAATCATACATTTTATAAATGCAGAAAATATATGTAAAGATATATACATACCTGTAAAGATCGAGCTGCAAACAGAGAGAGAAATAATCGGTAACTAAAGCCGCTTAGGAAAGTTCGATCGCCTGAAATATACAGAGATATATATACGTGTATATACATCTAGCGGGAATTGTAAAGGAGTGACCGGTTAATGCCGGTTAACAATCCTATCCAACTGGCTATAGGCGGTGGGTATTGGATCACGTTTCGAAAGACTTTGGGGTGACGTACACTTACGCTAGATCAGCGCGACGTCGTTAGGTTTGACGGCTTACGTGGAAGAATTTTACTGGTCGGTTGTTAGATTGAATAGGTTCAAGGGGTAGGGATCTAGAACGGGGTGGTGTTCTTTGTATGTGTTACCATGATACGAATCGGACGGTCAAGGCTTTTTGTGATCCCGGGATTTACGATTAGTCAATTATCAATTTTATCAAGCTTCATTTTCTTTTACCTTATAGCTAACGGAATTCGGTTAACGGGGCAATCGACGGAATTCAACTATCAATTAGCAATTTCGAAGACGTAACCCGCTCTTTTTATTTGAGAATACTTATCTAAAATAAGTGATTGAATTCAAATTTAGATTATAAATCACATTTGATTTAAATTTTTATTGCTAAAACATTTAAGAAGGACTTTATCAAACTTCATTACTTTGATCGTGACGCACCTTTTTCCCTTTTCATGAATATTTTTCACTCTGCCACAACCATGGCAAGTTTAGACAATATTTTAACATCATGAAACAGATTAAAATTAGTAAAAGAATTTCAAAAAGATTGACGTGACAAATTATTTTTAAATTGAACACGTAAGATTTATCATTGTAGACCGTCATCATCGTCTGTACTAAAATAATCTCACCGGGCAGTGATGGAACCTTGTCAAAACTCGATGGCCCGAGTGAGCCTCAAGAAATGCCTTTATAAAAGCCTACATCTATTCTTCAATTAAGTTTGCTGGTCCTTACAAGAAATCAATCCTGGAACATTATCAAAGCTTGGTGACTCTAATAAATCTTCAAGATACTTCTATAAAATGGTTTTCTTTTTCTTTTTTCTTTTTTTTTTTTTTTGGAAAAGTTCTTCTATAAAATGGTTCCTACTCTATATTGTTCAAGTAATTTTGATCGCCCTTATAAGCAATCAATCGTTCCTTCATCTTCCTTCTCAAAAATGGCTCAACTCGCGATTGCATGCGAAAAAATGACTAATTTTTGCAAAATGGCTTTTTTCAGGGTGCAAAGTTTGGTGCTCAAACTAAGCAACATCTTCTGTATTTAAGTAAGATATTTTAGTTATTTAAATATTGAGTAGAGTGATTGAATAGTAATTTATTATAATTAAAGATTTCAAATTGGAAATTCTACCACTGTGTTATATACGCATATATAAAGTATGTATTAGGACACTCAATTAGGATGCAACATTTATTGCACTAACTAAATCAGCTGGATTTCCTTGTTCGAAAAAAAAAAAGAAAAAAAAGAAAAGAAAAGAAAGAAAGAAAGAAAAAATGCCTCATATGATCAAGGGATTACGATTAGTCAATTATCAATTTTATCAAGCTTCATTATTTTTTTCCTTCTCGATCACAGGAATTTATTATTTTATTACTTTTATAATATTTAGTAAATATAACCTATACTATATTAATAAAGTTGTACCTCAATAAAATGTATAAGCTTGAGGAGCTGCCATGTCAGCTTATTTCGTAATGATACGTAGATTTTAGAGCTTTTAACGTGGCATAATGTATTTTGTGTGCTCAATATATTGATCGTTGCAAGGGGGTTGATAATTAGCCATGCACTTACATTGCAACCATGTCTTCCCCATATAGTTATATTGCATTAATAACTCATTTCTGTTGCATTACCCGCTCTGTTTTGAGTGTGTTTTGTGTTGCATTTCTATAATCATTGCAATCATGTGTGTATTAAGTGTATTAAATTTATTAATCATTGCCATAGAGTTGGTAACTGACGATTTAATTATATTGCAATTACATTATATTGTTTCCATCTCTTATCTTTTCATAATTACTTTTTGGAATTTATCATTGCAATATAATTGTATATCATGTCATTACCTTTACCCATTTCTATTTGTACTTTAATTTAAGAAGCTCAAAAACCACATCGTGGCATTTTTATACTTATACCCATTTCCATTGTATTTACCCATTAATTGATCATTTTATACTTGTACCCATTTCCATTGTATTTACCCATTAATTGATCATTGCAATGTATATATGGTTGTTAAATGTCTTAAAAAGACCACATTCTAGCATTTAACGCATGTGACTATATATACATTGCTTTCTCATTTTCTTTTACTACATTCCATCCTCACAATTTTACTTTTTTAATACTTCTTTGCTTTATCATATTTTTTTTCCTTTATGCAATTTCTTGAAAATAGATCGTGAACAACACAGTATCAACCATGGGTTGATACTATGCCACATATTCCCTTCTCATGCAATTTGTTCTCTCCAAAATTTATTTACATTAATCATGTCATACATTAATTCAACAATATTTTAAAGTCAAGTAATTTATACTAATTAAAGTTATATCCATGAATGATTTTATTTCCTAATCTAAAATGAACATTATCTTTTCAATTATAAGTTATTTCATAATTTAACAATTTATAGATAATTCAACATTATATTTTCATCAACTAAATTAGCATATACGTATATTATAAAATAATATTTTTGACTTTTTTTTATCACATTACCGTCATGTCATGATTTTTTCCTCAAAAAAAAAAATTTAACTATCTCTATTCATACAAAAAAGTACTTCCTAATCAAATATACATATACATATATATATATAGATAGATTTCAAAAAATATAAAAAATCAAATATCAATGATAAATAAAGACTTAAAAAATACTAGGGTAAATTACACATTTGGTCCTTTGTTTTTTTTACTTTTTTTGACAATTAAGTCCTTTATTTTTAAAACGTAACAATATAATCTCTTATATTTACAATTAATAACGAAGTTAGTCCTAAGTTTGAAAAATACAAAAAATAACAAATTTAAGTCCTTTATCTTTGCAATCTTTGATAACATTTGTTCCTTATCTTTGTAAATTGTGATGTTTGTCAGTCTATTTCCTTTGCAACTCGTGACAATATTAGTTCTAATCTTTTTAATTTCTTGACTTTTTTTTTAAGTTTATAAGTTTAGGATTAACAATGTGAGAACAAAAATAAGGGAGTGAATTTTAACTCATAAAATACATATTAGTTGAATTCCTAAATTTTGTGTGAAATTTTTAAATGATATTTGGACTACAAATAATAAGTTTTTAGATAATTGTTATTTAAACTCCTCTATTTACATTTGTTATAAAAAAAAATATGGCCTCTATTTAAAATTAGATATTGAGATTTTATTTTCCTTCATATATAACCAGATGATAAATTTTGTATTTCTAATACAACTGTATGTCTAAATTTTGAAGGCCAAAAATCAAATTATTTTTTGAAATAGAATACAGGACTTTCTATATGTTTTTTAATAGAACATTTTAAAATGTTTATTATATTACTTTTAACTATAACCTTTAAAAGTAATAAATTAGATTAATCCCGTCCCTTTTTTTTGTTTTTGTAATCCCTATATAAAGTTATATTGTTCAATGCATGATTAGTAATAAAAATTAAAAAGCAATAATTTTTAAAAAATATATCTGTATTTCATACTCTTTCAAAATACAAAAATTTGTCATAAATAATAAATAAATACATTAAGAACATGCATTTGCCCATCTATTACACAGGGTATACTCTAGTGTGTATATATAGTTAGCTGTTGATTCAATTAGTGCAATAATGCTCTTAAAGTTATTTTATGACTGCACTTTAAATTTCATTATCTTATTAATGATTAAGTATAGAAATTTACAACCTGTGGTCTGTCATCAATCTAATTGAATCTTCAGCATTTTTTGTCTTTCCACAGTCGCCACTTCCCATTTAAAGCAGGGTAGAAAAAGAAGAGGAGAGAAGAGAGTGAGAGTGAGAGAGAGAACTAGATAGAAATATTTAAATTATTATCGTCAAATGCCATGTTATTATTATTTTACCCATTTCACCAGGTATTGCTCATAGTTGATCAAAATGCACACTAAATTTCCTAATTTTGTATACTGAAGTTTACCTTTTCTGCACGTACAATTTGTGGTGTGATTCAAATCAGATATATGTTCTTACACTTACGGGGTACACTTATTTCCTCCATGCTCTCTAGGAGGTTATCCTGTTTTTTTCATTGTTCATGTTTCATAGTCAAAATAATTCATATTTTCTACTGCAAGAGGACTTTTTCATTATTCGGCACGGCATGCTTGCAAGCATACATGAAGTATCAGACCTCTGCTGCATAAAGGATGCAAAAGTTCCTTTAATGCAATTTAAGTTCGAAGGGATCCCAACCAATCTTCCTTAAGCTCAACTGAAAATGAGATCTCTTCTTGAGGTGGGTTCTGGAATCCAAATTTTAGATCTTTAGGTTTGTATTAAGAGATGAGCTTAAAATGAGATCTCTTCTTGAGGTGAGTTCTGGAATCCAAATTTTAGATCTTTAGGTTTGTATTAAGAGAGTTGTTCATCGAGTTCCTCTTTGTGCTGCAGCTACTCGGGCACTTTGGCGGAGTTCATGTGGCAGCCCTTGTGGCATTCATTTGTCAAAGGAATATAAATGCCAGCTTGAGCGCCCTTGGGTCCATTTCCTATATGAATTTTGCATTTTGGCCTTTTGCCAACATCAGTAATCCCAGAAGATGGTTTTTACTGAATTAGAGCAGAGTTCTTTCATGGTCATATTGCTGGCTAAGGTATACAAGGTTTTATGAGTGAAATTTTAATTGTTTTTAATTCTTCAATTTTCTACTCTTATTAATCTGTTATATTTTGATAAATCATCTGGGTATATACCTTTGTTGTTTGTTGAATGACATATATTGTACACCCTCTTGGAAAGATGGCGCTTACTACTCTTGCTCTGGGGGATTTTTGCATCATCCATCTAATCGACTTCCATTCCGGTCTTCTTCTTCAAAGCAGATCCGACAGCAGAGGTACACATTTTGCGGGTACATCCCGCATGGGCAAATTACATGTAGATTCAGAGTTGGGGTTAGTCAAAGGCTACTCGGTCACACGTGTTGTACATATTATGTCAATGTTATTCGTAACCTTTTTCAACTGTCAAAAGCGTCTAGTCAACAGGTTTCTTTAGCGATCAGTTTCCTGCACATTTGTCTTAATGGTTTTCAATGTCAGTCACAGAGATTTAGAGAAATAGATAAATTCAAATAAGTCTCTATTATTAATATTTTTTTATTTTAATTCTTATTGTTATAAATAATTTATATAAATCCTTAATGTTTATTTATTATAGTCAAATTAGTCCCTGCAGTTAGAGTTAAATTCAAATAAATTCTTAATGTTTACATATTTTTTAATTTTAATCCCTATTATTTCAAATAATTCATACAAGTCTCCAATGTTTAATTATTATTGTCAGATTAGTCCCTACAATTAGAATGGACGTTAGTTTTGACGAAAATGTCCCAAATGACCTCAAACATAAAAGCAATTGACAATCTTACCCTTTACGCTATAAAACGAAATCCGATTATCTATTTTTTTAAGCACGAATTCCTAGCCAAAAAGAAAAAAAGCAGTAGGAATTTAATATTTTGGATGATAGTTATTGCATTCTTTGCATATTTGGATTTATTGTGAACTTTTATAAGACACATTAGACATCTGATTAAAATTTTTTAATGAAAATTAGGAACTTTTATTGTCTAAAAATTATTCCATAATGAAATTCACAGTACAAAAGTTTAAGGTATTATAATCAACTGAGAATAAAAAAAAGAAAATAAAATTACTTCCAATCTTTTTTATTTATTTTTTCTTAAAACAGGGACTAATTTAAATAAGTTTGTAAAATATTGGAGACTAATATGAATTCTTTTCAAATAATGGGGACTAGTTTGACTAATTTTGTGAAACATTGGGAATAATATAAATTTTTTAAAATAATAAGGACTAATCTGACTACATTTGTGAAATATTAAGAACTAATTTGAACATTTTAAAACAATAGGGACTACTTTGAAAAAATAGAGAAACAATAGGGATTTATTGTGAAATTTACCCTTCAGAGAAACATCC
This sequence comes from Cordia subcordata, assembly GCA_028554755.1. Lineage (NCBI taxonomy): Eukaryota > Viridiplantae > Streptophyta > Magnoliopsida > Boraginales > Cordiaceae > Cordia > Cordia subcordata. The sequence continues at coordinate 1,580,461 of JAPTOF010000006.1, read as the reverse complement.
GTGGTTTTGTGATTTCATAAATGATCAATTTTAAAGCATCCTTAAATTGATCTTTGTACATCTTTATATTTGGAAAAAAAAATAAGCGTTTATTTTTTGAAAGACGTGAATCTTCTCTTATTTTGTTTTTAAAGAGTTAGTCCGAAGGCGAACCCCTTTCCCACCTGTGCCAGAGGCTCCATGACTAGGTGGGTTGTAAATCAGGGATGTGCATGAGTGGCAGCCCTGCCAGGGAGAGAACCAACGGCTTATTGAGGACCTATTTTGTATTCTCCCCGATACATAGGAGAGATAATTTTAATTGCTCAAATCTAATTAATTTAATCGACCCCTTTCAAATAAAGTAGGAAATATGGCGAACTGAAGCTAAAAAAGAAAATTTTATAATAAAAAGTTAATTAAAAGTAAGTTGGCTCTATAAAAAACTAGTGACAAGCTATTCAATGACTAGGTCTCATTGTATCTCTATCCTTACTTATAATAATATGAATCTAGTAAAATCACTAATTTTTATCAAAAATATTTTACTTTGTTAATTGTATCAAATGAATAATATAACTCGTCATAGAAAAGCTCCAACATTAGTCTCGCAAACTTACATGAAAGTTTAACATATTTAAGTTGACTGTCAACCTACATAACATAATGACCAAAAAAACTACTTAAATGTTTTCCACTTTTTTATGAGGCACGAGACTTTACGTGACCCGATAAGAGTTGATTTGGGTTTAAATTTTAAAGAAATTATACTTTTGTATACCTTTAAAAGAATATTAATTTCTATATCTCAAAATTTTGACTTTTAAAATTTAAAAATTAATTTAAATACTTACTACCAAAATAAATTGTTCATTATTGTAAACATCAGTAGTTGACAATCTTGCAAACATTTCTGGTTGTTTTAGTCAGAATGTACCATGCAACCTCTTGTCTATGCTTATGCATCATTGTGCTAATACGCAATTTTTGAGTTATCCTAATGTGAAAGAAATATAGGAGAAGAAATATTCAAGAAAAATAATGATATAACAACACACAAAGTTTACATGGTTTGGCAATGTCTATGTCCACGGAGTAACAAAATATATTCACTAATACAAAAGAAAGATATTACAAATTTTATGTAGGAGAGAAAAAACTCTCAAAACCTATGCTAACTCTCTCCTAGACTAATGTGATAGGCGTCGAAACCACCAAATAAAATACCAATTTCTGACCTTGTGAATTTAATTTGAGTACGTGGCGAGTGAGAGTTGAATCCAGGGGGATTGGGGGATTAGAATATGTCAATTATGCCAAGTAAATTAATCAAGTAAGTTATAATCAAAGTAAGGGAGTTTTTAATATGAAAAAGCAAAATAAACAAAACTGTCCAGCACACTGGACCATTGAGTGTGGGCACGTAACTGGGCAAAAAAATTAAAAAAAACGTAAATAATAATAAAATTAAAGCTAAGGATTCAATCTAGACTTAATCAAATGCTGAAAAATTAATATGAAACGAAAAAACAATGGAAACTAATCCTAGCTTCAAGTTTAATCTCAGTTTTAGTCTACAATTCCAATCCTAGATGCAAAAATAACTTCCACCTATTTTAATATATCAGTTATGGTTAATGGCTTGGCCTAACAACCTCAACTTTCCTTACAGTGTTGATAACAGTTTACACCCCCTACAATTTTTTCTCATTATCGCCTTACCTGTTAGACGGTCAAACCCCTAGAGATGCTCGCAAGGCCTATCTAATGGCAGCACTAGTTTCTAGAAAGACCTGATTCTAAAAGTCGATTCTCTCATGGCAATTGCTCAATTAAATTATGTGTTTACATAGGAGACCTAGTTATCACTATTCTTAGATTAATTCAGTTAATCTATCTAGCTATATATCATCATGCAATTGAATAATCGGGCCCTAATTAAAGAATCACAAGACAATATTAATTCTTAAAACAGTAAATACATAAATACCAAAATAATAGTGAAAGAAGAAAAATAATTAGATCTCACGGAATTGAAGAACTAAAATCTGGATTAACCCTTAGCTAGGAAGATGTTTAAAATTCCATGGATTGGACGCCCAAAGATAGAAAAAAAACATCTGCTGAAAACTATGAGTAAAAAACTAGGGACCTGTTTGGAAGTGTTCTTGTTTTGTAAAACAGTTTTCCAGAATAGTTTTTAAAAACTGTTTTAAAAAACAAAACAACAAAAAATTTGTTTGGATGAAAGATAAATTTATTTTTTTATCTTGCATAAAAAAGACCATTACACCCTTATTTTTTTGCTTTATATTTATTTTTTTTCTCTAATAAACATATATCTACATATGTATACACACACATGTATATGTATATGTATAATATGTGTGTTCTAAAAGAGGCTAGAATAGGCATGGGTTGGGGTAAGAACAAGGATGGGTGATGGGTGGGGGTAAGGGTTGGTGGGGTGGGGTGGGGTGGGCGAGGGTCAAGATAGGTGGGGTGAGGGGGTGGGCTAGGGTCGGGGTAGGTTGGGGGGAAGGAAAATAATTAAATAATGAAATTATTTTTTTGAAAACAACATGTCAAAAACACATGAAAACAACAAAAATGTGTTTCCTATTTTTTGTTTTTAAAAACACTTTTTTAGAACAATTTTCAAAAATAATTTTGGAAAACAACTGCTTCCAAACAAGTTTTTATGTTTTTTAGTTTTCAAAAACAAAAAAAACTGTTTTTGAAAATAGTTCCAAACAACCCCTAGATCTCTCTATGAATCGTACATAAGAAAATATATAGGATAAGTTCTTAATAAGAGTTCTGCTCGAATAAGGAAACTCTTTAAAGCTAACAAAAATAAAAAGGTCAAAATCTTTAATAAAAATATTCTAGAATTAATCTCTTTCCTTTTCAAAATATGACAAGTTTCAATGCAAGTCCTTTCCATAAGTGCTGCAAAAATATCTTTAGTCTTGGTCAAAACTTGGTCAATCCAGCATAGAAATTGCATGATATCTTCCAAGGTGGAAAAATAAATTTTATCAACTACAAACACTTCTAAAAGTCCTTTGAATCCATATATGATGCATCAAATGTCTTTTTCCAAGTATAAACATGCAAAAACGCATCAAAAATACCAATTAAGGAGCATCCAATTCGAGAATTATGCACAATTGACTATGACTTAAAAGGCTTATTTAGAACTTATCAAATTCCCCCACATTTAGACCATGCTTGCTCTCAAGCATGAAAACAGTTAAGAAAATATTGACAAGTGTTGTTTGCCAAGTTAGACGCTAGTTTTTCAAAACCAAGCAATAAACCTTTTTCAAGAAGTACCACAACATTCCTTAGCATAGAACCAACGTTCTGCACTTTTCTTTTTACAATCAGTAACTCATTTCATAAACCACACATTGCAAAGTACATGTAGAACATTCAGAATCAAGACCTTAACTTCTAAATTCATCCCCCAAACTAAGGATTACAACAATCAATAATCCTTCAACTTATACCATTTTTCAACAAAAGAATAAATCCATTCAAAACCTTATTTTCAATTCAAGTCAATCAACCACAATGAGTTCAAGTACGCTACATCAAACAAACATTCTTAAAGTACTTTCTAAGTACACAAACTAGACTACTTTCTTTCTTCAGTAGTCAAGCAATAATTCAATCTTTCACCATAAAAATGATTTAGACTCAAAAAACTTTTGTAACACTTGAATCAACAAGACTTGACTCAACCAAAAAGCTTTCAAAAATCCAACTTTTAACAAAAGAATTCTTCCAAAAACAAATATTTTCTAGCAAAAAAACAGGCCCACGGTTGGCATTCACCAAAAAGAGTTTCACCAAAATTCTTTATCAAGCTTCAAAACAACCCAATCTCTTCACAAAGCAAACATAGGCACACAAACCTTCAAAAGTCATTCTATCACAACTTAAAAAAATTCGAGAAGGGAAACAAAGGTAAGTCAATTTCTAGCAAGACAAAGCAATTACCACTACACATAAGTTATCTAGATAGCACCTAAACACTATGTAAATAACTTCGCACCGGTTAAAGCACAGACAAAAGTTATAGCCAAGTATGATTATACCAATACAAAGAAGAAAAATCAAAAGTACTGTCTCGATGTGCAATTTTCCTCAAAAAGCAAGTTTGTGCCTAGGCCCAGCTACCAGAAGGCTGAATCACTTCAACTGCTTTTAGTTATTTTGCATACATAACTTTCATAATTTGTCTAGAATGTCACTTAACCTTTTTATGCGATGACAAACATTTGTGATGAATGCCCCTGGTTACTCAATTGGTCACAATTCTAGGTGACTTTTAGCTTTACTCAAGGTCCCCTTTCTTTTTTTTTTTTAAAGACCAGCGGAGTAAGAAGGCGCTTATTTCATTTAATTTAATTTATGCATCTTTTTTCACACTTTAACTTTCAACACTTTTGCAGAAGTAACCTCAATCCCTACATAACTTTCCTAAGCACTCGCTTTTCACAATTTTACCATAAAAAATAAATCAAGGAAACTACCCCTCAAACTCAAATTAAGCATTGGCCTCCAATTTAAGCACATGCATGTTTTTAAGCCCAAGTTAAGATCAAACAAGGTTCAAACACGGCATGTTCAAATTAACTATCAAGGAACTAAATACAATGGGATGGATTTGCCACATGTACTAACTTACTGTTGCAACCAAAACAAGTTTCCCAAGCATGAGGATTAGACTTTCTCCAAGAAAAGTGTCAGATTCACAAAGAAGAAAGTTGAGTAAAAAGAAAAAATTATTTGACAAAAGAATTGTTTAAAATTTATATGTTTGACTCTAACTCAAAGAAATATGAAATCGAAGACATTAAAGAACTCTAAAAAGACATTTTTACAAAACACAACAAAAATTTTTTTTGTCATTTGTTTGGTTTTTCTATTTTTTTATTCCTTTCCCATTTATGAAGATACAAGAAGACTCAAACAATACTAAATAAAACACATTTATTCACGAGACTCAATATATCACATTAAAAACAGATCTAAGCATAAAAAAGACTCAAAATAAAGGACTAAAACGAAGCATTCCTCTCCCACACTTATCGCACACATTATCTTTAATGTGTAAATAAAAGAAAGTAATAAAATAAAATAAAGGTAAAACAAAAATAAGAAAAAAAGAGAAAAGCAAGAGGACTTCCTTTAAAAGAGGTACGGGAGGTGGTGGAACTGGCTACGATTCATCCTAAGTGGAGCCATGGTACTCAACGAGATTCATCAATTTTTTTTTTTTTTAGCTTTGATCTGTATAAACAAATAAACACACCTTCCTCTCCTTGTGGATTAAATCCAATCATGAATCAGATCAATTTTCATCTAAAAAATTGTCCGGAAGCTATGCTAGTTTGCATTAAGGATTTTTTCATCTAACCCCAATAATTTATAGGCCAAATTAACACCCAAATCTTTTGAAGATAAATCTACTCAGGGTGTTAAAAATGTATTTTTCATGATAAACATGCCTAATTCTTGCATAAAACTTTCAACAAAATTCATAGTAATCATAATATACAATCCCCAAGTAAGAAATCCAACCAAAATTGTTACAAAATCCATCAACCACATTTTTGAAACACCAACATTTCCAAAATCTCAACATGTAAAAATTTTCAAGAAAGAATAGATTGAGAAGAGATTTTGGGATACTTTTTCCACTATTCAGATCTAAAAATCAAGGTGTGGTGCTTGAAATCGAAGCTAGCGAAACTTGGTCATCTGGCCTCAATTTTGAAACCATCTGGTTGAGACATATAAATTTCTTCATCTAAATTCCCATGTCGGAAAGCTATTTTCGCATCCAATTGGACCAAATCTAACTCAAATGGTTGAAATTATGCAACCAAGGCTAATAAGATTCGGAGCGATGAATGCTTCACAACCGGTGAGATTTCCTTTTCTCTGTGTGTACCCATTTGCAACCAGTCTAGCCTTGAATTTAACACCACTTTTGCATTGAAAATCTTCTTTCTTTGCTAAGATCCACTTGCAACCTATTGCCTTTTTGTTGTTAAGCAATTTCACAAGCTTCCATGTTTGATTCTTATAAAAAGAATGCATCTCCTTTTTCATTGCCTTGTTTCATTCTCCAAATGCTGCACTATTCACTACTTCTTTATAGGTGGTTGGAACATTATCATCAATTGTAGGTAATGCATATGCCACCATATCTTCAAAGCTAGCTAGTTTACGTATTTCTCTTCTGGGTCTACTTGTTGTAATAGATTCTTGTTGTTCAGGCATTTGTGGTGTAACCTCTTCAACATCATCCTTATGCTCATCTTCTTCTATTAGAGGAAATTCTTCAAACTGCGAACTAGAAACAGTTCTTTTACCTCCACCTACAACACATCTCTCCCGTCCTTGCTAATTTCTTCGGACATCTCCTTGTTTGGACTCTTCAATATTTAGTTTTCATCGAAAGTGACATTTCTACTTAATATCAATTTCTTTTGTTTTGGACACCACAACCTATAACCTTTTACACCATTACTAATACCAAGAAATATGGCTTCATTTGCTCCCGGGTCAAGTTTACTTTCAATCACATGATAAAAGGTAGGACAACCAAATATACGCAATGAATCATAATCAGTAGCAGGTTTTCTAGTTCATACCTCAATTGGAGTTTTACCTCTTAGTGCAATTGATGGTAAGCGGTTTATGAAGGGACTTGCATAAGATACTACTTTTACCCAAAAACTCTTGCTTAAACATGCATATGACCTTCTCAAGTAAGGTTCTGCTCATTCTTCCTGCTACCCCATTCTGCTCAGGCATTCCTCTCACAGTGAAGTGTCTTTTGATTCCTTCATATTGACATAATTCCGAGAAAGGATCATATGTGTATTCATCACCATTATAATATCTCAAGCACTTGATTTTTCTTCCAGTTTGATTTTACATCGATTTCTTCCGTGCTAAGAAGATATCAAGTATTTGATTCTCATGCTTCATGGCGCATACCCAAAGTCTTCTAGAGTAGTCATCAACAAAAGTAACAAACAAATGCTTACTGCCTGAAGATGCCGTCTTGGTAAGACCGCAAACATATGTGTGAACATAGTCCAAGATCCCTTCAATTTGATGTATTGTGGTGTCAAATCTGACTCTAGTTTGTTTTCCCAACACACAATGTTCGTAAAAATCAATTTTACAAGCTTTGACACCTTTCAGTAGCCTTTGATTTGCCAACTCTTACATAGCCTTCTCACCGACATGACCGAGCCTTATGTGCTAAATTCTCCTTGTGTCAAGAACTGTATCACTTGTATTCTCAGCCACAGTTTCTACTCCATCAACTATGGTCTTTTCCTACAAAAAATACAAGTTTTTACGTCTAATGCCCTTATAATGACATGGACACCATTTGTAATTTTCAAAACTCCAGCTTCCATAGTGATCTTGAATTCCTTGAACTCTAATGCCCCTAAAGAAACCATGTTCTTCTTCTAATCGGGTATATACCAAACATCTAACAATCTTCGAATTATGCCATCATGTAATTTGATTCTGACTGTGTCAACTCCTTTCTTTTCACATGCATAGTTGTTGCCCATCAACACTGTTCCACCACTAATCAATTCCAAAGTACAAAAAATGCTTTTGTTTGGACACATATGGTAAGAACATGCTGAATCAAGTATCCACTCATCGAAAGCGTAATCAAGAGTAAAAACAAGTGCGAACTCAGAATCTGCAGTAGTTTGTACCACGTTTCCATTATCGTCCTTATTTTTAATTTTAGGATAATCTTTCTTTCAATGTCTCTTTTGATGATAATAAGAGCATTCGTCATTTACTGGAAGTTTTCAGCCATCTTTTGAAACTCTTCTTGACGTAGATCGAGAATTGTTTCTCTTTGTTTGATTTATGTTATTTGATCAGCCCCTTACCACCATGGCTTCAGATTTCTCCTTCTATGCTTCTTTGTCTTTTCTGTTCATTAATGCGTTTGACACATCTTTATAACTGATTAAATCTTTTCCATGGAGTAGGGTTGTTACAGTGATCATATTCATCAGGTACGAAACATAACAGAATCATTGCTTTACCTTTATCTTTGATTTCCTCATCTATGTTCAATAAATTTGTAACTAATTTATTGAATGCATTTAGATGATCAATCATAGGTATACCTTCTTTATAATGAAAACGAAAAAGTTTTCATTTCATGTATAATCGATTCTAGATGCTCTTCATTAGGTATTTATCTTCTTATTTTTTCCATAGCATCTTGGCCATGATCTCTTTCATGGCACAATATTTGACTTCCTTCACCCAAGACAATCGAATTGATCCGCAGGCTAAACAGTTCAAACTCACCCCGTTTGCATCTTCCATATCTACAGGCTTGTCTTTCAAAATTATATGTAGTCCTTGCTGGACTAATATATCCATGATTTCGCATTGCTAGATGTTGAAATTGTTTTTTTCATCGAGCTTCTCGATTTCAAATTCTGCATTAAAGATTGCCATCCTTGGTGCTTGCGTATTGGATCTTGATGTAGCACCTTTGACGGTTGTCTCTGTTGATTTTAAACTTGAACTTTCATCTCCAATGTCTCTTTAGATGCGATAACCGTGGCTCTGATACCACTTGTTGTGCAGATAAACAATTTTTGAGTTACCCGAATGCGATAGAGATATAAGAGAAGAAAATTTCAAGAAAAATAATGATGCAAGGACACACAAAGTTTACGTGGTTCAACAATGCCTAAGTTTACAGAACAACAAAATATATTCATTAATGCAAAAGAGAAAGGTTACAAATTTTATGCAAAAGAGAAGAAACTCTCAAAACTTATACTAACTCTCTCCTAGACTAATGCAATAAGAATGCAATATTGCAAAGTTATTTTCTCTCTAAGCTCGCGTAATTCCTAAATTGCGGACTCCTGTCAGACATACAACTGTTGGTATCATACTAATCTTGAAAACTAAACTAGAGTCCAGAACTGAATTTTATTCCCCTTCCATTTTCTCATGCTAATCGCCATCTCAGAGGCTAACACGGTGATGGATACATTTTTCTGACCTTGTAGAAGCAAGTCAGGGAAGGTCATTTTTGGATTTGCTTCTTGCATGTCTTGCAATTCTGCAACAGAAGTTGAAGCTACTAGGTAATTTACGACACTAAACACAAAGTAAGAACAGCAATTGAATACAGTTCCTGAGTCGTATTTGACGCCAATTCTTACCACCGGGCATGCCTACGGGGGCTTACACTAATTGTTTAAACAACTAGCGCGCTTTAAAGACTTTTCCCTAGCAAGGATAAGGGATAAAAGGCGGCAATAGAGCAGCATCATTATTGATCTTCAAGAAACACAAGCAGAGGGGAAATTCCAACCAAAAAATAAAACAGTAATCGAAGAAGAAAATCAGCCAGGATATATCGTTTAAGTTTTACCAGAATCTAGAATCCAAAATGTTCAAAAACTGTGTGAAAGCTCACTTGTTGATAAATCAATGTGAGAACTTATCAACAAGCAAAAAAACAACAAAACAAATGACAGCATAGGTGAATTTATACCAAGGGTCATCCGAGTCAATACCCGAACCACTACCTCCCTGTGATGTCAAATGAATAACACATCCTTGGTGATATAAGCCTAACAAGGACATGTCCATGACACCCCATTGAGGATTCACTAAGGTTCGTTCTTGACTCAAATCCCTGTCAAAGGAAACGAAACTTAAAGCTGTTCACGACTCCAACTTGAAAGTTCTGTAAGGCTGTCCTGCAAACAACTTTGCTTGTACCAGAAACAAAATCTTTGACCCGCCCATGTTGTGCAGTTGATTAGTCAGCCAGCAGATTAACTAGCCTGGAGGGCAGCTCTAATAGCTTGGAGTGTGCGGGAGATGAGGGTGTTTACGGTGTCAACAGACTCCACCGTTAACTTGCCTGCCGGTAAGCTATTAACTAATATCTGGAACCCAACAGTTAATAAACACCCATTGCTGTTGCTGACACTACCTTCTTTAGTCAAAGCTCCATCACCGCTGTTAGACCCGGTAGAGTCCTGAAAACAATCTGGAACAATAGAAAATCCTGATGGCAGCAATGCTACACATGAAGAATCGCCGCCACTCATCATCAGATTCATTGTTGGTACATCAACTGCCGAGTACACGATGAGTGCTCCTGTTATGTCTGAGCAAGTGTCTTGCAAAATGAGTGTGCTGTTCCGATTTGTATTGGAAGCTGTAGCCTGCAGTATGCAAGCAGACAAAATCAAATCTTTAAACAATAGTAAAGAATAACTCCACAGTGAAATATGTAAATGAAATATAGGGGAAACAAAATTATGACCACTCACGCTAGCACGAAGAAGAGAAATACTATTGCCAAGATCTTCACCCTTGGCAATGTGAAACATCTGTTGCATGGGACCATCGTGAGATAGGACATCCCACTGACTCCTTGTCTGTGCGTTCCTCAGGAAGTCAAATAAACACTGCTGCGACACGGGCATCCAAGAAGTCGTCGTCGCGCTCATGACAACACCAGGAGGCTCACCAGAGTTACCAATACTCCGCCGCATCATCAGCCTTGCATCTTCTGCATTTCCAACTTGGACAACTTCCCACTTGTGCATTGTCGCACACACGCCGGAACAGAAATTACTTGTCATGCGTTGCGCCAGCTTTAAAATACTTCTCTTTCCACTTGGAGTAATAACTGCCATGAAATAATGGAATTAGAACTTGGAGAGCATTTAAACGACGAACTGAGATGTAAATCTAAATAAACCACCTGCAGGATCTCCACTGGGGACATTGGAGGAGATGATTGTTGCCAAGCACTCACACTGCCTTTGCAAAGTGGCAATCCACTTCTGTGCACCAAATCCTAAGCCAGACCTTATTAGCGACCGGTACAAATTGTGGATTGCACTCTCATCATATTCAGTATGTTCAATCCAGGTAACCTGAAATCACTTTATATATTAGCATCCATCAACATGTTTTGTGGAGCATACAGTAATACGAGAAATTGGAAAGAATACCTTCAAGAATTAGCCTGGCATAAATGACTATTCAGTTAACCAAGGCAGACTCGTTGAAATCCATAGGTGTTGAATAAATAAGAGTGAATATATAAGAGTGTATAAATGACATCTTTGTTACTCAACTAGCAAAAGCATAGTACATACTCAGCCAACCAAATAAATATTCATGACAAAGATCCTGAGCATAAAATAGTTACAGATTTCTTATTTGTCTTTAATAAGCAATAAATGATAATCTAAATCACTACCACGCCAGCGTCCATGAAAAAGAACGCGTGTGGAAAACGTGAAGCACAAGAGAGTAGGGGGTAGAGATAGAATTGTGTCTTTTAATTACTTGATCATGAATTAAATACTGTAGATAATTGTCTGCATACTATCAAATTTAATGTTTTAGGGTTTGCGAATCACAGGTTCCATTGGGAAAATGAGCATGGTCAACATATAGGTTACATCACCCAGATTAAGACAAAGCACGCCATCCAATGACAGAACAGCTTGCACTCATATGACTCAGTTATAAATAATTTTCTCCATTTAGATAAAGAAGAAAAAATATCAACATACATATAAATGATTAGATTAGCTTCAGCTATAAAGTACACAATTTAGGAGTCTCTTTAGGGCATATATTAAATTATGATAAGGGAAGAGAGAGAGAATAGAAACATCATGTCTATAGTTTATGGAACCGATGATGAAATTTCCAAGCCTTTTCTGTAAGACTAGAGTTTTAAAGTATCAGTGTGCAGGAACAGAAGTAAAGATATCAACCATTATAACAATAAGATGTCCCTACTGCACCAAGCTCAAAACTGGAAAAATAATATAATAATGTAGCCACCTACAGACCATAGTTTAGAAATTTGGTGATATTATTCCAAAGAAGCATCTATATCATATTATAATACCAGAAGTTTCAGATTTTTAGGGTAAACTCTTATCATATAAAGAAAGGTGCAGGCCGTACGTGAAAGGAAATCAAGCTTTCGGAAGCAAAGATCAATATGGCTGGAAATACAAATGCCAATGTAACCATCAATGAGTCATCTCACAATTGTATAGATACTTTGCTTGTTGCAAAAACACGAAGAGATGTACACTGACACCAGATCTCCAGCTCAATAGATTTATAAAGTAGAGAACCAATGTAGTAGTAGATCACCTTGGAATAACCATTTTGGAGATCTTGCACTATACAGCCGGATGGAAGTCTCCTGCAATTTGGATATGCCTGAGTGTGTGCACCTTCACGCATGGTGTCAATAGATACATCAACCACAGCCCAAACACCCTCCGCTTGCTGCTTGCAGAACCGGAGAAATTTTACTTGACGGCAAGGGACAAGAGGAGAAAGCACTTGAAATTCAGCATGCATCTGAAGACCAACAACAAAGGAAGTCCACATTTGAGCAACAACGGTAAAATAGATAAACAAAAAATAAAGATCTGAAGGAAGAGGGAGAAGAAATGAGGGAATAGCATACCAGTTGTAAAGCATTATTTTGGGTTCCATCCATGCCACCGGTAATCACATCTAACATTGCAGCACCCCCGACCATGCAAGAAAACATCTCAGACCATCGATTCTGTAGAAACAAAACCATAAGCCACCAGAGAATATCATATGAAAAATGCTGTCTATACTCTTTAGGCAAATATTGTAAGCATTTATGAAATGACCTCAAAAAGGTGAAACAAGTAATAGCAGTATCACCATTAAACAATAAACTTTAAAGACTTATGCAATATAATGCTAAGGAACATGGAGAGAAGTTGGACGTCATGTAACATCTGCAGCAATATCTATCAAAAAGTGAATGGGTAATAAACAAATCCCAGCCCAGTAGACTAAGAAACACACCAAGAACCGAGTAACTTACCACATCCATCAACGTCTCAACAAGTGCAACACTGTCGATAATAAGAGTACCACTTGCTTTTGTTGCTTCAGTTGTGAAATCAGTTGGTCCCACGCCAATACAAGGAGGAAATGTCCTCCTGTACTCCTCAAGATTCAGTACTTGTCCTCTATCCACATTTCCAAACCAAAGAGGACTATCAATGTGTGCCAGCTTTACCAGTTCTTCCATCGCGACCATAGCAAGCTCTAGAAATATGGATTTATCAAATGCAACATTAGCCCCAAGCATGCCCATTGGAGCTCTGCTGGAATGAACCACAGACAAAGAACTTGAAACTCCATTGCTAAAATCAAGTCCCATTGGCAATGCCGCATCCGTGGAGCTTAAACCACCAAAACTATTTCTTCCAACTGCAAGTTCCAGACCAGAATTGCCCATCAGCGGGGGCATAGAACTGGTAGAGGAGAACACGGACCTGCCCAAGAATTTGTTTGCTAGGAGAGAAATCCTATTTAGTTCATCTCTCAGCCGAGCATTCTCGATTCTAAGATGGTGTTCCTCCATAGACACATCACAAAGAATTGCTGGGCCACCGCAATTGCTGCAAACAGGAGCCCTCATTGCTTCCTTCATTGCAATATTCTCAATTCGGAGCTTATCATTTTCGTGCTTCAGTATTGCATTCTCATGCCGTTCCAGTTGGGTCTATTAGTGGAAAATTCCAAGTTTCTTTATCCATTTCCACATTGAAAATAAGAGTAATCAACAAAGATAAGCAGTAAGACACATTACCTTCATTTGAGTTCTTCTGTTTTGAAACCAAAACTTGACCTGCTTGTTTTCTAACCCCAGCTTCCTGCCAAGTTCCAATCTTGCTTTTTCATCAGGATGAGGATTTGCCTTGAATGCACTATAGAACAAATAGGAAACAACCCTCATTGGCATACACAATTTTACTGATCAATAAAATACCAGGCAATAAATCTTCATTAAATAAACAACCAAATAAATTTCAGCAATAGCACTTACGCCTCGAGTTCTTGAATCTGGTAAGGAGTGTGCCGATGATATTTCTTTCTTCTAGATGATTTATCCCCAGGAGCCTCCTGATCATCCCCAGATGCACCTTCCAAATTGTCACTGCCAGACCTGCTCTCAAAATCATCCTCCCTAGGCTTTGCCATTGCACCAGCTTCAAAATTTTCACCTATCATGCCCATCTCACCAAGCCCCTCCATTTTAGGTTTCTACCCAAAACCATGATAAATACAAAAATCAATGAGAATCACATGTTACATCACAAACAAAAGCAAAACAAGATAAATGCACCAAAGAATCATTCACCTCCACAACAAAAATGGAAGCTTTCTGATATCTTTTGTTTCTAAATATGCATGATTAGATTGATATACAGATATAAACATACATACATACATAAATAAATATATATATATATATAGACTGAGAGAGAGAGAGAGAGAGAGAGAGGAGAGTTGAAGCATACAAGGGCAAGAGAGAGAGGTGAGGGGTTGAAGATAGGCTGAGCAACATGAGAAGTGACCAGTTGTGGCTGAGCCATGGCAGCAGTGGGCATGGTGCTGTAGCCAGTACAAGCCACCATTCTTGCTTCCCCACTACTACTACCCCTATTACCAATGAAACCCCCAAAACTCATCAAAAAGTAAGGGGCAAATCACCACTCTCTCTCTCTCTCCAGGTAAAGACTTACTATAATCTTGTTCTTCAGATAATACTTGTAGTCTATTTACCCATGACTCAGAAAATGTGCATCTCTCCTTATAGGGTCTCTCTCTACCCACAAGGTCACAACAGGCACAGCATTCACTGGTTTAAAGATATTACACCCCAGAGTTTGGACCAGTGTGAGTTTTTCTACTGATCTAACACAACATGTAGTGATCTGTATACACCAACCAAAACCCACAAAATTTATGAACAACCAAAAGGGTTGGTACAAGACAGCCAAGAACCCTTATTACACTCCCACACACCACTCACTACCACTACATCTACTAATACCACCCCCTTGGCCCCTCGCTCTGATCTCTCTCTCTCTCTCTCTCTCTCTCTCTCTCTTTTTACTTAAGAAAAATATGAATAAAAAAAAAAAACCTAATCTTTTTTTGCCCTTTTTCTCTGTACTTTTTATTTAACCACAGAAATGGGGGTTTGACCATTAGCTGTCACAATGCAGACGACCCATAAAAGTAGAAAACGAAAGGGTTTTTGTCAAAAGATGACAGAGAAAACGGATGCCAAAAAAATAGGTAACCCCCCCAAAAAATAATACCGTTAATATATACAAATGTGCACTTTTCAATACCTTACAGAAGTGCATACTACCAAAAAATCTAAGAAAAAGACCTTCTTTGACTTTCTATATCTTTCTCTCTCTTTCTTTTTTGGCTTTTTTTTCTCACTAGCATGCAGTGGTAATACATAACTGGTTCAGAAGTCACAGGACCAAACCAAAGTACATATAAAAAAGCAACCTTTTTTAGTCTGATGATACATCACTACACTGTAGAAAAGTTAAAAGAACAGTGTAATCTAGGGCGGGGGGATAAGTACAAAAGTTTGAGATTTTTCGGACCTTTCTCTCTTTTCTCTTTCCTGAGAGATGCTGTTGGGATCTGTTGAGATGGTCCAAATTATACAAAGAAATTCATTATTTTAATGTTTTTTTAATTATATATACACAAAGAAAGAGATTTTATAAAAAAGAAAAAGAAAATTGAGGTAAAGTAGCGGAGTAAGAGCTGACTTACAGTGACTCCAATGGCGACGTTATTCAACGAATGGGATTGAGAGCTTAATTTTTTATTACTTTTCTATGATTTCTTATTTTCTTTTTCTAGTCTTGGGAAGAAAAAATAATTCTGAAACCTAAAAGAAGAGAATCAAACGGGGATATTATATTATATGTAAATTAATGGTGAAGAAGAACAATGTTCAACGAGGCCTTTGTTTCTTTTTTTTTGTCGGAATGGCCTTTGTTTCTTGCTCCATGCAGTTCTTGCTTCAACGCTTTTTTTCTCTGTTCTATTAGTTTTCTCTCTTTTCTTGAAATTTGCTTTGGAAAAAAAAAATAAACAAAGAAAAAAAAAATGCCAACTATATACTACTAGCAAAACGCTAAGCCAGAGTGCTAAAATGTGGTTATGGAAAGTGGGTGGGTCCTACTTGCTTACCTAGGACAATGTTTTCGAGATGTCCGCCCACGCCCGCCCGCGCTGGATCTTCTGACTCGTGCATTTCCACGCGCGCGTGGGTGTGATGCTACGGGCTTTTGCTCTGTTGGCTCCCACTCCAATTACCATGTTACGTATCAAATTCACTCGCGTGCGCATTCATCATCTTGTCAAAAAAAAAAAAAACACACACACACACGGTAACACGTTTGTCTTATAGTGTAACGTTTTGAAATTGTTGTAATCAGCGGGAGTCTCAACAATAAATAAATAAAAATAAAAAGAAAATGGAACGATAATAAATTGTTGTAATCTTGAGTACATAATCTCACATTTTATTTGGTGTAATTTAGACCTAGAGTGTCGTGAACATAGTAAGTTACCAGGGTGAAAGAAATTTTTTTTTTTAAATGAGGCTGTTTACACAGCAATTAGTCTTTATGAGGTAACTTTCTTAAGAAAATTGCCAAAGTTTGTAATAAAATCAGTGAAGGACGAATTCAACAACTTTAAAAAAATAATAATCATGTAAACTGATTGAAATTTTAATGTGATTTTTATAGGTTACAGCATGTTTGGCTAAGGGCCCGTTTGGATTGACTTTTTCAAAAGTACTTTTTTTACAACTTTTGAAAAATAGTTTTTTTTTATAAGCTGAAAATTCTGACTTCTGAAAAAAGATGTATTTGAACTTTTTTCAGAGTTTCAGCTTTTTTAAAAATCAAATCAAATAGTTATTGTAAATTTAATATATAACTTAAAAAAAAAATATATATATATATATATATTTTTTTTTTTAAAGTCAATCCAAACAGGCCCTAAGCTTATTTGGGGCTTATAAGTTACAAATAATAAAAAGTGTATAAGAGGTAATTTTTTAGATCCTCTAAATAATCATTTGTAAAGTAAGAAGCTATTTGCTATTTATTACATTAACACATTCTATCGTACATATGCAGGCATGATTTGCTTTGTACACACCCCCATGTACACACATCTAATATTTTTTTAAATTATGTAACAATGAGGTTTGCGTTATGTCTCATCCCTTAGCATGTATACATGATTTGTTTTGATTAATTCGATAGAGATGTGTCTTGTTTTTGTTCTTGTGGATGATGAATCCATCATAGAGATAAGAAAATTTGTTTTAGGGCCTACTCGGCAAATATAGCTGGTAAGATAACTAATAACTTAACTAGTTGATTGAGCAAAGTGTGCTAGGTAAAATTAAGCATTAGATTCATTGACAAATGCAAAATGACGTGAAAGAACATTAATATCACGATGTTATTATTATTATTATTATTTTTATTGTTATTGTTATCATAATTATAATTATTATTACTATTATGGGAATAAAATAATATGTTTTATAGTTAGATATTTATTTTGTATAATAATACTTTAATATTAAAATATAACTAAATTTTTCATAAAACATTCATATCAGTATTATAAAAATTAATTTTAACATATTCAAAATAATTTTGTAAAAAAATACTAATAAAACTTATATTTTTAGTAATGTTGATTATATAAAATTTGAAATTCATGTTTATGTTATTTCTTATTTATACTTGTTAAATAAAAGGTAAAAATATAGAGAGATTGAATAAAGAATAGAAAAACCAAAAAGATACAAAAATGGTATAATTGCCGAAAAAAGATGAAAAGCTAAAAGCTGCCTAAAAGGCTAAAATTTTTAACTTTTGAGAAATATTACTTGAAACGCTAAAAGTTATCTGAAAAGCTACTTTAAACGCTAATATACCGAACAACAATAATTAAAAAATAATAATATTTTGACTGGTCAAAACATTAAAAGCTATTTAAAAAGTTTTTGCCCAACACACAATTAGTGTTATTAGAATTGTGAAGTTAAGGCGTCATTGTATTTGGTTCAACAAGTAAAAGTTTTGAACTTCTTGTGGTTGCAAAGAAAAGATGATTATCGTTTGATTACCAGGCCTGTTTAAATTGTTTTTTAGGGAAAATTATATTTTTGAAAAACGCACAATTTTTGTAATAAATATTAAAATTGGATTTCAAAGCAAGCAAAATATTGAAAAAAAATTCATTTCAAAAGTCAAGATTTTAAAATTTAAAAAAACCACATTTTTTTTTAATTTTAAAAAATAAAAAAATCAATCCAAACAGAGCCAACAAGAAGGAGGAGCAGTGGTTCGCCTCTTTGTCTTCGTTTTCTTTTTTCCCCTTTATTTGGGACAGATGCTTTGTCTTCGTCAAAATTGCGTGTGTTTTTCCACCTGCTAGTAAAGTGGTCCTATCAGTTATATTGTCTGCTTTTCCTATTAGAAAGGGATTCACGGTGCTTCGAGTATCGAACGCAACACAAACACCCATGTGTTGACAAAAACTACTTTTCTGGAGTGGTATTATTGATTCATTTTACAATAATATTACTTTTTTCCCTTTTTTTTCTAAGGGCAAAAACAGAAAAAAAAAATTTGTTGTTCTTTTTCGAACACGATTAATCCATATAATTTATTTTAGTGTTTGTACTGACTTAATATTTGTAGTAACACGAACTTAAAATCATCCTACATATGCAAGATAGCATTTCTCTTGTCTCTTTAATTTTTAGCAGCAACCACGCAAGTAAATAGTTTAATGCATTAAGATAAACAATGTGATGTTAAAGCAATTTACATAGTCTAAACAAGGTGATTCAACTGACTATTTTACCTTCTAATGAACTTTTAGACCTTGAGATATATCCTTTAATTTTCTCCCCAACTCAAGATTTCACTTCCAAATTTAAATTAAACGATGGAAGTTACTAGAAGTTGTTAGGTTTGAAAACAATAAATTTTTTATATATACATTAAAAGGTTCAAGGGAACTTTGGTTTCAAATATTTCTATTAATATAAGAATGTACTACACTCGATATACATATATATACATACATACATATATATATATATTCTTTTTAATACTCTTTTAAGATCGAGATGGTATTTAAAAAAAAAAATCTCAAACCAAAGTGTGATGCGAAAAGGGTGTGTGTGTGTATATATATATATATATATATTTATTTATTTATATATAAGTTAGGTGGGAAAATTGTCAATTTGTAAACTTGGTTCGCGTTTGTACTCGAGTCATTTTCGCAAGTTTCCTGAATTCTTTGGCTCCTAGGTAGCTAGGCTATACCTTTTCTTTTTTCGGTGCGGAGTCAGCTAGACTATACTTGTCAACTGAAATTAGGTGATTTATTTTACGTTGATTGAATTAATTTCTCTGACTTAATAAAAGAAAGAATGAATACTTTTCTCACAAATATTTGTGGATTATGACAAAATACATCGAGAAACTAATAAGGTGATCTTCAAACACATGCTTGACCAAAAATAAATAAAGAGAATGACGGAGTTATGTTTAAAAGTCGAATTTTGAAAAGACAATTTGACTGATATACTAGTATATAATCTGTGCAAAGTGAGGTTAATCATAAATTTTCTATATATCAGGTTTTATAGCTACCAATATTATAGGGTATACTTTATTTTATATCATGATAGAAATGCTCGAAAAGCGTGTGCTTTTATAGCTAGCAAAGGCATCAATTAACAATATTACGTGGTACACCCCAATGCGCTGTATCATTTTGCAAGAAGAGAAATTGGTTGATGTGGGTCTTTCTTTAGTGTATAGTATAGATATATAGTATAGATTTGGATAAAAACATACATATATGTTCCTCAAATATGTGAAACGTATGAATCACATGCCATCTTGCTAAATTTATAATTAATTTTAGTGTTTCTACATACTTAATATTTATAGTAACATGAAGTTAAAATTCCTTAGCATTTTGCTTGTCTCTTTAACTTTGAGCAGCAACTATGCAAGTAAATAGTTTAATGCATTAAGATAAACAATGTGATGCGAAAGCAATTTACTTATTCTAAATAAGGTGATTCAACAGACTATTTTACCTTCTAATGAACTTTAGACCTTGAGATATATCCTTAATTTAGTTCTCTCTCTCCAACTCGAAGATTTCACTTCCATTTGCCATAATACCAGAAATTACTAGGAAAAAGAAAGTCGTTACGCTTGAAAACATTTATATTTATACATTAAAAAGATTTGAGGAACTCTGGTTTTTATACATTAAAAGGAAAAATCAAAAATCAATGATGCTTACCATGCAAAATGGAAACTATCTACTTAATTAGGTGGGAAAATTGCCAACCCAGTTGTATTCGAGTCATTTTTGCGCGTTTCCTGAATTCTTTGGCTCCTACGTGGCTAGATTATGGTTGTTAACTCAAATTAGGTGATTTATTTATGTTGATTGAATTATTTTTTTTTTATGTGTAATTTCTCCTTTGAGATTGAACTCAGGATCTCATGTTTAGGAAAGATAGTCTCAACCACTTGAGGTATCTCTTAATTCCAATTAAGTTCTCTTACTTAAAAAAAAGAAAGAGGATTAATACTTTTCTTCGCAATACCAAAAGATTATGATAAGATACATTAAGAAACAAACAAGGTGATGTTCAAACTCATGCTTGACCAAACATAAACAAGAATGACGATGTTATAATGTCTTACAGACAAAGTTTGGAAAAACAATTTGACCGAAGTTATAATATATTTGGATATGAAAACAAACATACATTATGCTCGAATATTTGAAGTGTAAGCAACACACATGCCACCTAGCTAATAAGTAATTACATTGTTGTGTTAGGCTAAATGATATTAACAACAAGGAGAAACAAGAAAAGGAAGAACTAGAGAAAGCCCTAATTAAGTATGAATAAAAAGAACATGCATGTTTTGCATGAGAAGGTATGTCACGTGTTAGATTTGTAATACATATGAAGATTCAAGTGCACGTTGAAACATGCGCCACGTGCGTGTCACGTTCCACACGCCACCAAGATTATCTTCATATGTATCATATGACAATCAATATGATAATTAGGTTTTAATAGTTGAATTTAGTGATTCGTGGTATGTAATTATTACATGATCAAACTAAAGATTGAATCATGAATTAAATTTTAGTTAATAGATATATCCAATGAGAATTTCCATGATTGTTCAATAAGGAACAATTATTGTTGGTGACAACACATCAAGCAATGTTATCCAGATATACTTGTTTATTATTCAAAGGGGTGGTAAAAAGGGAAAGGATGGAGAAACAAGTAAACAGAAAAGACAATGGGAAAATAATTAAATTAAAAAACAATTGGCTTAAGCAATAATAAGAAAGGGTGGAAAACAAGGAAAAGGGAAAAAGTAGTGGAATTTCTTTCTATTCAATTGGTGACCTAAGTAATATATTATTCACATGAAATTTAGTTCTACAACGAAAAACTTGAAAGTCATGGTATATTATTCACATACCACGTGAGATAAAAATCATAACTTCAGTTTTAAATTGCCTCCTCAGTAGTTCCAGTAAGTGTTGGCATATATAATTATTGTGTAAATTTGAAGTGTACAATAAATTTGAAACCAAATTTGTGAAAGGAAGAAGTAATTTGGTATGTCATAATTTAATTAGTTATATAACAAATCAACATATTGCTCACTTACCCATGAAAGTAGTAGCGACATTCCGCGAAAACCTTGGAGAAATTCATTGTTACAATGAAAAGTAACAAGAACTCATAATTAGAAAATGTGGGTTTTCTTTTTCTTCCAAACAACTGCATTTTAGTCTTTTTGTGAGGTTTCTTATTTTTGAATTTAAGAATTTACTTGAAAAACTATCCGTATTGTGCATGTACAAAAAGAGGCGGAGAAAATTTAATAAAATGGCGTCGCCCGGACTTGAACCGGAGACCTTCAGTGTGTTAGACTGACGTGATAACCTACTACACCACGACACCATTAATGTGATCGTCGTGCTATTTTTACTACTTCTATTAATCCACTGTGAAGCTGCAATCATCGGCAAAGGAATATGCCAGTGAATTTGGCAATATGTAGAAACTGCTCCTCTTTTTGTCTCAACTGCGTCGAGAACTTTTTTTTTTTTTTTATAGATTAATTTGATAATTTCATGACACTTCTCTTCTGATCCACATACAAGTGGCAATTACACAGTTGTAGACCACTAGATCGTAGGACATCTCCAAAGGGAAACTAAAAGGAAAAAGGAAAAAGAAAAGTTTCTGAAAGAAAATCAGTAACTCTGTCGAGTCTCTGACATACATTATTTGTTGATCGCCTCGCTCCATCCCAGTTTACTGCAAGGACAAAATTAGTCAAGTGTCAACCAATGGAATTGATTAGAAACAGGAATTTTGATCGTCTTAAAATATCATAATATTATGAGGGTTGATTATGGACAGGTTTAGATTAGTTTTTTTTATACGTATTTTTTTAAATAAATTTTGAGAAGAAGTTAAAAATTTTTATTTTTTTTTAAAATATGTATTTCAATTTTTTTAAAAATTTTAACTTTTTAAAAAGTCAAGTCAATTTCCTATTATTATTATTTTTTTAAAAGCCAACCCGAATAAACCCTATAGTTCATTTTCATAATATATGTATACCTTAAGTTTGGGGCGGGGCGGGTTCTAAGCAGCGCAATTGAGGGGAGGGAGGTTGCACTGAGCAGGAAGGCGGGCAGCAATCCTGAGAGTGTTGCAAAGGCAGTCATGGTCAATTGACTGAAGTGCACCACAGCAGTCTGGGCTGGGGTTGGTGTTTGGTGCCCCAGGAACCACAAATGGTGCGCACACGTTCACGTTGCCAAGTGAAGCTGAGCAGGTCTGCGCCTGAGCCTGAGCCTCAGCCCCCATCATTTGGGACTGCACCATCAGGGTAATGACCACAATGAGCAGTGCGGCGCGGAAGTTGAAGATAACAGCAGATTTCATGGCTGCCATATGTATGACCTCGAACTTTGATTGTTGCTTCAATTTGATTGTGCGTTGTGCTCCGATGCAGATGATTTGCACTTGGTTTTATAGTTGCCAAATGAATGCTTCGCAATAGAAATGGTGGTCATTTGCATGAGTGACCTAACTAACAGTTTGGTGTTCATCAAAGTTGGGTTCGTGTCCTACTTCCTGTAATACAAATATATATATATATATATATATATAATGCAGATACAACCATCAATGAAGCTTGTGGATAGAATGACACGGTAAGGGAGAAAAGTAAAATCAACTGAACATGGACGAATTAGTTGGATTGTAAATTTATCTCACGCTTGGGACTTACACATAATTCGGAAACTAATCGAAAACTAAAACCGAACTGACCCGGATCGAACAATTATTTTGATTTGGTTAATTTTTTATTCGGTTTGATTTCGGCCTTTAAATTTTTGTAATTTCGTTTTTTGGTTTCGGCTTTGAGTAGTTATTTCATGTTCCGGTTAGGAACCGAGTTACCCAAACAATGAAACGTGGTCCTTTTTCTATGCATAAAAATTTACTTTTTTTTGCACACTTGGTGATATATTATGCTAAAGAATGTTTATGGATTGTTGTCTATGCAAGCTAGGATGACAATATCAGATATTATGCTTACTTGTTTAATTCGGTATTGTAATAGTCGTATATGCTTCTTGAAAATTTAGCAAATTCTATGTTTGTTTGTATTTTGGTTATTTCAGTTAATAATTGGAAACAAACTGGAAAAAAAAGAAGAAAAAGATTCTACAATTTCAATTATGCTTACCGTTCGATTCGTCGCTTCTCATAATTTTACACTTTCAATTTTTAGTTATTTCATTTCCCGGTTCGATTTTACTTGAATGCTTAACTCTACTCACGCTTAGTATATATATTGATTTTTGGATCATTCCAAAGATATTTGGACAACTTCACCATTTTCTATAGAATAATAGAAGGGGTAACCTACTCGAAAAGTAGGAATAATAATGGTGCTCCACTTCGCTTTGCTCCGCACGAGTACTGCAGTGGTTTAGGTGGGGTTTTTGGCAACAAGCCTCTTTTAGGGTGGAACGGTTTCTTTTGTTCCTACCTTACAGGGCAAGTAGGGGTAGGGGTTAATCGAACTACTCAGGCCCACTTTGGTAAATTTGTATGTGTGCGTGTATATATATAAATTATTTTCTTTATCTAACTATATAGTTTTATAGTTCTATTAAAATTATCATGTTAATAAAAGCTTTTCTAATTTAGTTGTTAAAAATTTTCTTATGCAACTTTAAAGACCAAAGTTCAAATCTCCTTAACAATCCTTTGCTATATATAAATATATTTTTTGTTTTAGAATTTATTTACGTGTTATTAGTAGGCAGGAGTTTTAACAAATAGGGGTTCTTAATTTGATTTACCCTGTTGGGAGGAAATTTTTTTTTATTTTTTTAACTTTTTTGATAAGGGTGAAGATAGTGTTAGAGAGATTGACCCTATTACCAGGTATAGAATAGGGATAAGAACACAAAATTTTCTACTAAATGCGGAGTAGAGATCGGCAAACTCCGCCTATACCATGCTTCATTATCAACACTAGCTTTATTGCTAACCTCAATTGAGAAAGGTTGGTAGATAACAATTAAACTTCTTTCAAAACAGTACACAAACGCTGGTAAATGAATTAAAAGAACCTTTTCCAACTATGGGCCTCCCTCTAACTAGAAAGTGTCCCGTTTAGGCTTGGGCTTCAGTACGCAACAATTGCCACGAGTTAGATCATTTGCTTGGTAGTATCGGGCCGTAATGACGGGCTGAGTCGACTGGACCAACCCATCAACAAAGGCTATATATATGGAGAGAGGAATTTATTGTTCCCAAACACATATAAACATTCGACGGAGAGAAAGCAGGGTGAGTTTCGCTACAGCAGCACAGAAGAAAACCAAAAATGGCGGACGAAGACTACGAGATGGACGGAGGGTGACTTTCCCCATCTCTCTACCTTAACCTCTTTTGCATGCTTAAATATATACAAAATTTACGTATTGTTATACTATTTAATTTCGTGCAATTTGTGAAATTATTTGTCATTCCTTACGCTGTTTTTCTTAATTTATCTAACACTATTGAGCTTTAGCTAGTCGATAATTCTGTGTGAAATTTATCTGTGTTACTGTTTGATTATTATTATTGGCTTATGTGTTTGTGGATTGAAATGTTGTCTAACTAGGGTTTAGGGTTTATCAAACTTGTTTTTCTCGGTCCGGAATTTATTCGTGCTTTCTTTTGCTGGGTGTTTTAGAGAAACAAGAGATAAACAGATAGAGAGAACTATCTTTAGTTTGAATCGTGGGTCAAATGATACAAGTGTGTTTATAACAAAATATAGTCACTCAGGTTAATTTTTTTAAGGCCTCGTTCTTATTTAGCCATAGACATTTATTCTCCAGTCTACGACATGGAACGCGCTCCGAGTTCTGGGTCAGGTGCTTCACAAAAGTAGGTTGAAGGAAGAATTTGTTTCGGAGCTAGGCTATTTGTATTGTTGTGAACTGCATTGGTTCAACTTGGGTGTCTATTTGTTGTTGCAGCTATTAATGTTAGTTGTAAAGATGACGTATACAAATGTTTGAATTTTGCCGTGTTGTTTGATACTGGTTGATCTTCATTTTGTAGATATGAGGATGAGCCTTTGGAGCCTGAGCCTGAGGTAAGAATTCTTTCTTATTAACATGCTTTTAGGTTTTGGATTAACATTCTTGTGTGGGTCATATGTGATGGAGTATTAATTGATTCTTGCTTGGTATATCCAGGAAGGGGTAGAGCTTGAAGAAGATAATATTAACAATGAGGATATCCCTGATGCGCTTTTGGGTGAAGGAGAAGAAAAACCAGAACAGGAGCCCGTAGAGCGCCCTCGGAAGACATCCAAGTACATGACCAAATATGAGCGTGCCAGAATTTTGGGTACTCGTGCTCTGCAGATCAGGTTCTCATTGGTTCTTGTAGGTTCTATTCAGAAAGCTTTATTTAGACCGATTGAATCTAACTGCTTATTGATTTTCTTTGGGCTTTAACAGCATGAATGCTCCTGTGATGGTTGAATTGGAGGGTGAAACTGATCCTCTTGAGGTAAGCTTCTTGCGAATTTTGTTGGGGAGTAGAACTGTATGACTTTCATTTACCAGTATGTAAGATTGAATTTGTAATGCTTGCTTCTGTAATCTTCCATGAGCTGTTTGAGCTATAAGTGATATGATTAGAGAAGGCTAGTCATGTCTCAAAAGGTTGTGAGCTCTTGTTCTGTGGCATTGATGGATGACATCACCATTCGCAGTACAAAAAGAAACTCTTTCATCCTTCCCCTCCTTATCATATAGGGTGTTTCTTTTTCTTCATTCGTGTCTGAATATTGTCTAATATCCTTCCCCTCCTTATCATAGGGTGTTTCTTTTTCTTCATTCGTGTCTGAATATTGTCTAATCTTCACTTCATGTTTGTTCTAGCATTTCGTAGCGTTAAGCAAACATCTGCATTTGCCTTTTAGATATTTATATCTAACTAATCGGTTGGATTTTGCTCTGTCGTTCTCTAAAAATCTTTTGATCTGTGTTGAGGACACTATCTCCTTGATGTTCTTATTGCTTTCCCCAGTTTTAGTGGAATGTGCATAAAAGAGTCTATGATAAATTTTTTGTTTAAGTCTCCAATTATGGGCAGTTTTAGTTGTCTTTATTTTATCTTCTGTTTGCAATTTTTGATGTGTGGGAATAATGGAGAGGTTATACTTAGGCTGGTTCTATCCTCATTTTATGCTTGTTCAATGTTTAGACCAAATAAGATAGCTGATGCTATCCAGATAGTTTGTGCAAAATCTCCATCTCTCTTAACATCATGCTCTGGTGGGATAATTTCGTGCAGAGGGCGTCGTTTTTCATGTGGATAGGACTAAAATGTCTTTATCCTCTTGGCCCTAGCCTGCTTTATATACTATTTACCCACCCAACTTGATTCAAGGTGTTAAACATGGCCTTGCAAAATTTTCTTGCTACTCAGTCAGTGCCTTAACTATCTAATGATCTTTTGTTTGTTTAGGGTATAAACATTGTCCTTTTGCTTCTTGTTTCCTTACTTCTTATCTCATTATCTGTTTTAGATTGCAATGAAGGAGCTCCGGGAGAGAAAAATACCTTTTACCATTCGCCGGTACCTCCCAGATGGAAGGTAGATTCTCTGTTTGATGTTCCCTGTCCTCTGCCAGCCCTGATATCAGCAAAGAAACTGCCACATAGATTCTTTTACATTAATGTGCATTATTGGATTCTGTTATGCCCCATTGCATCTGAACTTAATTTTATTTGTTTCCTCATATGTGTCAGTTATGAAGATTGGGGAGTGGATGAACTGATTGTGGAGGACTCATGGAAAAGACAAGTGGGAGGTGATTGACGCATGCTTATATGCAAACAGAACGATGTTTGAGACATGCTTCTGTTTAGTTCTCTACCTGTTCCCGTTGGCTGTGTGTTATAGCACTGTACTAATTTGTATAAAAACCCGGTAATTAGATCTGTGGGTGGTTGAATGATTAATGAACCTTCTTGGTCCCAGTCTTCTGGACTAATTTATATGTTGATGCAGTTCATGCAGTGCTGTTGCTCCTGCATTGCTGAAAATGTGGTTGATGTGTAGGGACTTTGACATTAATTACTGGTTGATCGTTGGAGGTCAATGATGTCTTTGTCTGTCATATGTGGTTTTAGATTCCTCTCTCAGCTTTTGGCCGACATTTGGGCTGTTTGCGTAACTCATAAGCACTTGGTGATTATTTATGTGTTAGTTTAAGTGCATATAACTTGAAAGTGCTCAATTTATTTGTTAAGGATAATCATTTAATGATTCTTAAACATTTTTCAAGTGGATGCGCTTATAAGCACTTGAAGAATAAGCAGGAAATGATGTATGAATACCAAAGGGACCTGTGAGAACTTAAAAATAAGCCGTTGTTGGATGGTGAGTGGATATTGCCTACACAAAGCAAGACTTGAAAGAGAACGATAAGACGTCAAAGGAGACTGTTGCAGCACTTCAGTGCCATGGCTGACAATCTTCTCACTATGATTTAACCTCTTGGATTTTTCCTTATTAATGTTTGTGACGTAATGAAAGAGATTTGATGGTAGTATGTTGATGGATTATTTGAACCGTTGATTTTTTTGTTTTTTGTTTTTGTGTGTCCAGCCCTTTTGGTTGCACAGGAGTTGCAAAATCTTCTTGTTGCTAATGTCCAAACCTGGTAGGTGATAAGCTCCTGCTTAATTATTAAGCAGGCGTGACGTTTGAGTACTTTTTTTTATTTAGCCTTACCAATCCCCCCAACACCACAAGAGAGAGAGAGAGAGAGAGAGAGAGAGAGAGAGAGAGAAGAAATGGAAGAGAATTGGTAGCGCACGGCAGTCTGCGGGTCCTGTTGGGTATATTTTGATGTTTAAAAGATGCTGTTGGAGTCATGGTCAATCCCAGCAGGTGAATGATGACTTCGTTAGAACCACTCACCTTCTAGCACTGTGTGTTCCCTCAACGTCTCTTAATCATTCTCTGATCTTATAAGACCATTTTGTTAATATCACAACATTGCGAAAAATAGTTACTCTTATTTAATTATAATACACCTCTATTATTATTATTATTATTATTTAGTTTGGCCAATAAATTATTTCATTTTACTCTCGCAGACATTGAAATGATCAATTCAAGGATATTTTTAGCTGCCAAAAATATACAGAGCATTCTATGGACCATGCAAACATTTTATTTCCTGACAAAACGAATGTTAGCTCTAATATTGGCAATGAATCAATCCCAAAGTTGTCCCTTAGAATGGCATTCCCCTCCTCAACCACCTTAAAGAAGAATATAAAAACTAAAGAAAAACACAAAATGCTACCCGACAAATCAATTAAAATAAAGGCTAACCTTTTCCCGCATAAGAAAAGGGGAAAAGGGCAAAAGAAAGCCTTTTGCAAGAAAGACATGAAAGTCATACTTGTCAGACATGCTAGCTTCTTGTTTATGTGGGGCCCCAAGCCCTTTGCTTTTGCCACCACCGTCCAAACAATAAATTTTATGTTCGTTCAGTTTCCACCCTTTTTCCTTTCAACTCTGTGCTCTCTCTCTCTCTCTCTCTCTCTCTCTCTCATTCACTCTCACTCAGTGAAGCCTCAGTCTTGATAGGGAGAGAGAAGAAGCCATCTTATTATCTTCATTCAGTGATTCAGAGGTAATTCTACTCTTCTTTTTTTTCCCCCCCCCTTCCTTTCTGCATTTTTACTAAATTCATGCATATGAATCAAATTCAAGATTCCGTTTTTCTGAACCATTTCTTTAGAATTTTGGTCACTGTCTTTTTGATAACTCACAGTTTTGCCTTAAATGGTCAGGTACTCAGCTCATGCCTAACCATGACTTGGTCAATTTAGCTCAGAAAGTTAATGATTGGCATCAAATATGTTTATTAAATAATGATTTGGTGATGGTACATTTCTGGGTTGCTTCTTGCTCTGTTAAATTGTGCTCTGATTTGTCCATTTCGTGAGTTTGGCTTTAATTTTGCTCAATTATTGGGTAAGCCAGTCAACTAAAGACTTCATTTCTATTGATCTTTCCAATCGTGGGAAATTGTTTAGAATTTGTGTCTGCTATTTGTAATGATTTTCTTGCACTCCGCTTATATAACTAAATCAATCTCAACCTTATCCCACCACGCGAATCAGTGCTTTTGTTTATGATTTTATTGAAATCTTATATGGCTTCATGCATACTATTCAATGTCTATTTAATATTTTGCAAGTTTCAGCGATCTTTAGTCTAATCCTAATGTCTTTTACTATCACTAAAAGCAACATAATTATTAAAGAAAGACTTTTGCTAGTCATGTAAAGTCCATAGATCGCAAATGCTTATACATGACCAATTGGATTTATAAGTACCGTGATCACTGGTGAAGCAGAAGAATACAAATTCTTGCTGAACATAGTAAGTTCTTATCTTTGTCCATTTTCTTATATAATTGTCTTGGCTTCATGATGAGCATAGCAAGTTACTATAACTCCTAAGAAATGAATATACAGCAATCATGCTCGTGCTTGGTTACGTGTTTCAGCATTAATTCTCAATCCGTGTGATATACGTAATTAGTAAATTTGTAGTCTTTAATAATTTGGTGCTAGCAGTAGTTTACAGATTACAGGAGGATTCTTTTAAATCTTTACTTGGCTTAACAAGTGCCTTTCTTCATCATATCTCATCTTAGAAGTGAGGAAAAAATAAGAAACTAATTAAGAGAAATGACTCCAATTTTAGAAGGAAAAAATGTGTTTGAAAACATATATTATGTAAAAGATTTTCAATTTATCAATTTGCTTCATAGATTTACATTTTGGGATTTATAGTTGTATATATAGCTAGTGTGTGTAAACTTTTTAAGTGCAAGGAAGATATGGAATATCTGTAACCTCTTCCTTGAGAAAGCCGGTAACTTGATAATCTTGAACTGCATTTTTACATTTAACATAGAGCCCTTCTGAGTCTTCTTATGTGCTTCTTCTTACCTGGTTCCAATCTGAAGGATTATTTTGGTGAATTTATAGAAGAGTCCCCTCAAAGTAAGGAAGAATAATCTTAGATGATGTCTGAAACGTCCGAGGCGCATAACCATTATTTGAATGGTAAAATACCTGCTGAAA
Source organism: Cordia subcordata (assembly GCA_028554755.1). Lineage (NCBI taxonomy): Eukaryota > Viridiplantae > Streptophyta > Magnoliopsida > Boraginales > Cordiaceae > Cordia > Cordia subcordata. The sequence continues at coordinate 1,549,696 of JAPTOF010000006.1, read as the reverse complement.
TTGTGGAACACTTCAGAGATCTTTTCCCTGAGGATGGTGATATTAGTTACGAAGAATTTCTTCTACATCAGGTTTTTAAGACTCCCATTCTGAATAAATATTGAAAGAATTTACATAGTTTATTCACTATATGCGTTTACTCTGTCACTGTTATGTTGCAGGAGAGTGTTTATCTGGCAATTCAAGCATATGGACAGAACAGCAACTCAACCCCTGGTCAAACCACTGATAGGAGTCTCTTACCACCACAAGTAGGTGAATCTTCACACAGTGCTGGAGTTGGATCACAAGTGGAACTGGATGAACTTCTAGCTAGATCCTTACAGGCATTAGGCGAGGACTTCAAATACTTCTATATCGCGGAGCACAGTGCTGCGGCTGCTGGTAACACAAATTTCACCCTTTCATATTATTGCTGATTCTTCTAGATAATATATATTCATTTGGAGATCTCATATCCTCTTTCTTTTGTCACACTATTACTTCTCTAATTTATGAATCACCATTATTTTCTCCTCTTGCCGATAATTTGTGGTATGCATCTGTTACGTCCTCACTATTGCCTAAACCAAACCTAGATTTGATGTTTCTGTGAAAAGATTGTAGTTTCTCTTGCAACTTACAATTAAATAAACTACATAAAACTGTAATTCACGTATGCCTTTACGCATCTATGATGGCTGTGCAATACCAGCATGATGCTTCTGCATGCCAATATTGCTTCAATTTCCAGATGTCTGAAGATCTGGACTTTGTGGCTGGCTGTACAAAACTTTCCATTATCTGCCAGTCAACGCATTAAACAGTCAGGCTACCTAGTTGCCTGGGAATCATCCTGTGTGCTATTCTTCTTCATTGGTGGCAGAATAAGCACTTAAAGATTCCCCCGGTGAGAAATATATGATGAAGGCCAGTCTCATGCAATTCCAATAATTAAACAATGGGGAAAAGAGACGGAAAGAATGTAAATGGTTATAAGAAATGGAGATGCTTTTAGGAAGATATTCATGGGATGTCTCTTAAACATAGGCTTCTCAGTTTTAGTGCTAGTATCCTGTTTGTTTACTTGGAAGACTGTTCTGATTAATTGCTTTTAAGGCATAATATAATATCTCATATGAGGAGATTTTGCCTCTATGGTGGAGTTTATTACTATGATAAATTTAGAAATTTCTCCGTGCCTGTGAACTTTGATAAGGGAACAAGAGAAACCAGATGACTATTAACTCTACCTGACTGTCATACCAAAAGCAATGTAAGGAGGAAGGGTGGCAGATGGATTGGCCAACCAGCAACAGAGGGCCTACCAATATGCTGGAACCTAAAAGAATAATTTCTCTTCCATCTCACATTAAGTTTCAGCAGGTCAATCTGGCAGGAAAACTTTTCTCTCTCTTGGTGCAAATCTTGGTAGTTAATTACATAAAGATGCTGATGATTGATGATTATTAGTATTCTACTGCAATTTGAATAACTTCAGTTTCTTCGTTTTGCTCCAAATTTATGCGATTATGAAAGTGAGAGATGGAATAAGCCTTAGGAAGAAAAGTGATTCCAGAGATTAAGTTCGAGATAATTTATATGTTTTGGTCTTTCTGGAGTTGTTAACATTGAGAAACCTGCACTCGTGCAGAGACAATCATGACATGTAATCTATGCGTACATCCATCAATGTATTGATCATTACTGACTCTAAATTTTTGGATGAGTTGATCTTTAAAATCTTAAAATGCTTAATGCTATATGACTTCTCATGTACATTTTGCTGATATTAAGGTGTGCTGATCTGCAGAGAGCAGGGACACCGCTCCTCAATCTATTCCTCAAGCCACTCCTCAAGTTTCTCCTCAAGCTACTCCTCAAGCCACTCCTGTGAGGGTATATATGGAACTTCTTTGAACTTCTGACTGGTGGTTTCCCCTTCATATGATAAACACTTGATATCTAATTTTAGATACATGCCACTAAACGCAGGGTGCAAGGCAAAACATTAGGGATGATGACATTGATCTGGATAATATGACCTATGAGGTAGGTTCAATGTATTGCAGTTTTTGGAAGATTGCAAGTTGATGTGTAGAAATTGTTGACAGTTTTAGAATTGTATCTATTAGTTTGCTAGTTATTTTTCACCAGGAATTAAGTTAAAAATTGTGGTTGCCTAAAGACTAAGGCTAAGGTAGGGGTGCTAACCATGTGTATGAAAATATTGCTTACTTACTTTTCTAAGGTTGTACAGTATCCTGGAGAATGTAGATCAAGCAAAAAGTGATGGAGGGGTTAAGAATTAAAGAACCTCTGTTTGTAATCATGGAAGTATTACTTTGAATAAACTATGTTCAATTCAATCCATTCTATGGAATGAGATTGAAGAAATGATAGAGGAAAATATCTTTCATTGACTTAATGAACTGGGAATACATGATCTCAACTATTTATAGTAAGTTGAGATTATAACTAACTATGACAGGCTGGCATAACTAACTAACTAGTGCTCTGTCCTGCTTTTACATATACTGCAGTTCCACTAACTCCTTTCCTGTCTATAATTACATTAATGCCTTAGCTAATACTTATCATCTTTCTTCAAGCTGATCTGGGTTGCAATACCAAGGGAAGCTTGCCTTTGAGATAATGGAACTATTGTTGTGACAGGGCTTTAGTAAACAAGTCAGCCATCTGTTCCTTAGAAGAAATATAAGAAAGTTGCAGAGCCTTGGATACCACTTGTTCTCTAACAAAATGGTAGTCAATCTCTATATGCTTTGTTCTAGCATGAAAAACTGGATTAGCAGCTAATGCCATAGTAGAGACATTATCATAGTGTAATGTAGCAGTGGAAACAGGAACATGAAGATCATGCAATAGATATGTAAGCCACTTAAGTTCAGAAGCTGCATTAGCCATGACCCTGTACTTAGCTTCTGTTGATGACCTTGCCACAGTATGTTGTTTCTTTGAAGTCCAGGAAATAACATTTGGCCCTAGGTAGATAACATAACCTGTAGTAGACTTCCTATCTTGCACATCAGATGCCCAATCTGAATCACTGTAGGCACAGAGATGAAGTGGTCCAGGCTGAAAGAAAAGACCTTGTCCCAAAGTCCCTTTAAGATACCTTAAAGTTCTCTTAAGAGAAGCAAAATCTGCAGTAGTTGGGGAGTGAACATGTTGACACAATGTATTGATAGCATACTGCAAATCTGGCCTTGTCATTGTCAGATATTGCAATGAGCCAACTAAACTTCTGAACTGAGTACCATTAGAATATTGTGTAGTATTGTCTGCAGCAGTAGTTGTGGACTTAGAAACAGTTGGAGTACCCACTGTAGAACAGTCAATTATGCCTGCTTGTGCTAGAATATCTTTAGCATATTTTGTTTGATGTAACACCAACCTTGAAGTAGTATAGGTAACCTCTATACCTGCGAAATATGAAAGAGACGCTAGATCCTTCATTGCAAACTGACTTCTCATTGCTTGCAGTAAAGATGCAATAAAAGAGGGTGAACTGCCTGTGACTATTATATCATCCACATAAATCAACACTAGTGTATAAGATGTGGTAGCTTTGTGAATAAAAAGAGAGGTATCTGCAGTACTCAGTTGAAACTTCTGTTGAAGCAGGGAGGTAGATAGCCTATAATACGAGGCTCTAGGAGCCTGTTTAGGACCATACAGAGATTTTCTCAGCCTGCAAGCATAGTCTGGCTTGTTGGAGTCTTCAAACCCTTGAGGTTGAAGCATATAAACTTTCTCCTCTAGAGCTCCATGAAGAAAGGCATTTGAAACATCTAACTGTTTTAGACTCCATTGATGATGCAAAGCTAGGCATAAGACTGTCCTTATTGTTTGACTCTTGACCACAGGACTAAAGGTCTCCCGGTAGTCAATACCATGTTCCTGGAGATAGCCTTTAGCCACCAGTCTAGCCTTATACCTTGCCACTGAATCATCAGCATGTGTTTTTATCCTGTAGACCTATTTTGATCCAATTGGTTCCCTGTTTGAAGGTAAGAGAACAAGATCCCAAGTCTGCTGATCAATTAATGCTTTATATTCTTCTTTCATTGAAGTGTCCCAACATTGATATTTGGCTGCTTCTTTGTAAGACTTAGGTTCATGTTGAGTTGGTGCAGCAATCAAATTGTGAAGTTGATACAATGGTGGTGGTAAACAACCAGTCTTGGACCTAGTTAGCATGGGATGATGACTTGTAGGAGCTAAATCATGAAAAGATTCAGATGGTGCAGAGACAGAGCTAGACTCAGAAGTAGATAGATTCTGAACTGGAGAGTGTTGAAATGAAGACTGAGTTTGAGGTTCAGAATGAGTGGATGCAGAGGATGATGAGGTAACAGAATGCATGGGAATATTCAGACTGGGTTCTGAAGAAATAAATGACTCTGAGTCATGACACTGAGCTGGAGATGGTGAGAAAACAGGTGGATATTCTATAGGAAAGGAATAAACTGTAGGACATTGAATAGAATGCTCCTTTTGAATTGGAGAAGACTCTGTTACCAGTTGAAATTGGGATATAGAATTTGAGTCAGAGTGATTATGTGGATAGGGAAACACCCCCTCATTAAATCTGACATGTCTAGAGATATAAGCTCTATGATTCTCCATTTCCAGACATTTGAACCCTTTAGTAAGAGAACAGAATCCTAGAAAGATGCATGGTTTAGACCTGAGTTCTAATTTGTGTTTGTTGTATGGTTTTAGCCAGGGATAACACAAACACCCAAAAGCTCTGAGGTTAGAGTAGTCAGGTTTGATGGAATATAATAGTTCAAACGGTGAATGATTATGCAGTGTTGATGTAGGCAACCTATTTATCAAATAGTTTGCCATGGAAAGAGCTTCTAACCAGAATGTAGTAGGTAAGTGACTTTGATGTAAAAGAGCTAGAGTAGTTTCTATCAAATGTCTGTGTTTTCTTTCTACTCTGCCATTTTGTTGAGGTGTGTAAGGGCAGCTTGTTTGATGTAATATGCCTTTAGTTTGTAGGAATGCTTTAAACTTTTGATTGATGAACTCTGTACCATTATTTGTCCTTAATGTTTGGACAGTAACTTGAAATTGAGCATGGACCGTGAAATAAAAACTAGAAAAGACATCAAAAGTGTCTGATTTATTTTTCATGGGATAAATCCATACAAATCTACTATAGTCATCAACTAGAGCAACATAGTATCCATAGCCCATATTAGAAGCAACTGGAGCAGGGCCCTATACATCCATATGAATCAACTGAAAAGGTTTACAAGAAATAGAATCTGAAATGTTAAAAGGTAGCCTATGTGACTTAGCTAGAGAACAAGACAAGTCTCACAATCAATAGTGTTTACTGGAAGATTGACATTTAAGAGTTTGGATAGAGTTTGAGCAGCAGAAGATGAGGGATTTCCTAGCCTTTGATGCCACAACAAATCTTGAGAGGAACTCTTGGAGATAGTATTAGCAATTAGTACTTGAGCAGTGAACAAGCTAGGACTGGAGACAACTGGAAGTGTAGCTGGAAGAGTGTAAAGACCTTTATCACAGGGGGCCCTGTACGGAGTTGACTGATTGAAATTGTCCAGTATGAGAACCTCCTTAGCATTGAACAAGACAGTGCAATTGTTATCAGAGGTCAATTTTGAGATGGAAAGAAGATTAGTAGTAATTTGAGGAGCATAAAGAATATTAGAGAGTACTAGAGGTTTAGAAGATGTAGAGATTATACCAGTACCCATGCTTTGTATAGGCAAGACTTGACCATTTCCAACAGCCACTGAATCATTTCCAGAATAAGCTTGAGAAGATTGCAGCAGATTGATGTCTTGAGTAACATAAGTATTAGCCCAGAATCTAATACCCACTGTGAAGGTAAAGTTGTTGAATTTGTCTGAGCTGTGTAGGCTTGTTTTGCAGTCTGCTGAACTTGATAGTTAGTGAAATCTCCCTTATGCCAACAGTTGCGTGCAAAATGATTTGGTTTTCCACAAATTTGGCAAACAGCTGTTGTTGCTTTCCACAAAATTGACAACAGACCTTGGTCGTGTCAGATTGAGCAGATTGATTTTGAGGAGCTGGACCTAAAATCCCTTGACCCTGAGCCTGTCCCCTGTTATTTCTACCCCCTCTTCCAACTCTAGAAGAGTTTCCTCTACCTCTGCCCTGAGAGGGCTTCTGTTGATTCTGAGTATACAGGGCAGTGTGTAAGGTTTGAGAAGAGGAATCATTCAGAGAGAATGAATTCTCTATTTCAAGGTGCAGTTCTTCTGAAATAAGAAGAGAGGCTAGTTCAGAGACAGTAATAGGTGTAGGTCTAACCCTAATAGAGGCTCTAAAAGACTGATACTCATTTGGAAGTCTTCTAAGAATATACATAACCAGATCTTCTTGAGAAACAACCTCATTTGCACTAGCCAAGTTGTCAGTAATAGTTTTGACATGGTCTAGATAAGCTTGCATTGAGAGATTTCCTTTAGAAAGATGAAGAAGTTGCAATTTTAGTTGATACACATTGGACCTGCTGAGAGAACTAAATCGATGTGCTAAGGTAGACCAAACTTAACTAGCAGTCTCAAGATGAAAAACTTGAGAATAGATAGCTGGAGTCATAGTATTGAATAGACAAGATTTGAGATAATCATCCTGCATTTGCCACTGATCAAAAGCAAGATTATGAATGAGATCACCTGTAGGACCAGGAAGCATCTTCACAGGCGGTATAGTCCTTTCGGTTACTTGATCAAGTAGTTTGCTAGCACGCAGCAGTGTTTGAATGTTAGATTTCCACAACACATAATTGGTGTTGTCAAGCTTAAAATTCGATAAGCTTCCAATATGTTGAATGAAATTCTTGAGACCTAATGGATAATCTTCAGTAATTCCAAAAACAGCCATTGAAGTTGAAGCCATAGCTGGTTGAAGGAGAGAAATTGACATCCAGAAGAAAGAAGAGAAAAATGAATCGATAGAGAGCTTCGCACCAAGGAGAAAGCTTCGATAAGATTTTGAATGAATTTCAATGGCTAGATGAAGAGATCTATTGAGATCTCTGGTTGCGAAAACCCTAGAATTTTGGGAAAGAACAGAAAAGAAAAAAAAATAACTACCAGAATTGACCTGCTTTGATAACCATGAAGAAATGATAGAGGAAAATATCTTTCATTGACTTAATGAACTGGGAATACCTGATCTCAACTATTTGTAGTAAGCTGAGATTATATAACTAACTATGACAGGCTAGCATAACTAACTAACTAGTGCTCTGTCCAGCTGTTACATATACTGCAGTTCCACTAACTCCTTTCCTGTCTATAATTGCATTAATGCCTTAGCTAATACTTATCAGAGATAAACAAAATTAATTTCTAGGTCTCTAAATCCACAATCAGGACAGATGTGACTTCTTCATTGTCTTCTTCTTCTTCTTCTTCTTTTCCTTTTTTCCCCCCTTCTTCTCATTTTCCTTTGTTTTTTCTTGGGAGTGTGGGGTATTCAAGACATGAAGGATTTGGAACACACAAGAAGCTTAAGAAAGAAAAATATGGTGACATGTAGGGGTGAGCATTCGGTTTTTAACCGAACCGAATTTTTTCTTCTTCTAATTTTGAAAATCGAACCGAACCGAACTGTCTAAAAACCGAATTAACCGAAACCGAAATATAGTTTGGTCTATTCGGTTCGGTTCGGTTAAAATCGAAATTGACTAATAAATTAAAAAAAAAAAGAAAAAAGAAAATAAAATGAGATAAATTGTTGCAAGAAAAATACAACAAAACCTAAACTAATCACTCTTATTCATTAAATATATCATAAACAATATATAATGAAGCATAATTATATAAATAAATTCTAATAAACAATATATAAATCCTAATTAATGTAAAAAATATTAAATATTTTTTATATATAAAAATGCAATTCAATTAATTCGGTCTATTCGGTCATTTTTCATGCTAACCAAACCGAATCGAATAGGCCGAAATTTTTTAAGAAAATAACCAAACTGAACCGAATAGATCAAATAACCAAACCGAATAGACCGAACTCAATTCGGTTCGGTTCGGTTTTCAGTTCGGTTTTTGCTCACCCCTAGTGACGTGTGCTCTTCAGAGTGCCGATTGGGTTCTTGGAACTTCCTGTCCCATCTTCTGATTTTTGTGGTAGAACTAGTATTGTTTGCTTGAAGTATGTAATTGTACAAATTTAGTTGCACATAACATTCACTTAACACAATAAAAGGGAAAAATAAAGAAAGCATCCATATTACTTAAACATAACTAATAGATAATTTAATAAAGTTTAGCATATGTCCTAAAGACGCTTACATAACATTCTCAGATTTAGAAACTTTCCCTTAGCCACTATACCCTCACACCACTGTATGAATTTGTTAATTCTATTGTTGTTTTTGGAACATGTTGTCTGCACTTCTCTTGTGTGATTTCGGCTACCTTACTATCTGCTGCTACTTAATGTTAGGAATTGCAATCATTAGGCGAAGCTGTTGGCCATGAGAACAGAGGACTTTCTGATGAACTAATCTCGAGGCTTCCCAATTATAAATACAAAACTGGCTTCTGGAAGAGACGGATAAAAGAAGAGTAAGGAATTTCTGAACTAATACATTTATATAAGAAAAGGATTTCCTGAATGAATATGTTAGAATGTGTTTCCCATTCTTCTTTTTATTTTTTGGTTGAACTACATTTCCTTTCATGATACCTTTTTTAATGCCTTGTATTGTTACATGCAAATAAGAACACACTGGGTTTTAGCAGCTCAATAATCTTTCTCTTAACCTGAAATCATCCATTTACTATTTTATTCCGGAATCAAAGTGCTAGGTCCTATCTTTCTAAATAGTAGAGAGGAAATGGGTGCTTATAAATACTGTTATGGACATGCAATCTATTTATGTATATTCAATGTCTTGATGATTTTGTTCTCTTACCACAAAAAGGAGATCCTTTTTTCGAGACTCCTAATCCCTAAAAGTCAACAATGTAAATATATATGTTTTCTAATTTTTTGGGTATTCTGTTAGTACCTATTACCATACAGTTTTTCCGTGTAAATCAGTCCACGTTCTCATATCTAAATCCGGGCAAGTTCTGACAGTCAAACGAACTGTGTCTTTTTTACTTGTATCAATCAGATGGCACTTGGCTTTTAAGATAGCTGTTTCCTGAGTTCCCTTTTTGACAAGTTTACCGCTAAAATGCATCTTTCTTCTTTGTATTTTTGCTGATTTTGCTGCTTACCATCTGTTTCTACAGGAATATTTTTAATATTTCGTCATCATTCATTGCCTGTTGAATGTCTTTAGGTGTGTGATCTGTTCTGCTGAATACGCAAGTGGTGATTGGTTGATTACTTTGCCATGTGTACACCGGTATCATTCACGTTGCATTACACGTTGGTTAAAACTCAGTAAGGTAAGACATGCTTCTTCTGCAGTATCTTACATATTTCATCATCCCACTGGCATTGTGCTCTACTGGTGCAAGTAATTGCAAGGTTTCTTGGTTCACTTGTGAACATAGTAATTAAGGGGATCTATAAAGCCATCTTTGCCTAATCAACAAGGAAAAACTTTCTCGCTTAGCTTTTGAGTGATGATGGAAGTGAATTTTGAAAAAACAAGCAGATATGTTGACTTCAGATAAATATAATATTTAGAAACTGCTACGTTAACCATAACTGTGCAATGTATACTTTTACCAATCAATGTGACATGTATTTTCTAAATCTTTTATACCCTAGTCACCATGGAATTTAAACTGACAATCAACTGTTTGCCACACCTGCTTAGATTAGAAGTTTTTGCTAAACCTTATAGCCAGTATATTATTACTCATCATTTAGGCTGTCATTTATTTTTAATCAACTCTGCTCTTGTTTCTCATAGATCACTTGTATAGAACTCTGAGCAAATAATTGATTTTTATTTGGCTTCTGCATAATCCACTCCTTCCAGCAAAACCAAGCTGTCTATTCGCGTGTTTCATGGTAGAAAAATTTCAAGAATGCCTCTGCAAGTGCAAGAGTTAGTAAGATGATGAAAGAAAAGAATGTTCCTAAAGAATTGGGTGTTATTTATTTTCTTGAGAAGCTTTATCTCAGTGGATAAGAGCATGCCGCTGCTTCACTGTATATAGGTATAAGAATATACATAAAGAATCTAACTCTCTCTTTCTCTCTCAGAATTGTCCGGTCTGTCAAGAGGAGGTGCGAGATACGTGATATCGAGTAGCTGAAGAAAGAAAAAAAGCCCCTGTAAGTTGCTTGCTTGCACTAGTTATGGTAATGCTATGATTTCATGGTGTGCAATTGATCTGACCACCTTGAAGGTTACCTTGTGTACTTTCTTTTTTCTTTCTCTTGCCATAAACCCCCCACCCCCAACTGCAACCCCTTTTATCCCGTGGAATTTGAACTGAAAAGTAGTTTCAACCACTTGAATTACTCCTCAATCCCGATTGTACTTGTATAGGAAATTTACCTGGTCTTTTACTTATACACGTGTGAATGATATCTGGAATGCTGGAAATCCAATTAGCTGGTATGATATCTGGAATGCTGGAAATCCAATTAGCTGGTCTTTCACTCTTCATGGGTCTTATGGTTAAGAGTATCTGGGAGCCAACTAATGGTTAAATGTGTCATTAACAAGATCGATTAAAGTAGCGTTCCTGTTAAGTACTCTGATGACCTCAAGTAGTCGGGTGAATTATACTTCTTTCTTCTTCTTGTTTTCCTTTTCGAAGGCAAAGATCTAATTTTAAGATTACGTTGGTTTCATATTAAGGTTTAAAATCACATAATCGACTAAAAGTGTTTCGATACATGTTTCAAAATGATCATGGATTATGCGATATTTACGATAAAGGGTTATATTGTGATACCAAATATTCTTGTTGAAGAGTGTAATTGCTTTCATTCTGAAAAACAATATAAAAATCTTAAAGGACTTATTCGCTTAACAAAAGATTATAGGAGTCACTTGTCATTTCTTAGTTATATATTCAATAACTCATCCACACGTTATTGTACTCACCTTAGTCAATTCCCTGAATTTCATTTCATGTGATTATCAATCATTGTGTATTAAAATTGGAGAAAATTTGTGTGTGTGTGTGTGTCTCTCTCTCTCTCTTACTTTTGCCCTCTTCCCATTAACGATGTAACCCAGGTGAACAGCTAGCTTAAGTATTAATTCCTCTCTTTCTCAACGTTTTATATATCATTTTTTTAATTAACCACAATTATTGTAGACGGATTTATTAACACAATAAGTCAAGGATTTGGAGGAAGATTTCCTCGTAAAGCCATAAAAAAATTGCATGAGGTCCCGAAAGTACTACTGTGTTAGTCAAAATGTGATGGAGATGACAACGTTTCTTTTCTTAAATAATATATATGTTTTTGCTAGTTGAATGCCACGTGAACAACTAACCTAAATGAAGACAATTGGCTAATATCTCTCTCTCAATTCTTAATATTTATTTAATTACTAATCTTTTTCCCGTATGATGCATGGAAAAATTAAATATAATTTTATCTACATATGTAATATAAAATAATTAAAATAAGTATAATTGGATTAATAATATAAGTAATATAAGTATCCAATAATATAAGAATAGACAATTACACAATATATTTACAATATATAATTTAAATAATATAGTACTCGTGTGATATATGGAAGAAATGAGTACTTTTATGTTTTTATTGTTATTAATGGTCAGTTTTGATAATTAATGTGAGGGATAAAATACAGATATATTTTGTCATATTAAATTTTCAATATTGATTATAACTTTTATATTTTTGTAAAATCTAATAATTTTAGAAAGAAAAATCATAAATGATGTAGATTGATATATTTCTATCACTTGTTGCGTATCTTTTTATGTAACATACTAGTTTTTCCTTTTTAATGCACATAGTAATTTTTTTCTTTTTAAGTATAAATAACATGTGCTAGCTTTACATGAATCAAAAATTTTAAAGAGAACGAATGTAATGCAATTGGTTTAACTTTATGTATTTAATAGATCCTCGTTTCTTGTAGGCTAGATATTAAATTTTAGTCGACGAATAGGTAATCCCCTTTTGGTTTCCTTGTCGTTTACAATCGTCAGGTTCATATTGTTAGGTGCTTGAGTTGAATACGCAAATCAGAACCAAATCAAATGGCCTTCTCAAATTTTTATTCACGAGTACAACATGACAACATCGAACTCAAGTTCCCACATTATAAAATGTTACTAGAAAAATCAAAGGTATTAAAATAATAATGTAAAGATGAGATTCTCATATATGACCTTTTTATTATATCTCTATCATTATTTCACCTCTATATTTCTTTTTTTGAAAATATAAAGCATTTTATAAATATGAAAGCCAAAATGAATACAAGTTTTTATATTCGGGTACAGATATTTGAGACCCAATTAATGAATAACTTGTCTCTAGTTTCTTGTTTAGCATTTAAGAATGCAACAAACAGTTAGGGGCAGCCGCCCCCCTAGCCCAAAAAATTAACAAAAATTTTTATACATATTTACCAAAATATAGATTTATATGTGCATTTTGTGTGTCCTCAAGGTATAGTACATTAACAAATGAGGAAATTATTTTATAAGTACCAATTTTTTTTCTTAAGTTAATCCTTATTATTTTTAAATATTCAAATAAGAATAATGGTACAAAAATTACTATAAAAAATGAAATGATATTTAGTAATTCTTCTATATATTAATTTAAGAGGCTTGAGGAGATATCATATAATCTTTTAGTTAATTTTTTTAGTTTATTTCTATTAAATAGTCTTTAATACTAATAAATCTATATAATCACTACAAGTCAAAATGGTTGAGGCGTGTCACTGTACTATTTAAGTGAATATTAATAGTTATAATTGATTTTTGAATGTAATGGTGTTATATTCATAAGATATTTTAAAAAAAAAACTAAAAAAGCACAAGAATAAATTTTTATAGATATTTAGAAATAATAAAAACCACACGAAAAACCTAAAAACGCACAAAAAATCACATTTATAAATATTTAAAAAACTAAAAAGAAATATAGAAAACTTAAATAAGTCCGTGTAAAGCACGTGATATGAAATGACTAGTATATATAAATGCATTTGTATATATGATATTCTATTACAAATTTTTCCTTTGACATTTCTAAGTGGAAAAAATTTAATATTTTGCCTTCGCTACAGCTAAATGCTGGTTCCGCGCCTAGCAATAGAATCATCTTAAGCTACAATTTCTTGATAAGCCATTGAGCAGCAAGACATAAATAAATATTGAGGACAGTGTATATAAAACATGTTTGGAAGCAGGCCATGTTGGCCAATTAAATATTTTTGAGAAATAATTATTTCTTTATTTCGCCCCAAAAATTATGGACTGATAATTATTTGTCTCAACAGTGAAATAGCGTGCCTTAAAAAATCGATTTCCAACGTCGGCACTTACCACATGATTCACGCCAAGGTATTCGAGAATTTTTTTATATTCTCACGTCAATGTCAAGTGGTTGTCATGAATATATGCTATGCAGTGATTGGATTCCCCTGTTACATATGTGTCTTCGATTTGGCTTTTGTCGAATAAGACTATTTGACTTTTAAGCTTATTCTAGATGGAATCATGGAGAAATGTCGAGCCAGTAGTGAGAAGTGAATTCATAAGCACGTTACTACTACTGTAAACTCGAGCAATAATTAACTATTATTATTTAAATTTTGTAACATCTACTTATAAATTGTAGAAAATATTTGTGGGACATTCACATTATTGGAACACGAAGATCTCCAACTACCTCACCTTTAAAAGCGTGAGCTATTGGCCATCTAGCCATTGTCTCCAACACGACCTACATTAATAGGGTGTTTAATTTTGCTTATTTAGAGTGTTTATAAGTACTCAGAAAAAGTACTTTTTTATATATTTTTTATTATTTAAATATCTATAAACACCAAATAAACAAAGCCAAACACCCTCTTATCTTGAACGGTAAAAACTCCATTTGACCCTTAAGTTCAATCAGCATAAATCTATTCAATCCCTAAACCCCACATATTACACGTTGATTCTTTTTCCATTCTGTCTTCAATTTTGTTACAAGAAAAAGCTCTCCCTAGTCTCTATATACAGTAACATGTAGATATATATGCATATATAGATCTTAGTTATAGTTAAAATTTGCTGAGGTTCTTGTTTGGTTGGTACATTTTGTATATATATATGGGGGCTAGTTTTTCTGGCTTGGGAAGGGAGAACATAGCGAGTGTTTTCCCAAAACCTGGTCTTGGAGACTTGCCAGAATGCTGTGTGGCTTTGGTTCTTTCGTTCCTGGAACCTTCAGAGATCTGCAGATTGGCACTTGTGAATAGAACTTTTGGTCGAGCTTCATCAGCTAATACACTGTGGGAATCAAAGTTGCCGGAAAATTACCAAGTTCTAGTGAAGAAGCTTTTTGGTGAATACCCAGAGTGTTTGTCTAAGAAACAGATCTATGCAAGATTATGTTGCCGCAATCGTTTTCTTGATGACAACAAGGTACATGTGACCCTATTTCTGAATAAAGTCAATCTAAACGAGCACTTTGTATAACCTGCTGCTTTCTTTCAAGCTAAGCCATATATTAGTTGATAGATTACATACTATGATTTCTTTGAACATACATAATAGAACAATCTTGAGATGGAAAATGATCGATCTCTTTTCTGTTAACTGCATGCAGGAAGTTTGGTTGGAGAAAAATGAAGGAAGAGTTTGCGTTTCCATTTCCTGGAAGGGAATGAAAATTACTGGTATCGATGATCGGAGACGTTGGAGCCAAATCTCCACGGACGAATCCAGGTTAGATATTTTTGGACCAATGCTTTCCAATTTTTTCTCTCTCTCTCTCTCTCTTTTTTTTGTCCCCTCTCCCTCGACAACTAATTCTTTTTATTTCATCAAAATAAACTTCACAAAAGAGGACTTTCAAAATATCTGAGCACTAGATACCCCATAATATGCCATCGCGATGTTTGCATGTTAAAAGTTATATACGTGGATGACCAACACCACAATTATTCCAAGTATGACACTCGATCATCATATCTTTTTATACTTTTAATAACACTAGCAGCATAACTTACACCGAACCTCTTAATTTGTCATAAATGTATATCGTTCTGTTGTACGTTTAAAATAGACATGGACACTCCTTTAACGAGACATATGGGCTACACATTTTGAAGATTGGGTCTTGTGTTTATTTTTTAAGGCATGTGTACTGTACATTTAAAATCACAAGAGGTACTATGCTATTTTGAAATTATAGGAGATAACATGACGAATGATGGGGTTAAGTACAATTTATCCTATTTTATTTAAAGTGAGCTTAAATTTTCTTCTCTTGCTTAATTTATTTATTTTTCCCTGAAAAAAGTACAGATTCGATACAGTTGCATATCTTCAAGAAACGTGGTGGCTAGAAGTGCAAGGGGACTTGGATTTTGAATTCCCACAAGGAACATATAGTCTATTCTTCAGGTTGCATCTGGGGAGGGCCTCAAAAAGACGAGGCCGAAGGGTGTGTGATCTCCACCAAGTCCATGGCTGGAACAAACAGCCTGCTTACTTCCAATTGTCTTCATCAAATGGCTGCAAGGCTGTAGAAAAGTACTTCTTAAACAAACCAGGAAAATGGGTACTCTATCATGTTGGGGATTTTGTTGTTGACAACTCTACGACGAGCCTAATAACAAAGCTCAAGTTCTCAATGACTCAAATTGATTGCACCCACAACAAAGGTGGTCTTTGCTTTGATTCCGTGTTTATCTGCCCCTCCAAGCACGGAGAAAAGTTAAAACATTTAGAGTCACTCTCATCTAGAAATTTTTTAACTAACATGGAGTAAAAAATTGTGAATGTTTACTTTTTATTCTTTTATTTTTGGATGCTTGACGAATTGGTACCATGCAATGACCACTAATGGCTATTCATTGGAGTGTATGTCAGCATCTAAGCAAATCTAATCAATTTAAAGATAAATCTAGACTTTTCTTAGAATTGCTTAACAAACTAAACATGCTATAATATCTTCACATGCTAATTATTTTCTTTGGCACCTAAGCTTGCTACATTCATTGGCGGAGCCATATGCATAGAGGAGGGTCAATTGACCCCTCTTTTCCTTTAAAAAAATAATATATAGAATAGATTTTTCTAATTGACCCTATTTAATTTTTTTTACTGAACTCTCTTAATTAAAAAAATAATGTTGTTAAAGAATATTTTATTTACATTTAAAGTAATGGACCTACTTCTATAAATAAACTTGAGTCTGCTTGATCAACAATAGTAATTAATGTTCAAAATAAATTAAACTATTCATTTATAAAAAGAAAAAAGGAAAAGAAATAAATTTTTGTTGATAAATGCTCTGGCAGTTTTGCATGACTCTTCAGCTTTCAATAAGCTATTGATGTGATTTTTTTTTTTCACATTTTCGTTTCTCAAAATTAATTTATTAATTTAGTATTGACCCTGGTAACAAAAATTTTTGGCTCCGCCACTAGCTAAGGTAATTTGCTTTGCTTCCAATCTCCTAGAAGGTTTTACAATTTCAGCAACAATTCTACAAGTAGATATTTGCATATATTGTTGCATCTCTAATTGAATCCTGAGCAAGATTTGTACCTAGGAAAAAAAAAAAAAAACTTTGGTTCATTATTTTGTAAAGTAACAGATGTATGGTTAAGGTAATCTGGAAGGTGGTTCGGAATAACTGATAATTTGTTTGATTAGGACCTGTACCTCAACAGAAATGATTGTGAGAAAATTTTTTATCACCTATTTTTCTTCTTTAATCTTTGTGAATAATTCAACATTGTGCTTGGACTCTAAATGTTGATTGTATTGTGTAATTTTCGCTGTCACATGCTCTCAAGTGATAATTAAGCTCTAACTATATTAATAGCGAGCCTTTTGATGAGGAGAAGGAGCCTGATGGAATGGTTCTTTCTTGATGGACTCAAGCTCTTGCTGAAGGAAAGAATATCACATCTACCAAACTAAAAGTCTTGGAGAAGGAGCAGTTTCAGTGTAGTGATTTGCAGCATAACAACAATTATTGTCACATTGTTACTGTACAAAGTTTTAGCAGGCAACAAACTAATTGATGCTTCTGTTTTGGGTATTGATGCTTTCCTTTTTTTTTTTTCAAAAAAAAAAAAATCCACCCCACGAGATTTGAACCCAAAATTTCACACTTAAAATGGTAGTCTCAACCACTTGAACTACCCCTAATTTCTAATGCTTTCTTATCCTGTTACATGGAAGAAAATTAAGCTGTGCTTTGATTCTGACGTAGCTAGTTCAGATATTTCTTCCATCACTGATGAGCCAAGGATTAGGAGAAAGACACAAGAACTTGATTCAGTCGTCTTGCTTCATGATGGAAATTGGGATGTCAACAAGAAGAAGAGGGCGCAATGGTTAGTTGCATTTTACTGCATGCAAATCCAACTTCTTAAGAGGAAATAAAGCTCCCAAAATTAGAAAATAAATTTGAGATATTTTTCATCTCTAAGAGAGCAAAGACTCTAGATTGAAGGAAATTTTGATTTTGGGACTCTTTTTCAATTTCTTTTGGTGCTCTATCGTAAAATTTTGGGACTTGGTTTGAGAAAATAAGAATATTTTAGAATTAATATAGTACGAGTTTTCTCAGTTGAAACTTAGAGGTGCATGCGCACGTGGAGCTGTGATAACAAATAAATAAATTTAGTACGTAGTTAATGAATGCAAGATATTTAGATGTTTCTATATGACATTTAAAAGGAAAAAGAAAATGCTATCTAGGAGATGAAAAACTTTAAAAAAGGTAAAAAAAAAAAAACACCACGAAAGAGTTATCATCATTTTTCTAAAAGCTCGAACTATTCCATTAAGAATTTTGAAATTAGGCCCAAAATTCCGTATTATGGCAATCCTAAAATCACCTTTTTTTTCCTCTAAAATAATTTAAAAAATATGAGCAATAAATTATGTGACATAACCATCAGACTTTGGAATATTAAGAAAGCTTGGGTTAATTTCACTATAAGTGTTTATTATTATTGTCTCACTTTTTCAATTTACTATCCATTATTTCAGAAGGTGCATATTACTCCTCATATGTGTCATAAACATCAGCCTTTGGAATATTAACAATAAAGATAGGAAAATGGAGAAGGACTAAGAGTTTATTCAGTAATCCATATATAGAGAGATTAGAAGTCATAGAGCCCACCAATTTTATTTTACCCAAAAGCCGACAGATCCATAAACACAAAACTTAACCCATTCGGCCCTCATCCTTAAACCCAAAAGTCCCCCATAGATC
Source organism: Cordia subcordata (assembly GCA_028554755.1). Taxonomy (NCBI): domain Eukaryota; kingdom Viridiplantae; phylum Streptophyta; class Magnoliopsida; order Boraginales; family Cordiaceae; genus Cordia; species Cordia subcordata. The sequence goes on along the minus strand of JAPTOF010000006.1, from coordinate 1,531,288 downwards.
ATGCGGCACAGAAATAATAGCCCGCCGAATCTTTTAACAAATATCTATTTGAAAGATAAACATGAATCCACCCACTCTGCTACCTCGAATAGAGATTGGAGTAAAAATAAATCTTAGGAAAACCCCTCTTCCAATCCAAGTCGGATAGGGAATAAGCTAGCTAGTTTCTTCTTATTTATAGCTGCCTCATGTTTAGTGTTTACCTGTATCAGTTTATTCTTCCCCTTCAAATACATCAGTTTGTAACATGGCGTCGCTTCACAAAACCTCCCATGATTGGGATTCTCTCCCCGCCCACCTTCTTGATATGATATGATTGTTGCCAATTTAGTTGACTTCTCTGATTTTGTTCATTTTGCTGCCGTTTGCAAATCATGGTTCTTTGTTGCGATTCACAACAACAAATTGATGTCATCTCGCAGACAAGTTCCGATGTTATTGGTTCCTTCGCTAAAAAAAAAATAGCGAGAGACGTAGTTTATACAATATAATCAAGAATACCCATTCCAATTTTGAGTTGAATCTATCTTATGTCAAAAGATGTTGTGGTTCACCACATGGATGGTTAGCTACCTTGGAGCAAGATTATTCCGTCACTCTCATAAATCCATTCATCACCAATGGTGCTAATTCCATCACCCTACCCCCTGTTATAGAGAAATTATGATGATAACGAGTATGACGTTGCTAAAATCATACTTTCGTCTAATCCATTGGAGGATGAAAATTTTGTGGTCTTGGCGGTGGTTGATCTTGAACTAGCCTTCATCAAGCACGGCGATAATGATTCGACACATTCCTAATCATCGTTGCGGAACTGACGTAATATATTACAAAGGTAAATTCTATGCAAGCAACCAATTGGGTATTACTATTCTTTCCCTTGAACTCAAAGATGGTTCAATGTTTAACGTTGAAGTATTCAATGTTGAACTAAAACCAGTGAATATATGGGAAGGCGCAGACCACTGTCGCACATATTTAGTAGAATCATCCACCGGAGATCTACTCTTAGTTAAAAGACTTTTTTTAGCAGAGGATAATGACGGCACTCAATTCATGACTAGTGATTTTAAGGTTTTCAAGTTAGAGGGCTTTGATAATAATTGTGCTACACTTATTGAGTTTAACAATTTAGGTGATCAGGTATTATTTTTAAAAGATAATCATTCCATTTCAATTGTAACGTCTAGATTTTTAGGATTACAACCAAATTTAATATACTATACAGATGACCCTTATTACATAACTATTTGTGAGCCATTTGGACCTCGTGATATGGGTATTTTTGACTTGGGAAACAAAAGGTTCGAGGCACATTACACTACAGACCCTTTAAACAAGAAGCTGCCACCACCTATTTGGATTGTGCCAACTTTGCAAGGGAGAATGAGTTTTGCAATTGGAGAAAAACACAAGAATTTACCCCGAGAAGAATCTTGTGAAAACTAGATAGGTATTATTTGGATTTTTCAATTAGGGTTTCGATAGACTAGATGTTTCCTTCGCTCTTGACTTAATATCCGGGTTTATGTATTCTGTTTAATTAAATGACTTTTTTTTCCCTCCTTCTTCTTCTTTCTTTCTTTTTCATTCTCCCTTTTTTGGCATAGAAAGAGGAAACATTTAATTCAATGACTTGGGGGTTTGTTCGACAAAATTAACTGTTAAAGTAACTAATAGCTATTTGAGTTATAAATATTGGTTTTGTAGCTGATAGCACTATTTGAGTTTGAGTTGCAGATATTGGTTTAGGTAGCTGATAGTTATTGTATTTTAGCTTTTAGCGAATTGGTTTGATTGTGTTTTAGCTTTTAGCGGATATCAGTTTCGTTAGCTGAATGTAGATATTGGTTTGATTGTATTTTATGCGTTTACTAAAATTAGCTGTTGGATTAGCTAATTATCGCAAAATGACATAAAAAATATTAGTATTATGTTATTATATTATAATAAATATAACTATTATTACTATTATTAAAATAAGATAATTTATTTTATAATTAGATAAAATTTTCTTATAATAATATTGTTAAAGTGTAATAAAATTAATTTTGATAAATTAATTTTATTAATATTTTAAAAATATTTATTATTATAGAAATCTTTTTAAATTGATCAAAATTTATTTGGTCAAGAAAAATAATAAATGGATGAATAAAACTTACACTTTTTTTAGTACATTTTGATATAGATAGAATTTAAAATTAATTTTTATGTTATTTTAGAATTATATTTGTGAAAGAAAATGTGATAATGTAGAAAGAGATTGCATAGTAGTTGAATTGCCTAAAAACTATTAAAGAAAGGATAAAATTGTCAAAATGAAAGATAAACCACTAACCACTACTTGAAATGTTAAAAATATTAACGTTTTAAAAATACTACTTCAAATACTATTTTAACCAAAAACACTATCTAAAATACTACTTCATTGAACAACAAAAATTGGAGGATATAATGTTTTGACTAAGTCAAAACACTAAACACTAATTGAAACATTACTGTAGAACAGTGTCTTGGTTTTTTTCTTTCTTTCTTTATTTTTCATCCCCTTTTTTGGCACATAAAGAGGAAAAAAACAATCATTCGGATTATGGTATTATTTTGTTGTGTGTCTTCTTTCGGGCTGGGGCATTACTGCAATTTTATATACGAGGGGCAAATTTGGGTACAACGATTTTTGTTGGGATTTTGGCGTAATTGTAGAAATCATACAAGAAATTCTTTTGTCTCCTTTTGTTTTACATCTTCCATGAATTACTATTAGGGACGTTTGGTTCAAGGAATGAAAATTATTTCTGAGAATCACATTCTCAGGAATTTGAATCTCAGGAATAATACGAAAATTGTTTGGTATATCAAAAGTATCCCTAAGAATATTTTGGAGTATTTTAAAGAATGCTGACGTGTTATGTTTGGCTTAAATCTAATGTTCCTAGAAATCTTAGACTATTTTTCAAAAATGTCCTTGACTTAAAAAATATTATAAGAAAAATACAAAATTAATTTGTTTCATTATTTTAATTTTAATTTTAATTAATTATTAAATAAATAATTTAATTATTATTAATTATTCAGATGGATGAAGAAGTTCAACAACAGCTTTTCAGCATCCTCAACAGTTCATCATCCTCAGCAGAAGAAGACTTTCAACTGGATGAGATTGACAACAAATCCTCCGATGACTCATCTTCCTCCTCTTCTTCCTGTCCCATTCTTTCAAAAAACTGCATGTGTGACTCCTGCAGTAAGCCAAAACTCAAACTCAATGTAATCACTTCTTCCTCCTCTTCAACTCTCTCTGATCAGCTTATCCAATTCGCTACCCATCTCGATTCTCCTAAAAAACAATTGGAGTATCTTCAAGCGATCAAGGATTTGCTTTCTCAAGACAACAGAGTGGAAGCACAGCCAACAACTCAATTAGCGGAGCCTACAGAACCCTATGACCTCCAAAGGATTCTGAAAAAGCAGCATGCTAGGACTCCTCTTCCCCAGCCTTCCATTCAAGACCTCCAACAGGAAATCAAATCTCTCAAAAAGGAGATTTCAGAACTCAAGTCCGAGGTAAGTTCTAATTATTTTATTTTGAATTTTTGGTTTTCAATTAATTTTTTATTATTTTATTTTATTATTTTAATTTTAAATTATAATTTCTATTTTAATTTTGCATACATTAATTTTCCAACACCTCTGAGTCTTCTTCTCTTTTTGTCCCCTCTTTTGTTTAGCCAGCTTTGGCTCCTCTTCCCATTAGCTCTCAGACTTGTCCCTTTGTCGCATAGCTGATGCCTCCCCTCTTGAGAACGACACATCTCCTCATTCCCCTGAGTCCCTATTTCTTACTTCTTGCCCTCCCTTACCAACTCCGCTAAGGGCACCCAATTTGTCGTCCCATGTGAAAAAAGAATACACATTACAATTTTGGCCAAATCTATCTTACATCAAAAGATATTGCGATTCATGACATGGATGGTTAGCTACCTTTGAGAAAGATTATTCTGTCACTCTCATAAACCCATTCATCATCGGTGGTGTTAATTCCATCACCCTACCTCTGATTATAGAGAAAACAAAAAATCATGATTGCAATGATAAAGTGTATGGAAGTCCATGGGAGGATGAAAATTATGTGGTCTTGGCAATACTTGTAGATGGAAAACTAGCCTTCATCAATCATGGCAACAATGATTGGACATACGTTGCTGCTTGCGGTATTGATGCAATATATTATTACAAAGGTAAGTTCAATGCAACCAACTTGTTAGGTAATACTATTGTTTCTCTTGATCTCAAAGATGGTTTGACGTTTGACCTTAAATTAAACAAGGTTAAACCCGAGAAAAAAATGGGAAGGCATGTTTCAGACGGGTGGAGATTTACTCTTAGTTCAAAGATGTTTTGTGGCAGAGGATGATCATTACACTCAATACATAACTAGTGATATTAAGGTTTCCAAGTTGGACAACGCCGATAGTAGTTGTGCTACACGCGTTGAGTTTAACAACTTAGGTGATCAGACGTTATCTGTAAGAGATAATCACTTGTTTTCTGTTGTAGCATCTAAATTCTTTAGGGTATTGCCAAATTCAATTTACTATACATGTGACTTTGAGCCATTTAGGCCTCGTGATATGGGTGTTTTCAACTTGGAAAACAGAAGTTTTAAGGCGCATTACACTCCAGAATTTACTCAAAGAAAAATCTTGTAAAAAATAGGCCAGTATTAAATATAATTTAGGATTTCTCAATTAAGGTTTCAATGCACAAGATATGTCCTTTGCTTTTGACTTAATCACCGTTTATGTATTCCTTTTAATTTAATTAATGCAATGATTGGGATTTTTTTCTTCTTTTTTTTTCATTTTTTATGAACATTCAGATTATGATTTTTAATGAAATGCGTTCTCTATTTTGTTTTGGGTCTTCTTTCTTTCTTTTTTCCTTTTTGATCAATTTTGGGTCTTCTTTCGGGCGGGCACATTAATGCACTTTTACATACGGTGGCGAATTTGGGTACTATAATTTTTGTTAGAATTTGGGCGTAATTTTCGAAGTCATTAAAGAGATTCACGTTATTCTTAATGGGCTTTCTATTGTAGTAATATTAGTCCAAAGAATCGTACGACAGTGTTTTTCTTTTGTCCCTCATTTTACATCTTCCAGTGCAACAGCTGTTGAAATTAATTCTCAATAATTACGTGTATGGTGTTAGATTATCTTAAATCGGGAAAAAAATAATTAGAAGGATACTGATAACTTTATAAATGTGTCACAACACCTGTGCTTTTTATTTTGTAATATGAAATACTAGTAGGGACAGTAAAAATTAGCCCCGATTAAGGTAACAAATAAACTAAAAATGTGCATATCTATTTTACATCATTAGATTCTTGACCACATCATATATGGTGTATTAAGTAACCGCAATCAACGACAAAAAAAAAATATAATAAAAGGATTACTTAAAGCCAAATGCCATTAGACAACTCTTGAATAATAATGTGTTTGCAATAATCTTATTTTAAGATACTTATCATATTAAAATTTAGAAATATCTAATAAGATTTAAGATATCTTTTCATATGCATCATTCATTCTATAATTGAAATATAAGATGTGATGAATTGCTTATTTATTATAAGATAAAAATTATAGTTTTGTTTTGAATTTTAATAAGATGCATGATAAAATTTTTAAATATTGTAACATTTACCTTCATTTCAATAGAATAATTATCTTAAAAGAAAACTAGAACAATCAGAGCATAAACATAATAATGCTTCCTTAGTTTTTTAGAGTAAATTGTGTTTGACCATTGCACTACTAGCTCCCCATATCTTTGACCTAGGAAAAAAAATTAGACTGGACAATATGAATAATTAATAAAGCAATTCAACATCTGCATGTTAATGGTGTCTTGTTCTCTGAAACTATGTCCGGCCCGACAAAATCAGAGATGGTGACCGTTTGAATGCACATCTACAAAAATCCAAAGTGATGTCAACAGAAGGTCACCAAGCGCTGCGTCATATATGCAACTCATGCAAAACATAAAAATTATTTCATTCTTGCAAATAAATTATTTTTATTCTCCCCAAGACCTTTAAATATTGATTGGCCACTCTAGTGTGTAGTATGTGTAAAGTATTTAGTATGCGTTATATGTGTAGTGTATGTAATGTATGTGATATGTGTAACGTGGGTAGTGTGTGTAACATGTGTAGTGTGTATATTGTGTGTAAAATGTATAGTATGTATACTGCATATAATGTATGTAGTGTGTGCAATGTGTGTAAATTGTGTAGTATGTGTAATGTATGTAATGTGCGTAACGTGTGAAAAAAGTGTAGTGTGTAACTTTGTATATGTCATTTGGTTTGGAGGGAGGGAGAGGTGATACGTGACGTGGAAAATATTTTCTGCATTTTTCAGTGTTAGATTGCATTAAAAAAAAATAACAAAAATGATTTTATGCTAAACAAGCGGGTCGAAGTGTGAAAAAAATTAAGTCAGGACTCAAAAGTAGTTAGGTGTTCATATATATATATATATATATATATATATATATATATATATATCCCAGAGTGACCAACCAATACATGCAGCAGGGGCGAAACGACCCAAGGATTCAACAAAGCTTTGACAACTTTGCTTCAGCCAAGGAAGATAACTATGCACTAATCCCACTTGTTAATTTGGTATCTTAATGAATTGACTTTCGCATCTACTTCTATTACAAATGCTCCTATGTTGAGTTCTCAACCCTCTAGATCTTTTAGGGCAGCAGCCACCCCCTAGTGGGAGGTCCAGGTGCTTATCCATACAGTGATGCTCAATATGCTCCAGCTCCTGAAGGTCTAGGCACCCCTCAACCTTCAACAGGTTGGAACTGAGCTGCCACAACAGTTCCTCCATCAATGTCCATGCACATTCACAGTAACCCTTACATGCCACCAGCTAGTATGCCTCAAATGGGACCTGGAATTTTCCGAGCTTCTTCTTTTGGAATTCCACTGCACTGTCTGTTTGAAGCTAAGGGCATTTCTGCCAAGATTGTGCATGCTGTTTCAACTACAAATGCAGTTATTGCTGGGTTGATATCTTCCCGTTTCACTCTGGTGAGGTTTGATATCTTGAACGTTAAGTCATTGATTACTTCAGTTATATGTGCGATGCTGGAACGACATAGGAAGTGGTAATCATGTTTTCCAGATTCATCTTACTAGACTTCTGAGATAAAATAACAGTTCTGATGCATTTATGTGTTCAAATAAAACATTAATTTGATGGCTTTGCAGATGTCCAGACTGCTGTTCTTGCAAAACATTTCTTGGAACGACACTGCGTTTATGAGGGTGGATATTGCCAGCTTCACATTTCATATTCTCGACACGCGGATCTGAGTATAAAGGTATTATGTATTTCTAGTAAATGAGTTTTCCGTAAATTAGTGTGACAGTCCACAGGAATTAGTAAAGCTGAAAGGCTCAGGGGGTGATTAAAATTTTATGCCCACTGGATTTTTGATGCAGCTCCTCAAGGTCTAGACACCCCTCAACCTTAGACAGCTTGGAGAGAATTAAGAGAACCTGAATGTTAAGAGCTCGTGCTGGTAAAACAAACTCTACTTCTTAGATGCAGCTATATTATATAAATTTGGCTTGCCATTTTTTTTTTTTGTAACTTCTGGCTGGTAGATGCAATGGAGAGAAGTAAGAGAACCTGAAACGTTAAGAGCTCCTGCTGGTATAGCACACTCTAGTTCTTAAATGCAGTTATATTGACTTTCACTCTCTTTTTTCTGGATATTTTTTGTTTGGTCAAAGCTTTTTGTGGATAGCACTATTAGTTAAGTATGCATAAATTTATTAGGCCCAAAATTCCATATTGCACCAACTTTGGATCCTAAAATCACCTTCTTCTTTTTTTCCCTCTAAAATAATATAATAAAACATGGGTTAGTTTCAGTATAAGTTTTTATTATTGTTTCACTTTTTCAATTTACTATCCATTATTTCAGGACATGCATATTACTCCTCATATGTGTCATAAACATCACCCTTTGGAATATTAACAATAAACATAGGAAAATGAAAAAAGGACTCAGACTTTAACAAGTATAATAATCCATATATAATAGATGTCGTTTAATTGCAATCTGGCTTCTAAATGTATTTGCATGCGAGTTCATTTTATGATATAAGAGCAATTGCAATCTTTTTATGGGACCTTTTAATCTTTCGTTGAATTCATATGCATACAAAAATATGTTTGATATAATGGAAATTTCATTTTCACTTATCAATTAAATTTTATTCTTAGTTAATTTATTTCTTCGTACCAATAGCTGTTTGTAGACGAAAGTTCACAAATTAGGAATTACATATGCTTGAACGAAATTCACGAAATGTAATTTCTGGTCATAGTTGACGAAATAAGCTACTAAAAGACAAGAGAGACAAGCAAGGAGACGACGCTACATGGTACAATCTGACCAAACAAAAGATCAAAAATGTTTTACGAGGTTGTCAACTGCTGATGCTACAAAAGTAAGCGATATTTGAAATTGTTACAATTGGGGGCAAGCTGACGTGCATCGCTGTAGCGACTACAAAGTATTCGTCTCCTTGCTGTTTTGTTCACCCTGGAAGTGACGTCGGAGGTTGACTGACATGAATAACAGCGTTACAAGTAATATTTGATAATAATATAATTATAATTAAACATTTGATAATAATAAATTAATAATATAATTATAATTAAACACTCTACGACTTTAAATATTATCAATTACAACTAATGTTATAAAACCATTGTCACCTCGAATTGTACGGTAAAGCCAAAGTTGGGGAATTATTCTAGTATATATATCTCTGTTTACAAATACTTGGTAAACATAATACTTGGTAAACATCAATGATTGTGTCTATAACGATTTGAATCCTCTCATAATTTTGTAATATAATAATATTACAAAGAAAATTTATTTTATTAAATCCTTTGCATAATGTACAAGGTTATATTGTTATTCGGTTGGAGAGAATTTACAATACCTTGTTGACTGTTTTATTATTGTTAGCCGTGATGTTTTCTTACCTTCAAACTGCCGTCTGCATATCTTCATGCTACACCACTAACCAAACAATTTTTCCTTTTTTCTTTTTTTGGGGTCATTTGTGACTACTAAACTTACAGAAGCCTTCAGCGTAAAGTGAAGGGTAATAGATTTATAGATTTCTTGTCAACTTTTAATTTATGTGAAAGAGGACTAGAATGGGAGCCCATAATTGTGCATTTTGCACATTGAGCCCCTTGTTGGTGACACAGTGGCAGCTATATGATATGGTCAACTCATCACATGATTATAGATAGGTCAACAGTAGATAATTGATCATTTATTTTAATGCTGTTTATTACTTGAATATGAGTATGTTTTAAGTTAAATGTGTTTGGAATCATAAAATTCTATCCTCAAAATGGATTGATATTTATTGGAGTCAGTGTGATTTATATTGAGAGGTGAAAGAAACAAGTTAATATAAATATCTTGTTAAAAACTAATGATTTCTTATATGAGTACTAATTAATTAATACTCAAGTGGAATGATCCAAAATCTCACAAGGTAATGTAGCACTATTAAAGATTTGCTTAATTCGGCTTATCATCCATCTTTTTGATGAGAGAATTTTTGCTGAAAAGCTCAAAAGCCTATTCTACCACTAATCCTCTTCACCTCTTTTCTTTGGTCGAAAATGTTTTCAGATTTATCTAGAAGAATCACTTTACATCCACCATAAAATTCTTGTTGAAAAACTCTAAAGAATTATATCCAAAGGGTTATTGTGTTTAAATAAAAAAAAGGGCCTATTGCGTTTATTAATAATGACAATATATATCTCCAACTATTTTAAAAATAAAATGAATCACTATCATTATACATTTTTAAACCCTAAAAAAATTAATAAATTACAGATTAAACTATTATATAAATATATCCACACACAAACGCGCATGCGCACACACATACATATATTAAACAATTAGAAAACCCAAAAGGCAGAAAGAATAAATCCAAGTATTGGTAGACAAGTAAGACAAAATGCAAAAAGGACTTGATCAACGACTAATTCTAGTGGTAGAGAAAAGAGGAATAAAATATTATTAGGGACCAACAAAAAAACATGTCCTATGAAGGCCCTAGCACAACAAAGACAATGACATACAAATTGGATAAAGAAGGCAGACTTGCCTTGATATTGGCTTCCACAATTCCCCAATCTTTCCTCTCTCTCTCTTTGCTTTCTAAAAGCAGACATCTCAACAGTACACCTGCCCAATTCCATACTTGTAAAATACCCCAAAACCTTCCCCACCAACAACATTATAATGAATTACTATAGGTTGGATCATTTGCCACACTGGCTTGATTAATCTCATTAACTCCTTGCTTTAATTTCTTAAAAAAGAAATTTATTATGTTTTTAATGTTTATCATAATTTTGTTAGAGACGCATATTGAATATTATTAAAAACAAAATTATTGAGGAGGAAGTGATGTAATTTTGCTTTTCCTCTATATGGCAAAATAGAATTTGCTATTTACTACATTGGCTTTAGTTTATCTTACAAAGAAAGTAAACATCGTCACACTATCATCCCATGTACGATTAAAAATACCTCCATATATGTTAGAATAGTTCGTTTTTTACTACAAAAAGGTTAAAATAAAATATCCACTTTGTTCTGGTAAGTTAATATACCTTCTCTTCCTATATTTTCTAAGAACAAAAAATAAAAACTAAAATAATAAGGTCCGGAAAAAGGGCGCCAAGCGTGAGTCGAAACTTAGAGATGATCGCAATCAATAGTTATATGAACCCCATCAATCAAAACGGATTTCTTTTGTTATTTAAACTAATTTCACATGTGAATAAAAATTAGATAAAGTTATATAAAATTTTTCCTAACCCAGTTCACATAAATTATTACCCTTTTCAAAAAGCAAATACTTCATAATTATCTTGCTAGAAAATCCATAATCAAATTACAAAAAGTTTTCCAAAATATTGAAAGAATAAATTTATTAAATAATTCCTTCCACATCATCGACCCCTTCTCTCTCTACAAGCAAGATAGTTCCACATAAAACTAGCAGACTCCAATGTTTTCTCAATCTCTTTCTTTCCTTTTCACCGTACCATTCTTATTTTCTTCAAATATGTTTTAATTGACAGTTGACCTAATTTCTTCCACTTTCTTACGTACAACCCACTTTACAAAATTTCACATAATACACAAATATGTATACATACAGAGAAAGAGACTAATAAAGTTGAGATCTTTCTACAAAGAGAAAGGAAAAAATGGGAAATTCTTTTGGTTGCTCTGCATCTGGTGAGAGATTGGTATCTGCAGCAAGGGATGGAGATTATGTTGAAGCAAAGATGTTGCTTGATTGTAATCCATGTTTGGCAAAATACTCAACTTTTGGTGGCCTTAATTCTCCTCTACATTTTGCTGCTGCCAAAGGCCATAATGAGGTATACCCATTGTCCTTTTTCTGCATTTCCTTCATAATTTATCAATCTTTTGCTGTACAATTGTTCTTTATGCTTTCATATATGTTGCTTTGATTCAAGTTTTTAAGTGGATTTTTAGATTGTGGCATTATTGCTTGAGAATGGAGCTGATGTTAATTCAAGAAATTACTGTGGTCAGGTAAAAGAATGCAACTTTATTGCTTTTCTGTCTTCCCTGTAAATTGTTAGTGTGTCAATGCATGAAAGTTATTATCATGATCTCAATTGTTTGTTTAGTATGTTTTTTTTTTTTTAGCATTTCTGTAGAATCATATAATTTGATGGATGTGTCTTGAATGTGGCTCTTCAATTTTGGTGGCAGACAGCATTGATGCAAGCATGCCGGTATGGTCATTGGGAAGTTGTTCAAACACTTCTTCTCTTTAGATGCAATGTGAGCTTTTTCCTTCTAGAACCTTCTTTCCTTTTCAACCTTATTTTACATAATAAACGGAAAATTGCTTAATATTTTGATCTATTTTACATAATAAACAGAATATTGCTTAATATTTTGATCTTTGATGTGGGGACATTTGTATGATAGGTTATAAGCCCTGTAGTTGATTCAAAGTTATGTCTTTTGAGGGATGGCATCTTTAAGAGTTATTTAGGATTGCCTTTTGGAAATGCCATGGGCTCATTGTAATCCTTTCAGGTTACGCGAGCAGACTATCTTGGTGGGAGGACTGCCCTGCATTTTGCTGCCTTGAACGGACACGCAAGATGTATAAGACTTCTGGTGGCTGATTTTGTACCCAGTGCTCCTTTTGAAACTCTTAGTGCTCAAGTGGAAGGTGATGGAGGTGACAGTACAAGCATGAAAAACAAGCATGAGAAGAGGTAGATGATGCTTGCTTTCCTATTTTCTTATGTGTTCTTGTTGTGATTTACCTCATTCTCAACATATCTAGAGATGACTACAAGGCAGGGTGAGTTTAGAAAGTTTAGTAGCATAAACTAGTAAATTTCCTCTGAAGGAATGAGTTTAATGGTGGAGGCAGCTTCTGCCATGAGGAAGAGATCATAAATGGTATAAGTTGTGAGGTAGATGTTGGTGGTGACATGTCTAGGATGCAGTAGAATAAATTGGATTTATCCAGGCACTCTATTAGGTTAATTACCTGAAATCCTTTTCTTTATTTCTTCTAGAAATAGCATTTGAGCATACCAAACAGCAATCTTTGATTTAGAGTAAAAGGGAAATGAGTGGCCTCTTAAGTTTTGGATGGCAAGTTCTAGCCTGGGAAGTTTCATATTATCCATTAAGAAGCTGTTTGGCTGATTGTCTTACAGTACTATATGTAGGTAGATGAAGAGTGATTTAACGAGTACTGGTGAGAAGCTCCAAGCAATTAATACTTTGTATTCTATTTACTTTATCCTGCAGTGTTCTGTCAAAGTTCGTAAGTAAGGCTGCTGATGGAGGAATTACTGCTCTACATATGGCTGCACTGAATGGATATTTTGATTGCGTACAGCTCCTTCTGGATCATCATGCAGATGTGTCAGCTGTGACATTTCACTATGGAACGTCGATGGATCTCATTGGTACAGTTCCTTCGGGCTTGAACCATATTATATTAGCGTAGACTATGCGATCTTTAAATCTGGTCTAAAGCTTTTATATGCATGACTTTTGAAGGTGCTGGTAGCACTCCTTTACACTATGCCGCTTGTGGGGGTAACTTGAAATGCTGTCAGGTGATCATTGATTTGTTTCTGATTTGAGTTTCTATTGATCATAAAAGAAAACAGTGCATATATCAAAGATTTTCCGACCTCTGCAGTTGGTTTTCAGTTTTTCTTTTTCTTTTATTTTTTTTTGGAAACCTTCCACCCCCATGGGATTGAAACCAGGACCTCACGCCTGGGGGGGAGATAGTCTCAACCACTTGGGGTATCTTTTGATCCTAACAGTTGGTTTATAGTTTGAAAAACTTACAGTTCTATTATTTTGCAGATCCTTCTTGCAAGAGGTGCAAGTCGATTGGCACTAAACTGCAACGGGTATAGATCTATTTCTGTCTTTTGACATTTACCTGAGGAAGTTTTATTGCAGCTTATATTTGACATACTTAACGGGAACTGCACTCTTTTCAGGTGGCTCCCTCTTGATGTTGCTAGGATGTGGGGACGCCATTGGCTTGAGCCACTGCTTGCCCCCAATTCTGCGTCAATTGTCCCAGTGTTTCCTCCTTCTAATTATTTATCATTGCCTCTCAAGAGCATACTTAACATAGCAAGGTAATTAGCATTCTGTTGCATAAGAAAGCTAGTAAATTGCCAAAAGTGTCTGTCAGCTGATAATTTAGATGAATGGTGGTCAGGCTGTGTCCTAACACACTCCTAATGACTACTGATAAAAGCATAACATGTTAATGGCCCTTTAGAAAGCAGTAGTTTTCCCAAATTGCATTTTCTGTTATAATTCAAGCCTTCAAGTCATTCTTCTGCTCCATGGAATGTTATATAAAAGTTAAGGAAGCTGCATCATGTGGATTTTGGTAGATGAAGGAAAATGTGATAAAGTGATTTTCCTTTTTTTTTTTTGCAGAGAGTGCGGGTTGCAGTCATCTGCAAGCCCTTCTGATGATGCTGATACTTGTGCAGTTTGCCTGGAGAGAGCATGTACAGTAGCTGCTGAAGGTTGCTATTTCTTTTTCTCAATTTTTCTTCTGCCTCGAGATAGCTGCTGTACTTAATTCTTCTATTGGCATGTTTGCTGTGTTTTAAAAAATAAAGTTTATATATTGGATGTCTGAAATTATTTTCATGAAGGAGCAATTTTAAATTGTGGCCCAATTTGACAAACTCATAACTAGATTACTGTGAGCTGGTATAAATTTACATTTTCTAAGATGTAATTTGAGATTCTTTGTCTTCACACAAGCGTGTTTTGCAGAACACTCCAGTTTTCATCTGAATCTTAAGAGCTCGATATTGAATCTGTACTATCTTTAATCAATTGCTGAACAACTATGTAGGTTTTGCTCTGTTATAAACCACACTTAGCTATTTATGATTAGTTCTCGACCCGAGTGATGAAAAACGTAATCATTTTATTCCCTTTGAAACGATTAACTCTCTGGAAGAATCATTGTGTCTTTGAATAAATGAATTTTGAATTTTATTTTTCTCTTTATATAGTGAATCTGTTTGAATTTGTCCTGTTCTTTCACTGTTTTCTCCAGTCACAATTGAGTTTAATTCCCTGATTTGCCACTCCTAACTTAAGGAATGAAGATGCACAGAGTTATGATATGTACTTGAAATTTTAATTTTTCTAGGCATCTGTATATAGAAGTTTTTCTTCTGATACATAATTTCATTTATTATTTTTTGGCGATGTTTTTCATCTACCATTGAATTTTAGACTCTCATTTGTAAACAAATTGATTTAAGTATGGGATGCAAGGCATGACCTTCCAGTCAGGCTGCTATATATAGTTCATGAAGTGAAAGTTCTTTAGTTTTCTTTAGTTCTTAAGAGCTGCACATTCTTTCTTCCTGGAACACAAAGTGGAGGTAGTGCAAGTAACCATTTGGAAGCAGCGTGTGTTTTGTGTTTATGTATTTCCATGTCTTGCATGATTGCGATTCTGCACAATCACTAAACAATTTGGAAGCAGTGTGTGTTTTGTGTTATGTATTTCCATGTCTTGCATGGTTGCGATTCTGCACAATCACTAAACAATTTTTCATGGTTGGTTTATTTGTTGCGTAGTCTGCTCTTGGATGAGGAACTTATGCTGTGTTTGTTTGGATCTTATTGTAAGACACTTATCTTATTTGACAACTTATGTGAAAAGATTGTTTGTTATCAGCTTATTATAAGACACTTATAAGATACTTTTCATAAGATGTCTTATTTGTAGTTATAAAAAATAAGTTGGGTTTTGGGTACTTATGTCTTATCTTATATTTTATCAGTTAGAAAATAATTAAAAATAAAAATATAAAAATTTAAAATAAAGAAAATTAAAAAATTTAAAATTAAAATAAAAATTTTAAAGTTAAAAATAAAATATTAAAAATTAAAATTAAAAAAATTAAAGATTAAAAAATTAAAAATTAAAATTTTAAAATTTAAAAATAAAAAATATTAAAATATTAAAAATTAAAATTTCAAAAATTTTAAAATTTTTAAAGCAAAATTAAAAATTAATTAATATTTATATTTTATAATTTATTATTTAATTATAGAATTAAAATAGCATGAGTTAAAATTGATAACATTATTATCAAAGTAATTTATAACTGCATTTTAATTAACAAACCAAATAGTCTTATTGTATCAGACACTTATTTCTTATAAGACCCTTATCAAATAAGATGCTTCTGAGATTTCATATTTCAGATAAAACTATTCCAAACAGGCTATTAATAGTTTCCCAATTATTTTGTGTGAGAAGTAATATTGGTACCAGCAGTTCAACCCGAGTCAGCTTTCAAACAACTCTACTTTTTGCTTTCTAAGCTTGTTTGCTGCAAACAATGCTACGTTACTCTAACTTGCTACAAATACTTAAAAATTGGCAACAGCTAAAATGTCTCTGCATCTGGTAATTTATGGTGTGATACACCATTTCTGTAAAGTCTTCCAAATGATAGTGTGATGCAACAGATAAACATATGCATGGTCGTGTATAATGAAGGTTGGCTGCTTGCATCATCAGATTGATAAATATTTCCTTCTTCAGGTTGCAGGCATGAGTTCTGTGTAAAATGTGCACTCTATCTTTGCTCAACAAGCAACATTCCTTCTGAAGTGTCTGGCCCACCTGGTTCCATTCCATGTCCTCTTTGCCGCCATGGCGTTATCTCTTTTGTTAGATTGCCTGGTTCACCAATGAAAGAAATCAAGTTTCCTCTCTCTCTTGGCTTATGTACGCCTTGCATGCTTCATCCTCGAGAACACGAGCAGTCAACACCTGCTGGTTCACAGGATGTCAGAAGGAACCGTGTGGCTTCTGTTTCTTCTGAACTTTTATGCCCAGTCACTTGTAGCCCATTTCCTTCGGTTGCCATCCCTCTTTGCACCTGTGATGATGGACCTTGCCCAACAGTGGAATCCAGAGATAGCCAGAATCAAGAAGAATCTCCTGATCGATCACACACCACATCTGTAGAACAAGACAAAATGGATGGGGTGAGATTGGAGAAAACTAGCTGTTCAAGTATGTTCTGGGGCAGAAGAAGCTGCAGCAGAGAGCATCAGTGTAATGCTGAAATAAATGCTTGATTAGCTTGGTGAAAATACCAATTTTTAAACAGTTGGAGATGCAATTTTGTTGAGCTGAGTTTGTGGTTTCAAAGGTTTCATTTCACCAATCTCGAATACCCAGTTTTTTCCAGAACCGAGAATTTTGGTTCTGTGGCTTCTCAGATGGTGACAAGTTGATTGGTCATTGGTGGCATCTTAACATTGTGATTTGTTTCGAGGCTAGAGATCTGTGTGTTTGGAGCATATACTAATTAGTTAAAAAAAAAAAAAAAAAAAAGCCACCACTATGATGGCCTTATCTTTTTTTTTTTTCCCCGGCCTCCCTCGGCTATTTCAGTAGTAGTTTTGAGGGTTTCCGAGATGTAGGTTCATTCTAGGTCTTGTTTTTATCCTTCCTTCTACAAAAGCTCTCAGGTAGATGATAATTAGGCTTTGTAAAGTTGGGAACTTGTTTTCATTGAATGAAAATGAATCTTCAAGTAAATGTGCTTATGTCTGCTTCTTTTCATTTTCTTTTGTCACAGTTGATTAACTAGTTTAGTCGCCTAATATGGTTGCTTATATGCTTATGATACGTGAGTTTACTGCCCCTAAATTCTGATCAGAGCCTGCAGAAGGACTTCCAGTTCCTTGAGGATCTCTGCAGCATAACGTTTTGACTGCCACATAAATTGTGTATTATTAGCCAATTGAACTAATCAGCAGGTGGGATAACTAAATTTTGCGTGCATGAGTTTTCCTTCCTGGTGAAGTCTAGTTTTGCTAATGCGGATAATAATGTAGGTTATGTTCTTGTCGTAGAACTTGGTGAAGTATTGCCGCGTAGAGTTCTTGGCCAAACCAAGTGCATATAGTTGCTTAGATAGTCCGTACTGAGGAAGACTAAGTCAGAAACAGATCAAAGACTATGTCAACTATGTACAAAGTTTGTTCTTCTCGCTCAAGGAATATTGAATCATACTCCTATCAGTTTGTCACTCAATTCTTCGAAAGTTATGACCTTGTCACGAGTATGGATGGCAGCAGCAAACCCTTTGAAGGCTGGTCGGACACCTATTCAAGGTTTTGAGAGTATTGTAGCCAGTTAGGGAGAGCTCATCCGCGATATCTCAAAACACATTAGGCTGATTTCCGCGAGACAACAGCATTAACTGCTCTATTGATCCCATGATGCGAGATGGAGGAGTTGCAAAGTCTGTAGCAACTTTAATGGACACCAGATATGGTCTTCCTCAATAGTCCGTCAGTTTATTTCAAAAACAAAATAAAAGAGAAAAAAAAATCTATTTTTAGTGATCTCATATTAGCATTTCTCTCTTAAGAAATAAACAAAAAAGGAGAACTGTAAAAGGAAGACACGATTTCAGTGTTTAATGCCATAACAAACGGAAAAACACTTTTTCCCCCATTACATTATTGACCAGAATTAGGGACCACATGGTAATCCACGTTTGGATCTTTCATATGACACGTACCATTATAGAGAATATCCTATTCTTATCATAAGATTCTTGAAGATACCTTAAAACTGCATTAGGTCTAATTAACATCACGGGATGATATACTATTTAAAGAACAAAAACAGCTATTAATAGCTCTTGGGTAATGCCTACTATGGAGTACGCATTAATTATTATTATTATTATTATTATTATTATTATTATTATTATTGTTATACATTTTCCTTTTCATCTTCTTCTTGCAGCAGTTTCTCTTTGTGCATTGAAGTAAACAGCAGCCACTGGTGAGCCTAAGCCATTCTCTTCAGCGAAGCGCCTTGTGTTGAAATGGTCCCTTGAAGCAGGCGGCATCACTGTCTGCCTTGCTCTCTGCTTGAAAAGCACGAACACATATCTGTGGATCCCAATCACTGGTCTTGGTGCCTCATAGCTTACAACTTCTTGTCCTGCATCGGGTTAATAATATAATTAAATAATGATTTTTTAAACTTTTAGATAAGATGATAACTTCAACATATCTAAAAATAGAAAAATTCTAGTCTTTTCCAAACAAAACAATTCGTGTAATTTCAACATACAATCAACAAGAATATATTATTTAAGCTTAGAAGTATACCAAAAGATGCTTCAGTCGTGCCAGGAATGTCAGTGATCATCCTACAACACCAAAAAATGAAGTACAAAGGGTTACCGGTGCATGAAACTCTCACTGCACCCAATTATAATAGCAAAAATAAAAAATGTGGGCGGCTACTTCACTAAAACTAACCAGTGGAGATGTTCCCTCAAGTATGGATCACTAGGGCTTGGAGCATCTGGATCAGTCATGATCTTCGAAGATGCAATCAAGAGATAATTAGAAACACAAGCACGTATCACACATGTAATCATATATATTTATATGTGGCACACTTTGGGATATGTGCTGTGTTTTTTTTATATGCTTATTCGAGATCATAAATCTGAAATATACATAATTTTTTATGCGCTTCAGATTTAAGATTTCGGATAAACATATAACGAGCACAGCAATCGGAAGAGTAACTTACAAGTGTATAAGCAGTCCTGAGATCATCACCACCAATTTCAACGCGAGGTTTAGCAGCAATGACAGCAGGCATGAGCTCATAGCCATTATAAACCTGCTTATTGGTAGAATAAGTTATGTCTAATTTGACACTTTGGATGAAATTATCCAAAACATCTCCCACAACTCTCCCAACAGCAAGTGGTTCAACATTGTGCCGCCGTGACATGACACCTCGTGATAGTGAAGTTATATGATAATATAGTACTATTATAAAATGTGTTGCTAAAATTTGATAATTTTAATTGAAGAAACGTTGAAGCATTTTATAGATGATACAGAAGGAAGAAAGTGACACGTAGGGCTTGGCTTATTAGGTTAACTTTTCAAGATTCGGAGACAAAATTAAGTGCCATAATTGGTTTGAGAACATGCTTATAAGAAAGAGTCGAAAAAACATTACTAGAAATGATCCTTCTCAAAGGTTAAGCCCCTTCTTGAATAAGTAATAGAATCTATGATGATGGCTCTTGCTCATTGGCCTAATGGGGAATGAAGAATACAACTTTCTTCCCACTTGAGTATGTGTATGTTTATCTTGGACGAATGAGAATTCAGCTTTTGAGGTGTTCTGATAAATATACAGGAGAAAAATATCTTATTGGGAGGCTTATACTTAAGATTCCAATCAAGACAGGCTATAAAGCATGACAGGTGTGTATTCTTGCAGGGGACGCTCCTTAAGAATGGAGAATGATGGGCGCCTTAAATTATTAGCGCGTTGAGCTAATCAGTACAATTTTTATTAAAGGCGCGTTTTGGTTATCAAATCAAAGAGTTTCCTTATTTAGAATATGACTTGTAGCCATTTATTAATTCTATTGACATTTTATCCTAAATTTATTATCACTAAACCTTTCTTTATTAGTGTAATAATTTTATAAAAAGATCCAAATTCATAATATTAGTTATTTGATGGTTGAATTCATAAAATGAAGTTGGACATGCCACCGTGCATTAGTTACCAATTCTATAGATATCGTCACATTTATTATTTCTTTCGAATTACATAATTTGTCAAATGGCGACTGTCAATTTTTAAAGCATGACTGTTTTTAACTTGAATCTCTTTATAACGTTAAATGGTCAATATGAAACATCTAATTTTAGGAGGAATTGAATCTCAGGAAGTTATCAAATAGGAACAAGAAGAGGTCAATTTCTAAGAAAAATCCTGTCCATAGCATTTCCGCAGCGCGTATATTTGGCGGACAACAATATCAAATAATTGCCAAGTGTCCTTGTAAGAGAAACTAAAGAGGAATAAAAATCTATGGGTTTCGAAAGGAAAAACCAGGTTTCGAGGAATGCGAATCAGTGGCAGCCAACAGCTTTAATTTCACATATTCTTTTAAAAGGGTTAACCAAAGGAGAACCCCTTTCCCACTCTTTAACTGCGCGGAGGTAAATCGAGGATGCGTGAGTGGCACCGACTGCGAGAGACCAACGGCGTGGAAATCCAAAGAATACTCGCAATATTTCAATGAGATCGCCACACGGACTCGATCCCGCGTTGTCAGGGTGTCTCCACCCTAATCACCTGGCCACTTACCAACTCACCTATGCCCCTGGGGGCAATTTCACATATTCTTGATCGATTGTGATAGCTGATCAAGTTGTGAATGGCCTATCTCAAATGCTTCAAGCATGAATTTTGTTTTTTTTTTCCTTTTTTTTATGAATTAATTAGAATATGAAAATGTAATATATAAGTATATATATGCGTGTTTATGTAAACAACTACAGCTAAATCTACGTATATATGTGCATTTAAGAAGTTGTGAATGGCCTATCTCAAATGCTTCAAGCATGAATTTTGTTTTTTTTTTCCTTTTTTTTATGAATTAATTAGAATATGAAAATGTAATATATAAGTATATATATGCGTGTTTATGTAAACAACTACAGCTAAATCTACGTATATATGTGCATTTAAGAATTTTACAAGCGTCGAAATAAAACTAGAGCTTACATGTTAATTTTCTTAATTAAAATAGAAAAACAGCTTGACAAGTAAGCTTTTGAAAATATTGATATATAAGTGACTTTTTTTATTAATTTTAAACGAATGTTGTTCTGTTTAATAACTTATAAAAGTAACTTTTACTGATTTTAGGAAATTACGAATGCAATGTTAAATGTTATGTATATATTCATAAAGGAGATTATTAAATGCATGAACACACCTTGAAGCAATTTTTTGAAGTTTTGAACACACACCACTAACGTCAAATAAATTTTACAAATCACTTACAAATAAAATATAATGAAATTTAAAATGAAAAATAAAACTACATTGAAATCTATGCGTAATACTCGCACGAGATATATATATATATATATATATATATATATATATTAGTAGAGGAATTTTAAGGAGGCCTCCAAAACAAAATACAGTTGATGTACATTGCGTGGGACTGACACGTCTTTACCACTAGAGGCTAGAGCAATTATTATATAATGTCCAAGACTTGTCTATTTTCTAGTATAAATAGATATGCTGAATTGACAAAAAGAAAAGAAGGAAAAAAAAAAGACTTGCCGATAATCTCTGGATTTTCATTTTCAGCTTTAATCTGCTTTAGTTTTGACGGTACACAAGTTTCACATCTTTAACCCAAGTTATCAAGCCATGTGTCACTCTGCAAGACGCGGAATTGCATCTCAATATCGAAAAATCGATTCTTTCATAATATTATAATATTATATTTATAATTTAATTTTTATTAACTATCCATATAATTCTCGTAATTATATTAATAGTTTACAATAATTGAATTATAATTATAACAAGATTATGCTATGACTTGATCCATTTGCCATTCAACTATGGTCATGTTTGGATTAGTTTTTTTTAAGGAAAAAGTAATTTTTTTAAAAAAATTATATTAAATTTATAATAATTATTTGATTTGGTTTTCAAAAAAATTAAAACTCTAAAAAAAGCTCACATCCAACTTTTTTTAAAAGTCAAAATTTTCAGCTTCTAAAAAAAATTATTTTTTAAAAACGATTAAAAAAATATTTTTGAAAAAAATCAATTCAAACGAGCACTGTGTCTAGGTTTTTGCAACCTGCAGCTTCAAACAGTAGAAATAAACCATAAAGAAAATATTTTGTGAATTTAACGACTGACCAATACATGTATGGAGCATAGTTGCAGGGATCAGAATCTATATTTCTTCGGCAGCAGCAGATAGAAAAGCCTCTTAAGCCTAAGCATAGCTATGCTTGAACAGTCCCTGCTGAAACTGACGATAGTTGACTTTCATCAATCCACTAATAATTTTTTGCAAGACAACCATTATCCGTAATTGGGATTGTTCACAAAGCCACCCTCCCTGATGGAAAAATAATGGCAGTCAAGAAGCTTAACCAAGCTAAAACATAGGCTCACCGTAAATTGTGGGTAGAAATGGAAACACTGCGAAAGGTGAAGCATCAAAATTGTAGAAAATGAAAAAGAATAGTTAAAATATGTAGATTGAAAATATATGCATGTTGAGGACAGTTGGAGCCCACCGATGTGACTATAAAAAAGAAAAATTGATAAATAATAATGATTACATGGTAAATTCTTCCCCCATTTTTTACAAAAAAAAAAAAAAATTAGTTAGGGAAACTCGATTGCTATGACAATCAGAGGAGCCCTAACTGGAAAACCTAGGACGTGTAGCACGCCTCTTGCACTAAATAGTAGGTGAGTTGATGTCATGTCACTCATCTAAGATAAGGGATTGGAATCGAACTTGAGACACAAATCACGTTCGACCTCAACTTTTATCGTTGGGGCATCTGAAGAACTACATGATAAATTCTTGATATTTTTGAATACAATAGGAGTGAGGAAGACAAAAGAGCTAAACTAATAAGGAAAATAGAATATAAACAAACTAGTATAACAAGGAAACAAGTATAATATAGAAACCAATTAGATTATTACTCAACTTTAGATTATTGCCTAATCTAGTGTCAAAGGATAAGCAAATACATTAAAAATCCCGCCTTCGATGTCTCGGACGCACCTACAAGGCCCTTGGCATAATGGCATGCCACCAAGCCATCGTGTTTCCTCACTTGGTCACTGCGCTTACAACGAGGAGAGATTTCTTGTTTAGGAATACCAGTTAATGAGAGTTTAAATCAAACAACTTAGGCCAAACCTACTATTTTACCACCACATGCGAGCATTTTAAGTCTTTTGATGATAGCAATAGTAAATCCAAACTAAGTTTGCACACAAATTTAACACAGAATCAATGTGGAAAAAGGGGGTTACATTGGATATGTGGCTAAGTGGGACACTCGATGAGTTGGAACGGGATAAATGCTCCTGGATTAGCCATTCATCTTCAGGGTTTCACTCGCTACGTAGTTCACAGGGATATCAAAACCAGCAATTTCTTACTCAATGAAGATTTTGAGGCAAAGGTTGCATATTCCTGGCTAGCAAGAAAGATAATGCCTGTAAAACTCATTTTAGTACTGAAAATTGCTGGTATATTTGTGTACTTCCCACCTAAGTATGGGGAGCTTGAGGTCAACACCATACTTGGCGTGATTTTACTTGAATTGGTGATTGGAAAGGAGCCAAGAGGGTCCCCCTATTCCAAAGATTTCAAAGGAGGAAATTTGGTGGGTTGGGTTTCTCAATAATCAAGAATGGCAGTAATGCAATTGGTATACTGGATCCATCAATACTTGATATGCAAATTCAAAACAAATGATGACTGATAAAAATCGCCACCAATATGGGCTTTTCAATAGGGGTAATGTTTAGATGTATGAGTTCCCCATGGATTTGCCTTCGATTGTGCTCGGGTTCATGCTATGCTTTACTTGATCTTTGTTAAAACCCCGTGAAAGAGTTGTATATTTATTCGTATTGATATGGGTACATCAAATCGACCAATAAAACGACGACACGTATTTCGCGAAAGGACGGAACGAAGTCGGCAGACCCCAGGGCTACGGGTCCGCCCCCCTCCCCATGGCTCGACTACACCAACAGCAGACCCTAGGGCTACAGCTCCGCCCCCTTCTCCAAACCTCGGCTTACCCTCATATGATGGGTAAGCCCCTTTGTATGTTCAAGGTATTATGCTCGGATACTTTGTATGTTCAATGTGATATGCATGAATGTGTATAGAAAGGGACCTTGAGGCCATGCGTAAGCCGGGAGGCATCGGGGGTGTGGGTACGCCTAGGCTAAATTCATGGGCGTACGTATGCTCTTTTCCTTAAGTAACAAAGAAAGCCACGTCAACAAGCAAAGCAAGTCCAATCAGCACCTTACTTAAGGTAAACTTCGGATGTTTGAGCTACCATATCTATAAATACTAGGCCAAAACTCAAGCAAAGCAAGTAAGTGAATGCTAAAATTCTCTCCATTTATCTTGTGTACATTCATAACATATTCAAACATGCGTTCATCTCCTATGACTCTAACTTGATCGTCAGAGGTATAACGAGAGGAAAGCCCTTCTTTGTTCTTCCCTTATAGGGAAAGGCTTACCCTCACTCCAAGCGGGCAAAGATGGACCCTCAGCTCACGCATCCACCAGCTTATCCTCACTTTAAACGAGTAAAGGTGGACCCTCAGCTTACCCTCACATCAAGCGAGCAAAGGTGGACCCTCAGTTCACGCGTCTACCGGCTTACCCTCACACCAAGCAAGCAAAGGTAGACCCTTAGCCTACGCATCTACATCCGTTGCGTCTAACGTACCAACTAAATTGTCCGAGTTACTACTGATGTGGGAAGGACATCTTTTACCCACGTCACATATATTACTCACTCTTTTTGAGTCATTAATGGTACTAATCAGCTGGCTTAAGATCACAGTAACCCATGTCAATATAAGTTGGACACAAATGTCATAAAAAAATTGATATGGAAAATGCGTTACAACACGATGTACTGAATCACCAGAGCTAATGTCAACATTTGGGATCTATACTATATATATAAAGTTATACTCAAGAGAACTTAGAAGCTCTTTGAATGC
This sequence comes from Cordia subcordata, assembly GCA_028554755.1. Lineage (NCBI taxonomy): Eukaryota > Viridiplantae > Streptophyta > Magnoliopsida > Boraginales > Cordiaceae > Cordia > Cordia subcordata. Next base: position 1,505,921 of record JAPTOF010000006.1, on the reverse strand, counting down.
CACATAAGCTCCTCTTTAGAAGTCACATAAGCTTTTTTTTTTTTTATGCCACATAAGCTCCACTTTGAATGTCACATAAGTTTCTCTTTAAATATCACATAAGCTTCTCTTTAAATATCACGTAAGTTTATAAAAGAGAGAGTACTCTTGTAATTGTCATCAATATTTAAATATAAAAAAAGATTATTACGTCATTTAAATTTTATATTAAAGATGATATAATAGTTGAAATATTATATAAAGAATTGAATCCAAGTCGGGGATGACATATAAGCCAAGCAACAATGAAAAATATCCTTTTTTTTTTAATCATTTGATTTTGTACAAGTTTTTGATTATTATAAATACATTTATATCTATATATCTATTTATACTATCTATAGAAAGTTATACCTCAAGTAAAGTTCAGTGACTTTGAACGCCACATAAGGTCCTCCTATACATAAGTTCCTATTTGGATGCCATATATGATCTTCCTTAGATGCCACATAAACTCTTCTTAAAGTACCACACAAGCTTACAAAAAGAGTACTCTTGCAAGTGTGATTTGCAAAATGCAATTGTCACCAATATTCATTTTTTTAAAAAAAGACTATTACATCATTTAAGTTACATATTAAACATGATAAAATAGTTAATTAATATAATTAAATGAAAAGAAAGAGAACAAAAAAAAAAGAAGAAATCTATATGATATATATATCTATATATCTATATATATATATATATATATATTCTTGCAAGTGTGATTTGCAAAATGCAAAAGTTATCAATATTCAATTTTTTTTAAAAAAATTATTACATCATTTAAGTTACAAATTAAACATGATAAAATAGTTCATTAATATAGTCAAACAAAAAGAAAGAGGACAAAAAAAAAGAAATCTATATAATATCTATATCTATATACATAATAATAGTTATAAAGTTATATCTCATATCTTTTAATGTCATAGGCTTATCACATTCATGTTTTAAGCGGTGCCATATGTCATGTTTTTATGATTCATTTTTGTTAATTTATTTATGAAATAATTACCACTTAATACAAAAAATTAAAAAAAATTGCTACAATTTCCACTATTTTCTTCTTTCTTTTTTCCCAAATTAATTGTCATTGTTTCAAAATATCTAGATCAATTTCAATTATTTTAAAAAATATTTAATTTAATTTCTATTTTTTAATTTTTAATAATATATCACTTAAATAATGTAGCACAATTATCTTCTCTAATTTTAAATATTTATTAACTAAAATATGTGAATATTCTCAAGTCATCATAAGAAAATAATTCATACATCATATCAAATTTAAAGAATTTTTATAGAAAGGTATAAAACAAACAAAAAGTTTTAATAGATCCATGCACTTTGGAGATCTAATGATTTTAATTTTGCAAGACCTTATCATATAGTTTAGATAGTGGGTCAACTAATTATACATGACTATTTATTACATCCAAAATTATATCAAAGTAAGTCCTAAATCTATTATTTACACGATATATAATCTATAATCTATAATATTATATATGTTGGAAATGAATGAGAAATTAAAGATCTTCTTATTATTATTTTGAGACCTTTGGCCTCCTTATTAACTTGGATATGAATTCCAAAGGGTTATGAGACCTTTGAAATTTCTCCATAATGTTGGGTTTTTATTTTGAGATTTTACAACTTTTGAAATTCAATCATGAATGTGATATTGAAGGCTTGATATCTTCTAATACATATATATAGTAGTTTTTAGCAAGATATACAATACATCAAGGAGCATGTAATTAGTTAAAACATATAATTTTGTATAGTTCTAGTATTTGTATTTTCATATAGTAGAGAAAGTTCAGATATTAAGAATATCAGAATTTATCTGGGCAAATTATTTGAGATTATGCAAAAACCATTCAAGAGAGCGTCTTAGAGAATTTGAAGTTGGAGACACTTATTGTAAATATTGTAAAATTTTTCTATTTAAATTACTTCAAATTTCATTACATGATCAAATATTTTTGAATTTTTGAGAATTATGCTCTTCTTTCAAAATAAAAAAATTAAATTATAAGATTGATACACGTGGAACATTTTGAGAATATGTTCTTTTCTCAAATTAAGAAATAAAATTAAAATATTGATTCGTGTGAAATACGAATCTCGAGATATATAGTATATATATATATATATATATACAGCCAACATGGCGGAGCGAAAAGTCATAAAACCACCACGCATCATCATATTTTCTCATTTAAGGTCTCGTTGGATATCACATTTCCTTGAATTTTTTCTTTCATCGACGCATGCAAGTTCCTTAATCATCCACTTGATATTTGCATTATCTCTTGCATATAAAGTAATTGGTGAATACTAATGGCTTTGTCCATCCTCCAATTATAAGTCGCTTCGGCCACAATTAGCTTTTACGTCTAAATCGACATCAACCCAAAAGAAGAGAATCAAAGCCATGCACGGAGCATCGCCAACTGTTGCTCCGATAAAATTAGTCAAAGAAGGTACAGAGAAAGTCCAACGACGCTTCCAGGAGGCTGGCCCACTAGCCTACAACGGCACGTGGGCTTCACCCGACGGACGCATTACATCATGATACGGATTCAACGATAAATCCAACTAAAGATGAGACTGAAATTAAAAATTTTAATTTGCATAATCAATGTTCTCGATCACGTCGATCAACACATGGCCTAAATCACAACCGTCTACTCCGTGTCACCAAAAATATTCACCGTTCGACTCCTTTCACCTAGTAGTACATCAATTACAAACCCTCCGATTTTGTGTGGGGCATTGTCTTAGCCACGGCGTCTCTTGACTATCGTCACCGTTTTCATCATCTGACGGCTCTGATTTAACGTCTGAACCAGGCTGCCGCAACTGTAAATCCTGATCATGGTCCGTCGCTGCGCCTTCGTTTTCCCTAGCGCGTTTCACACCGATAGGCACCCCGAATAGTCTCGCGCTCATTTCATCCAGCTCCATCCGGTCCTCCCCTACGTCAGCTTCGTCCTTCGCCGGCAGCAAATCGAGAGGCTTCACCTCCTGAACGCTGCTCTCCGACGACTGATGGTTCCCGCCGGTCGTATTACTCGAGAAATTTGACATCAAAACGTAAATATTGTTGCAAAGATTCTTCATTTGGCTCAACTCTTTGTTGAGCTGCACGTTCTCTTTTCGCAACCGTTCGTTTTCTCCGACAAGCTCCGCCGTGCTTCCGCTGGCCGCAGCCGGAGACGAGGTCGAAGATACCACTTGCTCTTCGCCTGAATCAGACGGCGATACCGTTCGTGGCGTCAAAGCTGGCACCGTTGCGGCTGCCACCGCCACTGCAGGTGCGGCGACGGAGACGGCAGCGGCGTTCGCCGTTGATAGTTTCCGTCGCTGAATATCGCACAACATCCGCTTCTCACCTCTCCGAAAGCACTCGTTCGAGAACTCCCATCGATCAGGCACCACCTTCCTGAAACCCTACAATTCAACAAAAAAATGGAAACTTTTCAATCCAATTCGATAACAAAAGAAATAAACGACATACTTCACAACAAGCTCGATGACACTTACGTATGTATTAAGTTGACGAACAAAGCTTGAAAAGTTATTGTGCTTAAAGTACTTCGGAAGCAAATCTCTAGCAAATTCAGTAGGATTCCATACAATGAAGCTGGATCCATCCTCGTTCCAGGATATTACATCGTCTATGCTCAGATCGTCGACCAGCTGATATGTTTTCGTCAAAAACGGAGTCGGAACTGCTCTCGCCGTGTCCCCGGCCGTCGACTCTCCTCCGTTCCTCTCCAGCTGTGGTGGCCGAGACATCTCACTCTTCACCTAAACCAATCCAATCCAAAACATCAAAAAACTAAATAAACAAAAAAAAAAAGGAAGAATCAAATGAAAAATGTGTACAGGTCTGTGTAAAAGGCAAGATGCTTATAGAAATTGTTGCAGAGGAATCTATTGATGCAGATGAGAGAGAGAGAGAACAGAAGATTGGGGTGTTCGGAATTAAGGCAATTCTAGAAGGTTCCGATGGAAAATACAGAAGGAAATGGAAACGGAAGATTGAAGAAACGGGAAAGTCATGGGGGGTGCGAAAAGGAAAGAGAAAAAGTCAAAGAAAAGGGATGGAAAAGAAAGGAAAGCATGAGAAGCAACGAGAAGCTACCGATCTTGGAAAGCATGCAACAAAATATTAATAATAAGAAAAATTAAAAATAAAAATATTTCTTTTTATGTCTTTTCGAGAAGTTTCGGTCCCAGATTTTTATGCGTGGCGGTGAATGAGAGGTTGGGGCAGATTATTTATATCTCAGCGCACTACACTAGAATATTTTAGCACTAGTTGCTATAACAACGAAAGGTCATGCCAATAATTATTAATTGGCCCGGATATAGGGGCAACCCGAATGGAGCAATCCATGTGATTGAACATCTTGGATTTTTTTTTTTTTTTGGTCCAACAGATTAGCTTTAATTTTAAAATTCACTAAAAACACTCTCGGTGTCTAAAAATTGGGCTAGATAAAATGCTTGTTCATATAACAAATTTTGTGTTTTAAATAAAAAGTTTAAGTTCATTTTAATTTGATTTGTTATTAGAGTTGGGGACTAAATCTCAAGTTACGTGTATTAGATTTTACTGTCTAGTGGGTCACTCTCTTTTTATGCTATGTATTAGTACAAGGGGAAAAGGGTCAAAATATCCATGCCTTTTTTCTTTTCTTTAATTAACTTGTGGTTAATAAATTACTTCTTATTCTAGGTTTAAACAATAGAACATTTCAAACCCCTAGTTAAGTAAAATGTTATGGAACATTTCTGATTATTGTTTCTGATCACCATGACACGCTTTATTTGACAAATAATTCACCTCCTTAAATATGTTCACTAAATTACCTAGGGTTATCGATTATGTGAAGATATCAGTGATTGCAGGACATGGTTTTTTGGTTTTAAAGAGAGAAAGAGAGAGAGAGAGAGAGAGAGAGAGAGAGAGAGAGAGAGAGAGAGAGAGAGAGAGACTTGTACTTGGAGTGTAAAATCATTGTCGATTAATTGTTAGGAAGAATGATTTTCTCAAGGAGATTAGTCAGTATGGGCTAATAAAAATTCTGAGGGCCAGAAATTAGTCAAGCAATTACTATGTGCATATGTGGAGAGGGTGGAGATGTGTATTATGTCCATATTGGAGCGAGAACAGGGCCAAAGGTCCGCTTATTATGTTGTCAAGAAATAGGAATCACAAACAAGGGATAATGGATAAAGTCCGCCTCATTATCACTGTGTCCAAGAGAAGAAGTATCACTTGGTACCTCTCTGTTAGTGATACTCTCACCATGAACGAGCTCTCTTGGAGATAAATAGATCCAACTATCAAATTATTCTCAACCTTATAATATGGATCTCGTTCCTACATCTAAAATTTTAAAATTAGAAAACGATAATTTGTATCACGAATATCATAACATGTCCGGTGGATGATTAAACACGTTACCTCAAGATTTTCTGAGATAAAACATTAGAAACACTTTTTTGAACACTTTGAAGTATGAAATAATTAACGACACAATCGTTTTACTTCTTTTTTTGTTTAATTATACAAATCTGTCAAAAGAAAATCATTTTGAAAATCCAAGCAGAATCTGTCTTCACTCTCATCCAAGACATCAATCCTGGTCCCCGAATCCTTCCGAAGATTCAGTTTTTGTTTTATGAATGCTGAAATTTGTGACCACCCCATCTGAATATATATATATATATATATATATATATATATAAGTGGAGCAGAAAAATGTTGCATTACTCTCACACCTTATCCGAAGATGAAATGAGCATCAAAATATAATGAAAATCCAAATAGTTGGATAGTGACTATTCTAATCTTTTGGTACCAGAAAACGTATATACATAACGCATGCAGCTAAAAGAGAGAGTAGGCCTGGCAGGTGACGACCTGACGGGTTGAAGATTTTCTACATAGTAGAGGCTTACGCAAGAAATCAGATCAACAAGTTTTGTTTACTATTCAAATTCTATAAATAATCCTTATTATTTATTAAAAAAATATTATTTTGATCCTTATTATTTTAAAAGTAATTTCAAACGTAATTAACTTGGTCCCCAATATTTAGGGTTGAGCATGAGATGCGAGATTTTCGTACCGGATCGAAATCCTATACCAAATTATCCCGTACCAAAAAGTCCCAATTAGCTTTTTAGTATCCTGTCCAATGCTGTCCCAAACTTCAAATTTGGGGACGGGATAGGGGTACACCTTTATCCCATCCCATCTCATCCCATTACGTAAACCATCTTGTCTCGTCTAAAACTGAAATAATATATAATTATATAATATATATTATTCTAAAATATATAATATAATATAAAATTATAAATATTATTCTAAAATCCTTTTACATTTTTAACCCTATTAACTTAATTTTTCACACGTCAAAGACAACCTTAACCTTTTACTTTAATTAATCTCTACAATTTATATAAAGTTAAATCTTAAAACTTTGATGACGCCACATAAGTAAACGTAATTAGAGGGTACAAAACTACAAATCAATTGTATATGCTTACAAATGATGATGTATCAGGTGAAAATGTCATTAACATCCAAGTTTGAAAAAAATAAATATATCAATTGAATCATGAATCAAATAAAGAGAGAAAAAAAAAATCTATATCTACACCTATATAACATACATAAAGTTAAAATACTTTTCTCTTCTCTGTCTTTAAAAGGGAATTAGAAGTGAGTTTTCATTTATTCCAATAATATCCTGCACTTGCAGTCGATAAAAAAGTTTTAATTTAATATTTATTTTCATTACAACTATAAAAAAATATTTGTCAATTCTAAATTAAAATGAAAAATTTTAAAGAAAATATAATATAAAATTCTAAAATTATAATTTAAACCTCAAAACTCTAAGGATACTATATAAGAAAATGCAAGATGAAGTACAAGTTAATTGTGTGTTGCTGTAAAGGGTGATGTCTAAGGTGAAAAAAGTCGCAGATTTATCATTAAAAAATTAAAATATCAATTGAAATGAAAATTTTTTCATTTGCATAAAAGATGATATGAAAACTGAATTTGTCATTTTATTATTGTTTAGTTTGAAAATAGAATTTTATCCCAAAACCCGGACCGTTCCTTCCCAAAATCTGTAGAACATTTGGGACAGGATAGGACGGAATGCAAATGTTTTGGGACAGGAGAGGGATAGCGAAAGTGCATATCCCGAAAGTTTGGGACAGGATAGGGGTTGACTGAAATCCCAAACCATCCCGTCCCATACACAACCATGTCAATATTTGCAAAAAGTGATCTATTTGATCCCTATTTTAGCTATAAAATGGCTACGTGATGGTCACATGACCAATTGATAGAGATGAAATTGACTTTTTACAAATATTAAAGACTAAGAGTAACTTATAAGCTATTAGAGAAAAATACCCCTCACATGCTTTTTACTTATAAGCCCCAAATAAGCTTGGCCAAAAAGATTGTGAATAGGTTACTTTTAAAATAATAGGAATAAAAAATTGAGTTGTTTTGAAAATATTGAGAACTAAGTGGGTCATTTTTTAAATAATAGAGATTAAATTAATACTTCTTTTTTTTTATAAATAATAAGAACCATTTATGGAATTCCCCCTTTACTACTACGAAAAAACTTGGGCCTTTGGGAACACATTTATGAGTATTTATGCCGAGTGTTACTGCAATTCATAAATGTTCCGAAGGCCAGGAATCCTCGTATATCTCTGCTTTGCTGATGGTCCTTGTTCAGTTTCCTTTGGTACGTTACAAATATATCTATCAACACAACCTCAACAAATACAGAAATATTGTACGTACTAATTAAATACGCCTTTTTCTCTTCTTTTATTTGGATTGGCATATTCCTGGATTTCAATTGGTTTTTCCTTTACCACAATAAAAACAATGATCTCCTCCATGCTTGCAGTTTAATTATAATCCCACAATTAGAAATGTAACATCTTACTAAAGCAAAAGAAAACCTTGAAACTTAAACCAATAGAGGGGTACAATGAGAAAAGGATCTACACAGTGGCAACATAATAAAACTTTGATCATGCTCAATTCACAAGTACTATTTCGTCCATTGGAGTCCTGCAAAAAAAAGAAAGCAAACAGCGGGGTTTTTCTCCCAGGATAGATTCTGATGGTGAAGTTAGTTAGGAATTTTGAGAAAACTTTCGGGGATGGTGATACCTTACCTTAGCATGTCATGGGATATTTAAAGGGTTAATCTAGAGGTAGAGCCAGCATTGTTGATGAGAAGATAGGCTAGATGGAATGTTGAATCTGGTAACAACCCCAGTTAACTGGGTTAGTTTTGGGCCAAAAAGTTAAGTGTGTCAGGTCTGGTGACTATGACCTTTCGCAAATCCCTTATGGCTCGGCACTCTCCGAATGCCAAATAGGTGTGGACCTGCCCAAGTGAGATCCAACGCGGGCCTATCACAGGTAAGGCCTGTCGTTGCACACTCAATCCCATTAGGGTATAGGTGTATGCCAACTGTGTATTTATCATCGCACACCTTTTTTTGGCTAGATTCATAAGGCAAAACTAGATATAAAAAGGAAAAGATTTAGAAATGACTTCTTTTATTCGTACTATGTAATAATTTGTTGTCAATTTCATTAATTTAGAAATAACCTTTTTTTTTATGCATTTTAATTTGTTTAAATTATTTGCCATGTTCTAAGTTTGACTTGCATTGGGTGGCACTGTTATTTTGAGCCTCCGACGGTGGTCAAAAGGAGGGCATGGGCATTGAAAAATATCCACACCATGTCTGGATACCAATCCCCATCTGGTCATAAAGAAGTCATATAAATATGTCTTTTCGTATCTATTTTCCTTCATCTTGGAGAATAATTCTTCTATGGTGTCCAGTCCTCTTCCAAAATATCTCCAATCCTCCCCGGACATTAATCTGCCAAACTTCAGATATTTTCACGGGTTTGATGCTTTTTCTTTTCTTTTCTTTTTTTTTTCTTTTCTTTTCAGGATGTATTGTCGTATTATATCTTTACTTAAAAAATAAATTATGCAGTTAATTAATGATTCTTGGTTCAACCATTTTTTATCCAACCCCTAATAATAGCAAGGGAGATATTTTTTTTCACTTGGTCACGGGTACACACAACGGTCACAACATTAGCATACAGCTCTAGAGCTATTAACATGCAGGCTCATGTTATTCATTTGACCATAATGTCCACGGTTAACACGTGGAAGCAGCCCAATGCAGAGGTACACATTCCCCCTACACCAACTGCGGTTGCATCCCCTTTCCAACAGCCGAAAATTTTGACACCTTCAGGTACTATAAAAACACCTTGAAACACCCAACAATGATTTGGAGAAAACTATCAAGCTGCTCTTTTGTGTGTGTGAGAGAGAAAAGGGTTTATTTTTTAAACTTTGTTTTCAATGGATGACAGAAAAGAGATGAGTAATGAATGTGAGTGGCGTTGGACAAATGAGAAGCATGTACGGTTTTTGAACTTAATAGAGGCTTCGTTCGTGCGTGCTATGTTTGAAAATGAGCATTTTCTTCGCCTAGATCGTTATTTGCCGGACACTTCCGAGTCAACGCAAGATTTGGCGGACGAAAGACGAAGCAGAAGATATTCAGCCTCCTCAGGTATATTAATTTTTATGACAATTATTCTTTGATCTTCAGCATGCTAAATCAACCCTGAAAAAGTTGATAAAGCTTCATTCTTCCGGGAGAGAAATTGCTGATATATTTTCCGATGACCGCCAAAAAAACAGCACTGGTGAAGCGAAACTTTATCTTTAAAAGAAAAAAGGAAAAAAAAAAAAAGAACACTATGTGATTTATCGATCTTCTGAAGGTGTTTTAACCTTGGTTTGCCTTTGTTGTTGAAAGTACTTAGACATCTGAATGGGTTGGTGCATCTTAGCTTTTTCAGTTTTGATAGTTGAGGCAACACATGCAAATTACACACAATGGGGCAAAGGATCATCATGATTTCTCAAATATTACTTTGTTGGGCCCATCGAGAATACGGACCATAACCTTACACATATGTCGAAATCTTTTTTAAAAATCTAGACGAATTCAACGCAAACGCTTTCTACCTAGTTTATATTTGCATGTTTTAAACAAAAGTTCACTTGTGTATCAGTAAATATACCACTCCTTTCACAAGACAAAACATTTTCATTCTTTCACGCTGCAGCCGAGGTTTAATTTCACAATTTCTCTTGCCGTTCAACGTTGCAGATGTGGTGGAAACAAACGTAAGAAGTGGCAAAAAAAGGAGAAGGTTATTATCATCACCACCTGATCAAACGATGAACTCTACACAGGATCAGGTTTGTTTACAGTGCCCTAACATGATGAGTTAGCAGCCAATTGAAAGTTCATGTTATCTTGCGAGGAAAAAATATCTTGCGATCACCTTTTTAATAATCTGCGTAAAGATCAATTTTTGGTTTGCTTGAGTTTTGCGTTTTGACGAGTACTGTATGCGCTTTGTCACATACAGGTGGTCCCACAAGTTGAGGACAGGGATAATTAAATGGTAAAGATGAGAAAGATCGGTACCGTCGAGATCAAGATGTCTCACTCACCCCGATAGCAACTTCCAATTGAGATAATTCCTCCTTTAGAAGATTGTTATCTTCCTTTTCTTTTTCATTTTTTTTCTCCATATTATGTTCGGAACTTTTTTTTTTTTTTTTTTGATAACTGAAGACTGAAATCTTTACGTGATTTTGGATCATTTGTAGCGTTCTATGAGAAACTATCAATATAATGGTTTTTCATTTTGTAAATCCATTTAGCAACCAAGAGTAGAGGACTCTAAATTGCAATTTAATTTGCGACTGGCTTGTAATTATTGATGTCTTGATGGTGTTGTATACTCTTTAGAGCACCACTGAACTAATTGGACCTACCCAGTCAAGAGACTAAGAATGCAGTACTAATTCGTTAATTTAGTATATTTAAATACAAAGTTATGTCTTGGTTTTGGTACCACCGGATCTTGATAATTTGGATAATAATCTAGTTTGGTGCAAAGCTCACGTCAAATTTGTCATTAAGTTCTTAAAAAATCCCAGATCTTTTGGGACAGGTCCTCATATGATTTGATTAATCTCTGGTTGATAAGATTTTATAATATAGTAAACTAAGTGATGATTTAATTAGTTAACAATTGTGAGAGAAACGGATGAAGAAAGCTTTAGCTGACAATTGTGATCATTTCTCATTCACGACTAATCTGCACAGTTAAAAAATCTTTTGGACACGATTAGACATCAACAATATAAACGATTAGACCACTTAATTAGGCTGGGAATTTCTGTCGCAATTCTTTAACAACTTTCAGATATTTAGTTAGCTCGTAGTTCACTCTCATTATCAAGAGCGACTCATAAGTTGGCCACCACCTTTTTGTCCATTTCCATTGACTTTTTCCGTCGGATAATATAATGCACGTAGTGTAACAACGTCCTTACTAGGTTTGAGCATGATTAGAATTTAAGGCCTAATTTATCTTAACCTGGTGGCAATTGAATTTGATGCGCAACATCTTCAAGAATCTCTTCAAGTTTTTTCCTTTTCTTTTTTTTTTTTTTTAATTAGCCAACGTAAAGAAAAATACAAGAGAGGTATGCGTATGGGTCTACAAGGGGAGCTCGGAGTCATTAACTTACTTCAAGCCCAAGTTTAAGACGGCTCAATTGTATTGGCCATTGGGTTAGTTTTTAGGCTTTATTGTTTCTTAAATAAAACCACGTGGATAGTACATGTTTCATTAAACTTTAAATTATTAGGCTAAGGGTTTTATATATGTTTTGTTCCTTTTTAATTAGATTGCCCATATAAGGAGTGCTTGTGGCTTTGTAAGAAAACTAGTTTTCTTTCATAATGATTTTGAGATAATTATTCTCTTGCTGTTCTTTGGTGCTTTCTCCTATACTTTTCTCTAGTGTTTTTTCCGGTGTTTAAGTAAATTCTTGACACCATTCACTTTATATTGTTAGTTACTAATTCGTTTATAGCTATGAGGTCTTTACTTTGTTAAAATATAATTTTGGTTCTTGGTTCTTCACAACCAAGGGGTCAAGTTCTATCTATTTTTCATTTTGATTCTTGTTTGAACAATCCTAAATCGATTTCTAATATGGTGGCATGAGATCTAGCGATTTCAGTCGTTGAAGTTCACATCAGAACCCACTAAACAGTTTGCTCCTAAGCAGCTACAACACGATCATCTTCCTTGGTCTGGGCTGGGAGGTTGAGCAACTAAATTGGCATGCTTCACAGATGATCCAGACTCAGGCTGAGCCATGGTTGAAGCTTGTGTTTCTTCCACCATCACAAGACACGTCATAGCTGCAGGCATATGCTGTGTTCATTATATGTATATCTGAAATCTTAAATTTCAAAAGCACATAAAGATTTAAGATTTCAGATAAGCATATAACAAACACAGCATTGGAAGCTAGAGCACGCTTTGAAGTGTTGGCTTCAGCCATTTTAGTTTTCACAAACAAGAAAACTCCTTGCTTCAAGGGAAGAAAGAGAACAAAGTTCAAGCGTTCCATATTTCCCAAGGAAAGATACTGCTCGTTCCTCTTTGAAGAAACATTGTTTAACGAGATAACATGGAAGAAGCATATCACACGTGCCTATGTACAACTTGCAAAATCAACTCTATTATAGGAAACAGGGGGGGGGGGGGGGAGGGAAAACGAAGAAGAGGAAGAAAGTAAGATAGAAACAACAGTGTTGCAATGATTACCGCAATGAAAATGACCTGACTCGGTGATGAGTATCAATGTTTGTAACAGCTCCTATGATCAATTAGCAGGTGCACCTGGATGACTTGGCTCAATCACAATATCTTTCATCCCAGCAGTTAATGACGATGATGAGTCAGAATGACCACTCTTAATCTCAGCATCATCATCCTCATCATCTTCTTCGAATGACTCTTTCCGGCGGAGCTCTTTCAACTTCCGAAATTCATCATAATGAGCTCGCCTCTGCTCCCTGAAGCTCCTGCTCCTCTCTGGATCAGAGTCTATTGAAATTGCACCAAGAGTTAGAGTCGTATCATTTATCAAGCCTAGAAAATTGTTGCTTCTCGATCAAACACTCAAAAGATATAAAAGGGACGAGCAGAGGAAGTTAAAAAGGAGTAACTAAAGATTGCATGTATTAGGAGTCAATACAATCTTCACATGAACACTGTTACCTTTCAAGAAAAGCATTAGTACAAGCACTGCCATGCAACTCAATAGCCAAAGTATTTGATCAAGAAACAAGAAGACCAGAGATGACAAAAACCAGAAGTAACTATATATCAGACAAAGCGACATGTTCATATTAAAATGCCATATAATGTATTGTTTAACTGAAGAAATGATCAGAGAATAACCTTCATCATCTTGATCCATGGGTTCTGCCTCATCCTCAGAAGATGTCCACCCTGTGTGACGAGATTTATTTTTACCGGAAGAAGCCACATCATTCAGAGCAGAACGTATTGCTTCAGCATTTGCCCCATCTTCAGGGCCATACTCAAAACTACAGCGTACAGGAGACAGTGATCCTATAAATATCTACAAAATCAGCAAAAAGTGACACCAGAAATGAAAAAATATGCAAATCCTAGAAGTATAGTAGTAATAGCAGTTCTTTCTTTCTTTTTGAAACTATTTCTAAAGAGTGAACATATATCACTAGCCAAAAAGCTATGTTGATCAATAAGCTAAAAATGGAGGACCAAAGACTTCTGAAAATAATATTGACAGACAAAAGCCATAAAACCAATTTGACAAACATACCATCATCGTCGATCATGGGGTGGTATGGAGTCTTTGGTTCAGTTATTTTCTGCCTTACGGGTTTGTTTGCTTCAATTTCTCCCAGATTGGCCTCATTCCACCTCACTCGCCGACTGAATCGCAATGATAATTCTTATGTAAGCAAAATCTAATTCAGGAGTTAATAAATTCATACAAGAGAACAATTGATTAATCAAACAGAACTGAGGGCATAGATGAGCAGAAGAGAAATTAAAACTCCACTTCTCTCAAAAAAATTAACTGCATATAATTTGAGTTCAGCTGCACAAATACTCTTTCTTCAATCACCGTACTTAAAGGTTTGATCTTCTCTGCAGTCTACACCACTGGCTGCAATGTCTGTGCAATTTCTCTCATACTCCATACTTCTCTTTTGTCTTCCTTAAACCTCACTCTATATTCCTATTCCAATAGTTTTATGAGTAAGCCTGTGTAAGTCATCATATCATCTCCCATATTATAGTAGACCAAACATCAATCACAACACTTTTTCTCAAAGCACTTCTTAGCTACCTGTTATTTTATCCTTGGCCAGTAGCCTGTACCAAAATAGAGCCACTTGAGTCATAAATGCGTACAATCAGGACACTAGAACTTACCTCATATTATGATGTCCCATAAAATTTTCCTCAACTCCACAACAAGTGCCGAAAATTTTCTAAAAAGATATAACAAAACAAAAAACACTCAAACTTTTATCTAAGATTGCCTGACCTAATAAGTGACAAGCGTCTGATTGTTTGTCTCTCTCTTAAAAATAAGTGAACCTGACTGACATTAGAGAGCCCTTTCCAGTGTTGGACAAAAAGTATTACTTTTCCTTGGCCTTACAAATATGTTAGCTGAGGATGCACTTGACAGGATTAACTTGCCCTCATTTTAAACTAGCTTGTCCAAGTGCTCGTCTGACAATATCAACAGAATTAACTAGAAAAAATCGTAAAACGTAATACAGAAAGACCAAACCAGAGAAAGACAGAAATTAAGGGGCCCGTGAAGCGAACTACCTCATTTTCGTGATCCGATACTCTTCGAGAACCCCCAGTCACGCTGACAGCAGTAAACCTGGTTACGCAGAGAGGAGAAAGCAGATCCGGGCATCAAATTCAACATGATATATATATATATATATATATATATATATATATAATTGGCAAGAGAAAATTGGACCATGACATTCACTGAGCAACAAGAGCTATGCTAATTGACTGAGAAAATGAGAATCCTATTCTAAGTTTTGCCGCCATTTCTAACCTCTCTTTCCTGCTGTCCTTATCTTACTAATAACAACAAATATTAATATTATAATATTGAAGAACAGTGATTAATTTCTTCTCCCGAATATATATTATGATTAATTAATTAACCACAAGAGTATTGTCATTGTTACACAAGAAATGCCCTTACATAAAACACACAAAAAACTTATACAAGCTTTCAAGTCAAATCGCGTTCAATTAAGCATTTATCGGTTAATCATTTACATTCAAGATATAATGATGTTAAGAGAAAAAAAAAAAAAAAGAAACATAATTAGGGTATATACTAACTGACTTTAATATCAGAAATTAAATAGCATATCAAAACTTATTAAATCCTTCATAATTAAGTATTAAAATGTAAACAAAAAGAAAAGGAAATTTCATACCTCTCCGGTCACGAAAAAGAAAAGAGTCGATTTTTGGATTTTTCTTATACCTTCTTCCCCTGCTCAAATACATAAAAGGTTGTTTACGTGTACATTGGCCCTTGTACGGCGTCCCATATTTCGGTTTCCCAAAGTACCCCTGTTATAAAAACGTAATTAAGTAATTTTTTCCAATTTTCTTTATAGGTGCATTCTCAAAATCATTTAGGCTAAATTGATCAAACATGTGGAAAAGTAAATGCTAGCCCTTATCTTATTGAATTCTTATGTTAATCTTTGTTAGATATATAACCACTATTTGATGATTTTTTTTTTGAGTTGAAACGAGATCCTGTTGCAAAATTATACTGCGTTTTCTCGTTATGATATCAAATATGAATGAAAAAATAAATTGTGTTGACCATGTTATAATCTTAAGAAGCCATTTTTCTTAATAATAGTTTATTATATTTTTTTTTATGTGAAGATTGAAAATATAGAACAATTTTACATTCAATAAAATATCAAAAGTCATGAAAATTCGATCACTTAATGTGCAATGCTAGTAAATTTGTCCCTCAAATGATCACTGTTTAACCCATTGAGTAACAAAACAATTACAAAGCAAACGGCTTTTTCATAAGCTAATAATCTAAAGTGCAGACTAGTTTTCCTAAATTATTTGTATTTAACATATTTTGATTAAGCTTTGTTTTTCTTAACTTTTAAACACTTAAAAAAATTACTAATTTATGAAAGATCTTTATGATAAAATTAAAACTAAAACAATCTAAACAATTGGATCCAAATTAGAGCTTTTTGGGGAAAAAATTGTAGAAAATTATTTTCATCTCTTTATTTTTTAAAAATTATCACTCATTGAAAGCGTAAAATTACTATTGAACAACTAAATTTCAATACTTAAAATACAAGAATAAATAATCAACTAATATTTTAATTAGAACCCAAAAAATTACTATTGGAAAGCTAATACAACGCTGCAGCTGAAATTTCAGAGCCAAATAGTGCCTAGGTTGTCTAGGTTACCTACTACCATTGCACTTCTTCACTCAAAAAACTGAGGGGTAATTTTGGAAATACGCACGTCAAAAAGTAATAAGTTGGGGGTTTTTCATTTTCTTTACATATAAAAAGGAAAATCTGAAGAAAATTCGAAGGCGAAGTGTATAGACACTCTGTTTTACTCGATTTTTAGAGCTCGAAAGAGAAAACAAAAATCGGATTCGCTACTTCATTATCACCTAAACACTCGGCACTCAAAAAGTATGCATATTTAATCCCGTCTCTTTCATTTATTTGGTTTAATTTTTGTTTTTGCATGGTTTTGTGATGGGCTATTTGTTATCCTGTGAATTCTTCTGATTCAATGTTGATCTGGGTTATTCAATTATTTATTTGATTGTTTGTTTCTTGAATCATGAGATCAAATGAAATAAATTTGTTAATTGTATGTGTGCTCGAGCTTAGAATTAAGATCTCTCTGATTTGATCCTTTTTCTCAATCCAATTTGAATTGAAAAATAAAATAAAAAGGACAGATTAGGTAGTCTGTTTGCATAGAATTCGTAGTGTGGAATTGTAACCGGGAGAAATCAATTCAGATTTAATTAATGGTAAAACTTGTTCTCGCTAACAGAAGATAGCAGAATAAAGATTAAAAAAAAAAAAAGGAAAAAGGGTAAAAATTTGCTAAAAATAAAAGTGAAAAATTGCAGGTTAATAGTCGAGTGGGTAATCTTTATAATTTAATCTGCATTTGCCTTTAATTCTACGTCAAGATTTTGAACTACATGCCTCTGTCAAGTGTATTGCAAGCCAACTTCTAGTGTTTGAGATGCAAATTAAGGCTCTTTAATTTTTTTCTCTGGTTTTTGACTCTTTTATCTTTTTGTATTAGTGGTGGTTGGAATTACACTTAATATTGATTTACTTTAGCTCAAAAGAACTGCTTTCTGGTAGTTCAGTTTTATGGATCTCAAATTGAATGTTGCCTAATTCAAGTTGGGAGGCTTCTGGTCAACCAACTGGCCAATGTTGAAACAGATAGATTAATCTACCAATAATATTAATTTGCTTGGAATCCATCTCAAGTTGTGCCGTACTTGCATTCTTGCTAATTCCTTTTTGCGCATTGGAGGATCGTGTTTGCGGGTGTTTTCGGTTTCCCTTATCTGAAATATTACTAGGTTCCTTATTTTTTTCAGGATATAATTGTGATGATAAGAGAATGAAGTTTCGTTTTCCTTGTTGAAGAATACATAGAGGAGATAAAAGTGATAATTAGACAAGAGAAATGTTTTCTTTACTATATGGACTTTGGAAGCACATATTCAGCAAAACAGAGTTTCATGTTCTTATTCTTGGCATCGACAAGGCTGGAAAAACAGTAATATGCTTATCTCTTTTCTTCTTCTGAGAATGTCTTATATTGACATTATCAATTATTTTTCCTGGCTCAATTATCTTATGCACTTCAATTATCTCTCTGAGGGGCTCTATCATGTTCATGCATCTTCTTCAGTCAAATGAAAGAATCTTGTTTCTTAAAAATGCACCTGCTTACAAGTAAGAAAATTAGAAGGCAAGAACAGACATATGAAAGATATAGTTCTTTGCTTGTTGGTGGCTCGCAAAAGCAGAAATTATATGAGCTATGCAACAATGTTAACGTATAAGTTTTGAAGTTTACACATATTCTAACCTTCGATCTTTTATTTCTAGTGTCTTAAAATAATTTGACCTAAAACTGTACCCATATGTAAGTATGAAAAGGTTTTTAAAAATTTTATTTTCATCTCACTTCTGCTATCTGGTGGAGCCCAATGTCCAAAGGAGCCCTGATATAGAATATTTTTTCATCCATATGATCATCTACCCAGTCTAAAACTATTGCCACATTGTGAGGAAAATTGTGCTATATTTTCATTAACTATGAGTTGAAGTACATACTTGGTTTTATGTATGCTTTGCTTCTTATTGAGGTTTTCTTAAAATACTTTTATTGTCAAAAGTTTCTGAAAATTTTATCTAGTGATAATCTCCACAATCAGATTGCTTGTGTGAATTCTATGATGGATAGAAGTTGGGAGCGAGTTTGTAATCTATGAGGCATAAATATGTTGGATGGCCAGAATGATAAATGCATTCTTTCGTATGCATTTGTTTTGTGCAATGTTGATTTCAGTTGTATATGTATATTACTGAACTTGGACTTACTGATTTATAGACGCTATTGGAGAAATTGAAGTCACATTACTCAAACGTTGAAGGTCTTCCTCCTGATCGTATTGTTCCAACGGTGGGACTCAATATTGGTCGTGTTGAAGTCTCAAATACAAAATTAGTTTTCTGGGACCTGGGAGGCCAGGTATGGCGTACACTTCTGACTAATAGATTTAATGGTCATACAGAGTCATTCTCCTATCACTTTCTCGAAATCAGATATCCTCAGTGCATTGAGAATCTGACAGCAGCTGTCATTGACTTTTACCATTTACTCCCTCAGTCACAGTATCTGAGCCGTCTTTTTGTGAATCCGGCTTCTTACAGGAGTGGAATTTTATATTTCAAAATAGGTTGAATTTCCAAACATGCGCTGTTGGATAATTTAAATTTATGAACTCTTCTTTATTATTATTTTTTTTTAAGGCAAGGGGTACCTTTGCGAATATGGGAATAAAAGGTATGAGTTATAGGGACTCTTCTCTCAGGACAGATCAAAGTGGGAAGTTTAATAATGAGACATGGAGTAGCTTTCTGTCTGTATGCTTTTCCTGATGCTCATTTATTCATCCCTTGGTGATTTTGTTCATGCTATTTCAGCCTGGTCTTCGTTCAATATGGGAAAAATATTATGAAGAGGCTCATGCTGTAATATATGTTGTAGATGCTGCTTGCCCTTCAAAATTTGAAGATTCAAAATCTGCACTTGGTAAACATTTTAAACCTATTTCTTCTTTCTTTAATCTTCGGCACCCACCCTCCCACCCAATTGAACTTTAATGCTGTGTGCGGTTACTTTCTATTCACTAGTATCTGAGAAGTTCTCTTACTTTGGATATATTTGGCAGAAAAGGTTCTTCGGCATGAGGACTTGCAAGGGGCTCCTCTTCTGATAATAGCAAACAAGCAGGTTTGGATAGGATTCTGTATTGAAAATCTTAGACTGAAATCTCATGTGTGTTTGTGAGTTTTTGACTCATCTTGTGATACAAGTGAAATTGCATTCTTTTTCTCGGACCTTTTAGTCTTTTGCCTAATCCATATGCATACATGAATATGTTTGATACATATGTTTTTGTTTCTTCTATTTGAATTTCTATTGCGAGCCATCAAAATCCATGTACTTTTCTTTGTGGTTAATGTTTTTTAAAATTAGTCTTACTGGCATAAATTGTCAGTGTGTTTTAATATGTTGCAATGTCCTTTGCAGGATCTGGCAGAAGCCGTGTCAGCAGAAGAAGTTGCCCGATATTTAGATCTCAAGAAATTGGATGAGAGGGTTTATACATTTCTAGCTGTTTCTGGATATGATGGGTGAGTAGATCGCTTTTGAATTACAGTGCCTCATTGGGGAGAAATGATCCACGCTCAGTGATTGAAAAGAAACATTTGAACCATAATGACATTAGGATTATGATAAGTTCCATTTTACACGTTTGAAAGGTACTAAAACAAATGAATCATTATCTTTTCATCGGAATTTGCTGGCAGGTTGGGGATTAAAGAAAGTGTTAACTGGCTGATAGATGCAATGGAGAGAAGTAAGAGAACTGAAATGTTAAGAGCTCGTGCTGGTATAGCAAACTCTAGTTCTTAGATGCAGTTATATTGATATAAATTTTTCTTGCCATTTTTTTATAACTTCTACGAATGAATGAAAGTCTTGATGGGACACAATGTTATAGTTCAGTCTACCAGTTAGCGATGCCTCTGCAGCAATATTTTTGTCAAGTTGTATGAAATTAAGAAATTTACCTGGATTACAATTTGTTCTCAAGCATCATAAAATAGTTGATATTCTTGCTATACCACTGTCCCTTACAAAAGCTTAAGTCACATATTAACAAGTGTTTCTTAATTTCTTTTACATCACGCGAATCTCAGCCTTGCATCTGAATAGGTACAAAGGCCGTATTGTCACGAATTTAAATACAGAGAAATCTCTTTCCTTCTCTTCTAAAGTCACCGTTTGCAATTGTTCTTATTATCCTTTGGTGTGGAGAGATATTCCCTCGTCTTCATTTCCCCTGTTTCTTATTCTTTTAACAATCTGATTGTTGGTTCTTTCGCCTTGATTGTTCCTGCATTTTATGTACCAGGTAAAAGTACGTCTTTTTACCATTACACAAGCGCATGTTTCTAATAACATGTAAATACAAAATCTCCTTTGAGATTATTGAAGAGCCTTGTGAAAATACTGAGCATCGCAACAGCGCTTAATTAGAAGAACCTAACAATTATCATAAGGCAAAAGAAGTGTATCTCTTCCTATCACAGCACATGGAACAAATAAAGATTTCCAACTGTCCTAGTACGCTGACCAACTGATCTATTGTAGTACATATCAGATAGCACGGTTGCCATGAATGAAAACTCTCAGAATCCAAACTTTAACATCTCTGCTTTGAGGGTGTTTGGCGGTGCTTCTTTGGATACTTATAAGCACTCAAAACTAAAAAGCTCCTCTTGTTGGCTTTTTATTGTGGGACAGCTTTTTTGCTAGCGTTGTTGTCGATATACTAATAGCAACAGTCTATCCATAACAAACTGTACTTCCATAGACTTCTCCTCACAAAATCACTTTACAATTCATACATCATCGAACCAAGTACTGCAACTACAAGCCAAGTTCCATAGCAGCATAAAGATTCATATAACTAGAAACATGTGTGTATGCTATTTGAAATCTTAAATTTGAAAAGTATATAAAAATTTAAAATTTCAGATAAGCATATAACAAACGCATCAATAGTGATAAATGGGTGCCAGATCAATTGTGAAGAGGGTTTGGTCCAGCAGGAACAGTACGGCGTGATACCAAATGCAGTCTGCAATTTTTCTTTTGCAGCTCCGCAAAGCAAGGAACCACAGAAAAGTACCTCCTAAAAGTGGACAAGAATTTAGCTCTTACCCTTTCTTCTGCTACTTCGTTTCTAGGATGATTGATGCATCTGCAACTCGATAGATTGATTAATGCCAAGAGGGTTGTGAAAATGATCAATGATTTTAAAGAAATATTGAGCCTCATGATCAAACTAGGTGAAACAAACTGAGAAGCTAATAATTGAAAGCGAGATGAGAGTTTAGCGTTGAAAGTATATATATATATATCAGAAAACGCCGTCTTGCTTACGGAAAAGTCAGATCAATCTTACAACTTATAAGAAACATCATGACAGCTTAGAAAAAGTCACGAAAATGGTGCTGTGTTTCAATGTCATTATCATTCTAAACAAGGCTAATAATTGACTTATTATTCACTCGTTAGATAAGCAAGTTAATCTATTCTTTTCAGCTCAATAATGCGCTTTTTCGTATGAAAGAGAGCAAGATACAATAGCCACTTTCTGTGTTACGTACAAATGTCAAACATGCGAAACTCATAGTCCTCGTTGGAATTCTCTAAATTATATCAAAACTGCACGGCTGCGCTAAGTTAAATCTTATTTTATTAGGTAAGATCGTCAACAAAGGCGTTCTGCAGCCTGCTCCTGATAATGAAGATGTTTTCGCAGGTGCACAAGCCGTCGTCTGCAATCGGCATGAAAGTTCACGTTTCGAATTTGACATTTTTAGTGTAAGTCCGAACTATTTGCTAAAATCTACTAAAATCATCATCATAGCATCATTCGAAGTTCTTGAATTATTTGTGTCGAAATTTGACACTCTTAACTTCAGTCCGAATAACTTAATGAGAGACTCCAGTTCAGCAGAGCTCAAAAGGCGCACCCACGTTTCGCAAAATTCGCAAATCAAACACTCTTTAGACATGAAATTCGGTGTAACATGCGGACTTATTACTCAATATATCACAAGCTAGATATTCCAACAAGTTTATATTTTCAAGGAACCTTACACTAAAACAGTTTCGCGGAAAAAGAAAGAAGCGGCAGGCACCCTATATCATGTTCTTTGAGCACCTTAAATAAAGGAGAAAATAAAGAAAAAGAAAAACTGGTCTCCCCTATTTCCCCGTCCAGTGCTTTGGCAGAGTTTACTCCTTTCTGTCAGCATGAAGGTCCGGTGTGCTCTCAACATTGGCCCCAGCCGCAGTCTCTGGTGTATGGCCTTCTGCAGCCTTAGCACCATCGTGGTCAACAGCTTCATCCGGCTTGGCAACATCATGCTCATTAACTTCTGCTGGCTTAGCAACATTGTGGTCATTACCTTCTGCAGGCTTTGCAGCATCACCATCAGAAGCTTCTGCAGGGGTAGAAGTTTCTGCATCAGCAGCTCGTGAAGATTCACCGTTAGTTGTCCCCTCGGCCACTGGCACTGATTTTTTGACAGTTCCGACCTTGACATATTTGCTCATGAATTTGTATTCCCAATCTTGTAAAGCCTCGAGCTCAAATACGCCAAGGCCGGATATATCACCGGTAAGATCCTTTTCTTCAAAAGACATCTTAGCGAGAGCCCTACTAGCATCTTTCCCAGCAAACAATGCATAAGGTCCACCAGGTCCATAAAAGACCCTGCAGGAATCAGTACATTTAAATACAAATCTGAGTATCCGCTATCGTGCAAACTACCTCAAAAAGGTATGGCCGTGAACATAAACCATTCAAAGAGTTACAAAAGCCATAAATTTCATCCACGAACCATTTAAGGGCTAGACAGCTATCCAGATAATCAACAGGTGGAAGAAATAAAAGTGGACTTGTCACTTGAGGGTTTGAAACACATATCCAAAAATCCTAATAAATATCAGTTGGACAAAAGTTGCAAGAATGAATTTCATAATTCCTCTTACGGGTACTAAACTTCTTACAATCTATTGAAAGAGCAAGAAATTTGTAATCTGATGAAAAGTTGAACATCATAAAGCAATTGCTCCTCTTCTGTTATTCTGAAAGATAATAAGTAGCACAATAGCATACCCAACTTATAGCAAAAGGCAAAGGTATCTTTCCAATACCCATATGCATAGGATCAAAATTATTGACATCACAAAACACCAAGAATCATCCAAATAATATGAAAGATTTCATCTTTATCGTCGCTAGCAGCTGAAATTAATCTTCATCATCCTAAACTCCTAACACCTTAACTAAACAATCCAAGATCAAAACAAATAATAAAAACACACAAAGGGAAAAAAAGAAAAAAGCAGAATCTAACAAAGTGATTCAATAAAAAAACCATCATAAAAAACTAAAAACACTCAAAATCAAACTCTATTAGACAATAATCAGATGAACAAACATTTCAAAAAAAAAAAAAATCAAACAAGAGCACAATCTTGAAGCAAAAAAAAGTTTAGATGCTCATACCTGCTCTGTGAAACATCATAGATCTGGCCCTTGATGGCCATAAGCAAAGGATTTTTAGGATCAGACCCATCATACTGCTTCAACTCTTCTTCAGTAATCTCACCAACCTGAACTGGTGGTGGAAGAGGCTCCATTTCCTCTAAATCTCTAGCCCTTTGGTAGTGACCATGATGATCAGATGATGCCCCAAAAACGCCTGAGACCACATAGTATGTGACAAGGCCTAAAGCCACAACTGTGAAGAAAGTTGCAGGTGATAGACCTGTGTATGCTGTGACTGACTCCTTGATTGTTTCCCAAAATTGCAGGGCCATTTTCTTAGGTCCTCAAGATTGAAGAAAGAGGAAAAATATCTTCTTTTTTGGGGGAATAAATCAAGGATATGGCAGGACGGGCGTGGGATGGGGTTGGTTTGAGGAGCTTTCTGGTGCTAATGGTTTTTATGTACACCTCATACAAATAGTCAAAAGTTTGTGTTTGTGTTTGTTTTTCTTGTCAAGAATACACAATTGGAGGGTGTTTGGCTTTGCTTATAAGCTGGCCATACTTATAAGCCAAAAATGAAAATTGACATATTTAACAAATTAATTTATAAGTAATTTATGATTGTTTATAAGTTAGAAAAAAAAAAAAGATAGAGGGCAACTTTTTTTTTTTGTGTTTATAAGCTAGTGGTCAAAGTTAGCAAAAAGACTTATTTGTCCTTCAAAATGAAAAGTAATCAAATAATGGCATGTTATTTTTAGTCATTTTAAATATTATTGCTACTTATAAACACTTAATACTTTATAAACACATATTATTCAAACACATCTCTACTTATTTATTACTAACTTAAAAATAATTTTTGACTTATAAGCAGTACTTGCTTATAAGCACTTAAAAGTAAGCAAAGCCAAACGGGCTCTTGGTCAGAGTGGTTTAATTTTGACTATTTTTTTTTCCACATAATTCACTGGAAACATATCTCGTTTGTTTCATCATCTAGTTTGTTTTTTCCTAATTTTATTTTGCCTTTGGATGATCTCACAAGATTCCATTCATTAAAATAAATTGATAACATTAACTTGAATCTTTGTCTTGTTATTACATTATTAAGATGTTGAGAAAAAAAAAAATTAAGTTATTTGTTAGCAAAAGTGTTTTCTAAAAGACAGAAAAAAAAAGATTCGTTACTTGTATTACAATTCATTTTTAATCAAGAAAAAAAAATATTTGCAATTTTTTTCTCCAATTAATTTTCTTTTCTTTTTTCCTTTTCCTTGTCCCTGAGTACATTCATAATGTCAACAACATCAGACGCTTTTTTCCATATGTAGAAGTAGAAAATTAAAAAACCATACATGCTTATCGAAATTTAGCTTTAGTCCTTTTTATGAATATTGTTGCCAAATGCCAAGGAAACCTGAAGAGAAATGATGCTTTTATGGTTCACTTTGTAGTAGTAGCAGTAGGTAGAACTTGTCTAAGAAACAAAACTTGGACCGCTGCCAATTTGGACAAAAGGGTCAACAGTACACATAATTTATTGCTATAAAATATCTTTTATAGCGTGATATGTGATGTAAATTATATATAAATTCCTTAAATACCATCTGGAAATGTATGTCGTCTGTTTTTTTTTCCTTTTTTTTTTTTTTGTTTTTGTTTTTTACCCTCGTCCATCTTGGTGACCTGCAATTCTAATTTGTTTATAGGCCTCAGACAGCATCTGACTCACGGGGACCAAAAAATAAAATTGATGGTTTAAAAACCTTCAGAGTAAATAATTAAAGAAAATCTGTCTGCTCGACCATGAATGTAGACCAAAGAGATTTCAAATGAAAAATAAAGATGCCTCTGTGTCAAAAATGATCAGAGAAAATATAAATTACCTTCCCAATTACTAAGGTAACAAGAATGTCTTATGAGAACATCATGAGACTGAGAAAGCCCTATGTACATTAAGACCTCTCTTCCAGCAAGAAGAAAAGTCTACCCAGACTAAAGACAGATGCTACATATGATCCAAGAAACTAAAAGGTGATTCCTGGTCAACTTAATAATGTCTTATTTTGTTCCATCCAGATCGATTGTACAACAACGACAGCGAAAGTGGTCGACTAAACGCTAACCTTATTTATTTCACAGTACTGCATTCAGATCGCGAGGGATGGGACTTCATCTACTTTCCAGAGTTGTTCTTCGTATCTGTACCACCGGACCAGCCCTTCGTCATTTCTCGTCCGCTGGCACATGATGCACGAGTCGCTCATACAGGTCAAGAACTTGCGCAACCTAGATGCCTTCGTGAGAATTGAAGGATCGAGTGCTATCATGAATTGTCTCGGTGCAGGAGGCGAATGGGCTTCAACAAGCAGGCAATGGGAGATATTTAACACTTCTAGATATTTCAAGCCTTCCAAGATAATGATCAGAGCCTCCCTAGTTAGCACCGAACAACGGAGACTCAGAATTTTCAGATTCGGAAGAAATGCAGCTATTGTGGATGCGAAGTTAATGTCACACTGCCCCATGATCTTGAGCTCAGCAAAATTTTTGCAGCTCCTAGAAATTTCCTCCAGTAGGTATGGGGGATTTGCAATGGTGGGCATTGTCAGTGACTCAAGATCTTCCCACATGCGAATAGCCTTGCAGATACCTGTCTTTTTTATCTTGTTCCAAGCAGGCATAACCAACCGTTTAAGCCGTGGACACCTACATCAAAGATAAATATTTGGTCATCTTAAAATCTAGATACTTGATTTTCATATAATTTTACTTCTATGAGGAAAATGTAATAAGCAGATACTGAAATACTTAAATCTGGCATACTGCAGTACAAGTCACATGTCAACTAGCAATTAAATTCACGGTTCCTTAGGCTTAAATATTGGAATTCTACCTACTGCAATTCATTTACACTCTTGAAGATTACATTCTCTTTTCACAGCAAATTCTCATTTCAGAGCTGTAACAATTTCAAAACCCTGAATGACTCGAAACCTATGTCATTAGGTACTAGATGTTTAAAACTTACGCCCTCAAGTATATTCTGGAGCATGAAATGTTATGCCTTCGCAATGACTAGGGTGATGTGTGACAAGTGCACAAAAACACTAAACAATGGTGTCGCAATTCCACCATTCTTCTCTATTTCCCCCGATCCCTTCTCACCCCCACCTTTTTCTCAGGCAGTTCCACGTTTACATGTGCATCTCTATTCTCTCCACAACAAGCTACAACTGACGTCATTTTGACTTTTCAAGAAGTTACAACAAGGGTTTTACTTCAATATTGAGTCATGTGTTCTTTTCTAACTTTTCTACAGAGCCGCCAATTTCTGAGGAAATTGACAATTGACAATTGACAACATTGATGTCCACCTTGGGAAATGAAAATGATAAAGTAGAACTTAGGAAAAGCTAGCTAAAAGCTTTCAGGAAACATAGAGATATTGGGGATCTAACAAATAGAGATACAATAATCAGAAATTATGTCGTATTCATGAAATGGGGTAAGAATAGACCTTTCAGCAGTGTAAGTCAACTGATCATTGCTGATGTATAGGTTGTAATGAAATATCAAGGCTAATATGCTGCATCTGCTGAGGTTCAAGGCAATCTTCAGGATCCTGGTCAATGTTTTATCTGACTGATCATCCACATAAACGTACGGTTCTAAAGGTATCTTAATGAAGTTGGATTTCATCATTGACAAATCAAGTGTTTTCCACAGCAGGGGATCACAAGCAGCCAGGCGCCATGTCCGACAAACTTGAGCTATTCCGCCAGTCAACTCAAAAATGCTGAAAGACTGGAATATCCTAACCAGTATATCAATGTCCAGGTCTTCCCATCGTCTTACACAAAGGTCTCCGTCCTCCATCTCAGAAGCTGATTGAAATTCTCTAACGAGTATTACCACCTATCAGCATCTATACAAACAAGAAGACTAGTATTAATAGAAAACTGTTGTATATCGCTTATTAGGTATTTCATTACTAAGATGGAAATTCAGGAAAATCCAGATTAGCCTCCTTTAATCAATCTCGTAGTCACAAAAAATTTCTGGCAACCTTGTCATCACTAATTTAAGAAGAGCACCGGAAGTTCATATGACAGAGGTACGTACTCTCTAGATAGTGGTTTCACTGAAGAAAACTATCTGGAGTTTCAAACTTGAATCAAAATGTTATCAGCAACAATATACAAAATATACTATAAAAAAGTAGTAATATATTGGCCCCCTTAAAGATATTTTGAAGAAATTTATTTATAATCTCACATTATGGATAATATAACTTATATTACTTTTACATATAAAAAATAAAAATATTTAATTATTTAAGAAAACATCATACCAATCGACAAATAGTAATTTTTTTTTCAAGGGAAGCCCAAGGCCAATTACAACATGCACCTAGTGGGAATTGATCCTTGGACTACTCATACTAAAGATGAGAGATATACCACTTGACTACTAACTCTTTGGTAATAAATAGTAATAGCAAAAATGTAAGGTTTATGTGCACCTTCTTACACCATATTCAATCCCAATTTATGCAAATTATTTAATTTCCTTCTTTCTTATGGTAAGCCCTTCTGAACTTCTCTATTATCATTTCACTTGTCGATCTTCATTTCTACCCTCCAAACCTCAAAAAAAAAGTTCATAAGAAACTGCACAATCTTCTCATTGCGATAATAGGAATTGACAGCCATCAATTCAAGTATATCTTTTAAAGGTATAAAACTCTATCTATGCCTATGGGAGACAATCAATTTTCAATTTTGGCTGCAATATTTTATTCTTGTTGCGCATAATCGTCCAAGTAAGAAAGATCCTTCCACAATGGTTGAGCTTTGTCAAGCATTGGCGAAAAGGACAAATCAAAGACCTATTATTTACTTGATAGACTGATCATCTCACTTTGACTCTTTCAATTTCTACAACCACCACAAAACCAGCCTTTTCAGCTATGGAATTAGTTAAAAGACTAGATTCTGTTGTAGAATGGAAGATGGATTGCTTGCAGACAACTTAGTGGTTCGTATATGAGAGGGATATCATGGATTTATTAGTGAGTATTCTGTATTCAACCCCCCAACTTTTTATCAAGCCTCGCTACTAACACAGACAGTAATTTATATAAATAAAGTGTTCCATGATGCAACTCCCACCCACTTGTGCTGAGCACTTTCAAATTTCTTGTATAAAGTGTCATGTTTATTGGTTTTTATCCACTAGAAAGAGTCGAAGAGTCTCACTACAAATGATATAAGTCTGTGGTAACTCTAGACTAGCTTAATCACGTACCTACATATAGTCGCACGGAAAAGGCTGAGGCTTTATGGGAAAAGATTAACAAATCAATGGACAAAGCAATGCACCCAAAAAAAAGAAAGGAGAGTCTCCGCCATAAGCAGAAAATTCTAATTGATAACAGCAACTTGAAAGCATTTATGAATATGCCATATGGGTAGATGCATGCAGATAAAATTGACTGTGGTCATGCAGCAATAAGGATTGACAAAAATTTCAATGGCATCATGTAACCCAAGCAACTAAAATTACACACAGAACAATAAAAATCGAAGCCAAATTTCTGTCAATGCATTTTAGGATGGCAGAAGTTTACTTGGTTATATGAGGCCGGTGAAAATTAAGCAATTAATTAGAAGAAAATGCAGCCAATTTTATTCAAATTAGACTCGACTCCAATCACAATAATTTTCAAATGTGTCAATAAAATCTTGGTCATTTGGAGACAACAAAAGACACACATGCAACAATTAGATCTCAACTCGAACTCTTTAACAAAAGATCTGCAAATGATCATGCCAGACAAGTGCACATGTTCTTCAAAGAGTTAAATTCATGACAGCTTACAAAAGAGGTGTAAAAATGAAAATTCATGCTCCAGCTTTTTCTGGGTGTTCATTACTTCAGACGCAGACAGCTTTTTAATAACATTTCCAAGAATTAAGGTCAACGAAGATCTGCTCTTGCCCTTTTTTTTTTTTTTAAAAAAAAACACCACTTTTAATAACATTATCAAGAATTTTCAAACGATATAATATTTCTGAAGAAATTAAAAACATGTAACTGAAAAGGACTGGAGTGGAGTGTTACCTGAAAGCTCATACGTTTCTGTGCTTGTTGAATTCTTGATCTTTTTGCTGTTGAAATTCAGGTACAAAAACACTAGTAAACGTAGATGAGGAGAGAGAGAGTGTGTGCGTGGGAATCCTCGGTGGATCTCCAAAATTACAATATAACCCCTATAGATTTTAACTAACTACCTAGTAAACCACCGCGACACTTTTGTCTGACACAAAAAGCTCTGGTTGTCAAATGTAATTGTGGTCACATGTTATCATCTCTGGTGCGAAATCTAGTCAATTATATATTTGGGGCACGTGAATTAAGAATTTTCTTTTTTCTTTTTTTTCTTTCTTTCTTTCCTTATTCTAGGTGAGTTATTTCGTAATCCTCGGAAGGCTCGAAAGTGACCGTTCTTGCACCGTTGTCCGAATCCGAATTTCGGATCCAAATATATTTGGTCCCGAAAAGGGCTGACCCGACGCTTATGAGCTCTTTTTGTTTTCTCTTTTTAAATAAGCTCTCAACCAATCAGAAATTATCAAATTTTAGGGCTGAGGAACCATATATTGTCACACAAACAAAAAGCGGGTCGGCTCAGTTCAGGTTTCTTCAATCAATCCCCATTTTCGGAGGAGGAAAAGGTTGTTTTTATTTTTGGTTTTTGTTTTCGTCGTTGTTGTTGTTGTTGTGAGAAGAATGGGTGGCGGAGGAGACCATGGGCACCACGGCGGAGGAGACTTTAGGGCTAAAGTGTGGAGCATGACTGGTGGGCCCTACTGCAGGCCCAAGCATTGGAAGCGCAACACCGCCATCGCCATGGCCGGCGTCTTCCTCATCTGTATCCCCATCGCCATGAAATCCGCTGAGCTCGAGGTCCTTCCCTCTCTCTTTCTCTCCCTATCTATATCCATATCTATATACATATCTATCTATATATAGATATTGGTGTTGTTTGATTTGGGTTTGGTTCAAAATGTGATCTTTTTTGACTTGGGATTAGGGTTTTTTCCTTAAGTCAAGAAAAGGATGAGTTTCATATTTCGCTATTTAATTATTAGTTTGTATATTTTCACGATCATTTTCTTAATCTACAATTCGTCCTTGAAGAATTAAACTAGTGGAATTTGTAACCCATTTCAGATTTCAGCTTTAATTGTAGTGGGTTGTGTTGAATTCTGATTGACAAGATCCGGAACCTGTCGAAATTGGGTCTCAAAATCGTGAAGCCAGTCGGTGTTTAGATGCATAGGCCGCTTAGCTTAGTCTTAAGAGGTTGCGAGGTAGACTTTTAGTTTCCTGAGATGATAAAATTATGGTGAAGTAGATCAGAAAGGAATTCAGTTTTATAGCTTTCATTTCACTTCGAGTACTTTGCGTCTCCTTTCAGTTTATGGAACCTGAACCTTTTGTTAAGTAAGTCTTGGTCCGTAAAGTGGCACTTATCTGTGTAGAGCGGAGTAGTGATGTGTTTTCTTTTTATTTAATTTTTCTTCATCATTCTGAGGAGCTGGCGAGCATAATATATCACTCTTGCTAGGTGATAGTGATATCTTCTCTGAATGTACAACGATAAGAACCCGGCAGAAATTGATCGTTGCTTCACGAAATTGGGGTGAACTAGGTCCTTTGCAAATCATTTTGCTTGCTCCACATGTGATTTGACTCTATCATCTTTGGATATTGACCCTTTGAGGTACATTGAAGATGCTGCATTCAGCAATCCACTTTTCCACTTTTCCCCCATATGTTGGATACAATGCTATTTTGGATTTTTCCTTTCTTTCGTTCTCTTCTTTTTTTTTTTTTTCCTTTTCTTTTTTTCCCCTGGCTAAGAGAGTTATATCATCTTGGTTTCTTTTCTATTGTTGAACTTTGTTGTTTATCGCTACTAGTTACTAGTTTCATATTTAAATCTGGAGTTCGCAATTTGCTTCCTTTAAACAGTGAGCCCTTTCCTTATGAATCCCATAACCATCTGAAATGATTGCATCATGCTGGAGGTACCTGGTAATTTATAGCAGAACAGTCTACAAAGATCTATTTGTTCTATTACCACATCACCATAGCTCTATATTTCTTTCTCAACTTTTCTCAAAGATCTTCCGATTTCCTCTGTGTGTGTGTGTGTCAGATTAGTGTCATCATATAAGCAGACACAACCACCATCCAGCTAGAAGTCTGATACCCATACAAGTTAACACACTTTGACGAACTGAACAAATTTTCCTCTGCTGGAGAAGAGAT
This sequence comes from Cordia subcordata, assembly GCA_028554755.1. Classification (NCBI taxonomy): domain Eukaryota; kingdom Viridiplantae; phylum Streptophyta; class Magnoliopsida; order Boraginales; family Cordiaceae; genus Cordia; species Cordia subcordata. The sequence goes on along the minus strand of JAPTOF010000006.1, from coordinate 1,473,534 downwards.
GCTCTGATGACATTTAGGAGAAACAGGATTTGCTTAAAGGAATAGTATAGCACGGGCAGAATGTTTAGCAGCTTTTACGGTCATTAACATTAGGCTATATGCTTTGAAGAAACTGGAAGAATGTCTAGTCTACTGTCAAATGACAAAGTAGGATTTGCTTAATAGTGATCATTTCTGACAGTTTACTTGGAACCCAATGCTGCCATCATTTACAGATGGTTTCAACTAATGGATTAAAATCAAACTTTCAGTTTATTTCTCATCATTATTCTTTATCTTACCCTTTTAGTTGTTTCTGGGCCCTCCTTACCTGAGAAAGACTCTAGGAGTATCTATATGTGATTCAGCCATCAATGCTCATAAGTCGATAGATTTTTGGCTCAGCAATTGGTCTTAGAGTTCTTTTATACATTATATTCACGTATGAATTCATGTTGTATATTAACACGTCTCATACTTGCAGCAAAGGCCACATCCTCCTGTTCGCCCAATCCCCTCTCAGCTCTGGTGCAAGAATTTTGGGAACAAAGAATATTGATTTGTAATGCAATGTTAGTAAAGCAACTATAGTACTTTTTCCTTGCCTTTGTATGGTTCAGAGTAACTGTACTCCCTGGATGTTTTGTGATTCTGAGACTGTGACATCATGGGCATTCTGTCTGTTGGAATAAGAAATGACTTAAAGGTTTTTCACTCTATTGTATTGAGGCTCTGCTGTCTTGTACATTATTCTGATGCCAACCTCTATCTGTCTTATACATTATTATCTTTCTGCACTCGATGGTGCATGAACGGTATTGTTAGTTTTTCTATTCAGATGATAGTACAGTGGTAGCTTTTTGATTCTGGAACACTTGATGGAATCAGTGTTTCGCCAGATTATTAGTCCCTTTTATCCATTCTTTCTCTAGGACTTGTATATCCTTAGAAACAAGAGGGACAATTACTTGTCCTTTAGAATGTCCCAGCAGTGAAAGTTGGAAATAGACATAATTCGTGCCTAAGTTCGAATCTAGTCCCTTGCTTTGGGGTAAATGTCCTTGACTTAATTGGTAAGGCCCATAATGGGGGTTATGTTATGCACATAAAATTTGTCAATTGATGGTCGGACTTTTTCAGGTGTACCGGTTGAATTTTTCTTGTTGCAAAAAAAAAGGCAACAATTATTTACTACTTATTTACATTTGTTCAATCTATTCTAGGAATACAACCAAAAAGATATTTCAAACGAAATTTTATAACTCAATTTATGATGCTAAAAGTACTTCTTTTTTAATTGATAAAGGGGCACGACAAATTCAATCATATCTTATTCTTTTAATTCTTGTCGAGAAATCATGTCTCATTTTGATATACGGCCAAGGAAATAATAAAAATTCTAATTCGGGGGTGACTTCTCACACTTTTAAGTTAAAAGTCTACATTTTTTTAACTGTGGACTCCTAATTTAATTGTTAAACATTAGGGAAAAAGATTTGATTCATTAAATTTAGGGGTGAACAAGGTTTTACATAATTAAAATTTATTAGTTAGTTTTCTAAAAAAATTAAGTGATTTAGTTTAGTCTAAAATAGGACCAAACAAAACTAAACCAAATTGAAAAAGTCACGTTAATTTTATTTTTACATATATATTAGTTCAACATGTTATATGCGTTCTTTTAGGGGAAAAAAAAAAAGAAAAATTCCACTCCACAGATTTTGGACTTTACTCAAAAAATAATAATTTTAACTATTTGAGTTATTCTCTAATCTCTTCTTATATTAATTAAACATATTATATGAATAATAAATCAAAGCTGATTTGTTAATTGATTTTTTTAATATCAGGATGAAATTTAACCAAACCAAACTATATTGACTCTATTAAATTGATGCCCCAAAAGTTTTTCTTTCTTTTAGGCCAAATGGCCCCAAAAACTTCAAACCCAAGACTTCTCCGAGCAAATTTACTGAAAAGCAACGGCCAGTTGCTACTTTCACAGTAAAAAGTTGGAAATTTTGAATTGAGATCTTCATCTTCGGAACTCCATTCTTGCCATCATCATCATCATCATCATCATCATCTTTCAGAAGCATCATCAATTGAGCCTTTCTCATCTTTTAGCATATTCATTATTATAAGCATATACTCGTATATAAGCATGCTCACATATCTCTACAAGAACTAGAAAAGTTGTACGGTAAAGCACAGATGGGGGTCAAGAATCTGTGGGACATCCTAGAATCTTGCAAGAAGACTCTCCCTCTTCACTATCTTCAGTAAAGTTCTTGACTTTTAGCAATACCCATCAATTTGATTCAATTTATCGGACCTGTTGTGTGTGTATTGTGTTTTCTTTTTCTTTAATTTCTTTTTAAGCCATGAATTGTTTGGAAGAAAAGATTAAATTTTTACTGGGGTTTGTAATAGGAACAAAAGGGTGTGCATAGATCTATCATGTTGGATAGTTCAACTTCACAATGTCAACAAAAACTACTGTGCAATGAAGGACAAGCTTTACCTCAGAGGTCTCTTCCACCGCCTCAGGGCACTCATTGCTCTGAACTGCAGCCTCATCTTTGTTGCTGGTACTTTCTTCATTTCTTCCTTATGGTGTGTTTTCTTTTATGATAAAGATTAATCTTTTCCTATGTTTTGATTTTGTGTGTGTGTGTGTGTTTTTTTTTTTTTTTTTTTAGCTTCGAGTTGGGGCATTAGAATTGCAGCCTCATTTTTGTTTATGGTATTTTCTTCAATTCTTGTTTTTGCGGAAAGTTTGCAGCTTCTGTATAATATATTGTCTGCTGAGGTAGTAAGTGTTAGTTTGCTTAGAAAAATTGGGACTCTAGAATTGGATACTATTGCATTCCGAATTGAATTGACCTTTCCTCAGCTTTATTTGATGCTTTGACTCTATGCAACCCAACACTGCTGCAAAGGTTTCATTTCTTCTTGTTCATGAATTGCATAAGCACTGATGAGAATTAAGTACCAACAGTTAGCATTGAATCAGAAATTGATGCCAATTGTTAATTTCTGCTAAATGAAACTACCGTGCTGCTAGATAAGTCGACATATATGGCAACGGGAGCAAATAGATATATTGTAGCCAACAAAACCTTTCAAATGACAAACTTATGAGTTTGTATTAAGGACGTTATCTATTGACTGCATTATGTTTATTGTAGGCTGCACAGAACACCGTGGGAAAAATGAGTGGTTTATATTCTTAAGACAAAGGAAAACGAAGCAAAAACATGTAGCTCTACTGACACAATGATACCACATTGATTTTTGTTCTTTTTCATGATAATTTTTTTCTTTTTGGTGGAAGCAACGGGTTTGGGGTGTAGGGGAGGTGCTGCCATCAGGGTGTTTAAGTGAATAGGCAGAATGGCAATTACAATGGTGATTCTGGGATCAATCCAAGAGGTCTATGCTTTTCAATCTGTTAGTTGAGATGTAATCATTGTCATTCCAATTTTACCTGTTAATGTTCATGATTTTAAGCAAACTTCATTCTGATGGCTTCTGAATTATTCTGTTCACATTCATACTCATGACGTCAATTTGCACACTGCACATGATCTTCACGTCTGGGATTCTTTCTTGGTACTTCTTGATGGAAGCATTTCAGTGATTCATGTGCCCAATGTTCTTCTTCAGATGGGTCAATTCCGGCTATTAAATTATCAACATATAGAAGACGCTTGAATCCGGTGAATGAGGCAAGATTCATTTCCCATTAATGATAACATTGTTATCTTCTTGGCATCACCTATTTATGTATTCAGACCAATTTTAATTGCATAAGTTTACAGCTTAACCTTATTCAGGTCAATCAAGAGGAAACCATTCTGCATAAACAATCATCAGTTCGGAGGAATATGGGTTCTGAATTCTCATGCATGATTAAAGAGGCTAAACTTCTTGGAGTGGCTCTTGGCATTCCTTGCTTAGATGGGTAATTGTTAACCAAAATTTTGTTGACTTCTTTGCGACCTCTTTGAGACTAGATAGGCGTATATGTTGAGATTATACGTGGATGAAGTGTTTTATTAATTTTTAGCTTATCTGCTTCCTCTTGGCATGTTGTTGATGTACTTCATACTTTTGAATTCTTCCAAGCATGAGTAGCCTCAGCAATAACTAGTGATATACTTTAAAATAGAATATTTGCTTGCTTAAAATATAATTTGTTAATAAATAGCCTGAATCGAGATCTTTATTCATAAAAGTAATCATTTGATAGAAATAACTAACTTTCATTCTTGGCTTTTGAATGCTGCAAAATATATAGGATTGAGGAGGCTGAAGCTCAATGTGCATTACTAAATTCGGAATCATTATGTGTAAGTTGTACTGGCTACATTTTTATCATGCTGATATTATCTCATACATCGAATGCTAAATTCTTTGGCTGCCATCTCTTTGCTACTTTTGTAGATGTTGTTATACTTACTTATGCAATTAAGTTTTCGCTATTAATGATCAGAATTAAGTGCATTTCATTTCAGATTAAGTAAGTCCTGCATCAACCTGATTTACGTTACTGTCATGATGGACCAGGATGGATGTTTCACCTCAGATTCTGACGCCTTCCTGTTTGGTGCAAGGACAGTATATAGAGATATTTGCCTTGGTGCATATTACGGACTTGCCTTACCTTTTGTTGTTTCTTTGATTCAGCTATTTCTACTAGATCACTAAGTTTTTCATGGCATATAGGTGAAGGCGGTTATGTTGTTTGTTATGAAATGGATGACATTGAGAGAAAACTTGGATTTGGAAGCAATTCATTGGTAATTTGTTTCTGGGGCCTTTTGTTGCTTGTAATGATTTATTACTTGCTTTTAGTGTACACTTGATTTTATGCTCAATGAAGAAATTTTAGGGTGCAAAAATGATACTCATATTTCTCAAGGTTTTGTGTTATAGTGTAATGGAAGTTCAACTTGGGGCAAATTTAGCAGGGGAATGGTGCGCTCGGCAGCACAAATGACATTTTGTTTTTTAAAATCTTAGGGAAATCCCTTTTCAGACAGTTATCCCTTGAGAAATTTGGTTCTCAATTTTGAGATGAAATGATATGAAAGTTTGTTTGATTAGAAGTACTATGAGTACTTTGACTTGATGAACACTTCTTAAAACATTATGCAAGTTAACACTTCTATTAGCACCATTTTGTGGAAGTTATTGTCCCCTATATGTAAAAGTTCTACTGCAGCCACTGCATGTGTTTCTATTGATTAAGTTTGATTTTGTCTTTCAGATCACTCTAGCTCTTTTACTTGGCAGTGACTATTCATCAGGTGTTCATGGGATTGGTCCGGTAATTTTATTAAGTGCTGACTAGATTCTGATTCCTGAAGGGTGGTAAATGGGCACTAATGTTGTAACACTTTTCTCAACTGGCTACAGGAGTCAGCTTGTCGGATAGTGAAAACGGTCGGTGATAGTGCTATCCTTCAACTAATTGCATCAGAGGGACTATCATTTGCAAAAAAACCAAAAAGTTTGAAGAAGCAGGGACAAGCTTTCAGTTCAGACCCTGAAAGTGATCCTAAAAGTAAGAAAGAGTTGCTGCACCTACTGTGTCATCAGTTGGCCTTTTTTTACAACCTTCTCTTTTTACTTTCTTTTATATATGTATGTTAAAATTTTTTTATTTTTAGACTGATTAATTGGTTTCAACTATGAAATGGAATAAATAAATTTTTTTATTTTTAGACTGATTAACTGGTTTCAACTATGAAATGGAATAAATACTTGATAACTATCTATAATACATGAATCACTTAAACAAGGCTTCTAAGGAGTATGATTCAGATTTCATTAGATTGGAATAACTTTTTCTTTTTTCTTCTACAAACCCCCCACCCCTGAAGGGGTTAGAACCCAGGTCATCATTCCTAGGAGAAGTCTCAACCACTTAAAGCTACTCCCTAATCCCTAGATTTGAGTAACCTAGAAATGCAAGCTTTTGGATTGAATATCTTGTTCAAAACAAAAAGGAAAATAGTTGGTATGCAGAGGTTATTGTGATTATTTATATTTGCAGTCATGATTAATTTCTTTAGAATGTTTGTTACCTAGAGTTTGTTGTCTGGCAAGGGAGTCTGCAGCTAAGTTTGCACTGGCATCTTGACAGGGAGTGAACATAATCTAGAGAAGGACAATCAGTATATGCAGGTGATCAATGCATATTTAAAGCCAAAATGCCATTCAGCAGAGTCTGATTCTGTACGTAGGTATGTTGTCAAATTTAGTGTGATGTCATTAAATTATTATCAAGAAATGAAGCTATATATTTTTTTCAATAATTTTTTTAATGGCTGGATGCTGAGCAAGAATCTTTTTTGCCCTATTTCTGTTAGAGATCCTAGAAGAGTAACATCTTTTCTTCCTCCCTTTCTGTTAATTGCTTATGCTTTGCATTTTGCAGGGTCCTTGCTTTGTATCCATTTAACCGCCAACAACTTCAGCAGATTTGTACCCAATATTTTAACTGGCCTCCTGAGAAGACAGGTCAGTTTCCATTCTTCTTTGGAGCTTTAATCTGCATTCCCTGATATCCATGGATGTTGATATCACGCTTTCTTGTTTGTTGATACATTAAGTCAATACTATGATGCACTCATCTGTTAACATATATGAATTCCACCTACTTTTGATTCAAATAGAGGACAACCACTATGTGCAAATGGTAGGTCACATCTCCGACCACCTCGAACGCAGGAGGAGTTAGAAAAGTGAGAAGAGGTCCCGGTACTCTGTCTAATAATATGCCATTTGACTTAGTAACGTCAAATTTAGACCTTTTGTGCATCCTGTTTCTCTAGAGCAGTTTCTTTATTGAAATGCACTTTTCGGGCTTGCATAAACATCCGAACCCAAGTCCTGTATTGGCCAATAAATTCAAAAGTTATATGCGATGTTTTGGCCTGAACTGGCTTCTGGCACATATCACCAAATTGTGGTGTTGCAAACAAGTTGGCGAATAGTCGTGGTAGAGGGCAGAAATTTTGTTGGAACAACTAACAAGGTCCAAAGCCGGATCCCTTTTTCTCAATGAAATTAGGGGAAGTCTGGGTGAACTGAATTATTATGGTAGAGAGCACATTTTCAAAGATTTTGTTGGAACAATGTCCAAAGCTATATGTTTACAATCTAAGAAGTTGTATGGTTAAGAGTAGCAAGTATCATGCAATGTGCATAGGATAGTGCTGGATCATGCAATTCTTAAGAGGAAGGACATCATAAAAGCTCATCTTTAGTGCTTCTTTCATCATTCAAAATGGTTCTTGTTATTCTAAAGCAGCATGTATTCTGTGGTCAGATGAGTATATTATTCCTAAGATTGCTGAAAGAGACCTGCGCCGTTATGCTAATCTGCGCTGTACTTCATCAGAACTTGGAGTCCACCTTTCCTTGGATGAGGTACTATTATTTTGACAGCTGTGACTTAGATCAGGAAAAGTCTTTGATTTTCGCTGCTTGCTTTAAATAATTATATATCATATCTGGAGGGTTTATGGCAATTTAGTTCACATGCATTACCTGTTTATATACAATCTATAAACTTGGACTTTTATCTCCCAACATGGACTGACTCTTGCTTCTAACGTTTTAGACGCCAATCACATGTCCAATATCTCAAATTGTCAAGCAAAAGAAACTTCAAGGAAAAGATTGTTTTGAGGTTTCCTGGGAAGAACATGATGGACTGGAAACCTCAGTAGTACCCGCTGATCTTGTAGAGAGGTAAGAGATTCGTATTTCTATATGGTGGAACATAAATAATTTGGATGATGACTTCTCTACTTTCATGTATCCCACCAGTGCTTGCCCTGAAAAGATTCTGGAGTTCCAGGAAAGAAGAGCTCAAGCAAAGAAACCGAAGTGTCGTAGGCCAAGACAGAAGAAAAACGAGAGTAATGCGTCCCTGAATGAAATCAACCTCGAGTTTTCCAAGCTGCTGCTTGACGTTGACCAGGAAAGTGCTGCAACCAACAATTCCAGTTTAGTAAGAGGATCAACAACAGAAAGTATTGATGATGTAGCTCTACTTGACCGAACAAATCAAGGACAAGGCTTAGATGCTGAGCTAGAACGTGACAAAGCAAGAAGTACAACTGCAGGTTGCAGCGTCACATCATACAGGAGCTACTCAACAGCATCAAGAACCAATGAAACTGAAGTCATTGATCTTCTAAGTCCTTCACCAAAGCTTCCAGCGCGACATGTTGCAAAAGTTTCTGAGACTAATATTCAATGCGTTGATGTAATTGAACTGAGCGAGTCAGAAAACGAAATGATGTCGCCTGAACATGAACGGAGGGCAAGAGATTTGAGATTGTTCATAGCTAGCATTAAAGATGACATTGTTTGGTAATATATCATAACTTTAACTTACTGCTTCTTTCTCTCTGTAGTAAGATAATCACATTCTAACATGTAGTCTAAATTACGTTACACCTCTTTTGTGGTCAGTAGTTGGGATTGGTAGATGATCATATTACAGATCAGTTTGAATCAATAGTATTATAATGGTATCACTATTGAGAAAATTATTGAATCTTTTTTGTAATGTTATTATGTAATCATAGAATACGAATTCAAACTTAAGCATTTCCGCAAAATCCTGGGTGAAGTTAGCAATAATTATGGTTGGGTGATGAGATATTTAGTCTAAAGTTGCAGACCAATGACGCGTAATACTTGCTTGCACTTAGCTTCCAATTAAGGCTTGTTTATATTGACTTCCCTTCATGAAAAAGTACTTCAAAAAGCATATACTTTATGTGATTAGCATTTAATTTGAATTTTGTAGAAAAAGTTGAAATTCTTAAAAAAAAAAGTTTAATTTTTTTAAAAAAATATTTTCTTCAAAAATTATAGTAAAAAATACTAGTAAAAAATGTCAATTGACTGGTTTTTTATGATGTTCTTGCCATCCATTTTCCAACTGACAATTTCCTCAAGATATTGTTAGTGGTACAAGTGCATTTCTGCTCTTGTTGTTGTGTTTGTTTTTGGTCGCAGAGGTGATGGGATGGTCTGATGTATCACTTGTTCAAGAGTAGAGTCTAGAGAGTTCGTTATGTTTAGACCATTTAAGTTTTGAACTTCTTGGGCCTAGTATCTGTTTGATTGATGAATCCCGTCAAATTCATCCGTGTCTAGTGTTGTTTTCTCTCCATGTTGCTTGCCGTCCTAGTGGCTTTGATGTCTCAAAAGTGTGTGCTTTTTCTAATCCACCTTGACGACCTATGTGAGGTTGTTTTGATGGTTGAATGAAGATCAATTTTGTAATGATAAGTTCAACCCATTTTCGGGCCTGTTCGGCAAATTTAGTTGTTAGAGTAGCTGATAGCTGTTTAGGTAGCTGATAGCTGTTGTATTTTAGCTGTTAGCGGATAGCTGTTTAACTAGCTGATTGAACAAAATGTGTTCGGTAAAATTAGCTATTAGATTAGCTGATGAATGTTAAATGACGTAAAAGGACATTGATATCATGTTATTATTATTATTGTATTATGATAATTTTAATTACTATTACTATTATAGGAATAAGATAATATATTTCATAATTAGATATTTATTTTCATAATCATATTTTAATATTAAAGTATAACTAATTTTTTGATAAAACACTTATATCAATATTACAAAAATTAATTTTAATAGATTCAAAATTATTTTGTTAAAAAAAATTACTAATAAAACTTATGCTTTTAGTAATGTTGATTATATAGAAATTGAAATTCATTTTTATATTATTTCTTATTTATATTTGTGAAAGAAAAGGTAAAAATATAGAGAGAGATTGGAAAGAGAATAGAAAAATCAAAAAATGCAAAAGGGTAGAATTGCCAAAAAAAAAAAAAACATGAAAAGCTAAAAGCTACCTGAAACGCTAAAGTTTTTAGCTTTTGAGAAACGCTAGTTGAAATGCTAAAAGTTACCTAAAAAGCTACTTGAAACGCTAGTTTACCGAATGACAATAATTTAGCAAAATAGTATTTTAACTGGTTAAAACGCTAAACGCTACTTGAAAAGTTGTTGTTAAACACGCACTTTGTTTGTTACAAGTGCCTTCTCTGGCGACTGACAAATGTTTTCATCAGTGTTGGGACTATTTGTTTTGTTTTGGTTTTGTCTTTGTTTGGATGTGAGTAATTTTTAATATATCTTCTTTACCTAAATTCGTTGTTTTGAAAGCTAAAAAAATAAAGAAAAACGCCATGAAGTATAAGTTAAAAAAAAAAAAGGCAAATTACAAAAGTTTCTAAGACTAATATTCGGTGTGTCGATGTAATTGAACTGAGTCAGAAAACGAAATGGTGTCGCCTGAACATGGACGGAAGGCAAAAGATTTGAGATTGTTCGCAGCTATCATTAAAGATGACATCATTTGGTAATATATCATAACTTATTTGTTCTTTCTGTCTCTAATAAGATAATCACAATCTAACATTTATTCGAAATTACATTACAGCTCTTTTCTGGTCAGTGGATAGGATTGGTAGATGATCATATTACAGGTCAGTTTGAATCAGAGTATTATAATGGTTTCATTGTTGAGAAAATTATTAAATCTTTTTTATGATGTTATTACGTAATCATAGAATATGAATTCAAGCTTAAGGATTGCCGCAAAATCTTGGTTGAAGTTAGCAATAATTGTGGTAGGATGATGGGATATTTGTTCTAGGGTTGTAGACCAATCAACAATAATACTTGCACTTGCTTCTAATTAGGGCTTGTTTAAATTGATTTTTTTTCATGAAAAAGTATTTTTTAAAAAAAAAAAAAGCATATACTTTGTGTAATTAGCATTTGATTTGAATTTTAAAAAAAAAAAATAAGACTCTCAAAAAACTAGTTTAATTCTTTTTAAAAAATATTTTCTTCAAAAATTATAGTAAAAAATACTTTAAAAAAATGGCAATTCACTAGTTTCTAGGATTTTCTTGCCCTCGACCGTCTAACTGACAATTTCCTTAAGAAGTTGCCGGTGGTTCAAATGCATTTATACTCTTCTCATTGTGTTTGTTTTTGGTTGTAGGTGCATTTCTGCTTTTATTACTGTGTCTGTTTTTGGTTGTATAGGTGATAAGGAGGCCTATTGTATAACTTGTTCAAGCTTAAAGTCTAGAGAGACCGTGATGTTCAGACCTTCTAAGTTTTAAACTTCCTAGCCTAGCCTCTATCAAGATTAATGAGTCTCGTTGAACTCATCTATGTTTGGTGATGTTTGCTCTCGATGTTATTTGCCACCTTTGTGGTTTTGACGTGTCAAAAGCATGTGCTTTTTTCAAATCTATCTTGACAACTGTGTGAGATTCTTTGATGGTTGTATGAATATTAATTTTTTAATAATAAGTTCAAGCCATTTTTATTTGTCACAATTGCCTTTTCTGGCTATTGGTAGATGTTTTCATCAATGTTGGTACTGTTTGTTTTGTTTCGGTTGGTCACGAATGATGTCTTTTTTTGGATGTGTGTAATTTTTAATGTACTGTGATTGTAATTTTTTGTCTTTACCTAAGTTTGATGTTCTAAAAACAAAAGAAAAAAGAAAAACGTCGTGAAATATCTCTACTATATTAAAAAGATTCACTCTCTCATGTCTTCTCCATGACAATATTGTAATAATTTTCAAAATGAGGCATAATTGTTAATGCTGATTTATATAATATTTATTATAGCAAAGTTATGATTTAATTTTTAGCATGGAAAATATATAATTTTACATTTACCTTTTTTTTCTGTTCTGCTTCACTAGCAAAATAATTGTCTTTCAACTATAGGAATTGGTTCGAGGTTTTAATATTTTGAGTTTTGAGAGCAAAAAAAACTATTCACTCGAGTATCAAAATTTATAAAAACCCAATCAGATTAAGAGAATCGGTTTAAATTTTTATGTTCAAATTTTTAAATTTATAGAACCAAAAAAATTATTTGAGTGGATCTACATTTACTCAATTTTTTCCCTTTTTCCTTCCCTATCAAAATTATATGCTCTCTCTTCTTCTCTTCTCTATTAACATACCTGTTTTGCTTTTGGTGTTTTAATAGTTTATACTTGGGGTCAAAAAAACTATCCGATTAGGTTAAGGATGGAATTTGTTTAAATTTTTAAGTTCAAATTTTGAACTTGAATTTCTGGGGCTAAAAAACTATTAAATTGAACATTTGAAATCATAAAAGCTAAAGGACTTATGATATTTAGCTTTTGGATTTTCTCACGTTCAAGTTTTTTTTTTATTTTTTTTTGTTATCTGTTAAATATATTATGCTAATTTACACTAAATTCGAAAATAGATATAATTTTAAAACCGTAATGTACTAATTTATACTAAATGTGAAAATAGATATGAAAAGTTGAAAATTAATAAATATAAAAATTTAAATTTACCAGTATTATAATTATCTAAATTCAAATAACTATCAAATCATTCCAAATTACATTAAAATACTTATAGACATAAAAAAATTAAAATTTTGGGACGGTTCAAATCATCATTTTTTTCCTCCTAATAAAAACCATATGCTTTTTTTTTTTTTTTGCTTCTCTGCTCATCATGTCTGTTAACTTTCTGCTAAGAGTGGATATTGATTTGAATTTCTTAATTTTCAAGTTTTAAACTTAAGGAGTAGAAAACTATTCAATTGAGTGTTGAAATTCTAGCGAGTTTGGGAGTTTCGAGTTCGCATTTCGTTTTTTTATCATTTTGTTATTTGTTCAATCATATTGTTTTAATTGAAATTAAATTTAATTATATATATAAAAGGTTGAACAAAAATAAATTCATAAGGATTAAATTTATCTAAATTATAATTTTCTAAGTTTAAATAATTTTGAAATCATCTCAAATTACATGACTATACTTGGTAAATAAAAAATCAACTTTTCAATCAGGTTAATGTATAAATTTTATACTTAAAATTCCAATTAGATAAGTTATAATACATTAAAAAAAAAAGATATTTCTATCCCATATTCACTTCAATAAATTCTTTCTCACTCTATAATCAGTCTCATCAAATTTGTCAAAATAGCAAAAAGTAAAAAATTAACACAGTTTTAGGTTTCAATTTTTATAAAAAGAAGGGTGAATTGCTCAACTCCCTCTTGTGGTTTGACTAATATTTACAACTTTCCCCTATGTTTTACAAATTAGCTACTTGACCCCTTATAGTTTCAACGATAGTGTACACAACCTCCTAAAGCTAACTACCGTTAGCTTTTTAACAGATTTTAGTAATATGTCATTTTTGCCCTTGTCTAATCTAATAAAAAAATCTATTTTACCTTCATTTTATTTTAAAAATAAAAAAAATAAACTTTAAAAAAAAGTTTTAAAAGTCCATTTTACCCCTAACTTATTAAATAAAATATCTATTTTATCTTTATTTTATTTAAAAATAAAAATAAAAAATTAAATTAAAAAAAACACAGAAAAAAAAAAAAAAGAAAACATGAGGATGAGGGGGTGGGGGCTGTTGAGGGTGGGAGCAACAGGGGTAGGGGCTACTGGATGTAGGGGAGATGGGGGTGGGGGCAGCGAGGGTGGTCGAGGTGGTAGGGGGGCTGGTAGAGGTGGTGGGCCGTGAGGGATGGGGGTTACAAGGGTAGAGGCTGGCTAGGGCTGGTGGGCTGGGGCTGGGGTGGGGTGGCAGGGGTGGTGGGGGCTGGTGGGTTGGTAGGTGGTTGGGGCTGAGATGAGGCGGCAGGGGTGGCGTCTTTTTTTTTTTTAATTTAATTGCTTTTTTTATTTTTTAAACAAATTAATGATATAATAGTTTATTTAATACATTTATTATGAAAAAATAAAGCAAAATTGCACAAGCTGCCCGTGCATATCAAAACAAGTTATTTTGGATGGAAAAATTAACAGAGGGGGTCTACGTACACCCTCGTTAAAATTACAGGAGGTGACTTAGCTAATTTTGTAATCACAGGGTATATTGTGCACATTTGTCAAACCACAGGAGAAAATTGAGCAATTCATTCTAAAAAGAAACACAAGCATAAATAGAATTTTTTAGCTCCTTGCAAGATTACTAAATTTTTCAAAAAATATTTATCACATATTATAAAAATTATATAATAATAGTTGGATAATATATTCATACCTTGCATGATTTTATTTTACTAGTAACTTAGAAAAAAAAAAAAGAAAGAAAGAAAGAAAGACAGACAGTTGCATGATGGTTGGCCAGTAGAAACAAAAAGTTGCCAACATAAATTTAATTGGGGGTTTAGAGAAACTTAACCTACTGCCAGTACTACGATCTCATCAACCCTTTTTTAGTTTACATGAAAATGAACGTGGCCCCCTTCTATCCTCCTATGTCGGTACCGAGTCCCCCCTCGCCTAACCCAGTAACAAAAAAAGAAAAGAATTAATTTGATTTGGAATGACGTGATTTAATAACCATCACAAATTGTTTACCAACTTTTTTTTTTTTTGTTTCCGGTCTTTTGGAAAAGCTAAGTGATTTACGGTATAATCAATCTACTTGAAGTTATTACCATTACCTTTATTGTCTATCCATAAAAAGTCACATGTATATATGGTAATTTAAAATTTGAACTGATTCGGGAAAAAAAAAAACTGTAAGACTAAAGAATATGACCCAAACTCCATTTTGCCCTAAATTTATTAGACTTGTCACCGCACACAAGACTGACAAATCTAAAAACGATTGATAAGTTAGCATCATAATTTATATGAATGAATTTAAGTATACTGCAAGTACGTAAGAGAGGTCTTTAGAATGAGCAGATTTTAAAGACAAAAGGCCTGGAGGAGACCACGTAAGATTGTGGCCGGCAACAGCCTGTATCTCATATTCAGCACTCCATGCGGGAAAATTGAGGCACAAAAGCAACTACCATTTCATTTGCATCTCCTCCACTTGTATACCAACGCTATCATTAAATACACCATCCATAAATTCACGCCACTTTTAAATTAAATAAAAAAACACTAATGTTTCACAATTTCCTTGATTTCTAATTTCAGCGAAATGCCTAAAACACCCACTTTAAAGATTTCAGCATTGTTAAAAAATAATGGTCCTTTTGGTATGATAGAATAGTTTGAAAAGGAATGGTCATTAAAGCCAGAAAAGAATTCAAAACAGAATAGTCATGAAATATTTTTTTTTCTTATGTTTGGTTAAAACTATAAAAAAATTAGAATGGAATGACTGTCTTATTTGATATATTTAATAAAATTATTTTAAAATAATATTATAACAGAATAAAAATTAATTCAATTAACCAAAATATATTTATTCTTTAATTTGGCATAAATTTAGATTTATATGTGACAATTATTTTTATACAATATTAACATAAATTAAAATACTCTGCCTTTTGATTAACGATAAAACATAGCATTATTTGTTCAATCATTTTTTATTTATATCACCATATTTCAATTTATTTACTTTTCTAACATAATTTAGAGAAAAGTTAATCATTCAATAAAACTACACCTATTTTTGGGGTGAAAAAGAGTTTAAAATGAAAAAAATGTGTATTTTTAATTTTTAATTTTTATTTTTTTAATTTTAAAATTTTTTATTTGTTTAATGACAATTGAAGATTAAACGGGGAATAATGAACTATTTTTTTGGTTTTATTTTATTTTTTATAATTCCAACTTAAGTTGGAATGCTCATTCCTTGAATTTGGTTAAGGAATGGAATTTTTTTACTTTTTTTTTAGAAAGGCCATTCCATGAAAATGGGTTTTCCAACTTCAATTAGTTCTACCAAACAAAAGAAAGGGAATAAGAAGCTAGAATGATGATTCCATTCCAGATTATTCATATATACCAAACATAACCTAAGTTAATTATTTAGGTGGCAAAATCGATCACAAAAGTTATTTTTTGTGACCTAAATTAGGCAGTCGTTAATTTCAATCACTAAAAGTCCTGTTTTCAGATTTGATAAAGGTAGCAATGTAGCATACAAGAACAATTGAATCTACAATTTGGTTTCTTAGTTTTATTATTATTATTATTATTATTATTATTATTATTATTATTATTATTATTATTATTATTATTATTATTATTATTATTCTTATTGTTTTGAATGATTGAATCGACAATTTGATTGGATTTCAATGTTAGGAAGAGATTTAAAGTCTCTAAAAATGACATGACTAAAGACAAAACAATTAGAAATGGCCTTATTATCACCCTTAATTAATACAAAAGAGGAGTAATTACAAAAACCATGAATTGGAACAATTTTAAACATTTGACACATCCTAGAAGATCTTTAAATTAATTATGAACGTACACCATGAAATCCAAGGAGAAAATGATTCTCCAAGAAGTACTTTGACGTTTCCACTAAAACACACACAACCCTGAAAACACACCTTAATTACAGACACCCTAAAGTAGTAGTTCTGGTGTAAACATGAACAAACATGTATATACCCCTGACGAGAAAATTGTGCATTTATCTGGCAATAAAATATCTTAGAATAATGACAATCAAATACCTCCGGAAAATGCATATACCTATGCATGCAGGAAAAAGCATTGGCAATACATATCAATTATCAAGAATGGCATTACTGTTATAAATTTCACAATAGAGGGGCCTAGTAGAAGCCATTGCAATAAAAAATTAAATAGATCAGAGAATATATATATATATATATATATATATATACACACACACATACATATAAAGACGAAGGAAGAAAACAAGGTTCATATTTATCCACATATAGCATATTTTGTAACCTAAGCCAAAGTTTCTCCATGAGCCTATCATTAGTTGGAAGCATCAAAAACCCAACAAGAAGTTCTCCACCACTACCTCCCAAAATTACCATCAATTCATATGTATGGGAAATGAAAAACTTCTCATCATCAGACATCTTTGTCCGCGACCCAA
The DNA here is from genome assembly GCA_028554755.1 of Cordia subcordata. Classification (NCBI taxonomy): domain Eukaryota; kingdom Viridiplantae; phylum Streptophyta; class Magnoliopsida; order Boraginales; family Cordiaceae; genus Cordia; species Cordia subcordata. The sequence continues at coordinate 1,456,611 of JAPTOF010000006.1, read as the reverse complement.
AAAATCATCAGCCAAATATCATCGGAGCCTCGGAAGAAATCCGACAAGGAAGAGGAGAAAAAAGCCCTGGAAAAGAACAAGAAGCCGATGTGGAAGAGAAAGCTAGATGCGAGTGGGATTTCAATCTAACCACCTTAATTTCTTCAAGCAAATTTGCAGATGTTTCTGATACACTTGGGGTTGTAGAGTTTGACCCTTCTGATACCCTCTTAGCCACTGGTGGCATAGCAAGAAAAATTCGAGTCTACACCATTAGAGCTTTGTTACCAAGTGATGATGATCACCAAAGTGAAAGTGTTGCTTTGCTGGACCATGCTAATGCATGTGATTCTTGCATATGCACACCGGCTAAACTCAGCAGCCTGAGATGGAAGCCTGGCACAGGCGGAAGAGTTTTGGGATCAGGTGATTATGATGGTGTGGTTATGGAGTATGATCTTGAGAAAAAGCTGCCCATCTTTGAGCGAGACGAGCATGGCGGAAGGCGGGTATGGAGCATGGACTATTCACATCAAGATCCAGTTATGGGTGCATCAGGTTCTGTTACCACGTTAAATAAATAAACAAGGCGTGTTAACGCAATAAGTAAATAAACTAGCAAAGCGAAGTTTATACTTAAATAATTTTAATGTTTTTCAAATTTGATTTATTTTTTATGAACAGTTCTAATGTTTTGTAATCGGGTAGGGGTGAAATTCGATCATGATACTATATGATTTTTAAGTTCTAATATCATGATAAAGTATGTTTAATTTTTAGATTTTAATATTATGGTAGAGTTAACACCTCGTCTAAAGACTTAAACTTAACTTAAGTTTTAATTTGTTAGAAAATATATTAATTTATTTATTTATTGTATTCATTATTTATTGTCTTAATAGGTTCTGATGATGGCACCATGCAAATGTGGGACCCACGGTGCGACGTCGGCAAAACCGTGGCCGCGGTGCAGCCGAGCGCCAGGCGCAGTTCGATCTGCTGCGTGGAGTTTAACCCCTTCGGTGGCGCCATTGTTGCAGCCGGATCTGCAGATCGAAGAGTCTATCTATACGATACCAGAAAAATGGTGGACCCGTTGATGGTGTTTGATGGGCATCAAAAGGCTGTCACTTACGTTAGGTTTCTTGATCACAACACAATTGTAACATCTAGCATTGATGGGTGTTTGAAGATGTGGCATACGCAAGAACAGTCCCTTATCAGAACATACAAAGGGCATGTAAATGCCAAGAGATTTGTTGGCTTGTCAGTATGGAGAAATGGTGGATTGCTAAGTTGTGGCTCGGAGAGTAACCAAGTGTTTGTTTATGACAAGAGGTGGGGTGCGCCCATTTGGGTTTATAGGTTCGAGCCGGTCGCCGGCCGGGCCGGGCTTGGGCTTCGGCTCGACTGTGGCAGTACCGTCAGCAGCGTATGCTGGCGGCAGACGGGAGACGATCAATGCACACTTGTGGCTGGAGGTTCTGATGGAGTCTTACAAGTTTTCCGAGGCAAAAGAAGATCTTAGATGATTAACGAGCATTGTTATGTATTATTTTTTTGGGTTAAATTTTTAAAATTTTGACGATTTTACTCGCAGAAAGAAAGAAAAGGGCTATTAGTTAATTTCAGTTTTTTCCTTCCATTTTCCGAATATGATTCCACGATAATAAGTTCTAAGCTATATTGCACGTGACTGAAATAATATACTTCATTACTAACAAGTACAATGCTAATGCAAATTCTCATCGAGTTGTGAATGATCTTCAATTGTTGGTTTAGAAACAATGAGTTAAATGTCTTAATTTTAGGAAAAAAAAGAAAACAATCAAAATATTATATTTTTTAAACTAATGAGATAAATGTCACAAAATAAAGTTCAAATTTTGAAAACTCCAACTTGGAGGACCAACTAAAGCAATATTTGGACTTTGGAATATGTGTGGCAAAACTGGTGTAAATTTTAAGCAAGTTCGAATTTTGAAAGTTCGAACTTTACTTGTGTTATATTTAACACAATAAGTTCAAAAATATGAAATTTCTATCTTACTTTTTTTTTTTTTTTAACAATAGGACATTTAACTCTTTTCCTCTCTTGGTTTGTGCTTGTTTCCTTCTTTGTGCTTGTCGTAGGTTTTTCCTTTTTTAACTTTGTTCACGCAGGCCAGTTATGCGGTCACCATCCGTACACATTAGCTAGCGGCTCCATCTGGGAACTGCCGACTGTTAAAAAGCAACTTACCGCCGGAGCTAGCATTAATATTTTTCCCTAGAGTAGTGCCCACGTGGGATTTGAATACTCCCTTTACTGTTTTAATATTAAAAAAAATTCAAATTTAATGCATATAATTTGATTAACTTTTAACATTATAGAAAATATTGAATGTAATTTCAGTCCGTATAATAGGATTGAGTTCTAAGCGGCAATTTGGAGTAGAATGAACCCAAAATTAAGTCGAAGCTTTGGACCAAGATTAGTTTAATTAAAATTTTCTAACAATTAACAATTCAATTATTATTAGGCGACCTTAACAAATTGTTCTAAATGTTATTGTATATATCTTGATCTTAATCAAACTCTAATGTGTGTAAACCTCGAGATTTTCAATTACTGCCAATGTATACGTACATATATATATATATATGTATGTATATATATACATATATTCGTGCTGCTAAGTGGCGGTCTATATGACAAGTTTTCTATAATTACTTATCAATTAAATATGCCCATTTTTAAGTCATTTTTTTATTTTTCATCATTTATTTAGTTTCATTCCTGTATTAAATATTTTAATTTTATTAATATTACGCTCTTTTTTTATATATATCATCATTGTTTTATTAATTTCATAGTATCTAATTGTTTCAATAACTATTTAGTAAGATGCAAAAACTCTATAGTTTTAATGTATTCAATCACATATGTCGTTCCTCTTGCATTACACGCGTGTCACACTAGTGTGTGTGTATATATATATATATATATTTAATTTGTTCTTTTTTGGTTAATTTCTAAAATTATTTTCAAGCGTAATTTTGGTCATTTAAGTTTGAGAGTTTATGGAATTACTATATTATATATGCCATATATATATAGCAATGATCAAGCTGTAGGATCTGTTACTGTTAGTGAAGCGCATAACAGGCAATATAACATATTGCTCCAGGTCAAGCAATATATAGGGCTCGTTTGAATTGATTTTTTTCAAAAGTACTTTTTTAACAGCTTTTGAAAAATAATTTTTTTGAAAAGTTGAAAATTCTGTCTTCTAAAAAAAGCTGTATTTGAGTTTTTTTTTCAGAGTTTCAACTTTTTTGAAATCCAAATCAAATAATTATTGTAAATTTAATTTAACTTTTTCAAGAAAAAAGTACTTTTTTCTTAAAAAAAAGCCAATCGAAACAGGCCCATAGTATACTTTTCTGGTTATCTTAGGACTGTGGGACAAAGGGCCTGTTTGGATTGACTTTTTTTCAGGAAAAAATATTTTTTTTCTTAAAAAAGTTACATTAAATTTGCAATAACTATTTAATTTGGCTTTAAAAAAATTGAAACTCTGAAAAAAAACTTAAATACAACTTTTTTTAGAAGTAAGAATTTTCAGCTTCTAAAAAAAAATTATTTTTTAAAAACTATTAAAAAAAACTTTTTTGAAAAAAGCCAATTCAAACGAGTCCTAAAAACCCCAAGGCATGATCTTCCATATGAGTAAAACAACTAACACATAAGATCATCGTGCGAAATAAATACGAAGGATTATATATCTCCCACCATTGATGATGACTGACTTAGTGCAAAATGAGAGAAATATTTAGATGTACCATTAAGAGTTTAGTCCAGTAGTTACGTTTATTTTGATTACATTACGTTTAAAGGCATAACTAATTATAATTTTTTTTTTCAGCAAAGTGTTGTTACACTTGAAAGCGCTTCCAAAAATCAATTATTTCTCTACACCTCTCCCAATTATTGTAGTGATGCTTCTAAATTTTAAACAAATCTCAATTGATCACTGTTCAGATTGTACTTATATTTGTTAATGCACTCAAACTCAGACATTCAAATTTTTCGACGAGTTCTTTTTTTTTTAAATAAAAACCAGCTGGAATTCATTTTCTCTTTCTTCTCTGCAATCAAGTTCCTACATATATATATCTATATATATATATATATATATATATATATATATATATTCATGCATAGGCAGCTTGCTTCCGCCCAAGGAATGAGAGTTAGGAATTCCACGCGTTCCAAACAATATTGTGTTGATGTACTTTAATTTGATCCACAGAAGCGTACGTCTGGACCATATAGGCAATTAACGAGGAAGATTTAATACTTAGTATTCTGATAGTTATACCTTTGGGGAAAAAAAAATAATAACTAGATGTACAAAATTCTCGTATACGCGAGTGGTTGGAGCAAGCAGAAAAATAATACAACCTCGGAAACCAGAATAAAGCAAGTGCTATGCAGAGGAGCATGTGGAGGGGAATGCGCCAGCGCCATTGAGCCACTTCGAAGGAAGCAATCAATGTGCTTCCCGAGCAAGTTGGAAAATGTTGAATCTAAATGCATGTGAGTTTTGAGTTTGTTTAACGTGTCTGCATATTGTTCTACACACTACTCAAAAATGGCCGTGGATGGTATATCTAGATCTCTATCGTACGTGTCGTCCTTGTATCATCATAACGTACTATAAAAATAAAAATATACTATATATTACAAAATATTAATTGTTGTTGAATCTTTCTAGTTAATTATAATCCTAAATTAGGTGTATGTGGTGTACTGGTGGTGGTCCATGCGATCGACAGAGATGGTGTACATCGGAGCAGCCAAGATTAATTGGTTCAATGCATGGACCAATATATATATGGTGTTGCTGGATTGCCTAACAGTTGCGGTTTAACATTACCGTAGAGTGTGAGTAGCTATGGATCAGAAATGCGGGGACATGTAGAGATATACCATCTATGTCAAGCAAAATTTGATATTTTCATAACGAAATAGATTATATTAGAAAGTGAAAGCCGACTTAAGTATTTATATGAGATTGTTTTTAAATTAAGGAGGAAATTTATTGCTTCTAGCTAGTGTGGCTACTTATAATCAGAAGAAGTTATCCTTATATATGTACTCCATAGAAAATTTTAGAAATCTATTATTATTCACTCTTATTTAACGTGGTTGTAAAAGTTCTTTAATTACTAAATATTATGTAGATAAATTTTGATATAGAAAGATTCGTAAACTAAATTAATTCAATTCTAACTTGGACCTAAAGACAAACTCTCAATACTCAAGCTTATTCACTAATATGTCTTTTAATTTGGCCTTGATAACTTCACGCCTATCTCTTGACGAGATGAATGCTAATTCTTGAGTGGCTTTTTGAGGACGTCGGCGATAATTTGATCTTCACGACTCCTTAATTTCTTGTTATATATTTCCCGTCAACCCTGCTTCTATCATTTTTTACTTCTTTTGTATTCTTCGTCATTTCATAAATCCTATATTTTCTAATAGTTTTCTGCTCTTTTCCTTTTTCTTATTATTTTTATAAGCTTTCTTAAAAGTTGACGAAAAATATTAGTTAATCATTTAAATTTGGAGATGGTATTGGAGATAGAGTTGGAGTTATAGAGATGAAACTTCTATTTGCTTTAACTTGTTAAAGCACTTTTGGTTTCAATTTTTTTGGGATAAATTACATAATTGTCCTCTGTGGTTGACAAAATGTGCATGTTAACCCTTTATGATCTAGAAATTATCTAATTCATTTGTTACAGTTTTGAGATAGAGCACATTGTCACGCCCTGCCGATGGAAACGCCACATGGGTAGCAAAATGACAAGACCGAGACTTGTACGGAAGCATATGTCGCACTTTCTCGTGCTAGGGCAGCCTCGATGACGCAAGCGCCATGTGAGCAACCATGTAACAAGGATGATAAAGTTTGAAAGGATGCACACGTCATTTATCTCCAGAAAGGATCTAGAAGATACACTAGATAAGGATAATATCAAATCCCCTTTGATTGAGGGATTATGGTTTGAGATTGGTTGTAAATATCATATGATTAGGGTAAAATCTTCTAGAAGCACATATTAGCCATTCGATTGAAATGATCTTAGCCATTCATTAGATTACAAGCATGTATAAATAGCCTAGCATTTTCATTTGTAAAAGATAAAGAAAAGCTTAAGAGTAATACAAAAGTCTTATTCTTTCAACTCTTTACTTCCACTGCTTTATTATTTGCTTTGCGAAACCTTTTGTTCTTGGTTTTCAGACTGACTTAATCACTTTTGCTGTAGAAAAGTGTCTAAGTGCCGCATGCAGCGCTTAGGTTAAGCTAAGGGCATGACAAGTGGTATCAGAGCCAAGGTTACACGCAAGTTGTTTGTAATTTTGATCCTTTGAAGGATGTCTTCTTCAGGTCTTGAGAAGAGCGTTGATGTTGGTAATGACGAGAGGGGAAGGGAAGTCCTACCCCCTCTTGCAGTAGCCAAAGGCAATAAGAGGGGAAAGTCTCGTGATGTGCAAGCTGCTTTCGAAGCACGTTTAACAAGGGCAGAAGACGTTGTTACTGATTTCATGCAGAAATGTCAACAGCTTAGGTTTGATGATGAGGAGGCACTAAGTTTGGGGGACCTCTGTTAGGAACTCAAAAACCTTCAAGCTCAAGTACAAACAGCAGAAGAGGCGGCTAAGAATGCAATAATTGAGAAAGAAACCATTGCCGATTGGTTGCAGGTTAAGATTACTGTGCAAGATCGTAAGATGGCTGAACAAGATAAGATCCTTGAAGAGATGAAGAAAAATTGGGCTATGTGCAGAGAGGCAATAGCCCGTGGCGCGTCAACCCACCATGTAGCACCAAAGGTGGATGTGCCAAGGCCTAGTCCTTACAACGGGAAGCGCGAAGCCAAGGAAGTGGAAAACTTCTTTTGGCAGATTGAACAATACTTTGATGTGGTTGGGCTCGAGGAGGATGCTAGCCTTGTGAAGACAACAACACTCTACTTCTCAGAAGATGCAGCTCTATGGTGGCGTATAAAGCACCAAAAGTTCCAAGAGGCCAAGAGGGGGCTTCCAACTTGGACTGCTTTCAAGGAGGATGTATATGCCCAATTCTACCCTGAAGAGGCCGAATGGGAAGCTCGTGACAAGCTTAGAGTCCTGAAGCATATAGGGACCATACATCAATATGTTCAAGAATACATCTCCCTTAAACTTCAGGTACGTAATAAGCCAGATTATGATCACATGTATGACTTTATCAAGGGTTTACAGCCATGGGACAACAAGAAGTACGAATGAGAAAGTCCAAAACCTTCGCTCAAGCGGTTGCCATGGCCGAGTCCTTGATAGAGGTAAAGAAAAAGAACAACCCCGCTGAACCCCCGGAAGATTTGATGGAAAACGGTGAAGAGGACGAGAATCCCAAGAGGCAAGATAAGGATAGACATGGGAGACAACTTTTCAACAAGGATGAGAAGAGAGATAAGAGATCCATCAAGTGGTACTTTTGTCTCGGTTCCCATCCATGGAGAGAGTGTCCAAGAAGACAAACACTCAACATGTTGATTGAGGAATGTGAGAAGGTCGGTGAAGCACAAATCTATTCTCTTCAGTTGCTGAATACTTTGAATGCCAAAATAACACCAAAGGTCACATCAAGGGGTGGCTTGATGTACGTGGAGGCATTGATTCAAGGGAAGCTCTCCAGGGCCATGTTGGACACTGGAGCTTCTCATAATTTCATGGCAGAAGACGAAGACAAGAGATTGGGACTTACTCTTAACAAGTCTCAAGGGTCCCTCAAGACTGTCAATTTTGCCTTGCGACCATTGACAGGGGTGGTGAAAGATGTTTCTTTAACAATCGATACCTGGCAAGGGAAATTAAATTTCACGGTAGTGCCTATGGATGACTTTGAGCTTGTCCTCGGTATGGAGTTCTTTAGACAAGCAAAGGCGATCCCCACACCCTACCTTGAACAAATAATGATCTTGGAGGAGAACACCCCTTGCATGGTCCCGGCGAAGATCCAAGCAAGACTCGAAAAGAGACAACTTTCGACCCTCTAGGTGGACAAAAGAGTTCGACAAAATGAGGGGGCTTACTCAAAAGCCATGAAATGAGCGAATAAGGGTGAACAGGTGGCAGATAAGACACCAAAGAAGGCCGTCAAAGGTTGTGAGAAGGTGGAAGAGTTCACATCACCCTTGGTACAAAAGAAGGCACTATCTATGGAAAAGGTAACCCTTCATGTGATGCAACCCATGGTGCCAAACCAAAGAGTAGGGCAACCATACGTGACGAGACACAAATTTCCCTCAATCTCCATGGGAGCCGAGCAATGGGCAAGAAGCCGGTTGAAGTAGAAACAAGTCAACGGATCCTTGCTGCTCACACCAGGGAGTCAGAGACCAAGGACAAAACAAGTTATCCTCAAATGAAACAAGCCAGTTCATCAAAGATCTGCCTTGATGAATCATCTAGCAATAGGATCAGTGAAGGAAGTCGAGGAAAGGAGGACACAACCACCAAGAGTCTAGCAGCCACACTGTTAAATCCTTGTGACAAGGAAATCGATTTCATTGAAGCTGATTACGTAAGGGGACTTCCACCACGGCATGAGTACTTGGTACATTGGAAAGGCTTGCCAGCAAGTGAGGCAAGTTGGGAGCCAACAGACTCTTTTGGAAACTTTATGAAGGAGATTGTGGAGTATCATGAGGAAATCGCGACGAGGACGTTCGTGAAATTGAGTGGGGGAGTTTATCACGCCCTACCGATGGAGACGCCACATGGGCAGCAAGATGACAAAACCGAGGATTGTACGGAAGCACATGTGGCACTTTCTTGTGCCAGGGCAACCCCGATGATACAGGCGCTATGTGAGCAACTATGTGGCAAGGATGATAAAGCTTGAAAGGATGCACACATGACACTTATCTCCAGGAAGGATCTAGAAGATACACTAGATGAGGATAATATCAAATCCCCTTTGATTGATGGATTATGGTTTGAGATTGGTTGTAAATATTCTATGATTAGGGTAGAATATTCTAAAAGCACATATTAGCCATTAGATTGAAATGATCTTAGCCATTCATTAGATTACAAGCATGTATAAATAGCCTAGCATTTTCATTTGTCCAAGACAGAGAAAAGTTTGAGAGCAATACAAAAATCTTATTCTCTCAACTCTTTACTTCCGCTGCTTTATTATTTGCTTTGCGAAGCCTTTTGTTCGTGGTTTTCAGGCTGACTTAGTCACTTTTGCTGTAGAAAAGTGTCTAAGTGTCATACGCAGCGCTTAGGTTAAGCTAAGGGCGTGACAACATGCTCCCCTAAAGCTAACAACCATTAGTTTTTTAACAATTGCTGTGCAAAATATCTAATTTACCCTTTCAAATCCGCCCAAGTTGCAACTAGTTTACGAGGATAATGTGCACATTTCCAAAACCATATGGTCATTTAAAATGAAAAAAAAAAACTCCACATAAAATGGGAAAAAATTAAAAAATAAAAATTAACAAAAAACTCCATAAATAAGCATGTAACAATAAGCATGTAACAAGCACAAGTTATACCAAAAAGTTTCTTTAGGAGAAATTATGCATCTAGATCTCCCAATTTCGACAATATTACGTAGAATGTCTAAAAGGGCTCTTTTAAGAATTACTTCACCGTGTATGTAATTCCTCTTTATTATTTTCTTTTTTTGTTACAAGTCCAGGACTTAAGCTCTTGAAGCTTAAAAGATGTTTCTATACTGTTTAATTCTTTAAAGCTAAACAATTACCCTCTCGCCTGCTTGACTATGAATTAGTAATTGAGGGCTAAAATGGAAGCAATTCAACATAATTTGGAAAAGAAGAAAAAGAGGGAAAAAAGAGTTTGAAGGTGGCACAACTACGGTGTTCATGGTGGATTAGTCTAAGGGCTATGTTGATTGGCGTAGGGCATGTCATTAGAGTTGGAGTAGCACAAGGAACGCGATGATGACCGTATTGTAGCATGGCATGACTGAAATCCTCACAGATGGATGCTTGGAAGGTGGCGGCCATGGCCATTCATGGTGGACGGAGCTTGGAATCTTTAAGCTTGCATGAGATATGCCATTAGATCCCCAACAACAAAAGGAACGCGTTAATAACGTTGATACCACGTGAGATGGCCGAGGATGGTAGCAGAGTGAGCTTGAAGGTGCAACAATGGTGTTCTCATAAAGAACGATGGCGCAAAGATGGTTAGCGAATGTGGCAATGGTTCCGATTGAAGATCGGCTGGTTGGATGGTTGAATGCAATTGAAGCTTCGGTTATGGGTTTTTCTTTTGGGTTATTTGTTGCAGGTCTGATGAAGTAGAAGGTGACTCTTTTTTTTTAAGTTTTAATAATATTTTTTGTTTTAATATTTATTAGGGTAAAATAGTCTATTCATTATATTTTAAATCAAAATAAACAAGTTGCATCTCATTACGCGTGCATAAAGCTCAAATCTCGTTAATGGAGGGGTCTTTGTACACTCTTACTAAAATTATAGGAAGTATCTTATCTAATTTTTTAATCACAAGATACAATTTATCCACTTTTCTTGTTGTGTACTCTAGTTAGTTAAAATAATTTATATTGTCAATATAAGAACTAAATTGGAAATATCCAGCAACTAAGTAATTTTTGAAATTTCAATAACTTTATAACATAACATTGTTCGACAAAAAAAAGAAAAAAATAACATGACATTGATAATAATCATCGAGGAAATTTCAAATGAAGTGGTTTTTAGGAAGAAAGAAAAAGAAAATGGAGATTTTCCAGAAAAGAATAGACGAGGGGACACGTGAAAGCAGAGACACAAAATTAAAAGCCCTTCTCTTCTCTTCTTTTCTCTTCTTTTTCCACGCTGCGTCTCCAGTTTCACAGTCAACTCTTCCACCACGTCCAGCTGAGCCACCCTCCAAAATCCCTAATACAGAGAGAGAGGGAAAGAAAAGGGGGGAAAATGGTGACGTCACCGGTGGTGAACACTTACCCGCTGTCGAGCTACACCTTTGGCACGAAGGAACCTAAGATGGAGAAAGACACCTCCGTCGCTGACCGCCTCGCTCGTATGAAAGTCAAGTACGCATCTCTCTCTCTTTTTTTTTTTTTTTGTAGAATCGGCGATGGATCTAGAATTTTTGTTCAGTGCGATTATGATATACACTTCTATTCTTATGTATGAATAAATTTTTTGGTGGATTAAATTGGTGTTTCTGATTAAAAAATCCATAAAAATATGCAAGCTTTTTAAGAAAAACACGGGGTGAAGCATTCAGAACTCTAAGGCGAGACAGATAAATTAGTAATATTACATGAAGACAGACATTTCTCGTACGCTTGAGGTTAATTCTGTTAGACCTAGGGCTTCTTTGGATTGTCTTTTAAAGAAACGCTTTCTGGAGAAGCTCAAATTTCTTACTCAAGCATATTCAAATACTTATTGCAAAAAGAAAAGCTTTTTTTTTTTAATCTCTCGTGAAAAAAGTCAATCTGAACGGCCCAAACATCAGTTAAGTACCAAAATGGTTAACTCGGGCTATTGTGCATTTCTAATGCGGACTTTCACAGTGCTTGCCATGTTTTAATTAAATTTATGATGTATGGACTGCGTAGCAGTCTGGGTAACGTTAGGATTTGGTGAATTGTTGATTGATTTTTTTTTTTTTTTGGGTTCCTGCGCAGCTACATGAAGGAGGGGATGAGGACTAGTGTCGAAGGGATTTTACTGGTAACTTATTGAAATTTACTTCTGTGTATTTAATAGGTTTTTAATAGTTTTACTGGGTATGTATCTGGATTTAAAGTTGTTCCGAATTAGAATACAGAATGGAGGCTTTGTTCATGTACCTTTAGATAGTTTATGTGTTTTTTGGATAGTTTATTTGTTTTCTCATTGTATTCTTTTTAGATAGCATATGTATTTTCTCAATGTATTTTTGGATAGCTTATGTGTTTCTCAATGTATTTTTAGATAGTTTATGTATTTCCTCAATGTATTTTGGCTAGTATATGTATAGAGTTGACATTTACAGTCTGTGAATATTGTGTAAAGAAGGGTATGCCCTTCTAAAGTGCTGTAAATTTAGAGTTGAGCATTATGCTGTCTGAGAATTGTGTAAAGAAGGGTATGCCCTTCTATAGCACTGTAAACTTCTTGTTGACAGGAATAAAATGATACAATTTTCTTAAAGAAAGTACTCATTTGTTTGCTTAGTATAGGAAAGGAACCTTGGATTTGGATCTGTGGATGCCATATGGGTGTCAGTCCAAACTCGGTTTTGGTATGTTTTTAATTGGGAAAGACATTGCTTAGCATTCGAAGAGCTCATAACATTGCTGTTGAGATTTCATGTTTAAGATAATTGGTTTGGCCTTGGTTGCTTAATTTCACCTGGAACATTAAATAAGAAAATTGGCATTTATGGACTTGAAACCAAGTTTTGGATTTCTATTACTGTTCAGGAATAATGTTGTTTGTGGAGAAAACAAGACTTATCAATATGAATGTCTGGTGTGTTCCTCTATGCATAGTAGGGGCTCTCTATGAGCACTCTTTTTCTCACTGCTATGCCACATTTGGTGTTTCTTTTAAAAAAGAAAAGAAAATTGGAGGAGAATTGTATTTTGAAATTCAAAATTCTTGCTGAACTCGGTTTGGTTTACGTGAGGCATCACAAAGCATCACAGAGGTACTTCCGTTGAACTGTTCAGAATGTTATACTTAAACTTCCATTGCATTCTGGATCTAGTTTCTTCAATTTTGTTTCAACAGTAACTTAATTTTTCAAGCATTGGACTCACCTGTGATTCAATTTTAATGAAAATTATATCTGCAAGTGAGCTAAAGACTGAAGATTCACATGAGTTCTGGTTGTTTCTTTTTCTCATCTACTTGAGAAAATTTTTGAGTTTCTGGTTGGAGATTTTGCTCTCTCTCTGTTGTAACCCCCCCCCCCCTCTCCTGAACGCAGTCTTTCATGCGGCACCTATCCTTCCTCTTATGGATGATGGTTGGTTTTGTTGGAATGTAAATACAGGCTATAGCTATTAAGATTTAGCATTGCTACTTTCAACTAAGCAATTAAGGTTAACAAGCTTATATGGATACTCTGTGATAATTCTATGCTACATGTTCTACAGATGATAAAAGAACAGATGTATGCAGGATCATAGTATTTCAATGAAACTGTTTATTCTTTCCTTTTTATTTCTTTTTAGATGCATAATTGGTGCATGTCACAACAATTGCCTATTACATGCAAATGCAATTGATCTCTCGGTCCATAAGTAACAATTAGATTTACATTTTTCAGTGAAGTGCTTAATGGGCATGATAACATAAGTCTGGGTATAATGCAATATTTCTAAATCCAGGATTTTTCTACGGAGGATAAAATTTATTCCCATGTAAATAATTGTGGTTTTTATTTTTTACAAGTATGTGATAGTGCTGTTTATGTGCATTTCTAGAGTTCATAGAATACGAAAGAAATATGTAATTGAATTTTTTTGTCACTTCTAGAAAATTTGCTACACAAGTTGGATCTATCTTTAGCCATTCCGTACAAGGAAAGTTTCAGAAAGGATGGCTTGTGCTCCATCCTCGCGATAAATTCTTGATAGAAAATAAATAGAATAATATCCTGTTCCAGTTTAATGGATCTCTCATCAAAAATAAACAGATAACACGGTCATGTAATATCTAGTAGAAGGAACTTTTGGAATTTATATGTGAACTTGTCCTAGTTGAGCTAAATTTTTTTGCTTATGATTCTGGTAAATGGAATAGACCTGTCATAAATGTCTTTTCCCTCAGTGCTCTGCCAGCTAATTTCTGGATACCTGAAGGCACTGATAATTAATCTGATAGAGTTAATGTACATGTATAAATTTGTTCATAACTTTGATTTGACTTATTTAATCGAAAAAGCAACTAATACATGTCTATATATTTTTATTTACAGAAGTTTGCTGCATCTATGTTTATTACTTAAACTTTATTGTTATGTCAGCATATAAACTTAACCAACTGGTATTTTGGGTGGTTAATGGTGTCCTCTATCCTTGTTTGTTTACTTGACTACTACTTATGTCATTATTATTTTGCGATTGTCTATTACTTCTAATGAGAGAACACGTGACTGGACCTTGCAGGTGCAAGAGCATAATCATCCCCATATTCTTCTTTTGCAAATTGGAAACACCTTCTGCAAACTTCCTGGAGGGCGGCTGAAGCCTGGGGAGAATGGTTGCTTCACTAATTCTTATTGTTGGCTATACCTTTTAAATTCATGAATATCTGTGTCTTGTCTGTTGCTGATAAGCTTGTTATTTGCTCTTAACTTAATCTTTTCTGCTCAACTTTTTTTCTTCCTTTGTGTCCAGAAATTGAGGGATTGAGAAGGAAACTCTCCAGCAAACTCGCTGCTAATTCACCTGCTCTTCAACCAAATTGGCAGGTAATTCTTTGTTGAATCAGTTTGTTGGCTGGGCACAAGTTTATATGTTCAGAAGGATGGTAGTATTAGATGTGAAAATTGGGGTATTATAAAATGTGCCTTGGATGCTTCTTTGAGAAAATAATTCATTGTAGTGTATATTATTAATGTCTTATGAAATCATGATGCCAAACTTAGCCGGCATTACTCAGATTCATGCATGTAATATTCTCATGTTTTTCTAGCATTTTTCGGGGTACTGTGTTCCACAAGTACCTTACTTTGCTTTCAGCATATAATTCTTGAAAACTTCTTAAATAAATTAGTTTTTTTCTTTCTTTTTAGTCAGTTTCTCCTTAAGATCCTTATCTTATCTATTCTGCTGTGTACCATTACAGATTGGCGAGTGCGTAGCTATCTGGTGGAGACCAAATTTTGAAACAATAATGTACCCATATTGTCCTCCTCACATAACAAAACCCAAGGTATAGCACTCTGTATTCACTCTCACTTTCTCCAGTTCCTGAATTGTTCAGCATGAATCTCACTAATTTGTTGCAAATGCAGGAATGTAAGAAACTTTTTCTTGTTCACCTCTCAGAAAGGGAGTACTTTGCGGTCCCAAAAAATTTGAAGCTTCTTGCTGTTCCATTATTTGAACTCTACGACAATGTTCAGGTACTTGAGAAACAGCAAAATCTATGTCAGGAGAAGTATAGGATTGTGTGTCTTTATGTTGTGATGTCTCTTATTCTTTTTTGTCATTATCTTGATTTTAGTCCCTTTATGGTATCTTCCTTGTCAAATGGCAGGGGAAAGTATTTTTTTACGATTTCTTTGCTAGGAGAAGGTTAATATGTGTGGCTATTGTTCTAATGATACTCTTCATTGTGATGACAGAGATATGGTCCTGTTATATCTACTATCCCTCAGCAGCTGTCTAGGTTCCAGTTCAACATGATCCATCCTTAAATTAGTCTGTGATCCTCAAGAACAGATATATGGATAGTAATATTCGTGAGGAATTTCAGTGTGATTGAGTGCAAGCCACCGGTGCCAGAGACAACTGAAGCAAATCATACTTAATTATATGATCCTCTTCCTGCGCTTGATGGGCAGTTAAAACCTCCATTTTGAATCCTCTTATTTATGATGTTATGTTAATGTATGGCTGCGTATTGCGCAAGGTAGGTTTGACTTGGATTAATTCATCTCACGTCCTCAGGTCGCACGAATTGCATCATTGCATGGATGTAATTCAGAAAGTAATCAGGCTGATTTACGAGAACTGGCTGTGGTGTTTGGTAATTCTATAATTTAGTATTTCCTGAATATTTTGGACTTTTGTTCTGTGTGTGACTCTCTGTAAATTTCCCGGCTTGCCTGTTTACCGCTTCATTACTGTTTGATTTTGCAGTGTATATCCTTTTTTTTTTTAAATTTTTTATCCTCTCTTCTTGGCAGATATCTAATCGTGCAGAAAATTAACACAACCACGAGAATTTGTTGGCTGTTTAACATTTTTGTCTTTGTTAAGTTAGCAAGCACTTGTATTAATCACAAAAGAAATTACAATCACCAGAAACTGACAACGGTGTTGCAACAGCATCTGTAGTCGAACACTCAGGTTTCAAATTCTACAAAGGTTCTCGTTGACAGTGTTGTCTTGTAAAACTTTCTCTAACCAATTATACACCTGACATAAAAACCAATAGCTTCAAAAATCTGGTCTTTGGTCCTGCTGATAGGTCCTTCCATCCCTTTCAATCCAATTATGGTAGATTAGAGCCTCAAAAGGTAGCTTAGTGATGAAGGATTTAAGTGAATTATGCCTGCATCTAATCTTTACCTAGTAAGTGATCTCCTCCCGTTGTAACAAGCCAGTGTGGCCCTCTAGCTATCCTCATGATCCTCCTCCGGACTCACTTAATGAAACTACACTCAAAATACAAGTGGTGCCTATTTTCGATGCCTCCCCTGCAAAAACCACAGATTCCATCCCCCAATTAAGGAGCCGGCCTTGGAAGGAGGACAATCTCGCCACGTAACCCAAGTGTGGAAAGCATGCTTGGGGATGTGGTTTTTAGACGAGACAGTAGTCGACTAGTCCACTCTTTCATATCTTCCCCTGATTACATTCCACGCCGACTCAATGGAGTGATTTAACATTTATGTTCAACTAATCGAAAGATTTCAGAAAATTTTAGAACTACAACATGAAGGAAAGTCCTCTTTCATCCGTCAAGATGATACTAATAAGGGGACAAATATGTCGATTACATTTTGATTGGAAACTGAATAGATGGACTGATTTACAGATCTATCCAGGACTGCAATATCAAGAGGCAGGAATGAATATATATTTATATATACACATTTTTCTTCTCAAAATGCTTATCCCACGTCATAACTGTACGAAACACTGCTACTCCCTGCTCTCTTCCATAGACTCTTTTCTTCCATCATTTCTCTTGCACCTGCGGCTCCCAACCACTGATCTGTGGAGGCATTGATGTTGGACAGAAGTACATAAATTCCGGATTCATCTGATTTCAGCTTATCAGCCTTGTCTATGATACTCTCGGCCGACTTGAGATCGTCTCTTAACCAGCACCCATTCAACAGAGCTCCCCATATAGCAATATCAGGTTTGAGAGGCATCTCCTTCACCAAAACTTTCGCTTCCTCCAGCAGACCATTCCGACACAGCAAATCTATCACACAGCCATAGTGTTCAAGATTTGGGCGGATATCAAAATCAGCCTTCATATGATGGAAAATCCTGCGTCCTTCTTCAACTAAGCATCCATGACTACAAGCACACAGAGCGCTGGAAAGCGTGATATCATTCGGCTTCAATCCTCTTTTTTGCATCGAATAGAAAATTTCAATGGCATCTTCTGCTCTTCCATGGATAGCCAGTGATTTGATCATCACATTACAACAGAAAACATCTTTATTCCCGATCTTGATAAAAGTTGCAAATGCCTTATCAATATCTCCACATTTAGCATACATTTCAACAAGGGCAGTACCCACATTAACAGCCAACTGAGACCAGTTTCTTATCAAAGAATGCACCCATTTCCCTAACTCCAGATCACCCAAGTGAGAACAAGCCGACAAAACTGAAACAAACGTATAACCATCTGAATCTAGACCTTCCAACTGCATTCGATAAAAGAGGTCCAGCGACTCTTCATACTTCCCATTTTGTGTGTAACTTGAAATCATACAATTCCAAGAAACCACATTTCTCTCTGGCATGCTGTCAAAACATTCCCTAGCCGTTTCAACGTCTCCGACACCAGCATAGGCCCGAATGATCGTAGTCCAGGAAACTACATTCTTTTCCGGCATCCGCTCAAACAAATCTCTAGCATTTGTCACATCCCCAACTTTAGCATACCCAAAAATCATTGTATTCCAAGAAACAACATCCCTCTCCAACATACTATGAAACAAATTTCTCGCGTTTTTTACATCACCAATTCGGATGTGTTCAGAAATCAATATGTTCCAAAATTCCACTGGCTTAATGCACATATCATCAAGAACCTTCCTAGATTCAAGCAATACTTCATCTTCCATAACACCCTTGTCCAAAAACTGAACCACCTTTACATAAAATTTGAAAATCGCATCTGAAACCGAAGAAACACCATAGAATCCAGTCTTTAAAATCCTACAATGCACCTTTTGACCAATTTTAAGCAAACCCATCTCAGAACAAGACCTCAAAACATAAGGGTACGTATAATTATCCGGTTTAATCCCTCTAAGAGACATTTCATCGAAAAGCTTTAAACAACTCTGAAATGGGCCATTATACGCATAGCCTCTGATCATGGCGTTCCAAAGGCTTGTTTCGGGACAATATAGGTCAGCACACATTGCACAGAAAATGCGACTAGCATACTCCATTGAGCCAAATTCAGTGCTTCTCCGCAACAGTTTTAGTCGAATTTCGGGGTTTTGGTGAAGGGATCTTGTGATGATGATACCATGAATCTTTTTCAGATGTCTGAATGTGCATTTTTGCAAGAGATTGGGAAGTTGAAGCTCCAAGGAACAAAGCATGCGACAGTGCTGTTGGTGTCTGTTTACTCGTTGGCTGCAGTGAACCAAATACATGTAACTGTAATAACTGCCAGTTGCAATCAAAATGTTAGAATACATATATTTCAGTCATATGAGATGAGACTAGTGACCTGGGCCTTAAACTCTGCCTCTTTCATTAGCTAATTGGGCTTTTGGACCAATGCGTTTCTTAATGGGTAATGGCCAACCCCTTCTATGAAAATTCAAAGCTAATATAGGAAATTATTATCATCATTTATTGTGCCCGAATAACACTGCCCTTTATGTATCAAGAACAATTAAGGATCAAATAATATTTGTGACGAAAGTATATAATTTTGATTTCATTGAAAAATTTTAATCTAAATTAATTACTCGATTACTCTATCCAACCTCTAGAATTATAGTCATATAAAATTTATGTTAATATAATACGATGAGAAGATTGGGCACTCTAAAGGACTAGTTGACAATCCTTCAGTATACTCTCGTGGTGCCAATTTTTTATTGTGCTAAGTCTTTCTTTATTATTTCTTGAATTGTTTGTTTAGGTTATAATTGTTGACATTACGAAACTTTTGTATAGATAAATATTCAAGTTTACAACATAGCAGTTATAATATCAATGAAATTGTACAAATTAAATGTTAAAACTGGTCCACGAACTTGTCTGAATCATTTCTTCATCATGATGATGCATTAGATAATTCTGGCTGATGGCCAGCTTGCCTTTTTAGACATCCATGCATGCTAATCGGCTTATGAAGCTAAAATAAAATACGCTAGTACTGTTTCGTTTGTCGAGGTCATGCAAAAGAGATTATTGGTTGGGCTTCATATGTCTCCCGAAATAAACTCTAAAGGTCAAGTTAGTATGGAATTCTAAAAGAGAGTTTTAGATAAAAATGGTAACAGATTGCTTACCTTTGCAATGGCGCACTTACACATATTTATAGGGTAGTTTAAGTAGCCTTGTTAATGACGATGGTGGCTTGTCATTGGCCAATTTGCTCGTGCGCTTTTAACAAAAGTGGTAGATGGCACACTCTTGTCAGGTCGTAAGTTGGCTTGCATCCAACCGTGTATGTTAAGACTAAGATTGATCCATAGTGACCTTTTCTGAAGGCCCATGAATCTCTCGCAACAGATCTCCCTCGAATGTATGTTATGCATGAATGTGCTATTGCTTAGGTCCGATGCAAGACTTGGTTGGCACGTATCCAAACGTTTGTCAATTACAGACCTAGTCTCATGTGTTCCCTCCACTAGGGGTCTACATGGTTTGGTTTAGTTCAATTTTGATCATATTTCAAACTAAACCTAAACCGTGTACATTTAAAAGAAATCAATCGGTTTTTCTATCATCTATATAACTAAACCAAACGAAAATAGATATGTTGGTTTGGTTTTTGGTTTCTGGTTTTTAACAGAAAATTTTAAAAAAAATCAAATTTCCTAATAAAATTATATAAAAATCAATTAACTATTTATATTACAAAGTTAATATCATAGGATTTTTTTTATTGAAACAAAACATAAGTGTAGCCATAGATTGGTGGTTAAACTTTGGAAATATAATCTTGAAGTTAAGGGTTCAACTCCTAAAATACATAAAATTTGGAACGAATATATAATAGTTCGATTTGATATGGATATCTACTTCAAACCAAACCAAACCAGTTGATTTTCATTTGAAAGTAACCAATTAAGTTTTAACCATGTAAAGTAACTAAACCAACTCTAACTTTTTGGTTGATTTGGTCGGTTTGATCAATCCGTGTTCATCCCTACCCTCCACCATTGACCATACATGGTTGTGATTTTGTAACTCAAAAGAGTAGTTGAATAGTTGTCTATATAATCCACAACTAACAATTATTTTGTTAATTAGCTACTTAACATTAATGATTCTTGATTCATCACACGACCACTTTTTGCACACAATATCAGTAGCTGCAAATAAATTACTGACTGCCTTTTCAGATTTGATAAATTATGCAGAAATAACAACACGGCTGTTATTTAGTGATCTTTGTCTGGGTAATCTTTTTAAAAGTGTCTTGTGTAAAGTTATAGAAGAGTTAGGTTCATCGTCAATTTATACTATCTCAAAACAAATATTATTTATTTTGACCCATTAATTTGGTTGGAAAAAATATTAAAACGCGATAAGGTACCATAGAATTTGTAGTTTTGACGGAATATGATGTGATCCTATCTAGGTGGATTTATCTTCGTAAGAAATAATTGGTTATTGGGCATAGATACTTTGCGAACTAAATTTCTAAGGGAGGTATTCCTTTTCTTTTCTTCATCGTTTACAAATTTTTTATTTTTTTCGAGAAATAACGTAATGGCTCTCACATGTAGGTAAAGTTTGTCTCAACTGGTATATGTAGTGAGAAGGCAATATTGTTGGTTTTATTAGTTTAATAGAGGTTTTGTTATTTAATCACCATGCTTATGTTATCATATTTCAGTTTGATCCTTTTTATTATTATTATTATTATTCTTGTCAATTTTCTTTTAAAAAAGATTGTTGTACAATATGATTACAAAATGAGAGGCCTCTCTTCGGCATCATTTTCCTTTCGCATTTCTAACTTGATTATTCAGAGATCTCACTTATAGCAGTACTCCTAAATATACATAGATTTGACTTTTGTACAAGACATGGCACCGACAGCACCACAAGACTGCTCAATCCTTGTATTTTATGGATCAGTCGCTTTCAGTTATGCTAAAAGAACTGTTATTTTTTTTGCATTATTACAGTTCTATATAATATATTAATAATAGCTTATACAAACAACATCATGAAACGCAAGTGGTTTTCCAAACGACATCATACGAACGACGCATGACCTTGACCAAGGGAGCCTGCGTGACTGGTTGATAGAGTCGTCACCTTGTTTAAAACAATTTTTTTAATTTTCTACGTTGTGCGTTTCAAACTCAAAATTATTTGATTTTTAGATTTTGATACCATGATAGATTATCCATTCATATAAAAGTTTGCAGAGAAAATATTAGTATATTTATTTATTATATTAATATTAGTCTTTTTAATCAGTTTTCTTTGTCAATAAATGCTCATGAGAATAGTACTTGGTTTTAAAATCATAGTTTTGATTTTTAAACTATTTATTATTATTTACAGAATGTCGTTAAAGTAGAAAATTTGTAACATAATCATGTGCAATGTTTCTGCGAACACTAGAATATTAAAAAATGTACTAGAGTTATGTCATTTTTCGAAGATGGTTAAGTATCTTATCTCTATCTTTTAGGATCTTTCTATCAAGGTGATAGATTAGGTAGATAAAGTTGATTAAATTAATCAGAGCTTTGCTTCCAAACTAGACATTGATTTCCCCTATTAAATAATTCAGTGACTTGTTGAATTGATTTTTCTATGTACTGATAGGTTTTGTTATCAATATAATTCTGTTTGCTACCGACAGCCAAAAACAAAAAAGAAAAAAGAAAAAAAGAAAACATTAAGAAGACCAATAAATAAAAATAATAATAAGAATGAAAAGCATTAGATCCATTTCTTGCCGTTATCTAATTAATAATAGGTTGAAAATGGTACAATATAATATTTGGGGACCAATATTGATTTTTGTAACCTTGATTTTTGATGATATTAACAAGATTATATACAGCCTGGTCTCATTGGACTTGTGTTTGCAAATTTCTTAAAGCTTATTTAATTTTTCGTAAAGCTAAGCACACTGAATAATCCTAAATTGTAAATATATAAGTGTCCAATGAGTCTGAGTTTAGCTTTTTCAATGGCTCTAAAAAAGCCCCTACAGTTTCGACTTAATTTATAGTAATCCTAAATTGTATATATATAAAGGACAATGTAATACATCTTAAACAAATAACAAGTTTTTAAAACATTGCTGCCTTTGAAGGGACATTTAACAACATGTCAACTATGCCCTCCAATCCGGTGCGCGCTACATTTTAAATGATAAAGATAAATTAATTAAACTAAACCTCATTTTACATTTGTATGATAATCAATCAATTAAGTAGAGCCATTTGTTGCATAAGGTACTCTTAACCACTATTATATTGGATCGAATTTACAAATTCAACGGAGATGATATATGATATTCTTCAAAGGTTTAACCATATTAGTCTTTGATGTCACTATTTTGTTGAGGGAAAAAAACTACGATCAAGAAGTTCAATTTTCACCAGAAGACAATGTAATATGTTATTATTATCACACTTTATCATTATCGTTTTTTCTCCTAAGAGAGAATTCAAATTTAATTTAGAGCAAAATACATTTTACTCCCTTGTACTTTGTGAAAGTTGAATAAAACTTCTTGTGATTTCAAAGCTCATTGATACTCCCAACAGTTTAAAAAATATTGCAAATTTGCCATGCTATTAGTTTTCAGTTAAAGTTAACAAAAAATTAAATTGGAAAGGTGTAAATATACCACTTGTCAGGTGAAAATAAAAAAATATATCTCTTAAATTAGTTTGTGTACATTCATCAATTATTACTGAATACATTTGTATTATCTAATAAAGAGTCATTTGAACCAAGAAATCCACATAATTTAGGGGATATATGTTTTTGGCTTTTTATTCATGTAAAGTGTTTTTGCATCTTATTTCAAATTAAAGGGAGGAATTTGTATTATTTTTAAAATTAAAGAGGGAATTTGGGTCATTTTTAAAATCAAAAGGCAGAATGTGCACCATTTATAAAACAGAGCAGGGAATTTGAATTAATTTACTTGAATTTTTTCGTTGTTAATAAGTCAAAATGCATGGAGGTGTGCAGGGAATTTGAATTAATTTACTTGAGTTTTTTTGTTGTTAATAAGTCAAAATGCATGGAGGTCTATTTTTCACACTATCGATTAACTTTAAGGAAAAAACTAATGGCAGGCACTAATGTGCAATATTTTAGTACCACAAGGGTATCAACAAATTTTGAAACCAAGAAAATTTATGCAACTTTCATTAAAACAAGTGGGTAAAATATAATGCATTTTATTCCTTAATTTAAAAGACAATGACAACTTTCTTATACATATAAGTTAGTAATAGTTCTAGATTTAAGAACATATATGTTGTTAGATTAGTATATATACAAATATCTTAGTTAAACCATAAAGGTTTGACATAATCGTACCCGTATATATACCAACAGAATCTGAACTTGTGAATTAAAAGCTTTAAAATAATTTTGGTTCTTATGTATCTTTATATTATTTGAATGTCTCTCTTTAATTTTTTTTTTTTTGAGGAGACGACAATGATGGCTCATCATGATTGGAGAAAATTGATTGACAAATAAGTAAATGTTGTCCATCCGAACAAGTAAAAGATTAGCAATCGCTATCATATGCCTGCAATAATATTCCATACATATTGCCTCATGACTCAAAGGAGGATTAATTGAGAATATATTTTCCAATCATAACAATTTTAAGAAACTATAAAAATAATAAAAATAAACGAAAAATGATCTAGAGCTGATTGAACTATCAAAAGCAAGCTTTGCGTCGTCGAAGGCAAGCATCACTGGAATCGAAAGATTTAAGCATTTTGGCTTTTACTTTTTTCACTTCACGTAGTATTTGCTTTTACTTTTGTAATCTTTTTTCACTGGCTAATGTTGGTATCTATTCTATGGTATGTATTCTCATTAATGAAGTTGTTTATTGAGGGACAGTACTATTTTTGTTGAGATAAAATTATATATATAGTTGTGTAACTGACTTAGAGATTATAAGTTTAAATTATTGAAATAATTTTTTATAAAATAGTGTATAAAAATTTAAAACGAGATTAACCTTTTCTCAAATTCTACCTATAATTAAAAAATTTGTGAACCAAATGTTTTACCATGATCGGCGAAGATATGTTATGTATCAAGTAGGTATATATAAGATGGGAGAATGTCCTTGGCTCCTTGCTTAAAATTCTCCGAAGGGGACACCACTGTGTATTTATATCAATCATATTGTTCTTATGAGGAGCTTTTCGGTAACCATGCATGTTTAAAAACTCTTTTCTTCGTTTACCCCTTTATGCATAGAAATATTATGTGTTTTCTTCCGATCCTTTTTTTTTTTTTAATTGTTTGGTTCAATGCTACTAATGTTGTCTTTGTTATAAGCTTGTATAAGATACTTATTTTATTTGATATTTTATATAAAGAAATATAATTTGTTTTGATCTTTTATAAGATGCTTGTAATAAAATCTCTTGTCTGTAATTATAAAAAAATAAATCAAGGATGAATTGTTTAAAAGATATGGTTAATTTTTAAGTTTTCAAAATATTTGTGATAAAATATCTTATATCTTATAAGATAAAGGAGATAATAAATATTATCTCATTCACATCGATAAAATAAACATCTTATAATAAGCATTTTGGAAACAAACAATAAGCCTTCGTGGGTTAATTACTTGCTGAGTCTTAGTTGCTTTATTCTATTTGACTCACCAAACATCTTCGACCTCACCAACCCTCTTAAAATTCCAAAAGCAGCGGCACATAATGGTCGGGTAACCCTATAAATTCCAGAACAGGAAATGCTAGGGCATCCTCTCTATCGAGACTCTCTCTTTCTCTGTGTGTGTGTGTGTGTGAGCAAACTAAATGGGGTGCAAAGCATTAGAAAAGCCAAAACAGAAGCACAAGAAAGGACTATGGTCTCCAGATGAAGACCAGAAGCTTATAAGCTACATCCACAAGCATGGTCTTGGCCGCTGGAGCTCTGTCCCCATTAATGCTGGTAAATTCTCTAGCTACTTCTTCAACAATTATATATATTAAGTGCTTTTAATTTCTTGCTGCAACTTATAGGTTTCTGGGTTGTCCTCGTCTCTGTATTGCACTTTAATTAGGAAATCAAAATATATATTGTCAAACATGCATGTGGCGTATGCATCATATATATATAGCACTCTCCTTGTAGCTTAGGCAACAATGTTGGTTTGTATTATTCTTGATAATTTTGTATTTTTGGTCAGTGGAAAAATGTTACTTGACGAGGAGGAGTAACTGTTAATGATGCTTTGACTAACGTGTGAACATTCAAAACTATGACGCCATTGTGATGTTTGAAATTATCTCACAAATATATGATTAAGTAATTGCCTTTGAAGTGGTCATTAATTAATTCAGAAGAGAGAAAGTGTTCCACAAATTATATAAAGAGACAAAATGTCATTTTTCCAGTGGACTTTTAGTTTTATTAATATGTTCTCCTGATATTTATGTTCTGTTTGTTATAGTCTTATTTTAAAATACTTATTTTATTGAAATGAGGATAAATCTTATAAGATTTAAGAAATCTTATCATGCATCCTACAAAAAATTTAAAACAAAATCATACTTTTTATCTTATAAGAAATAAGTAATTATTCCTATCTTATTTTTTACAATTATAGAATACATGGTGTATATGATAAGATATCTTAAATCTTATAAGATATCTCCAAATTTCAATAGGATAAGCATTTTAAAATAAGATCATTCCAAACACACTATTAATTTTGTCAACCAAAAACTTAGAGCAAGGTATTGTCATCTCTTTGTTTTTCAAGAAAAAATAATTGAGTAGACAATTTAATAACATCATTCAATAAAAAGCTCTATAATCAAATACAAATCTACATAAAGTTATGACCTTAGAGAATGAAGGGTACATAAAAATAAAAGGCTCCAGCCCTATTGTACAAAAGGTGACGTTGTGCACGAAACTAAGGAAAAAATCAAATTCACTTCAATGTATACACAAAAAAGATTTACCATTGCCAATTCCATTGTTTCAAATGCTATTCTTCTTCCTACTAAAGCTGCTAGTTATACTGTGTGATTTTACCAACAAATTGCAGGTTTGCAAAGAAATGGCAAGAGTTGCAGATTAAGATGGATCAATTATCTAAGGCCAGGATTGAAGCGAGAAACATTCACCATTGAAGAGGAGGAGACAATCCTCAGGCTTCAATGCATGTTAGGCAATAAGTAAGACTGTGAGAACATATACATATACATATATATATATATATATATATATATATATATATAGTGATTCATTAATTTCTCAATATATATATTAATGTCTTCATACTCATTTTTTTCGTGCATTGGTAAATTATTAAACAGAAATTTTATTTTAATTCCCTTGGCAGGTGGTCTCAGATAGCACAACTTTTGCCTGGAAGAACTGATAATGAAATAAAGAACTATTGGCACTCTTGCTTAAAGAAGAAACTAGCAAAAACCGAAGAGATTGAAACTCAGACAAAAGCTGATT
The DNA here is from genome assembly GCA_028554755.1 of Cordia subcordata. NCBI lineage: Eukaryota > Viridiplantae > Streptophyta > Magnoliopsida > Boraginales > Cordiaceae > Cordia > Cordia subcordata. The sequence goes on along the minus strand of JAPTOF010000006.1, from coordinate 1,429,741 downwards.
ATGGAACTCCTAACACTAAAAGCGAAGAATCTTTGCCATCCTTCTTGAAGACAACTCCTCAAAGTTTGAGTTTCGAATCATTCGACAAAAATGGATCAACTAAAGATCATATAGATCAATCTTTCTCAGGGATGGATTCTCCAACAAAAGCTAGTACTATAAGCAACTTGCCCAAAGTGTTGTTTGCAGAGTGGCTTTCGCTTGATCGTTTCACTGGCCAACTTTCACCAAATTCGGGCTATTCGCTTACTTCTTCCAATACTTTGGATCACCAGCATTGTTTAAAGTTTCAAGAACCGTTGGTACAAGATTTATTGTTCGATGAAGGGATGATTTATAATAACGTTCATCACGGACTAACTGAAAGTTTCGTTGATGATATGGGCCAATCACAATTCAAGTTCGAGGATCAGATGCTGGATAATGGTTTCCTAGAATTTAACCAAGTGGAAGTCAAGATAACCAGTGATGTTATGTATATATGAACTTCATAAATCAGAAACATCAAAATTTATACTAAATAATCATAATAGGTTTAAGTAATGAAGGTCATATGCAGAAAGTGATCGAATATATATTCTCATCAACTCATTTTCATTTTCACTTTTATAATAATAAATTGGGTAAATTGGAAATGTCGATTTAGAAATTATTGGCTAATAACCTTTATTTTAAGGGATTTATCCACTTAACTCCCTTGATGTATGAGGTCAATGACAGTTTGTCCCTAACATATATTAATAGCCACTTAGCTCCATTAACTAACAATCAAACCCTTTAAAATTAACCCCATTAGTTTTATTCCAAATTTGCCCTCAATAATTTCTACTTAAAATTAAATTTAGCAAAATATATCATTTCTCAAACCTAAAAAATATTTCTAATCTAAACTCTTTGCGCTGTGATAATCTTTTTCACCATACTATGGTTAAAAATTTTACTAGTAAATTTATGCTTGTTACCAATTATTACAGACGATTGAAATCCGAAATCTAGGACTTTTGTGTTGAGTGTGTGAATCTACTATAAAAGAGAATTTTGGGTTTCAAAAAATTTTTGAAAGGTGTATTACTGTTTTTTTTTTTGAACTATTCAAATTTTAGGTTTCTATAAATACGTTGGATTGAATTGTTTAAAGACCTTGCTGCTTGTACGATAGTGTCATGACTTGATGTTTTTCCATTATCAATTATTCTCAGAAGAATAGAAATGTTATGTTTCTTATTTTTTTTTCCCTTTTTTCCATTTTTTTATATTTTATCATTTATCCACATCATATCTATGTATTAATCAAATCCAAAATCTATAACTATAGTGTGGTGAAAAGAATTATCACAGTGCCTAGAGTTTATATTAGTAATATTTTTTAAGTTTGAGAAATGATATGTTTTGACTAAAATTTATTACAAATAGAATTATTAAGGGCAAATTTGAAATATAATTAATTGCGTTAATTTTAAAAAAGTTTGACTATTAGCCAAAGAAGTTAATTGGCTATTAATATACATTAGAAGCCAAATTATCACTAACCCCATGCATCAAGGGGATTAAGTGGAAAAATTCTTTATTTTAATTTGATGAGATACTTGCACTGCATATGAATTGGTCTAGGTATTCAATGTGCACGCCAATTGTAATATCTTATATTACTTGACGAGACATTATACTAGTTGCTCTGTAACTTTGTGTTATCTACTTAAATTATAATTCAAGTTAATTATTTTTGTACAAAATAATCATGATATCAACTCATTTTAGTTGCTATAACTTTAAACTTTGGGATGACTCTAGCGGTCAAGAGCTTATTCATACATTAAAATTAGGGAATAACTCGTGTGATGCACGGGAGAAATAAATATTTTAATAATTTTTTATTATTGATAGCAAATTATACTTCTATAGTATATATAACAATAAAATGTAAATACATTTTGAAAATTTTAAGATTTTTAATATTAATAATATTTTTAATAAGAAATGTGTAGTAATTGAGTACAACATTTTTAATTTGGAAGTGAAATTGGAAAAATACATTCACATCAATAAAAATGGCATATACATTTGATAAGATAGATATTCTACTTTGTATAATATATAACTTGGGCATAAGTTCATTGAATTAAGAACTTATTTTGATGAAGAAAATTTACCAAAAATTTGAATTGGTATCAATAGAAAAGATATATATATATATATATATATATATTCTGTTTTGTATAGTATATAGATTGAGAATAAATTCATTAAATTAAGAATTATTTTGATGAAGGAAATTATTAATAATGAAGTGATGAGTTGAATTAGTCAAAGAATTGACATGGAGCATAACTTAAGAGGCATGTACTTTCTTTTATAATATACCAGTATGCTTTTATCCATGCTCCGCACGAATTTATTTTTGATAGAAAATGTTATATAAGTAGGTTTAATCTTTACAGTTCACAAATGAAAAATGCTTTGAGGTTTTTAAGCATTAATTAATTAGTAATTACATTTCTAAATTAAAACTAACAATATATATATATATATATATAATAAGAAATGAACCTTTTGAAATTCATGAAAGAATCATATTTTAACTATTAATTGATTGATTATTTAATTTTTTAATTAAAACTAATAATTTAATGATATCCACAAAGATAAAAAAATATAAATACAATAAATAATAAAAATAAGTTATTATATAAGCTAATAATAAAATATTCATTGCCATATAAGTGCTGATATGACACTCTCTTAATACTCAAAAAATTATTTTTAATCGTAAATGTTAAATTTACTCAAACTTAATCTTTTAAAACTCACAAATGAATATTATTTTAAGAATTAATTGATTGAAAATTAAATTTCTAATGCTAATAATCTATGTATGTAATAGATAACAAAAAAATTTTTTTAGAAGTCACAAATAAATTTAATATTAAGTATTAATTGATTGACCATTTAATATTTTATTTAAAACTAATAATGTATATTCATAAAGATAAGAAAAAATAAAGAGTAAAATAATAAAAAAATAAAATAACCATTTTATGTAAACGTTGACATATTACTCTCACAATGCCAAAAAAAAAATTATATATATATATGTATATATATATATGTATAGATAGATAGATAGATAGTGGGAGAGAGATAGATTTGTGATCCCAACTTGCCATTTCTATCATTAATTTTAACGCATCATTAATATTTCACACGAGCAGTAGTCCTGTAATAAGGTCCCAATTCAATCTTACATTTGGCCTTTAATACCGACCATCACTTTTTGAAATATAACTTGTCATTATCTAAATTGGTATTTGAGTATGAGAGCTTCTTATGTAACGTTGGTCCTTAATACCCAAGTGATACAATTATTTATAATATTATAATTCTATAAACAAAATATAAAAATTATAAATTAATAATATAATTATAATAAAATGATGTAGATAATTCACACTTTGTTTCAAATCTCCTTTCTAAATCCCAAACTTCTACCGTAGGGTAGAACTATGAATTACTAAAACAAGAGGGACTTGAGAAACACAAAATGCAAATGTCATCTTATTGGAGAATTGACGCCACGTTGATACTTTTTGTGACACATTTTTTTACCTCAGACTTTCCTCGTAAGCGCTGCCAAAATTTACTATGATTTGGAACAGAAGAACTCACCATCTTTTCCGTGATACCTCTACCGAACAGTCCCACGTGTATCACATGTTAAAGCACATAGCCCTCCCTAGCTAGTCTATAGGGCCTCATCACCAAGTCCGGGTTACAAAACAGCAGGTTACAATATCACGTCCCTTACCCCCCCCCCCTTTATTGATCGCATTTTCGCTCAACAAAATTTCCACAATCTTTTTGCCACCCCCATTTTTGCAAAATAAAAAGAAGTCGCCATGACCTCTACTCAACAGTGAGCTCAAGAAGCAAAATGCTGAACCTCTAAACAATCTTCTGGTGAGCAACTATCCTCAACTTTCACACACACACACACACATAAAAACACATGTATGAGTCATAGTCAAACGTGAGTTAAGTGCAAAAAGACTAGCCAGAAATTAACTTCTGTTTGCGTGTGGAACACTTTTCCAAAAAGCTTTAATTTTTCGAGCTTGATTAATACTTTTGGGTTTTGGGTTCTTTTTTCCTCAAAGTGCATAGATAGTCAACCATGAAACTTACTAGTGACATCACACGTAGCTCTTTCGGGACAGAGAAATAAATTTGCAAGCGCAGAAGTAAATGCAAAGTGCAGACATGTTGGGAAAAGAAGAGGAAAATAGTGTGCTATCATGGCTTCCATTATTGTGATTATCATCCTCGTTTTAGTCTCTATGTGATTAATATATCAAGGCTAGCCAGCTTTTATGCTGCAAAAATCTTTCTTTTAATTTTGAGTGAGTGAATAGTATATACTAGCGCACTAACTTGTTTACTGGTGTTCAGTTTTTTATGGTGATGGTTTTGGATGAGTGCAAAGAGAAAGGAGAAGAAGAAGAAGAAGAAGAAGAAGGATAAAAAAGAAATGGGGAGGCCAGCATGCTGTGAGAAAGGGGGAGTGAAGAAAGGGGCATGGACACCTGAAGAAGACAAGATTTTGGTGGACTACATAACCAAGAATGGACATGGTACTTGGCGATCGCTCCCTAAACTCGCAGGTTTGTGAATTGTGTCTCCACCTTTTTTCCCTTTTTTCTTTTGGTTCTTTTAACACGCCAACCTCCAATTTTTGCACAAGTCATCACTCCAAGAAGTGTCTCTACCGATCCGAACCCAAGCTATCACTCCAAGAAGTGTCTCGACCTTGCGCTTTTGTTTCTTTTTGTTGTGTATTTATGATTTCCATTTTTCAAGATGGAAATCCATGTTAGTCTTTGCCATCTACGTGACTAAGGGTTCGTTTGGATTAATTTTTTTAAAAAGTATTTTTTTAATAATTTTTAAAAATTAGTTTTTATTTAGAAGCTAAAAATTCTGATTTTTTTTAAAAAAATTGTATTTGAGCTTTTTAAGAGTTTTAACTTTTTTTAGAAACTAAATCAAATCGCTATTACAAATTTGATGGAATTTTTTCTGGAAAAAAAAGGTGTTTTTTTTTTTTTTTTTAAAAGCCAATCCAAAGAAGTCCTGGAGCCACATTTCTAAATCCCATGTAGTTTGATATAAGAGCAGGTTGCTAGAGTTACATGCTGGTGTTTTAGTTTGATAAAGAGCACTGCTATTCTGATGGCATATTTCATTTTCAGTTTGAATGAATGTACATGTGGATGCAAAACTTCGAAACACAATTATCAGAGAGAAGGGATCTTTTGGGGGCTCTCTCTAAGCATGGGAGACTGGAAATTTGTGAAAATTTTTAGGCGTCTTGCTTTTTTTTTTGTGCATGGTTACCTATACTTTATAGGGAATTAAAATTTTGGATTCAAATCTTGTTATCATGCCCTTAAAAAGAATATTTAGATGCAATGCTTAATGAAAAAGAATCGGTAACTTAACTTCTGAATAGGGTATTGTATGCCCTTTTAATTTTCCATCTCTTTGTTCCTCATTGAGGATGTTGAATTTGGCTTATCATACCTAAATTTATTAAAGCTATCGTTACTATAATAATGGTGGGGACACTTCTCTTATATTTATCTCAAGGTATCCTAATAATTACATCTCCTTAATCAGACCAATGTGGGGGATTATCGTGCAAGAATCTATTCCTATCTCCGAATTTGTTTGCCATTGTTGAAAACCGAGGTAATGTGATAAGCACAATGCGTATATCTTGAACAGGAACATAGTGACCCACTCCTGATGATATTGTACCTATATATGCCATTAATTTCAGAGAGCTTATAGGTGACTCTGTTAAGAGTGATTATTACAGGTCTCAACAGGTGTGGAAAGAGCTGTCGGCTTCGATGGAAAAATTATCTCCGCCCTGATATTAAACGTGGTCCCTTCAGTTCTGAGGAAGAGAGTACTATCATCCAGCTACGTGGCATGCTTGGTAACAAGTAAATATTATCTTCATTTCCTGGGAAGTTCAGAAATATGACCTTGGATTTCAGTGAAATGTTCGTTATGGTGCTCTGTTGAGCTACTTGCTGTAATATATGATATGATACTCTGTTCAGTTATTTCTAAGAAAATCCTGTGACAGAACACTTGTCTCATTAACATTCCAAAAAGTTTTAGACTTTTCAGCAATATTTTCATAGACTTCAGTCTTTTCAGGTGGGCTGCCATAGCATCTCATTTACCTGGAAGAACAGACAATGAGGTAAAGAACTTCTGGAACTCACATCTGAAAAAGCAGTTTTTGAGCACAAGCCTCAACCAGCAGGCGTCTGAGCAGTCCTCCCTTGTTAAGGCAATTGATCTGAAATTAGAATCCCCATCAGCGTGCCATACGGTTCAATGGGAAAGTGCTAGGGTAGAAGCTGAGGCTCGGTTGTCAATGGACCCATTGCTCCTGAATCCATCATTAGTTGTTAAAAGTGAATGTGACTACTTCCTTCGACTATGGAATTCTGAAATTGGCAAATCCTTTAGAAAGATTGATGATTGGGATGGTGTAATATGTCATAGTCCAGTGTCTCAAACATCATCCTCTACAAAGCTTGAATCTGGTTCAGGTGTCACATCACATGCTAGACACAGCAAGATTCTCAGCTCTACTGATACGGAGGAGAAACTAAACAATGCAAAACAAACGAGTGGTAAGACGGAAGCAGAAGATATGGCGCTTGGTTCAGAGTCCTCAAAATCATCTGACTTGGATGATTCTCCAGACAATGTACTGAAACTACTTGATTTCCCCAAGAGTGACGATATAGAATCTGCTGAAGGATCAACTGATGATGTCTCCATCTACCTCAAAGATGAATTTGACTGACTAAGAAGTATCTTTGCCAGTGCTTATCCTCGTACAGATGCATTTAACCTAGTTATTTGATCTGATAGTTGTTCTGAAATTTTAACAGAATGAACTGGTTACTCTATCCCCTTAAGTTACTAAGATAGGCTTTCTTAGAAACAATTTTGCGGATATGCTAGAAGTGGGGTTATGTCATTTTGTGTTCAGGATGAGATAAATCATGGCTTATGTTAGTTCTTTGCAGACGTAAACTTCTGCTTTTTCTTTGTTGATAGCTGTGTATACCAGCTCACAATGAATCACCAAGTCATCATCATCATTTTAATTTTGACTAGATCAAGACACCTACCGAATCAAATAAAGTTTATCGTACTTGTGTTCCTTCTTCTACAGCCAAAAACAGCACTGATGACATTCTTGGTAGGACTAGGCATAATACTTCTCTAAAGTACCGAAATACTTTCTGCAGTTATGAGTTCAGATCCTGTCAATTCATCTGATTTAGGGCCCTATGCCCTTGTCTCATCCACCATGAGAGACAGAATCCGCACAGCTTGGGACGAAACTGTGTTTCCGCTTGTTCTTGTCTACGGCGATTATTTAGTAATATAATGAACTCAGTTTAGCTCAACAAATACAAAATAGGTACATGTAAGAATCTATTCAACTTGTTTCTTACAAATGCAATCAAATCTTCTCTACCATTTGGTATGTACACACAATAGTACATCACTATGCACATATGACACAATAGAGTTAAATTTTACACCACAATAGCACACAATACAACTAAACAATAAAGGAATTTCCACAACTGAAGATTCACGGTCCAGCTTCAACAATTACAGATCAGACCTGAGAATTCAGCATCAAAAACACCCGAGGAGTTTCTTTGGAGCAGTTCCTGTGGCGCGGTACTTGGCCGCCATCTCCTCTGCTTTGAGGAGGTCTTCTCCCTTTTTGGCTTCAATGTTAGCTCTCTTTTCTTCTGCTGACTTGTGAATGAAAGCAATCTTGTTTTTCATTTTCTCTATGTATTCTGCCTTCTTTTTCTCCAGGTCCTCCTACATATCCATCCATATGAAATGTCAAAACAAACTCATAGCATCATGAAGATGTTCTTTACAATCTTATAGCTTTTATGGACAAAGATGGAGGATGACTCTTTACCTCAATCTTTTTGAGCTCGGCCTCTATAGCTGCTTTCTTGCTGTTCTCCCATGCTCCAATGTCCGAAATCTTTTTCTGAGCCCTGACATTATTTGCAGATTGAAGTAATTAGCATAATCCCCAACAGAAAAATGGGGATCATATATACGTGTGTGTTTAGCGCTCCTATATTGAAACCTCGAGCTTGAAAAAGAGAGCTCACTTGTTTTCAGCTTTCGATTTTTCACTTTCTTCCCAAGCTTTGATTAGTGACAGCCTCTTCTCCGTTGCTATTCGAGCAAGCACCGCATCTGGAGACGATTCAGTGAAATTCATACATTTTCTTCGTTACCACATCCACGGTTTAAGCAACAGAAAACAGAAAGATGAACAAGATCCAATCTGGATTACCTCTATTAACAGAGCCCTCCCCTTTTTTCTCTTCAGCAGCTTCTGATGGCTCTGCCACATGTTCAAGCAATCGAAGAACAATAGTAAGCAAACTATGATTCCAGGTTTAAACATATAAAACTAGACATGAGACACCCTTTATTTGATACAGTGTCAAAATTATCAGTCCAGCTTTTTCTTTTCTATTTTGACATTAATAATCACTAAATAGTTTCCAGAATCAAGAAAACAATACACAACAGGTCAAATATTCCAGCTTCTTTTTCCAGCCTTTCCAGAAAGCAAAACATCATCAAAATGATCTAACATGAATAATGAACCTAAACATATACATAAGCCAATAAAGAGAAACAGAGTTGATGCGAAGGAAAAACAAAAAAAAGAAAAGAAAAAAAGTAGAAACATTACTTTCGACTACAGCAAGAGCTTTTGACTCATCAGGTTTGTCTTGGGGAGCAGGAACTACAGACTTGTCCTTCTCCTCCACCACATCTTTGGGCGGATCCGCGGCCGGTTCAGCTGCAGCAGGAGGAGCTGGTGGTGGAGCCTCAGGAGTGGTCGACGACTCATCATGAGTGGTCTCCACCTTCTTAGTTTCTTCAGCAACCATGGCTATGTAGCTATGAGATGATATAAACAAAGTAACTAAGTCTCAAACAAGATGATGAGAAATAATAATGCTACCAATAGTTGAGAGACAACACCTACCACAAGATGAGGTGATATGGGGTTTGAACATATATTAGTAGTTGGCGGAAGGTAACCGTCGCTTAAAATGAAGAGGGCCAAGCTGGACGATTGATACAGACATATGCATCGTGGCCTCTTATTCCTTGGCACCTACAAATACTATAAAGTATATGTGTTTATCTGATTTTTCACACCTACAAGTATGCTACGCGTACGCATATTGTATATTTCGCCCTTTTTTTTTTCATGCAAGCAATTTTTTTTTTTAGATTTTTTCTTCAAACAAATATGACGTGTTCACCTTTAACAGTTACTATACTAAGACCACCGACGATAAAAAATCTGTAGATGATATGAATGAAGCAAACTTTGCGATGTTACATTTATATATAAATTAACTTATTTGTCTAATTAAATTCTAAAGGCTTCGTGTCAAAAGGGCAAATGTAAACGCTAGCTCTTCAACATTTTCCGACACCTAATTAGTTAAAATGAAAGAAATAAAGTTCGTCTACGTGGTCCCAAATTCATCTTGGTGTTATTGTAATTAATCTTATTTTTGTTTCTTTTTCAGGCAGTTAATTTTGTTTACTATATATTTTGATGACTAGGGCCATATTGGGTTTACGGTTATTAAAATGATCTTTATATGCAAAGATGAGATAAACACATTTCTTGATCTTTTTCATTATTCAATTATCATCTCACGTATATACTTAATTAGTTATCATATTAAAAGAAGAGAAAAATAATTAACAATATATACATATCAACAGTGTTATTTTTCTTAAGTTTTCCCTCTTGTTGTCTCCTTTTTGGTCTCATATTGCTCTCTGCTTTGGTGGTAAAAATAATTCGACGACATGTAATTTTTTTCTTTAAATCACTGAAAAAACGGTCCAGGTGGTCCAGCAGTATATTCTATTGGCTTATTTTATTATGACTATGAGACCGTTACTTGGACCTTACCTTTCTTCCAAAAGTAGAACTTTATAGTTGTACATGAGTTGGCAATTCTTCACCTCTTTTTTATCTTTCAATTTGCTTTTTCTAAGCTAAGAATACTTCACTTATTGTTAGATTTTCATTTCATCTTGCTGAGTATCTATTTTTTATTCTCCCTATCGCAAACTCACGTTTGTGATCATTTTGCTGTTACACTTGTCTTTTCTTTCTTTCCCGGGAATAAAATGCGTTTAGTTCCACTGTGTTTTATTAAGGTTCTGTTTAGCCTAACGATAAAATTTTAATTGTTGAACTATAAAATTTTTAGTAATAAAAATTTAGTTAAAAATGTTGTTGAATAAAAACCATTGATTGTTTGGCTTGGTATTTTAAGATTTGAGCTTTTAACTATTTTGAAAGCAATATTAAAATTTTAAAATTATGAAGTAATATTTTTCAGAAGAGAGGAAGAAAAAATAATTTTTTATATGATACGAAAACAATTTCTCAAAAGTTTTTTTCGAAAAGCTTCAATTTGGAGCTTCTGGTTTTTAAATTTTTTTTTAATTTTGACTTTTATATAAAAGCTCTTTTGAAAATGAGTCAAACAGGTTAATTTTAATTTTTAAACTAAAAAAAAAATACTTTTGAGTATTCAAAAGTTAGACAAAATAGACTCCAAATTTGTATAAAACTTTCTTTATTTAAAACTTGCTAATACCCTTATATTATAAAAAAAATGTTATATAAAAATGAATATCTAATTTTGACAAAACAAAGAGAATAAAATATCCTCCTAAATTTCTCTATCGAATTTTAACATATTGCTTTAAAATGCTACATGGATAGAGGTGGTCCATGATGGCATTTTCAAAACACGTATTATGATTAATGTACCATTATTTCTTGTTGCTTAACCTTTTCTCCCAAAAGCAGAATTTCGTGCTTACATCCTGTTGCCACTCTCGCATATTTGATTTCATATTATCTGTCAATTTGCTTTCCTAAGCAAAAACAGGTTTTGGAAGTACTCGTATACTTAAACTAACCAATTTAGATATTTTCAAAACGTTACAATATTTACAAATTAGGAATATGAGTTTCTTTATAATGTTGTTCACCAAAAAAGAGTTTCTTTGTAATGTTATAACTATATGAGAAAATATAGGATCTTGCCTAGATTTGTGTAAGAGACCCTTTTTTAATATAAAATTTTCCCAGGAATCGTTATATATTGTCTAATTATAGGACAATAATACATGTATTCCTAATAAGTAGATGGAGTACATAGTCGAATAATGATTTGATATAATTAAATATTTTAAATTCAAATCGATGCTTTTATATAATTAAATATTATGAAGTCTTAGGGTGATTCTAATATATATATGAGCCTCGTCTTCCAAAAAAAAGACAGTACTCAGAGACAATATTCTTCAAGAAGGACTATGAAATGCCTTAGAATTATTTACGTGGTTGTAATTTTAGTTTGTTTGCATTCGAAAACGAGGAAGTCCATAAGTCTGACGATGATAAGGCGAACAAGCTCCAGCTCAAAAGCAAGAAGCAGGGGATGACCCATCAACCCCCCTCCCCTCCACTTATAGTTGTTTTCAATAGGTTTCTTATTTTTTTTTTTTTTTAATTTGAGTGATTTGAGTCATTTTTTTACAATTAAATATTCTTTATTTTCAGTTTTATTCCAACAACTTTTTTATTTTTATCAAACTCTCAGTTTAAGAAATCCTTATTTTAATTTCGCTCTAACAGTTATCCTATTTTAAAATATTACAGTGCTAAGGCTATGGGAAATAGGAGATGAGATTTAGGTGTTGGTTTTAGGGATGAAAACCCCTATATATATAGGTGTTTTGTTTTGGATTTAAGAAAAACATAAAATTTGAGAGATGAGATAAATGACCTGTTAGAGCACATTAACACCAAACATTCTCCTAAATATGAGATTTTTTATTTTGGGGTGAGCTATTGGAGTTAGTCTAACCCCCTCATATATCAGGAAAATAAATAGTCAACCAAAACGCACTTTGGCAATTAACCCAAATGCAATTACACTATCAATTAATCTCAATAATTTCAATTCTAAAACACTCTCAAGTACTTGGTTACTAACTTGAGCGTTGGAATGTCTTTGTCTAACACCACACAAATAGCAAAGGCTCGTGCCATTTTGTTACCTTTGGATCTTGCAAGTTGTTATAGATGTGAATATCTACAAATTCCAATTTGTATCATCAATCCAGGTCCTGCCTTTACATCTAAATTCTATTAGTACTTATGAGTTGTGATGCTCTTTAAACAAGATTCAGTGCGACCCCAAAGAGCATTTGGTAGATAGCAAAAACACTTGCTTTTCTTCTTAAGATAATATACACATAGTGGCCTGCTTCTCACACGCAAATTAAAGAGAAGACACAGAAAGTAACATTACGAATACACACCCCTTTGAGTACCTTTTTTCCCTAGCGATTACCAAACAATGGGCCCAAATTACGTGTTTTATTATCAATTAATTTCTCATAATTTGAGCGTTATACAGACAAAAGTCCAGCATTAAACATACAAAAAACAACTACCTGAATACATAACAACAATTTATATATGTAGCGCAAGTAACAATTACAACAAGAGTGCACACACAGTGCATGTAAAGTGAACACATCAATTAAATGGCCGTGTAGCTGTGATCGTCGTGGGGAGGCTGAGACAGAACCGTCAAGAACACAAAGGCTCCGAAGAGTGTCGCAGCAATGGCTGTGAAATTGACGAGGAATGCTTCAGACCCATACTTAGCCAGCCCCGAGTTCTCGAGGAATGTCAGCTTCTCGAGAAACCCCAGTGCTGCCGTCGCCACCGCTAAGACGTACACAAACTGCCCGAAGAGAACATGCCACGGAAGCGATTCACGCCTGATCTCTGAGGTGCCACCCGGGTAGAAGAACACCACAAATCCATACATCCACTGCCATGTCCGAAAGAAAATCCTTCCTCATCAGCTCATACAAACTAATTCGTCAATATAAGCAATGATTGTCCAAAACCTTATAAGGTCGTTCTAGATTTTGTTATTTTTCCTATGTAGGAGAAATATATTCTAACGCACCCTCACATGTCACCCAAACTAAGAAAGGGGTTGAGGTCAAACGAATTAAACTAGGAATACAACGAACCAAGAATCTAGAGCTCAAACGAGTTAAACAATGAGAGATGAATCACCCGTGCACGACACAAGAACTTGGGCCAAAACCCAACTTTTATATACATGTTGAGAATGACTAAAGTACCATGATAAAAGTTAATTGATTATACGAAGAGTGATCTACGATCTTATAAGGTGGTTTTAAATTTTATTAATTTTTCATGCGAGAAGATTGTATTAAAACATGCATGATCAAAGCGTATCTAAAACCTAAAGAACAAATATGCCCTTAGTTATATGTAACATTACCTGAATACCATACAGAACAATAACTCCAATCCCAAGCCAAGAATGTAAACTGTATAAGTTGGCAATGCTGCTCTCGTTGTGGTACTTGAAGGCTGTATATATTCCGATGCACCCAAGAATAAGGGCAATAGCATGAAAAACTAGGTGTATTACTTTCTTCACTGGCTTTTCATAGGGAAGTGCTTTATAACTAATAATTGCTGCATATATTTCACCCATAAAAAAGGGTAAATTAGAAACATACCTTCAGTAAAGCAGTAACTGTTTAATTACACTTAATTAATACTGATGTGGGCAAAGAAATTGGGTTCACGTGAGTAAATAACTCAATTGATATTATCGGTCAATGGTGGTCAATGGCTAAGGCTAAAGCGTCTGTCTGTGTACCCGGTGCAACTGCGTCCATTATCTACTTCCGTGGACATTACAATTTCACCACTAACTAATAATATCAATTGAGTTATTTATTAATGAGGTGCTAATTTCTTTGCCCACATCAAATACTTTACATTAAGATTGCATGTCAATTACCTTCACCTCCAAGAATGATGAAGCCAATAAGCATCAAAACAGGATGAATCTAGATGGAGAAGAAAGAGAAAAAAAAGAGAAAAAGATAAGCCATACATCACATTATATTATCATGGTATCATAGTTGTGTACAAGAAGTAATATTCAAATTAATGAGTCAACAAAAGGAAAAGAAAACGAAAAGAAAAGGAAAAAAATAAGTCATACTTGAAAGGACAACACTATTCAAAGCCCAACTCTTATTTATACATTAGGTTCGGCAACAACTTTTCAAGTAACATTTAACGTTTTGACTGATCAAAATACTATTTTGTTAAATTATTACTATTCGGTAAACTAGCGTTTCAAGTAGCTTTTAGCGTTTCAACTAACGTTTCTCAAAAGCTAAAAATTTTAGCGTTTCAGTAGCTTTTAGCTTTTTATCTTTTTTTTTTGGGCAATTCTACCCTTTTTGTATTTTTTGATTTTTCTATTCTTTTTCCGATCTCTCTCTATATTTTTACCTTTTCTTTCACAAATATAAATAAGAAATAATGTAAAAATGAATTTCAATTTCTATATAATCATACTAAAAGCATAAGTTTTATTAGTACTTTTTTTTAACAAAATAATTTTGAATCTATTAAAATTAATTTTTGTAATATTGATATAAATGTTTTATCAAAAAATTAGTTATACTTTAATATTAAAATATGATTATAAAAATAAATATCTAACTTATGAAATATATTATCTTATTCCTATAATAGTAATAGTAATTACAATTATCATCATCATAATAATAATAATAATAATAATAATAATAATAATAATAATAATAATAACAACAACAACATGACATCAATGTCCTTTTACATCATTTAACATTTATCATCTAATCTAACAGCTAATTTTACCAAACACATTTTGTTCAATTAGCTAGTTAAACAGCTATCCGTTAATTGCTAAAATAAAACAGCTATCAGATACCCAAACAGCTATCAGCTACTCAAACAACTATCAATTACTTCAACAACTAAATTTATTGAACAGACCTTAAATGTAAATTTTGAGATAAAATCCCGAAATTCTTAACAATAATATAGAGATATTAATGCCAATGCATAAGTTCAACAAAATCATTGCTAACTTTAAGACATATATCACTACTTGAAAACATTTCTTGATGTTTCAATATATAATTAAATTCAATAGTATCATATATCTAGAGAACCTCAGCTAATTTCCAGCAACCATTTAAGGGACCACAACAATCTGTCATATTGCAATTAGGCAGATGCCTGCCATATTACATCGAGAGGGTTGGTGATCATGTGAAAACTAAAGAGGTAGGTAGGTGCTGAAAGTCTAACGTGGAAAATACAATCATGAGAAACCTTTTTTTTTTTTCCATCCATCTTTTTTTCTTTTAATTTTGTTCGTACCAAATTCTATAAACTTAAAATTTTCAAATAAAGTGGGAATAAATTATATTAATTTGGTCGCGGCTTAGGAAATAGATTTGACTCCTACCCCCTCCTTTGGGTTGAGTTCCCTCACTTACCTGATGGTTGGGTACTTGAATTGTGGGGCCAGTCATTCTGAGATTTATCAATTAGTGGTCAAGCGTTACTAGTAGAGATGTTCACTCGTTGGAGATCTCCAATATTTTTGCCAAACTCCAAGAATTTGGAGAAATTTGATATGGAGAATGGTTAATTGGAGAAAAAATATTGGATACGGAGAATTTCTTGACCAAAAAAAATTAGAGATTGGATAAAATTTTAAATTTTGCAGATTATCTAATTTATCCAAAATTAAGTAAACCAACTTTTCAAAAGGCCAAATATACACACTCCACTCATTGCAAACGCTATACACATTACACACACTAAACAAACTGCGGCCCCCAGGGCTCGAGCGCCGGGCCAAATAAACACACTACACACATTCCACTCATTACAAACACTACACACATTTCACCCACTACATACACTAAACAAACTGCGTCTCCCGGGTCCCCAGCACCCCGGCCCAAGCCCCTTCCCAGCCCCGACCCGGCCACAGGTCCCCGACACCCTGCACACCGAGCCCGGGCCAAGTCCCGAGTCTCGAGTCAAGTCTCGGGGTGTAGGGGGCCGGGGGCCAAGAGCTGGGTCCCAGGGGCCGAGGGCCTAGACCTGAGGGCCCAGGCTGTGTCCTTGGTCCCGAGGGCCCACACACCGCCTTCAATGTCCTAGGGCGCCAGAGGCTCAGGCATGAGACGGGGCACAAGCGGGGCACCGAAACTCGGATTTTTTGTGTGGCAACCGAACCATGAAAAAATTTTTTCAGAGAAAATATAAATAATTTATTTTTTTATAAGTGTGTGTATTTTTAGTGCGTGTTTACATTTAACATACTTTTTTAAATTGGAGATCTTCATTCACTAAGGAGTTTTGTCCAATTTTCCCATTATCCAAATTGTATTTCCCATTGGGGAATTGTGCAAAAATTGGTGAAATTTTTTTGCTCCAAAATTATTTAGGAAAAATAGTAATACTCTATAATCTCAAATAAACACCCCTAGTTACCAGATGTCTAATTATCACCAGATGGTCGATGATCCCACTGTTTAAAAAAAAAAATGCCCAACCCCATCCTAACTGTAGTTATGACCAGTAAATGGAGACACTAGTATTGATCATCATCCACGAATATCAAATATAGTTTCAATGATTTACTAAAAAATTAAAACATCGAAATCCAAACCACCAAAGCCTAATTAGGGCAGCCTAGTGTACCCGCTATGTCGGGTTCCACTTTGATTGTGATCTTAGTATTTGCGCATAAACCTAACATGAGAAAGATATAAAAAGAAACTCAAGAGACTTCTAAAGTACTACACGAAAAGGAAAGTGACTCAACATAATCTGAAGGAGAAAGCAAAGAAATGAGAAAAAAGCAGGAAACGGCTCGTGGAAGTTGCTTACGTTAAAGATGAGGGTCTTGTCAGTAGCTTCCCATGCTAATCCACCTCTGAAACTTGTGCACCAAACCAACACCAGAATCGCACTTATTACAGCCAAAGCATGTGTTACGTAAGAGAATATCACTGCATTCACTGCTATCGCCATTTTCTTCGTCGTTCTCTGGTCTCTGGATGCCACACGCTCAGCTATACTCAAGACAAAGAAAGAAATGCGAGAGTTTGGGGCTAATATCTTATCTGATGTCGATTGTCAACTAGGCTTCTATTATCTGTTATATTTTATTGTTATCTTGACTAAAACTATAAGTCACTTTCACTGCCTAGCTATCGTTATTCACCATTTAAATGCAAGATATTAGTATATTTATTTTATTATATTAATGCTCACGTAAATATTGGTGTTTTTGTTTATTACATTAATTATCCCCTTCATGTGCGTGTTTGCTTTTTAACTTTGTACATGGGCAACTTTAACATTTTTAAATAGGAGGTGGTGAGTTTCAAACCCCATGAATTGGGCTTTAATATCATGATAGCTTTACCATTTTATTTAAAAATTTAGACTTGTAAGTAAGATATTAGTGTATTTATTTATTATATTAACATGATGCTCTTATTCTTGGAAAAAAAATTTTAAAAATTCTTCTATGATTTTAGACATACTTTAATTTATTTTTATTTTTTAAAAAAGTACAATAACAAATATTGCTTTCTAAAAAGATGTATATTTTTCTTTTATAGTATGTACCATTATAAATTATTTAATTATGTGATAATACCACACATATATATATATATATATTCAAATAAATAAATTCTGTTAATATTTAACATACCATGTAGGGGTGACGACTAAAAGCAAAAATTTCAATAGTAACATTTGGGTAGTACATATATGTGCTATTTATATTTTACTGATGACTTCGCATTGTTGGCCACTTTTTTTTAATTTTTTTTCTCTTTTTTTTTTCCAATGTAAGGGCAGTTTTAAGTTGAATTCATATATATTTTTAAAAAATTAATCTTAAAATACCTCACTCGTAAAATAATAGACATTGCGACTGTTGACCACGTTTTTCGCAGGGTGCGCTATTAGTCTACGTGGCTTGAATGCTATTCGGTCTTGAATTCGCGCCGATTTGGAAAAAAATAAAAAAGTAAAAAATCGTGCCGATTTCTTCCACCCTTTGTCCCACTGCTCTTCTACCTTTTGCCTATAATATCGACTTTGTTCATTCGCTTGGAGCTTTTATGTGGACAAATGCGCACCACCTTGTGGATATATAAAACCAAGAATCTCTTTTTTCTTTCTCTTCTTTTTTTTTTTTTGGTGAATCTCTATGAGATTTGAATCAGGATTATGTTCTTGAATTATGATAATCTCAACTATTTAAACTATTTTTTGATCTTTTCTTTTTTTTTTAAGTTGATGAACTTGAGAAAATATAATGAAGTCCTTTTTTATGTTTATGAAAAATATAATCAAGTTTTTTACATGTCCAATTATAATGTAGAAATTTCTATTTAAGAGAGAGAGAGAGAAATCTCATTCAGGTTTATTAGTGTGTCCATATCTAATGGTGATAGAGTTTGAATCACAAATGTCTTTTGTTGATATGTAAAATTCAAGAGCAAACAATTAATGATTTTTGTTCAATAACTTTCTATCCAAAATACTATTGCAAAAATATCTAAAGTTCAACAACTAAGGACTAGTTTAAAAAAAATAAAACTTGAAAAAGAAAAACTCAAAAACAAGTATAAAAGGTTACAAAAAAAAAAAAAAGCACTTAAAAAAACCCAACGAGCCCTGAAATTCTACAGCTAACCTAAAGCCTTTATCTAATTCTTTTTTTCCTTCTTTTTAGACGATAAATTATTGTGATAAATTTAATTAAAATATTATGGTTTCAGCAATTAAAATTAGGGGGATGGGTAACGCTTTTAATAGCTTTTTGTTAAAATCTTATTTCTCTCTTATATTAAAACAGATGTTGAATTGATTTGTTATGTTTTTAATTTTATTTCTCTGGTTAGGATTTTGCAGAAAATGGGTAACTTTTAGAAAATTTTGAAACTAAGAAGCAAGAGCAAAAATGAAAATGAGGTCAACTCTTACATAATTAAAAAGAGAAATGCAAAACACAAAAACAAAAATTAGATCGACTGCACACAGAGTATATTTAATGTCTAAATACTGACAACATAGAAATTATGGAAGATTAAACTTGCACTATTAATCATGTTAATTTCAAAAGGAATGTATCTTTTTCATTGATTAACATGAGCCATTTGTCAAACAATGTTGTCCCATCAGAACCAAGGAAATGGGTATTATTTAATTGTTTTCTTTAAGTGTTTTTTTTATAAATTCTTTTAAAATATTTTTTTGAGAAGTTAATTTTTTATTTTTAAAAAATTAATTCAAATATTTTTTTCCAAACCAATTCAAACATAACCCTTAATCACTTGCGTAATCGATGACGTCCACTTATCGCCTACATAGACCTAGAAGCATGTTTGGTCAAGGTTACAAATCATGACTGACAAATGCACCGTTTTCCTCTCCAACCCGTTATTTTTTTATTTTCATTTTTCCTTTTTTTCTTTTTTTCCCTCTCCGTTTAAAACTGATTTATATATATATATATACACACACATGCTCAATTATGATCTTCACCAATTTCCTAATACTCCACTTAGCATTCTTGGTATTTGTTTAATATTTAAATATATGGTCGCTATACAGTCTATAAGTAATTTTCACTCGTTATCAGCCAGCGCAATTGACAAATAAACGAAGAAAGAGAAGGAAACCTTATCAACATACCCCCAACTAGTTAACTTTTTTCCCAATGTTTCTAATGAATAGTACTTATGGACATATAGAGTTAAATTAATACAGAAAAACAGAAATGTTAGGAAGAGAATAACACGTGCCTCAAGCCCAACTTCCAAAAGATGCAACATTTTCTTTTCTAGGTCCAAACATGAAACATTTAAACTGTCCCAAGACATGAACAATTTCAGTTATGAAGTAGTGAATACGAACTTTACCCATTGGCAAAACCAACTTTTACAATTGTAACGACCAAGTTTAGTTACTGGTCTACCACTGCATTTAATTTAATTAATTGACTCAAAATATTTAAAGTTGTAATAATAATAATAATAGTGGATCCAAACCTTTATAAAGTGCTTAAAAATCTCACAAAAAACCAATTTGAGAAGGCATTACAGATTCACTCCCTTAAAGACTTGATGTTTTCGTTATAATCTACATACTAACAAAACCAAACCATAGTCTACAACCTCTGGGCAACGTAAAATCTGCTCAAGGCTTGCTTTCATACTACTTTGTCATGACCACAAAACTCGCCTAAACGGATTTCGAGAGTGAGAATAATTGCGCACACAAGAAGGAACACTCTTCGTAAATCCGCAAGCCAGTAATTATCAAAGACTTGATATGAAGATTATGATGGCCAGAAACGACAAGCAGCTGGAGTAGCTCAGTCGGTTAGAGCGTGTGGCTGTTAACCACAAGGTCGGAGGTTCGACCCCTCCCTCTAGCGTTCCATTTATTTTGCTGGAACTTCAATTGATCCGTTTATGTTTTGTTTGATTTTGACCCATTAGTTTTGGGCGCCAACTTTAAGTGGAGATCCACTTAATATGGGTCATTGAAGTGAGAGTCCTATAACGGGCCTTTTTTGGTTGTATTTGCTTTTTATTTTGACCATTAGTTTTGGGTCCTTTTCATTAAGCAGAGATGCACTGAGTGGATATGGATCATAGAAGTGAGAGCCTAAAAACATAATGGACAAAATGTCAAATCAAATGCCCTTTGGTTTTTCTGTTAGCGGGGATTCATCTTAGGTGGAGCAACCTAACGGTCTTCATCTTTCGATTAGATGTCATTTTTCTCAAGACT
Organism: Cordia subcordata; assembly: GCA_028554755.1. NCBI lineage: Eukaryota > Viridiplantae > Streptophyta > Magnoliopsida > Boraginales > Cordiaceae > Cordia > Cordia subcordata. The sequence continues at coordinate 1,408,800 of JAPTOF010000006.1, read as the reverse complement.
CGTTGAGAGGCGTCCTTGATTAAAGATTTAAGCGAGTCTTCTTGCTTATATTAGTTATCCAATAATCAGCGTTACCTCATTTTATCTAAGGAAAAAAGAAAAAAAAGAAAAAATGAGGCAACTCGAGACTTTTCTTATATCATTTATCAAGATCTCCATTATAGTGTTTGGCGGTGTTGTAGAAAGATACATATCTAAAGAAAAATTAAGTTGTTAATAAATTATTGGTTAAGATTATAGTATTTTTACGTTCGTAAAGAGTGAAATATAATTTTGAATTTTGAGAATTACACCTATTTTGAGGCTTATCTATAAACACGAGCCAATGTCAAGTCAGAGTTTACTCAGTGCTCTCCTATATTCTCCCGCAACAACATATGGGGCCCACGAGCAAGTAGCAACAGAGTTCATTCCTTTTTGTGGTTCGGGGGTGAGTGAGTGATCGACATATATATATATATATATATATATATATATATATATATAGGTAGGTTTCAAGTGAAAGATTTTTTTTCTTTTGAGGTCGGCAGTTTTTAAGTGAAGGATGAAAACGAAGAGAAAGAAACAAGTGGCAGGCTTTATCTGGATGCACAAAACTTATTTAAGAATCAAAAAGATTATTATTATCCACAATGTTCAGCCTCCTCCAAACCTCAACTGCTTACACATTGGTGTCATAGTTGTCGCAGTGTTTGTCAAGAACCAATCAATCACATGGGACGCTGACGCCACGTTTGCAATCGTCCCGTTACACGCGTCTGGAAGCAGAGACGTGGCGCTTAAGTAAGACGTGTGTCACCACAGAGGCCCCCCTCCCATGCAAAAATTGGCCCAATCCTTCTTTACATAAATTATTACCACCTCATCCCTTCTCCTTACCATGCATGTTATTGTAAGTGGAAAAAAGAAAAAAAACTTGTTTTTGCTTAATATGGAAGCCCAAATGCATCGTCCCCTTGGCCATGAAGAACAACCCCAGGACCCAGGTTTGCATTCTGGTCATAATAGATACCCATTTTGTAACACTTTTTTTACGTTAATTTTTTGTGAGATTTGTATGTCACTTAGTTTACTATTATTATTATCACGTTCTTAAACATTTTGGGACAGTTGGAAGGCTATTAGTTGGGTTAGATCGTGACGCAGTCAGTGGAAGCTTATCAATATAATTATCGTGATCATGTATATGAAATGTGATTGTGTTGAACTTAATGATTCTTTTTGATTTAAGTGATTGAAGGGGAAGGTGATCAAGGCGAGCATCACCACGAGAAGAAATCGGTGCTGAAGAAAGTGAAGGCCAAGGCGAAGAAAATCAAGGACTCGATTAAGCATGGCCTTGGCCATGAGCACGAGCTCGAGCATAGGCATGACAATGAAAGTGATCAGGAAGAAGAAGATGATCAAGATGAAGAAATGGTGCAAGACCCTGAAGTTCATGGTGCACCCAGTATGTCACATGCTCCATACACATAACAAGTCTTTTACAAAAATTTATTCCAATGTTGATTTTTTTTCCCCCAATAACAGTAGTATTAGAATAGGTGGCTTTTTTGGGTTTGTGGTTGTCTAAGCACTGGTTGTTTTTGTAGTTTATGATTCATATGTTATCAAGAGTACTACTATTCCTCAACAAGATGTTGGTCTGGGAGTAAAATCTGATCTCAATTTGGAAAATCCAACTAGCAAAGTAGAGGATCGTTACGACTCCAAAGTAACAGATCAAGGCAACGTGAGGCGATTCGTGGAGGGCCAAGAGTATTCGGGCCAAACGGAGGCGAGTTTATCAAAGCCAACGGCCATGGAGGCTCACCATCTGCCCGAGCAGAGCCGGGCGCTTCCTGCATCTGCAATGCATTTTGACAACACTTGTGATCCTAGTGAGGTTCAGGGACAAGAAGGAAACGTTGGTGAGCCGGTGGCTAGACTCGGTGCACCTTCTGGCTTAGAGGAGGATCCTCACGGCCCAAAAGATCGGCCTGAGGCAGTGCAACCTTCGAATTATGAGAGCAAAGTGACTGATCCAACAGGCCAGCGTAAGCTTTATAATCGTTTAGCATTGGTATTTTGAACTTTACAGCTAATGGTAACAATAGATACTTTAATCAAGAGGTTTCTAAATATATGCAAAAGACGTATGCTGTTAAAGATTGGAGTTCATAGAAGTAAAAATTGCTCTACTTTTGTTATGCATAACAGGTGGTGAAGAAGCAGCGACGTCTCCGCTTGTTGGTTCATTTGGGAAATTGAGTGTCGAGGAAGAAAAAGAAACAACGCCGAAGGTTGGATCAGAAGAGAAACTGTACACAGGAAGCCATGATCAATTTTCTCCACAGCAAACCCCAACTGAAGGAGAGTTTGATCCATGGCCAGTCCCTACCTCTGAGGGTTTAGAAAATCCCGAAACAACCCCCAAACACCTCGAACCTAGCAAACCCGAGGAGGCGCCGCATGATCCCATAGATGGTAAATCATTGGGGCAGGGCACGTACACTAATAAGATTTCTACAGCAGCATCTGTCATTGCTGATAAAGCGGTCTCTGCTAAGAATGTTGTGGCTTCCAAGTTGGGATATGGCGCCACCGAGGGACCCGAGTCTCAGGAGCTGCGCGAAGGAGCACATTCTGGTGTTAAGCCATCTGAGCAAAGCGGCTACACCGATAAGATCTCATCTGCCACATCTGTAATTGCTGATAAAGCAACTGCCGCAAAGAATGTTGTAGCTTCTAAATTGGGTTATGGTGGCTCAGAAGCCAGCACAGGAACAGAGAAATCTGCATCACCAGCGGAGTATGCACATAAAGCTGCTGCAGCGGTGACAGAAAAGTTGGCACCTGTTTATGAGAAAGTTGCTGGAGTAGGAAGTACTGTGATGTCTAAAGTGCAAGGCGCAGGAACAGGCCAAGAAAGCGTGACTGGAACTGCTCAAGGCACCCATGAAGCCAAGGCTAGAGGAACTAATAAGGGGGTGTCAATGAAAGAGTATCTAGCTGAGAAGTTTAGGCCCGGAGAGGAAGACAAAGCGCTCTCAGAGGTGATTTCTGATACATTCCACAGGCAAAAGGAAAAAACGGGGGAAAAAACAGGGGAGACAAAACCAACTGAAAAAGTGACGGAATCAGAAGAGGTGGCCAAGAGGCTGGGCACTGGTAAGGAGAATTATAGGGAAGGAGAAGATGCTGTGATTGCTGGCACCGAGAGTTCAGGAAACAGTGTGGTGGACAAGCTAAAAGGTGCAGTTACTTCATGGCTTGGGAAAGGTGATGAGTCCCAAACTTCCCAAGGCTCACCTGGCACTCCCTATGGTAATCATCCTTTAAACTCTTGATCTTATGCATGAATTTGAACATAAAACAGTTTCTTTCTAGAAACTATGTTATATTGAACCATATAGTGTTCTGACATTGTGGTTGCCATGTTGCTTTGATTCAGTGAACACTGAAGGTTCTGCGACAGGATAATCAAAGCTGCTGGAGTGGAAACCGAAACCATGTTCATGATGCAGAACGGGTTTCGGATTTTGCAATTCTTGTAGTTTGGAAATAAACTTTTGCTTGAATACTGCATGTATGTGTCCCTGTAAATACCAGAAATCAAGTGATGTTAATGAATTGTATGCTTTTCAGAATAACAAGATGATCAGTGCAAGTCATTTTACTGTTTTACTTAAATAAAGATTCTTTAAGCTCAACTTGGTTCAAGCATGAGTTGGAACAAATACAAGGAGATATACGGCAAAAGCCAGTACTGTACTTGTAGTCAGATCCTAATGAATTTTGTAAGGAGCATGCCCTTGAAAAGTATGAGACCACAGATCTAATGAAATAATGATCTTAGGCTGGACCAGCGCCTTGTCAAGATACAGATCTTGGCATTGGCTTCTGCCATTATAGTCCTGGTGCCCACCATATTTCCAACTTGCTCTTGAGTTAATGACATAAGATGCTTTGCTTTTTCACATGCTTCTCTTCTTTTCTCTGAAATTTCAGCCTTCTTCTTCCTCAATGTCACAAGCATAGCTTCCATCTTCGAGGACAGATCACGTCTTTCCTCCTCAACTTCGGTCTTGCCTTCTCCAAGTTCGGTCTTCCCTTCTCCGCTCTTGATGGCTGTGAGCACGGTACCCAGTTGTTTCTCTTGCCATTCAATCTCAGCAGATTCTACTTTAAAATTTGACTCGGCCCTCACCAAATTCTCCAGTTTGCTTTTGTTCTGCTCGTAGTTGATTAGAAACTGTTGACAGTTGGACTGAATCTGCGCAGAGTCTCTCCATTCTTTAACTATCAATGGGAACTCATCTTTAAGCTTTAGCAGCCGTTTGGCTTGTTCTTCATTAAACAATGAGAGATTGTTGCATAGCACAGCTAAGGCTTCTCTCATTGTGGTTTCGTTTGTTGGCTCGGCTAATACCTTCAGTGGTTCGTTAATGAAGTCCATGAAGATTGCTTTGGCGAGCTCTTTTGATAAAGGTATATTGCCCTTACCACTCAATCTTGCTGACTTAGAATCATTATCTGGCAAAGACTTCAGGAAGCTCTGGAGTTCTTGGAATGTTGATTCAACATGATCCATGGGGTTCCTACTAACCTTGGTGAGAGATACATTTTCTATTTAGGACGGGTTGGGATTTGAATAACTTATCACCATTAGATCTTCCTAAATTATTAAGGGATTCAAGTGCTAGTCGAACTTAATTGCAGTTGGCTTACTTGTGGCTTTTTGCACAGTGTGCTGACCGGGTTTGATAACCACAAAGTTGTAGGAGAAGTGAGCGCTGACTTGGTTTCTGCAGGGTGTGCCTTACTTATGGCTTTGTGCACAGGTTGCTGACTCAGTTTTTCCCCATTGTCTCTTCTGAAGAATGAACACAAAAGAAGATTAAGCATACAACACCAGGAGAGCAGTTAGCTGCCATTTCGTGCACAGTGATCTTAAGTGAAATCAATTAATGAGGAGATATATACACAGATATAATAGATGAATATTCAAAAATTTTTCAGCATACGAGACATCAATGGTGCTCCGGGATTAGACAAGAACTGGAGACAGACCAAATTTTCTGAATGCACAGTTTGGCAGTATATTGTCTAACCAAACTATCTTAGCCTGTGCCCTCTTTCAGTTTGACATGGAAGAGAAGACCTGATACCCTCTAAACAAGTGGATTTCTGCACAAAACCAAGTACACTGCCTTCACATAAACTGAACGATAACTGAGAGTTTGAATAGTTGGGCATGACTTTGTCATGCTATTGTAGACACTCTGGTCCCTAGACAACAGAGAGGAAGGCAGAAAATCATATCAAAAACAGGAATAAGTAACGTTAGTCTGCAATGCAGCCCAGGTGCAAGAGAATGCAACTTGAAACAGAAACTTTCTGTGCCACTTATTTGAACAACACTAGGTTTTTCCAGTTTTGACTGATAAAGCAGGAGCTGACCAGAATACTCGTTCAGATAGAAGACAACACAAGTGAAATTAAAGCGGAGTGGGGGAAGAGCGGTGTGGACTAGGTGAAAAAGACTTACGGAATTTCTGGCTTCAAAATCTGTGTAGCTTGGTGTAGTGCATGAAGAATCATTTTCTTCGCCTGTTGCAAAACAAACAGATTTCTAAGCACCATCTATCTTTTTCAGTGCGTCAATGATTATAATGTTCGATTTGAATTTTCGTGATACCATGTTTATGGTCAAGAGCACATCACTTTCCACCATCTTTTCTTAGATTATAGATAGAGTGGAATGCACAACACCTCCTGTGTTTAACCAAAGTTTATCATGAATCTGTGTTTCCAAAGGTGGCGTTAAACCCACCAATAACCACAGATAATGTCCAAAGTTGCATCACGAAGAACAATTTACACGAAAAAATTGTGAAACGGCTTATCTGCTTACTACTTTTAACCGCCGATAAACAAGATACTATGCTTCAGTTACCCATGATCAAACAAATCATTTTATAAGAAATCCATTTGCAAGATTCACGTATTCAGAGGAGAAAAAAGCATTTTCACAGATGAAACAACCAATTATGGCAGATGAAACCAGATCTTGACTTTGGAATACAGGCAATCATCACAAACGAAACTTGAAGTTTGTGGAGATTTTTTACTCTCGCTACCACTTTTTTCTTTCTCTATGTTGGGGGGGCAGATGATCTGATAAATGGTGAAATATGGCCTATTAAAAACAAGGATAAGGATGAGTTTGTCTTTTCTCAACATAAACTAAGAGCAAGGAAAGTTAAAAATGGGGGAGATATGCAAGATTTTTTACATAGCGCACAGAATCTTATGTGACTTTTCGAAACACAGGATATAGGATGCAGTTTTGGTAAAACATAGCGGTGTTGAGCACTTCACTCATTATTAAATATCTGCAGCCCTCCCAATAAGAGACAAGAAAAAATATTAAATACCAGTACATGAAGTAAATCAATAACTGGTAAAAACAATCAAGAGAAACCAAGAATAGAATCCTTATTAAAGCACAGTGAAAAGCATCAGATATCAAAAAACATTAACTTCTACCTGTAACTTGTCTTCTTTAGCAATGTGATCTCGAGGAAGAATGCGCAGTTCCTCAGTCAAGCGGAGGCACTCATTTACATTTTCAGGGGAAACAAAGTCAAGGGCCACATTTATGCATGACTGCAAGAGAGACATGAAAGAAAAGTTCATAATTTGAATTGATCAGTTTAATTCATATACCATGTTCATAGTCGTAAAAGCTTCATAACATGCTGTGGGAAGATCATGATTTCCGGAACTAAAATCCCAGTAAAAGTCAGCAACTATATGCCACAAATGAAAAGATCATTTTCTTGGGAGAAACTCAGACACCAATGCATCACAAGTTTGCCGCTTTGCTGTGAGGTTATAACTCATAAGTCAGCAAACAAAATAGTGTTACAGCTGAATAATAATTAGAATGAAAATGAAATAGATAATGAATCCCAATTTCGAAACTTTAAGGAATTTGACAAAGAAAATGCGGACCAAATTGAAATCCTTTTAAAAAAATAAGTGATCACCACAACGCCTGCAACTTTGACCTTCTACGGTTCTACCCCCTTAAACACACTTTGGTTATAAGAACGATTCCTTAAGTTGAAAAAATTGATGCTTCTATAAAGGCCCCTTACGACCAATAAAGTGTGGAAAACAAATGGTGTTTAAGTAATTTACAAACAAAACACACATCATTGGCATTTAAGTGATTTACTAATAAGAACTCACCTCATTTGAAGAAAACCTCCATCGCATTCTGGATTTCTATGGGCATTATGAAAGTCAAATGTAGCCTCAGCAGAAAACAAAAAGTGCCATAGACAAGAAGTTTTAGAATTAACGTGCTTGAGAAAAAAAACTTTAGGAATCACAATTTTGGCCACCGAATAGAGATTAAACTGCATGAGAACGTTTCCTCACACCAAAAAGTCACCATCCTGTTCTTTTCGTTATACATTTTAGTTTAATCTTGATCTAGTTAATTGATTATAAATTGTTCAGCAAATGGCTGGAAGGACATCCTAACACGGAAAAAAAAAAAAGAGAGAGAGAGAGAGAAGAGATCCTACTGTGCTTACCTTTAAATTTCTAATTTGATATGGGCAGCCAGCAGGTACAAAAACTGCATCCCCTAATTTCTGAACGAAAGTCCATGGTTCAATTCCTATCCAAGTAAACCATTGAACCATGTTAAGAATGACATACAGCACAAATCCATCAACCAAAATGGATTGGATAAAAAGGAGAGAAAGAAGGAAAAAGAATAAGATAACTAACCATACTCCTCCTTGAGTCTGCATTTATGCTCCGTGCTCAAGTAAAAGGTTTGATCATGAATAGGGTGAATAACCTATATAAAAGAAATATTAAGAAAACCAAACACATGGAAAGAACTTACAGGAAAAGCTAACCTAAGAAAAAAATCAGAATCTAAGTACCCCCTTTCATTTTCTTCACAAAACCACAACACAAATCCACAAGACCACAATAAGAATTGACTGTTAAAGCATGTGATTCACCATCAAATAGGGAGACAGTCATGATGAACATAAGACCAAACAAGACAAAGAGAGCACATTTCATGTTTTTAACTTGTAAGCATTATGAGAGCTCATTCCTATAGTAGATAAAGATGAAGAAAGAATGAGGTAATGGAAGATTAATTGTCACCTGCAGCACTGGTGAACAGTAAAAATGCCTAAATTCCTTCGAGTGCTTCATAATATATTCCTTCAGTTTTGGTACGTCTTGCCTCCTAAAGATGTCCCATATAGAACCTCCTTCTACATTTGCGGACCCCTCTACTATCACCCCTGAAGCAGAAGGGTCATTGCTTTCCTGTTCTATCTTGTCATCTGACTTTTTCTCTTCAATTTTTTCAGAAGCTCCAGCTATATTTTTAAGGCTTTCAGATACAATTTCAGTATTCTCATTTCTTTTCTTGTTTTCTTCGTCCTTCAAGTTCAGAACATTCGACTTCAATGTTTGTATAAGATTTCTGTCATTCAACTCATACATGTTCTCACCGTGTTTCTCATCTTCAACCATTTGGTTCACTCTTACATCATGTCCATATATTTCCCTTTGATCCTGGGCAATGTGCCTCTTTTTCAACTCCCTTATGTTTAACAGCTGTCTGGCTGTCAAAGCCACTGATTCAATATGCATCAACACATACACCTGAAAAAGTTGAGTATATGAAAAATGACAACCTGATAGAAAATACAAAATGAGGAATCGAATGTCTTTGGTATTACAGTTTTCAATTTCCAGATTGCTTCAGAAGATACACCTGAAAAAGTTGTGACTTGTGAAAATGAGAAATGATTACTGAGAGGATAAACCTGACAGAAATATGAAGGGATCAAATGTCTTTGATATTTCTCGATCAGGCCATTCTAGGTTCTTTAGCTAAACATATTTAATACTAGAGCAATCATTGGATCTTAAGGCCTGAACTTCATAGTGAAATGCAAGACGGAGAGAGCGTGTGATAAAGTATATAGTTAGCATCATTACTCACAGTTAGATGCTAAAGTGCCAGCTTTACAAGTTAGTTACAAGTGTGACCTGTTAGGACTTCATGTATGGTTAAGTAGTTAGAAAATATCTTTGGTCACTTCTAGAAGGTTCCTACAACAGCTCATACATGCAACTAGGTACAAACTTATTATTGAGTAATAATATCTCTAATAACTTCTCTAAAATTCTCTCAGTTCTCTTTACGGTGTGGCACAAGAACAAGGGTATGCCACATGAAAAAGTTAAAAGCTCCTATTTCTCATCATGATATCGGATTTGAACCTGTCAGTCCAGTTCATTGGCACCCATCTCCTCCAGCCCAATTCACTCACGCTGGATCTGAGTTGTCTCTCATTAGGGCCAGTAACTTGTTTAGTTCATGCTAGCACATCTAGCATCAACTTTGTGGTTAGTAGTGGTGTTACCGTTCATTCGAACTAGCTCATCTGTGCATCAGTAATATGATCAGTTATGATAAAATCATTTGTGATTCTTGGGTCCTTTTCCGGTCCACCCAAGGCATCAACAGAACGGTTAATTATTCAATTACATCTCACATGGAAAAGTAAAGAGATGCATTATTATCATATAGAAATCCCCTGCTACTCTACCTTATGCTGGTTGGTATTAGAATGGAACCTTATAGTCCTTTATCAACTATAATGAAGAACTAATGACCCTGTTCACTATTAAAAGACAAAACCCCTCTATCAACCATTCGGGGATGCTATAAATACAATTTATAAATGATACAAGGAAAAAGTGGGTATGCTAAGATTGAGTTAACTTTTCATGGTCAAAAAGACATAATCAGGATTGAGTGGCAAAAACTGCCAAGGAGCTTGCTTATCAAATTCAGAGATATAAATAGCCTAACAAGCAGAAAACATAAATCTCAATGCACTACAAATGTGTCTCCATACGTGAAAGAAGAAAAGTAAAAAGACCATAGTTACAAATTGACATAGTTACAAACTGAAAGGAGCATTACATACCGTGTCAGACATGGCACAGTGAAGCTTGGTGACAGAGTCTCCACGTCCCAGCTCCTGAGCAAATCCATAAGCTATATAAGTCTTTGGTCCCAAGTCTGGTTTTGAAGACTTTTCAGGTAGTTTCACAGCAAGATTAAGAAAGCCACTACGAGGATGTGTGTACTCCTTGAATGGCAAGCAACTGATAAATTCAGCACCATGACGAGGCAACCGCTCTTCAAATAAATCAGACGGAGGCCAATCCTTCAAATTCAAGATTTGAGGCCATCCAAAGGCATCAAATAGACCCTCTGAATATCCTCTGAAAAACTGGTGAATGCCAATGTCTTCCTGTAGGTCATCCAAGAATAAATCACCTCACAGGAAAATTTGAGCATAAATGAGAAGCATCTTTCAGAAAAATTGTGGCCACTGAAACAGGTAAAAGGTGATCAAGATTAACTTCAGCAAAACATTACCCAAGACACAACTTGTGTGATGTCTAACTCCAATTTACATTCAATGAGATGACTGACAAAATCAAGTTCTCAGGGAAAGAGACAACAAAAAAATACATTGGTGTCATATTAGTAATGAGCAGAAATATGCGTAAAAGAGGGAAGGCCCCTTTGGCAAACATCAGGATGCGGCATATAGGAGGCACTGTGAAAGGACAGCATGTGTAACCACACAAAGCTTAACTGACTATACATCAGATTTCTCACATGTATCTCATTGTTGTCAAGAAATGCATCAAGTCAGAAACTGGTTTCTATACCCATCTGGCCATCTACATGTTTTCTTTCTTCAAGGCAAATATAGACTCATCATTAATTCACCATATTTACTACACCAGAGATTGTAGATTATTCACTATAAAAATTGACCATGGTGTGGTTATGGAATTAACTTGAGGATACAAACAGATCAATCAGAACTAAGATTATGATTGAGCTGATTATATTAAATCATTGGCAAGTAATCTATTCTGCAATAAAGACCATAAATATACCAAGAGGATGAAGTGGAAATCCAGCACTTCATCAACTCTGCATACATACTAGGGAATCATTTTCAGTAGCATAAGCACTGAAATCCAAAGTAGGAATTTCATTCAACTCTGCATACATACTAGGGAAAGAATTTTGGTAGCAAAAGCACAAAAATTTAATTATTGAATTCCACCATCATGGTCAAAGAAAATTAAACTTTCTACTAACTCAAATAAAAGTAGACTATAATCTGACCTCAGCCCAATCCAAGCAATTTATGACATTCAGCTTCAGCAGAACTTGATCGCTCGCTTTCTTAATCTGGCGAAGAGCACGCCACATAACCATTGGTTCCCAGCTCAAACCTAGTGTATTTTCGAGCACATTACTGACAATCACAGGCTCGCCCTTGAACCAATGCCATTGGAAATGCTTCAGAGTTTCTTGCTTAATATTTCCAGCAGTTGCACAGTATAAATGGTTGTCTCTGAAGTCTTCTCGAGAAGCTGCTTTATAAGGCTTACTGCTAGAACTGTCAATTTCGTTTGCTGATTCCAAACATGAGCAATATTGATTGGAGCATGTAATTATGTCCTTGTCACTTCTTGTAGCTACTTTTTCTGCTTTCTCTAACAACTCTGAAACCCAATTATCCCCATATACACATCTCAATTCTAATCTTCCTTGTCCACAACCACCCAGGTACTTGGGGGGGCAAGGAATGCTACCATTTGCTCCACATTTCCATTTCGATCTTAACTTAACATGATCACTGGCATATGTTGTTTCGTCTTCTGCATTGGGACTTCTGGAGTTGGTAGATTGGGGATTTCTAGCATTGGCAAATTTACTATAATCAAAGCCATGCATGTAACTTAACCCATTCACAGGGTATTGCATGATTACTACATCTTCACCTTCCTGCAAAGAGCCATCTCTAAACTCTCTGCAACAACTAAGGCAAAGATCATACGAACAGATTGAACAGCTTCTGTGAAAGTCACATATAGAAGTTTTGCAGTAGTTGCTGCATAAAACATGCAACAAAATCAAATTGTTTGTACACCCAAGTAGAAGGGACAAAAATAGAATAAACTGTTCCAGAACCCACCAATAGATACGTTCATCCTCATAGCAGTTTGAAATTTGAAGCTTTATCTCTGAGAATGATATCCCTGTCCCAAACAAGGAGTGTGACACACAACAATGTAGATAGAATTCTCTTAAAGATGCATTAATGCTATGCTTTTTAGATACTAAGTTCTGTATTAATACAACTCTGATTTATTCATAGATACTAATATCTATTAAATGCAAACTCATCAAAGGTCCCATGTCTGTTTCCAAATTGTTTATTGAGTGACACCTTTCCCAATCTATCACTAGTGCCAGAACACCTCTTAAGAACTATAGCAACTAAATGAAATGAATAAGCCATTCACCTACCAGTTAGAATTAAGCTTGGCCTAATTCATCAAGCTCTAAATTCTCAGATATGCTATAATATCAAAAATCCCCATCAATGCTGCCTTGATGAAATTCAACAGCATAAAGAATTAGGCTCTGTTTGGCCTAACTGTAAAATTTCATTTGTTGAGCTATAGAGTTTTTAGTAGCAGAACTTTGGGCAAAATTGTTGTTAATTAAAGGTCATTTTATTTTTTGGCCTAGTATTTTAAGAGTTGAGCTTTTAGATATTTTGAAAGCAATATTAGACTTTTAAAAATATGAAGCAATATTTTTTAGAAGAAAATTTAAAAAAATAATAATAATTTCTAACATGATGTAAAAGTAGAGCTTTTCAAAGGCCCTTTTCGAAAAGCTCCAAATTGGAACTTTTGGTTGTGAAACTTTTCTTAGCTTTGACTTTTATGTAAAATCTCTTTTAAAATAAGTCAAATAGGTCAACTATAATTTTGAACTTATAAAAAGTACTTTTTGAGTGTCTAAAAGTTAGGCCAAACAGACTCTGAGGTCCATGTCCTCATTCATAGTTTTTTCATCTCATGTGACACGTTGCAATTCTCTATGGATCCCTGCCAAGATGGGAAGGCAGAGATAGAGATAGGGAGGATGGAAAAAGAGCAAGGGGACATAGTTCTAACAAAGTTTGAAATTCCTTTAACATCAGAATTGGAAAAGATACCTTGAATGTTAGCCTCTATATTTTTCTCCTGCATTTGTTCAGCATTGATCTGTTCTAGGAAAGGCAGAAGTGTGATCAAAATGTATTTAGCGTATTGAACCTCTTCTTCTTTGCTGGGCAGTAGTGACCACTTCAAGTCCCTGACCTGGATAAAGTATAAAAAAAGAACATCACGTACAATGTCAACGATTAACATTTGATGAAAAGACCAACCCGCAAGAAACTTGAGAAGTAAATGCTAGAAACAACCTTGGTATGACGAGGATCCATACGCAAGCAACTTTTGCAATTACAATTCTGTCGGCACACAGGGCATGCTTCTACAAAATCCTGCTCGAGCATCCTAGGATACCTGAGAATATTGATACATACAAGAAAAATCATCAATCAATTGAAAGATTGCCTTAAAAGAGTTCCTCTATGAATGTTTATGAGTAGGTGCAGTTGGCAGAAAGGGAAGATATCACCTCCACTCATATAGCAATTAAACTGAGATATCTATATCTTATTGAACACTCTCCTCCATGATTTAAATGATCATGAAAGAGAGCATAGACATAGAATCAACGGTATTTAGCTTCTAGGCTGAAACTTTGTTAGCATCCTGAATTAGCATGAGTTGCCACTCACTAGTGGACATAACAGGGATGAGGGGTGCTGGTAATAAGACCCCAATACCGCTTTTCCAAATACAGTTAAGAAAATTGAAAAGCCACAGAAATTGAAAAGAAACAACTATGACTGCATTTTCCCTCCTCCAATAACTTCTTTGATCAAAAATACAACAGATTATAGACAAACAAAATGCATCATTCCAATTCCAAATATTACATTCTTCACTTTCCATTCCTGCTGTCCTATTTCACCCCCACCCAAGGAGGGGGAAAAAAAAGGAGTTTGCCCATTCCATTTGGAAAGTATAAAATGACAGATTTCATGCATCAATTTGAGATCAGATAAGTTGTTGAAGCATTCAAATTCAATAGAAGCAACTTCAAGTGCAAGGCTTGAAACCTTGGAAATCAACCAGCACTGATCATTTAAAATGGTCGATGTTTTCTGACATGGTAATCATATACAGGGCCTCAATTACAGCACACCTATTGCAGTTAAATCTTAGAACCTATAAGAACTAGTTAGATGACCAACCATGACTAAAATACTAAATGGGATGTAAAGCTCTTAGCAAGAATATGAATACCACTTCGTCATGCAGGGAACACAATAACGCTTCGTCCTGCACTTGGTGCATCTCACAACCCTGTGTCTGCTTCTCTGGCATTGATGACACATATCTGATGTCCTCCCACTTCCCTGTCGTAAGCACCCCCACCCCCATAAAAACAAAACAAGAAAACAAAAAGAGGGGAAATTCAATTATATATATAAAAATAATCACCAAGAAATAAATGTGTCTGTGAATGCTATAGCATGTTGCATTCTGTTGAAGTTCCATAGCATGAATGGTGGTCAGAAATTGAATATACCCAAGTAGTGCCAGACTTTCTAAATGTATCAACCTTTTTATCACTAACCTGATGACTTGCATTCGACTCCACCACATTTCCCTGCCATATCATACCCAAACCAAAAAAAAAAGAAAAAAGTAAAAGAAAAAGTTCTAAAGGCAACAAATAATTATACTATACGCTCTCAAATACTATTTTGCCAACACCCATTTAGAAATCACAGAGTTAGTTTCAACTAAAAATATCACCAATAAAAAACGTTTTGGAGCTAATAAGTAAATAAATAATGCTCGTTTTGCCACCACCCGTTGATCAAATAAAAAAAATAACCGGTGCGCGAGAAATTAATGGCTTGGCGTGGTAAATTTAATCAAGCAAAACGCAGTAACATGGAACAACACACACTGGTATCAAAAGGTACAAACTTTGAAGCACAATCTGCAACGACAAGTTGATCATCAAAGGTCCCTTCACTCCTACCCATTTGTCACAAAAAGACTATACAACTATTGCTATTGCATTCTCTTTGTGCTTGGTTCATGAAGCTCCCATTCCACGCTCTAGCTATGTTATATACAATCTCATTTTTTGCATGTTTAAAAAAAATAATGATTTTTTTTGGGCACAAAACAAATTTAAAAACGAAATAATAAATCAAAAACATAAATAACGTTTCTTACATGATTAAATTTCTTGGGGGTACGTGAATAACATGCAGTGACGCCTTTCCTCTTGGTGGATGATGATGATGGTGATGATGATAAACCACCGCTGTCTTGTTCAAATTTCACCTCCAGTCTCTGTGAATTCATCTTCTTCGTACGATTCTTAACCATGACTGATGATGAGGATGGTGATGATGTTACTGAATTTGCTTCTGAAGCGAAGAGTCATAACATGCTAAGGACTGCAGTAGTAGAAGTAGTGTTGGTGCTCTGCTGTCGTTTTCATTCTTTTTCCCGTTTTTCTCCAGCGTGCAGTGCACGAGCGTCCACCCTTGGGTACTGAACCCTCCACCTGTAACCCATGGGAAATGACTGTAATATCCCTGCGACGCAAGACTTTTCTTCTAGGCTTAGGTCTTGTTTGAATTGATTTTTTATAAAAATACTTTTTTAAAAATATTTTTTTGAGAAGATAAAAAATATATCTTTGGAGAAATTTGTATTTTAATTTTTTTTATACAATTTTGTCTACAATTTTAGGTTTTTCAAAAACTAAACTAAATAGTTATTGTATAAAAGAATGCACTTGTTTAAAGAAAAAGTGTTTTCTTTTTTAATCCAAAACATGCCCTAAGACTCTTAAACGAAATTTATTGTGAATCCAATAGAAATTAATCTTACAACTTTTATTTATATTTGACATTTATCGAATCAAATCTTTAAATTTTTTGAAAGAAAAATATTGAGATGATTGATGCCTACCCCTTCTTCTTCCTTGTTGAATATCTTTAGTATTTGGTACATTGCAAAGAACTTCCTTGTGTTTTGTTATATAAATATACGTTTATCCCTTGTAATTTTAAAAATTAGTTAGTTACCCCTAAACTTTTCAAAAGTGAAGCACACACGCTCATTTTTTTAACTCCATTAATTTTGGGCTAACAAAAATATAAAAGACTAATTTACCCTTTAAATTCATGGGCTAACTGTGCATTTATGGCAACCATAGGGGATATAACGCATTTATGACAACCCATAGGGGATACAAAGCTATTTACCCTTTTTGTTTAATTAGAAACGTGAAATAATTAATAATTAGTTAATTAATTAATAGTTAAATAATTAATTATTAATAATTTAATAATTGATTAATTAATTAATCAAATAATTAAAGATTAAAATTAATTAAATAATTAATTTAATTAATGAGACGGTGGTTGTGCGATTGTGATGACAGCAGAGGTTAATTTTTTTTTTTTATTTTTCATTTTTCTGATGACAAAAAAATTTACTTATAATAACGAAATAAAATATAAACATGTTTGTAGTATAATTAGTTAAAATTTACATATTTTAAACTAAAGACAAGGGTTTAAGTCTTTTTTCTTGCAAATGTTTTTTTAAAACAAAAAAAGAAGGGCATTTTTTTTTTATTAAAATCAAGTTTAACAACAAAAAAACTAAGCTCAAACGCGGGCCCGGCGCATGTGCCACACGCCTGGTTAAATCTAAAAAAAAAAAGTGACGGAGGGGTGATGTACTTCACTTTTGGAAAGTACAAGGGGTAACTAGCTATTTTTTAAATCACAATAGGTAAACGTACACTTAAAACAAATCAAAACAGTATTCCATGCAACTTACCCTTAGTATTTTTATGATACTTTTAATTTTATTTTTGGGTTCAATCTCATGGGTGGGGTTTAACCCAAAAAAAAAAACTTAAATTGTAATTATAATTTTTATGATTTTCAAATTGAGATAAGATTAAAAGAAAAATTAAAACATTGAATGTTTATAATAATTTTAAAACGTAAAATATAATTAAAAAACCGTGAAAACAAAAAATGATTTATAAATGCCTCAACACCAACCAAACTGTTGCACCCAATAAGATGCCTAGGACATTACACGTAAGAGTAAAAATAATTTTAATTACTTGAATTACCCTTTAAATTCTCATATTTGTATCCCATATCACTCTCAAAGAGTGTTATTTCAAATCTTTAACGCCTATTTGGATCATTTCTATTTTTGTCATTCATTTTCACCTTGTTTATTGTATGGATATCCACGCCTATACTAATATTTGTAAGTACACATAATTTTATACATTTATTTTTCTATTTTAATTTTTATTGTAACAAATACTTTTATGCTTTTTGGTTACTCTTTGATGATAATGTAAATTTTATCTTGGGCAAGACGCTCTTTGATTACCAAAAACAAGGGAGAGTTTAGGACACCGGTGTAGCACCGACCAAAGATGTTCGGATAGAACGCTCTTTGATTTCCAAAAGCAAGGAAGAGTTGGGAACATCTGTGTAATGCCAACCAAACAAAGAATTTGGGACACCAGTATGGTGCCGACTAAAAAAATTTGGATAGAACGCTCTTTGATTTCCAAAAGCAAGGAAAAGTTTGGAACACTGGTGTGGTGTCGAGTAAAGAGACTTCAATTACTTGAGTTTAGGACACCGGTATAATACTGACCAAAGAGATTTCGACTACTTGAGTTTGGACACCGATGGGGTGGATGTTTCATTAATGGCATTAAGACTAGTGATCATTAATTACAAATATAAGAAATTAATGGCATAACAAATTGCAAAATAAAGACTAGAATATATTATTTTCTTGACATTTTTTGAAATAAAAACTAACAACGTTTCTAATTGCCAAAATAAAGAAGTAAATTTTCACGTTTTAAAAGTAAAACACTTAATTGTCAAAAGTTTAGCCATTCAAACGAAAAGACAACAATATAACTATGGGCTCATAAAAACTACACGTACCAGAAACACTTACCAAATAATTTTCTTTGCCCAGGTTATTTCCCGTCACCCTTTTCATTTCCTCCTTTTTTATTTTATTATTAATTTTTTTTTGTGAGGGGGTTTTAGACTTCTCCCCTTTGGTTTGGTTCACCTGAAACTAGCAGTTCAACTAAAGGTAAAGCACTTAATTCTCCCTTTATTTTATTTTATTTTCTTGACATTTTTTGAAATAAGAACTAATAACGTTTCTAATTGTCAAAATAAGAAGTTAATTTTCACGTTTTAAAGGTAAAACACTTAATTGTCAAAAGTTTACGCATTCAAACGAAACGACAACACTATAACAATAGACTCATAAAAACTACAAATACCAGAAACACTTCCCAAATAATTTTCTTTGCCCAGGTTATTTCCCCTCACCCTTTTCATTTCCTCCTTTTTTATTTTATTATTATTATTATTTTTTTGTGCGGGGTTTTAGACTTCTCCCCTTTGGTTTGGTTCACCTGAAACTAGCAGTTCAACTAAAGGTAAAGCACTTAATTCTCCCTTTATTTTATTTTATTTTCTTGACATTTTTTGAAATAAGAACTAATAACGTTTCTAATTGTCAAAATAAAGAAGTCAATTTTCACGTTTTAAAGGTAAAACACTTAATTGTCAAAAGTTTACGCATTCAAACGAAACGACAACACTGTAACAATAGACTCATAAAAACTACAAATACCAGAAACACTTCCCGAATAATTTTCTTTGCCCAGGTTATTTCCCCTCACCTTTTTCATTTCCTCTCTTTTTTTTTTTCTTTTTTTTTTTTTTTGTGAGGGGGTTTTAGACTTCTCCCCTTTGGTTGGGTTCACCTGAAACTAGCAGTTTAACTCAAGTCAGCAGCACCCTTCGGGAGAAAAACCTCCGCCAGGCGCCACCCACCAAACGTAAATATCCAGGTAATTTGCTCAGGCCCTCCTCAATGCTCCCAAAACCCTTTGATTCTGCTTTATCTAAAAAGGTCACACAGATAAACCCCGTAGTAGCTTACGAAACCTAATCAATTTTTATCGAAGCAGGCCACTTTGAAGTCTTTTTCTTTTCCAATATCTTTTTTTTCGTGAATATTCTTTGCAGAATACAAGAACAGATGTGGCTTTTGGGTTTTCCCTTTAATGTGGATCTGTAAATGCTCTGGACTGCAGAATTTGGAGCTTCTTATAGTTGGGTGTTGGTTTTGGTTTAGTGCTCTGCCGTTGAAGTTGATAGAAATTAATGACTTACGGAGATAATGGGTGTTTTCTATCCTTTAGATTTACGCCATGTACTTTGTAGCATTTTTGGGTCAAAGAATTGCTCGGAGCTTTTCTCGCTTTTGCATTGTTTCGCGTACTTTGTGTAGTCGAACGTTTAATAATGATGCGGTTGATAATGGGTTTGGAGGGATTGAGGATTATTTGAATGGAACTTGGAAAAGTTTAAATTTTGATTACAATGTAAATGGGAGGTCAGTACAAGAGCAACTTGGCTCTGTGGAAGAACATGGAAGCAGCGAAAGCCATTATGAAAGGAACTTCTCATTAAGGCAGAACTTTATCGAAAATGTTAGAAGTGAGGCAATTAAGATTCTTGAAATCCTTCAGCAAGATGCTCCAGGGTTTGATGCAAAATTAGCTTTAGCGGATTCAGGAATTAGAGTCTCGGGACTTCTTGTTAGAGAGGTTCTTCTGGGAATCTTGAGAGCAATAAATTATGGGAACAAAAACCGGTGGGTGAAGCTGGGATACAAGTTCTTCATATGGTCTGGTCAACAAGAGAATTACAGACACACAGCAAATGCGTACCACTTAGTGATGAAGATTTTAGCTGAGTCAGAGGAGTTCAAGGCAATGTGGAGATTAGTTGATGAGATGATTGAGAAAGGGTACCCAACTACTGCTCGCACGCTTAACATCATGATTTGTACTTGTGGAGAGGCAGGATTAGCCAAGAAAGTTGTAGAGAGGTTTATTAAATCAAAGACATTTAATTATAGACCATTCAAGCATTCCTTCAATGCGATCCTGCATTCTTTACTAGTAGTGAATCAGTACCGGTTGATTGAATGGGTATATCAGCAGATGATGCTTGAAGGGCATTCTCCTGATGTACTGACTTATAATGTTCTCTTGTGTGCAAAATATAGGCTTGGAAAGCTGGATCAGTTTCATAGATTACTTGATGAAATGGGTAGGAATGGATTTGAACCTGATTTTCATACATTCAACATCCTTCTTCACGTCCTAGGTAAAGGGGACAAACCACTGGCAGCACTTAACCTTTTGAACCACATGAAGGAACTTGGTTTGGAACCAAGTGTTTTACACTTCACGACGTTGATAGATGGTCTTAGTCGGGCTGGCAATCTGGAAGCTAGCAAGTATTTCTTTGATGAGATGATGAAGCAAGGGTGCATGCCTGATGTGGTCTGTTACACTGTCATGATAACCGGATATGTTGTGGCAGGGGAGATCAATAAGGCTCATGAATTGTTTACTGACATGATCAGCAAGGGACAGCTACCAAATGTTTATACTTATAATTCCATGATCCGTGGGCTCTGTATGGCGGGGAAGTTTGAGGAGGCTTGCTTGATGTTGAAAGAAATGGAATCAAGAGGCTGCAATCCAAATTTTCTTGTGTATAGTACCCTAGTCAATTATCTAAGAAATGCTGAAAAGCAATCTAAAGCTGAGGAAGTGATACAAAAAATGGTGGAAAAGGGGCAATACATTCATCTTGTTTCAAAGATTAGAAAGTATAGGAGATGTTAAAGAGGTGAACCAGTTGTAACACCTTTTACAATAGTTGCTCTGGTGCCCAGCACACTAGATTAGAAAGTCAATAACAGCACAATTTTGATAATCACTTTCCAATAATTCACTCAGTCTCATTCATTTTGCTCCCAAAAGTTGATTATTGATTGATATGCACACATTGAAGTTGTTCTCTGCAGAGTTAAATCTAGTATCATTCTACAATCTCCCATTTTGCTATTCCAAATTTTGGTATACTTGCTTAGAAGTTTAATAC
The DNA here is from genome assembly GCA_028554755.1 of Cordia subcordata. Classification (NCBI taxonomy): domain Eukaryota; kingdom Viridiplantae; phylum Streptophyta; class Magnoliopsida; order Boraginales; family Cordiaceae; genus Cordia; species Cordia subcordata. The sequence continues at coordinate 1,387,687 of JAPTOF010000006.1, read as the reverse complement.
ATTATTCTTTTCCTTTCTTGGTCAATTTAGCTTTGAAGTGTGAATATAGTGATTCTCAAGTGTCATCAACATAATTATGTTCATACTTCTCTGTTGCTTGGTTTACGAGAAACTACGACTATCAAGATGTGTACAGTCTTACTGCAGGCTTGAGTAGAAGAAAGGGAAAAGAACTTTGTTTACACGAATTTCTTGTGCTTGCCAAATTTGCCTTGCCTTTTAGTTCTGTTCATATGATAACGAGTTGGTTGTTACCAGTGACTAATCATTTTAAAGTTTGGACTGTTCCCTGATTGCTTTCATTGTATTTAATCATCTCCTTTATTTCCATTGAATTTGGGCAAGTCCGGCCCCGTCACTTTGGTTGCAGTCTTGCCATCACCTAATGATTAGCTATTTATACTCATTCTATGTGGGAGCTCTTGCTATATTATAACCTTTCTAGTTCTTGACTGAGGCAGATTCGTCTGCTCTGCTTCTCTCTAAGTTTAATGCTTCAGGTTACTTTTTGTAAATTTTGTAATTCAGCAGCTCTTGGTGCAGCTTAAAGTCGCCAATTCGTCACCTCCACCAAAGAGTATAGGCAGAAGTTTATCGAGTTTTGTGGCTTCTTGGGTCACCAACAGTTACTTTTCTGACTTGTACCGATGCCAAGTTGCCAACGACTGGAAAAAACTTGGTGATACAATGGGTTCTGTAGAGGTCAATCCTACAACTATGAATCAAGGATAATTGAAGCACTGAAATGAGAAAGCAAAAACTGCAGCGTGAGTCTTTGACACAGTATAGTGCTAGCTAAAAACAATCTGATGCTCAAGTCAGTGTTGTTGAGATTTAAATAAACGGTAAAAACTATAGTTTGGGACGTACGGTTATAATATTGATCGGGTTGGCGTGTGGTTGGCTAAGTGTATAGACTATGTAGGGTGTGTCCTTCTTGCTATAAGCCGTACTGCAAGTCAACGCGATCATCTTCGCGCTTGGTCACCAAACTTTATCTTCTCTAAACTTGTACTCCTTTGAGCGTACAAGTGAAGGTAATAACGTTCTCTTAAAATCATAGCAAGAAGCAAATAGGTCCAGAGCTATCCAGGTGAGAGTAGGACTCCTCATGGGCTCTGACTTTGGGTCTTCAGATAAATAACCCGGCTGATTGGGCTGTAATCCAGCAAAGTGGGCCTTTTAGGTTCAAGTCAAATTTTGGCCACAAGAGGTTCGTCAATCTTATTATTATTACACCTCACTTGTAATATTACACGCTTATAGATCATAACATTATAAGCTTGTAGATCGAAATCAACAAAGAAGAGGCAGACTCACAGTTGTACTCTATGTTGCCAAATAATTGAACTCTGCAATTTAATCAAGATTTATCACACAGCTAACATAATTTCATTCATTTCATGGCATCAGTTCAACAAATGTATGCATTCCAATTGAACAGCTGCTTGCAAATCAATAAAACAAAAACAACTATAATTGGTGGGCAAGTATTATTTGTATAATATTTTCTCTTAGTGAAGTCATCGTTCTCTTCAAGCACCAAAACCAAAAAAATATATAGAGAGAAAGTGTTGCGTAGACAAAGTCAAAAGTGCTACCCATTCATGCACTAATTGACAAATGCGAACCATATAATGCATATATAATTCATTCTCATTTGTACAAATTCAACTTCATGCCATTATGAATTGGGATATAATGAAAAAAAAAAAAAAAATCTTAGGCCTTGCTCAGAGGAAACTCGTAACTGCCAATTTCGTGTTTTCTTTTTCCCATTATTTAGTTGCGTTCCACGTTAAGACAGCTATGTTGCTTAGAAATTTGGAGATGTGTTATGCATATTCCTTCAAAATCCATACAAACTAGTCAACCTGGAGCCAGAAAATTAATGTAAAGATAATTCCGCTACTAAACATAAAATATTTGGGAAAAATCAGAAGACGCTCGCGATCATGCGAGAATGTATTTCACTAAGACAAGAAATAGTAGTACATTTTTATGTTTAATAATGTGACAACTATTTCATAACATTATTTTTTGGGTTTCTCAATAAGACTTCTAATAAATATTGCAATAAAATCAGATGGCCATGAAAACAAATGAATCTGGAGATAAATGGCCTCTCACATTCATGGCTTTCAAGAAATATAATGCATGAATGGTATCGTTATTTGTTTTCTTGTTTCTTCTCTTCGGGCTTTTCCTTTTTCTCTTCTTCTTTCTTCTCTTCCTTGGCTGGTCCAACTGAAATTATGGCAACTTTTCCAACCTTCTTCAATTTCTTCACCACTGCAACCGCATCCATTACTCCTATCACTGTTAGCTTCTGCTCTTTCATATCAGCAGCAATTGAATCCACTCCTTTACATCAAAGCAGTAAAATTTTCATAAGTGTATATATATACAGGGATAAAACAGAAAAACAAAAGGAGGAAAAAAGAAAAAAAAAAAAGAAAAAGGAAAAACACAGCTACTCGATCTAGGCTAGATTAAATACCTTAAATAAGCCATGTTTTACCATACATAAACAAGGGGTTCAAACAACCAGCAAAAAAATTTGTCGGTTGAACACACACACACGCAAAAGAATCTGGAAAAAGAGTTGTTGTGTTGAATTACCATATATATCTGCAACAGCTTCAATGGCTTTCTGCTTTGTCTTTTCATCAGTCATCGTTAACATCTTCAACGCCACCTTTTGCTGCAGAATGTATACAAGCAAACAAGAAAAAAGATAAGGGTGAAAACAAAGTATATATGCTGATGAAACTGCATGCTGGAAAAATATGGATCAAAGGAAAAAAGAAAATAAAAGAACAGATTGCATAGAAATTAAACCAGTGTGTATTAATTTACAGAGATGAAGATGAGGAGATGATCAATGAGAAAATTAAAGAAAGAAAAAAGAAACACTACCTGAGCCATTTCAGGAGAAAAGTACGAGCTTTTGGTAATCTGTAGAAAGAATAAAATAAGCAATGAGGTTTTATAAAAAAAAAGAAAAAAGGTCAGGGTTTTAAACGACTGACATGAAAGTCTTGGCTTGGGCAGCTTCATAAATAGTCTAGCGTTTGGTGCGATTTAAATAATTATATAATTAAGTTATTTAATTTTAATATAAAAAACTATGTCAATTTATTACTAATAAATAAAAAAGTTGAAAAAGTCTAGAAAGTAATTTTTTAATTTTAATATAAAAAACGTTGTCAATTTATTATTGATAAATACAAAAGTTCAAAAGTCTAGAAAGTAATTTTTCAACTGAAAAAAAAGTTATAGTTTGTAATCATGAACCCATTGTACGATACTTATGTCAGAACTCACGTTGTGCAACTAAAATTACGTCGGCCATCGGGTAATTGATAAATGTTTTACGTAGAACGAGTTCAATGTACAAAAATTGAAGAAAACTGTTAGGCTGTCTCCAAGAGGTTTCCCCCCCCCCCCCCCTAAATTTTAAGTAATTTGGATCATTTTTTTATAGTTTGAGATTTTTTATTTTTAATTTTATTTCAATAGTTCTCCTATTTTTTTAAAACTCTCAATGTAAGAAATTCATATTTTAATTTTATTTTAATAGCTCTCTTATTTTAAAATATTATAATTTTAAAGCTATGAGAATGGGAGATGAGATTTGAGTGTTGACTTTGGAAGATGAAAAAAATCTCTATATATGGGTGTTTTGTTTTAGGGTTGGGAAAAAATATAAAATTTAGGGGATTGGAATAGGGGAACTATTTGAGCACTTTACTATTAACAATTCGCTTAAATATGAGGATTTTTGTGTTTTAGGGAATCTATTGGAGTCAGGCTTAGTATAGATGCCAAATTCCGCATGATAATATGATGGAGTAAATGGAGTTATTCCTTTTTTTTTCTTTTTCTGTTTGGGAGAATAAACATTTTGTTCAAAATTGTGAATATTTCGATCAAAGTTGTGAACTTGTTGTTGATAAGTGTGGACGTGTAATTTATAGGTGTGAACATATCGGCCGCAAGTTGTGAACACATTATTTATTAATTATGCATATATAATATAAAATTTTTGAATGTATAAGAATTGCGAAAGTATAATATAAAAATTGTGAATATATAAAAATTATAAGCATATGATTTAAAAATTACAAACGTGTAAAAATTGTGAACCGTTACCCCATGTTATGTTGGTGCACATAACTTAGGGTGTATGGCGTACATGCCAAATTTTTTTAATTTGGATGATGCTAGTTTAAAGAGTTTCATGTTCATATGGTAGTAAAAGTTCCACGGTTAGAGGAGTTGAAAATCAATAAAGTCGTTAGGTAATTATCTTTACCACAAGTCCTTTGATGCAACATATACTAAACTAGACGGGTTGATTTGTGAATATCTTTTTGTACTGGAACCTGGGAAAATTTAAGGTCATCATTTGCCGTATTAGTGTCTCTCTGAAAAGGTCGGGATCATTTGTTGGACTTTTATAAATGCTGAATCGAACTATGATCATAGTTGAACTTCCTCAATTAAAATAGAGGCCTTCAAATTAAACGTCAAATCCTACACCGTGTTGCGTGCACACGTCATTAATATATATTAGCAACTTTGTCAGCTCTTCCTGCCACCTAATTGACTAGTGCAAGCAAAGAAATATTCACATTAATTTCCAACGTTTAACCAAAATAGTCAAATTAGTTCTAATTATTTTAAGGAAAAATATTTTTTTAATATTTTACAAATTTATTCAAACTAATTCATATTTTTAAAAAATAAATAAAAAAGATTGGAACTAATTTGAATAAATTTGTTATACATAGAAGATTAATATGATTTTGTTCATATAATGGAGACTAGTTTGTTTAATATAAATGTTTTTAAACAATAAAAATTAATAGGACTACATTTTTCAAGTCTAATTTTAAATATTTTTATAAAATATTAAAAATTAATTTAAATATTTTAAAATAATAAAAATTAACAGGGACTAATCATAAAAATTTCCCTCACACAACTTCAAGAATCACCCCGTTGACATTTTATCCTCACTCAAAACTTTCTCCAATATTATGTTTGTTTTTTTTTTTTTTTTGGTTCCTTGAAACGCAGTGAACCCAACCTCGGTGGTCTCACCGTTTTCCATCTACTAAACAGATGTCCAAACAACAAAATAAAACTTTAACTTCTTCTCTAGAACAGACTAAAACCGTGTTATATTGGTATTGTTTCTAAAAATGTTTTATGTTTTCTAATATTTTCAATTAGCAAAATTTACATTGGTATTATTTTTGCACTATGTCATGTTAGTTTCAAAATAATAGCAAAATTTACATGCGTAGTCCTAATGTGTTGCATTGGCATTAACAAGATATTGAAGTTTAAAATTTACATTAGGACTTCAATATTTTCCTTCGATCCATTGTGTTATGCGTAGTTCCTAATGTCTTCTGTTGTGCTACTTCTTATTTATTTATCCCACCATTCCCTTACCCTTCTTTCTATTTCTTCTTTAATTTTATGATGAGAATTTTATGTCAAACAATATTAATATTGAAAATAAATAAATTCTGCAATACAATTGAATATTTCAATATATATTTCAAACCAACTAATAGACACAAAATATATATAATGAGAGAATGTAAACTTACATTTAATATATTCAATCGTAAGGAGCCAATAATTGATCATTCTTTTCAATTTTCGAGACTACTTTTGTAATCTTTGTTTGCTTATAATCCAAGACCCCAAAAAAAAAAAAAAAGAAAACAAAGAAAAAGAAGGATTAGGAAGCTTGGTAGATGGTTCAAACAAGCACCTTGCAATATTAAGAGGGTGTTTGACTTTGCTTATTTAGTATTTATAAGCACTTAAATAATAAAAAAACAAGTAAAAAAATATTTTTTTTATATGCTTATAAATATCCAAAATAACCAAAACCAAACACCCTTTAACGTACACTACAAAGTATAGAATAACTCCAAAATACACCTATGTATGTCATGTTAGCCAACAGTACCCTCAATACATTACAGAAACCTAGTGGCCTGTTTGTTTTTTTGCTTGAAAACAAATTTTCATAATATAATTTGAATACAGTTTTTGAGAATAAAAGTTAAAAAAAATTGTTTAGAAATTTTTTAAGATAGAATAGAAGTAAAGTAAGAGAGATTAAAATAGAAAAGTGCTTGTCATTACAATGATATCTTAGCTACAAATTTATCATTAATAAAATAAACTCTCCCATATTTTTGTGGAATTTTGAAAAATATGATGTTGAAAATATATTTTTATTTATCTATTTTCTATTTTTAGAACAACTACTTCAAAAACTATTTTTAGAAACTAAAAGTCAAAAGCAGCCTATCAAACGTTTTTCTTCTTTTGTTTTTCTATGTTTGGAAATTAAAAACTGTTTTTAAAAACAGAAAACAAACCGGCCAGACCATCTCTTCTTTTCTTTTTCTCTTTTTCAGAAATGTGTGTTATATATATATATATATATGTATATACTTCTCTGATACCAACTTTACCAAACCAATATTTCATATACATGTTTCAAAACAGCAAAGAAACACCACATTTGACCTTGACTTTCTGAAAGGTTAATCAACTTCTCTCCCTCAAAAGAACAGTGAAATTTACACTTCAAAACCCAGAAGCCAAAATATCAGCCTATAGACTACACCTTTTTTGGTTTTTATGGTATTTGTCATATGAGGTTATGCAACAAAGGTGAAGATAATAAGGAAGAAGAATGCAGGGGTTGTTTGAGACGATCTGGAGACCCTTTTTGGCCAAGACGGGTTTAGCTAGATCTTCACGAGCGATCTCCTTGTTCGCCGTTCTCCTCATCGGAGCGTTCGTATCCACGCGCTTCCTCGACCATCCTACTTCTGTAAGATTTCTGTTTTTTCTTTTTTGTTATGTAGTCACTTAGCCCCTTGAAGCTATCGACGAAAATAAAAAAGGAAAAACCATTCATATTCTTTGGAATTTGCTTTAACTAAACCCATTAAAGTTATTGCATCGTTGTTGTTCTTTCTTTTTTTTTTTTCTGAAAAAAAAAACGAATGATAAATATTAATGATCGTATTAAGAATGATGTTTACCTAAACCAAGAAAAGAAAAAAAAAAAAAAGTTGTTAGGTTGACGAGGTTTCGTTGTCATTCCATTGTTGCACTTGTTAAAATTTCAGACAAAAAAGTTAATGTACGCCGTGATTGTCGGCAGCTCAGCTAGATTTGCTAGCTGTCAAGCGTGTCAGTAAATTTGATCATGCATGTTGAATTTTATCAGTCCTTAGAATAATATCTAGTGTTACAATTATGTCTAGTAATTAGAACATTTTATTCCGACAAACAAAAAAAGAAAAAAAAGACCCTTTTTTATTAGCAAATATTGAGTTTTATTTTGTATTTCCGGTTTCAGTTCTTGGATGGAAATTCAGCAAAGAAATCTCCCTTGATCACAGTAACATTTGGTGACAACCCTAGCCAAAGTCCGAAAATCTCGAAAAGGCCCTCGACAGCATTGGACATTCCCTTGAATTGTTCACTTGGAAATCAAACAAGAACATGTCCAGCTGCGTACTACCCATCAAAATTGACTTGTCAAATTGAGGATCTATTACAATCACAATCACCGGCGCATACGTGTCCGGATTATTTCCGTTGGATCCACGATGATCTGTGGCCGTGGAGAGAGACAGGGATCACTAGAGAAATGTTGAAGAGGGCAAAAAAGACGGCCAATTTTCGGTTGATTATTGTGAACGGGACTGCTTACATAGAGAGATATATCAAATCTTTTCAGACTAGAGACACTTTTACTCTGTGGGGGATCCTACAGTTGTTACGGAGGTACCCCGGTAAATTGCCCGACTTGGACTTAATGTTTGACTGCGTTGACTGGCCGGTAATTAAAGCAGAATCGTATCAAGGCCCCAATGCCTCACCCCCACCACCATTGTTCCGATACTGCGGGAATGATTCCACATTGGACATTGTATTTCCGGACTGGTCATTCTGGGGATGGTATGAGGTCTTGACTTTTAGTATCATTTATTCTTGTTGTTTGCGTCTTTTGTTTTTTCAGTTCTGGTGACTAGTAAATACCTTAATTAGAGTAAGCTTGTCTTTGGGAAACTTTGTGCAGGCCTGAAATTAATATAAAGCCATGGGTGGGTTTATCGAAGGACTTAAAAGAAGGGAATGAGAGGATGAGATGGGAAGACAGAGAACCGCATGCTTACTGGAAAGGTAATCCGGTCGTGGCAAATACCAGGATGGATTTGCTCAAATGTAATGTCTCAGACAAACAGGACTGGGGAGCCCGCGTATTTGCTCAGGTCAGTTCTTCATTTTGTATAATGTGTGTTGTTTTCATTAATTTTGCTGCATAAAGACATTGCTGGATCTGTGGAAATAGTATGAACGTATAATAACAGTACCATGGTGCTTCATGTAAACGTATTCTTGGCAGGAGAACGAGGGTATTTCGATCGTTGATCTGCTTCTAAAATTTGTCATGGTCTATGTTAATTGGATAATTGACGTAAACATGTCATATGTTGTATTAGTCATATAATTTGGTGTCGAGAGAAGGTGGAACTAAAAGCCTAAAGTTCGAAGCAACTGACGGGAAATATGTGACAGGACTGGAGACATGAACAAGAACAAGGATACAAGCAATCGGATTTAGCAAGCCAATGCATTCACAGGTAAACGTCAAGTGTGCTTGGTTCAACTTTTCCATTTTTCGCTAGACGTTTGGATTTTTCTCGAGTATCTTTTCCTTTAGCTCTTGTCTCTAAATTTTGCTGTAAATATAAATATCGAACATTTACTCCATGTTGCATCTGTGTTGATAGTTCGTGAGAGTTAGTTAATTTCTTTGTTGATTCCTGTACAGATTCAAAATCTATATTGAAGGGTCTGCGTGGTCTGTGAGCGAAAAATACATACTGGCCTGTGATTCTCTTACTTTACTTGTGAAGCCTCACTACTACGATTTCTTCACTAGAAGTTTGATGCCTCTGCAACATTACTGGCCCATAAGGGATGATGACAAATGCAGATCTATCAAATATGCGGTCGACTGGGGCAACAGCCACGTGGAAGAGGTACACACTTTTGTTTCAGTTATTCAACATAACTGGCTACTGTGGCACATGCATTGCACACCAGAGGTTCTCTATTGCAATAATGATAAGTGTGATTTGAATACAATAATCAAATATTGAAAAGATTACGTCCGTTAAATCATTACAATTAGATTTTCATCTCATTTTTTATCTCCAACAACAAAAGGTGAAAAGGAATCAGCCCTTGTTGGCTAACAAACTTCTTTTAAGATTGCAAAAGGTAGAGTAGAACCACAATTAAGAGTCAGATGCACAAATTTTATTTCTTTTTAAAGTCACTTTGGATGAATTGTTTAGAATATATTAACATCATATTGTGTAAAGGATGTAAATTTTATTTTTAGATTCTCAGGCAATAATATCATCGTGATCTTCAAAGATCGCCTCTTGATGACGGTTATGCTGGTTTCCTGCATCTTTTGACACAAGAAGTGGCGGGATCGTAATGTTATTCCTCCTTTGCTAAAAGTCTCTCTCTCTCTCTGTGTGTTTGACAGGCCAAAACTATAGGCAGGGCAGCAAGCAACTTCATCCAAGATCAACTGAAAATAGATTATGTATATGATTACATGTTCCATCTCTTGAGTGAGTACGCCAAGCTCTTGAAATACAAGCCCACCGTGCCTCGGAAAGCAGTTGAACTATGTTCAGAGTCGATGGCTTGCCCGGCACTAGGATTGGAGAAGAATTTCATGGAGGACTCTCTCGTCAAAGGCCCCTCCGATGCAACCCCATGCACCATGCCTCCTCCCTACGATCCTGGAACTCTTCATTCGCTTCTTCAGAAGAAACAAACTTCTATAGAGCAAGTAGAGTCATGGGAAAAAGAATACTGGGACAGACAAATATAAAGCAGGAGAAAATGTTCCTTTAGTCTCCTTTTTTACTTTTTGTGTTATCTTTTAGCATATTCAGTATACATAATCATTTTGTTGTAGCATATGTATCTGTATTTCGTTTTGTTTCAAGAGTTTATCAAGCTCTTGCTTAGCATTCGGTTATAATTGAGTCAAAATAATCGAAAACCGAAGTTTGGAAATTTTAATAACCGAAATCAAGTCGAATTAGTTGAATAACCAAATTTTTAGAATTGATTTTTTTCGGCTTAATAATAGAAATATTCGAATTAGAAAAAATAAGGTTTACCTTTCCGTTAAATTAACAAATTCGGTTATTGCAGAAATGCTATTTCTTGATCTGAAAACTAAAATTGCAGAAATGTGCCCTTCCTAAAGTGATACTCCTACAAAGTGAGCAATATTCTAAAGTAATTTACAAACTGATAGGGGGCTGTTGCAAGGTGAAGGCATGAGGGGGCCGTCGGCGTCGGGCAGGGGCATGAGAGGCTGTTGGCGTTGGGCTTAGGCAAGTAAGTGAGGCGTGACTGCATGAGTTTTTCAATAAGGCTCTTTCTAACTGAGCCCCTAAAGGGCTCCGTGTTTTAAATTAGGGGTCGAAAAGGGGAAATGATTTCCAACATCCCCTATCCCACTTCTTAAATTTTAAGGGTCCTTTTCGATTTTTTGTTCAGTCCATGTACAGGGTTACAAATCTAACCCCTTTCTAGCTCTCTAAGTTTAATAACATAAAAAAAATGGATAATAATTAATTAATTAATTTCTACGTATAAATATAATAAACAAAATGGATACCTAAAAAATTGACAAAAAAAATTTAACTCAAATAAGAAAAGGAAAAAAAAAAAGAGGTTTTTTTTTTAAAATAGATAAGTTGTTGGAGTGAAAATAAAATAAAGAGTCCTTAAAATAAGAGTTTGATTAAAAATAAGGGAACTATTGGAATAAAACTAAAATAGGAGATCCCTAAATATATAAAATGAACTAAATCCCTCTAAATATAAAAAAAATAGGTCAGCTATTGGAGTTAATCTAAGGGAGTAAATTAAAGGATTAGGATATTTAGGTTTCATATAAGTATCTAGAGAATAAGCAGTTAAACATCACTTAGAAGCCAAAAACGATGCAGTTTTGATATTTCATTTAATTTTGTTATTAACTGAATTTTTGGAACAATAACCATAACCGAAACCGAACGCTGAAAAATAAAAAATGCTAACTGAGGTCAAATTGAATTACCAAAATAATTGAACTGAATTATTATTTCAAGTCGGGTTTGAGTTATGATTGAATAATGCTCACTCATATTTGCTTATCCTTGTTGAAGGAGTTAACCATTTATTTAGGGTTGAAATGAGAATTCGTCTTATACTTTACATAGTTGAAATGACTGATATTGTTCCTCCACTTATCAAGAATTTCAATTTTTGGAAAGTATTATGTTAATTCAAAAAAAAAAGTTTCAATTTTTTCAAATTAAAAGTATTATGTTCATTCAATAAAAAAGGGTTTCAATTTTTTCAAATTGGACAATTTGAGACCAATTAATTCAGGAAGATTCAATTGTTGTCCATCAAATATGTCTTTCGGTATGATCTTAAGCCCTAACTCACTCTCTAATATAAATACCTTTTGTTTTCCAGAGATATAAAGTGCCATTTTAGAATTCCATTTCTTAGTACTGTGGCGAAAATGACCTCCTGCCTCCATCATCATCTCATGACATTCAAATCACAGAAAACTTGAACCCTTTCGAAGGAAATTCTTTTTCTGACTTTAAATCAAAAAGAGAGCATTTTTGCAGGCCATCCAAGAACATGATATGTTTCCAAGATATGAAGTTTTACAGTAATATTATAAAAATATTACATCCCACTAATTAACTGGTACAAGAATAACATAAACGCAAGAGAGACAAAAAAAAAACAGAAATACAAATGCCTCAAGAAATTATAACAGCAGTGTTGGAGCAAGATGTGATGATATATTTAGAGTGCACGCCCCTTTATGATGTCCAAGCTCATTTCACTAGGATCTGTTGCTTGCAACTCCACTTGAATCCCATCCAGCTCCCTCTTGAATCGATCCTTGGAGCTTGCGTACACCATCTTCATCCTAACTTTTGATGTATCTGGTGACCTGTAACAAAAAATATATACATATATATATTCTGGCCAACCATGAATCGATTGTTTCCCTTCGATCAAATATCGTATATCACTTTCTAACATCACTTATCATATTTATTGGTTTAATAAAGAACGAAAGACCCTTTCATAAATTTAAAATCTTTGGGCTATTAGTATGAACGCGTGATCATACCCCTACAATGGACAATGCCTAATAGGCAGACACCCCTTACTCATGGTATGTCAAGGTTACGTCTGGAGACGGCTATCCCCGCCCCAAACCTATTACACATAACTGGTACCCATAACGAAAAGAGATTATATTACGCTTAATCTTAATTGTAGGAACCTTCTAGAGATCTACATCGACCACTCATTGCATCGTTCGAAATTATATTAGCAAAAGGAGTAATTAATTACCAGGCGATGAAGAAGATCTTGCTCTTCTGGCAGTTCTCATCAGTGGTGAAATCAAAATCAAAGACAGCGTAGCGACATTCATCAGCAGGGAGGGAATTAGTAAAATCCTCGTAACTTTGCTGAGGGCTTCCGAGCTTATCAACAACCACTTGTTGACCCTCGATCTTGAAGGTTATGAAACGATAGTTTCTTTTGGCTTTTAACTCCAAGAATTTCAGCTTGCAGTCATCGTGCACAGCCATTCCAGACGCTGAATTTGCCTGTTCCCAACAAACGTCGTGAAGACAGATTTGCACTTTGCATCATAAGAATTTGTCATAGAACTTTTGCTAAATCTTATTTATATCTATATTACTTAAAAGGTTCAAATGATCTAATTTAGAAATATGAAAAAGTTGTGATAACGAACATTTAAATTATTTCCGTGAATTTCCATGAAGAATTGCATGGTGCTAATGTGTCATGGTGATGAAATGTCTACAAAGTCTACATGTGACAGAAGAAAAAAATCACATACAAAAAATGAGTCTTTTTCGAAGAAAAAGTTTTCCCCTTTTCCATTTCTTTCGCTACAGAGAGAACATAAGCACAATCAATTTTTCTAATGGCCCCGAAATTGATCTCCCTAATGCCAAAGCTACTATGACTGCACCGATTATTATTGAAAGCAAGATCGTCTCATTGGATGGCCATAATGCATGCCGCTGTAGCGGGTCAAAGGCTCTTTCACTAAGGAGAGAGCAACTATCTGTGATCCTTTGCGATTTCTCATTCCTTGCCTAGCCTATTCTAACCCATTTTTTCTGTTTATAAATCTTCTCACAACCATATAATATTATTATGAGAGAATTCTGTTTGCGAGACACTGAAGATAGAAGATCATGATTCATTATTGGAACACCAAAAGAAAATTAAATAAAATCGTGAAACAATTAATGCTCCATGATTCATGGATGTTGTGTGTAAGTCATCAACATCAAATCAACAAAAACACAAATGCATGGACACACAAAAAGAGAAATGAAGAGATACCATGGTGTGTTGATAGGTAAGATCCTCGCGAAATGAAAAGAAGAAATTAGGGAAATGAGAGATCTTGGAAATGGAGATGAAGGAGAAGTAGAGATCCTTTGAAAGTTGAAAAAAACCACGACAAGTTTTTGGTGTTTTACAGAGAAGAGAGACAAGTGCGGAGAAGGAGAGAATTTCAAGGGACAAAATAAAAGGTCGAGAAACTGTCTAAGCCTCTTTGGTTGATCATGACCACAACCACCTCTTTCTTCTTCCACGTTATCATCATATTAGCTAGTCATGCCTGCATGAACTCTTGAACATGAACTTTTTTCTTTTCTTTTTCTTTTCAAAAAATATTCTTTCTTCGGTGCTCTTTTTTTTAGCACATTTATCCATTTTCTCGCTTTTTCTTTTTTATTTGGGGGGTCCATTTTGGATTATTCTCACCTTCAGCGTTTTTTATCCCCCAAAAAAAAAATAAAAAAGAAGAAGAAGAAGAAGAAGAAGAAGAGCACCTCACATTCGACGCTTTGGAAAATAATAGAAAATTGTTGAGTAATTCTATGATAATGCCATCAATATTAATCAAATTGGTTAAAGCACTTTTGTGAATGTCAATGTTACCACAATATTTCGTATGAAGTTCTTTTTCTTTTTCTTTTTTTATCGGCATACAAAATCAGAAGAATCGACTAAAAGAAGTATAGAGGAAAAAAAAATACTACCAAATGCACCGACAAAAAAGAAATATATAGAAAAAATTACTACTGCTCAGAATATTCATCTTTTTTTTCAAATCATGCCCTTCAAGGGTTAGCAGCAGCATTGACTATTGACCTATTCTTACAATTTTTCTCAACTATTGATCTGGGAACCGCTGTCTTTTATTAAAAAAAAAAACTCTCTCTTTTATCTGCAGCTGAAGATCTTTTGTGTGTATAAAATGTGAAAACCCATTCGGGCTCATCATATTCCACGCGCAATTAGCCGACTTTGTCTCTCATTTGGTACTACCTATCGGTGATACGAGAAGGCATAGTGCTATACGTGTCCATCAGAACTCCAACACAAGATTTGATTATAAAGAAAGAAAAAGAGGGGGGGTGGGGGTGTTAAGAAAGAACAAGATTATGAGCAAGACTTTGTTTCTCTAAACAAATTAAATTTCCCCAACATTTATATCTTTTTGGGAAAAAAGAACAAAAAAAAAAAATTGAGCCCCCCCGGTTTGCAAGAAGGCTATGTCATCCAATGGTTCCAGGACAATGGTGCAACTCCAAATTATAATTGATTGCATTAGGATTTAGGCATACTTCTTTTACTGGTACGCAAAATTTTGTAAGTTATCAACCTGTAAAATTTACAACTTTCGGTCCCTGCTTTTTCTTCGATTTATTGTCTTTGCCACCAGCATTTGTTTCCGGTATCATAAAGTCATCTTCCAGATCGTCCCCGCTGGTGAGCTTAGTGACCCGTCCCTCAGATATTGCTCCGATTCCGGCTGTCCAGAGAAACAAGTAAATTTACTACAATGGTTAGATTATGCCAAATAACAAAACCATAACATTGTAACGTTAAGAGAGGATTCAAATCTCAAATAACAAGCCACTGGCACAATGCCAACTGCAAAGAAGCAGTCCATCTCGTGTGACAATTAACTAAAAGCACATCACAAGTATATAAATCGGATAAATATTCTTTTAGGACTCATTGCAATAGATACAACTGATCCTTGAGATTATGCCAAATATGGAAAATGCAGTTAATTCCAAGAACAGCTACCCATCAGATTTTCTTTTTAATCATATGCTCTGATAAATCAGACGACCTTTTAGTGAATTGTACTTGGGTTTAATTCACAATATAACATGTATGGCAATTCGTTGATTCCTTCTGTAAACATCCAAGACCCAGACACTGTTTTGGCTGCTCTGCAGTTTGGAGGTCTCGTTGAAGAGGACTTTCAGCCCACAATGTAGAGACAATGGTCAATCTCCACTAGATATTTTAATCACTTAAGAATCTCAAAGTGCATGAGATGCGTGTAGTTTAAGGATCAAAGATCAAGGCCTTGCCTTGGCTACTCTACAGTTCAGAGGTATTTGGAGCAGGACTTTCTACCTATAGTATTGGTTAAGCTTCAGTAGCAATATACCTCGCTAAGAATCTCAGAGCAAATGAAATACATTACCACTTCAAGCATATAAGAAGCAAAGTACTTCTTCACCCCTGTAACTAGTTTCCTCCATTTGCTGCTCAAGTTTCTTTGCACTATTTTGGAAGACGGCCTATAAACTCCCTCTTCCCTCCCTTTCTCCATTCTATTAAATGTAAACATGATTTCAGTCATATTACATATACTACACCAGAAATTTCAATGAAGCCGATTACTGCAAGTGCTATGGACATCCTAAGCTAGTTTCTACAGTCTACTTCCGAGTTCAAGATCCCTCCTACTAACTCGAACCAAAGAATTCATATAAATTGTTTCCCCCGATATATGGATGGGTTGGCATTATGAACTATTTCCAGATAACCAAAAATGATAGAAGCATCTCCAATCTACAAAGAGATCAAAATTCTCAACCAGTCCTCACTAACATAACATGTAAGAGGGAAGTGAATCAGGTGGTGCAGTTCTGCCAGTAAAAGCTGTTTGAAAGATCGACACTACGGAGGCAAAAACCAAAATGTCAGATAGAAATTAGACACGCGCACACACAAAGGGAATAAAAGCAGCAACGAGATTTTACGGGCTGTGCATAATGGAGGGAAAAGTTCAGGGATAAGCCAAACAATCTAATCTAGCAATATTTAAACAGACTCAGAAATGGCAACTAGCATGCATAACATAAAACCATACACATTTGAATCCACATTTCAAGCTCTTTTGGAAAGGATGAACTTCCAGTTTGAATAACAAGGATGACACCCTTACAAGAGGAACTCGATACAGCCAAAACAATGTGTCTAAGTAGTGCAATTGCAGAAATGAGTTATTGGCGGCGTTTCTTATTATTTAACATGTAAGGAAAATAGCAAGTAAAAATCAAAAGATCATGATTCAATAAATATACAAACACTTACATGATTTTGCGAATGCGTCAGAGGCTTTGTTTCCTTTCTTTGGACAATCTTTCTTCAGATGTGTTTTCTCTTGACAAATTTCACAGCAGCCGCCCTACCGAAAAAAAATAATTGTTATGAATATGCCAACCCTATGTTAATAGTGTAGCTGAAAACATAGAAACTTCAGAGTTGGTAACAAGAAGTGCACACAGGTGGTGAAAGAGAGAGTAAAATTTTAATCCATAAAAAGCCCAATATGTAGAGTTGTTTCCATCAAGAAAAACTGAATGCCAAAATGATATCGACATGTACCTCTGGGTAGATCCCATGTTTATTCTGAGGGCAGTTTTTACTCAAGTGTCCACGTCCATTACAAATAAAGCAAATGGCAAATTTTGTTCCGCCTGCATAATTAGAAAGAGAATCAAGGCATGTTGAAACAAAAGGAGAAAAGACCCATTTTCCAGGAGACATAGAAGTCACTAGATTGCCTCGAACACAATCAACGTTTTAAGAGTACAACGTTTCAGTCGGCATGGGAAAACAACTCATATTGTTTTTGCTGAGATATTAGCATAATATGACCCAAAAAACCTACTCAAGATTTTTTTTCCCTAAGCAAAAGGATCTAGTATAGATATTAATGACTCTAATTCTACAAATTTGACAGTATGTCATACAGCCGAATAAAAAAGCAAATGAAAGTTGCCATAAGAAAGCGCAGATAATCCCAAATAGAAATACAAACTTGCAATTTGCTAATTAAACAAGCCAAAGATGCATAATTGACAAACAAACATTATAGTTACAGGAAGAATCCATTAACCAAGTCTACCAAGCCCCTAAACATGTCAATATTATCGTAAAGAGAATGCTCAAGATCATAAAGTCAACGGTCAGCAAATGTAAGCAGTTGCTCAATAATCAAATAGTTGTGACTGGAGCCCCTCTTTCGTCGTGTCAAGGAAGTCCTCCCTATAGTTGTTCAACAGTAACAAGTATAACAATAAGGTATACTACTAAGTAAACTGAAAAAACTGAACCATTAACACTGAATATGAAATAAGTACTGATAATTGTCGGGAACACCTATAGCTATGAAAAGCATACCTTCTTGCAGAGGCTGCGGACATTTGGCTAGAGTATGACTCGTTTCTCCACAATTGTAACAAAATTTCTTCTCTATCAACTCATCATTCTTGTTTGGACAAGTCTTGAGAGAGTGACCACGTTTCCGACAAAGCAAACACTTCTACAACAATCAAACAACAATCTAGATTAATTCCCAAACAACATATTTATAGTAATGGACCTGAAAAGAGCAGTGGTGTTTGGTTGGGGTTGGGGGGAGAACAAACTTAACTAAAATCATTGCCCCAAAAGGGAGTTGAAGAACCATCAATGCACAATAACTGATATTTAAATTCTAACTGCCCAATTATCTATTTTAGTCAGAAATGCACATAAATTTATGCTCAAACTAATGTTAGACTAAACCAAACATTATCCCACATTGATGGGGCCACATAAATTTATGCTCAAACAAATTGTAAGCATGCAGAATTATACCATCAACCTTAAACTGAACTTATAACATAAGAGAGCACAGCACAATCAGATATCCAAAAGCACAAAAACATTAAAAAGAATGTTTTTAAAAAAAATAGAGAAAGCAGACCTTATTCTTCCCCCATTCAGCTTTTTTAGGGCAATTTTTGGCAATATGGTCTTGTTCTTTACATATAAAACAACTGTCACCAGGCCTCATGCCAGGCACTCTAAGTGGGTGTTTCTTGAATGAGTTTTTCTTCTTGGAATTATTTGGGTCTGCTTTTTTCTTCTTGAATATGCTCTTCTTTTTCTTCTTCTTCTTGTTTGGGTCTTTGGGTGGCGTTGGCTCTGCCTTTGGGAACAGCTCTGGGTGCTCTTCTTTGAACCGTTTCCGTGCTACTCTCTGCCTTTGGCTCACCATTTTTGTTCTGCTTGCAGTTTGCTTTCGTGTTGAGGTGGGACTTTACGGCGTCGTTTAGCTCAAGGGCTGAGGCAATGGTGGTGGACGAGACTGGAGAGAATTTGGTTGTCTTGAAGAGGAGGGTTTAAGGAGTTTCGGGTTGGAAACCGCCCCGTTAACCCATATGTAGCAACCCAACTAATTATTTGTTTGGATCAATTTTTTTAATGATAAACGCTTTACATTGTTTTCTTAGATATCAAAAGAAATTGAAATTTTATTTTATTTTGTTTAAGTTAAAATTTTTAAAAATTTGTTGTCTCAAAAGTTAAAATAAATATTTAAAAAAAAAAAATCAATTCAAACAAATTCAAACAAGTACGATGCAAGAGTGTTTTCTTTTTTTCTTATCCTTGAAAAAATAATTTATTATCTCTGAAGGTTATAAAAAGGTTGCTCAACGAGGAAATAAACAAAACAGACCTAGAAATAAAACGTTGAAGGACTTGTACAAAACATTGGGTTCAACCCAATGACAATACAAATCAAGTAGAAAGCCCAATAACTATGAGAAAAGCCTGTCTGAAGGCCCGGGCCAGCATCTTTTTTTGGGTCAAGAGCAACCGCACTCTAGCGGCATAGGAAATAATTAGTTTGTTCTTGAATTATTAGTTAAACCCACAACATTCACTTATAAATTACATACTAAACACAACCCTTAGCAACATGACATGAGATATTACATTTTAGTTACAATTTCTTATATAAATAGATATTTGAAACTCTACTAATGGAAGGTTACTAGTACTCTCAATACGAAGGCAAGAGACTTAATTTGTATTTCATATTTGATCCATATATATATATATATATATATATATATATGGACAGGATTAGAGGTAGTTCAAGTAGTTGAAACTACTTTTTTCACGAGTGAGGTCATGGGTTCAAATTCTATAAGAAACGAGGGATTAGGTTTGATTGCGAATATATATCACTTGGACAGATGGATTTGGCCTGCAGGCTTGGTGAGGGAATGATGTCGTTGCTTGCTTGCCCATCCCAAGAAGGTGTCTGTTTTCTTGACCAGGTTGGGTATATAATGCCTCCTTCCTGCTTTTCCGTTGGATGATGATGATGGAGCGAGTGAATCAAGCTGAAAATCCTGTACATCTTTATATTTCCAAAGTGTTGTGAGTTGTAGAAGGAAGATTCAACCAAGAAACTTTTCTCGTAGAGTGGCGTCTTTTATTAAATTCGAATTTTTCAGTAAAGCTATACGAAAAAACAAAAAAGGCCTAAACTCTTTTGGTCTATTGTTAGCCACATTGGACAGATGGATACCGTATTTTTATTTTCATCGGCTTAGGTGCACTATCGATATAAAGGGGCCGCTGGTGCACGTCTGAAGATCAACATTGAACATTTAGATTATATTTTAGTTAATATTTTGAAATTATGTTCATACAGTTAAAAAAAAAAAAGCACAACAAAAACTAATAATGATTTCCATTCTACGCAATAATATCAAAGACAGAAGCAAAGTTGAGAGCTGGAGGAATATTGAAATAAATTTTTTAAATAAATAATTGGAACGTGACCGACCATAAATGGGAGTACGGGAAAACATCAACCACAAGAACAATTGTTATCCTCATGACTGTTTATGAATAAGACGTTACGACTCCTCAGTGTTCTTTGCTTCTTCACAACGATGTCATGATCCCAACATCTGCTCTCACTCACACACTTGATGATAATGACTCCATTGCTTCGGCTTTAAAACACCCGCTTTTCTGCAGCTTTTTCATTCGCTGGATTTCCGAAATGGGCCTCAGCTTGGAGTACGATGCACGTTCAGTAGTGGGCCTCATACACTGAAAACAATTGAGTGGGCCCAAGTTTCAGCCGCATTCAAACACCCATCTTAATGTTTACTGTCTCGAATTCGTGCACCTTTTCTGAGATATTTTATTTATTTTCCCTCTTTACCTTCCGACTTTTATACTATAATGAACATGACCAAATATTGCAACTTGTTTAGCACAAAAGTGTAGATATTATTTAGGGAATGAAGACACACCGACGCAGGCAAAGATAGATAATATTTTAACGTGATTTGACTCTCTATTATTTAAAATTTAAAATTAAAAAATTAATTGTTTTAAGGTCAGTTTGGCAAATTTAGTTATTGGAGTAACTGATAACTGTTTGAGTAGCTGATAGCTGTTGTATTTTAGCTATTAGCGGATAACTGTTTAACTAGCTGATTGAACAAAATGTGTTCGATAAAATTAGCTGGTGGATTAGCTGATGAATGTTAAATGATATAAAAGGACATTGATATCATGTTATTATTATTATTGTTATTATGATAATTGTAATTAATATTACTATTATAGGAATAAGATAATATATTTTATAATTAGATATTTATTTTCATAATCATATTTTAATATTAAAGTATAACTAATTTTTTGATAAAACATTTATATCAATATTACAAAAAATAATTTTAATAGTTTCAAAATTATTTCGTTAAAAAAATGTACTAATAAAACTTATGCTTTTAGTAATGTTGATTACATAGAAATAGAAATTTATTTTTATATTATTTCTTATTTATATTTGTGAAGGAAAAAGGTAAAAATATAGAGAGGATTGGAAAAGAATAGAAAAATAAAAAAATGAAAAAAGGGTAGAATTGCTAAAAAAAAAAATCAAAAGCTAAAAGTTACCTGAAAGGCTAAAATTTGTAGCTTTTGAGAATCGCTAAAAACTACCTAAAAAGTTACTTGAAATGCTAGTTTACTGAACGACAATAATTTAGAAAATAGTATTTTGACTATTCAAAAAGCTAAACGTTACTTGAAAAGCTGTTGCTGAACACGCACTTGGTAATTGTTACACTAAACTCACCCTTCATTCTGTAAACACTTTTCACGGAGTTTTCCTTTTCATGAACAAGAGATACAAAGATATTCTCTCATTCGCTCGTAATCACATCTATACTTATTCAAAGAGTCAATTTTTAGATACTCAAAAGTACTTTTCATTTAATTTAAAAGGTGAAACTTGGTCTCTTTGTAAAAAAGTTTGGACATAAAAGGCAAAGTTTTTATTTAAAAAAAAAATTGAGAAACCAAAAACTCCGATTGTAGCTTTTCAAAAAAGGGCTTTCCTTCATGCCAATAATTTTCTCATTCAATTTTTTTTTTCTCGGAAATACTATTCTATATTTTTGTAATTCTTATATTGCCATCAAAACAATTGAAAACTTAACTCCCAAAACATAAGTCCAAAAAACTCACAAGTTATTATCAACAGCGCATTTATTTAAAGCTTTATTACTAAAAATTTTACAGTTAAATAACTAAAGTTTCACAATTACACCAAACAAAGCTTTATATTAAAGAGAGGGGACATCTCTTCTTCGCTTGTGGTTTCATTCGAAGGAGTTGGAACACATGCATGAAGCTGGAGAAGCCTCCATGTTGGGGATCACTAGCGAGGAAGGGGTAACGCAGCGGATCAGCAAAAGAAGAATATCAGCCTGTTTGGCTCTGCTTATAAGTCGCGTTAAGCATTCACCATAAAAACTCTGCATTTAAGAGATTATTTTTCATGTTTGGATGGTGCGAAACAAAATGATCTTCCAAAACACGGCGCGGATAGAGGAATAGATCATTGACACAATTATTCTTTATATCTGGCACAAAATGTGCAAAAATCATAGTTTCAAAAATAGTTCACTATATATATATATATATATATATATATATATATATATATCGTAGATAGAACTTTGACTTTGCTTAACGGAGTAGTCTTGTTGGCGGTAAATTTGAAGGTGGTTGTAAATTTTTTGTGATTAATATAAATTCCTGCTTATTTAGAAAAAATAAAAAAAAGGCTTTAGTAACAATTTTAATGAGATTGGGTGAGCACAATAAATGACTTGCAATTTCAGAAACAAAAGAAGCATCTAAACAAACTTATTTTCTCATTAAAAAAATCATTTTCTTGTTAGACATGTTTGATTACAAATTATTCATTATATTGGTCCAAGATGTTTGCATTTGTAACATTTATTGTGTAACATTAGTTTTCAATCGATATATATATATATATATATATATATATATATTCTTATTACAAGATAGAAGATAAAAATGAACAATTGAATAAAAGAGAACACATACGTAGACAGACACGCATATGTATACACCCTGACACTAACTAGATCACAAAAATATAGTCAAGCTATTAGGCACTTGGTCAAATCTATACTATATATAAAAGTTATATATATATTTTTAATATTGTGAAAGTGTTATATTTGAGCATTGTGAGAGTGTCGTGCATATTAATGCATAAGATTGAATTCATTTGTGAATTCTAAAAAAATTATTTCTTATCTATTTTGAATATATATTGTTAACATTAGAAATTTAATTTTCAATTAATTAATTCTTAAAATAATATTCATTTGTGAGTTTTAAAAGATTAAATTCGAGTAAATTTAATGTTTATTATTAAAAAATAATTTTTTTGAGCGTAATGAGAGTGTCATACCAGTGGGTGCAACATATATTTTATTATTAGCTTATACAATAATTTATATTATTTTTATCTTTGTGGATATAATTAAATTATTAGTTTAATTAAAAATTAAACAATGAATCAATTAATATTAAAATGTAATTCATTTATAAATTACAAAAGGTTCACTTATTGTCTATTATGGATATATATTCTTAGTTTTAACTTAGAAATTTAATTATCAAATAATTAATTTTTAAAGATAATATTCATTCACAAATTTCAAAAGATTCGTTTTCTTATTATGAATATATATATATTAATTTTAATTTGGAAATTTAATTAATAATTAATTAACACTTAAAAGCCTTGAAGTATTTTTCATTTGAGAATTGTAGAGATTAAAGCTGTGTAAATTTAATATCTATTGTTTAAGAATATTCACGACTAAATTCTTCATATACTATTGAAAAATAAATAAATTCAATTTAATTTAACATTTTCTATAAAAAAAATAAATCCGTAATAAAATTGTACTAGTTTTTATCAAAATTGAAATAGAATCACAATTATTTTCATTTTTCCCCCAAAAAGCAAACATATATATGATGAATAGTATGAACTCCAAGTAAAAAACTTACAACAAGAGAATATTAGATGTTCGATCACATCATAAACGGATTACTGAATGAGGATTAACAACCCAATCCTCCATAATTAGATTTGATCTCGAGTGGATAGTGAAAGTTTGGAGTATCAATTTGAGTTTGAAACTAATAATTTGGCAATCAACAGCTAAAGAATAATACGTCACACGTTGATTACTTTACAGTTGAAACATCTTGGGGGGTGGGGGTGTTGTCAACAAACTTTCACCTCCCCACAACACCAAATGCAAAATGAAATTAATTAATTTTTATTTTTATTTCCAAACAATCATTCCTGAGCTCGGCTGCACCAGATCTATCTCCTTCACTGCCCAACCCCACATGAACTGACATACCCCCTCCTATATCACGGGCCCAACTGCTCACGCCGTCACAATACACCGCATTCCTCTTTTGCCCGGGGAAAGTATACAAAAAGTCCCTAATGTTGTGAAAAGTTTAAATTAGTCTTTAATATTTTATAAATATATTAAATTAATTCATATTATTTAAAAATATGAAAATTAATCCTCAATTTTTTTTATAAATTTATTCAAATTAATCCCTACACTAATAAAATAATAGGGACTAATTTGAACAAGTTTGTAGAACACTGAAGATTAATATGAATATCTGGACCAATAAGGATTTATTTGACTATTTTTGAAATTCTAAGACAAATTTTGATTTTTCTAAATAATGTGGACTCATTTGAAATTAAGTGACAACTTTGGGATTTTTTGAAATTAAGTGACAACTTTGGGATTTTTTGAAATTAAGACTCGCTTGGATTAATTTTCTTTTAGAAACACTAAAAATATTAAGAATTTCTAGACCAATAGAGATCAGTTTGACTATATTTTAAAACATTGAAACTAATTTGAATTTTATAAATAATGCATACTAAATTAAAATTAAGTGACAACTTTTGGAATTTTTTCGAAATTAGGACTCGTTTGGATTAATTTATTTTAACACCATTTTTTTTGAAGCTCTTAAAAAAATATTTTTTTAGAAGATGAAAATTTTGTCTTTTAAAAAGAAATTATATTAGAGTTTCTTTTAAAATTTCAATTTATTTAAAAGCCCGCTCAAATAATTATTACAACAGTAATATACTTGTTCTAAAAAAATAAAATTTCAAAAGAAAAAAAAAAGGAGCAATTCAAACTTGCGCTTAACCCTTTTACTTACGTGACCCCCTCGCGTCGGTTTCACCTACTCCGAGATGGCGTGAGAGAAATTCTAGTTTCACCTCGCGCCCCACCACCCCCAAAAAATTCAAACAAAAAATTTCGAAATTCAAAATTCCCACTTAAAACCAACGTTCACGCCACCGTGATATAACGGCAAAATATCAACGTTACTATCTCCTCTCCCCGCACAATATAAACGACAAACTCCCTCACCTCCATTTCCACACACCACCTCAAACCCTACTTCAATCACACACACACACACACACACACTCTCTCTGCCTCTGTCTCTGTCTCTCTCTCCATTCAAACGTATCACTCTTTCTCTCTCTAAAAATGCGTGAGATCTTGCACATCCAGGGAGGCCAATGCGGCAACCAGATCGGAGCCAAGTTCTGGGAGGTCGTCTGCGCCGAGCACGGCATAGATCCGACCGGGAGGTACAGCGGGGACAATGACTTGCAGTTGGAGCGCGTCAACGTGTACTACAACGAGGCCAGCTGCGGGAGGTTCGTGCCACGCGCCGTGCTCATGGACCTCGAGCCCGGTACCATGGACAGTGTCAGGTCTGGGCCGTACGGTCAGATCTTCCGTCCCGATAACTTCGTCTTCGGACAGTCTGGCGCCGGTAACAACTGGGCCAAAGGTCACTATACCGAAGGCGCTGAGCTCATTGACTCCGTTCTCGATGTCGTCCGCAAAGAAGCTGAGAACTGTGATTGCCTCCAAGGTACATTTTTACACGCACAAGCTCTGTTAGAGACATGTCAATGCTTATATATACTAAAGTGCACGTGCGTTTGTTTTTTTTTTTTTTTGGTGGTTTTAGTTGTTCTTTTGATTTTTTTTTTGTATTTTGATTATGGAAAATGTGTATTTTGTAGTTGCTTCAGTGATTGTAGTAGATCTGACTATTTTGTAGGTGAGTTTGTAGACTACAGATCTCAAATGCTTGGTTTATGATTTTATGTGACTATTACTAAGTTTTGCTTTGATTTTTTTTTTTTGCGTATGTTATTTGAATTTATTGTATAAAATGATGGTTTAGATGTTCATGTTAGTGTATTTTGCCGTTATTTATTTCCATATGTGCTTGTGGATTTGTAGATCTGTTGATTTTATTGTTTTTTTTTTGGATCATGCTGTTCATAGACCACAATCATTTGACCCCATAAACGGGCCCTTATTGATCTGACAGTGCCGAGTAGAAGAAGTGTCACGCTGTTGCTTAATCGATTTGCTACTCCTGTTTTTGCACCAAGCTAAACTGTATCGTGTCTAATACTGTAGAGTTTTTCCTTCTAGAATTTATGTACTGCAAAGCAAGTTTTGTGAATGTATTTTGTAGAAAGCAAATTAGTTTAGTTTACATTGGTTCGGGTTTTCACCAGTGAACTATTATCATCGTGCCTACGTACCCTGGATATGTGATCTTTCACGAATTGCTGAAATTTCATTTGGTATGGGATTTTAGGTTTTCAAGTTTGCCACTCCCTCGGAGGTGGTACTGGATCGGGAATGGGAACTCTTCTCATTTCTAAAATCAGGGAAGAGTATCCCGACAGGATGATGCTTACTTTCTCGGTGTTCCCATCCCCTAAGGTGTCAGACACTGTTGTCGAGCCTTACAATGCCACCCTCTCTGTTCATCAGCTGGTTGAGAATGCTGATGAGTGTATGGTCTTGGACAACGAAGCCCTGTATGACATTTGCTTCCGAACTCTCAAACTCACCACTCCAAGCTGTAAGTTATTTGTTGTTTTTGACAGACATTTGTTCGAGAAAAAGATTGTATTTACATGATATGTGTTCGTCAGATAATGATATTGTTTATGAGTGATTGATTTTATCTCCTTTGTATGACTTCACCAGTTGGAGACCTCAATCACTTGATTTCTGCCACCATGAGTGGTGTTACCTGCTGTCTTCGTTTCCCTGGTCAGCTCAACTCTGATCTTCGCAAGCTTGCTGTCAACCTCATCCCATTCCCTCGCCTGCACTTCTTTATGGTTGGATTTGCTCCACTCACATCTCGTGGGTCACAGCAATACCGAGCCCTCACTGTGCCTGAGCTTACCCAGCAGATGTGGGATGCTAAGAACATGATGTGTGCTGCTGATCCTCGCCATGGTCGTTATCTGACAGCATCAGCAATGTTCCGTGGAAAAATGAGCACCAAGGAAGTAGATGAACAGATGATTAATGTGCAAAACAAGAACTCTTCCTACTTTGTTGAATGGATTCCAAACAATGTGAAGTCTACTGTCTGTGATATCCCTCCAACTGGTCTGAAGATGGCATCAACCTTCATTGGAAACTCCACCTCTATCCAGGAGATGTTCCGAAGGGTCAGTGAGCAGTTTACTGCTATGTTCCGCAGGAAGGCTTTCTTGCATTGGTACACCGGAGAGGGTATGGACGAGATGGAATTTACAGAGGCAGAGAGTAACATGAACGACTTGGTTTCTGAGTACCAGCAGTACCAAGATGCAACTGCGGACGAGGAGGGTTACGATTATGAAGATGAGGAAGGACTTCAGGAGGATTAAGGAATCAATCTTTTGGCTTTTCCGAACTGAATTGTTGCAGGGTTATATTTACCTTTTTAAGTTCTAAAAAATGGGATCTGGTTGTTATATACGTTTTGCCACTGTTGTTGTGGCTTACCTTTATTTTTGTAGTTGGATGCTTTTCTCGTATGTTGCTTTTAAATATTGATTAATTTTACTATTAGCTTTTTAGTATTTTTTAAGTGCTTAGCATCTGAGGATGTTCTTTTCAGCTATGGTCTCATTTGGCAGGGGCATGTGATGTTTGTTCAGGCCCCGACATTGTTATAACTTTGGGCTGGATTGATTTTTTTTAAAGAGAAAGGTAATTTTTTTTAAAAAAAATTAAATTAAATTTGTAATAATTATTTGATTTGATTTTTAAAAAAGTTAAAATTTTAAAAAAGTTCAAATACAAGTTTTTTTAGAAGTTAGAATTTTCAGTTTTTAAAAAAAATTATTTTTTCAAAAATTGTTAAAAAAAGTATTAAAAAAAAAACTAATTCAAACGGGCCTTTTGTAGCATAAAAAAAGGGGGAGGGGAGCTTAAAGAAAGGACAAGCATGGAATTAGCACTCGGATAATATGAATTATAATGGCATTTATAAGATGGGAAACTCTTATCATCACTCTCACGCACAACCAAAAAACACGTGTGGGGCTCACTTTCTATAACGGAGGATTTTTTGACAGTCTAATTTGAAAAAATTGCATTATGAGATGGTGGATGACTACAATTTTATTTTTAAGGGTGTGTTTGAAAGAGTACCTTATAATTGGATTTGAATGTAATTGAGAGTAAATTAAGTGTAATTCTACTTTCTCAATAACACTTTTTAATTCTCATAGAGAGAGGTGTGAATTAGTGTAATTACATTGTAATTACTCCGTAATAATTTTTTGTACTTTTTAATTTTTTTATATTTGACATGTTTCACTATAACTAGTTTATAAGATGGGAAACTCAATAACACTTTTAATTTCATATATTTACGTTTATAATTCATATATTTTTAAATAGTCATATTTATTTTTATAATAAATAACATTTTTATTTTTAATAAATTATATATTTAAATATTTGTTAATATTAATATAATTTTAAAAATAAATATATTTTTAAAAATAAATTATTTAATTGTGTAATTACTATCTTCATTCCCAATTTTTATTTTAAAATATTGTATCGTTAGTGGGTGAAGCATGTACTATCATAATTAAGATCCTGTTTAAATTGTTTTTTTTTCCTTGCTGAAAAAGTTTTTTTTTCTTTTAATTTTTTTTTTACAATAACTACTTAGATTCGACTTAGAAAAAGTTCAAACTTTGAAAAAAACTTCTAATTTAACTTTTTCCAAGAGTTACAAATTTTAACTTTTTAGAAAAAACTCTTTTTTGTGAAAATGCTAATCTAAAGGAACCCTAAAACATCAGAAATTCTCCGTGGAATATCGGGTCTGTTGTTGCTTTTGTACAAAATATTGATCGGTCCCCAAAGTACCTCCCTGTCTTAGTTGCAAACTAAGTAAATGCCAATCATCACAATGGATTATATTTGCACGGCATAAACCCTAAAAAGTTTAAAGGGAACTTATACATATTGTTAATTTTATATTTGTTTTAAAATATTATTTATTATTTTTATATTTGTTATTTTTTGTTGTAAAAAGTGTATATATACACATATCCGTTATTTTTGTTTTAAAATATTTAGTTTGTTTGTTTTATAAAATAAAAAGCCGGAATACATTAATGATTCTTTCACTACTTATTTTACCATGGGATAACTTAAATAATATTTAAATCTCTTAATGTAATTTTGAAGTTAAATTAACGTCAAGGAGATTTTCCTTTTTAATATATTGCTATATACGTAATTGCACTAGTATAGTTTGTTAGGTAGTATATATAAGAATTGGACCATCAATTGTTCTTTCTTGGGTCAGTGTCAACTCACGTGTCAATTCACATAAAGTATTTTAAGTCCAAAATATTTGGGCCCACCTCATTATACTATTTCATACCAATCCATTTTTACCGAACAACTATTATGCATTAATTGAGTAACTAAGTGATGGTTCAAGACTAGTTATAAAATTTATTGAACCCCAACATCAAGGTTCGAGGCTTGGTATAGGAGGAAAAAAAAAGGAAAAAGAAAACAATTGTGATGCCTTGACCTGAATTTCCTACCATCATCGAGTGAGATACTTTAAAAGTCTTTAACTGTCTTCGTTCATTATGGGAGTCTGATTGGAGGCAGTGTTCTATCATTCTTAAATTTTCCATATCTCTGATTTTCTAATTTTTCTGGCCCTTTTTTTAGGCACATTTCTTAATTCTTTTTAGGCACATTTCTTAAAGTATTAACCGTGTGATAAAGTGGGTTGCCCGTCCAATGAGGAGAGGCTCTCTTCCACTTTCTTAAGCTCATAATCTTTCATTTGAGTTATTTTTGCTTAGACAATTGGTTGCCGATTCTTGTGGCATTGGATGATTCGTGTATATATATACACACACACAGTTTTTCCTCAACCAAAAAAAGAAAAGAAGTCATTGATCACATCCACAGACCAAAATCATCCGAAGTACAAGTAGGCATAAATAATATAACTAAAATTAATATTTTCATGAGAAGACACAATAATTTACACATTTGGCAAGGGACAACATGCTAATTAACACTATAAATGGTCATGTTTTTCTTATCAACATGGCTAATTAAACTGTCGTGAAAGCTCTGTCAATGTCTTGCTAGCTCTGGTCCGCAGTTGTGCACTAGAAATAGAGCAAGAATTCATTTGAATTGGTCTTTTTAAATGAAAAAAAAAATACTTTTATTTATTATAAAAGATAAATCATTTTTACAATAAGTATTTAACTAATTTATTTAAAAAAAATCGAAACTCTAAAATAGTTGAATTACGAGACCAAAGTCTGTGCTGAGTCATGGATGGATGGCATGCTGACAGAAACCCGCTTCCCTGCAACTGTGGCAAATGATGTGGAAAGAATAACCTCCAAGCTAATTCTTGAGATTCATAGATAAACTATTAGAATATCTCATTTGATCTGAAGATATAAAAGTTAAACCTTTTTTTTTTTTCAACTTTAGAAGAATATTACGACCACCAATAATTAACACATACATGCATAGCTTCAATACTCATTAGTTTAAGCTTTGAATGTACACTTTAGGTGTGCGTTAAGACCAACTCATTCTGATAAGCAAGATATATATTATCAATTTATCTATCAAGATAAGAAAAGAACAGCAGCAAATGGATATTCATGGAAGCTAATTTCTTTCTTACCTTTTACTTTACACCGCTGGGCGGGGGGGGGGGGGTGCCCGGGGGGGGGGGAGGGGACCTTGTGTGGTTCCACGAGCAAACCAAAAAACTCGTGGTAATCATTAAACCCATTTTTCTGAAATATGATATCAAATAATGAAACTAAACTTTTGCACTCACGAATTTTTTAGAGCCTCACAAATTAAAATGAACCCCCTAAATCTTGATAAGAGAGCAATATATGCCATCCATAGAAAATACATGTGGTGCAAAGGTAAGAAAACGTGCTGACCTTAAGAGCGTTGGAGAATGATAACGTTACGAAGGGATTCAAAATAAAAAATCGACAAGCTACAGATGGAAAATTCCCAAGGGATGGCATGATCAGATAGCGAACGAAGCAGACAACGAAAAAAATCTAACTTGCCTGATCAGATCAATGCGATCCCTTTGGAATTCTACAGCTGCACCAAGAAATTAAATGAAACTTGGATCATCATCACCCTCTGGCTGTGTAAATGGTTCAGCTAGCTAATGTTGTTTTCTCACTGAGGAGTTAATGAAGATACTATCATTGAGTTTCTTGATATATAAAATATTGGAGAGAGAAGAAGAAAGTTGTCTATTCATGATCTTATTATCACACACACTGTTGTGCAATCCTTTGTTTGCTTATTTATGCTCCTGACGTATTAGGTCTGATATGATCAAATGCAGTTAGATGTCTTGTATTGGCCAAAAGGTCATATCCATATTCCATGTGGTGTGAGGCTAAAAGATAAGAGCACCATTAATAAAACATCAACACCAAAGAATATGTACATGGATATTTTGTTTTTCTTTTTTAAATGACTTGATCACCAGGAAACACTTGTTCACTTTTTAGGCTCAACTCCACTTTTCAAAAGTGATAATATTTAAAGAAGAATATAATATTATCGTATGTGTGTGAGTGCACAATAATTCCTCAATCAAAGCTGTCATGTCCGTGTGAAATTGACAAAAATTAAACTTGCACTCCTCATGCCTCATTACATTATTCTTAGAAAAAATAATATATATAGCTGGAGTAAACAATTGAAAGATTAGAGATGTACAAGTCATTTGGTACATTAGTGCATAGAACTCTTATTTTATGTAAATATGCATGCACTAGTTTCTTGTTAAAAATTGAACCACGTTAAATGTTGTATTTATATATTTTGAATTAATAAACATGTTCTACAATTTGA
The DNA here is from genome assembly GCA_028554755.1 of Cordia subcordata. Lineage (NCBI taxonomy): Eukaryota > Viridiplantae > Streptophyta > Magnoliopsida > Boraginales > Cordiaceae > Cordia > Cordia subcordata. The sequence continues at coordinate 1,355,666 of JAPTOF010000006.1, read as the reverse complement.
ATTAACCAAAATTTCCAAAATACATACAAAAATGAAAATGAAAAAAAGGAAAGAGCTCTCTCTCTCTATCACTTTCTCGTTTATCAGTTCACATTCCACTTGTAAACAGAGAAGAGTCAAGCAAGAAAACATGTGAACATTATAGCTATATATGTTGTTTTAGTTTGGGTCAGTATCACACTAATTAAATGCTGAGAACTTGAGATCGATGACACTGGGTTCAACAGATTGCAGACATGTCTAAGGCAAAGGTACACAGTCATACAACTAGGCCCGGACCGGGATAGAGAAATCATGTGTTTTGAAATTTAACGAGTATTTTTTTACTAGAATTTTTTATTTAAATGAAAAAGATAGTAATGATCATCGTGTATTTAACGATTCCGTTAGGTACAATTTACAAAAACCCATATTATGTGCATCAAATGGAATGATAAATTAAATATTAAAGAATTGGAGACGCAAATTTAAGGTGGTGACCGCTGTCTAACATCAAACGAGACAAGCATGCGCATGTGAGATGCCGGAGGGTTCAGGTCAAGATCGCCATAAACAGAGATGGGAGTAAATTCAAGCCCCCACATATTTAAGCACTGCGTGATTAAGTTGCTACGCCCACTCACATTTTTGTGTCTGCTTGATACGGTGCTTATGGGGTCTGCGTGTTCCTCCTCACACACAAATGTGGAAAAAGGCTTGCACAAACTTTTTGAATTTCTTCATCTACTTTTACTAGGTTGTCAATTTTTGATGGTGCAATTGATGGTACTTCTCGTCCACAATATTGATTATGAGAAATTATGCTCACTATTATTATTGGATCGTTTAAATTGTCCTTTGAATAAAAGTTTTTTTTTATTTTATTTTTATGTATATAACTTTTGAAAAAGTAAATCTTTTCACTAAATTTCTAAGAAAAAATTGAAATTGAACCTTTTTCACTTTCAATTTATTTTGAAAATTAATCCAAATACTTTTTACAAATTAAACAAAGTTGTTTTTTGAAATTTTTTCTTTTTTTTTTCCTTAGAAAAACTAATTCAAACAAACTTTTTGTACTATATATCTAAGAAGAATCAAAGAAAAAATCAACCACACACGTACTAAATAAAAAAAGGTCAGACCAACTTCTCAAAATAAAAAAGAAATATATAATTATTAACTGGACATTCCATTCATTCATTATAGGGTATATAAAAATTTCTTTTTCTTTTTGTTTTCCAAGTTGATGTTTATATATATATATATAGATCTTGACTAACTATTCAAAATCAGAATCATTAGTGAAATTGAAAGGACTGTATGGTACAATCATGTTTTGAACATTAAAGCGATGCATTGATGATTCTACACAGTACAACTTTGACAATTATCGTTATGGGTAATATTATCTCCAAAATAATCACCTAAATAAAAAGCGTATTTCTTTCCAAAAAAGAAAAAATAAATGAGAATTAACCTCACGCACCGTGTGGAGCCAACATGCCATAGATTTTGATTCTGATTTTGAAACAACTGCCAATCACTATGAAGTAAGAAATATATTATCTCGACAAAAGAAAAAGTATCACAAACGCACGGTCGTTTAAGTTTTTGAACACTTGTAGAACTCACGGGTTTGTAAAATAAAAGCATAACATCCTACCATTTATATTATAGACCCCACCCCTAGACAAAACGCAAAGCATATTAATTATCAAAATCTAAGTTGTGAAGAGAATGACTATATATATATAGACACACACTATGTCCTATGATTACAAAATAAGCGTAAGTCTATTGTCTAAATCATATAAGTTATATTTTTGTCCCACTAGATAAGGTCTACTAGTGAAAAATGTTTTAAAGCTTAGATATAATAAATTGATTGTACGGAAATTGATTGGATATTTCTTGCAATTTGTAAATCATTAGGGTTAGGGTCTGTTTAGATTGACTTTTCTCATAAATAAAAAATTTTAGCTTCTAAAATTGAAAAAATATTTTTATTTTTCAAAAGTCATATAAAAAAGTATTTCTAAATAAAAGCCAATCCAAACGAATCTTTGTTGATTTTTTGAGAATTCGCGTCTTCGTATAATAAGAGAGAATATTGTATAATTGAGGATATACATGCTACTTAAGTATTGATGATACCCTAAACTCTTTCTTTAAACTTTAAAGGGCAAGAGAGAAAATTATCAGGACATATGTGTGAATCAAAAATTTTTCTGGGCCATGGTGGTGCAGATGTGTCCCTTGTCTGCTGGCCTTTACTGTTGATGTGGAATTTTTGGTGTTGGGCCTTTTTCTAGCCCAAGCGTTTACGTTTGGCGTTTTGCTGTGTAATAGTATAATGTTTATTGTATCTTTTTATCTTATAAGATATAAGATATTTTATTATAAATATATTATAAAAATTTAAAATAAATCATATTTTTTATCTTATAAGATATAAATAATCCATTTTGTCTTATTTTTTATAATTATAACGAAGATATCTTATTACAAATATCTCATGAAAACTCAAACCAAGTCATTTATTTTTAAATAAAAAGCATTTTACAATAAGCTTATACCAAATAGAGCATTTGTATTTTTCGTTTTTGGACTTTGGTGTGTGAGCCCATGGGCTGTAAATTATCTTTTTTCCTGTTAAATGCAAGTATTTATTTCCTTAAAAAATTAAGAAAAGAACAAAAAATGGACCAAAAAAGGACCTCGGCCCCAAAAAAAGAGAAGAAAAGAAAATAAGGAAAAAGGGGACCGAAGAGGGCCCAACCGGTGACCTCTTGATCTGCAGTCAAATGCTCTACCACTGAGCTATGGACCCGCTTGATTCTCTGTTTTTAACCTAAATCCTCTTCAAGGAGAATATGTGTTTTAGCTGTTAGCTCACAATAAGCCTTCCCGCCTCCACCCATGCTTCTGTTCGGTTAGCTTCGGCCTCGCGACGCTGTACAAAAGAAAAAAGTGAAGCCGCCGCCGCCGTGATGGTGTCGCAAAACGGCATCAAGCTCGCTGTTTATCTCATCTCCTCTTACTTCGGCGACCTCAACGCCGTATCACTCTCTATCTCTCTACTCTCTCTACCTATAAATATATTATACACAGTTTTTATTCACTCTTCCATCAACCAACACATGTACATATAATTCAGTGTTCTCTTTATTTTTCATAATTTTATAGAAAAAAAAATGTTTAGTATATCCATTGTCTTAATTTTTGCAGAAAGTTTGCGAGTGTCTATTACGCAGAGGAACCCTAACGTTGGCGCAAATGATAAGGTACACAGAGCTGAGTAAAGAGAATGTGAAGAATTGTCTGCTTGTATTGATCCATCATAATTGCGTTCAAGCCTTCGCTATTCAACAAGAAGGTACATTCCACAACCCTAGAAATTCGCTTATTTGATAACCTATTAAATTCGAAATAAAAATGCATTTTTTCCATGAATTAGCTTGCCAACGATCAATCCACTCTGTTTACAGAATATGTTTATTTTTACAATGAGCGACACATGGATATAAGTAATTGACAATGGTAAACTATGAAGATCACATTTTACAGAAGTTGCATGATAGGCCATTATTGTCGTTATAATCTGATTATTGTTATACCACAACGTCTAACGTGCAACCTTGGTAAGAGATAAGATGCTTTTTGTTAGCTTTTCAAGTTGAGAATGAGAAAAAAATTGTGGAGTTTGAATGTGTTAACTGTATTTGTTGATGTGTAATGGATGTCGATAGATTTCATGAGGTGCCAAAGGTTGTTGCATGACATATAGATGTGGTGATATCACAATAATCTAATTACTTAGAGATCGACCTGCTGGATATAACAACAAGCGTGGAATGTGAATATCAGAGCTTGTTATTTGTTGATTTGTAATGAATGTAGGTGGGTTTGGTGAGGCGCCCAAGGTTATTACACAGTATATGGCATTGTTTGATAACATTATACATCATATGAGGTTCCCAAAGTTTGTGGAGATTGTGTCGAAGGAGCTTGGTAAAGAAGTGAGTTCCCCCACCCCCCCCCCCCCTCTTATATAGCATTTATTTTTGATTTTTGCTTTTCCATTGGGAAAAAAGGAGCTGGTGTTAAGATCTTTTCTTCCTTTGGATTTTGTTAGTGCGAAGAGATTTTTGAAGGATTGCTCCAGCATGGTAGGCTGTCACTGAATCAAATTATGGATAGGCATAAGCAGATGGCAAGCCAAGGTGAGGACAAGTTTTCTTGCTAATGTTTGAATGTGGGATCTAATTCTTCTTTGATGGAAAGGAAGTCTATTAGTATTATCACTAAACCAAAAGAGGCTTAGGTTTCCCATTACTTGATGTTTGGTTTCTTTTTCCTATTTTTCCTTTTCTGTTTCTTTTCATGTTCTTTTTGGGAAGGAAAATTGGGTCTACTGCCATATTGCTAGGCTGGTGTTGATGGTTGGGGGGGGGGTCATCATTCTGCAGTACAAGGACTAGGTTTTGCTCATCTGGCCTTGATCATTTTTCAGGCAACTCTACCGTGGATACTGTGCAGGAGAACTTTCACAAACTTGTACATGCCCGATTTGTGGAACGTTGTCCTGCTCCTGAACCATTTCTAGCACCACCTGCGGAAGATGAAGCTCCTGCAAAAAAACGAGGAGCCAAATCTGAGAAGGTAATTATAGCAGGAACATATGTAGCCGTATTGGTGGCGGTTGATGATCTGTATAATTGAGGATAAAATACTGCATAGTTGATTTTCCTTTACCATTTTTAAGCGCTCCAGTCCCTGTTAACTTGGCATTCGAAGAGGACAAATTACTGCACATTTTATTTTCCTTTGCTTGGTTATCAAATAGAGTGATTAAATTGGGAGAGAAACTTTTATCTGAAATATGTTTATCAGTCTTCTTTGATTTTAATAAGATTTGTGAATTTTGACATTCAACTGTGTCACAGAAAAATGCTGTGTGAATATTGTCTTCAAATTCTTTTCCTTTCCATTTTTAACCCCGCCACACCGAACATCTAATTCAAGTCTAAGGCAATCAGTTTATTAGATTGATGAATTTGAATTCTGATATTTGTTCTCAGCTTTGAGAAAGGTTGACTTGCTACTTATTCTATATGAATGACTGAGGTCCCATAACATGGTTTGACTTCTTATTTACTCTGGTAATACATCAGAGTTTATGGGTTTAAGATAGAAAGGTCCCAACTGAAGTGCTGTTTGTGTGGGCATATTGCTACCTTGATCTCACAGCTATTTGTTCTTATCATCCCTTTTCTTAAAGCTGTTGTCTTTCTCATTTCAAATTGTACTCAACAACTGTAATTATTTCGCGGGATCATCAGTAAAGATTATCTAACATTTATATTTTGTGCTTGATATGCACGAAGATTGCTGGCGAGTTGCAAACCATAGAAGAACGTGCTATAGCAGCTGCTGCTCCTATGGAATCAATCAGATTCTTAGTTGAGACCAGTAATTTCTCCAAGAAAAAGATTGAGGAAGCTCCCGAAAGTGTAAAAAGTGGGGAGAAGGTCTGTGTAGTGACTGTCTCTATGCCTTGGATATCATTTTTTTAGCATTTTCTTATTTATTGTGTTTTATTCAACAGCGCAAGAAGGATTATTTAGAGTCAGATGCGGAATTTGATGGGAAAAAGGAAGTAGTTTGGCATGTAAACTTTGAGGAGTTTGTTTGTTGTCTGAGGCATAAGGTCAGTTAATTTTGTTATGATACAGAATATTAACTACAGATGCAAGCTTGAAGAACATTTGGAGTTCTTGCTAGATCTGATATACTTCCATTAGAATGTTAGATGTGATCAATAAGTCATGCTCCTCCTGTTGCAATCTTATCGGAACATGGATTTGAAGATCAAGAAGATGAATAACATTATTATTAATTTCAGTATTGTAAAATACACACAATATTTCTATTGTAGGCTTGTGTCGAAAATGTTAGAGCACGGCTCAACGATGAAGCTGGCATTGTCCTAGAAGCAATCCTTGCATTATCTAGAAGATTGGAAACCAAAATCAAAATGGATAATACAGGTGCCTCAGTTTTCTATTCAAATGTTGTTGACCTTGATCTTTGCATCCTTCTTGTCGGGAATATCTTAATTGGGGGTTATTCATTATTTAGTTTGTACCAACATCAGACCCAATGAGGCAAGTTCAAACTGGATTTTCTACAAATGTTTGCTCATGAAGGGTCAGTGACTGTAGGATAAAAGAGAAGTTCTAGCTTTGAAGATTATGAACTTGTGTTCATAGGATGAATTTTAAAGATTTGCTCTAAATGTAATTTATGTTTTCTTGTGCATGTTCCATGAGTTCTTTTCCTCACTATTTTCTTAGTTCTTTTGCTACTATTCTGATTTGGAAGCATATTTTGCAGTTCCCTTATCTGTAAATGATATTTATGAAGAGATGATAAAGAAGGAAGGTGGCCTTGGCATGAACTTAGACCGAATTAGAGCCTCCCTTGTCCAACTGGGATGCCAAGATGCAGCGTTAGGCTTAGACGAAAAATACAGTATTGGTATGGTTTTTTATGTGATTTTTAGTAGTATCAGTTGTTCTTGATACTGAAGATCAGACGTTTTTTTCCTTTGTAGATTTGAAGAGTATTCTTGAGATGTCTCAGAATGAAGAGGTTACGTAAAATGTTTTCACTGTTCCTGTTCACACACTATCAATAGCTTTCCTGCATCTGATGTTAGTTGCTCTTCTCTTAGAGCAGGTTGAATCCATTGTGCAAAAGAGGCATGGAAAGGAGGCCTTTAGGATTTTCAGGCTACTGACGAAGGCTGGACGGCTGCTTGAGACTGATAAGGTATAACATCACAAGGAAGAATCTTTTAAATTTCAGTTTTTCCCTGAATTCTGGTTACTGGTTAATGAAGAATTAGGCTTAAGACCTGTTCTTCATAATTTTCAAATGACCCCTTGATCTTTATGTTAGAAAAAGGGCTTATGAAGAATGGTTTAGAAATTCTCAACATAACTGCAGCTAACTGTTTTCTGTTGAACCTTTATCATTCTTAAGATTTCAGATAGCACATTTGTTGAAAAGAAAGATACCATCAAGATACTTTATAGGCTTTGGAATGATGAGTATGTGCAGATGCAGGTAATTTATCACTGCTTTTCCACGTGTAACTCCCTCTAATTTCAAGGCAGTCTTTAAGGGTCAATTATTGTTGTTAAGGAAAGGGCTGGAAGTTTGTAATGATACTGAGATTCAAATAAATTAAATAATTCTGTCTCAAGGGTGCTTGGGACCGAGTCACACATGGAAGTAAAGAAAATTGAAGAAAATATTCCTATTATTTGCTATTTGATGGAAGCTTGAAATTCATGCTTTGAATCTTTATTTGTTTGCCTTTTAGAAAGTTACTGCCCCTGGAGGTAAGCAGACAGAATTCTTGCTATGGAAAGTGAATAAGCAATCTCTCTGGGAGCATGTTGTGGATGAAATGTACCATGCTGCTTTAAATTTGCGACTTCGAGTAGCACACGAGCAAGAACAAGAAAAAGAGGTTTGATAATATGTAAAACTGCTTTTTTATTTACCTTTTCTGGATAGTCATCTCACATATTTTCTGTCTCTGTTATGTCTCAAAACCAAAAAAAAAAAAAAAATTCTGTAATTGTTAATTGTCTCTGCACACTAAAAGGAATTTGGAGGCCTAAGCCTTAGATTTGAACCTTCGAATAGCGTATGAGCAATAGCAAGAAAAAGGGGTTTGATAATATGTAAAGCTGCTTTGGTGTTGTCCTTTTCTTGGATAGTCATGTTATGTATCTTTTTTGATAGACATGCTACATATTTTCTGTCTCTTTTAATTGTCTGAAAGAATTTGGAGGCCTAATTTGTTCATCCAAAAATTCTATCTTGAAAAATTGTTCCATGTAGCAAAAGTTATCTTGTACTTTGAAGATGCTATTGATATTCAGCTAATATCTTGGGTAATAAGCAAATCAGATTTTGGTAGTTGGATCATGAGAACTTGAATTAGGTGTCGAATGATCTTGTATAATTTGAGGATATATACACTCGAGAAATATTCTTTCCCCACCCAAGACCTCCACTTACAACAAAACTTACGACCAAGCAGAAAGATTGTACTGAACTATGATCTTTCCCTCTGGTTACTAAAGCTTTCCTGGATTATGTTTGTGAAACTTTAGTTTCATCCTCTGTCCTCTTAGGGCATATCGGCAGGCTAATAATCTCCACATAATCTTTCCAGATTCTTTCAATACCCAAGGAAAAGCTCATAGGGGAATTGGGCAGCCGATACAAGCGCTTAGTTAAAGTCAGGATTATCCTGGAATCTTCCTTAATGAATCTTGATGACGCTCTCCTTCTCTTTCATGATTTCTAGTTGCAGAGGTAAGTATCTTCTTACAATTCTGGATCATCTTGGAGTCTTTCTCCGTGAATTTCTGTAATGCTTTCTCTTTAGCTGCACAGCATTCATGGAATCTATCCATATCCAAATAAACATCATGCCATTTTGCCCTCCCTTTCTCTTCGTTAAGAAGAAGGGTACTTTGTCATTGTAGTTTAGTCATCTAGAATCAAATTGATTTCTTTTGCTATATCAAATTTTTTACCCTGATTTTTTGAAATGAAGAACAAGATATTGCCAGGTTCCTCATCTTCTCGTGAAGTGCTCTTTGTAAGGAGTCTGAGCCCTTCGCATTAAAGATGCTTACGAAGCGGAAAATCCATTGTTTGTTGGATGAAAAGGTTCCGCGTGGCACTCCATACGCGTTTGATGGCCCTGGTATGACTTCATCTCCCACTGATATACATCTGAACTTTGCTGCGGCAACTCTTCGTTTTTCTATGTTTGAACCTCCTATAGCTTTGAGAATAACAGAATTAGACTAAAAAAATTCAGACCTTCTGGATAATTATTGACTTTAGAAGATTTATTACCCGTTATGATTTGGTAAGTTATACCCCTTAGCCAGCATTTCACTCCATGGAGGCATGTATTGAAGTATATAAACTTCTTTGATGGAAGCTCATTCACCCTGCTTGTCGCAGGCGGACTATTTTAACACATTCTCTTCCTATATTTCGGATTATTCATCTCAAATTGTGCTCAATCAAATTTATGTATAGTCAAAAGTACATTTTCTGTCATTCAAATCTCACGTCAACCACGCATATTACACATTGTTCTTGTAACTGTGGTTTGTAATGATCTTCATTTCTTAGAGGGCGTTTGGCAGTGATTATAAACTGGTCAAACTTATTTATAAGTATAAAAATAAAATTTATCTGTTTGGCAAATTGTGTTTATAAGCAAGTAAAATTAGCTCATCAGCAACCTAAAAAAAAAAAATCACTTCCCCAACTTTTATTTTAGGTGTTTATAAGCAATGAGTATTAACTAAGTGAAATTTCATTTATATCTCTTAAAAAAAAAAGTTACTTTTCAATTAATGAAAGGTCATTTTTAGTTATTTTAACAAATACTGTTGTTTATAAGTATATATTCATCAAATATGTTAACAAATTTATAAGTATATTTTATTCATACATTTCTCTGAATATTTGTTATTTGTTTATAAGCAGTTTTTTTTTTAAGCAAAGCCAAACAGCCTCTTAGCCTGCAATAATATATTCTAATGTGGTTGAATTCGCTAAATGGTCACGAGTGGCAGAAATTTAATTTGCACCCACACATGATACACACTGATGTTTCAAAGCACTCAAAAAGGGCAAAAAAGACCCACGGAGGATAAAGTGAACTTGTTGGTTAGTAATTCCTTAGTAAGAGGGGCCAACCCTTTTCCCCAGATCTTCAGGAGTTGATCGTACAATTTTCTGTTTTTCTTCTTCTTATTCTTCTTCTTCTTTCTTTCGCTAATTAATTTTCGTTATACTTCTTACCTCAGAATAGAATGTATTATAAAACACATGTTTAACAAAAAAAGAAGAGTTATTAATTCTAAGACCATACAAAATTGTGGTTGGTATGGGGAATTAGACTTGATCTTGTCTATTCACGTGTGACTTATATCTTTTTGTTTATATATACACACACACCTTAATATCATCTTATGTATACATCTAATTACTGCGCTCGCTAATTTATTTCAACGTGACTCTGGCAACCAAAAAGATTTATTTTCTCAAACGATGTCACACATTAAGTGGTGTTATAATATATACTTTTCATATATATTAATCCATAATAATCACTCTATAAAATTCTAAGTTATTTATTTAATATTAATTGATTTAAAAATAGAACTCCACCATTCTCCGATGAATTGACCATTTGCATAACGTGTATCATGTTTTTCTTTTTCCGTCATTAAAGAAGTCCACTACTTTCTGAATTCTGTCTACTTGGAACATGCATGGGATGACACACTGTCCTTGGCTTACCCATCAAAATTGCTATCAATTTCGTGTTGCCCATTTTAGTGATGCACATTACGAGGAAGCAGAAATATGAGCACACACTTTCTGCAAATATTGCAAGATTTCATGGATTTTCTCCTAGGGGCTATAAGGTTAAGGCAGGTCCTTCTATTGTTTCACAATTTAAAGGAAAAGTTCAAGATTTACTTATAAGGACTTTGTACTCCACGTGAAAATGGCCTCAGCTCTACAAGTAACGGCAAATTTCTAAGTATTTCATAGTTTTGAGTCTTGATGTCCTACTCTACCATTTCTGTTATGTTCCTTTTTCTTCTTGTATATTGGTTGTACCTTTATGATTAATTCCGTTTAGGTAGATTAGAGGATAGCTCAAGTGGTTGAGATTATTTCTTCCAACTTGAGGTTTTGGATTAAATCCCATGATGGTGGGGATTAACCAAATAATAATAATAATAATAATAATATAATTATTCTGCCTACGTAAATTCTTAGGACTACTCTTCCCTAGCCCTAAAAGAGAAGGGTAAATCTAAGTAACCAACGCATATCGTAAATATTTTTAGATTAAAATTATATCATCAAATTCGTATATTTTATCCTATTGAGAAAGCTAAATTCTTGACTTTTTTGTATATATGGTAACACACCTTTGATGTTACTAACAGAAATCTCTTCAAATAACAATATGGAAGAATTTAATTAGAGTCAAAAACTATGACCAACAGTATGAATTAAGCCAAAAACACTGGGAAAAACAGCCGTCATATCATCATCATCAATAACGTGATTCATGATGGTGCTTATGAGCAGTTATGCTTATTTCAAATTAAAGCTGCAGTGTGAACCATTGGCACGCAAATGCATGGCTTCTCGGCGACTCATTAATAAGTCGGCTTGTGTTGTTAAGTCAAGAGTTAACTTTAATTTTTTAAGGACGGCAACGGGATGGGTACTCTGCTTACGAAGAAATTTCAAACTCGTTATTCAGATAATATTTTAATTTCTACTTTCGTTCCAAACTTGGATAAAAATTAAATGGGAATCTCATTCCCGGAACATCCCAAACCTGCGGGTACCCGGAACGTCCCAAACTCGGTTAAAATTTAAATAAAAATTTTAACAAGAAACATCTCAAATCCAAATTTAAGATATGTTTTCAACCCTGAAAATCGAATTAAATCACTAAATTTTAAAAAACTAACCATTTAAATAAATTTTCCCCAAAAAATCTAAACAATATCACTAAAATAGATTAAAATGATAAAATTTTAAAGAGCAAAAGGTTAAGGGTTCAAACCTTACTATTACTAGAAAGTAAAATATTTTCTTAATTTTTAGTATATAATATACTTATGTACTTAAAACTATAATTAATTAATAAATGTAAAACACTTACACATATATGTACATATATGTATATATACATAACCTGGTTCGGGAATGCGGGTATCCGGGAGTCAATCCCAGTTCCATCCCAGACCCTAACGGGTATTTTTATTTGTTCCGGGTTTTTAACGGGACGGATTTTATCAAATTTTAATCGGATCGATTGATGCCGGGTACCCTAAGTTACTCGTTTCATTACCGTCCTAAGAATTTTTAGTACCAAATTGTTTAATTTGTACCAAGAAGAGTAAGCTGTAAAGCTCATATGAGTTGACAACATTTTTGTGTACAAAATAGAAATTCAAAAGCCCTCAGGGGCATAGGTGAGTTGGTAAGTGGCCAGGTGATTAGGGTGGAGACACCCTGACAACGCGGGATCGAGTCCGTGTGGCGGCAGTACTCCGCTGAAATATTGCGGGGGCTGTTGCTGGATTTCCACGCCTGTTGGTCCTCTCCCTGGTCGGGCTGCCACTTACGCACATCCCTCGATTTACCTCCTGCCTGGTTAAGGGGCCTCTGGCCAGGTGGGAAAGGGGTTCTCCTTTGGTTAACCCTTTTGAAAAAAAAAATAGAAATTCAAAAGGGTCGACAAGACCCTACTTCACCAATCACGAGTTTAGTTTTGTTTCTTTCTTGTCTTAGTTAATATCTGTTAAGATTTCAAGGTGGTTTTATCACCAACTAGCAATGCAATTCATTACTAGCAAGAGGATCTCAAAGGGAACTAAACAATTAACTTTACTCTCGTAAAGGGCTTGATTGATGATTTTGTCAATTTCAGGTACATTATTGATCTACTACAATAATATCGACATAAACGGCCATTGACTTTCTCAAAACGAGTTGATGAAGAAACACAAACTAAGGTATAGTATAAATTTAATGATACTTCACATAAATGGCATCTCGATGTCAGCAACCATTTTGTAACAATTTAAATCCAAAAGAAAAGTCCATTTCAAAAGACTAGTTTGTTTGGCGGGAGCTTCTTTGGAACTTAAAAATCACTCACAAGAAAGAGAAATTTTCGATATAAAAAATCATTAAACATTTGAAAAAAAGAAAAATAGAGAGGTGTGAACTTCATTTGAAGGCCGAATATTTACATTTAATCTTTTCAAACCCTATCCGTATTAACATTTTAGTGTTGTACACCACCCCCATATTGATCTTCGGAGGTCCTCTACCGACACACAATTAAAAGGAAAACAACGTATTAATTATCCTATACTACCTGCAAACTTGATCATATGGAGACAAAATATTAAATTAATAAATGTGGAACAAGCTAGACTAGGAAGAAATCTCGTAACCACATGGCATTCTTTGGTCTAAATAGGTAAAGTGCGGTTTATTTGAACTTTGACCAAGTGGACTAACGAATTGTAAATAGTCATCAAGTACGAATTTGAAGTCGGCCAGAGCACACAAAAGAATAGTAGTTGCACTTCCTAATAAAAATAACTAGGAACTTTCCTAGCTCTATGTCTGTTTCATTACCGTTGTTAATTTGTGCTGAAAAGTTAAAGCGTGAAAGTCTAAAATGCTTGTTAAGATCATCTGTTGTGTTTGTTATATGCTTATTTGAAATCTTAAATTGGAAATGCAATATAATTTTACGTACATAAGATTTTAAATAAGCACGTAACAAACACAGTAGGCATCTCATTTAACGTGAACAAAAATAAAATTAGGTGCGCGTCTCTGTATGTAAATTTTTGAGATGAAGAGATAACACTTGTTATAATTAAAAGTTAGATATCTTCTTTGAACCAACTGAAGTATGTTTGGCGTCGTACTAAAAGGAAATTAGGCGTGATAAAATCAAGATATAGGTTTTCTGCGGCGTGGGTGCCATTGTAACATGTGGGAGGGGCCAAACATGCTCGCTTCCACAAATTAAAGAATATAGCGTAATATACTCGTTTTGAGCCGCATTAATGGATGAGGACATGGAATAAACTAAAGCTGACATATCAACAAGGAAACAAAACATGAAATGTAACAAACACGTACAATAAAAGTTCAGTAAAATAATAATAAAGAAAAAGAATAGCTAAAAGGAACAGGAAAAAGTCAAAAACAGTCAAAGTCAGAAAAAATATTCAAAGGTCTTGTATTAGTTTGTTAGTCAGAATTTGATATTCAAGCTGCATCTGCATGATAATCATCTATATATACCCCCATTGTTTCTCCTCTTATAACATTCCTAATTAATCAATTTATAAGAGAGAGAGAGAGAGAGAGAGAGAGAGAGAGAGAGAAAAGGAGATGGATTTTCTTCAGTTTCTTCAGCCTCTTAGCTTAGCCGCCATTGTTTTATTCATGATGTTCTGCAAAGTATTATTTTCATGGTGGATTTTGCCAAATCTTGCACTCAGAAAGCTTAGGGTAAATGGATTTTCTGGCCCAAAACCAAGTTTCCCTCTAGGCAATTTGAATCATGCGAAAAAAATAAAGAATGATTTTTCCTCCTCGAGTACCAGCGTGATTACTCATGACATACATTCAATAGCTTTTCCATGTTTTTCTCAATGGCAAAAGTTATATGGTAAGTCTTCCTACCAGATCAAACGTTCATTTTCGCAACGTTATAAGATTGGAAATCGTCAATTTCTAGCATTGTTATATATCGTTCGGGTGATGATACATGTTTTTACTCTTATATCTTTATTATCTATGATCATGCATGCTTTTGTAAGTACATACTGAGAAAAGTACTTTTTTTTTTTTTTTTAGCAATAACTATTCAGCTTAGTTTTCGCTAGAACTCTAAAAAAAATTCAACTACAGAAGCGTGAATTTTTAGGTTCTCAAAGAAGCATTCTTCTACAAGTTGTTAAAAGAAGCTAATCCGAAGAGCCCAAAGCAGTGACTAGAGATAACAATTAGTGTATGATCATGTGGTTGCAGGGAAGGTTTATAGCTTTTGGTTGGGGACGCAACCATTTCTATACATTGCGGACCCAGAATTTATCAAGAGGATGTCTGCAGGTCGGATGGGCAAAAGCTGGGGTAAACCAGATGTTTTCAAGAGTGATAGAAAGCCCTTGTTTGGCAATGGCTTACTCATGGTGGAAGGCGATGACTGGGTTCGCCAGCGGCATGTTATCACTCCTGCATTCTCTCCACCCAACTTGAAGGTTTCCCAATCCCTTCTCTCTTTTTCTCTATCTCTCCTTCTCTTCCTCCCCTGGGTCGGGAAATAAAAATAACAGTTCAATACACAAAACTTTTATTACGAGTGAGGTACAAGAAGGGTCAAGCCCATTTTTCAATTTTATTTCATATAATCTTAGCTTAATTTTTTTTTTTAGAAAAAGGTTATTTTCATAATTCAAATGCATATTCACGTCTATGATGACAATTTTAATTTCTTAACCCTAATTAAACCTCAAGTAGAGACAAAATAAAAAATAACTATTTCCATAGTTTAAAACCTTAAACCTAGTTTTGAAAACTAATTGTCAATTATCATTTCTGGACTGAAAATCGAGAAAAGCTAGTCTCATGATAATTGATATCATATCCTAAGACTATTTGCGTGCTTGTTCTAATTAATTACAGGGAAGATGAAAGTGAAAGTTCTGTTAACCTTCTTAATTAATCCAATGATCATTCTCTTTTTGCTTTCTAAATATTTGTAACCCTGTCCTTTACATGAAATATATACATATCTATACCAGGCAATGTCAAGCTTGATGATAGAGTCCGCAACTAACATGCTACACCGCTGGACCACCATGATCAACTCCGGGAACCCAGAAATAGATGTGGAGGGGGAGCTTACACATACAGCAGGAGAAATCATCGCGAAAGCGAGCTTCGGAATAAGCTACGAAAATGGACAAAAAGTGTTCGAGAAATTAAGAGCCATGCAGATCACACTCTTCAACACTAGCCGCAACGTGGGCGTACCATTCAGTGAATACGTGCAGCCTAAGCAAACCCTAAAGGCAACACGCCTGGGGAAGGAGATTGATGCCCTCCTTCTGTCGATAATCGACGCGCGGAAGAGATTGGAAAATGGGGGGCATCCTCGGCAGGATTTGCTCAGTTTGTTGCTAGCTCAGAATGGTGAAAATGGCAATCGTAACAAATTGTTGACGACCAGGGATCTTGTTGATGAATGCAAAACATTTTTCTTTGGAGGACATGAAACGACCGCGTTAGCCCTCACTTGGACAATGCTGCTCTTGGCCATTCATCCTGAATGGCAAACTCAGCTAAGGGAAGAGGTTAAGCAAGTGATTGGAGATTATGATCGAGAGCTAGACGTAACAATGCTCAATGGTCTCAACAAGGTAAAGATATATGTGTGTGTATATATATATATATATATATATATATTTTCTCAATCGTTGACTAAAGTTACCTTTACAACAACCGAAAGTTCAACTCCTAAAATATAAATCTAAACAATCAACAATTTTTGTTCAATTATACTTTTACTTGAATCTCTGCTGTTAAAAGCACTAAAGCTCAACAACTAAAATCTTACAATTAAAGCAAACAGAGCCAATATATGTATAATTTTCGAATATCATGTCAATTAATCTAAGAAAAACAAGTTGACTAGGATTATTGCATGCAAAATCTGACCTTAAAACCCATGTTTGATCCAAAAATCCTTCTTTCTACGCTCTAATAAATAATATTGTAACCTCAAGAGGGAATCTAAATCCATCATGTTACATACACAAATGATTAGAAATGTGTCTCTTACATTAGTTGTAAAGATCAAAATCTTGCTTGGTGGGTGAATGCAGATGGGATGGGTGATGAACGAAGTGTTGAGGTTATATCCATCGGCACCAAGTGTACACAGGCAAGCAAGAGAAGACATCCGAGTCGGAGATCATCATCATCATCAAGTGATCCCAAAAGGCACCAACATGTGGATCGATGTGGTGTCCATGCACCATGACAAACAACTCTGGGGTGAAGATGCGAATGAATTCAGACCAGAGAGGTTTGAACAAGACATTCATGGTGGGTGCAACCACAAAATGGGGTTTTTGCCTTTTGGGTTTGGAGGAAGGATGTGCATCGGTAGGAACTTGAGTATGATGGAGTACAAGATTGTTCTGACACTCATTCTTACTAGGTTTTCCTTTTCTCTTTCCACGAATTATTCTCATTGTCCAAATATCTTGCTCTCCCTCAGGCCTGGTCAAGGTCTACCTTTGATATTGAAACCTCTCTAGATTTGTTATTAGAGATTGCTAGGTACGGTGTTCTTTTCCTAAGTTATTCAAATAATTCTTTTAGGTGTTGTTCTCATGAGTTATTCAATTATTTTTGGCCTCCGGCCATTTTGGGTCTCCCTGCATTCCTGTAAAATAATGGGATCCATGGGGAAAGGATTTGGATCCAATCACGTGATATTACATTATTAGAAAAGAAAATTTTAATAATAGTAAACTATTCATAAGATTTCATAGGGGTATCAATGAGTTAGATATACCTTCGTTATTTTTCTGTTTTATTTATTTGTTTTTTAAAGTACCTTTGACTATTCGAAGAGTTTGTTGAGCTTCTCATGGATCAATGTCACTAACTTTCTCCCCATCACCATCTGTTCGAACCAAACCATCCTGCTTAGCCACATGGGATACTCGCTGGTCGTTAATATATATATTTTCAAAATGATTACTTCATCAGCTCACAACTACTATTAGATTCAGATCCTGTAGTGATTTACAAATATAAGGGTAACTAATAAATTAGACTCGATGTCTTAAATGTTACCATATTACTTCTATGGCAGACATGTTAAACTTCTGAGGGGAGAAAAAAAGAGTGAGAAAATAGACATTAGATTAGGCAAACTTCGTTGGTAAAGTCAAATTCTAAAGACAGTCTCAGTTCCAGTTATGATGATTTCACCAACAATGTACTGTAAAGATCTACCAAACATCCATTGGCAACAAAAAAGAAAGGTTCGCTACTTTCATATTACATTGTTAATCAGAAAAAGCGGATGCTTACTGTGCATACTCTTTGCCAGAGTTCTCCGCGAAAGCTCATTAATTAACTTCACGAATTAGATGTGCTACGATTACTAGATAAATTACAGGTTGCGAGTACTTGAAAGCTACTTCAAATGAAGAAAAAGGGATCAACTCCGAACACTGCAGAATGAAATACTACTCTTGACAACAATCTTAAGCGTCAAAAGTCGCTAAGGAAAGACTTTCAGAAATTTCCTTCAAAGATCTTTGGGGCGCAAGAGTAGCTGCATCTGTAGTTGGCACTGCGAACTAAAGCAAAACCTTAAAAAAGAGGTAAACTAGGCGGGAAGCGTATGTGCATCCACTGTTTCTCATACAACACCAAATGGTCCCATCCAATTTGATTGAGCAACGAGAGCTTTAGTTCATAAAGTTTCTTCTTAGGAGGTTCACCATCATCTTGAATCATGTCATTTACCACCTGATTCAACAAGTCAGTCAACAGAGAGAGTGAATATTGACAACGATGTGGAAGAACACGAGAAATTCATATGTAAATAGAGCTACCGGGAATGAGTACCCCATGTTGAGGAACAGGAATGAGATATGTAAAAATTAGAAAAAAATTCCGCTTTGGTGTCTGAAACAGAACTGTCTAGACTCCATTTTCAGAAAGTATTCTCGGATATCCTACTAGAGATGAATAAATAACCGCAGAAATCATGATTGGAAACGATTTGAGAGCACACAAGCTCTTGAATGAATTCCTTCTCCCTACCCCTCCATTCTTCAATTATCCATACATCTTCCAAGATAATATGCAAAAGTAGGGATTGGACATCTTTTACACTTTGCAGATGATACAGGACCGATCAAGCAATGTCTTGTTCACAAAGAGAGGCACGAAAAGAACTGGTATAAATATATGATAAGAGGATGATACTAAGTACCTTCAGAGCTGTTCCAAGCCTTCCACTGCGTCTTTCCCATATCACTAAGAGAGTGCCATACTTGGCAGATTTAATATCCACCCATTTCTTGAGTTCTCTAAAGTTCTGTTCAAATATATCAGACTCGACATCAGAGTCAGCTGCATCCTTAGTTTTTGTCTGATCCTCCACTTTCTTGCCCTGCCATAACAAGAATTACCATTTATAACAGAAATCTGCAGCTATAAAAGATAGGAACTAAGTAGAGGTTATAAAGAACGGATGCTTATAACACAGTCGTGCAATGAATCATTCTTGGCCAACAGAAGCACTTATTACCAATGTAACCTTACATCCATTCTGAATGTCAAGAATTTTAAAATTTATAAAATTCATTTCGGTAATGTGCATAGAGGATGATGTAAGCTTGTTGGGAAACCAAATCACGAAGATTTTAAAGATACACTTGCCGCGTAGTGCAACTTAAGCTACCATTGCAACTAAGAGGCAACATGCAGGATCAACTACATCCTGTGCAGTCATAATTATTATATTACATTTAACATGCTAAATCGAATTTAGGCAAAAACGGAATGAACCTTGGAATGGAATGAAGGTCACAATGTAACGAACAAAGGAATGATTAATAGAAGAAAAAATGTCAAACTTGGTTCCTTTCTAACACATTGTAAAGAATACAAAAGCATTGTAATGGAACCAAAAGGGAAAAATGATAATGGATACCATGGGAATATATTTCAGAGACAAGGGTGATAGTTTGTAATTAAATCATAAACAATATCTATATCATAATGAGTTAATTAATGTTGATTATAATTTTTCTCAGATTTATTTGAGCAAAATAATTAGTGTGTCCTTAATTAGACCTCCAAGAAAGCCCTACTCAAGAACAAGGCGCTTGCCAACCATCTCCATATTTGACCACAAACTTGTAAAAAAAAAAAAGAACAACACTGAAAGGTTGATTCTGCTCCCACATTCCAAATGCAAGCTTCGTGCTCCGGAGAGCTTCCTTATATCTTATTTTATAGCATGTTGGTTATCATTTAAATGCATTTTGGTTAGAAATCATATTGTAGATCAAGAAAACATTGAACCCTCTTGCTATCCCTTCTTAACATTCATCCATTGCATAATTCAGGTTTTTGGAACACAAATAGCATAATGTAGAGTTATGTGATGAGATGCGTTCATACCTTTATTGATTCCATCTCTACTATAGCTAGTCCTTTCTGGTACAATGCTTCTGCTAACTGGTCACGAGTTGCCTCCATTTTCTTTTTTGTTTTCTGCATTGCAGAGGAAAAGATTACCTTGATGATATTTCATTTCTACACAACATAGAAACAACTAAATATCAAGTTAAATGTACAAAATCATAATTGCTTGTCTATTAGTAGGTTTAATCAAAAGAACTTCTAATTTCTTTATTTGCACATTTAGTTCTAGGATAAAATAAGTTAAGATGCCACTTCTGGATAATCCATACATAATCGTGGTTCAATTTTCATTTAATGGTTCCAATCTATGGAGGATCTATCAGAAAAATAAGATGTCTGATGACAAAAAAGTAGCTGGAAGCGGAGGCACTAACCTCTGCACCTTCATCTTCGGGGTCACTTTTTAGAGCAAAATATTTGGCTAGTTCACCTCTATCAATACTGTCAACAACCTCATCTGCTGCACTTACAATCTGCAATGTCAAAAACCCAGAGATTACAACTTCGTATAATATAATTCAATGGACATAGAGCCTAAAATACTTTCTATTTTTCCCTTCAATTTATTTATTACCAAAGGGCCAATTTTGAAGTCCATTCTATTGTACTTTATTTATTTATTTTTGGCATTAAATGCTTTACCTGAAAGAAGTTTAGCCCAACAAAAATGCCACTAAAATTTTCAGAGAGTTGAGCGAATTTCATGCTCATCTCCTATTCTTATCTCCCAATTGACAAACAGAAACACAACCACCAGTAACAACAGATACCTCAAAATTCAGGAGATAGTCTAGTCTTTTACAAAGAACAATCTACTTCTTTGTTTCTCTCTCCATTTCACTGGGGAATTATAATATGTATGTTACAATTGCGGCATGCATCTCATTGTCATAGTATATTTTACAAAGCACTGGATGCAACTCATTTACATGACACTACATCGTCTCTCTCTGCCGCTATATACAGATCCCAAAACTCAGCAGATGACTTGCCTGAATCATGTATTGCTTACTAGACCAAAGACAAAGACCGTCCAAAAATTCCTTTCTAAAGAAAAATCTCTCTCTCCAAAGGACTCAATGCATGAACAATTGAGCAATCTTCCGAGTGTGTTTTGCCTATGGTCCAGCTTTACAATATTTCTTGGACTACGCAATGCATGACCATACGACTTTTTGTTACAATATTTATTAAGCAAATTTTATACAAGTAAAGACATTGACAAAATAAGTCTATCTTCCACATTTTCCTCACAGATGATACAATGCATTGAAGACAGAGATATTAGAAGTATACACAGATAGAGATAAATATAAAAATCCGTATGCTGAAATTGAGTTTACCGCTTCGTAGTGACGAATCTTGTCTTCAACATTGCTCTGGGATACCAAACCTTCCAATATCTTAGCAAGCAATGGAGTGTACTTTGGATATTCTGACTGCATATAGATAGGTCATACGAGCAAGTAAGTTCCAGATATAACAATGTATAAATGAGAATTTACAGCCCATGGTACCTGAACTTGGAACAAATTTGAAAGCAAAATATTGTATGTCATGGTATTAACTGTAATTAATCAACACTTACAAGGACATGTCTTAAAGAGAAAATAGAGTCAAAAGTAGCTAGAGTGACAATAACTTAGATGTCAAGCATAAAAAGTATTTAATTTCCTGTAATTGTTCATTTTTGCAATTGAATGTGTGATGTCTTTTCCCATGGTTCTATGTGAGATTTGTGTTCAATTTACAATGACTTGAGTTTACTACTATTGTTAATACACAAACAGAAGTTGGGTACAACATTGTTCGCATGTAAGGTTGGTTATTGGTCCTAGATAGGATCCACCCAGCTTAAGTTGGCTTGAGAGAAACAAATTAAGTAATCCTTGCCTATTTGTCACATACATAGAAATTGCAGATATACATATGATTCACAGTATTAACATTTTACAGTGAGCAGCATGACAACCTTAAGCGAGGTAGATAACTTTTTCCACTCTGCCCGTTCCTCATCAGTGCCTTGACTCAAGCTAGCAAGGACCTTTATCTTGGCATCTCGGACCTGGTTACCCAGACGGGTACAAAGATAAGAACATCGAGATACTATTCTATGAGTCATTTGAGATCAACAACGAAAGCAGGAACAAGGAAATAAGAACATCCGAAATAGTAAAGACAAGGGTAAATTTCACAATAAGTCTCTATTGTTTCTCCATTTTTTCATAGTGGTCCCTATTGTTTTAAAATGTTCAAATTAGTCCTTAATGTTTCTCAAATGTAGTCAGATTAGTCCTTATTATTTAAAAAAAATTTATATTATTCCCAATGTTTTACAAAATTAGTCAAACTAGTCCCCATTATTTGAAAAGAATTCATACTAGTCCCCAATGTTTTACAAACTTATTTAAGTTAGTTCCTGTTTTAAGAAAAAATGAATAAAAAAGGTTGGAACTAATTTTATTTTCTTTTTTTTTATTCTTAGTTGATTATAATGCCTTGAACTTTTGTACTGTGAATTTCATTATGGAATAATTTTTAGACAATAAAAGTTCCTAATTTTCATTAAAAATTTTCAATCAGATGTCTAATGTGTCTTATAAAAGTTCACAATAAATCCAAATATGCAAAGAATGCAATAACTATCATCCAAAATGTTAAATTCCTACTGTTTTTTTTCTTTTTGGCTAGGAATTCTTGCTTAAAAAAATAGATAATCGGATTTCGTTTTATAGCGCAAAGGATAAGATTGTCAATTGCTTTTATGTTTGAGGTCATTTGGGATATTTTCGTCAAAACTAACATCCATTCTAATTGTAGAGACTAATCTGACCATAATAATTAAACATTGGAGACTTGTATGAATTATTTGAAACAACAGGGATTAAAATTAAAAAATATGTAAACATTAGGGATTTACTTGAATTTAACTCTAACTGCAGGAACTAATTTGACTATAATAAGTAAACATTGAGGACTTATATGAATTATTTGCAACAATAGAGACTAAAATGAAAAAAAATGTTAACAGTAGGGACTTATTTGAATTTAACTCTAAAGACAACATCAACATTGCTAGTCCTCTATTAGTAATGACAACTATGCCATTCCTTTCTATGAGATCACGGTGGCACAGTTGTAGCTTCAAGCGATTGTATATTTAATGCTATATGACAATAATATCAGACATATATTAACATTCTCCAACAATTTAAGTTCACTAATGCTGCTGAAGTCAAACTCTTATCAGACACTAAGTGATTGTCCAATTTCCTACTCCAATTTTAACACAGAAGCGCCAACAACAAATGATGAACTCAACATTTAATAGTAAAAATAATTCAAGTCCAAATAGGTAAAACTGCAGCACAAGTACAAAATTTTTGTTTCACATCTAAACCATTCTATGGACCTTCATGTTCCTGCAAGAGTGCTCTTTAGTACACATACATCAATTAGACATATAAGGAGAGAAAGCCGTGCCTGAAGAAACTGAAAATAAATTGACATGGCATAAAATCTTCTAAAAGAACAAGGACAGAATGCAACAATTAACAGTTTCCTAAAAGAATCAGTTTCTGTTGAAGTGATTAAGATTTTTGAGAAATCTTGACCAAAAGAAGAATATACAACAATCATATAATAAATCAACCTAGCTGGATAGATTAATAACTAAGAGTAAATAATAACTCCCAGAATTTCAGAGAAGATGTCTCAGGCCCTTGCTCTTTCAAAATTCGACGCAGCCTGGTTATTCTTGAATGCTACATTTTTTCCCTATATTTCTCTTTCTCTTTTCCATGTTTGTAAGACACCTAGAAATATGGTATTAAACAATTGTATCCAACAAGGAAGTCAATGATAGAGAATAAATGCAAATGCTAAACATGTACAATTTTCACTTTCCCGCGTCTCTTTTCTTTTTACCCATTTTGCACTTCTTGCAATTGAGATTGTACAAAAGAAAGATTCAGTGAAAACCTAAGCTCTAGAAATGGCATCAAAAAAGTTCATTCAAGTTCATTCTTAACCACTACATGAATGCATTAATAATTAGAGATAAAATGCTAGTTCCCATAGAAGCTGAAACTCAGAGTGTAGAAGTCTATGACCACCATGTGATCATGAGAATGGAGTTAATATGCCAATGGATATTATTTGAATGTCTCAAATACCTCTTCTTCTAATCGTTCCGACACACTCCTACTGGATGTTGAAGACGAACCTTTCCCCTTCTCTTCATCAATCTGCAAAAGGGACTTAAAGCTCTGAACCACTAAAGATTTAAATAGTAGCTATAAGTTGTAGATATCATCAAATGAGGGCAAGGAATAAGGTCCGGAAAACCTGTGTTGGTGGAACTACATATGAGATCTGATAAGATACAGGGTTCTTTCCTGGATTCTTCCCCTCTTCGTTACCACCAGATGAGAGCTTCCCATATGAAATTGCCCCAGCCAAAACAGAACCAGCTGGGGAGTTCTGCAAATAAATTAAACAATTTAGATAATGAGCTCTGATGACAAACTATGGGCAGGAAAATGAAGCAAGCACAAAAGGATTGTTACTTCTTTCACAATTATAACTAAGAAATAGAAGGAAAACTATAACTGGTCTAAAAAGTAACACAAAACCTTTGGGAGCTTGTCCTTTGATGGAGGGCCAACATAAAATGCTTCTCTTGTTCTAGCATATCAATTACACAGAAAGTTAATACAATTATATGGAACGATGACACACAAAGACATTAGATAAAGGCACAGAATCTACCCAGGAATCAAGAGAGAAGATTTAAAACCACCATTGCCCATTACTGGTCCATCTGGTTGAGAATAAAAGCTCAATCTTATGACTTCCTGCATTAATTAAATTTAAACAGAAATCAGAGAAAATCATCAAATACATAATTTGATACAAATAACAGGTCAATTCGTCTACCCCTTTTTTAGCCACATTATCACATAATCTGCTGAAGAAAATATATGAAATAATATAACAGTACAAAAATGAAGTTCAGTTGTGGCAAATGGCAATAAGAGATAGGATTTATTAGCAATCATAAACCAATCACTAAATGTATGAAATGAGAGAGACAAACATAGGGTAAACTGAGTAATTGCAGTTGGAACTGAAATCTACCTTATCATCTAACTTCCTTTCAATGAATAAGACCAACTGCTTCATTTTCTCCAGATACTGCACATTGTCATGCCTGAAGAAAAGAGAGGTGAAAGAACAAAAGCATTTTTCAGTTTTCAGCTTTCTTTCTTTTCATCCTTCATATTTCTATAGAAATAGGAAAATCAACACTAGATGGGCAATGAAAAGAAAAGGAAAATTGTGAGTGCCTACAGCTATGCATATCAGATCAACAATTTCAATAACAGACTAACCTCAGATAGAGCTGCAAAGTGAATTCACCCTTGGGAAGTTTGGCATAACCTGGATAAACGTCACCCATTGCATAGACCCTCTGCACAAGGAAACAATATAATGAAGCTGGAACAGAGACAATGACTGAGTTATGATTCTTATTCTCACATGTTCTCAAACTTTTTGCCCCATATCACTCCAGTAAGCATGTTACATACAGTGAGAGACATTCTTCCGCAATTCCATTCTCAAGCTTAAGTACAAAGCACCACATAACAAGCATATAAGCAGAATCTCTATATATATATTCAAGAAAAAAGTTGAACATGAGAAACATCAATCTGAAATGCTTTCCTAGTGTGTGCAACTTGCTCAGAATAAAATGGGAAAAGGAAGGGTAAAAAGAAATTACATCTGTTGTGCACTACGTTCTACTTTATTTTATAAAATTCCATATATGAACACCAAAATATTCACCTTGTTGGCATCAGATATCATGTAGAATTGAGATTCGAATTTGATGTCATAGATCCGATTATTAAGCAACGGAATTTGAGGCCTTAATTCAGCACCATCTTCCAATTTGAATTTGTACCTGCAACGCCAGCAGATAAAGTGTGTGAGCTGGTACTCAAAATATAATCACTGAATGAAGTAACATGATAATTTGCTCTACCCACGTTAGTGTCAATGCCAAGATCTGTTGGCCTGACGGTAACTTGTCCCTATCAGCTGAAAGTGCACTCAATTTTGCATCTGTAGGGCGATATGGGATTCTTATCTGCAAATCAGATCAGGCATTACAAACGATATGCAACAGAAGTTAATTAGGATTATATTCAGTATGATATATAATACAATATTGAGACCAAAGACCTTTGGGTACTTATAAAGATTGAAAAATTTAAACATGTATTCACCTGTATTAAATTATTGGAAGTAATAAAAACCAGATAGTAGTTGCACAATGTAACGAAACAGCATAAAGGAGGTCAATAATATACTGAACCATCCTTTTGCTTATCAAAAGGTATGTACTAGAACATTATATATACATAAGGAAAGAATATTAACAAAAGGAATCACCAAATAATTTTTATAAGATGTTCTTCACGTGAAATCTTACTATAAGAAACGCAGAGAAAAGATAGTGCAATAGATATAGACAGATATTCTAAAATGTAACTGTTCTCTTATAATTGGAACACAAAGAGATGAGTAATTGAAGAAATGATGAATGAAAAATATAATGTTTTTAAATTTGTGAGTATATTACTACAAAGAAAAAATTAAAAGCATGTCATTGGTAACATCCGATAACAGTCAAGGTCAAAGCTATCACACAGTTCCATGATTGACTAGTACTTGAATAGGATGAATTTTCAGGTGTTAAACTGTTCTATTCCTTCCATACAAGACAATCAGCAGTAGACAATGTTGATAACTTTTCTATATCCATGATAACAACATACTTATGGAAACACCCACTGAATCAAGAAAACTAAATAACCTTGTTTAGCATTGCAGCAGGCACAAGTTTCTCAGACGATACAAGAGCTTCAGCATCTATTCTGACAGGGGCTTCACTTCCATCAAGTACCACTTCCTCTTTGTTGATGCTGATTCCATGGAACTCAATCTATACATAAAGAATACAGGTAACAGCTATAGACCATGGTGTGTTTAAATCTTCAAAGAGTAACTGACAAGAAAGTGCATAACGAAACCTGCCCCTTTTGCCAACTAATGCAGCCCAAGCCAACTATAAACAACAATAGCAACACAGAAAATGGAGAACCACAAAAAGAGCAGAACAGTTTCACCTTTCATGAAAAAATCTACGAGATGGATAGGTTTAGACACTGGAAGATGTTTAAAGCTTGACCATAAATGAAGGCATCAGAAATCTTGCGCAGAGGAGGAAGGATAGTAGGAGTTTTGCTTGCATTAGCACATACTAGATTAACAAAAAAGCATGGCAACAGGAAAAGCTGCTCAACAACTTTTCTCCCAGTTGATTGTGTTGGATTGTATCAGCATGGACTTACTAGAAGGATTGCACAATCTCACTATAACATCCTAGAAAAAATTAAAGGTCTGAGTTCTTCATGATATCACTTTCAGGCCTCACAAAAAGGCATGCTGCTTTCTGAATTTGACCTCCTTTCCGATTCGTGCAGCATAAAAGGGGACTAGCTGCTCCTTGTAAATCCTACTGATGCTTTACCAGTACATAGGAATAGAAAACTGGTCATTTCTTCAAGTGATGGAAAGAAGAAAACTGACATTAATTTCCAGAAGTAATAACAGTTGGGAGATTCCAATGGAAAAGCAAACTCCAGACAACACCTCACAAAGACTCACTTCCCTCAAGGTTAAACATTCAGAAAGAAACAAAACGTGAAACGTAGCAGCAATTTCAGTATTATGGTACAAGCACAATACCTCAAAATCCACGATGGTGGTTTCATGACATCCAACGCCACTGGACCAAAACTGAGCTATTGCCAGTTCCATTGTCCGTCCGCCCTCCACTGGAAAGGCAAAGCTTTGGGAAGAGGGAGAAGAAAAGGTGGCAACTGTTTCCCACTTCATGGGCCTTTGCAGTGGTGAGATCTACAATTTCAAATATGTGAAAGAGCATATATACAGTTTCTTTCTTTTCTTCTGAATAGAAAGTGTATATACAATTTCAAGTATGGTCCCTTGGAAAGTTTTACCTGAACTGTATCAATGAAGAATCTTCTAGCAGTAGCAAACCCTGATGTACGCATTGTTGCCTCAACCCAAGTAGCACCAAGTGGTACCTCAATATATCTCCGTTCAATGTTTCCTATATAACATATGAAGCAGACAAGTGGAAAGTGAGGAGACTAAAAGAAGCAACTCTTATTCTTTCTATCACATAAGAACATGCCCAAGCAATGGCAAGTCCAGGACACCGTGGAAGGAGAGAAGATATGGGGAAAGCCGCCCAAACCTACCTCCCTTTGGGCCAGGCATTGCTTTTAAGTTTTAATAATGTGAATGATATAGGAGAAAGCACTTCAGATAATGAGCTGAAAAGTATAGCAGTTTTAGGATAACGACTATTCTTTAGGACAGAGCAAATAAGAAAGAAAAAGTCCAATTACGAACAGAGAGACTACTAGTGATCTGAGAAATTTATCTGCCTTATGTATCCATCAGAACTATAACTTAATCACCTTTTTACAGCACCCATTTATGACTTTTTATGTGTATACTTAGCATGCCAAATGTAGAGAGATAAATAAAAATGTTCTCTAAGTTGGTATTCAACTGTGCATACACACAGAAGGTGATAAATGGGTGATGAGAAAAGGGTAATATCTAACAGTTCTCTTATACAATTGGAACCACTCAATTTCTCCTTCTCCGGGTCAGTGGTTGGACTTTTTCAGTAGAGTGACGCTTTTCCTCTACATATTGAGATAGCTTCCCCTGCTTATATGTTTATTAAAATATTCACTTGTTGAGGAAAGAAAACATTACACAATCAAGTGCTATTGAAAACTTTTATGTCCTCTTCTATTACATATAATATCTTAAAAAGAAAAGGAAGGGAATGCAAACTCTTATTGATGTTAGAGTCCTTCCTCCCCCTTAACCCTCCAAACCTCACAACAGGAATAACAAAGGATATAAGATGATGACATCTAAAACTTCATAGCATTGACACTACCATACTTGTTACAAGAAGCACATAAGCCAACTTTTGATATGTCATTACGAGATAATTACCTGGAGTAAATGACATCCCCTGAAAGGAAATTTGCGGAGGTCGACTTATCACTGCTTTTGGCTTAGTTATGGTAACTGGAATTCTAAAAAGAGGACCCCGCCATGGTGCTTGGCAATCCAACCCATAAACTTCATAGTAGTGTAATCCATCACTGAGCTTGGTAGGATCCACAACTATGCTGAAACGTAGATGAAATGTACCATAAGCATAAAAAGTGTATAGCAAACCAGTGTACTATCATCTACTTACAAACACATCCAATGTTTCAAACTGATTAATTGTATAGTACACACTGAAACCTGATAACTAGTTACTAATTAGCCTCATTCTTATATCAGGAAATAAAGAAGTTGAATTGAATACACTCCATTAGGAAAGCCATTATGAGAATTATTTCTTGTGCAGAAAAGTCATAACATGACCTGTTGAGATCCACAAGGAATAGAGATGTATTTTCTTAGTCTTCGCATCCCTAAGATAATAACAGAAAAGGCTCTACAAAGTACTAAATCAATAGTTCGTTATGCATTATATTATGTATTTCGCAGCAATCAGGTCACTTGAGTATATGTGGATGCTCAAATATTCCTCCTAGCACTTCATCTTTAAAATCAACATGAGCCATGGCAATCTCAAGAAAATGGTATTGTTTAGCTCCACAAGCAAAAAAAGGCATCGGAATACAGAAGATGTCCTGATGGAGATAGAACAGAACAAGCTAACTAGTCACAGAGATTAATAATTTAAGAACATAATAATAAGATGAAGGTGAGTGAAGCTGACAAACTTGAAGCTACGCCCATTGGTGGTGAGAAGAAGGTACTCAGGAGCTTTCACCACAGCGTCTGCAGTTGAATGTAATTTGATACACTCTTCGAAAGGAACCAATTGGTCTAAATTGCTTGCATCTTCGTGGAACTTTGGTTGAACTTCCACCGTCCACTGGAGAGTAAAATTGTTATCAGACTCAAAAAAACAATGGATTGCAAGCAGATTATGCGCAGCCTATGAACATTTTTCAAATCGCACATTGCAGAATCACTAAGCTCAAAGGTCAAGTAAGTGACTAGTTTTCTTTCAGTGGATGCAGTTACTATAACCCACTAACTGCTCCTCAAACCCATCATGGTCACATGGAATTCAAGTGTAACAGTCCTTAGCATAAGTTGTTTATTGCTCTTTTAAGTTGATAAAAGTCTTCTGCATAAGTAGCTTATTAACCAAAGAAAATCAATAATATATATGTGGCTAAAGACAAATGCTAAGACAAATGCCAAGATTATCCACAAAATAACATCAATTATATTGTGATAAAATCAATAAGACTGCATTCAAAGACCAACATTCAAAGTCATCCTCTCCAGGGTAACCAGTTGAGATTTATAAGATCATGTAAGAATGACTCAACACTCAACAGACTATCTTGTAGATAAAGAAGCGGTGCTTAAATACTGCAATGGGAGAAATTTGACATCCGAATTCAATGGAAGTGCCAGATAAATCTTCCTGAGGTAGCACAACTATGTTCTGTGAGTTTCTTCTATTATACGATCTGTGCTGCTTGGTTGTGTATGTTTGTTTGGAAACATCTAGAAGTGTATATGCATGTCAAAAGACTGGATGATGTACCAGAAGAACTGGAAATGCAATGAGAATTCACCATAGATACTTTGCTTTTGTGGACAGATAAAAGTGGTTACTCAAGGAGAAGTGAGCATTCTGACTACTTCCTCAGATGTCTATTAAAGAAATGTGATTCATTTACGGAAGCATGTGAAAATGCCTGAGCAAAAATTTGCATTTAATGCTACATCACCTCTGTAGACTGCTGACAATAGTTTGCTTCTCTTAGGTATATTCCTCGTGAAGTAGGGGCTGCAATCAAAAATTGGATTTAGAATTATAATCTCACATGCTGGATCAGATTGTAAAAGACTTTGTTGTGGTAATGAAATGGCCAAATCACATAAGAACCTACATGAAACCAGTATATCTAGCGCTCATGTCTATTTCAAAAAAGCTGGAATGTAATGAAAGGTTATGTGCCAAGAATATTTATTTTACACACCAAAGAAAAACTCATCAGATATGAGAAAAAGATGAGACACCAAGTTACATCATATATAGATTACAAATACGTCATTAGCCTTCTGACAATTGATGGATGCATTACAATATACAGGCATCGATGAAAACATCCATAGAGTGCTAGTTGGGTCTCCGGATGATTCACGAGTATGACCACACACACATATGAAAAGGTGGAGAGGAAAAGAAAAATCTCACATGATTTTCCTGAGGGATTGATCTTTATTTGATACCGAACACATGGGACATTCTGCGACTTTTGGATGTATTCATAGGCCCTGCTATCCAATTACAAAGTAGAAATCATTAATGACAGAGGTTCATCGAATTCCTGGAGTTAAGGAACAAGGATCACAAAGGTAACATATTTAACTTGTCAATCTGCATCAGCCCTTGTCCAGCAGTTAGCTTATCTTCAGGCAAGTTGCCCACAGGAATACATGTATTCTCAAGAGCCGTCCGAACAATGAATGGGCTCACAGGAATTCCTTCAGCCTGCATACTTATATGCTTAATAAAAGCGAAGATGGCACAGAATATAACCAGAAAAAATGGAATTGCAAGAGAAATAGAGAAAGCGAAGTATTAATACCTTCATGGCGCTTACAAGCAAAGCAACTCCCCCACAAGCAGATGGGGATGACATGGATGTTCCATTCATAAGCATCCGTCGTTGAAGAGTCCATGTAGGAACAGGAGCAACAGCACCACCTGGAGCACTTACGGATACACCCAGATCCCCATCAGCTGTAGGTCCTCGACTAGACCTGCATGTCTTTCAGCCAATTATGGCCAGTTCAAAAACAATAAATGTGCAAATATAGTACTATCTCTGAAATTTATATGCCCGAAACTACAATAACAATGCCTGAGGGGAAATAACAAGAATAGTAAGAATCACACACTCACTAATCATAGTAGAATGCGTTAAAGGTAAATTGCAAGGACATTCAGTTAGGAAAAACTTCCATGAATCTTATATATGTAGGAGTAATTCTCATAATATATACAGAGAACAATCAGCCATTTTTTCATCTTGGGTTGGTTAAGTTAACATATATGATGTGTTATCTGAGAGACATCCTACTGTGGACCACATGATAGATTTACTAACCAAACTGGCATTTTTCTCCAAATCAGCAAATAAATTTTATCATAAGGCACCTTCTTGGAAAACATAGTATAAACAATGTTAGAGAGCTTTTTGGAGATCAAGATTTCATTAGAGGAAGAATTCCATGATTCAAGAGGTAGTCATAGAAGCACTTCCAAAGTAGAGATTTTATTGCATGAAATAAAGCAGTTGATAATGAATGCTTCCATTTTTGCTCTTCAGCAAGTGAAATTTCCATGCATATCCTATCCTAGTTACCCCACTAAAGTTCAAAATGAAACAGAAGGGAAACAACAGTTGATAGATCTGCAAACCATGCACAAAACCTCGTCCATATGTCACTCCTGCACATCTCTTTGGCTCACAATTCCACATAAATATTTTACTTGCACCACCCCTTTCCTAGTTATTTGACTTTCCAGGAACAAATGCTTAGATGTGTTTCTTTGCCTATCAAACCAAAGCCATTTAACAAATCAATGACCTCATACTAATGGGCATTTCAGGTACCATGATCAGTCCCATTTACTTTCAACTCTTGCCATCTGACGGCATATCACTTAAATCACATGGAAATTCCGTAGTGAATGTGTAGGATAAATTTGTGTTCACAGTGGATAACAGGACAGTTTTTCTGCAGCCATTGCTAGATCATAAAGAACTAGCGTGGTTACAGATGCTAAGATGCTTGTGGATAGAACTCCTCTTCAGGCAGAAGCAATCGCTCCCAGAATTGCTGGACATGCGAAAAAACCAGAAAACAATATATATAACTCTTGATGATGGCGCCCAGGAAGTTACACATGCTGCTCTCTTTGAACAAATGGCCCTTGGCCAATCAACACCACTTTTCTATTTTATTTTATTTTGTTTTTCAAAATAAAGAATTTTATTAAAGAGGGGGGCCAATCAACACCGTTATCAGTTCCTTGAAACTATATTCTCTGATTGGCCCTTATGGATCATGTTGCACACCCCGAAACATGCAAATAGAGCTAATACCTTAAAGAACTTCGAAACAACTGGACGACTCTATTCTAATTGCCTTCCTCAATTAATTATGAGTCCCATCCACCAGCGGTCAATTATTTAATTCTATTGCTTGTCTCCCACTGACTTAGTTTCACTCATCAAAAAGGAGGAAAAAAAGAAGCAAACAATTAATCAATCAGAGAAAGGGGATATATATGGTCAATTATCTTGGATTTCTTTTCTCAGAACATTTTTCTGCTCCTTTATGAATATCTAAACCTTTACTTTTTCTATGTTAAATTTGCAAACCACTGGAAGTGTAACGCATAGAAGAAAAACTATAGCAATACCAAGTGTACTCGAGCCCTTCAGGAGGAGCTTCAACTAGACAGTGAGTCCCAGCAGCCATAGCAGGAGAGACATATGCACCAACTCCTATAATGCTCGAAGTAGTACCACCAGGTGCACCAACTGTAGTAAGTGCTGGCCCATTGTTGCCGGCACTGCTGACAAATATGAGACGGTGCTTGTTCACCACCTAATACTCAACAAAAAGCATCACAACCTACAGAATATACAATACAGAAAGAACACTTATGACAAGCCATAGTTCCAAGGTTTTGGAGATCTTACCTCATTAACGAGATCAACAAAGCGACCGTAATCAGGTAATATCGTTGGTTCTCCATAACTCATATTGATGACATCACATTTGTGCTGCATGTAACCGGTTAATGAGCATCAAAAGAAAAATGGAAACGATTACACCAGGATAAAAATTCTTGTATGATAATATTTTATGCAGCTAATAACAAACATTTGTAGACCAGTTGAAAAAAGAACATGATGCCGGATCAAAAGGAACAATGCTATCCGGTACTTCCACAGAAGATGCTAGAGATTGCTTATGAAATTTGCATCAGAAGAATAAAGCATGATCAGAAACACCAAAGCACTGTTTCCATCAGGGTAAAAAACATATGAGAAGTTAGATTTACAGTAACTTACTTCCACAGCTGCAATCACTGCCCGAATTAAGCCTGTCCCTGTCTCCATTGAACCTAAGCGCGAATCACCAATTTTACATGAAATCAACTGTGCTCCGGGTGCAATTCCATTTAAGAGAGGTTCCTGTAGGATTAAAAGTTATGTTGTAACTCTTCGTGTAACCAGTCTTCACCAGATGTAAACAGTGTATTGATATATTTACCACCTTTGGATGAAAAGCAGTAGCAATTCCAGCAACATGAGTGCCATGAGGAGAGCTATCCGTCACAATACTCAAAATGTTTCCCTCGTTGTATACATTAGTAACGAATGTACAAGCATCTAGTTTGCTAAAAATGCCATACTTCCTCTCGATCCTGCACATTAAATTCCAATGAGTGTAAGATGGTTTCAATCACTAAGGATACAATCTACAAATTGGGAAGCATTGTGAATTCAACAGATGCGCTACAATGGAGAATTTCAGCAAGTCTACAAATTAGCACATAAGTTGGATTTCATCTGACTTATTTACTATATTCATGTGAGGCACATTCCTGCAACAAGAAAGAGATCATATTCATATGTAAACAGATCGTATGTAAGAAAACGTAAGATTCTTGTCACACAAACAATCAGCAATGTAATTGCCAAGGCAGTACCTGAAACAAAATGGTCTAACTCTACAAATTAGGCTCCTCCATTTTTCAAGAAAAGTTACTAATCAACTTGGACATTTATATAGCAAAAGACAACTATAAGGCCACAGAAAAATTATGAGGAATCCAAGTTAACATCCACCGCACCATTAGATAGTACAAGTACCAACTTGAAAAATGGGATGGGCAAAATACCATGCACAAACTAACACCAGACACAGCAGTTGAAAGGAAGGTTTCTTTTCCTGCATCATTAATGAGTTTAAGTAAAGCAAAATTGAAGGGCTTGCGGCCATATTGCCTAGTCAATGAATCAACCTTCCCAGTCTCAAGTTATCCTCTTTCATGCTACAACCAAGACTCATTAACCGCACATTAACATAATCTCAAAGCAGATACATAATGTGACACCGCTACTACACTGCTACAAATAACCATCACCTACCTATAATTAGTCAGCGGAGTAAAGTCAGCTAGTCTTCCGCATCCTGGTTCATCCTCTAGACTCTGTGTATCAAGAGCTACCCTCCATAACTCTCCGTCATGCCATACAACAGCATCAATAACAGGACCTTTATCATCATAGCTCTAAACATGTGGACATGTGTTAGTCACAAGAACAAGAAAAAAACTCATGCTAGATAACTTCGAAAACAAAATATTAAGAAAAGAACTGACATCAGAGTGCTTGCGAAGAAGATCAATTCTGTTCTGGAGGTCTTCACGAATTTTTTTCAACTTAACATCCTCAACTTTTACATGTTTCTGCATCACAATTTTAATAGTAGTTGTCATATGCAATAAAAAGATGAAAGAAGTAGAAAACCAGCTGAAAATTGAACCTGAGTAAGTAAAGCATTGAATAGAGAAAAAGAAAAGGAAAGTGCAGCAACAATTGTTAGATCAAGATCAACAAAGAAATAGGATACAAATTTGAGCAGATTTTTGACAGTGAAAGAAGTTCTTGAGCAGTGTAGGATCAAACAGAAGGAAAGGAGGAAAAAAGAAAAGAATTAGATATATCTTCATAGCAACTAGAACTCTGCAGAACAAACATTTTACTGAAAAGCAAAAGAACATGACCTTGTAGCCAAAATTAAGAGTTATAGATCACGCACAAAAAGTACAACTTGCTCTTGGCAATGGCCTTTATCTTATTATGAAGATATAAATGAATGTCAGTGACAGCATCATGCATGATTTCTTATGTGATGACCAATAATAAATAAGACAAAAGTGACTCAAAACCTTATCATAGTCTTCAAGCTGCTTTACAGCCTCAGCTATTGCTTCCTGATTCCTCTCATCCCACTTTTTCTTTCTTTCCTTCTGCACAAGCGAAAAATTTAGCAAGGGAAGAGTGTAACTGACCAAGTTATGAGTGAAAATGGTTAATTGAAGAAAGCATATTATTCAGTGCTATGCACGATGACAAGTGCATGGGTTACCTTCAATCTAGAATTCAAAATATCTGTAAAAAGCTCATATACTAATTTGTAACCAACGTGCCATTCTCCACTAGGGTTCTTCCACGAAGAATTCACAACAAGTGCAGCCCCTAAAAATCAAACACATACTAACTTAAAACAAAGTTCACAGAGCATAATCAAAACTCTAGGAGCAGGCATAATCAAACTCTAGGCAATACAATGTTAAGCGAAGCAACGAGAAGGAAGTGCAAGTGACAAAGTCAAATTCTATTACAACTTACATGCTCTTTCCTAATCCAACATAACAAAGTGAGGATAAAGATTCAATAAAATTGCAAACCAAGAAACAAAATGAAAAAGAAAAACTCAGCGTCCTACATTCTTCTTCCATTTAGGCATTAAAATTTGTATTTGAAGTTTGGTCACTTGTAATGCCAAAGTTAAGCGATTCAAGTATTTTCATTGGCAACCATAATGCTCCACAACGTAACGAAATACCAAACTCAAACCTGCGCATGCTCATTATCAATTCTTCGGCAATGCAGAATAATTCAAAGCTAATGCTCACCAGCTAGCAAAAAGACTTTGTCTGCAACTAACATAGTTGTTAACCAATTCAAGTCAAAATACTATTAAACAAGCGAGGAAACTCACCAGAAGCTCCACGAATACAACCATCCTCGTCAGCCTTCACTATAGTCGACGTATCTACATCTCCACTCCCAGTGCTTTCATAAACAAGAACTTAGTTCAATACAATACAATACAGACACACACATACACATATATTAAGTAGAAATATTACCAATCAATCACGTCTAGAATTTTCGGCTTTCCATCCGATGTCACTTGCAAGCCAGCCGCAGCTGGATCAACACCAGAATCTGAACACAAACATTTCAAATGAAAACAAAATTCACATAAATTTATCAATTAGAAGTATAATCTTTTTCAGTCCCAAATTGAATGTCTAGTTTGACATTTTTATGGTCAACCATATGTAATTTCTTCCTCTTTTTTCCCATGTTTAGTGAGTTTTTGCTAATTAGAGCAAACTCGTCTAGTTTTACCAAGGTCATC
The DNA here is from genome assembly GCA_028554755.1 of Cordia subcordata. Lineage (NCBI taxonomy): Eukaryota > Viridiplantae > Streptophyta > Magnoliopsida > Boraginales > Cordiaceae > Cordia > Cordia subcordata. The sequence continues at coordinate 1,318,298 of JAPTOF010000006.1, read as the reverse complement.
TGGAAGCATACGCGGCGAGGAGTTGATTTTATTTATAAAATCGCGAGTATTTGAGCAGATGAATACCGAAAATAGCGACAAGGACGCCGCGGCCGTCGTAGTGAGGACGAGCTTCAGTGAAGCGATTGGCGGCGATTTCTTGCTTAGGCATTAGAGAAGCTAGAAAAGTGGACTCGTTCAGGTTGCAATTACGCAAAGCGCCATTGCCTTCGCCGGTATTTACGGGAGAACCACTAGGCATCGCCTTGATTATTCTTGCCTTTTTCTCGCGTCTCTTGGGAGCCACGTTGTAGTAGGAGTAGTGATGGTTTCTCTCTCCACTCCTGCTTTGCTTTTTGAGAGTCGTAAAGATGAAATGAGAGAAAAATGATTGGACTGGATTCGTAAAATCCGCCTGTTTTATTATTAGTGGGCTTTGCATTGTCTAATTAATTAATCAACTACGTGGAGAAGGGGTGGTTTAGTAAATTTAGCGTGGTAAGGTGGCTGATTCCGGCGGCGCTGAGCTCGGCTCCGCCAGCTGCCGGGGGTTTTTTTTGGGGCTGTCTTGTGGTGACGGAAAATTACGTCATCTATCCCCTGCATGAAATGTATTGACTAATATGTCCCACGTAACTCGTTTGCATACATTGGATTTATTTATTAAGGATAAGATAAAATTCATGGCAGTCGCATTTGGACTTTCGGCCCTTCAAGTGAAATGGGTCCATGACATCTCATGAGAATTTTCAGTTTGGATCATTGGGTCATCGCAAGTGGAAATACTGTCTTAACTTAATGCATCTCACTTGTATTTGAAATTTATTCCTCATATTGACTGGTGTCAGATTTGAAAATGACTTGTTGAATTGCTAACGATCAATCTAAAATTTCGTTGGATTTTTCTTATAAAATAGAAACATCATACATTGCCATATCCATACATGTACCTAACAACGTAAAAGATTTGTTCAAATTGGCTTGATCTTATGAATATTTATTTATTTTAAAAACACACCTCGCGACAAATGAACTAAAACTAGTTTGGGCATTTTGTCAAACTCATGGATTAACGTATATTGAATCCTAGGCCATAATGATATCTTTAGTTTTGATTGAGAGGATCAAATTCTTTCAGCGCCTTATATGTAATCAATCAAAATTTAATCAATCAAATTCTTTTACAATTTTACTCAACCCGTATTGGCCTTTTAACTTTTCCCTTCTTGAGCGATATTTTCCTCAAAAGAGATTTTTGCGGTTTGCTAAAGTTTGAAGCATCATAAAATATAAAGAAGCATCATATATGTAAAACTGACATAAAAAGTTGCATGATGTGAAACAAACAGAATCTGCTGGAAAGAAAAGCAGGAATACGATAAACAGAAGTACAAATGTGAAAATGACAGATGACAACGATGGTTGATTACATTCACTTCTCTGAATAATAGCATTTACAAATGCAGACTATTACAGATGATATTTTCTCTTTCTTAATTTTGGGTCATACAGGAGATGAAAGAATTCAACTATCCACTAATCCATTTATCTTCCTGTAAAAAAAATGTCACGTTTACAATTTATTTTAAGGCTTTCAACAATATGCTCATCGGGCTCAACCTGAGAAAAAATCAAAGACCTGCACTTGATACTAAAAGTTTATAAACTGCAATACTGTATAATATTGATATGATGTTTTCTTGCAGCACTATGTAATTGAATCTTGATCACCATCTCTCTAATCTATTGGTATCTTTTCTCCTCATCTGAATAGCTAGGAATCTTTATTCTTACTCCTAAACTGGTACGATTTCAGAAGAAGTCCGTTTTAACTAATGTGTACGTTGTATGGTAAACCTGCAAAGTATGCTAAACGTAAGAATTCTGACTCTTTTTAGTGCTCTAAATGCAGTCCTAGAATGAATACTGTTAAAGATGGTTAAACCTGTGTCAGTGTATCAGCCAATCAAATTGTGGCAAGTCGTATCACAAGGATATGGACAATCAATTGTTTTGCTTATTCTTCTCCCGAAGTACCAATCGCCCACCGCCTCTGCAACAGTCTGCAACAATTTTTCCAGTTAGTAATTGGTTGAAACTACGAGTCATCTGTTGATGAAAATTGGAACTCAAAGATTGCAAATCGAGTACCTTATTATTTATTCTGGGAGAATCAGCTGCAAACCATGTGTCTTGGGATTCACTTTGGCAATGAGCAAAGCAAGAGTTTATGAACATCCCTCCTCTTCTTGAGAATCGCAAGAAATACCGCAAAGCTGTAAGCATGTCTTTCCTGAATCCTGAACAACATTAAAGCAAAAGCCTTCAATCGAAACAACTTTTGTACTGTGACAGAGTGAACTTTTCCTTTCTTTTGCTCTTTTCCCAAAGAGGGAGCAAACTAACCTTGCAAAATATTTAATTGCGCGGGGCTGCATGCTGCTGGATTGGCCTTGCAGTGATTCCAGTGTCCACGAGGATCAGCAGGAGGAGGCACCAATATGTGGTTAAACTGTTAAAATGAAAAGATTGCATCATCAAACAGCATGACAATGGCCCTGGTTTCATATGTGCTATATGATTTGATAAGTAATGGTGGATGAATAATTTTTTCTTACTTGATAGACATCGTATGCTGAGTTTAAGATGAAAAACGGTGTTCTGATGTATGGTAACGCGTACTGTGGGAAAAAGCACTGGAAAACACCGAATTACCAAAATTACACCCAGCGAAAATTTAAACTGACGGAAAGACCAAAATGAGTTGGAAAATAGATACTTGCTCTGGATAGTAGCGTAAGCTTGTGCAATTCTTGTTCAGATTCTGCTCTACCCCCTGCCAAGTAACATCCTCAGACGTATAAATAGCAGATACAATGATTAATTATGAAAGTAAGTGGAAGATATCAAATTACACAAATATTACTTATCCTACAGTTTTGATGTCCCTGAATAGGATGACACTGCCTAATTATGAAATCCTACAACTTGAATACTTTAGAATATGTAATTATCTCTACTGCTACAAGATCAACCAAGTTATAAATTACGATGGGATGCAGAAATGACTAAAATTCGACTATCTTTTCCATATTATTTAAGTTACAAGTCCACTAGCTAAAAAGGCATACCTGCAGATAAACAAGTTGTTTGTAGAAGTATCTCATAGTGTGGTTCAAACTTATGTCTCTTCTGCAAGGAAGGCCAAAAGAAATTGTGAAATGGTAAGTAGGAAAAAAGTAGTGGAATAATTCCTCGAGGGCAGACTGAGCAGCAAAAAGCTTACTCATCCAAGAAGAATCCACCATCGCTCAAGCATTTTACACTAGCATTTCTAGGTAAATGGCTGGCGAACTTGTCACAGTGCAGAAAAGATGCCAGACCTCCAGCTGAGCAACCAGAAAGCAAAGCCTGGATTTAAATGCCGCAATGAAACAACCAGGATTTAAGTCATGCATGCTGTAAGAAGCAAAATCATCTGCGTTAAGCTTTTATCGTCAAGAATCGGCCATTTCTTTATTTAATTTTATCCTAGATGCAACTGTAGGAAATCAACTGTCAATCCAGCCATAAACCAAAGCATTCTTGTAATTTTGCAAACAAATTTGCAGAACTCAATGGACCTCAACTGTGCTAAATGGAAATTACAATCACTATGAACATGGCTAATTCATAAAATAGAACTTAAGTTCATCATAATGCACCTTCAAACTGCATTATCTACTAGGTTATATCATATTTTTAGTTTATATCAAATCACATTATTGATCGATTTTGATATTATGAAACAGTTATGAGTACAGAATGAGAATACCTTTCTAGCTTGTCCTAGACCTTTCGGGAGCAGATCAAGAATAATTGCTCGCCAAATTCTTTGCCCCCTGAAATAAAGCAGTGAACTCTGTTTTTCATTCAACAAAAGAAAAATATTAGACACGTTGAGACCACGACAATTTCGAAAAATGCTGAGAAGCAGAGAACAGAAGAGTAAGGAACATACACCATTGTCAAACTTAGAATCACCAGAAAATGAGGCTCCATCACAGTATCTAAGCTTAACTCGGTTCCAGTTGTAAAAATCTGCAAATTTGGATTTCATCAAGTAAAATATCCTGGTTAATTGAATAAAAAATATCAGCTTACTACTTAGGGAGTCCAATGTTTGTGACAAGTTCAATGGTGTCACAACTACTTCAAACAGGTATGTGATTGAAAATGAAGATTAACATACGAAACAAGCAAGATTTATGGTGCGCAAATGAAACCGCAGTTGATAATTCTGAATGCAATAAATTATTTCATCATATTGCATTATCATTTTATAACCATTAATTTCTCTCATGACAATCTGTCTCAACCAACAACCTTATGGTCTGAAAATGTGACACACACAGCTACATCGTTCTCGTGGTACTAATACACGCCGCGATTGACCAAGTTATTCCCTTCATACGTATAGGTCCGGAGGTTAAAATAACAAATAAATAAATAAAGATGGACCTGTGAGATGGTGTATCCAGCTAGAAGTCTTAAGTGGAAGCTGGACAAATGACTACCTAAATTCTGAATGGAGTCTAAATTTTGGTGTCCAGGTCATGCCATCTTCTTAGAAGTGGGTACGTGCTTGGCTCTACTGACTCAAAAGTCGTTCATCAATTAATTTATAGACTCGTCTGTTCTCTCGCTGTCCACATGCATGCAATATCTAGTACCTAGCTATATGCATGGGTGACAACAAATTCAAGATGACATTTTGCCTAAGGTGCCAAATAGGAACAGAGTCATTTTGTGGATTATCGGGGCACAGAGCCCAAAAAATTACTTGGAATAGTTTTATCACTTTAGTCTATTATTTCATTTTTTTACTTTATCTCGACTAACAAGATAGAAGGAAACGTAAAATGAATCGATTAAAGATATTCAAATGAAATTCCTGGCTTTTTTTCATGAAAAAGAAAAAAGTTATGAAAAATCACATCTTTTTTAGCAATAAGTATTTGGATTAGATTTCAAAAAAAAAAAAAAAACCTAAAACTAATGAAGAAAAAAGCTCAATTTTAATTTTTTCTAGAAGTTAAAAATTTTTAATTTTTCAAAAAAAACACTTTTTCAATTTTTTTTAAAACCAATCTTTACGAGTTCTAAGGCCCTGTTTGGATTGGCTTTTTCTAAGAAAAAAGCATTTTTTAAGGAATTGCACGTTCTTTTTTTAATAACTATTTGACTTAACTACCAAAAAACTGTAATTATGAAAAAAAGTTCAAATACAATTTTTTTCAAAAGTCAAAACTTTAGCTTTTTAAACAAACATTTTTTAAAAAATTATTTAAAAAAATACTTTTAAAAACGTCAATCTAGACAAGCTCCAAGAGACGTTAACTTACAACATACAACAAAATCCATGAGCAAGAATCAAATTGGTGCGTATATAGAAAACCTCACCGACAAGTTGACTAACAAAAGAATGAATCTCTCACTGAGGCATGGAGAGTGAAAGCTGCAAGTGATGAAAAGGCTGGAAACAGATATAATAATGCAGCACTAGCTGTCTGTTTGGACATGAACATAGTATGAATTCACGTGCCATAGTGTATTTCGAACATGGCCTTTTTCATGCAACTGCACATTGTAACCTTTTCTCTCTTCCTTTTCTTTTTTTTGGGTCAGGACATGTTTGGCCCTATGTGCATAAAAACGACGCTAATTCATTAAGGCCATTAATGACCCGAAAATGAACCGTTTGTTCTTTTCCACGTACAACAACATAATGAAAATTCGTTGGTGTATCTGAAGGCGGTTATTAATTTATTATATATATTATTACTGCGATGATGCTCTAATTTTTTAAATGTAGTACGAATTCTTGTTATGTAAAAGAGTAATTATGTTTAGCATATGAATTATTACAATATAAAGAATAGGTAAAACATAACTCAGAGTGAAATTAGAAGATTACGGAGAAACAATATGATCATTTTCAAATATATAGTCATTTGATAAAATTAAAAGAAGCATACCAGGGTTTAGAGAGGCATTGTTGCTGAGAATGCCAGAGAAAGTCTCCAACTTGCTCATGTAACGAGTTGAACCGCGGCGAGTTTGGGCTCTATCCAAGCAGGACTTGATATCATTGCACCACCCACCACCCTAATTATACCAGGAATAATAAAACCAGTTCACAAAGGGACATATTGTCCCATCAAAAACCATTCATATTCTAATTATTAGATCTTTTACTAATTCCATATGGCTCTAGTTGGCAATCTTAATTTCTTTATCCTTTCGTATAATTCATTTTGTATTTTACGTGATAAGTGTCGCTTTTATTTTTCCGGTCAAGAGGTTGTCTCTAACATAGGCAAAATTCAAGAGTCAATAGCTATAGGATACTTAAGGGCTATTTAGAACTGTTTTTAAAAATAATTTTTTTGTTTTTGAAAATAAAAAACATAAAAACTTGTTTGGAAGCAGCTGTTTTCTAAATTTTTTTTTAAAACTGTTCTAAAAAATTATTTTTAAAAACAAAAAATAGGAAACACATTTTTGTTGTTTTCATATATTTTTGACATGTTGTTCTCAAAAGAGCAATTTCATTATTTAATTATTTTCCTTCCCCCCACCCTACCCAACCCTAGCCCACCCCCCACCCCACCTAACCTGACCCTCACCCGACCCCATGCCTATTCTAGCCTTTTTTGGAATCCGCATATTATACACACACATACATATATGTGTGTGTACATATGTAGATATATGTTTATTAGAGGAAAAAATCAAATATAAAGAAAAAAATAAAGGTGTAATGATCTTTTTAATGCAAGATAAAGAAATAAATTTATCTTCTATTCAAACAAATTTTTTATTATTTTGTTTTTGAAAATAGTTTTTAAAAACAATTCTGTAAAACTGTTTTACAAAATAAAAAAATAAAACATTTCCAAACAGACTCTTAATTTCCCCTAGACGAGCTTGTTGTCAATTACAGACAACGCTAAGTGGTCCACTAGCTGGAAATTGGTAGTCACATGGTCACGACTCGTTTTATATAGATAGGGCAATGACATGTTAGTCCATATGGTAACAACCCACACAAATACCTAATTGGTGTTATGAGGAAGACGTGTTCCTATAAAGATGACATTATTGGATGATTTTGTTGGCCGAAATCTTAATATGAATCAAGAACAACTTGGCTCTTAAGGTTGACTGACAAAGATGTCTCCCCGCTGCATTTCAATCTAAAGAAGGAAACGGGAATTGGTTCGTGAGCACTTCAAATTAATTCTTTCACGAGTTTTAGATTTAATTTGTTAGGGATAAGGTAAAAATTAGTGAAGATATTTATCCTCATCAAATCACATAAGCTGACTTATAAGAAAGAGAATTGCTCAAATCTTGATACTTAAGTCAGTACTTTATATGATTACAATAAATTTAGATAAAAAGTATTTAAAAGCAGAGTGTTTAAAATGAATTATTTATATTATAAATGAAAATATTCTTCGCACTTCTCAAATTTCCAATATGTGGATGTTTAGATGCCCAACTTGTTCAAATCATACCCTAAAGAAAATCTCCACCTATCTCAAACTAGACTCATATAGGACATTTGAATTTTAGAAATGAAACACCGCGAAAAGTCATGCGTGATTCAAACATAAAAGTTCTACCTTCAGTGACCATCTATGAGCTAGGGGTCAAGATTCAACTCATATCAGTTTTGATGTTGAAATAGAAAATTACAAAAGTTACTGGAAATGTTAGAATTTTTCCTATTCTTAACATCAGCATATTACACTCTAACACATATTCTTAGTGCACACACTAATGTAAAATTTTCTTTTGTTTCTCTATCTATTTTTCGTATGCCACATAAGAGATAAATATGAGTGCTAAATAAAAATAGAATGACATTTGTTACTTAGACGTCAGGAGTTGAAGTTTTATTATGGGAAACACCTGTCTAGCGTCGTAATGAGGTCCGAATCAGTTCTATTGCCAAAACGATACATTAAGCAACCAAAGTTGAAAAAAGAAAAGGCCGCCAAGTGTGAAAAGGGAAAACGAAAAGAGACGTTTTCGTGGATCGAGATATGCGGCAGACATTTTCTTTAGGCAAAACAAGCAAAAACATGTCCGCGGCACGCAATCTTTTTCCCCTTTTTGCCCCCACAAAAATTAGAAAAATTTACCTCGAACTGCAAAAGCCAATTGCGTGCTCCAGCCCCGAATCCTCTGTGGAGATGATACGCAGGCAAGCTTCCATCCAAGCAATCTACAAAAGCCACAATAACACAAAATGAACTAAATTAAATGATTCGACGTACAAAACTCCCGTTATATGTGTTATATATTACTAAGAAAGGGTCTAAAAAAATTTGAGAACGTAAAAAATGAGACTCATAAGAATTATAATGAAGAATGATAACGAAGGAAACGTACAAGCTCCAAGGGTCGAGGCGTTGCGGACAAGAGTCATCTTCACCCGAAGCCGCTCGTCCGCCGCGTAAATGCACCGCGGACAGCACATTAGCAAAAACAACGCTAATGCAACGACTAATTTCATGTTTTATTATTTCCTCTGATCGAGCTAATTAAGCAGCTTTCTTCTTTTTCTTAATTTGCTGCTGTTTCGTCGAGAGGAGTTTATATAGGGCACCACTGTGTGAACTGCTAAGCAAAGTAACGAATATGCAGTTGAAGATCAGGAAAAGAAAACTATGTGTAATAGAAAATTTGGAGCTTTGATGGTTTCGAGTACTTATAAATGAATGTTACTTTGCAGAAATGAGGAAGCAAAAAAGTTTTCTGCTTTTAATGAACCGTTGAAACCGCAATCAATCTTTTCCAAATAATGAAAAAAGAGAACTAAAGCTTAATTTGCGTGATAAAATCAGCAATAAAGTAAATACTTCGATCGAGCTATCAAATTGTGAGAAGCTTTTTTTAATCAAAAGATTGGTCTCTGAAACTCAACTGTCGAATGGGAAGTGTTTTTTTGCAAAAGAAGTATCGTTGCAAAAGCAACAGTGGGTGAAGCAAGGACAAGAAACCAACAAGTCGTTAGTTATAGTGTAACAGCCTCGCTCCGTGAGAAAGAAATACAAGTTCGAATTCTAAAAAATGTATTTGTTGGGAGAGTTCTTCCTTTCCTATTCTAAAGAAAAGGAAGGAAAAAGACAGAGCCAGAAACCAGGGCTACCAATAGGTGGAAGCATTATAAATGTGGAAGCCGGCGATTCCCAAGGGCTGATTTTAAGTAAACAGGCGAAGCAAAAGAGATGGTCTCCAAAGTGCAAAAAAAGGGGGGGCCAAACTGGTGGCTGCTGAGAGTGGGGCCTGGTTGCTTAGCGGATGATGGTGATGAGACGAATTGGTGGAGAAGGACTGCTGTTGGTGAAGGCTTCGTTGTTGGTTAAGTGTGTTTCAAGTCATTTGAGCTTATTAGCTAATTTCAAACACTTTTTGGTTGAGTTAGTTAAATTTAGTTACCTTCTTTTCGGGGTTGGCTTTGGTTGAAACTTGAAGAAATACTTGGATGATGCCTCCGTGATTAGTGGCGTCTACCTAATGCAGGCAAGTATAATAGTGGATTATTTTCGAGATCAATCCTGTGTACTTGGATCAGAAGTAATAAAATCATGATATAATAGTTAAATTTTGGTTGTCTTCTTCTGACAGTAGGTGATAAAGCCATTATCTTCACCATAATTGTTTTGATGGTCGAAGTTCGGTAAAAAGAGAATATTACGATGGGGCTGACTTTGACGTTCAAATTAGTAAGATTATAGAACTAACTTGGAAAGAAGATAGAACGATGACTGCATACCTTTGTAATTGCATGGATAATGCTGTTTATTACTTGTAAGGGATGTCAGTGACACATTCTACAGCCCTTACTTCAAATCAAAAGTAGCTTAGGCAGCCATCAGGTCTATAGAGTGTCAGCTCGCTAGACTTATCGAAGCACCACTACTGCTGTCACTCACCCTTCTTGCATTTCTAAGGTTGGGCAATACCACTACCTATAACGATGTCTAGCACGCTTCATGCCAAGGACTCATGGTGCATCCTTTACGTATACACGTGGGATACCATTCATGCCTCCCAATTAATAGGTATTAGAAAAAAAACTTGCTTGTAAAGATATTACATTATTAGCATATCGTTGAATTTTTGCTCATAACTATAAATTTAAAGAAAATACAAGGATTATTCGTAGCTTGAGAATTAGTGGTGTGTAACCAGTGGATTTCTACAACTGCAAACAATGTGATCGGTTTGGTTCTTTTGATCTCCTTCAATGGAAAAGCCTAAACACTACGTCTTTTTGTAGCATTAAACCAACCAAAATGTGAGTTTGAAAAAGTTTAAATGCTTTTAGATCTAGTCATTACCGAGGCAGGACCATGTTATGTCACGTGGGTCACTCGTGGACTTCAACCAAGTTTCCTTTAACTGTTTCTTATAACGGTGGGTGAATATTCAAATCCAGCCTTGAGTATAAACTAGGAGCATTTCTTTTCATGTTCAACTACATTATAACGTTCTTCTAGAATAGGATATCTTGTATTATTGGCTATGATTAAATAAGAAGATCAAGCAATCATCAGAGTGAAGATATTTTTATAACACCATAATATTTTAAATGTAATTCAATAATATGAACTGTTTATATTATCTCATCATAATCATATTAATTGTTTACGAGTATAAAATTTCGTTGATAATATGATAATATTCTAAACATATGACATAGACTTTTTCTGTTGGCATAGTACTCATGTGTTTAAGATTGGTTGGTTAGGTGCTTTCAAATCGATAAAATAACATAGCCAATTGTCGTGAATGGGCACAATGCTCAATTCTCAATCGGAAAATTGACAAAAATATGATCATGAGATCGGCATCTTTTGTTTTGTTATATAAAAGCCAAAGTTATTTGAAACCCAATGACTTAATGGATTGGGAAAGTTTAACAACTTAAATTGGATTTATGCAAGGACCAAGAAAAATTTTGGACGTTTAGAGAAGGTCGATGCCTGTTCTTCGATGGCCTTTCTAGTTTTTCAGAATGAAGAAACTTTTTGATACATTATGGGCTTGTGTGGTTGGCTTTTTTTTTCTATACAAATATATATATATATATATATATATATATGAAGAAACTTTTTGATACATTATGGGCTTGTGTGGTTGGCTTTTTTTTTCTATACAAATATATATATATATATATATATTTATTTCATTGAACAAATGCATTTTCCCAATAGCCGCTTAAATTGGTGTAAGAAAAACTGAAATTTAAAAAAAAAAAAAAACCTTGTTTTCATGGGAAAAAATATAAAAAATTATATATTTTTTCTATAATGGACCTTGTGACCAAGGATTTGCGGAAAAAAGAAGCCCAACAAAACATGTCATTAGATCTTTATTGCTCTAACAAATAATTGTGAACAAAATTTGCAGTCCTTCTCACCTATAACACAAAATGAACATATTTGTCTAGCCTTTCATTGTGTCTAAAGATTTCTTCAGATGGTAAGGCTAATAGTTGTATAAGAAGTAGAAAAAAAAAGATTGTTCCTACCTTATCTTCTTTTTCATTTTCTTTCACATCCGAGCACAATAATACTCAACCATCATTGCACTTGTTTTCTCTTCCCTTAAAATCTATCAGTCCCTTGAATATTTCTTGTGTTAGTTTGATTTGAATCATATGTTAATTTAATCATTAACATCTTATCATTCCGCTAAGGTCTTATATCAGTAGTAACACTTTGACGGAAAAGATACAATTATTCGTCAAAAATTATTGTTGCAATGTTTAGTGGAATTAGGTCCAAGTGGATTCTTTTGAGGGGGAAAAAAACGTTTAGCCTAATGATAAAAATAAAATCATGCAATGAGACACGAGAGGTCTTCGTTTAGATGATAATGATGATGGCAACAACAACAACAACAATAATATTGTAGTTAATATTTAGCAAAAATATTATATGATGTATGATGAGACCATCTATTAATTTATTTATACTATCTAATAAAGCAAAATTTACTGCAATTTCGTGTTGACACGTGGCACCCTAATAAACCAGTTTTGTAAATCACATTTAAAGACAATTATGCCCTTAATTTTGTTCATTGGTCCCTTTTTGCCCCTGATATTTGCAGGCATATTTTGTGTCCTATCTCATCAAATACATTCTCTAATCGCTGCTTGCCTTACCAATATCAACATCTATGCTCGCCAATCAAGGATTCTACTTAATGTCAAATTTTTGTGTCATGGAGATTGTAAATGGAAAGCTTATCAAACATTCCTTATTTATTATGATTTGTTCATCAGTATACCATATTTTTTATTGTTTAATCTGAAATATGCGCCTCAATCTATGGCAAATGTTTGTTTCCTTTTTTTCTTAATTACGGTTTATATTTGAAGGCTGTTATATTCATTTCGCTATTATCTTCGAGCTTAATTGGTATCTTGCATTTATTGTTCTCCATTAAAATTCTCAATCTTGCTTCATATGTGCCACTTTAACCCCAAATCTCATATAATTTGTTTCATATTTAATCAATCTTATGGATGTTATATACACCTTGAAATTATTTGTATTGCAATTTACTAACTGCTTTGCATGTGTTTCAAAATTGCAAATATCACATGCAAATTTCTATTAAGTGATTTACATCCTAAGTGTGTGTTCGGCAACAGCTTTTCAAGTAGCGTTTTAGCGTTTTGACTGGACAAAACGTTATTTTGCTAAACTATTGCTGTTTGGTAAATTAGCGTTTCAAGTAGCTTTTTAGGTAGCTTTTAGCATTTCAACTAGCGTTTCTCAAAAGCTAAAAATTTTAGCGTTTCAGTGGCGTTTGGATTTTCATGTTTTCTTTTGCAATTCTATCCTTTTTGCATTTTTTGATTTTTCTATTCTTTCTCCAATCTCTCTCTATATTTTTACTTTTTCTTTCACAAATATAAAAAAGAAATAATATAAAAATGAATTTCAATTTCTATATAATCAACATTACTAAAAGAATAAGTTTTATTAGTACCTTCTTTTTTACAAAATAATTTTGAATATATTAAATTTAACTTTTGTAATATTGATATAAATGTTTTATCAAAAAATTAGTTATACTTTAATATTAAAATATGATTATGAGAATAAATATCTAATTATAAAATATATTATCTTATTTCTGTAATAGTAATAATAATTACAATTATCATAATAATAATAATAATAATAATAATAATAATAATAATAATAATAATAATAATAATAATAATAATAATAATAATAATAATAATCACATTATATCAATGTTCTTCTACGTCATTTAACATTCATCAGCTAATTTAATAGCTAATTTACCGAACACATTTTGTTCAATCAGCTAATTAAACAGTTATTCGTTAACAATTAAAATACAACAGCTATCAGCTACTCCAACAGCTAAATTTGCCGAACATACCCTAAGTGTTTTTGTCTTTCTTTTCTTTTTTCTTTCAAAATCTTTTTTTTTTCCCTCTTCGTGTGAAGAAATTTATGTGAATTTTGGTTTCCAGTTTGTTGTTTTTGGTGGAATTTGTGGTACTTAGTATTTGTGTCTTGAGATTTAAGCGAATGAACTGAGCCTGGTTTTTAGGGGTTTTGAATTCTTTCCTATTCTTTAATATCTAGGTGCCACCTGTGGTTTATTGAGAAACTATCATGCTAAGTGTTAAGTAGACTAAATGTTATGATTTATTGTAGTAGAAGATTTGGATATGTGATTGCATTAAGAAGTATGAACTGAAATAATGTGCATATATATGTCTAATTACATGTTTGGTTTGGTTTTTGTGATGAGGAGACTTGATTACCATGCAGTTAATTGCAAATTTACTAGTATTAAGTGAGGTGATATGGTGGGATCTATTGATCGAGCAAGGTACATTCAAGAATCAACACCATATCTATATATTTGAGCATGAATACTTCACCATTCATCGAGCTGGCTTTTCACTAGATTTTATATTATGTAACAACCAATCTAATGATCATGATTTTTTAGATTAGTGGTTATGATTTCTCATATATATTCTTTTCCTTGAGGGGAAGGAGTGTCTGATGGTGCAAAGATCAATCCTTGATTATGGATTGATTTGTATTTTACTAAACATGTGAGATAATAGTTTCTCTTGCTCTTTTGTTAGTTCGATATATATAGTTTGTTAGTTTGATATATCCAGTTTGATATGTATGATTAATTTATTTTCTCTAGCGCAATACTTTCAAGTGTGGATTTTCAAATAATATGATATTAATATTAGAAATTTAAGAAAAATAATATGATATAAATTTAAGAAAAATAATAGGAAATAAATTTAGAAATATCCAAAAATATTATTTATTTTAGTCTTTTCCTTAATATTTAATTTCCATTTAGCAAATTAAAAGTTACTACTATTCAAAAAGATTGAATTTTTTATTCAAGTGTATGTACAAACTTCATATATTTTATTTTTTTCGGTTAAATCAAAATGACAAAAACGTTATTAAATCAATTTGGTGGCTTTTATAAATAAGATTGTCATTATATTTTTTTGACTTTTGTTTTTAAATTTAGATGGCACTGGCTATTACATTGTGGATCTTAGACCACCAAGAGAGATGTATAATTATATGTTGTTGTTTCTAGAGTTACAAGGAAAAAGAGGTTGAAAATATTAATCCATGATGAAAAAGGTGTGGCTTCAAATAAAACCGAAAATGTTGTATACAAAGAAATTTTCCAAAATCTTTCTTAGGTCATTTTATTGTTTTCCATCATTTATTCAGTCTCGTACATGTATTAAATATTTTAACTTAATTAACATTATGCCTTTTCTCTATATATGTCATATTTATTTTATTAATTTCATAGTATATAATTGTTTCAATAACTATTTAATAAGATGCAAAAATCTATAGTTTTAATATATTTGATCACATATGTTGCTCCCTATATACCACACGGGTGTCACACTAGTTAAATATATAAAGTTGAATTAGTTAAACCACATTCGTTCCCTCCAAAATTTCTAGCTCACATAAAGCTACCTTGTGTCTTTTGTACTTAAAAAAGGAAAAGATTACTATGTATATTAAAAAAGAAAGACTAATCTGTTACATTAAAAATATGCTCAATAAATGATGGAAATATACCAATCTAAATAGTTCGTGATTTTCTTTCTAAAATTATTAGATTTTACAAAAATACAAATGTTACAATTAATGTTGAAAATTTAACATGATAAATATATTTGTATTTTATCTCTCACATTAATTGTCAAAACTGGCCATTAACAATTATGAAAATATAAAAATGCCCATTTCTTCCCTATATCACACGGGTATTACACTATTAAATTATATATTGTACATTCAATTAATATATTATGTAGTTATCTTTTCTTTTATTATTGAATACTTATATTATTGATCTAATAATGCTTATTTTAATTATTTTATATATTATATGTGCATAAAATTATATTTAATTTTCTCGTGTATCACATGAGAAAAAATTCGTAGGAAAAAACTTCCTGGTTGGGGAAAGAAGCGGAAGACAACAGCCTGACGAGAAGAGGCCTTAGACCACCATAAAAGCCCAAGCTAAAGTACAGGTTGCACATCAAATCGGCCCTAACGATACTCGAGGCTAGAGCCCAAAATTTGTCGGCGGATTAGGAAAAAAAAAATGCAAATCAAAATACATTGACCCCAAACAAACGAGCACGGGTTTGATATAAATGACAAATATTGGGTGAAACAACAAAGGAAAAAAGGCCTCCGAATTAATTAATTAATTTATTTTATTTTGCTAAGTGGCCCGGAAAATTATTTAACAACGCTTAGCTACGGTTCCACTTTTTCAATAAATTAAATGGTTTGATTTTTCCATTTTTAAGTGAACTGGTTTTGCAGCAATTCTTTACTGTTCCAAGCCAAAAAAAAAGAAGTAAAAAAATAAAAATAAAAAGAAAAGAAGCCATTATTCGTTGGCCGCTGTTCGAAAACACGTCCTCTAGTCCAAGGTAAGTCTAATCTGTCTAATTTGTCTCTTTTTTAGTGCATTTTCGGAACTTGAAGATTTTCAAAGCCGCGTCGCGCCTCAGATCTTAATTTAGCTGTTTATCTAAGGTTAATTATATTGCTTTTCTGCCAGACTTAATTGTTAATTTTTGTTTTCCAATTGATTATACCAGGTTTATAATATTTTATTTGTTTTTTGTGTCACTGTATCGTTCGCGAGCCCTAATTTAGCTCTGTTTATCCGCCGATATTTTCTCAAAAATTGGGGGTTTGTGAAGTTGGAAAAAGGGGAAATGTTGACCTTAATGTGAACTATATATGTTGAAAAAGAGAAAAGGATCATTTTTTTTTCCTGTTTAATTTTTCCTGAATTATTTTCATTTTTCTTAATTTGGGAAAATGTAGAGGGTTTAGCGGACGGTGGATAAGGATTCATTTGGTTTGGGAAAATGGGGAAAAGGTTGGTTTTTCAAGCAAAATTTATACGTTTGAAAGGAGAAAAAGGCAGAAAATGCCATGATGTAAGCTAAAACGCTGAGAACTAAGCATTTCCCGGGCGATGATCTCGAAAAGCATTGGGTTTCTGAGACCTATGACTGTTGCACTCTAGATTTTGCAAATAAGAATTTTATATGATTTCAGAAATCTCTGAAATGAAAGTTAGTCAAATAGTAATGCTTTTCTAACTCATTTCATGAGCACCACATTTCATGAAAGTACCGAGATATTCATGATGGGATCTTTGGATGACTTCCCTAATCACTTAATATCCTGTTAGTTAAATATTTATGATTTTAATTTTACTTGTTTCTTGAGCAGTGCATTTCGCTAAATTAATGAAGCTTTCAAGGAGGAATTGTATATGATTTTAGCAAGCACCGAATTTGCAATTAGTTAATGATGTTTTAATTTCACTTGTTCCATGAGCACTGTGTTTCACATAAGTATTGAGGAAATAGTATAACACTTTCCTTGTTTCGGGCTTGTTGATCTTAGGTTGCATGAATGTGTGAAGGCAGGTGTTGATCAGTGGAGAAGTGCACCCTTGGATTGGGAAATTGCTGTGTGGTCTTCACAAATATGCAAGAGAGACAAAGCTGATATACCTGTTGACCCTGAATATTAGTGGATTCTCTTACATTGTTAGGGCAATTTTGTGATAAGTTTTCAAGAAGTGTTTGATTTTTTCTGAAAATGGAGCCTTTGTGGAAGCTTGCTTATTTGCTGGAACCAGCTCCAGTCACTCTCATTTTGACAGCTATAGCTGTTACATCGGGATCGGCTTTTCGAGCTCTGAACTATGGGAAAGAAATGGAGAAGAACCGTGACTTGTCAGAAGCTTCCATTACTTTGGACAGGTCTCAGGCCCTAATGATCCCAGTGATGAGTTCTTGCAGCTTGCTTTTGATGTTCTACTTGTTCTCTTCTGTCTCACAAATTCTCACAGCTTTTACTGCAATTGCCTCGGCATCGTCCCTCTTCTTTTGCCTCTCACCATACATACCCCGTATTAAGTCCCAATTTGGTTTGACAGACCCATATGTATCTCGGTGTTGTTCCAAGTCATTTACGCGAATCCAAGCTCTACTTCTGTTGCTATGCTTTGCACTGGTTATTGCATGGCTAGTTTCTGGACATTGGATATTGAACAATATGTTGGGTATCTCACTTTGTATAGCTTTTGTGAGTCATGTGCGCCTCCCTAACATCAAGATTTGCGCAATGCTACTTGTTTGCTTGTTTGTATATGACATATTTTGGGTGTTCTATTCTGAGAGATTCTTTGGTGCAAATGTTATGGTATCAGTGGCAACACAGCAAGCATCGAATCCGGTACACACAGTGGCTGATAGTTTGAGTCTCCCTGGACTGCAATTGATTACCAAGAAACTGGAGTTGCCAGTAAAGATTGTCTACCCCAGGAATTTGTTAGGAGGTGTAGTACCTGGATATAATGCTAGTGATTTCATGATGCTTGGCCTTGGTGACATGGTAAAACCTGTTGTTATTCTACTTAGTAATTATGTAATCTTTCTTCTTGGTGTTTTCTGTAGTATGTATATAGAATAGTGGGACAAAGATGGAGATTAACTTTTGCACTTCAATTAATGTCATTATTAGGTTGCATATGTGATGGTGGCACAATTTTCTTTTATTCTAACAATCACTTAGCCTTTGCCTTGATGTTGCTCTTGCAGGCTATTCCATCCATGCTTTTGGCATTAGTTCTCTGTTTTGATCATAGAAAGAGCAGGGATTCCATAAATCCCTTGGAGTTACCATCACAAAAGGGGTTTAAATACATATGGTATGCAGTTGCAGGATATTCAGTTGGACTTGTTACCGCCTTAGCAGCTGGCATTTTGACACATTCTCCTCAACCGGCTCTTCTATATTTGGTATATTATCTTTTTGTGTGAGTGTATTTAATGCTATCAAATAGGAGCTGTTTCAGAGGGTAGCTTTCTTTTCTTAATTCTCATTGCTTCTTTCATTTTTCCTGTGCTCGTGCATGTCATTTGTTCTTAGTTTTTTGTGGTCCCTGTGGGACGGCTGGGGGCAGGGGAGAGGTGAGGCAAACTGGAGCCGCTGCGTGCCTGTCTCTGAGCTACAGAAATTTCGCATATTATTTCAAATATTCAAATATCATTTAGCTCACTGACCACAATGTTGGTTTTCTTAATATTGCATTGTAGAAAAGGATGTAGGATATATTCATGCAAATGTGTTGCACCTAAAAATAGTCTGTAGGTGAGATCGGGTGCATATTGGAGTTAGATAAAGTTTTTGATCATTGTTTTCTTAGTAATTGATGTTTTTGTTTTCTTTTTCCTTGATTGTTTATGTTGCTTCCTTTCTTTCAATGCAAGAGAGCTCCTCTTCGTCTGAAGACGCTTCCTTCCACCTCTTTGCCACTAATTGCAGACCCTCGTTCATGAAACAGGTACCGTCTACTTTGGGGCCCATCATCGTGATTTCTTGGATGAGAAAGGAACTAGCAGAACTATGGGAAGGAGAAATGCCAAACATAAATGAGAAAAGTCATGCAACAGAAGTTTGACTTCTTGTTCCTTCTTCGGCCAGGAGGATCCTCTCCACATATTCATTTGAAACTTGTAAATTCTTCGAGAACAGACTCTTCCTTACCTCAATGAACCTAAACGGGAAAAGTCACTTTCCTAAACGCTAAAAATTCTAGACAGGAAGAGTCATCTTTGTTTACTATTAATGGTATTTTCAAATTTTAATCACAAAATGATGATCTAGGAAACTTGTTCATCCATTGCCATGTTCAGAGTATGGTGTCTTTGTTTCCTATCTCTGATTAGGGGAATTCTTCTTAAACGGCTACCAATTTCAAAATGACGGTCTTTGATGCACCTGCCACGTGGAATGTGATGGTGTCACATCTCTTGAACTTTTGCCCCATTCTACTGGGAAACACGGGTGCAGGAATTTATGGTTTTTGGCTTTGTTTTGTTTAAGCTGTTTATAAGCAATTTACCGAATAATAAAAAGTAGAGAAGTATTTGGATAAAATGTATTTGTAAGTTGTTGACATATTTGGTAAATATATATTTATTAGCAGTAGGATTTGTTAAAAACAACTAAAAAGAACCTTTCATTAATTAGGGATGGTTAATTTTGTGCTCTTAAGGATATAAATGTAATTTTATTTGGTTAATTTTTAGTGCTCATAAGTAGTTTAAAAAAAGTTAAGGGTTTTTTTTTTTTTTTCCTTTTTGGTTATTTATAGATTAGTTTTACTTGTTTATAAATAGAATTTGTTAAACATGTAAATTTTATTTTTTGGCTTGTAAGTGGGTTTCACCAACTTATGAGCACTTCCAAACTCCCTCTGAATGCCATGTCTTTTGTAGTTGGGTTGCTTACGGCCCATTTTGTTTTGTGCCTTTTGTTGTTGGGTTGCTTTAGACCTATTTTGTTTTGTGCCTTTTGTTGGGCCTTGTTATATGGGCCTTCGTGTAGTTCTTCTTTGTTGATTAAAAATGTTCTTTTTGATCCAAAAAGGGGGGAAAAAAAAGAAAAAGGAAGAAAGAAGTACAACACCATAGTCTTCGAATTCCTTACTATAAATTGAGCCATAATTATAAAACCATTTAGATCATCATGAATAACTACCATGAATTCTGTTTTACAGTATTGCAAATTCGTACTCCAGCTATATGAAGGAAAAGGATATACAATTAAATTCAAGTATGTAACTTTAAAAGCAAAAAGAAAGACTTGGGCTTAATCCTTCATACAATTTGCAGATCTAGGGAAATGTATGGCTATTTAAAAGATGTGATAATCTTGTATATAGTCGTAATAAATATGAATTGGAATTTATATTAAATAATTTATTGCGATTAAAATTGGAATAGCTTTTGAGAGATTTAATTGGACTTTACAAATAACTCGATTGGAAGATCATAAACATAAGTATAAATTCTAAATATGTGCACTACACATTGGAGAATGCCATATACTCTTCTTGATTAAGTTACACCTCTCCAAAAGAGAGATTGCAAATCCCATAGATTTTTTTTTTTGTTTTCTCCCTTTCGAGCTCAAAATTTGTTTTCCATTTAACTTGGGGGTTGACTCGGGGTTTTGTTGACAAGCCAAAAGCGGAGAAAAGCCAAACATACGTCCTAAACTTAAAATACCTGCTAATCGAGGGGTCTATCTTCAAAGTTTTAACAAGAAAAATAAAACCTCCCACAACGACGTCGTGTGGTGGAGCAGCCCCTGAGTTTCTTCGGCTTCTAAAACCCCGCTGCTTCTTTCCCACACCTCCGTCGAGCTCAGCTGAAGCAGCAGCAGCAGCGGCAGTTGTTCAGAGCATAGAAATCACAGTTCCAGACAAATCCGAACAAAAGAACAACACACACATACAGCTTTTCTCTCTCGTGTATGTGTGCGAGTGTGTGATAGAGAGAGAGTAAAAAATGGGAACATCGGTGCAGGTTCAGCCGCTGTGCGGAGTGTACAACGAGAACCCACTCTCCTACCTTGTCTCCATCGACGGCTTCAACTTCCTCATCGATTGCGGCTGGACCGACCACTTCGACACCTCCCTTCTCCAACCCCTCTCCAGGTCCCCCCTACCTCACACACTCACACACTCATATAATCATATTTGCAGTTATGCAAACACATCTACGGCAACGAGCTTCAACGAGCTCTGCTTTCCATGTCGTAATAATCTAATGACTCCTCTTAAAGCTCCTAAAATTACCAGACACGAGACAATGAGCTACGTTATTTACAGTTTTTGTTATTGACTTATTGTTACTTTCAGTGGTCAGAGCTTAAAAGTAGGGTTCTTCTTCTTCTTCTTTTTTTTTTTTTTAAATTTAATTGGAGATGGTGTATTCGAGATGCTTTTTAACTATGGATCTGGGAGATGTTAACCTCACCTACACTCATATTTTCATTTATACAAACACATATTTGGCAATGAGCTTCAATGAGCTTTGTGTTTTATATCGTAATAATCTAATAAGTCCCCTTCGTTTATAAGAACATAGAGAAAGCTCCTAAATTTACCAGAGATGGTAGAGTGAGCTACATTATTTAGCAGTTTTTGTTATTGTTATTTTTACTGGTCAGAGCTTGAAATTAGGGTTCTCTCTTTTTTTTTCCTAATAATTGGAAATGATGTGTTTGGGATGTTCTTGAACTATGGGTTTGGGAGGCGTTAACGATAATAATGGAATTTCGTGCTCAGGGTGGCTTCTACAGTGGATGCTGTTCTGTTATCGTATCCGGATACACTTCACCTTGGTGCTTTACCATATGCCATGAAGCAACTGGGACTTAATGCTCCTGTTTTTGCTACTGAACCTGTGTACAGATTAGGTCTACTGACTATGTACGATCACTATCTCTCCCGGAAGGTGAATAAAGTCCTGTGCAATTGAGTCCTGTGATCCTTTCTATCTACATAACTAGTGGGCATGTATACCCTTTATGCTGTCAATAAGGGAACTCTCGTGTAATGAGAATTATTCTTTTTTGAATGTCTTTTCTCAGCTGTGTATCCTTTTTGAGCCTGGACATGTGTGGGGGTTGGGAGGGTGAAACTATTATAATCAGGGTTGTCATTGTGCAGCATCAAATTAATCATCTTATGTCAAAGGATCAACTGCTTCATTCTGTACATTGATACACATGGATGAGTTTCTAACTACATCTCTTTCTTCACAGCAAGTATCGGAGTTTGATTTGTTTACGCTGGATGATATTGATTTTGCTTTCCAAAATGTGACCAGATTAACTTACTCTCAGAACTATCACATGTCCGGTAGGCGGTCTCCCTTTGGTATCTTTCTTCTTGATTGACATAAAATCTGATATTACCTTGTTTGGATGTTTTGTTGTTAATATATCTTTGGTCTTTTAGATCTTTTATGGTGTTCTATTCTTATTCTTCTGTTTCTTATGTATTTATATGGGGTGGGAAGTACAGGGGAGGCTTGAGTTGCGATGTGGTGCATTATTTGATGTGCATGTTCTGTATATGGAGATGCTTACTTTGAAAGGTTCTGTATATGGAGATGCTTACTTTGATAGACTTTCTGCACTTGCTAAAATCCCTATGTTTGCCTGCTTCTTTTGGATTGATAAATTGTATATACATTCTTTGTTTTCTTATTTATAGTGTATCCTGCTGTCATCTTGGTGAAACATCCTTACTGCAGTAGTTGTTGGTTATTAGGCGACAGGTGGACCAAGCTTGATTTAATGTTTTTGTCGCAGTTCTAACCCACAAATTGGTCTATTGGTTTTTTATATTTCTGTTCTCATGTCTTATTTGAATCCTTTCAATAATGCTAGAAAAAGGAGAAGGCATTGTTATTGCTCCTCATGTAGCGGGTCATCTATTAGGAGGCACAATTTGGAAGATAACGAAAGGTGGTGAAGATGTTATTTATGCTGTTGACTTCAATCATCGTAAAGAAAGGTGGTCTACCAGAAAACTGTTGTTAGGATAATTGAATAACTAATTGTAGCATTCTGTGAGATTTATGTATGGAGAATGGAAGCTTATTTGTCTTTATTTTATCAGGCATTTGAATGGAACTGCTTTAGAGTCTTTTGTCCGACCTGCTGTTCTAATAACAGATGCCTACAATGCTTTGAGTAACCAACCTTCACGACGTCAAAGGGACCAAGAGTTTCTAGGTAGATGTGTTTTTTTACTTTGTTGAAATTGTTAATTGTTAGTGTAAAAGATGCTTCTCTTGTCCAGTAATTTTTCTTTTCTAAAATCATTTGGGTGCTTGATGGGCAAATCTATTATGAGAAGAGACTCGATGGTAGTTGAGCTGCCTTTGCAACTGTTGTATTGTAATTTTTGACTCCCTCTGTTCTGAGGAATCAAACATCCCGCTGATTTTAGTTTTGCTTCAGTTTGAATAAAACTCAGTTTTTCATTGCTCTAATTTTTGTATATACTGTAGATACCATACTGAAGACTGTAAAAGCAGATGGAAATGTTCTGCTGCCAGTGGATACTGCTGGTCGAGTATTGGAGCTTCTTCTAATACTGGAACAGGTTAGTGTTTATAGAATGAAAGTCCAGCCATTCTGGCTATTTTCTAATGTGTTTGGATAAAATTGCAGTACTGGGCACAACATCACTTGACGTATCCCATCTTCTTCCTCACATACGTAGCATCAAGCACAGTTGACTATGTCAAGAGTTTTCTCGAGTGGATGAGTGATTCAATAGCAAAATCTTTCGAGCACACACGTGATAATGCCTTTCTATTGAAGTAAGAGGATCTTCTTCTCTTCATTTCCATTTTATTTTTCTATTTTTTTCTTAGGTGCTTTATAAGTCAGTTAAAAGATTTTTATTTTTTGAAGTGATAATGAGTTGTCAAGCAATACAGGCTTGAGTGTGTAAAATTAAATAGCTACCTATTAAACATCATTTGATTCGTCCCTCTGGCACCCTGCATATTGTGCAAACTACTTTTCAGATTTGTTGGATTTGCTAATTTGTACCATTCATGCTGCACTAGATTCATTTTCTTGCTTATGCCGATTCATTCATGCTGCACTGGGTTCATTTTCTTGCTTGTGCTGATTTGCAATAATAGGGTTCTTAATGCTATTGGAATGTTTGTTATGTGATTATGACTCCTCACTAGGGACTTTTACCATTGTATGCAGGCATGTCACACTATTGGTTAACAAGAGTGAGCTTGAAAAAGCTCCAGAAGGCCCAAAGGTTTGGATGACTCTCCAATTCACATTGAGATCATCTTTTATGTAGTTATTTATAATTGATTTGTTTTGGTAATACATCTCATTTAGGTCGTTCTATCATCCATGGCCAGTCTAGAAGCTGGGTTTTCACATGATATATTTGTTGAATGGGCTGCTGATACAAAGAATCTGGTGCTTTTCACTGAAAGAGGCCAGGTATATTCTAACTGCCGTTAAGGCTCTAATGTATACTTTCTGAGTGCATTCTCTCCCTGTATATTGATGTGATAACATGGATATTTGTCAAATTCTCTCTTGGCTACAGGTGGTTTTCGGGACATTCTTTTGCAAATTCTTCATATCCAAGAACAAGAATTTTTAGCAAAAATTATTATCCATCAGTCACTAGACTAAATGCAAATTTGATGGCACCTAATGTTTGCTTTTCAGCTTTGTGCTTCTGCTGTCATGTTTTACCTGCTAATGTCAAATAGAAAACCTCTTCCAAAGCCAAGGATGTACTCATCTATCAGATATATTGATACCTTACATGTATTTATATTTAGCATTCCCATCCTTGCTCCTTGTGTTGTTAGCTCTTTTTGGTCTCTCCTAAGGGATGTCACGTTTTGCTCTCACTAGAGCATCCATTTTTGAATTCTTTGTTTTGGTGGCAGTTAAACTTCACAGCAGTTCTTAATACATTTTATGGTTTAGACTATTGTTCAAAGACCAGCTTAAAAGTTCCTAACTCTCAAGTGCAAGTGCACTAAGTTTAAGTTTGTTGAGTATGCATGAGAAAGCTAAAGCCTGAGGATGTAAAGGTCTTCACATATGTTAGGCCAAATAGATAAAGTTGCCTTCATTAGAGCTTCTTGTTTGGTTTCCTAGTTCATTACTTATACCTACAAATTAGGCCAAATATGATGTTGCCTTCATTAGAGCTTCTTGTTTGGTTTCCCGGTTCATTACTTAAACCTACAAATTCTGAATATTGACTGTCCTTTGATTTTCTTCTCTTTTAGTAACTTTTGATACTTGTTCAAATGCATTTTTTTCCCGGTTTTACAGGCTAAACTTCTTGATTGTTTTATTCATGTTCAGTGCGTCTGCATAAGTTAGAGCCTCTTATGACTTTCTTCTTTTTTTATATTTCATGTTTGATCCCTCCAGTTTATTTGCAGTTTGGTACACTGGCACGTATCCTTCAATCTGACCCTCCTCCTAAAGCTGTTAAAGTCACCATGTCAGAGAGGTTCCCATTGGTTGGGGAGGAGTTAGCTGCCTATGAAGAAGAGCAAAATCGTAAGAAGGAGGAGGCTCTCAAAGCTACTCGTGTCAAAGAGGAGGAATCAAAAGCAGATGGTGATGAAGTCAAGCTTGGTGACCCAATGGTCATTGATGTTACCACTTCCCATCCATCTTCAAGTGGTACTGTTGGAGTTGTCGATATTTATAGTTGTTGCCTGGATTCTATTCATTTAAAGTGCTATTCCATCATCAGCTATGGTTTTATTTTGGAAGTTGATCTTAGTGGAAGGGAAAGAATCCATTGCCAGCTCAATTAGTTTGGTTCTAATAGTCAGAAGTTACAAAAGTTGCATTTGTAGGGAAAAAAGAAAAACAATTGCAGATGGACTCGTGGAGAACTAGAATGAGGAGAAGATGAAAGAATCTAAATGGAGGAGCATTTAATTCGTGAATGGCACTGATAAGCATGTTATCGGACTGCTGTTTTGACTTGTATGAGTAAAACTGATAACAAACATATCAATTTGATTTTGTTAGATAAAAGTTGAAACTAAGGTGGGGAAGGGGTAAATTACTTTTCTAATTGATGCCTCATGTTATTAGTTCTAATATTTGCACGATTAACTCTTTTATGTCATTAAAAAACTATGTTCTACCTATATAATGACTATGAACTTAAATTTAATATATGAAATGTGGGAAACTAATACAACATACATGGTCTGGTCCTGACCACATCAAAGATAAATTTGCATGTGACACTGCTTTGCAAAGAAGTTCCTGAAACTCATGCACATAGCCTAAAAAATTTTTTCCATAGTTTTGCTCATTATCATGACATATAACTGTCGCAGCTGCTGGCACCCGCAATGTTGCTTTCAAGGATGTATTGATTGATGGATTTGTCCCCTCTTCAGCCAGTGTAGCCCCAATGTTCCCTTATTATGAGTACAACTGTGACTGGGATGATTTTGGCGAAGTCATTAATCCAGATGATTATGTTATTAAAGATGAAGATATGGGTCTAGGATCTATGCCTGTGAGATTCTATCATCAACTATACCTCTTTACTCTCTGTCATAATCTCTTATGATCTAGTTAGCTTCTTCATGGAGTATGTTTGTATCCTTTTTGATTTTTCCCCGTTTCATATTATGTGGTTGAGTTGAATGTGGTTGTATCCTCGTTGATTTTTTAACTGTTATGTGGTTTAGTGCAATTGAGGCTTTTATCCACCTTTTCTTTTTCCCTTTTGCTTCTTAAGATTGTTTGATCTGTACCCTTGTAGTTCTTTCCAGTGATCTTTACCCTTGTAGTTCTTTCCAGTGATCTTCTTAGTTTTTGGCGACTCATGTATTTTTTGCTCTCAAGATCCCTTACTTTGGGATAAGTCTTACTTCCAGATGTTTTTGTTTTGATTTTTAGATTATAATGTGAATTAACATTTTTGCTTTCATGGATAATATCTCAATTCTAGAACCATGCTATTAGGTAATCATTAATTCAAGAGTAAGAACAAAAACATCTGTATGAGTAGACTTCTGTATGCCATGGTCATGATGGTAGGAATCTAAAGGAGTATTGTAAAGAGTGGACATTGGTATGAAGTTGTTGACATACAAGTTTTTCCCATCACCATTGAGCATATTGTATCAGTTTATTGGATATAGTTGTCAATTGGATGTTTTTTTTGGAGATTAGTTCTTATTTGATGTTGAGAGTATCTATATTGAGCTAAGACATTGGTAAAAATATTCAGGTTATTGGATAAGTGCTATATGTCTCACGAACTTTTCTGTCTAGGTTGATGGAGATCTTAATGGGAAACTTGATGAAGGATCTGCCAGTTTGATGCTTGATACAACACCATCAAAAGTTATATCTTCTGAGCTAACTGTAAGTCCCACTGCAGCTCTTTCTTTCTTCAAGGCAACCTGCTGCTGGTAATGATCCAAATCCAAGTGATCCTAGAATTGAAGTAATCTGCAAAGCACATGCTTTCTTGTTAGAAATGAAGAAAGAAAAAGCACATCAACATATCAACATTTTTGCTGCATATAATTTGTAGATTGGAATATATAGGCTAGGAATTTTTCTTTTCATGTCCAGAAGTCTTTCCTGGAACTGCTTTTTGGTGATTGATCTTCCATAACAGTGCTCCAGCTCCTGGTGTTCTAAGACTATCTTAATTGAGCAAGTATCTATCTAATAAGATCTGTAAATGCCAATAACTTGGTTTTGTAAATGCCAGTAACTTGGTTTTGTAAATGCCAGTAATTGGTTTTCTGTTCAATGCTTAATTTGGTGTATCTCCTCTATGCATTTTACTCTTTTGGTTACATAGTAAATGGATAAGCAAATAGAGATATTAGAGATGTTGGAGAGAATTAGAGCTCAAACTTAACAGGCCTATTAATTTAATAAGTACAGATATCATACCCCCCTTCCAAACGGAAAAAGACAAGCAAATGGATCGATAATTTGGTTTCAGTGAAAGCTAGCACTGATAATTTTTGTTAACAGGCCCATTACTTTGGTAAGTACAGATATATACCCCCTGCCAAATGGAAAATGATAAGTGGATCGTTGTGGAAGCTATAACAGTGATATTTTTCTTAGTGGGGCGCTAATTCGATTTTTCAAACATTAAGTACACTTATTTTAAACAAATAGAGGTAAGTACACTTATTCTGAATAACAAATTTTGGCGGCCCCACTCACATTATATTAGCTACCTGTGACAATAAATCAAAGGGCAAAAGTTCCTCACATGCTGCAGGCTGAGAAGACTCTCTATTATCACCAGTGTGTCTTATTATCTTATGTGGCACGAACTTGGGTACGAGCGTCAGGTATGTGTGTGTCTGGATGTCAGGTTTGCCTATAACATTGGATGCATCTTTCATAGGAAACCTATTATGTGATGGACAGAACATTACACTTCTATAACTGGTCAATTTTCAATCATGATGTGATGATTGCTTTATTCATTCTCAAGGCATTAATAAGATAAATGGTTCAGTGTCTCCTCCCAGAAATGAAATAAAGACACTTCATCTTTTGCTGATTTTCTGCCACCTTCGTTTCTAGAGGTCAAGATGTCCAATCATTAATTGGATTGTCTGTAGATCATAGCCTTTTGGGTGTATCAAGTGTCTGACATGGGTACTTTTGGATAAAATGAAGAATCTGTAACGTAGCAGTTAACTTTGACACATTCTAATTGCTTAGCTATATCCTTTTAGCAGACCCAATCATGCCATGTATTTTGTAAGTTATCATGTTTCTTATTCTACTCTACTTTGCTCTCTACAGGTTCAAGTCAGGTGTTCTCTGGCTTACTTGGATTTTGAGGGCCGTTCTGATGGCCGCTCAATCAAATCAATTCTCGCTCATGTGGCTCCCTTAAAGCTTGTATGTACATGACATTGTTCTATCTACATCATAATTTTACAGTCAAAAGAATTACAATATGTCGTAGGATTCTTCAATGCCACACCAAATTTCTGCTATCACCGGTTCTGTGTAGTATAAGTATTTTATGTCACCGATATTACATGATATTGACAGATGCTGATTTAGAATACACACTTATAGTTATTGGTTTGTGGAGTATTCTTGAGCATCACAAATTCTCACAAAGTTCACAATTCTGTTTAAAAAATTAGTTTTGGAGTAGTTCTCTGTATAATTCTCATGTGCACATTACAATTTGCATGGAGATCAACTCTTGTTAAAACGGCGATACGATATTATTGACATTTGGAATAACGTCGTAACAAAGAAGCCCCTTTAAGACCGAATGAGAAATTATCTTCCTATATATTGCAAAATGGTTAGTTTTTTACATGCATCTCCAAATTTCTGCCATATGGAATCCTACATTTCAGAAGATTATTGGCTACCGTTGAGGAAATGCATATAGGCCTACAAGCCCAAACATTTTAGCATGGGAAGAAATAAGTGGTACAAAATTGGTACTTGAACTATTTTTAATTTTTATTACTAAAAAGGCAAAATGAAAAGAGGAACAATGAAACTTCCGTCAGTTTATGTATTTTTGAGATTATTCTTTCCTCTTTGGAGGTCTTGGTGCACGGATCTGCTGAAGCCACTGAGCATCTAAA
Organism: Cordia subcordata; assembly: GCA_028554755.1. Classification (NCBI taxonomy): domain Eukaryota; kingdom Viridiplantae; phylum Streptophyta; class Magnoliopsida; order Boraginales; family Cordiaceae; genus Cordia; species Cordia subcordata. The sequence goes on along the minus strand of JAPTOF010000006.1, from coordinate 1,288,645 downwards.
GCAACATTGTGTCAAACATGTTTGCCCACATGTATATGCTCCCCAACTAGAAGAAAAAATTGATGTCACTTCAGATTTGTGTGCTTATAAGGTAATAAAGCTACTGTCTTTTTTCTTTTCCTTTTTCTTTCTCCCTTTTATTTTGTTTTTGTGCCACTGGATTTGGCAGAAGCTTATATATACCCAACCCCCCCCCCCCCCTTCTTTGATGCATGCATAGGTTCAACTTTCTGAGAAGCTGATGAGCAACGTACTGTTTAAGAAGGTGAGCAACTTAACATCTTTCCTTTGTAAAATGCATAATTGTTGATGCTTCTTCTTGTGTTTACAGTCCTCTTCTCGCCTTCTCCTCCTCCTTTTCTCATATGCTAATATGATTGCAGCTGGGAGATTACGAAATAGCCTGGGTGGATGCTGAAGTGGGGAAGACAGAAGATGGCATGTTGTCTTTGCTTCCTCTTTCAACTCCTGCTCCATCACATAAAACAGTTCTTGTAGGGGATCTGAAAATGGCAGATTTTAAGCAGTCTCTTGCAAGTAAAGGTGTCCAGGTACTTGATTAATTTATTTTGGAATAATAATTAGCTCTTTAGGAGAGTATTTGGTAAGCCCTCATTGTTGTCAAGATTTTTCTCCAATCTGTATCATATTTGGAATCGGAGTACCAGGAGACAAATTCTTTGGTGTACTGCAGAGACTGCACCTAGTAATTTCTAAATAAGTTCATGAATAATAATACAAACATAAAAGTAGAAGAATTATCGCGGGCAATCTTGCTCTCTGACTCTGCTTGTTTTTAACTTTGCTGATTCTTCTCCTTTTATTTTCGGGAAAGAGGATAGGGGGGTGGTCTTAGGGGGAGGGGGTATCAGTGAAGGACATAGAATTGTTTCCGAGGTGTGGATGACGTCAGTATCTTCATGAATCCAGGTAGAATTTGCTGGTGGAGCCTTGAGATGTGGGGAGTATGTGACCCTGCGGAAAGTGGGAGATTCAACTCAAAAGGTGGGACAATTCTTGGCTACATATATTTTCATAATCCAGCAAAATGTCGCAATTTGTATGCTATTAAAAACAATAATGTTCCGTGGATTTGATAATTGACCCTGACAATTTATTTTTGGATAGGGTGCAGGTGCTACCATTCAACAAATTGTTCTTGAAGGGCCATTGTCCGAGGAATATTACAAGATTCGCGACTATTTATACTCGCAGTTTTATGCACTTTAGAATGGGAACTGAAACACATTTTCATTTGTTTCAGCAGGTCTTTTGTAATCATACCATTACAAATTTCTGTAGCTTTTGGTTGCTTGATAGCTGCAGTTTCACATTATCTTGTATATCCTTGGTGGAAAATCGGATAACAGTTAAAAGGAATTGAGATCATTTTCATTTCTCTCGATTATATTATGTCTCTATTTGCTGATTTCCTGGACTCTTCACGTTACACTGAATTTATCGAAAATTTGAAGGTCGGAACGAAGTTTTATGGCGATGCGGGTTAATCAGATAGGGAATTGAACTCGGGGCTTCCGATTTACGAATAATACATTTTTTCTAGTAATACAAAGCATTGAATCCATCCCATTTTGCTGTTAATGAAAATTTTCTTTCAATTAGCAAAAAGCAAAAGCTGAATCCAATAACAAATCAACACTCAAGCTAAAAGCCTAAAAGAGATTTTGAAGAATAATTTCTCGTCATTTATTATGTGAGACCGAAAAATTACTTAAATCTTTAAAATATTTTCTTTTAATGTTAGTTAAAAATGGAGCAACGCTTCACTGAGAAATATTTTCTTTCAGCGAGTTATAGTCATATGAGAAACGAAGCCTTAAGTTAGAAAAAATTGGTCTAATTTGGAATTGCATACAGGCAAGGCCATGTTGCAAAACAATAAACACACGAAATGGGGAGGCCTCTGCAAGGGTTCTCTCAGCTACAAATTAAGCACCTGGAGCGTGCCGCATCCTAACATGCAACAACAATAATAAAACGAAACAAGGTAGGACTTTAAATAAAACAGATTCGCAACATGAAATGAAATGTGCGCATTAGGAAAAGCCTTTGATTAGTCTAAAATCCACGTTGAAACAAGAGAGAAAGTCATCACCATGTTCTCTTTGTAATATGAAAAGATACATCACAACATAACAACTGAAAATAAGCAAACTGATTTAACTGCCAAGGAATCATAAAAACTACTCCTAGTAACCCTCCAAAATATAATGCCAGCAGAGACAGGCCTCACTTCTTCTTTTCACCAACTCCGGCGGCCCTGCACAAATGACAGAAAAATCATGATGTTTCAAGCATGAAGAAACATCTGAGCTTCTTCATAACAAGAAAGGAATGACAATGACATGCAAATTCACCAAGTGCAAGTGGTTAAACTTTTCCAGTTAAATGTAAGTACCTCATCTTACGAAGAACGCTTGACATCTCTTCTCTCTTCTTCTTTGCCCTCTTGTGAGTGCCCAACTTTCTCTTGGCCACCTTCAGTGCACGCTTATCTTTTCCAACTTTAAGAAGCTCACTGATTCTCTTCTCATATGGTGCAAATCCAGCTACTTCCCTGATCAGGTTCCTCACGAAGTGAACCCTCTTGCTTGTCTTCTGAAAAAGATTTCAAATTGAGCAACAATTAAAATCTGAAACTAAGCTCGGTGAAGCACTTCCAGTTCAAATCACTATACCCATGATTATTTTCAAGAAACATAACTTTCAAGAAGCCAAGGTGAATAACAATAACCAAAGAAAAAGGAAAAGATCATTTCATGATTATTTTATATACCAATTTTGCTACTGTGATACTAGGTGCCAGCAAACTTATATCACTAACATCATATAACGAAGTTTGCACTCAAAAAGAGTGCACCAATCATTGAAACTTCCCAATTATTTAAATGACGCTCTACTGAGTAATGGTGATTACAAGAAACCCAAGGAAAAGTATAAGAAACACTTCAAATCATTGCAGAATTCTGGGATATCACATATGTTCACATTAATCAACAAGCACAGATTCACTTTAACCATTAACTATATTAACAGCCAAAACGAACGCATTAACCTATCACACTCATTTCAATGTTCATGTGGTATTCAAAGTAAATATTGTCTGTATCCAGAAAACATTACAAAACTTGATATCTCTACGGAGAAAATGATTTAACACATACAGCTTAAATATGATCCAAGACTCAAAAAGGCCAACTAGAATTAGGTAAAGAGCCAAAAAACTTACGCCTTTCCTGTCAGATGGGCGTGAAGCCAATTCCTTCTTAGTCACGACATGTCCCTTGTTGAGACCCACGAACAGGCCCGTATTAGGCTGCTTTGGAGCCATCTCCTACTTCAACCTTCTATCAAATACAATTCAAATATACACATGAGCCACACTTCCACATTTAATCAGAAAAATTGCGTTAGAATCCGCAAGCTTAATCTGAACAGATCTCAATAACTACAAAATCATATCTCAGTAGTATTTAATCAAAAGAACTGCATTAGAATCCGTAAGCTTAATCTAAACAGAGCTCAATAACTACATAATCATATGCTCAGTAACAAACACTCTCAGGACAAATGATTATAAAAGGACAGCCCGACACACGAAGCTCACACAATCCACGGGTCGGGAAAGGATTGAACCCACATAACTCGTTACGCCAAAAACTAATTACATAACAAATAAAATAAAATAAAATAAATTGCTTTCTAATCTTGGAGACAGAAAATTTCAACGATTCATCGTACAGAATATGATCATATAATTAAACATAACAAAAAGAAATGTCGAAATATTTGATTATTGCAAGTTTATCAATCACATAGTTGATTGTCGAGAAGAAGTTACTGTTTTACCTCTGCTTTGGTCCTCAGAAACGATGAGGCGGGGGAACAAAGAAAAGAACGAACTAGGGTTTTGCGAGTGTGCTAGTCTTTTATACTCACGAGCTGAGAACTCCTTTGACGGTAAAATAGTCATATTAACGTTTATTCGTATTCTGGGCCATGTGAATGTTATTGGGCCTTTCTGTGGGGGATTTTCCATTTTAAGATTCTCTATCTGAAGTCAAATTTGTCACCCTAGGGCATCTTAATCTTGGGCCTGGCCCGATGGACTTTGACTACTTAAGACTCATATTACTTATCCACTTTACCTAGTGAAAAAGAAAAAACAAATTCCTATTACCTAGTGAAATTACTAAAGTATGTGAGATATTTTTATTTATTTATTTATTTTTTTTGGAGTTCAAGTCAATCTAAAAACTACATAACAGAAGTTACATTTCTTTGTTTAACAGTATAGCCCGTATTTCTTTTGGATCTATTATTTCGTTGAATATTTGGTAACAATTTGAGCCCTAATTTCTTTTTCTTTCCAAAAATTCATATACTTGTGTCTCATCTCTTGTTCTTTCACGCTTATGATTCATGGATAAAATTACAATGACGAGACCCAAAATTCATTTTACTTTTCCCGGAAATTAATTTCTCTCACGTTTTTCCCCTTCAACTTTTTTTTACTTTTCTCAATTATTTCGGCCTAGAGAAAAGGAAAAAAGTCAAATAGCAATTCTTTTTTCTCTTTCTTTTCCCTTTTTTTGTCAACATTTTCTTCGCATATCACATTATAAATGCCACGCAAATCTCATATATCCGACAAACCCTCTTAGCACAGTACACCAACCAATCAGAAAACAATCAATTTCAAGACCATTTATTTATTTTAAATATTATATATATACATTTCATACTGAAACCATTGACAAATCAAAACTGGCTCTTCTGTCCTACAGCTCAAAAACAATATTAGTGTCTACTCCAATCCTACATTAAATAATACACCTCAAACGTTGAGAACAATGGATAGTTGACTTCATGCTTACCTTTTCTTCCTATGAAACATCTCAGAAATGACAAATACTACCTAGACTGTATCAGACGATCAATCAACCAATCTCTTTCTTGCTCTGCTCGAAAACGTGGCTTTGAAATTCTCTGCGCTCATTCATTTTCTGTGAATTTGATAGCTGGGTCCGAACCCAGACCTGCACATTTAGCGGGAGTTTCGTGCACTAGGGTGATCTTTAGTTTCTGAAAGTTGGGTACTTTGCTTTCTTTTTCTTTGCTTTTCTATCTTAGATAGTTGAAGGGCACTTGTGAGATGCACAACTGTTTATATTTGGTCTCATATTTGCCAAATTTTGCATATTTCTTGAAGTTGGCTGTTCCATTTTGTGCATTTTGATCGCAAATAATTGTTTTAGCTACTGAATTTACTGTTTGCTTATACAGTTTCTAGGCTCTGTATACTGAATTCCCAACATATATAAAGACTTGCATTGTTTAGTTTGCTGAGATTTTTCTAGTCTAGTTCTTGGTTCATTGTACACCTCCCCTTAAATGGTCTGCAATTAAACTATTGCTCGAGTACAAAAAAGTTTGAAATTTTTATATTAAGAGTTCTGGCAGGCATATATATATATATATATATATATATCAGTCAAGGCTTGGAATATCTGACCTTTCTTCTGCTACTATCAAGTCATTTCCCATAAACATACTGTCAATTTGGTGAAAAGGAAAAAGAAAATCGTATACTGTTTTTGCATATGCTGATAAGCTTAGGCCTTAGGCAGCAATGTCTGTTCTCTGTGGTCTGCCCATTCTTGAATGTGTATATTGTCTAGCATGTGCACGGTGGGCGTGGAAACGATGTCTCCACACTGCAGGCCATGACAGTGAGACTTGGGGCCTTTGCGCTGCTGAAGAATTTGAACCTGTACCTAGGCTCTGTAGGTTTATTCGTGCTGTGTATGAAGATGACCTGCGCCATCCTCTTTGGGCACCTCCTCAAGGATATGGAATTGATCCAGATTGGGTGATTGTGAAAAGGACTTATAAGGATACTCATGGACGAGCACCTCCATATTTGTTGTATGTTGATCATGACCATGCTGATATAGTTCTTGCTATTAGAGGTCTTAATTTGGGAAAAGAAAGTGATTATGCTGTTCTGTTGGATAATAAGCTGGGTAAGATGAAGTTTGATGGTGGTTATGTCCATAATGGGCTGTTAAAAGCTGCTGGATGGGTGTTGGACATGGAGAGTGAGATTCTCAAGGAATTAGTGGAGAAATATCCTGATTATACTCTTACTTTCACCGGACATTCATTAGGATCGGGTGTGGCTGCCTTACTGACCATTGTGTTGGTGCATAATCTAGACAGATTGGGGAACTTTGAAAGGAAAAGGCTCAGATGTTACTCTATTGCTCCTGCCAGATGTATGTCACTTAATCTAGCGGTGAGATATGCAGATTTTATCAACTCTGTTGTGCTTCAGGCAAGTTCGTCAGACTTCTGCTCTCTTCTCAATTATACTTTTTCCTTCTGTTGTTGGAAGAATCTGGATCTTAAACTTAATTTCACGTTCCAATAGTGAAAAATAGCAGTGCAGAGATTGTCATGTTTTTGTACATTCTGAAGCGACAGATGTGTGGCAATTTGATTTTGTGTACTCTCTTCTATTCTCTTTATATATGTAACAACTTTCCAACCAGAAGCAATTCAATGACTGTTCTTATCAAAAACATTGTTTAGGTAGCTGTCTTTCAAGCATCTTGTTTCACCTAATCCATCTATTCAGGAACAAATGAAAGTTGAGATGAAAGAAAAAGGGAACCAACATTTCAGTGTCTCTCCAGAAGCTGCTGGGCATACGGCATTTTATATATAAAGTAGTGGCAATGTTGAAGTCAGGATCTTCAGTAAAAGAAATTATTCCCTGCATAACTATGTTTAACTTAAGCATGCCCTCTCCCATAGTGGTGCCCGTTACCAGTGTAAGTTATATGAAGTTTCCACTGGTATCTGGAAGGAAGGACTAAATTTCTTTGTTCCTGGATACATATGTTTCAGTGCTTACTCATGTATGCAGATGCATGCACCACACTTGGTAATTATTTGTCTTGCAAGTTCAGGTTTACATATATCAGAAGAACAGACTATAACTTACTTCTGCAATAGACCTCTTTGCTTCAACTTAGCACCACACATGTAAACTTTATGCATGATATATGTGTCCTAATTAACAGCAAATTCTGTAATGGAATAGGATGACTTCTTGCCCAGGACAGCCACCCCCTTGGAAGATATCTTCAAGTCAATTTTCTGGTAAGATATTTTACACTTCAATATTTTTAGCTCCTTTTCCTTCCGTCAGGCTCTGACAAGATGAGCTTGAATTGCTCAAAAGACTAACATTTACCGCTCTCTCTCTGTGTCTCTTGTCCTTGCTCTTCCCTCATTATATGGTGAATGAGTTGGTAAATCTATCTCGTCAACCCAAATGTCATGAGTTGTTAACATTTATTTCACGTGATTTTTTCTTCTGTGTAAATTGAGCTGTTAAAGCTCATCTTGCAATTAATAACCCAGAGATACCACTTGTTCTTAAATGGATGCCTATTGATGGTTGACCTTGCAACCTTTTATCAAAAGCTTTGTGTCATATCAGAGAATTAGGCCCCTTTTGTTAAGAATCTATTAGTAGATTGTGATTATCTGAAAGGAATTTCATTAAACTTATGATATATAAACAATTTTTAGAAAATTTTGTCGATTATACAGATGCAATCAATTTTTAGTTAATTGTCAACTTCAAATTGGAAAGATCAATTTTTCTGACTAAACAAACCAAATTATCATCTGATACTTAATGTTCCATTACTGTATTATCCTCTGGGGATTTTCAAATGTCCATAGAGTGTGGCTGACGTTTACTGTTTTCTTTTCCAAACAGCTTGCCATGCTTGCTATGCCTCCGATGCATGAGAGATACATGCATACCGGAGGAGAGGATGTACAGAGAACCAAGACGACTATATGCGCCAGGTCGCCTCTATCACATTGTGGAGAGAAAACCTTTCAGGTATGCTGAACATCAAAATGCATTGTAGTTTATTTTGGTGTGCGTAAAGTAGTTGGCCTGTCATAAGATAAAAGGTAACAAGGTTAATGTCTGAATCTCAAAATGAACAAGATTGTGATAACTATCTGATACTGGAGTAGTTAGTCACGCCCCTGGCAAGCTGTGCTTATTTTCTAAGTTGTACTATATATGATCATTACTTGATACTATCTGATCATTTCCATTAATTCTGAAAAAGTCATGAGCGAAGTTCAGCTAAGTTAAACTCTATTTGTTTGGTTTATTATGTGATGGATGTTATCAGCCTCAGATCATCCTGAGTTCCTTTTCTATATTATATATTTAGGTTGGGGAGATTTCCTCCGGTTGTGAGAACAGCTGTGCCTGTGGATGGAAGATTTGAGCACATAGTTCTTTCTTGTAATGCCACTTCCGACCATGCCATCATTGAGATAGAGAAAGAATCACAAAGGGCCCTTGAAGTAAGTTCTCAAAGCTTTTTTAACAAAATCATGAAAAGGTCTGACAATTAATGCAGATCGGTGTGTTACTCCTCACTCTCTTATAAATATTTGGATTTTCTGACTAATATTTGTCTTCCCTATCTTGTCCGTGTCCAGTTGATGCAAGAGAATGATCACACCCTGGAGATTCCTGCAAAACAGAAGATGGAACGACAGGAGACGATAGCAAGGGAGCACAGAGAGGAATATGCGGCTGCTTTACGAAGGGCTGTTACATTGGCTGTTCCTCATGCCGTTTCGCCTTCTCACTACGGAACCTTTGGTGAAAAGGGTGATGAAAGCTCTGACATATCAACCGGCGATTCTTCTGTGGGATCATCAAAGAAGAGCAAGAACAAAGAGAGCTGGGATGAACTGATTCAACGTCTGTTCGATAAAGATGAGGCTGGGAATATGGTATTCAAGAGATCACTCACTGAAAATTAATACTGTCACTTGACTATGGCATATAGAAGAGTATCGGATGAGACTTAAGAGCATTATTCATTATTCATTTGTATCATTCCCTTTGATTGTAAATGCTGTTTCTTTGATGACCACCGTGAGAAAAATGCTTAAACTGAAAACATAGTGTTTATGAACATTTGTGTGAGTTAATAGATACATCCTAAGATGCTTGAAGCTGTACCAATGCAAACTCATGCTTTATGTTTAGCCAAATAGGGATCGTCAATGCAGATAAAACTCTAATATTCATATCAGAATTTAAAATGTACAAGAAAAAATGGAATCTGAAAAGAATTATTGAAATGGCTTACGATACAATACATGTAGTCATTCTTGAATAAAGTTATCAACTAAAGAATTATAAGAATTTGTATTACTTGCTTTTCTCTTTTACAAATTTAAACATAAAGTGGATAAACTTTTACCAATTGACCACTAGGAGTACATAGGGCTCGTTTGGATTGGTTTTTTTTAAAAGTGTTTTTTTAAATAATTTTTTTAAAATAATTTTTTTTAAGAAGTTGAAAATTTTGGCTTTTAAAAAAAGTTGTGTTTGAGTTTTTTTCAGAGTTTCGATTTTTTTAGAAGCCAAATTAAATAATTATTGTAAATTTAATGTAATTTTTTTAGAAAAAAATATATTTAAAAAAAAATCAATCCAAAAAGGCTTGTTGTACGTGCGACTTTAAGAAGGCTTTATTTGGCTTTTTATGTGTCAAAAGTACATCATGGTTTTCTTTTCCCTATACGAGAAACAAACACAATTTTAAGGACCAAAAATATATTTTTCACTTTATAGCTACCGATAAAGTTTAAACGTGGCTTCAACCTCTCACAACATTTCTGACCCAAAAAAAAAAAAAAAAAACTCTCGCAACATTGTCAGACCTGCCAAAAATTAATTGTGGACCTGCTGATTACTAATTTCTATTTTTTTTCTTGTTTATACTGTACACTCACTTAGTATTATGCATTTCAAATTACATATTACCTATTTATAATTTTAATATTTTATATTTAAAATTTTTAATTATTCACAAAAGTTTAAAACGGGAACAACGAGGTCACCTAGTACGCTACATACGTAAATTGTATATTACTATTGCGTGGAATTTACTCGTAGCTTTAAATATGCTGAAATTTTCTCTCATTCCCCTATTCCGGGTCAAGAATCATCTGAAATTCTAGTGGTATTTTTATTACGTCAAAAGTACATATGTATCTATTACATTATATTTTCTGTCTCGGAGCAACGACTTTGCTTTAAAACAATTCTTTAATTTTCTTTAATCCTTGCAAAGTAGCCCTCTACTGGGCACTCACTGTAATGCTAAGTGAAGCAACAAGCTTTGATATCTCTCTCGGATTTGAAATTTCATCTCACCCCACCAACACTTTGATCACCCGCAAAACGCACGCGAAAACGAGGATCAGAAAAGTATCGCCTCAGAAAAATTAATCAGAGATGGCGTCTCGATTATCAGTGTTGTTTCTCTTTGTGGTTGCAACTATTTCAGGGGGCATCTCGGCTGATTCGTAAGAACCCCACTCCCCTTTGCTTTTGAGCTTGTTTAATCTTCCATGCTACACCATTTTACATGTGTGTTTGTGTGTGTGTGTGTGTGTTTATGTATCTATAATCTGTTTATTGGGAACCTAGTGTCTGAAATTTGTTGAGCTTCAATTTTGATGTTGTTGTGAAATGTATTTGTTTTAGAGCAGCAAACTGCAAAGCTTAAGCCATAGAACGAACATTTAATTTTAGTTTTTTAAGCTAAAATTAGTAAGATCAAACAATTGAGCTGAAAATGAATTGGTAAAGATAAAAATGTGAAGCTATTTTTTCGCATTAATTTTGTTCCAAAAAATTAGTGTTATCTAAGAGAAAATGGTTTATCCTACCATCAGATAACATTTGCGTAATTTAATGTGCTTGGGAAATCCAGTAGTATACCGATTAATTTTAAATCTTTACCTTCTAATTGTATCTCAAGCTCGCAGTTGGAGATCACGATAGTGGACTTCGTGTAATCTGTTTTTGATAATTGTTTGACTGATTGGTATAAATGAATGATTTTTGTGTATTCATGACTACACTAAAGCTGCCTGTAGAGTAAAGCTAACTATTTGGATTGGCTTTTTTTCTTTTTTTTTTCCCAAGAAAAAACAATTCTTTTTTCCTGAAAAGTACACTCTTTTTACAATAAAACTTTTTAGCTTGGCTTCCAAAAAAGCTGGAAATTGAGAAAAGGTCAAGTACAGCTTTTTCTTTTTCTTTTTTTTTTTTTCTCCCAAGAGATAGAATTTTTAACTTTTCAAAAAAGTATTTTTTGTAAAAATTGTTTAAAAAAAACGCTTTTAAAAAAAACCAATCCAAACGAACCCCAAATGCAACTGAGTGTTGGTGGCTCAGTTAGCTGTTTCTCAACCTCCTTTTTCCTGATCAACCATTTGGTACAGTAGCCGGAAGGAATTGAGGACCAAGGCGGAGAACCAAGAAAGAGTTGTACTATTGGGGAGTCCCAAGAAATCCAACGTAATTGACCCATCACGAGTTATTCAACTTTCCTGGCGACCAAGGTCAGGTACTCTGCTTGATTAACAGCAGCTTTGTTGCTTCTGTTTCGTTTATGGCCAAAATTATACTGTCAGGGCAGCCCTCTTGAGAAGTGTTGCGCATTTCACTGAGAAAGTAAAATTTTTCTGAGAGTTTCTTATCGCGCATAATGTTTATGAATTAAATTATAAGAGGTGATGTAGACATTGGCACAACGTATAGAGAGGGAATAATTAATTTTTTTTCTTGAAAATAGGGTTTTCCTGTACAGAGGCTTCCTGACGGAAGAGGAGAGTGACCGCCTAGTTTCTGGAGTAAATCCTTGTCTACCTTCTTCAAACATTTTCTTAGTTTGTGTAGTTTTGTTTTTATTTTCTTAAATATGTATCCTTGTTTGAGGTGCATCTGCATAAATATTTTGAGTCCAGGAGAATGATTACAGTAGGAAGTTTGCCTTGCAAACTGTTTTGTGTGCTCTAACAGCTGTCTCATCACCTAATGAAATACACAATGGAACTATATGTGGATTAACTTGTTTATGCGATTTCTGTTTGTATTAGTTTGCCATCTTTGCAGCTTAGATCGAACCCGTTCATTTCTGGCCTCTTACTGTTGGATAAGCTTTACAGTTTTGCCTAACCATGACCTAGCATGAACTTTGCTCCTAGATTTGACCAATAATGGAAGATGGATAACATACTTTTTATCTCTGGGATCTTTTTGGTCATTTCCTTGTTATGTCCTTGAGTGCTGAATGCAGTGTGCTGGTCATAGAAAAAGTAAAAGATTCTGCTTCTTGTTTGATTGATCCTGCTGTCCTGGTTCCTCCATCTTTACCATTATGTTTGTACGAGATATTAGAATAGATTTGAGTGAAAATAAAATTATGTGATCACCTATTTAACTTGAGAAGATGCTGAAGCTTCTACTAATTAATATCCTGGTTGCATACTGATGACTGTTTATTTTTAATAGAAGAACTTGTACTTATCTTATTCCAATAATAACCAATTTGGGTGCCTAGGATGACGAAGTTGTAGCAGGGATTGAGGAGAGAATTTCAGCGTGGAGTTTTCTCCCAAAAAGTACTTTCTGTTTGCCATGACATGCAAAAGCTTTTTTCTTAAATGGGAATCTGCATTGCTTCCGGTATTTCATCATTTAATAATCTTGCCATTTTCCAGGGAATGGAAAACCTTTACAACTGCTGCATTTTGAGCTTGAAGATACAAAAGGGAAGTATGATTACTTTGGTAATGCATCAACCCTGCAACTTAATCAACCTATAATAGCAACAGTGATTTTTTATCTCTCAAATGTCACCCAGGGAGGTCAGATCCTCTTCCCAAAATCAAAGGTAAGAGAAAAAGCATAATTTATCTTCTTTTCTGATTATGGAGGAGGGCAGTCTAATTCGTAATTTTGTACTTTACTTGAACCGAACCTGGGAAATGGCTGTGCAGGACAAGCTATGGTCCGATTGTATTAAGAGTAGCCAGATTCTGAGACCTACTAAAGGAAATGCAATCCTGTTCTTCAATCTCCATCTTGATGCAACTCCTGATGGTACTAGCTCCCACACCCGATGCCCTGTAGTCAAGGGTGAGATGCGGTGTGCCATCAAAATTTTCTATTTGAACCCTGTGGGTGGGGGGAAGTACTTGTCGCAACTCGATGATACTGATTGCACTGATGAAGACTATAATTGTCCTGGTTGGGCTGCCACAGGGGAATGTAAGAGAAATCCCGTCTTCATGATTGGCTCAGCTGATTATTACGGTACGTGTAGGAAGAGTTGCAATGCCTGCTGAATGTTGAAGAAGCTAGCGATATTCTGACCTTTAGCCATGTTTTTACATCTAGACTATAGGGGATGGCAAATTTAGCTGAGAATTATTACAGGTCATTAGGAATTGTTGCTTGATTAGGATATGTGGTATCTTGCTCAAATGTTGCCTTTGTTGCTTGTCAAATTCAGCTGAAGAAAAACATATTTTAACTTTACTCCTGATTGGATTTGTGTTACAAACTGGTTAAATTGTTCATATTGTCTGTTACTTTTATGAATTCTAGCATCCTTATATTGTTCATCATGTCTTGGTTAAATTTTAAAACCCTTTTTCAATTATCGGTAGAAAATAGAATCCTTTACAAACTATCTCAACACCAGTTGCTTCAAATACAAAGCGTAAAGCATTCACTGCTAGGTACGCAAGCATCAGCAAAGACCTACATCGACCCAATTTAATTTCGTTAAGAAACAACTGATAAAAATTGCTACCAAAATTGAAATTTGTAAAAGAAATAAACGAGTTTGCTACAATCTAACACATAGAAAGCTGGCATAGCCGATGAAATAATTAATGATATCGTGAGATCGTATAATTAGCAAAAGCAAGAAAAAGAAAAGAAAAGAAATTAAAGAAAAAAGCTCGAGATTGATTTGTTTTGATGGAAAGCTGGAAGTGGTCAATAATGGAGACTTTCAGGCGGCGGCGGCGGCGGTGGTGGTGGTGGTCGTGGACTCAGAATTGTTGTTGTTGGGCTTCTTGAAAGAGCAAGAAGACTTGAAGGCTTCGATGTGTGATTGGCATTTCAAGTGGTCTCCTTTGTTTTCCTCCAAGCACTTCTTCAAAGCCTCAACATCGCAAGCTGACGCAACCTTCTTCACGCTGCTTCCCTCTTCTCCTTTCTCCTCCTCCATTGCTTCTCTCTTCTCTCTGTTGCTCCTGTCAAGTGTCAACCCAATAGGATTTTGTTTCTGTAATGAACTGGGCCTGCTATGTTTAGGCCCATTTACGAATTTTTAATTGGATTTCCTTTGTTGCTTTACTATTCATTTTACAACTAATTTTAATAGGTCCTAATCAATTTGCAAAGCTAAATCAATGTGATTCTCAAAGGTTCTACTCAATTTATAAGGTCACGTTTTATGTAAAAAGTTTTGAATCGTTGACCCTTTTTTATTGTGTCATGATATATACTAATTTTGAGCATGCGAGAAAAAAAAGAACGTCCTCGTTTTATGTTGTTACGTCGTACAAATGAGTTTAGAACTGTAGAAGCACGCCAAAGTCTAGCGTTAGCAGGTAGAGCATTATTACGAGCATGCCGAAGAAAGCTTTAATTTTTGGTGGGGGCAACACTGTTCCAAATATATTTCCATAGGGATTTAGGAGGTACGTAGGATGTGCTACTCTTACAACCCAACCTGCAATTGAAGGCAGAGCCGACCTATAACCCACTCTTATGAATACAAAACCGATTGGGATGACGAGGCCAAACAAGCCTAGCCCAAGTAGAAGGGGAATGCACAATATCTTATGGTCACTTAGGAGGGAGGTAATCAAAAAACAATTCAAGCACTTAAAAGAGTTGTCCAACGATAATTCCAAATATTAGCACCAAAACCTTGTCCAATTGTCCAAACAGCATGCTCCTTAAGGAAATCTCAACCGTAGAGAAGCCTAGATCAACTCCAGGGAGACTTGGGAGGTTTGGAGACATCTCAAAAATCGTATGAATGGTAATAAAGGCAAATTGTATCCAAAACTCACCCATATTAAAAACTATAGCCCAAAACTAAACTCACCTATATTCAAAATTATAGATTATAGACTATAGCCAAATTCATTCAACCAAAACTTACCTAGTTGAATTCACAAACTCACCTATATTCACAACTATAGCCTATAACCAAACTCATCTATATTCTAAAAGCCTATATCCACATGTCCCAAACTCACGTACTTGAAGAATGAATTTTCCCATAATACTATGATATCTATATCTATCTATATATTATATAAAGTAAGGAACATGTCATATTTAAAAATGCCACACGTCCTCTTCTCATGTATTTTTTTTTTCTAACATTCATTTTCACTAATTTATGTCATATCTTAATTGAAAAATATTTTTAAAGTCAATTAATTTATACTAATTGAAGTCATATATGTACAATGATTTTATTTCCTAATCTAAAATGAGCATTATATTTTCAATTGTAAATTATTTATAGCTTAATTATTTGTACACAATTTAATACTATATTTTTTGTCAACTAAATTAGTATCTATGTGTATTACAATATAATATTTTTGCTCTTTTTATTCCACGTTGTTATCATGTCATACATTTTTTTTTCCTCAGAAAAAATTTAATCTATCTCCTATTTACAAAAAAATACTTCATAATCAAATTTATTCTTTTTTTTTTCAAGATTATTTGATTTTATAAAAAATATAAAAATCTATCTATATATTATATAAATTAATGTAGATGTCATATTTAAAAATGTCACATGTCTTTTCCTTGTGCATTTTTTCATCCAAAATTTATTACTTTCACTAATTTATGTCATACCTTAAGAGCAATATTTTTAAGTCAATTAATTTATATACTAATTAAAGTCATATCATTATAATGATTTTATTTTCTAATCTAAACTGCATATTATCTTTTCAGTTATAAATTATTTTATAATTTAATTATTTATATGTAATTCGACATTTTATTTTTTGTCAACTAAATTAATATATATGTCTATTATAATATAATATTTTTACCTTTTTTTTATCCCATATTGTGATTATGTCATACTTTTTTTTTCTATCTCCTGTTTATACAAATATATATATATATATATATATATATATTCTAGTGAAATTTATTATTGTTTTCAAATATCTTTTGGTTTTATAAAAAATATAAAAATTAATTGTCAATGACAAATAATTTATATCATGTATTCTAATTTATTTCATGTATTACGCGGGTTTAATATATCATATTTTTGTTAAATATCATATCTTTTTCACTTAGTTGATAAAGTATTTATTACTTGAATTGTTAAATTTTATGATATTTTAATGGATATTTGACTTACAAATAATTTATCAATTATTAGATAATTTTTATTCAAACTCTTCTATATATTTTTGCTATCGAAAATTATGGCCTGTATTAAAAATTAGATATTGATATTTTAATTTTACCTCATGAATAATTAGAATAATAAAATTTGTATTTTTACTATAGTGTATGTCTATACCTCTAATAAACTTGTTTTTAAAAATAAAATAAATGATGACTTTCTATATATATTTTTGTAGAACATTCTCAAAATATATATTATATTACTTTTAACTATAATCTTTAAAAATAATACATTTGGATTAATTTTATCCTTCATTTTTATTTTATAATCACTATATAAAATTATATCTTTAAATGCATAATTAGTAATAAAAACTAACAAATAATAAGAGTTTAAAAATATATGTATATTTTATCATTACTTAGAATATAAAAATTTGCCATAACTAATAAATAAATACATGAAAAGCATGTAATACACGGAATATAATTTAATTATGAAAAAGAGCTAGAAATTATGAACGGTTAAAGATTATAAAAAATAATTTAATTGATTCATAATCATTAAATTATACTCAACAAAATTATAGAGCGGTTAATGGATTCTCATCCACCTAATTGTACTATTCATAAATAAATAACCAATTTAAGGAAATTAAAAAAATGTATTACAATACAAAAATTTAAGTTTCCATAGTTGTTGCTTTTTCCACTTTTATATATATTCTCTGCTTTTGATCAGCGTAAATAAATAACCTATTTAAGGAAATAAAAAGAATATGTATTACAATACAAAAATTTAAGTTTCCATACTTGTTTATTTATAATATCTGCTTTTCATCACTCTTCATTTCACTGGACTCTAGACAGATCCTTGTCTGCTCGCTATACTGCTTTCTATATATACGTATATACATATAACTTTTGCCGGCTTAAATTCCCTACGATCACCGGCGATCTCTCCAATATTTAGTGCGTGCTGGTACGTTAACTCTCATTTGCGGTACGTGCTGATCGCAGATCACGTGACTCATTAGCTTTTAAAATCTTATTATTTTTTGTTTAATCTATTGATTTTGATCTAATGTATGCGGTAATTTTGATTAATTTTTAATATTTTGATTAGCCAATGTTTGGTTGTGATTAATAATATTGATATATTATTTAATTTGAAGTGACTACATTGCACACTGCAGATAATGACTTGTCGATAAAGAAATTTTATTTTCTGGTTATTTTGTTGATGAATGGTGGTTGTGATTATTATTTGCGGCACTACATGCATGGGATGGATCGAATAATTATTAGGTTTGGAGTAGAATTGGTTATAATGCCCAGCATTTATTGGTTTCTATTGAGAATTTGGGCACATAAATGGAGCTGGTTTATTTTATCTCATACTAGATAGGGTTAGTTGTCTGAGGGAAGAAAACGATTTTGAGTACAATGGCATACCACATTTTAGGGTGACAACAGTTGTGTGTCTGGTAGCATGTTTGCAAAAGGAGTAGTTAATGATAGATTTCTGTTTGGGATAAAGGAAACTCTTGATGACATTGGCATAGTATGCCAACGATTGTAGGATTAAGGTGTTAAGATTCCTTCTTGTTATTCTGTGTGCCGACTGTGCTTTCCATTTTAAATTTCGGAATATAGTAATTTTCAGGAGTTGTTAATGATAGATTTCTGTTTGGGGTAAAGGAAACTCTTGATGACATTGGCATAGTATGCCAACGATTGTAGGATTAAGGTGTTAAGATTCCTTCTTGTTATTCTGTGTGCCGACTATGCTTTCCATTTTAAATTTCGGAATATAGTAATTTTCAACTTTACCTTTCAGTGAGGATCCTGCTAAGTCTGAAGTAATTTTAATGCAGGCATCCTGATTGTTACAATTTTAGGATATATTCCTTGGCATAAATTGCAGCTGCTGAATGTTGCATCACTTGTTAGCATTGAAGGATATGACACTTTGGAAAGAAAATTCATCATCTAATTATGATCTAGCTTATCTATGATTATTAGTCGCGTTCTACTAATTGTTTTATAACTAGAGGCTTGTGAATTCAGCCCATACATGGATACTCAACTGTCATTGTTTAGCTAAGAATGTGTACATGGATATGCAAGTGTCATGGTTTAACTTCGAATGCATGTGTGGTAACCCTTTTCATATGTAATGTGAAAATCATTTTTGGATGATTGTCCTTCCGTTTCTACTCACTGAGTTTTTTGAAAAACAAGGAATTGTTGTTTGTATGAAAACTTAGCCATTTACAACTGGTTTGCAGGTTAAATAATTTTATTGCTCAAAAAGGAGAAAGGAATAGTGCCCTGCAGTTTTCAGGACCTTATCTTTTTCACTGTCCAAGCATACATTGAATTTTCTTTTCTGTTTTTCTAACAATCTTAATCCGTGTGTTCCTATTGTCCTTGTTTTGTCTTCATTTTGTTCTTTGTGGTTGAAGATTTGAATTTCCTTTTCTTTGCTCAATTCCCCTTCAATTTTCTGCTGCAGCTTTATTTAAGAGCCAGTGTCAAAGCATAGATGCCAGTTGCAAAGCTTAGTGCAAGTGGTGTTCCCAATGCAATGAAATCGGATGAGGGGAATGATTCCCTTGACACTTTCATTAGGCAAGCTATAGGAAAAGAGCCTCTTCTTTCATTCTCAAGGACAGCGGACAATCCAGTACAATGGATCCAGTTACTTCATGCCTTAGACCAGCAAGGTACTAGCAAATCTTGGAATTGATTTATAAGAGAAAGGAGTTCTTATAGAGTTAAGGCATGATGTCAGACACTCAGATCCGAGATTAAGTACGCTTAGGAATCCTTTTATTATTTGAGAAGTGGTGGATTCCCTGTGGCTGTAAGATAGCACAAACCCTCAAGTGACACAATCTCACTCGTATTATCTGAACCTGTATTTGCCTTTGATTAGGAATGTGGAAAGTGTTGGAGATGTGTGTGCGCAGTTGTGATTTGCAATAGGCTAGGAAAGAAGCAGTAATTTGATTGGTTTGCTTTTGTTTCTCTTTTCCAGATATACCTGGTTGGCCGTTGCTGACTCCTATGAAGGTTCAGATGCAGAAATGTGAGAAGTGCTCTCGGGAATTTTGCTCACCTATAAACTACCGAAGACACATACGCATGCACCGTCGATCTTTGAATGTTGATAAGGTCTTTTTATAGTTACTATTTTTCTTAACTAGCTTTTTTTCCCTCTTAAATTTATTATTCTTATTGGTTCTGTTTCATTCATCTCTTCCGGTGCAATTGGAAGTATTTTTGTTTCCTTTCTTGATCTTAGTCCATCAACAATATAATGCTCTTGTCTGATTATTGTTTTCATACTATGTAGGAATCCCACAAGAATAGGGATTTGCTGGGAGCATTTTGGGATAAGGTAACTAACTGCTTTTAAATACTTTCCAAGTTTTAAAATCTGTTTCTCTTTTCCTTCTTTTTTTGAACAAATCTTTTGTTTCCTTTTCACTGTCCGTTCTTTGTGGGGAATAGTACTTGTGGTTCATATCCCTTGTGTTCTTCACAGCTTTCAGTGGAGGAGGCTAAGGAAGTCGTATCATTTGACAATGTTTCACTGAAGGTATTGGACTGGTTTCTGACCTCCTGTCCATGTATTTCCTCTCTCTGTCATTTCTCACCCTCATTCACTATCATTGTATTCTTTGCATTATTTGTAAGTATTTCTGATGTGTATTGCTCCACTTCCTCCTTTGTTCTAATGAGTGCATTTTCTCTCTCTTTTTTCAGGAGGTTTCTGGGTCTTCCGTTGTTAAAGCATTGGCAAGCTCTGTTCGCAAACCAGGAGTCTGGACTCTGCCCCAGGTTTATGTGAAGGCTGGCTCTATATTACTGGTGAGGTCACCTTGATGATACCATCTAATCCAGCTTAAGTTCTCTAGCATCAAAGTGGTTTAAAGCTAATCCATGGTATTTACAGGATATTATCCAGGCTAAATCTTCCAGGCTTCCTATATCCTCACAGGAGCTATTCAGCATCCTTGATGATGCTAGTGAGAGAACCTTTTTATGTGCTGGGACAGCTGAATCAGTGCAAAGATATGTTATCGTAGGGGAAGCTGAGAAGGCTCTTGAGTTAAAAAACTTAGTTGCTTGTGCTAGCCTCCTCTTTGAACAGAATTTGGTATTTATTTAATTTATAAACAAACCTAGTTCTCTTTTCTTTATTGTGAATGTTACTATTGTGTGTGCTTTATATGACTATAGACCCACACTTACATTTTGCTCAATGGTCATTGATCCATAAATATGTCATCCTTGTTCTGCTTCTTTTTTGAAAGAACAACATTGGTCAGGGTGAACTAGAGGAAGCTTTGAAGTATATACATGCTTAGAGGGTGTTTGGCTTTGCTTATTTAGTGCTTATAAGCACCTAAATAGTAAAAAGCATGTGAGAGGATGCTTTTTTCTAGGTGCTTATAAGCACCTAAATAAGCAAAGCCAAACACCTTCTTAATCTGTGTTATCGTTGAGTGCAATTAGACTTAAATCTTAAGGAGAAAAGCTACCTTCTTCTGCCATCATCTCTATTATCAAATATTATTAGTCAACCATCAACCATCTGGAGTTTTGTTTCTTGTGCTCAGGTGAAAGCATGGCTGGCTGACAAAGATGTTGAGGCTTTAAGATGCCAGAAGTTGCTTGTGGAAGAGGAAGAAGCTGCTCAAAAGAGGTAGTTTCTTGAGTTGATATGTAGATTTAAACCATATATTCTAATATGAGATATCTTCTTGAACAGTCCATGTAACATGAAGGAAGCAGTTGTCGTGTAAGTAATAGTAGAGAATTGTTTATGAGCAAAGCTATATATTTTTGGCTGATTCCTTCTAGTCGATTGCTGGAATTTGCATCTTCATATAGATTTTACCTCATGCTAATCATTTCTTACTTAAGTCAATGATCATATTTCGTGGACAATAGGTTGCCTTGTTTTCTTACGGAAGAATGAACTATTTCTCATAGTTCTTTTCCAGGGGATTTGAAATTACCCTTTTCTCTTTCTTCAGGTCATTTTTAGAGGATATGTAGTTATTCTTTCCTCGCTTTCTCTTTCTTTTCTCAGATCATAAGGGGAGAGATTGTGGAGTTCGATATCTGTTCAGAATCATATATCTTTGATGAAGAGAAATAAATTTATATATACACATTCCATGTAGTTTCTGCGCAGAACAATGAATGTTGTAAGATTAAGGTTGCATTTGGATGCAGAGAATCCAGTTGGTCATAGGAATGCCTGAATATTGTTCTGCAGTAACACTAATAGTTCATAAGTCACTTTTTGTAAATTAATACCTGCATTCTCAATCCTCAATAAGCATGTGAATTTAGGTACAGATAGATGCCAATAACGTAGATCACCTGTTGGGGTGCTCCACTTTTCTTTGGTGTTCTCCAGCTGACTGTTTCTTAGTAGTCTCCTTTTCCTTTTCCTGCAAATAAATATTTGAACGTGTAATTATTAATGGTGGAATTGCTTCAGGCTAGCTCAGTTATTAGAGAAGAAAAAACAAAGAAAGCTTCGTCAGAAGGAACAGAAGGAAAGAGAGCAATTAAATGGTGAAAAGACGGATACTTCTGCTGATAATGTAGAAGGACCTGATTCAGCAGAAATGAGCATCCCTTTGGATCCTGCTGATTCTAATTCTAATGATGCACATACTCTGGCTGATATAACTACCTGCCTTGAACAGATTCAGCTTTCAAGGGAAGAAGACGACGAATATATTGGAGCTCAATTTGGTTTTGACAGTGATTATTTAGACATGGACCCTGTTCAGAATGTTGAAACCCTGGTAGAGTTAGCAAATGGTTGCTGGGAATTCGATAGGTGGCAGGTGCCAAAATCCCACAGGATTGAACGAAATGGCTTTCATGGTAATCAGCATCTTCAAGCATTAAAACTTAAACCTGTACCGAAGCAAGGCTCTCCAAAGGAGACGAGTACTCTGGTTAATGGCAGTAAAGTTTGGACCAGAAAATCTAGAGTGGAAAACGATGAGGATGGCTCTAGACCCAAACTGCAGAAGGGGACAACAAACCAAATGGATAAAAGTAACTGTGAACTAATGATTGGTTCTATATCCGTGCCAGTCAGAGATTGTGCTGGACAACAAGAAGATAATAGTCAAGGAGCACTCTGTGATAGCCATGCAGAGCTTGCCATTCCTAAGAAGAATAATATTTCGGAGAAGATACTGAAATCTGAAGCTGTTTCATGTGCAAGAAACCAAGCGGTTGCTAAGCTTTGGAGGCCGGTAAGCCAGTCTTATATGACTGGACCTTTGCCAGCTCAAAGAGCGAATCATCATGATTCTGAAGAAGGTGCTACATTGGGGAAGGTCGAAGATCGAATTACAAGCAGTGAAATTTGTCTGCAATTGTGTGCTGCAGACGCTGATGACAGCAATAGCAGGAATGATTGCCTTGCACTTTCACAAGGAAATGAAAAACCAGAAAGCTTGTGTTTCTCCAGCACCGCTGCGAAAGCTTTTCTTGCACAGAGTAAGTTCATTTAGTCACATTGTCCTGCTTCAGTTTGTCATGCACGTTTATTTTTTTTAAATTCTTTATCTTGTCCATTTGTGCTGTAACGTAGGATGGAAAGAGGCTATCTCGGCAGATCACATGAAATTAATCCTTTCTCTGGAGCCTCAACCTGCTGGGCATCCCAACTACCAAAATGGCGGTCCAGCATTAGCTCTGTCAGATTTTTGCGAATATTGCATTCTTGGCGATGCTGAGAATAGGCGAACTGGTGGTCCTGTTTCGTCTAGCAATGGAAACGCTAAAGCCAAGTTAAGAACGAAGCCTGAGAAGGGTGCTACTAAGATTAAGTACATTCCAAAACAAAAAATCGTAACCTAGGAATACAGCAGTAATACGTAGAGAGCGTGGTTTTTAGAACACATTGTGCAGGTTAACCCATTGCCGTCACATTCTTAGCAGCAGCAACAGCAGAGGTTCCGGTTTTACCGGTGGTCTTCTGTCAGAGAATCGAAGAAAGGTTTTTAAGGTGTTTCAGTGCCCTAGTAGTTTTACAGTGTCATCCTATTTTCGCTGGTAGCAGAGTTTTTGGCTATTGAGGTTTTTTTTGTTTTCCTCTGCAATTTTTTTTTTCTTCTGAAATAAATTAGGTTCATGGTTTTTGCCATCAGGGCAGAGCTTTGCTTATTTTGGCCAATCAATTTCATCCCAATTTTAAAAAGCATATGATCTTCTTTGTCTTTGCAGGATAGTATCATAGTCTGGCATTTCCGCCATTGTTTTGTTTTTGGCCTCTTTTTTTTTTTTTTGTGGGAAGAAAAAGCATTTCATATTAATGGAAGTGAAACACATCTTGTTTATCACCAATAAACTCCTCCACTTCTATCTCTCTCTTTTACTCTTTTGGTGCTGTGAGGAACATTTCCTGGGAGTCTTTTGGTTATACATTAAGAGGTTCACCTTCTGACATAGGACTTGTTTGAATTATTACTCTTTTGTTTAATCAAAAAACAATTTGTGAAAAATACTTTTTTGTAATAAGTGTTTGAATTAATTTTTAAGAAAGTAAAAACTCCAGAAGCCAAAAAATGGAACTTCTTAGAAAAATATCTTTTATAGGTCATATAAAAAATATCTTTACATGAAAATTAAAGCAGGCGTAAAAAAAAAAGGCGCTAAAAGAATTAACAGTTTCAAATTAGAGTTTTTCGAAAAAAAAAAAAATTGGAAGAAATTGTATTTATATCATGTCAAAAAAAAATTTTCTTAAAAAATTACTAAGTGTTTTTTAAAGTTTAACTTTCAGAGTAGCTAAAATTTTAATTTTCACAATATAGATTCAAATAATAAATATTTTTAATTCAACAATACTTTTTCTCAAAGTTTTAAAATTCAATAAATTAAAATCTCTACTGGAATTGGGCCGATGGAAAATAAATCTCTTAGCTGACACCTTTTGAGAATAAATCTCAGTCATAAAATCTAATTCGCAAGTTTAAGCGTCTCAGCTCAAAATAAATGGACCTCACGCTGCTTCAGTAGATTTCAGCTTATCCACTTGAGCACCTCAAGCGTCATGGTCTACGGATTACTCCTCTCTCACAGCCCCACCCTCATCAAACCCCCCTATTTTGACTCCCCTCTCTCTGTGCCCGGCCGGCAGCTGCCTTGTGCCGGTTTGACCACCCAGCCAATTTCAAGCATTAGACGGGCGGATTCTGCTTGGTCCATGCTTGGGTGGTCAAACAGGCAGGCCGGTTGGAAGAGTTTTGACACCCAAAATCCCGGTAATAAGAAAATCTCAGGCGGGGTAGATGGTCCGTGCAAATGCAGTGATGATGATCATCACCCCGAAAACCACGAATCTTTGTTGAAGAAACAGCAAAGGAGGCCAAGCATTACGAGTCTTTTCAACTTCCGGCATATGACTGCACTTGCTCTG
Organism: Cordia subcordata; assembly: GCA_028554755.1. Classification (NCBI taxonomy): domain Eukaryota; kingdom Viridiplantae; phylum Streptophyta; class Magnoliopsida; order Boraginales; family Cordiaceae; genus Cordia; species Cordia subcordata. The sequence goes on along the minus strand of JAPTOF010000006.1, from coordinate 1,263,824 downwards.
ATGCTCCTCCTATCTGCAAGTGGGCTGGTGAGCGTTGCGGACTTTGCTTTCGTGGTCTTCTCTTTTATCTACATGTATTTCTTGTCAAAGTTCGCATTTCCATCCCAATACACTCAGCCACCACCTCCAGTCTTCAGTCAAAACACCAACAAGATTATAGTTGTTTATTCGCTCTTCGCTGCCGTAATCGGATTGTTTCTTCCGATAGCCTACATGATTTGGGGCGTGCGGGTGGGAGATAAAGAGGGTGTTACAGCAGCAGCATCACATCTGTTTTTGCTGTCTAGTCAACTGTTCATGGAAGGCGTGGCGTTCTATGGTGGATTTTCGTTACCAGTCTTTGTTTTTGTGCCGGTGTTCAACAATTCAAGGAGGATTTTCACGCTCGTAGATTGGTTGAGGAGTGAGTTTTATAGGGCGGATTTGGGATATAGAGTGTGTGTTGGTAGAGGACTTGCGATGGCGAACATGGCCTTCTGGTGTTTCAATTTGTTTGGTTTTTTGTTGCCTGTCTTTCTTCCAAGGGCCTTCCAGGTTCACTTCTCCACCCTCATGCCCAAAGCTGAATGATTTGTGTAATTTGTATCTAATAACGCTGAGGTTGTTCATATCAACTTCTTATACTGCGCGCTGTGCTGCCCATTTCCTTAAACTGAACCAAATGGTCCTAATTGTCCACGTGGTTTTGAATTTTCTCGTATCTAACTAATATTAACATTACTAGCAGTTCTAGCACTTATAATTGTTTAATTTGTAAATGTTACCTCTTTTCTTTCATCAAAGTCTTATATTATAAAGGGCGTTGCACAAAATTTTCAATTTTTGGGATTATTTTTGCAATATTCTTCGTAACATAGAGGAGATTAACAATATCTTAAAACAAATATGGTATTATCGAGTTTTAAAATTATACGAGGTGTTATGGGACTTTCACAATGAGTCGAGAGTATATCGTTGTCTAAAATATTTTATTATTATTATTATTGTTATTGTTATAACAATAATGATGATGAAAGCCCAACATTTAAAAAGGACACTGCTCGCTGCTGACAAACATAGCCCGCGTGCTCAGGTGTAGCCACCTTGAAAAGCGCCATAAAAACAAGTTAGGAATGTGGTTCGCTATCCGAAAACTTTCTGTTTATCACTAGATAAGGTCCGCACACCAAGTGATCCGCCAGCTACTAAACCCATAATCCTTTACTTCTGAAGTAAAACACCCAACCGCCAGTATGGGCCCAATAAGCAAAAAAAAACAAAAACCAAATCATAATTCATAGACCCAAGGAGAAGAATCAAATAGACATGGAACTATCTCAACGGATATTATGGCAATCATAAAGGAGTTGGAGTTTGTTGAAAAAGGTTTAGAGAGCTATTCTTATGCAATGCCATTTTTTTTCCCCTCCAAAGATACTAAAATATTTTATAAAGTCTAATGTTAGACTCAGAATAGTTAACATTTTAACTTTTGAAATACAAAATCAAATGATCAACGTCTTTTGTTTAGGAGTACTTTTATATAAAGTTTTATATTTTTTTTAGTTAAACCCTCCATCCCATAGAATTTGAATCCAAAACTTGGAAGAAATAGTTTCAATCATTTGAGTTATTCTCTAATCTCATGTAAAATTTTATAATTCAAATAACTAGAATCTCAAACATGAAATGAATTGCATTTGGGCCTATGGAAAATAAATCTAATAGCTTATATGAGTTCACGATGTCAGCCAATATGTTGTCTACATTCAGTAGAGCTGCCAAAATAAGTTGAAACCCATGGACTGGCCCACCTAACATTCTCAAAAAAAGAAAAAAAAGAGACCCACGGATCAATCCATCTAACTTTAAAACGATGATTAAGGTTGAGCGTGTGACGAGTTGAGTCAAGTTGACTTGCGGTCAACCCACAAAATGACCCGACCCGACCTACCTGACAAGCTTTGCTCATTTTAGATGCTTATAACCACTTAAAAAAAATTACATTCTAACTTAATTTTTATTATTTAAGTGCTTATAAGCACCAAATAAGCAGAGCCAAACACCCTCTTAGCGTTCAAGCCATCCAGCTCAAAATATAGACCTTACCTTGCTTCCATTAGCCACGTAGCTATATACAGAACGGCCACGTCTACCACACTTAGTGGTTTTCACCTTTACAACCTCAGGATCTCAAGCGTCATGGTCTACTCCTCTCTCTCACAACCCCACTCTCAACAAACCCTTATCCTGACTTCCCTTCTGTCTCTCTGTGTCACTGTGTGCCCTGTTTTCATCCTCACGCAACGGCAAAATTCTGCCAAGGAACAAAAGAATGTCAGGTGGGGTTGGTCCACGCAGTGAAATACATCTCCCCAAAGAAGAAGATGATCATCACACCACAGCCCATGAGACTTTGTTCAAGAAACAGCAAAGCAGGCCAAGCAAAAGTCTTCTGAACTTCCGGCACATGAATGCAATTGCTGTCATGATCGTCCTATCTGCAAGTGGACTGGTGAGGGTTGAGGACTTTGCTTTCGTGGTCTTCTCATTAATCTACGTGTATTTCTTGTCAAGCTTCGCATTTCCATCTCAATCCACAGAGTCACCACCTCCAGTCTTTGGTGAAAACAACAGAATTCTAAGTCTTTACGTGCTTTTCGCTGCCATAATTGGATTGTTTCTTCCAATAGCCTACATAATTGAGGGCGTGCTAGAGGGTGATAAAGAGGGTGTTAAAGCAGCTACACCACATCTGTTTTTACTTTCTAGTCAAGTGTTCATGGAAGGCGTGGCGTTTAGTGGTGGATTTTCGATACCAATTCGGGTTTTCGTGCCCGTGTTCTACAATTCAAGGAGGATTTTCACGCTTGTGGATTGGTTGTGGAGTGAGTTTTATAGGGTGGATTTAGGATATAGATTGTATGTTGCAAGAGTGCTTGCCACGGCCAACATGGCCCTGTGGTGTTTCAATTTGTTTGGGTTCTTGTTGCCTGTCTATCTTCCAAGGGCTTTCAAGATGCACTTCTCCAGGCTCATGCCTAGAGAGTGACTTGTATAGTGATATCGTATTGTATTCGAGCTTATACTCATTTCTGGACAAGAAAAAGAGAGAGCTTATACTTATTTCTTCGCTTCTTTCTCGTATTTTCCTTTGGGTATGTAATTGTATCTGATGAAAGAAAGGTTATAAAGAAACATATTTTAACTTCTTACTACTGCCAGTTTCGTTACACTGAATCAAATGGTCCTTACTAACTTGGTTTTATATTTTTTTCTGATATCAACTAACATTAACGTTATTATTGTTGTTATTACTATAACGATAACAATGATGATGATGAAAACCCAACTTCTAAAATAAATACTACTTTCCGCCGAGAAAACATAATAGCATTATGCCCGCATGCTAAACCCACTATACAAGATATCAAAACCAAATCATGATTTCATAAAAAGGCAAGAAGATGAATCAAAATAGAACTACCTCAACAAATATTGTGGCGACCATGGAACTGAGTAGGGATGGTAATGTGACGGGGTATAAATGAAACGCGTCTACATATATCTTTAACGTGTTACTTACCAATACCAGTGTGTCGGGTTAAATTCATAATACCATCTTTGCTCACGTTGAATGATATTAATTTATTGGGCTTTTGCAGATCCTATCCTGCATGTGGAAATTCTTCCAGATGAATTCCTCACCTGCAAGAGGAAAAATTTCTGCACACGCATGCCCAGTTTAGCAGGACGAAATAGTCTTCCGCACCAACAATGGCCAGCTTTAGCTCCCTTCTGAGATGGCAGAAGAAACTTTACAATGAAGATGGCTCTTGGACCACCAAGAGCTATACCATAATTACAGTATTTTAAGCAACTCGTGAGTATTAAAAAAGCTACAACAAGCAACATACCTACAGATGTGTAAGCAGTTAAACAAAATCACGAGCTTTTGAGTCGTTTCATTAGTAAAATTTGAATCCCAGTTCACTATCTTCAAGTTTCCTGTACAACAGTTGCAGATACGGAGAAAATAGACCTACAGCTACTTATTCTCCAGGCTTTTCTTCGCGTCTGCTCAGTACTATAATTAAACCACCATAATACAATTAATTTCTTGGTGAAGAATCAGCTATACATTTCAGCACTTGAAGCCATCTCCCCCAGCCAATGGAACTTTCACTCAGACCTCAAATCAGTCAAGTGTCTTAATTAAAACTAAAGCACTCAACTTTTTTACAAGCCGATGTAGTGTCAACTGAATTTATATGCAACAGAGTCTTCAAACAAGGAAGTAAGCTTCATTCCAATGCGCATAGCCACCAATAGTGGCTTCTTTTTAAGTTGACGCGATCATCGGCAAAAGGTGCTGCCATCAACTGAGCGACATTGACAATGGTTAGAAGCTAAAACTAAGATCTTACTTCCTCAGGCCACTCATCCTGTGAAGATGTCATCTTATTTCAGGGCTACGTTCCTTTGGACCCTTATTGCAAAATCAGCTTCCTTTACACATAATGTGACGAATATCTTACGAAGTAAACCCTAAGATCACGGTAATCTGGCAAACTTTTTCGAAATGATGGTCTGGAACAAAATGAATTATGCCCCATTTGTGCGGCCTGCCAAGGGGGATGGATTGAGATCAAGGGATGGATTCAACTTCACATGATCCTTCAGGAGTTGCTGACTTACGCGGTCAGCCAAGACAAACTGTCCATCATAAAACCCCCTGTAGGCAGGCCTTGGGATCTGCTTTGCAAGTGTATCATATTCAGAGGATGCCAATTCCCGGAAAGCATGATTTCCTGTCTGCATTCCTCGGAAACCATCTGGTTCCCAATACGAGGGGCCATTACCTGAGAGACCATGGGTGTGCTTCGGCATGTTACCAAAACCCTCTTGTAGGCAAACTGAAGGGTTAAGGTGGTGAAATGGGACTGTTCCAGTCCCACCTGTGAGAGGAGTAGATGAGCCTGATGTGGTGCGAGGGCTAGATATAGGTGATGGAGTCATTCTTCCATTAAGGTGTTGAGGTGACCTTGGATGTAAAAGAGGGCTTCCAATAGGAGAGACTGGGCATGATATGTTGTTCCTTGGAATGAGGATATCACTGGAAGTCAGAGAATAAAATCAGGAACAAGGAAACAACCAACATTCTTTTTGTTAATCATGTTTTTAACTCCAATTTGCACGCGGTTTGACTTTCTAGTTTTCGTCATAGCTTTAGTTCAGGGAATACTAGGATGATTCTCTATTTGAGAGGGAAAAGGAGGAAGGGTATGGGTATTACCTGGAATGGAAATTAGATTTAGATACTCTTGACGAATCAATAGCAAGTCTTTCTGAATCTGAAGTGGGAAGATTCCTTGTATGTCCAATGCCCTTAATTATACATAAAACATGTAGTTAATACTAGACAATGCGAAGAGATACCAAATGCAAGAATGCATGATTAGGCATATTTATGCGGAGTCCAGGTAACAAGGCGACTGAATATGCAAACGAATAAGCTACACAAGAAATAGTTTTAGTCAAATAACAGTCATAACCCAAGATGTTCAACCAAAAATAAAACCATGCACATACACATAGGGTGCAATAGAGATTCAAGCAATATTCATCTTTCAAGACGAGACTTATTAAAGAGTCCTCTTTTCCCTCTTGTACTCAAATATGACCCAGTAGATCCAAAAAGACAAACTAATCCTCTTTATAGATTTTGCAGTTGGACACAAGCAGATCAATAAACTTTCTGCCTAGCAACCAGCAACATCCAACTTACATGATTTGCCTTTTGTGTGTTTCTGCATAATAAGCACTTATGAACACAATTCACATTGTATAGTTTCCATGTTATACCATCTCCAAGTTTAAGGGAACCAGCTATTCCCAATTCAGCCATGCATGAAAGAATAGGCCACCTAATGGCTTCAACACAAACATATAATGCTTTTAGTGTTTAATTGAACAACTCAGTGTCATATAAATGCAAAGAGTTTGATTTCAAATAAATCAGAAGCAATTTTAATTTGAGAACTTAAGGAACAACGACAAATATCAATGCAATCTCATGCATCGAGGGAACTATAAAGCAAGTGAGACCCCGAAAAGTAAGTGTCTGAAGAAAGGAAAGGGATAGCACTCTCATGATGTTAGTAGAGGCAAAAGAACAATGGTTAACAAGAAATTATGCCATCTGACCAAAAAAAAAGGAAGAAATTGTACCAGAGACTTTATGCCATTTGTGATAACAGAAGGTGCTTCGGAAGATGTTGCACTTATAATTGGTTTTTCCACGGTGGCAGCGTTCTTCACAAAAGGGTGATCCAAAAGCTTAGCTGCTGAAGGACGATTAAATGGTTCTCGCTGCAGACACTGCCTCACAAAGTCCTTTCCCTCATCAGACAGGTGATCAGGAATTACAGGGAGCTCTTTACTATTCCCAATCTTAAACATGGCAGCAACCTTTGGAACAAATAAACATAATAATAATCCAGATAAGAAGCCTTGCACTTTATGGGTGAATTTAATATGGCCACAATGTACATATTTCCTCCGCCCCAAACTAGCATTCTCTCCTTTTTTGGATGTTCAAAGTTCATGTCACCTTTCATCCACTTTACAACACTATCCCAAGATAGAGTTTTCCTAAGAAACAACCACAACTTTTGCATAGAAACAGTGGAAAGAATTTTTTGTTATTGAAATTCAAAAGACCAACTTCTCTAAAATTCCAAGCCCATAAGCCTGGGTGACATATGTGTATATGTTAGTTTATAGATGAAAGCTAAATCTAAGGTACTCTCATCGCTTCATCAAGCAAAAACATAAAGAAAAACTCATATCTATGCATTTCATAGTGAAAATTACATACCCCTTCATACTGGCTCCACGGTGGCTTTGATGTAGCCATTTCTAATACTGTGCATCCAAGACTCCAAATGTCAACAGCAAGGTTGCAACCATTTGAATTTTTTATCACCTGAATGTATATCGCATAAAGGAAAATCAAAGTGATAAAACTAGCACAGGCAAACTACAAACAGGACAGCAGACCAGAGAGGAAATATGTACTCACCTCAGGGGCCATCCAGTATGGGCTTCCCTTGAATGATAATGGACAAGATTGACCAGTAATCTGCACAGGTCAAGAAGACAGATATAGGTTGCAAAGCCATCTCTTAAAATGTAAACAAATGGTAATTGTCATGCAATTGGATTTCAGTCAGACATAGCCCACAGTTTTTAAGTCAGCTACAACTTCTGTGCACTAAACAACAATATAGACAAGCATTTCAGCATGCAAATCAGTTGCATTGGAGGGAAAAAAGGGTTTTTTCAATTGTAACCAGCCAGACTATTGTCTCTGTCTAAGCTAACACTTACATGCTTGGCCATACCAAAGTCCGCCAACTTAATGCGGCCGTTTGGGTCCACAAGGATATTTGCCCCTTTAATATCCCTGGCAGAAAATGTGCAGAAGGTAAAGAAGATTAATAAAACGAACAATAAGTATGGACATATCCAATAATCAAGCAGCAAGAAGGTTGACTTTGTAGGATATATACCAGGCAAAGATTTAGTTCACCTGTGTACAGTGTTTTTAGCATGTAAATATGCAAGCCCTGACAAAATCTGCCGAGTATAATTACGAATAACTGGTTCTTCAAATTCGCCATATTGTTGAAGCAGTTTATATATAGAACCACCAGAAACATATTCCAAATATATATATAATTTATCACCAACCTGATCAGAGAAAAGAAGTTCAAGAGAAGCATTAGCTTAAGAGAGCTAATAGAAATTACCAACAAAAGAAGCAAAATATTTCTTGTAATGTCATTCTGATGATTTCCTTCTTCAGTCTATTAAAATCAGAGACCCTAAAATCTTACAGCTTTTGATTTATCAATTGAAAATATATCCTCTGAAAAGTGCCACTAAAACAAGTGAAATGGATATGTTCAGAGAAATGCATAGCAACAGCCAGGCAAGGAACCGACAAAGGGAAAGAGAGAGGGGAGAAGGGGGGGAGGGGGGGGGGGAAGCGAAGCAAGGAAATTACAACATAGACTGTGCACCACAATAAGAGTATTGACCAAGGTATGAACTTACCATCTCAGACCCATAATACTGCACGATGTTCGGATGTCTTAAGCGACTCAACATGGCAATCTCCTGTACAAATATTGAATATAAGGATATTTCCCTATAATGGACCAAATTATCCACAGCCAAGTACCTAATCCAGACAGTAATCATCAAATAAACTTACTTGTGCCAACTGCTTAGCACTTTCCTTTGGCTTTGGGTCATCTAAGAACAGTGTCACCTCTTTCATTGCACACATTTCTCCACTCTCACTAAACCAGCATATGAAGCCCACATGCAATAGACAATCAGTTTCCACATAGAAAAGATATACAAATCTGAAAGAACTATGTGCATCTGCACTATGAAGACCAATCTGACTAAAATTTTTGGAACTCTATAATAAAATGTCAGTTGCCTACTATCTGAAAGGAAAGCAAAGTCTTATGCAATCAAGGAAATATGACAAAGAAAAAAAAGAAATTGATGGAAAATTATAAATAAAAATCTATATAAATAATCAATGCATGGGATGAGGGACATGAGAGAGAAAGATAAAACAAGCCATCAAATATACCGGTTAAAACCTTCGTAAACATGTCCAAATGTGCCTCTACCGAGCAACTTTCCCTTTTTCCAGCGTGGACCAGGGCTTGAAAGATTTTCTGCTCTGCCAGGGCTCCGTGGCACAGAGGGAGATGTAGCAGCTGAATTTGATAGAGAAAAAGGCGAAGGGTTAGAAATCGCTACAGGAGGAAGGGGCAGCCGGTGACTCTGTTGCTTTCCATCATCAGGCCACCCAGCCTGTGACTCAGGGGTTCCACCTCCAGCCCTTGGATGAAGTGGTGTAACAGCACCACTATGAATTCTGGAGCCAGGGCCTGGACTTGTCATTCTGGGACTGGGAATTGGAGAATATTCAGGGCTACCTCTACCAGGCTGCCAAAATAGTTGTCCAGACATGTCACCTCCCATTGAATTATGACCAGAATTTTGACCTGAACCTGGGCTGGAACAGTGTCCAGATCCAAGTATTGGAAAATCTGGATAAGGTTTCCCACTTGTAAGTTGCTCGTTACCAAGGGATCTGAGCGGGCTTCTGGAAGGACTCGACATAGAACTATCCGGGGCACTGGAAAAGGCACGATGATGAGGGACCTGCAGGTTGGTCACGTGGCTAGCCAAAACTCTTCTTTTAGGAGGCGACGAGGAGACATGCTTATTGAAAGAAAGATCCACTGGTCCAGGTGACCCCCTTGGGATTTGTTGCACAGTCGGAGATAAATCCTTCATCATCGAGCTTCAAAGTAAAGATGACATTAATAACTCAGCATCTAACAAATTCTTCGGTTTTCTTTTGGGTGTTTCTTTTTCCATTTTTATTATTAGTTTTCCTTTTTCTTTTCTTTGTGTGATATTTTCTATGTGTGATGTGTCAGGGGGTTTTAGGGGTTGTTCATGAGGAAGAGAAAGGTGCAGCATTTTGCTTTTATGATTCATTGTCAATTCACCTGGAAGGGCTGCCTGCAGCGGTTCTACATCCAAACATTTGGTCTGATGCCAATGGACTACGTGGTATCAGACTACGTTGACGTGAATCAGTAGGATCCTCACTCTCAATGGAGCATTCACTCGAAATTGAAGGAACGGCCAATTCTCCATCTAAGTCTGCAGGATCTGGCTTATGTCGGATGCATGCAGGTTTCGGAAGAGGAAGAAATGACGAGGGCTTGAAGCTCTTCTCTGATCTTGGCTTCCCTGATGCACTTAATCCCGAATCTGTTCGACCTACACCTGCATGATACAGGTTTGGAAGTGGAAGTGGTTGTGCCTGAGGCCTTTCATTAAAGCTTTGACACCTTCCAACAAGTTTGGAAGGTGAAGGTGACCTTGACTCTGCTCGGGAAAGGGACCCCTTCTCTGAAACTGTATCACTATCACATCTTGTTGTGCCTCGTGATCGACTATTTGATTTAGATTCAGATGGTGTCCTGAACTTCCTCTGTAATGTGTCGATAAAACTCTCCTTGGTCGTTTTTCTCTTCGCTTCTTTTGACGATGACTTTCCCCACCATGAAGGCATACTTTCAGGTTCTAAAGATTCAGAGAACTAATGATGAGTCTTCTAAAGAACAAATACAAATAAAAAGATACAGTGCCCTACACCACTCATAACATTAACTTGCTAGATACGTCTCATACTGTGATAGAATTCAAGACATGATTAATATATTACCCAAATGAGGCTTTTATAACAGCTCTGATCTAATTTTCTTCATTAGTAAAGCCACATGGTGATAATTTGGTTCAATGTCCACTTACCAAAACCAGTATTTTATTGGTTATTGCAGCAGAATGAAGAATTCCTAAAGGCATAAAAATACTATAATTCCCCATAGTACTTCTCAGTACTCATTGAAATCTGCATAAAAAGTTAACCACCAAATGCCTTAGGCAGACTACTCTGCCAGGAAATGTGCTACCATACAATGTCCTTTACTGAAAAAGCTCAGACAAATTTTAGTTTTACTCCCATTTCAATTTATTCAAAGAATTACTGACAAGTTGAGATAAGCAGAATCTTCCTTATCCTCCTATCATCACGTTAAGGCATCTTAAAAAAACTCAGAAATTGAAGAATACAAAACCCGATAGTCATATACATGAGCAAAATAGAAATGAAATCGAAACTGTCTTTTCATCATAGTGGAAGCAAAATAGAAATGTAAAAATTTCATTTTATCATATGGATAAGCAAAATAGAGATGTAAACAGCTGGGGCTTATTTCACTGCAGAGATGATTTTCCATCTATTCTCCAAAAAAGTAAATGTGATAGTGGCAGACAGTATATGAAATGTGATATCAATGGGCTGAAGTTGTAATCAATTTGAAGTATTGTTCCGGAAACCAAGAGAAGCTCCAATTTGCTCTTTTCTACCTAAAATCAAAACCGATCCTCCTTAAAAGTTCAATAAGCTAAATCCTTCTATGGTCTAATACTTGCATAAGTACAATTTCTGGAAAATTGGTTCTTCCCTACTAAACAGGCTTTAACTTCTAAGAACTCCCAAAATGAAAAGGGAAACTCCTAAATTTACATATCAATTGCAATACATTTAATTCCCTAATTTTCATTGAATTAGACATCAATTTCTAGCTTTAACATAATCTCGTCCGTTATTTCCAAAGTTCTCACTCAGCAATTAGAGCTTTAAAGTTGCAGCCTTTTTATTTCTGTTTTCAACTTTTTCTTCACCTTACTGCTGATTTATTTATTTTCTTCTCACTCATCACTCCTCAAAAAATAAAATAAATAAAATAAAAGTCTCCATCTTTGTATTAATTTATAACTGGAATTAAAAATTTCAAACAAACACAATCCAACTGATCTCTCATGGTTTAGTTAAGCGATCACTCAACTGCTCAAAATCAAAACGTTACAACACAGATCTAACGATAAACTAAAGCACCAAATCGCATAAATCCATTTTACAAACTTAACTGCAGTAATTAAGCTAAAATTGACACAAAGATTATTGAAAAAAACTACCTTTTGATTACTTTCTCTCACATAGCTTAAGCAAAAAAGCCAGCTCACTTCACATTTTCTATTGCAATCTGCTCAACCAAGTCATCTCAGCTCAACCAAAAACCCTAGAAGAAATCTCACCTTTACTGCGTGTTCTAGTATGTGAGAAAGAAAGTGAGAAAGTGAACGAAAAAAATTCGAACTTGGAAAGTGTTGAAGATATCGCGTGAAGAAGGAGCTGAGAAATAGGAAGATGTGGGAGGGGGGGGGGGGAGGGGGTTGTTTGTTAGTGTATGGGGGAGAGCAGAGACAGATGAGAGAGCAGTGTCTTAAGTGATGTGGATTTTAGAATTAAATGGAGAAAAATATTTGTGTTTTTAATGCGGTGATTTGAGAGGAAAAAAAATAGCTGCATTTAAAATAAACGTTAAACAAGATTAATATATTGAAATTACTTATTAGAATTTGAAAAGTATTTTACTTTCCGCGAGATAAAACAGCGAATAAAAAATATTTGTCCGAATAAATAGTATTTATAAATCAATTTCATGTAATCAGTCGAATGTAATTTGATTTGATTCAATCTAACTTAATTGAGAAGAAATTAACTAATTATTTAATTGTGTAATGATTAAAGTAGTGATTCCAGGATGGCTTTTTGAGGAATGGTTCATGTACTACACAACATGCGAGAATATTTAGCGTTAAAATGTTTCCATAATCTTTGCATAATATTTGACGGATCAGCGTAGTAGTAGTACTGCATGAAAATGACATAAGACTAAATTTTAACCCATTAAAGAATTATTAGAATACTAAATGGACAGTTATACAGAAAATATGTAATTAATTACTCAAGAAAAACGACCTTTGTGGCAACTAAGAAACAATTAGACGATGGTATTAGAGACAATTAATATACAACGAAAAAGTGGAAAAGAGCAATTTTCTTCTCTCTTTATTTTACTTTTAATTTTAGATATGTAATATTTTTGCATGAAACAAAAATATATCATAATTATTTTTAAATACGTATGCATATAAAATGTAATAGAAAAACTACGATTTGTATATCCCGTCAAGTACTATTACATAAAGCATTTTTCTTTCCTCCATCAAAGAGATTTCTGCGAAACTGTTGAGTAGCCAAAAACATGAACAAGATTCTGTGAATTGAAAATTATCCTTAAAGTCACAGAGAGTTACATAATTTCTTCGCAGAATTAAATTATTCCAACCTGCAAAGATGTCCTGATTTTAGGTTGTACATGGTCGAAGGTGTACTATATTTTTGTCTTGTACAATCATCTAATGCAGTGGCAGTAAAATTTTTTAATTTTATTAGGGTAACGGACGGGTAATAATCAAGAATCCATAGCAGATGCACCTTTTTGTCTAACGTGAAGAATTTAAAATTCTGCAGGGAAAAAAAAAAAAAAAAGATGCGAATATTGGCTTTTTAATTAGTAGAGAAGTAACTAAATGGGGTGTTCAATTATGGCGGAGTGCTATCACCTTATCAATACGTTATACGTGGGACGGCTATGGCATTGATTTGCACATTGACGAACACAATAATCAGGGCATCATAATACATAGGCCTCATAAAGTATATTTTGTAACGTTAATATTTTAGATTACACAACAGGTTGTTAGTATCCATGCCAAACAATTTTTTTTTTTATAAACTAGAATCTGCTCTTTATGTTGTTAGATTGGTAGATGTAATAAGAAAACAGTTGTCCCAAGTTGTTCTAGCCTATCTTGACAGTTGGATAGAATTGAGTACCTCTAGTGAAGGGATCGATTTAAGTGTGAGATTGTGTAATTTTTAATCTAACAAAATATTTTAAAATATTTTTTTTGTTAAAGAATCAGTTAGGCCTTTGAAGTTCGAACATCACTAGGTTTAATATTTAAAGTATTACTTAAGTTTTACTGATAAAATATCCTAAATTCGCTCATGAGCTTTTTGAGCAATGATGCAATACAATGATGGTTGCTTGATTTACCATTCACACTGTTAATATCCCAACATGAACATTTGTTATCATAGGCTGATCTATAATAGGATTTACAAGAGCTGCAGCTCCCACTAATTTTAAATATTTTTAAAAATGTATATCCGTCACATTTTCTAAAGATATCTAATATAGTATAAGAAGGATTAGCTCCCACTAGATAAAATATTAGTGACATAATTCTTACGACAATAAAATTTTTGGTAAATTATTTTAGAGGTCACTTCAACTAGTTCTATTTTGGCGATCAAACTATTTTTTGGTTTCAAAATGACCATTAATCTTTTAATATAGTCTCATTTAAGCTATTTTATTAGAAAACTTAACAAATTGTAGTGAAAATATAAATACTTAAAAATTAAGTGACTTACATATTTTTTTTCTTTTTAGTTTTAAATTAATTTTCAATCCCTTTTATTTCTGTCTATTCATTCTTTTATTTTCTTTTTTTCTTCTCTTCTTTCTCTCTTTTTTTCTCTTTTTACTTTTGCTTGTTTTACTTTCTTGTTTTTATAAGATAATAAATTACAACTATTTATTTGGTTCTAAATTTTTTATTTTACTTTGGTTAAAAACCAAAGATCATAATAACAATACACTTATTACAATCATAAGAGGAAATAATCTCGTCATGATGAGGTGTGACTTCATATGATTTGGCCTATCGCTATAAAAGAAATATTTATATTAAATAGACAGATTAAATATTTTAAATCAAAAATTAATTTTTTATAAACATAATAGGTGAATCAATCTTAAAATATGCCTCAAAATTAGTGATTGATCCACATTTGTGTAGGAGGGTGCCTTATCTTTTTAATAAAAAATATTACTATTATTTTTATTTTCTTTTAAACTAAAAGGCCAAATCATATAAAGTGCACCCCTCACGATGAGAGTGTTTCCCTCGTGATCGCAATTATTGTTTATTACAACTTTTTGTTTTTAGCCAAAGTAAAACAACAAAATTAGGACAAAAAAATACTGATTTATTATTTTATGACAGCAAGAAAGTAAAACAAGCAAAAATTGAAAGACAAAAAAAGAGAAAGGTGAGAAGGAAAAAAGAAATAAAAGAATAAAGAGATAAAAATAAAAATAAGATTGAAAATTAATTAAAATTTTAAAAAATACTCAAGCCACTTAATTTTTAAGTACTAAAGTTTTCAATACAATTTGCTAAGTTTTTTTTAATAAAATGGCTTAAATGAGACCATTTTAAAAAACCAATGATCCTATTAAAATAAAAAATAGTTTGATGATCAAAACAGAACTAACTTAATAGTTTAGTGATCTCTGAAAAAATTTATCCTAAAATTTTAAACTTATCTCTATTTGTTGCCTATAAATTTTGAAGTAAAATCAGCTTATTTATTACCTGATACATCTTAAAAAGTGCAAAATATATTCAAAAATGGAGTTTAACATATATGAGAAGGAAGCCAATCTTGATAGATAACCATTCAAAATGAAGAATATTAATATATACTCTTTAAGTCTTACCCTTCCATACTGAGATATATTTGCTTAAAAAGGTTTTTGGTGTTTTCTTCTTTGAATAGAATGAAGGCAAAGCCATAACAAATATATTAAAAATATTTATAGGTTAATTGAGACACATTCTCATGGTATAAAAGACTATGTTATGTACTAGTTTATGTTCAAGAAATATTCCAATCTTTATCTCTTTTGAGTCAAGACACACTTCGATTCCATTATTGTGAATGCAAATTTTTGACAAAAGATTTTGGTCTCTTATCCACTCCCTAATTTGTTGGACTTTGGATCAGTACAAGAGCAAAATAACTAATAACCTACCAAAGCATTATGAAAATTTTCGCTTCAAACTTCGCAGTGGAGCAAATTAAGAATGGATCACATGTAAGATTTTTAAAAGAGCGGCCGAGCGGGTTGTATATAGCCATATCCTATCATATCATGATTATTTTACATATCTAATTAAAGATGAACCCAAGAAAAATTACTCTTTCGAGCAGCTAATTTGACAACTTTTTCCCTAATGTTATTCGGTTTTGAGTTAGGAGAATATATGAGTTTTATCATAATTAAATGATATAATTCGATCAATTTCACCAACCATCAAAATAAGATTCGGCTCGATTTACTTGATAAACGATTCAAGCTTTTCACAAAAATCTTTTTACATGTTAAAACAAAGCTATCTAAATTTTTATCATTTCCAAACCTAGACGGAGACAACCATGATCCAAACAGAAGTTATAAAACCAAACAAGCCAGAAAGTTATGATGGAAACAGAAATTGGGTAGACTACAAAGTAGCTAGATGAAAAGGGGGATGAATGTATCAAATTAATTATTATTATTAGGGAAAGCATTGTGGGGTATACACTTAAAGCTAACCCCACCAAAATAATCTTTGATATATATCAGCAGCAGCCGCAGCTGGATGAAAATGGCCTACGGGTACATCTCTCCTTGCCTGATGCTTGCAGCGGGCAGGCAAGCAAGCGCATGCAGCATGCTTCCACACCGATACACACAACGCGAAACTTGTGCCTCTTCTTGTCATTAGTGATCGATTTAGAACTTTTTTTTTTTTAATATATATGAGAAAAATTTAATTAGCAAAAACCGATCATTAGACATTGTCGGAATTCGACCATCAATTAATAAATTCCAAGTGTAATAACTCTCTTCAGAACTATTGCACCAAGTAAGGCGCACAAGACACTCAACTTGACAGCAACTGATGTGGCTCAAAGCCGTGTATGAACGTGGCTCAAATCTACGCATTGATGCTCTTCTCACTTCTTTCCCACTAGGCATCCCTGGATTTTTCTTTGGAAGTTATAATAGCACGCAATTTAAAATTTAAACTATAAATAATCTTTTTTGTAAAATTAATTAATTTCTTAAACAAAATATGATCCCTGCTTGTCATTTTTCACACAACTTCGAAAAGAAAAGTCGTCATATATGATCTCAACCTACTTATCCGTGAATGATGAAAAAATATGAACGATGTAACAACTGCCAAATGTTAAACCAGTCTACCTTTTGTCATTCTCATTGCTTTTAAAAGTAACTCCACTTTCTTGCTTAACTTTGATTCCATCCTATCATATCAAATTAAAGCTTACGGAATAACTTTGAGGTGTAGCGAAGCTAGCCCTCACTAGCAATGTGAGAAGAGTGTGTGTGTGTGTGTGACCACTGCAAATGTGAAAGAGCGGCGTAATAATGCATTTATGAGGTCATTTTCTTCAGCCATCGACTAATAATAGTTCAACAAATTAATTCCAAATGATAGTGCTATCCTTTAAGGCGAAAAAGTATGGGTGGTGCAACCATTGCACTTATTATTAATTTGGTCCTAGGTGTGCGTATAAATTCCTTCGTGGGCACATCTCTTTTCTATTTTTAGTTATAACCTATTTAGAATAGTCTTATTTGAAATATGAAATCTGATAAGCATCTTATTTGATAAGTGTCTTATAAGAAATAAGTGTCTGATACAATAAAACTGTTTGGTTTGTTAATTGAAATGCTGTTATAAGTTACTTTGATAATAATGTTATCAATTTTGACTCATTGTATTTTAATTTTATAATTAAATAATAAATTATAAAATATAAATATTAATTAATTTTTATTTTTGTTTTAAAATTTTTAAATTTTTGAATATTTAATATTTAATATTTAATTTTTAACATTTTTTATTTTTTTTAATTTTTTAGTTTTTAAATTTTAAATTTTTATTTTAATTTTTTAATATTTAATTTTTTAATTTAAATATTTAATATTTTATTTTTAAATTTTTAAATTTTATTTTAATTTTAAATTTTTTAATTTTCTTTATTTTAAATTTTTATATTTTTTAATTTTAATTTTTAATTATTTTCTATTTGATAAGATATAAGATAAGATATAAGTATTCTAAACCCAACTTATTTTTTATAACTACAAATAAGACATATTATAAAAAGTATCTTATAAGTGTCTTATAATAAGCTGATAACAAACGATCTTTTTCACATAAGTTGTCAAATAAAATAAGTGTCTTATAATAAGCTCCAAACAAACACAGCATTAATATCTTTTGCGAAATTTTACGCCCCTTTAAACCCAAGTTATGCTATTGTTGTCTACACCTCAGGGTAATTTTGTTTTGATTTTAACGCTAATATAACTCGTACTTTCTTTTATTTTTGTGTCTTTAATATTCAAATATACTTCTTATTTGTCTAAATTTTTAGGTTATTTTGTTTCAACTTTCACTAATATAGTTGATACATTCTTTGGTTTATACCCCTTCCACAAAATATGCTTATTGTGTCTACGTCTTACATCTTAGATCATCACGTTTCAACTTTAACACTAATACAGCTGATAACTTTTTCTTTCTTGTTTTGGCTTTTCTTTCTTTTTTTGGCCCCTACTCCATACATCAACCATTCAGCACGGAAGAAAAAGATACATAAAGTTTTCTAATACCAATTCATCTCATGCTTTCAAGTCCAGACCCCCAATCTTGCAAATGGGACTAATTTTGTAAGTATAATAAATAATTATTTGAATTTCGAATCAACTAATTCAGAATAGACAATTCAATTTAAGCAACAAATGAAACTAAGCCAAAACAGGTTTTTTTTGTGTACTGACTAAAGGCAGCACGGTTGGTGGGCCAGGCCCAGATGTGCCTTATGCTTTTAGGCCTCATATCCAGCCAACAGACATGAAAATAGAATTAAAGAGCCACTTACGGTCCAAATTTGACCTTGGAGCTCACATCTGTTATTACTAGGGACGCTATCCTGTGTACTCGCAGGTGCACATGAAATCAAGTGTTATTAATGCACTTTTTTTCTTTTTTTTTTTTACTTGCAATTCTTCTCATGTTTCATTTATTTCACGACAAAAACTAAATCTCACAAAATCCTAATACAATTCTTTAATTCGATTTGTTCAACAACTGAACAAAAAAAAAAATCAAAATCACAGCTCAATTTGACTGAAGCAACAATGTTCAAAGAAATAGAAAGCATCTGTGATTTTGAATTGTGAGTTATGAACATAAATATACAAATCTGATGAATCTTTTTACAAACAAACAAAGATTGAATAGTGAGTAAACAGTTATGGTAGTTTCAACTAATTTTAATTATAAACAGATATTTTGATGAATAATATACTACCGAACAAACAATAATAACGTATGGAACAAACACTTATAGAACACTAAACAAATAATAATAGCTTGCTAAACAAACAGTTACAGAACACTGAACAAACAGTTATAGAATACTAAACAAAAAAAAAAGGTTATAGAACAAACAATTATAGAGTATTGAACAAATAATAATAGATTACCAAATAAACAATAATAGCGTACTTAACAAACAATAAAAATCCTACTGAACAAACAGTCATAGTAACAAACAATAATTGGATACTAAACAAAAAATAGTAGACTGTTGAACAAACAATAATAGTCTATTGAACAAATAAATATAAAATACTGAACAAACAATAACAGTCTACTGAACAAATAGTTATCGAATACTGAATAAACAATAATAGGTTACTGAACAAATAATAATAGCTTAGTGAACAAACAGTTATAGAATTTTCAAAACATCCCATAAAATAAAAGTCTTTATCAATCTTATCCATCTCTTCCAGAACCCTTTCTTCCTCTTCCTTACTCTCTTAAAGTCGTGGTTTTCATTTTCTTTCTTCTTTGTTTCTTTTTCAACTCTTTTGTGTTTTTTTTTTCCATCTCTTCTTTAACAACAAAGTCATAAAACAATAATAGACTCAACGAAGATATCAAATCAAAATTGCGCACAGTAAACCCTACATTGATCGTGGTAAAATCGTCAAGAGACAAAGAATAGAGATGTTGAGAAAGGGATAATAGAAGTGTAGAGAGGGAGAAAAAAAACATGGATGTGCAATATCAGAGAGAAAAAAATAGAGAGAAGTAAAGAAATGAGAAAGATGGTGCTTGTACGATTGTTCACTTTTTTTCACATATATATGTATAAGCGCGTGTTATCACGCGCATGAATGTATACCTTAGTAAGAGTGCACCTTACAATTTGTAGTAATTACTATTAGTTTTCCTTTTGTTTTTTTTCAGGGCAATAGTACTATGTTTAGCTCTTTTTTTTTCCCCCCAAAAATGTGATTCCATTAATGAAGACAGAAAATAGTGCTATGTTTTCGGGACAATAGTATTATGTTTAGCTGAGTTATACGTTTATCGTCCTTCGATTAATAACATGTAACGATCATAAAGCTTATAGTCCTTTAATAAGCAATAAAATTAACAATTTACGGTCCAGCTTCATTCGTCACTGTTCTTGATCATGCATCACGGTTTATGGGTTTACATGTTTGAAAATTAACAAATTACAACAAAAAGACCAGTAGATTAACCAGATGAAAAATTGGAAGTATGATATTCTTGGTTTATCATCAACTCGTCATCAACCATATAAGAAAATTGCATATTGCATTGATATACGTCGCTGGCCTAAAGTACTGTAATCTTAATGTACTACTACTAACGCAAGCACCTTGACAGAATGGAATTGTCTGTACACATTATATGCGTTATCGTTGAAAGCTTATTACGTAAAGCATACAATAACTTCATAGGGATCTTCTTAACAAGCTCTGTAAATTTGCAGCGAGTGAGGTGGTGTATAATCACCCTCTTATGAGGGTCAAGCCAATTGCAGTGACAACAAGAGTTGATGGAAATCCAAATCTGAGATGCCTCCAGAAGGATAGATTGTAGCCAATGTGTTCAGCACGCCGAGCCTGCTCACACACGATTAAGTTGGCGGCCGATCCCAAGAGCGAGAGGTTTCCTGCTATGGTGCTGACCCAAGCTAGGATGAGCCATGCTTTCTTCTCAGTTGATGGAGAAATTGCAGCTGCTGATGCTGCCACTCGTCCGCCTAGCAATAGGACTAAAACCCCAAAAGCACATTTCAGTTAGCAATCACGATGCAATGCGTATCATGTTATAGAGATTGCTATTTCAGGACTTCCAAATGCTGGAAAAATTTGTAACAACCTGTATATTCAGACACAGGAACCAAGCCTATAGGGACAAGTTTTAAAAAATAATAATCTTTGAGAAACAAGTATTGCCATATGGTCGTTGATCTCAAATATATGTCATAACTCCCACAAAAAGAAAAATTGCAAACCTGTCCCTTTTTTTTTTTTCATTGCCGCTTCCCATAGAAGAATTGAGAAGGTTAAGAAAATGGTGACCCAAGAGACAATGAAGTTATATTCACATTTTCTTGCATCCACAACCTTAACATTCTTAGGTCGTAGATGACGAAGACAAACTTAAAGGAGGAGAACAACTGATATCGTGATGACTGTGAAAACAAGATATGAACAACTTTGGGCGCTAAAATATAAGCTCCATCGCAAGATTCACTATTATTTGAGGCAATACTAGCTAGCGCATCTACATATTGTAATCAAAATGATAGAAAAGACAAGGAAATGCAGATTTATGTAAGCTAAATAAGAAGTGTTACCCTGCTTGCAATTTAGAACCATAAAAACTTGAGGCATAGCACCTTTTGAAATTTGTTGCTGTAAATTAATTCATACATCAGTTGACTATCTTCAACTATCCAGTAGAACTAACAACATTAAGCAGTAGAAATGATCTTAGCGGGATCTTCCTTTTTAAGCAAGAGATGTTCTGTCAAGCATAGCCAGCTGATGGTGGAAGTTAGAAGTTTGGAATAGGAGGATGGGGAAGAAAAGTGTTGCGTCAATGTACCTGTTGGCACGTTTGAGGCCAAGTTTGATAAGAAGAGGATAATAACTGCAAGAATTGCTATTCCACCAACATGATCAATCTGGGCGTAAGGCTCCATAAATTCCCAGAACGCACTTGGGATTCCTGTTTTGTTAAAGCCATCCACTGTGATAAACATCCCACAAAAGAATATCAAGAGGGAATAGGAAACCTGAATGATGAAGAGAAAACATGACAATCCTTGTGTTAACCAAATCCCAATAGGTTTAAAACATTTCAGTGTGGCTAAATAGATTACATAATCTTCCATGACATAGAAGAGAAAATACAAAAGATAATGCTTGCTGATCTTACCTTTTCTAAACATGGACGAGCGTCCTTGAAATCAAGCACTATAAGAGCCAGAGCAGCCGTGATTGCGGTCCACGACATGTTCAGACCCATCAGTAAGGCAATTAGCATTCCAAGTGTAATGAAATAGACGCAAGTCTTCCATAACATCCTTTTCGATTTCTCCATCAACAAACTATCCTTATCATCTGAAGATGTAGGAAAATTTCTATCCTCAAATCCATTGACGGATGTGGCCTTCTTTGGAGGATTAGTATTGCCATCATTTGTCACCTCTTTTGATATGTTTGGAGTTCTGGCAGAGTCAAAACCCTCACTAGAGGTCTTATGGATTTCAGAGTCGCTTGAACTACCATGGTTTCGAAGAGTCTCAACATGATTTGTATGACCATTGATGGTAGGAGCACCATGATTATTCATGGATTCCAACGTAGAGTCCCATTCCTGAGAATTTAAAGATGTCAGATGCGACATGGTTGCAGGAGAAAAACGGTGTGAAACCACATCTTCTTCTGCAACCACTTCTGCAGCAGCATCTTCTTCATCTTTCTGAACAGATAGCAACTTCCAATACATGCATAGTAGGATCAAAGCATTAACAGAGGCTCCTGCAAGCATTGCAGGGAAAATTCCAAACAGAAAACTTCCAAATGAGATCTGACTCTGAACGGCTACCACCAAGTTTTGCGGATTCCCAATTGGTGTTGCTGAAGACCCAATATTTGCACTCGAGGCAAGAGCTAATAGAAAGGGATGAGGCGGAAGGTTGTGTTGCCGCGAAATTTTCAACACAAACTCGGTTAACACAACGCAAGATGTATCATTCGTGAAAAGAGCACTGGAAATAGCCGAGGTCAAGCAAATTCGACAAAGTAAATCTCTGGGTCCTCTGCTTTTCCACGATAGCAACTTACCCAAGTACTTAAACATATCTGCTCTTTCAAGATAAACACTAACTACCATGGTCCCAAACAGAAGACCGAGAATTGGAAGATCGATTGCAGCATACGCTTGATCCGGAGTAATCACCCGGAAAATAACCATAAGCATAGCTCCGACGAGAGACCCCGCGGTCCTCCCAATCGGCAAGAATGGAACTGCTGGGAAAACCGCCAACATCCAAAAGATGGCAAAGGCAATTGAGCCAAGAACTACTTTTGGAATTGAAGCCAAAGCCATCTCTTTTACAACTTATTTTTGCAGTTCAAGCCTTTCTGTTCTATAAAAAGACTTTAAATTATAGCATAAAAAGCAGCTTTTCATGGTTGGTTTTTCATGCAACATTCAGCAGACAAGCAACATCGCAAATGGGGCAAGCTTGATGTAAAAACCTGACAAAAACCATTGCATCGTCAGGATGATTTTATGCAGCTCAGATTTTCCATAAGAAAATTACGTTGAATCCACTGACCCCACCAGTGCAATAAATTTTAGTTACGGACAAAAAAAAAAAAGTCTTCAAAGCAACTAATTTTGATTCTCCCTCCTCAATCACATCATCCCCAATCACTTCATATCGTACTCTCTTCTATCGCTAAACGACCAGAATTTTCTTCGCATTCTCCGTAGAGTAAAAATCAACCACATTTTGCAACAATCTTGCAACTATATACATCTTAATAGTTATCTTATCACTAACATAACCAACTTCTAGTCAAATCATTTATGACTAAAATGACAGGGGTATGCTGTAAACATCATATTAGCAGCCTACAATTATTGCTAGCTTCAATGATTATCAAAATCCAATTTCATGCAAAATTGAAGACACCATATAGAACCAAGATTAAAATCGGCATTGTATAATTACAGAAAATTTTGAAAAGGAATGTTACACACAGAACTAAGAGTAAGACAAACTCACCTGAACAAGAAAATTTATTTTACAATCAAAGTTTGGATCAAAAGGTCGTGTCTGCAAATGGCATTTACTATTTGTTGCAAACCATGGTGTTGGATATATGTATACATGTGTGTCTGTAAAAAGTGGTGGATCTACCCATATCCAATATTATCCATATACGACATGAAACAAGTGCTACGTGAATGTCTGGTTTGAGCATTGCGACGGCGACAATGTTTTTAAGGCACTTGAGAAAGCCACGTGCTTAATCATCAGCATTGGTGTATGTTATTTCGATTATTATTTACTTTCATCGAAAACTTTCATGTTGCCAGAGGTGGTGTTTCAAGCTTTCGTGGTACAATCTTGCTTATGGTGACCGGTTAGACAATTGTATCTACGTGTCGTATAATCGTGACACGCAAGTGTCACGTATGTATAACGTAGTCAATTTCTTCTTGTTTCAGTCGATGACGAGGCCTTAGAGAGAACCACATTAACCTAACTTAAATTATGAATTTTTTTTTTTTTGGAATAAAAGAAATTTAGTTGGCGGAATTTAATTATCACAGCAATGGATGGAGCTTGGCCACTAACGGATAAATTCAAGGGGCTCAGCATATCTTGACAACTATATTGAGTACCAAGTAAGTCGTGAGCACTCCACATTCAACCTTAACGCTATTGGGACATCTTTAGTAGACAATTTAAATTGTGAAACCTATTATTCTTTTGTTTTAAGAGAATTTGAGATTAATTTTTATTGTATATATGATCTCACGTCTCTTGAATTAGAAATGAAATTATGAAATCCGTTTGACAAATAGCAACCTGTGATGCCGTTGACCGTTCTATATGTTTACTCTAAAATTTTCTTTTTAAAACTTAAATTCATAATTCATCTGATCTGAAAGTAGAATGAATCCAAATGCAAAAAAGAAAAAAGGGAAAAACAAAAGATCCTTTTCCAGATATAAAGGTTTTTTCTTGGTTGGTCCAATATGCATGAATGGATGTGTAATAATTTAAAACAAATGACCCTTTCTCAAAGCATGCAATGACAAATTATTTCTTTTTGCGTAAAGAAGTTAATTTTGGCATTAATTACATAATAGATATTTTAACTATAAGGTTTATTTTAATTATTAAATGGATTACCTACTTTTGTCCTAATTATCATTGTGTAGATCAAGATGTTTCTCCATTGAGACTTGGAGATCCAGATCACCACATTAAAATATAAACTAAAATAGTGATTGAAACTTGGACATCGAAGACTTTAGATTAGAATATAAATCAATGTAAAAATTGTGAAACTTCATCATAAACAACTATAGAAAATTGATCACGACAAAAGAAAAATTATATAAAAAAATTGGTCAATTATAGAAAGCTCATTATTCTTTTCCACAAGATTCTGTGCAACAGTTCGACTACCATTTCCCCGACTTATTAGTAATAACGTAGATCGGCGTTTGACACGCACAAAAATTGAGCTCATTTTCCCTCATGCATGAATATGTTCGTTTAAATTTCATATTCTATATATTATAAAATTTTAGTTTTATCACCCATTTTAATCAAATAATGCCTTGCATTGAAAGACATTTCCATCTTTTTACTTATTTATCGTGCAATTCTATTTTATTATCATTTTTTTTATTTTTATACTTAAAAATTTTAGCCTGGAGCAAAAAAAAAATCATATTTTTAAGTCAGGGGAAAAAAATTTCAGTTTCAATTGATACGTATATATGTATTTGTATAAAAGAAAAGATAGATTTTCGACCAGATCTAATTTTATCTAATTTCATGCATAACTCAAAAAATTTATACAATATCAGCTGCTCTTTTATTGTTCTATATATTTTTAAAAAATTATGCCCAAAAAAATTATCCACCATGGTGCATAATAAGTCAGCTCCAATGTACAATTCCAATCTCTCAATAACATTATTAACTTATCATCATATTTACTATTTCAGATCTTACGAATAACAACATAAAATTAATGTCTTACATGGATGGAACCATAGGTAACAGTGTCAACAACAGCGGCGTACGTATTGAACTTATAAGATCAGCACGGTCATCAGTTTTAACTTTTTAAGAGAAGGAAGAAAGCGATGTGTGTGTGTGTGTGTGTGTGTGGTTGGGGCGGGGGCGTTGTTTTGGCCTCACCTGCATTAATTGCCACCAAACCAATGAGTATACAGTTTGGCGTATGGCACGCCTAATAATAATGGAACTCTTCCAACCACAATATTTACTGCATCTCATATTTAGGGTCTATTTTAATTGGTTTTTTTTAAAAAAAAAGAGTATTTTTTTTAAAATTATATTAAATTTATATTAATTATTTAATTTAATTTTCAAAATATTTAAAATTCTAAAAAAATTTAAATATAATTTTTTTAAAAGTCAAAATTTTCAACTTTTTTAAAAAAATATTTTTTAAAAAATAATTAAAAAAATATATTTTTGAAAAAACTCTATCCAAATGGACCCTTATTCAATTCAACAATCTTTATTATTTCCTTCCTCAAACTTCTTGGGTAGATTTGTTCCTGGATCGTAAGTCAGGCAGCCACCGACTTTTTGGCGCTCTCTCTCTCTCTCTTTTCCTTTTTTTTTTTTTAAAAAATGATTATGGCTTCGGATTTGTACAAATGGGATCATCAAACGCCAGAATTGCTTCGGAATCAGTTGAGAGGTTCGCATGCACAGCGCACATGCCTACTCAAGCTAACCTCTTCTTTTTTTCCTTTCTTTTCTTTTCTTGTGGTATAAAGAAACACTCTAATTCTTTCATGGCTGCTCTGACGCATTTCTGCACTTTGTTTCCGTTATCGTACTGTTTGTGTAGCATTACTATGAATGGCTAATACTATAACAGAAGCTTAAAAAAGTCGAGAAATGTTTTTCTTTTTATCCAAAGGAAAAAGAGTCCCATCTTTTGTTACTTTTCAGCTTTTTCACAAATCTATTTGAATTGATTTTTTTAAAAAGTATTTTTTAACAAATTTTAAAAAATAATTTTTTTGAGAAATTAAAAATTTTGACTTTTAAAAAAAAATTAATATTTAAACTTTTTTTAGAGTTTTAACTTTTTTGAAAATCAAATCAAATAGTTATTACAAATTTAATGTAATTTTTTCAGAAAAAAAATATTTTTTCCTGAAAAAAAAATCAATCCAAATAGGCCCTAAGTGGTTGCTTGGGAGTATTTTGTTGCTTATACGTTATTTTAAGAAAAAATACTTTTTCTTGAAAAAGTTACATTAAATTTAAAATAACTATTTAATTTGATTTTAAAAAAAACTGAAATCCTGGAAAAAAAACTCAAAAACAGTATTTTTTAAAAGTCAGAATTCTCACCTTATCAAAAACCGCTGTTAAAAAAAAAGCGTTTTTTAAAAAAACTAATCCAAACGGGCCCCCAATCCCCGAGCAAGCCTCGGATTTTTTTTTTTTTAATATCCTCATTTTGATGATTCCTTTCAAAAATACCTTTATTTTGAAATCGTTTTTAAATCTACCCATTTCAGTGTTTGAACTACCGAAACTATGAATGAGTCACCGTTTTTGACACGTTTCAAATTTCCATATTTGAAATTTAAATAGGTTATGTAATCAATATGAATTCGGTAATTGAATTATAGAAACGGTAACTCACCTACCATTTTTGTAATTGAGTTATCGTTTCGGTTAATCAATTCCCGAACTCGCATTAATTACGCAACTCATTTAAAATTCAATTATGGGAATTTGAAACAGCTCAAAAACGATAACTTATTTACACCAAAAAAAGTAGATTTAAAATGATTTCAAAACAAGAGTATTTTTAAAAAGAATTCTCAAATTTAGGGTATAAATAAATAAGATCCGCAAGCCGCTAATTGACAAGTGCAACAATTCTAAGGGTGTTTAGCATCACTTTTTTGGATACTTATAAACACCCAAAACAAAAAATTACTCTAATTTAACTTATATATCTTTTATGTAAGGTGAAAAATCAATTTCATCCCCCACTAAATATTAGTTAATTCATACATAAAGACGTAATCAAATTTGTTTATACTTTACAGACTAATGGGGAATACTCGGCAAAGTCTGATAACAGAAGACAATCATATTTATAAAACAAAGGGAAAGGATCCGGGAATTTTTCCAGAAGTGATTCAATTTACTATCAGAAAAGTTTTTAACAGTGGGAATTAAGATGATTCTAACTTACTCTTCATAATTTGAAGTTTATAAAGAATTCAAGAATGGCCTTCCAAGTCCGAAGTTGTCTCTGCTCCGTTATAGAACAAGGTCTGAGAAATCTCAACCTCTGGAAACTGCATCCATTTTCATTACCATGAGTGTTCAGTTCTACGGAATGCAGAATTCGAGTTTTCATCTCTGTATATACTCTGTGTGAAGGAAGCCTTTCTCTGTATGTTTTATATCAGCTGACCCCTGGTTGTAACATCGGAAAAAAAGTCCAGTCACTACTCGTGCCTATGTCATTCGCAGCAACCTTCTCGTTTTTCCACCATTCGCACTCAACAATGGACTTCTCTGATACTTTGCCTTCCGTGTTGTCAAAATTGAAATCTTTGCTCGAACCAAGCGTGATGGTCCGTCGTTTATGGAAGCACCTCTCTGGATCCCCCTCTACCTCTTCCACGGAATTTTCAGTTATTGTTTCATCTAAAGAGTATTCATGACTCGGTGACTCTGGTTCTGTTACATCTTTCTTTGTGGTGCCCTCAGCGGTGGTGTCTGATGGAAGTCCAGACGTTGTTTGCTGTGATGCTGCAAGCTCCTTCCCCAGACAACTTTGTAAGTCGTCATTCGTCAATTCAAATGAAACTCTGTGATCAGTTACGACATCCTGATCTTGAGGTGCATTATCTGAGTTAGCCAGTGATGCCACTTCGGAAATTTGGTTCTCCAAAAGGTGAATATCTTGAGAGACAGGTTCTCCACCATTAGGTGTCAAAGTTCCAGATCCTAGCCTTGATAGCCCACCATTAGGTGTCAAAGTTCCGGAACCAAGCCTTGAACCCCAACCATTTGGAGTCAAAGATCCAGAACCAAGCCTCGATCCCCACTTTCGAGGGGTAAAGTGATCACAGCCAAGAAACTTGGAAGCTTCTGCCATACGTAATTCAATGACAGAGTTCTTGTCAGGAAATGGTGAGGAGGTTCCAGAATTTGAAACTACTGAACCTGGTGATATGAGATGACTTCCTGGGCTACCTGGATATTGATATGGTTGAAACTCGTACTGGGATAATGAGAACTTCAGATTGGTCTTATTGTTTCTTCTATTTTGTGCCAGTGATGATGCCAAAAGCTGAGCAAATGGCACTTCTGGCGATGAAGGAGCAGTTGGTTGAACTGATTCAGGAGGAGGAGTAAAAGCAGCAGTGGATGGTTCAGTGGTTACAGCAGAAAATACTGGAGGGGAAACTAACTGAGTCTCATGAGCATAGGGTCCAATTGTGAAAATGGATGCAGTCCCACCTGGGGAGTATGCATTAAAAGAAAGAGATGCAAGGGAAAGTAAGCCAGCTGGTGATTGGGTTTCGGAGGAGGGATCTGACTGCAGAAAAGATGCAGGGGAAGATGGGGGAGCTATGAAGGGCACAACAATTGTGGTTGAATGGTTTGTAGTACCAGAACTAGAAGCTGCAGCCGTTGACACTGTTGGTTCAGGTACAAGGACAGCATGACCAATTCGTTTGCTATGTTTGTAAGAACCAAAGCACCAGTATAGGCTCCAGCAGCTTCCCCATCTTCTCTTCTGAAGTTAACAATCAAAGGCATTGTAAGTTATTTAGTCCAGCATTGCAAAAGACCCAAAACAAATTCACACAAGATAAAAAGAGTATTAAGTTCTGCCTTCACTTGAAAAGAGTAAAAGAGTATGCCCAGGATCATCATACAAATCCAAAAAAAATTCAGAATTCATGTCATCAGAACATAATTTAGAACCATACTGATAATGCTAATCATCATGCTACTTTACCATGCCGTGCACAGAAACACTTACTTGCTTGATTATAAGTCAATAGTTAAGAATGATTTTCAAGACAAATAGTTCAACAGTAATCTGGTCGATGACAAGTATCACACATAAAAAAATGAACCAAATTTTGATGATCAGTTATGCAATTAAACCATTGGCTTCTCAGGCAACAACTTTGCTGAACAAAGACATTAGGTGAGCTTGCCATTTCACAATTCTGTTTCTTATCTTCCCCACCATTCTGGAAGAACAATTGTGAGTAGGTTATTGAAGCTTAATATCTATAAACTACACAAGTAAAGCTAAATGAGGCTAATAACAATTAATTGATAAGATTTCGTATTCCTTTATTGAAGGATCCAGTATGTTTCTAGCCCACCAAGAGAGAACTTTTCCTTGAGCACACTGGAGTTTATATAAACATCAGAAGTCAGAAATTCTGCTTCACTGATCTTTCAAGAGGTCCAGATGAAATCATAGTGTTTCCCTTTCCAAAGTCTTAAGTTCATAGCTAAACTGCCTATGCTACAGTAAGCTACAGTCCTGATATAGCAATTGGGTCACAAACATGACCTTGAAATTTTATTCTGTAAAACTGGTTTATATCCGGGCAACAGGCCAAGAGTAGCTGTGAATTAGCAGTTAGCTTGTAAGCCAAATTCCAAAAGTTTGACCACTACTGAACACCAGTGAGTACTTTACCAGCCCAAACAAAAGAGATTAAGATCAACAAGCCTCAATTGCATAACTGCAAACCATCAACATTGACTTATGAACCTCAAGTGCTTCATTACTTTAACCTCGTTAAACAGCTAAATTTCATCAACTGGAAGACAGTGATGGCCACTGATATACCGATATTAGATGAATTTTGGAATTCACTGAAATGAACTATGTTTTTCCCTTCACGTTGTGCCCAACAAAAGATAAGTAGTCAATTAGCTAAACCTTGAATTTAAGGATCATCTTAACAGCAATTTCACCATTTTACTCATCAGATGACTATCTTTTTTCCCCCTTTCCACTGTTCTTACCCTTTCTAATTTCATCCAACGATGGTATACAGCTTTTCTTTCTTTATAACTTAGCCAACAGCCGATAAGCGATAGAAGGAAAAGCCTTGAGCCGTGGAAACTAGAATCTTTGTAGCCATGTGACTGGTTTGAATATCACAAGCTCACGAATATACAGTTCTGTAGCTACGCGATTTGAAGTTCACGAGTCGAGATGTTGAAAGTCGTGAAGCAATCCTGCTTAGAAGTGCTAAAACACTTCTCGGATCAGAAGTTTCATGCACCAAACTACCTCTTAATAATAATTCCAAATAAATCCAGCTTAAAGAAATAATTGTTTCTATTGCCTTCAAAATTCAAGATAATTCAGCAGACAGCTCTCAAGCTATACACAGCTCAATTTCAACAAAAAGAATATGTGCAAAAAGAGTAAAAAAATAGCATCAAAAAGCAAAATTCAACGGACAAAAGGCATGCATATTTATGCACGCATACACACACATATCAATACACAAGTTATGGTGTATATATGAGTTTGTATAGCTACCTGAACTGTAGTAGTAGGCTGAACTCTACTCTCGGCGGTGACGATGGCGGTGGCCGCAGCGTTCACTGTATCCACGCTGTTATGTATGCTGGCCATACTTAACAATCTTTGATCAACCAAATATTATATATACTTCAATTTGTTCAAAAACAATCAATCTTTCTCCAGTGCTGATGACCACAAATTCCGATGATATGACGTCAGAATTCTCCAAAACGCGCATATCCTCCGGTGGCATCCAATAGGCAGATCACATCACATGGTATGCATATATATATAGAGAGAGAGAGATAGAAAAGCAAAGAGAGCAAGCAAACGATGGATAGTATATATATTATATTATACAAATGCAAATGCAAAAAAGGCATATTAATTATGCGTATAGTTCCTGTTCGGTCTTTTCCCTCTATCTTTCTCTAGCTGTTATTTTGTAATTATGCTAGTGATGTGGGCCCCGCGAATGCTAACACCAAGATTTGTTATGATAATTAAGGGGAGAACTGAGGAGTGTTGCTCTGTGGATAATCTTGGGATTTAGAGTCAATGAGGTTGACAAATATGCCCTTCGATTGCGTGCAACACCATACGAGTAGAACGTGTTTGGCTGCGTTTATAAGTATTTAAAATGAAATTACTCTTTTCTTAATTTTTTATTTTAATGTTTATAAATACTTAAAATTAATATTGTCAGACAGCCTCTAAAAAACAGATCTGTCCTACTTTGTCAAATTTGAGCGTAACTTTTTATAATATCGTAATAACTTGTCATTGCATTATTTTCTAGCTCTAACCTCAATGGACTCTGCAATCGATATTTGTGTTACAAATATAATATTAATTATTTAAAGTCACTGTCAAATTGTTACCTAATTTGTTATTTAAACTCATATTATTACTTCTCTTGCTTTATGTCCCGCGTTAATATGGAAATCACAGGACTTGACATCTTAATATGCGACACGATCATTTAATTAAGTACGAGACCCAATAATTAAACGTAGATCATATGTACATGAAGTGTAACTCCCATGATTCTAAATAACAAACATAAATAGTAGACAACTGTTCTGTGAGCTTAGATCAACCATTTAATTAATTTAAGTTATTTGTGGAAGACTGCAAATAAATTCTCATAAATAAATTTAAATTCAAAGTGAAACATATGTCCAGAAAAGGCAATTTTTGTGTACACTAATTAACGAACCACAGGCTTTCCCAACTTCTAGGACTCTAAGAATTGGACGAGCTAATGAATAACTTGCTGCTTTTGATTGAAACGGAAAAGAAGGGAAGACACATCCTTAATTTGTGATCCAGTAGTGCCTTTTAAAAAAAAAAACTAAATAACAAACATAAAGATTAGGCAATCCTATATGTATAAAATCATAACAAGTTATTAAATAACTACACTAATAGAATATTTAACTTGGCACTTCAATGAGTATAAGTCAGTTGTAAGACTGTTTACTTGATACGAGATTAAGCGAAAAATATCCTTTTCCTTAATGACATTGCAAATGGCACTCCCGTATTTTAAGTTTATCCCAATAGTAGTAGAGTGGGGCAATTCTATTGCGGCTAGGATAGAGGAGTCCGTTTGGTTGCGTATTAATGACAAAGCTGACGCAGGTGGAGTAGGATTGAGTATTTAATGTTGGCTGCTTTGCTTAGGTAACGAGATCTAGTGATCTACACACCTCACCACGGTTTTTACTCCCATCTCGTGACTGTCGTGGTCTTGGTACAACTAATCTGGACTTTTTCCAACCTTGTGAACAACTCATGTTCATGCCAATACTCTTTCCACAATTTATCTTAATCGAAAACTTATTTATATCTTTACAAAATTAAAGAATTCCTTTTTTACCTTTTGTTGGGATAGAAATAAGAATGGTAATTAGACGAGATGGGGAAGTAGCATGTTCATCCCTACCTTACGCACTTGTTAATATTTTATCCCTACAGCTATATACTTGTTGTCGGGATAAATCCCTAGAGTCATTGTCGCTCCTATTGGATAAAAACACATCGCCCTGTCTTATGGAGCACAGGTTAATAAAGTCAGTAATATTATGTTTTTTTAAAAGATAATGATAAAAACATATTAAAAATAAGTTAACTTTTACTATTAAACCAAAGAAATTTCTTATATAAAATATTTTAAAAATATACACCAGATGATGTAATACTTATATAAAAAATATATAAAACATATTAAAAGTAATAAATATACTTATATAGTGGTGCGATATGAATTGGGTTAGACAAACTCGACCAAAAATTCCGCCGCTATTTCAGCGAAACAAAATGGGGCATAATACCACTATCATCTTTGGATAAAAACATAGAATATAAAACAATCATACGTGATCTTAAAGGTGATGTAACAAGCCCCCAGGGGTATAGGTGAATTGGTAAGTGGTCAGGTGACTGAGGTGGAGACACCCTGGCAACGCGGGATCGAATCCATGTGGTGGCAGTACTCCGCTGAAATATTGCGGGGCTGTTGCTAGATTTCCACGTCCGTTGGTCCTCTCCCTGGTCGGGCTGCAACTCACGCACATCCCTCAATTAACCTCCCGCCTTAAGGGGTCTCTGACCAGGTGAGAAAGGGATTCTCCTTTGATTAATCCTTAAAAAAAAAAAGTGACGTAACAATGAAAAATAAATAGCCATACAAATAGCATTAAAGAACTTCGTACGGCCCATCATATATGTGTGAGCATTTATCCATATTCAGGGAAAGAAAAAGAAAAGAAGGAACAGGAGAAGTATGGCGTACTGCGTTGTTACATATTAATTCAACGCTGGTCCCTTACGCATAATGATTGCTGTTGCGTTGTGACGTTCTTGCGTAAATATGGCAACGTTTGAGGGGCATAATGCAACTGAAAATTCTGCCGTCATAATGTATTGGTTCTGTTATTTTTACCTTTAACGAAAAGGCTTATTATTAGCCAAAAGGACATGCACGTGTGCGGAAAACACCACTGGGGGGGGGGGGTGGGGGGCGGTTTTTGAATGGGGTTTCGTGCTGGGGAGGGCCTCGTGAGAGACAGCGACGTGCATAGTCTTATAATAAAAATTGGAATGCCTTTTAATTTAAATTACTTTTGCACGGGCGGGTTGCTTTGCACTGCGTTATCCTCATTCCTCTCCCGCTTCGATAATGATATCACTCCACAGCGTTTCCTTCTTCCTTTGGCTGCATTCCCCACACTTTTTCCCACCCCGCCCCCCCAAAAAAAAAAAACTTGCTGATTTTTTTCTTTTTTTTTTCCTTTTTCTTAGAATCTATTTTAGAGGTAGCAAATACTAAATTAATTTAATATTGGAAGGTCAAGATTCAATTAATAAAATTAATGATGATACTAAATATTTTAAACATAAATAGTTATACTTAAATGAATATATAAAACTCAAATATAGAGTACTTTTGTAAAATTATGCAATAACATTTATAAAATATTTATTGGTTTAATCAATGAGGTTGTTCTATTATTTATCAATTTTCATAGAATTTCCTTGGTGATTTCTTTGCGATTTAGATAATATAACCTAACTATATTTGAGAAAATCATACTCCATTTAGTTGTGAAGCCTTGTCTTGATGATTTTAATAGCAAAAACAGTATGTCTTATATCTATAGTCCTTTATACAGAATGCTATGTTAGATAAAATTTTCAATTTAGGATAACTAAAATGTTAAGCACCATAAATAGATCATCCTATGTGCAAGTATTGGGAGCTTGTTTGATTGGCTTTCTTTAAAAGTATTTTTTTAAAACTTAAAAAAAAGTGTTTTTTTCGAAAAGCTAAAAAATATAACTTCTAAAAAAAATTGCAATTGACCTTCTTTTCTAGAGTTTCATCTTTTTTTTTTTTTTTTAATCTAATTCATGTACTAATTGTAAAAAAGATGTGGTTTAAAGGAATACTTTTCTATAAAAAGAAAACCAATTCAAACAAGCCCTTACTATGCTATAATAAGCCACATTGAAATAATTAGATTTTTTTCCATCTCATTTCATGATAAAAGACAAGAATAAAGAATCTCATTGACTAGCGAGAGAGGGTTAAGGGAAGTAATAAAGATGGACCACGCCTCATGGTTGTAGATGGTGAGCTACTAGTTAATGATAATGATATCGACATCAGAAGTCCATTTGTAATTGCTTTTCTTTGATCTCTTATTGGATTAGCCTAGGTATTCTTTTGATTAATTGGAGTAAAAACGAAAGCGAAGCCACGTCAAGATCAACATGTTCATATATTAAGGATATTTTCCAATCAATTGAAAGGGGGTAATACAAATTACAAAATTCTTTCAGAAACAATATATATATATATATATATATATATATATATAGATTCAAAAATTCTTTTAGAGGCTTAGAGCTCAAACTCCTCAGCTCCACCCGTTATACATATAACAAAGGCACCGTCAAGGATATTATCTAATCACATGATTGTTGGAATATATATTGTAGGCTCCATGGGGTAAAAGGTAACTAGTTGTAAGAAATTTAACGATCCAATTGAGTGTAAATGCTTGCGTAACCATCTATGGGGAGTGTTAAGTGAGTGGAAGCAAAAAGTTTATTTGATTATGCTCTACCTTTCTAGCTTTTCCACGTAGCTTTCATGAGCCTTTATACCAAATAACATCCACCTTTTAAAGATGAGCCTTTTGTTCATGTCCACTACTTGGATTCTTTGATCTGAGATTCCAGAAATTTTTTCCTAGTTAACTTTTACTAGGGATTGTTATAGAGAAAAGGCCAAGCCTAATAGCCTATGAATTGAAGAAAATTATATTATAATTAAAAAAAATAAAAACAGAGAGCTTTCGTTGAGTTTTTTTTGGCTTTAAACTAGGGTATTAATGGACGATAAATCCTTCCAATAAGTACACTTTTTTATATTTGAATTTATAATTTTTTCATAGGAATGATACCGCTTGCACCTTAACTGTTGGTAGCTTTTGTTGACTTTCATTGTCTTTGTAGTGTCCTTGCCAAGGATGGGCCACTGCATGCTCTTTTCACGAACCGATGACCATCTTACGGGGTGGCTAAGTATGGTCATTGGTCCTACACCACAAAGGCCTAAGCCAACATATCACATGGCTCAAGTAGGTAGAGGTTGCTTATAATTAAAACTATTGCTTCTCTTTTTTCTTTATACATATACATATACATATACATATATATATATATATTTTTTTTATTCATTTCTTGTAGCGATGTGGTTGTCATTGGTTGCTGATGTTATGCACAGATATTTGCATCACCCCTTGGCCATACATCACTTGCCTATATATATATTTAATTTAACAAAATTTTCGAACAAATGGGTACTGTTTTGAAATCTTTAAACAGATAATTATAATTTAAATCCAAAAAACGCTTGGAATGACTTTTTCTTAACCACTCTCGGCCCTATAGAGATTAGTCTCAAACCCATTATGACTTGGGACATCTTAACTCAAAGCAAAAATAATAATAATAATAATAATAATTGCAATTTTGGAATAATTGTCAGTGGTCACTCGTTTTTATTATCACATGTATTTGATGATAATACGCATCAACGCAATAGGCCTCGTATAAAAATAGATGAACATTTAATTTCTAGGACATCTTCTAGTATCAGAGTATGCCTTACTAAACTGTGACTGCCATGCGTGTGAATGCCGCGATAAGTCTTTCCTGGAATGTTTTAACTTTTGACATCATTTTTCATCTGAGTTTCAAAATCAGTCTCATGTGTTACGTAGAGTGTGCCGAGAGATTGTTTGGGTTGGCTTTTCTAAAATATATATTTTAAATAATTTTAAAGATTTGTTGTTTTTTTTGGCAAATTAAAATTATTGATTTTTGAAAAAAGTTAAATTGAGTTTTTTTAGAGTTTCAATTTTATTCTAAAAGTTAAGTGAAATGCATATTACAAATAAGATGGTTTTTTTTTTAAGAAAAAAGTATTTTTTATGAAAAAAGTCAATTTATATGAGCCTAATAAACCAATACTAGTTCACTTGGAAATAGAGCAATTTACACACCAAAATAGGTCTGAAGGTCAAGGTTCACTTTTCTTCTCCACTATATAAAAGAACCACTTTTGTCAAAAGTATAGTTTATTAGATGGTTGTACGGATAAAATTAATTTTATGAATATTTTTACTATACCATATATCTATTTATTATCTACTATATAATGAAATGCGCATATATTAATTTTACCATTCATTTTTAGATTTTGTAAGAGTAAAATTACAATATTATCTTTATTTTTGTGTAAAAACAATTCTTACCTGAATTACAATTTACAAATATGAAAAGTTTAAACTAATCTAAATTTCAATTATCTAGATTCAAATAATCAAGAAATTATCTCAAATTACATCAAAGTACATGTGAATTTTTTTTTTAAAATAAAAGATTAACTTTTCAGTCAGATTTGTGTGTAAATTTTACACCTCAAATTTTAATCCAATCAAGTTGTGTAAAATCTAAAAAAAAATTTGGATATCCACCCCCATGTTCGCCAAACTATTCTAGTTTCACAACTTTTTTACTTTCTTACAAAATTACTGAATTTTCAATAAATATTTATTATATATTATAAATTTTGTATTATAATATTGTTGGACAATATATTTCTGTCTTGCATGGCATTAGTTTATTAGTAATAATGAAAAATTCACTTTATATAGGACGATATTACTGGATTGATTTTTTGGGAAAAAAAAAAGAAATGAAACAATTGATTTATTTTGTCTCCATTTTCATTTTCTCCAAAATTACTCCGACAGACACAAGGAAATGATTCCTGACAATGATATCTCCTTGATAATACTTTAGGAGTTAAACGCTCTAAATTTGTTGATGATATTTTCTTTTTAAGGTAATCCAAGAAGCCATGAACCTTCACAGGTTATTAGACTTTGGACTGATCTGGATTGATTTTTTCTAAAAATACTATTTTGCAGGAAAATATATATATATATATATATATATATATTTGCAATAACTATTTGACTTGACTTTTAAAAAATTTAAAACTCTAAAAAAAATGTTAAAATACAACTTTTTTTTTTTATAAGTTAGAAATTTTCAATATCTCAAAAAAGTATATTTTTTTCAAAAATTATTAGAAAAACACTTTTAAAACTAACCAATCTAAACAAGACATTCTTCCCAGCCCAGCTAACTTCTGTGGTCTTCTTTTCATCTTCCTCCTTTGTTGGACTCTTTCAAACGCAAATGATATCCTGCATTTGTAGGTGCACCTTGTAATTATTTGTTTAATACTTCACAATTATTTATTTAATAATTATTTATCCAATATCATATAACTATTTATCTAGTAATTGATTATTCAATACTCTACAACTTTTTATTTAACGTTGTATCTTACATCGCATAATGCCGGTACGATCTAAGTTCTACTTTCGAGCTATTGCGGCTAAATGTCCAAGCCCAATCCACATTTGTCTATGGATCGAAAAAGTCAAAAGGGTCCAAGTCTTTATACACTCAACAGTGACAAAAGACAAAAATCTATGTCACCTGCCCGCAAAACGACCAAAGCTTGAGTGCGCTCTCATGGCTGCATCAACATTAGCATCGCCATCAACAACTACTACAAGTAGAAAGCATTGCACCCTTTCAATCTCGATCATTTCTGTACCAAAATGCACAAATTTTCATCTGCCCAAGTGGAATCCTCAGCTAGGTATATGCAAATTCGCTACTTGCAATGGTTTGAAGCATCAGGGTGTCCCCAACTCTCGGTACATTTTCAAGATAGGTACTTACTCTTATCTGGGTTTAGCTCAAATTTTTTCGAAAAGGCATAATAGACATTAGAAGTTAGTATATTAGCGTTAGTTACTTTAAGGGCCTGTTTGGATTGGTACATTTATTTTGCAATAACATTTGTTTTTGACTTTCAAAAAAACTAAAACTCTACAGCTATTTTTAGAAGACAGAAATTTTTAGCTTTTCAAGAAAGCACTTTTTTCGGGAAGTTGTTAAAAAAGGCTTTTTCCTAAATGTGCGCATATTGTATGAGTAAATGTTCTGTGTTGTAATGTCTTGCAGAAAGGAGGGGAAGATGTAGAGGGAAAGGCGTGTATGCATCTCTGTTTGGAGTTGGAGCTCCTGAGGCTTTGGTAATTGGAGTGGTGGCTTTGCTGGTTTTTGGTCCCAAAGGTCTTGCTGAAGTGAGTTGCTTTCCTTTTCTAGTAATGCTATTTATCACATTCAAGACTTATGTGCTCTTGCTGTTGTATGTTTTATATTACGCGTATTGCTTATAAGGAGAAAAGAGAAGTTTAACATCAAGTTTCTGTATTGAGTTATAGAAGGATATGGATGCTACCCTATTTGGAAGCTTTACTTATAAACTTAAGTTGAGAATGATTTTAAAGTTTTTCGCTTTTCCTGTAAAGTGGAAGCTACGTCTCAAAGATATGGCACCTAAGTTATATGTATGAAATGCGTTAATGGAGCTGACTCGTAACTTGTTTAGATTAGATCTTAATCAAAGAACTTGGTTACTAAACTCTGAAGATTTTCTTTACAGTTCAACAACGATTCATTATGCCGAGAATTATTTAGGGGAAGAAATCCATTCCATCCATTGTTTGATAAATTTGAAAATTTTGGATGACAGGTTGCCCGCAACATTGGGAAAACTATTCGTGCTTTCCAACCAACAATCCGGGAACTTCAGGTAGGCCTGCATGATTTAACAGAAAATTGATTTCTTTCAAGCTCTTAGTAAGTAGGTTCTACTTTTTCTCCTCACCTTTGAGTAGGAAGTTTCAAGGGATTTCAAGAATATACTTGAACGAGAAATTGGTCTTGATGAAATTGAAGACACAAGCAAGACTACCTTGGACTCTTCATCTACTGCCGCTTCTGTGGGTGCTGAGAAAGATATTCAACCCAGTGAGTTGTTGCATTTTTGAACGATTCAGTTAGTCTGTATCACTTTTAAAATTGGACTACGGACATAAACCTTATATTTGATGAGCTCTATATCAAATTAAACCAATAAAGAACAATTGTGCACAAGGCTTATTACTCTGGCCCCAAGAAGACTAGCTTTTGGCTAATTCAAATTGAGGATGTGACCCAATATTTTTTTCTCCGAAAAGGGAATTCCATGTGGCTTCTGTTTCCTTGGGGATGCAGTAGAGGATTGGTTTAGTTTATTGCTTTTCTTGGTAATATCCATTTGAGTATTGGCAACCAACCACTCTGGTGCTATCAATTCAAAGTTGGATCTCACATTATGAGTCATTAATGAATGAGGGTATAAATGTATAGATAACCTGTGAGATTTAGTGTCCAACAGAAAAAAAATAACTGGACAATTCATTGTGTACTTCATAACAAACTTGCAATGATGTTCGATCCATTTATTCGGTGTGTGGTGACATTGCCAGTATATTATTTATTACATAAAAATTAATTTTCAGATTTCATTGTTAAAACAGAAGAAGAGATGTTAAGCATGCAACTATGGCCATTATGCACTTAGTTGTTGGCTACAAATGTATAATTACTACCTCAATAACTCATGTTTTAGCCAGTGGGCCCACTGAACTTTGCAAGTGCTGTGTAGTTTTGTGGCTCATTGCTTAACTTGATGGATTATCCCTCTGCCTACTATTCTCTTTTCTTCCCAGTTCCCAAATTTATATTATTGCCCTATGCCATGTCATTTGAATTCATTTTGTTTTGTTTGTTTGTTTGTTTTTTTCCTGGTGATGCGTGTTTGTTTTAGTCTATGCTCTTTTTGTTTCTCACTCTAAAATTGCTGCTGTACTTGTCTTTCTTTGTTGAAGAAATAAAAATATTTTACTTCTGAAAATGGCAGATGGTTCTCCATCCTCAACTAATGCATCTCTGACTGAAGAACGCATAATGACTGCCAAAGAGCAGTTGGAAGCTTCGGCCACCCTGCAGCAGAAAGAAATGGCATCAGCTGAAAGTCCAGTTGAAAGCAAAGGCCAGTCAGAAGGTTTGTAATTTTTTGTAAAGACGTGGAATGTTCTCTTTATCTTTTGTTGTCGCATCTATGCAACTGGTGGCAATGCAGAGATGTGAATCCTGATTCCTGAGATGCCCTCTCTGCTGTTCATGTTATTTGTTGTTTATACACCTGAATACTTCTAGGTTAGCTCGAAAAGGATAAAATCAACAGGGATAGGCTAGGTTAACATGTTTCTTAGGTCATAAATTTCAGATTCATCCATGCAAATTCTCCAGTGATTAGCAGGTTTTTCTCTACCACTGAATCTCAACCTTGTAGCTAATACGGGTGTTCATGTTCAAAAACAAAGTGACCCCAAAACCAGCAGAACTTGGTCACCTCATCATAGTTTACTTCCAGCCTTTCATCTCTCCCTCTCTGTCTCTCTGTTTCTCTCTCTCTCTCTCGATCACTCTCTCGCTTTCTCTCTCTCTCGTCTCTATTCATACTCAGTGAGAGACAGCCATACCCAGCATCTTACCTTTGTTCGTGTACATGCAAAACAGCCAATGGTTGATACTTATGAGAACCGGTGACCAACCTAACTGCTGTCCTTATGATTGCTCTTTTTCCTGAATATAGAGTATAAAGATAGAGGAGAGGGTTACCAGGTCAGGTTCGTTTTGCACTTGGACAAAACCTGAGTTGGAGTTAATTTTTTCAATTTGAGGTTGATCATTCTCAAACTTCTATGATTGGAAAACCCAAAACCATTTGAAACAGGTCACAGTTTTCCTGCTGAAATATATT
The DNA here is from genome assembly GCA_028554755.1 of Cordia subcordata. Classification (NCBI taxonomy): domain Eukaryota; kingdom Viridiplantae; phylum Streptophyta; class Magnoliopsida; order Boraginales; family Cordiaceae; genus Cordia; species Cordia subcordata. The sequence continues at coordinate 1,221,842 of JAPTOF010000006.1, read as the reverse complement.
CCTCTGTGCAGGTAGTTCTATTACTAGTTTTTTCTTGATTTTTGTGATTGAAATTTAAGAAAAGGGAAAACCAGATTTTTTTGCCTCACAAACATCCCTAATGGCTTATACATGTGGAATTGGTATAAGAATGGGTTGGGCCTACTGGAATTAGATATGAAACAGGAAAGTATATGCAGGAAGCACGAAGTATTCTCGTGAAGGGCTTAAGAACTGACTACCTTTTCCAGCTGCTTTCAATGTGCTTGTGTGCAATGATTAGATCATGTAATCATGAGTATGTTCTGATATGCAACCTTTAGAAAATTGCTTATCTTTATAATGAGACAACTTCCTCTCCCCTGCATCTCCACCCAAAATAGAAAAATCAAAATTGTTGATAAAGTGATATGCAATTATCCTTCCAAATGTCTGTTTAAGGGTGAGTTTTTGTCAAGTATTTTAATGAATCTACTGACTATGCTCTTTTAGATTCTTGTGTTAAGGTTTACATATTGATGCAAATGCTACAAGTTTCAAATAATTAAAGATTTTTTCCCCCTAAAAGTGGCAGACAGTTCTCCATCTGCAACCAATGATAACTCGGTTCAAGAGTACTTAAAGAAGCTTGAAGAGGAGTGGAAAGCATTAAATTCTGAGAAACAGAAAAAGATGGCATCTGCTGCAACTGAAGCCAAATCCCAAGGTCAGTTAAATGATAGTCCTTCTGTAGCACCAACAAGCATTCTCTTTCTCCCCAAGCTGATTCCAGCTTTTAAAACTAGTCTCAGATTCTCAAGAAGCTGCTTCAGAAAGTCCCCTCCCTCAAAAGCCTGAAAGTGAGGATCATATAGATATGGCTAAAGAGCAGCTGGAATCATCAGTCTCCCAGCAGCAGAAAGAGACAGCTTCCACTGAAAGTTTGGTTGAATCAGAAGGCCAGTCACAAGGTCTGTACTTTTTGTAAAAATGAGGAGTGGTTTCTCCATCTCTTATGTTCACTTTGATTTGACTAGTAATAATGCTGAGATGTATATCTTGTGAGGTTTCCTCTGGTGTTCATGTTTTGGTTTTGGATGATTCTGTGCTCTCTGATCTTTATGTTAGTTGAGCTTTGAAATCTTAAAAACTTCTGTTTTAGCACAAAAATGGTAAATCCAAGAGGGGATGGAGATTTGGGGGTAAACATTTTTCACTATAGATTTGAATTTCAAAGTCATCCATCAAGTTCTTCAGTGATTAGCAACGGATCTCAATCTATACCTAACGAGGCTTTTTAGTTTTTGAAACCCAACCAAATCCGAAAGACCCATGAAACCCACAGAATTCAGTTAGGTCACCATACTCGCAAAAGGTATCAAAATAGAAACTTCAGTAAATGTTTGTCCATGATGTAGGGTTGTGAAGTATTCTCATGTTTGGTCACTGAACTTGAAAAGAAGGCTATTCATGTCTCCCAATTGCCCTCTCTTTCTCAGCTGTATCTATGTGCTTGTTTGCAATGACTTGGTTGAAAAATCATGAACATGTTATGCTACAAAACCTTTTCCAAATCGCTCTAAGTGCTTCTCATAACTGACATCTTTCTGCCTAGTATAATGAGTCAACCTCCTTCCTCTTGCACGTTGACTAGTACAAAAGAAACTTAGAATTAAAGTCATATGCAGTATCTGTTCCGAATGTCTGTTGAAGGGTGAGATTTGGTCAAGTTTTTCAATGTATGCTACTTTATGGTTGTCTAGACTCTTTTAGTTTCTTGTGTTAAGGCTTCACACAATGCAAATGCTTTATGTTTCAAAGAACTTATAGTTCTTTTTGACCGTAAGTGGCAGATAAATCTCCATTTGCAACTGAAGAAGATTTGAACCAAGAATACTTAAAGAAGCTTGAACGGGAGGGGGAAGCATTAAATTCTGAGAAACAGAAAAAGATGGCATCTGCTGCAACTGAAGTCAAATCCCAAGGTCAGTTAAATGATACTCCTTCTCCTGCGGCAATGAACACTTACTCTCTTTTGACTCACTGATTTCAGTTATTTACGATTAGTGTCTGAATCTCAAGAAGCTGATTCATTAACACCTCTCCCTCAAAAGTCTGAAAGTGAAGATCAAATAAAGACAGCTGCAAGGCAGTTGGAAACATCAACTGTTGATCAGCCGAAAAAAACAGCAACTGCTGAAAGTCCTGTTGAACCCCATGGCCAGTCAGAAGGTTTGTGATTCTTGGTAAAATGAGGCATGGTTTCTCTATCTCTTATCTTCGCTTTTTTTTGGCTGGTGGCAATGCTAAGATGTAGAATCTTGTGATGTCCTTCTGGTGTTCATGAATTTGTGCTTTGAAGTGACCTAAAAGTTTCTGTGTTAATTCAAAAAGGATAAACCCAATAAGGGATGGAGATGGGGTAGGTAAATGTTTTTCACTATAGGTTGGAATTTCATATTCACCCATTCATGTTCTCCAAGGATGAGCAAGTGGTCCTTTACTGTTGGATCTCAATCTTATAGCTAATAAGGGTTTTTTATGTTTAGCACCCGACTGACCCTAGAAAACTCACGGACCCGCAGAATTTGGTCACTCACCGTACTTGCTTCACTGGAATAGAAACTTTGGCATCCTATTATATATAGTATTCTTATGTTTGGTTACGAAAATTTACAAAAAAAAGGCTAGTCTCTATCATTTGCCCTCTCTTTTTTGGCTGTTTGCTGTGTGCTTTTTTGCAATGACTATATCAAGAAATCTTGAACATGTTATGTTGGAAAACCTTTTTGAAATTGCTCAAAATGCCTAACTGATATCTTTCTGCCTTGTATAATGGGACAATCTCCTCTCCCCTGCACCTCCACCCAAAACAGAAGAAGCTTGGTATTGAAGTCATATGCAATATCCCTTCCAAACTTCTCTTGAATGATGAGCTCTTGCAAGTGTTTAATGTGTGCTAATTTATGGTTGTCTAGACTCTTTTTTTTCACATGTCAAGAAGTTACATTATTGGTGCAAATCTTCATGTTTCAAAGAATTTAATGGTTTTCTTTTGTCTAAAAGCGGCAGATAGTTCTCCATCATCAACCAACGAAGACTCAATTCAAGAATACTTGAAGCTTGAAAAGGAGTGGGAAGCATTAAATTCTGAGAAACAGAAAAAGATGGCATCTGCTGCAACTGAAATGAAAACCCAAGGTCAGTTAAATGATATTACACATTTAGCACCAGTGAGCATTCTATCTCTCCCCACTCACTGATTTCAGTTATTTGCAACTGGTGTCAGATACTCAAGAAGCTGCTTCAGTGGCCCCTCTTTCTCAGAAGCTTGAAAATGAGGATCAAATGTCAGAAAAACTTCATGATGAAGAGAGGATCAATGTAGAACACCAATTGCTGTGATGATTGTCAGAATCTTGCAAAGAGTAAGCTGCAATTACACGGCAAAACTTGTAAGAGTTCCTGAGTTTGAGATTGTAATATAACTATTTAGCATCAGAGATCCACTAGTGTTCTTTGAGGTGCAATATCTATCTCGTTGTTGCCTTTTTCTATCGGACTAATAATGCAAAAGCTTACAAGACTTGGAAGAAAAATAATAATGGTTTGTCTGTCATGAGATCTCAAACAAACAGTAGTTTAAGTCGGAAACTAAGCATCTTTCTGGCTCTTCACGTACATATCTTTATGAATTATACATAATTTAGGAAAAGTGAACCATATTAGCTGAGAAATGTGGAGCCTAGGAGGGGTGACCAGGATCCAACATCTCTTTGATTACAAGGTTTCTAGCTCGGTTTATGGTCATGAGACACAGGTACAAATGTTCTTCTAATTCATCAAGCTGCTCACTAAAGCTCATATCGTTCATCTTCAACTGGCGCACCACTTCTCCGCTGGCTTGGAGCTGATCCTCTCTTCTCCCTAGCCAAAACAGTACAATGTTATGCATATGTTCTAGCTCATCATTCAGCCGAGCCACCAGTCGACTTATTGTATCCAAGTCTCTTGTTAATATGTAAGCCCCTTTTGCGGCCGTGTCTAGCTGAGCCGATAGCCTGACCAGCTGCTTGTTTGAAACCAGTTCAACCGAGGCTGCTACAACACCCGGCGTGGCCACTAGCATTGCCAATGCATGGACTGCAACAATTGCTGTAAGAGAAACCGTTAACGCCACAAAAAAGATAGCTGAGCCGTGTCTGAGCTTACTCATTAGCCGGAGCTTGGCTAGAGTCTTGTCGCGCTTGAACTCTAGTCGTTTAAGCAGCTTGGAGCAGCTGCTTTGCACGGCATGGAACCGGCTAGGGTATGACGCCGATGAGGCAAACGGGTTGAAAGATTTGGCGAATTCAGTTAAGTGGGTCAATATAATGGGTGGGTGGTTCACCTTTGAAAATTGTGGATTTTGAAGCATGTCATGGGTGGCTTTCAAAGACTTGTACTTGGTGCGTATGTTATCAACATCTTTTAGCAGAAGGCTACATAACATGGAAGCATCAGCAGTCTCTGAAAAGTAGTCAATAAAAAGGGATTTATTTTCTGGACGGGCAAACTCGGTTAGTGCTAGGATCCGGGTGACTGTTGGTTGATCCGGGTCCAGTAGATGCTCCACAAATAGACGGTAGGATGGGAGCCGAGCAGCCGTGGTGGAGGGAGAATCTCGTTTGCTTAAGGCTAGTACACGTGCCCAAAACTGATTGTATGATTCAGTTCGGAAAGCATTAGCATATTCTTCTCGGAGGTCCAGGTCTGCATGGTCCGGACGGTGAATATGGGAGCCTGCAAAATAATAAAGTGAAATTAGTTCATCTAACGTGACAGTTTTCTTTTCGTTGATAAGTTAGCAGAATTCGATCATCAGATAATTGATGGAGTTTGACCACTCGATAAATTTTAGATAGAAATATTAGGCTCACAATTCAACAACTAAGTGAATTAAGATACTCAACCTATATAGAGATTGAGATCGGACCCAATTCTTAAGTTATGGTCGACCCCAACTTTTACTACTGGGGTAATTCATGGGGACTATGTAATGTAACATTTAGTATTATGAGAAAGAGGAAAAAAAAAAAAGCATACCATTGCGAGCAAGTAAGTTTCTCATTCCAAATGGAAGACTTATCTTCACTATGCTTTCTGAATGCCAGATTTTAATAACTGCAGAGAGAATTGAAAATGAGCTTTTCAAGAAATATAACAAAATATGAAGTTTGAATCATATGTGTCGAGATTTAAATCTTATTTTTGTTTTTTAGAGGTGTAACGGTCGCGAAAGAAGAGGCTGAGAACGAACCTTTTCAAAGAGGCTGAGGACTTAAAAGTTCTACCTTGTATGCAGCTCAATTCTCTTTGGGGGTTGAAGAAAATGGAAAACATAACATCTAAAGCACATATACATCTAACTCATTTTTATGATCTTTGCTTGTAAGGAAAGGGAAACGATATCCCCAAGTAGGCAAGCAATACAAGCTTGTTTCGTGAAGTACCGGGGAAGACAAATCAATTTATCAAAAACGATGTATTAAACATAGAGCAGCATACTTTGTTATGTAATGTTCTGGAAAATACTGTACATTGAGTCGGTTCTCACAACTTTAACGGCAAGTATTGGGAATGAGAATAAGTTTAAGCCTTGACGTAACTTCTTTACATGAAGGATTATTTTGAAAAGGTGTCAATAAGTCGAAACAGTTACAGAGTATACGAACTCTGTCGTGTACGTTCGTGCCACGCTTTTGAGCTTTGGTCCCAAGTTTGCAAGCGATATTGGAAATAACTCCACATTCACGTCACGTTCTTGTCTAAACCCTAAGTCTGTCAGCGAATCTACAAATTACTCCACAAACCAATGTAAAACATTACAATAAATAGTTAAACACAACCACCCCCTGCTCCCCATTGAGGATATAACGTTTTACATTAAAATTCTTATTACAATAAACACAATTACCCCCTACTCTCCATTGAGGACATAACATCTTACATTACAATTCTCAATGGGTCGAGGAGACATCACAACCCACACATTTTAACCCCCCCCCCCCACCCCCTCTTCCCAAGGACATCACAATCAACACAATCACCCCATTGAGAACTTGACTAGACTATATGGTTAATTAGCACAAAATAGTCAAACCAAGTTATTAATTATTTTCACACTATTCATAAACAAATCATAAATTACCTCACAAACAAATATTGGACATTTCGGTTGGAAAGTCACCCATTTTTGACCCTTCAATCTCTTTATCTTTCTAAATATAATAATCTCTTTACTTATATACGCAAACAATTTGCTCAATATGTAAATGCGTAATGCATAATGCTTGAATAGTTGAATTATTATCAGAGTTAGCATGGGCTTCGCATGAGTCATGACTGCAAATAGCATATTTTTGAATTCACTTGCTGTATCTTCTGTCGAACGGTGCATGAATTTAATTGGTCAGGATTTGGGTTTAGATATTGAAAAAGATACATAATCCTTCCAAGTCGACCATGCACGGACAAGAGCTTCATAACAACGTACATGCTACAGCACTCGAGAGTTTTCCATTTATACCCATCTTTTTTTCTTTTACTGAATTTATATAACACATAATTTCACAGTAACATAAATGTAGTTCTTTCGTTAGGAACCAAATTGATGTTTCAGCGCACGTGCATGAGCGCGTGCGAGAGCGCACATATATATATATACATATATATATATATATGTGTGTGTGTGTGTGTGTGTGTGTGTGATCGCGGTGGAGCCTGCATGGTGATACACATTAGCGTGGCAGGAGAATATCAAGGACTAAGTGTTTGGAGGCCCTCATTGAATAAATTCACGTGCTAAAGCCATTGCTTGATGGGGCACACTTTATTAGGATGAAATGACTCCTGTTCTATGTTTAAAATTGGTGGGTTGGACTTATATTTTATTGCAGCTCTTTTCGTATGTTATTCGAAAACCCCAAAAGAATCTTACATAGTAGACTCAACTACAGGATGTGTTATATTTATCAAGAAATAAATGTTTGTGCGGATTGTCCAACTAAGGGAAAATTATTAAAAAGAAAAAAGGTCTCTAATATTACCATATTTTTAAATTAGTTTGTATTATTTAAAAAAGTGCAAATTAGTCCTCATTGTTTGAAAAGATTGAAATTAGTTCTCACCATTTGACAAAGTTATTCAACTTAGTTTCTAAGATGAATAAAACATTGGGGACCTATTTGAACAAGTTTGTGAAATATTGAGGATTAATATGAGTTTTTTGAAACAATAGGGACTACTTTGATTATATTTTGAAATATTGAAGACTAGTTTGAATTTTTTAAAACAACAAAGACTAACTTAAAACTAAATGACAACTTTGGGGACTTTTTTGAAATTAACCTTCTGACTAACTACAATATTAATTAGCTGATTGGTCTTTCGGTGGTCAATGAAACCCCATGCCCCTTTTCTAAACTTCTGTTAAATGATAGAAGAGGGATCACCTTCACTAGAAGTATTATAGTGTAATCAAAGGTGACCCCTTTGATTATCAACCAGAAAGAAATAGAAGTTTTCATAAACACAATTATTTTATCACAAAATCATTAAATATTATTACTATTTTTCTCTTTGTGAAAGGTTAAGCAGTTTATGTGAAGATCAAACTATTCAACAATACAGTGCCTTGTTTGTCTTTCTGAAATAAGTGTATCAACTGATTCCATAATTATTGTATTATTGTATCATGTGGAAACCAATGATAAATTATAAGTTATCAACCGTTCTTCACGTTTATTTATTTTAATAAATAATTACTTTGGACCACCTCTCTAGAGACCAAAAGGATCCAGTAGCTGCTGCTTGACCTATAACGTTCCATAATCGACTCGTGCCATCATATGTAATAAAGCAGGCACTTGTTTTTAGCCATGCAGAGAGTTAGGTGCAAAAGTCAGAAACTAAAAATAAAAAGGAGAAAGGAAAAAAAATAAATTTCAAAAAATACAAAATTGGAAGCATCATGGAGTCCAAATGGCGACTTTCTTACGTGTCTAACTAGTGTCAGCCCATTGCAACAGTTTTAAGTTTTTTCCACCCCCCCCCCCTATTAAGTAGGAAGTATATAATATTTCCAAATTATGTTGTGAATTAAGATATAATATTAAAATATTTTTCCGTAATTTTGCGAATACAGATCTTTATAATATTTTTAGACTTATTTGCAATTGGTATTTACATAACATTTGCAAATTTTTATTGTTTTCCTTCTCTTCATATATAATATTTTAGATATATTTATAAAATAATGAATTAATAAATACTTTTTATTTTTCTATAATACTTATTGTACCATGACTTTTTCCTTTTCTGATAATTTTATTTGGATAAATGACAAAAAGAAATAATGCTTTTGCCATGAAGTCTTGGCCATGGAATAGAGCTACCTAACTAGAAACATACGTGCGTTAAATTGGTACTTTTAGTCCCAAGAGAATTGTTGGCCGTGGAATAGAGCCAACGAACCCGGACCTCCTGGACCCTATGTTGCCCAATTTCTACCGCTTGGGAAAAGTTCTGGGTACCGTCTGCACTCAGGTTAATCCAGATAGATTGAGTTTATAAAGAGGGTGTTAGTATTTTTAATTAAATTTTGCATATGAAAATATTATTACTTGTGAATGAGTTTCTAGATCAGATATTTGGACTTCTAGATGAAATATTTGAACACATAAATTATTGCAAAAAGATAAAATTACAGAATTAATAGAATTAACTCATTATTTATTTTAATCATTTGGTTGTTTATGTGTCATGTTTTTATTGATTCTGATGGAGCGTTTCAAGTGATATTATCCTTTGAGATAATTTTACAGATACTGGTTTTTATAAAGTTTTATCTATTTTTTAATTTATTTGGGATTGGTAGAGTTACATATCCTTTATAATTTTTTTTTATTTTATTTTTCTCTTTATTTGATACCATATCCCAACTAGCTATTATATAATACTTTAGATGTAGTTATAAAATCAAGAATTAATAACTTTTTTTTTTCTATTTGCAGCAAAGAGTGCATCTGTTTTATGACTCTTGACAAGTTTACATATTAAATTGAGGTATAGGTTTCCTATAAATAGTATGGATTTTGATTCTGGACATTATAGCATTGGCTTGGCAAAAAAGTTACGTGACATCCTAATAAGACACAGAAAAGCCGACGTAGCATGTTTTAATTTGACATGACATAATGTCTTTTAAAATATTTAAATTTTTTATGTAGTATAACTTTATTACTATTATATACTTTTCAAACAAATATTAACATGCACCACGTCAAATATCAAAGAAAGTGTAAATTTAGATGATGCATGAAATATAAGATTTGCTTAAGGGGCTAAAATATCAAAGTAGTGTCAGACAAGGCTAAATTTTTGTAATTAGTCCCCGTTGATTACATATTTTTTAATCTTAGTCTTTATTATTTCAAAAAATTGTGTATTTATTTTCCACATTTGGTGTACTTAGTTCTTACTGGAGGATTAATTGTACTACTTAAATATTAAGTGATCCATTTTTAAAATAATGAGAGTTAAATTGAAACAAAATGTAAAATATCTGGATCGTTTTAATCACATGGAAGACTAATTGCATTAATTTTAAAACATATATCGTATATACATCGTTCGTGACTCCTATAAAATACAGAAAATGTGTAAACGGAAAAAGAGCGCAACAGCTTAGGACCGAGTCATTTCTCATATCAGTCGTCGGAGTCGTAATGGATGAAGCACACTTACTGAACGACGACGGCGGCGGCGGCGAGGGGCGGCTGGTGGGGGAAGACGGAGAATACAGGGCGGCGAAGGGGCTGAGAGAATGGTGGTTGGTGTTTTGGATAGAGACGGTGAAGCTATGGAGAATAGGAGGGCCTATTGCGTTCACCATTCTCTGTCAATTCGGAACTAGCTCCGTCACCAGCATCTTCGTTGGCCACATCGGCGACGTTGAGCTCTCCGCCGTTTCTATCTCCTTTTCTGTCATCGGCACCTTCTCCTTCGGCTTCATGGTAGACACACACACACACACATATACATGTGTGTGTATATATATATATATATATATATATATATATATATATATATATATATATATATATATGTATATATATTTATTATTTGTATGTGCATATGCGAGCTAAAACTTGTACAAGCTATAGGTTCATCTGCATATATACACTCGCTTGACATGCAAAACACTTCATTTCTCCGTAAGAAAAGATTCCGAAATTTTGAAGTACATTAAAAGGATCATATTCATATGATTTTGAAAATGGCATTATTAATGGAGTTTGGCATCATATCTAATTATTGAACTGCTTGCTATAATGCCAGAAAGCTAAGATGATGAGAATTAAGAGGAAAAAGAGGATTTTTTTAATATATACATATATATATATATATATATATATATATAATTCTTTAGTATACATCTAAATTGTTTATTTTCCTTTGCAGCAAAATCTTCTTCTTCTCCTCTTTTCTTCTAATCTTTCGGTGGGTAGGTAGAAGTAGAACATGCTGTTTAGTATCCTGCATACTGTGTTTGGTCCCTTTTTTTCGTTATTGTATCCTTGCAAAGACTATGTGTTTGTTTGGACTTTGGATTAGCTTTTAAAAGAATACTTATTTATATAATTTTTGTAAAAAGTGTCTTTTTGAGAATTCAAATTTCTGACTTGAGTTTTAGTTTCTTTTGAAGTCAATATCAATATTTATTGCAAAAAAGAAAATGTTAAGCCATGCCGTAAATGCTTTTGGCGTACTGCTAGGCTGAATTTTTCTTCTACTAGCGCTTCCTGTGAATCTTGATTATCTTGTACAACCATCATATCTCAGTTGTATGTATTTGTTTAATGTCAATGATTCTTGATGTTTTAAGCTGAAGTAAAACACACTTTATTTTTCTTTTGCAACTACTGTAGCTTGGAATGGGGAGTGCCCTGGAGACTCTTTGTGGTCAGGCATTCGGTGCAAAGCAAGTTCACATGCTTGGCGTTTACATGCAACGATCAATTATCATTCTGCTTGTCTCCTGCATCATCATCTTGCCTCTCTATTTATTTGCTGCACCAGTCCTGAAGATTCTCGGTCAGCAAGATGACATTGCTAATCTTGCTGGGAAGTATACCATCCTTATCATCCCTCAATTGTTTTCACTAGCTATAAATTTCCCAACCCAAAAATTTCTTCAAGCTCAGAGCAAAGTTGGTGTGCTTGCTTGTATTGGCTTCTTAGATCTGATACTGCATACTTTTCTGCTCTGGATTTTCATTTATGTACTTGGCTATGGTACAACCGGTGCAGCCGTAGCATATGACATTACAAATTGGGCGTTGGCATTGGCTCAACTTGCTTATGTTGTTGGTTGGTGTAAGGATGGGTGGAAGGGGATATCGTTTTCTGCTTTTAATGAAATTTGGGCTTTTGTAAGGCTTTCCCTGGCATCTGCTGTGATGTTATGCCTGGAGGTCTGGTATATGATGAGCATTATTATCCTCACCGGTCATCTTGATAATGCAGTCATTGCGGTTGGTTCCCTTTCAATTTGGTAAGTCCACGTTACTCATGTAGAGCCTCGAAACATCTGTGCAAGTTAAAATTTGTGCATTAATTTTCAACCCTTCTGAAATCTGAGTAATGTTGAATTCAGCATCTGAATTGTACCTGAGAACTATTTGTTTTTCTTTAAGTCATCTGTGTCCATTTGCAGATGTAATATTCTCATATTCAGAAAAGGTATAATGGCTAAAATGCATTGGATTGAACCAAGTTAATGAACAGAACATTACCCTTGTCGCTTATCCAACCACACATCATTATGGTTACTGTGAACTTCGTTAGTTGGTAAATTGTTCCTTGCTGGAATGTTCCATCCCATTACTCAACACCCTTATCTATTTTTCTTCTTTTTGTAGAATACCTAAGTTATTCTTCTTTCTGTTTCTTTGTTCTTTTAATCCTGCAGCATGAACGTCAATGGGTGGGAAGCCATGATATTCATTGGCATCAATGCGGCTATAAGGTAAGAAGTTTGCCTGCATCTTAGCTTATTGTTTTCCTTTTCCCCATTGACCTGTAAATTTATGTTAGCTCCAGGATGAACTGATACAAATTTTCATGACAAATTATATTGGTTCTTTGCTTGCCCTTTTAAACCAAATTAATTAAAAGTAATAGGTGCTTAGTCACCACTGCATCTTCTTTCTATGCGAATTATATTATTAGTGTGATATATTTGCTTGTGTAGATTTCCCCTAGTATCTGGAGGCCAGGTGACACCATGCTAAACTCTATGAATTGCCTTGGGAACATAATGGGGACTGGGTTTAGGATGGTTTTGGGTGATGAGGCAGGGTATTATGCAATCTTGCAGGTGTGTTGTCTCACAGTTTCCTTGTTTATGCTTGGTCATTATATGTTTCAAATCTGATGTGTTTATATGTGAGTGAGGATTGGTTCCTTTTTAGATCCTTTTATGCTTATATTGTCCCTGATGTTTCTAAAGCATTATTTCATTTTTTCTTGATTCTTGCTCCTCAGCGTTCGAGTTTCAAACGAGCTTGGCTTAAAGCATCCCAGAGCTACCAAGTATTCTGTTTATGTCACGGTCTTCCAGTCGCTCCTGATCGGGATTATATGCATGATTCTTGTCCTGGCAACCAAAAATCATCTTGCCGTAATTTTTACAGATAGCAAGGATATGCAACAAGCTGTTGCTCGCCTTGCAGGCCTCCTTGGTATAACAATGGTGCTCAACAGTGTTCAGCCAGTAATATCAGGTACATACAGAGATTAATTTTGAAGCAGAGAACAACATATTGCCTACCTACTTCCTTGGCTTCCTTGAGGTTTTACACTCCCACCCCTGTTGCAGGTGTTGCTGTGGGAGGTGGATGGCAAGCTTTAGTTGCTTATATTAATTTGGGTTGCTATTACATTTTTGGTCTTCCTCTTGGATTCGTTCTTGGCTATATCGGGCACCTGGGAGTGATGGTCGATGACTTTCTCCTTTTTTCCCCTTCAAACCACACAAGTTTGTGCACACATAATATATTTGATTTTGTACTCAGAGAAGCTTTTTCTGATTAAATAGATGCAAAAATACACCGGTATCAATAAGTTAGGCTGCTTGTTTGTCATGGTGCTCTTAGGGCATGCATCTAAGGGCATCTGTAATTCCAAGTTTTTATCTGGTCAGCTAGTTCTCTATTCTAGCTGAAGTAGACATGATATCCATTTTCTTTGTCCTTCCCATCATTAGTTTTCACGCTAAAAGTTCTCCAATGCAGGGACTTTGGGGTGGGATGATAGCTGGAACAGCCTTGCAGACATTGCTATTACTGGTCGTACTTTACAAAACCAACTGGAATGATGAGGTTAGTGAACTGTCAGTTCTGACAAGCTTAGCATTATTCACCAAATTATGTGCATTATAATTGAATTTGCAGCATCCTCTACAAATAATCATGTTGGTCATCTCCCTAGTTTCTTTTGTTTTCTTTTTCTTTTTCTTTTTTTTTTATTTATTTTTCTCCTTTGGCTTCTGGGTAGAAAATGCTAGAACAGGAATGACTTGTGAGAAGCTCTGGCTGGGGTAATGAGATAGATAACATGTAAAGAGTTTTATCTTCTTGGTTGGTTCTTGCTGTCAAGTTCGGAACTCTCTCGGACTATAGCATTTCGACCATCACTACTCCTTGAATTGCCTTGCTCGTAGATAAACTTTGTTTTCAAGGAACAATATATTGTTAGCTCAATTCACCAAGGTAGATGTTTATCCATTACAGGCAAAGTTGTATGTTAGTCATGGAGATGCTGTTGATTTGTTTCTTGATTGTGAAAATGAATTTGCAGGTTGAGCAGACGACAGAACGCATGCGGAAGTGGGGAGGACAGGACCTGGAAACCGAGAGGTTAATTACCTAGAGATCAACGCTCATCTGGCAACAGAGAGCCTTAAATTTCGGTTCTTATAATCGTTGGAAAATCGTCTCAACTATTACCTCCATTGTAACATCCAGGAGTCTGTCTCGTAATATGCAACTATTGAACTAATTCGGAAATGGTTGTGCAAGAGTTGTGTTAGATTCCTTCCGCCTGGAGACGATTGGGCGCAACGGTGCTGAAATAAAGGTTGCAATAACATGAGAAGAGATTGATAATAGTTGTTTCTTACACGTCGCACGTTCAAGTCACAAAGCCCAAAACTGTAAGCAACAACTAGTTTTGTAATATTAATTCCTTGTACCAGTCTATTCCTCAAGATGTATTTACCAATTGCCCTATTGATGAGTTAAAGAAAAAATTCATGGTTTCTTTTTTGGTCGAAAATTCATGTTTTTTTATTAAAGTTATAATTTTTTTTTTTTTTTTGGGGTTAAACCCCCATCCCTAGTAATTGAACCCAAGATCTCATATCTAAAAAAAATAATCTTAATCACTTGAGTTATCTTTTAATCGCTACTACAATTATAATATATGTACCTCTTCAGTATTTCATTGGTGTATGTAATATTTTTTTTCCCGGCCCGTTACATATATGACATATGCTAACTAGTCTTGAGCGTTACGACATGGTTGCATTCTTCGACAATGATGTGAAACATAATGTATAAATGTTAAATGCCACAAATGTATCATGAAAATTAGTCTTCATTAAAGATCTTTCAGTTTCCTGTATGCGAAAGTAGAAATCCTAATCCAAGAATACATGTGAGGAGAGCGATAGTACTTTATCATGCTCTACTCTAGAAGAGTAGGGGCAGAGTTTTTGTTCAAAAACCCCTGCTAGGGGCAGGACGGGATTTTGTTCCGCTACCACGTGCAGGTGCAGACCAAGGTAGGGGTTTGTTCACCCCGCTATATCCCGCCTCGCTATATATGCATATTTGTTACTTTTAGTATATACTTATATATTTTTAATGTAAACATTATATATTTCTAATATATTGTTTATATATTTTAATGTAAACTTTATATAATTAACATCTCTTTGGTTTAGCTGTAAAAGTTAACTTATTTTTATACATTCTTATGTATTAGTATTTTTTAAAAAAAATTTAAGATTATTGACCTTGTTGACCTGTACTCCATAGGAGCATGGAGGGATTTTCCCATCGAATAGGGGCAGGGACAGTAACCTATAAGTTTACCCAGGTATAGGTATATGATAGGAGTAAGTATAGGAGTTTATTTAAGAGTAGGTGTAAGAACACTCGCACTTACCCCCGCTCTACTACCATCTCTAAATACATGGACTGAAATAAATATAAATCAAGTCAAACTCTTATTCCGAGTAGAAATAAATTTGAATAAATATTAATCTAGTTCAAAACCCTAATCAACATAAAAATAGATTGGATTAAATATAAAATATGCTAGTAAAAGTCCTATCCCAATTTAGGATGGGCACAAACTCTTTTCTTTTTCTTTTTAGTTCCACTGAGAAAGTCGAGTTTGATAAAAACGCCACTCTACAAGGGAAGTCCTCAAATCAAGTCTTTGCAAGTTCATCCCAAACAAAGCGAACCCATTCCAGTCGAGAAAATACAGAGACAAACGAAGTGCTAATAGCTTGATGTCAACTTCTACAGCATAAACTTTAAAGAAGAGACTATTAACGCTAATAATAACAATATTTCATAGACTTAATTATTTATAAAAAGGTTAGTCCGAAGGCGAACCCCTTTCCCACCTGTGCCAGAGGCCCCATGACCAGGTGGGTTGTGAATCAGGGATGTGCATGAGTGACAGCCCTGCCAGGGAAAGGACCAACGGGTCACGAACCCAGCAGCAATCCCCACAATATTTCAACAGGGAACTGCTACCACACGGATTCGAACCCACGTTGTCGGAGTGTTTCCACCCCAATCACCTGACCACTTACCAACTCACCTATGCCACTGGGGGCTTTCATAGACTTAATTATTATTTATAGTTTTGGCGTGTTTAGTATTTACTTACATTACCTTGTTCTTACCAAGAATGTATATTAGTTTGTAGCATGCCTCCAATTCATGAAAACTCCATGGATTGGGCTTCTCTTCCTATCCATCTTCTTGATATGATTATTGCCAATTTAGTTGATTTTTCCGATTCCATTTTTTTTTTGCAGTAGTCTACAAACCATGGTTCTCTGTCGTAGTCCACAATAAAAAATTGATGTCATCTGGCAAACAAATTCCGTATTATTAGTTCCTAGTGTTGCTGACAAAAATAATAGTCTTACCCAGAAACACAGTTTATACAATAAAATGAAGAGTATACATTACGAGTTTGAGCTAAATCTATTCTACACCAAAAGATGTTGGGATTTTGTTGCATGAATGTCTGGCTACATTGGAGCAACATTATTCTCTCATCGTTCCCCGGACACGCGATACCCCAGCCCAGGAGGAATGCATCCTCACATCTTAGCGTTAACTTGAATTTCTACCGTTGTCAATAAATACACACACACACACACACACATATATATAGAACATCTTTAAGTATATGTTATAATATTTTTTAACTATCATCTTTAAATATATATATATATGCATATATATATGAGGAGGATCACGCTAAGGGCAAAACATTAGTATAGGCGTGTTAATGGATGTGATTGGTAACAGAAAGAAGTATTATTGTATCAGTTGAAACGAATTGCTAAAAGATAAATCTTTCTAACAATTGATTCGTGAGATTTAACCTATAGTATAGTGCCTACTCTAGGAACCACCCTAAAGATTATTAGCGTCAAAAAGTAATGTTAACTATCACCGTAATTTTATCATCCAAGTACCACCTCTTATATATATGTTTAGTTGGTATAATCGATGCCAACTCGACATACAAATTTAGGAAGTGATATTGAAGTAACAAAAATAAAGTAAGAGTATCACCTCTTATGTGTGCCAACTAAGCATACAAATAGGAAATGATATTTGAGTGATAAAAATAAGAAACATTTAGCATTACTCGAAATAAGGGTGATAAAAATAGGATTACATCTAGAATTAACCCAAAAAAATGCACAATAATTATGACATGCCTAGATTGCGTTATTTCATTGACGCTTTCCAAGACAAGGGAGCACTGGATAGGCCCGGAGCCTGACCACAGACCATCAAATGAATGGAGCTTCTTCATTACATTTTATCAAACGCAAGAGTTCTGTGTACTTCTTGGTTGACATACTCATAGAATGCTCAAAGGCATGTTTGCAATTCTTCTGAATCGGTCAAAAATTACTGAGTGATAATTTTGTCCGGAAGAAGTCACGACATTAATGGCTCCCAACCCATGAATGAGCCTAAATAGAAACGTAGTAACTCATAATCAAGATACAAGGTGCCCATGCAATGGGCTTGAAACAGACATATACCTCGATTCGAAAGAAAGAAAAGAAAAGAAAAGAAAAGAAAATCCCCTAATAAAGAAGCAACAATAACTTGTTATTCAAATTCTCTTCTCCCCTAAAGTTTTGATGGGTTTGGGATGGGGTTTACGGGTGTATTAGCTTGAGTTAATCATACTTTTCTCCATGACAAAGAAATTCATGCCCATACTACAGAATAAAAAATTACCTTACAGGAGATGCCACACTAACTGAAGAAAACAAAAATTATTGCTGGAAGCAACATCAAAATGCCCTTGGTATTAATTGAATCCATCCAAATGGGAGCAGAGAAAAATTGATCAACGCTTGACCCATTGGAAACTTTTTCTCGCTTTTGCTTTACCAGGCTTTTTCCTTTCCACAACTCTCGGGTCCCTTGTCAAGAAACCAGCTGCAAAAACAATGACGTGTGAGATGAGGGCATACAAGCACTAATTCAGAAGAAAAAACTGAAGGACAACAAATGAAAATGAATACCCTAGGAAGCCTTCAAATGTCAAGGGGCAAACAAGATAGTAAAATATGTTATACTATATTTATGATGGACAAGATTTTCATTTTTCTTATGCATCCCGCCATGTGCGATGAAAAAATCAAGTTATACCTTCTCGAAGAGGAGGACGTAGGTTAGGATCCCAATTTTGCAGTGCCCTGCTGATGCCCAAACGGACCGCACCAACTTGACCTGATTCAAACAGTTTAAGGTCCAAATTAATGAACAGTACGGAAGAAGCAATAAAATACGCTAGTCTCTCTACAGTACCTAATTAACAGAAAAAGATTTTGTAAAAGAAATAGTCATTGTTCATGCTATAATACATGTCAAGTAATTCACATATCATGACTCAAGGACTCACTCACATGCAGCTAAATGGTCTCCTTAGACTCAATTCATGAGGCTCAACTACAACACTTCACCTCTGAATTCTAAATGTTTTCCAGTAGACAACAATTTAAGTTATTAGTTACCTGACACGCCTCCTCCTTTCACAGTACACTTGATATCCCACATACCCAAAGTTCTTGTTTCTGAGAAAGGCCGAAGTAGAGCGGCACGGTGATCGAGCATAGGGAAATAAATGTCGAATTCTTTGTCATTCACTGTAAATTTACCATCACCAGGTTGAATCCAAACACGTGCTACACTACATTTTCTCTTTCCTGTGCCGTAAGCCCTTCCCTTTTCATCTACTTCTCTTACTCTTGCCCTGGCAAATTCTTCCTGTTTCTGGCGCTCGATTTCAGCCCTGGAGGATTTTCTTGTATTTTTTTCATATCTCATATCTTCTATTTCTCTAAGAGGAGGCAATCCTTGGATGCCATCTAGGTCTTTTAGAGCAATCAAACTATCTAACATATCATCGGTGATTCCTGATGCTGCTATCAGGTCACCAAAAGCACGATTTGGACCTGCAAGGACAGTATTGCAGAGACAACTCAGTTCACATGATAGATATGATTACAGGACACAATTATAGGCTTTGCCTCTTGTTCAAGCAAAAAAAAGATTATTTAGTTTACTATCTTTTCCTTTTTGGGTAAGAAAGATAGCATCAGGGCCGTAAACTGAACATAGAAAACTCTGAATACACAATACGGAACTTGACATTTACCTGACAAAGAGTCAAGGTATTTCGATAATGAAAAAGTAAGACCAATAAGATGACTACAAATTAGTATTCTCATATCAAATAAAGACAAAGTTGAGAGTAAGAACATATTACGAGGTGATGTTGCTAACAAAAGCAATCTAAGTAAATTTCTTAAAAAATAAAAAGTGATTTGAGCAGATCTTAACTTCAACAACTTATAGAAATTGATAATTAATCTTCTAGCAGAGAATCCAAGCTAATTCAAAACCCCCAGGGTGCAAAATGGAACGGGGTAAAACATGTCATGCTTGTCGGCATGGTGCATCTTTACAGAACCATTTTCATTGTACAAACTCGGCGATTCTCAAACTAGAAATTAACAGAGTGGCAGATAAAAGGGTAAATGGGAACCAGTAATTTGACCACTAAAGTTCAATTTTTTAAATATCACGATATGTCATTAAAAAACTACTCAGTTGCGGGGTAGTGGTTTGCCCTGAAAATGTATATGCAGAAGGAAAAGTCAAATTGACAAAAGAGAAAATTAAAATTTAATAACAGGATCAGAATACTTATGACTGATAAATTCAAATAATAAAATCATAACAAATTAGCCATAGGCACAAGTAAATCTAATCCACTGGGTGATGTTTGGTTTACTGGTTATGTATAAAGCTCTCAGATGAGAATGAAAAACAACAGCCATCTTTACATAACGAGTACGCATAAGGGCTCCTAAATTTGCGAATGTCATATTCAGGTCTTACACGTGCGTATAACTTATAATGGACTCACAAAAAGAACAGTTTCAAGAATCAACATAAAGCATGTCCAGCATAATTTTCCATAGGCTATCCATAGCAATTATATATTCTCGACTAGTGTATTCTCCGCATCACAGGTATGATCCCGTACACCATCACTCACCACCCCACCATGATTTTGATTTTCACAACTTTATGCCAAAACCTTTTGTATCCATCAAAAACACATAATCTACACAACGGCAAAGCTATATGTCACCTAAAGCTTGCTTTTTTCCAAACATGTAATCGACATTTACATGCGTTTCTTGTCATCAAATTAAGCGAAAGATATCAAAATTCATTTCCAACAGAAAGAGTAGCCAATGCCATATATCATTTGACATTACTAATAGTGCATTAAACAAAAGCTAGCTGCTTGCCTTTAAGTACAGCAGTGAGGGCTTTCTCTTCGGATTCGAGCCGCTTTGCTTCCTCATTCTTCTCACTCAACTCTCTCTGCTCATCGTCAAATCCCTGCAATCCCAAATCCTCTCCTCCTATCCCAAACACATCCTCCCCTTTCTCCTCGTCCCCCACCGCAAAATCCCACGGCTTGTACCCTTCCGCGGTGGCCCACTCCTCGACTCCACCACTCTCATCACCAACCCCCTTAAATATATCACTTTTTCCCTCGTCTTTACCATCAGTTCCCAGCCAAGTGTTATCTTCCTCGGCTTCTATACTCTCTTCGCTTTGATCAAACGTGCCGGACTCTTGGGAGAAGATTGAATCGATGGTTTTGTCAGTTTCTGAAGAAAATTTCCAGAAATCTGGCGAGTCTTTGTCGCCATTGTTTGTTGAGTATAAATAAGCGGTTTTGGGAAAGAAATAGAGGTTGGGGATTGGAAACGAAGGGTTTGGAGAGACGGATTTAGGGTTTGAGAAATGGGTTTTTGAAGATATTAAGGTTAAGTAACGGAGATGAGAGGGCTTGAAGATGAAGCGAGAAAGCATTGTGGAGAGCTACAAAGCTGTTTGTGTGTGTGAGAGAGAGAGAGTGAAGGAGAGAGGGGTTATGGAGGGTTTAGATTTGGACTGATTTGTTTGGTGAGGGCCCAAAAAAATTCTTATGGTATTGGCCCATAAACCTCTAGTAATTGGGCTGATCCATTTAATCCTTGATTCAGCCCCTACAGAATTCGTTTCCGATTCCTAGTTAAAGAATGATCAACTGTAAAGAAATTTGTATGAGTGTGTAACAGAGATGAAGGAGAGAGGACCTTATGTCATGGTCTCTCTCGGTGTTTCTTCATTAAATATCATTTTTCCTCATGTATTAAAAAGAAAAAAAACAAATAACTCAGCAGCAGAACGCGTGTGAACAATACACACTACTACTCACGCACAGTAAATGTTTGTTCACTATCCCACAATTATTTGTTCACTAACTGTTTGTTCATTATTGCACAATTATTTGTTCACTGGCTTTCATATATATAGGCATGTGTGTGTGTATACATCAAATTTTTATTCGTTACACCACAACTATTTGTTCACTGAATGTTTCTTCGTTACCCCACAAATATTGTTTGTTGACTTTCATATATACATCAAATATTTTGTTAATTATCCCACAATTATTTATTCACTGTTCTCACACACAGAGACACAAAGCACAAACACGTTCACTGTTCACACACAGAGACACCAAACACAAACACATCCGCATACTTGAAGGACAAAGTAAGCTTTAATGGCGGATTAATCTTGGAGTGTCCAAATATCGCATGGGAGGTATGGTTAGAATCATGGACAATGAGAGAAAGGGTTTGGTACTTGCTTCGTAGCGAGAAAATGCTAGAATTTTCACTGACATGAGTAAGAAAACGAGGTGCTTTAATGGTGAATCAACATTTAGGAGATTTTTTTGGGCTTAGTGCATATCATTACAATTAGCGAAAAAATGAGAATTTTATGGTAACATTTATTTGACGTGAGATGACCCGTGATGTTACCGGTGAAGCAAAGAAGAAAAGAATAGAAAAAGAGACAGTTGAGGAGAAAGAAAAACGAAGAGAGAAAGGAGAGGAGAGAGAGAGATATGCACGCTGCTGCTGTGCTGTTTTTCTTTTTCTTTTTAATGTGAAGGAGTATGATACTCCACAATAACACTATAGTGAAGGACCATGGTATAATTTGTGGGGGGTTATGGACGGTTTAGATTGGACTGATTTGTTTCGCGAGGGCCCAAAAACTTATTACGGCATTGGCCCGTAAGCCTTAATAAATGGGCTGGTTCTTTTGATCCTTGATCATGCCCTAGAGAATTCGTTTCCAATTCCTAATTTTTGGTCCCAAGATAAAGAATGATAAACTGTGAGGATATTTGGCTTTAGTGTTGTATTTTCAAGTTATAGCTAAAATTATATTAATTATTATGGATATAATTACTACATGGTCTAAAATGTTTTTTTTTTTATTATTTTATTTAAGGGACTAAAGTTTTATACCTAAGACATTACAAGTCGGTTCTATCTAACTTGTTACATTTTGTGAAAATATGAACTATTGACATAGGTAATAAAATTGCTTTTACATTATTTCATGGATTAAGAGCTAATTTTAAATATATAATGAGTAATAATTCAACTAAGTATATTATTTGATTAAATTTGTTGATAACGATCTGATATTATAATTCAAGTAAAACTTAATGAGTGCAAATTTTTTTATGCAATTATGTAATAATGTAAATAATTAATCATCGGTAGATCATCTCATGGCTTCGTAACTCAACTTTTATGACCGAAAAGAAAGGAAAAAGGGAAAGAAAAAGGAAGCATGATAAATTAAAATCTGTGGTCTTATAAAAAATTATTGAACAATCGGAGTCATTGGGCTGGGCCTCATACGAGCATTCGCTCTAGATGCATCAGGTGCAACCAATTGGAATCTGTTACATCTTACTTTTTCGCGTAGCACCAACCATCGGCAAAGTTCCAAACTTATGCCTTGTGTTTTTTTTTTCTTTTTTTTATTCGGTGTCTTTGTTCTTGTAAAATTTTTTATATTGAATAAATAAAATATTTTAGCTGCCTTCTCAAAAGAGAGGGAAAAAAAAGAAAAAAGAAAACCAAGCCAATCACACCGTCGTATGATTTTAGTACCTTTCTAGCTTTCAATAGTGTTGATTTCATTACGTTATCAAAGAATAATTCTTTGGTCCGACATCATCCAAGCCAAAAACTCAAGCAGTGTCCATCATTTTCACGGGGTGATCAGCTTGGACGGTCCGGTTGAAATTTTTTTCATCTTCAAATAGAATAAGATGACATTAAATTAAGCTCGACTTGGCGGCGGCACTCCATGTAAAAATAGGCGTGTTTAGAACTTAACTCGAGAGAAGCCAAATTTTTATGTCAGATGTCGCTATTGGATGCAGAAGGGGATAAACGTTGCAAATTATGGAAATTTCGTTAATTTAGTTCCGCTTAAGTATTTTGAATCGATCAACATATTGACTATTAAGTGGATTAATTTTTTAATATAATTCCCTCAATCGAAAGTTCGTTAGCGATGAAATTTTTTTACATGAAACTATATTCATTAGTGTAATTTTAACCTTATTTATAAATTAATTTAAAGTACAATGTCTAATATTATTAGTTAGATGGAACTTGATAATACCAAATTAACATTGAAAGTCCATGCATTACATAAGCCACACGCTAGTGTATGTTTTCCGATAAGAAAAATTCAACTTGCAGAGTCCGAATCATCTAACAACTGATAGAGCTCGACTATCACTTAACAAATCTTGAATATGCGACACTTCTCCTATACCGAGCATGAATCGAGTGTACCCACACAAAAATTGAGATTGAGTTTAGAACATGGGTAGCATTTGCCCTTAACTTTGTATCGAAATCTAATTTTTAACTCCGAAATACCTTCTTGAGTTTATTAGTAGCTGCAAATTGCAAAGTATTACGTGAGTCCCATGACCATACATCTAAAAACTCCAAGTTACGCCCACACATCTGCCATAACCAGGTGCAGTAGCCTCAACATGGTCCATGGTAACCACGAAAATGGCTTTACTGTTTGTTTAAAATTACGGCCCAGGGGTGACGTCTTCCATGTCGGCGCTGACTCAGCTGAGTGCGAAAATCACGTCAATCTTCTAGGGAGGAGTTTATAGAGAGTAAGTGCGGTCTAGAACTGCCACGTGTAACTGAATGTAATCTAGTGAGTAGATCTACTGTTGACTCAAAATCCATCACTTACGGCGCTCAGTTTTACAGAAGTGCAATTAAGGCGCATACTTTTAGCTGCTCCCGTGACATCAGTGCCCATGACATTCTTTTCGATTTGAAGAATCACAGTCACCCGGTTGCCAGCTGTATCCGATACTGCATGACTTCTCAAAAACTTTTTTTTTTTGGGTCATAAAATTCATTAAAACGAACAGCACTAGTACAATTAGAGGTAAGACTATCCTATCGGTATCCGAACTTATATTTGTATCCGTATTCAAATGGATAAATAAAAAAGTTTTTTTTCGGATTTCGGATATATCTAATCTGGTATTCGAAATTTTTTGGGATATTCGGGTAGTAATTTTACTACCCGTTCGGATATCGGATTACCCGAATTAAAAAAAAAAACTAAAATAATATAATATACTAATCAATAAAAGTCAAGACTCAAGACTTGGAAGTGCATTTCACTGGAAATTAACTTATCATGTTTCTTATGTTAAAAACTTTAAACTTTATTTAATGTTTATGGATTATGTATTGGACTATGGATTGTAAATATATAGACTTTGTATTTGGTATATGTGGAATGTGAATTGTGGATTGTGTAAACTTTTTATTTAATGTGCGTAGTATGGAGCGCATCCAAGCTTTTTGTGTGTTTTCTAAGTAGAGGCAGGCACTATATTTTTTATTTAACTTTTATATCTAAGTATTGGCATGTTTTCTATGTTCCTTATGTTGTATGGTTTTGTGAAGGACTATATTTTCATGTTATGTCTATGTCTCTTTTTTCATTTTAAAAGCAAGTTACTTGCCTAAGAATCGATAATTTCAAAAAGATATTTAAAATAATAGTCAGGATTTGAATTTTTTTAATTTATTAAAAAATATCCGAAAATCCGTATTTGAACTATCCGCTATCCAAAAGTTCGATATCTGATCGGATAGGCAGTTTTTAACTATCCGATCGGATACTCAGTTTTTCAATATGATATCCGAATATAGGTATCCGAATATCTAGTTTGATTCCCACCCCTACGTACAATCATTCAGCCAACTCTAACGGGGAATTGGTCTTTAATCAACATCTCGTACAAAAGTTATGGGATAGAACTAGCCCAATAACAATGCAAAGCCCCCTTAGCTTTCATTTTAACCACTCAATCCACATTTTGGTTAACCGTCCTCTTAATACGCTGAAATTGAATATTTTCAATTTCAAAAGCGATCTTTTTTATGTCCTCTATAACAGGGGCAATTCTTTAGCTAGTGGTGCTCTTAAGCGAGGTGATCGATTTTAGGACGGCTTCCATATCATTCTCGGTAATGATGTTGGTAAGATTGAGCCTTTTGGGCGAAACAACAAGTGTTTCAAATAGCAATAGGTTCAACTAGAAATTTACTAGCCTCCCCGTAAACCAAATCACCTTAATGGTTCCTGCAAATGAAAGCACCTACTCCTAAGTTCGGAGGGGTGAACGACACATCAACGTTGAATTTCAGCACTCCTAGCGGCGGAGGACTCTAGCGCTCATCTGGTTGTTCTCTCCTTCTTTCGCTTCCATCTTCACGAGATTCCTGTATGTTTGCCTACCAGAACTATAAAAAAAACTCTGCTTCGTCATCTCAATGGCTCGATCCACTTTGATTGGCGAATGTTCAATAGATCCTGTGTTTCTCTCCTTCCAAATATTCCAAAGGCAGAAGACCATTTTGGATTCAGCTTCCATTCTATCAAAGCCCGCTGCTATGCATCTAGCTCGAAAGGAGACAAACCAAGTCTCCAACCGCCTAATGGACTACCTATCAAAGGAGCATCGAAAAAAAAGGACGCGCATCAGTACTTAACGTGATTTTTCTCCTTCGTGCTAGCATCAAACAAGCCCTCAATCAGTACTTCATTCCATCGCTTTACGCCAGGGGTGAACAAGTCCTTCACCTTCAGTGCTCCCGCACTCTATGGTTCCTCCAAAAATTGAACACTGGGGATCCAGTAATCCTCACACGCAATGATCCGTTCACTATCCCTTACCTTCCACAATGCATCCAAGAAGGGTGTCTGCCAATCTCCGCTTCCCAAAAGTCTTTCCTAGGGAAATAGATCCTTTCCAGGACCACAGCTGCAAATCCAGACTAGTCATTCAGTATTCGCCAAGCCATTTTGGCGATCGTTGCAATATTAAATGATTCGATATCTCTAAGACCCAGGCCCCCATCCGCCATTGGCTTAGTAAGGAGGTCCCATTTCCTTCAGTGGACACCTCTATGTCCACCTCTACTCTAAAAAGAAATTTGCAATGAGTGATGAGATCTTTCTACGAACGCCCTTGGGGAGAAGAAACATGCTTATGGGGTGTGTAGGGATGGCCTAGGCCACTGACTTGATCAGTATAACCTTGCCACCATCTGATAAGAGGATGTTTTTCCACCCATTGAGCTTGGTGGCAATTCTTTCACATAGCCACTTCATTGTTTGGGTCTTGGACTGCCCCTATATTGAGTAGGTAACCCGGATGTTTTCAGCTTCCTTAATGCGCAGAATATCCTGGATTCTTTCATGTATTCCTCTCGGGGTGTGGGCATTGAAAAAGATGGCAGATTTATTTAAGTTATCTGCTTGCCCAGAGCCAAAATAGAACTCATATACAATATCATTCACTGCAATTGTTTGCGAACAATAGGTGGGTGATTGCCCTGGCACGTGTTCGCCAGTTTCATTCCTTTTGATCAGTCCCCTTTCCAAGTTAGCGATTGAAAAGGCTAGTAATGACCTGGGAGAGGATGGGGAAGAGGAATGGTGACAGAGGATCTCCTTGTCGAATTCCCCTACTTTGGCTTAATCTAATCCAGCTGTTCTCCATCGAGCAAGACACGGCACGAAACCGTCGAAATGGATCGAAGAATCGTATGATTATTCCAAGTAGGATTGAAATCGAATTTCTACAAAACAGCAACGAGGATGTCCCACTCAATGTGGTCGTATGCCTTCTGCATATCTAACTTGAGTGCCGCGTAATGGACTTTGGACTTAAGGCGCCTCCCTATTTCATCCAATTCGTGCATTCTTGTGCAGCCAGGAGGTTATCTTGAATGATTCTATCGGGGACGAAAGCCGCTTGCTACTTCTCGAAACTAAGAAGCCCAATTTGGTGTGCGTGGTAGTGAAAAACTTTACACATGTTACCCATTGAACACAAAAGTGTCATTATGGTCTTTATTATTTTTAAGTTAGTTCATTTGATTTTTAATACTTGTTAAAAAAAAAATATTAATTTAATCCTTATAATTTCAAAAGCTACTCCTTTAATTCACAATATTTGCAATATATGCCAAATTTTAACCTTATCATTGGTTGTGTGTTAATCACATGACCATTTTTTCTAGACAAAATAAAGATTAATTGTCACTTTTTATAAATATTGTAGGACCAAAGGGAAATTTTAAAATAGTAAAGAATAAATTGACATTTTCTCAAAATAGTGAAAATCAAATAAGTTAATTTGAAAAAAAAATAAAAACACAAAATGATACTTTTTTTCATAAATAGTTTAAAGTTATTTGTAAAATTTATCACATTCGATAGGTGTGGAAGTTGGGAACCGAGAGGAGAGGAACATGGGAGTTGTTTATTTCCTTCCAATTTGAAAGGAAAAAAGATTTAGAAAAGTCTTAAGTTTAATAATTTGACTTTTTAACTTTCAAAACCTGTAAAATCATTTCACATAGAAGGCTAAATTTGCAATTTATGGCGTGCGACTTTTCCGATGCTTTCTACGTACCGTTCTCTTTGTTTAACAAATGATGGGGAAGATGAGATCCTCTGTAAATGGAAATCTCCTCTTTTTTTCTTTTTTTTTTCTTTTTCTTTTTCTTTTTGAGGTTGTGGGGTAACTTTGTTTTGAGCACTTAATTTTTCGCATATATAAAAAAGAATTATTACATCAAAAAATGAGTAGATAAAATATAACAACATCTGATAGGTAACAAATATCTTAACACGTAAACAAAAAAAGCTATAAAAGGTACAAAAATAATGATATAATTAGAGGACTGCTTCGAGTGGGTCGAAGTGCTTAAAATTTCTCTCCTACCACCTTTGCATTAGATAATTGCATTGTTGCGAATTTCTCCATAACCAAGACTAATAAAAAGGATTTCTTCTTGTCTACTACAGACATTTGATATTGACATTACGACAATTAATTATTAATTTGTCCAGTCAATCTTCATAAACGTACATTTAAGATTGGTAAATAATAGTTGGTACCTTCTTAAGGAATTAATTATAATTGATTAGAGCTCAGGTCATATCATCTAAATCACTAACTGTGTCGTATTTACTAAGAAACCTTATGTATTCCGTAAGTATGCGTACGTAAAATCTAAATTAAGATCCAGGCATGAACAACAAAATTTAACAATCTGACTTTTTGGGGAAAAGTTTGACTAAAATATTTATTATTTTATTTTTATTTTAAAAATATTCTTAAAGTGAGGCAACTTCGAACACAAAATATAATTTTCTTTTTTGACTTTATTCTTTCATTTTTCTCCAATTTCAATAGGAACTCTCCCCTCATCTAAAAGTGCGCTTCTTTGACTTTTCACGCATGATTCGGCATTGATTCTCCACATGCCGACCACTGAAAAAGGCCAAAAAAAAAGAATAAAAAACTTTTGGCAACTCAAGTTTTTCTTTTTCCCTGGAAGAAAATTAAAAAAGAAAGTTTTTTGGACTTTTCTCGCACGTTTATAAAATCGTAGAAGTGAGCAAATCTCTTGTTATTCTTTTCTGAATGTAGCATAGCCGAGTAACGTAAAGGTTTGAAGCATATTCATTTCCCACCTTAAAAGTGAGGAACTCTTCCCAATTATATATTTTTATCGTTTATTTTATCATGTAATTCATGTCTTTGAATTTTATTCTTTATGATAATGCCATTATTTAAAAAAAAATGTTGCGTGTAAATCATGCGTTAGAAATTAAATTTTCACATAAAAAATAATGTTCAAAGATATTTGATAATAAATTATTTAAGTCATTTTATTATAACTATATTATCAATTTATCATAGTAATATTACAAAATGAATAAGAGTCTATCTGATTTAGCTTTTAAACATTCAAATGTGTTTTCTATGAGTTTAAAAATTGAATCTAACCTGTTTAGCCCAAAACAAAAGCTAAAAAAAATCTCAAAAAATCAGAAGATTCAAATTAGAGCTTTTTGAAAAATGTTTTCGAGAAGTTGTTCTTATATTTTGTTAGAAATTATTTTTTCGTTTTCAAAAAACTACTACTTCACAATGCTAAAAGTCTAATATTATTCTAAAAATAACCAAAGACTCAATTTATCAAATATCAATTCAAATAATCAACAATTTTTATTCAATAATACTTAAAAAAATTCAACTGCTAAAAAGTTAACAGCTGAAATCTCACAGTTAAACAAAATAGAGCCTAAATCTAAAACTTTGCATGGGTTGTAAATGTAAGAGGGTGTTTGGGTTATCCTTGAAAAAATAAGAAGAGAAACAACATTCTCTTACTCAAATATTTATAAGTATATTTTATTTAAATATTTTTATTTATTTATTTATAAGGATATGACACAAATTATAAGTAACTTTTAAGAACAAAGTCAAAAGACCGTCTAATTTTGAGGAATAATGTAATTTTATAATAGAAATATTCAAGGACTTTTACAAAAGTCAATTTTAATTGTTGTGAGACAGCTGATTGTGGGCAGGCTCCCTCCAGTCCCCATACTTGTCCAAGTTAAAAACAAAAAACATTCATCCAAAGTACTCTGTATGGTGGCTGGTGTGGAGACACCCTGACAATATGAGATTGAATCTGTGTGGTGACAGTACTCCACTGAAATATTACGGGAGTTGTTGCTAGATTTTCACACCCGTTGATCCTCTCCCTGGTCGGGCTGCCACTCACGCACATCCCTCGATTAACCTTCCGTCTGATTAAGGGGTCTCTGATCAGGTGAGAAAGAAATTCTCGTTTGGTTAACTTTTTTCTTTTAAAAAAAAACATTCAAACAAAGTCAATCAATTTACAACCTTACACTAATCTACAGGTGGCCTTCGTTACCTGTCACCTCACTGACCTGAACTTAACAGATTCTATGAGAAAGTGTGCATTTCGTGTGGCGTCAAACCCATGCCCGCCTCCACGCTCCTTAGGAGCGCGTCAAGCATAAGAATGCATATTTCAAAAACTAGTGGGGGAGAGAGAGAGAGAGAGAGAGAGAGAGAGAGAGAGAGAGAGAGAGAGAGAGAGAGAGAGAGTAGGAACACTCATAGTTAATGGCATAAAATCCCTGCGATCGATTATTAAACCCATCTAATTAACAGTAAAATAAATGATATTTGGTATTAATTAAATCTGAAATGTGGTGTCTTAAAATTTTTGAGAGAAGTAAATCTGAAATTTGGAAAGTTGTTTTAATATGTGGTGCCGATAAATATTACTTTCTCTGTACGGTTTCTCGTGTCCAATTCTTTGAAGATTTGACTACATTTTAGCCCAAAAATTATCCACTACACCCACTAATTATACGAGGAATAGGTATAGATTTGCATGATCATTAAAAGTAATTAAGTCCCAAAAAGCCAAATTTATAACAGCTTACTGGTAATTTTGGGGGTGACTAGCAAGAAACTTTAGAGGGTAGTGGACACTAAAACTTTTTTTTTTTTTTAATAATCGGTATTTTTAAGTAAATCAATTGTACCTTGAAAAATTAACAATCTTCCATTTCTTAAAAATATATTATAAATTATGTTTGAGGTATCTACTGAACAAAAATTCTAAATCGGCCCATGGTGACTAAAATTGTCATTTACAACACCAGTTACGAATTACGTCCTTGTCATGTAGGACCAGCCTGCAACTTAATTTCCTTAGTTATCAAGTTATTAGATGGAGTAATGAAATTGCCCCTACAAGCTAACTTGGGTTAGATTGATCATATATTGATGAGGTGGAGTATAAATATAGCCTTGGTTTGTCAGTTGAGCACCGGTCGAACAGCTAGTTATTGCATTAGACGATGGAAAGCGGTGTATAAATGTTTAAGGGTTCGCTTAAATTGTTTTTTTAATAATTTTTTTTATTTTTTAAAATACTTTTTAGAAACTGTAATTAATTTTTTTTAGAGTTTTAATTTGTTAAATTTAATTTATATATCTATTGCAAAAAATATATACTTTTTAAACAAATACTTTTTTAATTAAAAAAAACAATCCAACCATACCCTAACATGGGTACTGGAGAAGCTACTAGTTGTGCATGGTGTCTCCACACACTTCAACAAGTGATTGACTAAATAAATGGTTCATTTGCTTTTAAGCTCGACAGGTGTGTGGGTACGTGAGAAAGTTGGGTAAATACCACTGGGAAAGTAAAGAAAAAACGTGAATTAGTTGCCACCCAATTTCATGCAAGTTTTTCCTGCACTTCATCTAGGTAGCTGTATTGAATGCTTGGTGGATATGATCTAACGAAATGCACTAGTCGGCCAAGTGACAGTAGAATATAGGGAAAAAGTTCTTGCTTTATCGGAATGATTGCACATGAAAGAATTGTTAGAGGTTGAGAATCTTATTATTGATATAAACTTTCTATTTACTTTCAATCTTATTACAAAATTCATACCTCATTTAACTAGTTAACACGTATGCTTGAGTATTGCAAGATTATTCTTAGTAGAAAATTGAATTTCTATTTGAGACACATTTTTCAAGAAATTAATAAATGTGCTAAATGACTGATTAGTTTGGTGTTCCACAAGCTATTGGCCAGCGGGTCGTTGATGAGGTATTCCAAACTCAAATTGCTTTTGAAGAAGAATACAAATGGTAAAACATTTATAAAAAGGATAATTGTACAACTAACTATGACTTTTTAAAAGAAAAAAATCTTAGATTCCCTTTCTTTTTTATCCTTTTGGACCTTGCAAAATTCAACATCATGCGAGGTATATAACAGAAGATTTGTCCCAGAAATTAGAATATCTGATCTTTACAATGACTCCCTCTTGTTTGATTGCGCTGAAGAGCATATTTTGAATATTTTATCAACAATATTATAGAGTTAATAAAGGCCACGCATCTCGTATAAATTGAAATTTGAATTCTCTCTTAATTGTCCTTCAAGTTAAGTTTGACATAGTATAATTACAAGGATGAAAATACTCAGTAAAAGGAATTCAAAAACTAAAGTTATCAATAATTACAAGGATTAATAAATAAAATTTAATTTGATATATGGAGTGACATTACCTGTCGTGATAACATATCGACACAAAGGTACATTATAAGAGCCAATAGACAAATTAAATGCTCTTTGATCCTAGGGCCCAAGTATCTATACCCTGCCGTTTATTTTCATGGTTTAATACGCAACTCTCAATGGACAGAGTCAATAAAGAAGAAGACAACATCTGTTAAAGAATAATAGAAGTGACCGCTGTCTAATCGTACTATTCAAATTGCAAACCATGATTAGTTATTAAGAATAGTGGAACTATGTGGGGGGGGGGGGTTGGAGCGGGGGGTGTGCTGATACAGATAAAGTAACGGGAGAAGAATCTTTTAGGTCACAAGATGGACAAATGAGTTAAAGCTACGAAGCTTTTTGCACTCTCTCACTAGTGCCTGCCAAACATTCATCGAGGGAGAGGGGGACACCAAGACGTAGCCTTAGGTAGCAGGTAAAACTGCTTTCTTGAAGGAATTTTACGCAACCCATCCACGACTACATTTTAGTTGTCACTCGCACTCTATTAAAAAGGTTAACATCATAACATTAAAAAAGAAATCATTCATTACGTTTTAATGACATATAAATTTACTTCCAACATTATCAACCCAAATTAGACCCCAGTTCGCTGTCTTGAGTGATTGTACTGTACTTATGTGATATTTAGTATAAAGAATATGCTTTACACACAAGATTTACTAATTGACAGTCAGCCTTTATTGATTGTTTCGAATTCTGTCAGTTGAATTTATTTTGTCATTTAAAAAAAAAAATCAAATGAATGATGTCTAGCGCTATTAATCGGGAGAGAAGGCCGGGCAGAGAGACAAAGGATAGTCTTTACCTTTTATCTTTTTGTTTAATCTAAACAATTGTTGTTGTAGTCAAAAGATAGCAGTGTAAGCTGCATAATGCCTTGAACAGTCACTTGTACTCAATTTTAGAAGAAAAGAATGGCCTACCAATATTTGTTGCAACAAATGCTAGTTCCCACAATTGGGACAATTCAAACAATTGTGGGACAAAAACCCCAAAATGATCCAAGACAAGTTGCTTCAGTCGACTTTGTGGAATATATATAATCCAAATTTTTTTTTATGTAAGGATTTTTCTTTTTTATAAATTAAGTATGTAAAAATTTGTCATTCAATACGTTAATTCTTATTATGTTAAACAAAGACTCAAGGGTGACATAAAGTGGGGGACGGATGCATAAGGTAGCAAGTGAACTACAATCCGTGCTCACCCTAATTTTTTATTTAAGATGTGTATTTTTTAGATAATTTTATACAAAAATACATCATTATTACATATTTTCTAGTTTTGTAAAATAAGTATCCTAAATCTGAAAGCATTATATTCATCACAGCTAACAGTTAGGGGCATTTTTTGGATTGATTTTTCCTTTAAAAAAATACTTTTGTCTGAAAATAAGTTTTTTCTAATAAGTATTTAAATTATATTTTAAGAAAAGTTGAATTCTAAAAGAATTTAAATTTAAGTTTCTTAAAAGAATTAATAATTTTAAATTTTTTTAAATATACTACTATTGACAATTCTAAAAAAATATTTTATAAAAATCCATCCAAACGTGTTTTGACAGTGAGAGTTGTAGATGGTCTGAAATGACAAGAATTGAACTTGCGTGGGAAATGCGTAAATTTTAACTTTAATTTGAAGAAACTTTTGTGCCGATTTTTATCTTTTTTCAAATTTTTTTTTTCCCCTTTGGAGATAAAGCATTAAACCCATCAAGGGGAATTGGATGCAAGAATATATTTATTTGTTTGTTGTATGGTGCTGTGTCTCAAGTCTGAAAGTAATTATTATTTTAATGGCTGCCAACGACCCAACGTAGAATTACTTTTTTTCTGCTTTTGATGTATTCTTTACTTGGACACGTAATGTCAGTCCAACGCGCTCGCGCGTTGGTCATTTTTCTTCAGGGTCGAACAGCGCTCGTTGGTCCCTGCAGTTGCTGTTTAAAGCAAGCAACCGAAAATTCGAATCAGAAATGCTGATTTTTAACTAACAACTCTGACAAAAACAATACAAAATCACCAAAACCAATCTGCTAGTCTCATGTCGATGATATCAGGAAAATCAACAGTTGATTTTGATCGTATAGGGTTTAAAATTTTAAAGTGACGTCAAATTATGCAGTTGATAGAATGTAATTTATGACTCGAGTTCAATTTCAACTCTCTGTCTTTGTTGAGTACATCTAACTTACCTGGTGTTCGATACAGGTAACGGATTTTTTTTTTTATCCCCCAAAAAAAAAACATTATGCAAAATTAATTCCGTTTATAAATCGATTTGAAAAATAACTCGTTTTGAATCTGAAATGCGCTGCACGCATTCCCAGAAGACTGAACACACTCTACGAGTGCGGCCGCCCTCCTGGAATGCGTTCTGCATTCCGGATACGCATTTTCTGGATTCCCTGCAAATCTGTCAAATTTGATTTTGATTCTGATTTGATTTTATTGCGGGGACGACCAAATATTCTTAGCAGCGCATTCTGGGAGTTCGCTGATGAGAGTCCCTGCCATAAATCACACATTAGTCACTTCAAGTCACGGGAAATTTCAGAAATCGCACTCCCATAATGCGTTTTCTGCCTATATAAATCCCAACCCTTTCCTCCACCGGATTATTCAATCCTACCTCGTAAATTTCTACCATCACAATCACTTTCCACCAAATAAATATTCTGCCAAATTCATTCACTTTGTTAGTATAAGTTTCTACCAAAGCACATAAAAGAATGAATTCAACCGAGGTTACTGTTTTTTTATACTACGGCGGTCACACAATAATGACCGATTATGGTCTTGATTACAGAAGTCCAAATATACCACGCAAAATCAAATTTCATCCCGATACAACTTACGATGAATTTGTTTCGAGCGTAATTAGAAAACTAGGGTTGCGTTTGAGTATCGATAGGGTTAACTTATGCTATCGTGACCCTAGATGGGGTGCTACATTGCAGCAGATTTATTATTATCCTAGTGCAATAATTGATGATGAAGATGTGCAGGAGATGTATGGCACAGTTCGGTGTGAATGGAACCGCTGTGTGGCGCACGTAATAGTGAACGTTCAGTCTGTTTAGCTTGACGACGTGTATGTGCCGCAAATAATTCCCGACGTCCCGTACCAGTCTAACATGCCAGACCTAAATGCAGTTCCATCATATGAAGAAGATGAATATATCAATATTGCAACAATAGCGGTGGAGTTTGCCACTTTTTCCATTTCCCCGCAACCACATTCTACTTTTGAAGTTGGAGGACCCTCTCATCACGGCGATGGCATTGAGGAGAGATGTGACGTCGCAACAGATACTGTTTTGTCGGAGGCAGATGAAGAAAACGAGGACGGTGAATTGAACGATCAAGAAGAAGACGCAATCTCAGAAGTAAGTTTGAACTACCAAATTCAGAACGAGGTAGAAGGACCGGATGTTGATGCAGAGGCAAAGGTAGATGAGGAGGTAGCCGTGGAGTTCCATACTACTAGGACTAAATTCTACACGACAAGCAAGTACAAGGTCAGCAAACGTCCAGTATGGGACCCAAACATAATGGAACTGGCCAAAGGAATGGTGTTCCCATCCAAAGTGGATGGGATAAGGGTTGTTCAACAGAACGAGATAAGAATACAGAAGGAATATAGGTCGTCAAATTGAGTAAGACCCTGTAGAAGGTACGGTGTAGGGAAGCACACAATAGAAGTGTAGCATGCCCATGGTATGTACGTGTCATAAGGAAAGCAACACACAAGCAGTCGGAGATTGCGCAGTACGCCACAAGTTCCATATGTGATAATTTTATGTCTATTTGTTTTGATGTTGTAATGCTATTGTGCAATCATTTTATGCATATTTGTTGCAATTAACGTTGTCTGTGAACTTGTTGTGGCGTTATAATACGGTCATGTTTAATCATAGTCGACATGTGTAAGAAAAAAAATACTAAAAAGAACAAAAAAAACAAAATGAAATAATAATCAACAAAAAGATAATGTCTCACGAATACATATGAAACAAAAAGCACTCGAAAATGAATACATTATCCCGGCGTGTAATGATCAAGGCCCTTCTCCCTGTTAGTGCGGTCAAGCAAATGACGTCTAACAGGGGATGGGGCGTTGCACTTCCGGGATGAACGTGTCTGGCAGACCGGCGGCTCATGTGCTTGCTGCTGCGTGGCGGGTGCCTGGGTCGCCTGTGGCTCAGAGTGCAGTGGCTGGTCCTGATGCTCAACGCCACTGGACACCAACTAATGGTGAACGTAGTCATAGGATCCCATATATCTGCTTGATGAGCCCCCCGATGACTTGCTCTGTGTCGCCTCGTCATCATCCGGTTCCTCAACATAGGGCTGAGATGATCTACCAGCCTCGAACGTGCCCTGGCCATCTGAACCGCTGGAGAAGTCAACAGGGAACAAACACCACGCGGATCGCTGCAATGGGGGCCGTGTGGGTGGCCGATATCACTATGATGACCCACCCTGATGGTTTTGCGTGCGCTGCACAGATGGAGAGCGCTGTGCACGATGCTGTCTGGATCGCTACAACAGATGCATAGGAGGCGCATCGGGCAACTCCCACACGGCTCTCTGCTGTATGAGATGCTCTTGCTACGTGTGTCGGAGTGCACTCTCGCCATGCAACTGCATGAGCTGCAAGTGCCACATGACATGCTCCATGTGTGCACCGCCCCCAAAGTCCCCCTCCTGGTAACGTTGCAACAAATCACGAGAATGATGGACGACATGTTAAACTACAGCGGCCTGAAGTCAAATATAACATACTGGGGTTAATATAAACTAATAGTCAACAACTTTCATTGAGTAACATAAACATTGGGAACAAAGGCAACTCACCAGTGACGTCTTGTCATATGCGGATGCCACGTACCCAAATCCCCCGATGTGTTATATTATAATAACACTTGTAATAATAAAGTTAACATTCGTAGAATATAAACATAACTACTACATAAGGCAAACCAATACTTGGACTAGTGTCACAGCTCCTCAAACACCCTTACACTGGCGGAAGGAGGCGTGGTCAAGGTGCTGGCACAAATACGATAGTACAGTCGCGCCCCAGTTGTACTGCCGAATGCGCTCAAAGTCGTCCAGTAATAACAACCAGGCCAAATTACCGTCATTCGTGCTCGTGTTCGCGAAAAGGTGACAGCAGATGACGAGAAACATTCACAGCTGTGCTCGTTACCGCGCCTGGTATTGAGTGGGCTTATCCGGAGTGCCCTGCATAACAAACCTGTCCCGCAGCTAGATGAAATTCATCGAGTCCCCCACAATGTCGATATGGTCGATACCATCGTCCGCCACCGCCACCGCATCTGTATCGATACTCATTAACTCCTGCATCCTGACAACCCAGTTCTCCCTCGAGCGTGGGACCGTATCAATCACCGGGATAGGAGTACCAGTCACAAGAAGACCTCAATACACGGCCACATCCTGCAGGGTAATGGTAGCCTCGCCTACGGGTAAATGAAACGTGTGGGTCTCCGGCCGCCACCTCTCTATCATGGCAGTAATAAGTCCGCGGTTAAGCTGATTATATGGGGATTTATAACACCCGTAGAATCCGGTCTCCGCCAACTGTTGTTGTACTAACGGGTGCTCCGACGCATTAAACAATGATCTATCCGACCTACAGCACCTAAACATACCCAGATGGTGCAGATCCTGTAAATACTGGACCCGGTGATCCATATAGTGGCATAGTAAAGTGGCATGTACTAGTGCAGGACGAGCATCCATAATGACTCATAAAATAAAAAATAATAACAACGATTAACTAAATATTACTACTTTACTATATACATTAACTCTCTAATTTTATCAAATAAAAACAATAAAAACACTAGTATTATTAATAATAGTATCAATGATTGTATTAATAATAATAATAATAATAATAATAATAACACAAAGATAGCATGTTTAATCATCCATCATCATCATCATAATAAAATAAATACATGGATAAATATATCAACAATAGTATTAATAAAATTACTAATAATAATATCTAATATATTACATTAATCATCCATTATTGTCATCATCTTCACAATGATAATAATACCAATAATAGTAATAATTACATTAATAATTACATCTAACATATTACATGGCTGTCATAAAAATAATGATATTGTAAATAATAATGATAATCTTAATGATAACATTTATTACTAATAATATTCATATAGTAATAATAAGATTAATAATAATGATCATACTAATAATATTACTAATAATACTAATTACAACAATATTAATTCTATTTCTAATAATCATACTATATTTTTAAGCAGCAATTAACATTTCAATATAAATTAACAAAAAAACTACAATTCTAATCTACAAATCTAACAACAAATAAACTTCAAATTAACACAAACTAAATTTAATTATCAAAACAAAAGCTACACGATCTAAAAACATATTTCATAACTTAAAACGTCAAATACAATCGCAAAAAATAACATAAAAATAAAATAACTTACAAGATTAAGGCAATATCCTCGCTAAAATGTTGAAAAACTAAAATTTTAGTGTGAGAGGTTGAGAGAAAACAAGAGAAAATTGCAAGTGGGGTTGGGGGATAATGAGGAAAAAATGATCGGGCAACGAATATACGGAACGCGGAGGCGCCGCATTCTGGAAACGCGGCCGTGGTCCTGGAATACGGTCGTGTTCCGGAAATACGTGCCACGTATTTTCCAGATTCAAAACGGGTTATTTTTCAAATCGTTTTATAAACCGAGTCAGTTTTGCATGATGTTTTTTTTTTGGGTTAAAAAAAAAAATTCTACAAGTGACATGCTGGACACCCAAAGTTTACTAGTTAGTGTTCAGGCTCTGTCAATTGTTCTAATAGCTAAATTCCGTTACTTAGATTTCTCTTGTTTAAAAAAAAAAATTATGGGTGTAGATTTTTGTGGCCACTTTCAATATATTAGAATGCATATTTTTAAGAAGAAAAAAAAAAAACCACAACCTTTTCTTATTTATTCGTGTCCTTTTTCTTTGGCTTTCAATTTCTCCCCTCTTTCTCACCTCTCTTTGGCGGTAAAAGTTATATATAAAAAAAAAAAGCGACTGCCTACCTTGGAGTCTTGGAGAATAAATTGTGGTCAAGATTCACAGCCTTGTACTTAGGCGATGGGAAAAAACATAGTGCTGGGATGGCGGCATTAGAATCTTATCTTGCCTTTGTTTTGGAAAATCTTCATAATTCTTAATTTTATTTTTATGAAATTCAAATATTATATTTAGCTCATAAAAGTAAAAGTTAAAATTTATCAAATGAAGACAAAGAAAACTAATTTTTGTGTGAATGTGTGAATTTTGTTTTTTTTTTTTCATTTTAAAAGAGGCCAGAGGTTGATTCTACAATTAATGAAAATTAATTTCTAGATTTACTTACATTAAAAGTGAGAGATATATTACTTAATTAATAGATAGCTGATAACATGTGTATTTTGTTTTGAGTTTACACACATTATCCCATAAAAGTGTGTGCGTATGAAGATTGCATGACAAATATGTGTCAACAAAAATTATGTACTTATAAAAATTATGTAACAAATATGTGCCTGTAAAAATTCTATGTATAAAAATTTAAAAAAATTTATGTATGTGTTTGAAGAAAAAGTCAAACACACATGATTCTTATCACAGCTTTTGTTTTTTTTTTTTTTTTTGTGAAATTGAAAATATAGAACCAAACGCAACCTTCGTTTCTGTAATTCTTTTCCATCCAATTTTATTGTTAGATCTTTTGACATGATTAATGTGAAACTTTGTCAGTTACGTTGGCTACTTGTTAACATTCATTGAGATTCTTATTTCCCACGCACCACACGCCCCGCACTCTCACTTGGATTTGCCATTAGACGTGATCAACCAAGCGCGTATAACTGTGCCACACATATTATTTACATATAGAAACTATTCAAAGTGATGTACCTCATCATCCTCATCCAACCGTAAAATTCAATTTGAAAACTCTCCAAACACGAAAGATAAAGGCATTGTACGGTGTAGATCAGAGCCACGCGTAGAGCCAACCCACACCAAAAGAAAAAACAATACGCCCATGTAACCAGTTGGAAACCTCATATTATCTCACCCCCTTGTTATAATCACAAAAACAAGAATCGATCCATTAACTTGAACGAAACTCTCGTCTCTCTCTCTCTCTCTCTCTCTCTAGAAAGTTGAGATAGTGGGAAATGTCTCTCTGTATCTCTCTATCTCTTTTCACATAGAGATACACATACGTGTGTGTATGTATGTATATGCAGAATCTTTGTAAAAATCTAATGTCTTGTTTTGCAGTCGTAGTTGAAGCTGTTTGGATTTGTTCAGAAGAAGAGAGAGAGAGATAAAGAAGGCAGCAGCCAAATACTTTCGCTTTTGAGATTTCACCGGAGACAAAATGTCGTCGGGGTTTCCAGGTGGAGGGTCTGATTTCTACACGGCCGGCGGGATCGCTCCGGGAAGATCTACCATCATGCCAATGAACAACCCACCACAAATTCCTTACAGGTCGGGAGCTCTCGCCGGAATATTGACGGAACCGGCTTCTCAGGTGGTACAACAGCGACCCGATTTGATGGGGAAACGGTCGTTAGCTGAGTTTCAACAACATCAGCTTCTTCAACTTCAACAACAACAAATGCAACAGCAGCAGCAGCATGGCTTAGGCCTCTATTTTCGTAACGTAAAGCAAAGGAGTTATCCACATGCGATGGCGGCGTCGCCCATATCGCCGCTTTCTCCGATGGATTTCTCCACCACATCGGATGTTTCGAACCCGCGTTATGGTCTTCCGATTCTCCAACAGCTTCGTCCACAACCCACGTCTGCAAACAACAATAATATCAATCAGCTTTCTTCTCCAGGTGTTTCTATTCCGAATTTGGGTCAAGACCGTGCTGGTATGGCTACGGCTATGGTTAACCAGGAGCTGTTTTCATCATCATCGTCGTCATGCCAAGAATCAGAGCGAAAGATGATGAATAAGCTTCAAGAGCTGGAAAAGGAGCTTTTAGACGACAACGATGAAGAAGA
Source organism: Cordia subcordata (assembly GCA_028554755.1). Classification (NCBI taxonomy): domain Eukaryota; kingdom Viridiplantae; phylum Streptophyta; class Magnoliopsida; order Boraginales; family Cordiaceae; genus Cordia; species Cordia subcordata. The sequence goes on along the minus strand of JAPTOF010000006.1, from coordinate 1,180,442 downwards.
GCAAGGTGAAGCAGTCTCTGTGGTGACCAACAGCGAGTGGTCTGAGACCATTCAGAGCCTGATGAGCCCGAACCAGAAGCCCATTTCACCATCTCCGACCTCGTCCTCGTCTTCATGTTCATCTACTTCAGCTTCTCCGCCGATAGCTTCACCGAAACAGTCGATAACCGAGGCCATTTCAGCAATTGCTGAAGGGAAGCTGGAGATTGCGTCAGACATCATCACGCGCCTAGCTCAGGTGTCCAACGTGAAGGGTAGTTCCGAACAGAGGTTAACTGCTTACATGACTTCAGCCTTGCGCTCGCGCGTGTTCCCAACGGAGTATCCGCCACCAGTTTCGGAGCTTTACAGCAAGGAGCATTCTCGCTCAACCCAACTGTTGTACGAGGGTTCACCTTGTTTCAAGCTTGGGTTCACGGCGGCGAACCTTGCCATCCTCGAAGCTGCTACGTCATCGTCGGACCAGCTCAGCATCAAGAAGCTTCACGTCATTGATTTCGACATAGGCCAAGGTGGGCAGTACGTGCATTTACTCCACGCACTGGCTGCAAAAAGAGCTGCCGATAAGCCAACCATCTTAAAGATCACAACTTTTACTGATTTCGTTAACAGAAGCGAAGAAAGGCTAAAGGTTGTTGGCGATGGCTTAAAAGCACTCGCGAATAAAGTTGGGTTGAGCTTAGTTTTCAACGTGATGACTTTAAAAATGAGCGATTTGATCCCTGAAAAGCTCGGCTTAGAAAGTGATGAAGCGTTAGCTGTCAATTTCGCTTTCAGACTGTACAAATTGCCTGATGAGAGCGTCACGACGGAGAATTTGCGGGACGAGCTGCTCCGCGGCGTCAAGCAGCTGTCGCCCAAGGTGGTGACGGTGGTGGAGCAAGAGATGAACGCTAACACGGCCCCTTTGGTGGCGCGTGTGAATGAAGCGTGTGGGTATTACCGTGCGTTGTTTGACTCGCTCGACGCGACCGTGTCATGGGACCTCCCCGAGCGAGTCAGGATCGAGGAGGGTCTGGGTCGGAAGATGGCTAACTCGGTTGCGTGCGAAGGTAGGGATCGCGTTGAAAGATGCGAGGTGTTTGGCAAGTGGAGGGCTCGGTTGCGCATGGCCGGATTCGAGCCTAAACCAATGAGTCAACTCGTTGCTGACTCACTTCGTTCCAAACTCAGTTTACTGACACGTGGCAACCCGGGCTTCACTGTCAACGAACAGAATGGTGGCATCTGCTTTGGTTGGATGGAACGGACTCTCACCGTTGCATCTGCTTGGCGTTAACTTCACCCTGTCTAATTTTTATTTTCCTCTCTTAAAACTATTATTAATTACTGTTAGTTTCGATTGTTATTAGCGTATTAACTTTTTCCCTAATGAGTAAAAAAGAATGGGAGAAAATATGGACGGGGCTTGTTCACTTTCCGGATAAATCTTCACTTGCCTTTGCAAAAGAAGCATCTACTGTTTAGAGTTTACGAAAGCACACGAATCCACGAATAGTGTGAAAATGTAATTTGGGCATTCAGCCGACTTGGGTGTGGGTTGCTTTGCTCTCGACTCAAGTGTCAAGGAGGGTCCCACTGGTTTAGATTAAAGTTTGGGGTTATATGGTTGTTCTCACATGAAGGAAGTTGTTGTTGGGTGGGTTCTCGTGTACTCTTCGCGTTGGTTTGCTCATTTTGCTTTATGGACCACAATTTTCGGTCCCTTTTCTTCTTTCTTTGTATATTGTATTGTTAAATTTGTTGAATCACATATGAGGTTTTTTGGTTTCACGTGGGCGTTGTGAAGATTGTATTGGTGTTTTTTTTGTTTTTGTTCTCAGCAATGTTACCAAACATGTCACCAAACCAGATGCCTAAACTTTGTCGAAAAAGTGTGCTGGTGTGCTAACTGGTTCCAACAAACCATCCGGTCCTCGATTCTTAATGAATATTTTACAACTTCTCCTCAATTATTCTAATTTTCTTAATTAACTTTTATATATATATATATATATATATATATATATATCAACATTAATATATATTGGCGTATAATCAATTTAAACAACGAGTGGTAAAATACAGAAATCGAATCATGTGCAACAAACTAAAGACGAATTTTTTATAAAATCGACATGGAACGTAGTGTCACGTGTTACATTGCCGATGTTATTGTGTGTCCGACGATCAAATTGTTTCCTTATCTACAAATGTGCTTTCCTACCAATGTATTTCTACATGATCTTCATGGTTCTTTTAGGGGACAACTCAATGTATTGACGAAGCTACACATGCATGCATTTCAATCGTGAGGCTAGGGCTTAAGAGATAGGCAATTTGGACGAGTAAGCTCAATGTCTCTTGTCCTTTTAAGGTAAGGCAATTAATAGTATGCTTCGAATGATTTTATTTTGAGATATTCAAAACGGTACTTCAGGAGAGTTGATACACATTTGTGGGGGACAACACTTATCAAGTATTCACATTGCATGTGACCCAAGTAAAAGAATTGCTAATTCGCACCTCTCTTCCTGTATCATCTTGTAAAACTTGTTGTGTCTATTCACTTAAAAGGAATAGGGGCTACTCACGTTGCATGTGGTTAGCTGATACCAAAGCTGTAGAGAGGGGAAAAAAAAAACATGAAATTCATTAGCAACCCTTGATAGAGACCCTGAACTCTTAACTTATTTGATTAGTTGTGGCACCATATATGCTCAACTAAAATCTTGTGTCGAGGGCTGAAACTCTAAATTTGATATTACGTGCAATTATAGAAGAGAAATAATTTAAGCGGTTCACAATTATTAACTTTTTTATAACATTATTTGATACAAGATGACTTACATCTCCAAATTCCACTTGATAACTAAATAGGAGAAAAAGGAAAAGAAAAATGAAAATTTCCTACCAAAAATAAAGTACAGCTAATAATAAACGTAATGGGATTTTTGTGCGATGGTTGGGGACGTGCTTCGTGTGCCTTCAAGGAACTCTTGTATGTATAAAGAGAATCGCATTGGCAAAGTTCAAATAATAAATAAGTTGGACTGCCCCCAGGGCATAGGTGAGTTGGTAAGTGGCCAGGTGATTAGGGTGGAGACACCCTGACAACGCAGGATCGAGTCCATGTGGCGGCAGTACTCCGCTGAAATATTGCGGGGGCTGTTGCTGGATTTCCACGCCCGTTGGTCCTCTCCCTGGTCGGGCTGCCACTCACGCACATCCCTCGATTTACCTCCCGCCTGGTTAAGGGGCCTCTGGCCAGGTGGGAAAGGGGTTCTCCTTTGGTTAACGAAATAAATAAGTTGGACAACAATTGAGGCTGACGTGTGCATATGATGGCCAATCATCAATTGAGAAAAAAGTACGTGACAATTTGAATGAGATGCTACAAAACCATAGTGGCTTTTTAGAGGTCGCAGAGACGCAACAGCATGGCGAATAATTAATGCTTAGCAAGTTCAATTCTCACATAAGAATAGAAGATGGTGAAAAGAATTATTGCCTGGATATAGAATTTATGTTCATTGCATTGCCTAGTGTAATTATCAGTTCGTATTCTAACATGCAAATTCTCTGGTTTGCAGGCAATTCAGCGAAGAGTATTACGGTACTCCCTACAACAAATGATCACTTGAGCCACAAAATTTATCACAAAGAAGTCAAAATTCGTGACAAAAAGAAAAATCACCCATGGCTATTTTAAACCCTACGCCAAAATTTGCCATGGTAAAATTATCCGTAGCTATTTTAGAACTTCAAACATATTATCGGATTGACATTTATCGTGTAATATAAGGGGTTTTTTTTTAATTAAAATGATAAAAACATGCATATCTGGCTACATAATGATGAAAGAGTAATTGCTTCAGCAAGTGGAACAACTTTTGAGTCGTATATCAATTACAAAAAGGTACAGGAGGGTGAATACATAACTCAGAAAAAATTGTGAGATTGAGATGGTGCCAAAACAATATATGCGTCAAACTTCAATAAAATTTTCGAGTGCGATTATTAAAGTTGAAATAAGAAAAAGTAAACAATAGAGTTAATGACATTTAAGCAAAAGTGACTGGCATAATGAATCCACCGCGAATTTATTAAAAATCTGCTACAGGTGGAACTAGCTAGATATTTAATTTATAAAAGGTGAACATATGTATGAGTTTTTGGTTCCTTTCGAAAAAATAAATAAAGTGATATATTATTTACATTATTTTTGTAAAACGTAGTATTATTGATTTACCGCAATTGAATTCCCAAAAAAGTATGCGGAAAGTCTGCACGAGTGTTTCTTTTTCTCAAATTAGTTCGATTCACATTTGTTAGTAAGATATAAATCAATAGTTAATATTTGTCAAAGTTTAGTTTAGTTAGCACCTATCATTAAAAAGAATATCATATTTAATCAACAGAAATAAATAGTAAAACAAGGGGTGAAAAAGTTATAATATATTTAAGTCATTCCTTATTATTGTTACAAAAAAATTAACCTCAAACTTAAAAGAATGAATATAGTACTCAAAATTTTATGAAAAGTTTCAACCCCCATTCCCAGTCCACCACCATGACCACCATGGCACACATGAGACTCTGATAGTAAAATTTAAATTCTAAGGGGTTCTATCAATGAATATTTAGTCCCATGATCATAATAAACAGTTTATTCACTTGTATAAAAGAAAGAATCCATCATGCTCTTAAGCCATTTAATTTCAGCTGCGGAGATGTTCACTGATTTCATTAATACGTTATTATTAAATTTTCTTTTGGTTCAAAAGAGTTAACAAACTTTTTTTCCTTAAAAGGATTATATCAAGTTTAGCCGATATCAAAAGATTCGATATCATATTTTATTAGACTACAAAGGAATATTATGTAATTATATAACTTTGAGGTGCCAAAAGGGCAAGGAAAATGTTAAACAATACACGAGACTCATTAGTAATGTCTAAAAGATCAATTGACGGGCTAGAAAACGTACTGAAGATGTATGTTATTTTATACACAAGGTTGTTTTGGTACAATTGCAAAGAGGGGAAGCAAATATAATTGCCGTAAAATTTACTGGAATTCTATCTTTCCTTTGACCTTATATACCTTGGCATGTAATATAATTAGCACTAGCTTACCAAAATGAAAATTCTACAATTAGTTATTTTGGTCTTTACCATTTAAAATTTCAAGTTTTAGAACATCTTTAGTACCGGTAACAATGCATCGGATTGGGTAGCTTATTGCCGTCCTCAAACTCTTCTGTTTCCCATACTCTTGTGTTGAACTTTTGATGGGCCTTAAAAGAGCTTCGACTCTCAAAACGTAGAAGATCGAGGTAGGGTTTAGCGGGTGTTTGACTTTGTTTATTTGGTACTTATAAGTACTTAAATAATAAAAAATAAGAAAGATGATATTTTTTTTAAAGTATTTATAAGCACCTAAAATAAACAACACCAAACACCCTCTTAGTGGAAGCAAATCCCTGTGAATGACCGCATACCAAATCAGCAAAGCCTTTCTACAAATTCAGGCTTAGCTTCTGTAATGCGTACTTCTCTAGTTATATAAATCAGTTGGCAAATTGAATGCTACACTTGGATTTTGGTTATTGTGCGAAAGCACCAAAAGAATAAAGAAAGAATAAAGTAATCATAATTCTATGGGGAAAATAAAAAGTAATATGATTATATTCTAAGTAACTAAGAATCTTGATACAAAATCTAATGAATAGCAACGTATTGACATCTTGCACCCTTAAATCACAATTGAACTCGTTGGCCTTCAATCTATTTGAGTCCTTCGAATGGTCGAGCAAGGAAATAGCCCTGCAACATTTTGAACAAAGTCTTATCCATTAAACATCTTATCCAACTTTACTTTGATGCTTCAGGTATAGGTTGATATTATTTTTACCTTTTGATGAGGAGAGAGTGCATGGTAATAAATGCACGATCAAAAACCCCCCAAGCCCAAACCACAATGAGTTACTTACGCCGAACTTCACCTGTGACAAGTGTACACCAAACTTTATTCAGAACAAGTCCTCACTTATTAGGTATCTGACAAATTTGGACCACAAAATATCTATAGACCCCCAAAAGGCTGTAGTCATAGGGACTGGCACGAAGCCGACCTAACTGGAATTGCCATTCCATCCAATGCTATCTTCTTGTCGCGCGAGTTGGCCAATAGATGGCCACCCTCATCATTGGTGTTACCTCTAGAGTAATCTTGTAAATACCCCCAAAACACCTAAGGTAAGGGACATTCTCTCATCCTTTTTCCATAAAGCTTTTCTTGAAGCTCTTTACTAACTTGCACATCAGAATCTATCTGAGAGAAAATGTTCCACCGTTTGCTTTTCTTGCAGAACTCCATTGGTTTGAGCAATATTGGTGATTTCATAGCTTCGTCACTGCCAAAATCTGTTGTACACTTCTGTATCAAATAAAACTAGTATGTCACTCGTGCAATTGTATAGGATGTGTTATATATAAGTTGATATATTAGAAAGATTTAGTTTTTTTATCTACCTAAATGTTTCAAACAAATTATATAAAATAATTTTAATAGATTAAACAATAATAGTACATATATGTTTAATAATGTAATGTTGTATTGAGGCGAAAAATTTATACTTGCCTAATAAAGAGATTTGCAACTATATGGTGGAAAAAACCCATTTCTACATATAGCTGAGGAATATTAATATTAACATTTTCATATGATCTACAATAACTTGCTATATTTTACCAAAATAAACAGAAATTAATAATATGACAATGATTAAAAACCATATAATGAAGAGACTGTAATATATGTGATAACATTTTGAGTAGTCAAATTCATATATATTTGTCAATTGGCAAAATTACATTTAGGGTCTAAAATTAAATTATAGATTAGAAAAAGATTTTGAAGAATATTCCATTTTCACATATTAATCTTAAAACGAAAGGAAGACTTGCCTCCATTTTCTAAAAATATATTTAATATTTAAATATAATATCTAAATATAATAAATTATCATAAGTTCCATACCAATTTAATAAAAAAAAAGCAACATGCTAACATAAAGTAGAAGAATAACATTCTACCAGTGATTAAGATAACATTAATAAAAAAATAAAATAAAAAGTATAACAAATGAATAGCAAAGAAACATTAATAAAGAGCAGAAATCGAGATAAAATACTATAACAGAGATGAATAAGCACAACCGAACCATATATAAGCAACTAACATTTAAATAGATATGTGGAATAGTAGAATAATAAATAAATATTTTCGTATCTCTCCTCCTGAAAAGCTATATACCCAAGGCAAAAGTAATAGAGATAATAAAAGGTTAGGAAAATACAGCGGCACAACGATACAAACACATGTATAGAAAATGGTTTAATATAAGGGAAATCCCTAATCAACAATGATTCCAGCGGCAATTAGTGTGTAAATCGAAATAGATCTATAAAAATTTTGCAACATACATGTGATTATCTTGCATATACACAATTCTGAAATTTGCAAGATATCACAATTTGGAATTATGGAGAAATTGAGGTGATAAAAAAGGAATCAATCAAATTGTGAATATTTAAAACAACTTTGAATATCAAACAAGTTAAGATCTTGCAATGACGGAAAAATTATGTCAAAAAATCAAATATAGTGAAACAGGAAGATTCTAAAAAAAGGACATCTATGGAAAATTAAAAAAGAGGACAACTATGCATTTTTTAAACATTATTAAGTAATAAACGCATAATAGCAATTTAGCAATGTTACGTGGTAGCATGGTATGCATTGAAATTTAGTTTATACTATAGTATATATAGATATAGATATGCTTTTTGACAAAAATAAAATTTATTTATTGGAAACTTTCCCATAATAATAGCACGATTATGTCGCCTATCACTTTAATTTCAAAATTTTTTATATAATTTGATTTTATAGTATCACTTTAAAATGAGTCACTTACTACTTGAGAAGGGAGAAAAAGTAGTGTTTTTGACTAAAAAGATTTATATAATATTCTGGCCGTTGAAAATCCTTTTCCTCGTCAATCCAACGGCCCAAGCAAAACCATCCTTCATAGCATAAAAACCTCATCTTAAAGCCTTATCCGCTTTCCAACCCTCAGCTTAAAGATGGGGGCTCTACGACTGCCCTCTCTCATTTCAATCTTCTCCTCCACCTCGCCGTTATCCCTTTCACGGCGGCACCACCACCTCCGTCTCTCCTTACGGCGGTTCTCCGCTCATAGCACAGCCAAGACAGAAATATCTTCGACCGACAAAATCTCGAACCAGAAGAACCCGGTCCAGCAAGACAAGGACCGGGTCATCACGCCTAGGTCTCAAGACTTCAATGCTTGGTATTTAGATGTCATCGCCAATGCTGAGCTCGCCGATTACGGTCCTGTTCGCGGCACCATGGTTATTCGCCCCTATGGTTACGCCATTTGGGAAGCCATTCAAGTAATTCTAATTTTTTTTTTATTTTCTCCTTATTCAAATTTTATTTCTAATTTTTTTTATAATCGTTAGTCCAATTAATATTTTCTATACGAAAAATAATAGTAACGGTCAGATACTTGTTATGAATTGTGATACGTGATTATTTTTCGGATATAAAATGCTGGTTGGACTAACAAACTACAAAAGAAACAAAATGGAACATGAGGACTAAAATGTCATTATGTAAAGACGTCGAAAAGTGTTTGTAGGATTTGCTCATGTATTTATGTTTTTGTGATGCTTTGTCTAATGCAGGATTATCTAAATGTCAAGTTTAAAGAGACTGGCCATAGTAATATGTATTTTCCGCAGGTACCTTATTATATTAATTTGTTTTATATGTAGTTGATTGCATTATGTATATAATTGTGTTTGTAGTTTACCCTGATAGCTTGTAATTGGCTGCCTAATGATTGCTTTGGATATATGCTGAGATGAGCAATTGAAATGTGGCATAATAGATAAGGAGCTTGAATCAAATAGGCAGTTGATTGGTAGATTGTGATGGACTTTACAATTTGCATGCAGTTGAGGCGTCTCTTTGTTTAATTTAGAAGAAAACTTATCATTTGGAACTATAACTATCTGAATCAGAGAGTATTAGCAGAAAGCCCGAATTGAATCTTTGCAAGGCAAATTCATTTGTTTTATTCCACCTCCTCCTCTTCCCCCGGCGCGCGTGCGCCCGGGAAGTATACAGGGTGAAATGTAGTTATATTGCATTGTTACATAAAGAAGTGAAATTATAGCATGAAAATTAGAAAGTATCCATACACATGCAGAATTTGCATACACATAAGCGGCTCTCTTATTTAGCTATCTTTAACCTTACAATTTTATCTGCTGGTGTATGTATTCTCTATGATAATATCTTAGGCTCCAACGGAACTATCATAGCTGCAAACGATATACAATGTGAATTCTTATCTAAATTTAACTTACTTATCAGTTTATATTTTCTTAGGTAAATTTGTCTTATATGATTGATTATTTTCTCACATCTAAATTGTGCTGCAGTTCATACCATATTCTTTTATTGAGAAAGAAGCTAGCCATGTTGAGGGCTTTAGTCCAGAATTAGCCCTGGTGACTATTGGAGGAGGGAAGGACCTTGAAGAAAAGCTTGTGGTAAAGATTTGTTATTTGGCATTCACATTGAATTATTTTTCTCTAGCATGTCTTTCTTGGATATCCATTGTTATTAATGCCTATGAAGTTAAGATATCTTATGCTGGTTTACTCCCCAAGATATGACCTGAGATTGGCTTTGATTTTTGCACTCTCTGAGGTTCTGGCAGGTTCGACCTACAAGTGAAACTATCGTCAATCATATGTTTACCCAATGGATCCATAGCTACCGTGATCTTCCTCTCATGATAAACCAGGTGTTTGTTTATGAGACATGATATCTTGTTATTCTTCATGTAAAGTGACATTGTTTGATGAATTCCTGATCCTTTTTCTCAACCTCTGTTAGTGGGCCAATGTCACGAGATGGGAGATGCGTACTAAACCATTTGTAAGAACACTTGAATTTCTCTGGCAGGAGGGACACACTGCTCATGCCACTCCAGAGGAGGCAGAGAAAGAGGTCAATACACTTATCTCTACAAGAAGCTCATAATCATGTTGTGCATTCATTCTTTTCCTCTTAACAGATTGATGTTTCTGAACTGCAGGCATTACAGATGATTGATGTCTACACAAAATTTGCTTATGAACAAGCTGCAATACCTGTAGTTACAGGTCGAAAATCAAGGGTTGAGACTTTTGCTGGTGCATCAAGAACTTATACAATTGAAGCAATGATGGGTGACCGGAAGGCTTTGCAGGCAGGAACCAGCCATAGCCTTGGCCAAAATTTTTCCCGTGCTTTTGGGACGCAGGTTGGTAGCAGCCCTAGTTAACAGGGCCTTCTTAAGTGTCCACAGCTATGACATTTTGACTAACTTACTGGAAATTATGCTTGTTGCCTTTCAAATCTAAAGCAGATTTTATAGATCCATTAAAATGTTGGTGCTCTCAGGAGGCCCTCTTTACCACAATATAATGGATATTTCAGGCATTCTTTGCTCAAAATTAGGCAAATATTGCCTCCTTTTGGTGGGCCTTTTTCCACGATAGAGGGTTAGGACCCTCTGTTCTATTGCTAAAAAAGAGGTACTTGTTATCTAGAAATGTTGGAGATGCCTTGCTTTTATGAGAAGGAGCCGCGTCACCTGATCATTACTTGTATATTAATTACAACAACTACTGACTATGACCAAATGGTATAAGAAACATTACCTCAGTTAGTCTTCATATTTGGATGATATTATCCTTTGTAATTTACAGTCTCCACCTCTCCGTGATTCACATTTTCCTGAAATTTTTTGTTGCTTTGTTGAGTAATAGTTCACCTGATTTTGACGATATGAACCTTCTGAACTTCACTTGGTCTTGTCCCTGAACAGTTCACTGACGAGAATGGTCAAAGGCAGCATGTGTGGCAAACATCATGGGCTATTAGCACCCGATTTGTTGGTGGGATCATCATGACCCATGGAGATGATACTGGATTACTACTTCCACCCAAGCTGGCACCTGTACAGGTACTTGAAGGTGTCAATATTCATCCCCGTCATAGTTTGTATGATAAATGTAACTAATTTACAAAATAAACTTATTTTATGCTTTCATATATTCAGGTTGTGATTGTCCCTATTTGGAAAAAGATTGATGAGAGAACAGGGGTACTTGATGCCGCATCATCTGTGAATCAAATTCTGCAAACTGCAGGAATCAAAGTTAAGCTTGATGACTCTGAGCAGAGAACACCTGGATGGAAATTCAATTTCTGGGAAATGAAGGTTTGTTTCTGCTTTCACATTGAATGTACAATGCGGGATATTTTTGGGAGGCACAGAACATGTGGAAACACACCAATTGTTGTATTGATTTAACTTAGGGTTTTCAAGATGATACTGTCTTATTTAGCCCAAAATAAACAACTGTCGCTGGTTAATGACTAAGTATGCACCATGCTTCTAATGCTATTCCACTAGAAATGGTACAAGGTATTCTTTCCTCGCAACATCAGAAAGCAAGGTGACTATTCTCATGCTATATCTTAAGTGCCAAGACAGTCAAAAATAATTATAAACAGCTCGAGGTACATTATAACTAGGCTAACCAGCTATAAACACAGTACCATTTTTTCAACTTATAATGTCTGCATATGTTTCTAATTATAGATTATTGTTGGATTTAGGTTTGCCTGCCATATATAACTGTTCTTACTTCTCCTGTTTGCCTCAACAAAAATTGTTTAGCTCTGAATCTAGATGCAGACACAATTACTATGCTACAGCTGCAAGCAAAATATAAATTTCTTTTGCCATGTAACGTACTACTTCTATGGCAACAGACATAAACTTATACATAATATATATGCCACAGCAGGAGGTGAAACATAATCTGATCACAGCATGTTATTTTCCATTTTGCATAGGGAGTTCCTGTGAGGATTGAAGTTGGACCCCGAGATGTTTCAAGTAGGAGTGTGGTTGTTTCTAGAAGAGATGTTCCCGGAAAACAAGGGAAAGTTTTTGGTATATCTATGGAACCATCAGCTTTGGTAGCATATGTTAATGGCTTGTTGGATGAAATCCAGTCATCTCTTCTGCAAAGAGCAACATCATTTCGTGATGGGTAAGTTTTTTGCTTTAATCTTTACCAACATAGTCCTATGATGTTGTATATTTTGCTGCAGAATGCAATACAATGTGATCCTGAACTATTACATAAGAATTGTGGTTTTTGAATGAACTGAATAAATATATTTTCTGTGCAGTCATAATAGTTTCGTGCTAGTTTAATATAACCTGTAAATATAGCTGGTTGTTTAGTGATAGACCTGGCTTCATAATGACTGCAGCAGCAAGGTTCTCACTTTCAGGTGTGACTGCAATTCCCCCACCCCCCGCCCCCCCAAAACAAAAACACTGTAACAGCAGCTTAAGTTGAGGAGTCATTGTATTTTGTGGATGTCTATGGGAGCTTCAGTTGGCATATGGATGGTATTCCAATATAATGTGACTTTCAATATCACCTATATAATTTTCCTGCACCTCCGAAGAATTTATGGAACTGGGTCCAATAGCCCATGCAATGATCTGGCTTTTTATGGTGTATTATGGATGTGGTTATTCACCGAGTTTATGTTGATCCTGTAGTATTTTAATCAATTTATGGGTCACTTTTCATGTACAAAAGAAAGAAAATTGAAGTTAATTACACTTCCTGTCCTCCAAATATGCATTCTCCATTTCTTTGGAGTTATTTTTATATGCGTGTTCTTGAATTTGATAACTTGTAGTTCTGATAAGTTATCCATTTTCAGTAACATTGTGGATGTGAACTCTTATGGTGAGCTCAAAGAGGCAATAGCGCAGGGCAAATGGGCAAGGGGTCCTTGGTCAGCTAGGTAATCGTTTTAAACTGTAAATCTTTCTGTTGAATTTTCTGGAAGTTGTCTCTTGCTGCTTTTCTTTTAGTTGTCGTGTGAGTTTGTCTGTGTTGTACCCTGTCTGCAACATACATTCTCACATTATTCTTTTATGCTTCCGGTTCTATATAGTGACGAAGACGAATTGAAGGTAAAAGAAGAAACGGGGGCGACGATTAGATGCTTTCCCTTTGATCAGCCTCAAGGTCCAAAGCCATGCCTGATGACTGGCAATGCAGCAGATGAGGTCGCGATTTTTGCCAAGTCATATTAATCTTGAACGGGGTCTTAATTCAAGAACTAGTTGACAACTTTTATAGGCCAAGATTAAAGCTGCTGACTTTTTCATAATCTTACATGTAATGATAAAATTTTGTATTTTTATCAATTTTTATAGACTTATCTACATTGTATTATGTTAGATATAGAAATAATTTGAAATAGTTTTCGGGAAACAACTTTGGTTATTGGCTTAGCTCAGATAAATTTTAGCTTTGATTGAAGTGTTACTTCTGAACGGCCTTTTTTCTTTTTTTTTTTAATATCTTTTATGTGAACCATTTGTCAAGCATCAGTACAGTTTAAATTTGCTTAATGGTTCTCGTGTCTTATTTTATTATAAGGCTCATCGATCTGTCATTGAATTGCCAGTCCAAGATGTCTTGCAACATCTTTTCTTTCTTTTGATGTCGAGGAATTTATTCAGGTCAGTAATATATTAAATCAACTTTAAAGTTATAAATTAGAAAGGAATAATGTACATGTTTTCAATTAGTTAAAAATAAATAAATAATGTACGTAATAAAAAAATAAAATTATTAAAATTTTATTAAATTTAAAATTTGTAATTGCAATAAGTCGTTACATGGATTGATTTTTTTCAGAAAAAAAATTATTTTTTTTACAGATAGTACTTTAATTTGATTTCTAAAAAATTAAAATTCAATAAAAGAAATTTTTAATTTTAACTTTTTCCATATCTTAAAATTTAGTTTTTCAAAAATATATATATATTTTTCTCAAATGTCATACAAAACAAGCTTTCTAATTCAACAACGCTGTTGACATGGAAGCACAGAGATTTTATCCAAATGTAAGGCATTGAGTGGCGGACCTTTGCCATGATTTATGGGCCTCTCTTCAGCTTGTGGTTATGTAACGGATGCGATAGGAAGGGGATATTAAATTAAATTAAAAATTAAAAAAAAATTTGAAAGCAAAGACTTTTTACAGAAAAGACATCGCTGACCGCTTACATAGGTGATAGCATCTTTGACTTTTGTGGTTAAGTGGGTCCCGCAGTGGGCCCCACCACCTGGTGTTGGCTCCTCTCCATGAAACTAAAGCAACGCGGGAATGGGAAGTTTTAGAGAGAAAGAGGAGGGAAGGACGGGGTGGCGAGGGGTTGGGTGCGGGGAGAGAACGAGGAAAGCATATAACTTTATTCTCTTAACCATTTGTCATGTAAGACACTCATTCCACCCTTTTTTTCTTTTTTCAATTATAAAATTTCCACTTGTTATATTTTATTTATTTTAAAATTAAAAATTATGTGCTGCTATATACACATAGATGGATCTATTCACAATCCAGTTTGAGTTGCAATAACCCTGAGCAAAATAATACGTTCGGTATGAGTATATATAAAATAATTATTTTGCGATCGATGACATATGAACTTGATGTCTAAGTTTGTGAAAACAAAGCACAATTATTCTTAACATTTTAATCATAGACTTGTGAATATAAAACATTCAATGATGGACTTGTGAATATTTAATTATTCATTCTTTTGTAAACATTTATTTTTCAACTTGTGAATCTGTACTATATATAACAGTTACATCTTTTTGAGTATTGTGAGAGTGCAATGATTAAGCATTGTGATAGTGGCACGTTAATACTTACATGGTATTATTATTTTATTTTTTATTATTTCTAACATTTATTAATATATACATTATTCGCTTTAATTGAAACATTAAATGAACAATCGATTAATGTTTAAGATTAAATTCATTTGTCAATTTTAAAAAGTTTTATTTCTTATCTGTTATATATATATATATATGTTATTAGCATTAGAAATTCAATTTTCAATCAATTAATTCTTAAAATAATATTCATATGTGAGTTTCAAAAAATTAAAATCCAAGTAATTTAATGTTTACTATTAAAAAGTTATTTTTTTAGCATTATGAGAATGTTATATCAGCGCTTGCAATGGATATTCTATTATTAGCTTATATAATAATTTATTATTTATTATTTATTTTATTTTTATGTTTGTGGATATAACAAAATTATTAGTTTTCATTAGAAAATCAAATAATCAATCAATCAATTAATGTTTAAAATATAATTTATTTGTGAATTCCAAAAAGTTCAGTTTTATGGATATATATTTTCAGTTTTAACTTAGAAAATTAATTGTCAAATGATTAATTTTTTTAAAATAATATTCACTCTTGAATTTCAAAAGGTTCATTTCTTATTATGGATATATAGTATTAATTTTAATATCCATGTAAATCATAGAATATTTATGACTAAATTTTTCGTATATTATTAAAAAGAAATATATTTAATTTAATTTAATATTTTTTATCAAAAATAAATTCGTGCTTCGCACGAATAGAAGTGCACGGGTAATTATTCATTTGTGTATGAATCTAAAGATAAGCTGCTCTTCAATGTGTCAACTAACGTCTTTTTTCAGCGTCCCAACCACCATTAAGGGGCTCATTTGAGTACATTTAAAAATTGCTTCTTTTGCATATTTTTCGGAAAGAGTTTTCTTTATTATTATTATTTTTTACATAAGTTCAAAATTCTAACATGTGAAGAGGAAAAACAAAACTCAAATTGAACTTTGAGAAGAATTTCAGTTTCTTATGAAAGCCAATGTCATACAAAAAACAATTTCTTATGTTATGGTATTAGATTTAGTAATAAATTCAACCTACCACAATAATCAAGTTTGTTTCCCTATTGTATTAGTTTCCCTTAATATATTAGTTACTATCATGTTAGTTTCCGTTAATATGTTAGTTACCTTATTGTGTTTGTTTCTTTTATCTAACTTTATTAATCTAGCTTTCGAATTTTGAGTACCACGTTATGTAGAGGCCTGTTTCATTTTTTTCCATGGATTTTTTTGAAAAAAAAAGGCAAATTTTTTGTAACAATAAGTATATGCATTAGATGTAGAAAAAATAAAACTCTAAAAAAAGTTGAATTAAATTTTTCTTAGAAACTAGAATTTGTAGTTTCTCGAAAGATACTTTTTTCAAAAGTGTTTGAAAAAAGCAATCCAAACGAGCCCTAATAAACAGTAATTTTTCTCTTTTACTTTTTATCTTCTTATAAGAAAATTTTCAATTCTACAAGATAAAATGACTTTTCTCTCTCTTATTGTTTAACAACATTAATCAATGAAAGGTTTTTTAAGTCATCAACAATTTATAAGCACAAATCATTCATAAACTAATCTATTTGTTTACTATTCGTTTATCCGCACATTAAAGTAAGTAAAATTAAATGGGCTCTTAATTGCGTCATTTTTGGTTTGAATCATTGATCCATTTTCCGCATACGCTAATAAAGTCGCTTCAAACTGGAGGAATTTACAATGTTTTCGACATTTTTATAATGTCTTATTAAAGTTAATACACAAAAGTAAAAGAAAAATTGATGCCAAAAAATGTCCGACTCATAATAATGCAAGCCCTTCTCATACGCTTAAATCCTCTTCTAATTTTTATTCTCTCTAATATATGAAAGAGATAATTTTAGTCCTTCAAATAAATTAACTTAATTTGAATTTTTATTTTAAAATTTAGATTAGTTATCAATAGCTTTCTTCTGTGCTTTTTATTTTAAAATAAAAATAAAAATTAGTTTAATTTCTTTTGAATAGTTGGGATTATCAAGAGAATAAAGAATAGCACATTAAGGGAAAAAAAAAAAAAGGAAAGGAAAGCAAAGATAAAGTGGGAAATACAGCAAGAAAGTCGTCATAGATACAAAAGAAAAAGAAGAAGAAATAGCAAAAAGTCGTCATAAAAAGCCAAGAGGAGAGTGTTGACCGTAAATAGGTGGCAAATCCAAAGCCGAATCTGGGTTGGATTAGGGCATATAAGGGTATTCTCGTCACTTAACAAAAACACGAGAGGGCAATTTCGGCATAAGAACAAGCATAAACACGTGGTCACTGTTTTCCTCTGGAGGCTCATCTTCACGCACACAGAAAAGAGAGAAGAGGACAAACAAAAGCCTTGCCCCCGAGGACACTCTAGATGGATTAGATAAGCAAGCAACAACGACGACAATAACAGCGAAAGGAAATCGGACAACATCATCGTACCGTTCGAAGATTCGACTCTCTCGTGCATCGTTCGTCTGGTTTCTCTCTTCTATCTCTTCGGAACAATTGGAGTTTTTGTACGAAGATTCATCTGTTGATCTCTCGTGTTCATTTCCTTTGTTCAAGAAGTCGAAGGCCGATAGTTTTTGATTCGGGTTCCTCGCTAGGGGAAGAAGAGCAGGTATTGGAAAAAAAAAAGCCCTAGTTTTTGATTTTTATGTGATGATTTCTATTTGTTGGTTGTGTTTTCCTATGTGGCGAGGAATCTGCATACATCGTCTCGGCGAGTTTCAGATCTGTGGTTTTCGAAGACTTTGCCCAGGGTTAGGGTTTTCAGTTGATGCAGGGATGGAAGCAAAGAGTAAATCTCTCTGATTTGATTTCTCCGCTGCTTCACTGATGTAATGATTGGTTTTTACTCGGGGAACTCACGAAGCAAGCTTACGGTTTCATAAGATCTACTGAACCAGAGGCGACTTTGTTTTTAAAGTGTCGGAAAACTCATGCTATGGATGTGATCTTTCATAAAGATCTATGGACGCTGTGTTAGATGTTTTACACCAGAGGAACCAGAAGAAGTTCCCTTTTTCCCCTCCTGTGAGGAGCTATGATTGGCTTTTCAGGACATTGGCGCTGAATCACACTGATTTTTCATTATTGATTAATGAATATGCTCTCTGTTTTATAAAAATATATGCAGGTGATGGCCTTTTTAGGCCCATAGATTCGTTAGTGTGGACTTGTTGCCTAAGGCAGGCGATTCTCTTATAACTTGCTGGATGATTCCATGGGTAGTAAGGTTTTGAATGTTGATGAAGGCTCTAATGCCGCCTGTTAGATTTGTTACCTATGACGATGGCCGTTAAGATCTCAAAAACCTGTCGATGCCCCCTTTCACTCTATGCGGTTCAGATTTGTGTACTGGACTCGCTTGTGTTTGTTCTGGAGTTACAGTGGTCAGCTCTCTGCTAATCCACGACCTGCTGGATATTACTCTTGATCTGCCACTTGCTTTGACAAGTGGAGTGGATTGCCTCAATTGACTTGTTAAATTGCTTGTTCAATCTCTTTGGCCTTATATCTAGTCGCAATGAGAATAGGTGATGCAATCAGTGACAATTTATCTAGGAAAATTTACCGGACACCGTGGTGGTTTTTCCCATAGGGCATAGGCGATAATGTTAATTTTTGTTGGTAATGTTGAATGACGTAT
Organism: Cordia subcordata; assembly: GCA_028554755.1. Lineage (NCBI taxonomy): Eukaryota > Viridiplantae > Streptophyta > Magnoliopsida > Boraginales > Cordiaceae > Cordia > Cordia subcordata. The sequence goes on along the minus strand of JAPTOF010000006.1, from coordinate 1,161,876 downwards.
TCCTTGCCATTAGTCCTTTAGTTGAAAAGCATTCTTAATTCAGGAAAAAACCACAATGAACTTGGAGGCGTTTGCCCGATGGTAACGGACTATGATGGCTGCTTGTGGCTGTCACAAGATCATTTTTAACCTTCACTGTTTTTCTTCTTCTTCTTTATCTTTCTCTTTTCTCTGGATGGATCTTGATCTTGATCTTGATCTTGATCTGTACTCGTGATGTTGATTGTTTTGTAATTCACCTTGTTTTTCTTGGTTTACAGGCAACAGTTTTAGTCAGATGCTTTGCTGTCAGTGGCAAGATTTTCTACATATGGGCAGGGAGCAATGTTAAGTGTGAACTGATGGTGAGCTTTCATGTTTCTTGCCTATACCTCATGTCAATATTTGATAGTTAACTCTGCCTCGTGCACCTCCTACTACGATATATACTGGTTTTAAACAAGAAAATGGACCAGAAGATTTATATCACAACCTATTGGAGTTTTGTGGCAATGTTTGAAGACAATGGCGTCTTCTAAAAGAAACAAGAGAATGTCTCTTTTTGAAAAAGCTGGTCCAATTTAATAGGTAAATAGTATTGAAGAAATGTCATGTACCCTTGAGCAAGTTTGACTAGAGAACAATTACTACATGGTGTCCTCTATGCTACAAAGCTCTCTAGCTTGGAAGGTGTTCCATTGATTTCATTTTCATATAGAAGTTTTTGATTGGTATATTTGTATACATAAACAAATTTAGTTTTAAAAAAAAAATTGCATTTATTAAATATTGATGCATGCGTCACTATTTAAGGGTGTGGATTGGTTTTTGTGTGTCACATGACATGGACATATGTAACCATGTACAAGACTTGGTTCCTTCTGAATGTATTGTTTTGCTGTTATGCAGACTCGCTTGTGTAATTGCCCTAAGAGTTTAGCATCGGCGGTGGAGTTGGATTGTAGGAAAAACCGGCTGACAGAGGAATCTTGTAAGACTTGTGGAGGCAGGTTTGTAGTTGATGGGATAGGACCTGTATCTCCAAGCATGCTTAGCACAGTGGGTCTTGAGGTTGCAAATTCTATAACTCCTGAATTGAGTTGGAAGAGAGTGACGAAAGGAAGGCGTTCAAGGAAGCCAGTGGCTAGGAATGTGAATGAGTTTGCAAAACTTGGTTATAGAAATCCCAAAAGGATGGGAGATTTTTCAGTTTCCGACTCAGACAAGGTAGGCTACTGCCTTGTGAATGATATCAATCTGTTTAAGCATCCAGTGCCTTTGTGCTTACTTTTGCTACCATCTGTTATTTTTGCAGTTTGATGACTCTACTGGATGTCACTTTCCTGAAAAAGGCGACCATATACCAATAAAGAAAAGGAGGCATTTGCTCCAATCTCCTTCATTGCCGCATTCCTCTTCCGTAAATCATAAAGAGTCACTATCAGCCCAACCTCGGACACCATCCCCGCACACAGATCATTGGCATTCAGATTCATATACCAAGCAACAAATTAAGGGTTTTGGTGGATCTGCGGCAGTCAAATATAGAGATAACGTTGGGAGAGTTGACGATGATTCTATTCCTGATGTAACAGATAGGAAACTTTTCAATCCTGATGACTTCTCTGGCATTGCACTTCTTGCTGCGGCTGCTTGTATTGATAACATGGATGATCTCACTAAAAATGATGAGAAGGAACCTCTTGCAGAAGAACTTTTGCCCGAAAAATCTAGTGTATTAGATATGCCAAACCCCAGCAGCAGATGTAACACATGCATTGAGTTGGAAAATCCTGTTCAGAAAGAGGTGGTGAAGGAGGAGGACATTGTGCAATGCTCCTCGGCTGACAATTCCATCACTGTTTCTCAGACTCTGCAAGTAAATGACGAAGAAGGTGGGACTACAAGGCCGGTTTCTCCAAAGGTTGACAGACGGCATTGGGACCTGAATACTGTGATGGATGCTTGGGAGCAACCTTTTGATGATTCAGTTGGAGCGTCTTTGAATGATGTTAGTGGTCACAGTATAGAAGGAGAAAAGCTGGGGAAAGAAGTTTGTGAAGCACTGAAGAAGTCTGAAGGCAATCAGTATGACGCCAACAGTTGTTTGCCTCCCAAAGAGACCATGGAAAATGAGTCAGGAATACTCTCTGCTCCTGATAGGGACAGTATTAAAGAAATAAGCATCACAAAAATTGACGAGTGTCCTGCAGAAACAATTAACAATTGCCATGCTTATGCTGAAAATTCTAATCAAGTTGTCAGCAATATTTCGTCCAACTTAAGTTCTCCATTGCCAAAATCGCGTGGGGCATCATGTGTTTCTGCTGATGAAGTGATGATGCCTGCAGCTTCAGGGACCACCACTGGTATGCAAGAAGATACGAAGAAGTTTAGGGAAATTTTGTCTTCAGATAATCTTAAGGTTGCGCTGGAGAATAATGCAGTACCTGAGTTGTCCTCTGAGGGTTTGACACTCAATAGAATCAATTGCGGAGTTGCAGAAGTTTCTGGAAAGATATCTGATCTACCTGAGAATTCCACTTCGTTGACGAAGATAGTGAGCACAGTCATCTGTAACACACAAGATCATGAAAATTCTGGAAGTCATTCATATGCAGTGGATCAGTCCCAATCTTCACCTAAGTGTGAAGATTTGTTTGCTTCAGGTGTTTCTGCAGTAACTGAATCTCAGGAGCATGCAGTTTATAAGGAACCTACTCCCAAGTATGATAACCACTATTTCCCTAATGAGGGTGCTAAAACCAATTCGAGTTTGCTAGACTCCAGCAAAAAAGATGACGGATCACAAAGCGATGACCCTGCTAGTGGTTCTGCAAAGATAGGTTCGAGTCTCGAGGAATGTCATAACTCAGATATTTCCCAGGATGACCGTAGTAATACAGTTGTTTCAAAGGAGATGACTGGACTACAGGCTGGTTATGATTCTCCATATGAGGATGGTGAGGTAAGGGTGTCTATGTCATGTCAGGGGGAGGAAAATGAAATTGTTGATGGAGAAAATGAATGTGCTGACTATGAATCTGATGCCAGAGAAGGCGTAGATTCTGATGGTGCTGATTATCCTGGTTCTGAAGTAGTCGAGGCTGGTTCCGAGGGTTCCCAAGGCATAGATAATAGACGTGTGGTAGTGAGGGAAGGTTCAGTTTCAGATTTTAATAAGGTTGGATCACTGAAGAGTTCTTCGAGAATGCCTTGCGTGAAAGATGACCTCAAGAAGGTTGACAATGGTGGCGTTAAAGTATCAACTTGTCGATCTGGAACCGCAATTGGGCAGTTCGTCTGCAATAATGATAGTGTGGGTCGAGGATATACTTCTGACCATATGGACACAGTTGACATGAATGGGCCTTGTCCGGAAGAAGGTAGTTCAAGGGCAACCAGGGGAAAGTTGCAATCCCGCATTGAAGGTCCGTCACCTTTGGATTTATCAGAGAGGAAGTACACTGGTTTTCTGTCGCAGAGCAGGTAAAACTTAGAGACTTTGTTAATTTCCTTTGCATGCATCTCCTTTCTGTTTTTCTTTATTCCAAAATCTATGAAGTATAGGGACAGAGTAATTATCATGTTGTGTTATTTTTGTCTCTTCTATTTTCTAGCCTTAATGAGTGGTGTATCATGTTTATCTCTTTAATGGTTTCCTGCTTTATCTTTTAGGTCGCGTGTCCATTCTCGACCAGGAAGACAAATCAGTCCTGACAAATTTACGGGTAGGCAAACATCTAATTTTCATGTACGTGGAGGACATGGAGGGGATGAGCATTGGGGATATTGGAATTCGAGAAACCGTTTTCCTTCAAGTTATCACGGGCCTGGTGGTCAGGGTTACACCAGGACTAGAAGTATAATTGCTGATTCCGCGGACAAGTTTGGCAGATTGAACTCCCAAGATCATAGACAGGCTACAAATTATTCCTCGAAAGGCATGCACCAAGCACTAGCTAGGAGATCTACGTTTGACAGGGATGATTATTATAGTATTCACAGGAGAATACCAGCAGCTAGAGACTTAACCACAAATCGGAGCAGGGCTGGTTCAGGAATTTACCTGCAAGGGATTGGTAGAGGCCTCAGAGAGGATCACCATGAAGCTTTAGCTGATCATCGTGCCACATCTTCTGGTCGCATTCCCCATCATCTGTCCCGCAGGGAGCGGAGTTTTTCTCCCTCATCTGGTAGAGTTCCTCCAAATTCCATACTCCGCAGAAAATCTGGGTCTAGATCTAGCTCACGCTCTCCACATGCGTGGCATTGGAGGCGAGAAGGGAATCAGGGCATAAGACGTCACAGTAGATCTCCGGATTTCAGGTCCGAGACTAGAGGTGAGAGACTGAGAATGCCCCAGCAGAAGCTTACTTTCCCAATTGATTATTCAGGAAGTATTATGTCCCCACCTAGAGGCCGTTCCTCCCCTCAGCGCAACTACAGATGGGTTGATGACCATGATTGTGTGGATGGCAACTATGTAAGGAATAGGAGGTCACCGGTGAGAGTGTTCAGATGGGGTCAGAGATTGGATTCCGTACGTAGTGGGCGATTGAAGTTGGATGATTGCTTCCGACACACTATACGTTCTGGAAGATTTCCTCCTCGTAGTGGCACAGGAAGAGGTGGTCGCAAGTTGGATGACAATCACGATGAGAGGAGCCGTGAAGACAGAGATGAAATCATACATCGAGCAAGACATTCTGACGGTGCTGGTACAGTTAACCGCTTTAGACACGATGCAGATAATAATTTTGAGGATGATGTCCGAAAAATTACTGACCAAAGGGATGTATCTAGGAGTTCTCGCGAAGATAAAAGATCTTTCAAAGTGCAAGGATGATATATAAATATATTTATATATATTTAGTGCCCCGACTCTGGGCTCTAGTTAGTTTTGATGAGCCATCAGCAAAAAGAAGAGTGGCCATGATCAACGCTCGTGTTTTTTTTGGTTTCGCTGGTGCCTGGCTTGGTAGATGGGAGAGATTCTATACATTTGAACCTTTCCTTTCTCCGAAGTGATTTTCTAATGAGTTTCCATTTATATCTCATCTTAGAAGGTCTAGTTTACTTTAGTTGCCTTAGCTGTAGTTATTTCATTTTTTCTTCTCCTTGCCCCTTCTATTGTACATCTCCTCGAAGATAGGCCTGAAATGCAATATACTTTCACTTTTTTAATGTTCTCTCTCCCCCTCTCTCCCCCACTATTTTCTCTCTGCCTCAGTGCAGTCTCGTAGCTCCCGGGTGTGTGATAGGGGAGGCAACGATTACCTTATGGTTTGGCCTAGCCCGGGAGTCTTGTTAGCGTGTATCAGATACGACTGGTGTATGGTAAAATGAGCAATGCAATACAAATTGGCAAAGTACAATTGCCTTTCGGTTTCCTTATAAGATAAGATCGTACAAGTTGAGATTCTCTGTTTTGAAATAACAAAGTGATACAGAACTCCATACCCTGTTTTGATGTTAGTGAACAACTCATGTCTCTTTCCCTGCCCCATTTGCAAACAACATATATGCGTGGCTGATAGAAATTTCTTCTACTGTTCTTAAAGTAAACTAGTTTATATGTGTCTGAGAACTACGAATCCAAAAGCAATGCCCAGAAATGTAGCAATGGAAATCCCAAATATTCCTGCTAGAATTCCAGGAACAACCAGAGAGTTCCATCCTTTTGCTGTTGCCATTCCACATGCAGTTGTAGGACCGCCAATATTTGCATTTGATGCTATCAGTAGCAGCTTTTTGTCGAACCTAAATAAGCTGCCCAGTCCTAGGATTATGATGACATGGATAGTTACTTGAACGAGAGCAAACATAAATATACTAGGCGCCGTGTTAATCACATTCCATACGCTGCCATTGGCACCCACAACGGCAAAAAATACCTGTTTGAAAACAGCAGAACAAAAAATTCCAGTTAAACTTCACAACAAAAAGATGACATATTGAAGTAACAGAGAGAGAGGCTGATGAGTCACTCTACTCATAATTAATATATCGATGTATGAGAAAAAAATGCCTTAGGGTCTTGAACTTTACAGAATGGCTGTTCACAGAGGAGGGTATATTTTTGTCTAGATGATATAGAATACTAACTTTAATTTAATCAAGAGAACAGTATTTTCAGTTGTATGTTCTGTAAAAGAAGTAGCAATATCACTTTTATCACAATAACTTCTTCACGCCATGAGATCTTTTACGCTCGAGTATATCTCTGGCCATGCCAATGCCAAGTGTTTACATGGTAGAACATCAATGTTCAAAAGACTGGAAATATCAAGAATGTTTGGCTTACCTGCATCAAAACTATAGCAACGGCATTGCCAGTCGGTGCAAGAGAGTAAAAGAATCTAGGAAGCAAAGTAGTTAAGATGACTACGATTGCTGTAACCGCAGGAAGATGACCTCCATGGATCCTAACCAATCTGATCAAGGAAGCAGCAAATTTGCATATAGATAACGAGACGGCAAGTGCTGTAGCAATCTGCAGCACATTGAATTTACCCTCAGATTCAGACTTCAAAAGCCTATCATCATCTGCGGTTTAATAAACAAAAAATATCATTGGCTATCACATATCTTCACACTCATCATTAGGATGATCTAAAACCTGTATCTCAAATGCTAGTTACCAAGTTGCTTTCTAAAACACTTAGCACAAGAATTTATGTTCTCTACTGATTAATCACATTGAAGATCATCAATATGCTTAAAGAGAGAACCAGAGGTTCCATTTCATGGCAAAAGTAACTTCAGGATTGGAACTATCTTCATTTTTATGAGAAAAAGAAGTGATAAACATGAAGTTATTGTTTAAATATTACAATATAATGCAGGCTTCCTGAGAGACACAGCATTCAGTATCCTAGATCGTTCTTACCACTGGTAGATGTTGAAGCCTCCGAAGGTACTTTTGAGGATAATGAAAACAGCACAATGAAATATATAGCACAAATGACATTGTCTGCAGCCACACCTGCAGCTACAACTGATGGAGAAACACCAAGTGCCTCTGAGATTGCAACATAGTTGATGGCTATAAAAGAACCATAAAAGTAAGAACATGTTACCATAAGGATTGGTTATGGAAAACAAAAACTGTAAAGGAGTTCAAAGCAAATATTCAGGAGGAGAAAAGAAGCTACTTATTGTCATATTTTCCCCGCTGACAAGAGAATAATGTTTGAAGCAGTTTAATATCTATCATATCTCAAGAAATTCTGAAGAACAAAAAAGAGGAAAAGCAAATAGAGAGAGAGAGTGTATGCGCACAGAAGTAGAGGAACTACAACTAGCCCAACAGTACATTGTCATTGAATTAGTCACTATTACTCTTTGACTAATCATTTGCAGTGTTTAAATTTAAACTGCTAAATAAGAAATATCTGCTGCGCACGCTCACACACGCACGTGCAGAAAAAAAAAAAGAAAGAAATCACGCCCATTCGGAAAATCCCATGCACAACATTAAGCTTTCTTATGTAAGCATATAGATGAATACTGAAAACAACTAAGGGAAGATGATGGCTGGTGCCAAGTGTATCAATTTCATCATCTTTTATCTAAATTCAATAATAAATATATATTGTCCACAGGTATGGAAAAAGACAAAATTTTGTTGCACCACTTACTTCCACCAATATAACTACCCATGAGAGAAGCAGCTATTTTCCAATTATCTTGTCCAAGTGACCTCATGGGCACGAGCAAAAATGCCACGAAAGTTCCGATGATTGTAGCAACTGCCAGATTAAAGCAAACAAGACATTTAGAACCGTATTTTGGAATTGACTGGACTCTTCTCAAATCATTTCATGTCAAACAGCATCATTTAATTTATGCGCATATAACGTCAGGATCTCAGTGGCCAATGAGAATATTGAGATGAATGTATAGCAATACCAAGAAGGACAAGATTCCAAATTTATGTTTGAGAGAAAATGGTGGTGTTGGAAACAAGAAGAGTGAGAACCACTTGAGATAGTATGGATATGTCGAAAAGCTATAGATGTTAGGGGGTGCAAGGGCATAGAGGTCGCTCTCTCCAAGAATGGTAAAGGGATATCTAAGTTTTGGAAAAAATCCTTAGATAAGATCTTGTGTTTGTCAAGCTATAAATAGAGAGGTCCATTACACAAATGAGTGGGATTGTCACATCCATGCGGACACACTCTACTTAGTGGGATGAGGCTTAATTTGGTTTACACTTTTTTTGAATTGAACATCAATTATTTATTGTTTTAGGAGAACCAATGACGTTGATTACACTGGAGTGAGATAAGTAACAGTGAGCCATTAACATGCATGTCAGAGTTTGAAGCTAACCTTGAATTCACTTTCGCGCCTCTTTTACTTATCTATTGTAACCAAGCTCAGCTGTTAATATTCTTTGCATCTGTGGTAAATGTTTGAGATTCTCACTTGATTAAAGTTGAAAACATATCTCAATGCTTAGAAAAGTGCTATACCCTTGGTAAGAGATTGTGTAACTGATTGTGATGCAATTAACTGATTGCTAATGCACATAGTAAACAAATAAATTTACACCACGAGAATAATCAAACATACTTATTTAACACATTGAAAGCAAAACGAGACATGGACCAAACGAAGTTTAGACGGAAAAAATCAAGAGCAACAATGAAAATGACCTGAACCGAGCAAAAACGCCAAGAAAAGAGGCCCTGTTGACTGTATCACCTGCCGCAAATTTGCTCTAAACAGCAGTAATGGAATCGTCAATGGTAGAAGATATTCCAAGACAATTGAATATGCTGATGCTTGATGAGGGATAATCCCCATATTACTCGCAGCAAGCCCAACCAATGTGCTGACTAATGCAGCACTCACCATGCTTCCAATCTTGGTCCTCTCTGACCTTCATCCCCATTATCACACGTCAAGAATGAACCTTGCATTTGAAGTTTCCAGTAAACTGAAGAAAATATCACACAGTAAAGCCATCCAAATGCAAAAGGTTAAAGAATAATCCTGCTGCATCAAAATCTTAGTTCCAAAGTGGTTAAATAGTCTTTAGTTTAATTAACACGAGTTATTACTTAAATACACCATGCTAATCATTACATTAAGTTACAACTAACAACTCACCAGCGACTGTAAAACATTACAATAACTATGTAAAATTAGAAACAAGGTGACACATAAATGCTGTGTTTGTTATATGCTTATCTTAAATCTTATATCAGAGAGGCACGTAATTCAGATAATTATATAACAAACACAGCAAAAGTACTGCATTACCAGATACCAAAAGCGCCGGTGGCGAAAAGAGCCGTCCATATACCCAAATCATCATCTGGAGATACCAGTGGAGGCCTCAGCTGGGATTTCACAGCGACGCGGCGACTATTACTGGTTGGCTTAATGTAAATCTTGCTCGAGCTGCTGCAGTGCTCCAATAAAGAATGATTGTGTAAAAATTTGATATCATTACGGCGTATTAGGAGAGAAGATTCTTTCTGTAATGGTGATGGCGAGGATGGCAAAACGGTCGGCTTTAACGGCCACAATGCTGCTGCCGCCGACCAGGCCATCAACAGTGGTGAATTGAAACTAGCAAACGTTCAGTAACGTTGACGAGTTTTCTTTTTTTTTTTTTCTTTTTTTTCTTTTTTTTTTGTGGACAAAACGTTGACGAGCTTTAGAATCTGTTTTTATCATCACGAAATGCTGTCGACTATCGTGACACGTGGACATGTGGATATTCCACACAGAAAAAACAAAAACAAAAAAAAGAGAGAGAGAGAGAGAAACGTGGACTTTCTATTACAGTCCCGTGCCACGCTATTTATGGAAACAGCAGCCTTCGCCCCTAAACCACATGTATAAGGAGACAATTTCATGTGTATAAGCCCATTAACAAGGCCCATTTCAAATTGTCCGTTTCATTGGCTAATGATGGTCCTGGCCCAATAAAGTTACCCAACTTCTCCAGGAGACTCGGCTCCGGAACCATGGCATGAATAAGATCGACTACATTACACGACCTTATTTTTCATGTCAGAGAGACTATCTCCGAGATTGATTTGGAAAAATTAAAATCAGCTGGAAGCAAAAAGATATCTTAAAAAGACGGGAGTAATGAACTAATTAGACAGCATAAAATTAATACCAAGCATTGGCTATCACTGTACGAGATAGAGAAATACAACATATTCCCACGAGTAAAGATCCCGAAAGCACAAAGTCTCGTGTGTTAAACTGATTACGAACTGAACTAGTAGAGGCAGTCGTTCAATATTCGGGCATACTATCTTTTAGCAGATGAAGGATCCTCCAGACTACTGGAACCAGATAAGTTCTCTTCGTGCTTCTGTTTTTTTGAGCCGCGAACATCCTCCTCCATTGCCTTCAACTTGTTCTTTATGGCGGCTATTTTAGCACTTCGACTCATTTGTCCTATGCTGCAACCAGCACCGCCGTACTTGCTTGTTTCACCGCTTGCTTTGGAACAATTATCCACTGCTGCAATCAAGTACTTCTCGCTAGCAAGGCGAACAACTAGAGGGCGGCCAAAGACCAGCTTCCCATGCATCTTCTCCTTGGCTAGTTTAGCTTCCTGCATGCTCACTTTAAAGTACAGGCATCAGGAATTGTTATAACATGAAAGGCGTCAAACGGTGAGCAACTTACCTCTTTGGTGCTAAATTGAATGAAAGCATAACCGCGTGGCTCTCCACGTTTGGGGCCCCGAGTGTGCCATAGAAAGTCTTCGGAGATAATCTTTCCAAATGGTGAAAACATCTTTATCAAAGAAGCCCTATAAGAAAAACAAGTAAAAGCTTTGTTGACACCACACGAAACGAACCAATATATTTCAACTTAGAACTTCAAATGAAGACTTAAATTCATAAGCAGCTGCCTTACTCTGTTATCCTGAGATGAAGGTTGCCAACGTAAAGTCTGCTTTCGTTCTTGTCATCAGAAGAGCTATTATTACCACTCTGCAATAAGCACCATAAAACATCAAAATTAGGAAATCCAGTTCATCAAACCAACTGAAAGCGAGTAAATTATAAACTACTTGCCTATCCATCATTCCAAACTTCTAATTTCTCTTAAATTACAAACTACTGGCCACTATCTCATCTCCAAACTCTACAATGTCCTATCTCCAGGCCAACCGTGACACTGGCATTGTAAGGGAAAAACAGGAGAAGGAAAAAAACACTAAGCCACGAGAAATAGACTGTATACGAGGTAGAGCTTGAGGAAGATATCATACAAAATATACAGGTTTTGGTTAACCAACGAAAAAGAAGATTGCTCCTTGAGATCAAACAAGTAGTAAATTCATAAACAGTTGCAGCATCAGCATAGTTTACTACTAATCACATATGCCAATGGTATGGTTCAGAGCCCTAACGAGTAACAAATTCAATATCAAAATAGGGCAAAAATACCATTGATGAATCAACATAAAAATGCTAGAAAAGCCCGACAACAAGCATCATAAGTCAAAAATAACAACCATAAATTAAAGGAACCTCATTGAGGATAAATGAACAAAGCTGACATTGAAACGCACCATGATTATCCTGCCACGGTGGCTCGAATAAGTGATGACCCAAACCTGAACATAAACCCTAACAATCAGCAATTATCGAACTTCTAATACTCTATTACGAAAAAGAAAAAGAGGGAGAAAACGAATTAAAATCTATTGAAGCCGAAGATTCTTACCGCAAATTCAGATGAATTTTGAGCTCCACCAAAAGGAAACCACAAAACCTACCGCGTTTAGAACAATGGAGAGAGACGAATTGAGAACAACGCCGTCGTTTCTGGTCGAGTATTATTAAAGTATCAATTGCAGTGGGCTCAAGGCTGATATGGATCGGCCCATAAGACCGAATGACAACCTTTAAAGTGAGATCGAAGACCCAAATCTCACTCAGGCCCCAGAGTACACAATGCCATTTGTACTGGGCTAGACTTCTAGTCCTAAATAGAAAGCCCAATACATAAGATAACGAAATTTTCATCCCACTGCACAACAGATGAATCGCTGAGTGCTTACATAGATGATAGCATCTTTGACTTTTGTGGTCTTACAGGGACCCCGCTAGGTCCCACCACACCCGGAGTTAGTAGGCTCCTCTCCGTGAAACTAAAGCAACGCGGGAATGGAGTTTTTGAGGCTTAAAACAAGAAAAGCATACAACTTTATTCTCTTCTCCCATTATAGACTTTGTCAGGTAAGGCACTCATTCCTACCTTCTCTGTCTCTTTTTTTTTTTTTTAAATTAATAAATTTTCCACTTTAATAAGATTAATGTTTTATTTATTTTAAAAATTGACAATTATGTAATGCAATATAATACATAGATTTATTTACAGTCATGTGTGAATTGCAACTTGTATTAACCTTAAGCACAATAATACGTGCCCAGTATGAGTACATAAAAAAAGAATTGTCTTGCAATTGGTGAGGTGGGAACTCGAGCCTTGAGTCTGTGAACAACCCATACAATTATTTTCAACATTTATTATAGCCTTGAGTGTGTCAACTACCATCTTTTTTAGCGTCCCAACCACCATTAAGGAGGTTTATTTGAATTACATTTAAAAATGCCTTTTATGTATAATTTTTTGAAAAGAGGTTTTTTCCTTTTTTTTTTTTAGAGATAAGTTCAAAATTATAACATATGGAAAAAAAAAACTCATATGGAGCTTTTATAAGATTTTCATTTTTTTTTTATAACCTTCTTATGAAAGCCAATACTATAAAACAAAAGCCAATTCAAAGGGATCCTTGTTGATAACCTAATGATGATCATTTATAACAATCCATTGCTCTATAACAATGTTGAAGTATATTTAGGTTTTCGATGGTATTCCTCATGTTATGGTATTAGATTAGGGAATAGTTTTAGTTTAGACAATAAATCAATTAATCAAGTTTGTTTCTTTTGTGCATTACTGTATTAGTTACCTTATTGTGTTAGTTTTTCTTAATATATTAGTTACCTTATTAATTTATTCTAGTTATGATCACCAAGTTAGGTAAAGGCTTACCTTGATTTTTTTTTTTTTTGAAAGACGTATCACCCACTTCTCCGTGCTTTACAAAGGTTATACTATAGTTTCTGTTTATAACCAAGTGAAAAACAAGTACCACCATCTATTTTTCTATTTTCTCTTTTACCTTCTTAGAAGCTTTAATTAGACAAAAATAAAAGGACTTTTCTATCTCTTATTGTTTAATGACATTAATCAATGAAAGATTTTTTAAGTCAATAATTTATAAGCACAAATCACAACAATTTATAAGCACTGCACTACTTTATTTATTTAATAATTGTTTATAAGCACATTAAACTAAGTAAAATTAAATGGGCTCTCAATTGCGTTATTTTTTGTTTCAATCATTGATCCATTTTCCACATACTGTGATACTGTCACTCGAAAGTGGAGGCATTTACAATGTTTTGAACATTTTTATAATGTGTTATTAAAGTTAAGACAAAAAGTTTTTTTTTTTTTTAAGTTGATGCCAAAAAATGGTCCGACGTAAATTAAATCCAAGCACTAGGACCTAACCCCCAACCCCTGGCCCGATCCCCAAACAAACACACACGTGAATCCTCTCTTATTTTTTAGTTTTTTTTTTTTTTTTAATATGGAAGAGAGATAGATTTTAATCATTTAGATAAGGTTAATTTGATCTAAATTATTTACTTAAAAATTCAATTATCTTTTGTTCTTTTTATTTTGAAATAAAAGGTTAAAATTAGTTTAATTTTATTTAAACGATTGATATTATCCTCTCTTTTGTGTTAGAGTGAATTGAAAATAGCACAATAGAAAAGGAAAAAAGAATAAGAAAAGGAAAGATAAGGTGAAAATTAGAGCAAGAAAAACAAAAAAAACTCGTCATAAGTACGGGAGAAAAAGAAATAGCAAAAAGTCGTCATTTAAGGGCCCGTTTGGATTGACTTTTTTTAAAAATATTTTTTTGAACAGCGTTTGAAAATAATTTTTTTGAGAAACTGAAAATTTTCGCCTCTAAAAAAAGTTGTATTTGAAGTTTCAACTTTTTTAAAAATCAAATCAAATAATTATTACAAATTTAATATAATTTTTTTTAAAAATATTAAAAAAAAGGTCAATCCAAAATGAATCTTAAAACCAAGGGGAGAGTGTTGACCGTAAATAGGTGGAAAATCGAAAGGCGATTCGAACTTGGATTAGGGCGTCTAAGGGTATTCTCGTCACTTAACAAAAACAAGCGAGGGCAATTTCGGCATAAGGACAAGCATAAATACGTGGTCTTTGTTTTTCTCTGGAAGCTCATCATCTTCACTCATAGAGAGGAGAGAACAAACACAAGCCTTGGCCCTGAGGACAGTCCCGATAGATTAGATAAGCAAGCAGCAACGACAACAACAGCGAAGCAAAAATCGACAACATCATCGTACCGCTCGAAGAATCATCGTCGTCTGTCTTCTCTCTTCTATTTTTTCGGGACAATTGGAGTTCGTACGAAGATTCATCTGTTGATTTCTCGTGTTATTTATTTATTTTTGTTGAAGAAATCGAAGGCCGATGTTATTGATTCGGTTTCTGGCGAGAAGAAGAAGAGCAGGTATTGAAAAAAAAGCCCTAGTTTTTGATTTTATGTGATGATTTCTATTTGTTGGTTGTGTTTTCCTATGTGGCGAGGAATTCGTGCACATCGTCACGGCCAGTTTCAGATCTGTGGTTTTCGAAGACTTTGCATAGGGTTAGGGTTTTCAGTTGATGGAGTGATGGAAGCAAAGAGTAAATCTCTCTGATTTGAATCGATTATCGCTAGGTTTTTTCCGCGGCGTCACTGATGTAATGATTGGTGTTTGTTTACGCGGGAAACTCATGAAGCAAGCTTAGGGTTTCGTGAGATCTATTGAACCAGAGGCGATTTTGTTTTTAAAACGCTGGAAAACTCATGCTTTGGATGTGATCTTTCATAAAGATCTATGGAAGCCGTGTTAAATGATTTACAACAGAGGAACCCGGAGAAGTTCATCGCTTTTCACTCCTGTGAAGAGCTATGATTGGCTTTTCAGGACATTGGCGCTGAATCACACTGATTTTTCATTACTGATTAATGAATATGATGCTCTCTGTTTTAAAATATATATATGCAGGTCATGGCCTTTGGAGGCCCATAGATTGGTTAGTCTGGACTTGTTGCCCGAGGGAGGCGATTCTCTTATAAATTGCTGTATGATTCTATGGGTGGTAGTAAGGGTTTGAATGTTAATGAAGACTTTAGTGCTGCCTGTTAGATTTGTTATCTACAATGTAATTACCATGACGAGGCTGTTAAGATCGCAAGAACCTGTTTTACCCTGTTCACTCTTTATGCGGTTCAGATTTGTGTACTGGCCTCCCTTGTGTTTGTTTTGGTGTTAAAATGATCAGCTTTCTGCTAATCCGCTACGTCCAGATATTAATCTTGATCTACCACTTGCTCTTGCTCTGACAAGTGAAGTGGCTTGTCTTAATTGACTTTTTAAATTGCTTGTTCAATCTTTTGGGCCTTATATCTAGTAGCAATGGGTATAGGTTCTGCAATCACTAACAATTATCTAGAAAAATTTATTGGCCAACGTCGTGGTCTTTCCCATAAGCGATATTTTTGTTGGTATGTTGAATGAAGTATTCCTTGCCATTATTCCTTTAATTGAATAACAGTCTTGATTTGGGAAAAAAATCACAATGTTGGACGCCTTTGCCTGATGGTATAAAGGGCTATGATGGGTGCTTGTGGCCGTGACAAGATCATATTTAACCTTTTTTTTGGGTGGATCTTGATCTTTACTTGTGTTGTTGATTGTTTTGTCATTCACCTTGTTTTTGCATGTTTTACAGGCAAGAGATTTAGTCGGATGCTTTGCTGTCAGTGGCAAGATTTTCTACATATGGGCAGGGACTAATGTTAAGTGTGAACTAATGGTGAGTTGCCTATATTTCATGTCAATATTTTGCTTGGAATTCGTCATGTTGATTCTATGGCTTCAAAAGTGTAGGCAAATCTTATCTTGAGGTTTTGGTGTGATGGAATGTACCCCAAAAATATTTTATTACTGGCTTGGAATCATATCATCAAGATCATGACCGTTTGAATGTATGATGGCTGATTGCATAAATGGCAATCAGCAAGTTTAACATTAAAGAAACAATTTTCCTTTTCCATAATATTTGATAGTTAACTCTGCCTCGTATGCCTCATTACTATGATATATACTGGTTTTAAACAAGAAAATGAACCAGAAGTTTATATCACAACCTATTGCATGCTTGTAGCAATGTCCAAAGATGTTGGCGTCTTCTAAAGAAACAAGAAAGTGTCTCTTTTTGAAAAAGCTGGTCCAATGTCATATACCCTTGAAGAAGCATTATTAGAGAACATTTACTACGTGGTATACTCTATGCTGCTAAGCTATCTAGCTTGGGTGGTGTGACATTGATTCATTTTCGTATAGAAGTTTTTGATTGGTATATTTGCATATATTACATAAACAAATTTAGTTTTAAATAAAATTTGTGTTTATTAGATATTGATGCATGCATCACTATTTAAGGGTGTGAATTGGTTTTTCTGTGTCACGTGAAATGGACATATATAACCCTGTGTAAGACTTGGTTCCTTCTGAATATGTTGTTTTGCTATTATGCAGACTCGCTTGTGTAATTGCCCCAAGAGTTTAGCGTCTGCTGTGGAGCTGGATTGTAGAAAAAACCAGTTGGCAGAGCAATCTTGTAAGACTTGTGGAGGCAGGTTTGTAGTTGATGGGATAGGACCTGTATCTCCAGGCATGCTTGGCACAGTGGGTCTTGAGGTTGCAAATTCTGTAACTCCTGAATTGAGTTGGAAGAGAGTGACCAAAGGAAGGCGTTCAAGGAAGCCAGTGGCTAGGAATGTGAATGAGTTTGCAAAACTTGGTTATAGAAGTCCCAAAAGGGTAGGGGATTTTTCAGTTTCTGACTCAGAAAAGGTAGTATGCTGTCTTGTGAATGATATCAATCTGTTTAAGCATCCAGAGCCTGTGTGCTTACTTTTGTTACCATCTGTTGTTTTTGCAGTTTGATGACTCTACTGGATGTCACTTTCCTGAAAAAGGCGACCATATACCAATAAAGAAAAGGAGACGTTTGCTCCAATCTCCTTCATTGCCGCACTCCTCTTCCGTAAGTCATAAAGAGTCACTATCAGCCCAGCCTCGGACACCCTCCCCGCACACAGATCACTGGCACTCAGATTCATATACCAAGCAACAAATTAAGGGTTTTGGTGGATCTGCGGCAGTCAAATTTAGAGATAATGTTGGGAGAGTTGATGATGATTCTATTCCTGATGTAACAGATAGGAAACTTTTCAATCCTGATGACTTCTCTGGCATTGCACTTCTTGCTGCAGCTGCTTGTATTGATGAGATGGATGATCTCACTAAAAATGACGAGAAGGAACCTCTTGTGGAAGAACTTTTGCCTGAAAAATCAAGTGCATTAGATGCACCAAACCCCAGCAGCAGATGTAACACATGCATTGAGTTGGAAAATCCTGTTCAGAAAGAGGTGGTGGAGGAGGAGGACATTGTGCAATGCTCTTCGGCTGACAATTCCATCACTCTTTCTCAGACTCTGCATGTAAATGATGAAGGTGGGACTGCAAGGAGGCCGGTTTCTCCAAAGGTTGACAGACGGCATTGGGACCTCAACACTGTGATGGATGCTTGGGTGCAACCTTTTGATGATTCAGTTGGAGCGTCTTTGAATGATGTTAGTGGTCACAGTATTGAAGGAGAAAAGCTGGGGAAAGGAGTTTGTGAAGCACTGAAGAAGTCTGAAGACAATCAATATGATGCCAAAAATTGTGTGCCTCCCAAAGAGACCGTGGAAAATGAGTCAGGAATACTCTCTGCCCCCGATAGGGACAGTAGTAAAGAAATAAGCATCACAAAACTTGATGAATGTCCTGCAGAAACAATTAATGATTGCCATGCTAATGCTGAAAATTCTAATCAAGTTGTCAGCAATATTTCGTCCAACCTAAGTTCTCCATTGCCAAAATCGCATGAAGTATTATGTGTTTCCGTTGACGAAGTGATGATGCCTGCAGCTTCAGGGACCACCAGTGTTACACAAGAAGATACAAAGAAGTTTGGGGAATTTTTGTCTTCAGATAATCTTAAGGTTGTGCCTGATAACAATGCCTTACCTGAGTTGTTCTCTGAGCGTTTAACACTCAAGAGCATCAGTTGCGGAGTTGCGGAAGTTTCTGGAAAGATATCTGATCTGCCTGAGAATTCTACTTCTTTGACAGAGATAGTGAGCACAGTCATCACTAACACACAAGATCATGAAAATTCTGGAAGTAATTCATATGCAGTGGATCAGTCCCAATCTTCACCAAAGTGTGAGGATTTGTTTGCGTCAGGTGTTTCTACATTAACTGAACCTCAGGAGCATGTAGATCCTAAGGAACCTGCTCCCAAGTGTGATGACCACTGTTTGCTTAACGAGGGTGCTAAAACGAGTTCGAGTTTGCTAGGCTCCAGCAAAAAAGATGATGGATCACAAAGCGATGGCCCTACTAGTGGTTCTGCAAAGATAGGTTCAAGTCTTGAGGAATGTCATAACTCAGATATTTCCCAGGATGACCGTAGTACTACAGTTGTTTCAAAGGAGATGACTGGACTACAGGCTGGTTATGATTCTCCATATGAGGATGGTGAGGTAAGGGTGTCTATGTTATGCCCCTGGGAGGAGAATGAAATTGATGATGGAGAAAATGAATGCGCTGACTATGAATCTGATGCCAGAGAAGGCATAGATTCTGATGGTGCTGATTATCCTGGTTCAGAAGTAGTTGAGGCTGGTTCTGAGGGTTCCCAAGGCATAGATAATAGATGTGTGGTAGTGCGGGAAGGTTCAATTTCAGATTTTAGTAAGGTTGGATCACTGAAGAGTTCTTTGAGAACGCATTACAGGAAAGATGACATTAAGAAGGTTGAAAATGGTGGCACTAAAGTATCAACTTGTCGATCTGGCCCTGCATTTGGACAGTTTGTCCACAATAATGATAGTTTGGGTCGAGGGTATACTTCTGACCGTATGGGCTTAGTTGACATGAATGGATCACGTCTGGAAGAAGGTGGTTCAAGGGCAACCAGGGGGAAGTTGCAATCCCACATTGAAGGTCCGTCAACTTTGGATTTATCAGAGAGGAAAGACACTGGTTTTCTGTCGCAGAGCAGGTAAGACTTGTTAATTTCCTTTACACGCATCTCCTATCTGTTTTTCTTCATTTCAAAAGCGAGGAAGTATTGGGACAAAGTAATTATCGTGTGGTGTTCTTTTTGTCTCTTCTATTTCTTGCCTTAATGAGTTGGTGTATCGTGTTCATTCTCAGCCGACTAACTGGTTTCCTGCTATGTCTTTTAGGTCTCGTGTCCATTCTCGACCAGGAAGACAAATTAGTCCTGACAAATTTATGGGTAGGCAAAGATCTAATTTTCATCTACGTGGAGGAAATGGAGGGGATGAGCAATGGGGATATTGGGATTCGAGAAACCGTTTTCCTTCAAGTTATCACGGGCCTGGTGGTCAGGGTTACACCAGGACTAGAAATATAATTGCTGATTCTGCTGACAAGTTTGGTGGATTGACCTCTAGAGATCATAGACAGGCTACAAATTATTCCTCAAAAGGCATACATCGGGCACTGGCTAGGAGATCTACGTTTGACAGGGATGATTATTATAGTATTCACAGGAGAATACCAGTCGCTAGAGACATAACCACAAACCGGAGCAGGGCCGGTTCAGGAAATTACCTGCAAGGGATTGGTAGAGACCTCAGAGAGGATCTCCGTGAAGCTCTAGCTGATCATCGTGCCACGTCTTCTGTTCGCATGCCTCATTATCTATCCTGCAGAGAGCGGAGTTTTTCTCCCTCATCTGGTAGAGTTCCTCTTAATTCTGTACCCCGCAGAAAATCTCGGTCTAGATCTAGATCGCGTTCTCCACATCCGTGGCATTCGAGGCGAGAGGGGAATCACGGCATAAGACGTCACAGTAGATCTCCGGATTTGAGGTCCGAGGCTAGAGTGGAGAGACTGAGAATGCCCCATCAGAAGCTTAGTTTCCCAATTGATTATTCAGGAAGTACTATGTCCCCAGCTAGATGCCGTTCCTCCCCACAGCGCAACTACAGATGGGTTGAGGACCATGATTATGTGGAGGATGACTCTGCAAGGAATAGGAGGTCACCGGGGAGAATGTTCGGATGGGGTCAGAGATTTGATTCTGTAGGTAGTGGACGATTGAAGTCGGATGATTACTTCAGACACACGATTCGTCCTGGAAGATTTCCTCCTCGTAGGGGCACAGGAAGAGGAGGTCGCAAGTTGGACGACAATAACGATGAGAGGTGTCGTGAGGTCAGAAAAGAAATCATGCATCGAGCAAGGCATTCTGACGGTGCTGGTGCAGTTAACCGCTTTAGACACGATGCAGAAGATAATTTTGAGGATGATGTCCAAAATAATACTGACCAAAGGGATGTATCTAGGAGTTCTCGCGAAGGTAAAAGATCTTTCAAAGTGCAAGGATGATCTGATATATATATTTATATGTATTTATTGCACCAACTCTGGGCTCTAGTTAGTTTTGATGAGCCATCGGCAAAAGGAAGAGTGGCCATGATGAACGCTCATCAACTTTTTTAGCTTTCGCTGGTGCCTGGCTTTGTAGATAGGAGAGATTCTATACTTTGAACCTTTCCTTTCTTCGAAGTGATTTTCTAATGAGTTTTCATTTATATGTTATCTTAGAAGGTCAGTTTAGTTGCCGTAGCTGAGGTTATTTCATTTTTCCTTCTCCTTGCCCCTTCGATTGTACATCTTCTCGAAGATAGGCCTGAAATGCAATATACTTTTGCCCTTTTAGTGTTCTCTCTTACATCTCGTCTCTCTTCCACTATTTTCTCTGTCTTGCGCTGTCTTGTAGTTTCTGGCTGTGTGGTAGGGAGGCGACGATCTCCTTTTGGATCGGCCTCGCCGGGAGTCTCATTAGTGTGTATTAGATAACGACTGGGGTGTAGCGTGTATTGGATGACGACCAGTGTATGGTACAATGAGCAAATACAATACTAGTTGGCAAGTACAATTGCCTTGAGCTGAGACAGTACAAGGACTTTAGAGATTCCCTATCGCTGTTTTCATCAGTAGGCAACTCATGTTTCTTTCAATGCACCATTTGCACAAAGCATATATGCTTGGCCCATGGAAATTTCTAGTGTGTTTGGAATGATCTTTTTTTAAAATGTTTATTTTATTGAAATTTAGAAAAATCTTATAAGATTTAAGATTTCTTATCACATGCACTATGTATTATATAGTTGTGAAAAATAAGATAGGATGCATTACTTATTTTTTATAAGATAAAAAGTCTATTTTTATTTTGAATTTTCATAGAATGCATAATAAGATTTTTAAAATCTTATAAGATATACCTTCATTTTAATATGATAAGTATATTAAAATAAGACTATAACAAATATAGCATTCGTGTACTGTTCTTAAAGTAAACTAGTTTATGTGTCTGAGAACTACGAATCCAAAAGCAATGTAAATCCCAAATATTCCTGCTAGGATTCCGGGAATAACCAGAGAGTTCCATCCATATGCTGTTGCCATTCCACATGCAGTTGTAGGACTTCCAATATTTGCATTTAATGCTATCAGCAGCAGCTGCTTTTTGTCAAACTCAAATAATCTGCCGAATCCTAGGATTACAGTGAGATGGATAGTTACTTGAACGAGTACGAACATAAAAATACCAGGTGCTGTGTTGATCACATTCCATATGCTCCCATTGGCACCCACAACGGCAAAAATACCCGTTTGAAAACAGCAAAACAAAAAATTCCAGTTAAACTTCACCAGACCACAAGAAAATGATATATTGAAGTACCAATGAGAGGCAGATGAGTCGACTGTGCTCATAATTAGTATATTGATCTATGAGAAAAAACTGCCGGAGCGAGGGTCTTGAATTTTTACAGAATGATCGTTCACAAAGGACCGTATATTTTTGTTTAGATGTTATACAACACTTAACATCACTGTATGCAAGAAGAACAGTGTCTGAGTTGTATGTTCTGTAAAAGATGTAATAATATCACTTGGACCACTAGAGGCTACTGCACAATATTCACTTGTATTATCTTTATCTTTTAACAGATAAATGATCCTCCCCACTAGTGGAGCGGGATAAGTTTTCTTCCTGCTGCTGTTTTTTTTGAGCTGTGACCTTCCTCCTCCATTGCCTTCGACTTGTTCTTTATGGCAGCTATTTTAGCGCTTCTGACTCATTTGTCCTATGCTGCCACCAGCACCACTATGCTTGCTTGTCTCACCACTTGTCTTGGAAAAATTACCCACTGCTTCTATCAAGTACTTCTCGCTAGCAAGGCGGACAACTAAAGGGCGGCCACAGACCAGCTTCCCATACATCTTCTCCTTGGCTAGTTTAGCCTTCTCCACGCTCACTTTAAAGTACAGGCACCACGAATTGTTATAACACAAAGGAACCAAACAATAAGTAACTTACCTCTTTGGTGCTAAATTGGATGAAAGCATAACCATGTGGCTCCCCACGTTTGGGGCCCCGAGTGTGCCACAGAAAGTCTTCGGAGATAATCTTTCCAAATGGAGAAAACATCTTTATCAAAGAAGCCCCATAAGAAAAACGAGTAAAAGCATTGTTGACAACAAACCAAATAAACTAATATATTTCAACTTAGAACATCAAATAAAGACTTAAATTCAAAAAGAGCTGCCTTACTCCGTTAACCGGAGATGAAGGTTGCCAACGTAAAGTCTGCTTTCGTTCTTGTCACCAGAAGAGCTATTACCACTCTGCAATAAGCAGCATAGAGCATCAAAACTAGGAACTCCAGTTCACCAAACCGACTGCTGAAGAGTAAATTATCAACTACTCGCCTATTCATCATTCCTGGACTTCTAATTTCCCTTCTTTGATTTTCACATTAAAGAGTAAATTACAAACTATTTGCCACTAAATCATTCATTCATTCCCAAACTATACAATATCATCTCTAAATATCAATAATGAGAGGCCATTAACGAAATTTACATTGGATAAGAAACAAACCACTTAAGCACGAGAAATAAATTGTAAACGTGGTCGAACTTGTGGAGGATATCATACAAAATGTACATAGAAAAAATACCATTGATGAATTAATATAACAATGCTAGAAAAACCCTATAACAAGCATCTTAAGTACATAAATAACAACTACAAATTAAAGGAGCCTCACTGAGGATAAATAAACAAGCTATATGACATCGAAACGCACCGTGATTATTCTGCCACGTTGGGTCGAATAAATGATGACCCAAACCTGAACATAAACCCTAACAATCAATAATTATCAAAGTTTAAATACTCTATAACGAAAAAAAGAAAAAAGAAAAAAAAAGAGAGACAAAGAGAGAAAATGAATTAAAATCTATTGAGGCCGAAGTTTCTTACCGAAAATTCAGCTTAATTTTGAGCTCCACAAAATGAAGACTCAGATTAAAAGGCAAGAATTTAGCAGAAACCTACTGCGTTTAGAACAATTGACCATGGCGAATTAGACTAAACTAAACTAAACTAAACTAAACTAAACCACTAGGTACTAGTTTTATCACTTTATGGATCGGCCCATACGCCCAATTTGATAGCTTTTAGGCTTAAAGTGAGGTAAATGGAGACCTTGGAGCCCAAGCATGTCTCACCTGCAGGCCCAAAGTACAAAATATATCTCTACTGGGCTAGACTTCTAGTTTTCAATACCAGTCCAATTTTCACTTTTCCAGAATGTCTTTTACTTTTTATTTATACGTATTAATCGTTTTTAATATTAGACCTCGTATTTAGTCGATTTTAATTTATCAACAATCAATGAGATATAATAAATAATAGATGAAGAATAATATATATTAAATGAATATATAAATTAATGATAAATTAAGAATACCACGTAAAGATTAACGTGGCACAGTATTTGAAAGAAAATAGTTATCCTTATCTATGTGGTATATTTTAGTGCTCCACCTCATCCATGATGATATGCTCAGTTGCTCACAGCCTAACTAATATCAAGTTTCAACGTGCTTGGCCCACCACTAAAAAAGAAGTCAATGTTGAATTCATTGGTCCAATTTATGGGATGAATCTAGAGAAGATCTGCAGGCTTTAAGAGTCCATGTGCAAGATATTTAGAAAATTTTCATTATAAAATTAAAAAATATATATTAAAAAATGATGACCAAATAGTGCTATAAGTTGACCCCTCCTCTTTTGCATCTTGACCATAAAACATGGTTGGTGCCGGCCAGTGAAAATGGAATTTCTGGTAGAGATACCAATAAAAGATTTTGTTTTTTTTTGGATAAAAAATTGGAGGCTAAGCCTTGTTTTTGGTTCTCCAACTGAATTCACAAACTTGGGGGGACTACTCCAAAAATTGTGTTGCTTAGAGGTGAAATCAAGCTTGACTGGTAAATCCTCACCATACATGTGTTTTATTAGAGAACCCATTTGCATAACGTGAAAGAGCATATGATCATATTTCTAATCAAGAGTTAGAGAATATAATATAGTTTATTGCAATGCATATTCTAGATAAATTAAAAGTTGAATAATATTTGTAATAGAAAATTAAGTTTTAAATTCAAAGTTTTTTATTGTAACAAATTATTATCTAATTCTTTCGTCCAACCTCTAACAACATTGATTCTTATGTTAAATTAATATATATATATATATATATATTATATATAGTTAAATGGGAAAAGAACAAAATGGTATTTGATGGTAGTAGTTGCTAGCTGTCACCGTTTGGGGTGCATGGTGGGCACCTAAAGAAACATTTTATGGGTGGGAGCATTATGAATCCTTAACTGCGAGGACCTGATGGGCTTTTGAAAAATTTTGTTAGGGCCCACAAAACCATTAGAGTCAACTTTGTTTTTGGGCATCTTGAAACCGAAAATCTACTCGCAAGTTTTAAAGAAATCAAATTTGACAATTCATAATACACTATATTATATGCGAGACAGACAGACAAGCCGTGATGCACCATGAACTTTATGAAAGAGATGCGCCATTGTATGATCTATACCATGCCCCACCGACAAATATATTAAACTTTGTATATCTTAAACTAAAAGTTATAAAATCATATCAAGCTCAATTTAATCATGATTTGATTTGTTGCGTCGTGTATCTTTGTGTTCATTTTTCTTAAAGTTTCATTAATGTGTTTTAAATGTATATGTTAATATGTTAGGTCATGGTATCGTAGGTCTATAATTATAGAAAAGGAAAGAGTCCTAAACTAGTCATGGAGTTTTGTATTCTGATCAAAATATATCACATTCCTTAGTCTAGGAACAAGAAAAGTTTAATTTTAGTGTTTCAAAATATTTATATTAATTTTCATTGTTTTGCAAATATAATTAAATACTTGTTGATGTAAAACATTTAGACAACTAAATCACTAGCCTACCACTTCAATTAACCCCTAACCTACTACCACCATTACAATGAACAATCGTTGTTTTTAAATGGTTGACTATCATTGGTTGATGAACAAAAGTAGTCGCCCTTTCCGTGAGGCCACCGATCCATCCCACCATGATCACAATTCACTAGTTGAAATGTCGCAAAAAAAAAGAAAAGTAAATTGTATTAAATCTTTATGGCTTATAATAAATACATCTTTGTTTTTATAGTTTTAAAATAGGAGTGAAACGTTCTTGTATTCTTAAAATGTTTAGTATATTTGTCTTAAAAAATAAACACGAGACCTCCATGTGATCCTCATATGTCCTCTAAAATAAGTGTGCCTATTTTAAAACTATAAGATATCGTACATATATAATAAATCATAGAAGGATTGAGTATAATTTATCCAAAAAAAAAAAAAAGAAAAGGCGAAAAAGAGAAAGAGAGAAAAGAAAACACACTGCTTTCTGTGTGGTATCTTCCAAACTTGTTACATTGCACCTCAATGCTGATTTCGGCCGCCATTATTCTTAAAAAATTTGAACACGCAATCCTTCCCACTACTTATGTGGACGACTTAAATTTCCCAGGTGAAGATAATATGCTGACATAGATGTAGTTGGCAGATTTATAAAATTATATTATTGACACTATTCGAGTGCCTTAAAGTTTCTCGTGAATTTTGTATTTAATTAAATTAAAATCTGTATCTCTTGAACGAAATTATGTGTTTGGAAATTTATAATTCGACGTCTTTAGCCATAATAAGGCAAATTCAGGCATGTTCTGGCTGCAAAGGGTGGCTCTTTTGTCTTCCTGTTTCAAGAAACAACAATAATAACTGGGCTTAAAACGCATTACCATTTATAACTGTAGTCATGTGATGACACACAGGTAGATTGTTTAACACTGGGTTTATAAGTCAAAATTGAGCACTCTTACCGCTGAAGAAAAGATTAATGATGTAAAGAATTTAGCAAAAAGAAACGCATAAGTTGAAGCCACCCCATGATTAATAGGTTAAGCTGGACCAGTGTAGTCTCGCCGCATGGTGCTGCTACTTATCACATGACTTTTTTTAGAGTTTTTTAAAAATGGGTAGGGGAAAAATTCACTTAATATTTCAGCTAACCATTTGAACGGCTGGAAATTATGATACCCAACCAGCCACAGAAGCCAAAAAAACTAAATGGGATTTCATTTATTCCATTGCCGTCACCATCACTGTGTCACCACACGCATTGCTTCACTTCGCTTAGTCAAGCTCCTTTAATTTTACACTTTGGACAAAGTTTACATACCTCAAATTGCATAGTGTGTTGAATTTGTTCTTAAAAGAGTCCAGAAAGAGGAGTACAAAAAGAGCCTGTCTCTGATATTTCAGTTTCTGTGCACACAAAAAAAAACCATTTTTCTTTTCTTTTTCTTCTTTTTTGCCCTTTTCATATTCAAGAATTTTATAAGCTTGGTTCATGGATAAGATGACTATACACTTGATTTTCTTCATAGTCTTTTTCTCTTTTATATGTCACTCCAGGGCTTTCGCACCCCAGGATAATTATCTACTTGTTTGTGGATCAAACACAAATGTCATGGTTGATAACAGAGAGTTTTTTGGAGATTTAACGAAGACAGGTGCAGCTCATCTTTCTCAAGGTAAATCAACTCCACTCAAAAACCCAAAGCCTTCTTCGAATTCATCTGAGCTTTACGACACTGCTAGAGTGTTTACAAGTGCTTCTAGCTACACATTCAGTATCAAGAAAGTTGGTATACACTTTGTGCGTTTGCATTTCTCTCCCTTCAGTGCTCAGAATTATGATCTGACGAAGGCTAATTTTAGTGTTACAGCTAATAAAGTGTCTCTCTTGAAAAAGTTTGGTTTCCAGTTTACTGTGCTTAAAGAGTTCATACTTACGGTGGGTGATGTGGAGCTTGAAATCTTGTTTACTCCTATAGATGATTCAGGCTATGCATTTGTTAATGCAATTGAAGTGTTTTCTGCACCTAATGATTTCATTGTTGATCCCGGGGCAAAATTGATTGGTCCTGGTGGAATTAGAGAATTGAATCAGAATCTTTCATCTCAAACTTATGAAACTCTTCATAGGGTTAATGTTGGAGGCTCAAAGTTAACTCCTTTTAATGATACCCTTTGGAGAAGTTGGATCCCTGATGAAGATTTTCTTGTGCTGAAATCTGCTGCTAAAATTGCTTGGACTACTCATGTGCCAAATTATCAGAAGGGTGGCGCCACCCAAGAGATTGCTCCTGATAATGTGTATATGACTGCACAGCAGATGAACATGGACAATGTAACATCGAATTTTGCATTCAATATAACATGGGATTTTCCTGTTGGATCAGAGAACACTCTGCATTTTGTTCGCCTGCATTTTTGTGACATCGTCAGTCCTTCGCTTAACCAATTGTACTTCAATGTGTATATAGATGACATAACTGCATACAAAGATTTCGACCTCTCTGTGCTTACATTTCACCAGCTAGCGTCACCCTATTACATTGATTTTGTTGTGGATTCACATAATTCTGGTGTTTTGCGGGTTAGTGTTGGTCCCTCTGACCTGAGTTCTTCGTTGAGGAAGAATGCTATCCTCAACGGGGTAGAAATTATGAAAATAGTGAACTCTGTGGCTCCACAAACTGCATCTAAGAAGAAAAGTATTGGTGTTTTGGTGGGCTCAATTGTTGGGGGATCTTTTCTGTTGATTTTGGCAATAATTGGAATTTTAGTCGTATTTAGATGCAGAAAGAAAAAAATGAAACCCAAACGTACAGAGAGTGCGGGTTGGACTCCATTACAGGCATATGGAAGCAGTTCCCGTGGTACATTATCTGAAATGACAGTGCTTGCTTCCCCTGGCTTAAATGGGTATTTTGCCTTAAAAATACCATTTGCGGATATTCAGCTAGCAACAAATAATTTTGACAGAAACCTGATCATTGGTCACGGTGGATTTGGCATGGTGTACAAAGGCGTCCTCAGTAACAACGTAAAGGTTGCCGTGAAACGAGGCGTGCCAGGTTCGAGGCAAGGGCTTCCAGAATTCCAGACTGAAATTACTGTTCTATCTAAAATTCGCCATCGCCATCTTGTTTCACTTGTTGGCTATTGTGAAGAACAGTCTGAGATGATACTTGTTTATGAATATGTGGAAAAGGGGCCATTGAAGAAACATTTGTATGGATCAGGATTGCCGCATTTATCTTGGAAGCAGAGGCTTGAAATATGCATTGGTGCAGCAAGGGGGCTTCACTATCTTCACACAGGTTTTGCACAGGGTATTATTCATCGTGACATTAAATCAACCAACATTTTACTGGATGAAAATTATGTTGCTAAGGTTGCTGATTTTGGTCTCTCAAGGTCTGGCCCATGTCTAAATGAGACTCATGTAAGCACGGGAGTAAAAGGCAGCTTTGGGTATCTGGATCCAGAATATTTCCGTAGACAGCAGCTTACTGATAAATCAGATGTTTATTCATTTGGTGTCGTGCTTTTCGAGGTTCTCTGTGCTAGACCAGCTCTTGATCCATTGCTTGCCAGGGAGCAGGTCAATTTGGCCGAATGGGCACTGGAGTGGAAGCAGAAAGGGCAGCTTGAGCAAATTGTAGATCCCCATCTCCAAGGTCAGATAAATCCAAGTTGTCTGAAGAAATTTGGGGAGACGGCAGAGAAATGTTTGGCCAATTATGGTGTTGATAGACCGACGATGGGCGATGTGTTGTGGAATTTGGAATACGCACTTCAGCTTCAAGAAAATGGAACCCATGGAGGGTCTGATGAGGAACACAATTTCACTTCCTCAGAGGTCCCATCACCTGGAATTGCACCGCAAGTTGCATCCAGCCGCACAGCAGTTGCGGAGAACGGTGGTGATGGATATTCAGACATATCCACTAGCCAAGTCTTTTCCCAGTTGATGACCAATGAAGGTAGATGATATCCAGTGGACTCAAAAAATGAGCTATCTCTACCTTGCGTGCAAATTCCGTTGGAGAGCAGCACTGAGGTAATGCAAGTTCACCTTCTCGAGTCTAAATTGTTCCTTTTCTGTTAAGGTTTTCCTTTATGCTTTTCATTTCCGATCACATGGAAATATGATGTAGTCTTTGTCAGAAAAGTGCTGATCACATCTAGAAAGATGACTATAAAGGATATACATGTAAAAAATTAATTCCACGGAAAATACTTTTTGTCGATGATCCTCGGCCTACATAGGAAGTAGCAATCCCATGTTCAGATTCTATATGCGATGAACTGAGTGTCCAAAATTCGACATCGCGTCGTTTGTAGGATTGTTTTGTGGGGAATCATTGTATGCTTTGCTTTACTAGCGTTTTAAGGGGTTGTCTAAGAGCTCCTATTAGTAAATGACGTGTTGCTGGTGATTTATATCAGTATCCAGATAACTAAATTGATCCAGGCAACTTCATTATGTAATAGTACCAAACTGGATCAATATTATTAAATCGCGTTGCTATGTTAACGATAGATTTGCAACTCATTTCCTTTCTCCTCTTGTACGGTATATTTGTTGATTCACCGAATCTAGTTTCTTAATTGAACAAATTTATCTTATTGCTTATGCTAGCTGCAATTTGCAGTTATATCTTTACATCTTATGGCTTGTCTTTTTTGTTGATCTTTGTTTCTTAGGCTCAATCTTTGGGCAATGGTGACCCGAAATATGAAAAAATCTAGTCCCTGTGCCATTATTGAAAAGGTTATTTTTTAGAGAATAGGGGGAAAAAAGAAAATAATTGTAAGAATCACTAATTCTTTTATTTGTATTATTCTGTGGCCTGATTTAATTGCAGGAAGGCAAACAAGGAGATCAATTTTTCCTCTTTCTTGTAGTGCATCTTTGATGAAGGATACGAGGCTGCGGGATAATAGAATAGTGAAGCGAATTTGTTTCATTGCAAAACTTACGTGTACATCTTGCATTATTCAGTCATTACCTAAGTCATTTTCTTATAATTCCCCTTTTCCTTTTTGGTATTTTGATACGTGACCTTTGTCGTTTTCCCATTTTATTAAATAGTTTTAGCGTGATATCATATGTAATTTTAGAATATTTTTTTAAGTTGATCTTCTACACGTAAGCTCGAGTTAGTTATTAAGTCAATAAATTTAAAATTGGGTAAATTCCTTCCACGACTTTGGACCATAGTTTTTGTTACATTTTTGTAATTGTAATGACCTAAGCTTAACCTGTCACCACACTTGAGTCTAACCAATTGGCTCAAAATGTTTAAGTAGGTGATAACAATAACAGTGAATTCAAGCCATTATAAAGTGAACATATGAGTCTAACCAATTGGTCCAAAATACTTAAGCGGGTGATGACAATAGTAGTGAAGCTATCACAAAGAAGTAGTAGTGAGTATCCCACAAAGAAGAGCTATTATAGATACAAAAATTCAATAGTAAATTTAAGCTATTATAAAGTGTATTTGTAAAGTGCACACAAATACAAAGAACCAATGTAAAGAACCAATGTGGATGAGGCGTGACAAATTTTCCTGTCCAAACACAAACCTAATAGTGAACTCAAGTCATTATAAAGTGCACACAAATATAATGACTTTGAACCCAAGTCATTATAAAATGCATACAAATATAAAGACCCAATGTGGGATGGGGCGTGACAGACTTCCCTGTCCAAACACAAACAGAAGCGAACCACAGCCCAGAATTCCAAGTGACATGGAATCCACCCAGAGTACTACTGGTCTACCACAACACTTGAGTTTAACCAATTGGTCCAAAATGCTTAAGCAGGTAATGACAGTAACAGTGAACCTAAGTCATTATAAAATGCATACAAATTTCACAAAGAACCGACGTAGAATGGACGTTACAGAAATGAATCTTTTAATTTTCAATTCGTAAAGCCAATTCTGTTAACTTTTTGAGGCATTAATTTAAAAGTTGTTCTACCAATTTTGCCTCTTAAAAGTGAGGTGTTTTGCCTGTTTCGTGCTTCTCACATGATTTTAATATTAAAAAACTAATGGCCTTAGCTCAAAGGACTAATGGTGTTCCACTCAAAAGGATTGTTTCAAAAGTTGAGAGATGAAAATATGATAAAGTTGGTAATTTAAGGGTTATAGAAGGAATTAACTTTTTAAAAATTTAAAAAATTATTCATAATTGTTTATTCGAGAAACGAGTATTTTACGTTGGAGGGACCATTGCCGCGGTGGACTTGTCGGGTTCTCACCAATAATTTTGCATTTGTGCGTCTACCCAATTGCACGCCGGGCAGTGAGGTGGGATGATGGGCTCCCACTAACTGTATACCCTGTTTGTTATAGTTTTATTTTAATACTTATTTTATTAAAATAAGAATAAATTTTATAAGGTTTAAAAATTTTTATTATGCATCTTATATAAATTCAAACTAAAATTATTCTTTTTATCTTATAAAAAATAAACAATCTATCCTATCTTATTTTTTACAACTATAAAATGAATGGTATATATAATAAAATATCTTAAATCTTATAAGATATTTTTAAATTTCAATAAAATAAGCATTTTACAATAAGATCATTCCAAACACACTAGTAATCGTGCCTATGACCTTTCTTTGTTTTCTTGTCTCAGTTGAAAAGCTTCTGTGTTGTTTTTTTCACAAGTCCGGAAAGCAAATAAAATAAGGTGATGATTTTTTTTCATTTAGATTAAGCGACGGTAAATTGTATTTCCTTTTTAGTTATTGACTGCTCCTTTTTGTCTTCTTGCCAAATGGAACTGCCTCCTTTTTAGGGGTGGAAATCGAATCAAATTTTCGAATAATTGGTTTTTTTGTGTTCGGGTTTTTTAGGTTTCGGGTGGAAAAAAAATATCCGATCAGGTAGTTAAATAGTAACTATCCGGCCGGATATCGGATTTTTCGGATGCCAGATTTTTCGGATTCGGATGTTCGGATACCTGACATTTCTATGAAGCTAAAAAATACAAAATTGTTTAATATATATATATATATATATATATATTTTGCGGTAAGTTAGCAAATACATTCATTGATAGTTAAACTAATTACATCCATGTACACAAATAGCATGATGCTCAAAATTAAGCATCGACTCCAATAAAAGAAAAGAGATTGTTCAAAATGACGATAGACAAATCAACTTTTTTTAAAATATAAAGATATTTCCATCATAACTACGAACCAAATAAAAAAGAAAAATTAATAAATATTAACTATACAAATATATTTCCACATTTATCTAACTTAAACATAACAAATATTTATGCTAAATAAATGCTACATTTTGTTAATTCTAATTATATTACTCAATTCAGTTGTCTAATTTATTTACAAATAGCTTAATTATGTTATTTAACTTCTCATTACTTTTGTAGAATACTTTTTTTTCTCTTTTTTTAATTGTTCATTTTAATATTAATGCATTATATAAAATGTGTGTTTATATATGTGTTATATTAGAATATTATGATGAATAATTTACTATGGAATGGTGTGTGTATTTTTTTTCGGGTTTTTCAGATAGGGTTTGGGTAGGAAAATAACTACCCGATATCCGATATTTTTTCGGATATCGGATTCGGATATTATCCGAATCCGAAAATTTTGCATTTTTTTCCACCCGATCGGGTTCGGTTTCGGATTCGGATTCAGGTACCCGATTAGACTTTCCACCCCTACTCCCTTTGACTTCTTATTACTGCCAAATGGAATTGATACTAGAATTAGCATTTGATATGAGAAGATTATATTTTTTGTTGTGAGAATTTGAAATTGATGTCTTTTCAAAAAAATGTCTAAGTGGGATAGGATTAAGCCCAAAAAATGAAAAACTTAATGTCAATGGGTGTACAAAATATAATCCAAGCACGCTCGACCTATCATCCATAGCAATATCCCTTTGTATATAATGTCTCACTATTAAATCAGATTTGAGTATCGTCTTTGAGGTGTTGGCTTGTAATTTATTACAAAATCATCCCTTCAAGCTCATATTAAGGCTTGTAATGTGTGTCAAAATAAATCTTTCTATGAACTTTTTGGTCAATATTAACTTGACATATCCGATATGTAGATACACTCAGTAACATATTCTTACGAGTTTATTACCATTATTGATAGTAGATAAAAAAGGTGCGTTACTGGATAAAACATTAAAGAGTGATATATTCTCAAATTAATTGTTTTTAATTTTCACATTTACTTAAAACTGTGCAAAAATCGTAATTTTCCCAAAAACCAAATCTCATTTCCTCCACTGATTTCAATGCCTATCCGTTATGGTTTCCATTTCAAGCAGTTTACACAAAACTAAACCCAAACCCAAACCCAAACTAAAAATAGGAAAAGAAAAGGGAAAAGAGAAACACCTTTAGCGCATCCGTACAATATAATCTGTTTCCTCTTCCACACCACACGAAACAAAGTGAAAAAGGGAAAGGGGGAAGCAGTCCCAAATCAAGCAAAGTAGCTGTAAGTTTAGCATCTCGAGAGAGGAATAATTACAAAAAACAAGAATTGGTGAAAAGGGTCGTTTAAAAATGGGCTGGAAAGTGTTATTAGTTCTCTCCAGTGTTTTGCAATCATTTTTGTGATTTTGTGGTCATAATTAAGAAATTAAAAACATTTATCTTTTTGATTGTACAATATATATATATATATATATATAGTTAAAAAGAGTTGGAGGGGGCTTTAGGGCTGTGTTTGGGAGAAAGGAGAAAAAGAGGAAGAAGAAGTAGATTAGTTGGAAGATGACGGAGGTGATCCTCCACATATACGACGTAACAAACAGCGCCTCCGATAAGACCAACAACACAATTGTTCAGATCAACAAGTTCTTCAAAGACGGCATCGGCCTTGGCGGTATCTTCCACAGCGCCGTTCAGGTCCCCCTTTTCATTTTCCCTTCGTCAATTACTTTCTCTCTCTCTATATATATGTGTGTGTGTGTGTGTGTAATCTCTTCTTTTAAATTGTGTGTGCATGTGTGTTTGTAGTTAATTTCTTGGATTAGCATTAGATCTAGGGTTTTAAGTGTCGGTGAGGTAACAAGATTCCGGCGAATTTAGGCTTTTCCAGGCTCGAAAGTACTGAAATGGCTGAAGTTTTGGCTTTGGTTTCTCCAATTTGACTAAAATGACATTGAGAATTTTATTTGTAGCTGTATTTACTTGTGTTTTATTGATACAATGTCAAGTGTTTTTAGTGTAAAATGTTAATTGAAATAGGCTCCTGATTCTAGAATTGTTTCTTTTTGAGACTTTTAAAAAAAAAAGAAAATTATCATTGATTGAAGTGGATCGGTGGTGACGTTGTGACGTAAAGCGGAAAAATGTGTTATTTGTGTAATATGGCTGATGTGAAGTTGTTAATATGAGTTTTTCTTAAAGGTTCTAAGGATCTGCTCTGTAGACGTAGGTTCATTGTTGGATGAAATGTGATATTGTCATTAGCTAGGCTTCACGGTATCTATATGCGTGTGTTGGAAGTTGGAAGAGAGTATAAATATTTCTGGAAAGTCTAGTTCTACATTTTGAAGCCCTCTCCCTTCTTCCTACTTTTGTGAAAAATAAAGCAATGTGATACCTTTTTCTCCTTTTCTCTTTGGAATTCTTGAAACTTTTCAGTATGATTTTTATGTGCTGTTTTTGTTTCGTACTTCTGAGGCAGTATTTTCCTGCATTGCATGATCACTTAGGGAAGGAAGGAGGAAGGTAAGGTGAGGGAGAGAGAATTTGTCAGCAGTTGCATGTGAGCAGGGAAAGAGGGGCAGGGGGGGTTAGGTAGGAAGAGGGAGCGAGAATTTGTCATCAGTTTCATGTGGGCTTGTATCAGTCTTGGTTCTTATTTCTTTTCATTTAATCGGTTTAAAGGTATAGAATGATACAGTTTTGTTCAAATAACTACATGCTTGTTAATAGTTTAACGTGAACTTGTCCGTGTACCTATCTGGTTTTCTTTCCCTTTTAAGTATTCTTGATAAGGTATACAAGGATGCCTTTTGATTTCAATAGCTGAATGCTAAATTTTTATGCAGGTGTATG
This sequence comes from Cordia subcordata, assembly GCA_028554755.1. Lineage (NCBI taxonomy): Eukaryota > Viridiplantae > Streptophyta > Magnoliopsida > Boraginales > Cordiaceae > Cordia > Cordia subcordata. Next base: position 1,126,224 of record JAPTOF010000006.1, on the reverse strand, counting down.
GAGATGAAGAATGGTCATTTGGATTCTGTGAGCAAGGGACCGGGGTTTTTAGTTGTCCCGCTGGAAAGAATCCAATGTATACATACCGTGAACATATTGTCCTTGGAAGGACAGATTATTCCATTTTCAAGGTTAATCAGATTCTGAGAGAACTTAGCAGGGAGTGGCCTGGACACTCGTATGATTTGCTATCGAAGAATTGCAATCATTTCTGTGATGAGTTCTGTGAAAGACTTGGGGTGCCTAAGCTTCCTGGTAAGAAGCTCTCTGCCTCTCTCTGTGTGTGTTTGTGGGAGTGCTCTGTGTGCATGTTTATATGTCTGTGTTCATATGCATGTGTGTTTTGAGTGCACGCTTGACTTGCTAACGCTTTTCTGGGTAGAACCTATGTCAAAGCTTTGAAAGCTCATAAACAAGAGCTGTTCACCTTTTGCTGAAGGCTAATTTTCTATTTTATCACACAAGATGTGTTCTTACATCCTACTTATGCCAAAGCTTGTGTTTTGAAGGGGTGGACCAAAATTCAACCCTTTTTATTTCTAGTTTATATAAACACCCACTCATAAGATTCTGTAACAGGTTGGGTAAACAGGTTTGCTCATGCTGGTGATGCAGCTGTGGAAATAGCAGGAAACACAGCTTCACGGGTGAGCTTTTTCTGCTCTCTCTTAGAATGTATTTATGTTTTGCAGTTACTGTTTCGCTTCGCTAATGACTTAGGAATAGTTGGGACTTGGACAGGAAAGATTAATTGACCATTTAGTTTTTGCAATTCTGTGGTCAAAGTTGCGAATGCTTCACTTGATTTTCCTGTGTCCTAAGAGACTTGGCCAAAATCTTTTCCATACCTTTTCTGTTTTATTAATGAATTCCCGATGTTCGTTCTCGTTATGTTACTCTGTTTTCATCCTCTTCAGTGTCTTAATAGTTTTGGCATGTTTGCCTTGCAGCTGAGACAAGCCAAAACAGAGATTGTATCTGCTAGCAAAGTAGCTTATCGTTTCCTCTTGGGTGTAGCATCTAACAACTCAGCTGGTTCTCCAACCTCCCCCGGGGGTTCTACCAGAGGAACTCCTAGAATCCAGGCTACGTGGTTCAAAAACCTCATGTCTGCCGGTGCAAAACCATCAAGTAGCTCAGACATAGAAAATCAAGATGATGGTGTATTGCAAAATCATCGGCAAGATGCCGAAGCACCCCTGCGGCAGAACTCACGTGGTGATCCATGACAAGGTTTTCTCGTGCAGTATACTGTTCCGGATCATGCAACATCTTCCAGCAATCTGTTCATTGTGGCCAGAACGTTAAACGTCAAACTGTGTATTTGGTCACTATGACTCGAGTTGTTAAAATTTGAATATTGAGATTGCATCTGAGGAGACATCAATCCTATAGTGATTTCTGTTCCTGCTTTTAGCATCAGTCCATTTGTTGGCTCCTCTACAAGATCGTACTTGATTAGACCCTACCCCTGCTAACCTTTAATGTTACATGCATCAATAGCCATGTCGTCCATGCAGGATCAAAAGGATTGTTGCAGTTCACCCTGTTTCTAAGCCACACGAAGATTGTTGCAGTTCACCCTGTTTCTAAGCCGCAGCCAAGGGAGGCGGGCTGTAGTGATAGACAACACGATGTAGAACCCCTAAATTCCACAAGGATCATCGTTATTTTACAGTCACTTGTATCTATTTACGAATCTCGTGTAGGTAGGAGTTCTGTCATACGAGGCAATTTTCTTTGCAATCAACTTTACCTTCAACATCGTATTATCAGCTTCAATCCAATGTTTTCTTTTAAGGAAATTGATCCTTGTATAAGTGATATAGCAAAACTCAAAAATCAGTAAATTTACTCACTCATATATGTAACCAAGGCATAACCAATCCACTCTTGTCAGAAGAAAAAAAAGAGTCATACACCCACAAGTAGCAAGTGAGAATACAAAGCAGTTACAGAACATCTTGTAGTTAATAACAAGCACGCCACCCAGTAAACAAGAAGGGTGGTTCTACTTTTAAATATATACAGAACGTTATTCAAAACCAGGGAAAACAAACTTGATGACGAAAAACAAGTTCTATCTGAAAATACCTTTGTTTGATTTTTACCATCTTAACATTTGATCATAAACATACGTGTCTAGAGGGGTATCTTCACCAATTTGAAGTGATGAAACAGCCTGTGCTGCAATAAGACCAGCAGAGATGCCAGCAACGTCTGAACCTCCTCCTTCAAAGTAGTGTTGGTGGAAATCTCTACCCAAAGGTTCAGATGACACAACCCAATCATATTTTCCTCCGTCATTCCACATGCAACCATATCTGCAAGCATCGGAAACCCACCCTACTCCTTCAATTGAATATCTTGAGACATTCTGGTGAGGAATCAATGCTTGTCCCCCACCCATAAAGAGGTTGGACCTGTCACCACATTCCCACTGATTGAGCCCCTCATCCTTCTTCAGCATTACAGTACCTGAGTCGTCCGAGTCTTCACCTAGTAGGACATGTAAAGCAACAGCCTCTGCAATAGCCGCACCCTCTTCATCAAGCCTCTGCTGTTCTTCTTTCTTTTGTTGTTTCTTCTTTTCCAGTTCAGACCGAATGGCGGCCGAAGTAGCTAAAGCTTTCTCCAAGCGCCTCTTTTTCTTCTCAGCCTGTTTGATACGATCCAACTCATCCTTCACTTGCTTCTTCTTAACTTTTCTAACACCAGATGGCACTTTAGTAGAGTCCATCATTCCAGTTAAGACTTAACTCTTAGACTATCGTGTCCTTTGATTTTTTTTTTCCCCCTTCTTAAAATAAAGCTTCCTAAAATGTGTACATTGTCTCTAAAATTATTTCTTTGCAATCCTTTCCCTCCTTTTTATTTATACTTTAGTAAAAGTAAAAGAAAAAAGAAGCTCAAATTGGAAACTAATTTAATACTACTATACTAAGGCATTCACCTACACAAACTCGGGTCTAATGGAATACCTCATTTTGCGAATAGTACATTCCCAAACTGAAACAACAGGAGTTAGGCTAAGTGAAAACTGGTAAGAACTCATAGACCCGTCCTTTGCCATTCTTACCAATTCCCCACAACCCTTCCGTTTATCCATCTCACATACACTGCCAAACCCAATAGACCAATTAAAGACGAATAACACAACAACTGCTGTATAATTCAAACAACTCACATGGCCTTTGTTCCTGAAAAACACAAGAACAACTCAATATTCAACCCTTCACTTATCAAGGATATCAATAGGTCAAAAGGCAAAAGTCCGAATGAACACTTATATCATAAGCATGAATTTCCACAGATATTAACGGATCATATGAACAAGTATTTTCAAACAACAGGGCTTCAACTCAAAGAGATTGAAGAAGTTCGAAGCACATCATATTCTAATTTTAGTCAAGTATAGTATAAATATAGACAAGACAGAACCTTCCGCGACATCACATCCATTCTCATATCGGGATCTCAAAGAGTCACGAGAAATTGAGAACCAACGGAAAGCTGAAAATACACCCCAAGCAACAATGTTAGGCATATTACCACGCCTTCTAACAATTCATCCACCCACCATGACATAAACCAAGAGAAAAGTATCCCAAAAGTAGCAAATCAATAATACCCAACCCCTAAACCAGCAACTTAAAACTTTGCTGCAGAAAAGAGAGAAAATTGCCATATCAACGTAAACCTACCATAAGTTATAATACTGCAAATCCCACGGATTTCAATTCCGACCCTCAATTACTATAGAGTAAGTAGCCTCACCCCCTACCATCCCCAATAAACAGAGTCACCAATCTAGTATTTCGTGCGCCTTATTCAATAATTTAGCCAATTGCAAAACTAAATTATAATCTAACGTACAAAATCAATTACATAACAAGCCCAAAGCATAATTAACAAACCACAATTAATATCCAAGAAATTCAAACCACAAAATCTAACGAACTTCACATATCCAACTTACAAACGCTGCCCTTCATCACATACAAAAATCACTAGCCAATATACTTATAATCGATAAGCCACAGATCATTTATAGCATAATTCCTGATAATTCCATCGACCCACATACCCAAACCTCCAATACTCACATGATCAATCACTTTTTCCGCATCAATAAGCATCAGATCCAAAAACCCACATGCCAAAAACAAGCCAGACCACACAAAAATTCAATCAGAAAAAAGAACACAGAAATTTAAATTATCAAAGTAATCAGAAAGAACATAAAACAAAAAGAATCCGGAAACGAAGCAAACCTGATTAAGTAAAATCCTTTATACTCAATGGTCTCGTCAGGTGTGAAAAGTAAAGAGAAAAACGAGAAATATCACTTGACTCTTTCTTAAAGGGCGTGTAGATCTAAGAAGATTAACGAAACGCCAAGTATTGAATTTCCTGTTCTATCCAACATAAATATATATATATATATATATATATAATTATACTATTAAAAGAAAACGCAACTGGTCACATGGGAGTGCCGGTTAAGAAGAGACGGGGTTGAGTAGGAGAGGTAAAGGGTAAATTTGTCAATTCGGGTGGGTGTTTGGTGAAACGTGGCGGTTCAGCTGAGCGTGTCCAGAATTTGTGAACTGTCTTGCGGAGGGATTGTTTTGCTAGTTTCGCTAAGGAGTTGGTGACATTTGGACTTGGGATAGTACATGAATAGGATTTGTGGTGACGTGTGAGGAGGATTTTGATCCGTTGGATTTATGTTGATTGGATGGTTGAGAGGAGAGATCATGATTGCGATGGATGATAATTTAACTTATTTTAGTTTCTAAAGACTTATAAGCAATTAAATATTTTCGGATACTTTATAAGTCGGTAGAACTAATATCTGCAACTCTCAATTCTTAAAAAAAAAATCTTAAATATCTTTTTCTCTTTTTTTTTTTAATTTCAATTATAGGGTTTTTAATTTTTCTTTATTCTGTTCCAATTTAAACCCCCACTCGTGATATTCGAATTTAATTTATGTATAGGATTTGTGACATTAAAAGTGTCCTATTGGTCCTTTGAACTCTAATTTTCTTTTCTTGGAAATTTTTTTGGGTCAACCTATGTTTTGCATTTGTTTCTTTAATGTTACATTTTTTCTTAATTCTTAAGCCAAAGAAAAAAAAAGATAAGAAAAGAAGACTTGAGAGATAACAAACTCTTTGAGTCGTATCACATAAAGGAGTCGCGTTCAAACTTTTCTTATTCAAACCTGGCAACATCAAGTCCTTGGCAAACCTCATTGCTTTTGATGGGAAATGTAAGGCGTGTTCCGCAATAATTTTTTAAGTAATTTTTAGTATTTTAATTAGTCAAAATATTATTTTTTTAAATTATTATTATTTGATGAATTAGTGTTTGAAGTAATTTTTTAGATAACTTTTAACCTTTTAGTTTTTTATAATTTTTTTTGACAATTCTATCATTTTTTCATTTTCTTTGGCAATTTTATTCTTTCTTTAATATCTCCATATTTTTACTTTTGTTTTCACAAATATAATAAAACAATAATATAAAATAAATTTTAAATTCTATATAACCAACATTACAAAAAAGTACAAGTTTTATAGTACCTTTTTTTTGACAAAATAATTTTGAATATATTAAAAATTAATTTTTATAATATTGATATAAATTGTTTTATCAAAAAGTTAGTCATACTTTAACATTAAAAGATGACCATAAAAATAAATATTTAATTATGAAATATATTATCTTATACCTATAATAGTAATAATTATTATAATTATTATAACAATAATAATAATAGCATAATATCAATGTCTTTTTGTGTTATTTTATATGTATCAACTAATTTTATCGAACACATTTTGTTCAATCAGTTAGCTAAACAATTATAAATTCACCATTAAAATACAACAACTATTAACTACCCAAATAGTTATTAAATATTCAAATAACTATTTGCTATCTTAACAGCTAAATTTGCCAAACGGGCCGTAAAGTGTATATGGCTAGAAAAGTTAAAAAGTCATTACTTAATGCCACTACTTTTTGTACTTGGAACATAGATGAAAGTATATTTCACTACAGATCATCGAGTCGTAGAGGCATTTTGGAAATATTTCTAACTATTTTGATCAATGAAATGACTTTTACTTGCCTACCCGCAAGGGGGGGGGGGGGGGGGGAATTTAAACGACACCAAATGCGCAAATGTTGCGCAGTTGTTACACCCTGACTCCATATATAGTCCACCCTGATGAACAAGTCAATTTGGCCACAACAGTCTGGTCACCAATGTTTACTAGATATAAAGCAAGTTATAGATTTGATGTGCTCACTGGTGAAGTAATCCTTCCCTCTAGCAAAGGTAAATAAGTAACTCTGACAACAAGAACCATCTAAATCAGTTTTCGGAGGCAAACAGGCCGCAAGATGTTATTGACAAATGCACCAACTTCTTGTTCTTGTTGGTTTTTGCGAAACTTCCCTAAGTTGAGCATATAAGGTGCTCCCTCAAAGTTTTTCCTGTAGCTCATGGATCAGTTTCTGCCCCACTATAGTTACATCACCTAATAAGAAACATCCACAATTATTTTTGTTTCAATTTTGGAAAAGATTACGAAATCAGCCATATGCAAGACGGATTACCTGCTCCTATTGTCAAGATAACGGTTTCACGTTTAGGGTTCTCCAATATCTCAAGCACCAACTTCTTCACAATGTCCACCTGTAAATCACCATGTACCATTACAAAAACGAACATTTTTATTTCATTTCTTTTGGGTTTAATGTCAATATTGTTCTTTCTCCTCCTTTTAGTTTTTCTCTTATTGGTTTGGGGCCAATATGGTCCCTCTTTATTCTTCTCTTCCTTTCTTCTGGCATTCGAACTAGATTCTTATCGTACCAGAGAAGGAATAAATTCCGATGGGGGGCCAACTATTGACATGGCCAATTCCTTTCCGTTAATGTTCCACATGTTTGTTTCTCTGGCAGCATAAATCTGGCATGTAAATCAACAAATTTTGTAATTTTTTGTCAGGTGCAGTAACTGGAAAGCATGCTTAACTAATAGCTATACCTCTGTAACAACAACTCGATCTGCATCACTAAGTGCAGTGGCAAATTCCCTCTTTAAAGCTGCTAGACGACTGCAACAATAACATCGTAAATGTCAGGTGGCAGACACAAAGAAATATGCATTGATTGGAAGAACAAATTATCCACATATAGACCTGTAAGTATGAGGCTGGAAAATCACCAAAAGTTCTTTAGACGGAAACCTTTGCCGTGCTGCTTGAAGAACAGCATGAACTTCAGTTGGATGGTGAGCATAGTCATCATATATATAGCAACCCCCCATTTTCCCAATCATCTCAAAACGTCTAGAAACACCTTTGAAATTATTCAATTGTAACTGCACATGATGAATTGATTCATAAAATCGCCTTTCATTGTTAATGAGGGCGTGAAATGTTGCAATCACCTGGGGACACCATTGCAATAAGTTTGAGATTGTTTATCTTTGCCAACAGCTAAGAAAGACTTCAAAGACAAACATGAGGATCATGTTTTGTTCTGACTTCAATCATTTCAAAGGAAGAATGTGAAAGTGAAATGTGTTAACAAATTACTTGTAACTTCAAGCCTAAAAATATTTTTGTTCTTGGAAAAGTAGTAGCAAGCCTGTTCTTATTATTATACTTAACTGATTAGATGACATAACTGCAGTTATCCAGAAAAATCTTCGCATCAATATTATGGTAAACATGGAATTCGAGACAAAATCTACTCACTGCTAAGGAATTGAGAACATTATGAACCCCTGGTACTTGTAGCCTGATATCTGCAATTAGGCGACCCCTATGACACTGGAAAAGAGACAATCCTTCAGACTTCATAAATGACAGATTGCTTAAAACTTAAAGCAGGAAATCATACTTGCTGCAATAGAATTGAGAATATATAACACTCCTATAGATTAAGAAATTAAGGAAAACAGATAAAAGTAGAAATGGTAGAATTATTTTTAGCTTGTAATTTAAAGATTGAGGAAAATACAGAGTTATAGGCAGAATATCTGTAAAATCAAATATGCTTCAATGAGCTTATTCATGTCTGTTAAAACCCTTTGGGGACCAGGGTGTGAGTTAATTTCCTGATGATATTATTGATATCTAAGAGCCGCCCTATTTAGTTTTATGAGGAATAGTTAACTAAGTTATCAATATGAGCACCAAGATGCAATCCAACTTGTAAATTGCCAGTCTAATGGCCGAATAGGCTATCATTAGATGATGTAAATATATTAGGTTGTGTACGAGCTATCTACAACTCCTTTCTGCTTCAGTGATATTCTTTATATGAGAGATAATATCTCTCAAAGAAGAAATATATTTAAGTTTCACCAGGAGCAAATAAAAGTTCCAACTATAACGTCACAACGAAATTGCACAATAACTAACAACGCCGCATTTTGCTACAATGATTCACAAAATTATAACAATATTGAAGTAATGAAGCATAACAGCACTTAAAAAGCAACGATAAACAAACCAGTTTATAGTCACTTCCTCCTTGGAGGTTTGAACAAATTGATGATGCACGCCACTCGTTAGAACTTGAAATACCATAGGTAGTTTCCGTGTAGCTTTCACCATGTAACTTCAAACTAGGGGAAATATCATTGCCAATAGAGTTATCTGCCAAAGTCACTTTATTTTTGCCACCAAGCAAGGAAGAAGCACCTACACTGATATCCCCTCGAAAATGTCAAATGTTTACTCATTAGAGTGTAACTGGATGTATTAAGCATGATGACAGAATATAACATAACAATCAGACATCACTATAAGGACCCTCTTGAATTTTAAGCGTACCATCTCAGAAGAGCTTCCTGGAGATGATTTTAGAGTCTGTTTGGCCTAGCTTTTGGGGACTCAAAAGTGCTCTCTACGAGTTTAAAAGCTAAAATTGACCTGTTTGGCCCATTTTTAAAAGAGCTTTTAAATAAAAGATGAAGTTGGAAAAAGCTAGAAAACCAAAAGCTCCAAGTTGAAGCTTTTCGGAAAAGGCTTTTGAAAAGCCGTTTTTATGTCACGTCAAAAATTGTTTTTCATCATTTTTTCTCAATAATACTATTTTATATTTTTTAAAATCCAATATTACCCTCAAAACAACTGAAAGCTTAATTTCCAAAATACTGGGCCAAACAATCAACTGTTTTTATTCAACAGCACTTTTACCTAAAGCTCTACTGCTAAAAGCTCTACAGCTCAGCAGCTGAAATCACACAACTAGGCCAAACAGAGCCTTAGTACTTCAAATGCAGCTTACATGTCAGAAAGCTAAATATGCATTTGCTCAAAGTGACCTAAAAGCAGTTACATGAACTATTCTATTATACAAAAACAATTGGTGAAGGTCTAGGAGCCTGAACATGATAAAACAATGAAAGAAAAATAAAATATTTTATAAACAGATTATTAAATATCAGGCATATTAGTGTGTAGAAATAAGTATCTTACCCTTGCTAGTAATATATTACCCAGCAATAAACTCTTTCCAAGTTATATTGAACAAAGAAGGGGCCAAAATTTTGAAGCCACCAATTCTTTAACATTAAAAAGTTGTTGCCCAATAGCTATAAGAAGTAAGTGCATCAAATCTATGGAAACCTTAAAATCTACAATCCCAGCTGCTTATAAGTCAAAAATACAAGAAGTGTCTTGATTTTTTGTGAATCCCTCTTTCTCATGAATCACTTATTTTAGATATGTTAGAAGAAAAAATATATTCAGCAGAATCTTGCAATACTAGAAATCCTCCTAAAGAAAATCCATTTGCAAATAAATTCTATGCACTAGAAGATCGATACTTAACCAAATGAAATAATATGGTAAGAAATTTATACCAGTCCCCACATAAAATGAGATGCCCACCAGTCCTTATTTGTCTCAAAGACCTCCTGAAGACAGTCCTAACAGCCTCCTGATTGGGATAAATGATTGTGAGTCCAAGGCCAGGATGGTATAACATAAACCAACTGTAGCTGTGTATAGGAACAGAACCTCATTGTCATATATATCAACATGTTCCCAATCTACATTTGTTACCACAGCTATATGAGGTGAGACTTGTAGAAAGCACCCATCATATTCATCTGCCTACATTGTAATTTGCACATAATAACCAATTCAGTTGCATAGAGAGACGCCAAAGAGATTAACATTTAGTTATAAGAGAATTACTTATATCCATGAAAAGATAAGATATACTAAAAAAATATATGTCCTCTAGTCTCCAGTGTCCTTCCAGTGGAACACTATATATGATTTTGTGCAACAATGAGATGGATTCAGATTATGATTCTTACATATATGAATAAAATAGAGCCATCATCAGATCTATGCTAAAAGGAACTTCAACCTATAATTCAATTGTTTTGCAAAGAAAAGGAGATGAGAAATACCTCCAAGATAAAGTGGTTATCAGTCCCATAGATGATATTTCCTCCACCAAACTGCAAAAAGCAGTTTCATATGCCTAAGTAAAATAACAAATTAAACTTTCACCTTAAAGTCAGCGCCTGATATTTTATAACAGACTATAATTACAAGGACTACTAAAATTGAGAAATGAAGGGTCCTTAAATGAAGATGCAGCCAAACATAAAGCCAAAATTACAGTTTCAGTGAACAACACATGATATTTTTTTTCATTTTTCAAGTCAAAATTAAAGGTCACAGAATAAAAAATCTACCTGTGGCACTGAGGCCCCAATTAAAGCTGTAGGATCATATCCTATTTGCTTCATCACATAAGCCATCATACTTGCCGTAGTACTTTTTCCTTGGAGTATTAACAATATAATGAATCAGAACAATCAAATTACTTCCTGGGCGCTGGAGTGCTTTGAAGAGAGCCCAGCATAAGGAAAAACTAATTTGAGAAGTCTAGAGACTGAACTGAGTTTGGATATCCTGTTTCTTCTGCCGAAACATGATTTTATTCTATCCAAGTACTAAACAGTGGGTCTGACCTTATGAACTTTCCTACGTACAAACAAATGATGAGGAATAGAAGCTGATGTACTTAGTTGATGTTATAAGAAGACTGGCCACAAATCTTTTCCCTACAATTTGTTTTTAGTCTATCAACTTCGACAAATTGATAAAAAATCAGTCTTTGTAGTAATACCAATTACTCTCTCATGCCGCCTATACATGGCATAAACATGTATGCTTGCAAGAATTTTCATTGGTTCAAATTTGTTTGTTTTTGCATATGGTTAAAAGCAGGTTACAATTCAGGACCCAAAGTTATTCACTGCAAAGATATAAGTGGAAATTACATTTCTTTCTTCTCATTGACAAATAGAAAATAAAAGAAAAGTTCATGTTTGTTTCTTTTGATGACAAATAGCCTCTTCCCTGATTCCAACGTTCTAGATTATGTATTAACAATATATTTGCACAAAGGAAGAAATCATATACTAGAAAAAACATGCCTAAACCTTTACCATGGCTTCCACTAACTGCAATCAGATTATAATTCTCGGTGATCTTCCCCAACCAAGCACCACGCTTGTACCTACAACAATAAAAACCATAAAACTGTCATAAAATATCAACTCAAAAACACCCGTAAAGCTGCAGTTTACAATCATCACGAACAAAAATCTCCTTACACAAGAACTCCAATGGACTTGGCATGTAAAATCTCCACATTATCAGGAGGAATGGCACTTGACACCACAACGGCATCAGGAAAGCCCGGCCCACTAGGCCTTGGCAGATTCAGCTGCGAATGGCCCAAATACAAACGCACACCAGCTTCTTTCAGCGGATTCATGTAGCTGCTCCACACTATATCCGAACCACTAACCTCGTAGCCCTATAATCATTTCCAGAACATTTCAACATCTAAAAACTAACTTGAACTATATAATCATACTTGGATAAAACAGAAAAATTTTTGCTGTTACTTGTTTGTGAGCGAGCATTGCGACACCAGACAAGCCACAACCTCCAACGCCTACGAAGTGAACCCAACCTTTTGGCTTTGTTTCAATGGTTTCGTGAACTTTGCTGCCTATGTCTATTGCTTTTACAGAGATTTTGATTTTCTTCGGTGCGACGCATGTGTGGATAATATTGCTTTTGCAATTTGGAGATGGACCGGCAATGGCGGCAATTGCCGGAACGGTGGATCTGGGGTTCCGGCAACAGCTCGCCGGGGAATTTAACGCCGGTTTCACCGCCGGCAATCCCATTACTCTTTTTCCTTTATGGTCCTGGACTAAAATTCAAAGGCCTTTAGTTTTGCTCTGGTTCTAGTGTGGGCTGGGCTAAATGTAGGCCCTCACGAGATTGCGCTGTTGGGCTTAGCTTAGGCCTGTTAGTTTACTCTTATTGGGTTAAGGCCATTGGGCTTAGTTCAGCTTGTTCCGCCCTCCGATTTGAGCGTTTTGATTTTGTTTGAACTTGAGACTCTTTTTTTTTTTGTTTTGTGAAGTACAAACTGAACATTTATATTAACATTATCAAGAGTTCAAAGGAAAAACAAAATGCTATACAAATAACTAGGACTCTAAAATAATGTATAAGTCTTCACGAAAATAAAACAACCTATTATAATTGCACAAACGACTGAATCTGCTACACAGTTGACATGACAATAACTTTGTTGGGTTGCATACTTACATGGCCAATATCGAAAGCTAAGAAGAATTCCTAAAGAAGGGAGAAAAGATTCCAAGCAGAATTCAGAAAAACTCAAAAGGATATAGGCTGTACTTGTACCAAGACAGAGTTAATAGTGTTTTTTTTTTTCCTAAACTCCAATCTCTTATCAGATTTGAACCTAGTACCTTATTATCTTTTTATTTGTTATTGTATTATTAGAGGAATATTGGACATTATCTTTGTCTTTGTTATTAAATATCCACATGTCAATACTTGATTGTAACTTTTTTCTCGAAAGTATGGCTGAAAATAACTAACACATCTCTTAAATCCATTTTGACCAATTATAATGAATAGAGAATCCACAAAAATTAAACCCCCATTGTGAGGGCCAACTGCAATCATCGTGTTTCCTTCAAACAGTATGAACAATAATTCCAATAGAAATTAGGCTTTCCCTGATGTTTGCTTCCTCCGTGACAGGCACGTCATGATAACTTTAAAAAAAAAAAAGAAAAAAAGAAGAAGAAAGAATAACCATGTCGGGTTGACTCTACGAGAGTGGGCATTCTCCACAAAAAGTGAGAAGTGGATCAACCACTTAACTCTGAGATAACAATTAACAAACTTTGACGAAAGTTGCCCGCCCTCTATATCTAACTCGTAGCGTGGAAATGATATATCGCGGAACAAGGATACCAATAATGTTCATTTTCATGAGAGGACACCACCATATAGGTATGTACATGCATATATATATATATATATACATACATACATATATATATATGTGTGTGTGTATATATATATATATGTATATGTATATATATGCTCATTGAGTACTTCATATATAAAGCACCAATCTTTGAACACCTCCCACTAATTGCCAGGTAGACATTTGGCTTAATACAAGCTAATAAGATTTCGCCCCAACCCCCAATTATGGAATCAAGGTCTATATTTTATTAGTCTTCTTTAGGTGCAATGTCTTTGTGCACTCTTGAAATTTTTTTGTTTTAATACGAGAAAAACTCAATTGGTAAAAAATTAATTTGTATATTGTGTTTGACCTTGCTTCTTATTGCGAGGATATTTCAGAGGACTTTTTGAACCTTTTTTGTTATCGCAACGGTAGTTTTTTGAAGAAGATTTTGAGCATGTAATTAGAAGTTTTAAATTTTTGAATAACAAATTTTATATATTATCTTTCTATGAATTATAAAAGTTTTATATAAAAATACTCACCTCTTTTGTGCATTTAAGTATAAAATCTATTTCTCTGTCAAAGGGATGATATTAGTGTACACCCTGTGGACGTTGTTTGTGCGATAATAAGCAATTGGAGAGGGGACTAAAGGAGCCCAGCTTTTCTTGGTTGTCCAATTAATTGATTTGGTCTAAAAGACAAAGGTGAAATCATCTACTGCCGAGTGCCAACAAGCTTTAATAATATAATAATGTATCATCAAAATCATTAACTGTTAAGCTTGACCATGCTTGTCCCTTTTTTTGGGTCATTTGGACGTTGACAAGTGACAATCCACTTATATCATTTTTCACAACTCTGAATATATTATTAATATCCATGGATTAGAAGAAATTTCCCAGATGGGGAAAATGTTCAAAATACGTCAAACATAAATATAGTTACTGCTAATCGGTTGGCTTTAATGTTCTAAATTCTTTGAAGTAGACGTCAGGTCAGATGAGAAATGTTGAGCAACACTTATTGTAATATATATATATATATATATATATATATATATATATATATGTATATATGTGTTACGACTAAAATTCTCAGATAAAATCTTTTAAATTTACACTAAAAGGATTAAATTTTAAAAAATGCGATGCCATTTGAAGGAGATATGACTTAAAGTTTACCTTCTTTACCAATTCGATTTCGGGAAGCATTAAGATTTATACTCTTTATGTTTCTTAATGCGCCGGTCATTTTCTCAGTCCATATTTATCGCACACATGCCATGCCAAATTTACCTATAAAAAGTGCCATGAGCAATATTCTCTCCTAATTATTAATGATTAGGAGGTAAAATTCTTTTCATCCATATCATATGTTGGAGAAAAATAAAAATAAAATTTTAATCTACATAGTTGAAATAAAATATTTATGATGAGCATGAACATAATTTTACAATCTAATCACTTAAAAACAGAAGTAACTAGAAGAGAATCCCAATTCCGACAAATCAAGTGCACTTACACAACTTAATATCCACAGTTGAAATATAATATTTATGATAAGAATGAATAGAACTTTACAATTTAGTCACTCAAAGCCACAAATAATTAGAAGAGAATCCTAATCCCAAACGACCAAGTGCGCTTATACAGATATAGCAGAGTTTGGCACGCTTTGAGATATAGATGAGTTTGTCACGGAACAACTATGGGTAACTCAAATTAACTTGGAAGTACTCTATTTGACTTAATTATAGTCAACTTGTTTGGTAACTTTGCTGCTAGAGATGCTGTATCATTTTTCTGTCCAACTTTAATTTGTAGACAATTTTCTTGCCGGGGAAATACATTAAAAAAAAAAAACTAATAAAAGCTACATACCAAGCCGATGATTTCATTTCTCTCCCTTTCTTTTTTTTTTTTTTTCTTTCTCAGCCAGGCATTTCTTTTTTGATCATCAATCACCCCCTCTATTTCATCATTAATTTCCTTCTTTTACAAAAGCAAGAGGAAAATCCAAAATCATTTCACTTACACCTAATTTCTCTGCTTGCAATAGCTTAGATTATTTTCTAGTACAATATATTATCCCTGCTGATCACAAGCCCTTGGACAATTTTATTCTCCGGTTGATCTCCTTTTCCAACTCTTCCATCCCTCCTACGTCCTCAACTTCCTGTCAAAATAACATCACTCGTTAATTTGTCCACCATCTAACCGAGTTAGAAATTCGATAAAGATGAAATAACTAAATCATCATTTTATCACGAATTTAATTTCTTTCAAAATAATCATCAATCTATTAATATCAATTTCTTGTGTCACATAACATTACGAGAAAATTCAAATTTATATATATATATATATATATATATATATATATGTGTGTGTGTGTGATTGAGCATGTTATGTGTCTATAGAGAAAAAGATAGCAACAGAAAGTGGTACCTTAGGACCTAGGAACAGCCCATATGGGACGCCATTAAATTTCTCGGAATGATGGAGCTGAAAAGCCAGATATTAAAAGACCAAATAGAAAAATAGGCAGTTAGATACCGTTAGAAGTGAGGCAAACATTAAAAATTGTAGACCACACATGTACTAATAATGCACGTTAAACAATTCTACTTTAGTTATTCAATGCATATGACTAAGAAATAAAAATACACATTACTAGTGATAATATGCATCATCAGATGCTGATCTCTCCATAAAATACCTGATGAGCCGCAGCTACTCTTCGGAAATAAGGCACATTAGCGATGGGCCCCACCGGGAATCTTTTGTGAACGAGACCATCGTGAACGAACATGTAGGCCATTCCGAACACCGTAATTCCTAGGCCCTGTGCAACCGTGAAAATTGGTATGACTAGGGATGTTTTTGTCTTTTTTGTTTTTTTGTTTTCCCCCTTGGGGGTAATTATTGGAGAATATTTTAAATGCATTACGATGTTGGATTTGCGTATGTGAGGGGTATGGACCTCACAACATCCCGAAAACCGGGTAATTACAACCATTTCACAAGTGGTATGTTTCATTTTTGTGTCACAATCACTTAAAAAAGTTAACGAAGGTTTAGCATTTGATAGTTTAATATTATGAGGCGAAACGGTGTAAATTGTCTCGTAAAATAACGGGAATGTAACAGTTTGAGAAAAAGAAAAACTCACCGCACCAAAACAGAGGCCGGGGAAGAGGCCTTTGTGGAAAAAACCGTAGGAGAGGAGAGCTATGGCTGGGACAGCGTTGATTATGGCAAACACGTCGTTGAGCTCAAAGGGGCCTTCTCTGGGTCTATGGTGCGACTGCATTCGAAAAAGTAAAACCAAAAAAAAAAAAAAGGAAAGAGAGTATATATTAGCACATTTGTTTTTCCAAAATTTAAAAAAAAAAAAAAAAGACAAGATAAATAACACAAACCAACCTCGTGCATATGCCACAACGAAGCGTGCCACAGTGCCCTATGTGCCCATCGAGCCCAAAATTCCATGCCCACCTGCAATTTAGTCCAACACCTGAATTAATCTTCCAAGATTATGGAAAGATTGCAAAATTTTCAATTGTATTCGGAATTATTAATTTTAGTGTGTGTTTGTAAATGATGAAACTTACAGCAGCGCCAACTGATAGAGCAAATGTGCCAAACATCTCTGACAAAGGCACCTCGCCACCCTGATAATTAACCCCAAAAAGAAAAATACATAAAAATCTGAAGCTCCTATGCTTACACGTAGGCAAAGTTAGAATCCCAATAACACTGATAATATATGACAATCATCCAAAATTCACAGCAAGAGTGACATACTAGTATACTAAATATAAACCAGATTGGTTTTGCAAAAAAGATAATAACAGTTAATGCTTATGAAGACTTTTTATAAAAAGAAAATATATATATTGACGAGAATTGCGTTTTATTTAACGTGCTTAAATAAGCACTGCACAGTAGTTTTATTAAGCTAGAAGTGCTTTACCTCCATTTGCCACGAAAATCGATAATAGACAGCCAAGACAGCCATAGAAGTAACCCCAAAACTAGACATCACCGCCGCAACGAGATAAGTAAACCTCTCAGATCGTTTTCTCGCCAACTTCTCCTCCAAACGAGACGCTATAATCTCCTTCTCGAAGCTTCTATCGCTTTCTTCTTCTTCTTCCCCAGCTTGAACTTGTGTATTTACTTTCTCACCCTCCAGAACAAAGCAAACCTTCAAGAGAGGCCTTCTCTTAGACCTCAAAATTGTACTACACCTCCGATCAAAACCAGGCAATGCTAAGCTGGGGGTAATTTTGGAATTGGGGCTCGTGTCCCGAAATTGGTAGCGGCCCAAATGTGAGATTGTTCGGGAGCTGGTGGCTACGGAAATTCCGGCCGCCATGGACGGTGGCGGTCGGTGCTTGAGTGCGATGTGATCGAGGGATGGGACGAGAACAAAGGAGTATGTATAAAGAGAATAGTCTACTGAATGTTGACAAAATTTTTAGAGCTTCGTGTTGCAGGTTAAATGGACGTAGACCACATGTTGTGTGTGTGGACTCTTTATGCTTAAATAGAAGCGTGTACGATAGTGTGATGTCAAATGCATCGGAACATTTACTATTATTATAATTGTTTTTAATTTTAGTCTAAAAATAGAAGGCGGACAGTTTTGAATATTTTTTATTTTTAACCTCATTTTAAAAACTTATTGTAAAAATACTCTAGTTTTGAAAATATTTTAAAAAATATCATTTTCGGTAAAAGACCTACAAAAATACCCTCTTCGGTAAAAGACCTATCGAAATGGTAGGTCATTTATCGTCTCCTACGACTTTCTCGACTCCCAAGCAGGGATTAGATATTTCGGTAGGTGAACTATCGAAACGGTAGGTCCACTTACCGCAATCAACGAGAAGAATTTGAAATTTGAAGTGGTTGCTTCTTTAATAAAGGATAGGCTACCTATTGTCTTGGCTATTTATCTACCGCACGGCCTGTCCCTTCTCTGCGTCTTTCCCTCTCCCGTCTTCCCTTGCCTCGCAACCCCATTGTAGCAGCCATAAAAAGCATCGAAAAATACATATCGAACCATCTTTTTTTGCAAAAAATTTAACCCCAAACCTACGAAATTGTCTCCACTTGTAAGTTTTCTATTTTTTTGTATTTTATTTGTTATATGTTTGATTTTCGTGTATATATGTGTTGTTCATATGTATATATATGTATGTATACGTGTAATGTATACGGTAAATGTATATGTTACATGCATATGTGCATATGTGTGTGTGTATGTATGTATGTATTTTACATGCGTATGTATATATTTTGAATTCCATTATTTTGTAGTAAGTTAAATGATTTGTTAGCTTTTTTAATATAAGAATTTATAACATTTTAGATAATTTTGTGATTTATAGAATTTAAGAATTTATTCAAATTTAATAATTTATTTGCATTAATAAATTTATTAAGATATAGTAAAATATTTGAATTTAGGAAATTATTGAAAGTTAGGAATTTAATTGATAATATCGAAATTTATGAGTTTATTGTAATTTAGGAAATTAATGGAATTTAATAATTTGTTTACTATTTATGCATTTAGTGGAATTTATGAATTTGTTTACATTTAGAAACGAAATTTAGAACTTATGAGCTTATGTTCCTAGCGTTTGAATTCTCGTTCAAGACATTATCATCATTGTACCAGACATCATTCTCATTCAAGGTTATAGCCTCATCTTCTCCATCGGGTTCAGACTTAAAAGTGTCCATATTCACGTCTAACCCTACATAATGAGATGTCCCCGCTATGTCAAACGTGCCATGTGAAGACACATTTATTGTGGCAAATTCTGTCATAGTCGTCGCAATGTCGAACCTTGTATCATTGTAATTTGATGGTTCAGCATTCAAATTAGTAACAACGCCATAAAGTGGGAAATCACTGCTTGGTTGCAGAATGTATACTTCATCAGTATTTGCTTCAACAATAACATGGCCATTATTTATGTTACTGTGATCACAAGCCATCCGAAATATGTCCATCAATTCTTCATCATTGCTGATTGTCGTTTCGTTAAAATATGGATATTGTGACTCTACGACCCCCGATTGGTAACGACGAGATAATTCAACTTTGTCTATGCCATAACACAAATTAAGCTTATTATAAACACTATAAACGAATTTATTGTACGATGTTTCATGTGTTATTTTGACCTTACATGCAGGCTTACTAGTTTTATAATCGACACCACAACGAACATTGTTTTTTTGCCCTCCATAATATAAAAGAACATTAACTGTATTCATGTATTTTGACTGCTTTTAAATATTTTAGGAATTGTATCAGAGTATAGATTCATACATTTTGACTACTTTTAAATATTTTAGGAATTGTCTCGAAGTAAAGAAGAGAGTTGAAATAATTGAAGGGTTTTTAATGATTCAGGGAGGAAAGAATTGAGGGGTTTATATGGGGTTTAAGGTTTTTAATGATCCAGGGAGAAAGGATTGGGGGGTTTATATAGGGTTGTAAACTACTTAAAAATGGTAAGACAAGCACTATAATGGTAGGTTAGTTACCGTTTTGGTAAGTGGCCTATTGTTTCAGTAAGCCTTCTACCGTTTTGGTAACTCATTTACCGTAGAACTTGCCATTGTGTCAAATCATTTCAAGAATATATTCGTTTCAGATTCAGAATTAATTCCTGATTTCAACCATTGGGCTTTCAGTGTCTCAATTACCGTAACAATGTGGATGGTAAGTCACTTACGATTCAAGTTGACAGTGTGTCAACTAAGATACTTTCAGTAGCTGGCTTATTGTAATGGTAAGTGACCTACCGTCTTAGGTGACATCATCTCAAATGTCATGTTAATGGTAGGTCACCTACCGTTTCGGTAAGTGTTTTACCGAAAATGTTATTTTGTTTTCAAAACTAGGGTATTTTGCAAGAACTTTTCAAAATAAGGGTAAAAAAAAAAAATTCCCGACAGCTTCCCACTACTAGAACGATTTCTTAAATCAATTAACAGAAATGCCACGTTCACCCATGACCCACCCTAATTTTACTTTAATCAATTACCCCAATCGTCTTTTATTTGTATCACACATAACAATCCCCTCGAATTTCATGTGAGACGTACGATTTTAGCCTTTAAAAAATATGCAGTTCACATGTACTTGAAATGAATTTAACGTGCTTTTTTAAGAAAAAATAGATTTTGGGCTAACAACGTAAAAATTGTTAATTATGGGAGTAATTCGTTATGAATAAGAGGTAAAGAATATTATTGTTACAAGTAACAAATATAAGGAACGATTAATGTAATTATTTTTAGTTTCTATTATAAATTAAAGAAGAAAAAAAGAAATTCACATTAAATACTTTTCAACAATTTTTTTCCTTTCAAATTTTAGATCTTCTTTTTGATTTTTCCGAATTTAAAATGCCATGTTAATTTCTTTATTCCAGGGCCCATTTCTTTTTGACCATCGGACACTTTAAAAGAAAAGCAGATAAAGTATAATAATTCAAGTCTAATTGAAAAAGGTAAATATTTTTTCTAGTGATATATTGAGACTAGTTTTCTAATTGATTTTAAGACAGATTATTCTATTATTGTCGGCTGCTAACTCCAAGCATACATGTAATTAGTCGGAAGATTCAAAGTTTGAGGTGACTTAACAAATATAAACATATAAATTCACATCTAAAATATTTACTCATTAAACACATTCCGTATATGATATTGGCTATGAGAAGAAACAAATAATTTTACATCATAAAGTAATTTTCCCTGTATCCATTCCTAGTCAATGAGTTTCTGAATTGGTGGAATATTTAATGCTTTGATCATGTGTAAATTTGGTTCTTCTCGTCCAATCAAATAAGAAAAGAAATAGATTTTTCGTTTTCCAATCAAACATGACATGTGTATTTAATTTATCCTTTTGAAGCATGCATAGGACAATGTATTGGTGACAAAGTTGATATTATGGCGTTAATTAAGTGAGTAGAAAGTAAGACGTGAATAATCACATTGACTAGCAGGAACATAAATATCAAAACCAAATAAGATGAACAATTAGCTAGTTACTAAGAAATGTCTATGATCGCTAAATCAAGTGTCTTTTTCGAATTTATTTGAAATAGAAAAAAAAGAGGCATTGTCGTAGTTGTAACTAGTTATTTTCTAACATGACTCAACTTATTTGTCTACTAATAAGGTAAGGCGTGTTTATCCATATATTATCAAAATTCTTTTATAATTGCTATTCACTTAAGTATAACATAAATTTTGCCTTGTGAGGTATTGAGATATGTTCTAAAAAAATAGAGAGAAATTATGAGGGGTTAAAACAAAAAGGGATTTCATGTATTTTACATAATCCATAGAGTCCAATCTTTTTTTTATTTGATGAATATATATATATATATATATATAAAATTAAAAATTATACTTTAAATTAAGTTATAAAATATAGTTAAAATTACAATACAATGATAAATATAGACAAAATATTAATAATACTAGTATCAGAAATTGTACTTTCAATTAATTAATAATATTAATTTTACTTTTTGAATTTTAAAACTCCCTATTATATGGCTGAATGATAAAACACTGTTACTCAAAATGAATGCCTTAGTCCAAGTGGTTTTATTGTAGAAGCACACTCTATGGAAGACATTAATAGATATGGATTAAAAACACCAAATTGCTTTACTCAATGTATATGCCGGGTTGGCACGAGCTAACAAATAAGTTTTTAACAAATAGCAAATTCATTTATGAAGAAAAAAAAAAGCAATTTAATACTGGTCTTCAACAGTGTCAGAGATAAGATTTGCTTTTGTCTATAAGACTATGAGAATGAGACAGGCAAGAGATGGATGCTTTTTACCGAAAGGTTTGTCCCTATTCCATTCTATGGAAGAAAGAAAAAGAAGGCAAAAAGGAGTAGAAGGAAAAAAAAAAAAAAGAATTTTGAGAACAAAACTGAAGCTGTAAAAACATAAAATGGCCACTCGCCAAGAAAAACACGCACGGTGACAACAGACATACACAATGGCCGGTTTGAAACACAAGAGTGGGCCATTTCCGTAGTTAGGTAAAGAAAAGGAATGGGTCTCACTCGTGGAAAGATGGAGATGAATGTGGAGATATGACACTTGTCAGGCGCACAGTGGCCGGAAGATTGGGGGTGGAGAGGGACAGCGAATCACAGTTGAGCTGACGATGCTGAGTAGCACATCACATAAAAAATAAAAAATAAAAAAGTGTGGTAATCTTACGTAGACATTTTCGGTTTGGACTGTAGCTTCAATACACTCCGTGCTATTGCAATTGGACACGTCTGTCCCTCTTTCTAAATATGTGATTTTTTACTTGTACCCATTTTTTGATAATGTTGCTTTCTCCAACACAGATTGGCCCAATTTTTGGCACACTTGTTTGTTGGCCGAGTTTGCAATTTGATTCAAAAGCCATTTGCCAACGGGTGTCAATTAATTTCAGTCCACTACGAGTTGGTTCCTTTTCATTCGGCTTCCAAGCAACCACATGTTTTGTCGAAAACCCCATGATACTTGTTCGATGAGAGGGGTCAATACGCGTTTAACCACGAGGCCCCCGATGTCATCGTCCTCAGATAAACGTGTAACTGGCGAGACATTTAAGATTCAGCTCTTCTCTAGTGCATGTATCCAGGTTTTGTTGAAAAATAATGTGTAAATAATCGAAATTCAGAATGCAAACAAAAATATTACACTTTTATTAAATACAAAATAAAAAAATAATTAAAATTAGCCGAAACGAGTTTCTTTAAGGGATTTATGCCCCTCAACCAGTGCTAAAAGATGCGTGGCGTATCCCGGGTGGTTATATATCTCTTAAAATTAGTAGCACTCCTCCGACAAGGACTGGCAAATCGGTAAGTAAAGAACTCTTTCTATAAAATGTAAATTAGAATTTTGAAATTTTGGATGCTAAAAACTAGAATTTCTTGTGTGTTGTACCCTATGCAACATAACCCCCGAGAGTCCTAATATGCATTAGCTAAAAACTTTTATTTATATTATAAGAGATGTGTAACAACCAACAAAGCATTCAATGGCAGAATTAATATCAACTATAAAAGATGTCATAATTCTGGGCTTTATTGCTAGCATTAGTGAAAATTTATGAAACTACCACTGTCATAACTCCTGGGCTTTAATCTAGATTTGAATGACTTTCAGTTATGAACCATTTTAAATTTTCGTCCAAAAAGATTAACTGGAGTGAAAACTCGAGCCACACCCGTGCCGCGTCCCTAGGCCCGATCGGCCGTGCAGGGCTAGCGCGTGCACGTGTGTGGAGGTTTTTAATCCCTATAAGGTGAACAAAATCATGCAACCAAACTAGTTAATAATCCACATTTGATTGCTAATTTCTCATTCACCAAAAGCCTATTTTGATATATAAATATAGCACGTTCATCTACTCAAAACAAAATCCAACTTGTTAGAATAGTAGGACCCGACCCAATTTTTAGGTCAATGTGGCTTTGACCTCTATGTTAAAAATCATAATTCTAATAGTTTTAGCTGTAGCAACGGTAATAATACTCCATCTCGCTCCACTTTGCAAGGACGGGTGCAATTTTCTTCCCATACCTTAATGCACAGGCGTGACAAAGCGGAATTAACCTCTCTACCCAGCCTACTATACAAATATATTTGTTACTTTATACCATTTTATATATTTTAATATAACATTTTTAGACTACAGATCTTTTGGGTTAATAGTAAAAGTCACTCCATAGGGGAAGGGGAGGGGGCGAGGTTGTTTCTTTTTTTTTTTTTTTAAATCCAATAGTGGTGGGGATGGTAGTAAGAGGGTGTCTGGCTTTGCTTATTTGGTGCTTATAAGTACTCAAATAATAAAAAATATGTGTTTGGGTGCTTTTTTCTAAGTGCTTATAAGTACTTAAAATAAGCAAAGCCAAACACCCTCTAAGTGTTTATCCAATACTGAGCATATGTAGGGGTAGAGACAAGAGTTCTATTAATATGTGTAAATTAGGGGTAAACATACCAGGCCTCTTCTCAGTGGCATTGCCATCTCTGATTTTAAGTACTGTAATAATTTTTCACATTATAAAATTTACTTCTTTTTTAAGTGGTTATCAAGTTGAAAAGGTTCTCCTACTTAAAAGACTGGGCTTTTGGAATAGTTCCCCTTTAATCTTAAATTGTTACATTGGTGTTTTCATTGAAAGTGGGTTCCATATAGGGGAAACTATAAGTTGGATTAAGGTGTAAAATTATAGGATGGAGTAGGGTGTGGCATTTTAAATTGTAATACAAATAGTGCACTGAATATTGATAGGTGAGTGTAATAGCCAAAAAAAAAAAAACTATCATAGGATTAACATCGATAAGATGCCACATCGAATATTTGATAAATGAATGCAGCCCATTTAAGGAGTAAAATGTAGTCATTTCTCACATTAAAAATCTCATTTACTTGTAAATAGACTTTTCTTTTGAACTTGAGTTTTACAAGTTACTTCGAATTGATCGCAAGATACCAATGAAAAGTGTCGCGAGTTTTGTTTGCAACGTGTTAGGTATTAGAACCATATTTTTGCTACACTGACAACACAAGGATTAATGTCACTTAAATGATTCTGTCTGCAATTTTTACCTTCTAATGTGATACGTTTGTGTTTTTCCCCTTCGATGACAATGACACAGTTGAGTATATTTCGTGAAACGTGTCCTAACAAGTACGAGTCGTTAAATAAAAAATATGAGTCGTTTCCGTCACATAATTCTCCACAAATTGATAATATGAAACCGTTTCCAAAATTGACTTTAGCATGTCTAACGAACTTATATTGACACCGACTTTGAAGTCAAGTTTCTCCTTCTTGCTAACTTGCTATCGTATTTGTTTTCCTTATTAGCCTAGCGAGATATTTTTTCAGTCTAAATAAAAAAATTACCTGATGAAAATAAGAACGAAGGGACTAAAGTCTAACTTAATTATCTCGAGTTTTTAGACTAAAGTCTAACTTAATTATCTCAAGTTTTTATAGTTTGAAATGAGGTCAATGGTTTTAGATTTATTATACGAGGCAAGGATATTTTCTTTTGGTTAATTATTGGGCTGCATAGATTTCAATTGGAATCACTATTCTACTCCATTTGTGTTTTGCCAAAAAAAAAAAAAAACCCTTTATCTAGCCAAAAAAGGGGAAAAAAGATCATTAAAACAATTTAAAAATAAATTAAACTTTTTCCAAGAACAAAAAATTTAAACTTCTAAAAGAATAATTTTTTAAAAAGTAATTTTCAATAAACCAATCTATACGATATCCGAAATGTCACAACAAGAAGCCCAAATATATACCGATTGGGCAGGCCCGAGCTGCAGGTAAACTGTGGACCAGTCGACGCTGCTGCTGATAATTTTTGTTGTTCAACCGTTTAGTCACTAGTCCAGCTCCGACGGACTTGTTAGCCAACTGTCTTCTATATTTTATTTGTGTCGCCTAATGGGCCGACTCTAACAAAAAGATTATATGGATGATATTGGGATAATCTCCACAGGCCTCAAAAAATGCTTGATTTGCTTCAAAATATGCTTGATTTGCTTCAAAATATTTTCTGTGGTGAGAAACAAAATAACATTTTAAAAATGAAATTCGTACAACGAAACGGAGAAATCCTTGAAAATGTAACATGAGTTTGAGTTGCTTTTATGATGTTTTATACCTAGCTTCAAAAATACTATAAAATTTTCAAGACCTTCTGAACGGAATTTAGAATTAATGATTTTCTAATGTGAAAATAATCTTCCAACAATGCTCACAGTGTCAAACAAATTCAACAGCAAAAATAAATGCGTGCAGCAAATCGACAGGCCAAAACAAAAAAGGAACATTTAATTACCGACTATCAAAAAAAGAATCATATAATACGTGTTTTTATAGTAATATATTTAATTGTTTTGCGCAGAAAGCAGCCATTATGTTATCCATATGAGCAACCCGTACACGAAATGCATAGACTACATCAGCCTTTGTGTACACAGCAAAGCAAAAGGTGCATTGCACATAATACTTAACGTCAATGACCGTTACATGAAAGAGTTTAATTGCTGAAAGCCAAAAAATTTCAATTAATCAAAAATGTTTATGATTGCATACTATGAATAGATTACAAATAATTATCTCTGGTAATTAATATCTGACCACTTAAACATTGCCACGCATTGTCAAAGGATTATTTTGCAATTTTGGACGGAAGCTCCTTTATAATAACTCCCACTCCTTCACATTAGAAATCATCACCAGAAGATCAAGATGCCTAAATATTTCAGGAAATCTCATGTAATTTTTTCAATGCATTTTCCTTTTCCCCTTTTTCTTGTTTTTCTTCATGAATGGTTCGTGGTCTTGTTCATAAAGATGATGATACTGAATTAATCTTTTTAAGCAAGAACTTTTGCCATTTTCCGGATTTAGATTTCCTTCTAGTGTTATCGTCATTAACTGCATTTTGCTTCATCATTGATCTCTTTCATAACATTATTCCGACATTTTCTTTCCACAGGTTGTGGAGATCGTTTCAGTAATTTTAGTGTTGGGATTACTGAGTTTGAGAGGAGTAGAAAGCAGAAAGCATAGAAGTTGTGGAAAATTGTTTGAGTATTCAGGCATAAATTGTCGTAAACACAGCGCTGTTTTGACAGAGTTTGGGGGTAAAGGTGATGGAAGAACTTCAAACACTGCAGTGTTTAGAACTGCGATTGATAAACTGAGCAAGTTAGCACCCGATGGTGGTGCACAACTAATTGTACCTCCTGGGAAATGGCTTACGGGACCTTTCAATCTGACAAGCCATTTCACTCTCTATATAGATAAAGAGGCCGTTATTCTCGCTTCTCAGGTGCGACTTTCTTGAAACAATTGTCATTTCAAAATTGTCAAAATGTGTGGAAAAAGTGCTTTTCACTTTTCGTTTTGTGGGTCTAAACATTCAAAATATATAGTTCCTCAATTGCTCAGATTTAGGACCCCCATAATCTTACGAGGTAAAATGTTGTTGTACTGTGACTTTATTCGTTGGTGGCATAGTAATATGTAGAATCTTTGACACGTTTTATGCAGAATGAAGCAGAGTGGCCTATTGTCGGGCCACTCCCATCTTACGGAAGAGGAAGAGATGCTGATGGTGGAAGGTATGGTAGTTTCATATTTGGAACAAACTTGACCGATGTCGTTATCACAGGTATTTCCCCCTTGTTATATTTATTTTTCTAATCCTTTTTTTTTTTTTTTTTAACTTAAGCTTTCCTATATAATATGCAACATTAATTCTTGGGCGACTTAATAATAAGAATTTTCGTATCTTCACGATGTTCAGGTGGTAACGGCACGATTGATGGTCAGGGTGAGTATTGGTGGAAGAAATTTAAAGGGAAAAAACTCGAGATTACCCGACCCTATCTAATCGAGCTCATGTATTCAAATCAGATCCAAATATCTAACTTAACCTTGACCAATGCTCCAACTTGGAATGTTCATCCAGTTTATAGCAGGTTTGATCACTGACCTGCATCCTCATCACGCCCCATTATTCTGAAGTTTCTATAGCATTTGAACATTGATTTTTCCTAAAAATGTTTGCAGAAATATATTAGTCCAGGGGCTGACAATTCTCGCACCAGTTGATTCACCTAATACAGATGGAATTAATCCAGGTTTCTTCCTTCTTCTAGTTCTGTTTTGCAGCAGAAGTATATTGAACTGTTAAAAAATGCCTACATTATCGGTCTGCACTTGACTTGCTTCTGGACTTCTATGCAGATTCATGCTCAAATGTCAAGATAGAAGATTGTTACATTGTCTCAGGTGATGACTGTATCGCAGTAAAGAGTGGTTGGGATGAATACGGAATAAAATTTGGAATGCCAACACAACATGTAATTATTAGAAGGCTTACTTGTATATCTCCTGATAGTGCTACCATTGCCCTTGGAAGTGAAATGTCTGGTGGAATTCGAGATGTTAGAGCTGAAGACATTACGGCCATCAACACGCAGTCGGGTGTGAGAATTAAATCAGCACCAGGAAGAGGAGCATACGTGAAAGACATCTTTGTGAAAGGGATGAAGATGTACACCATGAAATATGTTTTCTGGATGACTGGCAACTATGGCTCACACCCTGATAACAAATATGACCCAAAAGCACTTCCAATCATTAGCAACATAAATTACAGAGACATGGTCGCGCATAATGTCTCCATTGCTGGAAATCTTGCTGGAATAGAAGGAGACCCTTTTACTGGAATTTGCATTTCAAATGTTGTTATCGACTTGTTCAAGAAAGATGACAAAGCAAAGAAATTGCCATGGAACTGCACGGACATTGAAGGAATTTCAGACCGTGTTATACCAAAACCATGTAATTTATTGCCTGATAAGGAACCAGGCAAAAACTTCGATTGTGCTTACCCTAGTGATAAGCTGGCCATTGACAGCATTCAATTGAAAACTTGCTCCGGATAAGGCACCTAAAAATACTATTGTGGAAATATTGCAATGCCATGGCCTTGGTAGTTATAGCTTAGGACTGTTTAGCTTGAAATTTCACCAAAGATTCAGGAATAGCATATAATTATTTTACAAGCAATGTTAGACGGGAATTTCAGGTCCTCTTCCTCTTACATGATACAACTTGGCAGGGAGAAGAAAAAGGAAAATTACAAAAGCTGGTATGGCCTTGGATATTCTAGGGACCCGTTTGCATTGTTTCTTTTTTTCCTTTTTAACAAAAAGACTTTTTAAATGAAAAAGTGTACATATGTTGTTTTCTAATAAGTGTTTGAATTGATTCTTTCAAAAAAAAAAAAAACCCTTGAATTGGACTTTTTCCGAAAACAAACAATTTACTCAAAGGTTTTTTTTTTTTTTAAATTTATAAAAAATAGATTTTTTAATACAACAATGTAAACGAACTCTAAAATGTCGAAACAAGAAGCCCAAATATACGGATTGGGCAGGTCAGGGCTGCAGGCAAACTGTGGACGGGTCGACGCTATTGGTGATGATTTTTAATTGTTTATTCTATAATTTACATGTCTCGACTAATGGGCCGACTCTAACAAAAAGGTATTAGGATGATAATGCCCTCACGCCCAAATGAAAATGCTCTAGTTTTCAAGGCCGCAAATGAAAATGCTCTATTTCTTCAACTTTTAAACGCTTGATTTGCTTCCTCACAAAAGAGAAAAAAAAAAAAAAAAAGAGGAGAAAAACTGCTTAATTTGCTACAAATATTTTCTCTAGTGCTGAACAAAATAGCATTTTAAAAAATGAAATTTGGACGACAAACCGGAGAAATCTTTGAAAATGTAATATGAGTTTAAGTTGTTTTTATGAGTTATATTTTGCTTCGAGAGTACTATAAAATTTTCAAGACTTTTTATATGCAATCTAAAATTAGTGATTTTCTAATTTGGAAATAACCTTCCAACACTGCTCACAGTGTGAAACAACTGCAATAGCCAAAACAACTACGTGCAAGAAATTGATAGGCCAAAACAAAAGAAGAAAAGGAAAAAAAATGGAAAATTGAAAAAGCAAATGGGTAGGTAAATGTAAGCTTTCTCTTAACCTTGGTCATATCTTCTAACACAAAGTCAAAAATTAATGCGAGAGGATCGGATGGGCAAATTGATACAACTGCTGCTTGATTACATCCACAATTAACTACTTCAGAAAAGATGGGATTTATATGATACGAATTATTACATTTCTATCAAAATTTTCGAGTTTTTAGCTGAGAGCCGATAATTTCAATTCACCAAAATGTTTATGATCCCATGCTTTGAATTAAATAAGGAAAAATGAATATCATTTTTAAAATTATTGGTAATAGCATTAATTGAATATCTTAAATTCGAATGTTTGAATCTAAAAGTCAATAGTGTACATCCTAGTTATTCGGAGAAAATACGAATCCGAATTAAATGGATTCTGAATAATGATTTCTGGTAATTGATATCTAACCCCATCTAAACATTGCCACGCATATGGTAAATGAAATTTCCAAATTTGGTTGAAGTTCTTGTATAAATAACTCCCACTGCTTCCAATTAGATATCATCACCAGAGAGATTCCTTTTTGAACGGTCATCACCAGAGATCAGAATGGCTAAATTATTCACAACATCTCATGTAATTTTTTCAATACGTTTTTTGTCTTTTTTTTGGGGTTTTAGTTCATGCATGGTTCTTTGTCTTGTTCGTAAACATGATGATACTGAATCTTCTGGATTTAGATTTCTAATCCTTCTTATATTATCGTCACAACTACGTTTTGCTTTATTATTGATCTCTTTCGTAATTTTATTTGGACATTTTTCACAATATCATCACCAGAGATCAAAGGTCTAATTTTTTTATAAAACCTCGTGTAATTTTTTGAACACATTATTTTTCTTTTTCTGTTTTTAGTTCATGCATGGTTTGTAGTCTTGCTCATGAAGGTAATGATACCGAATTAGTTTTTCCAAGCAATAAAGTTTACCATTTTCTGGATTTAGACTCTTGATCCTTGTTGTATTATCTCATAACTGAATTTTGTTTTATTATTGATCTCTTTCTTAATGTTATTTATGCATTTTTCACAAAATCATCACCAGAGGTCAAGAAGCCTAAAATTTTCAGAAAATCTCATGTAATTTTTTCAATGCATTTTCTTTTTCTTTTTTTGGTTTTAGTTCATGCATGGTTTATAGTGTTGTTCATAAAGATAATGTCATTGAACTAATTTTTCACGCAAGAAAATCTACCATTTGGAATTAGATCACTTTCTACTTTTATATCCATAACTGCTTTCTGCTTTATCGTTGATCTCTTCCGTAACGTTATCTATATATTTTTCCAAAAGTTTGACTTCTATTTCCTGACTAAGAGGGTGTTTGGCTTTGCTTATTTTGGTTGCTTAAAAACATTTAAAAAAAAACACCCACTCACATGCTTTTTACTATTTAGGTGTTTTATAAGTACCAAATAAGCAAAGCCAAACACCCTCTAATATTTGCAACAACTTTTTGATTTTTTTTTTTATTTTTATTTTTTACAGGGTGTGGAGATCGTTGCTGTAATTTTAGTGTTGGGGTTACTGAGTATGAGGGGAGCAGAATGTACTTACGGAAAAGTGTTGGAGTATTCGGCCATAAATTGTCGTAAACATAGCGCTGTTTTGACAGAGTTTGGGGGTGTAGGAGATGGAATAACTTCAAACACTGCAGCGTTCAAAAATGCAATTGATAAGCTGAGCACTTTAGCACCCGATGGTGGTGCACAACTGATTGTACCTCCTGGAAAATGGCTTACGGGGCCTTTCAATCTCACAAGCCATTTCACTCTCTACATAGATAAAGAGGCTGTTATCCTCGCAACTCAGGTGCAACTCTTTCAAAACAACTGCAGTTTCAATCAAAGTTGCATAAATTTTCTTTTTAGATTAATGTTTTTGGGACCGTGAAATTGTCACAATGTGGAAAAAGTGCGTTTAACTTTTCATTTTACGTGTGTGTAAGCCTTCAAAATATTCAGTTTATCAATTGCTCAGATTTAATACTCCAGTATTGCCACGAGATAAGATATTGTCATATTACAGTTTTATTTCGTCGCAACAAAATAATTTGCTAAATCTTTCTTGTTTTTGTGCAGAATGAAGCAGAGTGGCCCATTGTAGAGCCACTCCCATCCTACGGAAGAGGAAGAGAAGCTGATGGTGGAAGGTACGGTAGTTTCATATTTGGAACAAACCTGACTGATGTTGTTATCACAGGTATTTCCCCCTTGTCATATTTCCTTTCCTATTCTTTTTTTAACTTAAGCTTCCTTGTATAATATGCAATTTTAATTATTAGGCGACTTAATCAAATAAGCATTTTTTGTATTTTTGCAATTTTTAGGTGGTAACGGCACAATTCATGGTCAAGGTGAATCTTGGTGGAAGAAATTTAGAGGAAAAGAACTCAAAATCACCCGACCGCATCTAATCGAGCTCCTGTATTCACATCAAATCCAAATATCTAACTTAACCTTGATCAATTCCCCGTTTTGGACTGTGCATCCTGTTTATAGCAGGTTTGATCACTGCCCTCCATCATTATCGTGGCCCATTGTTTTGAAGTTTCTATAGCATTTGAACGTTGATGAGTCTGATAAATGTTTGCAGAGATGTATTGATCCAAGGGCTGACAATTCTTGCACCAATCGATTCGCCAAACACGGATGGAATTGATCCAGGTTTTCTTCTCCTTCTAGTTTTGTGCTATAGAAGAAATAGAATCTAATGTTATGCAGTGCCTAATATTTTCGATCTGTGCCTGACCTATTTCTCCACCTCTATGCAGATTCATGCTCAAATGTCAAGATACAAGATTGTTACGTAGTCTCTGGTGATGACTGTGTCGCAGTAAAGAGTGGATGGGATCAATACGGGATACAATTTGGAATGCCAACAGAGCATGTAATTATTAGAAGGCTCACATGCATATCTCCTGATAGTGCTACCATTGCTCTTGGAAGTGAGATGTCTGGTGGAATTCAAGATGTTAGAGCCGAAGATATCACGGCCATCAACACACAGTCGGGTGTGAGAATTAAATCATCAATAGGAAGAGGAGGATATGTGAAAGACATCTTTGTGAAAGGGATGAAGATGAACACCATGAAATATGTTTTCTGGATGAATGGCAATTATGGCTCACACCCGGATGACAAATATGACCCGCGTGCGCTTCCGATCATCCAGAACATAAATTACAGAGACATGGTCGCGCATAATGTCACCATTGCTGGAAATCTTGCTGGAATAGAAGGAGACCCCTACACTGGAATTTGCATTTCAAATGTTACTATCGATCTGTTCAAAATAAATGGCGAAGCAAAGAAATTGCAATGGAACTGCACGAACGTTGAAGGGATTACAAACCGTGTTAAACCAATCCCATGTAATCTGCTGCCTGAAAAAGAACGGCGCAAAATTTTTGATTGTGCTTATCCAATTGATAAGCTGGCAATTGACAACATCCAGTTGAAAACTTGCTCGGGAGGAGGCATCTAAAATCACCATTGTGTATAGTGCAAATATTGCAGCGCCATGGCCTTCGTAGTTGTGGCTTAGGATACTGTTTAGCTTGAAATTTTACCCAAGCTCCAGGAATGGCATATTATTATCCAGTAACGTTTTTTGTAACCCTTTCGTTGCTCTTTTGTATGATAAAAATTCCATGCCTTAAACATTAAAAAAAAAAAAGTATAAAATACAAAAAGATGAAAAGTTGGATATATAAGAACATTTGTTTCTTCTCTATACATACATGACTTAACAAGTATTTATTCGACCTCGCTTGTTCAATATTTCGTTCCATAACTTGCAATCTCAAGAACTTTCACTTCCTCTCTTAGCAATTGTCTCAAGTGTAGATAGCTCTTCTTTTCTCTTATGGGGGAGATTAATGGACGTATCTAGATAGCAAAATATAAATAGACCCATTTAAAAGTAACACTTTAAACAACAAAACAATTTTTAAACTTCAAGAAAATTGTATTTTTTTTTTCCTTTTTGTTTTTTAGCTATGCTACAGAATTTACAAGTCTATATGCCCAAAATTGTTTCAAAATACTGCAAGTTAGATATCTTATGG
Organism: Cordia subcordata; assembly: GCA_028554755.1. Lineage (NCBI taxonomy): Eukaryota > Viridiplantae > Streptophyta > Magnoliopsida > Boraginales > Cordiaceae > Cordia > Cordia subcordata. The sequence continues at coordinate 1,092,131 of JAPTOF010000006.1, read as the reverse complement.
TTTTGCAAAATAGACAGGTGCTGGTATACATATCTCTTCAATATCTCCATCAAATGGCGTCCTCAGTGGGTGCAACTTGATCTCGTAGAGCTTTGGCCACAACTTTCCCGTTACTGCATACAAAGTGTCGTTCAGAATTATCAAAGTCGAAAATTTTGGAGTAATTATAAGTGCAGACCTTCTAATGCTTCCTTCAATTAGAGTCTTAAAAAGAAAATACGAACAAATTAATTCATATAGCTTCTCTATCAATTAAAAAGTTGATAAACTTCATTTACTCGTACTTCTTTTTGTTTGGAGAAAATATCAATTTCCTTCAGTAATCAGCTGAACATGAATCAAGAACAGACAGAAAAAACACAGCTTACCAAAAAGACGGTTTTGTTCTTCATCCCAGGCAATGCCATTCAAGACATCAAACCCCTGAATGTGCAGTAAATGAAACTTCAATCATCGTGATATAGAAGGCAAATAATAAGAGGCAGATTACTTCCCAAGGATAAGCAAATGCATGGAAAAGAACGTTACCCTGTGGCCTGCTGCTACAAGTCCCTCCCTATAAAAATATGGAGCACAATAAGCTATACAAAAATCTCAATCAAGAAATCCAGGAAAAGAAATTAGATAGCCTACTGAGCATAACTATAAGAAAAAGCAGTACCTTAACTTGTGAAGAAGGATCCAGCTCTGTACCATACCATTTTTAGGTGAAATTCTAGCAATACAGTCTGTCTGCAAGTAAGGTAAACATCAAAAAAGAGTTAACTTTTGAAAGGGCATAACTTCCAGTACCAAAACGGATGGGAGATTTTTAACAAAATGTAATATCTAGGATGATTTTAAATGGTAATCAAAGAGAACAGGTTTCTAGAGGAAGGGTATAGAACACATTTATTATCCTCTGGAAGACATTGCATTTCAACTGAAGATTAATTGCATAATTGGAAGACACAAGGAGGCATAATCAATTGCATAATTGGAAGACACAAGGGGGCATTTGTACAACAGTCTGGATTAGGACTACCAGAAGGCACATGTAATAGAATCATATGTTTAACAAGCAGGTCAACTCTTTGATGCTACAACTACCACAACAGAAAGATAAGAAACAAATTGTGATACACCACTAGAAGTTGTCAAATAACAGAGAGTAATTTATAAGATGTTTGGTTCATTATTAAAAGAAAGAATACCAGCAAAGAATCGACTGATAAAAGACTACAGATTAACTGGTATGACAATGGGCTGAGAGGCTTACAACATAGACGTAATAGAGAGTATGCGCTTTACCTGCCAAACATTTGCCCAAACTTCACCATTTATATACTCCAATTCATTGAGACTGTGTACTTCGTGTTCATGATACTTAACAATTTGCTTTTGGGTGACTGCATATGTGTAACTAAAATAAGAATGGGCAAAAGAAACTTAACTTGAAAAAATATGTCACAAGAAGTGTCTGCTCTAAATGTCGAAATATCATGCATACACTAAATGGATTTGAAAGTCCCCAGGTCCATTGTTGCATCAATAGCATAAAAGCGTAAGAGATTTAAAAGACAAAAGGAAATGGAAATCACTTTCACTTTCACCGGAAGAAACCTTTTAAAGTTTGAGGGTCAATCTGATAAAGCATTGAAGTTCCGTCACTTCCAAATAAAACTTTCCCATCTGTTGCCAACCCCCAACCATCTTCCATCTGATGCTTAAACCTCGTAAACTGAGCCAAAGCAATTCAAGTGTCAAAATTACAGAGAGAATCATTACACAAAAAATCTGACAGAGCATGAATTTGCAGCTAGTAAAAGGTTTAGAAGGAAATGCAAGGATCTATAGTCTTGATGGAATAACAAATACTATATCACTCAAGGCGGCTGCTGTAGTTTTCTGAACAATGGTGACTAGTATGAGAGTAGGACTTCAGCTAAATAAACAGAGCAAATGGCTAGATAATGATATTCAATACCCACTCAGCAACGTAGTTTGCAATATAGAAATAATTTAATTTTCATATAAAATTAAAGCATAAGACAAGGCTATGAAATAAAAGATTGATCTATGTGATATAAATTGTCAACAATTTAACTTTTTAGATCTCCTTGCAGCAACAGTAGGTATTCTGATGTATAAACATTGCAGGAAAAAAGGGCTTAATTATTGATTTTTTATGGTTAAGCTGATCTGGTCAGGATTTCATAGGATTTAAATGATAATTTTGCAGAAATTACGAAATAATGAAGAGAAAAGAAGTTATGGCCCCAATTTACTAGGCATGATATCTTAGGATAGATTACATCACAATCTCAGACAAGCTCTGAAAGCCATTAAGAAACTACTCTGCAAAGTCTCTTGAAACAAAATGTGCATACAAGGTATTAATGGGTGTTAGAGGAATCCTACTTCTTCTATGGATTATAGGACCTCACATATAATTCACAATTCTACCAGGATCTGGAAATAATTTAAGGCCCCAAATAGTCCTAGACTAGAATTAAAAGAAACAATTTGAATATAATTAAATCCTCAAGACTATGTGAAAACTTAGGGGTTAGCCTATAAAAATCTGAAAAATTGAGTTATTCAAGATCCTGTATAGATAATCCATTCTCCAGGAGTATGCCACATAGTGTTTGAGCTTTAGAAGCATCTTTTCGTTTTCTCTTATAAACCTTAGCATATTTCTGCCATTCAATCTCCATCATCTCCATAAATTCAATTTATACATCTTGAAGCCAGATTCATAGTCCCTCATATAAGAGTACTCTGTAGTCTGTAAGCAAACATTTTGAGACATGAAAGCATCTAACTAAATTAAGTGACCTGAAATATATACGGTACATTGTATTACGATATTTATTTCCAAGCATTATGCAACACAATGATTGTCAGCCCAATACTTTTTCCATATCGCAATTGAACTAAAATTCTGTAAAAACGTGTACTAGTCTTCAGCTCCTGCATGCTACAAATTGATTTAATAGACTAGAGAGCAGGTAGAGAAATTAAATATGGCTTGACTGAGGTAAAGATCTGGAAACAGACAACGCAAACCAGGAAACTTTTCTTCAAATGCAAGCAACACTTTGTCACTAAAGATATATGAGATATAAGAAAGAGGAACAAGGTGAAGCACAAACCTTGCTTAGATTATTCTTGTCATATATGAAACCAATATTCTGCAACCAAGTTACTTGAAACAACCTACAAAAGTACATAGGATTGACATGTCAGAACTGGGACCTTTTCTGCACGTTGTGCTGATAGAATCGACGACAACAGAACGGAAACCAATACCTACTATACCCAGAAGTAACACAATAAAAAAGAGATCACATTAGGCAGGAGAGCGTAAGTAATACCTAGAAGAATCAAACAGATGCTCAGTACTGAAAATGCTTAAACACAAACCTTTCACCAAGTAGAGTTAAACCCTCCCCGAAGTCAGATCTCTGCATTTCCTGAATAGTCTTGACCTGCAAACACCATCCATAATAGATATTTCTGCTTCAATATCTGGGTAAAATTTAACCCAGCTAATTTTGCATAAAGCAGAATGACTACAGTGAACCATTTCAGTCATAATAGTTTTTTGTTGAGCCATATATCAGCATAACAAAAGAAACTGACTAGCCATATTAATGTTGTATATCAACATTAACAGCTTTAGACAAAAATATGTTAGTAAAGAGTAGATTGTGTGAAAGAAAATTTTAAATAAGATCATGACAAGTGGATAGCAAGATTGACATCAACATCAAATGCAAAGTTGCCAGTTTCATACCTTCCCTGTTTCAAGATCGACCTTTCGAACAGATGACTGCAATATGGAGAAAAAAGAAAGAAAAATAAGTCAGTATCTATAAAATTTGAACAGAAATGCAGTTGGATGGTACTTTTGGGCCTTCTAATTAGAAGAAATAAGAAAATTTCACATGTCATATTTTCAGAGGTTTGGCAGAAAACGATATTGAATAGCAAACAGTCTAAAATTGCAACTTTCAACTTCATCAGATAGCCTCAATGGTGTTAAGGGGAATGCATAAAATGGAAATTGAAACCTCTGGAGGAGAAAAAACAAAGGATTGAAAAGTCAGAGAATTAAGAGAATCAAATTTCTACCAAAAGGCAATTAATATCACGCCTGTTAAGGGTGGACAGGGAACAGCCAATGGTGACATTTATTCACGAAAAAGTAACAAGCTCGAGAGCTAGATGGAGTGCAAACACAAACTCACTTGCCCATAAAGTCCGGTTGATTCGAAAAGGGCATCATTTTGGTCATACACAAGGCCCTGAAACCAGCAAAAGATAGTATTAACCCCAAATTAGTCATCTAACCAAGCAAAGCAACCGGCATTCAACTCAAAGAACTTCATTCTAAATGATTTTCCAATCAGCTTCAAAACCTCAGTTTGAAGCGACAACCCATGAGGCTCCTGATGGGCAACAACGCCAAAATTATGCATTCACTAAAATGAAATATGAAACCATCTAAAGCAAGCTAACTGAATTAACTAATTTAGACAAGTATGATTGTTGCTCTAATTTGCAAAACCAAAAGAAAATATGAAAACAAAAGTGCATTAACCAAATTTAGTCTACTTTAGACAGCAAAGATCTCCCACAATTCTATTATTCTCAAACGACACTCATGTACTAATGCATATAACCAATGAATTGATAAATTAAAACGGTAAGTTGCTAAGAGAAAGAAAAAGAAGAAACAAAAAAAAATGACATGCTTTGCCAAAATTGTATTTAAGAAACTATTAATAGATCATTAACGTATTCTAACATCACTTACATCTTCCACAAAATATAGAAATTTTGTACTTCAAGTTAATTTAAAATGGAAAATCTAAACCAAAAGCTGCATCTTGAAACTTTTTATCAACTGAATCACAAACATGCACAGGTTTCAACTTCGATATGATTTAATCTCAAGAAATGAAAATTCGGGACCTGAGTAAAAGCAGAAGGGTCATGAGGAAACTCATTGACTACTTCAATCATGTAGAGTTGGTGAGGCGAAGACGAATCGCTTGTTCGGGACACGCTTCTTATATTCGATGTAATGCTCGGAAGAACAATTACGCATGCAATGAGCAGCGCGACGATAAGTATAAAGAGCTTTTTGTGGTTGAGATGAATCAGCGATGATGATGATGAGGCAATCGAATTGAGCTCCTCGTGGGGCTTGGTATTCGATCGCTTGTTAGATTTCTTCCTCATGGATGCGCTACCCATGAGAAATTGGATCATCTGAGGGCCACGACGGCGCCGGTGCACAGCTGATGGAGGAGAGTTGGCGGTGATGCTTTGATCAGCTGAACTCTGATTTAACTGACTGGAAGAGAAAAAGAATTAGAAAGTATAATTGGGGTTGGCCCAAATTGTGAGGCCCAGACTCGAAGAGAATAAAGTTGTAAAATTTAGGCCTATTGAGTACCATATCCGGCGTTTATGCCCAAAACACAAGGGTAAACCCAACCAAGCCCAATTTGGTTCCAGCATTACAAGCTCAAAACATATATAGCAACCTGTAAGCCCAAAGAAGTTTGTATTTATAATGTATGTGTATGTATGTGTGTGAAGAAACTAGGAAAATGATAGAGAAACATTAACATGTAGTTATTATGACAATATTGCATGAAATGTTACCCAAATCTTATGACTAAATGCTTAAGTTGCATAGAAATAAATTTAGTATATACTCTTTTACTTCTTGCATGGCATACATGAATCTATATTCATAAATTCACGAGGTTGACAATTAAAGGACAAATATGTAGCCCACATGAATGTTTAAAATGTACAAAAAAAATCTTATTAAAGAGTAATTCGAACGATTAAAATTATTTTTTTTAAAAATAATCCAGGAAAAAAATGTATTAGCACGTAACAACAAGAAAACCGTTTTGAGTAAGGTTAAGATGTACTAAAAACAACAATTTTCTGTCAATTTTCTAATGATGATAGAAGAGAGAACAATTAGTGACGCATTTAAAAATATAAGTGTGTTAATAATTTAACCCCAAAAAAAAAAAACCAATAAATAGTCAAGACAATAAACCAAGAATTATTTCTTAAAAAAGAAAAAATAACTGAAGCGTAACCCCTTGGACGCACAATACGAGAAAAAGGAAAAGCAAAAAAGACAGAAAAACCAAATTGAGAAAACAAGTATCGAATCCAGACGCCAGTAGAAGCATCCAGAAGCCAAAAAGACTCCACCGGCTTCCCATTTGTCGTTCAACGCAAGTTTACAACTCATTCGAAGGTCCTAGAACCCCCACACCCCAAACTCATATGTATATCTGTATATATACTCCCCCATTCATTCTCGTATCACAAGTCAATTTTTCGAAGAAATTTCTCTCGCTGCTTCGTTTTCTTCATCAAAACATTCGCTTCTCTTTACGTGCATTGCATTTTGTTATTTGTTATTGTTGAACAATGGCTGAGGCTGAGACCTTTGCGTTCCAGGCGGAGATTAATCAGCTGTTGAGTTTGATCATCAACACATTCTACAGCAACAAGGAGATTTTCCTTCGTGAGTTGATAAGCAATGCCTCTGATGCTTTGGATAAGATTCGCTTCGAGAGCTTGACCGACAAGAGCAAGCTTGATGCTCAGCCTGAGCTCTTCATTAGGCTTGTTCCTGACAAGGCTAACAAGACTCTCTCTATCATCGATAGCGGCATCGGCATGACCAAAGCAGGTAATGCAATTGCTCACTCAGTGTTTTGTCGAAATTGCTTGCAAGTTGCTACCTTTTATGTTATGTGGGGCTTGTTAAATTATTAGGATAATGTACGTGTATTATAATAGCTCTAATCGTAATGTGTTATGTGATAGTGTAAGAATTTAGGATTCGTTTGGATTGATTTCCTAAATCTTTTTACAATAAATATTTAGATTGATATTTAAAAAGTCAATACATATGCACCTGTCATCTGAATGATTAAGGTGTTACTCCATTATGGAACAATGTCCAATGTGGAATCTTGACAAATGTTAAACCTGAATATTTTACAATTTCCACTTTTGCTGATTGAAGTGATGTGGAATTGAATATTTGTTGACATGTTTTGACAGATTTGGTGAACAATTTGGGAACAATTGCGAGGTCGGGGACCAAGGAGTTTATGGAGGCATTGCAGGCAGGTGCTGATGTTAGCATGATTGGACAGTTTGGTGTGGGTTTCTACTCAGCTTATCTGGTAGCGGAGAAGGTTATAGTAACCACCAAGCACAATGACGACGAGCAATATTTTTGGGAATCACAAGCTGGTGGTTCGTTCACCGTTACCAGGGATGTTAACGGTGAGCCCGTTGGCCGAGGAACCAAGATCACCCTCTTCCTCAAGGAAGATCAGGTACCTAAATCATTTCAGTCTATCTGGGTTTTGCTTGGTTTAAATTTATCGTTAGACAATTGATGGAATGTGCAAGCATGAGCAATTTTTGATAAATCAAATGATTACTTCCTCGTATAATTTTCAGTAGTCTTGCAATAATTGGAGTATCGATTCTGGATATCTGGTGTTTATTTTGTAAACTTTTGGCTAATGTGTATGCAGATGGAATACTTGGAGGAAAGGAGGATTAAGGACCTTGTGAAGAAGCACTCTGAATTCATCAGCTACCCGATCTACCTTTGGACTGAAAAGACAACCGAGAAGGAGATCAGCGATGACGAAGATGATGAGCCAAAGAAGGAAGAGGAGGGTGATGTCGAGGAGGTCGATGAGGACAAAGAGAAGGAGAAAGGGAAGAAGAAGAAGAAGATTAAGGAGGTGTCCCACGAGTGGCAACTCATTAACAAGCAAAAGCCAATCTGGCTGCGCAAGCCAGAAGAGATCACCAAAGAAGAGTATGCCTCCTTTTACAAGAGCTTGACAAATGACTGGGAGGACCACCTTGCTGTCAAGCACTTCTCTGTTGAGGGTCAGCTTGAATTCAAGGCAATTCTCTTTGTTCCCAATAGGGCTCCATTTGACCTCTTTGATACCCGTAAGAAGATGAACAACATCAAGCTCTATGTCCGGAGAGTGTTTATCATGGACAACTGTGAGGAGCTCATTCCTGAATATCTTGGATTCGTCAAGGGCGTGGTTGATTCTGATGACTTGCCACTCAACATCTCTCGTGAGATGTTGCAGCAGAACAAGATTCTCAAGGTTATAAGGAAGAACCTTGTGAAGAAATGCATTGAGATGTTCAATGAGATTGCTGAGAACAAGGAGGACTACAACAAGTTCTATGAAGCTTTCTCCAAGAACCTCAAGTTGGGTATCCATGAGGATAACCAGAACAGAGCCAAGCTAGCTGACCTGCTGCGATACCACTCAACAAAAAGTGGTGATGAGATGACAAGCCTGAAAGATTATGTGACCAGAATGAAGGAGGGCCAGAAGGACATCTATTACATTACAGGTGAAAGCAAGAAAGCTGTTGAGAACTCCCCATTCCTGGAGAGGCTCAAGAAGAAAGGCTACGAAGTGCTCTTTATGGTTGATGCCATTGATGAGTATGCCGTAGGTCAATTGAAGGAATATGATGGCAAAAAGCTGGTCTCTGCCACCAAGGAAGGATTGAAACTTGATGATGACAGTGAGGAAGAGAAAAAGAAAAAGGAGGAGAAGAAGAAGTCATTTGAAAATCTCTGCAAAACCATCAAGGACATTTTGGGTGACAAGGTTGAGAAAGTGGTGGTTTCTGACAGGATTGTGGACTCTCCGTGCTGCTTGGTCACCGGAGAATACGGTTGGACGGCAAACATGGAAAGGATCATGAGAGCTCAAGCATTGAGAGACAACAGCATGAGTTCTTACATGTCGAGCAAGAAGACCATGGAGATCAACCCCGACAATGGTATTATGGAAGAGCTGAGAAAGAGAGCTGAGGCGGACAAGAACGACAAGTCAGTGAAGGACCTTGCCATGTTGCTCTTTGAAACTGCCCTGTTGACGTCTGGTTTCAGCTTGGATGATCCCAACGCATTTGCAGCAAGGATCCACAGGATGCTGAAATTGGGACTCAGCATTGATGCGGATGAGGACGTCGGTGAAGATGCTGACATGCCTGCACTAGAGGAAGATGCCAACGAGGAGAGCAAGATGGAGGAAGTCGATTAAAAAACTCTAGCATTGCGTCTTTTGATTGTCTTGTTTAAAAAGATATACTCCATTTGAGAACTGCAGCAGTTGTGTCTGAGTGGCTGAGAGGTGTCGTAGTCTTTGGTTTCTTGATTTTGCTCGGTGTTTTGCGCAAGGACTGCATTATATATCTGTTGCATTTTCCTTATAAATCAATAGTGGTTTTCTTCTAGTTCCAGTCCCTCTGCACTAAAAGCTCCCAAGACGCATCCAACAATATCTCTGAAATTTAATTTAAGTTGCGAGTGCAACTACAGGCAACAGTGGAATTAAGAAAACAACAAGCAGACGCAGTAAGTATTCTCATTCCTGATGCAAACAGTTTATAAGGAAAATTGTGAATGGAAATACAATTATGCAATTTTCAGAGTTTCTAGAGAGAGATAACAGAAGCCGCTTGTTCCATATCCAGCTATAAAAAGCAGAGTTCCAGACACCTGTTGGACTTGCAACTAAAATCTGTTTCTATTTTCTCGAAATTGATCCTCAACTCTGTTGGTTAAGGAACTTGAAATTAAAAAAAGAAAAAAAGAAAACCTTTGTGGGGAACTTGTCATATTTGATGCGGAGCAGATTCGACGGTGTAGGTCATTGGTCAACTAGCCGAAGGAGAGAGACTTAAAATTAAAATTAAAAAAAAAAAAATTAAAAATCATCCATAATTTTATTCAAAAGAACATTATCTATGTCGAGCCAAAAATTTATAATAAAAAAAAAAGTAACGTTATCTCTATTAAAAATAAAGTATGATCCTCCTAAAAGATAAACATGTTGGATCATTATTGTATTAAACTCAATTATTTTTCTTGATTATACGCATGGTCTTTAATTAAGGAGCACAGATTATGATTTAATATGCATCATATTAGGATTTAATTTGGTCAATAATTCTTTTCTTGTTAAGATGCTACTTTAATACTAAAAATATCGTATGCTTAGCACTTTACCTCCTACAATATTTATTAATTATTCGATAATCACTAATTATGCCTCTTATATATATAATATTAGAATATCATTATTGTTTTTATATGGTATATTTCTGTAATTAGTTAATTTTTCTAATAATTAATATAAAAAATCTATTCATGAATATAACTCCACCAGTGGCTGATCCTAGCTTCATCACACCCAAATACCCACGAGGCAATAGTGGGCTGTCGTTCAAACAAGTAATCAAAACCCAGATTGATTGATTTTGCAGATAGGCAATTTTTCAAAGACGGATGGTAAACCGATCAACGAAAGACCTTAGGAAGATAAGCTAAGAGTACACAACCATCAGAATAATCAAGTCCAAAATTGCATCTCAAAGTAAATTGCCAATAAAATTTAGAACATTAAACTTCGGTAGAACAACCTAAGTTGACAAAAAGTATAGGAGGGCATCACACAGTTCAGGTTATACTTTCAAACACGCGGGATGAACATAAAATGCTCCATATTCAGCTCAAATCTGAAATTCCTAACTTGCAAAGGCTATTACCAAGCTCAACATCTTTGCACTTAAGAGAAACTGGAACTAGGAGGTGCACCACCACCATAACCACCAGCCCCGCGTCCAAAGCCAGGTCTTCCACCAGCACCCTATAAGTTCACACACATCAGCAGTCAGATGATGCAACAGAAACTCTCACAGGGATCATTTGCTTGTTTATTAAAACTCTCTCTAGGCATTTGATGTAAAAATAATTTCCTCTTTTGGTTTACGTGTTCAAACTAAATTGAAATTTAATGGCAAACAAACAATTTTCAAGAGAAATAACACGAGGCTAGCAGCTATAGCAGAGACCAGGAGGCAAATGGCAGGCATTTCAGACGCTAAAACAGCGTCACACACCATACTATAAGGCATAAACACGAGCAAAAAAAAGAGTTCATCAACATGGGAGTTCTCTGATACACAAAATGCCAAGCTATTTAAGGATATCATGTTATTTAATTTTCAGGAACCGCCTGTCTAGAAAATTTCGAACCATGTGGGGTAAGGAAAGGCATAATGCTATTAGTCAAGCAAACAACAAAATCTTTTTTTACAAATCAAAATCAAGTAATACCCTCCATCAATATTCTCAACCACTTCTGATTGAGGCAAACAAATATAATAAGTGCACAATCCAGAAAGCAAAGGAAGGTTAATCTTAGATGCGTGCTCATATTGATTAAAACATATCACTAAGAAATAACAGCCAAAGCATGGCGAATAACAAAATAACCATTTCTTTGAGGTGACAAAATTATTACTCTAGCAAAATACAGGAAGCACCGACATTGGACGGCACAATTTCAACATTTCTCAAAGCACATTTCACTCATAAGCAACAACCACAAAAATTGTTCTCCATCACCTGTCTGAAAAACATCAGGTCCTACTCAACAAAATCCATTTTATCCATCAGAATAGAGGAATTGGAGAAATTACCCTGAAAGCTGGCTGGTAATCAGCAGGAGCTCCGCCTTTGTCACCTCCAAAATCACCAGGAGGTCCACCACGACGGTACCCTTCCCTGTCACCGAACCTTGGTCTGTCACCATCGAACCTCGGTGGGCCACTGCCATACCAAAATCACACATCAACCAACCACAACCACACAGATATATATAAAACGCTATAATCCTGAACCTCAACTACTACGTCATACCGAGGGCGGTCACCAGGTGGGCCACCCAAGGGACGGCCAAGAGGCCTGGCAGACTTCTTAAGTGTAGCAGGAACAATCTCCGAAGGAAGGTTGAGATAAGTCCTGAGGAACTCAATGCCATCGTTGGTAAGGAACCAGTAGTAGTGCATCCACGCAAAGGTCTCACGAACATACTCCTTTGATTTGAAGCTCTGCATCAGCTTAATCACCTGTAGGTTTGGCACATCTATCTCTGGATGCTTTGCCAAGTTGTAGTCTTTCTTCGCATAGCAGACTCCCTCTGCAATAAAACCAACAAATTAACCATACAACACATCACATACCACAATAAAAGATACAGCTATACGTTCCGACTAAAAGGGGTCGACTACCCACTATGCAATTTATTCTAGCTAAAAGGGGTCTGCAATGTATTCCTACTAAAACAAGCCAACTATACAACTTATTTCGATTGGAAGGGATCAACTTTGCCATGTACTCCCACAAAAACAAAAAACAAAAAAGAAAACCGAAGGGTTCGCCATACGATTTATTTACTCCAAAACAGGTCGAGTATACTATTATTCCCACTAAAACGTTACAACTATACAATTTACAAATCGACCATACGAATTATTCCCATTTAAGTCAACTACACAATTTATTCAGCTAAACGATATTGGAATTACGATTCATCACACTAAACAACATTGGGTATATGAAACACTAATTTATTTGGGCTGTGTTATACGGATTTAACGATACAAATCATCATTGCTGGAAATGAATTTTAAAAAAGAGAGAGAGAGAGAACCTTGGAAGAGGTATTTGGAGATCTCTCTCCTGTTCTTCTCTGGAATAATCTGACATTAGATAAACACATTGAATTAGCAAACAAGTTAATTTTCAATATTACTTTACACTCATATGGAGAAAACACTTCAGAACGGAGAATACCATGCCGGCTGCTGCTGTTGCTGTAAGGAGCGGGGGAAGAGGTCTTGTGAAGCTCAAATGCACAGAAACGAGACGCAGCAACGGATGAAGGACTCTGAAACCCTAGACGTATGCTCGTTTTATATTATGTTAATGTTAATGGGCTGGACTTGGATCCACTGAAGCCCTTGTGAACTTGGGTTATCATGTGTGAGCTCTGATTATTTTGGACCTGGTGATAGTATTTGAAGCCCAACAGGAAGGCCAGTTTTAAATTCCAACGAAAATCGTGAAAAAAAGACGAATAGTACCAATTAATGGTTTTGATCAAAAAATAGTAATAATAATGCCAATTGATGGCTAAGAATTTTCATATTTGTTACCAGCAATACCTCACCCTTAATTTGACACTGTTTTTAATCTCAAATAAACGAGCTTTGTTTAATTTATATATTATAATTGTTAATAATATGTCAATTGGACAATGAGAATTGAATTCTAAGTGTGTGGAATACATTTTATATTTTTTTGGATTAGATTTACTTACAAAGGATAATCTTTTAATTTTTTTTTAAGTATTTTTTTTGAAAAGTTTAAAGTTTTTACTTAAAGCTTAATTTGAGCTTTTTGTTTAAAAGCTTTTAACTTTTGATAAAATTAGTTTAAACATTTACTGAACAAATTTCTGAGAAGTGTTTTAATGACTAGCCATGCTCATTCGAGGGCTACAAGTCATTTAGCAAGGGGCTAAAGACATTATCGTGGATAATGTTGTCGGCATTACTTCATACTTGTTTATTGCTCGTATTTTGTCTTTTGGATTTATGTTCATTTGCCTATTCATGGGCTAAGGTCCTGGAGTTTTTAGTGTGTTAGGAATGATCTTATTTTAATATATTTATCTATTGAAATTTGGAGATATGTTATAAGATTTAAAATATCTTATTATATGCACCGTGCATTATATAGTTATAAAAGATAAAATAGGATGAATTGCTTATTTTTTATAATATAAAAAGTATGGTTTGTTTTGAATTTTTAAAAAGATACATGATAAGGTGACTTAAGATTTTCTTCCATTTTAATATAATAAGTATCTTAAAATAAGGTTATAACAAATAGAGCATTAGTTTGAAAAGCTTAAGCCCATTTCTTTTTATCGAGATTGCCCAATTTGGATAGATCTAAACTTTCAAATATACGTGTAATATGACACAATCATAAATACTCCTCCAATCTCAGCTGTGGGTATCCATTATTAAAGAGATATTGCTTGTACATGAAATACTACTCTCGTTTAAAGATTGCCTTTAAGAGGCAGAGTTTGTTTGGCCTAATTTTTAAGCGCTCAAAAGTACTTTTTATAATTTTAAAAGTTGAAGTTAATTTGTTTGGCATAATTTTAAAAGTACTTTTACATAAAAGTCAGAGCTACAAAAAGCTAAAAAGCCAAAAATTCTAAATTGGAATTTTTTGAAAAAGGCATTTGAAAAGCTTTTTTAATACCATGTCAAAAATTATTTTTTCTTCTTTTCTCAAAAACAAGACTCTGTAATTTTGAAATTCCAATATTACACTTAAAATAACTAAAAGCTCAACCCCTAAAATGTCAAGCCAAACAATCAACGACTTTTATTCAACAACACATTTAACCAAAACTTTACTACTAAGAGTTCTACAACTCAATAGTTGAAATTTCACTGTTAAACTAGATAAAATCATATACTTTTATACTAATTAGTTTGTATGCTGGTTAAGCAAATGTTTCATTTATTTAATTTTTTTGGGTTGCATATTGTTTAATGATTCAGTATGTTACTTTTGTTATGTGCTAGACTGAATCCTATAGACGGTCTGAGAATCTATTTCTAAGGGATTTGCTGCTTCCAATCTTCCACTAAATTAGAAAGCTAATGTCCCTAACAAACTTGCTTCCTTGCTAGCTAAGGGCTTGAACCCTACTAGTGTGGGATAGTGAAACCCCAGTTGTCATGTCATGTAAATTTATTGGATTTTTTGCCTATGGACCCTTATTGTAGGCTTTGTTAAGGTTATAAGATTAACTCCAACAAATCTCCTAAAACACAAAAATTTTCATATTTAGGGATTTTGTTAATAGCAAAGTGCTCCAACAGCTCCCCTATCTCATTATCAAAATTTTAGATTTTTTTCCAACCCCAAAACAAAACACTTATATTTAGGTTTTTTTTTTTCATCCCCCAAAGCCAACCCCCAAATCCCATCCCCTATCCCCATAACTTTAAGACTGCAACATTATAAAATAGGAGAGCTATTGGAGTGAAATTGAAATTCCTTAAACTGAATGTTTGGTAAAAAATAGGGGAGCTATTGGAATAGAATTGAAAATAGAGGATCCCAAAATATAAGAAAATGACTAAAATTACTTAAATTTAGATGAAAAAATAGAGAAGCTGTTGAAGATAGCCTAACATGATAAAAAAACAAAACATAGACGAGCTACAAATGAGTGAGTGCCATTCGCTATCAAAATGGACGAAAATCGTAATGGAGGGACGAAACATGTAATATTTAGAAAAACACAAAGGGTTTTAATTGGAGTTTCGTAAATTTAGAAACTAGCTGTGTAATTATGCATAAATGCAGGAGATCTATAAGCAAAAAACCCAAGTTTTATTTGCAAAATAAGGAAGGGAAAAATCTCAATCCCTGTTATCGAGGAAAATGGCTTTGAGAGAGCACAATTTTGTTCGTGTACCATTATATACAAGGCCAAAGTAGCAATTGCGTGGCTTTTCTAGGGTAAACCATATGGTCCGTGTACTTTTTTGTGTTTCAAGTTATTATGAAAGGGATTTTTGCTTATAGACTCTTGTGTTTAGACATAAATATATTGCTAATCTTTAAATTTACGAAACTACGATTAAAAGCCCCTGTGTTTTCCAGAAGTTGCACCTTCGGTCCCTCCATCACCATTTCCGTCTATTTTGACAGTAAGTGTCCAACACGCGCCAAAAATGCAACTAGGTCTCATTTTTTACCCTTAATTGCACATAAACCCCCTGTGCTTTCTTTTCTTCTCTTTTTCTTTTTTATTTTCATCATATGTAAAAAAAATTAAAATTAAAATCACCACCCACCCCCTTTCATCATCATCATCATCTTCTTCTTCTTCTTCTTCTCCTCCTCCTTCTTTTTGGTGGGGTTAGAGGTTTGGGTGGTAGGGGTTGCAAGATTAGGGGTGGTGGGGCTTGGGGGATGGGTATTTTTCTTTTTTCTTTTTAATTTAATTTTTAAATTTTAAATAAAAAAATAAGGGTCAAATAGATATTTTATTTAATAAGATAAGGACAAAATGGATATTTTACAAAATCTGTTAATGAATTAACGAAAAAATTGATAGAGGGACAAGTGTATAACTTTTGAAAAATATCAGGGGCCTGAATTGTAATTTTATAAATTTAAGGACTAATGTTATTATTAAGTCTAAATATAGAGAATATAAGTAGAAAATCTATTATGAAACGTCCGATTCTCTAGGCTGAAAACAAAAGATTTAACGAACCAGATGGAAAAACAACAAAAGATGACGACGCAGGTTTAGAAAAAAGGGCAAATGTAGCTGCTACAAGATAAAAAGCTTTCCTTGGAAGATGACAATAATTAAGGCTTTGTTTGTAGGAAAATATTTTTTTAAAATAAATAAAATAAGATATTTGATTCTATTTGAATTAGACAAGCCGAAATGGCATTTCCTTTTCGCAATTATTCTTTTTCACTTTTCACTGTTTGTTAAAAGAAAAAGCTAGTTAATTAAAAAGTGTTTTATGTTTAATGAAAATTTAATTAAATTAAAAAAATATTTCTCACTGGACAAGAACAAAAATATTTTTTGCACAGTAACTTTTTTTCTTTCTCCACCTTACCTTTCATCCTCCCACCCCTTGCATGCCCCCTCCTCTACTACGACGCCTCCACCGTGTTGTGTTTGTGTGTGTGTGATGAATATGCATGGGGAAGAAGGAAAAGGAGAATAAAAAAAAATATATTAATTATTTTTTATTTAGATGATATGTTTTTAATAATAAAATACATTCTTTATAAAACTTTTCAATTGAAATTCTCTTTAGAAAATATTTTATAGTGTGACAACTACATATCAAAAAATATTTTATTTTTTAGACAGATACATTTTCTTACAAACACGGCAAAGTGGTAAAGCCTTTATGTTTTTGTGTCAAATTGGAGGGAGTATTTTATGGATTAGGACCTTTTAAAGTGATCAAAAAAGTTTATTTGCTTTTCCACATTATATTATCTTCACACACGAGGGTGGAAAGAACAAAACATATACATTTTATACGATTCAAAACTTTATAAAGTTTGCATTAACACAATTAGCAACGAGGAGACATTTTCCATCCGGCAGTGGATTGATTCGGCCGAAAGACTTCGTCAAATAATGACGACGTCCCTGAGACAGACTCTGGTCCACGCGGGCCTTACATCGAATCTTCTAGTGGCTTTTATTGCTCAAAAGGTACATGCCGTGAAGGCTACTCCACTCATGGTTATCGCCACACGACGTCGTATTGCTTCACCAAATGCATCCCACTACGTCGTTTTAATACCATTTCAGTTCGATGGTAGATGATATATTATATGTGATCTAACATTAATTGTCAGCATTAGGCTAAGGATTTCGCGAAAATATTGACCCTGGACTGACTTAGTGACGTTGACCTGAGACTTATACTCTACTGGTCCAGTGCGGTACAGTGGCTTCACTCATCAGATAAATACATGGCTTCATACTAAGCTCTCTGCATCAACAAAGTCCAGTGTATCACCTCTCTTCTCCTGGACTTCCAAAATCTAATAGTTTCCTTCCTTCTTGTTCTCTGCATAACTCTATCCGAGGCCAACACAAATCTCGAAGAATCGAGAAAAATGAAGGTTAGTTAATCTAAATCTCTTTGTTACGGGTTATTATGTTACGACGTCACGAGTGAG
Source organism: Cordia subcordata (assembly GCA_028554755.1). NCBI lineage: Eukaryota > Viridiplantae > Streptophyta > Magnoliopsida > Boraginales > Cordiaceae > Cordia > Cordia subcordata. The sequence goes on along the minus strand of JAPTOF010000006.1, from coordinate 1,074,421 downwards.
TTTTAATCTTATGTTTACTGTTGGTTCCTTTGAAAGTACTTTTACTTCCAGGGTATAATATACTAACTAGGATCTGCTGTGTCCTATTGCTCTTTTCTTTTTATGACAGAAAGTGATCTTAAAGTTGGAGCTTCATGATGACAAAAACAAGCAGAAGGCCATGAAGAAAGTCTCTAGTATTTCAGGTACCATTTCACAACCCCAAAAAAAAAAAAAAAAAAAAAGAGGACCTGTTATAATATATAAGACAAAAAATTACGTCTGTAACGGGTTAAATTCTATTTGGGATTCCGGGTATAATAAGAGTTAATTGCACCGACTTGTCTTTTTAGTCTCAACCAGACAACATAAGACCATGACGACATGAACTTTCTGGTGCTTTTGAATAAATTCCCTCTCTTATTTATTTATTTTCTTTTCTTTTCTTTTCTTTTTTGGTTTGCAGGGGTTGAGTCAGTAGCAGTGGACATGAAAGACAAGAAGTTGACTGTGATAGGGGATGTAGATCCAGTGAAGATAGTAGACAAACTACGGAAGCTTTGCATCACTGACATAATATCTGTTGGGCCGGCAAAAGAAGAAAAGAAAAAAGAAGAGCCCAAGAAGGAGGAGTCCAAAAAGGCAGATGAGAAGAAGAAAGAGGATGCTGCAGCTCAGCTGTTGAAGGCTTATCAGGCTTATTATGGGCAATATCCACCCGCGTATATCACTTGCAGAACTGTAGAAGAGGATCCAAATGCTTGTGTCATCTGCTGAATTTTCTAAAATATATAAGCTGAGTTGTATCTGGTAAGCTTCAGCCTCCCCCAGAGAATAGAGTGAGATAGTTCCTCCTTTCCTCTAATGCATATTACTTTAGTATAAGGCTCTGCGTACAGCAGAAAGTAGCTTAGGGTTCCAATAATTTACCTTAACTTTTGCAGATGTGAATGCTTCATTTTTGAGTAATAGATATTTAAGTGAACTAAGCAGTCGGTAACTCTTCATTTTATGTTGAACTCCGTATCTTCTGGCCAAAAATTTTGGAACGCCAAGCCAACTTAGACAATTGTTTGGCCCGCGACATGTTATAACGTTATAAATGATCCAATTCACGTTAACTACAATGGAACGGATGTCATATTTGCTGTTCTTTGTATAGGACTGCTCGTTAATGAACTCGTTGGCCTTTCTTGGACAGCCCCTAAATTATTAAAAGAAAAAAGAAAAAAAGTGGCTCTTCTAACGTTGATCAGCGCGACATTGAACACGCCCCAGAAAAATTGGTGTCCATGCAAGAAAACTTAATTCAGCTTGTCTATAAGTGTCAATTAGAAATCTATATATTCAGTTAATAACTGGATTAGTATTTTGAACCACTAATACTTTTAAAAAATGATCATTTTTAATTACAAAAAAATAAAGAGTAGAATCTTTTCGGATTCTTTGTCTTACACCACACTCTTCTTTTATGGATCATTTTTGTAGACATTAAGAAAACAATTGTCGTAAAAAATTGCCAAATTTAAGAATTTTTATTATTGAAAAAGCAACTACTAATAAAACTTCAACCTAGAAACATGCATGTATCTGGCTTGCCAAATTTAAGAATTTTTATTATTGAAAAAGGCAACTACTAATAAAACTTCAACCTAGAAACATGCATGTATCTCGCAAATAAATTATATTAGATATTTATGAAGATAAAGTCTCCAATCTAGCTATTATGACGACATTTTCTGTGTCGGTTTGCTTGTGATGCGTCAATTGCGATGATGCTAATCGATTCTGTTCACAAACCTTTTACAAGCGTCATCACATGTTGAGCTCATTAAACAATTTGATTTCATCCATTGAGAGCTCACCTGTTTCGACAAAATAAAATTAAGAGTTCAAATTGGACCCGGATGGTTAGTGATTCAGTCGGAAGTCTACTCCAGTTAACTTAAAATAATAAGTCGGCTACAGAAATTTTCTTTTCTTTTTTAAATAGAGATATATATTAAAAGAAAAAAACCACGTTTAGTGAGCTGACACGCTAAAGCCCAAAAAAAATTACAAGTTGGCTACAGACTACAGCACTTAAGATGTGAACAAAATAATTAAATAAATCTAATCGTGTTTTCTCTTTTGTCTCTACTTCATTTAATCACGTGATTAGATTAATCACACCCACTGAAAATGTCGTTAAAATAGTAGTCAGCTTCAGTCGCCGAGGTGTGAACGCGACTCTAGCCATATGACTCAGCATACAGCTAGCTGTATCTGACTGGGATATGTGTGATTCAAAGGAATTAAATAAAAAACTAGTAGCTGTGTTAAATTATAGTACCCTTTCCAAAGCAATAATTCTGACGACAAGGACTTGAGTTTGCAATTCATGGTGTACCTATACTTTCTGAGGGTGAAATTATTATTTTTTTAAAAAATAATACTTTTAGATTGAAAAATAATAATGTAGTCCCAAATAAAAAAATTATTCTCACCCAACAAAAAATCTTGAATCCACTTTTTTTTTAAATTCTTTTCTTAACAACCTTTAGAAAAACCAAATTTTTAACAGGTTAAAAATTCTGATTTTCAATAAAATTTTTCAAGAAAAAAAGTATTGTTTATTGACAAAAAAACAATCCAAACACACCCTCAGCGCTCGTTCATCTTATTCTCATGTATCACTCATTATCTTTGTAGTTAAGGTCAACAGTATAACATAATATTTATATCTATTAAAATCAATCTCTAGATTTTTCGTACCAAAGACCGATGACATAAGCATCGACGTGTTAATTTTCACCAACATAACGTAACAACACGTAAGATGTATTTCTTCATCGAACAGTACTAGCAGGACGCTTATGAATGCACTAATTACATTAATTAACATACAAATTACACTAAAAATATATATAATTAATGGTTATGAAGGATCGACGCAAGCTGGTGAGCCATGCACCAAATTTACCTGCTTTCCTGGTCTTCTCTCCACATCTCAGCCCAATTCTGGCGAGCTTCTTCGAACCCCAGAAGCGAGCCTTTTCTCTGCGCATCCCAACTCGTTGACAACGTGCCATAAGCAATTCCAAGCGCCGAGGAGCCAAAAGTGAGAAAAGTCGTCAAGTATGGCAACCAAATAGGCACATCCCACAAGTACTTTTCCTTCACTACACCAAACACTTGTAACAGAGCAACACCAAACGCCAACGGCACCCCTACCGAGATCAAGATTCTTGATATCATTCTCTCCCACACCACCTCTGCTACCTTCTCATCCTCATCATCGCCATTTTTGTTGTTGTTCCTTTTGCTGCTTTCTCTGTCATTTATTATTAGTTGGTGCATGTTTGTTGATGACCTGCTGGTGAAGCCTTTTGCTTCTGCATTTACCCTCCAGGTTTCTTTCTTGTTCTCGATTTTGAAGCTTTTGTTGGGCAGGAGGATTGGGTTTTTCTGATTCCATGTAGTTGAGTTCCTAGTGTAAATGCGCGTTTGTTCAACAACAGTGAGAGTCCTCATGCTCTTTGCTTTATTTTTTTTTATTTTGGATGAGATCAAATGTATATCTTCTTCCCGTTAGATATATTATCCGGATATTGAATGGTCCTGGACTCCTGGCTTTGTCGTGTCACTTCTTTTCCCTTTTTTTCTTTTTTTTGGGGTAAAATATACCACTCTGCAAAAGAACAAATTAACTTCAAGAAGAAAATATCAAACAAGAAACCAATTTGACACAATTAATTGTTTAGGTAATAGCTATTAGTTAATTGTGTGCACACAGTAACCAATTTTCTTCTACCAAAAAAAAAAAAAACCAATTTTCTTCTTGTCATGTGCATTTTAGGTCCTATTTGACACGATTAATTGCTTAGCTAACACTTATTATATTTTAATTGTTAGCGAATAATTATGTTCAGTAAAATTTACTTTATTATTATTGTTCCACTTATTGTAATTATTATTGCTTTTAATTATTTAAATAAGATAAATAATTTATAATTAAATATATACTTATGATAATAATAATTTATTACTAAAGCATAGTAAAAAAGTAAGTTTCCCATTACTTTGAAAATAAATATTTTTTTCTTAATTCGCCAAATATCATAGAAGAAAGAAAAGAAAAAACATAAGAACAGGATGGCAAAAAAAAAAAAGTAATACACGAGGATAAAATAAATAGAAAGAAACAACCATAAGGATATGATTCAGAGAAGGAAAAAAAGGTTAATGCATAAGGGTATGGTAGACAAAATAAAAAATAAAGTGCTAAAAGCCTAATCATATAAACATTTGACAGACACTACTTGAAAATCGAAAATCTGATAAAAGAATTGTTTTACTAGACAATGATAATTAGACAAATTCGAATAGTGTTTTGAGAGTATTTGTTACATTCAGCCCAAGTCGTCTGATTTCTCTTTTGAAGATATTTGGTTAGTGAAATGTTACAAGATTTTTGCAAGAAGTAAAATGAAGAATGTGGTATTTGTATATTTGATTCGCCAAAAAAGAAAAAGAAAAGGAAAAGGAAAAAGAAAAGCATGCCACAATTTTGAGAGTTTAATGTTCTTCTTTTATACCTTTCTTGACTTTTTGTTCCCGTTTGGAAGCGTGGGAAATTCTACTCTTGCGAAATTGTAAGAATATTTTATATTCTTTTATTTTTTATCCACGTGATCAAAAAACACAACAAGTAAATTTCACGTTACCCCTCAGTGATATACAAAAGTATCACGTTACTCCCCGTGTTCCTAAAATTTCAGATTGTCTCCTTGTGTATTTTCGAAATTTATCACGTTGTCCCTCTCCGTTAAATTTGAGCCACACACGCTAAAAACGCAGCTGATTTAATATTTTTACGTGTTTTACTTTTTATTTGGACGAAAATATCCTTAAAATGACCAAAAAGGGTAAATTTCACTTTACAGCTGTGATATGCAAAAGTATCATATTACTCCCTTGTATTCTCAAACCTTCAAATTGTCCGCTCATGTTTTTTTCGAAATTTATCATGTTACCTCCCTCCATTAATTTTTTTTGTTAGATTTGAGCCACACATGCTAGAAATGTCAGTGGTCTAATATTTTTACTTGTTTTACCTTCAATTTACAAGTTGCCTTCTATTTAGCAAAAATAATAGATTCCTTATTTCATTTTTTTCGTCCTTCGCATAAAATCATATCTCCATACTTGATTAAAATCCATGCAATTGCAAATGAAAAGTTCAAAAAACCTCCTCGCCCGTTCACGAAATAGAGCAAAAGAAGAAGAAAAAAGAAAGAAAGCAAAAGCAAACATGGGCCACTCCAATGTCTGGAACTTTCACAAGAGGGATTTGAAGTTTTGATAACACAGAGGGCAACATGATACTTTTGTATATCATAAGGAGACAACGTGATACTTTCACATATTACAGGGGAGTAACATGAAATTTACCATCTAGGAATTAGAGGTGCAATTTTGTCATTTTAAGCTTAGATTTAACGGTGTTAGTGTTGAAATAACGGTAAGAGAGGATGTGATCAATTTTGAAAAAACACAAGGGGTGATCCAAAGTTTTTGAAAAATAGATGAGTAACGTGATACTTTGGTATATCATAGGGGGAATAACATGAATTTTTCCCAAACACAACACACACACATATACATATATATACACACACGTAGTTCGTTAAACATACACACACTTAACACGTATACATATGCATGTCAGGACACACAAACACAACCAACACATTTTGTAGTTGATCAACACAAGGACATACATGATTAAACACATAAATTGTCGACATTCGCGCGTACATAATTGACACATGCAGTCAATAATTTAATATCATATTAATAACATTGAGTTGTATAGATTTCTTCAATTTTAATCAAATGTCTCATTCTTGGATTTGAGATGTCATTGGATTAAATTTATTACTTTTGATATGGATGAATATTATAGTGTTACGTATACTATTTAAGAAAAATTGCATGTGAGGTAGAAAGGAACTCAAAGGCGGATGATTGAAGGGTATTGAATCGTTAACCACTTGTTTGGATAGGGGGAATGGAAAGAAGGAAAATGATTTGGAGGAATTTTTAAATCTTTTCTTCTGTTTGGGGTAGAAAGATATGGAGGAATATAATTTATCCCTTCAAATACTTTAAAACACTATGTTTGGATTCGGAGGGGAACGTTTAATAAAGGAAATGAAAGGAAAATATTATAAAGGAAATGATTAATTCTTGTTTAGATTGAAAAATTTTTACGGAGGAAAGAGTAATAAAGGATTATGAATTTCTTTTGTTTCGATTAGGAAGGAAATGATTAAATTTTATGTTAAAATAGACCTTTATGCCCTTGTATAATTTTATGTTTAAACATGGAAGAAAGATAAAAAAGTTATTGCGAGAAAATTTTTTTCTTTTCCCTCCCTTTCCTCCCAAATTGGAAGGATTCATTTAAAAAGATTTGGAAGGAGAAGTTATATCCCTCCACTCCGAATAGAGGAAAAGATTTGAGAATCCTTCCAAATCATTTCCCTTCCTTCCAATCCCCCTATCCAAACAAGGGGTAAAATGAATCATTCCAATTTGGGAGGAGAGGGATGGAAAGGAAAAAAATTTCTTGCAATAACCTTTTTATCTTTCTTCTCATGTTTAAACATAAAATTATATAAGGGCATAAAGGTTTATTTTAACATAAAATTTAATCATTTCCTTTCTAATCCAAACAAGAGAAATCTACAATCCTTTATTATCTTTTCCTGTGTAAAATTTTTTCAATCCAGACAATAATTAATTATTTCATCTACCTTCCTTTATAATACTTGCCTTCCCTTTCCTTTATTGAACTTCCCCGTCTGAATCCAAACATAGTGTAAGATAATCTGGCAATTGAAACACTTTAGGATCGTTCAAAACTCCAAAGGAAGAGTAATTATATCATGCTTTGTGGTTACATCGACTTTGTTAATAAGAGTGGACACATCAAATATATTATGAGCCAAATTAAAAATGTTTACACGAATAACACAATGCTACGAGGACTGGGGTCAACTCAACCACCTGACACCTACAGGTGGGCGAAATTTGTATCGTTCAAAGCCACTTGCCATAACTTATAAACAATGGACAAGTAACACAAGCTAAAGCAAAGCTTTCTTCTAAACTCATCAACTTTTCTTTTCAAGAGGTTCTAACACTAATTTGATCGCCGGAACCTATGAAGTAAGAAAGTTCCGTCGTTTGTGTGTTTCCCTTTGCAAAAATTGCTATACCGTGGACAGGGAATAGTACTGGTAAAATGAGTCATTTTGTATCACGAACAATCGTTAAATAAAAAACAAAAAATAAATTAAATACAAAAAAATCTAAAATGGTAGGTTACTTACCGATGGCTGTAATTAGTTAGTCGCCTCTATGTTTGAAAACTTATTACATTATTTCCTTGTGCTTCCAAAAGATGGCACATCACCTCTTCCCTTGAAGTTATTTTATGTAAATTAATTTATTGTGCATCATAATCGTCTCTTTACATTTACGAGTACTAAAGCTAATGATATATTCACAAAAAAACACCGTTATTTTGAGTTAATGACAATTAAATAATAAAAAATAATATACCATATTTTAAAAAATATAAAAAATAATATGATTTAAAAAATATTTAACCAATTAAACAAATAAAAAAAAAAGAACCAGTTAACTTGGGTAAATCACAGGTGCAACCAGCGACCTTTTAAAAAGTAGCAATGAAAACGAAACAATGAGCTTAGCGTAAACTTGCATTCCACGCCCATTTCAGTTCCGGGGTCCGGGCATCCACCAAAACACAAAAAGAGAATCAAAATTCCCGCTCGAGAAAACAAATCCTGTGACGGACGAAAACTTAAGAATGGACGATGTAGATCGCTTGTTCCAGTGCTTCAAATGCGGCGTCTCTCCGCCTCGTAATCTTTCTTTCTCTGTTTTCCTCTTCACTCGCTGCTTTAGTAATACCAACATAAACACATTCATGATAACACTGCCTTGTGATATGAACTATACATTGTGCTCCATAAAATCCGTTAATTTAACTGCGCTTTTTCAATTGTAAGTTAATTAAACGCAGCATTGTACTAAACCCATAATTTAAGCTTTACTTGGCTGGGAATTTTCGATATAACTTTTTTTGCAAAAAAGAATCAGCTTAATATTCAACAAGTGAGTATGAAGATATCTGTTTTGTGTTAACTTGTTTGCATGAAACAATTGTAATTCTAGTGAAGCCCTTCACTGTGAGAATTGGCGTATTACATGGGTTAAGGGGTCCTCAGAAATCCCCTCAAGTGTAAGGGTTTTGTTTTTCAGCTTGAAATTTGGGAAAGCTTTAATTCTGCAAATTTTAATGCCAAACAATTCAGAATTGTTCGACGCCCTCTTCACTGTTGTTGATTGCCAGGCATGTGAAGCCTTTGCGCGAAGCTAGATCACAGTTTCCAGAATGAGTATTAGGAAGGAATATACTTATATTGCTTTCTACATTTATGTTGAATTGCTGTTTGGGATTTGTTAGCAAACTATTTATTGCTTTATTTTGTTATTTTTGTTAAGGAAAAGGATATATTAATTCATATTATATTTCAGAATCTGCTATGAGAGAGAGGACAAAGGAGAAGCGGAAGCTGAGGCTTAAGGACTCTGAGCAAGAAGCATCCACATCTAATGCTACTTCATCTTCAAAATTAGAAGAAAATAGTCCGGAAGTTTCAGAAAGTCGGAAGTCATATATCCAAAATGTAGATCCTGTATTACTCTCTTCACTCTATTTATTTATTAAATTTAAACCTTATTTTTGAATGGGTGAGCACATTACTGCAGCTGTTAAGTCTAGTTGGCATGTTTCATATGATTAAGGCATATTTGACTGCACTTTTTCTTGTAGCTACTTATTGAACAAATACATATTGCTTCTCTTTAGTCATCAGCAGATAGAAGGAAAATTATTACCAAAGGGAAACAGTTCTCTCCAATTGTGTTCTATGGGTCTCCAAATGGTGTGCCTCCAAAGAGACCGGCTCGTTTATTGAGATTGTTACATGAAATTCGTGTTGATCTCGCTGAACAAGATAAATTAAGGTGGCTATCCTACCTATACCTTTACTTATAGTTCAAGGTTTCTGACTTTGGTTAGGTTAGTCCCACTACTATTGTTTTCACTAGCTGATGAACTCCTAATTTGATGTTTATGTAGAGAGGGAATTTGGGCTACATTCGCGAAGCAGGATGAAGCAATGAAGTATGTAAAAGAGCACCCACTTGCACGTGTTTTCAGTTACCAGGATCATATGACTGGTCAAAGAAGGTTCCTTGTTTCAACATATAAGGAGTTTTGGCGAAGGTGATTATCTGTATCTTGTTGTAATTATGGCAGTCTATAGATTTTGCATCTAATGTCTTGTTTTCTTTGGAAAATGTTTACTATAGGTATAAATGCATGAACCCTAAATTTCGCCACCACTATGAAGTTATTCAGAAGGTGAAAATTCTTTCCACTTATCTCTATGATAAGCATAACATGTGCATTTTTTTACATGCCCATATTGAGACTCCTTTTCAGTCTGAGGTTGGTTGCTTAATTGCTTTATTTGTAGTCTGAATTTTGAGTTGTCCCCAAACTAACTTTTTCCTATTCCTGCTTTGTTGTTGTGCTTTTAAATGCTGATTCAAGTTTTGACTCTTTAATTTCTCTTATTTGTTTGGATTTACTATCTTGGCTTGGCGTGCTGGAGTACTTCATCTAACTTATTTATTGCGTATAGGCAGCTGCCATGATATACTCCTAGCCATTGAATTCTTTGGGCTTGTTGGTGGTTGGGGGTGCTGACTTTGTGTTAAAGAATATTGTGACTACATATGTAATAATGCTATGTCTTGCTCACAGGGATTACCATGCCACCTCTATTTTGACTTAGAGTTCAGTAAGAGAGAGAATACAAATAGGAATGGAGATGAAATGGTTGATCTCCTGCTGTCAGTAGTCTTTGATGCTCTACTTGAGAACTACTCGATCCATGGAAACCATGACCATGTAGTGGAACTTGATTCTTCCACTGAAGGTACTGATTTATAGAACTTAATAATTTGTTGATTGAATTCTTCTTGGGTATTGGTTTGGCTTCTGAACTCTATATGGAAAGCACCAAGCAAAATCTTTTAGACTAGGACCAAATCATGAGGTCAACCAGATTTGCAACATGGTTCCCTGACATCCTGGGAAATTTTGTTTAGCTAAGATTAGGAAGTGATAAGCCTTTATTATTACGTCGGATTAGTTGAACTTGCTGGTTTTTTGAGAAGTATAACTGCTCTCTGATGGTTGTGTAGTATCATTTTTCTCTGTGATATGTTCTTGTGATCATGTCTTACTGATATTATCATAATGTTCTCTGGCAGATAAGTTCTCTCGTCATCTAATCATCCGCTTGCCTAAGACTGCCTTCAAGGACAATTCACATATTGGTGCATTTGTTGCTGAGGTATCTTCTCGTGTTGGGCACTTTTACACTCGAAGTTGTAGATGCTTTCCTCTGTCTTTCAGTTTACTTAAGTGAAAATTGCACGAAGGGGCAAACTTAGGTTTACGACTTGCAAAAGTTAAATTTAACTAGAAATCCCCTGCATATAATTGCCCATAATTAAGCTTAATAAACTGCAATCATGTCATGAGGTTTATCTTCTAAATAAGCAACTTTCTAGAGTAGCATTTTCTTTGAGTCATGTTAGAAGCTTCTATATATGCTCTAAAGGCTCCTCTCTACCTGATTTACTTCAGTGTTTATAAACCCATCAACTGCAACAATTATAATAACGGCATTATTTAAGTTTGATCTTTTCTCCCTGCAAGTTACAGCAATCATCACCTCTTGATATATTGTTAGGTTTGTTCAAGGATCCATAGTTTGAAGAAAACAGACAGAAGATTTGAAGATCTTTTTGTTTCAAAAGAATCAAGCTCAGCTGATTCTACACAACAACTTTTTGTGGATACTGCCGTCTATTCCCGAAACCGTTGCTTTCGTCTACATCTATCTTCCAAAGCAGGGAAGAGTTTTGTGCTTCTACCAAGTGGGCGTTTTAAAAGTAAGGACATGGTATGCAACTCCTTTTTAGCTAATAACGATTGACCTGGCATTTCTTTTTGAGGCGGGTTTTTCCCTGTAAATGAGAAAATCTTCATTGATTTAGTTATTCATGTTAACTTGTATTTTTCAATCATTGAACTACTAACCACCTTTGTAGGAGTTAATCTTGATCAATTCTGTTAGATGCCTTCAGAAACTTTAAGAACCTAACAATGTTTCTACAAATTGTATTGATAGAATAGAAGTTCACTTTTAGGTAATATTGTTGTTGGATTCCACCTACACTTTTAGCTATATAATTATCTCACTTAACTCTTACTATAACAGCTGCACATCTTCATTCCTTGTCTGCATTTTGCTGACTCGGACTTGCCATTTCCCATGCATTTACTGAGATCTTAACATGCACATTTGCTCTTCTTTTGATATGTTTTAACAGTCAAACTTCTTAGAGAGTTCAAGCTCCTTAGAGAGCCATATATGCTACAAAATTCTTCATAACCCACCCTCGTATTTAGTGAAAAAATAGCATAATGGAGTGTGTGCTGGCGGGAAATAGATACATGAAATACTGTTGGATGGTGTGTAGTTCTTAAAATGGGCTATACAAGGATTTCTGTTATGTTAAGACATCTTCGTTTCTAAGGGCGCTCTCCACCTTTATGGTCTTTCTAACAGTATGTAGAGTGAGAATTCCTGCCACTGTGTGACAATAATTCACTTTTCCTAAAGGAGTTGGAGCAGCAATACCTTGTGATGAGTAAAATATGATAAGGTATTGGGGAAATACATGCAGAACAGAAGACATAGACGAAGAAAATCTTCCACTTTTTTGATTAGTAAATTGAAGCATCTGTTGTTTTCCATAAATCACACAGAATAGGTGTACATATTCTCAAATTAAGAGTCATATGTATCTGGAAATTAAATGTCCTTTCAATTTCTGGCAGAGTGAGGAAGAAATGTTCATGGCATCCTTGATTTGCAGAATTGATGCTGACTGTGAGAAGCTTTTAATCTGCAAGATGGATTTAGAATGTGTAAAAGCCCTGCAATTTGATTCAGAGGTAGTGTCAGAGTTCATGTGTAATTAAATTGCTTAACTAGTGACATTCTCTTTATCTAAATTTATGTTTCTTGCATTTCATTAGGCTGATTTTATCTTGAATCTCTGAGTACTGATCTCACAGAATGTCTAAGAATTCATAGTTGGTGTCAGATTAGATTTCCTGCTATGCTGCAGCAGAAATGGCTCAGCCCAAGTAGTCATGGTTTCGAGTCTAAAACTTGAAGCAATTGTGGTTGAGACTAAGCACTTAAGGAAATTTAAAATTCTATTGTCTGCAGGTTACTGGTAGTTCCCGAAACCATGCTGGTATTCTTCAGAAGTTTGACTTGAATTGTTCTGCATCTGACGCTTCAAGAACTTACTTGATGGGAAAATCTCTGTTCCCAGCCTTGGATCTTTTCATTGAATCTGTTGCCTCCATAGGAAATGTTTCTGGTAATACTTTATTTCTGAAAGCATGGTTATCAGAGCTTCACCCTTTCTTGATTCTCTAATGCTTATATCCTTATTTCTTGTTTTCCTTGTTGCCAGCAAAAATTTGGAGTTGGTATTGGTTTTCAGAATATGGGCTGATGGTTTACAGCATGTCAAAAAATAGATACTGTGAAAGAATCGGCAGACAACATAAAAGCAATAATGGTAAAAAATTGTGGTCACTTTCTATGCTATTTTCTGTCATTTACGTTAGAAATTTTAGCTTATTACCTTTGTTAAACAAATTGATAATAGCATAGAACATGTAGTGAAGTTCCAATTGTTTATATGTGCCCTTGGCAAACAAAACCATAGGATAGAAAGGCAGTGATTTGTCACTCCCCTTTTGAATAGAAAAGTTCATTCTTTTAGCATATTTCTTTTTTGATAAACAAAGGCTGAAGAATACTCACTGACAACCCTGACAATGTAATCTTATTTTTGGTTCAGTTATATATGTGGTTGATCTGAGAAGGGCCGTTTATTATCAGAAGTGTCATGATCCAGATTGTAGAGGTGAGCTACAGGCTATAGCTCTTTCTTCTTCTAAGGTTTTGGCACTACAGATAACAAATACTGCATTGATCCTGTAATACAGGTTATAGATCTCCCTGGCGTCCAATTCCTGACGATGTTCTTCCTGATTCTACAATTTTCTTCAATCTGGCTGGAGACAGTGAGCGCCAGGGGCATTTAACTTTAACCAGTGACAACAGCATCACGGACAGCTGCAGCAAAGAAGAGTGGTGGCTTGAAGCCGTCAGAGTTGCAGACCAGCTTGAGAACATGCAGAAAGCTCTTGATCTGAACAGGGTAGGTAGTGTTTACCTTTGATTTTGTATTTGATTTGTGTATTCGTTTCCTTTATTTTGGCCACATGTATTATTGTTGTATTGTTAAATGTTGGTTAATTGCCGTGGCTTATTTTTCTCCATTTTCACTTTCATCCTTTTGCCCCAAGTTCCAAACATTTGCGGTGTTGGGCAGTGTTCCTCCCATTTCAAGGAAAGAGTAATAAAACCCCCAAGTACAACAAAACTGGGGAGGTCATGTCTTTGAACTAGTGAACAAGACATTTGCAACGCATCCTACTGTATCGGACTCGTTATAAATTGGGAAGAAATATTTTCTGTATCGGGCTTATGGGCATATTAGCAACTCCAGCACTTTTGAGTCTTGTGTGTATGCAGTTGAGGACTGCACAAACTTAGAATAATCACCATATCTTTTGGTGGAACTTAACTGGATTGCTGTGTTGATCACACAGGATGAAACATGGGAAGAAGATGATGATGAATGGTGGACGACTGTTGAAAGGACTGCATTCCAGACTGAATTGACACACATTGGACAAGCCTAGCAACTATAAGCAAATTTAACACGGTCGATGGCCTTGCCAGTTTTGACCTCCATGGTTTGGTTCAATCTTGTTCTGTAACTTGAGCATTCCCATAACCAGGTTAATTTAGTTCATTTTAACAGCTCCTCACAACCATCTTCTGGAATTTTGCATCTCAATATAAATCCCACGAAAGAGAACTTCCATGTAGAGCTTAGTGCGGGGGTTAGGCCCAAAAGTTGATGCAGATGCGTTGCTCGCTAGTTGACCATGAAATTTTCAGTTAGTACTTCTATATAGTCTGGCAATCCTAGATGGTGACCCTTTCAATTACACCCTTTCTACTCGTCTCAGTTGTATAGTCATGGTAGTAATAAATTGTGCCTAGATCTGCAAGTGAAATCATTGTAGTAGGCTTAAAAATAATTATTTGCTTCCTAAATATATTAATTTAAAATAATTAATCAAAAATATTACTTAAATATATAATACTCGCTTATAAAGGATTTACTTTATGTGGGGATACAAATTTTTGCACCCATTGTTGCACTATTTAGCATTGTGTATTGTTAACTACTACTCAAATATGACTTCTTATATCTATGTTTTAGTTGGTATTTTAAAAGAGAAAAAGTAAATATTTTTTTTAAAAACTATATGCTAATTAGATATACGGAATAAAAATTATAATTTACTCTCTTATTATCGGTTTCTTTTTCTCTTTTTGGATCTAAAACCTCTTCTTTTTATTTTTATTTTCCTCTCTCTCTTTTTGTTTCCTATTCCCTCACTCCAAACCAATCTTGTCTCCCACAAAATTTGAATCTCGTCTCATCCCCAAAAAATTCAAGTCTAGGACATTATTTTTGAAGAGGATTGACTCAACTTTTAATCCTATTATTGAAACCCTATTTCTTTCCGGTGTCATTCTAACACTATAATAGTCTTTGCTGGACTGTTTCCAAGATCGAAGAGGGAAAAAGAAAGGAAGATACAACGTCAACGTGATTGACCTTATTATTGTGTATGGTGACACTGGACCACATCTCATTGTGAAACGATTATTCCGGTTCTTCGATCAAAATTCTTTGGAGTCTCAACCATGGCGACCACCAGCCCCACCACCATTTTCATCTCCACACCCACACTCCACTCCCTCATCACACACAAATCTCTCATCACCCACCTGAAATCCACCCTCCCCCTCTCCTCTTCCATCCAATCCCCAATCCGGCAATCCCACCAAACCGGCCCATCCTCCTCCCTCCTCCTCATGCCTTCTTGGTCTCTCTCTCCATCTCTGCCGTACAGTGGAGTCAAGCTTGTAACCCACCACCCCAACAACTCTAATCTAAACTTGTCTAGTGTCCATGCTGCTTATGTGCTCTTCAGCTCCCTCACTGGCCAAACCTTAGCCTCCATGGACGCAACGGAGCTTACTGTTTATCGAACTTCATGCGTGTCAGCTTTAGCTTCGGAGTACTTATCAAGAAAGGATTCTGAGACCCTTTTGATGGTTGGTGCTGGTGCTTTAGCCCCACATTTGATCAAGGCTCATTTGACCGTTAGGCCAAGTGTGAAGACAGTGATCATTTGGAACAGAACAATTGACAAAGCAAAAGTACTGGCTGAGAACCTCAGCAGTGATGCTCAGCTTCAGGGTGTGCATTTTGAAAGCTGTATTGGTGGATTGGATGATGCCGTGAGGGTAGCGGATATTGTGAGTTGTGCTACAAATTCGGAGACGCCTTTAGTGAAGGGTGTGGATTTGAAGGCTGGGGCGCATCTGGACTTGGTTGGATCGTTCACACGCTTGATGAAGGAGTGTGATGATGAAGCAGTAAGGAGGGGGAGAATGTTTGTCGACAATGAGGCGGCGTTGGTGGAGGCCGGGGAGCTAATTGGTGCATTCGAGAGGGGCGTGATTACGAAAGATGGGATTGAAGCGGACTTGGTGGAGTTGACCAAAGGGGAGAAGGTTGGGAGAAGAGAGTTGGAGGACATCACTGTGTTTAAATCCGTTGGTTCTGCAGTTGTTGATCTTCTGAGTGCTCAGTTGCTGTATGAGACTTATATAGAGAATCAGGTTCATGGTTAAATGTTTGATGTTTCTGTTCTCTGTGTCTGTCAAATAAGCAAATAATGGAAAACACCCTTGTGTGTATGATGAACCAGTATTCTTCTGGTTTTGATAATAGTGATCAGGATGTATTTCTTCTAGCTATTTATGTTTCAATCTCGTATATGGTTTATGCAAGGTATTGCAGAACTTAATTGTGCAAGTTGAACATTTAAAACCTTCTAGTTTAAGTCATACGATGTTTTAACTATTCAGAACAAAAAACTCAGGAAATCTTGAAGGAAAATTCATAATTATAAGCCTACACCAAGACTTGTTGGCTTCTGCGGATGGAACATCTTCTCAGGTGCTTTACTCTTTACTACATTCTTGTTTCATCAAGACTGATCTCTTGGTTTGATTGGAATATATTAACTTGTAAGATATAATATTGTGCTTCGATTAGCCAAATAGAACAATCACACAACAGCAAGAAAATTTAGCTCATTAACAGGAACAAAAATGGGGCTGCAAGTATCCAAAATCATTGCGCAGTGAGTGATAAAGATAGGACTTGAGCAAAAACATATTAATTTAAACCATTTAACGGTTAAAAATTGTTTTGTACCACCACTTTTTGAACATTAGAGATTTCTTTTCTAAAATAATATTAACTTAAACTCATCTCATTCTTTTGCAGTGTCTTTAAATGCTAAGGTTCTGTTTGATTGATCGATTTTAGCTACCGAGGGATAAAGGATTGGGTAAAAGTGTTGTTCAATAAAATCGATGATTATTTGCCTTGTATTTTTGAAGTTGAACTTTTAATTGTTTTGAGTACAATAATATTAGGCTTTAGAAAATATGGTGTACTATTTTTGAAAAAAAGATGAAGGAAAATAATTTTTGAAATAATATGAAAATAGTTAAAAAGTGGTTTTTCATTTTTCTTTTGGTCTTTACTTTTATACAATGACTCTTTTAAAAATAAGCCAAATAGAATAATTTTTATTTTTAAACTTTTATAAAAAATACTTTTAAATGTCTTAAAGTTAGATCATGCTCTAACTTGCACAATCTTATGCGAAAAAATAAAAATAAGCTCAAACCAATAAGCAAAAAGAAAAATGGCTGAACCGGAGGGGTGTGAGGCTTCGCTTGCATCGCGAAAGCGTTAAACTCCAACCACGCTTTTAGGCATCTGGAGGAGATTTCTCTTGCAAATGCAGAAGCTGACTCAACGGCGTCATAATAATATCACTTCTTCCTCATCTCATGGCCTCTGCAACCCAATCCGATCACCACCACCACCACCGCCGCCGCAATCCCGCTAATCATCTGTCTTCCTTCATCCACTCCGCAGCCTCCAGTTTCGCATCTTTCCTTTTCACCAGCACCAGAACGACGCCGTCGTCTAACTCGCTGC
The DNA here is from genome assembly GCA_028554755.1 of Cordia subcordata. NCBI lineage: Eukaryota > Viridiplantae > Streptophyta > Magnoliopsida > Boraginales > Cordiaceae > Cordia > Cordia subcordata. The sequence goes on along the minus strand of JAPTOF010000006.1, from coordinate 1,056,964 downwards.
AACCCCTCGCTCCCCTGCTGTTCTCTCCATCATCCGAGTCGACTCAGCCTGACTCGTTGTCATCCTCGTCATCATCTCTCAAGACCAACATGTCGTCCTCCCAGTCCGCTTCCGGGTTCCCTTCTACCGTCAGGATTTCCGGCCTCAGCTCCGCCGGCAACAGCGGCGGACCGGCCTTTGTCGGCCAGGTTTTTAGCATGTGTGACCTCTCCGGCACCGGGTTAATGGCTGTCTCCACCCATTTTGACATTCCTTTCCTCTCAAAAAGGTACCTTCTTTTCTCCTTATCATCTCTCTCTCTCTCTCTCTCTCTTTCTCTCTTTGTGTATGTATACGTGAATGAATGTCTGCGAGTCTGGTGTGATATATTGGCATAATGAAGATAGTTTGAAGCTATGAAGTTGCTATCTGCGTTTGTGTATGTGAGTCTATTATAAATTCTGTATAATATTGACGCATGTGAAGATAATTGTACTTAAGCAATTGCTATGTGTGTGCTGAGTCTTTTATAAATTTTTGTATGAATGTTGATGCATGTGAAGATAATTTTAGCTATTCAATTGCTATCTGTATGCCTGTAATTGTGGTATAAAATATATAGATGTAAATGTGGACTGCACACACCTTTGCCAGTGGCTTAATCTCGAGAAATTTTTGTGTTTGTTCTCAACTCATTGGCTTTCGGTTTTTCCATTGTCAAAGACAATTACGTGCGAGCTGCATAGATACTGACCTACCCAACTCTGCACCCCTGACCCCAAAAAATGAGAAAGAGAAAAGGTTTTACTACTGCACCTGCATTACAGTCATAATGGAAAATTGAAAAGAATAAAGACTATCAATCTATCAACTTTAGTTGATAGCTGTTTTTCTTTTGTAAATTGTAACTGTTCGCTTAAGGTTGCCTTGATCTTGAAATGATGGTCTAAAACTGAACTTTTCATATGTTAGGGCTGGTGATAACACAATTATGTCTGCCTCCTTACTCCACCCCAAGGCTGTACAGTTGTATTGTTTTTGCTGATGGAGTTTATAAATTTTCTCTTTGAAAATACAGCGGGTCCATTAATGTTATATATCAAAATTCTTTCAGGACTGTGATGATCTTTTGACATTGTCTATGCTTTAAGTTTATTCAACTGATTATCTGTTAGAAGCACAAACCGATTTTTATTTTTTATGGTCATGGTCAAAAATTACTTCTTTGATCTTGTTTAGGTTTTCAAAGTTCTTGCTTGATGCTTTTGTGTGGATGCCTATCTTGTGCATATGTCACTACACACACACCTCCACACATTTATATGCCAAAAAAGTTGATACTGATTTTATGTTTCTATACTTTCTGTAACACATAGGACACCGGAGTGGCTTAAAAAGATGTTTGCAGCGGTCACTAAGAGTGAAAGGAATGGCCCTGTATTCCGATTCTTCATGGATCTAGGCGATGCAGGTATGGCCATATGATGAATAAAATCAGATATTCATATCAGTTCGCCACCCAAAATTTTGTTAGCTTGAGAACCATTACTGTTAAAGTTATCTGAGTCTCATAACTAATAGTTATCATGGGGTTCATGATTGTTGGAGTAGTATACATACATATGAGTGGAAGTCTTCTGTACTCTTTATCTCTTCCATTATTGTTATTGTTTCAGTGTGCTTCTCTTTACCTTCTGTAATTTTTAAATTGATGATATGTGTTTCATTTTGAAGGTTTTGTTTTCTGATCTTCCCTCCCCTCTGTTCCTTAGTGTTGACTGGATTTGTTTCAATTTTGGAAGCTAAATGGTGCATTATTTATATTCTGTTTCATGAATTACCCTGACTCTCCTTAATATCTCTCTTGTGAATGTAGTTTGTTCAATTGAATAATTGCTTTTGTTGTCAGAGATGACTCACATTCTAATTGGTTATGTTTACAGTTTCTTATGTTAAACGGCTGAATATTCCAAGTGGTGTAGTTGGTGCATGTCGTCTTGATTTGGCATATGAACATTTCAAGGTACATGCTTGCTACTATTGAATGAATGAGTGGTGAATTCTGAATTTATTAGTTGTGTGTCGTAATAGGACTACGCCAATTTATTCTAGATATTAGTAGCACCATTTTACTTTTGTGGTGAGATTAGATATCATGGAAGGATCAAATGTCTAGAGCCTTCCTTTAACTCTAAGTGATTGCCTTAATTTGCTTGTGATATTTGATTGGTCAACTTTCATAGTATTAACCATTCACGGCTGGAAGAATCTATTCAATTTTGTTGTAATTTATCTTTCTCGTAATATTTTCTGATTGCCTTGCACGTTGCATCATTGTTTCATGAAACGGTAGAAATTTTGTGCTTGTTAAAAAGTGTGGAGGATGGTACACAGTCATGAAACAATTTTGAAACTAGACAATAGAGTGGCTACCTTGTTGGAATTAGGTGTTTGTTATCCTGGATGTTTCATCAATTCAAATCTGTACATTTGGCATTTGATGCACCTGGGGTTATTCAACTAGGAAACTGTTTATCATGTTTACAATGTAAGCAATGTTTGTCTTATCCTACTTGAGATTAGGATTATAGCTTGCTGTGCCCTTGTTTTTACATCTTATCATTTGCAGAACCAATCTTTTAATAAAATACTGGGCCTAGCGTGTTTGATGTCTACATATATTGGATAATCACCATTCGAGGTGGAAGGCCACAAAATTCCCTAGGAAGGAGTTGAGGATGTGAGTGTCTAGTGTGCATAACATTTTGGCGTTTGTTCTAACATAATCTTTTGCAACAAGACTTTCTTGGGTTAGGTGATTTCTTTCCAGTATATGATGCAGTTCTTGATAATGATTTATTTTTTTGGAAGCGGGCCTTTGAATTATTCTATTTGCTGTTTACACTTAAAATGCTATGTTGAAGAATATTTTAGTTATTAATGTATTTCCTTATCTTATAGTATTGAATTAAGCAATAGTCTAGATTAGGTAATTAGTCAAATTGGTTTCCTTATTATTCTAGTTTCGTTAGCATTCTAGTTGCCTTATTAGTCTAGCTTCTAGCCTTGGTTACCAAGTTATCATGCCTATAAATAGGCTTTTCTATTGTATTCATGAAATATCAACAAGTCACACTGTAGTCTTTATGAGTCTTTCTCTCTTCTAGAGCCACCGTTGGTGGTGGCTCCAATTATCTTCAATACTTTCATATTTTTCTCTCCATATTTTATGTTTTATATATTTTCCACATGCTAGATTCTGTTACATGTTATTCTTTTGCTAGTTTATTTTTTACAGTTGATTTATTTGTACTGTCACTTTGAAAATTTCTTATAGTACTCTCTATTTTGCTGTGTAGGAAAAGCCTCACTTATTCCAGTTTGTTCCAAATGAAAGACAGGTTGGACATGACTGCCTTTATGTGAACTCATAAAGTTGAGATATAGGAAATATCAGTTTGTATATGCTGCATTGAATATACATAGGTTATTTGGAATATTATTACGCCCCTGCAGGTCAAGGAAGCCAACAAGCTTCTTAAGAAAATGCGGCACAATGGTAAAGAGGAAAAAGTGGGGGGTGTTCCCGTTTTTAGTGCTCAGAATTTGGATATTGCTATAGCAACTACTGATGGTATAAAATGGTAAGCTATTCTTTGGACATTCCCTCTTGTTTAGTTTTAGTAATAGATATCAAAGTTTGCTGGAGTTATAACTAGTTCGGCTAGGACATAATTAAGCCCCAATAAAGACCCCCCCCCCCCCCAGCCCCAAAAACCCAAAAACACAACTCAATTTCATACTAGCATGTGTGCTCACGCATCCTGCGACTCTTTTTGATAGGTATACTCCATTCTTTTTTGATAAAAGCATGTTGGATAGTATCCTTGAAGAATCAACTGATCAGCATTTCCGTTCGTTAATTCAAACACGACACTTGCAACGGCGGCGGGATGTTATTGATGACAACTTGGCAGCGGAAGTAGTTGAAGAAATGGGCGACAATATATGGGAGCCTCCAGAGGTACAAGTTGTTCTATTAGTGGTGCTTCTACCTGTTATAACATAATAAATGTGGTAGCTAACTAAATTAGAACAGAGGGAGGGGAGTGGAGATCCAACATGCTTTTTGGAAAAAGTTTACTAGGTGTTTGCCAGGATAGTTTAGAGCCGAAAATCCGCTGACTAGCCCGCAAATAGATGAGATCTTATCTCAATGTATGTACTGTGTATCAAAATAACAAACCAAGCATTTGACAGATCCCAACTCTTCATTGTGCGTGTACACTCTCCCAAGATCTGGTATCTTATCATGTTCATTCCTCCTTGACAGGTTCAGGAAGCACTGGAGGCGATGGGGCACCCTGGGATACCATTAAGTGTAATTTCCAAGGCCGCTGAAATTCAGCTCCTCTATGCTGTTGACAGAGTCCTTCTTGGGAACAGATGGTTGCGGAAGGCTGCTGGAATTCAACCTAAATTTCCTTACATGGTCGATTCATTTGAGAAAAGGTATTTAAATGTTATCCTCAGGAGCCGTCTTGTGTTTGGATGATATTGCTGAAATAATATGGCCTTGATTATGGGCTACTGGAACCTTTGCTCCTGAAATCTCCTGGAGTGTAATGGAAGAATATACTTTTTACAGCATGGGTAAAGATAGATAGAGAAATATATTGGGGCATTGGACCTCTTACAGAGCAGCTGACTCTGGATGGATAGAACTTGATCTTTTCAATTTTATTTCTAGCCAAACCTAGAGGTTAAAATGGGCACTCTTTTTTCTGTGAAAATATTAGTGCTCTAAGATGATCATGGTGCATGTTTCTTAGGCTTCTGATTTCCACCATCATTTTCGAGGTTGGGGCTCATGAACAATGACATGAAACAATTGCATTCTCATCCTATTGCTTAACTCGTAAACAATAGAAGATAATCACTGCTGCGTACTGGGTCTGATGAACTTATGTCCTCCTAAATTACTAGGATCAGCATGGATGGGAACAAGGATCAATATATAAGAATTATAAAGTTATAGTGGAAGTTTTGCCACCTCTGGTGTACCTTTTGGATTTTCCTATAGATATATGTACCTATTTATGTTGTAGATATTGTCACAGCCAAATCTGGTTGCTGCAATTCTTATTAACAAAAATGCCTGGATCAAATGCCATTCTCATTTATCTGGTCATTTGGTTACAGGAGCGCAGCCTCTCTCAGGAGAGCACACAGGTCTTTGAACATGATTGCCAACTCTGAATCAGATTGTAGTCGACAGCTTCAGTGCCTTGACACATCTGAGGACGCTAGAACCCACCCGGAGCAAGGACAAAGGCTGGATCTTCGTCTACCCTTTGGAGATTGGTTGGGTCATCTACGGCCTAAACAACTGCAAAAAGATCAGAGTTTATCAGATAAAAGGTTCTTTCTCTCTAGCTTCTTTTATCTTAAAGCTCATACAAATGCATTTTGTAAGTTGCAAGTCAGTATAACTCTTGCATTTGCTAATTCACGTTCAGAGAGATACGAAGCTCCAGTGAATACAGAAGACAAGAACTACAGTCATCTCCCTTTCTTCCAAAAATAACTATGGTTGGCATCTCAACTGGAGCGACAGGGCAGATGAGCAAAGCCACATTGAAAAAGACGATGGATGAACTAACAGAAGAGTTGGAACGAATAGATCAGGGAAACCTGGCTGGGAGCAGCGATGAATCTGCACCCGAAGAAAGAGATCCACTCTTTGTGGCAAATGTTGGTGATTACTATTCTAGCATTGCAAAAACAGGTGCAGGGCGATGGGTTCGAGGAAGGAGCATTTAGGAAAAATCATAGTGACAAGTTTTGCTTCTTGTATGTTTCATCTATTTCCGCTGAGATTCAGCTGCAATGTGTAAATTGATACAGTAGGTTAAGGTTTCTACTCGTAGTTGTACCATTAGTTCTCCCAATACTAGCTGAAAGCAGATGAGGCTCGATTCATGTCATAGATGGTAGTTCAATCATAAAATGAGAATCTTTGTAATTTTGTATGTGTAGTTTGCCGTTAGCAAATTTTCCGGATTTGTATCTTCTCATATCATGATAAGTTTACGAGAAAGGATGCAATACTTGTAAATTGATGATGTAATAATAATAAAATTTTCATAATATCGTTTTTCGATTAACGACAAGTGCACTAAAGAAACCATTGATGGATACCGTAGGTGAAAACGAAAGGATCGAAATCTAAAATCTTTGCCCATATTTGACCCCCTACAGGAGTCTGTATAAAAGTTCACAACCCAGAAAATGAAAAAAGAAAAAGAGGAAAAGTGACAATTAGTTTTGTAGGTTCAGTATTCATGTGTGAGTATTTCACGGAGTAGCGTACAATATTGTTCTCTGGCCTTTCTAAATGTGACCTTAGCAATGAAAAACTAATAATTGTCTCCATTTTTGGTCTTCTTTTTCTTATCGTTTTCCTTTTGGGTCTTGAATGAATTTTTTTAGGGCAATGTTGGCTTGTCGTCCACTTTAAAGCATAATAAGTTTTGACAAATCATATAATTTTCTTCACCGTATAAAAAGAACTAGAGAGAAAAATATTTCCATGGACCCAAAAAAGAAATTGAAAATTGGAAAATTGTGATCTTTTTATCGTCAATAAATATGAAAAATCAGAAAGACACAAAAAGAGGTTTACAGGAAAAAATAATGAAAAAAGAGGAAAAACAAAGATCGCCTCCGCTCCAATTCCAAACAAATTAACTAAAAAAAGCCGCAAACAGCAGCAATAGGGCTGCTCTGCTTTTGCATACAAGCACTACTTGCTGCTGATTAATATTATTTATTACCACCCCTTCACCACGTCATCCTCCTCCTCCATTTCTCTGTGTCCACCGAGGCCACCTCGACGGAGACCGCTACGGTCAGCTCCGGCGGCAGTTTTTGTTTTCTAAATTTTCAAACTTTTCTATATATTCTTTTCGAGACCCGCTAAAGCAGGTGACACACACCTCCAGTACGTACTTCAACGTAGAATAGCTTTTTGATTGTTCTGATTTCTTTTACAAATTTTAATTGCTAATCTTTTTCTTTATTGGTTGATTACTGATAATTTGCTGCCCTTTCTGTGTTTAAATTTGTAAAGCCTGGTCTGAAGATTTAATGAATATGTAGAAAAGATTAGTGAACAGTTTTAGGACATTAAACCTAGTGTTTCCCACCATGCTGGAGGTCTGGGAAAAGGTTGAAACCAAGCACGCTTTGGGGCTGTTGTTCATAGTTTTACCTTGTAGTTTTGCAATTGGAAAGCTCGTATAACCTAGACTATCACTTCATAGAATTATCCTAGCTATTTGTCTTCGTCTTTGTCGCACAAGACTCTTGGCCTGTTTGGATTGGCTTTTTCATGGATATATATATATATATATATATATATATATATATATATGTTTTTTCTTCCTTTCTGAAAAGTACTTGGATTAGATTTCAGAGAAAAGTTGAAACTTTGGGAAAAAGCTCAATTTTAACTTTTTTCGGAAGCCAGAATTTTTAGCTTGTCAAAAAGGCTTTTTCTTCAAAGGTTTTAGGGAAAAAAAAAAAAAAGGCTTTTGGAAAAAGCCAACCAAAATGAGCCTTCTATCTTATTGTTTCGGGTTGGAAAGAGTACTTGTGACCGTTGGGAACCCGAATAGTATTGTCTGTTAGATTTGAAAAAGGCTGGAAATTGAAGTGAGTTGCCTTCTGAAACAGCAGGCTGTAGTTCATTAAGTATATTGATATGATAAGAGAATGTTAATTAGGGGTTTATAGTGATGCTTTCAGCTATTTAAACCCTTGAATTATAGTTACGTAAATTCTGATGTCTGGTATACTGTTAGTTGGTGTTTTTCAATATGCTTATGATTAGGTGAATTTGCATCACTTGGATAATTTAACTCGTAATGTCTTCTCAGAACTTGGAGTATAAATAGTTGTTCTTTGTTCTACACCATCAAACTAGAGTATAATCATTTCCTCCTTTAATCAATAAACCTATTACACTTATTCCTTACTAAATTTATTTACAACAATTGCAAATGTGTGATGAATGTAGATGTTGTATCAGTTGCTGCATGGTGAGCTAAACTATACAATTTTCCCTTTCTTGGCTTTACAGATTATCGTTCTCGTCGCCAGTCATCTTTGTAGCAATTGTTGGTTGTAATTCTAGAGGTTTACAGTGACATAAGCAAGCAACAGGTTGCGGAAGCATCAAATATGGACATAGTTGAGTCCATCCTCAGTCTTCCTGTGCAGGATCCACCGGGAGAAGATTTCTCGTCAGCTGATTTGACTTGGACCAGGTTTGGAAGTGCAGTTCGTAATGATGATGTGGCCCTCATTCCCTATGAGCGAGTTGATGCTTTTATCATTGGAGAATGTTCCAATGTAGAATGCCCAACAAGGTTCCATATTGAGAGAGGACGAAAACGGACAATGGGGAGCTTGAAGGAATACAAAAATGATGAGTATCTAGAGTACAGGCTGTAAGTTTTCTGGCTTGCATTTCATAGTATCTTTATCCTGATAGTCTTGATAAGGTCCCCAACCATAAGAGTGATAACATTTTGACAAGACATTGAACCTAGTAGAGATGTCTTCGCTTTACGTCAGGTCACCTGAAGTGACAGGTTTTCGCAAGTCAATGGGAGGTCTTAATCTTATCAACTCACATCATGATGATGCATTATATCTGATTAATGAGACCTGGAAACTTTTGAAGTAATGGATACTGTATTTCAAGATATGACTCAAAGAGGCAGCTCATTTGAAGAAACATTGTAACCATGCCTTTTCATTTGCTAGTGGGATTTATTAAATAACAAGTTTCATTTTACCAATTGTATGACATGCTTGTTACCAATTTATACCTCCCAATTTGTGACATGTTTCCATACCAATGGCCATGATGCGTGTTCAAGATCACTAGGCGAGCAAAAAATATCAGAAAAATAATGAAAGAGAACTTGTTACTGAAGTGACCGCTACATAGTATTGGCAATAGGTGTGAAAAAGTACTATTTTTGTTTTTATTTCGTTTTATATTTTATATTACTAACATATGCTGAGTGCAAACCGTTGTTACATATAAAAATTTCTGGTTTGCCTTTGTATCTTGTACTCCATATCCAGTATTAGCAAATTATTTTAGCTGTTAAATTTGTATTTTGGACTTTATACGAAACTTCTAGCAAATTGCTTTTAGTAGTCAGTAAATACAAAATATCATTGATCTATATAATATTTGGTAAATGAACCCAGTAATTCTTCAGACCAAACATGCGCCCCCCATTAGCATATGAAAAAGGTTTACCCCCATTTTACCCTATAAACTCCAAAGTATTGTGCCCACTTACTTAACATACACGAATTTGTTAAGTGTGATCTTATGGTATTCTATTAATTGGGGAAAGTGTCCTACAACAATGCATAACTTAATAGCAGGTTATTTCTTGTTATACATCAATCTATAACAGGATTACAGCTGAAATGTGTTAAAAGGTTGTGGAGTAATAGATGGTTATGAACCTTTGCCTGAACATGAAACAGTTGGGAAGGAAGTTAAAGTTTTTATGTTGACAATGTCAAAGAGGGTGGTAATTGATTCATAATCTGCAAGATCTGGTAGAAAATGTGTATGATATTCACCATCGGTGCAGACATCATAATTACATATGATGCCGTGGCTATCTGACTAGTGGCTTCACAACTTGACTTGATGAAATAACAATATATCTGCTGCCCTCCCCTTTCCCTTGAGAACTGAGAATAACGTGCAAGAAAAAACATCTAACTTTTGCACGTGGTCATTCTTTTGACTTTCTTTGCAGCTATTGGTGCTCCTTTGGTCCTGAGAATTACGGAGAAGGCGGGGGTATATTACCTAGCAGAAGATATCGACTTAATACACGGAATCGTGCAGCTAGACCTCAATCCATGAGGGGTTGCACTTGCCATTTTGTAGTGAAGCGCCTCTATGCTCGTCCATCACTTGCCCTCATTATATACAATGATAGGCGCCATGTAAACAAGTCTGGTTTTGTCTGTCATGGGCCCCTTGACAGAGATGCAATCGGTCCTGGTGCAAAAAAAATTCCGTATATATGCAATGAGATTCAACAGCAAACAATGTCGATGATATATCTTGGCATTCCTGAGGAAAATATATTGGAGAAGCACATTGAGGGGATTCAACGTTATTGTGGGTCAAACGCCATTGTCAATAGCCTTGCTTCTCAGTATGTCCACAAACTGGGGATGATTATTAAACGCTCTACACATGAATTGGATCTAGATGACCAGGCAAGCATTCGGCTCTGGGTGGAACGTAACAAAAAATCTGTTTTCTTGTATCAGGATACATCAGAAACAGATCCCTTCATTTTGGGGATCCAAACGGAATGGCAGTTGCAGCAAATGATTCGTTTTGGCCATCGCAGTATCATAGCAGCTGATTCAACATTCGGAATAAAGAAACTAAAGGTACTAACTCTACCTCTTTGTATCAATTTTGTCTAGCATATCGGACACTAACACCTTATCATCTATTTGCATGACAGTATCCCTTGTGCACACTTCTCGTCTTTGATTCCAGACAACATGCACTTCCTGTTGCATGGATTGTCACCCGTAGTATTGCCAAGCCTGATGTGGCTAAATGGATGAAAGCTCTGGTAGATCGTGTACGTTCAGTTGATCCAGGATGGAAAGTTAATGGGTTTCTGATCGATGATGCGGCGACTGAGGTTGATCCCATAAGGTACAATTCCTCTATTCCGACTCTTTTGGCATCTAAATGATTCTGCGCACCATCATCTAAATATGGTTTGATTTGGCCTTTCAGGGAGACGTTTTCTTGCCCTGTCCTTTTCTCTCTTTGGCGCATTCGTAGATCATGGTTACAAAATATCATCAAGAAATGTGGCAGTGTTGACATTCAGCGTGAGATATTTAGGCGCCTGGGAGACATAGTTTATGGCATATGGGGTGGAACGGATACTTTAACTGCTCTGGAAGAATTTACTCAGGATTTTGTTGATCAGAGTGCCTTTCTGCAGTATTTCAAGGCCACATGGGTGCCTAAAATTGGTTAGTTGATTTCCACACTGGCTCTCCTCTTCCTTCCTACAATATTTATACTTTAAGGTGCCTAATAAATGTCAGCTGATGGGGTAACAATCTTTGTGTTATCAACGTAACAACATTCAAGTGACACCTGACTGCATTTATACATAGAATTGACAAGGCAACCGATATGGGTCTCATTATGTAAAGACTCACAAGTGGCTGATTGGGTGTCACCACTTCTGTTATAACAAGCTTGTTGCCCTAACACTAAAATGTAATTTTTTTTCCTGCATTTAGATGTTTTCCTGCAAATTTATATTCAGTATATGTAACTGAGACCTGTTGTCTCCTCTTTCCTTCCACACCTTTAACATATACTAAATTTGATGCAGAAATGTGGCTTACATCAATGATGACTCTTCCACTAGCAAGTCAGGAGGCGTCTGGTGCAATAGAGGCATATCATGTGAAGCTGAAAGTCAGACTGTATGATGATTCACATCTTGGTGCGCTGCAAAGAGTTGATTGGTTAGTGCACAAGTTGACAACTGAATTGCATTCCAGCTATTGGCTTGATCGGTATGCAGATGAAAGTGATTCTTTCCAAAATATAAGGGAAGAATACATTGCTTCTACTTCTTGGCATCGAGCACTGCAAATCCCTGATGGTGCTGTTACATTGGACAATGAGAACCACCTCATTGCTAAGGTATTAAGCCAAAAAGACAGCAATGTGACGCATTTAGTGTGGAATCCTGGGTCTGAATTTGCTCATTGTGATTGTGAGTGGTCAATGCAAGGAAACGTCTGCAAGCATGTCATTAAAGTCAATATGATCTGTGGAAATCTTCAGGGTTATCAACATTCTATGTCGTTTCAGTCATTTAAAAATATTTTGACAAGTCTATCTAAGAGACCAATGGATGATTCAGTCGCACTGGATCTTTCTACTGCCTGGACACACCAGATGCTTGATCAAATTCAAAATCTTGTTGAGCTAAACCTTTCAAATGATATTGGCAGTGTGGTTAACAACATGCCATTGAGATGGGTTGCTAAGAAAAATAGAACATCCTTTGGCAAGCCATTTTCAACTCATGCTCTGCCTTCCACATCCCAAAATACATCTAAAGATGTTGCTGCATGTAGAAGGAACAGAAAGCGGAAGAGGTTGTCACGTTTGAAATGAAACTTTTGAGCTTTGATATATCATTCAATCATTGGGTCTTCATATGCATCCAAGACAGTGGTTGATTTCAGTTACTTCAGCTTTTATCCTGATGTATTCCTGCCTTTTCTGATTAAAGCTGGCATTTTCCTCTATGCTTATATCATGGGCCAATGTTTGCTCAACTAAGAGAACCACACTGGCTGTGATCTTCTATGTGTAGTTTGATGTTTGTGGCTGTCATGTTGCTGTATTCGGCATCTTTGACCTTATTTAACACTCTTGGTCAAAGAGCAAGATTTGCAGGCTTGGATAACCTTAACAGTTTGGAAGTAGAGGATTGAATGTTCAGCTTGAGCTAGACTAATTCTGTCTAATGTTCGTTGATGGAGAGGGTCGACCAAGTCTCTTCTTTCACTTTCCCAGGCAAGCGCGTAGTTGCTGCATTTAAGTGTTGAGCCTTATTTCTGGCAGCATTCAGATTCGAGGTTGCCAGGGGTCTTCTTTCGGCATTAACGCATATACGTCTTGATCTAGGAAGAATAATCAAACCTGTCTTTTGTCATAGGGATAATGGCTTTTTGCTAGCTATGATTGCCTGTCTCACTCCCAGGTGTTGACCGGAAGTACTGATAATTGTAAGATTTGAACACTAGGCTGTGTGTCTTTCATCATAATCTTTTCTGTAGGATTCAATAATTATAACCCACAAGATGTATAGGTTTTAAACTCATTTCTTTTCTTGTACAGAATTGTTTGGTTAAATTTGATACTTTAATAATTCGAGTAAAATTGATTGAACTATTTTCTTAATTGCAAGACTCTTGAAAGTGTTGACTTGGAACCAGTGGCACTCAGCCGATCACACGCTGGCTTTACATCAGAGTACAGCAGCGACTCAATGATGCCAACGTGGGGAAAGAAAATAGGAGCTCTTAGATAAAGCATGGAATTCCATGGCTGCGTTGACTTGAACTGACTAAGATAACCACTAATAACTAAAAGTAATGAGCAACGAAGATAATGAGGCACTTATTGCTTTGCTCTGGTGAGTTCTTGGTGCTGCACAGTGGATATCAGTAATAGCACTTTCTGATCTCTCCCTCTCGTCTAGATATCGGAACAAAAAGGTGTTAGATACGCCGAAAAGATTAAAAAAAAAAAAAAAAGGCAGCCGACTCAAATCAATTATGTAACGTATCTATTTGTATTCAGTTTATAAGTCCATGACTTGCGAGATCTATAATTACGCTTTTCGAGTCAGAGGATTTATTTGGTTCAGTGTATTGACAATTTAGCGATGACACTAGAACCACTATAATATTTGCAACGTGATGAGTTTCTTTTGTTGACTATGGTACGCTTTTTCTTCTGAACAGGTCTCTCCTGTTTCACTGTCACTTTCACTTCTGCCAAACCCATCCAGCCTTCCCAGTTCTTCTCACCCCCCCCCCCGGCACACACACCCATCCCCCCCCGCCCGCACCCAAATCTCAAATCTGGACACACAAGCAAAGATAAACTCTATGAAGAAATTTGTTTAACTTGACTAGCAATGACAAGATGCATTCATCATCGAGTACATCTTATCTCTTCACAAACCCTTTATTGTACAAGTTATTAGATGTCCATGCATCTGTCCACTTTTTGTCTAATTCACGCTCGAAGAAGATAGAGCTTGGACAGCCTTGTCTAATTATGACAACCTTGAGCATCAACTATGAACCAGACAGAGATCTTAAGAATAATCCAACAAAAGCACCAAACCAATCAAATGTCTAACTGAATTCTCGTAACTGTGTAAACTTTTTTTCCCTCCCCTCTTTTAATAAATCAGTAAATGAATATTAAAAAAAAATACGTTAACCATTCATGCTAGTGTTTACAGAATTAGATCGAAACACATTAATGAGCTCCAAATTGAAGGAGGATCAAACAACCATTCTGTTGGAAGGGCTTTAACCCTAAGGCTTTTTTTGAGCATAAGTATGAAATTTTAGTTGTTCAACTATAAATCTTTTAGCAATAAAACTTTTGGATAGATGCTATTGAACAACAGGTATTGTATTTTAGTTGATAAGTTCTCAACAGTTTTTGAAGATAATGTTAGGTCTTAAGAAATACAAAATTGTATTTCAAGAAAAAAGAAACATGATTTTTACATGATGTAATTAAAAACAATTTTCTAAGATTTCTTTTTTCGAAAATTTTTAATTTTAACACTCATTTAGCAGGCCTTTTGGTGCGTGCATTATTTGGTTAATTCTTGAACTTGTTTCGGATCTCCATAAATAAAGTGCATGGAGACATCAGACACGTACTTTTTTCCGAGAGGGATAGAGTCGGTCCTCATCTTCAAATGTCCTAATTTACAATGATTAAGAGCCTGTTTGGATTAGTTTTTTTTTTTAAAATAATTTTTTTTTGAAAAAGTTACATTAAATTTACAATAATTATTTGATTTGGTTTTCAAAAAAGTTGAAACTCTGAAAAAAATTCAAATATAGCTTTTTTTAAAAGTCAAAATTTTTAACTTCTCTAAAAAAGTTATTTTTCAAAAGCTGTTAAAAAAAGTGCTTTTGAAAAAAGACAATCCAAACTAGCCCTACGCTTCCATTAGCGCGTAATGATTTTTGGATATCTGCTTCTGCCTTTTTCATCACCATTTGTCCAAAAGATATGAAGCTCCCGACAATGGCGTAACATTTCAAACATCCCACGTATGACTAGCTCAAAGCATTCTGTAACATTTCAAATATCCAACGTATGACTAGCGCAAAGCATTCTTGTCCATTGAGCAAAAATATTATTGTAATCTCTCATTTCGATACTCCCGTAGAAGAATCTAAGATATTTTATCGCTGTTAAATAATTTTCGTTAAATGAGGCTAAATAATATATTGTTCAAGCACAAGTATTCTGTTGACAGACATTTTCTATCACTAATCTGTCACTAAATCTTAAATTTATTTGATTTTTAGATTCGATAGAGATACACTAATTGTTATTTAACACATACCCTTCTCTGTGTTCAATTGGGCGAATATATATATATATATAAGACGTGTACAAAATTGATAACTTAAGCAAGAATAATTCTTTGACTAAATTTAGATTCTCATTATCATTTGCCAATCAATGAGATGGTATAGGTTCTCACTCAAATATTCGGGCCAAGTCAATGGCACAGCCAACGTATATGCGATTAACTACGCGATTGGCAAATATATTTCAATGCGCATTGCGCACTTTGTGTTGGTGATATAATTCATCATATTCTCTGATTCAATGCGAAATTGACATATGTGCATGTACGATATGCCCCAGAATATGCGTCATTCGACCTAAGAAAGACTTAAACTCAAAATCTTAATTCATGAGTTCACCCATTTTTCTATCTCTTGAGATCTCAATCCACTTCTTAAATTTTTAAAATATATATAATTATTAATGCAATAAATATTTACAAATCTAAACTTTTAAATGAGCTAATAACTCTTAACATTTTATCAAAATTTAAAAACAAAAAATCTCATGTTCGAAACTCACCACCGTAAGCTTCTGGATGAGGTGTACAAGTTGGTAATTCTAACAAATAATGCTTATATCAACAGAAAAAGCTTTTAGATAAGGTGCTGCTCAAACCAAACACCACTTGCTTAAACTTTTTAGACGAAGCGGCTGAGGTAGTAACTCTAATAATGATGCTTATATCTATAGAAAAAGCTCTAGACAAGGTTCTGCTTCAACTTCTTGACGAGGTCGTAACTCTAACAATAATGCTTATATCAGCAAGAAACTAAAGATAATATGCGGTGTATTTAATTAGTTTTAGTTAATATCTGGCGTAGTAATGAATCAAGAACCACCCAACATGCAAGATGAAAATATCCAAATATAAGAGCATCTCTATGATGAAGAATCCAAATCTTTCGGGCTCGTGTATCCTTGATGACAACGTATTGGGGAACAAAAGAGTACTCCACCATCACTTCCCTACGACCTTTTGTTACACATAAAGGCCACTAAGATTTCATAACACCCTTCTTATTCTACATTCTTCTTCTGGAAGTGGAAAAACAGTAGATCTTGATGGCCGTTGCCTCTTAGCTGATCAAAAAGCTGGAAAGCTAAGCCAAAAAGAGAACCTGATGAGTATACGAAGAACTAAAAATTTAAAGCTTATAGTAGTACTATTTCATAAACACAACTCTTGATGCATGGGTTTAAATAACTTCTTCGGATCTTGGTTTGATTTTGTTTGGTTTTAGTATTTCATAAACATATTATGATTAAAAAACTACTTTCTATTTGATTAGGATGTTACATGTTAAATATAAAACATGTGAGATAACTTATCGTTGTTTAATTAGCTAGTCTAGCACCATGAGTTTATTCACCAAAAGTGTTAGGCGTTTTATTATTATTTATTAGGACAAATTTGAGTGAAATTACAAATTCAATTATGATTATAAACTCATGTATTTGATCTTGAACAAAAGCTTGAGATAATTGCATAAAAACTATGATTTGAGGACACAAATTGTGAATAAGCTACCATTTTATAGCAACATTATTATAGCTTCCCACTAATGCTAGTAATTACGTTTATAATTTGTTGACGTTAATTTTGCTTGTTTTGTTAACTAGAAACTATTATTTAAGGCTCTATACAAAAAAAAATAACATATAGCAATTCCTAATCAATGACTTTGTATATTAAACTTTTCTTTTAATTAAACAAGTTTGATAAATTAGAGAAATATGAACCCTTATGAGAAAATATTCCAATAGTAGTTTTCTTATTAAAAAAAAGAAGAAGAAAAACTAAAATTTGTTAACCGCGGGGAAAAGCTGTTGATTACTTTTCGTGGGGGTGTTTTTGAGAATGCGACATTGATTGCTTTATGCTGTTTTTTAGTGTGGAAACATATTTTCTTTCAAAGTTAGTCTAGCTATGAAATATTGCATTTTCGTCTTTCTTTTTTTTTTTTTGGGTCAGTATTAATATTATTATTATGATTTTTTCACGATACCTATAAAACAGTAAAATTAGATACCCCTAGAAGGAATTAATTCTCACCATTCTCAGCGTAGAATTATCGTCCATTAATCCACCACAGAAATGCATCCGAACAAATCGTTATGCTTACTCTTTAAGGTGGAAAGTGGGCCTGATTACTTCAGCTACTCCTGGTAGTCCTCTTTATTCCTTTTTTCCACCTTGCTTTTACCTAGAAAGTTCAAATTCTATCTTGGATCTCCTCATAATTTCATGGATATTACAATAAAAGATTAATAATGATAAAATAATAACGTAATTATAATAAATATGATATGAATCATATAGTAAGCAGATTAAAAGAATAAATCATTATTTTATTATTAATATTATAATATTATTAAAAAAATTCAAATTTTAACGAAATCTACCAAGTCCAACTAGGTAGGTGATTTCTTCAAAATGGAGGGTGTGTTATTGCAACATGAGAAACTCCAAAAAGGTTCCACCAAGAGTACGAGTTTTGTGGCCAAGTGTACACTTGTTTCCTAACATTAAAACCACGTATCCAGCTCCAAAGCAGCATTGCCATTTCATGAAAATGTCAAAATGGAGTAAATAGCACATTCTTACATCAATATTGTTTGCCAACATCTCCCCATTTTGACATTCTACAAAAGTCAAATCGTTAAAGTGCAATTTGCTTATTTATTTATTTATTTATGCCATCACATAGATGCCAATCTCATGTCACTACTTTAAAAAGAAGCACTTGTCGCTTCACAGCTATCAGGCCTTTGCAGATGGTGAAGATTGAACAAACCCCTTTGAAATTTTCTCACGTATAAAATTATTATCAAATCCATCTCTGGTCCACCCCCTCATTTCTCTCTCTCTTTATCTCTTCAGTTTCATATATTGATCTATATATACATTATTTATATATATATATATATATATATATATATAAAAGTCAGCGCCGTCCTGGGGCCCCCTCCCCTCCCCCTCTTTCTCACCAGCCAATATGCTCAAACCAGAAAAAGAGTAGCAGAAGCAAGTTGACTCAAATATAACAGAAAACACACAGACAACACAAAGGAAAGATCAAGTTTTGTTTGAGGGGTGTGTGTGCATAAATGGCTGATGATTGGGATTTGTATGCAGTGGTGAGAAGCTGCAACGCCGCCGCGGCCACCACCGCAACCAGCAGCACCAACACCACAAGAAGCACAACCACCATTAACAACAGCAATATCAGCAGCAGCAGCGTAGAAAAGGAGGATGATTCTTTTCCTAGTTTGGACTCTTTAACCTTACAAAATGATGGTAATAAAGCACTCTTTATTCCTGGCCTTTTGGATGACAAAAAGGATTCTTTTCAAGGGTTTGAAGAAATTTGCAGAGAGTTTTGCGCCAATCCAGTGCTCCTAACCACCACTACCACCACCACGGCAACCCCCATTACTATTAGCAAGGAACTTCAGAACCAACTGCAACCTCAACTGCCCCGACAATCACAACCGACACAGCAGCAACAGCAAGGGATACAATGGGGACGAGATTTCGAATTCAGTAACGCTCAATTTGATCCTTCTAGTGTAACTTTTCCTGTAGCAAGTCCACAGCCCATTCGACCAAGAAAAAGGTTGGATAATTAACTGTATTTTTTTTTCCTTCCAAAAAATAAAAGAGAAATCTTGAGGAGGCTTAACAAGAAATTTCGCTTTCGTATACAGGAAAAATCAACAGAGCAAAATGGTTCGTCAGATGACACAAGAGGAGCTCTCAGCCGATTCATGGGCATGGCGAAAATACGGTCAGAAACCAATCAAAGGCTCACCATATCCAAGGTTTTTTTTGTCTTTATCGGCCATCCCCTTAGATTTTGTTCTAATTTCCAAATTTAGTCCTTTATAACAGAGCAAAATACGAGAGTTTTCTATAGCGACTTGTTGCCTTATATGTATGTGTGTGCGTGTGTATGTGATTGGATCAAACAGAAACTACTACAGATGCAGCACTTCCAAAGGCTGCGCAGCAAGAAAACAGGTGGAGCGCAGCCCAACAGATCCAAACATTTATATTGTCTCTTACACCGGAGAGCACACCCACCCACGTCCGACCCACCGGAGCTCTCTCGCCGGCAGCACCAGGACCAAGTTTTCTCCTGCCAATAATAATACCAAGTCTTCTTCTTCTGGCGACACCAGAGCGGCGGCAACAACAACAACTAAGACTACTACTATTCTCGCCGCGAGTACGAAACCTTCATGCTCTTCATCATCACATGCTTCAGGCTCGAGCTTTTCTCCATCTCGAAACAGGCCTTTAATGGAAGGCGAGCACGTTCAAGATGACGACATAGGGATGCTGAAGTCTGATGAGGAGGAGGAGGATGATATTTTGATACCTAATGAATTCATGGATGAAGATATTTTCAAAAGGTTTCAAGAAATCAACAATGGAACAAATGTTTCTGATAATAGCTCAAGTGGGGCTGCTCTTGGAGATGATCACTTGCCATGCAGCTTGTTGTCTCCGCCTTCGACACCTTCCAGCTCAGCTGCTGACCGTTAGAAGTTCACCGGCAGAGGTGGCGGTTGAGTCGCCGGAGAATTCGGGAGACACTTTGGGCACACCTCTTAAACCTCCCTTTT
Source organism: Cordia subcordata (assembly GCA_028554755.1). Taxonomy (NCBI): domain Eukaryota; kingdom Viridiplantae; phylum Streptophyta; class Magnoliopsida; order Boraginales; family Cordiaceae; genus Cordia; species Cordia subcordata. The sequence goes on along the minus strand of JAPTOF010000006.1, from coordinate 1,037,064 downwards.
TAATCTTTGTCCGCTAAATGGGACGAAAAGCAGTGAGAAGCGTATCTTCTCCCTCCACCAACTTCTATTTCCCTTTTTTCTCTTTTCCTTTTCTATACTTCATATCAAGTATGGGCTTTTAAATTAATGAATAATTATCATAAGTGATCATCAAGAATCTAGACTAACTGTGTCCAGACAAATCATGTTTTCAACTTCACTACTTCAATGTAACATTTTCCTTAATTTTTCTTATGATAAGTCATGTAAAACCTTAGTGTTATTATTACCAATATATTATATATTCCCGGACAAATATAATTCAAACAGATATTTTTAATAAATGACAATAACATTTTACCTAATTCTTCTGTTTTTACAATTATGAGACTTCTAATAGTTAAATAAAGAACGAATCTCATACTTGAATTATAGTTTCAACTTTCTTTCACACAAGGGTATTAGTTTCAAATCAACGCTTCTCTCATTTGGACAAGTCAAAGAGGTACGTTTGAACTTCAAACGTGTATTGCTTGCATTGGCTGCTATCCTTATAAGACCGACACGCCATGAAATTATCGGAAACTAGGTCACTAGTCTTTTTGTGGGAAATGGATATTTTATTTGTCTATGATAAACAGATATATATTTTTTTATGAGCAAAAATTTGTCTTAGACATAATTACACAAGATTGCATGTTCAAAGTTATAAATTGTCTTAATGCATATACTAGTAATTCAATTAAGGGAGGAATTTCAAGTTATAACTTTTAAGTCACAAATCAATATTTTTGTCATTTTTATCTGAATCTTCAGTCGCAAATGATATATATATATATATATATAATTTTTTTAACTATTATGTTATTACACTCATTAAGAGCTATTAAATGACCCCTCTAATATGGAAATTTACCATCTAATCATTCTAACATTAAATATAACCTAATTCGTAAACCATGAGTTGACCTAATATGTCAATATTATTTCATTTCTTTCAAATCTAAGTAACAGTAGCAATATAAGCTAACTAACAGTTTTAAATATTTTTCTTTTCAAATTGCCTATTAAAGCTATAACATGAATTTTTTTCCCGGCCATAGGATAGAGAAACAAAATTCATACCATTTCTTTTTAACCAATACGGCTACCCAAATACCAAAAATATTTAATTTTTTAAGAAAATATTGTCTCTTCTAAACTTTTCCCTTCACCAAGTTATTTATAGCAAACAAACGGGCCTTACTAATAACTAAAATCGAAAGACATTGATAAAATGTCAATCAAGCCAAGGAAAATGATACTCCTCTCATGCAATATAGCATATTTCTCACATTTAGTTCCTTCCATTACATACAATTTTATAAAAAAAAAATCCAATAATAGTGAATTAGGACAATTATCATATTCTCACAATGAACATTAACAAGAACAATATTGCATCCATTAAAAAATCCTATATATGTGTGTGTGTGTTTTTTTGTCAAGATTGACATAATTTCTACTTTTACCCCTAGTTGCATAAATGGCGTAGCGCTTGGTGACCTTCTGTTGACATCATTTTGATTTTTGCAATGTGTATTCATGCGGTCACCTCCGATTTTGTCGGACCGGACACGGTTTATGGATACAAGGCTTCCGTTTTACCATGCAGATGCCAAATTGCTTTATTATTCATATTGTCCTGTCGAGTTTTTCTTTTTGGGTAAAATACACCAGACCTCCCTGTGATTTACTATAAGTGTACATCACCCCCTTATAGTGTTAAAAGTCTCGCAACAAGCTCTTGTAGTAAGTAAAAATTCCAAAGGTAGCTCTTATTGTCTAAACTCTTCTAACAGTATTAAAATTTTACAACAAAAAGACTTTAATAACCTTACCCATTTGTTCAACCAATTTTTTTTTTTTTTGGGTCAAACACATGCATAACAATTAAAAAAAGAAAAACTCTTTCTCAAACGTGATGACATACAAAGAATAGAAAATTCCCAAATTAGTTTTAACACTAATTCTCAAACTTTCAAATTCAAACAAATTACTACATACTAGTCCAGTGCTTTGGAGATTTAACTCTTAAATAATTTAATCACAGTGGAAGTTTATGCAACTATTTGCATATGGCTGGTACAAGATCAGAAGAATCTATATAAAGTGCCGTCGCAGCCTTCTAGGTGTAGCCACAATCGCAAGCGTTGCCGTGAAATTGAAAACAGTAAATATTCATTCTTCCCTTTGCCTTCTTCAACAACCACCCGCGACTAATATTTGATTTGCCCTAGCTAGACCCTCCATCGATGCCATCTAATCTCACGTGTGGCTTTCGACCACAGAGACACATATTCTTTAATATGTTGGCCTAGGATTGGGAGAATGGGGAATCTCGCTGAGGTAACTACATAGACCATTGGTGGTTGTCGTCCATGGCCTTCTGGTTAATTCAAGTTCTTGTTTTTTAAATAAATAAATAAATAAATTGCCATCATTCTCATTTGACTCATAGTAGTCCACTTATGGTTGATATAGGTCAACATTAAAGATAATTGACTATGTTATCTCCATGAGATTAATTTTTTTGATCTCTGCAACCTCAATGAGAATCATAATTCGAACTATTTCTTCATAATTATCAATATTATTTCCAAATGAATAAGTAAGTAAAGCTAATACTGTTTTTTTACTATAAATTTTTAACATTGTTAATAGAGTCTATACGGTAATAGGTGTATATGAGACTTTTACTCACCATAGCGACTTAGTGTGAGACTTTTGGCAACACAAAGGGATGTTGGGCACTTATCATAGACCACAGGGGGTCTGGTGCATTTTACCCTTTCTTTTTTTAGGTCAAAGATATTAAGGAGTTAGAAACACAATGGTCAAACACAATTTTTACCGTGCAGATGCCAACTAGCTTTATTATTCATATTTTCCAGTCTATTTTTTTTTTTTTGGGTCAAAGATAATAAGGCCTTAGAAGCACAATGGGCAAACACAAATTATTTGGAAAAACTCAAATAGCAGTATTATATTTATTCGACGAAGTTGTCTAATGACATTTGGGTTTAATTAATCCTTTTATTATATTATTTCGCATCTCATTGTCGATTGTGGTTACGCAATACACTATATATGATGCAGCCCCAAGAATCTGATGACGTAATATATGCAATTTGTTATCTAAACCGGGGCTAAATGTCCCAAGTAGTAGTTTTTTCTCTTTTTTTTTTTTTTCCTTTTTTGTTATTCTCTTTATCTAATGGTATTTGAATCTAATACTTCACGTCTGAAAAAAATAATTTCAACCACTTAAGATATCCTCTAACCTCCGCGGGTAAATAGTTTTCCAAGTAGTAATTTATATTACAATAAAAAACGCAAGTCTTATCATATGATTTACTAAGTTATCTGCCTCCTTCGTATTTTTTTAATTGAGAATCTTGGTAATGCTCATACTTAATATGAGTAACATATAAATTATTAGATATGTGTTTCTTTTGATTATTTTGAAGAAAAGGAAAAAGGATAGAAGACCAATAATGTGTTAATAGTAGTCATTCATGGGAGATGTAAATAAAGAGGGACAAAAGAATTTCTTTTATAATTTCTACAATTACGCCCAAATCCCAAAAAAACCACGGTACCCAAATTTGCCCCCGTTTATAAAATTGCATTAATGCGCTAGGCTGAAAGAAGACCCATAACAAAATAGAAACCACAGCATCCCACAGTATACAGGATTTCATCAACACTGTAATACGACTGTTTGTTTCTCCTCTTTTTATGCCAAAAAGGAAAATTAAAAAAAAAAGGAAAAGAAAGAAAGAAAGAAAGAAAGAAAGGGAGAGAAAAGAAAGAAAAAAACCCCAAGTCATTTACATTAATTAAATTAAATGCCAGAAAGGAAAATAAAAAAAAAATAAAGAAAGAAAGAAGAAGGAAAAAAACCCAAGTCATCTACATTAATTAAATTAAATGGAATAGGAAAACGCTGATATTACTTCAAGAGCAAAGAAAATATCTACTCTGTTGCAACCCTAATTGAGAAATCCTAAATTATATTTAATACTTACTTATTTTTCACAAGATTTTTTCTGGAGTAAATTCTTGTGCTCCCCAATTGCAGAACTCAATCTCCCTTGCAAAGTTGGCATAATCCAAATAGGCAGTGGCAACTTCTTGTTTAAAGGGTTTGGAGTGTAATATGCCTTGAAACTTTCACTTTCCAAGTCAAAAATATCCACATCACGCAGTCCATGTGGTTTGTACAATTTTATGTAGTAAAATTTATTAGTATAGTATATTGAATTTGGTTGTAATCTAAGAAATTTAGATGCGACAATTGGAAAAGAGTGATTATCACCTAATAATAAGGCTTGATCACCTAAATTGTTAAGCTTAACACGTGTAGCACGATCACCATCAAATCCCTCCAACTTGGAAACCTGAATTTCTTTTTTGTTTGGGTCGGTACTTGGAAACCTTAAAATGACTAGTCATGAATGGCGTGCCATCATCGTCGCCGTCCAAATTTTAGTCCAATCTATTCGAAGTAGGGCTTTCGTTGGATTTATACCAGCAGAGTCGGTGGATTCATGCTTATCTCAAATAGGATAGTGGTTAAAAGGTCCGGTGGGCTATGGTCCGTGTTGCACTAGGCCAGTTCCTGGTCCAGCTCATTTACATAATTGTACCGGGTCTACCATATAATGAAAGGGCGAATAGCAAAAACGTGGACTTTTATCTGGCAACTTGAATTTTCCCAGTCCTTTTTTTTTTTAATTTAATTTTCGTGACAGAATATTGGGATACACTGTAGGTCCATTTGGATTGATTTTTTTATAACAGTTTTTTAAAAATAATTTTTTTTAGAAGTTAAAAATTCTGATTTCTAAAAAAATTATATTTGAACTTTTTACAGGATTTCAGTTTTTTTGGAAACCAAATCAAATAGTTATTGCAAATTTAATATAACTTTTTTCAAGAAAAAAAGTATTTTTTCCTTAAAAAAAAAAAAACCAATCCAAACTGACGCTTGCTCAGTATTTTCCACAAGCATTTCTCTTGTTGCATAATTATCTGTCCTCTTTCTCTCTCGATATCTGATCACCTCTGCTCTATTAAAGATGTTAGGGTCCTTTTGGTACCATAGAATAGTCTAAAAAAGAAAGGCTATTCAATCCAAAATATATTTCATTCATGAGTAACTATTTTTTTGTGCTTGGTTATAATTATTAAAAAATTTAGAATATAATGCCTATTAATATATTGAAATGGAATGAAAAATTACAACAAATAGACAAAGGTACCCTTGTTTTTAATTTATTAACTTGATATATCTTTTCACTTCAATGGAGGCCAAAGCTGATTACAAAATATATTTAGCAGGAATTAATCTTTGCACTTATTCACACTAAAGATAATAAACATACCACTTGACTCAATGTATAATCATTGTAACTGCCGCTGCCACCACAATGGAGATATTCACGATTGACTCGAATTATCTCATGAAACTTCAATTGTCATTTTCGCTCACCTTAAGTGCATGTATTTATGCTTGTTGGTTCTATACATGATACCTAAACTGTTTTGAGGGTCACTTTGTTGTTAGAGTTACATAGACACGAAGACAATTCGAGTGCCAAGAAAAAAATATTTTATTTAATAGGGATTAAGTGATTTTAAACTTTAAATTACTGAGCTAAGGACTAAATTACTTTATAACTAAATAAAAAACATTAAATATTATTCTTTAGAGTATGTAAAAAGTTGCGGTCAGTAATCATCATAATATTTTTGAAAGAGGATGCCAAAGAAATAAACTTCTCTTCAAAATCAGTATAGGTCAATAGATAACGGGAAGTTTACGAGTAAATAAAGATGCAAAAGAGGTTCTCTTATCTGACACATGAGAGACATGGATTTTTTTTGTAACGCGATCATTTGGATTTATTATTTTAAAAGCTTTTTTTAACTTTTAAAAAAAGTTGTTTGAAAAATTAATTTTAAAAAATATTTGAAATTGAACTTTTTTGAAAATAAACCAAATACTAATTATAGCTTGCAAGAGGCAGAGGCTCTAAGTTGAAAAGAAAAAATATCGTGATTCGTAAAAGGATAATAAGAAATTATTACTTTTTTATGTTTTTGTATTATGTTGAAAAATTCATTCCTTAAATTGAATAAAGAAATAGCCCTGTTTACTTACGAAAATTAGAGCTATTTTCTAGAATATTGCGTCCGTCATGATTGATGAAGGCTAGTTCGGGACGTAACACCCCAATCGGACTTGGGTTGGGAGAGGACTTTTACAAAGAGTTATTTTCTTTCCAATCTATTCTCGCCTGAAGTTGTCAGCAAGCCTGTCGGCCCGTGTTGTACTAGGCCTGCCCTTGGTCCAGCCCATATAAAAAGTGAACCAAGCCTAATTCCGGCCCACGTTTTTCTAAAGAGAATTAAGTACGCGTGAAGCCGTGGACTTTCATTGGCATCAAGAACGTTCCCAAAGTCTTTTTTTTAAATTTTATATCTATATATTCATAATCCGTTTAGAATAGTCTTATCTGAAATTTAAAATTTGATAAGTATTTTATTAATAAATATTTTATAAAAAATAAGTGTCTGATACAATAAAATTGTTTGGTTTGTTAGCTGAAATGCTATAATAAGTTACTTTGATAATAATGTTATTAATTTTATAATTAAATAATTAATTATAAAATATAAATATTAATTAATTTTTATTTTAAAAATTTTTAATTTTTGAAATTTTAAATTTTAAAATTTAATTTTTAACATTTTTTATTATTTATTATTTTAAATTTTTTAGTTTTTAAATTTTTAATCTTTAATTTTTAATATTAATCTTTTTTATTTAATAAAATATAAGATAAAATTTAAATACTCTAACCTCAACTTATTTTTTATAACTACAAATAAAACATTTAATTTATAAATATTTTATAATAAATTAATAACAAATAATTTCCTTCGCATAAATCACCAAATAAAATAAATGTCTTATAATAACCACCAAATAAACAAAGCATCAATCTTCGTTGGCACATTATTGGGATACGCTTTTCTTAATAGTTTCCACTGGACGAAACAGGCCTCTCTCATCCTAATACTATTCCTCTTGTTCACTTGTCTCTCGCTCTCTGTGCATCTCATCACCTTCGGTACATTTTTGCTAGTGCTTTAAATTAAAGAATTTAAAAAGAAAAAAGAAGTGAAAAATGGCTACGGCTCTGGATTTGGAGAAAAAGGCGAAGGAGGCGTTCATAGATGACCATTTTGAGCTGGCCGTTGACCTTTACTCTCAAGCCATCGCTTTGAGCCCCAACAACGCCGAGCTCCTCGCCGATCGCGCTCAAGCTAACATTAAGCTCAACAACTTCACCGGTATTTTTAATTAATTACTTTATTTATTTTGTAAAATTTTATCTAATTCTTCAACTTGCGTTTTGCTTTTTACTTAATTCTTAATGCATATTGTTACTTACTGCGTCTGGAATTGAGTTGAACGTCAAATTTCACTTTTCGTAATCAAACTATACCTTTCCTGAACCAAAATATTCATCGATTTTACGAGATCTTCGGAGTTCTTATGTACTTTATTAGTTAATATAGTAAATCAACATAAAAAATTGCTGTACAGGTCATGTCATATCATTTTGATAGAAGAATGCTATTTTTGATGGTGATGTAGGGTGTGGACTAGTCGGTGTTATCAATTGAGCCGTATCAATTTGCTTATTGTTTTAGATTGGTGCTTGGAGATATAAAAACAGGCAGAGTAAAAACAAGCAGACGTGTTTTTTATTCATTATTTTTGTGATCGTGTCTACTATATACTTGCGTTATTATTATATTGTTAGAATTTATGCTATTCTTTTGCTTGTTGTTCCATTTGTCCTTGAGCATGTAATTTGCATTGAAGAAAGTATCGCGAAGTTGTGAACTCATGAAATCAAATAGGTTTTTGGCGTTAGGCAATGTTGAGTAGGTTATGGATCTATTTGTTTCTGCGATGGTTCATTATCTTTTCTTATTTCCCTTTTGCTTTTTGAATGTGGAACAAGGATGCTGTTGGTATTATTTGCCATTTTTCGATGTATATATTGGTTTTTGGAACTGATGATTTAGTTGGACCTTTCTATGCGTATTATGTAATGTGACCAGAGGCTGTTGCCGATGCAAACAAGGCGATTGAGCTGGATCCTTCAATAGCCAAAGCGTATTTGCGCAAAGGGTGAGCTTTTTTATCTGTAGGAGTCATGTAGAAAGACAGTTTTCTCATTTTATATCATGTAGGCGGTACTTGTATGTTTTCATGTATTTGCTCTGTACAAATGACTGGTCGCATCTCCATTCTCCCAATTTTATCATCTTATTGTAAAGAAATAAGTTGTTCTATGGCATTGTGTTTCATTGTCCTCTAAATATTTATCATCTTTGGGAGGTACTTCTTTTGAATTTTCTATTTCAAATTTGAGATGTTAGAAATTCAAAATAGAGATTCCGATATTGAATGGAGGGGGGGTCTACCAGTCTTTGTAGTCGGTCAATGGTTTATGAAGGGTAAAATGTTGGGACTTGGGAGAATTGTGTGAAGTGAAACGTGATAAGGTATTATTCTTAAATAGAAAATTTAATTTTTAACATTATAACTAAAGGAGTTTGAAATTTTAAAATTGATAAAGAGGGAAATTCATAACCACTAGATGTAAATGTTCTGCTTTGAACGTGCTTATATATTCATGTCATATTGAAATTACGTCTTACATCTTATTGAGTTTACATTCTCATCTTATTAAGTTGATGTTTGTCATTGTTGATTGGGGCATTTCTACATTACTGACGCTATATTCCTCTTTCTAACTTTGCAAATTCCTCATTGGCTCACGTATCATTTAACAATCTGAATCTTTACTAAATGAAAAGAATTCTCCTGGTTCGTCTTTTAATGATTTCTCCAGAATAAAATTCTTCCGATTCTTGCTTCCATAATTCTAGTAGCTGTGCCAGAGATTCCTGTTCATTAGTTACATAGCTGATATTGAAAATGTTGGACTCCGATGTTCTCTTTGTAATGTATGGACCATTTTGTCATTCTTCATTCATTATTCTCTTGGCTTGATTTTTGTTAGTGTTACCACTAGATACTGGTGAAAAATGAAAATAGATTATTTTTGTTAATGATGTTTGTGCAGTAAGCATCTTGCAAAGAAATTAACGTACCGTCTCTTTCTTGTTGCAGCATGGCATGCTTCAAGCTTGAAGAATATCAAACTTCTAAGACTGCCTTGGAAGCAGGTGCCTCTCTAGCACCTGGGAATTCAAGGTTCACAAATTTGATTAAAGAATGTGATGAGCGCATTGCAGGTAACCATTTGGCTGAAATTGGTGCTATAGGATTGCATGAAATTTTTTTTGCTTTTGATTTCATTGTCATAATTTGCTTTTGTCCTTCTATAAAGGAGCTTTAGAAAATTCTATTACCTTTGCAGTGTGTGAGATTGATCATTTTTGGATTCCATTTTGTTGCTTACTTTTCGTGCTTGTTTTTGCTCGCTTCTAGTGAAATGTTCATGGTTTCTCTAGTTTAGAAGATTTCTTTCATCCTTCAATATTCTATTTTTAGTTCAGCATCAAGCATAAGTTGGTGCTTCTTTACATAGAAGGTGGTTGGCTTTGCTTATTTGGTGCTTATGAGCACCTAAATAGTAAAAAGCATGTGAGAGGGTGCTTTTTTAAGCAAAGCCAAACACCCTATTAGTCAACCTTCCTTGTTCCTTAGTGTAGTTTCTGTCCATATTTTAAGACTCTGTTACTTATAGCTTAACTTATACACAGCTGACCTGACTTCAGAGTTTGCTAGGGAAAACTATCCTGTGAAGCTATAATTTTTCCTTTTGGTGTGTAAAGATTTCATTTATGATGTCAATCATTGATAAGGGATACCCCTCTTACTCATAATCAGGGCAGACACTCCCTCTTTTACTGTAAATTTGAGAAGCACATAGAAGTTTGCTGAAACTCATTTTCATCTTCCATTGACATTGATGACATGGCCTAGCTTGTTCAAACCGATAAAAATTCTGCAAGATGCAAGGGATTTGACTCTTGCTTTTTTATGTTTGTCGCTTTGATTCTTTATACTCTATACAAACAGAGGAAGCTGGGCAGCTGCCAAAGCAGCCTGTTGTTGCTCCTGCTGAAGAAGCTGCTTTGACTTCAAGGGATGCTCAACCAGTTACAAACTTATCTAATCAAGGGACAGTACCTACAACTACCCGGCCAAAATACAGGTTATAACAAGTCTTGTCTAAGTTCTTGTTTCTCTTTAATTTTTGTACACTATTTGCTGTTATTATTGGATAGCGTTGTTATAATTTGGAAAATATTTCTATGTTTTTGCATCAAAAAGTTTATGGCATTTATGGCAGTATTCCTATTAGGCAGTTTCAAAGATTCTGAAAGGCGGTCTCATTAATTTTACAAACTCACTTTTGAGATTATGGCTTGACTTTTATATTTGATTAATTTGTCTTGAATTGGTATGATAAGATCTTTTCAAGGTCATATTGTATTATGTGGCGTAACCAGTTTTGCTATATCACCATCTGCTCTAGCTAATTATCCACCCTTTTGGAAATGAGGTTCCTTCTGATAATATCTTTTTGAAAAGTAAAGAATTTTATTAAAATGCACTAAGGGTGTGCAGCCCCAAAAATATTTGCATCATGGCTGTAATCTACATGTGCAATCAAGTATGTTATCCACATCATCTTTACAAAAATCCTTTACTTCCAATTTTATGGAATTTGCATATTTTAATCAATATGCTGTTATTGTGATGCCTAGAAGTTTCCGAACCTATATAGGATATGCTGTTAAATGTTTATTGTTATGTGTATAAGCTCCTGAAACTACATAAACGTGCACATAGAGACATGTACCACTCTAGTTCAAGGTCAGCTTATTATCAAGGATCATTCATAAGAGCAATGTAGGCAGATACAATGATGCATGAAGAATATAAATGATTGGGTCTCATATTTATGCAACTTTAATATGGGTATAAAATAAATGTGCATGATTTGTTGTTTCAAGCAGTTGAGATATGAGCAATTCTTTATGATATCATTCTTGGAAAATCTGATCTGTCTTGTGTTAAAAAAAACAGGCACGAGTTTTATCAGAAACCAGAGGAAGTGGTTGTAACTATATTTGCAAAGGGTATACCTGCCAAAAATGTTGCAGTGGACTATGGCGAACAAATCGTATGTGTTAGTTATTTTTGTCATCTTGTATCTGTTAATTCTGGTACATATTGTCAACAATTTCAAATGTCTGCTGATGGCAAATTTTTATTCATTATTTGCTTTGCAGCTAAGTGTTACAATTGAGGTTCCCAATGAAGATGCATATACTTTTCAACCTAGGTTGTTTGGAAAGGTGATGTCAGAATTTGATGCTATAGCTTCTCCTTTGCTTTGATTGCACAGTTCATGCTGTTTCACAGCTTTTGGAATGAACATATTCTTTAATCCTTCTTGTTTCAGAAATTGTGCTTGTTAAATTTGAGAGAAGATGCCACTGCATAATTCCATTATTTAATTGGAATAGACCCATTGACAGTTATTGGAAGATGGTGTTTGTGGAGTTAAATGATAGTCTATGTTTGTGTCTCAGCTCGTATCATTCTCCATGAAGTACATAAATAAAATTTAGATGCCTTTTCCTTATCTAGGAGAAAGAAAGGAGGTGTCTTTTCTGGTTCTGATTTATCCACTGTGGTAACATCTTCATTTTATGGCACTTCTTGTTGACTCCTGGTTCCAATCTTGTTTTCCATAATATGCAGATAATTCCAGCAAAATGCAGATATGATGTTCTGTCTACCAAAATTGAGATCCGCCTTGCCAAGGCTGAACCTATTCATTGGACATCCCTTGAGTTCAGTAGGGAGACAGCTGTTGCACCGAAGGCAAATGTGTTATCAGGTATTTCTTGTTGCCCATATAATATGGTCCTATGTATTTAAACCAGAGGTTGAAACAATTGCTGTACTGTTGTAATTCTGCATGTTTTGGTATACTGAAGTAGATTTTGAATTGGAAGAGGTTACATTTTGTGTCAACTTAAAGATGATTATTCTGCAGTGTAAGACCTCATGAGAATGTGGATTTGTTTCAAGTACACAAGCGGAAGAAAAGTAGGAATAATCTTAATCCGTAAAGCTACTTGTATGAATTATACCTTTCCAAACAGGTTGTCTTGGTAAACATCATGTTTGCCTTGTAGTTTCAAGAGCCTATGTCTGTTCATAGGTGTCTATTTAACCAAGAATCAAATTCAGCTGTCAAGTAAAGGTCAAAGTGCAATTAAGTAAATCCATTTATTTCATAACACACTGACATTCTTAGTAAATTGGAAGCTTTTGCTTTTGTGTTGTGCTCTGTGTCTAGTGGGGGAGCCTTATATTTCTTGTTCTCTTGCTGAGCTTTATGTTTTACAATCTTCTTACTGCTGCTTTCCTTTCTCTCTCGTTCTCCCTAATTTTTTTTTTTTTTGGTTGGTGCTATGCCTATGAATAAAATCACTTTGCTGTGGAGATTGCTATTTTATGTTACTTGCATCACTGAGGAAGGGAAAATTGTCACTATGTTTACCCATGCTACCTTGTTCATTTTTCAGCCGGCCAAAGGCCCACTTACCCTTCCTCAAAGCCAACTGCTAAGGATTGGGATAAGCTAGAAGCACAAGTGAAAAAGGAGGTATGCTAGTATGCTAGTAATCTGATGATTTTATCATGCCCTGCCTTCATGTGCCTATTATTCCATTAAGGATGACTTGCTTTTCTTGATTTCAGGAAAAGGAAGAAAAACTGGATGGAGATGCGGCTTTAAACAAATTCTTCCGAGACATATACCGAGATGCCGACGAGGATGCAAGGAGAGCCATGATGAAATCTTTTGTAAGATGGATTTTCCTCGTCCCTAGCTTCTTTTGTTTTTAACATTGGAGTCACTGTTGACGTTGTGAACAAAATTTGTCAAAAGATGCAGAGGATTCTTCATCTCTAGTATCTTTACATCTTCTATCCATCTTTGTCAATCTTCCTTTGGACATATGATGGCAGGTCAACTGATATTCGTTATCTGATGTAACAGGTTGAGTCAAACGGGACTGTTCTCTCGACAAACTGGAAAGAAGTAGGCGCAAAGAAGGTAGAGGGCAGCCCACCGGATGGGATGGAGTTGAAGAAGTGGGAATATTGAAATTCACCGTGGCAGAAATTTTCTTTCCAGTCTTGACATTTCACGAGTTTGTGGTGGTTAAATTGTTCATATTTTCTTAGGACTTTTGTGATCCTTCCCCTTGGTCTTGTCAAATGTCTTTTGAGTCTCTTTTGTAAGATGACCTTGAACTCAAACATGGAATGTACTGTTTTTTCGTTTGTTTTCACTTTGATTAACATGGCACTCGAAGCGAGCTTGTTACTGGCTTAACTCGAACTGTGTGGTCCTGAGTTAAATCTCATGGGAACGGGAGTTGGGATGGGTTTAGGGGGTTTTAAGGAAAAAAAAGAAAAGAAACGTCTTGACGCCAAAGGTCTCTAAAGCCAGGAGTATGCAAATTTGATTTGCGAGTTCGTATTTGTTTCAGCCTAAAAATATCAAGATAGCTGGTGGATTTGGCGTGTTGAAAGCATTGGATGCTCGCGCTGTGTGCGGACCACTGGATACGTGAAGCCTCAAAATATTTAAACGAACAGCAAGATGGTATAAAAGATTGTGGATATAGGCAATATAATGCTTTGTTTTGTCACGGAAGGTGCTTCAGAATTTCTGCACGAGTACTTTTGACCAAACGGCACTAACTGAAAATGTACAAACTTTGCACCACCATTAGTTTGATAACCAATACACTTACCCTGAATCACTGAGGGGTTAGGGTCTGTTCGGAAACGAACATGAATTGGCAGCGGTTGATACCGAACTGCCATTAAAGCTCAAACTAGCCACATATTGACAAACCACTGCAAATTGCAATCACCTTTTGTGACTATAGTATTAGTAAAGCATATGCTGCACTTAGGGACCCGCCATTAAAGGACATAGTGGACGCCGGGGAACAGCCACAAAAGTCAAAGAAAAATGTCACAAAAGCCTCTTCTTTTTTTTTTCTCCTTTTTGAAGTGAACAAATAATTAATTAATATCTAAAATAAATACCGAAATTAACTATGATTTTTGCTAGAAAAATCTTTAAATCTGCCCCAATCATTAAATCTGCCCCAATCATACTGTCATTACAGTCTGCTACACTGAAGCAGTGAAGCCAGCCAGTAGTAGCATGTCAATGTGGGAAAATTTCTTCTTGTCTCCGTTATATTCAATCGACACCCCACTGCTTTATCCTCATGTCGTTTCTCTACCCTTCTAGAGAAAGCACACTTAATTTATCACCCTCGTGTCACACGCAAATGATTTTTTATTTCAGACCCATGTTAAAACAATAATCTAAATATACATTTTTTTTTAATGCTAATTAAGTGTATATATACGGCTAAGGGTGTAGGAGGTTTATCAATCATTGTAGTGCTAGCGAGGACTTGAAACATGGATGATGCAATCGTGTTGTATCCCTCTCCAGGAACAGGCCATCTGGTTTCGATGGTGGAGCTGGGGAAAGCTGATTCTCCCTCACCAACCTTCACTCTCCATCATAATCTTCATGTCTGTTGCACCATTTAGCACCGGCTCCACTGTTGAGGACAGCTTGACATACAAACTATTTGTACGTACTCAAGTCAGATGTCTAAAGCTTCTGGACTCTTGGTAAACACATATGAAGCCCTTGAACCAAGAGCTCTCAAAGCATTAAACCAAAGTTTACGCACTCCAAATCGTACAACTCCACTGTTTATGGTGTTGGACCTCTCATTGCTAGTAGTTATCATGAACATGAGTGTTTTAGCTGGTTAAACTCACAACCAAGTAAAAGTGTTGTATTTCTACGCTTTGGCAGTTGGTTATAGCATCTAACCCGACAAAGTAATAAAATAAAAAAAAGGGTACTTGAAAACGTCAATTAAATTTTAGTTGCACTTTTATTTACCCATTCAGTTAGAATGACAAACGTTAAAAAAGAGGAAAAAAAAAAAAAAAGAAGAGATACTGCGAGCCCCGGCCATTTATTTGGTCTCGCAAAACATCACTCCAAGCAAGACATCATCAACATGGGAGCCAATCGGGGGAAAAAAAAAAAAAGAAGGCTTCATTATTTTTATTTTTATTTTTAAAATTAACTAAAGCGAGAACCCTTTCCCACTTAACTGCGCAGAGAGAATCGAGCAAATTTCAACCAGTGAGAGGACCAACGGCGTGAAATCCAAAGAATACTCGCAATATTTCAATGGAAAGATCGCCACACACTGACTGATCCTCACTGTCAGTGCGCTGTTTCCACCCTACCACCCTACCACTTACCAACTCACCTATGCTCCTGGGGGCAGAAGGCTTCATTATTACTTCAACATGGTAAGGCTCAACAAATTAATTACAAGACTTTTCAAGTTAAAGTAGGTAGGGTGTCTCATCAAGTGTTCCTCCAGGCTATTCTTTCAAAAAGAGAAAATACGGTTATTTTTTGTGTTTGGAACATGAAAGAAAAGAAAATTATATAGGGGTTGCCAATCTGTAGCATATGATCATACATATTTTTTCCACTGTCAATATCAATGAAAAACCCTCACTTGCTTAGCCAAAAAAAAGTTAAAGAAAAAAAAAAAAATTGGGCCAAATGCTATGCATATGGTGCTTGTTATGGCATCTCTAGCATACACATGAATGAATGACTTGCAGCTTCTGCTGATCTCAAATTCTTTATTGTATGGGTATTTTTAAATATTTTTATAGTTTAAGAAATTAACTTAAAGTCCAAAAAAAGGTTTTAATAAAATAAGCAAATTATCCATTATAAATTGTATTAAACAAATTATTAAATCTATTCCGTAATTGAATTATATATTCTAGAAGGCATGCTAGAACTTAGACCACAAGGTATTATTCCTCGTTCATCTCTCCCTCGGGGCTTTCCATCGTACGAATTCAAAACTTCGACAAAGTGTTACTTTCATCTTTACATATTATTTTAAAAGTTAAGTGTTGGCTTTCCAATATTTGCACAAAAAAAAGAAAAAGAAAAATAAAAAATTTGAGTCCTCTTAATCTCTAATATTTATAGAAAATATAAATTCTATTCCATTTTAGTCCTCAAAAGATGGTCATGTTAGGAAGATCCATTAGTGGGAAGAGAAATGGCATCTTTCGTGAATATTGCGAGTTAAGTGGATCATTTTTAAAATAATTAGGATCCAAATTGACATTTTTTATATTGAAAACTAAGTGAACTACGTTTAATTAAAATAGGAAAAGTGAAATCAAACTTTTAACATACATTAGAGATCAAGAGATCATTTGTGAAAATTTGAAAACAACAAATTACATTCGTAACGGCATATTTTGTTTAGGTTGATCACCTTTTTTTTCTTAGGGTAAATTTTTCCTTTTTTTTAGGGTAAATTGTTTAGCTCTATCACGGTCAAGAGTTTCTGCCAATCATTTTTACATTCCACACCTACATGGTGAAAAATATTTGTAACTGGTTTTGTTTTTTTTGCTCATGAAAAAAATATATATATAATTTTTACATCTAGGTATTAATCACTTAAGAGGTGTCAATGTTGATGGTATATATAATTTAGGTTTCTATCTATTATCTATACTATATTATATAGAAGAACCCTCTGCAATCTATACTGTATTATATAGAAGAACCCTCTGTAATATAATAATAATAAATGTTGCACAAATAGTATTCTTAACATTCTTTTGTCACGTGACTTTCTTACATTAGGTTTAATTGTAAAAACTATATTTTATTTTAGTGAGATTTACATTGATTTACTAATTTATTTTAATATTTACATATTACGTCCGAAAATTATGACATGCAATCTGGATTGATTACAGATATCTATAGTAACTTTTCAATTTGGTTGTTATCAAATCGTGACCTATTTTAATTATTTTTTACCATTATCAAAAATTAGTACAATTTACTATATATTATTACCGTATAATCCTATTTATGGTAATTTGAATTTTGGTTAATATTGACAAATTGTCTTTTTTATTCATACATTTTTTATATTCAGATTCTATATTACATATTATGTATTTTTTAAGTAAAATTTTCACCCGCTTATGCCATTACACACTGTATATCTTTCAACCTTTTAATTTTATTTTCTCTCTCACGGTTAACTGTTTTCTTTTGAAACATCAGTGTCACATCTATCTTTGCTTCCAAAACGAATTTTTTATTACAAATTGGTAGTGGGTATTTCTTGATTCCTAAATAGCTTGATATCTAAGTACTCATCTCATTTTAATATTTCGTTCACTTTTTATCTTTCAGAATTTATTTGTGTTTTTTATGTGTGTTCTTATCTGTAGAATTATTGGGTAGTTTCATGACTCTATCCCTTTTAATTATTTTTGTTTATAATAAAATCAATTTATTTCATGCATTTGCTAGATAGATGAATGATTTTTGGGTTCGCTTTTAAAAGATAGAAAATAAAGATAATAAAACTGATGTAATGATGATAATTATCTATTTAGAATTATTTTTGTTTTCTTCCTATTAAATTTTTTAATTAATTTTTCCATGATTCTTATTATTTTACATATTTCAATTGATTTTTCTTTATAAAATTCAATTCCATCTTCAATTCCCTTTTCTCTTTTCTCCCTTTAGATTTATGATGCTCTTTTTAAGCCAATTGTTACCAATTTCGCACTGTAAAAACACAGTGATTCAACCACATTACATATCCAAATTTCAAACCCCAGTAAATCAGCTGATTTCTGCTTTACTTAAAGCAACCAATTATTCCACACACATATATAAATATAAATAAATAAATTTAGAAACTATATCTCACATATAAAAATACATAAATATGTAAGTAAAAGGCACCACATTACATATCCAAATTTCTTTAGGTGGAAGGTTGTTCTTGGAAAACGTGCTTGAAGATTGAGGAAGCCCTAACATCTATTTTTAACTATTTTTTATAATTTTTTATTTTTATAGTTTTTTAAACTTTTTTCTTCAATAAGTTGAAACCTATCCACTAAACTCTAACTTTTCTTTTCAATTTTTAATTTGTCATATTTTATATAGGTGTAGTATATATATAGAGAAAGGATTACATTCCAACAAAACTAAAAACGTTGTATACAAGGAAATATTTCAAAATTTGTCATAAATAATTATTTTGTTCATTAATATACTCTCTTTACTTCTATATTGTAGATTTTACTTAATACAATGTGCCATTGTTGTAAATATTGGTATTCTTAATGTCTTAATTTTTATACAAATCCACTTTCATTTAATTCTTAAAATATAATTTGATTGCAATGTTTAGTAATATAAAGAAAAATTCTACTTTAAGAAAAAAAAACCAATCATATATTTCACAATCCGTGCAATATAATAATAACAAGTGTTGCACAAATAGTATTCTTAGAGTCTTTTTGCCATGTGGCTCTCTTACATTATAATGATATCAGCCGCTATATTTGGTGAGTAAATAATTTTGTTTTATTTTAGTGAGATTTACATTAATTTACTAATTTATTTTAATATTTACATATTACATCTAAGAGTTATGACATGCAATCTGGATTGATTGCAAATATCTATGGTAACTCTCCAATTTGATTGTTATCAAATCGTGACCTATTTTAGTTGTTTTCTATTACTATAATCGAAAACTAGTGCAATTTACTTAATATATCATTGTCGTCTAATGCTATTTATGGTAACTTGAGTTTTGGTTAATGTCAACAAATTGCCTTTTTTATTCACATGTTTTTTATATTCAGATCCTATATTATATATTATATATTTTTTCAGTGAAACTTTTACCCACAAAAGCCATTACACACTAGAGATCTTTCATTCTTTTAATTTTATTTTGTTCCTCTCGCCTTCTTTTAAAACTTTGGTATCGTATCTATCCTTTCTTCCAAAACAATCTTTTTATTGCAAAATTGGTGGCGGGTATTTCTTGATTCCTGAATGGCTTGATACTATGCACTGATTTCATTTTAATATTTCATTTACTTTTTATCTTCCACAATTTATTTGTGTTTTTTATGTGTGTTCTAATCTATAAAATTATTAGTGTTCTTATCCACTAATAACAATAATTTTTCTTATGAAATATTTTCAGTAATTAAATAGGATACTTAAATTCAAAAAGTAAAAAAGGGAAAACAAAGATTTTTGTTTGGAAAAAGAAAAGATGATATATGTTTATTAAGTTTAACTCATCTATAGAGGTAAAACTATTATTGAATTAGGACGTTAGTATTACAAGAGAAAGATAAATTCTATTTTATAATATATATATATATATATATGTATGTATGTATATGTGTATATATAAATATACGGATTACCTCCTGAGTGGTGAGCAGATTTATGGTGCTTTTTTTCTCCTTTTAGATTTGTATAAAATCTTCTATCTCTGTGAAATGAGGTTTTAACATATATGCTTATAATATATGTAGCTTTTTTGGTTATATTTATTGCTTAATTGGGGCAGCATGTTATTGAAGCTTAAATAATGAATGGTACAAAGTTTAGGATCAAAGTCTTCTTTTCAAGGATGGTATTAACCCCATCAGATTCGAATTTATCTTTTAAGTTGTAAAGACAACAATTTCTATTGGTTGTTTTGTATGCAAAAACGATAAATAAAAGTCAGTGTCCATCACTCTCAACTGTTGAATAATACCTATCCCGATCCGTATTCACTCATAGACAACTGTACGTTGCTGTTTCTAGAGTTACAAGGAAAAAGGGATTGAAAATTTTAATTCATGATGAGAAAAGATTGCATCCCAACAAAAATGAAAATGGTGTACGCAAGGAAATCTTTCAAAATTTGTCATAGATAATTGTTTTGTTTCATTAATATATTCTATTTACTTTTGTATTGTATATTTTACATAATACAATGTGTCATTATTGTAAATATTGGTATTCTTAATGTCTTAATTTCTATACGCATCCAAATTCATTTAATTCCTAAAATATAATTTGACAACAATGTTTAGTAATGTAAAAATTCTATTTTGTAGAAAAACTAATAATATATTTTACAACCCTCGCGTAGCACGGGTGTTAGACTAGTATTTTATATATATACCAAGCCACAATTATCATACATAAGCGCGAGCTGCTATGGCAGTTTTTCAGGATTTGCCACGTTCAACTTAACAAGCTCTTCCTGAGTTGGATAATACTATCGTGTTGTAAAATAATTGTAAATTTTACAAACTTAAATTAAAAATTAATCATAATAGTTAAATTTTTACTGCAAGCTTTAAAGGTTTTTTAAAAGTTACCAGACAAAGTATATTAAAATAAATAAAAAATGTTAAAAAGTAAAAATTAAATAAAAACAAAAAGTAAGGAAGTTGTTTTAATAAAATCAAAATAGAAAGTCCCTCAATAATTAAAGTAAGGAGAGATCGAAGTAAAATTAAAATAAGATCCCTAAACACAAAGAGGTGAGATTAACTCCTTTGAATTTTGACCCCAGAAAAAAAAAAAAATCCTTTTGTTATTACATTGTAATTGACGCGTGAATTGTGGTTCCGTTGTCATCGACATGGACCCTGGCCTTCTGTGGATGGGTCAAACACCATCTTATTTGTGTACGTGATCCAAGTAACCCTTCTTGTTGACAAGGACGTGCACCACCACGGCTGAATGATTAAGGGTCCGTTGGATTAGTTTTTTTTTTTTTTAAATAAAAAAAAATTTACAATAAGTATTTATGCTTAATTTTTAAAAAGAAGCTAAAAATTTGAAAAAGATTCAAATTAAATTTTTTTTTTCAAAAGTAAACAGTTTTAGTTTCTAAAAGAATACTTATAAAAAAGCTAATCCATACAAGCCCTAAGCTAGCAAAATTTGGAAATGCATTCTTTTACATAAATTTGAAGTTCTCCATCTAAATTAGGGTTTACGTATATATCCTACTCAAAATGAGAAAAAGATATTGAGGTCCCTTGGTTTTAGTTATCAGACCAAATTGATCCTTCAATTCTTTTTTTCTCAACTTTTTTGGATCCCTCTTTTCTTACGTTAAAGTTAATGAAAAAGTTAAATACCTTTATAAAGTACCATTCGTGCCTTTAATGAAATAAATGAGATGACCAAACCTTTTTTTAAAAAAATTTTTGAACAAATCAAAAAAATGTATAAGATATTATAGTTAGCTAGTTTCTAAATTCGAGAAACTTTTAATTAAGTTGTCTATATTAATCTTTTATATAGTTGTCTGTAAATTGTTTTACTTTTTAGTAAAGGTTAAATAACGTAATTGTCTTATTTTATTTGATTGAAAAGTGATGTAGTTATTCATGAATAGGAAATTTATTACTAGAAACCTAAGACAAGATCATTGCTTATAAAATTTATTGTCCAAAAATAGATAATTATATGTAAGTTGCCCTATCACTATTGCAGTAGCAACATTATTTAAAAATCTGTTATATTATACTTCGATGCTATCTACTTCTTTTGTGATTATGAGGTTTTTATATTTAAAACCGATAGACTTAGTTTATAAAACCTACACATTTAGAAATAATCGTTTCTACCAATAATAATTGGCTGGAGGATTTATTGTATACCCAATTTTTATTGTGAAATCTTCAGTTTATGGCACATGTTGTTGACTCCTGGTCCAAGTCTTCTTTTTCATAATATGCAAATAATTCCAGCAAAATGCATATATGAACTTCTATCTACCAAATCAGGGGCCTTGACCATATCAGGGGCCTGGAAATTGAGAAACAAGTCTATTCGACTATTCCCATGTCCCTCATAGCATTATATCTTTCTTCTTTTCTTCGGGTGAGCCTGGGAACTTGGTTGGGTCTCTTCCGATCCCATATGTAACATCCAACTGGGACTGTTCTAAATTAACACCCCATGGGCTGGGATAACTTATGAAAATCTATTTATAATTCCAACCCTTATGGGAAGAGAGCCTTCCCTTCATAACCACTCACTGATTCCGCGTTGCAATATAATACCAACCTTTTTCTTTATCCTGGGCAGGGGGGAACATGTAGCAAAAGAGGTTAGCAGAGGGCTTGATCCTATTCGCCCTAAAATACAAGTACAACTCGATAAGGACGACCTAACCATTTGGGCATAACTGGCTAGGAAAATGCCATAATAGTTTAGGTAGTCTCAGATGAACCCAAGAATGGGCAGCCTCAAACCCATGGCAAAGAAATCCTTGTAGAATGCGATTTCACCCTCTTTCTCTTCACAAGCATAGTCTCGGGAATTGGGAAGTCTGACTATGCAATCCTCAGGAACCCTCTAATAGAGCATTATATTTTCCAAGATATTAGGGTCCAGCACCAGTTCCCCAATCAAAGCATTAAATGGGACACCAGCTCTAGTCATCACTCGAGCTTCTTCCATTGGGACATCCTTTATATCAGCATCTCCTACGTCCTCATCCCCAGCAGGGCCCCTAGTATCATTATCGGTACCCTCACGATCAGATGTCACGGCCTCCTCCTCTCCTGATAGTCGATTCTCACCCAAGGCGGAAGAATCGACAAGCTTACTATTCTGGGACATCTCATCAATCTTGACTACTCGATTCTCAAGGGAATGAATTTCTATGTTTTCAACTGCATTACTAGGCATAATGTTTTGGTCATAATCCATAGGCAAAGTGACATTAGCTAGACGGAGTTCCTATCCATAAAATTTTAAAACAAAGTTGTCACCAGAGCTAAATGCCAAAGCCTCCTCAAGAGAATCAGGCTATAAGGAACAGTGGCCCCAAAATTGTCTAAGAGGTCGAATATATCAGAAACGTCAAGGGAAACCCTAACCCTACTTATTCTCAGGAATAGACTTAGGAGGCAAAGGGTCCTCTTATTTATTCTTAGATAGGCTAGGGGTACCCGACATCAAATACTCAGAAAGAGAGAAGGAGAAGAGAAAAAAAGGGACGCGGAGATTATATCACTAGAAATAATCAAAGGAAAAGAAACTAAATAGCGGGTTCAAGGCACATGCTCCTAAAGATAGAAGACGAAAGGCTTTTTGAGGAAGGGATAACGAGTCCTTAAAAGGAAAGAATTGCTGAGATGACCGCACTGGAGATGCTCTAGGAGTGACAGAGTGGAACTACGAGGAGCAGAGATGGAGGAAAAAGAATTTGAACTCAAAGAAAAACTACTTAGGAATGACGGAAGTGAAGAGTAAAAGAATATAAAACAATATAGTAAATCGCTATTTATACCTTGTAATTAAAGAGATTTGAAATTAAAAAAAATGGTGCCAAAACGCTGGTTAGGCGAAAGGACATGAATGAGAGGGTGGCTCTGTCATGTGTTTCCAAGAAACGCTGTTGCTGTAGACAAGTGCATTGCTTAGTACTGTGCACGCACGTGCAAAAACAAGTTTACTTGTTGTCACGTGCCAGGAGCCCCAAAAAATCCGAAAGTATGTGATCTGATGATCAGGAAGCATTTGGCAACGTCCCAATATGGCACGTCCCCAGACGGAGGCTAATGATAGGGGATCGGCTAGTACCCTACCTTATCGAGATCCTTTCAATAAGATCTCCCCAGATTAGGCCCACTTGATCTCTCACGGGCATTTCCCGACCATGCCCTTAGCCGGGCCGATGGCCACCTATTCGTCCGTATGAGATGACATGCGTCCCTCACCCTTAAATTATAAATAGGATTTCTCTACATCCAAATAAAGTAACTTCATTTTGCACCCTTTATTTCATTCTGAATTTACCCTAAAAGCAAAATTCTAACTTGGACATAGGAGATTCTTTGGCCTGCACCATACTGGTGCTATTTTTTTTTAATTTTGCAGGTCAAATACGTCGAAACAAATTAACGAGAAGATTATTTGATTCTTTACCGGATCATCAATAAAAGAAAAATCAACCAATACGCTTCCAATCTCAACATCATCAATAAACCAAGATAGATTCTAGTCCATTTTAGTCCTCAAAAGACGATGATGTTAAGAGAACAGTTAGTAGGAAGAAAAATGGCATCTATGGTAAATATTGAAAATTAAGTGAATCACTTTTAAGATAATAAAAATTCAAATTAATTTGTTTTTTTTATTGAAAACTACATGCATCACTTTAAAATAATAAAGGTGAAATCAAACTTTTAGTATACAACAGAGATCATTTGTGAAAATTTTAAAACAACAAATTATCTGTAACAACATGGAAAGAAATATGTCATGTCTGTGAGTCTGTCACTTTTTTTTTTTTTTTTAATTTCTCTTTAGGTCGATCACTTTTTTCTAGTAAATTGTTTGGGTCTATCACGGTGAAGAGCCCCAAAATAGAAGTAAATATGTCATGTCTGTAAGTCTGTCGCACGACAATTACTTTTACATTCCATACCTACAAAGCGAAATATATTTGTAATTTAAATTTTAAAAATAATTCTCCACTTTACAAACTTAGTTATATTTTTTACTACAATCTTTAAGTTTTTTTAAAAGTTAGACAATGCAGATCAAAACAAATAAAAAATGTTAAAAATAAAAAATAAATAAAAACAAAAAGTAAGGAAGTTGTTGTAAAAAAATTAAAATAGAAAGTCCCTGAATAATTAAGTAAGGAGAGAATGAGAAATTGAAGTAAAATTAAAATAAGATCTCCAAACACAAAAGGGTGAAATTAACTCCTTCGCAAGTTTGAACCCAAAAAGAAAAAAAAAAAACAAAACAAAAACGAAAACCCCTCTGGAATTACGTTGTAATTGACGTGTGTGAATTGTGGTTACGATGTAATTGACATGGACACTGGCTTTCGGTGATGGGTTAAACACCATCTTGTTGCCTGTCTTGTAGTTGATTAGTCTATTGGATTAGTTTTTTCCATTTTTAATTAACAAAACTGTAAGTATTTATGTTTGATTTTTAAAAAGAAGTTAATTTTTTAAAAAAAATTCAAATTCAATTTCTTTCAAAAGTGAGAAAATTTTAATTTCTAAAAGAATATACTTCTTTTATAAAAAGAAATTCTTTTGAAAAAAAAAATCAATACAAGCCCTATGCTAATAGGTTGGCAGCAGTATCTACATCCTTCCTTATCCATCTTCTTCTGGAATGAATTTAAAACATCTTATCAGCAAAATCAGTACTAAGTAATTAATTTTTTTTTACAAAAATAAATGCTAAATATCCAAATGATAAATCAACTTTTAATGATTTTATCCGGACTAAAGAAAAATACAATTCTTAGGGCTCGTTTGGATTGACTTTTTTCAAAAGCGCTTTTTTTAATAACTTTTTTTAAGGAGTTGAAAATTCTAACTTCTAAAAAAAGTTATATTTGAGCTTTTTTCAGAGTTTCAACTTTTTTTTTAACGTCAAATCAAATAGTTATTGCAAATTTAATATAATTTTTTTAAGAAAAAAATATTTTTTCCTGAAAAAAAAAAAGCAACTAATCCAAACAAGCATAACAATGCGTATAAATTCATTGAACTCAACTTTAAATGAAACTATAATATTGTTAAATGTACAAATTAATTATATTTTTCCTTGTCTAATGGTTGGAGCAAGAAACTAAACTTCGTCAAGAAATTTGGATAGGGAAAATCTACATAGCCCTTGCCCCTTGAGATGGGAGTGCTGTCTTGGGGTTGTTAGGCCTTCCTGATTCTTGGTATATGTTATGGGCCTTTTTGAATTAGTTTTTTAAGAAAAAAATATTTTTTTTAAAAAATTCATTGTTTTTGCAATAATTATTTGGCTTGATTCCAAAAAAAAGTGAAACTATAAAAAAGCTCAAATAAAATTTCTTCAAAAGCCAAAATTTTTACCTACTCAAAAGTTATTAAAAAAATCACTTCTAAAAAAAGTCAATCCAAACGACCCCTATATCCTTTTAATACAACATAAACAGTTAATCTAATTATTAATGTTGTTTCTGGAGTACCTCTTTATTTTTTTAACAAATCCAGGGAAAAGATTAATTAATATTTTGCGTTGGCAACCATTCTCTACCTCTACGATATGGAAAATTGACATTAACCAACCAATGACAACACATTTTCTCTTCCTAAATTTGGAAATACATTTTTTTACGTAAATTTGAATTTGGCCATCTCAATTAGACTTCAAGTACATATCGTATTCAAAATATTGGAAATAGCACAAGATAAGTGAAAATATCTCCTAAAACTTGAGAATTGATCGCCCCATTTGCCGTCCCAACTCGAGATTCCATGAACTTCAAAGAGATTATAAGTAATCATCTCTCACCCTGGACAGATTTGATATTATGCCATTTTTTCCCGCAAGATCAAGCCTAACATATATAATGGGCCTGTTTGGAAGTGTTCTTATTTTTTTTGTTTTGTAAAATAGTTTTACAGAATAATTTTAAAAATAATTTTTAGAAACAAAAGAGTAGAAAATTTGTTTAGATGGAAAATAAATTTATTTTTTATCTTACATTAAAAAGGCCATTACACCATTTTTTCCTTTATATTTAATTTTTTCTCCTCTAATAAACATATATTTGTACATATATGTGCATATGTATATATATACACTTATATATGTGTGTGTTTTAAAAGTAAGAGGTTGTGTAGGCATTGGGGTGAGGGCAAGGGTGAGGGATGGGTGGGGCTGGCAGTTGGGAGTAGGTTGGGTGGGGTTGGGTGGGGCTGAAGAGTTGGGTGAGGGTGGGGTAGGTTGGGAAAGGAAAATAATTAAATAATAAAATTACCTTTTTTAAAATAACATGTCAAAAACACATGAAAACAATAAAATTGAGTTTTCTATTTTTTGTTTTTAAAAACACTTTTTTGAAAACAATTTTCAAAAATAATTTTAAAAAACAACTGTTTCCAAATAAGTTTTTATGTTTTTTTTTTCAAAAACTATTTTTGAAAATAGTTCCAAACAGTTGATAAGAAGTGATAAGAAGTAATAAAAACTAGTCTCTATTGTATATAAGAAGTGTCATTTTAATTTTTATTGTTTTAAAAGTGATTACTTAGTCTTCAATATTTGCAAAAAAAAAGTTAATTTGATTTTTATTGTTTCAAAAGTGGACCACTTGATCCTCAATGTTTACCAAAAAAAAAAAAAAAGTCAATTGGGTGTCTATTATTTCCAATGTGGCCCATGTAGTCCTTAATATTTGCAAAATTTTGGGTGAATTACTCAACTCCCCCCTGTGGTTTGACAAATGTGCACAATAATACCTTGTGGTTACGAAATTAGCTAAGTCACCCCCTGTAGTTTCAATAAAGGTGCACATAAACCTCCTCCGTTAATTTTTCCGTCCAAAATAACATGTTTTGACATGCACGCACGCCTTGTGTAATTTTGCTTTCTTTTTTCATAATAAATGCATTAAATAAACTTTTCTATCTTTAATTTGTTTTAAAAAAAAAAGCAATTAAATTTAAAAAAAAAAAAGACACCACCCCTGCCACCCCCAAACCCACCAGCCCCCACCACCCTTGCCACCCCACCCCCACCCCACCAACCCCCGCCACCCTTGCCACCCTACCCCCAGCCCCAGCCAGCCCCTACCCTCGTCACCCCCATTACCCACCCCCACTACCCCCGCTGCCCCCACCCTCCACCGCCCTCATCGCCCCCACCCTACAGCAACCCCCACCCTCATCCACCCCACCCCCAGCAACCCCCACCCCCGCTGCCCCTACCCCCGGTTGCCCCCAACCCCCATCCTTCATGTTTTCTTTTTTTTTTTTGTGTTTTTTCTAATTTAATTTTTAATTTTTAATTTTTAAATAAAATAAAAGTAAAATAGATATTTTATTTAATAAGTTAGGGGCAAAATGGACTTTTTACTAAAATTCGTTAAAAAACTAACGACAGTTAGCTTTTGCGGGTCGTGTGCACTGTCATTGAAACTACAGGGGGTCAAATGGCTAATTTGTAAAACACAGGGGAAAGTTGTAAATATTAGTCAAACTACGAGGGGGAGTTGAGCAATTCACCCCAAAATTTTTCAACTTTCATCCGCATTAGTTGACCCATATAGTCTTTAATATTTGCCCAAAAAAAATAAAGTCAAATTTTGAAATAATAGGGACTAAAGTAATACTTATTGAATATATTATAGACCAAATATATCACTTTTAAAATAATTAGAATTAAATTGACTTTTTTTTAATAAATAATAGGAATTATTTGTGAAATTTGTCCTATTTTAAAATTATTGTGTAGTTAAAGAAATTTATTAATTAATAAAATTCAAATAGATAATCAAAATTAATCATGACTTATATTAGAAAAATCTTTAAAAATCTACCCCCAAGCTGCCAAGCATACTGCCGTTACAATATACAGAAAATTTTTATTTTTAACCCCATTTTTTTTATTTACTTCAAAACTAACCCAGTTTTTAGGGGAATTGCAGATATAGACTTTTCGAGTTTTAGAAACTCGAGTTCGAAATCGAACTTCAAAAGTTCGAAAATCTACAACAGACACTGATCGAACTTCAAATTCTTGAAATCGAACTTTGGAAGTTTGAATATCAATTAGGGTTTGCAAGATTCCTTCTGCAATGAAGTGATGAAGGGCAGGGCAGGGAATCATAAATTCGAACTTAGGAAGTTCGAATTCTTGTGTGGCCACGTGATGGATTCCTTCTGCGATGATGTGATGGAAGGCAGAGAATCATGGACAGGAAGGATTTCGAACTTCGAAAGTGGAATAATATCGAAATTCGAACTTCTGAAGTTTGAATTGTACTATTTCGAACTTTGGAAGTTCGAATTAAGGTTCCGCCAATATTTCACCCAGTCCAAGGATTTGACGGAGTGGCAGGGAATTTAAAATTCGAAGTTCAAAATCTAATTTCCAAAATTCGAATTTTTTACTATATAAGCACACTCCACTTTTCCCTTCACCGGCTCATTCCAAAATCACTAACCCTTCAAACTTTCACACGATAAGTCACGTTATCTAGCATTTTCGAAATTCTCATTTGTTGCTATATAACCCTACCCCAGTTCCCTTCCTTCTCCAGCTCATTCAGACGATAAGTCACGTTATGTCTATGGCCGCCACCTCTCGATTAGGGTAGTAATAAGAGGATTGTCAACCTGATGGAAGCGGGTCGCATAACATCCAAAAAGTCCAACTCTAAGCAAAGCCATCTGCACAACGGAATGCTCCGTCCATAGGAATAACTCTCTATCACTCCTATAGATCTTGTGTTCCTCTAACTGTCGAGGTGACGATAATAATTCACCCAGCGGTCATAGTAATAGCATAACACTGAACTATCGTTAGGAAGTCAGTCTATGAGCCATAGATCATACGATCATTAAGTAAATTAAAAAAATTATAAGTAAGTATTTGTACAACAAATAAAATTAATTACATGATTAAAAAAAACAAAAAGAATGTAAATCAAACTATTGCCTTGCAACAATAAAATTATAGTAGGTAGGCTAATTTATCCTAAAACGCCACTAAAACCCTAATTTCAGTTATTAACTATATGCCCCATAACTTTAATTTTCTCATTTTTTAAAATTTATATTATTTAAATTTCAAAAAATTCATACTAATTAGTTTAGAACTACAGCTTTAATATTTAATTAATATATCACTTCATCTTAAAATGACTAATAATGAACATAATTAATCCTAAGACTCCACTAATACCCTAACTTCAGTTATTGACTATATGCCCTATAACTTTAATTTTCTCATTTTTTTAAAATCTATATTATTTAAATTTTAAAAAAATTCATACTAATTAATTTAGAACTGCAACTTTAATATTTAATTAGTATATCACTTCATCTTAAAATGACTAATAATTAAAGTAATTAATCTTAAAACTCCACTAGAACCTTAACTTCAGTTACTGACTATATGCCTACAACTTTAATTTTGCTCATTTTTATAAATTCATATTATTTTAATTTTTCTACATTCATACTAATTACATAACTAGTGCCTAAATTTTTTAATATTTATAAATTCATACTAATTATATGCACAATAATTAATATATCCCATCATCATAAAATAATTAATATTCCAAAAATTAATCATAAAACACCACAATGACCCTAACGTCAATTATTAATTAATTTTCTAATTTTCGTAAATTTAGATCACAAAAACCATGAAAAAAAATAAAAGTAAGTAATTAAACAACATAGCCAAATTAACTACATGCAAACACATGAACAATCTAATTTCAAAAATTAAAATATTAAGCAACATAGAAATTAAACAAACAAACACATTAAAACATGTAAATTCGATACAGTAAAAAAAAATAAGTAAACATACAAGATTTAGGCAAATCGTAGGATGTGAAAATTTATTTTTTGTAGTTTTTCGGGTTGGTTAGGACAAAAATGAGAGAGAGATCAGAGAAGATTGGAGAGGAAAATGATTTCGAATGGGAGAGGAGGGTTTGGGGTTGGGGGGTATATATAGTAGATATTTCGAACTTTAGAAGTTCGAAATCGAGGAATAGAAGTGAGATTTCGAACTTTCGAAGTTCGATTTTTCCTATTTCAAAATTCCAAAATTCGAGATCGAGTTTCTAAAGCTTAGTTTCGAATTTCGAAATTGTGTTTTTAATGGGTTGTCAACAATCTGCTGCAGGACTTACTCCGATAAGAGCGCATTAAAACTTTCAAAGTTCAAAAACGGTCAGTCTACCTTATCATCATTCCGAGAAACTCGCAGTCGAACTTGTGAAGTTCTATATCGAGCTTCTATTCTTCGAAAAACTTGAAAGTTGTTAGTCAAACTTATGAAGTTTGAATTCGAGCTTCCATTGTTCGAAAAATTTGGAAATGAACATCAAACTTTGTTGTCGAATTTTCAAATTTTGGTTGTGTAGTCGGGAGCTATTCGAACTTTGGTAATTCGAACTTGAGCTTCTAAAACTTGAAAAGTCTATATCTGCAATTTTCCTAAAAACTGGGTTAGTTTTCAAAGCAAATTAAAAAATAGAGTTAACAATAAAAATTTCCCTACAGTATACTATAGTGCTGCACGGCTAAAGTAAGCAAGGCAGTAGTGAGCAGTATGTCTTGTACAACTTTAGCGCTATAAAATGATGTCGTTTTGTACAAGAGTTGCTTATTGCCTCTTTAAAAGATAGTAAAATTAAATTTGATGATTGTAAGATTAGGTGTTATACAGATGATAAGTTTGTGTTAATTTTTCACGGATTTCATCTAAGTACTAGGGATGCCATAAAAGTTAAAAAAATAAGGATGAAAGTACCTTATTTTGAAAAAGTTAAATTGCACCTAATTACTTGTACTTTGTCATAAGTACATGACATTTATAGTATTACAATGAGTAAAAACCATTTTCCCTCAAGAATTTTGCCCTAAAACCCAAGTTCTCCCATGAATTTTTAGTTTGATCCATCTTCCTCCATGATACAAATTTTGTTAAACAATGCATTATATTGAAAAATAATTTTATGGTTTTATTTTTATCTATTATCTTTTATTTTTTATTTTAGATTTTGAAAATATTAATGTGGGGAACACTTTGTGTTGTCTTTATTCATCACCCCGCACCTCTTTAGAGAAAGCACAATTATCACCCTGCTTTGTAAACTCTGACTTTTCGGCAGACCAAGAAAAGAAGAAAGAAAAAAACAAGAAAAAGAGAAAGCATGGCACGGGATGATTAAGTGCCGGTTACGGATCTTTGATAAGAAATGTGTGGCTAGCTAGTGTCACACGGCAATCATGTTAAATGTGTATATATTTTTTATACAAATTTAAGTGTATATATAAGACTAAGGGTGTAGGAGATGCATCAATCTTTGAAGATTTAGAAAGATTTTGCTGAGATGGGTGAGACTGTAGTGTTGTATCCCTCTCCAGGCATAGGCCATCTGGTTTCCATGGTGGAGCTGGGGAAGCTGATTCTCACTCACAAACCTTCACTTTCCATCATAATCTTCTTGTCCGATGCGCCATATTCCACGGGCTCCACTGCTCCATACATTACCCACATCTCAGCCACCACCCCTTCCATTACTTTCCACCAGCTGCCTGCCGTTTCTCTCCCACCTTTCAACTCTTCTACTCCGATGGAAGAGCTGGGCTTTGAGATCCCTCGACTCAACAGTCCCGACGTACATCAAGCTCTTCAAACTCTCTCTCGAGAATCAAGTCTCAAAGCCTTCATCATAGATTTCTTCTCCACTGCTGCTCTTGAAGTCTCTAGAAGCCTTGGCATACCCACTTACTACTTCTACACATCGGGTGCTTCTGCTCTGTGTTCGTTTCTGTATCTTCCAACTCTTCATGACACCATGACTGAAAGCTTTGCAGACGCTAACTGTTATATTGAGATACCTGGCAAGCCACCTATCTATTCTTCGGACATGATAGAGCCCTGGTTACGCAGGGAGAGCACGACATACAAACAATTCCTACATTGTACAATTGAGATGCCTAAAGCTTCTGGAATCTTGGTGAACACATATGAAGCCCTGGAACCAACAGCTGTCGAAGCATTAAAACAGAGTCTGTGCACTCCAACTCGAAAAACTCCACCTGTTTATTGTGTTGGACCTCTCATTGCTAGTAGTTTTCATGAAGGCAGCGGCAGTGGTGTTCGTGAACATGAGTGTTTTAGCTGGTTAAACTCACAACCGAGTAAAAGTGTTGTATTTCTAAGCTTTGGCAGCAGGGGCGCATTCAAGGTGGATCAGTTGAAGGAAATAGCTTTAGGATTAGAAAAAAGTGGGTTAAGGTTCTTGTGGGTAGTAAAAAGTCCACCTATACATGATGATGAGGCTAAGCCTTTCAAACCAACACCAGAGCCTGATTTGGATGCATTATTGCCTCAAGGTTTCTTGGAGAAAACCAAAGACAGAGGACTTGTGGTGAAGTCATGGGCACCACAACTGGCTGTACTAAATCATGATGCAGTAGGTGGGTTTGTGACTCATTGTGGGTGGAATTCAATTTTGGAAGCTGTATGTGCTGGTGTGCCAATGGTGGCATGGCCACTATATGCCGAACAAAGGGACAACAGGACAGTCATGGTCGAGGAACTGAAGCTGGCTTTGCCGTTGGCCGAGTCTAGAAACGGCTTCGTGACGGCTAACGAGTTAGAGAAGCGAGTAAGGGATTTGATGGATCCGGTGAAAGGGAAAACGGTGAGAGATCAAGTTATGGTGATGAGTCATCATGCCAAAGCTGCTTTACAAGAGGGTGGCTCGTCTAATGCTGCCACAAGAGAGCTGCTTGCAAAGTGGCAGTAAAAAGAAATGGTTTTCATCTTTGAGAATAAGGTGTTCATGGAACACATGTTGAATACTTTAATATTATTCACGTTTAGACAAATACAAATAGCGTGGCTTTTTGTTGGGTAGGTATGCTCGACTACTTGATGTTGTTTGTTTGTTGGGTAGGTATGCTAGACTACTTAATATTGTTTGTCGAAATAGCATGCTTGATCCACCCATGGAGCTTGTCAATTTGATTTATAGTGGCTGTGTATCAAGTACCATCACTTATTTTGCTATTATGTATCAATGAAGTTCATTAGTGTTGGGAATTTGGAGCATTGGGACGAAGAATAAATGAGAAAGATAAAGATGTTTCATTTACATTCATCGGCAAACATGAGAATTTCATTATGAACAGAAAGCGAATACAACGCAAAGAGCGGGCTTGGGCATAAGACTCAAGGTCTTTCTCTATCTCACACTTTCTCTCTGTCTCACGCTCAATACAAAAGGTAAAATTTCTATTTACAGAGTCCAAGAAACTTCAAATATGACAGTACTATGAATATCACAAAACTAGAGATATGGCAGGATAACAAATAAGGTAGGTCTAAAATCTTAAGGCTCATATCCTAGAGCATGCATTCAGAATACAAGTCACATCTCATAGTTATGTTACACACTGCAATATAAAAATCAGAAAATTTTTAAAACATTAAAAGATAAGACAGACATAGGTTGATATTATGAGTGAGATTTAATTTTGAATTTTGCTTTACCCTATTACTTCATGCATGCTTCAGTTCTTCAAAGCAAATGGTGATTATGTAACTATACTCTATAAATCTACTTGTGCTGATATTTGGTATATCAAGGATAGTTCCACAAATCTGCATTGAATGGTTCACCCGCCTTCCATGCAAGTTGCATATACATGCTTGAAACAATGCTCATTTTCTTCTCTCTGAAATTTATATCTTGAATGGAGTCAGAATCATCTCTTTATACACGAGACTCGTCATCACATTTTCTCCAAAATATGATGGAGGGTATCTTAGGATTTTTACATTACCTTAACTGATATAATTACAACAGTCAGTGAAACTGAACAACTTTTTAGTGTCTAGACTCTGTCCTGAAATGCACCTTACAGAACTACACATGATGAAGAACCTTGCGC
The DNA here is from genome assembly GCA_028554755.1 of Cordia subcordata. NCBI lineage: Eukaryota > Viridiplantae > Streptophyta > Magnoliopsida > Boraginales > Cordiaceae > Cordia > Cordia subcordata. The sequence continues at coordinate 1,002,494 of JAPTOF010000006.1, read as the reverse complement.
CAATTGGATCTTGGATTGCAGCTGGATTAAAACTGGTATTCCATATCCTTTATGTGTATTTGACTAATATAATTTATCTACGGCAGGTCAATGCTCATGTAAAAGCTGTGAGAACACAATGCAAGCAGGTCAATGCTCATGTAAAAGCTGTGAGAACACAATGCAAGAGGAAGGCTTTGAACCCTGAAGAAGCTGATTCTCTTGTAATGAAATGGGTTGAGCAGCTTCTTTCCAAAGCTTCCCATATTTTAGATACATACATGTCGAAATACTCAGAAGCAAACAAAGACAGTAACTTCCTTACACCACAGAAGGGAACAAAGGGGAAAGGAAAACGATCTGCCGCATCAACATCCAGACTACTACAAAAAGCAATTACTGCACTTTATACCATTGGATCTTTGGTGATCATTTGTCCTTCTGCTAATAAGACGTCCATAGTACCATTATTGCATGCAATTACAACATGTGAGAGTTCTGAACCCAAAGCGAGAAAACTAACAGGGCTGGCAGTTTCTGCAAGGCAGACAGCCCCTTCCAGCTTGTACGTTCAGGCTTGGCTAACCATGGGAAAGGTATGTCTAGCTGAGGGCAAGCTTGCAAAACGGTACATTCCTCTGTTTGTGCAGGTTACTTATTTGCTGTCTTTCGTGGCCTCTCTTACATCTAGTAGTTCATTCATGTGACAAATTTCAGCTAATTTCAGAAACGAAAGTCAGACCATGAATACATTAGAATTGTCATCGTCATTAGAGTTTGACTAACCTATGTTCTCTGTGGACACTATTTTGTGGTTTTATTAGTAGATAGCAACTTTTTTAACTGTTAATTGGATTCAGTAATCACCAAGTAACTACAGAATCACATAAAGTTTTGCTTTCCAAATAATGCATTTCAAATTCATATTATTTCTCTGCGAATCTTACCATCTATTACTTGTGTCGATTTCTACTGTTCAATTCTTTGCACATGCATCTACGGGAGCTTGAACAGAGTGACAATGCAGCCCTTTGAAATAATATTGTTGTCTTGACGGCAGATTTAATCAATATACACATTTTAGACATATAGAAACTGAGAGATTTCTCTAAATTCTTTTCCCTATTGGTGCCCAGTTGTATTCAAAGATAACTAAGTACCTTCGAGATCCATGTGAACTAGTGAGAAGGCAAACCTTTATTTTGCTCTCCAGACTCTAATAGGTAGATGCTTGTTTGTTCAAAGGTTTACTTTTATATTTGAAGAACGACTAGAATTCTAATTATCATTTGTCTTTCTGCTTGCATTCAGAGGGGCTACCTAAAATGGAGAGGAGTTCTTTTTCTTCGGTTTCTTTCGTGCCTTGTTGATGAATCAGAGAAAATACGCCAACTAGCGGATTTTCTGTCTGGAAATATCTTATAAGGTTTCACTGATTTAGACAATCCTTCTTTTCTAGATCCAATATTACCATTGGTTATCTTTCTGCTCAATTTAAACTTTCTGCATAATCTTTTGCATTCAAGGCACCACTTTTAGCTTATAATAGTTTTGTGGAGGCTATTTTTGTTTTGAATGACTGCAATGCTCACTCTGGATGTAGTAATCCCAATAATTCGTGATATGAAAGCCTTCTCTTTTCTACAAGGTAAGCACTTTGTCTTTCTTAGTATCAGCACTGTTGTTCTAGAAATGCATCATAATGTTTTGAATATTTCTTTTGCAGAGGGAATGGTTCAATATCAAGGTCTAGAAGGATGCATATCTGTATCACTTTCATTGAAACAAATGGCTCTAGAGCATCTTTTGGCTACCTTCGCCAAAGTTTTTACAGAGATCCTTGATGCTGCTGCTGATGGTGTCCTAAACCTGGAGGATGCAACTGGACAGTCTATTTTGCAGGTATTCAGACATATACACCCTTCTTCCTAGGTGTGCTAGAGTACATGGCATGTCTAGGTTAAGTTGGAATTCTTCTAGTGCATGAGACCCCTTGGACATTATTGCTCAACACTACTATAATTTCACTAAGAAGTGAATTTGTTATAATGCTTGGCCTTTTTCTTTTTCTTTTTTCTTTTTAATTTTTATTTTCTTCATGTTGAAATGCTTTTCTATTGATGTTATGCTAAAATGAATGTGATTATTCCCCCCCTTGTTGGATCATGATACCATTTACCATCATGTCTTCTGAACTATCATTTTCCTTCTCCTTTTACTGTTTTCATTTTACAAGAGAGAGATATTTCATGTTGTGCAGCATGTTTCTCGTCTTGCTAATGAAAAGAGCGATTCAAATATTATTGAAACAGGAAGCATTCCAAGTCCTCTGCTGCAAAGAAATTCGACTACCAAACATTCGTGGATCATCTGACTTGGCAGATGTAGAAGAAGAAGGTGGGGATAGTGGAGGAGCATCTGCAGCTGCTGCTAGAGGAAGAGTTGTAACTCAAGCTGTCAAAAAGGGCCTGATCCAAAATACAATTCCCATCTTCATATAGCTGCTACTGGAAAGGAAAAATAGTCCTCTCACTGGCTCCCTTATGGAATGCGTCAGGATCCTTCTCAAGGACTACAAAAATGAGATTTGATGACATATTAATTGCTGATAAGTACCTTCAGAAAGAACTGATTTATGATATGCGAAAATATGAATCCATGAAGGTCAAGTCATCAGCTACTGAGGCTGTTGCGACTATGCAAAGATCAGAGGTTCATCGTTCACCTGGTGATCCTAAGCTCAAAAGCTCAACTATATTGAAGAACGCGAACAGCGAAAAGCGTCATAGCAATTCAAAAGTGGCTTCAGCTGTGGCAGATACAATGGCAGCTGCGACAGCTAGATCTATGCTCAGGGAAGTGAATCAGGGTGCATCCATTCCACTGGGTGCAATTATTGTTCCCGGACTAAAGTCACGAACAGGAGAAGCCAGTACCCGTAGAGAACGGTCTCAAATTGACTTGAATCCTTGAGGAGAAGACGATGTTTTGAGTTGGATGAAGAATACTGAGAGCTCTTTTATGCTGCAAGTTCAAGACCGAGTAGCAGGACTAGTTGAACGAGTTATGAGGCTGTGCATACAATGTTTTTTAAGTTCCTTTTATCTTGATATTTACATTTTGCAGAATGCGTTGTAGTAGAACAGTGTAACATATGATGTCCCTACCACGTATATGGTTCGAGGATTGTATTTTTGCATTTTACTTTGTATTTTTGCAAGAGAATGCATCAAACTTTAGTAATGGATATACAAACAAAATACTGATCATGAAGGGGGGGGGGGGGGAAACAATTGTTACCATTACTAAGTTAAATAATACACTAGACTTGTAATAATGCTGCGTTTGTTTAGAGCTTATTATAAGACATTTATTTTATTTGACAATTTATTTAAAAAAGATTGTTTGTTATTAGCTTATTATAAGACACTTATAAGATACTTTTTATAAAATGTCTTATTTGTAGTTATAAAAAATAAGTTGAATTTAGAGTACTTATATCTTATCTTATATCTTATTAGATAGAAAATAATTAAAAATAAAATTTTAAAAATTTAAAATTAAACATTAAAAAATTAAAAATAAATAAAATTAAAAAATTTAAAATAAAATAAAAATTTAAAATTTAAAAATAAAATATTAAAAATTAAAAAATTAAATATTAAAAAATTAAAATAAAAAATAAAAAATAAAAAATTTAAAAACTAAAAAATTTTAAAAAATAAAAATAAAAATGTTAAAAATTAAAAATTAAAAAATTAAATATTAAAAAATTAAAATAAAAAATAAAAAATAAAAAATTTAAAATTTAAAAACTAAAAAATTTTAAAAAATAAAAATAAAAATGTTAAAAATTAAATATTAAAAATTAAAATTTCAAAAATTTAAAATTTTTAAAACAAGAATAAAAATTAATTAATATTTTATTTTATAATTTATTATTTAATTATAAAATTAAAATACCATGAGTCAAAATTAATAACATTATTATCAAAGTAACTTATAACAGTATTTCAGTTAACAAACCAAACAGTCTTATTATATCATACACGTATTTCTTATAAGACACTTATCAGATAAGATACTTATCAGATTTCAAATTTCAGATAAGACTATTCCAAACAGGCTATAATTGTCAAATTCCTCTACACAAATGGAGTCTATGTCAGTTGTCGGGTCATATCTTGCACTCATGCGAACGAGTAGAAGTTGAGCACGGACCACGTGTGTTCTACAACTATTTGTTCCATTAGTTGGCCCAAGCCACCTCACCCTTTTCCAATCCTACCCTTTATGGAGTTTAAGAGGGTGTTTGACTTCGCTTATTTGATGTTTATAAGTACTTAAAATAATAAAAAAAAATATGTGAGAGGGTATTTTTTTTAAGTGCTTATAATGAGCAAAGCCAAACACCATCTAAATCTAAGTTATTATTTTTGTGAGAAACAATTATGACCATTTAGATACTCCTTCAACCACGACCCAAATGAGTGTATAATGAGTGTAAGGGGTTTTACTTACAATCAAATGGATGGATTTGACTGGGCTTTGGGCAATCTGCAGGACTAGAGAAACGAGGTAAGTAGTGAAAAATCTTGACACGGTGTGGTGCCAGTCAAAAATCCTCCGACGCTTAAGTCAGTGTCGGCTGAAAAAAAGAAGAAAACAATTTGGAATTAGGCTAGTTGAGGACATACTTTAGGTCTAAGAAGGAGGATGTTTCTTATGTATTGGTTTCTGCTTGCTCTTCCTGCTTTGAAGTCCCTTTTATGACTTGGGTGTGAAGGGGTTCTTATCTTCCAACTCAACTCTACCCGTGACACGCCTATCCTTATCACAAAATGTTGATCAAATGCTAAGCTTTACCGTCTTTGAGTTTATCCTTCTTAAAATTGCTTTGCTGAGGGTGGACTTTGATTTTGGGCTTTCACAGAGAAAGGGCCTCTTCAGCTAGTCCATCAAGAAATAAGCTGGGCCTCTGTTGCGAAACTAATTTCGTCCATAACAATGAGCGATCATAAAATTTTTAAATAAAAAGCTTTAGACGGTGTTTGGATTGACTTTTTGAAAAACTATTTAAAGTACTTTTGATTTTAAATAGATTTCTATTAGTTTCGAATTTAAGTAGTTAAGTGTTTGAATAAAATTTATAGTTATAAAAATAAGTATTTACATTTTTTATTAAGTGGGTTAAAAAATAACTTAGATTGTTGAAATAACTATTAAGAACATAAAAAATATAATTTAAAAGGAAAGTATAAAATAAAAGAGTAAGATATTTTAGTAATAAAGATAGAAAGGTAAGGATAAAATAGTAAATAATTTAGTCAAACTTGCTTGTTCTTAAAGTGTCTAAAGCCATAAAAAGTAAAAGTTGAGAGTGACAAACTTTTATTTTTTACTTAAAGTCACTTAAAAAATACTTTTTAATTAAAACAAAAACTTTAATTAGTTTAAATTAAGTTTTAAGCAAATTTGACCAAAAAAGAAGCCAAACCAAACACCCTCCTAGTGTACTGTTTCAATCAATTGTTGCATCAGCCACTCTTCTCTTGGTGTAACAATCGAGCCATGTATTTAATTATCTTGTTTCCATTTCTTATTTTCTTTTTCTCGATATAGAAAGTTGAGGATTGTTGTGAGTTGCTAATTCCAAAAGCTAAATGGATCACATAACAATGTCAGCGAATGAATCTACTTTTATCTTTCTTTCTACGATGAGTAAATAGCTAATTACTCCTGATAGATTAGCTAAAGCGTAGAAAACGCTCTTATAATCTCAAAATAAGCCAATTGACCCCTTATATATATTTTAAATTATCCATATTAATACTCTAATCAATTAGTTCGTGGAAAAAATATAGACAATAACAACATAACTGAAAACAACCTAATTGAGCCCTTGTAATTTTTTAAACTATCCATATTAATTACCCTAATCAATTAACCTTTTAAAAAAGCATACACAACAATAATAATATAGTTGAAAATTTTAATCAATTTAAGTCTTAGAATATGTTTGGTTTAACTATAAGATTTTAGCTGTTAACCTATAGGTTGTAGATCTTTTACCAATAGAGCTTTAATTAAAAAGTGTTGTTGAATAAAAATCTTTAATTTTTTATCTGATATTTTAGGAGTTGAGTTTTTAGTTATTTTGAAGGTAATATAATAATTTAAAATTATAAAGTGGTAAAATTATGGAGTAGTATTTTGAGAAAAGAAGGAAAAATTTTTTTTTTGACATAATGTAAAAGTAATTTTTCAAAAACCTTGATCATAAAGTTTCATTTGAAACTTCTGATTCTTCAAAATTTTTTAATATTGGCTTTTATGTAAAAATATTTTTTAAATTTTTTTAAAAAAATAATTTTAACTTTTAAACTTACAAAAAATATTTTTAAGTGTTTAAAACTTGACCCAAACAAACTCTTAATAATTCAAATCTCCTACAAAATAAGGAAACGAAAAAGAGAGAGAGTGAAAAAAAGAAAGGACTGTTCTCAATGTGTAGGTCGAATATGACCTCTAATTTATAATTATTTTTACTCTTCTACCGTGGCACACTTTGATTGGTTAACTAATTTCTACACATATACATAGATATATAAATATACTTTCCTCAAATTTGAAATGAACAAAAACCTAACTGAATTGAAAATCTAACTGAATTGAATTGAGTTCAGTCTACTCAATTCGATTTGGTTTTTTTTTTTTGTTTGAAACTTCGATATACTCGTTTCAGGCAAAAAAACAATCGAATAGGCTGAATTAACTGAATTATAATTTTTTTATTTATTATATATATATATAAAATACATCATTTAAATTATTTGCCTATTTGGAATTAAAAAGGAAACAAGCTGCCAGCCGCGTTATGTTTTATATTGTATTGGAACTCTTAACCCTAATAGCTTTCAATTTTCATTCGTATCTTTTCAGAACCTCATCGTCTCCTCCTCGGCTTTTCCTCGCCCTTCTCGGCTTCACCACCCGGCACCAACGCTGCAGCTTAGCCTTCACGGCTTCACCATTGATCATACGAGGTAAATTAGTTTTTTTTGTATTATTTTTATTTTTATTTTTTTGGTTTTCCCTTCGGTATGTAAGTATGTAGCTACGTGTAGAATCAAGAAATAATGTGCCTACCTTTGTTTTGTTTTTTTTTTAATTATATTTAATATTATTTATACCATCTTGTGTTAGAGCATAAATTAAAGTTTGAAAAGCGGAGAAAATATTCTCTGTTGCCACACACACTGTTAAAAATTGGTGTTTTCCAGTGTTTTAGAGCAGTTGAAGTCTTTAGTGTTAAGTGTACACTTTGTTGGTGAGACTCTTTTTAGCTCTTTTCTGTTCAACTTGGATGTTTAATTTTGATCAGAGTAGTGTTTTGAGCCATATTTGAGTATAAAATCACAATGTGATGCTTCGTTAACTGGAAAATGTTTTTGTTTTTTGGGCTCTCTTTGAAAATGTTTAGAGAAAACAAACATGATCTCTCTTTTTCTTCTTCTTTGTTGTTGTTGTTGTCTTTTTCTTTTCATTTTTGTTTAATTGCTTTAAAATGCCTCTATGCCCTGTATCTCATTAGTCGTCGATGCATTTCATGGCTGATTTTTTAATTTACATCTTGATATTGTTATAGGTTTCTGATCAATTTTGAGAGACTCTCCTCCATTGCTGTGTGTCACGAGAGAAATAAATAGCAATCAGAATGTCTCGAAAAGGTTTGATGGAGCAGGACCTAAGCAAGCTGGATGTAACAAAATTACATCCCCTCTCTCCTGAAGTTATTTCTCGTCAAGCAACTATAAATATTGGTAAGGTCATTCTTGCACAAATCATGCTTGGAGAAATCTTGTTGTGTACTTCATGTTCTCCATTTGATTTACATCTACCTACTCATTTTCTTTCAAGAATAAGCTGAGCGTGATTCATTTGCTCAGGAACCATTGGGCACGTGGCACATGGTAAGTCAACAGTGGTGAAAGCCATATCTGGTGTCCAGGTATACTATCTATCTTTGTAACTAATTATAAGTGAAAACCTTTAGTCGTCTCTTAAATACAAAGCTTTAGCTAGTTTATAGAATTAATGGATCTTTGGGATAAGTTATCATGCATAATTTTAGTATATTGATGCTATAAATTACTGCTGAGTGTGATTCATTCTCTCTGCAGACTGTTCGGTTTAAAAATGAGCTGGAACGTAACATTACCATAAAGCTTGGGTATGCCAATGCAAAAATTTACAAGTGTGAAGATGAACGTCGTCCTCGACCAATGTGTTATAAGTAAGTTTTCTAATTCTGGAATGCAGTTCACCTTCTTTCATGCCATCAGCCTCTAAGTCTAGAGTTCCTTTATCAGGGCTTATGGAAGTGGTAAAGAAGATAGCCCCATTTGTGATGTGCCTGGTTTTGAGAACTGTCGGATGAAATTGCTGAGGCATGTATCCTTTGTTGATTGCCCAGTAAGTTTTCCAATGGCTACAAAGCATAAGAATTCTGTTTGCATTGCATGTAATTTCAGTCAAAATATATAGAGAAGTTCAAATGTTTCATTGGAGCATATGTTTTTATGCATCTATACGAAATAAATGACAGTCACTCCTTTTATATGTTTGTTTATATCATATTTCTATTTATGCAAGTCCATGTTACAGATGAGCATAGTCCATGGGGATATTTCACGTGTTATACATCTTTCGAGTATGCTTTGTGGACATTTTGTACTTCATGAGTTGGATATGTTTTTCTGATCTTGGACGTCATATGTGTGATCATTCTGCAGGGTCATGACATTCTCATGGCTACCATGCTTAATGGTGCGGCAATCATGGATGGGGCATTACTTCTCATAGCTGCCAATGAGAGTTGTCCCCAACCTCAGACTTCTGAGCATTTAGCCGCCGTGGAAATTATGCGCCTTCAACACATTATAATTCTGCAAAACAAAGTTGATCTAGTTCAGGAAAATGTAGCCATCAACCAGCATGAAGCTATTCAGAAATTTATTCAGGTTTTGTCCAATTGCTTGTCGGTGAATAGCATCACGCGCTATTCTGCCTTTTAGCTAGAGAAAAGGTTACAGAATGTTTAATATTCTTTCTCAGGGAACTGTTGCTGATGGTGCACCAGTGGTACCAATTTCTGCACAGTTGAAGTACAATATTGATGTCGTGTGTGAATATATAGTGAAAAAGATCCCTATCCCTGAGAGGAATTTTGTCTCACCTCCCAATATGATTGTTATCAGATCATTTGATGTCAATAAGCCTGGATTTGAAGTTGATGAGATTAGAGGTGGTGTTGCTGGTGGCAGCATACTGAAGGTATATTTCTTTCGCATGGGAACATCGATAAAGCTATGATTCTTGACAAAAATTTGGTTGACCTGTTAACACTTGGAACGCTATTATGCCTTTGTTTATTCCACTGGGAATTCAAACCCTTGCTGTTCATCAGCCTTGGACATTGCTTTCCCGAGATTGTTTGTATGCTGCACTACTTGTCATCGTGGTCACACATCTGTGTGCAAATCTATACGCTTTGGTTCCTAAGGAAAAGACAAATTTTGTGCAGGGTGTTTTGAAGGTAAATCAATTCATTGAAGTGCGTCCTGGCATTGTCGTCAAGGATGAGAATGGCAACATCAAGTGCACACCAATCTATTCTAGAATAGTCTCTTTGTATGCTGAACAAAATGAGCTACAATTTGCTGTACCTGGAGGCCTCATTGGAGTTGGCACGACAATGGACCCAACTCTCACACGTGCTGATCGGTTGGTGGGACAGGTTCTTGGGGAAGTTGGGTCACTTCCAGAAGTTTATGTTGAACTTGAGGTAAACGGCTACCTAGGGAATGAGAGAATCTAATTTTGGACTCTGGTTTATGACAAGAACTACTGCATGAATTTGTCAATTTCTGCTCTTTTTTCCTCTTTCAAATGGTTATGATAGGTTAATGAGAAATCAAGTGGTCAATATGATGCCCAATACTATATGAGGGTATTGAATCTTACTGCTGTTGCAGGTGAACTTCTTTTTGCTTCGTCGACTTTTGGGTGTCAGGACCAAGGACACAGAGAAGCAGGGCAAGGTGTCGAAGCTGGCCAAGAACGAGATTCTTATGTTGAACATAGGATCTATGTCAACAGGAGCTCGTGTTATTGCTGTGAAGAATGTTTTTGCGAAACTACAACTGACGTCTCCTGTGTGCACCAGCAAAGGAGAGAAGATCGCTCTTAGCCGGCGTATCGAAAAGCACTGGCGTCTTATTGGCTGGGGCCAGATTCAAGCTGGAATCACTCTCGACATCCCACCCTGTCCCAAATTGGAGTGAACTAGAGGGACAAACTTAATTTTAGTTTTATGCTTTCTTGAACTTTTTGGAACTTCAATTTAATAGTGTGATCTTGATAAATTTTGTAGGAGGATTGAAAGTTGTAATTTGAGCAAGTTCCAGCAAGCACGTTTTATAGAACGCCCTGGGATTTTAGTATCTTACTTATAATGCAATTCGCAGGTTGCGCAGTTTTCATTTCTTGGCCATAATTCTTTGGTCGTAAATTGAATTGAAGATGATTAAAAATGCGTTACGAAATTGATCTAAAGAACATAACAGTTTTCGCGTGAAAATTTAAATTCTAATGATTTCACAGCCAAAAGAGGGATACAAGTAACAAGATTTTCCAGTATTTATTTTTGAGTAGGGTGAGTATTTGGTTTAGTTGAACCCAAATCAAAATTGAATGTTTGAATTTTTGAATTTTTAAATACTAAAAATCGAAATGAAATGAATTATATTAATAACTGAAATTATTTAATAGAATGGTTTCAGTTTGGTTTAAGTTATAACTTAAATAATTGAATCTTCTAAAAAAAATCATGCATTATTCAAAATTAACTACAATGATTGAATTTCTCTGTAATTATAATACATCGAATTCTAATATCTATAACGAAAATTCATATTATGCATAGACGAGTTATACAAACTTGTAAATATATATGAACATAACTTGGAAAATAATATCTAAACAAAATTTTTATTAAAAAAATAGCTATTTAGTTATTCAATTATTAATTCATTTTTTACAAAAATAATTGAAAATTTCTAGTTTGGATAACCAATATAGAACTGTATTTAAAAATAACCAAACCAAATGTCGTATTTCAATTCAATTATTCGATCATATCAAAATAATGCTTACATTTATCTTTTGCTGTTAAGTTAGAATCATTTTATTATCGTTTTCAACTTTTATTTCTTGTGAATCAAGCCTTATACACAAGACAATAAAGAAATAATCAAAAAGTTAAACCTGTTATAAAATAATTGTAAAATAGAAAAGAGATATATGAACATGAGAAATAAAGAGAACATAAATAATGATAGAAAGAGAGAAAATAAAACAGAGAAGAAGAGAGAATATTTTACTGCTTTTTGATAGTTAGTACAACTTTTACCATGTAGAGATTTCTATTCTTAGGAGCAATACAAAGGTAGTTATATAAAATTAGAATTTTTATTGACTTAGTTTACATAAGCTAATCTAACTTCATCTTATGAGAGTTTAAATAATCATGAATTAGTCCAAAGATAAATATTTACAATAATTAATAATTTTATAACACTCTCCTGAAATATTCATCTTTTAAAAATATGTATCTTTAGAACCTTACTAGAAAAACCTAGTAGAACAAAACTCCTAGTGAAGGAAAAGAATGCAATATTCTTATTATATGCTTCATGCAGCACTTAAAAATCTTGTTAAAAAACCCAGTGGGACAAAACCTAAGCTAAGGGATTAAGAATATGACGCGTATTTGTCTCCCTCTCATTTAAATATATCAAAAAAATTTTGAGTATATATGCTAATCTTGTAGTTTTACAAATATCATTATAGATGATATCAATTAAGATGAACTTGCTATGCTCTTGCTTGATAAATTTGATAAGCCTTTATTCCATATTTCTTGGGGAGTTCATGCATGAAATCAGCATAATATGTAAGGCTAAATCACATATAATATGATCTCCTTTTACTCAAACAATGCATATCATTCATTTGTTGATTAATATATTAGCATGCTTTGGGAGATAACAATAATAATGAGCCTTTAGAACATAAATACGTAACATGTTTTGCATATACTATAAACATATTGCTTGTATTGAGTCAAATAAATGCTCAACAAATTTCATGCTTAAGCAATCTTGGTAGCAAGTGTTTTGATGATAATGATAACAAAATTTGTATAATAATTCATAGACTTTTCTATTGGTACAAAACCAACTCTTGATAATAAAATAAGAGATACTTGTACCGGCACACAGTGGCAGACCTTTATTAAGTCAAGGAGGGGTCATGCCCCCCCCTCCCCCTTCCCCCAATTGTAATTGGCCTCCCAACAACCCAATTAATTTAATTTGCACAAGTTGAGTTATTATTATTTATGATAAATATAATTTAAATGTTAATTGAATTATTCAATTTTATGAATATCAATCTAATTTTCCTTTACATAAATATCTAGTTTGTTACGTAGAAATTTCTCAAATCTAAATTCATTATTATTTTTTTGTAAAAGAATATCGAGGAGTATTATAACTGAGGTATATTATTGTACTAGTATGATTTAGTATGATTTGTGTTTAATTTTTTTAAAATTATTTGTATTTGAACTTATTTTATGATATTTTACAATAAATATGCATTTTAATAGTTTTTAAATACATTTTCATATATTCATTATAGCGTTGATAATTCATCCCACCAAATATTTTGTTCAAGGTCCGTGATACATTATTCGGTACACAAGCCTTAAATAGCCTGCAAAGGCACGGGTCATATGTAGTATAGTGTGTGTGTGAGTGCAAGGTTGAATCCACGAGGAAGCCAAATGTAAGTGGTGTCCTAAAAGACTATGTGTTGGGTCCTTAAACTACTATCTTTTTGGGATTTTTTATTTAAAGGGATCTCAGAAAAGATAAACCTAATAAAAAGGCAAGAAAATAAAAGGCGCGTATGTGTGTGACGGGGGAATCAAGCAATCTAAGGGGAGTCAAACATCAGAAAAGGGGAACTAGGGTGATTACGACTTGCAAATGGGTGATTACTATGTCTTTCTAGGATTGCTTGATGGATTATACTTGGTTGCTCTTGTCTAGACCTCTAATTAACCTCTTAAAGGAATCCTAAAACTCAGGACAGGTCCGTTCCTAGGCACATCTACCCAAAGCTACGACATGGTTCTTACGACTTATGCACTAGGCTTAGCTAGTTAGGATTTTAGGTGACTTAGATCGACCTAATCGTAGCATTTAGTCTACTAATTAGTTGCTTAACCTATCCCTAGGACTCGGTACGAGTCCGTTCTTAAACACGTCTACCCAGAGCTACGGCATGGTTGCTATAAACCTAGGGCCATAGGGTGGACTAACTAACTTCCTAAGTGGACTAAAGTTAACTAAACCGATTCGAACACTTATTGGATGGATTTAAAGCCAAAGGGAACTTGACCTAGGCTAATTACTAGTTATGCACCATTGATCGTTATCACAATAGCAAGAATTAATGATTGAGCGCAAAGCATATACATTTAGGGCATGCCATTCAACAATATATCAGCATATTCTACCACTAAGCATATGAGCATACTTAGAATCTAATAGGATCAAGCACAAGATTTAGGGCTCATGCTCATAGATTGTAAAGGATCCTCTTAGATTATTGATTCCTAGTGCTAAAATGTGTTTAGATGAGTGTGCATAAGGTAGGCGAGAGAGGAATTAGGGTTTAAGGAAATGGGTGTGAGATAATGGGGTGTTAGCTAGGTGATTTCCCCTCAATTTTGCTGAAAGTGCATATAATGATATAAATAGGCAATTATTGTGCATAGTTCAATGTGATATATATATATATCAAACAAATAAAAGCCTTAAAAGATAATTTACTTCAATAAAAGAGATTTTCTAAATTAATTAAAATCTTGGTTATAGGAGGATTAGTGTGTCCGAAAGAAACAACAGACAACACGGAAAAATTTCCTTTTAAGAGTAAATAAAATTTAACTTATTTGTAGCACAAGTAATTAACACAACTAATTTAGCTAAACGTGTGTTCTTGAAACATTTCATGTTCAAAATTGAGTTAAATTCAAATAAGTCCCTAATGTTGACACATTTTTCCATCTTAGTCCCTATTGTTGTAAATAATTCATACAAGTCCTCAATGTTTACTTATTATAGTCAAATTAATCCCTGTAGTTAGAGTTAAATTCAAATAAGTCCCTAATGCTTACATATTTTTTAATTTTAATCCTTATTATTTCAAATAATTCATACAAGTCCCCAATGTTTAATTATTATGGTCACATTAGTCCCTACAATTAGAATGGACGTTAGTTTTGACGAAAATGTCCCAAATGATCTCAAATATAAAAGCAATTGACAATCTTACCCTTTGTGTTATAAAACGAAATCCGATTATCTATTTTTTTTACGCAAGAATTCCTAGCCAAAAAGAAAAAAAGCAATAGAAATTTAACATTTTGGATGATAGTTATTGCATTCTTTGCATATTTGGATTTATTGTGGACTTTTATAAGACATATTAGACATCTGATTAAAATTTTTTAATGAAAATTAAGAACTTTTATTGTTTAAAAATTATTCTATAATGAAAGTCACAGTACAAAAGTTCAAGGTATTATAATCAACTAAGAATAAAAAAAAATTTAATTCCAATATTTTTTATTCATTTTTTTCTTAAAACAGGAACTAACTTAAATAAGTTTGTAAAATACTGAGAACTAGCATGAATTTTTTCAAATAATGGGAACTAGTTTGACTAATTTTGTAAAACATTAAAAATAATATAAATTTTTTAAATAATAAGAACTAATCTGACTACATTTATAAAACATTAAAAACTAATTTAAATATTTTAAAATAATAAAAATCACTTTAAAAAAAATAGAGAAATAATAAAAACTTATTATTAAATTTACCCTTCAAAATTTCTTGAAAGGTAAGTATTATTTTGCTTTGAAAGTTTTTCTAGCAGTGTGCTTCCCTGAGTCAACGTCAGCTATCTCTGGTCATGAAGTAACGTGTTGACGTGGTAATCTTTTGTTGAATGGGTCAAGAAAGTGGGTTGGTTGCCTGGTTGGTAGCGCTGCATAGTTTCCGCTCATTTCATATATTTTCTTTTTTTCCATTCAGGGGGGAGCAATGCTCTTTTTCTCGCTTGACTAATCTCTGGTCATTTCATATTTTTCTTGAAGTCCGAGAGGTATGCCACCTTTGATCATATCATATTTTCTCGTGGTGTGAACAGCACAAATGCACAGCGGGCACGTGCTGCTGCTACTGCAAGCGTGACTGAAACACCCTTGTGGTACTTTGAAACAAGTCAAACTAACAACAATTCTGCAATTCGATTTTATAAAGAGACTACATATATAATAAATAAATATAATCACAATATTGTATTTTATCATAAATAAAACTGACTATTATTATTACTTGGGGGTGGGGGTTTTTTTTTTTAAAAAAAAAACCCTTGACTATTAGTACTAATTAAACAAATTTTAATCTTGAAAGCTACTTTATATAGATAATCAGTTTCCGGTGTTAAGAGCCGCAATAATGTCCTCAAGAAATGCAAATAAAAAAGAAAATTTTGGATTTTTAATGCAAAGCCAATAGAAAATACATTAATGATTTGCCATAGATCTTGACTAGATTTTCTCAACTAGATTTCAAATGATATACATTATGATAATAAAACCTTTAAGCAGCTTTTACAGAGACAAATATATGTGACTCTCTGGACACTCACACAGCTCAAACATCTCTCAGATCATGCATCTAATCTTCTTTCGGCCTACTATTTTACACAAGGACCCAAAAAAAAAAAAAAATTGGTTTCTTTCAAAAGATGGATAAAAATGCAGCTTCAAATGCTACATCTGTTTAGCTCTAAGGTATAATCCCTTTGTTGATCATGTAAGGCATCACTTGAACATCGCCATAACGTGGAACATTCTGAAAGGAAACAAGTTTGGTGTTTTGTTAGTAAAATTCAATAATAATCAAACGATAAAATATAACTGTGTAACAGAATAATATAAATTTAAAGCGTGAAACTAGTTGGATCTTGAGCATTGCAAGACAATGATTAATATTTACTTATTTAGGTTAAAGAGTTGTAACTAAAAGTTTATTTACCAGTTGCCGAGGAGTTGTACGACCGCTTGCAATGAAGTATTGCGCTTTGGATTCCATCATGCTGCTGCAGCAGTGAATCGTCCCTACGGTTAACAGGCGACGGCGCCATTCCGACGCCGGACGACGCCGATCGGCTTTTCCCAAGATGCTTGTACACGACTTTCAAACTGGAAGCTCTGTTCACTGGCTTCTCTTCAGATGCTTTTCTCGGCGAACTAAACGGCGCAGTCGCCGGAGATGACATCGGCGATACAGCCGAGAGCTGGTCGGAAAGCCTCGTTTTCTCACCGTGCTTTTTCGAAGCTCTGTCATATAAAGGCTTAATCAGCTTCAGATACTTAGGCACGTCATCTTTCTCGAATCTCTTCGATGAAGCTTTCTCAATCGGGAACTCATCTAAGCTCTCTCTCTGCAACTTGTTTCTCAGGCTGTTATCTCGCGTGAACGACGACACAGCTGGCACCTCTTCGAGTCTGTATTTAACTGCGAACCTCTTGCTCCGTCCATTATCAGAACATTTCCGGTTATGCTGCTCCGGCTTAGGTGTCGCAGTTAAATCGCCGCCGTTAGTCTCCGTTTTCTCCAACTTAGACTTCTTCAAACCTAGCATAAAAACTCGAAACTTTGGCGCCGATTTCAGCAACGCAATCGGCGATAGAGGCTTCGACTCGTTCGCATCGACCGGAAAAATTTTTTTATTGGAAAAAGCATCTTTCGGCGAGTCAACAAAACTGAAGCCTCCTTTGGCTCTCTTCTCTGAGCCATCTTCCTTGCAATCAGGCGCAGCAAGCACCAGTTCGAAGAACGAGTCACCGTCGTCTGTTTCATTGTCAATCTGCATCGCCTGATTGCTTACGTCATCGCCCTTCTTATCAATACCAACGTCGGAGATGACAACACTGCCGGCGTTCCGCCAGAATTTCAGTAAGTTGAGAGCATCCATAAGTACTTAATGAAAACGCCAGTAGTGAAGCGGTGTAGTTGAGAGTAGTGTAATAGTGTTGTGAGACTTTTGTCGAAGGCTGAGGAGAAAAAGGAGAGAGAGGTGGGGAGTATAAATACTAGAGGAGCTTTTTTTTTTTTTTTTTTTTTTTTTAAGCAACGCTCCGTTTCAGTAACTTTAATTCGTGTGCTTCGTGAAAGCAGAGTTGAAGCAAGCTTTTCCTTTCTTTTTTTAAATTTTTACCGAGACAGAAAGAGAAAGGAGAAGGGTAGCTTTTGATGAGACGGTTGAACAAAATAGAAAAAAAGGAAAAAAAGAAGCGAGATTTAGTTGTCCTAAAGAGGGTAAATTTCACGACAAGTTCCTATTATTTTTTTATTTTTTAAAGTGATTTTTATTATTTTAAAATATTTAAATTAATATTTAATATTTTATAAATATAATCAAATTAGTTTTTATTATTTAAAAAATTTTATATTATTCCCAATATTTTACAAAATTATCAAATTAGTCCCCATTATTTGAAAAGAATTCATATTAGTCCCCAGTATTTTACAAACTTATTTAAGTTAGTCCCTATTTTAAGAAAAAATGAATAAAAAGATTGGAACTAATTTGAATAAGTTTGTAAAAGGAGAAATCACACGCATAGTCCCCAAAATAGACATAATCTTTCAAGTTAGTCCTACTTGTTTAAATTGATGCAAATTAGTCCCCAATATTTTCAAAAACCAATCAAATTAGTCCTTAAGCTCAAGTTGTCGTTCTTTTTTCTTTTTTCTTTTTTTTTATTCTTAGTTGATTATAATACCTTGAACTTTTGTATTGTGAATTTCATTATGGAATAATTTTTAGACAATAAAAGTTCTTAATTTTTATTAAAAAATTTTAATCAAATGTCTAATGTGTCTTATAAGAGTTCACAATAAATTCAAATATGCAAAAAATACAATAATTATCATCCAAAATATTAAATTCCTACTGCTTTTTTTCTTTTTGGCTAGGAATTATTGCTTAAAAATATAGATAATTGGATTTCGTTTTATAGCGCAAAGGGTAAGATTGTCAATTACTTTTATATTTGAGGTCATTTGGAACATTTTCGTCAAAACTAACGTCCATTCCAATTGTAATGACTAGTCTGATCATAATAATTAAACATTAGGGACTTGTATGAATTATTTGAAACAATAGGGGTTAAAATTAAAAAATATGTAAACATTCCAGACTAATTTGACCATAATAATTAAACACTAAGGACTTGTATGAATTATTTGAAACAGTATGAATTAAAATTAAAAAATATGTAAACATTATGGACTTATTTGAATTTAACTCTAACTGCAAAAATTAATTTGACTATAATAAGTAAATATTAAGGACTTGTATAAATTATTTGCGACAATAAGAACTAAAATGAAAAAAAAAAATAACATTAGAGATTTATTTAAATTTAACTCTTCCAAAGACAACCCAGGTTGCGCCACTGTGGGAGGACTGATTTGATATTAGTCTAGTAGATTAACTGGATTAATATTTATAAGTAAGTGATAAAAAATAGAGAAATGTTTGAATAATATGTATTTATAATTTACTAATGTATTTGATAAGTATTTACTTATATGAATAATATGCATTGTTTTCTCTTTTCTCAGAAATATGCGTTGTTTTTTTTTATTTTTATTATTTCTTTGTGTGTGATCTTGACAATGTAAGTTTTTCTAAATCAAATTTCTTTAAATTATGAAAAGTAAAAATATAACGTATTTCAAGATCTCATGCAAATTTCAACAAGAAAAGAACAAGAGATTCTTTTATATTTGGTAATTTTTATGGGTTCGTCGTTTTCACATAGGGCTACTGAAGTTGCCGTGAGGTGGGGGGGGGTGCGGATTGAGGAAAGGACGCGTCATGTGAGACTGGGTCGAAGTAAAAATAAATAAATACTAGTGGCGCGACTCCCCATACACTGTGTAGACACAGACTACTGACTGCAGGTGAACGCAGACTGGTGAAGTCTCTCAGGGCTCCAGACTTTTCAAAAATTAACACAGAACTGGGGTTTGGACCATCGGTTGGCCATCTCATGCTCTAGACTTGACATCATCCTACATCAAACATATGCTCAGCAGTAATCATAACCACTTGCAAAATGGGTGTCGGGAACAGGTTTGGTTTAAAAGCTTTAAGCAAAAGATTCTAAGTCTAGAATTGGACTGTTTCTGACGATACTAGATTGGACTAGCGTTACTCTCCGTCTTTCTTTGGCGGTAAGGCTTAGAAAATTGCGGTGAAAGGATTGAGAGCAAAGTGACACGTGGCACAACAACACTTAGGACGCTTCATAATCTTAGGAGAAATTTAATGATGGGTGTTGCGTATCGATACCACTAAAGAATTTAAAAGATGTCACCATGCATGGAACAAGTGAATTTGTTAACATTTTAGCGATCTTTTTGGAGGCAAGGACGATGCTAAGTGAGAGTAAAGTTTGAGATTTATGAACCGGAAAATTCTCCAAGGAACAAAAAGAAAAAGGCAAGTGAAAATAAAGTACACAAAAGAGCAGGAACACTTGGGGAGGGTGACCAGAAACTTCCAAAAAGAAAAGGGAAAAAGAGCCAAAAAGAGAAGACTGGGAATAGAAAAATGAAAGGTCTTTGTTGTAAGGTGAGCTTTGCCTTTTACAGTCTTTCCCCCCTTTGTTTAATTGAGAGGGTCAGGCATTGCAGCAGATGGGGCACGCTTGAGGGGTTGTTTTTCGGACCCCTGACCCTTTTGAGGAGGTCTGTGTCTAGTCCCCCTTAAAGGTTTGACTTGATGATGATTTTTGAACGGTCCTGATTTTTATCATCTCGAATCTTGACCGTTCAATCGCCATCAAAAAGCTAGTAAAAGGGGGAATGCAAAGGGAGCAAATTTATAGTCATAAATAACGTGAAGCAAAAGGGGAAAAGAGGATATAAAAGCCACCACATTTGCAAATGCCATTTTCTTTGGAGTTTGGGAAAATTCCCACTTGATGCGCTCATCTAAAGTTAAGTTTGTTGTCAAACTTGAAGCTTTAAGTTTAGGAAAAGAAAATAAAAGAAAAGAAAAGGTTGATATTCCTCAACTAACCTTTTAGGTTGTTGTCATCTAACATTCTTGGGTGTGAAGTTTTCTTTAGTGCACAGGACACGAAATGAACCCTTTTGAATAAATTGTAAAAGGACAAGTTAAATGATAGTGTGTAAGAAAATTGGATAACTAATATCCATCCAATTATGTATTATCTACTCAAGTTAAACACCAAAAAAAGAAAAAAGAAAAGAAGAGAAAGGCTAGCATCGGACCAAGAGAAGGAAAGAAAACTCTTCCAAACTAGTTAAAGGGGTTTGATAGAGCTTGGGCCTATCAAACATGGCACCCCATTTTTTTCTTCTTTTTTCTTTCTCTAAACTCATCTCACACAAGTTCCAATTAATTTTCAGTAATTATTATTTACTACATTACACTTATTTATTACTTTCATTTGACAAAATCAATTACGATATAGATACTTAGTGTACCAAAAGACGAGTAAAAGGTCTCTTGATTTGATTCTTACACGAACAATGACTCGAGCATAACATTTTAGATAAAAAGAAATTTTATTTCTGAAAATTACTGAACTGGTTTGACCCCAAAAAAAAAAAAAAAGAGAGAGAGAGAGAGAGAGAGAGAGAGAGAGAGAGAGAGGGAGAAGAAGAAAACTGGGTTGCGCTTTGGGCCTACGACGGACTTTTGGTTTGGGGAGTTTTCTCTGATGTAGTATTATGGGCTAGACGGTGATGGGCTGTCAATGAGGGCTGCCGGAGGCTGCAAGGGAGAGTTCTTTGATACCATTAAAATTACGGCCCATTGCTTTGATGTAGGCTTGAATAATTTCATTTTGACAATTACTTGGACTATGGGATGCTTCAAAAGTTTGAAGGCATATTCTTTACAATGTGCTGTTCTTCTGACAACCACCGAGGCATATACCGGAATAAATACCTGAACTAACTTAGAAACAAGTTGTTTCCAAATGTTGATCAGAAGCAAAGATTTCAATGGTGAGCTTTTGTGAGCACCTACATTTTTGCTGGAAACTTTCTCATTCTCCTTATCAAATTACGCTACATTCTCCTTATCAATTTATATGATGCTCATAGGGGACGTGCTATAAACTTAGGTTTTGCTATTTTGTGATCGGGCTTCGTCAACAGTCAAGTTCTGTCAACTGAATTTCTTCTGTTGCGGGAAAGAAAAAATGCTCCAAATACAAAGGTAAGTCTTTTTCAAGAAACTTGTTTTGAAAAATCAATCTTGTTCAATTTTAAAATGTCAAAATTGTAATACACATGCCTTGCTGAGAGTCAGAAAATTTTACCTTCTAATTGATTCGAACTCATTTGCTCCTAATGCAACACAATTGAAATGTATACAATTCCTGTTTACCTAAACTTTACAAGCATGTACACATTGATAATTATATACCGTGCAGTGGTAGTAGCTTCATATACTTCATTTTGAAATGGATTTTCGTGATTGTGGACATCGCATGCATGAGTTATCAACTTCCATCTTTCATGTTAGAAATTATGATCCTATAAAGTGGAAGGCAAAGTTGTTCTCAACTACAAGTAGACTGTTGAAGGTAGCTGGCATCTTGGTGTCAAACTGTTTATGGACCTATATGAAATTTTTTTTCAAGAAAAAATAATTTTATTTTTTTAAAAAATTACATTATCTTTGCAATAACTACTTTATTTGATTTTAAAAAAATTTAAAATTCTTAAAAAAAGTTTAAATAAAACTTTTTCTAGAAGTTAGAATTTTTAATTTTTTTAAAAATATTAAAAAAAGTACTTTTAAAAAGGACAATCCAATCGGGCCCTATGTTTCTTGAGCTTTCAGATTGTCCTCAAACTTATTAAATTATTTAGATGGGATTATACTCAGTTACCATCTAATATTATCTATATTTCATTTTTATTTAGCAAATATGTTGAAAGTTATTTAGATATGATTATATCAAGTCCAACTTAGGATTATAAACTGTTGGGAATTACAAACTTATCGTAACAATTTCAACTCATATTTCAGGTTAATAAAATGTAAATAATATTTATAATAAAAAACAATGTGAATTAAACTTAAATTTTAATTACAAGTTAAACACCATCCGAACACCTTAACGGGGAAACTTATCATGTAATATCATATATCATATATTATATACAATATTTTATTCAAAATATTCACAAATTTTCCGGCCCAAGGATTTCCACACGAGAAAGCATGCTTATAAGGTCCAGATTGCCCGTGGGGCCGACTTGGGACAATATTGTATTGCTCTTCAGGGTCTGCCACGTTTCGCACACATTTCTAAAACAGCCCCGACGGCCCATATTGACGCCACGTAGAAGAAAACATAACAACAAAATTCCGAAGCGCCGTCAGATCTAACGTCTCTCCGTTAAAACCTCGATTTTTTTTTTTTTTTTTGTAATTGTTTCCCTAGTTCAAGTCTTTTTTTGCAAAACCTTCTCTTCAACAATTCCGTTATTTAACGGAACCCGTCAGCCTTGGAGTCTCACTCTTTTAACGTTTGAGCCATTCGATTTCTCCATTTTTCTCGCTCACTAACATTTCATTTACCTCGAGACGAAAAAGCACCCGATTTTTTTTTTTGAAAAAGCAAAGCAGCGGCGGCGAGGGAAGCCTCATATCGGAGAATCAATCGAGATGTCCGATCACGACAAAACCGTTGAATCTGTGATGGAAAAGATCACGGAAAAACTGAGCGGCCACGATTCTTCCTCCTCCTCCGATTCCGAGCACGAAAAGGACAAGAAGCCGTCGATCGACGCCGTCAAGGCGAAGATCTATCGCCTCTTCGGCAGAGAGAAGCCTGTTCACAAAGTCCTCGGCGGTGGAAAACGTAATCTTGCAAGATCTCTCTCTTACACGCACATCCGTGTATTAATATATAAATGACCACTTTTATGCGGAAATGTGATTGCAATTTACCGATTAAATCTGTGCGTCTATTTTTGTTCTACATAACTCATGTATATAAGAACACACATTATACGTACACGTGTAATATATATACACACATTATATATATATATATATATATATATATATATATATATATATATATATATATATATATATATATATGCAATTGTATAGAGCAACGTGTGCAGAAATGCGAGTGCGGCAAGTTACCGATTAGGTTTTTATATTTGAAGTTAAATATCAAAGCAGATTCTTTGCTTTTCCTTTTAGCCTTTTTTTCCCTCTTTATTGTGTGTGATTTCTTGGAATTAGGTTGTATTAGTCAGAGTTTATCTTGTTCTTTTTAGCACTTTGTTTTCTTGTATTATTTATACCATTGCTTATTTCTGATATCATGTTTCCTCAGTGATATCTTGATAATAGTTTAGAATTCTTTGTGTTTATCTGATTTGTTTGTACTAGAAATCTAGAGAATTTACAATTGCCTGCTGATCTTTGACTTCTGCTGCCTCAAGCAGGCAATTTCTGTTCATTAATTAGGATAATTTTGTCCGAAAACTGATAAGTCAACATAGTGTGTTGCATTTATGACTTGGGTGGATTGTAGAATAATCAATTCATTAGCTTAAGTAATTATTTCATTAGCTTTGCCAGAAAGTGATAGAAAGATCTGTCCATTAGCAATCTACCCAATGTTAGAAGAAGAATCTATCCATTAAACAATTCAGCTGTGATGCATTAAATAATAGGTCATACATTTTCTAGAGTCTTGATGGAAGCTTAAGCTATCTTATGGCTTTGGTTGTACTTCTTGAGTTCTGCTACAATTTTTGAGCTCTTACATGTAACAGTTGCTGCTTTAGTTGATGAGAAGATCTGGAAGGTAAAAATTGATTTTTGATTCATGTGACTCTCCATCATCCTATATTTGTAGGGCTACAAGAGGATGTCTCTTTTTGTGTTATTATCTGTTTAAAATCATGGAAAAAAGATATTTGATGGTGCATGTGTTGCTAGGGTGTGGTTGAAAAATGATGAGAGGTACAAGGGTATTTGTTTATAGAAGATTGTGGCTTTGTTTCATTGTCTGCTGTGTAGAAAAGTTTCCTTCGTTGATTGTGTGAAGCTTTAGCTTAAAACAGCTTGCTTTTTGTCCTTTCTCCTTTATGAAAATTTATCTCCATGGTCTAAAACTAATGTTTAAAAAGATTCTATGTTGTGGGAGGGTATCGTTTAATATCAACCCTCTGCATGGGTTACTTTGCAAATTATTAGCTATACATTTATGTTTTATGGCAGCTGCTGATATTTTCCTATGGAGGGACAAGAAAGTCACCGCTGGGGTGCTTGGTGTTGCCACTGCAATTTGGGTGCTTTTTGAATTGATTGAATACCACTTGCTCACCCTAGTATGCCATCTGCTAATTCTTGCTCTTGCAGTCCTTTTCCTGTGGTCAAATGCATCCACCTTCATCAACAAGTATGTCAATCTGTTCTTCTTTTATCTGTCTTTATTGCATCAGAACATTCTGTTTGCCTGACCTTGCTCTTTCTCATATTAGGTCTCCACCTCAAATCCCAGAAGTTGTACTTCCGGAAGATATTGTTCTGGCTGTCGCCTCTGCCTTTAGGATTGAAATCAATAAAGCTTTGGCAATACTCCGTGAAATTGCTTCAGGGAGAGATTTGAAGAAGTTCCTTGCTGTACGTCTTCTTCTGAATCCACATTCTCATGTAGCTTTTGTATAAGCTTGACCTTGTTGATTGATTGTCTTGATTTAGTAAAGTTTTTCTTTTGTTTCGATCATTGTTTAATTACATGTGCATTTCTGAACTATAGCAATGGTCTTTTGTACTCATGGGTCTTTTGACGTGTCAGGTTATTGTTGGTCTGTGGGTTCTTTCAGTTTTGGGGGGTTGCTGCAACTTCTTGACCTTGTTCTACATACGTAAGTTGATTGCTCTGCAATTGTTTACATCTTATTTTTGAATTAATAATCATCACCCCTTGCCCATGCTGATTTTTACTTTTCATCCAAACTTTTTCTTAAACAGTCTTCGTTCTGCTGCATACGGGGCCTGTGCTATACGAAAAATATGAGGACCAGGTTGACTCGTTTGCCGAGAAAGCTGAGGCTGAAATTAAGAAGCAGTATGCAGTTTTCGATGCCAAGGTTTTGAGCAAAATCCCCAAAGGCCTATTGAAAGGCAAGAAGCTCGAGTAGAGGTACAAAGGAGGTGTCACTACTAGGTTGAGGTCTACATATTGTACCTCTGTTTTACCAGATGTAGTTGCAACGGTTAGAGCCCTTCTTTACTGGGTTTACAGCAACTGAGTTCTGGGTTCACAACACTTTTTCTTTCTTTTGGTTTTTTTTTGTTGGGGGGGGGGGTCAAATTGGGTTCAGAATACTTGATAGATATGGTATTCTTCACTTAGATTCGAGTTCAAAATAACTTGGATCTTGATTTTAATTTTACCTACAGCTGCATACCTGTTTACTGCAGTCTGAGTGATCAAAGTTGGATTAGCATTTCTCAGTTGCCTTTGTATCTTAATTTAGTCATTGATGTCTGTCTTCGGCTATGTTATACTGGCCTTTGAAAAAGATATTGATGACCGTGAATTGCGAATATGGAGAGGATTTAAGTTAATAGATGTTCTTCAATTCTTGCTGATTAACTGCAGAAATGTCTGTAATGCTCGTATCATCCTTGGTTTACAAGCTTTAAGTCATGGCAATGAAGCATTTAAGGGGGCAATGGATTAATGAGTTTTGGGAGTCATTTGCACACAGGCCTATAATCTTGATATCAGCAAATATTTAGCATATGCGTTTTCTTAATACAATTCACATAAAGACGGGGGGCTAAATAAAACTCATCAGCTTCCATTTGGCTTAGAACCTTTGATCCACTTCAGGTGTTACCCTCTGTACCATGATTTAAGTTCGCAGCAAAAAACAAGTAACCTAATCTTTCTGCAAGCAATTAAGGCAAGGGCACATGTACTTGAGTTCCTAGGCATCAGGCTGAACAATAATTAACAATATCTGTCTGGAACCAGGATAGGAAACTCTATTAAGATTATCAATATACTGTGCGAGCCCAGAGCTTAAGCACAGACCAATCCTTTGTATCGGTATCACTATCACTATCACTATCTGAGGATGAATCTGATGACAGAGAATCGGTCAACATGTAGTCAACGATCTGGCACCAGGGAAACACAGAACAAATTAGGAAGTTTAAAACACTCAATGCTACGATGTTGGCAAAGGCGCATCAGATTTTTCAAATGCTAGGAAGGATTTAAAATTTTTATTTTTGTTGAATCCTGTTGACAGTTAAAGCCAGAAATACATTACCTGTTGACTTGAAAGAGTCTTGATTTTGTGGGTCTTGAAATTATCTCCAGAGGTGTTGATGGAGGAGCACTTGGTGTGGTTGAGCCATACTATTTTGCGGCACTGCCTGCAGTAGCCCCGATAGGACTTAAACTTCTCTGCTGAACTTCCTGAAATGAAATAAACTAAACTATAGTCAAATCCTGGGAGGGAGAAAGGGAGGGAGAGAGAGATGTATTCACGTTGGTTCACAAAAAGGATCATGCTCCCATGCCAGCTTATCTTACAAGTACGTGTGCATCTAATTACATAGATGAACTCAAGTGTTGCAGAAAGGGGGAAATTGGAAAGACATGTTGAGGGAACAACTTGTGAATAACCAGAAGCACCAACTGCATAAACTGAGTTAAATCTAACCACAGAATTTAGTCTGTGCCTTATGATAGCGCAATACATCCATAACCAGACTCAGAGATTGTCATTCTAGATGTTATATGATTTCCAAACTTTGATAGTCTATTTCATGAGAAAGCAGATGCTTCCTCAAAGGACCCAGTAAGAGAATTAACTTTTATTCTCTGGGACATGTTGAACCTCTTTCTATTAGAGAATCTTTCTGCAAAACTAATAAATAAAAAAATCCTACACAAATTTCCAGTGTGGTTCCAGTACCTCTGTAAGCCTTCTTAAAAGCATCTCTCCAGTCAATTCTTGATCCAGTCGCTAAATCTGCCTTTGGGTTTCTATTATCTTTATGCTCGTCCTCTCCGCCAAATAGGTGCCCATTAACCTTTGAATGAATATTGAAATCACTGAAGAAATCAGCATAAAGAGATCTCCAGAGATGGTTGTCACTTGCTGCTGCACTCCACAACCTGTACATGAGAACAATCTGCTGAAAAGCTTATGCTTAGGAGTCATGATGTCCATAGTTGCCGGATCAATTGCTAAAGCTTTACATATTATACTACTATATCAGCAAACTTCTAACATAATCAAAGTGTTGTGTGCAAAATCTATATGGGGAATCAGAAAATACCGGCAGACTGCTGCAGCACAAATTAGAGACTGCAAATCTAAGAAGCTGAAGATGTGAACCAGAACATCTTGAGGAAGTTGTTTAAGATCTGAATTGCAACAAAACATATCAGTACAACTGCAAAACCAGCACCTAGAAAGTTTCTGCACTCCTCAGAATACATAAAAGTAGTGTAATTAAGTCTACCATTTCTGCATTCCTCAGAAGTCAGAATACATAAAAGTAGTGTAATTTAGACTATCAATTATGCACCAATTCTTCCATCAAGAGTTTATATATATAAATCAGCATAGATGCATTAGACACTCATCCAATTTACAATCCCACCTTCTCTGTTCACCCGAGAAGCTGCATTTGGTGGAATATAGCTCGGGCGGTGTACTTGGAAGGGGCGCCGAAACTATATTTAGATCAGTATGAAGATCGGGAGAGGATGGAGGAGAATAATACACCATAAGTAACATTAGTAGCCAGTAACATAATACCAAATGAGTTGGAATGAGAAAAGCTAACTAGCAGCAATTAGATGGAATACAAATTGTCTTCATCAGAATAATCATTTCTTGAGTTAGCTTTGTTTCTAATTTTGACAATTCAGTGACCCTTGAGCTCGATAAGTTTTATGATTAACCATTAAATATTACTGACTTTGGCCATAGTTCACCGAGAAGGCACCATCGCCCATACTCTTGTCATAGACAAAAGATCTGTCTTGAGCCCACATATCAGCTAGACCCAAATGTTTAACCTTAACTGTTAACAATACTAATTAAAAATAGTACTAAGACCATGTCTCAGAACACCACAGAAACATGTTCCGCTACCTTGTTGGTCCTGTTGGGCCTTGGAACGTCTCTTGTGAGCAACAATTGCGTGCTTGAATTCAGTAACTGCCAATGCCCTCTTCTGTTTCTGCAAAGAAGCTTCTGCACTCTGCAGAAGAATGTTAGCTGCCGTAACAGCTCTTTGTGTCTGCATTCTAGATTTAAACAAACATCAGCCCCAAAAATAGTAGGAAAAAATGGAAAACCATTTCATAAACAATTCATAATCCCAAATATACTTATAAACAGCCTTTATAATTGCCCATCTTTTCATTTACAACAATTCGAGAAAAAAAATTGCCATAATCTCCAACAAAATAATCAAATCAGACCAAACCTATCCCACTAGTAGACATGGGTATATAAATCAGACTACCCAAAGGCAACAAATAGTAAAATTCTACTAACAGTTTAATCAAAACACCAAAAACATAATTCAAACCACCAATTTCATAACAAATAGTCAAATTCTACTAACAGCTTAATCAAAACACCAAAAACATAATTCAAACCACCAATTTCATTTTTTTTACCCATGGAATTGTTATTTTGATTGAAAATGGAAAAGAGCACGGAAGAAAATTAAATTGAAAATGAAAAGAGATGACATACTGAGGGAGGAGGCTAAAGGCGGTGAGGAGATCTTGAAAGATGAGAACTTGGAGATTTTTGGGTGCCTTTTGATATACATTTCTGAGAATAACGGCTAGCTCTTTGCATGCCACTGGGTATAGATAGTTTCCATTTAAGGATTCTTTCAGCCCTAAGCTTTGGTATCTTTCCACTATTGTATTATGCCCTCTCATTTTACTCTTTTCACTTCTAAGAATTTTCAGAATCCAAAGAGTGTGTCCTGTGTGCGTATGTTTACAGAATGCGTTTGTGTTTGTGTTATTTGGTATTGTTCAATTTCTTCACAGCGGAGAACGAGCAGGGTTATGATGATGAGTTGATGACGACGACGATGCTTTTTGCCTCTGTTTTTTTTTTTTTTTTTTTAAATGTTTTAAATGACAGTTTTTATTCTAAAAAGAGAATTCGCGACAAATAATAAGGAAAGTGAAAAATTAATATTAACAATATGATTATAATTGATTAATTAAGATTTATAAGAGACAAAATGGGATCCTCGTCATCGTTACTGTTACTAAAGGAGAGCTCTTGGACACCCGTGTGACATCAAGGGATAATTTTGAGCAAATTTATTTAATATGAAATATTTAATTCTTATATTTTTAAAAAATTGACGATGATTTTAAATTCAAATATGTTATTTGAATCGGACAATCATGAAAGGATATGAACGAAAGTGTTAATATATTAATATTATATTTCCTTAACAGAAAACTTTGATGATGATTTTAAATTCACATACATTAATGGAATTCGACATGGATGAAACTAATTCATTTTATTTTAATATGTTATAACTAATAATTCATATTTTAATGAGAACCCCTGGAGGTTCATCATCCGTGTGACATCAGGAGATTTTTTTTTTTTTTTTCCTTACTTACAAGGAAGGCTACGCCATATTAATAGGAGACAAGTCTTTGGGACATGACGCCTCTCATTTTTTTTTCTTTTCTTTGTTAAACTCCTTCCCTTGAATCCAAAAAGAGGGCTAGAATTGTAATTGACATTATACGAATGTTTTATTTATAAGTAAAATTTTTTGTTACACATCTCATGTGGCACGGGGGTTAATGCTAGTATTTTGTAAAATGCCATTTTACTAAATTTGACATTAATACTGCATAGTGTGTCCCAGAAAAAGTATATTAGCCTTCACCTCAAGTTGTATAAATTCCATATATAATTGTTTGTTTGACAAAGGAAAAGAAGTAAAAAACTATACATAAAAAATTTATATACAAAAAGGATTATTATGAGTATAGTTTTAGACAAAGGAAAAGAAGTAAAAAAAAAAAAAAAAAAAAAGGAGGACCGTAAGAAAATTTTCAAAAATTTTATATATACCAATATATAATTTTTTGATACTTGGGGCAGGGTAAGCTGCCTTCTCTATATCAGATGCCCAAAACCTATTTAAGATTTTGGCCTAAAATCGTTGGTGATGCCGCAAGCCGACAAATGGTGTACGAAGTGGATTTTGCAAAACACGCATGGAGACCACAACATCTTCTTCAGTTAAACGATCGTGAATGAAGCCATCTGGTGTTCAGTCTTCTTTTGATTGGATCATCTAAGCAACAATGATTGTTGAATTCAGGCCAATCATACTCAACTTGTGTATTCAGATCATCACCTTCACATTACTATTCACTAGTAAATATACATCAGTACGTCTGAAGCTAGCATCACTAAACAAGTTGCAGCAAGATTATTCAAGTAGTTAGTTTACCAATAACTTGAGAAAGTAGAAAGAAAAGAAGAAAACAATACTATCTGTGCTTCAACAGTTTGTTTATATATAGTACAGAAAGTTCAGACAAGAAACAAGAATAAAAGGATTACAGGAATACAGATGAACGCCACAATATCGATTATACATATATGGATTACAACTGATCTGCCACTGAATGGAGCCATCATACATGATACAACCATAAATGGTCTAAAGACTCTGGACAGTTTTTTACTAAACTTGCAGAAATTAATTAATTACTCTCTCCTTTCTCATGCTTTAACAACAATACTAGCAGGTCAAGCTCTTGAAGGCCAGAGCAATTCTTTTGCTGCCAGGGAAAGGCCCCCAAGACTCCAACAGCGTCTTGCTCAGTTATCCTGAAACTAGTGGAGTTTTGATGTTGTTGAATTCTGATGATCCCACAAGTCACCAGCTTTTCTCTATAAAACTGGTGCTTGTGTCCTCTCTGAATTGACGATGCATCGCAACCTAAAGGAAGTAAGTCAGTTGCTGCTTCTTTCTTGATCCCCCTTCTCCATATAGTTCATTCCATTGCTTCAACTCACCCATTACGGATCCCTCAGTAGCAAAACTTGCAGCAATCTGCAATATACATAATATTTTGAAGTTCTCATGATAATAGCTCAAACTTTGTCTAAACCGTTGCTTGTCAATTCATGAATCTTAAGTTCACCACTTCCAGGCAAATACAGTTTGAAACCTCACAATAAAGTTGGAGTCATCAGCTAAAACTTAAAGTTCTTGTTACTATAAATGCAAACTAAAATGGATATCTAAAAATAAAATTATAGGGACAAGATCGCGTTAGTTACCTGATTCTTGGCCTGCTTCAAGTCTTCCATGTTCAGTGGCCTTAGAGTAATTACTCTTTCCTCTTTAGCTTCTTCATTTGTACTTGTAGCATCTTCGGAGCTCTGCCCTTCTTTAGCTTTTTGCTTCTTTTCCTGTGAGAAGGAAGCATATTTAAGAGAGAAATTTGTCAACATATCTAGGATAAATATATAACTAAAAGAAATATCCAGATAAAATAACAAATTTGAAGAGTCGGTAGTGTCAAAATTTACCTTGTTTTTCTCTCTCTCTTGTTTTAGTAGCTCTCTGACAGGTCGATAAGCTGCTGTAACGCATAGATTCTGCTTCCAGTAAATGAGGCAAAAGTCAATGCCAGTTAATAAAAGCTGATCCAACAAGGTAAATAGAAAGTTCACTACCTTCAGATCGCTCCCGCTGTAACCTTCTGTCATTGCTGCAAGCTCCTTAAAATCTAGATCTTCTGTGTTTTCTTTTGCCAGAAGAGTTTTCAGAATCTTTTCTCTACTCTCTACAGAAGGTAGTCCAACCATAATTCTGTTCACCAGAAGAGCCAAAGCTCGGTATTTAATCAACTAAAGCCTATACAGATACATGTTATGATGGATGCTGAGATTGAAATCATCAGGTCTACCAACTGACTGGAACTTTGCTACGCCTTTTGGCAACATATTAGGATAAATATTACTCAAAACCATAGACCTGAACTAACACAATTAAGAAAATGAATAACATGTGTAAACCAAGCTCTTCAGAGTCAATTATAGGAGCATGCATGCCTCTATTGAAGAGAAAAGGATCCAGTAATATGATGTTTACTCCTTTTTTCTTGCCATTACTTAAAGGAAAAAGTTGAGAGGAATCAGTGACGAGTTGTGGTTACAGGTGAAATGCCACTTGAATGCAGAGCTAGCCGGTTCTCCCCAAAATTTGAGGCAGGACGAAAAGATTCGAAAAATTCAGTCATTTACAACCACTGATAAAGGATTCCTGAATCTATGTTGAATGACCAGAAGGATGGAAGGATATAGCTCAATTGACTAAGACATGGAACAAAGCACAAAATTGACAAATTTGGGTGAGAAAGACCAGAATCGATGAGCATGAACTCACCTGCGCTCAAATCGTCTGATGATTGCCTCATCAAGGTCAAAGGGCCTGTTAGTTGCCGCGAGGACAAGAATTTGCTCACCGGCTTTGGTCAATAGCCCATCCCAGCGTGCCATGAACTCGTTCTTAATTTTTCTCATGGCCTCGTGCTCCCCAGCTCTTGTCCGCTGCCCGAGCATGCTGTCTACTTCATCCACAAAAATTATAGTAGGAGCAACCTTTGCTGCAAGTGAGAAAAGAGCTCGGACATTCTTTTCATCTTCACCAAACCATTTTGATGTGATGGTTGACATAGAGACATTTATGAAACTTGCTCCAGCTTCATTGGCAATGGCCTTTGCCAGCATTGTTTTCCCTGTACCAGGTGGCCCGAAGAGTAATATACCTCGGCAAGGCTTAAGAAGTCCGTCTTTGAAGAGCTCTGGTCTTCGAAGAGGAAGCATGACCGTCTCCTGCAGCAATTCTTTAGTCTCATCTAAGGCACCAATATCCGCAAATGTCACTCCAATCTCATTTGAAGGGATAACCTCTGGCCTTATACGCTTTTCAAATTCATTATCAGGGGGTACTTCCTATTTTATCACAAAAGATTATGTCAGAAAAAGTAAGAGAAAGTAATGAACAGACTCTTCACCAATCAGGTATGTCTCTACTACATACTGCACGTATTGCCACTACTTGCTTTCTACAATTTGATGTGAATGTGAAAGGCATTGTCCATGCATAATGAAAATCACATCCAATTTGGAAGCCTAGAATTTAGCTCTGAATTATCTTATGGTCGACTCAATAAGAATCTTTGAATTATTTTACAGTCATCTGAATTACGAGATGGAAAAACAAAGTTGAATTAAATATAGGTCTGTGCGTTTAGCGGTATGGTTTTGGATGCATCATCTATCTAGCTTTTCATCTTTCACATTTCATGAAAGTTAACTTACTGGAGATTTTGGTGCAGATGGAGTTTCATTGGTATTATCAGATTTTGGATTTTCAGCCTTTGCTTCAGGCTTCGCACCAACATTTCCTTCTCCTCCAGGTTCCTGGTATTGATATTAAAGAATAATGACTTAAACAACATAAATTTCAACGTATTTCTACAATGTCAAAATAGTAAATGCATTGACAGCAAAACCAAACCTTGGATGAGTCGGCATTTGCCTCAAGCTTTAGGGTATCTTTGCCATCACTTTTCCCCCCCTGGAAGATGCTTAATCCATGGCACAAACTGCAGCAGGACAAGCAAATGAGCATACATGGCTGTTTTGCTTCTTAAAACTATAAAAGAAAAGAGAATTGGAAAAACTGAATGGAAATAAAAATATTTTAACATTTACCTCCTAGATGATATAATAAGCTTCCCATTCCGATATTCTGGATTCTCTATGTTCATCAGATGGTATGAAATTGCAGACACTACAATTTCCTCTATGTGGTTACTTAGAATCGATGAGTCTCCTAGACAAATTGATCCTAGGTCATCACATTCAACATCATTTGCTGCAAGTACTTCAGCAATATGATTTTTGTTGTCCTGACATTGGACCATCTTCATATCCTCTTCCATTTGGGCTTTCCAGCTTACAAGATGTTTCTCTTCTTCAGGTGGCCTGATATCAATATTGTAAGGAAATAGAAGCTTAAGCCTCTCATCTATTTCCTCACTCTCATCATCAGTGTCCAATATTCGAGAACCAAGTACCACTACTGATCCTGATAGTTTCTTCAACAACTGGTCAAATAATTTGTAGAACCTTGGAGATAGGAGAATTCTCTCTACATCCCTCATGTAGAGAATGATGCAACTCTTTTCAGAAATTGAGGTTAAAACCTGCAAATTACAATAAAAATCACTAACTAAAGGAATGTGCATGACAGAAGCACATGACTTCCTCCACTACACTGCTGTTGCGACTCTTCTGTGTTGGACAATCTTGTTAACTATTACTGAGGTTCCATCTCAAAAAACAATTGGTTAATGAGAGGAGTCCCCGACTTATATAGTGGAATTGAATCTGAAGAATTCCCAATATGGTACAAGTATATGTTGTCACAAATCTTATCTGACTTCCTTCAGGAAAGCTCAGATGCAGTATCCCAGAAAATTTGAAATTTACTCTGTTCTCTAAAATCAAGTTTGTTACTGAGTATACCGATTGGAAATGGAGTATTACTATAAACATCATTCTTTCCATCCATGTGTTAAAGCATATGAAATAAGCGTTGATAAAAGGTTGAATTCTCAAAAATGATGTTTTTATAATTGGAGGGAGACAACGCAACAAAACGATCCATGACTGAGTTACCTTGTAAAGCGACTGCAAGAAAACTTTTTCATCAAAAGGCCAGCTGCTGATGCGCTTGGGAGCAGCTGCAAAATTAAAGCAAGGGGTTCAAGAAAACTAAATTAAGCAACATATAATGATGAAAAGTGAAGAGAAAAACGATAATTATGATCGTAAATTAACAAAAAATTTAATCTTTTTGCTACTGAATGTAACTTGCACCTATAAGATGGGATCATTGGACCCATAAGAACCTTACAGTCTTTTGAATAGAGTTCCATAACATATCCAACGTGTCATTTTCGCTTTCCCTTTTATATTATATTAAAATCAAGCTGTAGGGTAATACCTGAATTTGAAGAAGGCTCAGAGCTGATGCAACTCATATCTGAAGAAGTAGAGGCATTTTTGCGATGCTTTGGAGTACTGCTGACTCCTTCCACACACCTGTAGTCAAACAATAAAACTTAGATATGTAGACGATGGCAAATCCTATCTTCTCAGCTAGACATATACATGTTCAGTTTACCTTGAATTAGTATCTAATCCACTATTTCGCCTGTTTGATGTGCCTGCAAAAAAGGAAAAATTCGATTGCTACATTATATAGAGAACTAATTTTGAAAAACTTTTTAGATTGACAGCATAGCTCAAAAAACAAAAACTATGTTATGCTCTATTTGTTATAGTTTTATTTTTGCTTATCCTATTAAAATGAGGGTATATTTTATAAAATTTAAGGAAACTTATCATGCATCTTATAAAAACTCAAAACAAAATTAAACTTTTCATCTTAAAAAAAATAAATAATACATCTTATCTTATTTTTTTTACAACTATAAAATATATAATAGGTGTAATAAAATATCTTAAATTTTATAAAAATTTTTTAAATTTTAATAGGATAAGCATATTAAAAGAAGATAATTCCAAACACAATCACAAGCCTTGACTTGTTAGATTTCAGTAAGTTATGTATTCTCTTTCATACCTCTGCTTTTCTCTCTTGTTGGAAGAATTGAAAAAGAGCCGAGGAAACTAGATACTCGATCCAAAGCCGTTTCTGAGACGGGCCTCTTGAAGAACTAGAAAAAGAAACCAACATATAAGTCAACAATTAATCTTGAGCAAAGTGGCCTGCTTTCTTGAAATACATTAAACTCAAAGCTGTTAAAAGATAACCATAATAATAACAATAAAGGGATCTTCTATGTAGGGACTCTTGACCAAGTCAAATAAAAAAAAAAACATCAGTGAACTAATGAAGCATAAGTTACTCAAGAATACATGACAAAAACTTACAGGTTCTGCTGCAGTACCATACTTGCTCTGCAACTGTTGATGGCGCCGAACAGCAGAAAGTAAGAAAAAAATTCAGTACAAGTGTATTGCAAGTGTCTTCATTGAAAAAAAAGGCTATTTTCAGAAAGTACCTTTAATGCAAGTTCACTCATATCCAGCAACAGCAATTTCGACTTGAAGTGATTAGCCAGCGCCTTAGCAAGCATTTGCAGGTAAGGTTCTGCAAAACAAGAAGAGGAGAAATTATGGATCTTTAACACATTAATTGCTCGTAAACATAAATTTAGAGCAAGAGAACAGACATACCAGCTGGCCCTGAGAGCAATATAGCCCTGCTTGCAGCAGAAAGATTTCGAGTGTGCTTAGCCATGTCTAAGTGATTAAGATGAATATAAGCTGCACTTGTCAATAACATTCGTGTCCGCTCACTGTCACAGCCATTAAGAAAAGGATCAGAAATATATCAAGAGACGACTTAACAAATCACGCAAGCTTTGAGAAGAAGTATGTATTTTCAGAAATTTATATCCAACTTCCTGAGGAATTTCAAGCTGAATTGTTGCAAATGAGCAGATCAGTGGACAATATTACAAAATCAACACAAATTTAACAAAACCAAAGTCTTGACCCTCTAGATGGAATCGACAAATCATGCAGAGAACGTAAAGTTCGAAAGATCGACTACAAGTCCATCATCTAAAAGTTTACAACATAAACGATGAAATAAATAGGAAGAAAAATAAAATAAAATAAACTACAAGTAGAATGTTTCAGATCACTAAAAGAAACAAGTTGAAGAATCTTCAGTTGAAACTTAAACAAAGCATCGCAATCGCAGAACCATGCGTACAACCAAGCATAACATAGAACAATTGTAAACAATCTTCTCTTCTCTTACATGCCATCAA
Organism: Cordia subcordata; assembly: GCA_028554755.1. NCBI lineage: Eukaryota > Viridiplantae > Streptophyta > Magnoliopsida > Boraginales > Cordiaceae > Cordia > Cordia subcordata. The sequence goes on along the minus strand of JAPTOF010000006.1, from coordinate 965,284 downwards.
ACATAACATAGGATACGCAATACATCATCAAGAAAATGCGGTTAAAAAAAAAATGCTGTAAAGCAAAAGATTACTTGTGGAGTTGGTTTTTCAGGTATCATTGTTTCATATTAATATATTTACCTGAGGTAATATGGGAAATCATCAAAGGTGACCTTGATTTTTTTGCCATTCATGATCAACCTCTGCAGCTCCAACTCGATTTCCTCGGCTGTGATGCATTGATGAGCTGCTGTGGTCCATCCGCTAACGGCTTGGCTTCCCGAAACCAATCCGATTCCTACTCCTACCCCTACACCCAATGCTGACAACAGAATTTGCTTCTGCTCCATTTTTTTTTTTTTTTTTTGTTGAAAAGAACGGATGAAATTGAAGAATGAACAATGGTTTTGTTTAAGATTTGTCTGGGACGAGGAAATTAACGAGGTATATGCTTAAGCAGACGTTGGTTGGTGGAGTCTTGGGTTCTTATACGTATTTTAGGCGCGGGACACAAATTTATATAGAGAACATGACCTGACTCTTGTGGGTCCCAATTAAGAAATTTATCAAGTACTCTATTGGCCTTTGGCATCACTCTCTTTCTCTCTCTCTCTCTCTCTTTTGTTTTTATCTTTGTGTTTCCTTGGCGGTTTGGTGACCTTTTGACTAGTCGATGACTCAACTAAGAATTGCCAAGTCATGCCTAAGATCTCACTAAGATTTTCTTTTCTCTGTTTGCATGATTAACTGTTAAATAGAAATATTAGTTTATAAAATGGTGATTAATTTCTTCACGTTGAAGAAATAAAAGTGAAATATGGTTATAAACCAAAAAGTATATTATAACTAGAGTATATCAAGTGCGGTATATGGATGAAATGAGTTTTTTTTTTAATTCTTAATTTTTTGTTGATGTCAATTTTTATTGTTTGTGCAAGAATAACCTATAAATATATTTTTTAAAATTTAAATCTTGTTAAGTTTTTAATATTAGTTATATTTTTTATGGGAGATTTGTAAATAAAAATATTTAAATTAAAAAATAAAAACAATCTAACATGGAAAAAAAGTAAAAATATTAGGAAATAATTTTGTATTAATTGGTAGGAATGTACTAAATTTTCTTTTGGAAGGAAAAAATTCATGATGTGGGACATGTAGTATTAACTAAATAAACACGTATTCTCTTTTATATAATATATATATATATATATTTTTAATTTGTGTAGATGCTTCAACAAAGATGTATATATACTATGCGTCGATTTTCCCTCTGAAATCCTCCTCTTTTAACTCCTTCGCACCTAAGCAAATTGGTTTCTAAAGTTTCAACAAGTGCCCTCTTTTTTGGGTGGGGGTTTAACCAAAAAAAAAAAAAAAAAGTGCCCTCTTTTTTGGGTGGGGGTTTAACCAAAAAAAAAAAAAAAGTGCCCTCTTTCTCTTTGACTATTCCTAGCTAAGGTATATTATTAATTAGTGCCAAATAAAATAAACAATTAACAAGTCAAAATAGTTGGGAGAAGCGTTTTGGAGTAAATACGCCTAAATTTTTCCCCTCTTATTTGCTCCACTAAAGTAACTTTTTATTGACCTTTATTATTGTAGAAATTTCTAAAAGTAAGAAAAGCCAAAAATGGCTTATTTTAAATCGATGGTTTGCTTAATGGAACCGTAATTACCTTTTCCAATTAAACTCCTGGCGGCCATTACTTTTCGTGAGCGGACCCAGAAAACATCAATCGCACATGTTGGCTTCTTTTCAAGTGCTTATTGTATATGCTTTCCACGCCAGAGCCGACGTGCACACAGCCGCTGCTTATGTGCCACATCCGAAAAGCAGGCCCAAAAAGCTGATGCATTTCTTTAAGCTTATTGTATTGCAGCTTAAACCCCACCACCCACATTATGCCATGTGTTCCATACTTTGCGAAAATTGACCTAAATAATGAAAAAGAAACAAAGTAAAGGGTGTGGGGTTAGCTTAATTAAGTAAATTTTCTTTAAGAAGTTTACGTTTGATTAATATATTTTTTTTCCCAGTAAAGTAACGTGTTTTGAGATTTAACATCTTCAATGTTTAAAACGTAAAAATTTTCGTAGTATTTAGGGCCTGTTCGGTAAAATTAGTGGTTAGAGTAGTTGACAGGTGTTTGAGTGGTAGATAGTAGTTTGAGAAGCTGATAGCTGTTGTATTTTAGTTATTAGCGAATAGCTATTTGGTTAGCTGATTGAATAATATGTGTTCAATACAATTAGCTGTTGAATTAGTTGATAGATGTAAAATAACATAAAAAGTTATTGGTATTACGTTGTTATATTATGGTAAATATAATTATTATCACTATAATTAAAATAAGATAATTTATTCCATAATTAGATATATGTTTCTTATGATAATATTTTATTATTGAAGTATGATAAATTTACTTTTGATAAATTAATTTTATTAATATTATAAAAATATCTATTGTTAGAGAAATATTTTTTAATTAATTGAAAATTTATTTTGTTCAAGAAAAATTTGGTCAAGAAAAATAATAAATGGACGAATAAGTATATTTTGATATGGATAGAATTTTAAATTGATTTTTATGTTATTTTAGATTTATATTTGTGAAAGAAAATGTGAAAATGTAAAAAGAGATTGCATAGTAAATAGTATTGCCAAGAAATATTGAAGAGAGGGTAAAATTGCCAAAATGAAAAATGAAACACTAACCATTATTTGAAACGTTAAAAATATTAATATTCAAAAACAGTACTCTAAATACTATTTCAACCAAAAGTACTACTTTACCGAACAACAAAAATTAGAAGAAGTAGCATTTTGACTTGATCAAAATATTAAATACTAGTTGAAACACTGTTGTCGAATATGGCCTTAGGGAAATTGTGTAGTAAAATGTTGGAGACCACCTTTTTGTTTATCTTTTTCGATTCATGGGCATGTTAAGGAGTATCCGATGTGAGCATGGAGTGCTTCCTCCCACAGATATTCCCGATCACTAAGAAAAAGTCGATATCTAAGCAAAAATTAAATAATTAGTTGTAATGCATTATATTTATCCTTTAATTTGCCTCAATTTGCTGTGTAGACTTTACGATATCACCTTAGGCGGTTTGAAGAGTTTCAAGATTGTCGACAATTATCTTTAATTTGGAGAGTTTGACTACTATATATATCTTGATGTTGATCATATATATAGTAACCGACATATTACGCATGTACATAACATAATCGAATATAGTTTCCTACTAATCATTGCTCGTACACTTAGATATTCAGACTACTTCTCCCAATAATATAATGCAATAATTCTCCCACTTAAATAATCACAGAATGCCTCGTACGTAATCACTAGCAAGAAAGTTAGGTTTATTAGTTCGGTCATCCAATAAGCCATATTTTTTGAGCAATTTAATATATTTGGGAATGATCATAATTGATTATTATTCAATTAGTGGGTAATATATATGCGTAATTACTAATAAGCTTTCTAAACCATTCGTACAATTCAACTAAAATAAGCAAAATTTAACTCAAAACTTAAGATTGCAATAATGGCCATATATATGTTTAAGTTGGCCAGATCAAATAGTTCGACCAAAAACGTTTCACGTGAGAACAGCCCACATATGTAGAAACTAAGCGAACTTTGTTTTGGCTTTTTAAGTAAATAAGCATATCCTTAAAATTTGAAAATGATACGAAAAAAGATCACCCTGTATTTATGCTACTATTAACTTTAACATTGAATAGCTACTATCCAAACAGAAGGCAACATTTTGTGACAGTTCACGTGGGCTAAACTATAGGCTGGACCTTAATCTATTCACTAAAGTTAAACACAGAACCATGAGTCGTCTTATGGTAATTTCTTGCTTGTGCACTTTGCAGGGCCACAACTAGCTGTATAGATCTAATTAGATTAATTTAAAATTAATGACCATCGTTACATCCGTTTGCTTTCTTTTAAGAAACGTTAAAAGTTAATCTGCCACAAAGCGTCACATTCTGATGTCCAAAAACATGCTTCTTCTAGTGTATTTATTAGGTAAGTAACAATGTGCCAAGTCCTATTCGCTAGAATTTTCTAGCGCAATCACCAAATGCGATGCTTTTTGCCGGTTAAAAGGAAAAAATTGAAAGTGAAAAGACCCTCAATAATGCATGTAAGCGAAAAAAATATTTTGTCTACTTACTTAATTGCGATCATTTTGTCATGGGGTTGTCATTGCCTTCAAGATCCTCTCCATGCTCCCAAACCACGGTTAGAAGATGATTTTAGTGGGGTTTTGGCTTCTAGATTAGTTAATTTTGGCAGAGCCTCCTTCCAAAAATTAAAAAGAAAAAAGAAAAATAAATAAATAAAATTTAGGTCATGCATATATATAGATCCGTGCAATAAGATAAGAAGATCCCTTGTAGCCATATCCCTATCTCACACATCACTGTTTTTCTTCAATTAAGTATACATATATATATATATATATATATATATATATTTATATATCGATAGTTGAAAGTGTTACACGTACGAGAACAATTAGGTCAGATTTAAGGGAGACATATAAAAAGCAAGAGGGGTATTATATTGCACAGCATAATTTCGGCAAGTCATTACCGATATCAAACCATTTACTCGCAGTGCTTTTAGGAACACGATTAAGTATATAGCAAGCAAAGAATCATAGCGTAGGCACCATTTCCACAGTTGTTTACATTTTGATGGGTCGCTGGGAATTTTCTTGGGTCCATCTCAAAAGCCAATAATGACTAAAGTTATTGCTTTTAAGTCTGATCAACCTCCAAAAAGAGCCAAAAGAAAAAGGCGTGGTAAAAAAGTCTGGTTTTACATGCATACGTGCGATCCTGAACATTTGTTTAGCAACATGTGAGTGTCCAAATGAATAGGTATGTGAAGGTCTCGATTGTTAAGCACGATAAATAAATAAGTCAATATTTTCTTTATAAATTTAAATTTTTGAACGAAATAATAACTCAATATCGATTTTTGGTAGTTGAAGAGCCTGCTATACATCTCATTGAGCATCTAGATCCTCGTCGTCGAGGCTCTTTTCCAGATCAGCATCACATGCATGCTTTGAATAATATTATAGCTGCTGCAGCATTAGATCTGTGGGTTACACGTAGTGCCACTTTATACACTTTTGTTTTTGGTTTTTTTTTCTAAAATACCACACTTAGCGTTGAAGTTTAAGTTGAAAAAAGTAATGTAGTAACAGCGACATGCAGAAAAAGCAAATCATATATGCATATAATAAATTGTGGTCCTTGTCAAGGCAGACATTCTTTCCCTCTATATACTAAATATATAAAATTAATTATGGCCGCGCATAATAACTTTCACTAGCTTATAGGTGTATGATAACCTCTAGACAGTTAGTTACTCTCGAACGAGGAGAATTAGTTGGATAGGACACTATTAAGTCCCTTCAATCCTTAGATTGACTAACCACCTAGTTAAATTAAATTCTTTATCTAAGAAGCTAAGCTTTTAGACAGAATATATCCTATAAGTTCTGCTATTTTTGTAAGGAATAGAGAGTAAATGATGACCTATGGACTATACGTCCAGCTATTCCTCCCAAGAATAGGATAAGGGACGACCCTATAGAATAGGGGGTTACTGGAGAGATATCATCACCTTCTTTGTTTAGCATGCTTACTTCCTTGTCGCTTAGGGTTGGCTCAAAGGGGACTTGACCGGTGACAAATCCTAAGCCACATTCTCGATCCCAAACCTTTTAGTTCATTGGTCGGATAATATGAATAACCTACCCGAGAAAAAATATCCTACTAGATAAGAGGACCCGAACATGGATCTTCTGCAGTTTTATGATCTTCTTGAATCCGACAAGGTAGCACGACCTGTTTTACTAACCAGAGCTAACTAACGAGATTGATTGATAACAACATAACATGAAGCCATCTTACAGAAAGTCGCTATAAGCTACAAATGTTAATGTCCATATGTATATAATTAGGACCTGCCCATGTGCAGCTTAAGCTTATTTCGCATCCATAGCTACCTATTAATTAGGTTGTTGTTAGGTTGTGGACCATGCATGGTGCTACGGCTTTCTGTTGTTTGATGGTCTCTTGCAAAACAAGAAAAAGAATAGGCACGTACAAGTAGGTAAAAAGTTAAGCACATCAATTTCAAACTTGCTTTAGGGAAAAAAGGAATACAGTGGGATAAAGCAATAACACAGTTCAACTCCTGAAAGTTGTAAAGGCTGCCACAATCTTTACTTGTTAATGACTTTTCTTTATTGAATAGAATAACAAGAAAATGTTAAAACATGTTAGTAGTGTTCACATGGTGGTCCTCTTTACAGACAGTATTCTTATATAAATAAATGACTTTCATTTTCCTTCATTTGACACTTACACATCCGAATCTCCAAGCTTGGGGAGAAAGATTCTGGTATAGATGTTTTGTAACAATTGAATTAGCAAACCTTGAGAAGGATGGAGGCCATAGTCTTAAAATAAGAGAGAAATATGCATGCGCCACGCTGGGATTAATATAAAAAATATATCAAATTAATTGTCTCAACCATGATGTGCAGTTTAGTGGAGAAAGGGAATCAAGTATGTCTATTGGTTATTTCATGTCTAAAATTAAACTCTATCAAGAAAGCGCTGCTTTACATTCGATTCTACGCGCCCAAAGAATGTTATAATTCTCCACTTTTGGATCTTATAAAGAAGAAAACTGTGTTTTTTCCTACGACTTTCTCATTCGATTCAAACCCGACAGCGAGTTCGAAGGATTGGAGATGTTTGAGCTTAGCTTTCGCAAGCCAAAAAATTTAACTTTTTCCTACTTTGCTTAGAGAAGGAGAAAACGTTCTCTGTATCGTATTATTAAAATGGGCAGTCCAACGACATACCAAAATGGACCCAATATGTAGGCCCATGATGGAGCTAATTAATTACCGTGTGTCTGGCAGTTCCAGCTAAATGGACAAAAAAACAGTGCAATTAAAATTTAATTGAGGTTTGAAGTCCTTTTCGAAGCCCAAATATGAATGGCCCATTCAGTTCTGAGCTTTCGTCATGTGACCCCAAACAAGGAGAGAGACGAGATGGTGGATTATGTTATGCTGCATACATTCCGTAGTCCAAATATCCAATCACTTGAGCCGAATAAGTAAAAGAAATCCAATTGTGATGTAAAAATTTTCTATTATTTGATGAATTTGTTCATTAACCCTTTTCCACTCGTCTGCAAAGCTGACAGGAAGACAAGAATACTCGTCTGCTCCTCCACTCTACCACGGCACAAAATATCCTAAAAATAAATAAATAAATAAATAAAAATTTTGTCTGGTCACTAGAAGTTAAGTCGTCGTTAATCTTATCAGAATTTAGTTGGCTGCTTGCTAACTCTGTGTTGTTAATAAGGTTATTCTCCTTCTGACACAAAAAAAAAAAAAAAAAAGTGGATTATTTGATATCTTTAATTTTTTTATTCTTTTGTAAAACATGAGGCTAATTATAGACTAAAAAAATTTAATCATCTAAATCTCATTTATTTATTTTAAATCTCATTTTTCTTATCCCACGAAAAAAGAGTTTAAATTAAATTTTAGAACGTACAACTAATATATAAAATATTTAAATTTAATGATAAGGGGGAGGATCATTTTCCTCTTTAGATTAATTGCAAATCGACTCCGAAATTTGCGGCGCAAAATTTTCCAACTCAGACGGCGATGTCAGCTTCGTCAACTGAACCCCGACGTGATCCCCACGAGAGGTGCACAAAAGCACGCATGCACACGCAACTTTTTCTTCCTTGGAGAATTTTACCCTTCCTAGTCCGTAGAACATCATCGTACTTTTTTTTGTTCCTTACCTTTTTGTCTGCTAAAATCCTAACGAGATTTTCCTCAGCCGCCACAAGCCCACAATGACGACGTCGCGTATAATGGAATTCTGCTTCAGCTGCTCTCCTCCTTCCAAAAGGAGAACTCCTTTCCAATCGAGGATGCGTGAGTGACTGCGAGAGGACCAACGGGCGTGGAAATCCAAAGAAATTTCGCAATATTTCAATGAAAGATCGCCGCCACACGGACTCGATCCCGCGTTGTCAGGGTGTCTCCACCCTAATCACCTGGCCACTTACCAACTCACCTATGCCCCTGGGGGCGCTCTCCTCCTTCCTAATCATCCCATGAAGACCATGCTAGAGTACAGTGCTTTTAAGTCTTGTCTGGGTTGATTTTTTCTTTTTAAAAATATTTTTTAAATAATTGTTGAAAAATGTATTTTTTTAAAAAATTAAAAATTTTAATTTTTGAAACAACTTATATTTAAATTTCTTTTTTTAGTTTCGAATTTTTTGGGAACCAAGACAATTAGTTATTATAAAAAGAAGATAATTTTTTTTTTCTAAAAAAAGAAGCCAATCTAACCAAGTCCTTAGTCGTTTTATTGGGTATTAGGCGTCCGATCATTATTATTATTTTTTGATTTTCACCATGCTCAGGCTCCCAGCAATTAGTATTTTGAGAAGAAGAATTTTAATGTTTTCTCGGGACTCTTATATTATATTGTTAAACGAGAGTTCATTGTATAAACTTATTATTCTTTATTATAGTGACTGATCTAAATCCACTATTGGCGTGTTCTTCATCCTGCTAGCATTTACTGGAGTTCAGTTATTTTGTAATTTAATGTTTCGCATCATTAAATTAATTTTATCATAATTGTATTATCAATTCACCATTATCAATCTACATTATCAGATAATGTTTTTGATTCCCCGGGCTAATGAAATGCCATCTTTGTTCAAGTTACACTTTATACCGGGAAAATCCTCTGAGTTTCTATGTTCTAGATATACATTTGCAACGCGCGCAGATAATCAAGATCAGAGGATTACAAGTACGTATATATCTCCTGCCCAGAAACAATATCACTTTCACGAGAAAAGCGAAAACACGTCAATCATTTAGATTGAGATAACTATAAAGATAGGTTTGGAAAAAAACTAATAAATAAACAAAAGAGACATCATTAGACATGCTTAAACCAGCTGTAAGAGACTCAGATGCACATTTTGAGAGTAGAATACTTTTTCTCTCTTCTATATGCCCGCCGATGCTGACACAAGTAAAGTCTTCCATGCATTACGTGGACCCACATTGGAAGTCAGGGCGAACTGTCTAAGGTAGTGGCCGTCCAAAAACCATAACCCTTTCTTCAAGCCTACTGAAAACCATGGGTGAAGTTGTCGAATAATGGACCCTGGAGGCTCTTGTTTGAGTACATGAACAGAAACTTCGAAGAAGGATGCAGTTTTTCTAGTCCTAGGATTAGGTTAATTTACAGCTTAGTTTAAGTTGGATCTGGTGCAGATCAGACACGCTCTGACAGCACTTGTGTTTCAAGTTTGGTTAGTTTAATATAAAATCTGAGGATGATCATCAATGTTCATTCAACTTGAAATAAGAAAAGTAAATTTGTCACCTAGTTAAGAAAATGTCTTAAATCGGGCACTAAAATCTTAATTATTATGCTTCTCTAGGATATCAAAACACTACGTTTGACATGTAGTTAAGAAAATATCTTAAATTGGGTGCTAAAACCTAAATATTACGGTGCATTATGAAATCAAAACACTACCTTTGATACATAGTTAAGAAAATGTCTTAAACCGGACGCTAAAACCTTGAATATTACGTTGCTCTACGAAATCAAAACATTTTGACCCATGTAGTCAAGATAATTATGTCTTAAATTGGACGCTGAGACCTTACATATTACGCTGCTTTACGAAATCAAATCATTACCTTAGAGACACAGTTAAGAGAACGTATTATACCGGACACTAACACCTTGAACATTCGCTACTCTATGAAATCAAAACACTAGCCCCGAAGACTGAAGGCGATTGAGGTTCAACCGAACCAACCTAAATTTGATATATTTCATCTCAAGAAAAGAAAACAAGGTGCCGTCAGCAACCATCTCTCTATTGGCTGATAATATTTACTAAGATTTAATCACAAACAGTATTTAATGTTTTTTTTCTTTTTCTTATCTTTGCTCTGTGTGGGGACTCAAATCGTTTTCTTGACGTGTGTATATATATGCATTACGTGTTTGACTCTATAATGATGTGGTTGTTAATTGTGTGATATTAAAGTAGCCGATCCCTAGATCACGGTGGGATTTAAGCCTTGATATGTGTATGTATATGCATTACACGTTTTTGAGCTGTCCTGTTTTTTTGGTAAGGTGATATATATTCTCTTAATGGCTCTATATTAATTTATACAATTTGAATTTGAATTCTCCAGATATTTTCTTGCTTTTGTGTGTGTTTATATATATATATGGAGAAATCAGAAAAGATTGGTGTAGTTAGATATACCTGGTACACATCATCTTATTTACCAGCTGGAAATATTTGAAAATTTGTTATTGTCCCCACCCATGTGTTTGTTGTCAAACGCTGACATTAAATACGCATATTTATTATTTTAATTTTGCTAGCTCAAATGTTCGGAAAGCTCTCGAATACTTATTTTGTCGAGAACCACCAAGGTTGCACTAATTTTTTCAAGGTAGAAACAACGATGTATCCAATTGAGTTGTTATGAGGAACTATCAATCTGAAATTGACTTGAATATTTTACTCATGCTGGAACAAAATTTTAACTTATCGTGTCTCTTTATATATATATATATATATATATTTTACATGAATATTAGTTGTCTTGATGTTGAAATACATATGTAGTGATGTTATGCTTACAAAATGAAAAAGGCATGCGCGATTAACGTTGCCAAGATGTGAACGGTATCATATTCACAACTGTTTCTAGTCTAGCTACTGTGATGCTGACGTAATAAGCCGTTTTACACACCCGAAGACTTGAAATTGTTTATATATATATATATATATGCGCTTCTGCTTATTAGTTGTCATGTGCTTTATGGTCAAACATGTCTTTTGTTTTTCTGATAAGCAAGTGAAAATCCAAATTTTCTGCTGCTTTGTTCATCAGCAATGCCCTGTTGAATAGCTACAGCTGTTGTCTTTTTCTGAATGTCAAGTTGCGCGCTTTCTGCTCTATATATGCTGCGCCCTATGGTTCAAAGACGTGTGTTAACATCTCACTTTGACCCAGATTTTTCAGGAAAGTAGAACTCTATTCTAAGTTTTCCGGTGGCCTGATTTTTCTCAAACAAGAAGAGTTCATAGTTTCTACAGCTTGTTGAAATTGGAATTTATCCAGCTGAGTTTTGAGCTGTTTTGCTATTCCATCTTCAGCTTTGCTAAGGAGCTTCCTAGATAATATCATATTGTAAGTACTTACCATATGTCTTTCATATGACCCTAAATTACTTTCATTCAAGTAGATGCAGACAAGCTTCACTGTATTTCTGTGTTAAAAAGGATTACATTGGACTTTTCTGACAGAAATTTTATCGTTGAAGGTGGTGTTCAATCGCCATGGAAACTAATGAAACAATTCCATCACTCATCAAACATATATCCACAAATGAAGTCGCTGGTTTTGACAGTATTGGAGGGCAGAATGACTCGATTGACCTTCGCGAACCAACTGAATTTCATACTTTCAGCCCCTTAGATTTGGTAAGTTTCACTTCTCTGATGTTTCTTGAAAACAATAGAGCACCAAGAGCACCTTTTAGGATTCCTGAAATTTTTATGTTAACTCAATTGGAGAAGACAGACTCTTTTGAGACCTGTCATTGATAAACTGATGGCTCCATTCTATCTTCAATGGGAGCAATTATTCACACTTTTAACTCCATTCTGGCTGTTGACACCCCCCCCTCCCCCCCAAAAAAAAAGACCAAAAAAAAAATCCCATTCTGGCTGCTGATCATTAGTGAAGTTCTTAGCAGATAGGTTTCTCTTTGCTCTTTGTGTTTAAATTTGCTGAAAGCCAAAAGTAGCAACAGATGACTCAACCAGAATCCTTCAAGTTTAGATGTTGCAAAAGGATTAGAAGATCTCTGTAAACCAGTGTAATTGAAAGCTCTAAAGGAAAACTCAATACAAACTCCTTTTTCCTATGCAAAAACCATTACTCTATACTCTGCAAATTGTGGATTCTATTTTTGTCATTCTATGTCATTTTCTCCTTCATAAGTATATGAAAATATCTAAGCTGCTGAACAACTGCTTTCCACCTAACCTAGTTAAGTTAGAACATCAATTTGATTTTCTATATTCCCTCTGTCTAGTAACTTTTTCTTTTGTTCCAATTGATATTTGTATTAGTAGGAAGCTTTTTCTAGTCAATGCTCATATACACTCCTATATGTACATGATCTTGAACTTTCTGATCATTCCAGGGAGTTGAATCAGCTGCTGTTGAGATGACACATTCCAGGACACATTCTGTTTCAATTAGCTTGCCACCTTCTCCAGCTCATTTACCAAAAACAAAAAGAGTTTTCTTCAGAGGTGATGACGATGATATAACTATAAGCAATACTGCTCAGTCTACTTCAGCTACACCGGTTTCTCCAAGACGCTCAAAGCCGAAGCAGGCGAAATTTTATTCTCAGCCAATGCCAAGAGGTGCCATATTTGATGAGCATGTTGCAAGCACAAATTTGCCCAACCAACCTGACAATCCGCCCAGGAACCCCAGGATTGACAACCTGAAGGATAAAAGGTTCGACTCTTTCAAAACCTGGTCAGGAAGACTCGAAAGGCAATTATCGAATTTGCGAGGGAAGAATAGGAACATTGTGGATGAGTCTGGTGCTCAGCCAAGAGCAGAAATGGAAACTGTGCCCGTGGATCGTTATTTTGATGCCTTGCAGGGACCAGAACTTGACACTCTCAGGGTATGGCATCTTTTTTCCTGCCGATCTTTTTGTTGTCAAATCGTCAATTACCATTAGATGAATCTGCAACTGATATCGGAATTTGGTTTTCTAATTAACAGCCCTCTGAGGAAATACTTCTTCCAGAAGACAAACAATGGCCATTTCTTCTTCGTTATCCCATCTCCTCATTTGGTATCTGCCTTGGTGTTAGTAGCCAAGCCATTATGTGGAAAAACCTGGCCAATTCTGATTCCACAAAATTCCTCCATATAAGCATGGATGTAAACCTTGTTTTATGGTGCATCTCTATTGCTCTAGTAGGAATAGTTGCTTTCACCTACGCCCTAAAAGTGATTTTCTACTTTGAAGCAGTTCGTCGTGAGTATTACCACCCGATACGTGTCAATTTCTTCTTCGCTCCATGGATAGCCCTCCTCTTCTTAGCCATCGGTGTTCCACCTTCAGTTACAAAAGATCTACCCAAGGCTCTGTGGTATATCCTTATGACCCCATTCCTTTTTCTGGAGCTTAAAATCTATGGACAATGGATGTCAGGAGGACAAAGAAGGCTCTCGAAGGTGGCCAATCCTTCAAATCATCTATCAATTGTTGGAAATTTTGTTGGTGCATTACTTGGTGCTTCCATGGGCCTAAAAGAAGGGCCTATCTTCTTCTTTGCTGTTGGATTGGCTCATTACATAGTCTTGTTTGTAACTCTGTACCAGAGACTTCCAACAAATGAGACACTTCCGAAGGAGCTTCACCCAGTGTTTTTTCTGTTTGTTGCTGCACCCAGTGTTGCTTCCATGGCATGGGCAAATATCCAAGGCTCCTTTGATTATGGATCGCGGATTGCTTACTTCATCGCGATGTTCCTCTATTTCTCTTTGGTTAGTTTCACAGATTATTTGAGCTGCATTACATTTTCCAACCATTTACTTGATATCTGGAATTGGCTAATCTCTCTTTTTTATTTAACCCCCCCCCCCCTCTCTTTCTCTGTTTTCTGCAGGCTGTTCGCATTAATTTCTTCCGTGGCTTCAGGTATAGCACGTCTCACATTGATGGCTGCTTCTCAAGATAGATACTTCAATGTTTTTACATATTGAATCTTACTTCTTCAAATTTTATTGACAGGTTCTCACTGGCATGGTGGGCATACACATTTCCAATGACTGGAGCTGCTATTGCCACCATCAGGTACTCAAACGTTGTAACAAACACGTTTACAAAAGTTACTGCTGTAACGCTCTCTGCCATCGCCACGCTGGTCGTAACAGCACTGCTTATAACAACAATCGTGCACGCTTTTATTCTCCGAGATCTCTTCCCCAATGACATCTCCATTGCAATTACTGAGACTAAACCTCACAAGTCAACTCGAAGGTGGTTACACAGGAGAAATGGAAGCTCAGAGAAGAAAGATGTGGAATATTTCCTTCAGCACTTGAATTCTGATGGCAAAGATATTGAGTCTTCCCTTAATGCTGCTCCTGCAAAGAAAGAAGAAGTTCATATCAATATCAATAGCCAATCAGTTCCACCATCCTAATCTTTTCAAACTAATGCCACATTTATTATATGCACATCTGAAATCTCAAATCTAAAAAACACATTAAATTATATGCTTGAAATTTAAGATTTCAGATAAGCATATAAAAAATACAGCATAAATTTGGGACCTTAGAATGGTTGGCGTGGAACATTTCCAAGGCAAAGGCTGCAGCCTGCTTAATAATTAATTAAATCAAGGGAGGAACACCAGTCTTGGTTGTTGCTGTGAACTTGATGTACAAATAGAATGTTGAAAAGATATGTAGTATGGAGAGGCCAATATGAATCACTTGAGCTGGTTGTTCATAGGCTGTAGTTGTTGAAAATTTTGTACTAAATAAAATTCCAATCTCTCTTGGAAACAGATTTTTCAGTTCGTCTCGTTTACTTAGATTATAATGCCAAAGTTAACATCTTTTCTTCTCCATCACAAGTTTTTGACTATTGTGTACATTTAATAAAAGACTGAAAAATATGAAAAAGATTTCGTTTATGGGCTTACAACGATCCACTTCATATGCAACCACAGGATCCGAGAGCCCAATCTGCACTCGGCAGCAACAAACCCATGTTTTTAAAAATTTTACTGACTTGCCCGCATTTAGCCAGGGTAGTTAAGTTTGGTCCACTCTCTCTTTCTCTTTCTCTGCCCGGCCCCTGCACCCCACCCCACCCCACCCCACCCCAGCCTATTGGTATGTTGAGTCAGAATCATTGATCTCCTATATGGGACATTGATTGTCAATCAACATCTGTTAGTTACTTCTTTCTCTCATTTTTATTTCAGTTGGAAAATAATTGAGAGTTTTCTATCGATCCTAGCCATGTGAATATTTACATAATTAATATCTCTAGTATTTAAATTATGTTTGCTCAAATGTTCGGAAAGCTCTGCAATAATTCTTTTATTGAGAATATAATTATGCACATACATAACATTAATTTTAAGATGCGGAGAGTAGTGTGTTTGTTGATTACATTGTTATTAGAGACTAAAATAAATCTGAAATTGAGTTGAATATTCTCCTCTGGCCGATGCTGATGTTGACAAAGTTCAACTAATTGTGTCACTTTGCGTATATACTATACGTGCATGGCATTTATCTTAACCATGAAATATTCCTTTGGTTATTTCATGCATGCAAAACGAGGAATCCAATTAATACTGCCCCAATCTTGTCCCTTTTTTTTTTTTTTCCTTCCATTCAAGGAATGTTAAAGGTCGGTTACATGTTATTAAAAAGAATTGATCCCCAAAACCACTTATATTACAGGAGAGAAACATACCACTAGACTCTACTAAGTCTTTGGTAGTCTTGTCTTTTTTTACAACACCCATTCGGAATTTATCTCTTTGCGCCTCATGAAATACATACACAAGTCGTCACTAAATATTTGTTTCATGGAAAGTACTTTTTTTTTTTGAAAAAATCATTTTTTTTTTGCAGTAAATATTTGGATTAAATTCAAAAAAAACTGAAACTCTAAAACTATCTCGATTTCAATTTTTTTTAAAGCCAAAATATTTAACTTTCTCAAAAAGATACTTTTTCTAAAAATTCTAGAAAAAAACATTTAGAGAAAAGCCAATCTAAATGACCGGTAAAACATAGTTTCAACTATTTTAACTACCCCATAAAACCTGTCGAGTCTTTTGTGCGTTGTATTAATAACTATTACTATATCTATTTTTAGTCCTCTTCCAGTACAAATACAATTTCCCATGATTGTTTAAACATAATAAACTCATGATGGTGACATGATACTGATCTTGATCCTCTTTTGCTTGAAACTGTGATATATGAACATGACACTGATCTTGAGCCTGTAGTAGTCAAACATGTTCTTCCGTTGGATATGAAAACGCCAATAATTCAATTAACAGCTGCCATATTCTTAAAAAACAGCTTAAAGCTCTTGGCTTTTTCTGGATGATCATGCTGTTATGTCGGAATTGATGCATCCACGAGGCTTCCTCATGTTCCACTGACGAGTTTCTTCAAACATTGGATGCTTTTTATAGCATATATATACACACACATATATATCTATATCTACACACACCTCCCCTGACGCGTTGCTTTAATCAAGATTGTTTAGAGAAATACAACTCTTTTAATATAAATGAGTTGATCACTCCAGCTAGCTCACAGTTCCTAAAATTCTGATTTGAACTTTGACTTCCAGAGTTCCAGTCAACCCGAATACTTTGGTCAACTAATCTTGCAGGTGGTGGTGCTCATTTTGCCATGGAATCTTATGGACGAGTGTCTTCAATGAAGGTAGACTATATACCCTGAAACATTTCCACCATTCCTGTATTTTCTCTTCTGTATTTATATCCTGAAATATTGTTTTAGGTTGTTTTTCTTATGTATAATGTAAACAAGAAGCCTTTGGCCTGAAAACTTTCATAATAATTCCAGGGATTTGAAACAGCTGCTGGAGAAAGGACTCCTTATCTTTCTATCAGCGTGCCACCTTCTCCAGTTGAAGTTCATTTGCCAAACAGGAGAAGAGTTTTCTTCAGAGATTATCGGGGAGATACAATTCTAAGCAATAATGTTCAACCTGCTTCAGCTGCTACATCCCCATCTCCAAAACAGGCAAAAGTTTATCCCCAGCCGACGCCGAGAGCTGTGACGATTGATGAAACTGCTGCAACTTCAGATTGGCCCAGCCATTCTAATCTTCTTCCACGCAGCAACTCCAGGGTAGATAAGCTGAAGGATAAGAGATTTGACTCCTTCAAAACCTTGTCAGGAAGGCTTGAGAGGCGGTTATCATATTTGCGCGGGAAAAGCACTGCAGATGAGTTGTCTGATGCTCAGCCAAAAGCAGAAATTGACATCGTACACGTGGATCGCTATTTCGATGCCTTAGAGGGACCAGAACTCGAAACTCTCAGGGTATGACATTTCTGGTGTGTTTGTTATATGCTTATCCGAAATCTCTAAGTTCAAAAGCCATATACATTCTTGTTGCCAATTTTTCGTTCCTGAATCATGAAATACAACAACATATGAACACGACACTCATGAAACTGCAATAAGATGTTTCTTGGTTATTTACAGGCCTCGGAGGAAATACTTCTTCCAGAAGACAAACAATGGCCATTTCTTCTCCGCTTTCCTGTCTCATCATTTGGCATCTGCCTTGGCGTTAGCAGCCAAGCCATTATGTGGGAATCCCTGGCAACTTCTGATTCCACAAAATTTCTCCATGTAAGCTTGGACGTAAACCTTGTCTTATGGTGCATCTCTATTGCTCTTGTAGCAATAGTTGCTCTCATCTATTCTCTGAAAGTGATCTTCTACTTCGAAGCCGTTCGCCGTGAATATTACCACCCTGTACGTGTAAATTTCTTCTTTGCTCCATGGATAACCCTTCTGTTCTTAGTCACCGGAATCCCACATTCCGTTACAAAAGACCTACCCGAGGCGCTGTGGTATATCCTCATGATCCCATTCTTCTTTCTGGAGCTCAAGATCTATGGACAGTGGATGTCAGGAGGACAAAGGAGGCTCTCAAAGGTGGCCAATCCATCAAATCATCTATCAATTGTTGGAAACTTTGTTGGGGCATCGCTTGGTGCTTCCATGGGTCTACAAGAAGGGCCTATGTTCTTCTTTGCTATTGGATTGGCTCATTACGTTGTGTTATTTGTGACTCTGTACCAGAGGCTTCCAACAAATGAGTCACTCCCAAAGGAGCTCCACCCAGTGTTCTTTCTGTTCGTCGCAGCGCCCAGTGCTGCTTCTCTGGCATGGACAAATATCCAAGGCTCCTTTGACTACGGATCAAGGATTCTTTACTTCGTCTCGTTGTTCCTCTATTTATCTTTGGCTGTTCGCATCAATTTCTTCCGTGGCTTCAGGTATAATACACGAGCTAGTAATGCTTTCTGTCTCGCCTAATGGCTTCTGGATATGTATATATACGTGATTCAATCTTGACCTTTTCTTGTGTAATTGTCATAGGTTTTCATTGGCGTGGTGGGCGTACACTTTTCCAATGACTGGAGCTGCCATTGCCACCCTCGGTTACTCAAATGTGGTAGAGAACACGTTTACCAAATGTGTAGCAGTAACGCTCTCTGCCATTGCCACACTCACTGTGACAGTCTTGCTTATATCAACGATAATTCATGCATTTGTTCTCCGAGATCTCTTCCCCAATGACATTGCCATCGCAATTACTCAGACTAAACCTCATAAGGCGACGACAGCGGCAAAATGGTGGCTTCAATTCTTGAATTCAGATGGCAAAAATAATATAGAAGCTTCTCTTAAACCTCCAAGCTCCACCAACCAAGAGAATAGTGCTGCTGCCCAGAAAGAAGTCCACATCAACATCAATAGTCAACCAGCTGCACCATCCTAATCTTTTTAGATTAAACTTGGCACATTCAAATCTTGGAGTGTAACATTTCAAGGCTAGGCAAGAGGCCGCAGCCTTCATTCAGCCTGCTTTTCTTTAAGGGCTTATAAGCTGCAAAATAAGCAAAGCCAAACAGGCTCATTCTCCAGCTTGAATGTTATATTCTATTAGGCTAGGACCTTGTTGCTAGTCTCTCCATTATTTGAACCTCGGCTACTAAACTATATCAAGGAAAAGTGTACTTGATGTAAAAAGAGAACGTAATTTATGTAGAAAGAGTGCGCTAAGTGTTAATATGCATCACTTGAATTGTATAGTGTGACAGTGAGAATTATTTATATAATTATCTAAGCCCAATTATTACTTTATCAAACTTAACAAGTTGGTCTGAAATATTTTTGACTCATATTGATTTAGTGAATGAATTTTTATAAAGTGAATGCAAATTTCTTAGAGAACCGACGTGGAGCGAATCTCCTCTGTATCATTCTAATTTTTATTTTTATTTTTTTATACTTTATTTTTTATTTAAATTTTTTCATGTTATTATTTTATTTTGTCTGAAAATTCTAATTTGTAATAGAAAACCATATTTGGCTCCTAAATTTAGGGAGCCATAAACTGAAGTTAAGGGCTCTAAAAAATGAGTAGGCCTTTTAGGCAACTGTTAGCTCAAAATCAACGTAATTTCTTTATGATAGTTGAGGAGTCATTTTGAAGAGGTTGTTAGAGTTAGCCCATTGAGCTGATGCAAATAACAAAATAAATAACATTGTATAAATTGAGAGGAAAAAACTTTATTGCTCTTTTTCAAACATTTCAAAAAAATTAAAAAGACAACAAAAATTTTCTCGCCCAAATTAACATAAACTCTTTTCCCTGCATCACCAGATTTTAAGTATTCTTTTAACTAAAAAAAAGAAAAATTATTTATGGGAATGAAGCAGCCCACTTAAGACCAAAACATAGAGTTACACCATACGCTTGATGATTTAATTGTATATCTTTGTCTTAGTTACAAAAGATTTTGAGATCAATAGATACAAGTTCTGTTTATTGTTAGTTTTTAATATCTTTTAAAAAAATATATAAATTCCAGTCTAACACTCATTCCACATTTATTTCCTAATAAATATGTGTTCACCTTACTCTTGCCGCCATGAGCTTTAACCTTTTGAGTAAAATTGATTACACTACCACCCCAAATTTTTACATTCGGTCATTAGGAAGTCATTTTTTAAAAAAATTTAATCTAGCCATATATAGGCCCAGGCTAAATTTGGCCCACTCAGAAGTGGGCCGCATAGTTTTGGGGACTGATTCAGCCCGAGCTCGCTCATTTGACATCTCTTCGGCCAGTATCTGTTCTCTCTACATCACAATTTCCTGATTCAGAAAATTCGTCGTCACTCGACATCTATCATCTATTTTTTATCTCCTTTTTTGTCAACCATCTATCAGTTTGTTTACTTTTTTAATTTCACCTGGAAATCGTTTGAGATTTTTCTTTTATATTGGCCCTAGTCATGTGTTCCGGAAAATCTCCTGATTTCTATATTATAATCCGTCAAATAATATTCAATAATTAATATTTAGATTTTGTCAGCTCAAATCATCCGAAAGCTCTCAAATACTTATTTTTCTGTAATATAATTTATGCACGTTACATTATTTTTCAAATTACAAAGAATGTTATTAGGACCTCTCAATATATGAAATTGAGTTGAATAATCTACTCTTGCCGATGGCGATGCTGCAAAAGTTTAACTAATTAATGTGTCTCTTTCAGGATATATATATACTTGAACCCCGTTATTTTGATTATGAATTACTCATTTAATAATATCATAATTACAAAAAGGCGAAGGTATAACCAATTAATATTGTCAAGATGTGTATGGTATCATATTAACAAATATTTTCAGTCTTCTTCACATGCGATTTCTCATGATTGTGTGACTTTGTCTATTGTCTAGTTACACACTTTCTATGCCGATGACATACTTTCTGAAACATTGCCCGCTTTATGCTATATATATATATATATATGCTTCCCAAGTTTGGTGAAGTACAAATCTTATATATGTATAATATCGGTTAGCTTTTCCTGCAGACCCAAAAAAATAAAGGGAAAAAGGAGAGAAGAATTATCCTGTGTCGTTATTTCTCTCCTACTAAAAGAGTCCATATAGTTCATTTTTACGGCTTGGATAAACTTGAATTAAGATCTTGCTTTGGCTTTGTCAGCATTTCTCAAGAATTCCTACTGTGGAGGCAACAGTTTGCCACCTTTGCAGATATATATATCATCTTGTAAGTAATATTACTTTCATAAGAACTTATACTTCTCGATGCATTTCATGTGACAAAATATAATGCATCAACCGCATGTGCATATCATTTCGTTATATATCAATAGGGAGAAAGACATTTAAGTCCCTCAAATTTATACTTAATTCTAAACAGATCTGTCAACTTTTTATAATTCTTTGGGGCACCATTAGTAAAATTTAATGATCATTACATTGACTTTTATAAAACACTAAAAGTACTCTTGCATTGATAGTCAAATTTGTAATGGCATATAACTTATATATATGAGATTTTGTTGGACATGTTTTTATCTATTTATTCTTCTTTCTTTTGCCAATATTTCCAGACTGTTTTTTTCACCTGTTTGTATCTAACTCCATCCAAATTTATTAACAGTAATATGCATCAAATCTCAATTCACTACTAGAAACTGTTGAATTTGAGACAGATTTGAGACAGAAATTTTTCGTCTCAATTCGAGACAGAATCTTTGAACTAAATTTTCTAGTAAGTTAATACAAATTTGAGACGAAAAATTTTCCTCTCAAAATTTGAGATGATGGTTTTTGAAACGAAAATTTTCTGTCTCAATTTTGTCTCAAATTCATTTTGAGATGGAATGTTGTAAGCTCAAATTCAAAAATTTTTTGTAGTAATTTGATATTAATTAATAAATTGCAAAATTTTTATTGCTTATTTTAATTCTTAATGCTTTTCATTTTACTGTCAATTAGATACAAACAGGCAATAAAAAAGAAAAAAGAAAAACTTGGTGCAAAAATGTTGGCAAAAGAAATAGAAATAAATAGGCAAAAAAGTTTTCAGCAAAATCTCAAATATAAAAGTTCAATGTTGGTGCAAATTTGACTATCAATATGAGGGTGTTTTTGGTTTTTTAACAATGTCAATGCATTAAAAATTAATTTTTACTAACGATGTTAATTTAAAGGACCTCCCAAAAAATTATAAAAAGTTAAAGAACCTGTTTAGAATTAAGCGTATACTTGAAAAAAAAAGGACTAAATTGTTCATATCTCGGATAAATAACCCTTTGCTAACAATTCAATATAAGATGAGAATTTGGTAGTTGACAACAGCAGGGAAATAACTTTTCAAAATTCAAACAAACATGAAACACATGAAAAAGAGTGACATGGAAACCACTTATATGCATCTTTCTTTATTTTACATACTCTTTATTACGTGCAAGTAACATGAACAAGATTAGATACTTGCCTTAATTAAATTTCATCCTGATTCCAGGAATGATGCATTCTGTTAGTATTGGCACGCCGGCATCTCCAGTTGTGGTTCCGAAAAGAGTTCTCCTCATCGGGGATCATCACGACGGTGATAGAATTAGGTTTGAATCTTTCAAGACCTTATCAGGAAAACTTGAGCGGCGGCTCTCAAATTTCCGCGGCAAGCATAGGCACACTTCTACTTCAGATCACGAGTCTGGCGATGCTCAGCCAAGAGTGGAAATAGAAACATTACCCGTGGATCGCTATTTCGATGCTTTAGAGGGACCAGAACTTGAGCACTGCGAGTATGACATTCCTTTCTCTCCTAACTCTTTGTTTTTGAATCGTTATAGTGACTGATTTGTAACCGAATCATTTCATACACTAGTCAATCACTAATCAGTCAATGCTTTAACATTATGTATAATCTAATTTTTGTATTTAATTCCGTCACTAAATCAATCACTGTTAGTCATTGATAATTTTCAGTCACAAAAGTTCTCGTTTCTTGTAGTGACAACGACATTAATCCGCGATTTACTTGCAGGCCTCGGGGGAAATACTTCTTCCGGAAGACCAAAAATGGCCATTTCTTCTTCGCTATCCCGTCACTTCATTTGGCATCTGTCTTGGTCTCAGCAGCCAAGCCATTATGTGGAAATCCCTGGCGACTTCTGATTCCACAAAATTTCTCAACGTAAGCTTGCATGTAAACCTTGTTTTATGGTGCATCTCTATTGCTCTGGTAGCAATAGTCGCTCTCACCTATGCTCTGAAAGTGATTTTCTACTTCGAAGCGGTTCGTCGGGAATATTTCCACCCAATACGTGTTAATTTCTTCTTTGCTCCATGGATAACCCTTGTGTTGTTAGCCATAGGAGTCCCACCTTCAATCACTAAAAATCTGCATGAGCCTCTGTGGTATGTTCTCATGGCCCCAATCTTTCTCCTGGAGCTTAAGATTTACGGGCAATGGATCTCAGGGGGTGAAAGAAGGCTCTCCAAGGTGGCCAATCCTACAAATCATATCTCTGTTATGGGGAATTTTTCTGGTGCATTGCTTGGTGCTTCCATGGGTCTAAAAGAGGGGCCTATATTCTTTTTTGCTGTTGGATTGGCTCATTGTATAGTATTGTTCGTGACTCTATACCAGAGACTTCCAACGAATGAGACATTTCCGAAGGATCTCCACCCAGTGTTCTTCCTGTTTGTGGGTGTGCCCAGTGCTGCTTCCATGGCGTGGGCTAATATTCAAGGTTCTTTTGATTATGGATCAAGGATTGCTTACTTCATTGCATTGTTTCTCTACCTCGCTTTGGTTAGTTTCTCTCCAACCAAAACTTATTGCTAGTATGAATGCATGCATGAATGCCTAGCTTTCAATTTCTTTCGAACTCTGTAAATATATCTTCGATGAAATCGAGAGAATTCAATTCAAGCGAGTTTTGCAATTCAAAAGTCATAATTAATTACCGCAACCCCGTGGTTCGACATTCATGTGACAAAGAGAAAAAATAATTTATTTTGTCGTTGATTGTTTAGTTAATTTTTTTGGCCATATAATAATATAGTCAAGTCTGGATAAAATATATTCAGACACAAGTCTATTTAATTTTCGTTGTAAAAAAAAATTATATATGCATAATCATCTAAGATATAATAGCTAAATGATCAGTTCAATTTCTTTTGTCTGTTTCTTCCAGGCTGTTCGCATTAATTTCTTTCGTGGCTTCAGGTATAAATATAATATAGAATATAATTAACGTCCCATACAAATAATTAATTAATGGCTTTTAAAATCAAACAATTTTGTTATGTGCTTAGCGTTTGTTCAATTGTTTACTGAAAGGTTTTCGTTGGCATGGTGGGCGTACATTTTTCCGACGACTAGAGCCGCCATTGCCACCATCAAGTATTCCGATGTGGTGACGAACACGATAACTACATGTCTACCAGTAATCCTCTCTGCAGTTGCCACTCTAACTGTGACAGTGTTGCTCATAACAACGATCTTCCATGCTTTTGTTCTCCAAGATCTCTTCCCCAATGACAGCGCGATTGCAATTAGCGAAACTAGAAGTACTCACAGGAGAAGCAGAAGCTCAGAAGACAAGAATTAAATTAGATACAGAATATTACCTTCAATACCTCATGAACTCTGACGGCAAAGATATCGAGGCTTCTCTTACAACTCCAAGCTCCACCATCCAAGAGAATCGCGTTTCTGGCGAGGAATTCAAAATGTTCAGATAAACATGCGTCAATAGTCAATCGTCATGATCATCGGTTCTAACATTCTAATTATTGATCTTTTTAATGATCTCCAAGTTCAATGTCGATTCATGAACAAACAAAAGAAAAAGAAAAGAAAGAAAGGAAAAGTTTGTTGCACTAATGCAACAGTACTGACCGTGAACTTAAAATTTTATATGCGTCATCATTATGGTGTATTTACGAGTGGTCGCGGAAGTTTATACAAATTTCTTACAATTATATGTAAAATGGGTATATCGAATTGATTAAATGAATATTATATAAAAGACTCTTGATCGTTCTTAATTTTCGCTCATTTTCATGTACATTGTGTATATATTGATGGAGATAACATGAAGTTCTCTAATCGTTAAATAGTTATAACATACTATATAAACTTTTATGTATAGAGAATTTATGATTTGTAAAATATATGTAATGACCTAGGCCCAACATATTAGCCAATTGCCACATTAATGCTTTAAAATTTTGAAATGTTATAAAACATATGCACGTAATAACTCGGGTCTAACTACTGTTTTGTTACCACATTGAGTCTAATCAACTAATTCAAAATACTTTAAATTTGTGATGAGTACAGTAATAAATCCAAATCATTATAAATTACACATAAAAGTTTCACACAGAATTAACGTGGAATAGTGTTATTAAATCTCCCCCTTAATAAACACACAACATCATCATTGTGCCAAGCACAATAAACCACAACTCATGACCCTAGCTAAATAGTATGAAATTCAGTTAGAACTTTGCTCTATATTACTAGGAATAACTTAATTTTTTTTTAAACTACTTATAAACATTAGAATAAATAATGCCAAATACCATCTAAGCAAAACAAGTGATCATGATGATACGGACCCCGTCCAGCACAACCAATATATGATGCAGCTGAAATTTCTAAAGATCTAGAAAGCGTAGGCGTTGCTCGTTGTCTGTAACGCCTAACAGTGACAAGCAATAACCTATATACATATATAGGGATAGACCTCAAATGCTTCCGACATAAGCCACGAAACCAGGTCTTGGTCCTCCCTGGCTCGTGTTCCCTTGTTTCATTACTGGTCTACATGTCGTTTCAAAATCAAAATTTGACTCTTTACTCATCTTTCTCCCTTGATTATTGCCTTTCTTCAAGCTGCACGTGCTAGCCAGTACAACCCATCATATGCCCTGACCTTGAATATTTGGACTCGCAAGCGTGATAAACATTTTAATTTAAAAAAAAAAAAAAAAAACTAATTATTTAAATTTCAAATTTATTAAATCCGCTATGTTAAGATTTAGACTCGCTACGTTCAATTATGAATGATTCTGTTGTTATTACTTTTACCAACGATGTGGAATACTAGATGTAAGTCTGAATCAATGTTCGTCTCTTCAGAGACATTCGGTAAAATTCGAACGATACAGGGAGGAATCTAAGTCAATGTGCTTTACCATTTGCAAGGACTAATTTTATTTGCAAAGTTGTCAACCTACCGTGCGCTTGTCATTTTCATGCTAATCTTGCCAATTTTATGCTATAATACGTGGATGAAACACTGAATGCCTTGGCTAGTGTCTTAATGATAGCAAGCAGCAAGTCTGAGAAAGGATGAGCACAAGTATGGACTACGCATATATATCAGAATTTTGGTCCCCCTTATCCCAAGGATTGACTACTTAGCGTAACAACAAGAGAGGGACAAGATCATGAGACTAACTCTTTC
The DNA here is from genome assembly GCA_028554755.1 of Cordia subcordata. NCBI lineage: Eukaryota > Viridiplantae > Streptophyta > Magnoliopsida > Boraginales > Cordiaceae > Cordia > Cordia subcordata. The sequence continues at coordinate 938,972 of JAPTOF010000006.1, read as the reverse complement.
GTCGAGTTTTTTTTCCCGACATTTAGAAGAGGAAAAGCCTACAATTATGACAAGAAGATGTGGAAAGAAACATGAAGCATTATTGTCGTCCTTTGGGATTTCCATTAGCGGGAAATACCTTTCAGGAAAAAGAAAAAACAAAGAAAGAAGAAAAGCTTGAGAGTCCGATACATGATTTTGGAAATATATTAACAAATAAATATGTAATCTAGTTTTGTTAAAGAGAAGATTATTTTTTATTTTCAATTGGTGAATGCATTTTTTAAGTTTTCTATAGAAGATAATAACTCTAATTCTCTTAGAAAATTAGAGTTAGAAAACAAAAATCTGTTCTCTGTAAGTAAACAGTACCCTTAATTGCGAATTAAAGTGGTTTTCTAGCTAATTTTTAAGTTCTCAGAAAAAAGAAAAAAAAATCAATGGCCGTGGATGCATGAGTAGAGTGGCAATAGCACCATCGGACACTAAAAAAAAAAAAAAAAAGAGTAATAGGTGACGTTTTTCAGCTATCTATATGGACGTCAGCTATTTTAAAACTGCTGTTAGTATGGGTATTAGCTATTTAAAACGTCCCTTATATATAATTTTAGAAAAAAAAAATCACACCATGCTTCATCTATGACTTAAACCTTGAACCTTCCTTATTATATGACTCTATAATCATGCCACCCTAATATAGCTAAGAATGCATTCATTAATTATCTTGCATAACAATATATCTATATATTACCTAACCCGTCTATATCGTAAAACCGCCGACTAGTCCTCGTCATTTTGTAGTGAAATCGTTGCCTATTTTCAGTTTTTTTGTAGTGGGATTTGAGCATATCTTAATTGGCGTGCATTTGTTTAATTTGTTTCCAAGTCCTTTAGCTGATTCAATTTGCGTGCTTCATGGTTTATGTGATCCCTTTGATAATCCACTTCGGTATAATAATCAATTATCTCTTGAGTAAAGTCAATTTTAATTTCCACATCACAATAAATAAACTAGGTACGACCTTGTTACTAAAGAATGCGTCTTCGAATGTCAAAGTTTTAAATATTCAAAATACATACATAGTCGTTAAAAAAATGATATTGAAAAACCAAAAACTTCTCTACTACATCATAGACTCATCAGTAATCATGAGATACACTCAAACGTGAGCAAAGACTTAAAAGACATTCATATAGACTTATCAATAATCAATAGATCAATACAAAAAATGAACATATATAGGAAAAAGAATTTTGGAAGCTTAAACTTCGATAACCCTGTATAAGTAGAAGGCCAGGCCCTCAAATGGCAGTGTTTATAGCAAGTATTATTATATGCCCTGCAAACGTCATATGATATATATATATATATATATATATATATATATAAAAGTTCATTTACAAACTTGAGTTCACACTTGCAGCCACAACTAACATTCGCATCGGTTACGCTAAATGCTCGTCATTAGAAAAAATAAAATATATATAAACTAAACTAGACTTTATACTTCATAAAACATACACGAAACAAGATTTTTCTATTCCAAATAGCGAAGAAAAACTTTCCGGAAAGAAGTCAGTGGTTCAAAATAAACAGAAGTCATCCCAAAATAATAAAAAAAAAGAGAGAAAAGAAAAAAATAAAAACACACACACACAGAGAGAAAAAAAAAAAACCCATCCAACCATGCATATCCCAAAATTACAGAATTTAGTCCCTCAACAAGACATATTAACAATATCAACCGCGGGGAACGTGAAGGGAGAATCGCAATTATGATCTTCTTCTTGACCACCTCTCATCATCATCTGCTTCGTTTTCTATCTCCCATCGCATCCTTAATTTGTTCCCTTCTTTGTACATGTAGTCGGCAGAACAGCCCAGCATGCCTCAACATTTATGCACCTAAAATCACCTAGCTTTTCATGGAGTATGATAACCTGATAATATAATTATTAAGAATATCCAATAGTCCTTTTGCAATGAAGAACTGCGTCATGAATAGAGCTCTCAGAATCACAAGACCTTCTCCAGTTATCCACAGAATATGATGCTACACTACTAGCCCTGCTGGGAGAATTTGCAGAAGATGATGAATAATATTCCCAGCTGTTCTTCACCTTGTGCTGCAGCCTATTGGCTTTTGCTTTCTTCATTCCATTTCCGGGTGTAGTACCGTTCCTTTCCCATCGTATTTTCTGGCACAGCGGCCTCAGAAAATCGATATACTTTTCCAAAATTTGTTTTGATAGCCTTCGACACCTTCGAAAAGAATAAGCACAGCGAGATCTGCTAGATGAGCGGACTTGATCTTTGTGATTCACTGAAGTATCATCACGCTCCATTTTCAGTGGCTTGACGAATAGTGGCATAAGATATCCATGGTTGATAAGCTGATCAGCGTGAAACAATTGTTTTGAGGGTGCGTGTGATGATGTGGAAAATCTCTCTGAAGGAGGCAATTTTGGGTCCATTTCAATGAAGGAGGCTTCATCATAGGCATCAATGGAGGTCCTGAATGAGTCCTCCAGGCCTTCAAGAGACGGCTTTAGATTCATCAACCAATTATATGAAAAGCTCTCAATAGAAAGAGATTGTGTGTTATCTATGGAAGCCATTTGAAAAGGGGTACGTGTAGAATGAAACTAAAAGCACTTATCTCTATTGCTTCTCGATCTCCTTATCATGCTTATATCGAGTATTTATATAGACGCCCCTAAATGTTGCATCTCCATAACAATCATCCATGTGGTGGCCTGCTACAGACAAGTATAATTGATGTTGTTGAAAATGAAAGCAAAAGGAAGAGCTGATGCCACCAATGATGCATGCATCTTAAGCCTAAGCTCCAGTTGCTTTTAGTTTAAAAGTGCTTATATGTCAAACTTACAAAAGAAGATGGTCTCCTGCATGGAGAACCTTATTCATCAGTCACCTATATGGATAATAAGATATAATAATATAATGAAAGGCCAAGTCTTTATCACTAAACAAGTTCATGAACACATCATTATATTCCAAGATACTTCTTTTTTGCTTGAACAAAGCGTTCATACCTGCATAATGAATCTATGAGCCTGCTTTACCCTACATTCCCCGACAAAAACTTTTGATTTTGCTAGTTTCTTGCTTCGCTTGTCAGTACCAATGATTTTCCAGTAAGCTTCACATGTTAATTACTTGGTCAATGTTCCGGCAAGACCAGCATCGTAAAAGCGAACTAATTCAAACTAAGCGAAAACAGTTTTATTTTTTCTTTCCTTTTTTTTTTTTTCTTTTTGTTGTTTTTGGTCATAGTCCTTAGTTTATTGTTGTACAAAAGTTATCCACATTTTTTCGGGTTCAAAACCTTCAATGTATATTATATGCAAACTGTATATTAATACAATAAATAAATACTTTATATTATGTCTACAAATTTAAACTTTTGCATGAATTGCAACTCCATACAATGTAGAAACAAATGTTCGACACACAGGTCCCACTGTTGTCGTGCAAAAGAAAGAGAAATGAGGGAACTTTCGGGTGGCAAAGATTAGAATGGGAGGGTGACTTAAATTAAAAGCATATGGTCCCGAGTGATTTTTGCTTAACACAAAAAGTAACTGCAGAATAAATTCCCAGGAAAATGTGAATCATATATAAAAAGCAGTCAAAACATTAAGATAAACAAACAAATAATCTACACATCACCAATTAACACGTAGCCGCACAAAGTTCTGATTGATGTTCTGCGACTCCACATGCATCCATCATTGCCATATTAATTGGAAAAGTTAATTGAATTTTTTTTTCTTTGATTGCTAAACTATAAGTCTATAACTCCATTCATTCTTGAAAATTATCTTTTACGCTCCCCACTTATCCGCTTCAAGCTTTAAACAAAAATATCTAAAGAAAAAACTTGTCATAACCCCACTTATATAGTTATTGATCTATTTGGATTGACTTTTTTTAAAAGTATTTTTTTAATATTTTTTAAAAAATAATTTTTTTTTATAAGTTAAAAATTTTGTCTTTTAAAAAAACCTGTATTTAAACTTTTTTTAAAGTTTCAGCTTTTTTGAAAACCAAATCAATAAGTTATTACAAATTTAATATAACTTTTTCTATAAAAAAAAATATTTTTCCTTGAGAAAAAGCCAATCCAAAAATGCCCTACATCCACTTATCTAAAAAATATTATGTTTTAAATCAAATAGGAACAGTTTAAGTGCGAATAAAGAAATATTATTTAGGTCTTGTTTGTTTTTTCCAATTTCTTTTTTTAATTTTTGAAAAAAAAGTACTTTGATATAGCTGAAATTTTTGCTTCTAAAAAAAAGGTGAATTTAAGCTTTCAAATACTTATCTCATAAACAATGTGTTCTTTTGAAATGGGCCCATACTACAATTTCAGTATTACATTCACAGAGTCACGAAACAACATGAGTAAGAGCTTGTTTGGATTGGCTTTTTTTAAGCACTTTTTGTTATATTTTTTAGAAAAAGTACTTTTTTTAAGAAGTTGAAATTTTTAATTTTTGGAAAAAGCTATATTTAAGTTTTTTTTTCTTTTGAGAATTTTAGCTTTTCAAAAAACGAATCCAAATATTTATTGCAGAAAAGATGTGGTTTTTCCAGAGAAGAACATGCTTTTTATAAGAAACAAAAAGAACAAAAAAAAAAATCCTAACAGGACTTAAAGGCAAATTATCAGCTAATGTATTGAACGTTATAATTGACGGAGACACTACAAATGATTCCCCACTGCGCTGGAATATGTGGAACAGTGGAAGAGTTGCTGATGTATTGGATAATTGGATGGAGATAGTCAAATAGAAGGGGTTGGGTTGATCACCCTTTAATTTGAGAGGTTTGGTAATGGATTATCCGGCCTTGTTTGGTCTGTGTGTTGGTCGAAAAAGGTTTACTCATATTAATATGAACACGATCTTAACCAATATATCATCTCAACTACTAGTTTTTAAAGTACTTTTTCTCCTTGCCAAGTGTCAGTACCCATCTTTTTTGAGATTCAAATTTCATAAATGACTTAGATGATATGTTCTATCTATAAATGACTAAAATTTCTCTCTCATATCAATATGAGAAACTAATAATATAATTCGAGAATTACTTTTCCGAAAATTTCGGTATCGTCTCTGCTTGGGATCATCAGAACACTAGAAAGGCATTTGAGGTGAAAATTTGTCAATTTGAAGGCCTGAAATTTTGGTGGGATATAGTTTGGCAACTTGGGCTGTTAAGATTTGGTTAGGAGGTCCTTTTTGCAGTGAAAATAGAAAAGCTCATGAAATTGCATTGAACTGCCACCCTCCATATAAGCAAATCCTATTACCCTGCTTCCTCCTTGCCACCATAGTCTCTCGAGTGGATTATGCTCCATGATCATCACATAATAAATATGAGAAACACTCAACATTCAAGGCAACAAGGAAACCCCCATTCAGACCCTGTTTTCCAATAAAAAAGTTCATTTACAGGAAACACTGGACTAACCTATCTAAACCAGAAAGTAATCCTGAAGCACTATCTTTCAGGATTTAACTTTGGCTTTACAGGTTTGAAGCGCAACCACGACTCAGAAACACAATAAAACTAGATAACATCTTAATATTATAATCAAATTCCTAGAGGCATCATTATAATCCATTTACTAAACTAGCTAGAGGACTGGGCCAAAACACACAATATTATCCATTGAACCATATTAATCGCAGTAATAGAGCCAACTAAATTCGCTTGCAGCCACCGATTAAGGAATGGAATGCAATTTCCCTGGCTCAAACTACTACTTCCTGTCATTTGACCCGGACGCCACATTCCCTCTGAGCATTGCCATTAAACTTCCACCATGAACCCTGCCTTCTGGGAGTGAAAAATGATCCAAACAAGCATTCCCACCCAATAAATTACCATGTGGTATATTCTGCAATGAAACTGACTGATGTTCATAACCACTTGCGAGAATACTGCCACCATGAGAATTGTTGGCGACACCAACTATCCCTCTCATCTTCTCAAATGAGGTGGATTGCGGTTCCTGCAGCACAGAATTAACCATGTCACCCCCAAAGACTTGTTTTTCTTTCACTTGGGCACTGTGTGCTGCGCATAGGCCAGATTTCCCCCTGGGAAATTTATCACATGGAGTAGCTGCTTGGCAACCAAATTCTGATCCCAACTGTCCCCATGAGCATCGTTTTCCTCCACCATGTGCCTTGCAAAAATCAGTGCTTCCTTGTGCACTTTTAGTGCATCCGTCAAATTTGCACCTCTTTCCACCACCATGTCGGACGCAGAAGTTTGTACGCCCTCGTGCACTTTTCGTACAGTCAGGCATTGCACATCTTTTGCCTCCACCATGACTAACACAAAACGAAGTGCCCCCGTGCACACTTTTAGTGCATCCTTCAAATGTACATCTTTTTCCCCCACCATGACCTTTACAAAAGGGAGTGCTTCCTTCTGCACCTTTAGTGCACCCTAAGAATGTGCACCTTTTGCCTCCACCATGTGCTTTGCAGAACACTGTGCTCCCTTGAGCACCTTTGGCACAGCTTGGATATTGGCAACGCCGACCTCCGCCATGCGATATACAGAGACCAGAGACGCCCTCAGCGCTTTTTGTGCAATTTTCCATCTTGCATCTTTTGCCACCACCATGACGAATGCACAACCCAGACTTACCTCTTGCAGCACGAGGGCATCCCTCATGATTACACCGTCTACCACCTCCATGTCCAATACAGTAGTCAGTACGCCCTTCAGCACTCTTGGTGCATCCCAGATACTGGCACCGACGACCTCCACCATGGGCCTTGCAGAACACAGTTTTGCCTTCAGCTCCCTTCTGACAGCCAGCTCTCAGGCATCTCCTGCCCCCTCCATGGGCAATACATAGCCCAGATGCACCTCTTGCTCCCCTTGTACATCCCTCAAAGCGACATGTTTTCACACTTGTGGTGCGCCGCTTTGGTGGATGATCCACCATAGAAGTACTAGCAACTGAGCTTTTGGGCACAACTTCTGCAGATGATGACATCTTCTGGATAACTGGAGTGGTTACCATAGAACCATGAACTCGGTGCGTTGGAGTGCTCAACTTTGTCTGCTCCAGTGGAGGCACAAGAGGCCCACTTCTCCATCGTGATGATGCAGATCCATCATCTACAAGATGAACTGTGAATCCCCGTGCCTCTGAGTTGTTCTGATATGGACTGGAGCCTTGTGTGACGGTGGTTATATCTGATTCAGTAGGTCCTGTTGAAAGACTTAATTCAAGGTCAATCTTAGGCTTCATCACATCAGACACTTTTGGAGAGCCAAGAGAAAAACTGCTTGGGTTGAATGTTTCACCCCTGCAACAGTTTAGATTAGTGTTGATGCTGAGACCGAGATTAAGAGAAGATTCCTCCTCCATTTCTTTTCCTGAAGAGATGGTAGTGGAAGAATTTGATGGTTGGCCTAGTGCATAAGCAAGACGAGATCCACCATTAACAACTCTCCCATCAAACTCCATTTGTTTCAAATTTACAGAGCCATAAAAAAGACTCCATTTCCTCTTGCTCTCTTTGGAGATGCAACAAGTTGACCCATTATGAGAGTCGAGCCATAAGACAGCATCTACTGAACAACCAGCCCCAGCATTAACAACTTCAACAAGATCCTTAGATCCAGAAGCTGAAGCAGCAGCATAAGCCAGAGGGCTCTTGTCCATGTGCCGTAAATTCGCAGCTTAATTATCCAAACCAATTCGCAACTGTTGATAGAACAGTGAGCCAGACTTCTCCAATTGATAAAAAGTCAAGAGTAGAAAAAGAGGAAAGAATCAAAAGAATCTCTTCAGAGCTTCCCAAGCAAACAAAACCCACCACCACTAACAAATCCTGAAGTGTCACACCGGTCCATCGTGAAAGTCGGAAATAAGAGTACTATATTACAAACTGCAGGAGAATATTAACCTCAAAAGATTTGAACCTTTTGCAGAAAGCATTCGACCATGATCATCCTGTTAGGACCAAAAGAAGCATTTCCTTAAACAAGAGTATTCCAAGAAAATACAAGAGGGATCGAGAAAGACAAATGACTGGAAACTTCCAATCAAGCATTATGTAACACACTATACTGCAATAAATGGTTCTCCCTCGTTTCCATTCAATCATCTCGATCCACAGAAAAATATGGCAGCATTTCTTCCTTTTATTTTCTTTTCATAAATCACTGATATAGTAATTTCACTAACAGAAGATGAAACATACTTAAGTAGTATGAAGAGACTGCTATCTTACAGAATACATACATCCGATTATTCTTGACCAAAAAATTAGACAACATCAGTTATTATTTCAGGTACTGATGCTTCAATAATGAATACTATTCTTTGTCCCATTTTATTACTAGGTAAAATTTAAACTTGACATAATATTTCCAAAGTTGGCAAGTTGCTATCTATCATCATCATTGTCACTTACTACCATGCACAAAATTAACTACCATTTTTAAACATCGATATGAAAGACATCAACCAGGGTGCCATATCTGAACATGTTCAAGACTTCATGGAAAAGGAAAAAATTCAACCTTTGAGCTAAAATCACAATTTCTCATTGACAACACCTTATCAACACCATCCGATAAACAATTGCGTTCAATATCATGATTATTTGATTAATTACCAACACATTAGTCCATGAATCTATATACTCAATTAGATCCAAACACTTAAATAGCAGTGGTTCAATTCAAAATCTCTACAAATAAGCAACCTCTCACACGTCATACAAGAATAAACTTGATACCAACACTCGCAAAAAAAAGGAAAAACTCAGAAACCGTAAGCTCTATATAATGGAATTTAAAAAAAAATATTCAACATAATTCAGCATAAAAAATTTATTTTCTTTACCGCTATTACACTAATTATTTCCATGAAGCTCCCATTTAAACTCGTGAATAAGGAAACAAGCTAAAACTTTGTTTTCAATCTTTTCCTAGTTAAACCAATCCAAAAACAAAGCAAATAGAAAACGTAAATACATATATATATATATATATAAATTAAATTTTTTTTCTGAAAATACCTTCAGATGAAATGTTTATAGGTGCATGTAAGCAAATGGTGGAGGGTGTAGGCTAGGGTTCTGTGGTGGTGCCGGCAAATCAGAATGGTGTGTGCGCGTGCGTTTTCGAGAAGGAGAAAAATGAGAGAAAAGGCCAAAAGAGTGGAGGAAAAAATGAGCGAAAGAAAAATGAGTATGCGAGTATTTATCGGTGGCGAGACGGCGCATGTTAAGAGGGTGGCGTAGGTTAAGCAGTAGCTTTGGATTCTCCGCATGCTCGTGCATGTTACTAACATGTGACCTTGGTTGTCTAAAAATCAGCGTCGTGACAGCAAGGATTCAACATGACTCGCTGGAATATTTTTCATTTGTTCTTTTTTGTCTCAAATTATTCAATTTTCATTGCAAAATTACCCATTGTCAAAGTATTTTGCCTTTTGGATCTTTGTCTTTGGATTCTTTTTGTGCTTATTTTGTTGGTTTAATAATATTTGGGTTGTCGACAAAGAAAAAATTAACCGATTATTGACCAAAAAAAACTTAAAGTAACTAATTAAATTTATACTGTTTAACAAATTATTATCTTTCAGCTAATTTTTATAACATAACTCGAGAAAAGCAAGAAAATATGTTCATTGATGACTATTATATATGAACCTTGCAAATAGAAACCAATTCATCCAATTTCTAGATACAAAAATTTAAAAAAAAAATTACTCGATCAATAGGGTAATTCATTTTTCATTTACTTATTAAAATAACTGATATTACATTCAGAATTTACTAACTTATAATTGGAATTCTAATAATAATCGGACTATCTCATTAAACTTTTGTTAATGAAAGAAAAGAGAATGACAAATATAAGAAAAATTCAATTAATAGAGTTTGGTCATCGAAACACTTAGAGCTCGATCATTAAGTGACAAATCTCGAATACATAGCACGTCCTTATACTGTACACTATTTAAACTAAGAAAACTCAACACAAAATAAAAAATTAGATTCAAATTCAAATCATAATAGATAACTGATCTCAATTAAAATTCATTTTTTCGTATAAGAGACCACTGGTTTTGGATCTCCTAAGGGATATCCAATAGCATTTGAGGAGATTGCATAATGGTAGCATATGCTTTTGTTTGAAAATGATTGTTGATTTTATTGCAACGAAAAACAGTGGTAACACGAGGAGTCATTTCACCTCAGCTTCATTGCGGATGACCTCAGCGATAACGTATACTCGTGTCTAGGGGTTGAGAGTACAAACAGAAGCGGTGGCTCGGAAGCGTCAAAAGTTGCGGTGTTGGAGTGCGCTCTGTGTGCGTGTGAATTTCAGAGACCCACGTGCAGCTATTCCATTTGCTGATTTGAGGGGCCCACGTGGATAACATAAATGGGTCGGGGCGGCGCATCGCGCTGAGTAGCTTTCCCCGTTTTTCTCATATCTTGAAATGTGTGATTATGGTTGGTTATTAGGATTTGCTGGGTTTCATCGTGCGGTCAACATGGAACCAAATCGCATGAATCCCACGATGCCAGCGAAGGAGGCTGTGAAATTATGATGCTAAAAATCTCATCGTGAGTGTACTTCCGATAGAAAGCGAGCCACAAATTTTAGAATAAAAACGGGGAAAGAATTGATTTTGATCTTATGTAGTACGAAAATTAGAGATGACAATGGGACGAGTGATTTACGGTACTCGGCATCGACCGATCTAATTAAAATCTGATAAAATTCGTCCCGTTAAGAACCCGGAACGGGTTCGGAACGATTAAAAATACTTGTTAGGGTTTGGGACGGAACTGGGATTGACCACCGGGTACCCACATTCCCGAACCCGATTATATATATACATATATGTATAGATATATATGTGTGTGTATGTGTGTATATATATAGGTGTGCGTGCGCATATATATAGGTGTTTTACATTTATTAATTAATTATAGTTTTAAGTACATAAATACATATTATATACTAAAAATTAAGAAAAATTTTCTAAAAGTAGTAAGGTTTGAACCATTAACGTTTTATTCTTTAAAATTTTATTATTTTAATATATTTTAGGGATATTGTTTAGATTTTTTGGGAAAAAATTATTTGATTGGTTAGTTTTTTAAAATTTATTGATTTAATTCAATTTTTGGAGCTGAGAACATGTCTTAAATTTGGGTTCCGGACATTTCTTGTTAATTTCTTATTTAAATTTTAAATTTTTTTAACCGGGTTTGGGACGTTCCGAGTACCCGAGGGTTTGGGATGTTCCAGAAATGGGATTCCCATTTAATTTTTATCCGAGTTTGGGATGAAAATGGGAATTAGAATGGTATCCGGGTAGCGGGTTTGGGATTCCTTCATGGGCAGGGTACCCGTCCCGTTGCCATCCCTAACGAAAACTTATAAGCAGCGGACGTGAAATCGAACCCCACTTCCTAAGGCCGAGACGGAGCTATCAAACGGTTTCGGCTGGGTTGGCCCGACTCATTTATAATGGACCATGCAAGTCTACGAGTCGAATTGGATCGATCAATTTTGGTAAGCGAGGTAAAGTGTCAACCTGCAATTGGCCCTTTTTGGGTCGGTGGATTGGTAGGTTTACTCGTCTATATTTTTCAAAAAAAAAAATGAAATTTTTACAAAACAATTACGAAATCAAGTACGTAAATTAAATTATGTCATATGACCATAATTAATCATAAGTACAATAATTAAATTATACCATATGACCATAATTAATCACAAGTAGAATAATTAAATGTGGTGCCGGCCAAAGACTCCGCTCAAGTTAGTATCTTGGTGATTTAAATTAGCAAGGAAACTTATAGTTGAGGTTTTAGTACAGACCATAATGCTTGGAGGATAGGTGTACAGGTTGAGTGTATTGGATGATCCTTTCTTGTCCCATGAACAGTGCATTTATAGCTTGTTAAACTAGAAATCCTTAATGCGTTAAAGAACTTGACTCCTAGCTGAACTCCGCCTAGAATGGACATCCATATGCTATCACGCTAAGCATTATCATTTAGAAATTACCTTTCTTGAATGTTCTTGTGCTTATCTTGCTTTGCTCATATCTGATAAGGGCGAGCAAGTTGGTTCTTGATTGGAGTCATTACAGGAGTGCATAGTAATCTAAACATGAGTTGAAGATCCCAAGCCTTGATTTTGGACCTTTAAGTAGGTGATCCAGCAAACTGAACCATAGAACTTGCAACAACGTAGACCTTTTAGGCTTAACAATTTTTAGCCATAACATATAGTTTTTAAAAAAATGTATAAAGGCAAGTTAAATTGTTAAACAGGTTGGCCAGTTACCAGTGTGCCAACCTAACTCGACAGGTATATTTGGCAAACTGGATATGGTTGACCCTTTTTGTTTGACAATTATCAAATCCTCAATTCTAACCCCTTTTTTTGGTAGATTTAATTGAATTGACCCACAAGTTTCAACTCGTTTTTACGGTTCTAAGGTGAGATTAACAATCTGAATCGAGTTTTCACCAACCACAGAATGTTGATTTGATAAAGGAGAGTAAGAGTATAGTTAGCATACGAATACGATTTGTCTAATTATGAAGTTTTAGCTATTAGATAATATAACTTTTATAAAATTTTTATTGGAAGTGTTATTAAACAAAATTCATTAGTTCATTGATCTTACTATTTAGTTATTAACCCTCAACTATTCTAAGCTTTTTCTTTTTCTTTTTCTTTTTCTTTTACTTACAAACTATTTGACAAAATAAGTCAAATTGGTTAATTTTAATTTATAAACTCACAAAAAGTAGCTATAAGTATCTAAAATTCAAAATAGTTGAGTTGTAAATCATAAGCATTAGTTAGATGTTAAATCGTTGACTATTTGACTTTATCATGCCAGAAATATTGATTAATGACCATAAAACTATTTGGTCCCATACTTAGAAAAGTGGTATGAATGTGCTTTGGGTTGTAAAAACTGTTAGGATTAGTATGCCCTAAAACTCACTTGTATATGATATTTTGAATGTTAAACAATTATAATTATTTTGTTAAATGCATTATAAGTTTCTTACATATTATCTCTGGTATGTTTTATTGATATATGTATAAAGGTCCCTTGACTTGAACTAATGACTTAGGTGTGTAATGAGGCTGGACGTACAGTAAGTCTAAGTCTAGATTTAGTCATGTCATAAATTGAGTTCATAACCAAATTGTAGTGTTGGGCACTCTACTTGAATAAGGTTATATTAAGTAAGTCTCCTCGTTGAGGGTGATCTACCTAGATCATTGGAAGATTTTTCAAATTTGTCTCGATAATACGTGTGTCACATATTGGACAGGATTATTGTGAATATGTTTTCTAGAGGCGTACTATCAAAGAAAAAAAATAAGATACTCACTGCTACTAAATGATCATTGCTCTTAATCTTGAGCACATGTGAATGAACTAATGAAGTTAGGGTTTGGTACTTTGATTCACTATGGATAAGATCTTACTTTATTAGGATCAACAGCCTTGTGTATTGACTGCTAAGTTCTAATTAATTGGAACATGTATATGCACTATGGAATTTATGTGCCTTCTTTGGGATTGTCCAAATTTATCATTATAATGTAGATCTAGTGATACTACATTTATAAGTGTATCAGTCATATGGCTTGAGGGTCACTCCCTAGATTAAGAGAATCCATGACCAAGGATTGTTCGCAATAAGGCAAGAAACCCAACGAAAAAAGATGCAGCTAAAGAGGGGATAGTACACAAGCCAAAGGATCGGCCTTAGCTGTGGGTATATATAGATGGACATTATAGTCGATTATTTAGTAGGTCAAAGACAAAGTTCACATTCTTTTATGATAAGCTTTTGGGAAATAACAATTATTCTTGACGTACAACTTTGATCTTATGGTGGAATAGATCGGAGTTAAAAAATAATTATTATGTCACCTAGATCTGGCAAGGACATATTTTCATTATTTTTGGAAGTTAAGGTTACTTATGTCTTCTTGGTCCCTTCTCTAGTTGAAATGACTTTGAAAAAGTAATCTCGAAAGAACAAATTTCATATTGTGGTAGTGGCCTTATTGGGCCAAAGCTTGGAATTAGGTTTGGGCCTTTTTTAGAGTCCAAGATAATCTAATTGGACTTGGATGGTTTCTTATTGGGCTTGGGCCTTCACATGGATTATGGACAATATGTTGGGCTTAGATTGTTGGCTTGGCTCAATCTTCCAAGACATGTGCTAAAAAATTACTACAAGAAGAATTCAAATTGTATAAGTAACTTCTATGACATGTGGCAAATATTTACTACTAGGAAAAAGTTTCTCACATAAAAAGTTTATAAGGTTTAGGTGCCAAACTATTCCATAAATAGGCAAGACCTTAAACCATTTTTAGTATCCAAAAATTTTGTAGTTGATCTCTTCTACTTTGGCAAGAGAATACTACAACACATAATATACACTTACTGTGTGGTTTTTGCTCTAGATTTTTCAAGAGCACATTATTTTGCTTCTTTTCACACAAAAGACTATTCTCTCAAGATAAGTCTTTTTAATCATGGAAGAAGACTATGGAGTTGCTTATTACGACACCCTTATAGTAAAGCTTTTTGGCGGCCTTGTCCGTGAGGGGAACAAAGCTTGTGATTGGTGTAGCTTCATCAAAGGCCCCATGTTTCAAGAGGTTAGCTTTATATATTTTTGCAAATACTAGTTATATTCTATATGTTCTTAAGCATGTTCTTGTGTGTGTTATGTGGTTATTTTATTTTTATAGCATGTTTTCTTGGTAGAATTTTTGAAAATATGAACTAGGACAGACCACATGTAATATTATCGATGCTACAAAAATACCCAAACCTTTTTTAGTCAGCACACTCCTCAAAGGTGACACATGTTTTAAAAATTTTAGGAACACCAGCAAGTTATTGCTTGAGATGGTAGTGGTTTTATCCCGTAAGGAGGAAAACACAAATTCGAATTCCGGGAAGTGCACTTGTGAGAGGGCTTTCCTTAACTGCTCCCGATCTGATAAGGATTAATTTCAAGTCCAATGCAGTTTGGTGACACCCTAGCTCAAAGCAAAAAAAAAAAAAAAGAACAGTGTTGGGTTTCAAAAAATATGAAAGAGTATTATCTTTGATGAAAAGGAGGACGAAAAGAAAACCCTTCTTGCATAATCTAAAAAAATAGTTTGGAAAATTTTTTTCAAGAAGTTTCTATTTGGAGTTTTTTAAAATTTTAATATTTTTATTTTAATTTTTTATCTAAAAGTTCTTCGAGAATAGACAAATAAATTTCAGTCATAGAAATTCTTTTAAGAGTCTGAAAATTAGGCCAAACATATTAACTTTATGTGGTGAATATATACTTCACCCATTTATGATTATCTTTTTACCGTTTAATTTTCATCATATGCCAATTAATACCTATTATTGAAAAATACTTTAATTAGTTTTTAATATTCCACAAAAAATTTTAAATTAGTCATGAATGTTTAAAACAATAGTTCAATTAGTCTTCATTGTTTAAATAACATATTAGTCATCAATATTTTACAAATTAAAATCTGTTCTAATTTATTTTTACCCATTTTTTTTTCTAAAAACAGTGATTAATTTGAATAAGCTTATACAATATTAGAACTAATATTAATGTTTTTTCAAATAATAAAGGTTAATTTGACCATCTTTATGAAATATTGTGGACTAGTATTAATGTCTTCAAATAATATGGACTAATTTAATTACATTTGTGAAATGTTAAAAACTAGTTCTAATGTTTTTAAACAAAACGGCCAATTTAAAAAAGTTTGGCAACCATAGAGAATTCAAACTTGTGGCAAAATGATTCCAAGGCAAGGGGAAAAAATGTGTCAAATCAGCTTGAATCATATGCACATACTTTTCTTTGTATCTTTTTCCTTTTTCCTTTTTCTTAAATGGAGACAACATTAAAGTAGTGTGTGATCATTTTAAGAGAAAAAATTTCTCTCACAATAGTCCCCAACATCACCCTCATTGAGTCTCGTAATTCTTCCAGTAGATGAATCTTCAGAGGTAGATCGATCAGTCCTCACCATTTACTTATTCTCTAGGACCCATAAAACATACTTGCTTCTAAAAAAAGAAAAACAAGTCAACTTTGAACACAAATATCTCTATAAAAACATCTCATACTTACAGGGTGTTTGGCTTTACTTATTTAGTATTTATAAATAACTAAATAGTAAAAAAATATATGAAGAAATACTTTTTCTTTAAGTGCTTATAAGAATTTAAAATAAACAAAGCCAAACACCCTCTTAATCGACCACTACAATCCAATGCATTATCCACCATCGTTAGGCACAATCATTCCTTGGATTTTCAGTGGGTGATTGACTGATTGTGGAGTAAGCTTGATGTTCCACAAGTTGATGATGACAACTTTTTCGTACAAAAGCAATATAAATTAAGAGTTAGTTTTTGAAGAAAGCTTATAATATCTGATACAATCACTATATTCTGGTGCAAACAATGCAAATTTATTGAGCGAAAATCAGAAAAAAAAAAAAGGAAAGAAAACAAGATCACACACTTGCAATAATGGAGGCACTATATCCACTTTGATCATCCCAGAACTTTGACCAAAGCATCACGCCACCATATTTAGGTGACCTCTTTATCACTGGTAGAATTTCCGAAGTCAACACTTGAGGTGGAATGAACCCACTCCCAGCAGCTTGCGGAGCTGCCGGTAAACCTAGGAATATTTTCCGAGAAGGTATCGAGGTGGTCCACAGATTCCACGAACTCTTGAGGTTATCAGCGTTGCCGGAAGCATATTGGCACGGCGGATTGTTGTAAAACTGTACCCAAACGTAGTCAAACAAGCCTGTGTTGAGCGCAGCTCCTAGGAACCTGTCGGGAAAGGGACATTGAGGGGCAGCTGATAAGTAAACTTTCCTTCCAAATCTGCTATAACCATTTAAGTATCTTGCAAGATCGTCCCAGTACGAGGTTGATCCGAGCTCTATGTCGAAATCAATCCCATCTAACACGGCGTCACCCAACGGTCTTGCCGATGATTTTCCGCCCAGAAAGTTGTGATACAAATAAAGTGAGACAGTCTTGGCGTCTTGTCTGGAAGCTAGAGAGTAGATTCCTATGCCGCCTCCAATTGATAGCAAGACCTGCAAACAACAAGACTCTCGATATTATAACCGTAATGTAAAACATGATTTTTAGGCTTCGTATGCACAATCTAAAGCATGACTTCTGGACTTCTAGTTAAATAACTTAATGTAAAAAAGCTTCTCATCTTTTAAGCTAAATGTTTTAATCATTTTAGTTAAATGTACCATCATAAAGTGCTTACAGATACAATAAACTTAGCTATAAGTAATCCAAAAGGCTTATGTATTTAGTCGCACTTAAATTTCTAATTATTTTCAACAAGACCTTGATGCCGAGCTTTTGGCAAGCGCGTATGCCTTCGCTTACAACCCTGCAAGTGTTGAATGCCGGGTTGCAGTGGCCGGCCAGGTTGATTTCTGGAGTTTGGCCGCTGCCGAATTTGTTGAGGAAGGCTATGTTGACGTAGGCGTATCTTCCGGTGGCGCATGTCTCGGCTAAGGTCCCTTCGTTGCCATTTTGGCCCCAGTAGATGGCGATGCCGCCGCGCTGGCCGAGGGAGGCGTGGATCAAAGCTAGGAAGAAGAAGAGGGGAAGGAGAAGGTCAGAATGTTTCATTTTGGCTTATTGGTATAGCTGTAGCTGGATATTGTGTGAACACACAGCAAGGGCGTTTATGCTTTTAATTTATAGATGTTCAGTGTTCTGAACCGTTCTATGTTATCATGTAAAATGGCCATATGTAACTTGGAATAATTGACACGATCGATGGTCAACAACCCAAGATTGTTAGCGGAAGTCAACGCCCACTTATGATTGAGGATGTCCACATTTAGCAACTTACTTAATGCTTGGAATTTTACTGCTAGTCCTCCAACAACTCGCGTGCTAAGTCAGGGTCACATTTAACAAGCATTTGTAATCTTCCCCCAAAGAATCAAGAAAATTTTGATACTATCATGTACAACTTGCAAATGGATATATGATGAATAGACTTGGGCCTACAATTTTAAACAGAGACAAATATTTGTGTCAGTATTTTATTACGAATATTAAATCTTCAGACGAGATTTTTCATTTGTCCAAGCAATAGAGAATAAGTTAAAATCATATAACTGATGTGTTATTTGCTTTTATATTTTACTGGCAAAGACTTATTTCACTGTCCTGTAAAAATATGCAGGTGAAATTTGACAATTTCAAATGTTACAACATCCGGTCAAAAAGAAGACGAAGAAGACAAGATCAACAGTATACATATGATTTGTATCATAGATGAGGGAGAAGAGTTATCTTGTATAGCTTCGGATTTGACCAAATTATACACTACTAGTTGCCAAACAGTCTTGGTCAACTCGATATGATGCAAATTTAGCGGGCCAAATAGTATTTTTTCGCGACAAAGTTGCTGGAATTTGATTTGTTTATTTAATAAACTGCTATATCATGCAGGGAATTTCAACTCTTAACTTCATTCTAGAGTTTTATAATGATGCCTATTGATTCTTCATAATATTGGTGACCATTGTTTACAAGATAAACATTTATAAAGTATTTGTTGATTTATTCTTTGACAATAAAAATATTTTTTTGATTTATGTTCTCAACAATCATTTATAAACCACAAAAAAAAAAAAAAAATTCTATTTCGCTTTAGCTTAATCGGGAGAAATACTTTAGTTCACATGTATAAATTGTTGACCTAGTTTTTGGCTTCAATGAAGGATTCTTTTGACCCCAAAAAAAAAAAAAAAAAAAAAGTGGCGCACTTATTAGACATCAAATGAAGCACAATGTATTGACCGAAGAAACCAAAAGATTATCCAAGCACTATGTATTGATTAAATGCTCATATCATTAATTTCAAATTTGGTAGGTAGCTTTCCATCTTCATGTGGTAGGTAATATATGCAAGTCTTTTTTTCCCCTCAAATTGACATTACTATGATCCTTTACTATTTTCATAATTTATAAGAACCTAAAAGATATGCATTTTCTACCATTAATGAACACAAAAAGAGAACTACCTTGTCCTAAATTATGAGAACTTATTATTACATTACCATGGAGTAAAGTCTGTTGTATAATTCTGTCAAAAGTAAGTGAAAATTTTCATAATTAAGCGATCTGCAAATATTGAAAGTTGTTGAGCAAAGAGTTTATTCAGATGGACCTCTTTCAAAAAAAAATTTTATTAAAAATTCTTTAAAAAAAACTAAAATTTCCAACTTCTATAGATAGGATTGGATAAGCACATTTTTATGCACGCGATCGAGAAGATAGTCACGTGACGAGATAGGTAGCTCCCAGCTGAAAAGTTAACCGGAAATCCGACGCCGTTTTCACCCTATCTTCTTCCCCTTGTAAAATGAAGCCTCACCCAAAAACTTCATACAAGAAGAAAAAGAGCAACAAAAAAATAAAATTAAGATGTCATCAACTTTTGCTTCTAACAACACCACCACACATCTTACACTTCTCACCTTAAACTCCCCAAAATCCTCGACACACACAACCTTTTCCAGAATCTGCCCTCTGCTTTCCAGTAAATTCCCGTCATGTCCTAACCCACTAAATTCTCTCGCGTTAACAAGAAGAAAGATTGAGACTTTGACTAGCGCAAAATCATCGGAAGAAGCAGAGATTTCGGGAGCTGAAGATGAGTGGCTACAGATGTTGCCAGATAAGAAGAAGCCTCTGTACTCTCACAGCTTGCCTTGCATAGAGGCCTGGTTGAAAAGCTTGGGTTTTTACCAAAGCGAAGAAGATAGAGCAGTTTGGTATGTTGAGAATCCTGATTGGCATGCTCAGCTTTCTCTTGATGTTACCGACTTATATATCAGGTTTGTTATGTTATTATTACCCCTATGTTTTTGTTTATCATGTTAAAGTTACCATATCATCTGAAAGCCTACAAAGAGAATATTGGTATATTTATTTGTTGTGCTTAACATGCCCCTTTCACGTGCAGCGTGATTTGTTTATTGTATTAACATAGCGAATTGCAGTCTGGTATTCAAAACTTCCAGTTCTTTTATGGTTGTTGGTTAATTTGAGTCTTTATGTGCATCAGTAGGGAAAAGCTTGATCTTGAATAGTTAGTGCTAGGATGCATGTGAATATGAAAGCATATTGTTGACTATGAAAATGTGAAAGACTTAATCTTGAATAGTTTGTGCAAGAATGTGTGATTAGTGTGTAGGCTGTAGGCACAATGTTAATATGATAGCCAATTAATAATGTGGTGCAAGTTAAGTTAGGTTTTAGATGATAACTCAGTTATTTGTATTTTTTTTTTATTTTCTTTCTCTTTTGTCTTTTCTTGGTGTGAATTTAGACGGGCAAGGATTTATAGTTGATTTTAGTGTGAAATTGGAATTGGCTTATGGTTGTAAGGAATGAAAACCTTGCAATTAAATGTTTTCCTCTGTAGATGATCGCAGAATGTCTATTGACAAGTTATTTAGCTATGAATTCCGATTCAATTTTCCGAATGGACTATAAAATAATATGAAGAAGTTTGATTTCGAGAGCATCCTTCTAGAAGGACATACTTACATGTGGTAATGTTTCCGGATTCCGACATGCGATTGCACTAGTGCCTTTCTGTATTAGAGGGGGAAAGAGGGGAAAAAACCCTTATTCTAGATATTTTACACAGTATGTAAATTCTATGCGAGTAACTTTGTTTTGTTACTTATGCCCCTCATTTTGCTCTCCTTTCCTGAGTAACTCTATGCTGACTTGTTACTACCTTCTTGAGTGGGGCTTCTTAATTAGTTGTACTATATGAGAATTAATTCTATTTTCAGTCAAAGAACAGAATTGATTTTGATGTTGTATTAGTACAGTGATGTGGAAATCTGATTTTAATAATCAAACTTCTTGTTACAGTGTTTCTCTATGTATGTCAATCTTAAATCACTCTGCAGATGAAATAATCATAAATAAGAAGTTTCTTTTTCATTTCAAAAGAAATTACTTGGCATCATTCTGGTTGTCTTTAATGTGATTAGATGCTAGTGATATACACTCTGCATCCCACTTCTCAAAAGGAAGAAAAGCGAAAAGAAGAAAAAGAGAGACTTTGCATCTCAATTCATATAATAGGCTCCATACGGGTGCTATATATAACTCAATCTAAGAGAGTGACTAGAAGATAAGCACAAGATCTAATCTGAAAAGCTTGTTTATGGTACTTCAGTGACCTGCTGAAGATTTTTGTTAGCAATTCCACAAGATTATTTCTTTGACTTTCTAGAGTTGATAGCAATTATTAAGAAATGAAAGTAAAGAGCATCTGAGGTTGATGAAATCATTGCATGGTTGTGTTGAACTGTATAAGAGAAAATTACATAGAAGGTGTAACTTTCTTGTAGTTTGGTCGACCCACTCTTTCTTCCAAATGATATGGGGACAGCGGATACTACTAGGGATGCGAAAGCGGTTTCAGTCTCCAAACTTAAAGTTATCAACCACACGTCTGCGCCCAAAAGGAAGTGTAGCAAAAATTCATCACTTCTTAGATTCACTTGTTTCCTTAAGACAAACCAAACCAAAGTGAGAGGAATCAACTGAAAATGATAAAGAGGCATGAAATAACAATAAAGACCTCTATACCACAGAATATGTGAGGTTATATGTCCTGACTAGTCTGGAACTCAAGATAAACTCTAATATCAGACCTAATGTATAGTCTTGGTATAGTGTGTTTAATATAGGAATATTTATCTTAAGAAAGGTTCTAGTTTTTTTGGCACATCTTTGCCTGCTGTTTGCCACTTAAGTCAAAAGAAAAAGGAAATTTCACAACTTGCTATGTGTCTGATACAAGTTTTCCTGGTTGTTGAATGTTTGCGTATTACCATATTTAGATTTTGAAGAAAAACTTATTCCACCAGTACATGCTGATGGATTTCTCAAATGCAGATACCTAAAGAGCGGCCCAGGAAATCTTGAAAAGGATGTTGAAAGAAGATTCAGTTATGCACTGAGCAGAGAGGATATTGAGAATGCCATACTTGGAGGCCCGTAAGGGTGAAACTTATAAGAACTCTCTTACTAGGTTAATGTCATGGGTAAAAAAGCCTTTGAAATCATTGCTTTATATCCAGCTCCATAGCAATTATATGCTGGCTGACAAGCGCAAGCCTTCCTACCGTAGATTTCCAAAGTGTTGATATAATGAACATTTCATAATGAATCTAAAATTCATGGTGATTTCAGTACTATCACTCATTGTTTTCGTCATCTTAACAGACATACATGTTCATGTTCTTGGCTAAATACTGCCTTCCTAAGATAAGAGTGCTTTGAACCTAGTTCTAGATTTTGAGATAAATTTCAATTATATATCACAATCAGAGGTGCTGTAATATTTATAATTGAACCTCATCTAGGCCATTCTAGGTTTTGCAGTCTTACTGGCTGCTTTTCACTTGACTTTTAGTAGTTTGCAGCTCAAGACTCTGTAACTTCTTGGAAGTTGAGGTGTTTTTGCGCTTGAACAAGGACTTTTCAAGACGGCACAAAGAGAATTTCTCCTCACCCAACAACACAACAGAATGAAAGAGGATCACAGCATATTAAGTTTAGAAGACAGATTAAGCAGCACAAGGATTAATATAGCTTTGCAAATTTGCTTGCCGTTAATATATTTAGAAATACAATGGAACATGTCAGCATAGGCAAAAGCTTTGAGTAACTGAGGCACTGCCAACAATCCTCGCGAAGCACTCTATTCTCCCTGTGGAATGCAACTCAAAACAATAATATGCTTTGCTGTGATAAGAGTTCTAGCTAAAATCATTAGCTCAAGACTAACACACGTTAGTCAGAAAGAAGTATCACTTCTCTCTTGACTCATTCTATTATCAAGGTGCTAAACTTCGATCATGTTTCGTGTAGCTGCGCCTAGCCTCCCAACAATTCATAGAAGAGAGAGAGTCATATGCATTTCATGGTCCGGCTGTCTGACAAAGAAGCACAAAATATCCATACCACCAGCACTTCTATGTCAGGATTTCATTGGGACCTTTGCAGATGAGAATTCTAAATCTCAAGTGACATGGACCTAATAAACAGTTGCTGTTAGCTTCAACGCGACTCTGCAGAGTGATGATTAGACCAATACTTCTTGACAAGTTGAGCAAATAGTGAACTTTCTCTCTTCATTGATTTAGTTGGATCATCATACTCCACTATTTGACCTGATATTAGAACACAAAGGATCACTGTAAACAAAATAATTTTGCGTATAAGTTGGATTTATTTAGATGCTGGAATTGTAAGGATTAGTGTTAAAAGCACTCACCATCACTGATTGCTAAAACCATAGTACAATCCATTACAGTTGGTATCCTGTGGGTAACTGTAATTACAGTACAATCCTTGAACTCAGTTCTGATAGTTTTCTGTAAAATTAGGTCTGTAGCATTATCAATTGATGCAGTTGCTTCGTCAAGCACCAAAATCTTGCTCCTCCTCAGCAGAGCACAGCCTAGACAAAACAATTGTCGCTGCCCCAAGCTCCAGTTTGATCCATCTTCCCCAACTGAATTGGGAATACATGATTGTCATTAAAAAAAAATTTTAGTTACAGTATCGCAAAAGTCTATAAGACATTGTAGAACTTACCTGTAGAGTCTAGACCCTTTTCTTTCTCTTGAACTACCTCCCTAAGCTGACACTTACCTAGAAACTTTCCGAACAAAATAGGAGAAAGAAAAATTAGACCAGTGTCTATTGAGCAGTGTAAATTGACACTTGTGGCAGAATTTTTTTTAAACAGTAGGTATAGGATATGAAGGAGCTAGCCATAGTGGCAGATTATCTCCCATATATCCTGGTCAGTGTGCTGACAAAGGGGATCTAAATTGTATCTCACAGTTCCACTGTAAAGAGTAGGGTTTTGTGGAATGATCGCGAAACGCAATCTCAAATCATGAAGTCTAATCTTAGAGATATCAATGCCATCCACCATGATCCTTCCACCTGCTGGCTCTACCAGGCAAAACAGAGCTCCAATAAGAGTAGTTTTCCCGCTTCCTGTCCGGCCAACAATACCAATTTTATGTCTGTCTTCAAACGTATAACTTATCCCCCGAAGGACAAGGGGGGCATCAGGCCTGTATTTGATCTGGAC
The DNA here is from genome assembly GCA_028554755.1 of Cordia subcordata. NCBI lineage: Eukaryota > Viridiplantae > Streptophyta > Magnoliopsida > Boraginales > Cordiaceae > Cordia > Cordia subcordata. Next base: position 914,675 of record JAPTOF010000006.1, on the reverse strand, counting down.
AACGGAAAGCTCGATTTATATTATTTAACTCAAAAGTATGACATACTTTAGTTTCTTGCCAAAGTGTCAGGTTACCTGTAGATCTTGAATTTCCACTTTACCCATAGTTGGCCAATTAACAAGAGGCCGATTCTCTTCTATGATTTCAGGAGCTTCACTTGGTAGATGCATATACTGGCCAAGCCTTTCAATTGAAACAATACAATTTGCTAAAGTGCACTGGTTCTGGATGGACAAAACAAGTGAGATGTTCAACGAGAAGCCATAGGATAAAGCCATTCCAATAAATCCTGTGACAGCACAATGTTAACAAGACTGCAAATTAGTTGTTTAAAGTTATGATTGAGAAAATGCAAAACCAATAGAAACGCCGATTTTTGCAAGAACATTTCTTCAGTGACATGCTTAGAAGTTTCCTACCGAAGCTGAAAGTTCCCTCGGGTAGTAAAACCATGCAAAGGGCTGAGGAGGCAAGAACAATCGCACTAAGCATCTCCAGCCGTTGAATCAGCCACTCATTTGCCACAAAGCTGTGGAAGAATGCACTGGCGTTTGTATCAATAAGTTCAAAAATCTTCTGGGAAAATCAGTGTTCCTCTTTAAAAGCCCTTATTGTCATGGCTCCTGCAATAGATTCTGTGAGATGATTTGACACAAATGACTTGGTAGTACCATTAATGCGCATCAATTCTTTTGCTGAGGCAAAGTAGTATCTCTGTTGATGGATCAGTACCAGAATGCATCAGTTCTCGTGGCCAGACCACAGGAAAACAATTAAAATAGAAATTCTATGAGGTTGGAAATCATTCTCGTCTCTGTATACAGAAGAATATCACCGTTGGATGCATGGATTTTCTACCTTCATATCTTCACAAGTAATCACAAGTGCAGCTAGCCATTGATTACTATTAGGTCTGTAAATAGATAGGTTAAATGTACGGTTTACGATCATACAACCTAAACTTCATATGAATTGTCCGGATATCCATCTCAAGAAGTTTTCACTTTTCAGGTCATTCTTTAGGTGTGATGTGACCCATATGGCAATCAATTTGTGATCTCAGTCAAGACTAATCTATGTCGGAAGTTTCTAAGGAAAATAGCATACCTGTAAACGGATCACTAGAATCACCATTGGCGTGGAGACAAACAACACTTGCCAGCTCACAACAGCTAACACTGTCAAATTGGATAAGCATTTGTGGTTGCACCAACAGAATTGAGCAAGATAGATGGGATATCAAGATCTACTATACTTAAATCTTGTGAGACCTGCATAAAAAGGAAAAGATTGTACGTATAAGACATTAGTCCTGGTTGCAGTTTACATTCAAAGTATAGCTTAATCATGTTTTTTGTCTTTACCCGGCTAAATATCCGTCCCAAAGGGGTTGAGTCATAAAATGACATGGTCGCACGGAAAAAAGCCTTTAATAGCTGTAAAAATGGAGATTTTGATGATTGCAGACCCAAGACAACTGTCGACAGAGATCTTCCTAGCAAAAATAATGTTGATACGAGTCCAATCACCAAGTAAATTATGATCAGGCTCAATGAGCTAACATCTGAATTATCAACATTTGCAGCAATCCAAAAATTTTGATATCTGACAAATCACAAATGTAAGGTGCGAAAGAGCAGCCAAAGAAAAGAACAAGTAGCCTTTGCTCTGATTTAGATACTGGACGTAAGACTTAAATCCAGTATCCCCAACTTCCCTTTCTTCTTTCTTTATCAATTGATCACTTCCAGATACTTCCGCTTTCTTAGTAATAGTCTTTTGTAGAAGTTCCGTGCCTTTGAAAAGCAGTAATCTCTGCAAGCCTTTCAGAACCAGCAGTCTCTTTGTGTGCATTAACCAAGTCCTGAAATTCTTTCCTTGAGGACAGCAACTCATGACAGGGACCAGAACGCAAAATTTCTCCATCTGCCATCAACTGCAAAAGCAAAAAATTTAACAGATCACCACGATTTTGCATAGGCTAGATTACAGCTGTCACAGGATAACGTGGAAAGGTATACTTGCTATGCAGCAATATAGTCTTTATAGTTATAGACAGTGGTAATAAGATAATCACATGAACCTATCTTGGACAAAATGTCTGTTCCATCGTTAGATGGACACTTTTGACATACATCAAACTGTCATCCTCCTAAAGACTAAAACCTTGATAAACATAACATATTACAGAAGCAATAGATAAGTGCTTCTTCAGAACATTTTTAGTGGAAACATCAAATTTGAATTTTGCCTGAGGCAATGTTCAATCAAGTCGACTTCCAGTCTGCATCTCTGATATGCTCTTTGTCCAGGTTCTAACCTAAAGTTCAAAAATCTGAAATTTTGTGAATTTCCAGTTAGTTGTACCAATTGGATGGACAAAATTTAACTATTGGAACATGCAATGACATAAGAAGGTGACAGGGACGGGAATGCTAGACTTTTTTCTAGTTTGCCATACAAGCCACCAAAAAGACTCTTGACATAGGGACACACAAATTGAACAAAAAGCGAAGCACGAGATATAATATGAAAGAAAATTGCCACAAGCAAAACTCACCAGAACAGAATCGAAACCTGGAAGAAGATCAACTTGATGGGTCACAAGTAAAACTGTCTTTCCCGAGAGAGCTCCCATGACGTAGTCCTATCAAGATCTAATAGAAGTTTTAGTCTGTACTACTAAATCCAAATAACACATAATAGTACCAATGTGTAACTTACATTGAATAGGCTTGTAGCTGTATGAGCATCTACAGCACTGAAAGGATCATCCAATAAACATATATCAGCACACTGGTATAAAGCACGAGCAAGTTGAATCCGCTGCTTTTGGCCACCACTGAGATTTACCCCTCGTTCTCCTATTTCAGTTGGATCACCATATGGTAACAATTCAAGATCTTTCACCAATGAACATTTTTCTAGAGTTTCTTGGTATCTCTGATTATCCAAGGCAGATCCAAAGAGAATGTTATCCCGTTTACTTCCAGTCTGAATCCATGCTGATTGCGAGACATAGGCAATTGTCCCATATACTTGAACCTGTATAAGTGTGAAAAAAATGTGAGATAGGTCTGCAGCTGTGATTTTACATAGATTTTTGGAAGACAAGCATAACTCATTTATATGTCAACAACAACAGTGCTCCACACTTGCTAGGAACCGACAGCAAAATCTGCAAAATGAATTACTGAAGTTTTAATAAAGTGTGTTCTTTAACTACAGAAAGAGCTCCACACTTGCTAGGAACCGACAGCAAAATCTGCAAAATGAATTACTAAAGTTTTAATAAAGTGTGTTCTTTAACTACAGAAAGAATGAATGGAGAAGTCAAAACTTACAGTTCCATGGATGATTGGGACCTCTCCAAGAATCGTCGCAAGAAGGGTTGACTTTCCTGAGCCCACCTCTCCACATATTGCAATCTTTTCACCAGGTCTAACCTCCAGATTAACATCTCTTAGTGTCGGCTTTGATGAATTCTCTTCCCATGACAGATCGGCTGATCTGATAAGAATATTGTGATCTTGCTCTTGTGGGTTGTAATCCCTTCGCACATTTGCACTCTCCAGCTCAGGTGCCTCCAGAAATTTCTCTATTCTACTATATGAAACTTCAGCTTGAATTACCATGCCAATGACATCAGGCATAGATCTAATAGGATCCTGGACAAGACGTAATGTTGCTAAAAATGTGAAAACATTGCTTGCATATAATGGAATACCAAGGAAATAACAAGCCCCAAAGGTAGCAGCTCAGACCAAAACAGGAGATGCCCAGAAAAGAAAGACATTATATGCTTTGCACGATTGAACAGCTGACAGCCATTTTTCTTCAATCAGCCTCAACTGTTCTATGACATTCTTAAAATGGGTTTCCCATGCATATAATTTCAAAACCTTCATGTTCACCAGAGCCTCTGATATTGCCTCCAGTCTCTCATCTTGTGCAACCATGAGCTTGGACTGAAATTTGTGCTGTAACTTTGTAAACGGAGTATTGCATAGGACAGTGAGAAGTATTGCAATCAAGGATGCAACTGTTGCCCATCCAGCTGCTTTAATGAGAATTAGAAGTGCCAAACAGAGCTGGAGGCTTGTTGTCCATGTTTGGTGAAACTAGTAAGGAAACTCTCCAATCCGATAAGCATCCACAGTAACATAGTTCATTATCTCACCACTTGAGTGCATCAGTTTAGCAGAATTAGACAATCTCAGTTGCTTCTCATAAATGGCTGCTGTGAGTAAAGATCGCACTTTCACACCAATTAGCCAACTTCTGAAGTACCACTGTCTTTGAGATAAGGATTCTAAGCTCTTGGCAAAGAAAGGCAATAGAACAAGAACATATCCCTCATATTTAGAGCTTTCTTTGCCTTCAGCAACCTCGATAAAGGCATTAAGAAGCATAGGACCAGCAGAAAGAGTAACTATCTTCAGCAGTGCAAAGACACCTGACACAAATATCTCCATCCTATGGCATAATACAATTGTTCCCAGAATTGATGGTTGCCCTTCTGGATCACTTTGCTTCTGTTTGTTGAACAAGTCCAGAAACATCATGTAACATGATTCTGCTTGATCTGCTTCACGCAAATGAGGTATATCTTTATCTTCTAGAGTTTTCTCCCTTCCCCTTTTCGTCAATGGATTCAGCCACCAAAATGACAATTTACTGAAATATCCAGCTTTTGCAAATGGGGTAACAGAACTAATGGAACCAACTGCGCTACTGCCATTGACAGTACCATTTAAGGGAGCGTAAAGCTTGCTATTATCAATATCTTCATATTTAAAACCCTTATAAGTGCTAACAACAATAAACTTGCCCCCACAAAAGAAATGACATCTAAAGCTATCCTAATAGAAGCTTCCTTGTTGATGACTGCAGTAACTAGTGTAAACCACAAATAATTGTAGCAAACAAGAAGGCAAGAATTGACAAAAGCCTCAAGGATGCTTTAGAAAAATGCTTGCCCCAAAGGCTCACAGTTAAGCTCAATAGTAACCAAGTTGCTCCATGGAAGGTGACTAACAACCACCAACGAAGAGGTAATACATTATGGTTCCTCCTCCACATCTCTTCCAAAATCCAAATTCCAAAGGACAAATACACCACGCCTAAAAATCCATTAAAAATGGCTAAAATTAACTGCACACGCGAAATGCCATGAAGACGAGCAGGCACGTTTGCTTTGAGAAACATGTTGAAGAAGAACATGACTAAAAGCAGAACATCGAAAAAAATAATTGATGTGTGACTAAAACATGACGAAGGTTGTGTCACAGACACAAGGTCAGCACCAGAGGGCTTCTGATTTCCATCTACGCAGTTAGATATCCCATAAAACAAGCTCCACAGCTTCTCCATCTCCACTTCAAACACTCAGCCCCGCAACCCTGAAAATTTCATCATCGGCAAACAGATAAAATTCAAATTTGTTAACAGGTCCAAGAATAAGACTCCAAGCTCAAAATCATGTTTTTAAAAGGAAAACAATGTGAAATATACCTGGAAGCTACTTAAAAAAGCAACGTTTAAACGTGATCACTCACTGATATGCTCTTGCTTACAATGGAAACAAGTATTTGACAAGAAGCTAAAGAAAAAAGAATCAAACTTCATCCAACTATAAACAATGATTCAACAACTAAAAAGAGAACCAATCTGTGTGTGCTGTTGTAAGCTAAGGTAAGTTTCAGCATTCAAAATTTGGTATAAAATGACAAACATGAATGTCTTAAACAGCAAATATTTTTTAACTTCTACTCAACAACTCCACTAAAGTGTATCAGCATCTTCATACAAATACAAGTACATGGCACCAGTTACTAAGAAATGAGCGTTTGAGATACAGCATAAGTCGCAGGCAGAAGTGGCTAAGTGACTACTAAACCATGTGTTTCTGCGTAAAAGAATTGAGTACAAAAAATATTTCAAGACTTACCAGACAGAACAGCCAAAAGCTGCGGGCATATCTCACTGTCGAACTTTTATATTACGCTATTTTTGATAGAATATTTTTGTTATGCTATAACAATAGTTTATACATTCATTGCGTATGATGATTAAGGGTTAATTTCCAAGAGGAATATTTTGAAACATTAGACTATCTTTTATAGAATATTGTATATATAATTAATACAATGAATAAATGTACTAATAGTAATATATTCTCCTTGAGATTAAGTTTTTAGACGAAATATAATTTAATATGGTACAAAAAAAGGGTTCGAAAATCCCATTCACTCGAAATAAATTATGTCCCTAATAAAGAAATGTGATAGTATTAATAAATAAATAAACTAATATTCTCTTTGGACTAAATAGAAACTATGCATATTATGAGGTTAGATTCTCGGAAGCTGGAGATGCTAACAGCATCACGGCTTACGTCTAATAGATTCTCTCCCTTTTTTTTTCCTTTTTATTTTATTGATCTTGTATGATAGTCAGAAAGTTTCTTCTTTGTTGTATTGTTTAATCCAAAGGGTTAAAGCTCCTAAAGAGACTGACTAACAAGACAGCTGTGAAACTCGTTACCAAGAAGGTTCATGCTCCGCCTTGCGGCAACCATATGGCACAAGGAAGGCTTTCGGTAGCGGGTTTGGCCTGGAGTCTTCCACCAGTAAGACTCCCATAGCACCAACTCTAAGGGACCATGAAGTAGGCATGTCAGGCGAAAAAGGTGGCTCTATACGGATCAATATCTTTATTGGCTTTTTGTTAAATCTAGTGCAAACAAGAAAGAGCTTCCCTTATATAGATCCGATGGTAGACCAAAGTAGGGCTGGATCTTGTGCTTGCGACATTTGAACTATATTGAAATTTTAATATAATTTTTTATTGTGAATGTACTACTCTAGGCTTGAATAAAGAGATTTTATTTTTCTACTTAGATCAATTTTTTTTTTGAATTTTAACCTTCTAGCACACTGTACATGGCATTTTTTATGTCTTTACCGTGTATTTTTTTTAAAAGGGTTAACCAAAGGAGAACCCCTTTCCCACCTGGCCAGAGGCCCCTTAACCAGGCGGGAGGTAAATCGAGGGATGTGCGTGAGTGGCAGCCCGACCAGGGAGAGGACCAACGGGCGTGGAAATCCAGCAACAGCCCCCGCAATATTTCAGCGGAGTACTGCCGCCACACGGACTCGATCCCGCGTTGTCAGGGTGTCTCCACCCTAATCACCTGGCCACTTACCAACTCACCTATGCCCCTGGGGGCCTTTCCCGTGTATTTTGTATACTAGCAATGTTGCTTATATTGTGCTACTGACACATAACCATTAGTATATAGACATATATTTTGATACTTTAATTTTAGAATCTGTTTGGATTAGTTTTTTTAATTAAAAGCACTTTTTTGGTAAAAAAAAAATTACATCTTTTTCACAATTAGTATTCTCATTAGATTTTTTTTTTTTAAAAGAAAAAGTTAAAACTCTAAAAAGTTCAATTTTAACTTTTTCAGAAGCCAAAACTTTAACTCCTTAAAAAAGTATTTTTTCAAAATTTGAGAAAAAAACACTTTTGAAAAAAAAAAACCTAATTCAAACGAACCTTTAGTATCATATAACATCGTTAAACTATTAAAAAAATATTTAAATATGCATTCCGCCACTTTCTTGTACTTATTCTAATTCATGCATCATCATTAATAATTTTTCAAGACTCACATTCATTTTTCAAGAATTATATAAATACATATAATTCATTTGTATTCACAATGCTACAAACTGATATTGTTCATCATGCATTGAGATACGTCACCCAAATCAACTCTCAAAAAAGTTAAAATGTCAAGTTATTATGCATTTTCAACGCTGATGTGTTAATCACTGCTATCATCACTTTGGCTTTACTGCGCGTTTATATATATATATACACACACCCACACACTAGAATCATACATATAAAATATCGAGATGTGGTATGCGAATTTTCATCATAGAGGTAAAAAAATGTGATATGATAGTAACTGTATTCAACAGAATATAACCATTCTTCAAGCTTTTTGCAATGCCATTTGCCATGTTATTGCCAATTGTACAAACTAGCAAGGAGACATGTGAATTGCTCGGCCAGTAAAGACTAAGATAGTATCTGTCAACCATGGAGGAGATTTCTAAAGCCAAAGGCAGCTGTGAAATAGGGGAAGTAACATCACTGAACATTACTTGCGCGCATCAGTCACTATATTTCTTGTAAAAATGAAGAGAAACAAGAACACTCTTAGCCGTACCAGTCTCTCCACAACGCACTGAGATCGCATCAACCAGCTGACCTTTCTTGTTCCTTGCATAGAAATACCTTAATGTACTTGGTTTATGCATTACCTCCCTTCTTAAGTTCCCTTCAGAATGCTACTCAAAAGATACAACGCCTTGAGATGATTAGAACTCCGAGTTGATTAAGATTTGTCACATCTCATTTTGGTCTTCAATTCCTTCAGACAAATTAATATATCCACGATCGAGTTGCAGGTGAAACCCCAGCAACTAAGCTACAGTTTGTTAGACAATTAAGTAGGAATATACAAAAGCTTGTCAGCGGATAGCTTATTTCATCACTGTCATGGCTTGACTTTAGATGGACCCAATAAACCATTGCAGTTAGCTTCAGTGCGACTCTGCAGATTGATAATGAGACCAATACTCCTTGACAAGCTGCGCAAACAACGAACCTTCTGTCTTCATTAATTTGATTGGATCATCGTACTCCACTATTTGACCTGATAATAGAACACAGAGGATAACTCAGATAATTTTGCATACAAGCTGGTTTTATACAGATGTTGTACTTGTAGGAATTAGTGTTGAAGTATTGAACTCACCATCACTGATTGCCAAAACCATTGTACAGTCCATTACAGTTGGTATCCTGTGAGCAACTGTTATCACAGTACAATCCTTAAATTCGGTCCTGATCGTTTTCTGTAAAATTAGGTCAGTAGCATTGTCAATTGATGCAGTTGCTTCGTCAAGCACCAAAATCTCGCTCCTCCTCAGCAAAGCACGGCCTAGACAAAACAATTGCCGCTGCCCCATACTCCAGTTTGATCCATCTTCCACAACTGAATGGGGAAATACGTGATTGTCATTCAAAATTTCTTTAGTTAAGATATACATATGTCCATAAGACACTTGTTCAAGAACTTACCTGAAGAGTCTAGGCCCTTTTCTTTATCTTGAACTGCCTCTCTAAGCTGACACTTATCAAGTACCTTTTGGAACAAAAGAAGAGAGAAAAATTAGACCAGAATTTACTGGGCTAGTTAGTCAATACCAACAGTTCAAGACTTGTAGTGGAATCTCTTACAGTAGGTATAGGATGTCAAGAAACTAGAAACAATCACAAATTACCTCCCATATATCCTGGTCAGTGTGCTGACAAAGGGGATCTAAATTGTATCTCACTGTCCCGTTGAAAAGAGTAGGATCTTGTGGAATGATCCCGAAACGTGATCTCAAATCATGAAGTCCAACCTTAGATATATCAATGCCATCCACCACAATCCTTCCACCTGCTGGCTCTACCAGGCGAAACAGAGCTCCAATAAGAGTAGTTTTCCCACTTCCTGTCCGACCGACAATGCCAATTTTATGTCCGGCTTGAAAAGTGCAACTGATCCCCCGAAGAACAAGTGGGGTGTCGGGCCTGTATTTTATCTGCACCATAGAGCCTTCCTTAAAGTATTTAACTCAGAAGTATGATATATTAAAGTTTCTTGCGAGGGTCAGGTATTACCTGTAAATCTTGAATTTCCACTTTGCCCATAGTTGGCCAATTGACAGGGGGTCGGTTCTCTTCTATGATTTCAGGTGCTTCACTTGGTAGATGCATATACTGGTTAAGCCTTTCAACTGAAATAATGTAATTTGCCAAAGTGCATTGGTTTTGGATGGAGAAAACAAGTGACATGTTCAATGAGAGGCCATAGGATAAAGCCATTCCAATAAATCCTGTGACAACACAATATTTACAAGAACAAACATTAGTTCTATAAAACAGGTGGAAAAAATGCAAACTCCTATTTCTGCAAAAATATTTCTTCAGAGACATGCTGAAGAGTTCCCTACCAGAGCTGAAAGTTCCTTCCGGTAGTAAAACCATGCAAAGGGCTGAGGAGGCAAGAACAATCGCACTAAGTGTCTCCAGTCGTTGGATCAGCCACTCATTTGCCGCAAAATTGTGGAAGAAAGGACTGGCATTTATATCAATAAGTTCAAGATTCTTCTGGGAAAATCGGTGTTCCTCTTTAAAAGCCCTTATTGTCATGGCTCCTGCAACAGATTCCGCGAGATGATTTGCTACGAAAGACTTGGTTGTACCATTAATGCGCATCAACTCTTTTGCTGAGGCAAAGTAGTATCTCTGTTGGTGGAACAACATGACTTTATCAGTTCTTATGGCCAGTAATCATAGGGAAAAAATGAAAATAGCTACCCTCAACATTACATGTGGAAATAGATAGATGAAGTTAGATTAAAGAAGAATGATCATTCTTCTAGATTTCATACAATTGTCCAGATGTCCATCTCAAGAAGTTTCCAATTTTCAGGTCATTTTCCAGTATCATGTGATGCATATGGCACTCTATTTATGATTTCAGTCACCACTAATATGCAGGAAGTTTTCAATGGAAGCGCACTAGCATACCTGTAAACGGATAGCAACATACACCATTGGTACGGAGACAAACAAAACTTGCCAGGTCACAACAGCTAACACTGCCAGATTTGCATAAGCATTTGTGGTTGCTCCAACAGCAAAGATAAAGCTAAATGGGACATCAAGATCTACTATACTTAAATCCTGTGAGACCTGTACCCAAAAAAAAAACGAAAAAGAAAATTGTATTTATAAGGCATTGGTTCTGGTATCAGCTTACTTTCAAAGGATAGCTTAACCATTGGGATTAGGGGATAGCTCAAGTGGTTGAGAGTATCTCCTCCCAAGCATGATGGGTTCAATCCCATGGGGTATATAGATATATATCTACTTATATATATATATATATATAAAAGGACAGCTTAACCATAGTTCTTGTATTTACCCGGCTAAGTATCCTTCCCAAAGGGGTAGAGTCATAAAATGACATGGGCGCACGAAAAAGAGAATTTAATAGCTGTGAAAATAGTGATTTTGACGATTGCAGACCCAAAACAACAGTTGACAGAGATCTTGCAAGCAAAAATAAGGCTGATATGAGTCCAATGACCAAGTAAACTATGATCAATTTCAACGGGCTGACATCTGAATTGTCAACATTTGCAGCCATCCAAGAATTTTGTGATATCTGACAAATCACAAATGAAATGTGTGAAAGGGCAGCCAAGGAAAAGAACAAGTAGCCTTTGTTCTGATTTAGATATTGGATGTAAGGCTTAAATCCAATATCCCCAACTTCCTTTTCTTCTTTCTTTATCAACTGATCGCTTCCAGAGACTTCAGCTTTCTTATCAATAGTCTTTGGGATGTCTTTTCTAGAGGCTCCATGCCTTTGGGAAGCAGTAAGCTCCTCAAGCCTTTCAGAACCAGCAGTCTCTTTATGTGCATTAACCAAGTCCTGAAATTCTTTGCTTGAGGACAGCAACTCATGATAAGGTCCAGAGTGCAAAATTTCTCCGTCTGCCATCAACTGTGAAAGGGAAAAAAAAATTAACACATTACCACTACTTTTCATGGGCTAAATTACAAGTTGTCCCCAAATACCCTGGAAGCTAATGCAAACAGTGTAGTGGTTTTAGATGGGGGCGATAGAATGGTACTATGAACCTATCTTAGCTAAAATATCTCTTTCAATCTTGAGATCGACATATGACGTACATCTAATGGTCATCTTCCTAAAGACGAAAGAAGCATGATAAATATAACATATTCTAGAAGCAATCAGAAACTTCACAAGTAGATAACTGCTTTCTAAAACATGTTTCGTGGAAACATCAAATCCTAATTTAGCCTGAGGAAGAGGCAATATTCAGTCAACTTGACTTTCTGTCTGCATCTCTGATATGCTCTTTGTCCAGGTTCTGACCTAAGTTCAAACAATTACTTAATAGAAATGACATGTGTCATCAGTCAACAGAGTCCAGAAAATTGAGATTTTGTGAATTTTCAGTTACTGGTACTAATTGCATGAACAAAATTTAACTAGTAGATAATGCACTGACATAGGATGGTGGCAGGAAGGAGGTTGTAGTTTATCGCACAAGGCAATGGAAAAGCAACTGACGTGGCCCACTGACATAAAATGAACACAAGTAAACCACTACATATAATCTAAAGAAAATTGGCAGAAGGAAAACTCACCAGAACAAAATCAAATCCAGGAAGAAAATCAACTTGATGGGTCACAAGTAGAACAGTCTTTCCTGAGAGCGCTCCCATGACATAGTCCTGCAAAGATTTAATGAAAGTTTTAGCCTGTAACGCTAAACCTATAACATGCAACAATACCAATATGTCACTTACATTAAATAGGCTTGTAGCTGTATGAGCATCTACAGCACTGAAAGGATCATCCAATAGATATATATCAGCACACTGGTATAAAGCGCGAGCAAGCTGAATCCGTTGCTTCTGGCCACCACTGAGATTTACCCCTCGTTCTCCTATTTCAGTTAGATCACCATATGGTAACAATTCAAGATCTTTCACCAGTGAACATTTTTCTAGTGTCTCCTGGTATCTCTGATTATCAAAGGCAGATCCAAAAAGAATGTTATCCCGTATAGTTCCAGTCTGAATCCATGCTGATTGAGATACATAGGCAACAGTCCCATACACTTGAATCTGTGGAAGTCGAAAACAATGAGATTGATCTGCAGTTGTGAATTTGCATATCTTCTCAAAAGACAAGCCTAACTTATTAATAAGTTAACAACAATATCCCACGCTACGGAAAGAGAGTAAATTTTGCATCACAAATTACTAAAGTTCTAATAGACTGTGTTTCTTTAGCTACAGAAAGAATGAAGGGAGAAGTCAAACTTACAGTTCCCTGGATGATTGGGACCTCTCCAAGAATTGCTGCAAGAAGGGTTGACTTTCCTGAGCCCACCTCTCCACATATTGCTATCTTTTGACCAGGTCTAACCTCCAGATTAATATTTCTTAGTGTTGGCTTCAACAAATTCTCTTCCCATGAAAGATCGGCTGATCTGATAAGAATGTTGTGATTTTGGGGTCCTGGGTTGTAATCCTTTCTCACACTTGTAGTTTCCAGCTCAGGCGCCTCCAAAAATTTCTCTATTCTACTGAATGAAACTTTAGCTTGAATGACCACACCAATTACGTCAGGAATAGATCTGATAGGATCCTGGACGAGACGTAATGTTGCTACAAAGGTGAAAACATTGCTTGCATTTAATGGAATGCCAAGGAAATAACAAGCCCCAAAAGTAGCAGCTGAGACCAGAACAGGAGATGCCCAGAAAAGAAAGGTATTATATGCTTTGCGTGATAGAACAGCTGCTAGCCATTTTTCTTCAATCAGCCTCAACTGTTCTATGACATTCTTAAAATGGGTTTCCCATGCATATAATTTCAAAACCTTCATGTTCACCAGAGACTCTGACATTGCCTTCAGCCTGTCATCCTGCGCAACCATGAGCTTGGACTGAAATTTATGTTGCAACTTTGCTAGTGGAGTATTGCAAAGGACGGTGAGAATTATTGCAATCAAGGATGCAACTGTTGCCCATCCAACTGCTTTAACTAGAATGAGAAGTGCCAAGCAGAGCTGGAGGCTTGTTGTCCATGTTTGATGAGACCAGAAAGGAAACTCTCCAATCCGATAAGCATCCACTGTAACATAGTTCATTATCTCACCACTTGAGTGCATCAGCTTAGCGGAATTAGACAATCTCAGTTGCTTCTTATAAATTGCTGCTGTGAGTAAAGATCGCACTTTCACACCAATTAGCCGACTTCTGAAGTACCATTGTCTTTGAGCTAAGGATTCTAAGCTCTTTGCAAATAAAAGCAATATAGCAAGAACATACCCCTCGTATTTAAAGCTTTCTTTGCCTTCAGCAACCTCAATGAAGGCATTAAGAAGCATAGGACCAGCAGAAAGGGTAACTACCTTCAGCAGCGCAAAGAAACCTGACACAAATATCTCCCTCCTATGGCACAATATAATTGTTCCCAAAATTGATGGTTTCCTTGCTGGATCACTTTGTTTCTGTTTGTTGAATAACTCTACAAACATCATGTAACATGATTCTGCGCGATCTGCTTCACGCAAACGAGGTATGTCTTTATCTTCCAGAGTTTTCTGGGTTCCCCTTTTCATCAATGGATTCAACCACCAAAATGACAATTTACTGAAATGTCCAGCTTTTGCAAATGGAGTAATGGAATCAACATAATTGTCGACTTTGCTGCTGCCATTCGCAGTACCATTTAAGGGAGCATAAAGCTCGCTATTACCAATATCTCCATATTTAAATCCCTTATAAGTGCATAATAACAATAAACTTGCTCCTAGAAGAGAGAAGACATCTAAAACTATCTTAATAGATGCCTCCTTGTTAACGACTGCAGTGGCAAGTGAGAAACCACAAGTAATTGCCGCAAACAAGAAGGCAACAATTGAGAAAAGTCTCAAGGGTGCTTTAGAAAAATTCTTGCCCCGAAGGCTCACAGTTAAGCTCACCAGTAACCAAGTTACTCCATGGAAGGACACCAACAACCACGAATGAAGAGGTAACACACCATGGTTTCTCCTCCACATCTCTTCCAAAATCCAAATTCCAAAGGACAAATATACCAGGCCTAACAATCCATTAAAAATGGCAGAAATTAACTGCAGACGCGAAATGCCATGAAATCGAGCAGGTACATTTGCTTTGAAAAACATGTTGAACAAGAACATTACTAAAAGGAGAACATCGAAACAAATAATTAACGCATGATTAAGACACGATGAAGATTGCGTCACGGACACAAGGTCTACACAATCAGAAGTCCCACAAAACAAGTTCCAAAGCCCTTCCATCTCCACTTCAAACACTCAGCCCTGTAAAAACCGAGAATTTCATAATCAGCAAAACAATAAATTAAATTCAAACTCGTCAAAAGGTCCAAAAGTAAGATTCTAAACTTAAAATCATGTTTTTAAAATGAAAACAATGGGGGAAATTGTATCAAAATATACCTGAAAGTTACTAAAGAAAAACATTATTTAATTAAACATGATCATGCACTGATATGTTCTTGCTTACAACTGAACAAGTATTTGACAAATGCAAAAGAGAAAAGAATCAAAACTTATACAACTCTAAACATACAACTAAATAGAGAACCAGTCTGTGTGTTGTTCTCCAGATAAGACAAGTTTCAGCATTCAAGACTTGGTACTTTTAGATGCCAAATCAGTACAAGGAAAAGTCACCATACTTGTTCAGCCTGTATTGGTGCTATAATAACAAGCATACCTTAAACAGCAAATACTTTTAGTTATTCTTCTGACTTCCCAGCTATCACAGAATCGCTTATGCGATCATTTAATCTTCCCTTCCCTACAAACACACTCAAAAAAATTAGAAGTCAAACGAGAGAGTAAGAAGCTGGGAATTACACCGTCCCAATTATATTTCTACTACATGCAAATAAATAAACACGAAATAGACCAATTCAAGAACACTTGCAGAATAAAAATAATTCTCTTTTTTGGTAAAATAGAACGTCTTTGCCACAATTTCGAGGTAAGACTTCGACCCTAGTGCTGAAATAGTTACGTACGACAGCATCATGATCATTTTCTTTAGAAAACGAAGTCTATAAACCATTCCATTTTAAGTTACAAAAGAAGTTAATACATTTTCCAATAACACAATAAATAAATATACTAATATCATCTCTACAAATTCAAACTTTTAAATGAAAACGCTAACATAATACTAAAGCCTAAAACATCATACGATCTCAAGTTCGAAACTCCCCGCACCAATTTAAAAATAAATAAAAATTATCTACGTGCAATACTAAAACATAAAGCCTACTTACACAAAGGAGTGTGTTAATACTAACAACTAAATATACTATTACCTTCTCTATAAGCTTAAACTCTTTTAAATAGCTCTAATATTTACCTATTTTCAGTTGCCGGAACGGAAAACTCTAAACAAAGTGGATTGTGTACATAAGAATATAACATTTTATCGGCATCTTCGTACAAATAGAAATACATGATACCAATTAAAAATAAATGAACGTATGTGATCTAGCATGAGTCGCAGGCAACGGCCAATTTACTACTAAAGCCATGTGTTCTTACGTAAAAAATTGACTAAAAAACAATGTTCGAATACTTACCAGACAAAAACAGGCCGCAAGTCACGGACCTACATGTCTCGGATTTTTTTTTTCTAACCCAAAAAAAAAAAATATTATGCAAAACTAACTCCGTTTATAAATTAATTTGAAAAAAACCCGTTTTGAATTTGAAAATGAACTGCACGCATTCTCAGAACGCAGAACGCACTCTAGGAGTGGGGCCACGCTCTAGGAATGCGCCCACGCTCCTGGAGTGCGTTCCGCATTCTGGAAATGCATTTTTTGGGTTCCCTGCAAATCTGCCAAATTTGATTTTGATTTTGATTTGATTTGATTGCGGGAACGACCAAATATTCTTAGCAGCGCATTCTGGGAATGTGCGGATGAGAATCCCTGCCATAAATTACGCTTTAGTCACTTCAAGTCACGGGAAATTTCAGAAATCGCACTCTCAGAATGCGTTTTCTACCTATATAAATCCCAACCCCTTCCTCCACCGGATCATTCAATCCTACCCTGTAAATTTCTACCATTACAATCACTTTCCACCAAATAAACATTCTGCCAAATTCATTCACTTTGTTAGTATAAGTTTCTACCCAAGCACGTAAAAGAATGAATTTAACCGAGTTTACTATTCTTTTATACTACGGTGGTCAGACAATAATAACCGATTATGGTCTTGATTACAGAAGTCCAAATACACCACGCAAAATCAAAATTCATCCCGATAAAACTTACGATAAATTTGTTTCGCGCATAATTAGAAAACTGAGGTTGCGTCCAAGCATCGATAGGGTTAACTTATGCTATCGTGACCCTAGATGAGATGCTACATTGCAGCAGATTTATTATTATCCAAGTGCAATAATTGATGATGAAGATGTGCGGGAGATGTATGGCACAGCTTGGTGTGAATGGAACCACTGTGTGGCGCACGTAATAGTGGACGTTTAGTCTGTTCAGCCTGACAACGTGTATGTGTCGCAAATAATTCTCGACGTCTCGTACCAGTCTAACATGCCGGACCTAAATGCAGCACCATCGTATGCAGAAGATGAACATATTAATATTGCAACAACAATAGCAGAGTTTGCCACTTTTTCCATTTTCCCGCAACCACATTCTATTTTTTAAGTTGGAGAACCCTCTCATCACGGCGGTGGCACGGAGGAGAGATGTCACGTCGCAGCAGATACTGTTTTTTCGGAAGCAGATGAAGAAAATGAGGACGGTGAATTAAACAATCAAGAAGAAGATGCAATATTAGAAGCAAGTTTGAACTACCAAATTGAGAACAAGATAGAAGGACCGGATGTCGATGCAGAGACGGAGGTAGATGAGGAGGAAGCCGTGGAGTTCCATACTGCTAGGACTGAATTCTACACGACAAGCAGGTACGAGGTCAGCAAACGTCCAGTATGGGACCCGGACAGGATAGAACTGGCCAAACGAATGGTGTTCCCATCCAAAGTGGATGGGATAAGGGCTGTTCAACAGAATGCAATAAGAATACAGAAGGAATATAGGATCATCAAGTCGAGTAAGACCCTGTGGAAGGTACGGTGTAAGAAAGCACACAATGGAAGTGTAGCATGCCCATGGTATGTACGTGTCATAAGGAAAGCAACGCACAAGTAGTGGGAGATTACGCAGTAGGACACAATACATGTATATATGGCACAAATAACAGCGTCGGGGCATAGAAATTTGACGTTGGGATTGGTTGGATACTTGGTGAGGCATTTCATAGTTAAGAAGACTGATTACGAGGTCGGGCTTATCCAAACTCACATAAAGGGGAAGCTTAACGCGGATGTCAGTTACTGAAAAGCATGGAACGGCCGAAACAAAGCAATTGAACTAGTGTATGGCAATTGGGACACGTTGTATCAGATGTTACCACAGTTTCTTGAGGCTGTGATGGCCAAGAATCCAGGTAGTGTGGTGAGATATAGGTTCGCCGAAGGTTCAACGCAGGTTGAAAAAATTTTCGACATGGTTTATTGGGCTTTCGGTCCGTGCACCGCGGCGTGGAGGCATTGTAAGCCCGTGGTTTTGCTGGACGGCACACACTTGCAGGAAAAGTACAAGGGTCATCTCCTAGTTACATTAGCCACAGACGCCAACTGCCAAGTGTTGCCGTTAGCTTTTGCTGTTGTGGACGTAGAGATAACTCGTACTTGGTCGTGGTTCTTACACCAGTTGCGCAAGAACTTTTTCAATGAGATGCCCCAAGTGTGTATCATTTCAAATAGGCATGCAGACATCACATCTGCAATCGAATGGGTTACACGTGACGACCAACTTGAAATAAAACATCGCATTTGCTTGAGACATCTGAAAAGCAATGTGATGAAAAGATGGCGGAATCAATTCATTAAAGACATATATTGGATAGCTGGGCGAGAATGTCAAGCATGCAAACATGTGAATGCAATGAACATGATCCTTGATGTGGACCCTAGTCAGAACGGTGTTGGCAGACGAGTACACAAGTTTCTATCTGATATCCCTACCGATGCATGGACCATGAGCGCTGATGGGGGATTCAGATAGGGTGTAATGATGATTAATAATGTCGAATGCTTCAATGGTGTCCTCGTCAGTGCAAGGGGGTTACCCATAATGGCACTTATTACCAATACTTTAATGAAGATAAAAGGTTACTTTCATGATCGGTTGGTCCATGCGACGCAGTTGGAAAGTGAAGGCCATCGGCTCCCTCCTAGTGTGAGGGAACTCTTTGAGAAGTGGAAGACCTCATCATATCGCCATCACGTACTTAGTTTTAGACAAGATGGCAGATACCAGGTGGATCGGTTGCTAGTTCAATGGAACGAGAATTCGCCAAACCAAGTTGTCAACTGGGAAGACCGTACGTGTACTTGCGGAAAGTGGGTTGAATATCACCTGCCATGCTCGCATGCACAAACTGTTGCTCGGTTTAGGGGGTTTGATGTGGAGAACATGATACCTCAATAGCTGACGGTGAAATCGTACAAAGATACACATTGGCGGACATTTGAGCCTCTCGGACACCAATTTTATTGGCCTCTAGCGCCTGCATGGATGTTGCATTTGAACCTAAGTCGCGTTCAGCAGAGAAGAGGACGAGCCGGAGGCCCGCGCATTCTAAGCGAGATGGATCACTCGGACCGCCGTGGACGACGAAGGTGTACAGCATGTGGTCAATCGGGTCATATTGCTCCAATTTGTCCCAACAACCAAAATACGGAATCCGTTATGTTTAGCGGTTGCCACAAATTCCATATGTGATAATTTTATGTCTATTTGTTTTGACATTGTAATGCTATTGTGCAATCATTTTATGCATATTTGTTGTGACTTTGTGATGTTATTATGTAATTAACGTTGTCTGTAAACTTGTTGCGGCGTTGTAATACGGTCATGTTTAATCAACGTGGACATGTGTAAGAAAAAAAAGGCTAAAACAAATAAAAGAAACAAAATGAAATAATAATAATGAACATAAAGATAATGTCTCGCGAATACATATGAAACAAAAAGCACTCGAAAATGAATACATCATCCCGACGTGTAATGATCAGGGCCCTTCCCCCTGTTAGTGCGGTCAGGTAAATGACGTCTAACAGGGGATAGGGTGTTGCGTTTCCGGAATGAACGTGTTTGGCGGAGCGGTAGCTCATGTGCTTGCTGCTATGTGGCTAGTGCTTGGGTCGCCTGTGGCTCGGAGTGCGGCGGTTGCTCCTGATGCTCACCGCCACTGGACACCAACTGATGGTAAACGTAGTCATGGGATCCCATATATCTGCTCGGTGACCCCCCTGATGACTCGCTCTGCGTCGCCTCGTCATCTTCTGGCTCCTCAACATAGGGCTGAGATGATCCACCAGCCTCGAACGTGCCCCCGCCACCAAAACTGCTGGAGAACGTACCCCAGCCTCGGTGAACCCCCCGATGGCTGTACGTGCGCTGGGCAGATGGAGAACACTGCTCACGCTGCTGTCCGGATCGCTACAACAGATGCACCAGAGGCGCATCGGGCAACTCCCACACGATTCTCTACTGTATGAGATGCTTGTGCTGCGTGTGTTGGAGTGCACTCTCGCCATGCAACTGCATGAGCTGCAAGTGCCGCATGACATCCTCCATGTGTGCACCGCCCCCAAGGTCCCCTTCCTGGTAACACTGCAGCAAATAATGAGAATGATGGACGACATGCTAAACTACAGCGGCATGTAGTCAAACATAACATACTGGGGTTAATATAAACTAATAGACAACAACTTTAATTGAGTAACATAAACATTGGGAACAAATGCAGCTCACCAGTTACGTCTCGTCATGTGCGGATGCCACGTACCCATCTCGCCTATGACTGGTCTCGGGATGACCGACCTATAATATAGTCCGTCGCCATCATCATCACAATGATAATAATACCAATAATAGTAATAATTACATTAATCATTACATTTAACATATAACATGGCTGTCATAAAAATAATGATATTGTAAATAATAATGATAATCTTAATGATAACATTTATTACTAATAATATTCATATAGTAATAATAAGATTAATAATAATGATCATACTAATAATATTACTAATAATACTAATTACAACAATATTAATTCTATTTCTAATAATCATACTATATTTTACGCAACAATTAACATTTCAATATAAATTAACAAAAAAACTAAAATTCTAATCTATAAATCTAACAACAATTAAAATTCAAATTAACACAAACTAAATTTAATTATCAAAACAAAAACTACACGATCTAAAAACATATTTCATAATTTAAAACGTTAAATACAATGGCAAAAAATAACATAAAAATAAAATAACTTACAAGATCAAGGCAATATCCTCGCTAAAACGCTAAAAAACTAAAACTTTAGTATGAGGGGTTGAGAGAAAACATGAGAAAATCGCAAGTAGGGTTGGGGAAGAATGGAAAAAAAATGATAGGGCAACAAATATATGGACGCGGCCGCGTTCCAGGAATGCGCCGCATCCGCGTTCCCGAAATGGGTGCCACGCATTTCTGGACTCAAAATGGGTTATTTTTCAAATCGATTTATAAACGGGGTTAGTTTCGCATAATATTTTTTTTGGGTTAAAAAAATCCTACATATCTCCTGTTAAAAATTTTAATATTAAATTATTTTTCATGGACAGGAGATTATGGTGCCTCCCTTTATTTTTTTCTATCCCATAGTAATAAATAATAATAATAATTTATACATTCATCAATGGATGATCAAGGTTATCTAAGAGGAATGTTTTGAAATGGTGCACCTTAACGAGGTCCCAATATGGGGGCCTTAATTATTGCCTGGAATTTATAATATATACACACACATATATAACACCACATGCACGTGTAAGTGATGTGTATGAATACATACTGATGACGAGAGTAGATTTTGCGGAGCAAATGAAATGCTAAAAGGCGTCATGGCTCACGTCTATGGAGGAGCGACAAGTGTTGTCGTGTTGTCTGTTCCGGGTCATCTGTGAGTGTTTGTCATCGTTGACCTGATTAACAAAAGATGTGAACAATGGGAAGAGTACATCATGTCCACAATTTCCAGCCCATATCCTTTTACCTTTTCTTTTTTGGTCAGATCCTATATCATTTACTTGGAAAATGTGCGTGTGTGTTTTTTACCTGTAGGACGGTGAGTGATTCTAAATTATTGTGATGTTGTCCTTGTGGACGTGACTTCTGAAGTATATTTCAAATTTTAATGTGATCTTTTATTTAATATATATTTTAAAACTTAACTCCCTTCATGACACCATTCCTCAACCACTTGAACCCTAGATTTTTAACTTCTTTTTTTTTATTTTTGTTTTATCAAAATCACATAAAATTCTTATAATTTCAAAATTTATTGATACTTCATGATATTCAAAAAGTTACACACTCACAACGCTGTTAATTTTTGGGTTAAAGTTAACAAAAAGGGCAAATTCTATTATTAATCACCATTTTTGGCTCATTATGCCAATTTGTACCCATAATTATAAAAGTAATACTATTAGTTCCTAATATTACAAAAAGTGACACAATTAGTCTCCAATTTACGAAAGTGACACAACTAATTTCCGGTATTACAAAAGGTGACAATATTGGTCTTTTCTATTAAATTAATGTTAGAAAATTAAAAAAAAATACCAAATTTAAAGAGTAAGTTTGTCTTTTAATTTTAAAAGCTGCTTTTCTCTTTCTTTCTTTTCCCTCTTCTTCCCCAATCAACCCAACCACCTTCACCTCTATTGCACCATTAACAATCTTTCACCAACACTGGCATATGAATGAGATAGTCCATGTGCAACTTGGATGGCTTAGGTCCTACTCTTATAGCTGGTGGACGAATTCAATTTCTAATCAAACTGTATTACAAACAAGACATCAAAGTAGTATATGAAGAAAACTTTAGTCTTCTGCATGTTTATGCAAAGACATTTTGGTCCCCTCTCCAATGCATTTGTATCTCCTCAGAACAGGTTAAAATTCATTACTTTACATCATCGTTTTATGGCCATCAATTTTATTTTCTCTATATTCCGGCCCCAGGAAGCCAAGTTATGTGGAGAGTAAGGGTCCTCAGCCCTCACCCCCAGTGCTTATATGCACGTTGTACCTTGTGCCTTGGGCCAGAAAATTTGTGCTTTTAAATGAATGTTGGTGAAAGATTGGCGGTGATGCAATGGTCGGAAATGTGGCTAAGTTGATTAGGGGAGAAGAGGGAAAAGAAAGAGGAAAAAAAGTTTTTTAAATTAAAAGACAATTTTATCCTTTAAATTTGGTATTTTTTTGTTATTTTCCTGACATTAATTTAATGGAGAGAACTAATATTGTCATGTTTTTTAACATTGGAGGCTAGTTGTGCTACTTTCATAACATTGGGGACTAATTGTGTTAATTTTTGTAACATTTGGGACCATTTGGGACTAATTGTGTTATTTGTCAACAATGAAAAACTCAAATAACTGATACATATTTTCGCTCTAATTTTAAAAGTGCTGCAAATCCCCCCTCCAACGTGAATAAAGATACAAATGTACCCTTAACTAAGTGAAAAAGTCAAAAATATATCTTCTATATACATAAATTTCTTAATTTAAATAACTCCATGTTAAGCAATTTAGATATGTTTGTTAATATGCATTCAATAACTAATTGTTGAATATATTAGCATTGATTTTATATGTCTTTTCATCAGCATGTTGACATCTGTCTTCTCCAAATTTAGTAGCTTTTTTTTTTTTGGCCTCCTTATGTTTTTTCATGTATTCTTCTTTGATCTTTTCCTCCATTTGACCGAAAATTATGGTACGAAGAACAAAACTGAATCCTCTCATGATGTGTGCATAGGAGTTTTCTTTTTGCTTCGGCCTGATTCCTGCTTTCCTTTTTCATTCTTGTTTTTCTTAATTAGAACATAAATGATTCTTGAATTTTCTCCTAATATTATGAAAGAAATATAGATTACAAATAATTTAGATTCATTAATGATCAAAATAAAATATTGAAAAAGATATGTTTAAGTAACCTTTTTCTAATTTATAATTATCCTCATCATTTTGATACTTCTGCATAGCATCATGATTACAATAAGCTTTTTGAAAGAATTCAGGTTTAATATTCATCATTGGTAGTCTAGAATTGTTTTTTTTTAAAAAAAAAAAAAAAAAAAGACCACCCAAAAGTTAGATAACCAAAATGCCATGAATGGCGGAGCATGGTGAGGGGTAAATAGCTTTACACAACAGCATAGACGTTTTCTAAGAGAAAAAGATAAAAAAATTGTGACAACTCACTTTCTTTAATTAAACAAGCTAGTTAATTAAACGAAAAGACAACAGCAAGAGCATTTCACCAGATGTGCCTGAAAATTAATTAGGTCAATGACGGACTTAACAATGTAGAATTTAAATATAATTACTAGATCTAATTAATTAATACAACAAATAAATAAACGTTGAGTGAGCAACAGAGCAACCTATCTAGATTCATTTGTATTTCAAATTATGTGTCAAGTTCAAAAGTGTGAGTCACCATGAAAATGAAAGTCGAATATAGAAAACAAGTGGACGCAGCTGCTTGACTTGAGCATAACATTCTTAAATTCCAACACGAATCATGGTAAGTATAGAATTTTAACATGTACAAATATGATTTAGCGGCATAGTCAACGTGTAAAAACAAAAGGTACATTACGTGATTCTCCAATCATGCCACCTTCTTGAAATTTCTACTGTTAGTTGTCTTTTTGTTTTCTCCTTTTCCTATTTTTTATTTATTGAGCAATATATATATATATACACACACAAATACATTAAAACTGTGTTTAAAAGGAAAAAATAAAATAGACAAATAGTGGAAAACCCAAAAAAAATCGAAAAGAAGAAATAGAATGAAGTTCTTTTGAATTCTTTATTTTATTAAGTTCAACAAATGGTGCGGTGATTTGTCTTTTTCTGGTATTTAAAGAGTTACTAAAACTATATATTGTGTCAAAATTAGGACTTTTTATTACACTTTTGATGGGATTAAATTGTACAAAGCTGAGAGAAGTAGGTTTAAATCGTTAAAATTTACCTATATATCCCTTTTTATGGTTTATTATATACTAGAATCATATACTTGAAATTATTGACGTTTGATTCATAAAATTTTTGTTATTTATATTATAAAATAATAAAAAGACAAAAAGGTTATATAAAATATTACTAAAAGAGATAGTTAGAGCAGGGGCGTGCCTGGGTCTATAGTGTGGTGATCAGTGTCGCAGCTGATGGGTCGGAAGAAAGCTAGTGGTTTATATGCCTAAATTAATTAGCTATCCGCATGCTCTCCAGGACCCAGATTCCCATTGTTTCAGCACGATAAGTTTCTTAAAGCTGCCAAAATAATCTTTCCATTATCTATGGATTCCATATTAGGAATATTATTGAGGTTTCGTTTAAATTAATTAACTAAGAAAAATAATTTAATAATTTATATGGTGGAATTAGTTTATAAACTAATAGCATATTTATTTTCCTTTTATATTGATAAACCATGAAAATAACTTCATTTGAAAGGAAAAAAAAAAGGGTTGATCCCGTAATAATTAGTTTCAACTCAAAGATTATGCGATATCTCACCAATCATTATTGTAACGTGAAATTCCTACTTCTATTCTTCATCGCAGGCTACACACGAATTGTTATTGTAACTATCACTACTCTTAATATTAATAAATTATGAAAAACGAGGACAACTTTAAAGATCTTGGGCCGTATCTGATCATGGTTCATTTGTCAACTATCATGATAAAGGGTCTCTAAGAAAGTGAGGGCAAGACTCCGGTTTGCGTATTGAATTTTGTTTCTTTTAACTTTTGTCGGAGGTTGTTTGGACGAGCTCCAGTTTTGGATATATTACATGGACCATAGAGATTCGTGAGTTGTTGAGCATTATCATTTTTTTGGTTAAATATTAATTAAGATAACTCATTTATTTTTCTAAATAAAACTTTTGTTATATATATAAGAGATTTCGTATTTATATAATATATTTATTCTTATTTTTGAAATAGACGTTTCTCTCACATAGAAAAATAATAAAATCTGAAATTACTTTGTAAGGGTTTTGGCCATACCTCATATTAATTAATTGATTTTTATAACTGAATTTTAGTGATTCTTCATATATATCAAAATTAAGTTGAACTGGGTTTTGTGTCTCTTGTTTACCATTCTCCGCTATTTTTACTCACTCCACCAAACATGAATGCTTACTCACAGCTTACATACATAAATGCATAAGTAGTGTTTGATGATTAACACCAATTCGGGGTGTGAATGAATGGTTGATCACTGGGTAGATTTCGATTTCAGAGTGGGTTAACAACATAAACATTAACTTGTCACAGAATTCTTCTTTTATTTCAAAACTTTGTCATACGAAAAATTACTTTAGTTGATCTCTTTGTATTTATTCACAATATTTTATTATATATGATAACTTTTTTATTGTACAAATTTTGTTGCATGACGCCACGCAGTTCATCATTGAAGGATTCAGGTCGCGTGGAGAATCATCATTCCAGATATGTCGAAATTTGGGAAGATGGAATATAAACATAACCCCAGTTGACAATTTTTTTTTTCCCCCCTTTTTAATACCATAATTTGAATTTGAAACGTGCTAATATCGAGTGGGAGTGCGACCACTGTACTTACTTTGTTGTCTGTTTGAAATAGTTAATTACTTCAATCTTGTCGAATCTTCTTTGCTTTTAAAACCCACTATGGCGATGAACTTACCTGGAAAAACCAGGTGGCCCTTATCCACTAGTAAATTCTCTGATTAAAGTTGAGAACCTCATATTTCCGATTCCCACGAGTTCATTTTAATTTTTAAGTGACGCGACTCAGCACCCAAAAGGTGAAAAGACAGAGGGGGAAGAGATGAAGTGTATGTAGAAACCAACAGACACTACCATTTGACAAACAGCCAATATAATTAATTACTTCACATATAATGGCAAATGTACATATGAAGACAAAGGAATGTGAACCATATATGCACTATATACGTTTGTGCTTAAAATGGTAAAATTTCTATGATTTCATAATTACGCCGATAAGAATGGGAGGCCGCCGAATAAACACCACGAAAAAGACTAGTGAGAAAAAGTTTATTCCGCTTCTGGAACAAAGCTGGAAAGGATCGAGCAGGGTGTTATAGGCTTTAATGATAAAATTCTATGATTTCATAATTATAGCCACAAGAATTAGAATGCTGTTAAATAAACACCACGTGTTAATAAAATAAATAAATAAGTTAATATTCTCTCTATAAATTTGAACTTTTAGATGAAGTAGTAACTCTAATGTGGTATCAAAACTTAAAAAATAAACGGTCTTAGATTTGAAACTTCCGCTTCCCATTTAAAAACACACAAATTTTCCCGGATACATTCACAGCTGCTTTGAATCAGTACTGTGGTCCGCGCGCAAGAGAGTAGTAGATGTTAGGGAAAGTAAAAGCTGTGGACATTAATTCGGCATCGGTCTCTATACTTGTTGTGAAGATAATGGCATTTGCTTGACAGCACTGGTTCGGTAGTTGGATCACAAGCCCGGCCCCAAGGTTAGATCACATAAATTAAAAAAAAAAGAAAAGAAAAGAAAAAGTACGTAAGAGTATAGGTTAAAACTCTGCTATACGTATACGCTATATTAATTGAGATCAAACCCTTGATCGAATTAATATAATATCGGGGTATACCATTTCATTTAAAAACTTGTTAGTTAGTGATTGCATTTTACCAAAAAATTTGATGATCTAACTCTCATGACAAAAACAACCTGGGAAATTTCATATTCCTTGAAAGCCACACTGAAAGCTACAAAAGGAATACTCTAGTGCAATTAACAAAAGCACGAATGTAGAGCTATCATGGCGAGGCAAATTTCAGGGCCACCCCGAAAGCTACAAAGTACAAACGGAATTAATATACTTGGAGGGATAGTAGGTAAGCATTTGTGGAAGGAACCAATTCTCCAGAAAGCCGGCAGGTTCTCTTCCCATGATCATCAGAATAATGTCAAGTTGCTGATCAATTATTTCGTTACATTATTTGATTCTTTTCAAAAGAGTGGGCAATGAGTCAAAAGGAATAATATCATCTGATTCTTGATAAGGGTCCGTATTTGTTATGCCATGCATGCATGTGAATTACATAGCTCCAAAAAGCTAATGCTTGAAATTTAATAATAATGGCGATCACTAAACATTGTAAGATTTTTTTTTTTCTTTGATCTAAGATGTCCCCAAGTCATATCGGACTCGAGTCTAATCCCTATCAGGTTGGGAGTGGTTAAAGAAAAGTCTTTCCAATAAGTGCACTTTTCGGAATTCGAATTTGTGTTCTCCTCCTTACAGGAGTGAGACTGCTACTATCTCAACCAACAACTTGTTGGTAACATTTTAAAATTTTGATTACGCTTTAATATAATATTAGCACTTCCATACCCCGTTTGCACAGATTGATTCATTTTTAATAGTAGGCGATGAATCTAGCTAAGAATGTTTTAGAATTTTTACATTTTATTTATTAGGCCTGCTGCAAAAGGCCCAATATAGATCCATCTTTGTGTAAATATTGGCTTCTGATGATTTTTCTTTTTCTTTTTCTTTTTCTCATGTAGCTTGCATTGACTGAAGGATGTACACTGCACATATGTCCAATCTGCTTAGCGAGACCGTCCATCTCGTATTTTTTAGTAGAAAAGATCCCTTAAGAGGACAAGTTAAAAGAAAATATAAAAAAGAGAAAATAAAAATTGTTTTTGTCCAATTTTATCTTAGGCAATAACTTGTTATGTTAGAAA
This sequence comes from Cordia subcordata, assembly GCA_028554755.1. Lineage (NCBI taxonomy): Eukaryota > Viridiplantae > Streptophyta > Magnoliopsida > Boraginales > Cordiaceae > Cordia > Cordia subcordata. The sequence continues at coordinate 885,986 of JAPTOF010000006.1, read as the reverse complement.
ATATCATTTCCACATGTTTTTTAGAAAAAAAATTATATCTTTTTGCAATAAGTAATTGGATTGCATTTAAAAAAAAAAACCTAAAACATTAAGAAAAGTTTAATTTCAACGTTTCTTAGAAGTTGGAACCAAAGGTTCTAAAAAAAACCAATTCGAATGAGTCATGTATACACTAATTTTAAGAAACTTGTCACCAGTGTATTCTTATTGTGCTGTACACTAGCAAGTTTTATAGATCTCATGTGTCCAAAGTTAATTGAAGATCTATATAAAGATGTCACCAAAAGAAACACAATGAAGGAGGAAATGAAAATTTGTGGCGTGGCTTTGGCTAGAAGAGAAAAAGGGAAGAAACAAGGGTGGATTACACTAACCTCCTCACATTTAATCCTATTAAAAAAAGGATCCTTATTATTAATGAGTTTATATTAAAATCCTTTTTTGTTATAAGATTGCAAAAATATTTATTAGATTCGTTGATTATAACATTTGGAAAATTACCCTTTTAGCATGGTACTTATTTTGTACATCATTTGCTTCTCCTTGTTCACTTTACAATAACAACCCCCCCCCCCCAACACACACACACACACAAAAAAAAAAAAAGAAAGAAAAGAAAAAAGATTGCCTTATGTGTTTGCACCTTAAAATATTGGTAACTTCCAAAATTTAACATTGGGGCAGTTGTTTCTTAAAATAATTTCTGAAAATTCTGAGGGTAGAATTGTTGGAAATCCAAAAAGTAGAGGGAGCATTTGTAGTTATGCATAAATAGAGGCGAGGGTAGTATAATTTGTACCCGAAAGGACTTTTGGGCTTTTAACATTTAATGTTTCTTATTGCATGAACAAGTCCAAGGACTTGAAACTACTATGCTTCGTCAACTCTCTCATGACGATTAAAAGCAACAATTATTAAAAATTGGAACCAGAAAAGCAAAAAGTGAAATGGAGTACGATTACAGGAACAAACCGGGCCCACCTTACAACACGCAAGTCCCGACGTACCGTCCGCCGACCACCGCATCACAACCGCCTCCGCCATCTGCATCGTTGTACGGACAATCTCATGCCTCTTCTCTGTATCCGAGGATCGGTCAACCCTTTTCGCAGAACGCCCCTCCTTCGGTCAACCCTCTCGCCGGCCGCCACCCTTCTTTCAATCACGCGCCGCCTCCTCCTCCCTCCTCCTCCACTTATTCCTGTAAGTTTCTATTATTAAATTTTTTTAATCAATTTTTTGAAGATTGCTTTACTTTTTTCACTAAAGTTTTGTTTGGTTGAATTTTCAGCTGGAATTGGGATTAGGGTGTCTATAAAGCCAGAGTATCGTATCACGCCACCGGTATGCCTAATAAATAATTATGGTGCTGTTTTCTTGTTTATATCAGCATATTATATGCATTGTAATAGCAATACTAGTGTATATCGATTATATTTCACATGGATTGGTTTGTTATTAATTTTCAGTTTAAATCTAGCTCTGTTTATGTTGTGTTTAGAAAGAGTTAACAAGGGAAATGAAATAAGATGGTCTATCAGTCGACAAATTGTTGAGCGAGGCAAAAAGATAAGAAAGTTTTGTTGCTTTTTTTAGCTCAATCTCGTTAATGGGAATTAAAATTTAAAAGCCATGCAGTGTCAAGTGGAAATACAAATGATATGAACTGTTTCTCCTTCATTATTCTCTTATATGGAATAAGAAAGGATAGATCTTTATCAGTAATAATCTATAATTTGTTTATGTTATATCGAATTATATGTTTTTGTGACGTTTTTTCATCTTAAGCATATATATTTGTCGATTAATTGTCAAAATTAATACAGTCACTCTGTTTTTCTTTGTCTCTGCCCCTTCTTAGCCTCAACTGGCCCCCGTTGGAGATATTCCTAGAAGCAACTTCCATTTTGATTTTGATCTTGAGAGGAAGATTTTGGCCGAAGCAGACAAAGAAAACCCGGACTGGAGCAGCTTGGTGGGCCTAGAAAACATTCCATCTAAACCGGATCCAACACCTTCCTTGGTTAGCTCCCTTCTACTATTGTTAATGAGTATTTTATTGCCAAACTGACTATGTATTTTCCATGTCACTTGCATTTGCATATCTTTTAATTTCCATCAGTGACTGTGAACACTGATTTATTGATTTGATGATAACAAGAGCTGGTCGGAGCTGATGTTTTCATCCTCTTAGTTGTTAAGGCATAAGGTTCTCATTTGTAGTTGACCTGCATGGGAAAACACTGAAGGAATTGGTGCTTAATCTTGTACTCAACCATGAAACGAATATACCTTGAAGAGGTGTTTTACCATTCATCCTATGCAACTTGAAAGACACATCTTATTTAAAGTATGATAGTGTACTTGAATAGAGAATTGCGTACAAATATTTTGTCCGTAAATATGAATAGAGGTTTATCCTTCAATTTTACAGCTGAAAGCAAACATGGTCCTATTAGAACTAATATTCATGTCAGCTCGCGTTTAGATCATATGTAAAATTGCAAAAACTTTCATAGCTATGAATAATCTGCTGGGGTAGATTAATTGTTTGAGATAAAAAATAGAGCCCCAGTGAGTAATAAATAGAGCCTCAATGAGTGAATTATTCATACATTTAGAAGTGTTTATTCTCAAATTCAATTGGTTGTATATTGAATTTGAGCAGATTCAAATGCTCATTGCATTGGAATTTGTGGATTTGGCTTTATTAACTTATATGATGTCTGTTTCTTATGGACCTAGGTTGTTAGTCGTATTGTTTTCAAGATTCAAATTAGAGTGGTTTGTCTAAATGTTAGCCGAAAGTGGTTCCTCTGTTGCTGGTTGTCTAACTGCAGGTGCCCTTACCCTGACCCCTTTCTTATTTCTGGTACCCTTTGTCCAGAGAAGTAATCAGTTCTCATAGTGCTTTCAAGAAGATTTGACTTGACTTAGATGCAGGGTACCCCCACAGATCCTTTAGTGAGCAAGTATATAGCTTCAGGTCTCAACAAAGATGCTGTGCCTATTGCGGTTGCAAATTATGGAGACAACCCCACCAAGGTATTATGCTTCAGACTCAGTGGCTGGGTATCTTTCAGCTTATTGCACAGTTATCTTATGGTGTAATCTTTAGTTGCTGCTGGGAATAACTTTAAGTTAGTTTTAACAAGCTTGTGAACACGTCAAAGTGCATTTTAGTAACCACCCCCTAGACGAGATCAAAGCAATAGATCCTTTTTGCTTGTCCCCTGCCCCTCTTTCTCCCTTCCCCTTTTTCCCCTTATCAATATGGCTTTTCAGAAATTTTAAATGTAAAACTAGATTATGCTGTCTTCATGCGTTTACTTACAGTTTAGCTTACTCTATCTCAGGTTAAGGAATTCGTCAACGGCTATACCCTCTTGAAGGAAATGGGATTTTCATCAAATAGTGTTGCAGAAGCCTTATTTATGTACGACAATGATACAGACAAGGCGTTGGCTCATTTCCTCAATAATCCGTCTTAGTAGATATGTATTGACTATTTATTTAGCACAGATTAGTGAAAAATACCCTATAGAAATGTAAAAGCATTTTGAGTGACAAAACACGTAAACTGGCGTATATTGTTTTATTGGCTACAATCTTTTACACTATCTTGCTGTTAAATATTTGGGGGCTTTTGTCATTTTCATATATAGATTTATCATTTTCCAGATTAAGAAAGACGAGGATCTTAAAACGTAAAAAATGGAATGAACAAATCTCCGACCAGAAAATTTTAAATTTTCTATAGAGCATTGATATGTATACCTCGAGGCTAGATGAGTTATCAACCTCAGAAAAAGTGAGTTCAATAAGCTAACAACAAGATAACATGTTATTTTACAATATACATCACCAGATACCTCCTCCTCAATGAGCCATTGCGAGATCACAAATTAAATATATGATCATTTGCACCAAACATGGCAGCACTGAATTGTCTTGTATTCAACTCATTCCCATCCAGACCAGAACCAAATCGATCGAGCCACTGAGTGGGTCTGTTGGGATTTTCACTCTCCTCCACCCACTCAGAAGTCATATCTATGTCGTCTAGTTGAAGGGGATCAGCCTCTGCAGACTTGGGTGTCAATAATCTTGTCAACTTGAGATTGTAGTTGATATAAACAAGATCATTTAGTGTTTCCTTGTCGATCTTGTTGCGCTTTTCAAGGTGAATCTGCTGATATGTGCTCCACTGCCTCTCGTAATTAAACGAGCTGCAGATTTGGCTGAGTATTCGAATGGCGATGCGTTGCAGGACTGGAGCAGCATCGCCATACTGTTCCCACCAAATCCCTGAAATGGAATTTTCATACATTAGTATCCCAGCATTGTACTCAATACTCATTTGCGTTTCAATAAAATCTTACCCAATATAGAAACAAAGAGAAACTCTATAGTTACCAGGTGAAACAGAATCAATTGCCTCCTTGGCAAGGGTACAACCAAACAATCCTGCTGCCCGCGTAAATAAAAGTATTTGATTATGGATGTCCCTTCTTAGTTCAGGTGTTGGAAGTAGTTTCTCCAGGACTAGGAAAAAATCTTCTTTTATTGAGGCAAGAAACTTAATTTCTGGATTATACTGGATGGCAGGATTTAGAAATGCTGCTGCTGAATGCAAAGGCGAATGGAGGTTGTTCTGCCACTTCTTATCTACTATGTCCAGAAAGGTCTTGCATTTAACCTCATCCATTATGTAGTATGTCCTTATCGACTCTTTTGCTCTGGTCATCAATTCGTATATACTCCCCACTGCAGGTCTCCCTTCAGATACTTCCCTCATCACTTTCAGAAAGGGCTCAGAAACATCAACACATTCCTCAACTGTCCTCCAAAACTCATTATCTTCAAGAGTGCTGATACAAGTTATACTTTGAGGTTTGTTTCCGAAGGTAGAATTTGATGAGAACTCAGGGCTGTTGAACAGAGTTTTCAATCTAGACCTCTGCTTTAACATGCATTGCAAGGATAGGAAGTTGGAAACAGGTTTTGTGACACCAGTCCTAATAATCTCTTGTCCTCCAGGGAACTTCTTCATCAGCTCAATTATCAACGAGTTATTGTATATAAACTTTGAGATAGCTTGTGCCTGTGATATACATCTGCTAACCCAGTCTACCTTAGAGAACTCCTCCAAGATTGCATTTAGACATTGTGAAGCACAAGGGGAGATAAAAACAGTTCCATAGCTCTGCAAGATATGGTTCGCCAAACCAGAGGAGTTAATTGTGCTGTCTACTATTATCTGCACGATATTTTCTGCACCAAATTCTTGAATGACAGAGTCAAATAGATCAGCTAAGCATTTCACGTTCTTGTAATATGAAGATGCATCTACTGATTTATGGAAAAATGTCCTAGAAGGCGACGAAACTGAGAAATTGATCACGGCTCTTGATCTATTGTCTGTCCATGTTTCTGCAATTATAGTACAACCTGTCATCGCCCACTCTTTCTCAATTTCTTTCGATTGCAGACTTATCTCTGACTTGATCCTCTCTAACCATGTAGTTCTTAGAGTTTCCGCAGAGGGTGCCACAAACCCACTCCCACATTTCCCCACTGCATCAATCATTAGCTGATAGGAGGGAGAACGAGCCACACTGAAGTCCAGTTTATTCTCAAAGAAGAACAAAGCAATACTTCTCTCTGCATTTTCTTGGTCATTTGCAGGATAAGAGCTTATCTTTGTAAATGAAGGGAAAACCTTCCCAGCTGGAGGCGGTGCTTCGAGGATCATTAAAGGCTTAACTGGAGGTATATCTACAGGTGATCTGGCTTCTATTAGCTTTTGCCTTTTAGCATTGGGAACTTCCTTACCTTCCTCTTTTGACGCTACTATAGCCCTGACTCTCTCAGTCACATCATCTCTTACTTTGGTGCATGGATTCACACCTTTACTGGGAAGTCTAGACAAATGATGCTTCAATCTACTGATCCCGCCATTCAAAACTCTATGGCAGAACTTACACCTCACCTTGTTTCCATCTAACTTCTCCGCATACTCCCAACAGACATCTTTTTCTCGAACCACTGCTTGAAAACGACAATATGAACCGCAATTTCATTACACTAAAATAATGTTTGTGGGGAAAAGTGGATAATAGATCACAACACTAAGATTGTTCTTTGCTACTTTTCTTTACATAATCTATCATCTTTCCTCTGACTTCACTTCACATTCCTAAGATTAATTTTTAGCTACTTGGTGATCCTCAAAGCATCAAGAGACAATTCACGTTGGCTTTAGCTGACCCCTCATTCACCATCACGTTGAATGTAAGCAAATGCTATTATAACTCAAAGCGAATAACAATACAAACTATATGTGTATTCCCAAAGTAGAAGTTCTATGATGTAATTTAATCTGGACCTGCAGTTGACTAGTAACAATAACAAGCAACCTTACAAAAGCCTAATTAACTAATGCTTTATTCCACTAGGGGTGGATCGAATATATGAATCTGACGATGCCACTCATTATTAACAGTCGTCTCCTCTATTAGCTCCATGTATGCGTCTCTTAAACATGTTTACACAATCTCAAACAGCTGGAGCTCGTGAAGGTAGACACCCATTTTGTGATTTTAAGTATGTCATGCTGGAGAATTTTACAGTCTCATAGTAGTCGAATTCTTATGTTCCTTTTCAAGATTCATTATATTGATCATCTTTTAATAGCGTTAAACAGAGGAAAAGATACTTATATAACTGAGATGATAAAAGCTGTGTAGAGATTAGAGAGAAGTGTATGCGAAATTGTTATTTTTAAAATTTCCTCCACTTTAACTGAATATAAAATAAAAAAAAAAAGGAGGGAAGGGAGAAAATAAAAGAGAAAATAGCGAGAAATGGAAATGGTACTTACTTGGTGAGAGACATAGGCGGAGGCTCTGCAGATTTTAGATTTGTCTGTTTTACTTATCGCGATATTTTGAGTGGGGTTAGGGTTTTTCTCTGTACATATCAAGTCTTAAAACTTGTTCTTTGCTTTTCTCTTTATCTTCTCCTTCTCGTCTGTATTTTATTTTATTTTATTTTCTTTCATTTGGTTTTCTAGTTTTTGTGTAGACATAGCGAATTATCTAAGAAGCGATAATATCGCGGCATACGTGGTCCAATTATATCTCAAGTCTCTCATAACCCCAAATACGACGTCGTAATCGATAATAATTCAACAGAAAAGGAAATAAAAAAGAATTGCACAACGCATTAGAAGCCATCTCTCTGTCAGAGCCAGGTTTCGATCCTGGGACCTGTGGGTTATGGGCCCACCACGCTTCCGCTGCGCCACTCTGATTTGTTGAAATTGTCATGCGATTATTGATTTTATCTTCTAATTCTTGTATTACGTGTTGTTGATTTTTCAACCATTATTGTATCTTGAAAACATGTCGTGCGTCTCTCACGCAAAGCTAGTATTTTCAACCACTCAGTAATACGAAAGCATAGTCTGATATATATATATATATATGTATATAACATGAAAGGGAAATTATTTTACCAACTTCTCAGCACGATGCTAAAGAAATAAAAAAGAAAAAAATTAAAGGGCATGGACATTCTCTTGAATTAAGAGGCAGCTTGGAAGCTTCTTGTTTTAGTCAGCTAGCTGCATGCCAATGTATACGGTGTAAAGGATAAATTAATAAAGTATCAGTAGTAGGTTGATCATGCATAATATTATCCTAAGCAAACAAATGGGTTTTGGCTAGTGGCCTAATGCTTGCAAAAACTAATATATATATTATGCAAACCTAACGCAATGTTTTTAGTTAATAAATCTTTGACTTGAATTATTTTCTTTTAGGTGATCTTCTGTCGTAATAGTCGGCTTAAATAACTGAAAACATGTGAGAATCAACTTTGGTGGCGGTTTTTGACAGCCTGGGTCTTGAATGTGACCTTGCTCATTATCATGCATGGCATTAATTAGTTAAGCTATTTAACCCAAGACGAAGACATATATCAAGTTTAGCAATATTTAATTTGTGGGGTTTAATTACAAATATTTAAATCTACTTAGGGGAAACCATTCCCTAGAAAAACTTGTTCATCCTCGAAATAAATTCATGAATTTAATTATATCATACTTTTCTGGCTCAGAGATACCAAAGAGAGAAAAATTAATTCTATTAGATAGAAGATTTTTAATTTGTTAGATATTGCTAAGCACAATAATTAAATAAACTAATATCTTATTTACATAGTTTAAGCTTTTAGATGGGGTATTAACTCTAATATATATTAATAAAAATATTCTTGAGTTTTCTTTTCTTTTGTTAAAAAACTTCTCTTATTTATTATGCCAAACTCATTGAAATATAAATTCGCAAATTCACGATTTTTTTTTTGTTCCCCTTCTCGCTTGAGAAAGTGTCCTTATTCCTAATTTTCTGAACCCTAGTATAAGCGCTAAAAGCATCAATACTTTTATGATTAATATATTTCAAGTTTCGATTGGGGGAAAAAAATAAAAGAAAGGAAAAATAACTCTATTCCCTTATCAATTACAGCTACTAAAGTCCACCAGCCAAGGGACAGAGTACATGTTATTGTAAATGAGAATTGTAATTCCACTAATTTCATAATATAATTTAAAGTATCTTAATAAGTTACAAACTCGGTCAGATTTGTATAGTTTTAACTAGTTTGATTTCTAAATTAAAACCACTTCACCAATTCTGTACTCTATTTTGAAATATCTCGATATTTATTGTCTACAGAAATCACCTTAAATTCTACAAAATTTAATTCTTAAAATCTATTTTAATCCCTTTCGACAAAATATCTTAAACTCACCAAACGCTTACAGACAATACATTGTCCAACCAACAAGCTCAACTAATTGCAATCTAATATTATCCTCCGTAAAATCTTTCTAAATATTGTCGCCCACCACACACACATCTTTTTTCACACAAGGGTCGTATATAAACTACAAATACCACCAAACTTACTTTTTGCCAAAACAACATGCATAAACAACTTTGTTAAGATACAGAGGACATACTGCACATCCAAAATTTATTAATTAGTAGTTGAGTTTTGCCCATTATTCTGATAAATATTCTCCATCAGTTGAATTTTGCACCATCGCAAAAAGAGGAAAAAAAAAAAAGAAAAGAAAAAGAAAGTTGAAGTACCCAAGTACTAAAATTTTTCTCAGCTCCGTAGTGGTTCAGTTTAGCTCTGCACGTGCAACTCCCACATTTCTCGCGCCATAAGAGAGACTAAACAAACTCTTCTTTTAGCTTTGCTTCTTCACGACACTTTCAATCATTTAATACGTTGTCCCCCGCAACCCCCCACCCACCACCCAATCATTTACGTTTCCTCAACCTGTTATGCTTACAGTCTGGCCATTGTTTTGCGTCCAAACATCATCTCCATTGATTAAAATTCTGTTGTGTGTGTGTGTGTGTGTGTTTTTTTTTTTTTTGGGGGGGGGGGGGTTAAATTTTGGCAAAGATTTGAAGACCAAGATTTTGGGTGGATCATGCACAGCCTCTAAACCAAGGTGAGTAAATTCAGTTTCTGTAACGTCTAGTGTGATAAGTTAAGTATGAATTTTTTTCCTTAAACTTTGTAGTTTCTATGGGCACGTTTAGTTTCATGTGACTCATGCCATATTGAACGAGTCAAAAAGGATGGGTGAAAAAGATAGAGGGTATTACACTTTCCTTTTGTCTATTCGTATGTATCAGTGAAATGTTTGGTATTTGTTGACTAAAACAGTCACCTGGCTGTACACGTAATTGTAATTACGTCAAGAGTAATTAGTATTATCCAGAAAGAAACGGCTACTAAATTCAACGGTAATTAGTATTGATAATGCCCAATGAGTTAAAGAAATCTGTTTCTGTGTCTTAAATTTTTCTTTCTTGTTTTGCTTTTGAAACTCATTTGTAGAGATGAAAAATACTGTTACTTGAAGCTTTAACGGGGAAAAAAGAAAAAGGATGAGCATCAAGTGCGTTTTCTGGGGGCTGTTCTGGTGTGGCACTATGATCTTTCTAGCAAGACCAGAGCCCACTGAAGATAAGCAAGCTCTGCTTGATTTCATTGGAGAGATTAAGCACTCGCGGCCTCTGAATTGGGATGACAGAACTTCTGCTTGCAATACATGGACTGGTGTCACATGTAATCATAATAAGTCTAGAATTATGGCTGTGAGGCTGCCTGGATTCGGTTTCCGGGGTCCAATTCCTTCAGACACTATCAGCAGGCTATCGGGGCTTCAGATCTTGAGTCTGAGATCAAATGGTATTAGTGGTCCTTTCCCTTCTGATTTCTTTAAGCTCCGGAATTTAACTGCGCTTTATCTTCAATACAATAAATTTCAGGGTCCATTGCCAGTGAATTTTTCGGTTTGGAAGAGTCTTTCAATTGTTAATTTGTCGAATAATGCCTTCAATGGCAGTGTTCCTTCCTCACTGTCGAATTTGACTCACTTGACAGCGTTGAATCTTGCTAATAACTCACTTTCTGGTGAAATCCCTGATCTTAAGATTCCCAGTCTTCAGCTTATAGACCTTTCCAATAATAATCTCACTGGAACCGTGCCTCAATCTCTTCGTAGATTCCCTAGTTTTGCTTTTGCTGGTAATCATCTTATTCCGGATATTTCATCAGCTCCACTTTCTCCTGCTTTTCCTCCTGTTCCACTACCAAAGAGGAAATCCACGAAACTTAGTGAACCTGCAATACTTGGGATCATAATTGGTGGCTGTGCTTTGTTATTTGTGATACTCGCTGTGCTAATCATTGTTTGCTACTCAAGCAAAGAAGGTGAAGGCGAGACCACATCTAAGCCTCAGAAGAAAGAGAAGTCTGTTAGCAGAGCAATCTCTGAGACTCAAAATGGGAATAACAGGCTAGTGTTCTTTGAGGGTTCCAATCTGGCATTTGATCTTGAAGATTTGTTGAGTGCTTCTGCTGAGGTGCTTGGGAAGGGAACATTTGGGACTACCTATAAGGCAGCACTGGAGGATGCAAGTACTGTTGCAGTAAAGAGATTGAAAGAAGTGAATGTTGCTAAACGGGAATTTGAGCAGCAAATGGAGCTTGTTGGAAGTATAAGGCATGAAAATGTGGCTCCAGCAAGGGCATATTACTATTCCAAGGATGAAAAGCTCATGGTGTATGATTATTATAGTCAGGGGAGTGTGTCCACAATGCTACATGGTACGTAAACCAACTATAGATGCAAAATTTCTGTAATCTGTTTTGCCTTCTGAAGTTGTTTAACATACTTGCTCTTTCCTCATAGAGAACATGTTTATCATTTTCTATTCGTATAAAATTCCAAATCATGCTGTTAAATTCCAGTCAATTTCCTATCAAGGGATGCTGATCACTATACTGCTTTATGTAAGAATAGCTTTATAGTTCTCATTAGGATGGAAGGATAGGTTAAAAAAAAATCTGTTTTCTCTGCTGTATCTTCTAATAATAGCTTATATGTAGTCATATGTGATCAGATGCGTCTCAGTTCCCAGTAACATGTTAATACCTTTTCCCCAAGTCAATATGTGATTTAACACCGGTGGGATTTGTATTTGAAATCCATGAATGCATCCTGTTCTTTGAAGGGAAATAGGCAAAATCTTGAGCATTAAGCAGTTGCATGTGTTCAGTAATTGATTCTTCTGTTCACAGATGTGTTTTTGTTCTAACAGAATCTGATCTAGTTCACAACCCATGTGTGCCTTTTGGTTCTCCTGAAATCTCCTGCTACAAAATAGTGACTATCTACTGAGGTTTCTTTACATCTTTGCAGCAAAAATAGGCGAAAACCAAACTAAATTAGACTGGGAATCCAGGTTAAGAATTGCTGTTGGTGCAGCGAGAGGCATTGCTCATATCCACATGCAAAACAGTGGCAAGCTTGTCCATGGAAACATCAAAACCTCAAACATTTTTATCAACCCCCAACAATATGGCTGTGTATCTGATCTAGGTTTGACAACAATAGTAACACCTTCAGTTCCACCAGTCATGTGGTCTGGAGGATACCGTGCCCCGGAAGTCACAGACCCCCGAAAAGTGACTCAGGCATCTGATGTTTACAGCTTCGGAGTCCTGCTACTGGAACTTCTTACTGGAAAGTCCCCTATCCATACCATGGGCGGCAATGAGGTTATTCACTTGGTTAGATGGGTTCATTCTGTTGTTCGCGAAGAATGGACTGCTGAAGTATTTGATGTAGAGCTTTTAAGATATCCTAATATAGAGGAAGAGATGGTTGAGTTGCTGCAGATAGGGATGACTTGTGCGGTGAGAATGCCGGAGCAGAGGCCAAGAATATATGATGTAGTGAAGATGGTAGAGGATATTAGAAGGGCAAATACAGGGAATAGGCCATCCACAGAGACAAGATCAGAAGGTTCAACACCTGCCCCCACACCTCCCATAGCTGAGATAGGATCCTCTTCAGTTCAACAATGAAATCTGGTGTTTTTAGAATGACAATTTTTTGTATACTAATTCTTTGTTCCCCATGTTAATTCTTGGAACCTACCTGACCCTATTTAGCAGGATAAGATTTGGTTTAATTTCGTAACTTTCTGATACAAAATTAAATTGCTTGTTAGGCAAAGGGTTGGTCAGATTGTTTGTTACTACTTCAGCCTGTCTCGTCTTGATTTTCTTTTTCAAATTTGTGCCATCAGTTAGTTTACCCACCTGACTTGGCTAAGTTCAAAAGACGAGTTGGCCTGGTTTTACGTAATCAATTGCAACTTCCCAACCTTGTTTATTTTGTTTTAGCCTTCACTTGATCAAACATAAGAGTAAAAGAATAATTTGTTTGACTTCTATACATGCTGTTTGAGTAATTAATAAGGTCTGTTTGGTTAGCACTGAGATTTCTACTATTGGCGTATAGGGCTTTTAGTAGTAGAGCTTTGGTTAAAAATAATATTAAATAAAAACCATTGATTGTTTGGGTTAATATTTTATTTGTTGAACTTTTAGTTTTTTTTAGAGCAATATTGAAATTTAAAATTATAGAATAATATTTTTGAAAAAAAAAAATTTCTAATATGATGTAAAGTCGCTTTTAAAAACTTTTTTCAAACAACTCCAAGTTAAAGCATTTAGGGTTTGTTTGGATTGGCTTTTTTCAAAAACGCTTTTTTTAACAGCTTCTGAAAAATAGCTTTTTTTTATAAGCTAAAAATTTTGGCTTCTAAAAAAAGATATATTTGAGCTTTTTTCAGAGTTTCAGCTTTTTTGGATGACAAATCAAACGATTATTGCAAATTTAATGTAATTTTTTTAGAAAAAAATATTTTTTCCTGAAAAAAACCAATCCAAACAGGCCCTAAGCCTTTCAACTTCATTTAACTTTGACTTTTGTATAAAAATATTTTTAAAAAATTTTCAAATAAGTTAATTTTAATTTTTTAAACTCAAAAAAGATATTTTTGAGTATTAAAAAACTGAGACAAATAGACTCTAAAAGAGGCGTTGAAACTGTCAGTGCTATTAAAGCATACCGTCAATGCTGACGCAAAGTTGGCTAAGCAGCCCTGGTGTTTTTGGACACGTCGACAAAAATGTTCATGCAAAGTTGGGTAAGTTGTCTTTGACCAAAAGAAATTGGATAAGTAGTCCAGTTGTATTTGGACAGGTCTTCAAAAAGAGATTGGGCATCAAGTCCAAAAAACATTACCATAAACTTTTGGGCCTATGATCTGCCAACTTTCCCTCATCCAAATAAGTCTGTCTCAGACTTCACAGATCTGCAGTTTGTCCCGTCTTTACAATCTATTCCTTTCTTATAAGTTAATACTTTGTTTACATTATTAAAAGATTTTGACTTAGCTTTCATTGTGATTCGGTCAAGTCTTAGTTTATAACAAAATTGAGAATCTTTGTCATTGTAGTTAAGTGATAAATAAATAATACGATCATTAATAAAAGCATCTGATTGTTGAGCCAAATAATCAAAAAATTATATTATTATTTTATCGCTATTCATCTCATCTATAGCACCAATGATAATGTAAGGGAATTCAAATCCAAATCTAGCAGCCCCAGACAAACTCTAGGCCAAGAGGAAAAAAGTCGAAGAATATATAAGACTGTTCTAGAAATTAAGTGTATATACAAGAAAAGCATGACATGCAGTAGAGTTTTTATATCAAGCAAAATCAATTGTATCAGCAGTACTATCAATGATGAGAAGCGACTAGCTATTCAATCCCCAAGGAGTCACTGGCATGCAACTTCAAATTGGTCCCCCACTCAAAATCTTGCTTATTAGTTTACACAATAATTGATGCTTGAGAACGAGTGACATTATTTTTAGAAGATATATATATTAATGCAACAAGTCCTAATTCCACAGAAATGAGCCCATGTGATTTTACTTTGATTATCTCGTAACATTATGTTATTTATGTCTCGGGTTCGAATTATCATTAGAGAATAAATGAAAATTCATTGTTGATCCTCTTTAAAACCAAATTACATTATTCATGCACTTCTCCACCCTTCTTATTTTATCATCTTCAGTTAAGCGACTTCTATGCCACCTGAAGTGAAGCACTAAGAAATTAGACATATCAAATGAAGCTTTCATCATCCACGAGCTCATTAATCCTCTCCATCACATCATTTTGGTGAAACCTCAGAGTATTGCTCAGTCGACTCATATATATTAGACAAACTTGGTCATATTCTATCTCTACAAGTATTTATTAAGGTGTCACTAGCCACAAATATAAAGAGTATTAAAAGACAATTTTCATTTTAATACGATGTTGTAGCCGGAATCAACAGAAGGAACAAGATTGTAATACTTTTAGAAAGTGTTGCGAGATAAATTTAATAATAATAAACTAATTATACAACTATAATTTAATATCTAAGTCTTAAACACAAAAGCTGTATAATTCCTGCGTTAGGTTGCGGAGGCATTACTCTAAGCCCTCAATGCTTAATCAATAGTTACACTCCCATGAACAAATGGATGATATGATCAAACAACCATTCCTACATTTCGTGTCAATAACGCTTCCTTGTGTAGTAGAGCTTTTACAATGTCGTGTGGAATCATTTAATTTTTGTCACGAAGAATCACTAGAAATGAATTAAAATATTAACAAGCTCAAAATGCAAGAGCCAACGAACAACTGCCTAGAAATTCTGCACCAATTTATTATTATGTTTCCGTTCCCCATAAAAAAATTAAATTAAAAAAAAATCTAAGAAACTATCTCAGTCAATATGGTGAGGTGTCTAGTTTATTATTGTTAATTGCAATCAGACATGATGACCCATGTCGTGTAAATATAATATTTTTTGAAATAGAAATTGCATGTGTCGACTGGAGATCTAGACGAAAATCTTAGTAGGAAGTTTAAGTCTAGGATTAAATTAAAATCCGGCGAAGGGGCCGTGCCCACGAGTGGAGATTGTGAACATGGCCCCTGAAAATCAGGTCAATAATAAGTTTATTTAGTTGAACAGGTTCATTAATATTTAACCTAACCCTAGTTTTTATTATCTTTTATGTACTTCGGCTTGTCTTAACTGAAGACAGGTTTTAGAATGACAAGTTGATCCCCACTGCAAGTAAGTGGAAAGGTATGCGGCTGGTCACCAGTTGTCATGGGCTGCATAAAGCACAAAAAAGAGGCGTTTATGTTCGGCTAATTTAATTTTTGTTTTCCTTTTCGCTTTGAACGGGAGAATTTTTAAATTACGTTGACTTGGAACTAGCTAACTAATTTCTACCGAGTAAGAACAATGAAAAAAAAAACTTTTTGAATAAGTGCATTTCTTGAAATTCGAACTTGTATTCTCCTTTTTATGTAACGAAACTATCAATACTTTAACCGACAACTCGTGGGTTAAACTCTGAACTTTTGATTTACAAGCCTATATCATTACCATTTGTTCGTATTTTTTTAGGGGTGAGTATATTGTTCATTAATGTTCTAATGATAACTAGAGCTTAGAATTAATGACCAAACGATATCTCACTGCTAAATATCGGGCAGAAACAGGGAATTGAGTAGCTTGCAAGTTGCAAATAATAGTTTGATCACCATTACGACTTGTCCGCGTACACTCTTTAGTGATCTACACATGCATAAGAATAGAGTGCATAATTTTGGCCCCAATTAATTACTTGCACCACTAAAGCAACTTATAATTAATTAGCTGCTGATTAGTGTAGTTCATGTATAATTGAACTTCAAATAGTCAGGTCTAAGTAATTTTCTATCAAATGTATAATGTAACATAATCATATTAGTAGACTCTAAAATTGATTCGATCTTTATTATAATATTATAGATAACTAAAATTTCATTTACTAAATTATCTTCCTTATCATACAACTTTGGAAGCATGCAACTAAAACCATTTTATTCTGCGACCTTTTCATGGTACAGATTACTGGGAAAAAGAAGAAAAAGAGGGGGGGGGGGGGGCGGGGGGAAGGAAGAGGAGAGAGCACATTTGCTCCAATAAGTTCCAGGTTTTATGGCTTCAAAAATGGGTCTTGATGCTTGTCTTGATATAATGATCTCATTATCAGAGCACTTAACAAATCTGAGACCATTGTGATAATTCTAGACAACAAAGTACCTAAACCATACGCTGTCTGTGTGCGACTGCGTTGGCCCATAATCTAAAAGAAATGGGAAAAAAAAAAAAATTTCTTTTTTTTTTTTAAAAGAAGGGTCGCAGCATTACTATCTTCACTTAATTAACAAAAGAAGCAACCACATCACCACCACGTGGAGACGAACTACGTGCTTTGAGTTATTAGCCGGAGAGTGAGAACGCCGCCGGTGACCGTGGACGCCGCTGGTCAGTCGAAAAATGCGAAAAAATATCAAGTGCAGGCCCACCAGGCAATAACTGGCCCACACTGTCCTCCAGTCTTTAGAAAAATGCAACCTCAAAGTTCTATTTTAGTATCTTAGCCAAAAAAAGGTTCCGTTTTTGTATTAGTTGCGTTCATGACTTTTCATACAGAAAATCATGCACAAACATTTAACTGTCATATTACCAGTTTTCTTTTTTTAAAAAAATATTCCTGCTTAACGGTTTTTCTTAACCAATGTAGCATAATTGTTAAGAATTTCCCAGACATCTATGATGTACTTGAGTCTTGAAAATTTTCTTTGCGGGACACACTACTTTGAATGGCTGAGATGAGCGATAAGTTGGGTTAAACTTAGATGTTCATA
Source organism: Cordia subcordata (assembly GCA_028554755.1). Lineage (NCBI taxonomy): Eukaryota > Viridiplantae > Streptophyta > Magnoliopsida > Boraginales > Cordiaceae > Cordia > Cordia subcordata. The sequence goes on along the minus strand of JAPTOF010000006.1, from coordinate 868,758 downwards.
TGATCCAGAATAGTGCTTGGAACCATTTTAAACGAGTGATATAACTTTGATAAGTCATTTGTAGGGATAGTCACTACGGCTCGAAAGATGCAACGTTGGTTGGTTGTTTGATCGGATGGACCACAAACCAATTAATCAAAGTGGCTCAGGATCTTATATGATGTACATGAGTATTTAGAATTTTTTATGTCAAGTATCTATATATTTTAACAATGATATCCATTCAGGTTAATTAAATAGGTACATTAATATAGAAATTTATTATTTTTAATTGTCTCACGTTAAATATATATAACTCAACTCCTTGATCATTTGTTAACTCAAATTAATTTCGTTTTTTTTTGTCCTTTAGTACAGTTTGTGATTAAGGAAGAAGGAAATTAAGAAAAATATTGAGTTAACTCATGATTAGGAAGTTAACTAATATTTAATGTGAAATAATTAACAATGAAAAACTTTCATATTAATAAGACATTTAGTTGATTTTAATGAGTGCAATAATTACACAAACACCAATAAGGGAAAAAAAAAACAGTTTTCTTGGTTCAACAATTTTCATATTATAATTAAAATCCCCTGAATTAGGTTATTAAATTTCTCTTGGGAAATTGGAGTAATCGTTTGCCATATACTTTCTATATACACATTTCCTTAGTAATGCCAAGTTGATGCCAAGGTTATATATTAAGATTAATGTGCTTAGATCTCCTTCATTAGAACATTAAATTATAAGATGGATCCAAAACAATCCAAAATATCTATTACGATATCTAGGACACCATCAATAGCACCATGCTCCCATATTTTTTTGACTTATTAGAATTTGTTTGAATTAGCTTTTTCAAAACTATTTTTTAAAAAAACTTTTAAAAAGGTACTTTTCTTTTAGAAGTTAAAAGTTTTAGCTTTAAAAAAAACTAAAATTAAGCTTTTTTTAGAGTTTTAATTTTTTTTAAATCTAATTCAACTACTCGTTATAAAAGAGATACAATTTTTCCCCAAAAAAGAAAAAGTACTTTTCCATTAAAAAAAAAAAACCAATCAAAATGGACCTTCAATCATGATGTTTTCTAGTATAATCAAACCATTATTGGTTAACTCAAGAAATTTTATTATCTATTTCAACATTCATCATTCATTCCAAATATCGGATTAGAAATCTGAGATCTAATATATATTGGAAAGCGTATGTCTTGTATATTGTACCGGTGAGTACTACTTGTAATTAGCATTAAGATAGATCAGATATATAGAAAGAAACCTCTCTCATTATTAATGATTCCACCATTAGCATCCTTACTGCAAAAGGAAAGAGGGGCTGTTAATTTAAAATCAACAGAAATCGAGACCAACATCTCTTGCTTTTGAAGGACGCTTATCTCTCTCGTCTTTTCTCGAAAATAACATTACTCGAGTTATTTTTATCGTTATTTTTGGCTTACTTATTGGTTTTTTTTTAGCTTCTTTAAATTTGTTAAACATGAAAAACTGAGCTTATGTGTTGTTTTCTTTGGCCTGGCAACTTTCAAACACCATTATAAAGCTTCAAGGTTGCGTGGTTTATGGCCCTCCTTTTCAGAATAGATCTTCTAGTATAATATTTTGCATTAATTATCGAAATATTTGGATTAAGAAATATATTTTTATTCCCATTTTCTTTTTCTGGGTGAAGATTTTCTTCCTGCTTGTTGGTATTGGTGGCTTTGTTGTAAATTTTAGTGTGTACACTAACTCTCACGTAAAAATATAGTTGTCAAATACCATGGTGAATTTATTCCCAAAAAGAAAAGATCCACGTAATTATGTTTGAGAGCAACCGATGTATGCTCAAGTGCTTAACGAAGATCATAATCATGTCTTCTTTCGGTTACGAATATATTATCCTAATGGATACCATTTATGGGAAGGAGAAAAATTTATGATGCTAAGAATATTATTTGGATGAATGAATAGTATTTATGGAAAGAAGATAATTTATCAGAATATTAAACTATTAAATTTTGCCAGACACAGAAAAACTTGGTGACCTTCGGTGCTGAATTTGCTCTTCCATTATGGGCGCTAAAGATATTTTAAATATTTTAATTTGTTGCTACATTCTTGCCATACGTGGATTAAAAAAAATCACAAAATTTGAAATCATTATGTAAGATTTTAAGCTATATATTTCAAATGGCATCAATTGATTTTGAAATGAAACCACTTTAATTGTATTAGAATTGTTAGTATGTTTGGCCTAACTTTTGGACACTTAAAAGTGTTTTCTCTAAATTCAAAAGTTGAAGTTGACCTATTTGACCCATTTCTAAATGAATTTTTATATAAAAATTGAAGTTAAAAAAAAATAAAAATAAAAAATCAGAAGTTTCAAATTAGAGCTTTTTAGAAAAGACTTTTACACCATGTTTAACAATTGAAATCTCTCAGATTTTAGTTTTTCTTTTCTTTATTTATTTATTTATTTATTTTGGTTTGAGCTAAGCTAGGGTAGTTTAAGATATTGGACTTGAAACTAATTTTTATTGGGCTAAACCTGAAAGTAGTAAAAGAAAAATTCCCCTCAACTAACAACTTGTTGCTATAAATTTAAATTTCATTACATAAAATTTTGCGTTACTTCACTTGATAAACTCTCAATAATTCATTAACATAATATTTTAGATCCGCCTGCTAGTGACTAAGAAGAAAAACTTAATTGCACAAGGAGCTAGCTAGCAAGTGGCCATGCCAATGAACGTACGCAGAATATGCACTTATAAGAAATTGAGGTAAAGAAACACGACGAGCATTAGTAGCTGGTCAGGACTCGATTCAAGAGCATCTGGGATTTGATGACCAGTTATAATGTTATAAATCGTGGAGCACATTTATGACTTTACACTACTAAACAACCACATATATATAAATATAGAGAGAGAGAGAGAGATCTTGAAATTGCTGCTCCTTCACTTATCCTTCACACTGGCTCCTTCCTGCAAACCTCCATGTAACAAATGCAAGTTGATGCAAGTCTATTATGTCTATATATTTTAATTAGTCCAACCCAGACGACCATTTGGAGCTTTAGTATCGGCTGTAAATTCTGATTTTCACTTGGCTCAAAGAGGCCTAAATCCAAGAGGAGACTGTCCCCTGAAAATAAATAAATAGATTGGTGATGCGGACTTTGATTTTTATCACTAATCCGTATACTTGACTCCTCTTAAGTTGGGATTTGCTTGTCGGGCATCCTTCGCCTCTTCTGAATTTATGATTTCGAGTTCAAAGACAACTTAAGCCAGCTAGTCCCTCACGGATACCACCGGCAAAAACTGGGATCATACACGACTTAAGAGTCAGGTTCGATTTCTGTTCTCTAATTTGAATTGAGCGTCCTAATTTACTGGTGGTGGGATTGTAGAGCCGATCCTTTCATTCGAGTTTCATCAATTGGTAGTCAGGTGTCACTCGATGTTCGATGTCGAGCTCCGCCAATTAAGTTTCTCTCGTATTTATAAAAAAAAAAAAAAAAAACAGTTAAGCCAGCCATAGATCCATATATTTGGACATATATACAACTTGCATTTTTGGTGTTTCTGCTGAAAGAGCACTTGTCATTACCACCGAAATATTTATTATTTATAGTTATTATGGTAAACAAGAATTGCCAAAAATTGTGCTTGAGGAAAAAAAATTGACAATGTGTTTCTTATTATTCACATTTTTGTTTTGTCGCCGACGTGGTTAATTAAAACGGAATTTTGAATATATGTCCGGATAATTATTGAGGTATGGAAACGGTACTCGACTCAGGGTAAAGAAAGAAAGAGATGATGAGACTTGAGAGAAATGGCATTTCTTTCTATATCTAATTTTACAATCAAGAGAGTTGGAGTAGCAGACAATTAATTAATTCAAGTATGAAAATGTCGGATATGTAAAAAAGCATGTCAAGTTGCGACATCTGAGTACGTTAGCATGTGAAGACGTACACGAATTTGTTTCAACCATTAATGTTGACCATTTTCACGAAATCAGCCAAAAGGATGACAACTAGTGCGAATACATTGTTTTATGCCATGAAAATTTTTTGACATGGAAACATAGAGTTGAAAACATAGGCAAAAATATTCATTTCATTCATGTGGATAGAGCCGCGCGTGACGACGAATGGCCACACACACATGATTGAGTGACACATCAAAAAGAGGTGCAATGTTATATGTACATTTTTGGATTACACTCCAAATATGCAGCTTTATGCATGCTTTGCCCTTTGTCGAAGGAGAATTACTATATATTACCTGTTTATTTTTTTATTATAAATATATATATATATAAATATATAAAATAAAAGAAAAGATGAAGGAATAACAAAAAAAGCATTGTTTTTCCTTTAGTTACCTTGTTTATTAATTATGTGCTCGCGATGCTCGTGTATATTTCAGATGCTACAATCCTTTAACCTTAAGTATTCCGTTTTGGATGTTTATGAATCTAAATATTCATAAAATTTGAAAACATGCTAAGATTATAAAATATACCACAAGAAAATCAAGGACAGCAGTGGTATAACTCAAAGGAGTTGTACCAACATAGCAATTCGGAATTTTTAATGAAGGATTCGAGGAAACAAGAAAGGTATTTGCAGTGCTCCAAGTTAACGACTTAATCAAAAGTATATTATATATATGATATTGACGCTGTAAATAAGATCTGATTCTAATGTAAATACTCGTTTCTTGTGTTAAGCGAAGGGACATATAAAAAAACAAAGAGCAAAATACCCATAATTTATTATCACCGATGCAAATGGACCTGGAGAGCTAATCACAATTCACACACCTTTCAAAAAATCTGCATTCTATAAAATGACAACGAGAAATGTGTTTCTTGAATTGTGTCGAATAAGTGAAAACAAAGTCTCGAGCGTTTTTTACTTGAGCTGCACTAAATTAGTCGAAAATGATAAAGAAATTAACTTTAAAACGATCTGTGTAAAATTCAACTAATAACATGGGAATATTAACCCAACTTACAAGCAATTTACTAAATTGCCCAACTAATATTGATATTAATATTGTGGCATTTTAAGGTAAGTAGAAAAGAGTGACTGATGATTAAAAATCACGTGGTGAAGCCCTACAAAAAGCCACGAGGGTGATCACAACACCATATCATCAGTCTAGCTCGTAAGGTTGTCTTTTCAATTATCATGTCCGATGTGTGCGGTGAAAGATTGTCTGTTAGGAACAATTTTACCGGCAATGGAGTCGACAAGTTGGTGATATTTATCAAATGTTTCAGCCTTTTACCCACAGTTGGCCTTGTGGGTTTTCTCTCGATTCAAGGAATTTCAAAACAAGGTTAAAAAAACCACCACAAGAGGCGTACATTAGCCAATTACAAATGGGGGCGAATCCTAGGTTGCCCTCCGCGTTATTCTTAGCTGTAAAAATCTCATTTTCAAAAGATTAAAAAAAAAAAAAAGTAAAAACCCAAACACAAAAAGCTAAGATATCTACGCTGAATTGGATTTTTCTCTTAATATTAGTGATTAAGTCTCTTTGTCATATTAGATAATTGCTGACATTAACATTCTCAAAGAACTTTTTATGCTTTATTAAGTAAATAGTTAAGGGAATTAATGTTTGAGTGATGGCATTACGTCATAGCGTATGAGGAGTTGTTTATTTAGCATCAAAATGTCGAAATTGATTATATTTGCTTTAGCAAATGAGTGTGATTTGTGCGAGACAATTATGAGAAAATGAGTCAATTAAACGACGATCGTGTGTTATGTATAGGTAATATTTAATTGGAATTTTCTCAAAATTAAAAGTTGGACAAAGGTTAACGACCATTAAGTAAAAAAGAAAAAAGAACAAAATTTGGTCAAAGAAAAGGTGGTTAGCGAGTAGCTCTGAATTTGACCGCTATATTTTAAAATTTTAACTAACCCGAGCATCCTGGGCCTCACGTGACGGGCCACACGTATTTCGAGATGGGCTGACTCAGCGCCATTTGATGTTCACTCATTGGACCAACGTCCATATACAGCCCCACTCATTGCAACGTGTCGTCATCCACACAATCATCGAGATGTGGCGAGCCGTGTCTGTCGTTGGCTCCGCCCGGAATCTTTAGGCCCACAGTCACCGGCCGGTGACACTTACGCCACCACTTAAAGATACTGAGATATTTTAGAATCTAATTAAATTATATGTTAAATATTCATTTAATTAAAATAAAATAAATTAAATTGGTGTGCGTATTTTGTGGTTACCAATTTCGGCTGTTGGATCCTATAAAACAGCGATTTCAGTGTACCACTCACCACGGCGACTACAACTCAAAACTCTGCCTCTCCCAACACTCTAAAGAAAAGAGCACCATTTTTTCTCTCTCATCAAAGCCTCCATTTTTATTTTTTTTTTCCCCACACTTTTCTTGAAGATTTCTTGGTAACATCTCACCATTGAAATCTTTTCTGCAAATCTTTCTTTTCGCTTTCTTAAAGGGGGTCTATTTAAGCTCTTCACCTTTCTGAATATCAACGCCTTGTCGCTCTCTCTTTGGTTTGTTTTTTGGTGCAGAGATCATATTCCGAGTTTGCTTTTAAGAGCCCATCTTTTAACGTTGCTGTAGCCATCTTCTTTTTGTCAGAATTTTTTCGATTCTTCCTGCGTGTTGAGGCTTCTCTTTGACGATTTCCTAATCTTTAATGGTACCTCGTGGACTTGTCTAGACACTCAAAGCAATCTTCCTCTTCCTACTTCACTCCTCTCATGGTGTAGACCTTTTCCAAAAATTGCTTCATCAAGAAGAAAAAGAAAATGGATCACAGTGTGTTATGCCCGATCAAATTCACAGAGCACAGAAATGTCACGAAAAAACTCACAAAACCCTCATCTGCAAAACCCAGAAGATCCTCCGACGACAGAAAATCATCATCGGATTATTATTACAACCACCCAAGTAATACAGTTCCGAGGACTGTTCGCATATCAGTGACGGACCACGACGCAACGGACTCATCCAGTGACGACGAGGACGAGCTTTTCTGTAGGCAACGCGTGAAGCGATACGTCAACGAGATCAAAATCGAGACGTGTAACAATGTTGTTGTTGGTAATAAGATTAACAACAGTAGCAGCATTATTAATAACTGTAGGAAGCCACTACAAGCGAAGCAGAAGCCAATGAAAGTGGCCAAAGTGACGTCACAACACACGACAGGGACAGTTGGCAGTGTCCGGAAGTTTCGAGGCGTACGGCAACGGCCGTGGGGAAAGTGGGCGGCTGAGATCAGAGACCCCGCGCGCCGTGTCAGGCTGTGGTTGGGCACTTACGACACTGCTGAGGAGGCTGCTATGGTTTATGACAACGCAGCCATCAAGCTGCGTGGCCCGGATGCTTTGACCAACTTCATCACGCCTCCGCCCAAGGAGGACTCTCCGGAGACCAACGTGACGTCATCCTCCGGCTACGAGTCCGGCGAGGAATCACACAACCAGCTTTCTTCTCCGACCTCAGTTTTGCGGTTCAGAAGTAGTCAGTCGAGCGAAGAGGCCGAACCGGTTAAGGAAAACGTTGAAGGTTGTAAATCAGTTGATGGGCCTGATCGGACGGTTCACGAAGCTGGACCGTGCGGCCAGTTGGGACCGGTTCACGAGTTAAAAGAGTGCCAAGGGGAAACGAGTTTATTGCCAGATTACTCTAACGAGTATTCGCCAGCAATGGGGACGGACATTCCTTTCATGGACGATTTCTTTAATTTTCGATCTCCAGAACAGATACCCTTCGATGACGCGCCGTGTTTTACCAACGACGCGCCGTGTTTTGCGAACGATTTATGTGACCTCGGCATGTCGTTTGATGAAATGGCTTATGATGATATTAGTTATTTGCCACGTGATCAAGATTTCGGGAAGTTTGATGATTCATTTCAAGATCTTGCTGCAGTCGAAGTGGATGGTTATTTCAGAGACATGGCTGATTTTTCTGCCACTGATGCTTTCATGGTTCTATAGACCTCTATGGTTTGTTGCTGGCAGTCATCGTCCGGTTGCCATTTTTCGTGGCAAATTTTGTCGTCCGGCGATTGGGTTAATCGGATAGTTTTTTTTTTTTTTCTTTTTTCCCCCAATTTTGTCGAATAATAATGAGTATATTAGTAAGCTAATACATACTTGTTTAGCAACTCCATCGAAGTAATGGAGATCAAGTGATGTTTCGTTTTGTTTTTTGTTTTTTTTTCCTTTTTTACACATTTATTTTTTTTGTTTGAGAAATAAATGGGCATATGTAATTTTATGAATGAGTATTAAATGAAATGCGTTATAATAGAGTTCAGTTTATTGTGCTCCTTGGCATAGTAATTAATTAACGTGTGTGACGTGTTTGATGTCGTACTGCCACTGTGGCATTCTTTTTGAACCAGGCAGGCGCAATTAACGGTTGTCCATTTGACCAAGTCGAGTGACAAGTCTGTGTTGCACTGTGTGAAAGTAACTAATAAAATCTTCTTTCTTCCTTCTTCAAGGATTTGGCTATAACTAATCTCTAGTGTTAACCTCTCTTTTGATGTTACTTTAGGAATAAAAATATTTATATATTAACATAAATATATACCATCACGAGGAAATATTCTCGTTAGGCGAAGATACTAATCATATTCTCTTTAAGAGAAATACTAATCAGAATCAAAACCAAAAGTGCAAAAGTCATTTTGATCGATCAACCAAGATTATCTCAACAGTTCAGTAGTAGATTTGCTGCATCATAGTTTTGAGAGAATGTTAACAGGTAAAAAGGAAAAAAGTTAACCATCACATACAAAGATTTAAAGCTAACAGGGGAAAAGATTAAAGAGGAAAATTTCCCTCATAATTGCGTCAAACGATAAAAGTAGTTATGCTTTGCGGTAATAGTACAGTGAAATGCCGATCTAAGCTCACAAAAAGCTACCGAAAACACGAGTTTACCTATGATTATGTCCGGTAACTTTTGTGTTTCTAGTAAGAAATTATTGGTAGCAATGGGTCTGCCCCATGGCTTTTTACTCTGCGCATCATGCAAGAATTTAGCGTTAAAATTACCATAAGTACGGAGTCTTACGGGCTGTGAGCTGTCATAGACTAATCCGCAAATCGTCCACACAAACGTCAATTATATTATATTAGTCTCCGAAAGATGGTAACAGGGTCGGCCAGGGTCGACAAGTCAAGATAAAATAATCAAACTGCAGAATTTTCTTGAATTATAGTTATCATCTTACATATACGCGAGAGATATGAGTATTTTTTCCTATGCATTTCCCTACTTTAATTAGCCAACCTTAATTTATAGAGACAGAAATGTGCACCCTTTTTCAAAAAGTTTTCATTTTTTTTTTTTCTTTTCCGGATTCCACACGAGGCAACTACTTGTTTCTTTTTCAGACAAAACAAATTATACTACTAAATAGAGAGGTAATTGATTAGTGGGCTTAAGTAGGCTTTTCTACCCGTGGTTGGTCTGGTTTGGGCAAAGCGGGACCCTTTTATGTGTGGTGGCTGTCTGCAGAATTGAGCTAAGAAAATCTGCAGCCGGAAAATTTTTGTTAAGTTGGTGTGTTTGACTTATGAGATGTAAAACAAAGCTTGTCTCGTCGACTTATAAGCATTGCTATTTGCTTGTGGAAAACGTTAGACCGCCTCCTTTTTCACGCGCACAGTGTGATAACGTGAAGAAAACGAGATTGACCCGAGTTCTCAAATTGTCAAAACGTATAGTGATCAAAGAAGATAATAGGACCCCTTTATTGTCATCATCACGTCACGGGTGTATTAAGCTAAACAGAAATGTTGACCTGGGTCAAAACCCCTAAATTTAAAATTAGGAAAAGTCTTGCGCAGGCAAAGTACGTGAGAATGTTATCTACCGCGTTCTCACTTGCTGTTTGTTGCTTTTCATACAATAGAATGTATTGAAAAATGGTTGCGTCATCTTACACTATTTATGTTTTTCATTCTCTTTTTTGAAAGGAAAACAAAGTAAAGGGATTGTGGAATTATTTCTGTTGTTTGAGTTGACTTTTCTACGTGAGGAAAGTAGAATGAGGGGAGAATTGAAGAATATTTTAAATGAAAGGATTGCAAAATCCCCTCAATTTGAGTTTTTGAAAGGGAAGAGAAGTTTGATGAGCGAGTTTTTCATATTTCAAATATATCCTTTAAATGAACATAAAGAGAATATATTTAAATAAAAAAATTAAGAAATTGTTTTTCTTTTCCTATTATTACATATCTTACTTCCTTTTTTTTTTTTTTTTCCTCATCAACCCAAAGATATTTAAAATTAAAGTTCTAATAGTAATCGAAAATTTTTATTTGTTTATTGGAGTTATGATGATGCATCACTTCTACCAAAACATGGGTACAAAATTCAAGGTGTGGTCTTGCAAATGGTAGCTCTTTTTAACCCTTAATTTTGTGGAGCCTCATAGAATAGGTGCTTGGGAGACCCAGAGCCACCTTCAACTCTCATCATCAATTTCCTATGGTGTCCTTAAAACTCATGTCGAAAATTCATGGAATTAGATGTTAATGAATCGGGGCTCTAGAGACCCTTTTGTATCTGTTTTTATCCTTAATGTCCTCACATCCACACATGGACGTAAGCAACAAGATAGGCACACTTGCCAATCTCAGTTTTTTTTTGAAAAGCAAAAAATTGAACTTTGTGGTCCTTTGAAGCTATGATTCATGCTGCATATCGCTTAATTGCATTTGATTCTATTATTTTCCCATTAGCAATTTGGTGCTCATCTTTTGGCTTTTTCTCTCTTCTACCACTTGCTTCTGGCATCAAAGTCCTACAATTTTCTTTCTGGTTAATTAATTTCTTATCATCTAAGATTGTTTCTTCTACCAAATGTTCTTTAGTTTATGACAAAATCCTACCTAACAATTTCTTTGGACTCATATATTAGGAGTGTCAGCTCTCAAGAAGTCGTCATGAAAAAGACATGATTCATATTAGTCAACTTAAGGACTACAAAATCTAATTTTGAAATTAACTTCATCTAAATTAAACTCGAGAATTGAATAAATCTCTCTCGTACATATAAACTCCCCTAGACTAACCGGCCTCTCAGTCAAGATGTGCCAAATTATATACAGCTGCGGATTTACTAAGACGTATTTGGACCACTGCGCGCAACCTGTATAATGAATCCAAAGTGGCAAGATATATACTGCATATACAAGATTTGCCTATCAGTAGCTTTCAAGATTAAAGTGGATCTTTTTCTGCAGAGAGAACTTCCTTAGCAACCCCATATACAACGAAAGACAAATGTGGCATCAGTGCTGCGTTTGTCAAAATTATTCAAAAATCTGTTCGTATCCTCTTAACGGAAAATGACCTCTTGCGATGGAGAGCATCATGCAGTGATCACATAGCAGAGAAGTCCTTGCAGTGGACATACTTGGGACACAGAGTGCCTTCTGTGACCAAAACTTTTCAGTCGCTCGTCATTTCATATAGAATGGGTATGGATACAGACCATCCTAAATACTTCTATGATTGTAGAAGTTGCCTTTCCCTTCTGGTGCAAAATCAGATTACGTAAATTCAGCATGTTATCAATCTTAAGTGATTTTTCCAAAATGATATCAAGATGCTATCAAGTCAGTAGTGGGTTCTTATGGGGGAATAGTATAATATAGTAGTTTAAGTCATGTAGTGATAGTACCCTCTTTGACTTTGAGCATACCTATGGTGTGTGTGTATATATATATGTGTATGTATGTTTCGTTATATGCTTATCTAATATCTTATATTTGAAATGCATGTAATTTTATATACATTTTAGATTTAAAATTTCAAATAAAGATATAAAAAATACACCAATAGACTCGCCTACTAATTTTAGAATGTATTAGGATTTTGTCGTCTCTGTTATTATGAATTTGCAAAGTCCTTGTACATGTTGAACAACTATCCTCTTCTGTACATATATCCTTTAAGGAGTTATGACAAGTCGACGACCTTTCGTGGGTCAGGTTGGTCCTCATGGGTTGGATCAGGCAAACCTTTAGTGATGTTCCATAGGTTAGATTGGGCGTACTTCCCATAGCACTAATAGATTGGGTTGGACGAATACCCTATAGTATTTATAGATTGGGTCGGGTAAACCTCCAACGGATGTATTTTGTGTATGATGAGAATTTCATACATCAAATGGTAATATTTGGTAACACGAGAAAGGAAAATAGTGAAAAATGAGACATCTTGCAGCAAGTTTAATGATTGGGCCGCAAGTTGAAGGAGCTAAATATATACAGCAGTGGCAGCAACAGGTTGCAAATAGCTCATACACGAATATGACACCGAAAAGTTGATCAATTACTGCAGAAATTAAACCCACTGCACAAGTCACAGTAGTTGTTATAAATATGGTATCTCCGATCCAACAACTTCTAAGCCAAAGAGGGTGTTGGAGTACCTAACACATGGAACTGCCCACAGAGACTGGCAATGCTCGAGTGCTGTTGGCACGGCTAAAACACAAGAAGTGCATAAAATCATCACGCAATGATTGTTGAAAATTGTCGAGATTTTTTAATATATTATCACTTGCTCCATTCCAATGTTTAATGCTAATTATAACGTTTGTCCCAGTTCATATTAGTTTTTTGTCTGTCAGATGATATATTATGCTATATATATTATCGTTACATTTAGCGACTGTATTAGTATACATGAAGGCCGAAGTGTGTCACGGGGAAGTCAAAGGTGTCATGTTGTGCAAGTTGAGTGTAACAATTATAACCCCAGGACTAACCAGTTTTAGTAAGAGAAGAAATAACAAATATATAAAAAGTTTTCTGACAACGGAAGATATTATCGCCAATCTTTCCATTTATTTGACTTTCTTGAACTGTACAACCTTTGTTGTCCTATTTTTTTCTTTTTTAAGAACTCACTTTAAAAAAATAATAATAATAATCACTTTTTTATTTCCCAAAATATCCGATTGCATTAATACAAGAGATGGGTAGTCATTGCATAGAATAAAATTAATACAATTAATTAGGAATTTGCCAAGTCAATCTATTGGAAGCTAGCTTGTTGCACCTAATACTTCTTGCAATCCAATCTGTTGCTGCGTTAGCTTCCCTTCTGACAACTAACAAGAGCAAGACTCACTGGAGGCTGATCCTTAACAATGCTCCTTACTTTAATTGTGAGATGATTATTTCCAGATGTTGCACTATATATCAACATATGCTCATAGTTGACTAAGGATGAACAACATTTCTGATAATACAATATGCATTCAAATTTGAAACATTCATCTAAAACAAATTGCCATTTGATTATTTTACCTAACTCTTACTTCGTTACATAGTTTTTTTTCTTCATTCAGAATGTAACATGCTTCCTACAAGAAAAAAAAATGAGCAAATTCATTATCGTTTATTTAAAATGTAACACGCTTCTTAAAGAAAAATATTACCAAATTCATTACCTGAACTGGCATCTTTGGGAGCTAAAACTTTAACAAGAGTCCACAATTGAAAAGCATAGCCATTCAAAATCAAATTTGAAAAAAAAAAAATAAAGGAAATCAAATAAAGGAGGAGGAATTTAGTAAAGATCCCATCCATTTATTTCCTTTTATTTTTTGACGTAAAAGTTGAAGAACATAGCCAAAATATTACATTCAAGGAGTTGAAGGAGGTACGATAAAAGAGATCAAAACATATATTGATCGGAGCTGACTTTTGAAAACAGCTTAAACTGTGGCAATGCAATTCAATGAAATATCATTGGATTTTGGTACCCTACCTGAGATTTTATCTCAGCCACAATCTTTCTTTCACTTCTCTTTAAATTTTGTTCTAGGTGCAATGTCCCTCTTTAGTTCCTTTCCATTAATTGAATACGTTCATCAAACCGCATTAATGCCAGGTACTATTTCAGCTTTCTTTTTTTTTTCCCACGACTGTGTAGATAAGAAGTGAAACAAATCCTCTCATAAACATTAAATGATCATCATGACGGCGTCCATTTTGGTAAAGAAATTATAACGACTTCTTCACATCACAATTATCATGCGCCACGAGTGAGGATCTTTTTGTCAAATGTAGGCCTAGTGGAGCACAAAAACAACATAGGATTATTTGAAAATTAATACTACATAGATTTTTGACATAGAAGAGTTTTAAAAAATAAAATCCACCAAATCATGCTAAACTAACGCCGACTACACAGCAGTGACTGACCGCTGGTCGTTGACGTAGGGATGGTCTGAGGTTGACAACTGAAGAATTCGATTGTGTAGCAATTTGCTTACGTGTCCACACCATTGCTGCATTCGAGTTTCAATACGCGACTTTTCTTCATGAGAAATCAACTTTCGGTAACTAACAAAAAGCAGAGACAGCAGAAAGATCGCGAGTCCTGAGCCCCCCATTTCGCGTGCAGGTTGCAGAGTTTTTTATTTTGGAAAAAAACGGAGCGTGAAAATGGGTATGGGGCTGCTGTTTCCCCAATTATATTACTGAATCGTGATCAAAGGGACTCAAAAATCAACTCAAGAGGTGCTATAATTTACTGGGTTAATAATACTCCGATGCAAATCATGTCCATTTTAGTGGGTTATAGCTTCACACGTAGGGCCCATCAAGTCTTTTTGTTTACCTGCCGACATGGAGATGAGGGGCCCAGTTTTTCCGAGGGCGTCCAACATCTCTGAAAAATATTTCTCTCTACTGTGTCTCTTTTTTGTTCTTTTATTTATTTGTCAAACTTCTTTTCTGACTATTTTTTGGTTACGTATTTTAGCTTAGTATTCATTGCTCCAACCAATTTTGAAAATCTGTCGCTTTTTTAGTCAAATTATTGGGGGTAGGCTCGTAGGCAGCTTTCGGCCTACAAAAAGGTTAAAGCCCAGCCCAAAATTACGGTAATAGTCCTGCTAAAGTACAACCGATATGCTCTGGCGTTGAAATTTACATTTGAAATCATTAGTGAAGATAGTAAATAAATAAACTAAACTAGCTATGAAGTTGTAAAAACGTGGTCAGTTATTACCCCAAAAAAATTAAAAATGATATGATCAATTGTTCTTTTTTTTTTCTAAAAAAAAATTCGGATCCCAACTAAATTCTTCGTTAATCAAATTTCAATTCAAATTATCACTTCTAACGTAATAATTTTAACTATTTGGGTCATTCTTGAAATTAAAATAATGTTGTTATGTGAATTGATATCTAGTTATAAAATACCGAATCGTGCATGTCATATCAGCATCTGAACAGGTTCTCCACCAGGTGATCGAGTGTGATGACTAACAGGATCAATCTCATAATCCAATGAGAACAAGAGGAAAGATTTTACTCGGGTAAGAATGTTATAAAGCTAATCACATTTTTTGCAGCCCAAAAAAGACATGTGAATCGCGCCACGTCTGCGGTCATCCAATCCAGATTGAAACTTTCCGACACTCCTTTGCCGAAGTTGCGGAAATTGGAAGCTTCCTTTTTTACAAGGTTTTGACATTTGTTTTCAAACCTTCCTTTTAGTTGGTCAACATACAATTGACTACCTTGTCCATGTCAACTGTATAGTAGGTCAACAACAGCTTGGGTCACATAAAAGTTACGGTCAAGCAAATATTTCAAATTTGAGAACGTACCATCTCATCACAAGTATTATCTATACTTATCTTTTTCACAAGTATTATTTCTCCCTATCTTTTCTGATGATTTTGGAAGACGAGTCTCGGAGTTTGTAGTGAATCTTAGATCACTACAAACAATGTAACCGAAGTTAGAACACTCAATGGGATTTATGTGAGGTCAACAAACGGGATTTATCAACTTTGAGATCGAGACTGACTAACAAATCATCACCGACTTGGTCAAGCGAAGTATCCAATATGCAGGTCCAAATGCGACACTTATTCAAGGATGTAAGCGAATGATGTGACTACTACCAGATCGCATTTCACATGTCTACAAAAAAGCCAACAAATGTGCAAACTGATCACCTAATTTTGGAATGACGTTTCTCATAGAACCCATATTCTTGAAAACCCCCAGATGAGAGAGCTCCTGAGCTCTTGGAATAAGAAGTTAGAGAGGTTTCAACAACCGAAACAACCCCATTTTAAATTATTCCGACGCTGCCTCTAAAAAAGTACTTGTCCCTTAACCAACATAGGCCACATATTTGTGCAAGAGGGCTTGCACACAAAATAGGCCATATATTCTGGAGATCCAAAACCTCTCCAGAATTTCATAGAGACGGGAGATTCAAAACAAAATGATGGGAGATGGTCAAGACTTTACAAGTAATGAAGGCACTAATAAGAATTAACACAATCTATTCCTTTCACCTACAATAGAAAAACATTAAGTGTATAGAGCAGTCTGAAAACCGCGAGCTCCTGAAGAATACGATGCCAAATGGATTTCCATTACCCTTTCAAGTGGTATTTTTGAAAGTATCACACAGGAAAACTCAAGATCTATACTATATACATCAATACTCAATGTACTCAAAAGGTGAACAAAAACCTACACAGCCCTAAACAACCAAGAACGTGATCTGTTATGATTCTCAGACAACTCCAAAACTTTCTCTTACAAATGCACAGCACGACCACAAGATTTCCTCAATTGTCACGAAGAAGGCTTTCCAACCATTATAAATCAAACCAAAAGCAGGGACAAAATTGCTGTAGAATCCTCTTTGTCAATTTAGCCCCTAGCCAATAGCACATCCATATGTGTTGATGATGAACCCTCAGGCTGAGAAACTTTAGTTAGATTTCTCTTGAAAATGGCCTCTTCTTGTCTCTGTACCAGGTCCAAATTGTACTTTCCCTTGTCACCTGCATGCACGTGCATCAGCACAAGCATGCTGATCGCAACCAAAGCTGCATTGCCTATGACACCTCCCACATGATCCAATTTGAGAGATTTCTTGACAAAATTAAGTTTTGACAAGAGAATGTTGAGATAATTTGGCCTTTTTCCTTCAACCAACACACCCTTCTCATTTGATACGTCTGCCACTGTGCCGTAAGGATTTTCAGGTGAAATTAACCTACTAGCATCACGCACGTCTCCAACAAAAGCTCGAGCCTCTTCAATGACTTTGTACTTCTTACCATGATGCTCAGCCAATCTCATCGCAAGAACGATACGGCTTTGCTCTAAACGAGCAACTGCGGCATCTCTCTCTGCCCGCTGCTGAGTTTGTACAGTCTGCAAAAATCAAACCGCATTGCCATTGTCAGAAGCGTGACCTCATACTAAATGACTGTCAGGAATCGTAACGGCTTGAGATACAGAGCAAAGAGAAAACATCCCGCTATTAGATCATGATCAAACAAGCAAACGGACCATCAGAATCCAACAGACAAAATAAATTAACAACAGGAAAATCAAGATAAAAATAATTGACTTAAAACAGCCTATAACATAATTTCATCTCAACATCAGTATCAAATGAGTTCATCTCAACATCACAATATAACTTATGTGGGAGAACAAAAGAGCTTAGACCATATTTTTCTAATGTTCCACTTCTAATGGAAGTTCTTGAGATCTGACCATGTAACCATTAAAATTCAACCACAAGCACTTCATACAAAAACATGGACAACATAAGGTCCAAGAGTTGAGAAGGTTGACAATCCAATCCAAACATCTCCCAATTGAAGTAACCCTCATGTTTTGCTCTCAAAATCAGTATAGAAATCGAGTGAGCACTTCGTCAGTACTTGTCACTCCTTTTGAATAAAGCTCCCATAGTTAGATACTTTGGAAAGGCAATCACATTCTCTCATCGAATGCTGTATTTAGTCAATTTCTACCCACTCCAGGCTAACCATAGTCCAAAGTCAAGCAGCAGTCAATTTTGCAGTAAATAAAGTTGAAAGAAAGGCAATCCTTCTCATCCTTGCAAAATTTACCATGCCAACAACAAAGATCTAACCAATGCCCACATTTTTTTTTGCACACGACATCTTCGCATAATAGCTGAATTTAACTTATTTTACAGCATACCAGTCTCCTCATAGTACAAATTATCGTACATCAAAGTACATTAGCCAGGAAAGGATCTGAGTTGCTTTCATAATTGATTCCACAGAAAGCTACTTGGGTCACTTGATATGTATCTTGTGCACATCCTGACCTTCAAAGCACAAATACGTGGTCTTCTCAACAATGATTACTTATCAATTTTTCCACTCTAACATAATAAAATTCATTGTCTTACTAAAAGCACATTATTTGCCTACTAATGACTTTTGCTTAATCCAACACTTGATAAAGATAGATTTGTATTCTCTCTCAACCATTAGTGTCTCGTGGAGTCTCGAAATGACAAGGGAAGGATTAACACCCTCAGCAACCGCCTCTTGCCACCAAATAACATCAGCAAGTCCTAATAAGTCTACAAATATACGTACTTCCTTTAAAAAAATAGCAATAAATTGAAAAAGAAAACTACAATTTCAGCCAGTTAATGCTCGAATAAATGCACCACCACTCCACGCTAGCTTTCTCCTAATTTTTCTCTTTCATTTTCTTTTAAACCTAAGCTTCCTAACTCCCCCTTATTTTAACTAGTGTTTACTTCCGAAGTGGGGAAAAAAAAAAAGTATTATCAAATTCATCCACCTACGAACTTGAGCCACTGATTAATTCTCAGTAATAATTAATAATTTTAGCACTCTACTGAAAGAAATGAAAGCAAGTCGTATTATAAATTTTCAAAAAAAATTCGTAAATTTCAGCTCAAACACGTCAACAATTAAAAATCCAAATACAATTGAGCTTACATGAAAGAATTCAAGCTGGTCCTCGAGATTTTCGAGGGCGGTTCGAATAGCGTTAAGGCTCTTTGCTTCTTGAACCGTCGAGTCGTCGACCTCGTCCATCGGTCCATAATCCTTCACGAAAACGTACCCGGCGCGGCTATTCCTCTGGACATCGTTGGATTCGTCGTCGCCTTTGTTCTTGCTCGGAAAGTAGAAGTCAGCTTGGGCTTGGGCCTTGCGAGACTTGACGGAAGTGAGGAAATGGGCTCGAGAAATGGAGTGGATGGCGTCGCTGAGCTTGTCGTGAATGTCCCAGATTTTCTCAAGCACGGCTTCGATCTCTTCCACGTCCATTTTCGCATCCTCTTCCCATTTCATGGAAGGGAGAAAAGGGGAAGAAGTGTTCACGTGGAGGGAAAGTATATTCTAGGGTTTGGGCCAGCTTGTTACAAAATTGTTGTCACTGTTTGTGTGGGCCCATCCTGCTTTTTGTATTGATGATTGTGCTTGCCCAATACCCAACGCATATTTGTTGTCGCTCGCGACGCTTGGCGGGCAGCACTACAATTGTCTATTACGTTTTTCATTTGGAGGTCACAGCGCGGTAATTGAACTATTGAAGAACCAATTTGTGAAAATGAAAAATAAAAATTTAAATTTAAATAGTTAAAGAATAGGGTAAATTTTTTCTCATTAATTCATATCTATATGTATAATACATTATAAATAAGTCTATCATTCGATACGCAAATTATATTATAGGACACCCAAATATGCATAGTGCAATACCCAATAATATCACGATCAGAGTGTCGGATCAACGTAAAATTTAACAAATTTACCTTGCTTACGCTAACGAACACAATACAATAATTGATCGTCAATCGAACACCGGTAACACATTCAACTGTGAGTTTTGAAATTATTCACATATTGTGAATATGACATTTATAATTGTGAACATATATTAAGAAGTCGTAAACATAAAATTTATTTTTATTAACATATGATATAAAGCTTTTGAACATGTAATATAAGAATAATAGATAATTAAATTTTGAACAATTAAAAGTTATAATTTATAAATAACTAAAGTTGTCCACTTATAATAATAAAATTGTAAATGCGTTACTATAGAGTACATAATGTTAAGTGGGTTCACAACGTTTAAGATGCACAATATCCAACCCTTCTTTAATAAGATGGTATCCTTAATGGTTATGAATGAGTAAAAGTAGTTTACATAAATGGCGAACATAAATACAAAGTCTTTGCTGGTCAAAAATAAATTTAATTAGTATCTTTTTGTTTAGACTAATTCTCATAGGATTGTCTTGGCTAACCACTTATTTTGGGTCCTAATCTTACTAAGAAAGGTCTTGAGTCATTGAGGACAAACCTTAAATAAGTCTCGAGTTCTTATAAGAAGTCGAAAAGCATACTTATAACTTGTCTTTTTATTTTTTTAGTTGAATTACGATTATAGTTATGAATAATACAGTCAGAATTAAAGACATTTAGAAATAAACAGACAATTACAATTACGTTGTTATGCTAAAGTATGCTATTGGTAACTACTTGCAATAAACTAAAATTGCATTAGAAAAGTATGAGAAATCTATATTACATGCTATGTTTACTTACTCTTCTTCCATGCTAGTCTAAACTGCAATGCCACTGCTTTATGCTATAGGTGATGCTAGACTAGGAATGTAAGCAAAACAAAGAAAAGTTCTAAAAGACTAATGATTCGCGTGATCTTTGGATCCTTTGTCTAGTCTCCTTTTTTTTTTTTTTTTTTTCTTTCATAATAGTTGTAATTTTGTAATCACTTGTAACTGTTCATATAATTTATTGTTTTGTATTTATGATCTCTTAAGAATTCTCTATTAACTAGTCTCTGAAGCCCAAAGCTCCTTCAAATCTTAAAATATATATTTTGAATCCTCTGAGCACTCACCTTTGAAATACTAGGCTTCAAAATCAATATGCCACATCATTAATCTCGGGTGACATGTGCAAAGACACCTCAACATTTCCTTATGTGTTTAATTGACGTGCAATGTCATGTCATAATTATTATTTTAGTGAGAACAGGGCCTTAACAAAACAAAAGTTATTGGTAACATTCATAGTTAGTAGGTCTTAGAGAATTGGAGAAAAACCAAAACAGCGAACAATTTGATTATGCTCGTATATAGTATAATTATTGGTAAAATTGTTCACTTTATTGCTGAAAAACACTTTTTGAGGAGTAATAATTCTCCAAAACAGTAGCAAACGTTAATGTTATTGCTCTTTAAAAACAATTGACTATTGACGTTAAAGCAACTTCAATATCATTTATTATATTCATAATTCATAATAATTTCACTTGAAAATTAATAATAACAATTTAATAGAAACGTTTACCCATAAAAAAAACATTCAGCATTTCCCCTCATTTTTTTATGTCATCAAATAACAGGACTTTTGACCAAAAAAAGAGAAGGAAAATAGCTTGAAAAAATAAATATTGGGGAGCACCAGTCATACAAAGGCGTACTAATATTAGATGTTGTTTGGTTTAACTTTTTTCTTATTTCCTTTATAAGCAATTGGTTGTAAATAACAATTTCTGTTAAAATAATTAAAAAATTTTAATTAAAGAAAGGGTAGTGCAATATATATATATTTTTAATGTTTAAAGTGGCATATAAATAAATTTTAGATGGTATATAACATTACTTATTGGATTGCAACTAGAAGGAAGACGTTGTCTTGGCTCTATTTCTGAGGCACTCCAAACGCAGCCCTAACTCGAGAGAGTTCGAAAATCACACACGCACAGATACTCTCGCACTTGTTATTTTTATTTTTATTATTATTATTTTTCATTTTCCAATTGCATTTATGGGGCGAGTATTATTTCTCTTGTTCAGTCTTGTCTGGCTTTTCCCCTTCTCCAAGGAACTTAAAAAAAAAAAAAAAAAAGAGGAAAACTGCTTTCAAAGTTTCCACTCTCTTCTTCGCCAACCACCATAACCCCGTGTTAAGTTTTCGGCCTCACACCCACTGAATCAAAGCTGACAATCACACAAAGGTTCTTTTTTTTTCTCTTATCATTCTAGTTTTTAGTATTATTTTTGCTTTGTTATAGTTCTCTTCCTTACAAAATGATAAATTTTTATCAATTTACGTAAGATGACGCACCATTGTGCGAAACTCCTGTTATGCTATCACTATTTGATGTTTTTACATTGTTGATAGATATTAGCTTAGTTTTGATATTTCCAAGCTAGTATTTTGCTTGTAGTTCTTGAGCTTGAAGATTGGGGTATGTATTTATATCCATTCTTCTTTTCTTCTATTGAAGTTTGTAGCTTTTTCTTCATCCAAAGTTTTTCTTTCAGTATAATTGTCGACATTTTCGAATATAGCAACTTCTTTCATCTCTAAAGCAAAATTTGCCTCTGGGTATTATTATATTGCTTTATAAGTATTTATGCTCTTATTTAATTCTTTCTACCGAAGCTTCAATTTTTCCGGGCACTATTATATTGCTTTCTTAGTATTTATGCTCTTATTTAATTATTTCTACTGAAGCTTCAATTTTTCACTGATGATGTTGCTATATATCACCATTAGTGATTGTTCAGCGTGATTAGTATGGTGAGAATCTCAGTGATACAAAGGGAAATCTTATATTTAATAGATGAATTCGCGCCATAACTTGGGTGATACAGAAAAGCATCAGCCTTGTTATCAGCATCTTTAAATTGAAGCAGTTAATTTGATAGGCTTTGGTTGCTTTTCTTGTGGAATGTGAAAAATCAATTAACCATTTGCGGAAAACGCATTTCAGGTTTGATAGGATTGAAAACAAATTAAGAGAGACAAATATGGTAGAAGAATCGAGCCATACTCATAATCCATGGATGAGCATGGCAGACGCAGAGGAGTCGCCAAGAGTGGTTGAAGTGGATAATAACATTCCATTGGTGTCAGAGGAAATGATGATCGATAATGGAGTTGAAACATCTAGCTCTCAGCAGACTCAGCATTTCAAGCCGACCACAAGCTCTGATGGGGATTTGGGCTTCGCAGAGCGAGCCTTCTCTGCTGCTGGTGCTGCATTTCTCTCAGCAGTCCTTGTTAATCCACTTGATGTTGCCAAGGTAGTTAGGTGCTTCTTCAGTTCTACTTTAATCTTTTTAATTCATCAAGGTCTCATTTCTCGTCACTTCGGTCCCTTCTTTTGTCAAGACTGTTTGCTAGCATTTGTTTTTGCAGAATGTAAAGGCTTCTTAATGAATTTTTTCCGATTGCTTAGTTAGTCAATCTTTCGAGTGTGTTACAAATTCTTAGGGAAAGTTGGTTTGCTATTTGTAAGCATGGGTGAATTGAAGTGTTAGTGCACATCTTTTACTTGATGACATTCTCTTTAAGCTTTTATTTTATTTCATGAGAAAGGCCAATAATGATGTTTTTCCATTCTATATCACTTGTTTGTTATATATGTAAAGTCTGTAAATTGTGTCTTGAACTAATGTTTCCCCTTTTATCATATCTGGCAGACTAGATTGCAGGCACAAGCTGCTGGAGTATGTTATTCACATCCTCTCAGTAACAGTGTTCTTCGTATGGCATTCTTTGGACCCAACATGGTACAGTTGCTTCTTTTTCCTTTAATCTTATTTTTCCCTGTAATGGTGTCTATTGAATTATAAGTCTTTGTGTCTTGTACCCTAAAGACTTTTGTTATACACTTTGAGGCTCTTGTTTAGAAGAAAATATTTGTTGAGAGCCACTTAATTTTGTTATTTGAGGCATTGACCTTATTGTTGGCCCCTTGTTGCATTGTACAGACTTTGAAGCTCTTGTTGAGAGTAAAATTTTTCTTGAGAGCAGGAGAGTAGTATTATTGTTATCTGATTTTTGTTTATATGTATGGTTCCATAAGTTCCGAGATCAGATTATGCTTCTCTTTGCTGGCTAGTGGTGGACAAATTATTATTTATTAGTCTGGCTATATTCTAGTTGCCGAGTGTATCAAATGATTTGTAAAAACTTGTAGGACATTGCTCTTAGATCTGGGAGCATGATCTGGTTTTGTCACCTTGGCATAGCTCTTCCCAAAAATCACTCAAGAAGTGGAAACAAAAGTTATTCTGTTTTTTTCCCCGCTGCAGTATTGTTCTTTTTGAGACACGTGTCTTGTGTTCTGCTCTCCTTGGCAATATGCGCAGTATATTTCTTACATTATTGCAATGGACTCCTCAGATGTTTGCTGATCTAAGATGTTCTCCTTCATGCACTCGTGCCGGTGTTCATGGTACAGTTGCTATGTGTCCGCCTGATTGTTTCCAGTACAAGGGGACGCTGGATGTCTTCTACAAAGTCATTCGTCAGGTTAGTAGATTTGATAACTAATTTCTTGCAACAAAGATGCTAGTAACAGATGTTAACATGACCTGTTAAGCAGAGTGTTATCAAACCATGTAGAACTAACTTCTAATTATGAATTATGATACTTAAAGTCTGGGGGTGTTCATCTCTCCATTCCACATTATTCTTCAGATGATTAAGAGGGAAATTTTTGCAGGAAGGATTTACCAGACTTTGGAGGGGCACGAATGCCAGTCTGGCACTAGCCGTGCCAACTGTAAGTTCCTGAGAATACAACCGACTAATGCAAACCGGGCTAACATTTGCATGTATTGGTCTAACTGAATTTGATTGATGTTTCTGTCCAACTTAAAGAATGATTATCTTTCTAAACAGGTGGGAATTTATCTGCCTTGCTATGACATTTTCCGGAACCAGTTGGAGGAATTTACTTCACAGAATATCCCAAGCTTGACCCCTTATGCTCCTTTAGTGGCAGGGTCCTTGGCACGTTCCCTAGCTTGCACCAGTTGTTACCCTATTGAACTTGCCAAAACCCGGATGCAGGTACGTCGCAGATGCTCACAAAAGTCTGCGACCGCAAGAGATGTTCTAGCTGCTTTAATGTTTTCCTCTGTGTGTGCATGTGTGTCCCTGTCTCTTTCTCCTTTTTCTATCCTTCTTTTTTTTGTTGTGGGGGGTGGGGGGAAGAGGTTGCTGAGGAGTGTGTTTTGAATACACACTAAGTGATCTTGGTTCTTTGCTACAATGTATTATTATTTTGCATAGCCCAGCTGGATATTATTGTAAATCTGCTCTTCAGGCATTCAAGGATGTAAACAATGGTAAAAGGCCCCCTGGAGTCTGGAAAACATTGATTCAAGTCATCTCCCATGTCAAAAGCACAACTAACCTTAACAACAGCAGTAAGTTGATTTTCATTCTGCTACTTGAGTGTTAAGTTAGTAGGCTCTTAGTCCTCTGTCATTGTTGACTGATTTTAATAATTTAGCAGAAGAGTCACTGGTCCTTGAAATCACTTGTTGCAATACCTTATCTAACATGAAATTGCGCTCTTTGCTTTGCGTGTTGTGCGCACACACCCATTGCCCTCTTTTCTTTGCGTGTTGCACACACACACACACACGTAAAAGCACACATATATGTATGTAACTGTATCTGGAATATCAGCTTGAGATTAACGAAGACCATTAGTTCAGTATGGCTAACAAAACGACCATCTTTCATCCATTCTATGTATTTAAAACCATTTAAAATATACATGGTCTTTCAAGATATTGCTTATTGGAGAACTGAACAGTGTTCTGTATTATAGTGCAAAGCTACCGTGTGCTGTGGACCGGCCTTGGCACACAACTAGCACGTGATGTTCCCTTTTCCGCAATTTGCTGGTCCACTCTTGAGCCAGTAAGCATCTGCCGTATCTCTTATTGATCTGGCTTTCTGCATATATATTTTATGATTTCTCTTTCTAGTTTACTCATTGTGCAGGTAAGAAGGCGGCTGCTTAACTTAATGGGAGATGAAACCAACGCTGCTGGCATCCTTGGAGCTAATTTCTCTTCTGGTTTTGTTGCTGGAACCCTTGCTGCTGCTGCCACATGTCCCCTTGATGTTGCAAAAACCCGAAGGCAAATTGAGGTTCTCTTCTAAAGTTGATGCTTTCAAATTGCTTGGATTATAAACTAAGTTTGGTTAGCTGGAAATTGTAAGATCTTTGTTTTTGTGACCTCAGGACTAGCAGTAATTTGTCGCTAATTAATATTTGTCTCTGTCACTCTTTCACATTCAATTTATTCACTTGCACTGCAAGCTCTGTTTTCATTACATGTATCTGATTATCATTTTGAAGTCCATTCCTTCTTTTGTATAGTGGTACACTTGACAAATAATCTTCGTTGTTTCTCATGTTCTAAGTTCATTGCAAAATTGAATTAAGACTAGACTTTGAGAATGCATACTAGAAGTTACTTAACAAACCTTTGACCCACATACGCTGACAAAATATTTAGCAGAGAATAGAGTAGTGTAATGTTACTAATTAGGGAGCGCATTGCATTTGCTTTGTATTTCTTAACTTAATTCAAAGTTTGTTCCGTTTAATGGATGCGTTCTTGTTAATTTGATTTTGCAGAAAGATCCTGCCAGGGCTTTGAGGATGAATACAAGGCAAACTCTTATGGAAGTTTGGAGGTATACCTCTGCACTTAAACTGCTTAGGAGATTGGTGGATGAATAAATGCTGTCATAACAAAATTTGAATTTGAACTGCTTAATTCTGGATTCTTTCCTCCACGTGATTGCGGCTGGTTTGGCATTTATGAACCAAATAATCCAATGATGATGGGTGGTAACCTTTTTGTCTAAATTATATATGTTCGCCTTCTTAAAATCTTCTACTTGCCAGCTATACATACATCATTTGATCCCTTAGTGCACATACATATGTATACACAAATATGGTCTAATGGTTGCAGCCAAATCAATTAATGTTTCGACTTCCATAGTCAATTGTTGATTAAATTATTGGCCCCTTCCAGCTCAGAGAATTTGCAATTCTTTATCAGTGCCTAAGTTAGGTCTGATTTTGATTTCCTATTCTTGCAGGGACGGAGGACTCAGAGGATTATTCACTGGTGTTGGTCCCCGTGTAGGCCGAGCAGGCCCCTCTGTAGGAATTGTGGTTTCATTTTATGAAGTTGTAAAGTATATCCTGCATCACCAGCATGCTACTTCTTAGGAATCCGGAGAGAGGTTGTCAAAGAATGGTGACCTCAATCACGATCAGATGCTTGGCTTTTCGTAGAGATATCATCATAACACGAGGAAATTTTGAGCATGGTAATGGTAGATTTTGTATACGTCCTGCTGATGCAGGAAATAACTCTCTTCTCATTATGGCTTTTTAGGCAGTTTTGTTGATTTACTTACCTTGTTTTGGATTGAGGAGAGATTTGTAAAATTTTGTTCGTTCAATGAGCAAGTTTTTCCTGTGGTTGATCTCAGTTGCTGAGATGACCTTCCCGAGTTTCCTTTTCCTTCCTTTTCTTTTTTTTTTTTTTTTTTGGGTTCTAGCTTCCTTACCTCCCAGCCCACCCCCATCCAACCTATGCTCCAAATTGGATTTCGACACAAGCCATTATTGATAACAATTTTAGCTGCTTGAACGACATACTCGCCCCCTGGTCTTTCGAAGTTCTCTTGACCTTGTTCCTGCACATATTAGGTGGCTAGGTCCTTTGCAGTTTCCAGCAAGTAGTTTTAGTTAATTTCTTTTTTTGTCTTTTTCATGCGTCACGTTTAGCCAGGAAAGGCCAAAAGCAGTTGAGAAAATCGAGAAAATATCTAGGCGTTAGAAAATGAAAAGCAATATGCGCAAGATATGTTTAAGATCTGCGAATGTGAATCTTATAGCCTACCCGTTAATTATAAGATGGAGAATAAATAAAAGTTGCCTCATTTCCTCTGGCTATTTAAAAACAAATCATCTTTTTATTTATTAGCACAACAGCAACTCATGACAATGCCATCTTAGGCTCTTCATCTTCAAACAACCCCCAGTGATGTCTTGCTAGATAACATAAACATATAAACGTAGTATGTATTTAGTGAATGATATAAGTTAGTACCAAAGCCACCAGCATTAGCACATATGCTATTCCTTGATCAATCGTTGTCCCTGCCAGAAGAAAATCCTTTCATTTAATTTCAATCGTGTCCGTTTAACATAATTTCTAATTAATCTCTTTAGTGTTTCAAGCAAAATGAAGATGCCATATGCAGCCAAACACACTACTATGAAAATTCTTAAAATAAGAGAAAAAATAAATAAATAAAGCAAAAAAAAAAAAAAAAAAGAATTAAAACAACGTACTAGCTAGCTAACATTTCTTACTTCTTTTTGTCTCTAAAAGGATAATAATATACGAATATCCGTTTACGTAGAATTAATTCAGTTTTTTTTTTTGGATCACTTCTCATTTTTGTCCCCTATTTTCATATAGTTTTGACTTTTGAATGATATTTTGCAGGGGTGGGACGTTTAACTATGACGTAGTGAGAGTTGTACCTGACCAAATGTATTAAACACACGAGTATTTTTAATTTAAAAATTAATCAATCTTCCCTAAAAAAAAATATTGTTTACGTAATAATCAAATTATATATTAAATTCTTAAAAAAAATCAGAAATTCTAAATTCGTGCCTGTTTTGCAATCTACGTACGTGTTGAAAGACACATAAACACCAATTTTTTAGAATATGTATGTTATAAATGAATTCAAAAAATTGAGGACAATTTTTTTAACTATATATATATATATATATATATATATATATATATTTGGTTCTGAAACAGAAAGAAAGAAAAAAGAAAAGAGAGAAGAAAATCAATACCATCACTCAAGGCATCAGGAGCTGAAGCTGGGGCGGAGACAGGCGCGACAGCACCCGTGGCAGCTGGGAAAGCAGCAGCAAAAAGAAGGGCAACGATACCTGCGAATGCAGTAAAAGCCCTCATGATCACCTCCATTTTCTTTTCTTTTTCCCGCTTTGCAGTGCTGATCGAACCAGGCTTTCCTTTTCTTCCCTCTGCGCGCGACGCCTCTCAGAGTCGGAGCGCGCAGAGTTCGCGGAGAAAGCAGATTGAAAAACAATTTCCCTTTAATTAGCAAGAATCTTTATTTATTTATTTTTGGAGGAGACAGAGATGTTGTGATGGAGATGTTGAGCTTATGTGAAATGGAGAGAGAGAGAAAGAGAGAGGGGCAAGGAGAGGAATGCGGGGAAGCCAAACATTGAGACTACGGTATTGCATGCATGTATGCATGCCAGAGGATTTTTTTTTTTTATTATTTTTTTTCCCCTCTGGTTAGTTTTAGACCCTTTTAGGGTTTGGTCCGTTTTTGTTGAATTTGTTAAGGGCCCGCATTTAATGCATCTTGGGTTAAAAGCAAATGACTTGTGGTTTTTCTATTTTGGGCCTAATCCCTTGCATTATGTTCGGACCATGGCACTTAATCCAACACGTTAACCAAAATTGGCAATCCACTAAAGCTTCGTTTTCGCCACTCTACGCCCAATCTTAGCTCAATGTGGAAAGTTTTGATTGTTTACTGAAAGGTTTATGAATTATCAAAAAGTACCAACGATTAGTACTTCCTTGCATTAGCGACAGAAATCCTAAGATCAATTTTTTCTAAGTGTACACTTAGTACTGAGGTGACAGGGCACAAATCTTTTCATTATTTTTTTTATTTCATTTATATATATCAAAAAATCTTATGTACACTTGAGGGATATGTTTAGAACAAGTGTATATTTTTTATTAATTTAAATTTTCATTTTTTTTTAATTTTAAGAGAAGCCAAAGGCTGATTACAACATGCATCTAACGAAAATTGATCTCTGAACCTACTTACATTAAAAGTAAGAGACATACCACTTGACCATTAGATCTTTGGTAACTTTTAAATTAAATAACTACTTTGAAATTATTATTACTAAATCATATTGCTGGACACTTTCTTTTATAAGACTTCCTCTTTTCATAAATGCTGATTGCTGCCTTTGAGAAATCCTCTGGTATAAAAATGTCAAGCAAACTTCAATCCCCATAAAAGTAGAGAAGAATATGCTTCAAGAATTACCGGTTGTGCAGCTTAAATCCCTATACGAGTACAAACCCACACTTATTATTTAATTTATACACGCGCAATACTATAATGATCGACTTAGTTACGTTCTCTTAGAACGCTTATAATTTGTTAGAGTTGTATATAATCGTTACAATATCTACCATATATCTCAAGTCCAACAACAAATATCCCCAGAACTAGTATTCAAGCTAGAATATATTTAAGCTGCATATTAATAAAATAAAATTATTTATATCAACTTTGTGGGTTGGGTAGGGGGTTCGGGCCCTAACATTCAATTCTTCCAGGCACAAATTGGTCATGAAATGTGATGCATCAAGGGTGACATTTATTCTATGTTTCTTTTGGTGGTAGATAATATAAATACAACCATAATGTAAACAGGGAAATAATAATTTAAAAAAAAAAAAAAAAGGGACAAGGGGGAAGCACCATCGCATTCATTACCCAACCGTTGTGTAGGATGGGGACATATACTATCAGAATTGGTACAATATAAATCTATTTTAGATATCAATTAATTAGATTGCAGGGTCCTCTGGTTTGAAGCTTTAATCGACGTCACAATCCCCAAAAGCTCCCGGAATTTCTGTAGAAAAATTAAATTTGAATATATAATTACATTCATTTTAAACATGGACAGGCATGGTTAAAAGTGGAATTTTCTTCGATTTTTTTTTTTCCTTTTTGAGCTAATATCGAAAATTAACAGTGGATCATTCTGGCTAATGAGACTCCTCTGACATCATTAGTCAAAAGCTTTTTCAACTCGTTTGGAGGGTTTTCGAGAATGTAAATCAGCAACGGAAGCGTCAACTCAAAACTGGAATTCTCTTTTAAGGTTTTTTTTTTTTTTTAATTTTATTTTATGAGGTGAGAATGTTGGGAGTTATGATACACCCATACATTTCGTGCTTGTTTTAAATGTGTTCTCAGAGCTAGTATTGATGTGGAATATTGAATGAAGTTCTGAGGACCCCTCGCTGCTTGTTAATTACTCCATCTTTGTTTTCAGATTTTGTCCCACACTATTGATGTCGTCTACAAAGTGTAATAATTCGAATTTAACTACAAAGAGTCCTATAGTATGTTGTTTCGTTGCATTAACGATTATGATCGGAAGAATACAAAAATACGAGACTATAGGAGGATAAGATGGACCATTTTTCAATTGAAGAACAAAAAGAAGACAAAAGATAAAGAGGGAGAAACGTGAGTAATTTTATTCAAGCATGACTATGTATTCTCTTCAAAAAGAAATATCATGCAGATTTCCACGCCGTTGGTCTCCTCCGCCACTCACGCACATCCCTCGATTTACCTCCCGCTTAGTTAAGGGGCCTCTGGCCAGGTGGGAAAGGGGTTCTCCTTTGGTTAACCCTTTTAAAAAAAAATTGGGGAATAGGCAATTGTAGCCTTTACAGCTGTCACCAATTTTAGGAATGTTATAGGCAACGGTTCTTTTTACAAATTTAATAAAACAATATTTGAAAAATAAAAAATAAAAAAAACGATTATAGGAGGCTACGAATTAATGACAAAAAGAGAATCAAAGATAAGAGGGAGAAACAGGAGTAATTTTATTCAAGCATGGTTATGTATCACTCACATAGCATAATATATTAAGATTTTTATGGTATACATATATAACATATTGGCATTATTATGTAATATTTTTAATATATGAAAAAAGGTAAATAGGCGAAGAAGAAATATAAAACATTACTTTGTCAAAACAACGTGAGATCTAAGATTTTTGCGAGCACTGATGTCTTTTTTACCTAATACGTAATTTTATGTGCACATCTTGAATCAATTTAGCACGTGTATAAATATATTTC
The DNA here is from genome assembly GCA_028554755.1 of Cordia subcordata. Lineage (NCBI taxonomy): Eukaryota > Viridiplantae > Streptophyta > Magnoliopsida > Boraginales > Cordiaceae > Cordia > Cordia subcordata. The sequence goes on along the minus strand of JAPTOF010000006.1, from coordinate 837,063 downwards.
ATGCATGCTACTGAAAGCTGATCCCATATTCGTTAGAACACGAGATATGCAATGTATAAAAGTAAGATTAGTGGTTCAAAATTAATCCGACTAGTGCATACAGAAAAGAAGAAAAGGAAAAAATGATTTTGAGGATATTTACAATTTTTTTTTTGAAAAAAACAAAAGATAAGAAGTGGAATGGTTGGTATAAAGATTGAAATTAGACATCCACACAATCGAAAAATAAAACTAAATAACACTGGCAGGATATCAACATATATGATGAATTATAGGTTTGTTTTAAATAAAAATTTATTAAAAAAATTATTAGTGTCTTGAATATAAGTGACGACTAGTGACAAGTGTTATTAAAAGTATAATGGTGAAATATGAGACTAACGAGACTGTACCGACTCTCATGGATACTACTAAATATGTGAAATTTATATGTATAATTATCAGATTATTTGATGTAAACCATAAAAAAGTTCCATGACCATCCGCTGTTTAAATTCAAGTTATATATACGTTTGTGTGTGTGTGTGTGTGTGTGTGTTTGTATGTATAGAGTTGAGAAGTGGCAAGACTTTTTTGTCGTTTCATGCGCGAATTGAAGGGGATGCAGAACCTATATACTATGCCATATTTAACCAGCTGCTCGCCCGCAGCTTCTTTATGATGATAGCCTTGCATCTTTGAAGCTCTAGATACCTTGAAACATATATGATAGGAGTTTTATGCTTACGGAGAATGTAGCATCTGTAAAACAATTGATCAGTGATTTCCAGGTGCCAGCCCGGTTTCTTTCTTTACTTTTTAATCGTAAAAGGAGTTCCTTGCATTCTTTAAAAGCAAAAACAGAATTACTATGTATTATCAACAAGTTATTAATTGAGGTGATAACGATTTGACGATCTCACCTTATAAGAAAGAGAATATAAGTTTGAATCCTAAAAAACGCACTTATTGAAAAGGACTTTTCTTTCACTGCTCACAACTTGATAGAGATTATTCTCAAACGCAGCCCAATGTGGTTTTCTGATACCCTACGTTAAAGCAACAAAGAAAAAAGAATCTATGTGTCGCCTGATTTATTTGCTCTTTTGTTTGGGCTGGGGGTGGGGGTGGTTGCGAGGTGTAAATGTGAAAGATGGAAGATGACAGGAAAAAAGTGCAATAATGGTGAGTAATTGTGGTAACTCCAAAATCCTCTTCTAAAACCACTCCCATTCTGCTGACCCTGCAATTACCGCTCTCCGTCTTAATTTCTCATCAGGCCAACACTCTGCCATCATACGCACTGCCTATCGCACATTGTATGCGTGAGAGAGATTCTATATTCTTGCACACATATATAAACATATTATATAATGACAAAAACAAATTAGTAGATTACGGAAGAGAGTATAAAAGATTAATCATAGAGGCCACGGAGATGCCGTGTCTGCGCATTGAAAGCCGTCCTCCATGAGGCCTTCTCATTGCAGACAAGTTGCAGACATTTCCCCAGTACGTACCAATCGTCATCGTCATAGCCATCGTCATCTCCTTGCCACGTGCCTCTTCGCTTCTATGTGGCCTAATCGTGAAATTTCAGCTCTAAACTTTGAGCAAATTTGATCCTAAGTTATTTTTAGAGTAATATTAGACTTAAAAAAAATATGCACTATTATTTTTGAGAAAAAGAATGAATAAATTTTTTTTTTAACATGACGTAAATATAGCTTCTCAAAAGCTTCTTTTAACTCTCCTATCAAAGCTTTTGATTTTTGAACTTTTATTAACTTCAGCTTTTATGTAAAAATCCTATTAAAAACACTTTTGAATGTCCAAAAATTGAGCCGAACCGACTATTCATCCTCATTCACTCCTCTCCTCCTCTCCCTCTACATTATAACACTGGATCGTAGCAGAAACATGTTTCTCCTTTCTTTTCCTTTTTAGCCATTGAATCTCTCCTATTGTTATTGGCATTATAAAGTTACCTTATTAGTGGTAAATTAACGATACACATATATAATTATTGGTCTACAATAATCATATGTTCATTTCTAAAGAGAGTGACTCAATATGGGTGAGAACGAAAGACACTCTTCATCATTTTGTATAGCAGCTTATATAGAGTTACAGTACAAGGTAAGATATGTATGATACAAGATAAGATTTGCATGATACAAAAATACTTGTGCCTATATCTATGGAACAAAGTATATCGGATCAGACTTGAATATGAAGATATAAGATAGAGCTTCTTGATAGTTATCTCTTAATATGCCCCCGCAAGATGTGGTGTCTTGAACAACACCAATCTTGGCCACAAGCTTTGAAAATCGATCCTTCGCAAGTGGTTTTGTAAGAATATCTGCTAGTTGATTTTTGGTAGATACATGTGCAACAGATAACTGATTATCGGCCACCTTTTCTCTCACAAAATGATAATCTAGAGCAAGGTGTTTCATTCTGGAATGAAACACAGGATTTGCACTTAAGTAGATGGCCCCAATATTATCACACAATAGTTTTGGAGGAGGTACTAAAATTCGCAACTCATGAAGTAGATTTTGAAGCCAACAAAGCTCAGCAATGGTAGATGCCACAGCCCTGTACTCAGCTTCGGTAGACGATCTAGCAATTTTCCTTTGCTTTTTGGAGCACCAAGACACTGGATTTCTTCCCAAAAATATTATGTAGGCCGAGAGTGAAGTTAAATCATCCGAATCACCTGCCCAATCTGCATCTGAATATGCAGTTAAATTGTTGCTTGTCATTTGTGTCAAAAGTAGACCATGGTAACAGAGTTCTTCAAGTAACGTAATAACCGTTTAGCTGCCGTCCACTGTTTTTGAGTAGGCATATGCATGAATTGTGCCAACCTATTAATAGAATAGGCAATATCGGGCCTCGTCAAGGTAAGACATTGAAGTCCACCCACTAATTGACGATACTGTTTTGGATCTTCCATTTGTGAACTATCCTTGAAGAAAAGTTTTATGGAAGAACTCATGGGTGTTACTGCAGGCTTTGCAACCATCATATGAAACTTTGTTAACAGGTCTCGGATATATTTTGCCTGTGAAAGAAATAGTCCCGATGGTGTATGGAGTACCTCTACTCCAAGAAAATAAGATAACCTCCCTATGTCCTTGACAGAGAATTTTTGTGCCAAAGCATCAATTGCTCGCCGTATGTGAACCTTAGAACTCTCGGTAATAATCAAGTTATCAACATACACGAGGATATAAAGAAGAACATTATCCTTAGCATAGACAAATAGAGAAGAATCAGATTTTGTCCCAGTAAATCCAAGTGCTAAAATAAAGTTTTTGAGTTTAGTAAACCAGGCACGGGGTGCCTGTTTTAAGCCATACAAAGACTTGGTGAGCTTGCATACATGCAATGGGCGAGAAGGATCAACAAAGCCTAGAGGTTGAGACATGAATACTTCCTCTGTTAGATGGCCATGTAAGAAGGCGTTATTAACATCCAATTGATTAATCATCCAGCCATTAGAAACTGCAAGTGAGAGAACCACACGAATTGTTGCCGATTTAACTACAGGACTAAATGTTTCGTTGAAATCCACAGCTGGTCTTTGGTGAAATCCTTTATCAACGAGATGCGTTTTGTGTCTAGCCACACTGCCATCTGTTCTTTTTAATTCGGAAGACCCATTTACATCCCACAATATTTTGATTTGGTTCTCTAGGTACCAGTGTCAATGTTGAATTTTTCTCAAGAGCACCCAACTCTTCCTTCATGGCATTTTCCCAAACTGGACTTTTTAAAGCCTGTTTCACAGTTATTGGCTTAATAGCATCAAGTGAATCAGCTGAAAAAACATGCATCATGTATTTTTTGTTAGGAACAAAAATATTATTTGTCGCTCGAGTTATCATATGGTGAGTAGGTTGGTGCTCTACTTGAGGTAAGACAGACAAGACAAACTTTGTTTGAGAGAGTGGGGAATTGACATCAGTGGATTGGGAGGCGGAGTGAGAGGTAGACACAAGTGAAGAAGAGGATTGGACTGCAGGTGTTGGTGATGCTGGAGAGGACACAATGAAGGAGGTTGATTGTGTTTGTGTCGAACTAAGATTTTGATGAGGTGATGCGGTGAAGAGGGTAGAGGACCCGGTGTATGTGAAGGACTAACTGGGAGTTTGTGTATAAGAGGTGCATGTGCTTCATTTTGGTGGATATCAGAAGTGGTGGCTTGTGATTTATCTGTAGTGCCATGTGAAACCCATGAAGGTATGTCAGAGAGTTTTAGTTGAGTGAAACTCAAATTCTTTGATGCAGCTGGAAATAAATCTTCAAAGAATCGAACATGCCATGAATTATAAAATTTATGATTGACATAATCATAACAGATATAAGCATTGTGACACGAAGAATAACCAAGAAAGATACATGCAAGAGATCTAGATTCAAGTTTGTGAGCTGCATATGGACGGAGCCAAGGATAACAAAGACTCCCAAAAACTTTTAGCTTCCTGTAATTTGGTGTGGAGTCAAACAGACACTGATACGGAGATTTATGTTTAAGTATAGGCGTCGGAAGTCTATTAATAAGATAAACTGCAGTTTGGAACGCAAAGGACCAAAACGAAGGTGACGATGACGCTTGATGAAGAAGTACCATACCTGTTTCAACTATGTGGTGATGTCGTCGTTCAGCAGTTGCAACATGCTCAGGCGTGTATGGAGGAGAGATTCGATGTTGAATCCCATGATGTGCAAAAACAGATTTTAAACCAACAAATTCAGTACCACTATCTGAGTAAATTGTCGTAATGGATGTATTGAAAAATTTTTCAACCCATGCTTTTAAATTTTGGAAAAATAGAATAGACATCTGATTTAAAAGCAAGGGGAAACAGCCAAATATATTTAGTAAAGTGGTCCACAAAGATTACATAATAATCAAATCCATCAACAGATCGAACTGGGGACGGTCCCCAAACATCAGTATAAACTAACTTTAGAGGACGACTACTAAATAAGCTTGATTGACCAAAAGACAATTTGTGACTTTTAACTGAAGCACATGAATCACAAACAGCAACATGTGATTTATTGGGAACTGGAAGCTGGTTATTTGTGAGAATTTTGGCAGAGGGATGTCCCATTCTTGCATGTCAGACTTTACGAGATGCTTTGATTGAGACGGAAACTTGAGGAGAGGACGAAGAACAGCTACGACTTGACCACTCATAGACATTATTTTTAGTTTGACCCGTCGCTAGGTGTGCCCCCGTGGTTTAATCTTTCACAAAAAAGGAAGAAGGGTAAAACTCAATGTAAGCATTATTATCACGACAAAATTGAGATACTAAGATTAAATTTTTATTGATAGATGGCACATATAGAACTTGAGACAACTGAAAGGGACGAGTATTAGATTGTAAAGTAGCAGCACCAACACTAGTAATAGGCAAACCTGTGCCATCACCAATAATAACATCGTCAGGTCCATCATAAGGTTGAGGGAATGACAAATGTGCAGCATCGGATGTCACATGATGCGATGCTCTAGAATCAAGTAGCCAGCCAGAATCAGCAGTATTAGATTGGGAAACAGTTGTTGTATTAGCCATGGGTGGCGAAGCAGTAAAGAATAGCCGCTGGGCAGCATAACATTGTCGTGCAGAGTGGCCATTCTTTTCACAAAACTAACAAATAATAGAGGATTTGGAGTTGGTCGAAGACCCATTCGAGATACCTATTTATGGCTTAGATGGACAATTTGATGGACGACCATTAGTGTGCCGAGAAGTGTTTGAATAAGTTTTTGTGCTCTGATTCCAGCGTTGATTGCCATTAGAGTTGGATGACTTCTGTTGACGCTGAGTGTTATTGGCAGTAGGCACAATAAGAGACCCAGTAGAGCGAAGTTCCTCTCTTTTTAAGAAGGACTCATAGTCAAGTAGCTTCTCAATTAATTCATCAAAGCTAATCACCGTTTCTCTGGCACGTATGGCAGCAGCAATTTCTTTAAAAGCAGGATCAATACCATTAAGGGTACGAGTGACAAGATATTGGGGGGGAACGGGAGCACCCAAAAGAGCAAGCTCATCAGATATTTCTCGAACTTGCACAAGGTAGTCAGCCACAAGTCTAGTGCCTCTATGAATAAGAGTTAGCTGTTCAGCTAACCCCATAACTCGAGAAGAGGACGGATTGGCAAAATGCTTTGCAAGTTTGGTCCATGCATCAGCAGAAGTAGTGCACGACCGAATTAGGGGAATGATAGTAGGGCTGAGAGATCCAATTACGACAAGAAGTAATAGCTTATCTTGACGTAACCAGAAAGTATAATCTGGATTTAGTGTTTCTTGATCATCAGTAGTTTTCTTTGTAGAGGAAGGACAAGGACGAGTTCCGTTGATATACCCAATTAAATCATATCCAAAAAGAAATGCATCAAATTGCACCTTCCATGAGTAATAGTTGGACGACGTAAGTTTCAATGGAAGTTGGCTTGCAACATTAATGGCCACAAGATTTTGTTGGGTATCAGGTGTTTGTGGTTCAACAACGGGGGTGTTGGTTGAGACAAGAGACGTGGACGAAGCCATGTGAATATAGTAGCGGAACAGAAAAAGAAAAAAAAAAAAAAAAGAGGATGGATTGATGAACTCGTTAGAGGTGAGGCTGAGATACCATAAAGAGAGTGACTCAATATGGGTGAGAACGAAAGACACTCTTCATCATTCTGTATAGCAGCTTATATAGAGTTACAGTACAAGGTAAGATATGTATGATACAAGATAAGATTTGCATGATACAAAAATACTTGTGCCTATATCTATGGAACAAAGTATATCGGATCAGACTTGAATATGAAGATATAAGATAGAGCTTCTTGATAGTTATCTCTTAATAATTTCATTCTTTTTTGCCTTTAATTTAGAATATGATCACTTAGGGTTCTCGTTTGTTGGTTGCATGTAGAAAATGAGCATCACTAAGGTACAGCTATCTAATTATTGAGTCGATTGTATTGCCGTACTTTTAGATCTATAACTTTTAAGATTGATTTAATATAATTTGATATTTGTAATTTTCGGATGCGTTCAATATAATTCTAATTGAAATGAATTTATCTATTATCCAAAAAAAAAAAAAAAATGCTCTAAACGCGCTTAAAATCTCGTACATTTCCATAGCATCCTAGATTTAGCCAGAAAATGCTTCAGGAATTGAATTGACTGGATTATTACTAATTTGGGTTGGGTCAGCTTCCAATCTTTCTTTAAATTTGATGATTTTTATGCAACCCAGAATCTGAGAGATGCGTGCATCGTTAAGAGCCGAGGAAAAATACTGTACAAAGGTCAAAAAAGGTTGTGCCTTCTGCAGGAGACTGAGGCTAAAAGTTCTGTTTCTGGCAATTTTTCACGTCTTCTCATTATGGGTTATCAATGCCTTTTAGGAAGAGCAGAAGACGTTAAATGCCATTTAAGGTTGTAAAAGTCGTCACAGCAAAGTGTTTTCCCGTTCTTTCAGAATATGCAATTTTAGTTAAGGTTCTTTATTGTTGTTACTTCGTTTCAAATTTAAGGTATACACAGAGATACTTCTCCTATTCATTTCTGTATCGCGTACAGCAATTCTATCTTCTAGTGGAATCTGATAATACAATAAATAAATATCTCAATATAATATTAGAGTTTAGAAATTCAATGGGTCAGGCTCAAAACTTACTGCCTCTCCGTTAAAATTATTCACATGGGAGGACGTAGAAAACTATAGATAAATCACACATGTACGTGAAGGGTACATTAATATGATAAATAAATACACTCCTACTATCTCGAAAAGCTTAACTTTTAAATAAGACGGTGACTCCAGGAAAATCATTTCATCATAATATTGTAATCAATCGTGCCATGAATTTTTCCGTAAGTACTCTTTTTTCCATATGTATCCTATTTTTTCTTTTGTCTCGAGATTCTCTAGTAACAATTTGTAAGCTTCACCAGTAGTAAACTAAAACTAATTAAAGACATACAATTATAATACAAATATTATTAGTTTATTATAATAAAAATTTTCGCATAAAGTTACAACATTACAAACAATCTAGACATAGGCGGCGGTTTTCAACCGCCACTAATGACAAAACTGCCGTCTAAGCTTGTGCAGCCTATACTGTCATCGCTTATTATGCGACACCATAGTCGGTGGTTTAGAAACTGCCACTTATGTGAAAATTACAATTTTAAGTAAAAAATATTTTCAAAAAATAAAAAATATTAATTTGGTTATAGGTGGCGGCTATGTGCAACACAAAAGGAAAAAAATAGCATCTTGCTTCTTGCAAGATTTGAACTCAAACTATTTATTAGTGTAGTGACCTATGACCATTATACTATTAACTATGTCAAATAAAAATATATTTACCTATTGAAAAAACTGCCGCCTATTATGGAAAAACCTCACCTATAATTTTTTAATATTTCGAAAAAATTAAAAAGTAATAGAAACTCATTTTTATTTATTCGAAAAAAATAAAATGCGGGACAATTAGCGGCGGTTTATAAGAAAACTGCCGCCTATAGCATTTTAATAAAGTGTAATAGAAATAAAATGTAATAGAAACATATATTTACTATTTTGTAAAAAAAGTGCAAAACAATTAGTGGCGGTTCGCAAGGAAACCGTCCCTTATAACTATAATTAGCGGTGCTTAGACTAAACCCGTCACCTATATTTATAGCCGGCGGTTCACTAAAACCACCACCTATTCCATGTTTTCTTGTAGTGCAAAGAGTCTGAGAGGTGGATCCAGTTTTGCAATTTTTTTGACTGCGTGCTTGTAAGAACATAAAATAAAAAGTAATTCCCACCAACTTTTTTGTAAAAAGTACTTATAAACATCCAAAATAAGCATATTCAAGATCAAATTGATGGTTGATAGTTCATGATGTATGTGACTCCAGATTAACTTGATAGTAGGTAGGACATAATTATTTCAAAATTCCGTTATCTTCAACACGCTGTGTAATCTAGATTTAGTAATACTAGTGCTAAGAGATCAATCTGCATTCAAATTTAAAACATTTGATCATTAAGACAAGCATCTCTCAACTTTTAGAGCATCTTTTCCGTACCTTTCAATCATGAAAATGACTCTCTATTTGCATTTTATGTCATAGTTTTGAGGCATAGAAGAAACAAGATTAGCTTTTGAAATAAACTCAAATCCTGACATATAGCAGCGAACCATGTTGGTGCAACCAGCAAACGAAAATGACTTCCGGCTTTGTTTGCAAGCAGTAAGTGCAAACAAAGTAAATTTCTTTCAATCCAAGAGTTCACTAACCATACATAATTATTGTATATATACCAAGGTACCAATAGGGTCCAGTGCAAGTATTAATATTTGCAGCACCACCATATTTACATACCAACTTTCTCACACACTACTTCTCTCTTTCCTCTCTCTGTGTGTGTTTTCTGGAAGACACACTTCTCCTTTCTGTGGAAGTTTGTCGTCCGTTTTTTTGGGCGATACAAACCTCCCGATACCCGACAATTGATTAAAGTTATTGTTCGTGAGATTCATATACATACACAGAGGACCACGACCATTTAAAAGAGAATGGTGATGGTGATGGTGATGGTTTAGTCCCTTTGGTATTCTCAAACTCCTCTCCTCATTGTCTGGTTCCGTTTTAGGTACTTGCTCGCAAACTACTTGTCTAGTGAAATATGGAGGGTGAGAGTTTATCTGATCTTTTTGAGCATTCCGAGTTTCCTGAAACCAACCTCCAAGGTGCTATGGCTCCTTCTCCTGATGACATTTTCAGCATACTTGAAGCCTTTGAAAGCGTTCCTTTGGATTTCAATCCACTGACACCGCAAGATGAAACAACTGGCTTTGCGGCTTCAAAAGATGAAGAGGATCATCAGAATGGAAAAAGGTTGGTTTCTACTTCTTCTTCAAGTGCTCTACAAAAAGCAGACAACCTGTCACATGTTTTTATCATATAATACTACATGATTGTTTTTATTTTATTCCGTAGCTAATCAGTCGCTAATCGATAGTGACTGATTTTGTCTTTCATTAAACTTTCGGTCAGTAAAGCCTTGTTTTCTTGTAGTGTTGAAGCTGCTTCGCCTACACGCAAGAGAGCGAAGCTCTCTGCCGCTGCTTCTAATTCAGAAGATGCCAACCAAGATATATCCCAAAGGATATCTCACATTACCGTCGAGAGGAATAGGAGGAAGCAGATGAATGAGCATTTGTCTGTCTTGCGTTCTTTGATGCCTTGCTTTTACGTCAAAAGAGTAAGTACTTTTTTTTCTCTCATTTCATCTTATTTTTCCAAAAGCATAGGCATGTTTGTCATTTGTTATTATAAACTTCAGGTATGTTATGTTAAGAATCGTAGAGTTCCATCTTTACAGGGTGACCAAGCTTCAATAATCGGGGGAGTGGTGGATTACATAAACGAGTTGCAGCAAGTTCTTCAGTCCCTAGAAGCTAAAAAGCAAAGGAAAGTAATTTACAGTGATGTTTTAAGTCCAAGGTTTGTCTCAAGTCCAAGACCTTCACCACTAAGCCCAAGAAAACCACCATTAAGCCCCAGGATGAGCTTACCTATAAGTCCAAGAACGCCTCAACCAAGCAGCCCTTACAGGCCTAGAACGCCGCTTGAGCCATCTCCAGCCTCTTCTTCCGCTTCCTCCATTAACGACGGTGTGAATGAGCTCGTCGCGAACTCAAAATCCGCCATTGCTGAGGTGGAGGTGAAGTTTTCTGGTCCAAATAATCTTCTGCTCAAGACAGTTTCCCCACCTATACCAGGCCAAGCAGTGAAGATAATGTCTGCCCTTGAAGACCTCTCACTCGAGACGCTCCATGTGAACATCAGCACCATTAACGACGAAACCGTGGTCAACTCTTTCACTATTAAGGTAATAATGCAGTACCCTTTTTCCAAGTGATGTAATTATTAGATAGCCTATATATTTAACTGAACCTTAATGAACTACTTTACGACTTCTGTGTTCTCATAAATGGGTGAAATTACTATAAGAATGGCTGCTCTAGATAAACCCTAAATAGGGTAGGCTTAGTAGTTTTCCAATAATATGCAACATTACAAAAAGAAAAAGAGGTAATAATAAGAACTGGCAAAATTAGTTTTTCATAATTATTTAATTAGTTCGCATTATAATTATTGCGTCGTCATAACCATAGTGTTTCGAGGAGTCAAGTATAAGGTAACGGAAAATTAATTAAATTAAACGCATCTATTCTATATATGAAATGGAGTGCAGAAGTGCCAAGGTTGTGGCTTAAAATTTTCCTGTAAAAATAGTGTTTATTCATTGATAAGCTTATTTACAGAAGCTAGACAATGGATGACTGAAATTTGTACTGTCTGGTAAATTCCTGCATGCACACACACGCATCACTCTCGAAAACCACACTTTATTTCACTGAAAACTATGTCTTCTTCGCAACTAACGGTCACTGTTCCACATATATTGTCGACGTCATCACAGTCTGCTTGATCAGTGCTGCTGTTTTTTAACAGATTACAGTGTTCTTTTTTAAGCATATAGAGTAATCATATATTGATAATTATTATGTGTGTATTTCTGTGTTAGCAGATTGGAATTGAATGCCAACTGAGCGCTGAGGAACTGGCTCATCAAATTCAGCAAACGTTTTGCTAAATTATATATTTGCTTCATCAATTGGTTATATTGAATAGTATGTATTTGAAAACCCCAACAAGTTTTTCACTTTTCTGATCGTTGTCTGACTTCAAGCTACGACATGTAGAGAAGAGATTTATAACTAGACTGTTGCTTTATTAACTGATGTAGTTCTTAGATTAATTTGTCTTTCTTTTACGTTTTGCTAAACTAGGTTTTAGATTTGTCAACTGTATTGAACTTCGACTTTCAAATGACTTAGTATTAACTTTTTACTCACATTAGCATCAATGTTTCATATCATTCCATGCATTACCCTTCGGCCTTCGTCCATACTTTATATGGTTGGAACTTATGTATTTTATATCAGATATTTTATATATAGAGAGAGAGAGAGAAAGATTTTAACATATAAGGAACAATAAGGTATGGTATATACATATAGAAATGCTCATGAGAAAATGTCGCGGATTTGGAAAATCTTCCCGGGAATGCAATTTCGCATGCATTATTATAATACAAGGCAATGTGATGTCTAAACTTTAATGACAAGAGGAGCAATTTTAATTTTTTTTTTTTCTGGAGCAATTCTAATTATGTTTCATGTATTGGCATTTTAGGTCACTTGTGAAATGTCCTAGAATGTTAATGAATAATAATTCATGAAAAACACCCACCACCTGTCCATTCCCAATATTAACGTCATATAGTTCTTTGAGCAATTGGAAAGTTTACTACAAAAAATCTAGACATAGGCGGTAGTTTTGGAGCTTATAAGCGGCAGTTTTCAACCGCCACTAATGACAAAACCGTCGCCTAATCTTGTGCCACCTATACTGCCGTCGCCTATTATGCGATATCATAGCCGGCGGTTTCTAAAACTGCCGCTTATGTAAAAATTACAATTTTAAGTGAAAAATATTAATTTGGTTATAGCACCCTATGACCATTGTACCTACCAAACAAGCTAAGTAGTCATTTGTTAACTATCTCAAATAAAAATATATTTATCTATTAAAAAAACTGCCGCCTATTATGGAAAAACGCCGCCTATAGCTTTTTAATATTTCGAAAAAAATAAAATGTAATATAAACTCATTTTTATATATTTGAAAAAAATAAAATGCGGGACAATTAGCGGTGGTTTTGAAGAAAGCTGCTGCCTATAGCTTTTTAATAAAGTGTAATAGAAATAAAATATAATAGATACACATTTTTACTTATTTGAAAAAAATAAAATGCGGGACAATTAGCGGCGGTTTTCCTATAAACCGCCGCCTATAGCATTTTAATAAAGTGTACAAAAAAATAAAATGTAATAAAAATACATTTTTACTATTTCGAAAAAAAATGCAAGACAATTAGTGGCGGTTCGCAAGGAAACCGCAGCCTATAACTCTCATTAGCGGCGCTTAGACTAAACCGTCGTCCATGTTATTTATAGCTGGCGGTTTGTTCAAACCGCTGCTATAAAACCGCCACCTATTCTATGTTTTCTTGTAGTGGTTGTGAGAAGTCATCATGAATTTCTGAGAAAGGGTCCGTTTGGATTGGCTTTTTTCAAAAGTATTTTTTTTAACAACTTTTGAAAAATAACTTTTTTTGAGAAGTTGAAAATTCTAGTTTATAAAAAAAGCTGTATTTGAGCATTTTTCAGAGTTTTAGTTTTTTTAGAAATTAAATCAAATAGTTATTACAAATTTAATATAACTTTTTCAGGAAAATAAGTGTTTTTTCTTGAAAAAAAATCAATCCAAACTAGCACAAAATCTCAAGTGAGTCTAAGGCTCTATTTGGCCTAATTGTGTGATTTCAGTTGTTCAGTTGTAGAGCTTTTAGCAGTAGAGCTTTGGGTAGAAGTGTTGTTGAATAAAAACAGTTGATTGTTTGGCCCGGTATTTTAGAAGTTAAGCTTTCAGTTGTTTTGAGGGTAATATTGGACTTTAAAAAATATAAAATAATATTTTTGAGAAAAAATGAAAATTTTTTTTTTTTCACATGACATAAAAATAGCTTTTCAAAAACCTTTTCTGAAAAGCTCCAATTTGAAGCTTTTGGTATTTCAGCTTTTATTTAAAAGCTCTTTTAAAAATGGGTTAAATAGATCAATTTTAACTTTTAAATTTACAAAAAGCACTTTTGAGTCTCCAAAAGCTAGACCAAACAAACTCTAACACTTGAACCACAACATGTTAGTAGCACCACTGCAACACAAAAGGACTTTAGTGAAGGAATATTCCGTCACTAAAATATAAAAATCCATCACTAATTAGAAATAATAACTGATTAGTCATGGAATATATCAGTTAAAAAAAACCTCGTGACTAATTAATTAACTACGAATTTTAATGTTGTCACTATTTCAAGACGGCAAAATCCGTTACAATTCTGTCACAACTTTTAACCTCCCAAATTTGTCGACCGTCACAAATTTGTCGAAAATTGTGATAAATTTTTCTGTCACTAATCTATCACCAATTTAGTAACAAAATTTTCCAATTTTTTTAGGATTCTTGGTTCCTCTTAAAAACTTCATGCAACTAACAAAATAAAAACACAAATTAAACATGAAATTAAATCCAACCATGTAGTCCATCCACGAAAATAGTCTTAATAACAACACAAATTAAACAACTAAAATCAAACTTCTAAAGAAATTCTTTATGTGCTTGAGAAACTGAAGACCATGTAGTCCAGAGTCCACCCACGAAAATAGTCTCAATATCTTCATTATTTGCCGAGGAATATGATATGGGAAAAACCTGTACACAACAAAGAAAGATGAAAAAGAGTCACTTATTTCAAGTTTTGCATATTCTAACTCACCAAACTGGAAAAGGATGCACATATTTTCAGTTATCATTTCCTACTTGAGTCAAAAGATGATTGATGATAAGAATTGCAAATGTGCCTAGCAAAAATTAGTACAGGTTTGGGGCATAATTCTGAAATATAAAACAACTTTTTGTTTACATATGCAGCTACAAGGCACTGTCAAAATTCTCAAATCATTCTGAAATATAAAACAACTTTTTGTTTACCAAACTTTTTGTTTACATATGCAGTTTATCTTTAGGCCTTCTTGTCGTCACGTTTTATATTGCACTTAGAATATACATACAATAGAGTTACTGGTGTGTCACCTTAAGCAAGCTAAGTACTATCAATAGCTTGGCTTATAGCCTCTAGCCTCTTGTAGCTATAGTCTTCAAAATAAACTTAAAGGCTTGAGAAATAATAGGGTACACATTCCGATTAAACAAATCATTGAAAACGATAAAATAAATATATCAAATCCCTCCTTATAAATAGTTTAAAATTTTAATAAGGTGATCATTTAATATGGTATTAGGATCTAGGTTATTGTATCAAATCCCGCAATCAAGATGTAAAATTCATCCACATATACTCAATAAAAAACTATTTGGATAATAGATAAATATAAGAGTTATTTTTTTACCAAGTTAAACTTTAAGATTAGGTGATCACTTATAAAAGTAATATTATCATAACTCTGACCAAGAAAGTACCAACAGCTTGCAAGATTAATAGTAGTCATAACTTCTTAAGATTAATGTTCTCATCTTGAGCCGAAAAATTAAAGGATGGTTAAAACTAACCCAAGCAACCCTATAGTATTTCTTCTGATTTATTTTCACATCAATATAGTCCTAACTAGTTAGAATATCAATAACAATGAGGAATTTCCAATAGGATTATTTCTTGTACCCATTTCTTTCACAATATTTGTGAGTGACGAAAAAGAATTATGTAAGTAGGATATCGCAAGTTAGAATGGAAATGGATCCTGCTGAAATTCTGCAGGCTGATCAATGGTGGTGATGCCAACTCGAATTGGGAGTTGTCTCTCCAATTCTTCCAAGAGATATGCAGATTGATAAGCCCAACAAGCCAGATTCATCAAGATCGAATGATATTGTTATATTAATATAATTAAGACTCTGTAAAGATATTGTTATATTAATATAATCAAGACACTCTAACGATATAAGACTTGGTTTAGTTTAACAAAAAATGGCCGAGGACTATGACACGTTAAAGGCCAATTGGCACAATCACATATGTCTAGCTGACATGCGAACAATCACATTTTAACAAGCTTTCCTTTAAAAGAGATCTAATGTAACTTGCTAGAGATCTACATCAGGAGACAAACTACAATGCTCTTTCCCTAATTGAATATAGATGATGATGATACTTGGCAACATGCAGATCCAAGATCCAACCTCACAATAGAAGTGTTGTTTTAGATGTTTAGCACTCCTGCAACATGACCCTACAGGATCTAATATGCAGAAAAGAGTAGGAAAAATCTGTGACATTACGAGAAAAAAAAAAAAAAAAAAAGAAAGATAAAGTTTGCATCTAAAGAAAAGATTTACATACATAGCTAATGTAAACGAAAATGACCAGTCCAGTTTCAACTCATATTCTAATCTATTGACCAAAACCGAAATTCAAACAAATTAATTCACTCAAAAGCTAAATGGACATAAAACTTAAAAGAAAACGAAATAAAAGAATCTGAATACTGATCACTATCGCCGGTGAGGAGGAGCTTAATGAGATAATCGTAGTCGGCTCACGCCCTTCCCAGTGGTGCGGCCCTTTGGACCAATCAATTCACATCACCTTTTGCTCAAAAATGGAGCCTTAAATCTCTTTACCAGTATATGAATCTTATTTGTATCTATTTTATATACAACTCTGCAAAATCAAATACGAAAAAGTCACACACATACACACACGTGTGTGTATATATATATATATATATAGAGAGAGAGAGAGAGAGAGAGAGAGATTAAATAGTTATGAACAGATCGGGCATTTTTCATATATATTGTTCTTAATTTTTTTTTTTTAAAAAAAATTGCTAAGTGAAAAATCGCTAACTTTTTTCTTCTCCCAATGACAAACAAGCTTAATCTCACGAAGCGCTTAGCAAATCAAATCAACAGTATCTTCTTCGCATTCAACATCTGAGCTTCACATGAGCGAATCAACGGTAAATTCAACATCTGAGCTTCACATAATTAGCAAATTAACGGTAACACACTCGTTGATCTCTCCCCTTACACCACTCACTATTTTTGACCATTTTTTATTTTCACTCACTAAACACACACGAATGACACAGAATTGAAACGAGAAAATTGATGAGAAGTGCTTACATTGACATCGCGTACAGCTACTGTGTAATACCCAACAAATAGAGAGGCCACGTGGGGGTGCTGCATGCATACATATATACTTAGGCAGTGAGTATGTGTGTTTGATTGGATGCATGCATATGTGCATTTAGGCGGTGGGTGTGTGTGTTTGACTAGTGGAATTAGAAGACGAAAAGGAGAAGAAAACAGAACAGCAAAGGCAAAAAAAAAGGAAAACCCACCCCTTTCTCTTTGTTCTTCTCTGCCGAACCATTTTTCCCCTTCTTTGAGCTTTTCTTCTTTTTTTTTTTGTAAAGAATTGGAAGGAAGAAAATAAGAATAACCATAAGTAGAGTGATTTAGGTAAGTTTAATTAACTAATTTGAGTTCTAAAATGTGATTACTTGACGTATTCCTTGGGATCTTTATGTGTTCATATGTTAGTTTATATCTCTAAATTGAAGCCTGCATGCTTACTGATTTGAATTAGTTAACTACTACTGTATACAGCATGTTAAGTAATTCACAAATTGCTTTAATTAGGCCATGGGGTGCAAACAGTAAGTGAGTTTGGTGTAAGTTTGATACGTGAAATTTGGTGGATGCAGATAACAGGTAGAATAAAGTCCTGTATTCTGTGTTATATAAGAATTTGATGAAGAGCATGTGGGCGTGCTATAGAATTTTGATAAGGACATGGAAACATGCTAGTCTACTGAATGAAAGGTTGTTGGAATTAAATTGCTTTGGTTGTATAAGAAATAATCAGGAAAATCGCTATTTTACATGCTTTTGTGTATGTTCTTTCTAAGAATTCCATTCTTTTATTGTTGGCAGCATCAAGTAGTCTCGGAGACCAAGTTTTAGAAGGAGGATTTATTCTGTTAACAAACCACATAAGGTAAGTTGAATACTCCATCTGAACCAGCTCCCAAAAGCTACCAGGGTTACCATATTCACTCATTTCACCATTTTCTTGACTATTTCTTTGAGTTATACCGATTATATGACAAATAGAAGTGCTTGCGACTGTGTTTGTGAGCTGTGGATTTATGAAATTACATGTCAACCCCTAGAGCCGTGACACCCATTTGGCGAGTAAGACTGCTTAGTATTTGAGAAAGTGTTGTGATTACTGTGCTCGTAGGTGGGAGATAGTTCATCGTATGGAGGTGTGGGGCCGCAGGTGGCTATACTGTGCCCGGGTCGATGGGAGATGGTTCACCAGATCGAAAGGGGCCTAGAGGGGAGATCTAGGCCCAGTGTATTTGTGAATGGCGTAGAAGTATATTATATATCATGGCTTCAAGGAAATTTCTTTGTAAATTACGTTCCTAAAATGGTTATGACTGGTCTATATAATACAAAAAATGATGATTCTGCAATATGTTGCCTATCAATTTTCGGTTTGAACGGTAAAATGTGTATTCTATCCTGGTTTCCTTTTTATGGTTATTAGGTGCACGCAATGCGATGATTTGTCCTGTTTTCTTGTTCTGGGACAGCCCTTGAGCCTGACTCTCGGGTGTCCTTCTTACTGAGCTCATTTGGTTCATGTCTTATTTTACCTTGCAGAATGTGAAGAGACGGGATCATAGGGAAAACCAATTATAGGATTTGGGTCAAGCCTGCCTTGACGAATTTCTGTCTTTGTCTAGGATGGTTAATGTAATATAATTTTGGCGTGGTTTCTAGTATAATATAAATCCTTGAGTACAGCTTATGTGAATATAATCTCAGCATTGTTGAATGATTATCTTTGGTGAAATGTGAATACCTTGTTTTGGGCTTTTTTTTTGTCTATATGTACAGGTTTATACTGTGTTTAGGTGTCTTCTTGCTACCTTATAGGCTTATGCCTACTGCATGTCGTGCCCAGGGGTTGGTATTGGTAGCAGGAGGCGTGACATATTGTGTCATGACGAAAGGAAAGGAAAGGAAAGTTTCATAAAGGAAAGGGGAGAAGGTAAAGTAATTCATTTTGAAACATAAAGGATTACAAGTGTTTTATGTTTGGATTAGAAGAAAATGGAAGGTAGGGGTATATTTATGTATAATTTGATTTTTATGCTTTTTTTTATTTTATGTAAATATTTATATAGAGGCTAAAATAATCATTTTACAAAATAGTTTTTGTTTTTTTATTTAACTCTAATTTGAAAGGATTAAATATAGGAATTACAAGAGGAGGAGAGCAATTCTTTATTCATTCTCATCTCTATATCTTTCTAATTGAAACAAGGAAAATGATTTAGAAATCCCTTCATAATCCTATTTCCTTCAATCCAAACACAGTGTTAGGGTTTGAGAGGGAGAAGAAAGAGAGAGAGAGCGATAGATTAGGTTAGGGATTTTTTGGTTGATATTGGGTTAGGGTTTAGGTGTGATTGTATTAGTGCTTACATATATAAAATAATAAATATGATTATAGATGTGATTGTAGTATAGCTCAATGAATTAATTTGTTAATTAATTAATAATACGATTAAACTTGATTAACTAGTATATTGAGGTAAAGTTAGATATTATAAACAAATAACAAAATAGCTACAGACTTTTAGAATAAATATATTAATAAGAAAAAATACATACCGTCAATATTTAATTGATTAAAATTTAATATTTAACGACTTACATAAATATTAAAAATTAATTCGGTAATAGACAAAAATTAATATATTAATAAAAGAGCTTAGGATGTATAGTTATTGTGTTTAAGTGTTAATTTTCTATATAAAGAAATATTATTATGTATATAAAAATTGATATGATTGAGTTAGAGCCTACAAAAATAAGATAACTAGAATTAATAATATAACTATAATTAGTTAATTACTAGTAGGATAAATTAGTATAGTTACTATTAGGATAACTTAGTAGCTTAGATAAATTAAGTTATTTGCTATTAGATTAGTTACAAATATCAGTGATAGATTAGTGATTGAATTCAAGTTATGACGGACTTGTGATAGAACTATCAGTCACAATTAGTAACTGATTAGTGACGAACTTGTAATTCACTAATTAGTGATGGATCAATGACGGAATTTTTCGTCATTGTTAGTGACGGATTGTGATGGACTTGCATTTTATAAATTAGTGATGGATTTATGACGGAAATAAATTTAATTATGCAATTTTTGTAATAGATTTATGACTAAAAAATTTTTGTTGTAGGTTTAGTGAGTGATTTGTGACGGAAGTCATTTCCGTCAATACTTCAGTCATTAATCCATCACTAATCTATGAATGTTTTTATCATATAATTGTTTTATTTTATTTTGTCACTAATCAGTTACCAGTTGGTCATTAATAGTGACGGATTTCGTCATTCACTAATTTTTCGTCACTAAAGCTTTATTTTCTAGTATTGTAAAAATTAGTACACCATTATTCACATGTTTTCCAATTTAGTCCTTATTATCCCAGAAGTTATGTATTCGGTTTTCAATATTATCGAAAAGTGGTGCAATTCGTTCCTATTACTTCAATGTCATGCATTTTGTCTGCAATATAATATTACTAAAATATGACTTAATTAGCCCCCATTCTTCCAAACGACTATATATTTGGATCCTTATATTATCAAAAAGTGGTATACTAATTAGTTCTCATTAATTGGTGGACGTTAATATAAAGGTAAGGATCATTTACACCACTTGATTTTAATTTAAAACATTTGGGACTCGTTAGTTGTGCTATTATTTTCAAATAATAGAAGCTAAACGCAAAATTTGCCATCAGTAATATGCGTAAACTATACTCATGTTTGTGGTCCGGAATTTCGTAGCCAGTAGTTCCACAACATAGTGCGAATTGCACCATGCTTCATCAGGGCTTGAATATAATTTCGTCTACTATATATGTATTTAATTTAATTATAGCAAACGTTTCGATTTGTCAATTTTAATGTTGTAAGTCACGTTTGGTCAGCCGAGTACGTAAGGTGAATAAATTAATTTGCAAGCCCAGCATGCATACGCACAGTATCAAAATGGGGTCTACCGTCCCATCAAATTATGATGGAGTTTGCAGGGATTGTAATTTAAGAGCATTCTTGATGCTTAAATGGCGACCAGCCCTGGACCACTTGTTGAGTTGGTAGATATAATTTACTTTTCATTTCTGCCATAATTAATCGCACCCTATGCAAAATCAAAGGAAAAAAAAAAGAAAAAAAATAAAAAAAAGAAAGAAAGAAACACAAACTCGATCGCAATCCTGCATGCGGTGGTTGCTCGCCATAAACAAGTGATCTCCCTACGTTGCACCAACTGGGAAATATTGGGAGACATTTTGGCATTATTATTTTCTTCCGAAGGTAATAGAACATTGATTCGCTTTGCTGGATACGTAGATCCCATAAAATAAGCAAGCTCTTCAGCTTCAAATTTAAAAATGTCGGCAGAAAATGCTATCTTACTCTGTTGTTATGTAGCAATAGAAGCTCGCTTATATATGTTGCTTCTGGGGTGCTTTCTCGCCTTCTCTTTGCTAACTTCTTTGATATTTATTCTCTTATTATAATATTATAACATATGAAATTAAAGATCCGCATTAAAGTGAGGGGATGACAGAAAAGTTAAGCTACAAGAGAAAACTGAACATTAAAAAGACAAATAACGCATCTGTTTTTTCACTAATGGTCCAAGTTATTTGTTTACAGGATTACTCGACTAATCGGATTTCACTATGGGCTTTTGCAATTGTTTTCCATTGGGCTTTAACTATACTAAATTCATCAATAAAGATCTATCAGCACTGCCATCTCACACCTATGTATCATGGGTTCAACGGATCTACTTTTTTCATTTGGAAAAAAAAGGAAAAAAAACATAAGAAGAACGAAGTCTCTAAGGCTGTCTCCAACAGATTCCCTCTTTTTTTTTCCTAAATTTAAGTAATTTGAGTCATTTTCTTATAATTTGGGATCTTCTATTTTCAGTTCTACTCCAACAGCTCCCCTATTTTTTTATCAAACTCTCAGTTTAAGGAATCCCTATTTTAGTTTTACTCCAACAACTATCCTATTTTAAAATATTACAGTCTTAAAGTTATGGAAAATAGGAGATAGGATTTGGATTTTGGGTTTAGGGGATGAAAAAAAACCCCTATATATGGGTGTTTTGTTTTAGAGTTTTGAAAAAACTAAAATTTTGGGATGAGATAGGAGAACTGTTGGAGCACATTAGCACCAATCACTCCCCTAAACATGAGATTTTTTTATGTTTAGGGTTGCTGTTGGAGTAAGCCTAAAGTAATTGAGGGGGACAACCTTGAACATTTCCAATTGACAAAAATTCTGAAATACATGTTTTTATCCTAGAGCAAATAAAAGTAACATGTTCTTCCTTTTTCTCCATCAGCTATATATATATAGGAACATCAAATAAAATGTATTAATATTAGTAGTTATATCAATTCTCAAGTAGTATGAACTTTAATTTGACTCCTGGAATTTCACAAGCCAAATTTTGAGCCATGTCCCCATGTGGAAAGTGGAAAATCCATATCCATAGTTGGAGAAATTGCAGCTGATGATGTTGTTGCCGGGGCCATTTGACTGAGTTCAGCTCCTGAGGTAGACACATTAATGCTTCCTTGAAAACTGTCGATGTGGGTAGGTGACGCAAGCAAATAGCTTGAACCTTCAGGCGATGTAGAATTAGCAGGCAAGCCTGGAGGTGAAAAATTGGCGAAAAAATTGTGATGATCGATCACACAAGGCGATAGAGTGTAACTTTCATGGTTAAGGCTTGATGGTGATGGGAAGTTAAATGAATAAAGAGGTGTTGGTACTGTTGGGTGTCTAAGTTGTCGGCTATCACTTTAAGCCCCGTCTGCAAATTTGAGCTTATTGCTGAAGCCTCCTGTTGTTGTTGTTGAAGTACAAGTAGCTGACGATCAGCTCCATTATTTGAGCTTGATTCTTGTCTTTGATGATCACGTGTGGTTGTAGATGGTAATTTCGAACAGATGATACTAAGGTCGCATGTATGGTTTCCGCGGTAAGTGATCTCCACTGTTGTCGGATCATCGTCTAATCTCTGAACTTTCTTTGTAGCCTGACAGCCTTGGCTATGTCGATGTGCACATCTGTAGTAACCTCTGCATGCATAACATTTAACTCCTCATCAGCATTAGCTTTTCTTGTATTGTCAGCAATATAAATATAGATAATTAGAATTTTACTTAGGTAACCTTCGATATTTGGCTCCTAGGATATCTTTCTGTCCGTACTTCCTCCAGCTATAGCCATCCTCAACCAGAGGTCCTTCTGGAGCTGTTGGTACAGGACAAACTTGTACGTATTTCGTCCAACGAGGCATGTTTTTCCTATAATGCGGAAATTTGATTCCAACCTTACGTACAAGACCGTCTGCTCTAAAAAATTTAAGTACATAAAAAGAATATATTCTTAAATCTTACTTGTTCTTGGAGCCATTATTGCTGTTGGGATGATCCTTGGACGACTCCATATCGTAGTCCTGCAGGCTTGTGGGACTTGGACAGAGGCATGGAGGAGGTTCAGGTGCTTCAGTTGCTGCTACTGCTAAATGGCCATCAGGGTCGACCATAGTGAGCGCCTTATCGTAGGAATCTATGAGCTTGTTGATCAGGAGCAAGCAAATTTCTTGCGAAGAATATGGGGAATTAATATGGATTTGAAGCTGTTCAGCTAGCTCCCTTCCTTGCGTGATCTCATTTCTGATATTTTGAAGCCCCATATCTGCTGATGATGAGTTCTCCATTCAAAAACGACCTTAGCTACAGATGTAAATCGTAAAGCAGAAATTAATAGTAGATCAATGTATACACTTAAAAAGTTTATAGCTAGAAACTGATCAGCAGGCAGTAGCATACAGGTGGTTGGAATAGAGAATTGCAGTTATTGTAATATAAGGAATAGCAAGGTTTAATTTGAATCTCTCCAGAATGAAAAGAATTATGAGGGAAAGATAGTCAAATATAGAAGTTTGACTGAAAAGAAAAAAAAAAAAAAAAAGAAAGGAAAAGTGAGTGTTACTTTCATGCATGACCAAGTCTTTAGTCGTGCGCACTGTAGACGTAGAGTCGGTCAGAATTGCTGACCATTTCAAACAACAAGAACGTATTACTTGCTTAATATACACAATCATCTTCTCATAACGTGATAATTTCTAAGAGAGATTTTGATCATTAATTATTTGATTAAACAGTAATACGATAAAACACGTTTTATTCTTTATGTTCTGTAAAAGTTGAATAGAAATCTTTATAATTTTAAAAACTCGTTAATAAAGTAATGCTTTTCATATTCACTTCGATGAGGGGGGATGAAATGCAATAACGAAGTGGAAAGTCAACATGACAGATGATGAGAAGCATTTGGAGCCAGCAGTCGATTACATGACCGAGGAATCGTCAAATCTTTGCTTAGTCCCGCGTTACAATTAGAGCCTCACCGTACGATACTTTAAGGGAATAAGATTCTAAGAATGATCACATGGTCTTGAGTTTAAACTAAGAGCACTTTGCTTACTTTGAGGTCGAGATGACATGGTCTTGACGTATCCACTAGTGCGCTCGCAGCGCAAGCTTATAAAAATATATATATATATTTAAAGGAAGTTAACCAACTTAAATTAATATCATCACGAGATCAGCTTCTTTTAATGGCCCAGGGGACTCCTTTAACCAGTTCATACCTAGAGGAAGGATGAGTCCGTAATTAGTAATCTAGTTCGCACATTTATTTACCTATTTATATTCATAGCACAGTTATAATCAGGTCATCAGCTAATGAGCTTTCTACAATTTTTCGCTTTTTCTCTCCTACCAATTTATCTCCACTTATTTGTCAAATTACCGATCCCCTCGAGTCAAGTGGGGGTTAGGTTGGGTTGGAAGTAGAGGGTTTTTAACCAAGAAGAAAAATGTCGAGAAATTGAATAGACTCTAAATATAATTATGAGTGATGAAACAGTTCATCATAAATTTAAGAGTAAATTCAACTTTTTCTTTTTAATCTTGGTCTTACGCATAATGAA
This sequence comes from Cordia subcordata, assembly GCA_028554755.1. Lineage (NCBI taxonomy): Eukaryota > Viridiplantae > Streptophyta > Magnoliopsida > Boraginales > Cordiaceae > Cordia > Cordia subcordata. Next base: position 812,204 of record JAPTOF010000006.1, on the reverse strand, counting down.
AATTGATCTTGTATAATGATTATCCTTAATTATGTTCCGTAAATGGACTAACCTTTCTTTTTATTTGCAATGTGTTGACACTAAGCTTTAATAAATGACCACAATTTGGCTCAATTCACCGGCACCCACCAAAAAAGTGTAGGTTTTGCTTTTAAAACCAAGCACAACTATTTTTGACATCAATCTGATTTTTGATTGAAGCTAAGTATTAATGTCTAATTGAACATAGTGATACTAATCTACGAGGCTTACATGAGAAAACCTGTAACACATGTAGGTTCACGCACGTAGCGCGCGCCATTGCCTTGTCTATGATCGGGGCAGCTCGTCTTTTTCGTCTTAATTTGTTAATCATCAAAGACAAATGAGATATTATCACATGCCAAGAAGATCAATAACCTCTACATGCACAAAATTCTACTCATTATGAGCGGTAGTCTTTCTCAAATTCGATATTTGGTTCCAAGGATACCTCTCTGGTCATACTTTCTCCAACTATAACAATTATACAGACGTTTTTTGGACGCTCTTGATACCGAACAAACTTGTACAAATTTTGTCCATCACGGCATATTTTTCCAATAATGTGGAAATTTGACACCAAGGTTACATTGTTGACTGTTTATAATTAATGTAACAATTTTACGTAAATATATATATATATATATATATATATTCTTGATTAGTGTGATATTTCTAACAAGAAAAAGAATCTTACTTGTTTTTAGAGAAACGTTTGCCGACATTAGGCTAGGTTCACTATTTTAAATGGACTGGACCGGGAACTGACCTAGTACAACAAGGACTGTAGCCCATCGAAGAAGTGTAGTCGCTTTTAAGCATCAATCCACCCACTCGGCCCCTGGTCTTTTTGGAATAAAATATAAATATAAATATAAATCCAAGTCAAACTATTAATCGGAGCGGGAAAAGATTGTAATAAATACAAGTCCAATTCAAAGTCCTATTCTAACCAGGAACAGATTGGGTGAAATATATAAATCCTAGTAAAAGTCCTATTTCAATCCAAGTCTGGTTGGGAATAAGCTAGGGGCAACTACATGCATGTCAATTCGAATTGGGAATAAGCTAGTGACTTTCTTATTATTTATAGCTCCTATACGTTTAGTTTTTACCTACATTAGGTAATCCCCATCTACCAACAAAATATATTAGTTTTTAGTATGGCTCTAATTCACGAAAACTCCGATTGGGCTTCTCTACCCGTCCACCTTCTTGATAAGATTGTTGCAACTTTAGTTGAGTTTTCTGATTTTATTCATTTTGCTGCAGTATGCAAACCATGGTTCTCTGTTGCAATTCACAATAAAAAAATGTTGTCGTCTCGCAAACAAGTTCCAATGTTATTGGTTCCTTCTACTAACAAAATTAGCCAGAGACGAGATTTATACAACATAATCAAGAATAGACACTACAATTTTGAGCTCAATTTATCCTACATCAAAAGATGTTGCGGTTCGTCACATGGGTGCCTGGCTACTTTGGACCAAGATTATTCCATCAACCTTATAAACCCCTTCATCACTAGTGGAGTTAATTCAATCACCTTACCTCCAATTATGAAGAAAGCGAATACTCAGAATTTGATGTCGACGAGTATGGTGTTCATAAAGTCATACTTTCAGCCAATCCTTGGGAAGCTGAAAATTATATGGTCGTGGCTATAACTCAATTTCTCAATCTTGGCTTCATCAAACACGAAGGCACTGGATGGACGTATATTGAAAATATACGTGGACTTACTGACGTAATATATTACCAAGGTAAGTTTTGTGCAACTGAGCAATATGGTAATATTATTGTTTCTCTTGACCCTAATGATGGGTTGGGGATTTGCATCCAATCTATCTGTGTTGAGCCGAGAATTATAGACGAAAGAATGTGTCAACCGTATTTAGTAGAATCATCCACAGGAGATTTACTCTTAGTCCATAGATGGTTTGTGGAGCAGGATGACAGTTTTTGTCACTACATGACGAGTGATTTCACGGTTGCCAAGTTAAAATACAACGCTGATGGTAATCGGGTTACTTATACACGTGCAGAGCTTAACAACCTAGGTGATCAGGCGCTATTTGTAGGGGACAACCATTCCTATTCAGTGGTCGCATCCGAATTTCCTGGATTACAACCAAATTCAATTTACTATACAGATGATTTTTACTGGATAACAGTGTATGAGCCATTCGGGCCACGTGATATGGGTGTTTTTAATTTGGAAAACAAAAATATTAAGGCGCATTACACTCCAGATCCTTCAAACAAGAAGCTACCACCACCTATATGGATTTTGCCTACTTTGCAAGGGAGAATGAGTTTTACAATTGGAGATGAGCATGAGAGTTTAGCCGACAAGGGAGAATGATTTGTACAATTGGAGAAGAACACAAGAGTTTGCCGCATGAATCTTGTGTCAAATATGTAGGTAGTAAACTTAAGATTGCATTTGTCTCTCAGGATTTCAGAAGACTAGGTATGCTGACTCAATGTTACTTCGCTTACTCTTATTAATAGATAGCATTTTTTTTTTTTTGGCATATAAATGAAACAACAATATTGAGATTGCAATCTTGATCACCACAAAAAATAAGTATATAGAGGTTTGGAGGCTGAGTTTCTGTCATTTATATTTCATGTTTACAGCAAGTAGATGAAAGCATACTGCATGCCTTCTGCATATAGGGACTGCTTTTGATTAACAATTCCAATGTGCATCTTGCCGCTATTCTAAATGTTCTGTTATCCTTTTGGAATTAAAAATAAAACTTTACATTCATCAAAATTGATTATCCTTTTTGTAATTCAAAAATAATTTTTTTTTTTCGTCGAAAGAAGGAAAATTCATTAAGTTAAAAAGGACAATTGCAAGGAATTCTAAGCCCACCAAGACTAGACCAGAGACAGACCAAGATAGTTTGGCTATGTAACCTAAGCCCAACAGTAAACAGAGAAATGAGACAGAGAAAGAGGAGCCCACGGACCCCAAACAGGACCAACCGGACCCAACCACAAAACAAACCCTGAACACAAGACAGAATTCTCACTTATGTTAAGTGCGTGTTCGGCAACAGCTTTTCAAGTAGCGTTTAGCGTTTTGATTGGTCAAAACGCTATTTTGCTAAATTATTACTGTTTGGTAAACTAGCGTTTCCGGTAGCTTTTTAGGTAGCTTTTAGCGTTTTAACTAGCGTTTTTTAAAAGCTAAAAATTTTAGCGTTTCAGGTAGCTTTTAGCTTTTCATGTTTTTTTGGGCAATTCTACCCTTTTTGCATTTTTTGATTTTTTAATTCTTTTTCCAATCTCTCTCTATATTTTTACCTTTTCTTTCACAAATATAAATAAAAAATAATATAAAAATAAATTTCAATTTCTATATAATCAACATTACTAAAAGCATAAGTTTTATTAGTACTTTTTTTTTTACAAAATAATTTTGAATCTATTAAAATTAACTTTTGTAATATTGATATAAATATTTTATCAAAAAATTAGTTATACTTTAATATTAAAATATGATTATGAGAATAAATATCTAATTATGAAATATATTATCTTATTCCTATAATAGTAATAGTAATTACAATTATCATAATAACAATAATAATAATAATAATACGATATCAATGTCCTTCTACGTCATTTAACATTCATCAGCTAATCTAACAGCTAATTTTACCGAACACATTTTGTTCAATTAGCTAGTTAAACAGCTTTTTGCTAACAGCTAAAATACAACAGCTACCAGCTACTCAAACAGCTATCAGCTACTCGCTACTCTAACAGCTAAATTTGCCGAACAGGCCCTAAATTTATCTATGTAATACAAATTTGAAATATAATAATAAATCTCAATATATAATCTAAATTAAGTAGTAACTAAATAAATAACAATGTTTATAATGAAAAAGATGATCTAAAACTCAACTTTTTTAATCACAGCGAACGGTAGTCAGTACTCAATAACTCCTCTCAACTCTCGAGAAGCTTACTAGGGCCCTTCTAGATTTATTTTTTTATTAAAAGTATTTTTTTAAAAATAAATTCTTTTTGAAATAAATATTTAGCTTAACCTTTTTGTTTTTAGAGATTATAAATTTCAAATTTTTTAAGAAATGTTTAAAAAAATACTTAACAAACCTGATTTGCCAAATAATTTTTATGTTGTCCATTTTTCCCCTTACGTTAAATATCCTTGCGGGCCCTTGGCACTAGAGGCCAACCATTTAAATATCAGTCTTTTCTTTTTTTTTTTTTTTCAACTTTACGCGCAAAGTAGTCATCTACAAGGGAAGAGGACAAAGCCAACAAAACTAGTGCAGATGTTGCTGGAAATCTAATGTTGGTAACAGGTGAGGGTAGTGGTGCACGGCTTGTCAGCATTGATGTTCTACATTTGGTAAGTATGAGACGTTTTTTTCTCATCGTTAGGAATATATATAATGTTCATGCGCGGTTACCTATTATGCACCATCAGTCTATATACATCAATCGATCCATATGTGGTAATACTTGAAATAAGATTGATTGACTCACATATTATGTCTAGTGATCTCCAAAATTCACATGATATAAAAAGTAACAAGGAATAGAAAAACAGTAACATTTCATACGGCACACACAAACGAAGCAACGAAGTCTACACATTACACATATCGTGGTTCAATCATCTCAGACCAACTGTCATCAAGGTTCAACAGTGAAGTACGCACATCATATGTTGTAGTTCAACACCAATGGTGTGACATTCTCGCAAACTGAAGCTAGAAAAGAGAGAGCAAGAAGGAAAAAGAAAAGAGAAAAAAAAAAAAAGGGGACTAAACCCACCATGCATGAAAGTATATCGAGTCAGAAGTATAGCGATGATTTCTGACACAGTAGCTAGTAGAAGAAGAGCGGAAATCATCGCTGTACATGAGACTTTTAGTGAATCATCGCTAAACAACACATATCCAACTGAACAACACAGTCGCCGACAGAGTCAGTTTACTTGTAACAAATTGATACTTAAATGTTGAATTCATGTGGTGGAGGGCGTGGTATCAGCAAGCAACATTATGGATCGGAACACATGCATGGGTTTTGAAAACACCTCATGAGGTTTCTGCTCATAGCTTTTACTGCCCTTGCATGAATGCTGTTCCCTAAAAAGATACAAGTCTTGAAAGAAACAACTCGTTTAGATTACCAAACTGCCAACTGATTAAAATATTAATAATTTAAAGCAAAAATTAGTACGTATAATACCTAAACAAAATGATTGAATGTAATACCTCTGGCTTCAAAAATTAAAGAAAAACACAACTATTAACTACCAACCTGCAAACCAAAAAAAAAAAAAAAGAAATAAATAAAGAAAGAAATAATCAGACGCATACTTCCTCAAAAATTAAAGAAAAACCAACTATATCCTGAAAACATTAAAAAAGAAAAAACAATCAATACACAGATAAAGAAAAAGATAAAACATGTGAAAATACTTATAGTTAACTGTATACCAATAAAACGAGAAAGCTAACACACAAAATGCCATACTTCTTCAAAAATTAAAGAAAAATCAACTATATCCTGAAAACAGAAAAAGAACAAACAATCAGTAGACAGATTAAAAAAAAGAAAAAGAAGAAGAAGATAAACATGTGAAAAGAATATGTAAAAATAGTTATTCTAACATTTACCATATTACAGAAAAGCTAATGATGAATGCCATAGTGGAGCAACATATCCGCCTCCGCCCTAAACTTGTAAACGCACTGTTGGTTGTGGCATTTGATTGTGGCATCACGATGGGCTGCGTTGATATGAGCTTTTAGGGCTCGAGTGCTTCTAAAGCGACTGCAATCACATAAGTTGCAGGGGAATCGTTCTTCGGGTTGAGCAGCTTCTTGTTCTTGGGGAGGATCATTATTAGGATCCATGAAGGTGATGACTGATGACAAAAAAAAGAATCAACTAATTACCTAGCTTGGGTGAATATATATAGTTAATCAGCTAAATCTAACCGTCACGAGGATTAAATCTATGTAACTACCTAACTAACTCGGCTCACTGGCCTGTACAGAAATATATATATATATATATATATATATATAATAGTAATAGATTGAATTACACAAGATATACTCCTCGTATATTTTAACTCTTTTGTCCCTCGAATTCACCATATCTTATGATATTATACACGTTGAGAAAGTATTTTCCCATTAATTGAAATGCAATTTCAGCTTCATTATAAGAAATAAATCTACGGAAAAAGTGCATAACCAATGGGCAATAGTTCTGCCTATTTAATATCGAAATACATAATTTATGTTTATTACCTTCTTACGTGAATAAAATGAAGGATATCACCACCTCCGAGCATGCAACTAGTTTTTGGTCTACTGAATAAAAAATTTGAACTTTACCCTATTGACGAAAACAATAACACCGGTGTAGTATCAGCAAAAATCGTCTCGAACATTTTTAGGGCTCGTTAGAATTGATTTTTTTTAAATGTGTTTTTTTTAACAGCTTTTGAAAAATAACTTCTTTTGAAAAGTTGAAAATTCTGGCTTCTTAAAAAAGCTATATTTGAGCTTTTTTTAAAGTTTTAAATTTTTTTAAAACTAAATCAAATAGTTAATGCAAATTTAATGTAACTTTTTTAGAAAAAAGTCCTTAAAAAAAGTCAATCCAAATAAAACCTTACAAATGTAGTGTGTGGCGGGTTAAGTAATTAAATGGAAGTTATAAAGTACATCAAGGTGTGTTTTTTGATTAATGCCTCTAGTAGACTTTTCTTCGACTATCTATTTCTTCTTTTTTTTTAAAAAAAAAAAATCGTCTTTATACCACCAATTATTGGATTATTACTGTTTTACCAAAATATACGCAACCCTTTTTTTTTTTTTTAAGACAGAAAAATTGGTACGGACGGGTGCTTGGTTATATGTTTTGATTTTGTTAGACTTAGTCCGAAATATTATTATTTTTCCTGTATAGGCTAGTTTCGTGTTGCCACTGGTTATTTAGAAACAGAAAAAGTTAATGAAATGATCAAAATCAAGAAGCTTCTTGTCACGGCTTCCATGCAAGAAGACACGTGCCTCCCTTCCACCTCCCAATTTCCCTCTACTTCCTCTGACCAATTCTCTCATTTTCCCCTCAGCTCGATCCCACTCATTCCTTATTAGATCGTCGTTGTAGCGGCAATAACAATATTATGCTCAACTCCATGCACTGCAAACACGATTAATTGACGCCCAACTCGTCCAAGGCAAATGGTGAAGCTAGTGTCAGCACGTGAAAGCCGCATTTACGGGCCAAAGCTGGCCCGAACAAGATCAGAGTACACCAACGCTGGTCTCTATGTATTTGCCACGATTGTGCTCCTAGGTGGCTTTGTTGGTCAGTACTCGAGGGAGCCCAAGTCCGGGCTCGTTCTCATGCTTATAGCCTTTTCAATCATTGTGGTCGTGAATCTACATGATCTTATTGCTCACCTTGCCGGGGTTGATTATAAATTTCGTGTAATGGAGTTTGATACGCAGCTTGCACTCGTGGAGTTTGCTGTCCCACTTGTTCAGATTCTTGGCACCCTTCTTTCTTTTTTGGGTATTCTTTTTCTCTTTATCCAGGTATTTCTCTCTCCGGCCAAACTACAAAAGATTTTTCTTCTTTTTTTTTTTATATATATTTTTCTTGGTCGAGGCCATTTATGTGACGATCCAGATTTTTTGGAAACCTCCGACGCGACATGCAATAGGATTGCTAATCCGTGATTTGACAGTCAATTTGCAAAGCTATTAGCTTCTTTTGAACACGTACTTAAATGTATAATTAAGAATTTTTCCGCTAGTCTTCCCGTGGTTATAGTGACATCAAACTTTCTAGCTAGCATATATGCATTCAATTAAGATTTTTTTTTATAATGTTCATGTGATCCCAGTTATTTCTTTCAAGTGGCAATTTAATTTAGATAATCATGCTATGTGCTCTATAAGCTCTTGATGGGTGGCAATATTATAATATTTGTGTAGTAATGCAGGAAGAGAAAGGATATGGTTACTTCAAATTGGAGAAGCATGCTTTAAACATGCTCATTGCTGGCCCTGCTCTGTGGTTGCTTGGATCAATCCAAAATTCCTGTCAAATTTATGAGAGAGCTGATGGGCATGTTCAGATCCTGCAACAGAGTGTACACATTCCTTTCTTAATGGGAAGCTTGCTGTTTTTAGTTGGCGCAATTCTTAATGCCAAGGAGCAGACTGGTCATATCCACCATGGCTTGGATTTGTTGGTGAGTGAAATCCCAATTGATTTTGGCCTTTCATAACTTCATAACTGTAACGACTCGTATTCAACTACTGGCATGTCAACACTTTGTAATGTTGGCTATGTGATTCGGAATCTGCAGGGTGGTTCTTGGATATGGTTGGGTATATTTGGGAGCTTATTATTCTTTGTTGGCGGAATAACAAATGTTGTTAAAGCGTTGGAGATGCAAAGAGTTGATGGACTAAGGCTAGAGAAGCTACGGGGTGGAGCACAAGAGCGATTGGTTCGCGAAGGTGAAGGCGAACGCCAGATGCCGCTCATGGCAGACGAGCAGAGGAGGAGAAGGTGGCGAGCAGAAGAAGAGAAACTAATTGCAGGTCCAACTCCTTACAAGGATGTTCTTGTTGGTCGTTCTTAAAATTTCCTTCGCTTCGTAAAATTTGTAAAAAATGCCGACTAATCCATAGGCTGGCACGAATTAAGGTAATTTGTTTCAACCCGAGTTATCTAATGGATCATGATTGTCATTCTCTGCCTTTCGAATTGTGGGTGTCACAGCTACATCCGAAGACATGGTATGGCAGTTGCAAAATGACTCGTTGCAACTGATCTCCAGGTTTAAGATGTTGGAGAAGACGATAAGAAGGGAAGATTATAGTCTTCAAGTTTATTCCAAGTCTGATCGATGTGTCATCTTCCAGTAATTATTTGAAATCCTTTCATGGCTGCCCATATTATTTTCTCTTTGCCAGTGATATTTTTCGGACAATGTTGATAATTTTGAAATGAGAAGTTTGTTGAAAAAAAAAAAAAAACTGTTTTAGTTGTAATGAGATTAGCCACATTATTTTTCAATTTTTACTATTTCTAATTGTATTGTGTAAAAATCCTATAGAGACCACTTTGATGGTTATTCAAATGGCTATAAAAACGACTAATTACATTCTTGCATTACGTACTCATGAAGACAATTTTGTATGTGGAAGATATGTCACCATGGCTTTTGTACTATAATTAAAGAAATTAAGGAGATAAATTCTTAGTTGTCTATTAAAAAATTCACTCGTTACTGGCACTCGAAAGCAATTGACAAGCAACCACGGATTAATAGACTTTGAGAGCGAATCCACATATTTTTAAAGGTATTTTTAGCCTGTACATTTATGTAGTACTCGGCAATAATTTTTGGGAGTAATTTTAACATTTTAACTAGTGTTTTTCAAAAGTTAAAAAATTTGCATTTGGTTTACTTGTTTTCTGTTTTCCTTTTCTAGTTTTTATTTTTTATTTTCATTTTTGAAAACAGTTTTCATTTTTTTTAATTTAGAGAATATGTTAGATCAACAAAAGTGTTTTTTATGTTTATTTACAAAATTGTTACCTTATTTTTAAATTTTTTTTGGAAATATTTACAAAATTATCACCTTATTTTCTAAATTTTTTAGATATATTTATAAAACTGCTATCTTGTTTTCTTAATCTTTTAGACTTATTTACAAAATTGTCACGTTATTTTTTAAATTTTTAAGAGATATTTACAAAATTACCATCTTATTTTTCAAATTTTTAGAGTTATTTATAAAATTTTCACCTTATTTTCTAAATATTTTTGAATTATTTACAAAATTATCACATTATTATTATTATTATTATTATTATTATTATTATTATGTTTTTACAAATGAGGTGAAGCCAACACATTAGATGGTTATTACTCTACAAGAGGTAACTCCGTGCAAATCTTTCCCTAGGAGCGACTTTATTGACTCTAGTGGGTCTCTAAGTACGTGCACCCCAACTAGTAAGGACAAACCAAAATTGGCCAACTAGTCTACGCTCCTATTTACTTCCTTGTAAATATAATTTAACATAAATCCTCTGTTGCTCCTGAGCTTTCTCTTGCATAATTGCTATCACTTTTTTTATATTTTCTAATTTTCTAAAAAAACTAGTTTTTGTTTTTTTAAAATAAAAATAGTTAACCAAATGAGTTTTCTATCTTAATTTTTATTTTTTATAAAAATAAAAACATAGAACGGACAAACCAAATGCATCCTTAGCCTTTCAGGCAGTTTAGCTTTTTACTTTTCTTTGGACAAATCTACCCTTTTTTCATTTTTTTTTCCTTACAATTCTACTCTTTCCCAAATCTCTCTATATTTTTACCTATTTTTCACAAATAAAAATTAAAAAATATAAAAATAAATTTCAAATTCTATTTAATCAACATATACTAAAAAGTCTAAGTTTTATTAGTTCTTTTTTTGATAAAATAAATCTTGAATATATTAAAATTAATTTTTACAATATTAATACAAATATTTTATCAAAAAATTAGTTATATTTTATTATTAAAATATTATTATAAAAATAAATGTCTAATTATAAAATATATTATCTTATTTGTATAATAGTAATAATAATTATAATATCATAACAATAATAATAACATAATATCAATATCCTTTTATATTATTTTATACTCATTAGCTAATCTAACTACTAATTTTTTTAATCGAACATATTTTGTTCAATCAGTTAGTTAAACAACTATTAGTTAATAACTAAAATATAACAGCTATTATCTATCATAACAACTAATTTTGCCGAATAAGCTCTTAATCTATATCAAAAAATTTTACTCGTATAAAAGTATTAAATTGTGTATCTTTAATTTACTGAATAAAGAAGGTTTGAATCAAACGCAGGTACAACTTTACAAGCCTCAGGCTTGGGCTCGTGGGATGGAGTGTGGGTTCTTGGCAATTGTATGACGTGAACCCAATACTATAACAGTATGATGGTCCTTCAAATTCAAGTCAATTTTGACTACTACATTGAAGAAATTGCATCACTCAAAATTAAGCATCCTTTTTTCATAAGTAAAAAATAATTGATTCTCACTTATATTAAATTTATTTAATATCTAAATAATACAAATTTTGCAATATAACAATAGATTTCTATATATACTCTAAATTAATTAATAACTAAATAAATAGCTATGTTTATAATTTTAAAAAAAATCTAAAACTCATATTTTTTCTTTATCTCAACAACTCCTACTCTAACTTTTCCTAACTCTCAAGAGGCTTACTTAGGGCCTATTTCGATTGTTTTTCTTTTTAAAAAGTACTTTTTGTTAAAGAATACATTATTTTTTTGATAAATATTTGGTTTAATTTAAAAAACTCAATTTTAAATTTTTTTCTTAAATCATGAATTTTAAAAGCTTAAAAAATACATTATTTTGAAATTTATTTAAAAAAAAACCGATGTAAATGAGCATCATTTGCAAACCGTAGTGCTGACATATAAGGCCTGATTAGATTGTTTTTTCCAAAAAAAATATTTTCTTTTGAAAAAGTTACATTAAATTTACAATAACTATTTGATTTGGCTTTTAAAAAATAACTATTTAATTTGACTTCAAAAAAATACTGAAATTCTGAAAAAAACTCAAATATAATTTTTTTTTAAATTAATTTTTTTTTAGAAGTTAAGTTATTTATTAAAAAATATTAAAAAATATTTAAAAAAAAAATCAACCCAAACCACACCATGCAAACACCTTATTTGCCAGCTGGGCTAACCATCGAAGATCGGTCTCTTTTTTCCGCTAACCTCCGCAGGGCGCTCAACTTACGGGCATAGTCATCTTCAAGGGAAGAGGAAATTAACTGGAGCTGTTCCGTCCTTTGTGAGCCCTAATTTCGAAGAACGCGTCCGCCCCAACGTAAACGCACGCCTGTCATCTCTTTACTTATTGATCTTTGCCCTTATCTCAATGTCTTTTTTCTCTCGATTCCTTCTTTTTTCGCTTCATATGTGATCGAGACGTTATTTTGTGTAATTTACTGTTGTTGATGGGGAGACGTGTATTGGAATTCTCTAGATTGATTCATTCTCCTTTTGCCCTTTATAATGGGCAGCTCGGTTTTTGATGTTTATGCTTGATTCAGGATTTTTGTTTCCTGTTTCTTTATCTTCTTTAGCATCCAAGTGTTTTCGGAGGAATGGTCCTTTTTTCTTGTCCAAAGATGGGAAGGGAGGGGAATGGGTTGATGGAAGATGGTAGCATATTTCATCTAAATTAAAATGAAGAATGAGATACGTAAAAGGTCCATATAGAAGATTCAAGAATAAGATTGTGTGTTATTGTGCTGACTCCATGCTTGGGCTGCTCATGTAATTTGGAACTGCAAAGACTTCAGGTTTTTAGCCTGTGAGATAATGAGTTACTAGATAATAAGATACTATGGGGTGATTTATTAATGAAGTGGTGCAATATTAACCTCTTTTCTGGTGGTTTGCAGATTGGGATTGTAGTGCATAATGGCATCTGTATCTAGTCAGCCTCAGTTCCGTTTCACACAGCCTCCATCCAAAGTTCTCCACTTAAGGAACTTACCATGGGAGTGTACTGAGGAGGAACTGATTGAATTAGGGAGGCCATTTGGTAAAGTTGTTAGGACAAAATGCAATGTTGGAGCAAATAAAAATCAAGCATTTATAGAATTTGTAAGTGTATTTTTGTCTAATTCTCCCATGCGTTTCTCCATGATCATCTTTTACTTCTTACACAATATCTTTGGTCATTTCAATTAATTGATTTTCTTGTTTTCTATCTATTGATGGTTAAAGGCGGAACTAAATCAAGCTATAGCTATGATATCATATTACGTTTCATCATCAGAACCAGCTCAGGTACGAGGGAAAACCGTCTACCTACAATACTCCAACAGACAAGAAATAGTGAACAACAAAACTACTGCAGATGTTGCTGGAAATGTACTCTTGGTAACAATTGAGGGTAATGATGCAAGGCTTGTCAGCATTGATGTTCTACATTTGGTAAGTATGAAATCATCTTTATCAGAAATTCATCTTTAGAAAAATATTTTGTTCTACAAGGGTGTACTCTGTGGTTTCTGCCTTTCTGGTGTATAGAATGTAGTATTGCATGCTTTGTTAAGCTTCTGTTTGACAAGAATGTAAATGGATCAGCAGGCCCATGTGAAGGGAATATCTGTGATGGAAGCTTATTGCATCAGGAGAAAGAGCGCATGTGTGTTTGTCTCCTTTCTCTTCTGCTTAACACTGGCTCTTTCTACCCTTTATTCCTTCCCGTCTTTCTGTCCTAACTTTGTGGGAGTGTAAAATCTCTTCTTTTCCTGCATTCCTCCTCTTATGTGTTTGGTGCTTATTCTTTTCTTCTGCTTTTTCGTGGTCATGAGTGTTCAGTTAATAGATGGATAATGAAACACACTCTAACAACTGAAGCTTTCAGATGAGGTGATAAATGAAGATGCTGCATAGTCCAGGATATTTAAATGGTCAGTCCAAGTTTTCCAATTGCCAGGCCGTAATCTCGCTCACCTATAAACTTGTCTCACTTAAGGGAGCATGTTGGGTTAATAAATGAATTAAGTAGATCCATTCCTAACACCTTAAACTTGTAAAGGAGGTAAATTGATAGTGATCATGAGTAGCACAACTAAATAAAGGATCTGATTCACTAGATTTCTGTATTGTAATATTGCAAATTTAATGAAATTGGGCATAATAGAATTAGAGATTCTAGCATCAATTGTCGAACTAGAGTGGAGAGTGAATAGAGATATATCTATCATTTGTAGAAGCTGCAACATGAACTTTATCCAAAAATGCAGTTGCTATTTGAAACACTGCTTTAATTGTAATTCCTTATAAATACATGTATATATGTATACATTTATAGTCTGTTGCTGAACATTTTTACCTTCTTCAGGTGTTTTCCACTTTTGGATTTGTGCATAAGATTACTACATTTGAGAAGACTGCTGGGTTCCAGGTATATATCACTTCGAATCACCTTCTCAATTTCTTTAGCTGCTTTTTGGACCACTGATTACCACATTCATTCACATGTGATCTTCCCCCAGGCTCTAGTGCAATTTTCTGATGCAGAAACTGCCTCTTCTGCGAAGGAAGCCCTTGATGGAAGAAGCATTCCCAGGTGATTCTGGGTTTATATTTTGGCTTTGGATGTATCCCTGTTAAGGATCATATATATGTAGATTGGTGCAAATGAATTGGGGTTGGGCATCTTTCAGGAGATCTTTTAAAATCCACTAAAGGGGTACATGTGTGCTTCTTATGCCCATCTTGCCCTCTCTTCTTCAGTTATTTCAAATCACTTTCTCCTTTGTTTACCCTACAATTACCAGGCTGTCGTCTCACGAGACTTGTCCCTCCTGAAGGATGTTGAAGTTTAGCCATTTAGGTTCCTTATTGCTGAAAAAATAAATATTTAAAATAATATAATTGCCATTATTGAGGTGGTCTTTTGCACTGAGATGGGGATCTCACCAGTGATAATGGAAACCGATCTCAATTGAGATTGTTAAAATTATTGCTGTCAATATAACATGTTACGTATAAGTAGATGTGCAAACATATGACTTCTCACTGTGTTCGCGAGATGTCAATAGAGCATTAGATTAATTTAAGTGGTGAATGTGCTTCTAGAGTTGAAGGATATTAATCTTTTGCTTCTTTAATTACATTTTCAAAGTTAATATACTTTTTGGTCCTTGTTATGAGATTTGTACATGTTATTGACACTTACCTGCATGATGGTGGTTGGCCGATTCTGTTGTCCTGGGTATCACTCAGCTATCTGATTCGAGAGCTGGGACCTTGCAGCCTTAGGATCACATATTCGGCACATACAGATTTGAGCGTGAAATTTCAGAGTCACCGCAGCAGGTATTGTTGATATTCAGTGTATCTAGTACTGGTATAGCAATATAATTCCACATATCTTAGATTTTATTTCCATAGCTTATTCCAGTAATATGGACTTTGGTTTCTGTGTTGGGTTCTTGTGTTTACATTCAACTTTTCCTTTGAAGATTTAGTTCTAACGATCTTAGCAATAAATATTCTTCAAATGAAACAGGGACTACACCAATCCACTCCTTCCAGTTGCGCCATCAGCCATTGACACAAGTGGCCAGGTAATCCTTGGGGAAGTTTCACTAGTTAGATGGTAACTGGACTTTTATGAAGTTCTCAAAATATTATAATTCGAGAGTTTATGGACTGGTCTACTGGAAAGTGTGTCGGTCTCCAGGGCTTGTTATCTTTGTTTCTTATCTGTCTTGTTTTATATCTGCGTTTGGCATTCATATCCTATCTGTTCTACTTCATTATTACCCAGCGATATATCAAGAGTTTCTATGCTTATGTCAGAATCATGAACAATGGATCGCTTGCATATGGGTCATTATGGCAATTTTAAAATATGTACATGCCAGATTCAAGTATCCATTGGGTGCTTTTTTCAATAATGCGTTTTATACATCTATTCGGTTTTGTCTTTAATTGCTGCAGTTGAGTCTAGGCTTAGATGGGAAGAAGCTAGAGCCTGAAAGTAATGTTCTTCTTGCTTCCATTGAGAACATGCAGTATGCGGTCACCTTGGATGTTTTACACACGGTGAGTTCCTTCCAGTGAGTTAAGGCATTTAAGATATGCTGTTAATTGAGGTTTTAGTATTTGATTATTTTCTTTCGTTGACCCCACATTTGCATTCTCAGGTTTTTTCTGCTTTTGGGTCTGTCTTAAAGATTGCGATGTTTGATAAGAATGGTGGGCTTCAGGCTTTAATACAGTATCCTGGTAAGATGAAATTAATGTTCAATCCTCTCTAGTTGTCACCATGAAAGAGTGGTTTCTCGCTGTTTTTGCCCTAGTCTAGATTAGTCTTGTAAATAGGCATATTTTAGCCCAAGTCATATACACTCCAGTTACCATTACCTTGGCTCAACTGCTTTTGCTTTGAGAATTAGACAATCCAACCAGCAGAATTTTAGAGGGAGAAATAAGTGAGACTACCCAATGCTTGTTTGGTTAATTTTGAAATGTTGCCTTGTTTACTGGAGCATATTGCCTTGTTTTGGATCAGGAAAATGATAATATCTAGCTCTATGCTTAAGTCTTGTTATTTGACTCTGGTGAGGTTTGATATCTTGGATGTTAAGTCATTGATTACTTTAGTTATATGTGTGATGCTGGAATGAGATACGTAGTGGTAATCATGTACTTCAGATTCATGTTAGTAAGCTTATGAAGTAAAATGTCGGCCCTGATGCATTTATGGGTTCAAATAAAACATTAGTTTGATGGCTCTGCAGATGTCCAGACTGCTGTTCTTGCAAAGCAATCCTTGGAAGGACACTGCATTTACGAGGGAGGATATTGCAAGCTTCACATAACATATTCTCGACACACTGATCTGAGTATAAAGGTATTGTTTATTTTTTGGTAAATGAGGGTAGCAGCCAACAGGATTAGCCAACTGAAATGGTAGCTACAAAGCTAAAAGGTTTGGGGTCATCAAAATTTTATTCCCCTGGGTATTTGTGTTAACAATGTTCTTGTTTTGGAGAGTTTCCGTAGATGCATGCTGAATTTGACTTCAGTTGATTTCCTGCTTTTATGTATCAAGCTCCCATTTGGCATTTGCTGGTGCTTGTTATGAAAATTAGGGGTGTTCTTGACATTTCTGTGTCAATTGAAATGCTCCGGGAGTTTGGTTCTATGGCTGCCTGTTATCTTAAAATGTGCCCCTCTATCCATATGGTTTAGAAAATACGTGTCAGCTGCACCTCTAGCATGTTCTCTGAGTTCATTATATAAAATAATTATTGAGTCCCTCCCTTACTACTGGCTAATGGTTGATAACGACTTAAATGATTATCATTTCTCATACCCTTTTCTAAAGCCTAATTGCCTTTAATCACCACCCCTACAAAAACTCAAAGAGAGACAGAAGTGAGAAGATGAGGAAGTGGATAGATGTGGAAATAAAGATGACTGTGTAAAGACAACAATAGTAATTATATTAACGATGCCATGTAAACATTCTAATACTACAAGTCTGATTTTAGATTTGTTTCCATTAGACTAGAAAACCTTTTCGCCTTGTCAGACTTTCTAGACTCCAACATCTTTTCTTTATATAGAAGCAGATAATTAACTGTGTAAAAAAATAATCATACCATTGCCTAGGAGATCTTTATGACATAGAATGCGCATAATACTTGTTACAAAACCTAATGAGAACTTCTAATGGAAGGCAATTGTGTTTGCTTTATCCCTGTTTACCTTTGTCATTTCTTGCCAAACTGATAGAATAATCATGTTCTCCCTCAATTTCAAGATATTTTATTGGTGTTCTCCCTCAATTTGAAGATATTTTATTGGAGTATGAGTAATGAAGACTATTATTAGAGATGACTTTGGCATTGATTGCGACTCAATCAGATGGGGACTAACTCTTGTGCTTGTATACTCGTAACAGCTCAACAATGATCGAAGCAGAGATTATACAACTCCAAATCCTGCTATCCAAAACACTTCTGTTGCAAATGCTCCTATGTCGAGTTCTCAACCCTCACTTTTAGGGCAACAGCCACCCCTAATGGGAGGTCCAGGTTGTTATCCATACAATGGTGCTCAATATGCTCCAGCTCCTGAAGGTCTAGGCATCCCTCAACCTTCAATGGGTTGGAACTCAGCTGCCACAACAGTTCCTTCCTCGACGACCATGCACATTTACAGTAACCCTTACATGCCACCAGGTAGTATGCCTCAAATGGGACCTGGGATGATGCCATTCCACGGCCGGAATGGCTTTTCCCACTCACCAATGCCGCCTTATCCTCCACAATGACATTGTATTCAAGTAAAGCTTCTTAAAATTATCTAGATGACTGATATCTTCCATTGGAGTTTGTGAAATGGGAAATACAATGTCAAAATTTTGAAATCCCCCGAAATGTTCTTCTCTTTTGCTAGTTCCTCAAATTTCTTAGGCTACGGTAACAAACAGTAACGACTTGTCAACTTTTTGTGGGTATAAAAATGGGGTTTGATAGCTATCTTTTGAATTTGTACTGTATCTTTTTCTTGAAAATGTGTTTGGGTTATGTAGTTTCTGAATTTGTGAGGATACTTTCTAGCATTTGGAGAAAATCTTTCCTCGATCCTGGGGCTGAGCTTTGAGAAGCTGATTTGGGCGACAGCATCCTTTTTCTTGTTTATACACTGCTCTTTTGTGGCACTGATATTTTGCAATTTCATACTTATTTTGTTGACTTCTCTCTTTATAAAGATTTTTTTCTGTCTGGTCCTCTTATGTTTAAACATAGGACCTTGTGAGGACTAGGGCTTTAACAAGTGAGTGGGCTCGTTGTTAAAACTGGATATTTCGAAAAATGTTAGCTATCACTATTCACTTCCAGTGGTTTGTTACTTGTTAAAGTGAAATCTAATTAACCAACATATTCTGAAGATTTTAATACGAAAGGACACTTGGGTTTGGTTGTGATTTCCTTACAACTTGTTTGGATTGAGGGGAATGAGGAGAAAGGAAAGGGAAGGGAGGGGTTTTTTTAATCCTCTTTCTTGTTTGATTAGGAAGTATGAGGATGGTAAGAGAAAAGAAGGGAAAATTTTTATCCCCTCAAATCTTTTAAAAGTAATCCCCCAATTTGGAGTCATTAGAAGGAAAAGGAAAGTTTTTTTTTTTTTTTTAATTAAAATGACTCTTTGATCTCTCTTTCTTATTTGTACATAAAAATTTAGAACATATAACTCCAAATTTAGATAAAATCAATCATTTTCTTCTATTTCCCTCTCAATCCAAATAAGAGAAACTTACATTCTTATATGATCCTTTCCTTTTTAAAGTTTTTCAATTCAAGTAAAAATTAATCCTTTCTTCTCCTTTGCTTTACAACTCCATCCCTCCCATTTCTTTATTAATTTTTTTTCCTCGAATCCAAACATAGGGTTAGGTTTTTGTTTGGTGTGATTAGAAGAATTGTTGAAAAAATTAATTGATTATTGGTTTTGTTTCCTAATTATTGAGTATACTGCTTCTGTGAAAGCAATGTTGAACTTGCTGCAAGAAAATATGAAGGGGTGTTTCTAACGGGGATTTATCATGTGAGAACAGTTCTGTAAAAGCTCCCTTTGGATTTTTTTTTTATTTTTTGGTATTTTTTTTAACTTAGCTTATTTTTAATCTTTAAAAAAATGCTATAGAGGTGTTTACTTCAAATTTATTTAACAAGTCAATTTTAGTTTTTAAATTCGTTTAAAAGCTCTTTAAGAATAGAACAAGTCGCTTAGTTCTAGTGCTTTAAGAGACTATGTAGTTAAATTTCTTTCAACTTCTAAATTCACAAAAAAAAAAAAAAAACCCTTATATTAAAAGTGAAACAAATTGATACATTCCAACTGAAACAAATTGATATCTTCCAACTAAAACTCACAAAATGTTTAAAAGCTGAGTCTGAGTCAAACATTTTGATAGTTTTCTCCAAAAAGACAAAAATAATCATACAAAGATTTATTGTAATTAACAATTCAAATTTTAACTTATGTTCTTACCTCACAAATAATCAAATATTAAATGGTTTGCACGTTTTTATACCATAATAAGATCTTGTTGTTTTAGAGGGAGCAAATACACTCCTATCTTGAGGTAGGTTCTTGATTAAAAGATAAACCAAGTCCAACCACAGTTTCTTTAGACTGGAAAACCACTCCCGAAAAAGAGAGAAAATAATAAGGGCCCCTTTTTTTCCACATATTTTTTTAATTAAAAAGCATTTTATTTTTCAGAAAAGACACTTGAATTAGCTTTTAAAAAAACAATCTAAAATTCAAAAAGAAAAGCTCAAATTGACAATTTTTAAACCCAAAATTTAAAATGATCAAAAATATATATATTTTTTTAAAAAAACTTTACACAGAAAATACTTCTTTTCCTTTTTAATAAACCAACCAAAAGTCAAAATCGGCACTAAATGAAGAGAAGAAGAAAAAAGAAAAAGCTTCAAAGCTCAAATCTCTAATTCATTTTTTCCTTTTTTTTTTTTTCATATATGTAAAGATCGATAATTTACTTGCCGGAAGAGGATAGAATCATAAAATCTTGTAAGGCCATAAGCAACGTAGAAAAAGTCAATCGAAATTATAAAGGCCACATCAAAGCGCCAACTTACAGTCCCGGAGATAAGGTTTCTCCCATTCCTCTGTGTGTGCTTTCTGCTGACTGCTCCATAACACACACACACGCTCACACACACAGAACAGAGAAGAAACACTAGAGAGTAATTAAAGAGTGTGCGAGTCCACAGCTTAATAAATTATTTTCTTCTTCTTCTTCTTCTTTTTTTTTTTTTTTCCAAAATTTTCAACATTAAAACCCTAGATAGAGAGCGAACCAAATCTCCAGCATGTGTACGCTACAAGCTACTCTTATCTGTAAATCTTCTTTTTCTCCATTCAATTCTTCTTTACCTCCGAAACGCCTTCACTGTTGTATTACCCCTTGCTTTTCTTCCACCAAATTAAATTCATATTCTAGTGTTTGTCTTCCGTTGAAGTCTCCAACTTGCCGCCATGGTCGTAGATTGGTGGTGCTCGCCGGCGCATTGTCGCCGGAGAATGTAAATTCAACTCCGGACTCCTCGGCTTTACCTAATAATGATGATAATGAAGTTTCGAACTTTGAAATTAGTGGAGTAAATAATGAAATTTTGAGTGACAACTTTGTTTTCGAAGCTAACGGTGGTGTTGAGAACGAGGTGAAATTGGAATCAGAGGAAAAGAATGTGGAGGAGGAGGAGGAGGAGGCAGCGAAAAAGCGGTTGCCTATAGTGGTGTTTTTTATGGGATTGTTTGCGAGGTTTAAGGAAGGGTTCGAGAAGCTTATGATGTCGGATTGGTTTAACTGGTGGCCTTTTTGGCCGCAAGAGAAGCAGCTGGAGCGGTTGATTGCTGAGGCTGATGCTAACCCACGGGATGCGGCAAAGCAGAGCGCTTTATTGGCTCAGCTCAATAAGCACAGGTCTGATGATGCTATTTTTGATGAATGGAGAACGCTGCTTATTTTTTATTGTATTATGATCATTTTGCTTAATGAAAATGTTGTTTATTTGTAAGCTACTATAATCATTTTACTGAAAGCAGAAGAAATTTTGCAATTCATGACAAAAGAATGTGGCTTAGGGCGTAATGGCAATAAAGACTGAAGCTTGAACTTAATTTGATGGTTGACTGCTATTACTATCGATCTTATAAGCTGGAATTGACTTCCTAAAAGGGAAATGCCAAGAAAAATTGTATCTTTTGTTGTGTATTTTCAAGTTGAATTGTTGACAATTAAGTTAAAGGTGGTATATTTTCTTTGTGTTGAACTGTTGTAGGTATTCTCTCCAGCAGTTGAGGTTTATACTTTTCACCTTAGTCAATCATGGGTTCGTCAGTTTTACTATTTGAGTATTTGATCAAGCAGTGATCAGAATCTTGATGGAATTCATGAAATGCATTAATGTTCTATTTGTTACCCACATTTCTTTTAGACTCTGCGTGTAAGGAAAGTCATGGGAGGTGGTTCACTGGAAAATTGCATGAAATAAAGGAAAAGATAATTATTTCTGTATATGAGCCTATTAGAATTTAAAATTGGATGGTTAAGAGATGAAAATAAGTGGTTTTCAATTTCTAGCAAAATTCTTCTTGAGAAGATAGAGAGAAGGAAAAATTGGTTTCGGGGATTTATAACTTTCAATACTTGGAAAATTGAAAATAACTAAGACACATGGAACTCAAAATAACTGAGATTTCTTCTCTTTCACTCTCCGCCATCCTAGAGATTCAATAGTTTGAGAACAAGCATCAACTGGTATTTAGCTGAAGAGAAATTCTTATGACTTTCTCTTGGTTTTGTTATTTCCAGTCCTGAGGCTGTCATTCAGCGTTTTGAGCAAAGGGATCATGCTGTAGATAGCAGAGGAGTTGCAGAATATATCAAAGCTTTGGTGGCCACTAATGCTATTTCTGAGTATCTGCCTGATGAAAAATCTGGAAAGCCTTCTAGTCTTCCTTCATTGGTACTGTCTTGTTCAGTTTCCATTCTATGACAGGATGTCTAATGCATTCATCTCGTCACTCAAATGAATAAAGCTGTTAAAACACCTCTGAGAAGTTTTGTCCTGAAGCCTGTCTAGTAAATTATCCTTATTTTATCTTGCATATCAATAATTTCTCTCCTTAGTTTTCTTTCCGACGTACCATCCTAATGTCTATAGGTTCTGGTCTCTTTGTATTGTTTCACATTTCTAAATTGTCCGTTGATCTCAGTGTGCTACTTTAATGCTGTTGTCTGCTCAATCATCTATCTAAGAGAGTCTTTACTTTGTAACATGGTTAATCTGTGTGATTTACCCTAGTGGTCAACCTTTCTTTGAATTATATCAATAATTTGGCATTGATTTTACATGCAGTTGCACGAGTTGAAGCAACGTGCATCAGAAAACACTGATGAACCGTTTTTGAGCCCTGGCATATCTGAGAAGCAGCCGTTACATGTTGTGATGGTAACAAATCGTAATAATATCCTGCTTTAATCTTCTTCTAGAATGTCTATGGATCCATTGATCTCCTTGATCTTGCAGCTGAGAGGTATGAGATTATGTTGCACATGTTTGTAAGTCAAATCTCCTCTTGTCAGGTTGATCCCAAAGTGTCAACCAGATCACGTTTTGCTCAGGAGGTCATTTCAACTATTTTATTTACTATTGCAGTAGGTCTGGTGTGGTAAGCTTTATCTTTATATGGTCGGTTCAGTTTTCGTGATTATTCCATATTTATTGTAGACTGGCCATTGTTTGATATTTACCTTCTAAGTCATCCCTCTCATGCAAGTTCTTTTCATCCTTTCGGTGGGGTGGAGGAAGTGAGCTTTTGAAGCTGCTGTATTGTTTAATTTTGTGCATGTGACTACCTTGTTGGAGTGGTTATCAAGGCCTCATATCTTGTGGTTTTGGTATCAAATATTTCCAGTACTGAAGATGAACATGCAAACCATTAACAATCTTTCAGGTTCATGGGTGCTGCTGCACTTCAGAAGTATATTGGTAGCTTAGGTGGAATAGGAGCTTCTGGTGTTGGCTCAAGTTCAACCTATTCTCCAAAGGAGTTGAGTAAAGAAATAATGCCTGAGAAGGTAAATTTGCTATAGGGATTGCTGTTATGAGTTTTTGACAGTTCACCATATGCTTCTGGTGTTCAGTTTTTGGTCAGGAAAAGCGTAAATTTTGATGTTGGCATGAGCTGGTGTACTTAAATAAGTTGTCATGGATTGGTTTTCCTTATAAGAACCATTATGCAAGAATCATAAGGTGAATGTATTGATATAACCATGTTGTTTATGATATTGACTAATCCATTCTAGTTTTATGATTATTGTTATCTGCATATTTTCTATACTGGAAATATTTAAATATTGTCTAATTCATTGCAGAAGCTATACTTTTGTCACAGAGTTATCAAGGCATACATTTGTTAATCTGAATAATCTACTGATGACAATATTTTGTATTACTGCTTAACTTGCAAGATGTTATTGAACTACAAAATTATAAGCATTGAAGACTTTTGTTTTCTTAATCTACAATTGTTAGGCACCGAGACTAGTTTAACCTTTGATGCTCATTCTCATCTGGAAAGATGCATTTTGAATAGCTGCTTGATGAATCTTGACATTCTGGAAAGCTGGTTGATTGCTGTGCTGTTCCCATCTCTCAAAGAGGGACTTGCAACAATTTTTCTCTGGAACAAATCACAATTAACAGACAACTTCTTTGATAACTTGGCTAAAAAAGATCTTAAGGGCTACTGATTTTTCTGTCCAAAGTAATAAAAAAGGATTCCTCCTTTCTTGAAATAGTCAAGATTGAAACATTGTTTAGATTGGTGAAGGAAAAGCAGTGATGCATGAGACCTTCTTTTGACATTTGTGAGGCATTTAATGATGTTAACCATCATATTCTCAATAATTTGTCTCATTGCAGAATGTCAAAACATTTAAGGACGTTAAAGGTTGTGATGATGCCAAACAAGAGCTAGAGGAGGTTGTTGAGTACCTTAAAAATCCTTCAAAATTCACTCGACTTGGGGGCAAGTTGCCAAAGGTTTGTGTACATTTGATTGGCTTATTATGTTTAGTGTCTGTTTTTTCGTTTCCCTTTTCTTTTTCTCTTTTTTCTTTTTTTGGTGCAGTGATAATTTGTTTCTGAAATGTTTTCCTATATACTATTGCATGTTAGGGAATTCTTTTGACTGGAGCACCTGGAACTGGAAAAACTCTGCTTGCCAAGGTAAGTCATCACTTTGTTGAGCATAATCATCTGGCTCTTTCTCATTAAGTGGGTGAATTAAACTTTCTATCTTTAGCATGCATAACAATCTGTGTCTTGCTGCCTTCTAACAACATTCTCTCTCTTCTGACCTGAGGCTCAATTCTATAAATGGTTTCAATAAAGAACTCTAACATAACATATATGGCGACATTATATTTGTTGCATAGGAGTATTTCATGATGTAGATTTGAGATCTGATTGCCGAAACATAGGAACTGCTATTTGTAGAGTGAATGTTGCTTCCTAACTAGTTTTTTTCCAAAGCATGAACATTCTCTCTCTTCTGACCATAGCATGAACTGAAAACAATTTGATACGCATCAGAAAATTGCTATATCGGCAACATCTTGTATTCCAAGAAGTATAATGTTTGGCAACTAATAATAGGTGGATAGTTTTTATTCCCTATGGGCAAAGGAAAGATGAATGTAAGCAATTGGAAGCACTAAACCATCCCTAATTTCCTGCCCATCCTACCCTAAAAAAGGAAGTGAATAAACAAAAGCAAGGAAAAGATAGTGCATGGGATCAAGAGATAGCTCAAGTGGTTGAGATTATCTCCCCCAAGAATGAGGTCCTGGGTTCGAATCCCATTGGGGTGGGAAGTTTCAAAAAAAAGAAAAAAAAAAAGGTGCACAGAAACCAGTCATAGAATGAAAAGATTGCCATTCATCTTCCTTTACATGCTAGTGTATTTATTGTATTCTTGAGGCTTGCAAAATGCTTGTTCATGATATTTCTTATCTTTTGCTTGTCCAAATCAATATGGGCATGCCTGCACATACATAAGGTTCTCAGATTTCTGTTGTTCAGGAAAACACTCATCGTCTGTATTTCTAGATGTTGCAATAGTTCAAGAGGCTGATGCATTCTTGTTGTTGTTGATCAAATGTTCAGTTTTTGGTTTATGAACTTTTCTTCCTTTGTGTTACACAAAAGATTTAAATATCTGGGTTTCTTCTTATGCATGTATCTAGATAGCTACATAATGACTAGTGCATTTATATTTCAGGCTATTGCTGGAGAAGCTGGGGTACCATTCTTTTATCGAGCAGGCTCTGAATTTGAAGAAATGTAAATAATTTTCTCTTCTCTTTATAGCTTTATAGAAGTTTGTGATATCTGAGTCCCTTATTCTCTCTTTACATTGTAGACGATCAAAGAAAATATGCTTTGTTTTATAATTGCATGGCTAAAAATATGTCTTTGGTCTCTAATTGCATTCTACTAAAGCTAGGTATGAGTCGAAGACAAGTGTGGGTAGGAGATTGCATAGTTGCATCTTATTCAATTTTATTCCTGATTGCTATTGCAAAACTATTCTAATTGACTGTATAGGAAACTGAATCACAACTTATCCAATTAATACTTAAAGTTAACTTGTGTCTTTGTACATGTAGCAGCTAGGGCTTTTCTTGTTTTCCTATGGATGTTACATCTGTATGCTGCCAAATATTTCACTCTGCAAATATATAGATTCTGTATTGTTACTAAGGTATCCAGTTGTTAATTTACATAATCGGAATCTTTACACTTTGAGGAGTCAAAGATGGATCCCGTGATTCGGTTGTAGAGATTATAATTAAATTGGCAGAATATTTATGATTTTTTCTGTATTAGGTTCGTTGGAGTTGGTGCACGGCGTGTAAGATCCTTATTTCAAGCAGCTAAGAAGAAGGTTTGCTTTTTTATTGCTTATCGTGTTCTTTTGCTGTGGTTGATTATATGCATTGTTATTGTTAAGTATAATAAATAAATAAACCAATATCCTCTCTACAAGCTTAAGCTTTTAGATGAGGTGGTAACTCTGATATGGTATCAAAGCCTGGAAGCCAAGCGGCACAAATTCGATCTTTACCGCCACCCATTTAAAAAAAATTAAATTGTCCACGTGCAAGCTCTAATAAATTACGCTGCATGTGAGAGGGCATGTTAAGTATAATAAATAAATAAACCAATATCCTCTCTACAAGTTTAAGCTTTTAGATGAGGTGGTAATTCTAATAGTTATCATCTAGAGATTGTTTGTGGTTTACTTATATAATAGTTTATATATGGTTTTATAAATGAAGCACATTTAAGCACTAGTAGAGGGTACTTAAATGTGCTCAAAGACCTCCCTTTCCCTGATGAACAACTAGAAAGCAACGGCTATAATTTATTTCCTGTGGAACTGTTACAATCAATACCATAATGGTCAATGAAACCAAATAGATATCAACTATCAACTATCAATATATTATTTTGAATAGTAGGGCTATGACGCACTTGAAGTCTTTTTCATGTTCATATTTACAGTGTCAAGGATAAAGATTTATAGATATTCTAAGCTATTTTCTCATGCAACATTCTGGAAAAGGCCATGCACTTCCCTGTTCACCAGTCTAACCAGCTGAAGAAAAACTTACTCTGTCAAATCAAGGTTCTGGAGGAGCTCTTACGATTAACTTAAAGTTGAGAAGGTCGAATTTATAAACATTGACTAAAGTATATTTGAGTTAGTTTTCCATCTCTTGGCTGATGAGCACCATTTTCTTATGGGAGTGTGCATGCCAAATATTTGAAAATATATTTTATTCGTGCAGCAAAGAATTGTATTTGAAATATTTTCAAGATTAGTTATTAGAAATATTTGTTTCCATATATTTGAAGAAAGATGGTTCAATGTATCAGTCAATTGAGAATACAATGAAGATACTGTAATTCTGTTTGGGAATTCTTTTACAGACTGTTGATTGATCCACTGAGTTAAACAGTTTGATTTTGCTTTAGTACAGGCCATATTTGACTACTAAGTTTCACCCTTACAGCCTAATTAGTTGCTTGTGTGTGAGTGTCTGAAGTGTAGTATTATTAAGATTTAACACAGTCCCATATGTGTCTGTCTTGTTTTTCATACTTGTTAGGATTTGATCAAAGTATTTGTGATCACTTCGCCACCTGTTTGTAAAGTCATATACACATTTACTGCCTTCGCAGGCTCCATGCATAATATTCATTGATGAGATTGATGCCGTTGGATCAACTCGAAAGCAGTGGGAAGGTCATACTAAGAAGACATTGCATCAATTACTTGTTGAAATGGATGGTTTTGAACAAAATGAGGTACTAGAGAAGTTGTTGTGCTCTTAATTGATGAATATCGTTCCAATTCTTATGAAATTAATTCGGTTCTTAACTTTTCTTTTTAATCAGGGAATAATTGTAATGGCTGCAACAAATTTACCTGACATACTCGATCCAGCTTTGACGAGACCTGGTAGATTCGATAGACATGTAAGTTTCCTTGGCTATGTTTAACCACTGATACATGGTTGATTATAATGCAGATTTATTTCTTATGTCTTGAATCCAAAACTTAACCACCGATTTTCTGCATTAATCTATACATGCTGTGGCGACTCTGAATTTATTAGGTGATGCAGCAACACTTTCTTGCTTCTTCATGCATTTGTTCTGGCTTCTGACATTTATTGTGAATATGATGACTTTCCTGATTTTCACACTACCAGTTCACTAGTAGTGATTACAATATACAGAGTCTGTTTGAGCAAGCTATATTACTACAGATCGTTGAATGCCACAAGTTACATTAAGAACAATAGCATAGTATGGAAAAGTCCTCATGTCTTACGGGAAGAGTTCTGTTATGATGGGTTGAGTGGTTATATCTATTTAAATTCTATATTTCTTCCCATCAGTCTTGTAATCATAGTAAATGTTTTGAGGAACAGGTATCGGCTCCTTTTGACTAAAACATTTTCTCAAAATTGAGAAATTGGAGCTTTGAAACAGCTCTACTGTCAATATGTCACATATAAAGATTGACTTGATAGTGTTTCCAAGAAAGAGCTAACATTTATAATTATGTTGGTAGATTGTTGTCCCTAGTCCAGATGTCCGAGGCCGTCAAGAAATCTTGGAGCTGTATTTGCAGGACAAACCATTGGCTGATGATGTAGATGTGAAATCAATAGCTCGTGGTACACCAGGATTCAATGGGGCAGGCATGTCTTTTTCTATCTTTCCCCTTTTTCTTATTTGATTGCACTAAAAATGACAACTCTGAGAAGAAAGATCTATAAATATGTATCACTGTCCAATTTTTGTCAAAGGAGATGATATGAACCTGCTGTGCTTTAGTTCCACTATGTAGAAAATCTGTTGCACATGTATGCATAGTGGCATAATTTAAGCATGACATATTTATGCGCATCTAGTAAATTGCTGCCTTAAAAGGCTTTAGACAATCAATATGTTATTTAGAAAGGTAGGAATCATTATCAGCAACCAATCTTTGCGTTTAATGGCACTATCTTTACACTTTATGGGTTTCGTTTGTTATGCCACTCACAATTGATGCTGCATTTTGTAACAGATCTTGCTAACTTGGTGAATATTGCTGCCATTAAGGCTGCAGTGGAAGGTGCAGAGAAACTAACTGCAGTACAGTTGGAGTTTGCAAAGGACAGGATTCTCATGGGGACAGAACGAAAAACAATGTTCCTGACAGAGGAGTCAAAAAAGGTGCATATATATCCACAAGCATATAAGATACAATATAAGGGGTGATCTCCATGACTACCTCCTATTTGATGGAGCACTATATTTGAGACCAAATTGGTAGATATTGAAGCTTGGTCTGCCACTCAAATTTAATGTAGTTTGGCACTTCTATTGAAACTGTCATTATGCTTGGGCTTGTTAGTTGTCCCGTATAAAGATAGACATTGAAAGAGATGTACCTTTTTTCTTTCAGCTTACAGCATATCATGAGAGTGGCCATGCAATTGTTGCCTTGAACACAGATGGTGCTCATCCTATTCATAAGGCAACAATCATGCCACGTGGTTCTGCTTTGGGAATGGTTACACAACTTCCTTCAACTGATGAAACTTCGACAAGCAAAAAGCAGTTGCTGGCACGTCTTGATGTCTGCATGGGAGGCAGAGTTGCAGAAGAGCTTATATTTGGTCAGGATCATATTACTACTGGAGCTAGTAGTGATCTTCACACGGCTACGGAACTTGCTCAATATATGGTAGGTTCTAGCTCTAGCTGCATCTGTACATTATTTTCTAGCAAGCATTGACAACATTGCTAAGCTTATACATTTCTTTGCACTTGAGGGTGAGAAGTGATACTGTTCTTGTAGGAGCTTCTGGTGATATTTCTCATGGACAACTGACTTTAAACAATTCTAAGTTTGCATGTTCTTCTCTGCCCATTTTTAGATTCCAGAACTTTTATGTCTGATTCAGAAACTTTATAATGAAAAGAAGGAATTTTGCTAAAATTTTTTAAGTCATGTTTGGCCCTTGTTTTAACGATTGATAAAATTTCAAATTCTGGATAGCCCAATGTCATACCGTGAAACTTTTGCATGATAATGTACAGTTTAATACAGCCTCAATTTCTTTCCTATATCATTTTCACTCGGCTATGTTTATCAATCAGATTAAAGCATGAAATGAAGATGTGATCACCTCTTCATGTTATTTTCAATTAATGGTCTTTCTTTGTCACTCTTCTGATGGTTCAACTATCCTTTCCTTTTCCAGGTATCAACTTGTGGGATGAGTGATGCAATAGGACCAGTTCATATCAAAGAACGCCCTGGCTCTGAAATGCAGTCAAGGATTGATGCTGAAGTATGCTTTGAATATATCAAACAACTCTTTGTCTTGAATATCTTTTGGTCATTTGAGTTGACTTTGTTCATTAATTCTACAGGTGGTTAGACTTCTCAGGGAAGCTTATGATCGAGTAAAAGCTCTGCTAAAGAAGGTTTGTCTTATGCCTTTTTCAAGTGAATGATCTGTTAATATTATTATCTCTGCTATGTCAAAATTGACCACTTAGGCCAACTGCATGTAGATGAAAGCCCACCCCACAAACTGAAAATGTTGACACTATTCGTGGGTCGTTCTTTTTTCTTCATGCAGTATTATTGCCTTGTGTTGACAGAGCACTAAAGTTCCGCAACTGGAGTTGTTAGGCACTGGCCTCCTAGTCCCTACAAAGATGGCTCCTCTTATGGACCCCACTAAACCATTTCTAGGCTAGTCAATTTTGCCAAGCTGGTGGTGCATATATGTTGCCCCTAGTAGGTTACGTGCAGCACTTATCTTATTCTGCCATTTAATGTGGGCCGTAAATACTTTTTGAATTTTTAAACATTTTGAAAGAAGAGAGTGATTATGCCCAATGAAATTATTTGCTTTATTCCTATTATGTATGTTTCTTCACTTGTCCATTTTGGGATGCCCCAAAATGGTATAACCTTGCATAAAGGCAAAATAGTTCATTTACTTTCCAGTATACCCCGATTTGAAGAAGCAATTTACAACCTCAAGTTCAATTTTGAAAGTAATGCATAGTGCACATTGTCAAAGGCAACAATTTCCCTTGGAGCCAAACTTGAGAGATGACTTTGAAGTCTGGTTTTAAAGCACTTGGTCCAAAAGTTTGTACCCTATAGCTATCTTCTAAGAGTTATGTCAATAGCTTGACATGGGTGTGTAAGGTGTGATAGGGTCAGTCTAGGGGTAGACAACGTTTTGGAGTAATATTAAACTTTTTAACAAATTAATCAGCAATGAAGACGATCAGAGGGCTTTTTTTGTCTTCTGCAGTCTTTTGTTGGAATTACTGCATTTAGTTCCAAATTGATGTTTCCTCGTCTTATCTCACTTTATGTTGACCACATGTTTTTGACATTCCCCTTGCATCTTCCAGCACGAGAAGGCTTTACATGCTCTTGCCAGTGCGCTTCTGGAGTATGAGACCCTAACTGCAGAAGAGATTAAGCGTATACTTCTACCCTATGGCGAAGGAAGGATAATTGAGCAACAGCAGCAACAGGAGGAAGAAGAGCTCGTACTGGCTTGACATTTATCTTCTCTTAACCGACGATCAGCTCAACCGTAGTGGAGAGCTCTGTACAGTATAGACGCATAGTAAGGAAAGGACTGCAGCAATTATTTGTACAAAACCCCACCATTCTTCCCCGCCATTTCTGTTGTTGTAACATATTTCACAGAATTGTAACATATTCGAATTTTTCTTTTTCTTTTTTGTCCCCTTGCAGAAAGTACGCTTTTAGGATTATGTTCTCCATTTACAATTATACTTATATGGGTAAAATTTTGATCTGCAATCAAATACTCTCTCAGATCTATATATTGAGAATAGGTGTTTGATGGCAAACGAGAAAACGTGGGTGAAAGAGTGAAAAACGTTAAGAGGAGAAGAGTCTTGCTGCATCCTTTTGTATCTCTTTGCGTGATATCCAGGGATGTTCCCGGGATAAGAATTCGGGTTAAATAGTTTAGGAATTGAGTTTGATCCTTGTTCCCTCCTTTGGATTGAGTGTCTTGATTTAGCTGGTAATCGGGTTGTAAGGTCGGTACTTCTACTTAGGGTTTATCAATTGGTGGTCGAATTTTACTGGATGTTCGATGGTCGGGTTTTGCCTATTATGTCTCTCTGCACGATTTTGTACTGTTGCACATCCTAAGAGCGGTAGAGAAAGATGTATGCATATAATCTTTTACTAGGAACTATCATTAGAGCACAATATACCAGTAATTTGTAACAGATGTATTTACAGCTCTATAAGACGACATATGCAACAGATTCACAATATCAGACTCCTGAAAATAGATAGAAACTAGCCTATCATGTTTGCTACTCGTTCATTTGTAGACGTCATCAAGAATCTCTGCGAAAGCAGTGTTTTTAGAGCTCTATCCAGAAGTGCAAGCCAACATGACTGTAAAACTGTGTATTTAGAGCTCTATCCAGTAGTGAAAGCTAACATGACTGTAAAACTAAGAACACAGTTAAAAAGTGAGAAAGTAGGCAGAAACTAGTCCACCTCCAAAGCCTAACAAATCCGGTAGCGGAAGAAGCTTCATCCTTGTTGGAGACAGCCTTCGCATCTCGTTGGTCCTGGTGTTACACAGACACGATCTATAGGCTCGGTCCTGTCTTGCACAGCAAGCCTCTCAGAAACATCAGCCAGTGATTTGAGATTGCACTTGATCAGCGCTTCGACAAAATAGCAGGTCTCGTCCTTTGTGTTCCCTTCAGGCACATCCACAACGAAAGATTCTATCACCAGAGTTCCAGGCCTTCCTTCAATGACTTGAGGATGGACAGATATAACCGACGAATAGTTCTAGAAAAAAGAAAAGGTAAGGGGAGGAAAAAAAAAAAAAAGAAGAACTCTGCAATTATTATTCAGAAGCCCATTGTCTCACAGGAAGAACAAAACTATGATACTTCTGAGTTTAGTTTATAAGTTTTACCGGTCTCAACCCTCAATGATCTGGAATTGTTGCACTGTTGGGATGCTTTATATAGAGGCAGACCATTGTTAGAAAGTCTACATGCTTAAGTTAGGAACTACTGAAAATGTGCTGGCAATTGACGGTAGAGAGACATGTTCCGGGGAAAAACTTGGCTTACCCTGAGTCGGTGATCCCCTCCAATAATCCTGACGCTCAGAATGTGCTCGTCATCATCAAGAAGCTCCAATCTCTCGGTGCTGGTAGTGGCAGGGAGGCCTGACTTCACATCTACTTCTCGAAGGCTACCTATCTCAAGATTTCCTCGCACCACACACCTGCTGACAAATGGCTTGTATTTCTGTGGCTGATCAAACCTCCTCACCAAAGACCAGACCTACAACAATAAAATGGGGATTTGCTATCAGAACAGAGGGCACAACTTTGAAAGGCAAACAAATAAATGTATTTCTCAGTTCTAACTACATGCTTTTGTGTATCCCTGTGAGCATATTCTTATAAGGGCCACTCCTACCTGCCAATCAATTCGATTCAATGAAAACTAATGTACTCGTTAATCTGCTTCTAATTTCTGATAGTTGATAAAATTTGGCTGCTGGATAATCAGGGCAGTTATCCATATTGTTAGAGTTTTGAAAGACTACTAGGAAGCACTTGATCTTGCTTTTTGCATTTTTGTAAGAGGCAATTTCACGATTAAGAGGTTTTGAACAATTAATACAATACAAAAATTGATGAACCTATACTACATTTAGATTATAGAAAGGCAAATTAGCACATAATCTACTATTCTTCTCTTTCAGTTCCCCTAGTTTAACTCTAAATCTCCTCGAAATTTTCCACAACTAAACTAGCAAAATAGATAGATTCTTCAAATGCACAACAGATATAGCTTGTAACAGATACGTATGCACTATATGTATACACACACATATGCACGAATACCTGTATATATATATATATATATATGCGTTCTCTATTAAATTCAATAAATTTCAGCTAACAGAATAATTTGATTGGTAAAACATCAATCAAACATATGAATCCTGCCTAGCATGCATACTTATAAACATTTCCTCGTATATACATACACACACATATACATATTATAGAGAGAGAGAGAGAAAGAGAGAGCGTACGAGATGGACAGGAGCTCTAATGTGCTTGACAAGAGTAGAACTGCATTGATTATCGGCCGGAGTATGCTTGTGATGCTTCCTTATATACTCCCTCTCCACTCCGCTATATCCATTCCCGTTGTTCATCATCTTTTACCAATCACAATCGCCGGAAAAATTACCTCGGACTCGCCGCCGGACTTGGAATCTTCGATGTTTCTGCTCGCTTTGACTTTTGACTCCAGACTTTCCAGAACTCTCCACTGAGCTGACTCAGCTACGCCTGGAAAAGCTCCGCATCGCATCGCCAAACAGCTACACAACACCGATTCATCGCACCTTATACTTATATACTAATATAATAATAAATATTGTCTACTTTTTATGCCATAATTTTTATACGTATATATGTATGTATATATATCATCGGAATAATAATAATATGATCATTTTGTTTGCAGATACACGCATCGCTTCTCTACTTTCTTTAATTTTATAATATTTGTTGTTGTTGTTGCTATCGCCAAACTTCTTATCGCTATTGGCTCGTTGTTTGCCCTTGAGATTTGTGTTTATTTACGCTTGCGCCATCCTGTTTTGTCTGTTTGTGGTGATGCAAATAGACGAAACTGACCTTTGTTTTGTCCGTTTGCCGCCGTTAAAGTGAATATCCAAATTTTTGTATAACAGTTTTTGTCTTTTTCTGCTAGAAAGACGGCACTGCTTGTAGGGTTAGTTTCCTCTGCTTGCAGGTTTACCATAGTTTGCCTTGTCCCGCCCCCTTTGACAAACTTTGTTTATGGTGCTGGCGTAAAAAATTTTCTTCGTAGTTGGTACACAGTATTTAACCTTTTTTTTTTTTTTACCGTCATTATATTATCAAAAAGATCTAGATATTAACTGTATGATCAAACGCTAATGAAGCCGATGATGATTAAGAGCTTATTTGCCGGTGCTTATAAGTAGAAGTTGTTTATAAGTAAATTATTATGTCTTGGAATAAATATGTATTTATAAATAATAATGGTAGTTTAAAATAATAAAAAAGAACATGTCATTAATTAATGTAATAAAATTTTAAGAATAAACATGTTTTTTTGACATACTTGACCAAGTGTTATAAGCCCTCTCAAAAGAAAAAAAAGACTAATCAAGGCTACTTTTTTTTTTTTGCTGGCTTATAAGCTTCTTTACCAAACATATTTTTTCGTCTTTTGGCTTATAAACTGATTTGAACACCCTCTAAAACTTTAATAAATTACTTTTTAATTTGTAGTTACCGTTATTATTTTATTATGTTGAAGTAAATACGGAGGTCCAGAATGTCCTCTAAAACCAAAGGAGAGTTTATATTTTTCAATTTGAAATGAATTTCATCGATGTGACTGATTGATTAGATTGATGGGTGAGTAGGTTTAGGTTTTTCTACCAATCGAATACAAATATCTTCTTGGCCGCTACATTCGGGCCTATGAGCATGATAAATGCAAGGAAAATTGTAAACGGGATCAACAATGCTATTGGCTTTGTCCATGTGCAATTATTACAGCTCGCCAATCTCTATTACTACATGTCTATATTTAGAACCAACCTGATGTTGCTATGTTGGAAAGCCATGATTTGTACAATTTAAAACTTCATTCAAATCCTTTCCAAGTTTTTCGGATAAGGTTTTAGATTATGAAAGTTAGTTTAACTCTTAAAAAATTATTTTGAAGTACAAAGAAAAATTTAGACAAATTTATGAAATATTAAATATTAATGTATATATTTTAAAATTAAAAAGTTAAACTAAAATTAAATAACAACATTA
This sequence comes from Cordia subcordata, assembly GCA_028554755.1. Classification (NCBI taxonomy): domain Eukaryota; kingdom Viridiplantae; phylum Streptophyta; class Magnoliopsida; order Boraginales; family Cordiaceae; genus Cordia; species Cordia subcordata. The sequence continues at coordinate 776,419 of JAPTOF010000006.1, read as the reverse complement.
AAAATCTCTGCCGTAATTAACCCGACCAATTGCATTACAAAAAGATTCCAAGTTTCCAATCCAGAAGCATGACCAATCTTTACGAGTCTACCTCGATAGAGTAGAAAATGGAAATAACAACTTTGACAGCAACTTTAGAAAGAATTCTTCTAGAAGACTCTGTTTTCGGTTGGCTACTTTTGAAAGAAGAGCAACTGCTTTCTTGGGAGGCTCTACTCAGGCTTCAGTTGTTTGCTTTAGTTTCCAAAAGTGGAAGCCATTATTTGGAGTTTGAAATCTTTCTTTGTTTTCTTACATCTTTCTTGTAGTTCTCGTCTCACACAAAAGAGTCTAACCAACTCAGGGAGCTAACAAGAATCTCAAGCAAGAATAAATTGTACAACTTGTTATATACAGTGAAAGATACTCAAATAGAATTACTCACTCGACAAGATACTATTATGAAACCCTCAAAAAGTTAGAATTTCTGAAATGGACTCAAGGCTTGCCATACATTTCTAACTTGAGGACCTAGACTCAGCCTAAAAGAGGGCCAGAGAAAATAGTGAAGGGCTTTGAAAGGAGCTCATAGATAGTGACCTCTTACCCTCGTTCCCCCAACCAACTTGTCAATTGAAGGTAATAGACTTAAAAGATAGAATGGATCAAAAGGCTACTCTTAACTTATTTGTAAAATATTTTGTATCTAGTCAAACCATAATTTAGATTTTGTGTTATCCCTAATAAACTAAATTATTCTACTTTTGCGTAAGATCATGAGTTCAAAGAGTTTGAAAGAATGTGCCCGAACATAAAAGTTACATCAAGCTAGGCGACACAAGAAAAATAATATAGTTCACGGAAAACATGTGCTTCGAGTTTCTATTCGGCTTCTGTGGACATTTGTGATAGAAATACTAGTAAAATGAAAAAAAAAATACATAAAGCCAGTAATTTTGTGAATAAATACTTGAAATAAATCAAAGAGCAAACTATTTTTTTGCTTAAGTACTTGAAATAAATCAAAAGTGCAAACTAGAAAATTTATAAACCAGTGGGTCATATGGGAGTAAATACGGTGGACATCAAAAAACCGCCTTCCACTAATTTTACTCCCACCCTTCCCTAACTTCTTCAACTATTCTTTTTCTTTTTTTTTGGTCCCTAGTCAGACCTAATTTCTTGATCTATCCCTAAACTTTCAGCAAGAGATTATATCTACAAGAAAACATAGTAAGCTCTTGTCAAGTATGTATAACTACTGAGGACACTTCTCTTTCCACATCGCCAGGCGTAACAAGAAAGATAGCACCTCTGATGTGTCACGCAGAGAGTAAGAAGCCATGGTCTCCCTTGGACTGGAAGATACAATGATGGGGTGTCCTTGCCCTCTACTTCTGAGTACCTGAAAAAGTGTCCTAAATTAGATACAATTCGCCGTTTTTTGGTCACTTTTACATATATGGGACGTATTTCACAATGACGGCCGCTCAAAAACAAGTTCAAAGAAGGAAGAAACGAAAGAGATAGTTGTAATAATTACCTTAAAAGCGTCTTCATCAGTTTTGTCATCACCAATGTAGAAGGGCAGTACATCGTCAGAGTTTGCGAATCCTAGAGTGTCGAGCAAGTACAAAAGAGCATTGCCCTTGTTCCACTCTATGGAGGGGCGTATTTCCATAACCTCTATGCCCCATGTCCTACGAAAGCGCCGGTATTTTGAAAGAATAGACTTAACTATCTGCTCTAGTTTGTTATGATCCTGCAGAATAATATGTTCAACTTCATTCAATTCAATTCTTTGTTTCTTTTTTCTGCAATATAAATAGCCATATTGATCAGAAGACATATGCAGTGTAATTCTTCACCTCCTTCTTGACATGTCGGAAATGCACAGATATACAGAACCTATTGTCCTCAATAAATGTACCATGTATCTTGCGAGTCTTCTCCTGCAGTTCGTTCAGCATCTGTTGCAAAATAACAATCGATTAACTTGAGCCTACGATAAAAGAGAACGATAACAATGTCCCCAGAATGCTTTGAAATTCAAGTAGCTGAACCTTTTTAATTGCAGGCAGAAATTCCTGTGCAGGCTGGAAGATGGTTAATTCGTTTCCCTACAGGACCGTATATGGTCAGAGTTAGTATTTTAATGTCCTGACACAATTTTTCTCTCTATTGTAAGCATCAAGTTAAGTTATTAGTTCATTTTACACAAGTGAAAACCAACCTTCTTATCCAGGGCCTTAGTTTGATACTTCCCATCATATGAATTCAGTTGTATGGAAGGTCCCATTATATCCATCCCATGGCTTCCAGCATAGTATACCTCGTCTAACTTAACAAATTCATACACCTGAGAATGAATAATTAAGTACAAATTTTCAGTCAGGCTTATTACTTTTTACCTCCAAGTGATTTGATATAGAGTAAATAGGATACATTTTGTTACCTTGTCTCTGCTCCTACCAGTTATTATTGCTGTGGGGTATCGCTTTGCGACCTCATGCACAGCTGAACGCATCTGCAGATAAAATACCCCGGGGGGGGGGGGGTTAACAAACACTTTCGCGTAACCACGGGGGGCTATTTAGCAATTTACTCTTAAAAGAAAAAAAAAAATTGACGATTACTATAGTAAATTACCGCATCTGACATGAAGGCACGGTCAGGGTCGTCGACAATTGGTGAAAGAGTTCCATCGTAGTCTAAAAAGACGACAACGCGCTTCCCCTTTGCCGCGGCCATCATCTCCTGATAAGAGCTCAGTGCAGAAGGATGTTCATTCTGATACAAGGCAGAAAAATGAAAAAGACTGTTGCAACGGTTGCAGGTGAAACAATAAACTATAATGTAGATTATTTTGCAGTTCATTGATCATATGCTATGAACAACATTGTTACAATTAAGTGGTAAGGCATGATGAGATCTTACGTGAAAAATGGAGCCTTGGAACATTACAAGATTACTGAACTCGGAGCAAAACAAACACAAGCAAGAGTTTTAGACTAATAGACAGATTGGTATAGTAATACTCACCAACCAGGATATGTACTTGGGGTCTGAGACAAGGACATCATCAGCAACACGACCATTGAGACACTCCTCAATGTGATCAATGGTTTCGCTTTGATCATCAGTCACGCTCGGTGCCCATTCTATACTATGTGTTCTGACGTGCGTCTTCACGAGCCACTTTTTAAAACTAATAGCTTGATAAAACTTGGCTATATGGTCCTTCATATTTTTCCTGTAAGAGATTCCGAAAGTGGGAATCATATACAGGCTTTTTTTTTTGTTTTTGGTCCAAATAAGCTAAGCAAAATTAATGAGTAAATTATAAAGAAAATTTTCGGCTATTGCCTTTAGCTTAACAAGCCCAAGGGGTGGACCTAACTAATTGGGCTAGTCAATTCAGAAGCTTCTAGCAGTGGCCCATTAGTGGAATTCACGCAACTTGTACAAGTCCAAATATTGGTGGGCCATTGCAAAATTCCAATTCCTTATAACATGATACCGAAGAGAGAAAAGTGAAAAAAAACAGAGACACTAGCTTTTATAAAAAATAAAAAAAAAAAACAAATCAGGTTGACATTCCTGTCAAACAAAATTGAGATAACATGAAATTGTAGCAGAAAGGAAAAAGGAAAAAATATTCGGTGGTGTGTGATTTTCTTTTGCATTGTCAAAGGCTTCACATGTGGACAGCAAATCAACAAGTTTGACATCGCATCATACATAGGGCCTTTTTAGATTTTTTTTTTTAAATTCTTTTTTTAACAATTTTTTAAAAACAGTTTTTTTAAAAAAAAAGTTGAAAATTTTGACTTCTAAAAAAAGTTATATTTGAATTTTTTTTAAAATTTTAATTTTTTTAAAAGCCAAATCAAACAATTATTATAAATTTAATGTAACTTTTTTAGAGAAAAAAAGTATTTTTTCTTAAAAAAAAATCAATCTAAACTTGCCCATAATCCAAAAATTTTCTATTGCGAGAACACATGTGGGTGGACCCCGCAAGAAAAAGTGACATAGCGATGAAGTCAAGTCTTGGTCGTGTTCATAATAAAATTATTTATACAAACTATAATAATATTATAAATTATCGTATATATAATTTTTTTAACATTACAATATTAAGACAGATTTAAATCTTTTACAATTTTGTCTTACTGCTTCCATCACTTTGAAGCTCCCCATAGTTTCAGCCAGCTTTTTGTTGCAGTCTAATTAATAGAAAAACATGAGAATTGTATATGGAGTGGTATAAAAGATTCATCGATAAGGGTGCTAAAGACCTTCACTGATTTATATCGTACAAGCATCACTAAATAAGAGAGAGGAGAATAATTTACCTAGGTTGGACAGATACTATTGGTCCCAAGCACATCTATATATAACGAGATTATATAAATAGTAGACAAAAATCTAGACTATGTTCGACCAAGCCCGTCGTTTGGATTCTACATCATAAAACACTAACAGCCTTATTCTAGTATAGTATATCACACAGAAGAAAAGGCGTATATATACATAGGAAAAAGGGGTATGTGGAGTATGAATTTGACAAAGAATATATGTAAAAGTTATAAGTTTCAGTTAAGAAGTGCTAGAGATAATCATATTAGAATATATATATATAATCACTGAATAAATATTCATGGAAAAACAAAATAAGAAGACAATAAGAAGACATAACTACCAATCAAAGAATACCGTCCTTGGCACAGATGGCTATACGCGTAAAGAGCTGAGCTTCTTGCTTGCGATGTAGGTAAACTTAATGATTAAGGTAATTCATATATATAGATGTAAAGTTCGTGGACACCATTGAAATTTTCACAAGTGTTGAAAACTTCAAACCGCTAGGGCCTTGTTCTCATTGAGCAGGACCACTATAATATATGTGAGTCCTCACCCTTTGACCGAAAAGATGAAAAAAAAAGTCTTAACCCTATTCCTCGCAAAAAAAAAAATAAAGTTCTTAATAACCCTAAATATTTAAGACAGTACCACGAAAGCAGAGCGTAATTTGGAAATAAATAAGACAAGGTTTTTAACAAAAATTTCTGTACGTCAATGTGTAAAAAATATGAGTTAAGTAATATCTATATATATTTTGAAAAAGTTAAAAGGCAACACGATGAATAAAACTGACCACTACATAAGGAAACCTTAAAAGAGTATGATTCGTTATTTCGAGAGTCATCTATTTTTTTTTTTTTAATGCAACAAAATATTTTGATCTAATAATTGAACAACCAACTTCAAATAAATGTACCTTAAATATTAAAAAGTAAGAAAGGAGTCATTTTCAGCTTGGTTTAACTAAAGGACTATAGATGGCATCTTACATATATTATCGTACGTATTACACATCAGAATATTACAAGTGTATATAAGTCAATGGTATAGGTTCCCTCACGAAGTAATAGTTAAGTAAAATCCTGTTCAGGTTAGATAGAGGAAGTTGATTTGAAAACAAAGTACAAATTGAAAGGCAAGAAGAAAACAAAGAAACAGCAGCATTTCAATATCAAATTAGTCAGATTCGATGACTCAACATTACATGTCTGATGGGAAAACTTTGTCTTAAGGCTAAGGTCGCAATCAACTGATTCATTATAGCACCGACATGCAACGAAGGGCCTTAATTATTAACCAACCCTTAAGACTATTTGACTACTACGTTCGAATTGCTTTATTCAGTTGGCTCCACTTTTAGCTACCTATTTCACATCATTCCAACGTCTGCCAACTATTCTCTAACCTTAATGTGTCTCAAATATGTGTCCCATAACTAATTAAAACAAAAGACATACACCCAAGGCATTTCCAAGACTTGGTCTCTACAAAATAAGAAGACAAAATTATATGTTTCGAGAGAGTATAGGCACGACTTCAAAATGTATAACATATATGTCCCTTAAAAGGGACGTTTATGCCTATTTTAAATTTACAAAGAGTAATAAAAAATTATGAAGGAATTTGGTATAAAAATAATATGGGTTTTTTGTCTTGCCCAAGAGGGATAACTACCAAGAAACTGCTGAAAAACGAAAAGGAGAAAAGGAAAACGACATAGGCCACCGAAAGGTGAGGGTCAGTGACAATCATCATCAGGAGGAATGTGGAAAAAGTTCTTCGCACTTTGCACGTCTAGGCAAAGTAATCAAGAAAGACGAACAAGAAAAGACGGCTAAAGTAAAGCATTTGTCTAGCAAATTTTAAAATAAATAATTCCTCGAAATGAGGAACTAAAGTCGTCTTTGACAAATTTGTTGAACGACGCATAATATAATGTTTCATTTATCTAAAATTTTTACAATTGAGTATTTGTACAACAACTTGATATATACCAAAGAAGAAGCAAGGCACTCATTGGCAAAAAGTAGTACTCTGACAGCATTATTGTAGCACAAGTTTCGTTAGAGCAATATATGTGTGTATAGACATACATGTACATATATACACACACATAGCATCCTCTCTCTCTCTATATATATATATATATGTGTGTGTGTGTGTGTGTGTGTGTATATGCAAGCAAATCATCCTCAATATAAACGCAGGGGATTTGCATGACTGTAAATCAATTCCTACGAAACAAGTACCTGCATGCCATGATTTAGAAATATTGAAATCAGCCTCTCCAACAGAGAAAACAAGTTAATGGCTAGCTGCTCTATATCAAGCCAAAAAGAAAAATCGAAACAATCAAGTGATCAACAATTTTTCTTGATTATATAATCCACTAAAAGGTTCAAAGCAACTCATTTAATTTCGTCTATGCATTCAGGCCAAGACTATCAAGACTATTATTATAATTATAAATGTTAATAAAGCCAGTTTTGTCTACGAATCTTTTGTCACATACGCGAATCGGTAGATAACAACATGATTCTTCTCTCTCTTAATTTCTGTCTTGTGCATTCTAGACTCTTACTACGTACTTGCATTTTCTAAATAATTGCTGCCACCCATCCCCACGCCCCCCCCCACACCCCGCGGGGAAAGTAAGGATTCGTCCCCCCTCTGCACTTCTAAAGAATCTTAAAAGTCAGAATGTTGATTGTTCTTCTCTACCTAGAATTTTTAATATGTTGTTAACACTTGCACGCTATCGTTGTCTAGGATGCAGACCATCTAAATCCAATGGTCTTGCCACCCACAGATTCCTGTGTCAAAAAAGAAGCTCTCGACCTGTCCTCACTTGAAAAAACCAGAGATAATTCGAATGGGCCATCCCCATCAACCATGCAACAACGCGTGTACCCTATCACAACAATGATGACAACATTTTGAACCCAAAGAAATAATTAATGTTATTTCATTAATTATTACTTCTTTAATGATTGGGAACTCGCTTAAAATACTAAAATTGCTTTGGTCACACCTAAATCCATAATTTTGTTTGAAGAAGACATGAAATAAGTCTTACGAAACAAATTAAATCTTTTTGATTGATTTAAATCTAGAACATCAGAACAAGTCTTGGTTGACACTCTAGAACTTCAACACTAGAGTAAATCCATGTAGCTAGTAATCAAAGAATTCGCATTTTCTTTTTTGTCAGAGAAAAATTCTTCTTGACTGGTGAAAAGTAATGGCAGAGCGTGTGTGAACAGAGGAAAACATGGCTTTTGGAAAAGGATTAATTTAATCATTTTAATTTAATTTATGGAAAAAAAGTGCAAGATGACAACGATTACGTGTCGGAAACAAGAGGTGAATATCGAGAACGTTGGACATTTTGGGTATTAAAGTCAGTGGAGAAAGTGACTTTGAACTCTCCCACAAAAAAAAAACACACACACACACACACAACATGAATACATTATATACGTCTCACCAAACATTGATTAGTCAACACACATACTTTATGACTGGGAAGTTATTTAAATATTCTATATATAACATGGATGTTTGTAAAAAATATATATATAAGAGACCATGAATCTCCTAATTTTCAACAATAAAGAGACTTTCTGATTTAGAAAAACAACAAATTGACCTGTTTGGCAAGAAAAGACTCGGGATCTAAATTTTATATATCAAGTTGAAAAGTAGACACAATCGAACAAAAAGAGTTGCACCAGATCTCATTGTACTAACAATATTATTCAAGTAGTGTCAAGTGCTTTTATATTCCCTTTGTGCTACAACCAATCAAACTAGAAACAAGTGGCCCTTTCCCTATTTTATGCTTGTCGGATCCAAATAATCTCTTTTCCTAGAAAAATATTTTTTCTCCTTAAAAACTCTTTTAAAGTTTAGATTTTAAGACACATGAGATTCGACTGAAAACTATAAAAAAAAAAAAAATTGCAACAGAATAATTATAGGACACAAGAAAGTGGACACATGCTCGCTCAAAAATTCTGGCCATTAAATTAGTTCGCAAACCATCTTAAAAAAGAATCAAGTTTTGAAATTATACTAAATAAATTCTCTTGTTTTTAAAAGAATTGTATGTATGTTCATATCACGCTCAAAAAAGAAAAGGAAATATAGAGAAAATCTAGGAATAGTGGCGGTCACCAAACGGCTTGATGTTTTCAAACTGATTCCCTCTGTTTCGTCAAAAGCCCGGCAACTGTAACGGAAATAACTATGACGGCATGCGGGACCCAACGAAAGGACACGTGTCATCATCCTTTGCGCATCTGAACCGTCGGTCGGTGGGCCTTATCCAACCTATCAACGTCAGAGATGAATCTAAAATCTAAAACTAAAGTTTTTTGCTTTTGTGGGCCTGTAGAGGTCAACCCAAACCTCATGGCCCAGTCAATAAACGTGGGCCCGAACAACACCACGTGTGCGGTGCGTATGCCACATGTGTCGACCTTTCTAAACCGCAACCGAAAAAGCAAACATGAACATGTCCGAAAAGACGTAAATCTGGCGCGTCGCAACAAAACGGACGCCGTAGGTAGATTTTAGCCTCGAGGGTCTAGCGTGGACGCTCGTGAAGAGCGCGTGGGACGTTTTACTGCTTCCTTGGAGGAAGAAAAAACGGAAACCAACCGCTTTTTCGTTTGTTCCTGCCCTGCCGAAATCTACCGCTGGTCGCTAAAATGCGCCCCGATACATACCCCCAAAAAAAAAAACAAATTAAAGAAAAAATAGAGATCAAAATTACACGTCAGTTAACGGAGATGCTAAACGGCGAAGCTTTCAACCGACAGCGCCGCAGGTGAAGTCCTAAGTATTCTTAATCAAAGGAAAAAGTGCTTCACCTGCTGAGCCGGTTCCCGGTGGCGCGAAACATCAAATTAGTGCACGATTGCCGGACGTAAAGAGAAGAGCAGGGAGGGGGCGTTTGCATGGATTGAGGAACAGAGGATGGAGAGACATAAAATGCCGATTCAATAGCGAGTATATATATATATATATGTGTGTGTGTGTGTGTATGTGTGTGTATATATAGATATAAAGCTTAACAGTAGTGTATCACAAGTTGAATTTCGTAGCCAAGTAACGTATATGATCAATTCAAATACATCTATAAATGCAAAACATATGTCACATACAAAAGCAAACAACAGAGAGAGAGAGAGAGATGAACTTACGGGTGTTTGTGAAATTGAATGAGAATGTGAAGGAGCTTGTGATGGCTTGTTAGCTAGCTAATTGAAGAGCTAAAGCAGACCAAGTTCAATGTGTGTGTGTGTGTGAGAGAGAGAGATAAGAGTGTAAGAGAGAGAGAAAATTGCAAAGAGAAAAGAGAGGGTAAAAGAAAGGAGAGAGGGTGGTATTTATAGATAGTGTGGGTAGGGGTTTTTTTTGGTGGTTTGTGGGGGGTGGTCTAAATTACCAACAAGGAAGGTTATGACCTCATTATGGACAAAATCTTTAGGAAATTTCTTAATCAATGCGTTTTTCACACCCTATTAACTACCTTAATTAACCTAGGTCTAATTTTTGGAACATGGTAACTTTGTCATATTTACCATTGTGTTGACTAAGATTTTAGCCTTGGCTTGTGGGAGTTGCCAAATTAAATTACTTTCCTTCTGTGTTAATTCTTGGTCACTAAGTTTCGTCACATATATATATATATATATATAGACTCTCTCCGACTCCAAAGCGCAAACGTACATGGAAAGTTTTGAGCGATAGTTTATATTATTCATTTATTTTTTCACATCTCTTTTATTTGAAAAAAAAATTATGTGTTAATTACCAAATCTCTCATATATATGAAAAATTTTATTGATAAAGATATTTATATATCACGTAATTGCCTTGCCCGAATTGAACTGAATTGAATGTTGATGTGGGCCTGTGGACAAGAAAAAATAGAGTAACTTGAAACATTGGTCTACTGTCCGTCAAAGAAATTCCAATGCTCAAGTTAGTTGAATATAGACGCCAAATTCAAAGAAAGGTCAAATTACAACTTATTTTTAATTAAGTATTTAGAATGAGTTTTTTAAAATCATGCATTATTTATAGACTGTGAGCATAGTAAGGTTGGGATCAATCCAAGAGTGAATAATCTCATCAAGATTCTTATATTATTGGCAAGACAAGGTCTTAATTATTCAGAATTTGTCATCCCAACCCCAACTAATTCGAGTTCTTGCCTATGGGAGACAATTTGAGGCCTAATCATATATGAAGCCTTCTTGGGGCCAGGTTTTAATTACTCAATACCCGGTATAACTGGACTGGGTAAATAACCAGTACCCCCATATTACTATTATGTAATGATAGTTGAAGAAGTAACATGTAACATATAACAATGATCAAATTATTTCAAATAAAAGGAATTTTAATTTGAACTTACTTTTAGTCTAAAAAAATTAATTAGTGATCTCAGCTAAAGCCTAAAAGTATAATTAAGAAAAGGAAGTTGTATATAAATATTAAATTTTGTCATAATTATACTAATTAAAAAAGATAACAAATTCGACTCTCACTCGTCTCTCTTCGCCTTTTAATTTCACGAATAATCACTATTTATGAAGCAAAATGAGTATTCACTTGATAGATATAGAATACTCGCTACATGTGATCATATACATAGAGTAAATGTACTGTACATGCGCATGCATGCAATTGAGTTGGAAATTCATTTATAGATTGGTAACTTAAAGTTACAGGAGTTCCAACTCATTTAAGAACTGGTTGAGGGTTAACAAAAGCTGAACGCGAAAGTGACATCTCCGTGTTGGTAACTTGGTCAATTGCGGTTAGGGAGACGACAAAAAAGCCACTCCAGCATTTGATATTCTCTAGCTAGTGGTTCTGGAGAAAAAAGTTTGCCTTTTTGTGTGTGTGTGTGGGGGGGGGGGGGGTGGAAAGAAAGAAAAAAAAGAGAGTCATCAAATCTTAAGTCATCATGAGCATGAAAAGTAGAAGCTAATAGAGGTAATGAATCAGCAAAGCCAATCACAATTGCCTTATTATTGAACACGTAACAGATGAATTTGAACTCGTGGATGGAGGGTCCAGGATTTGATCGACATAATAGAATAACATTAACAATATAGATATGACAAATAATTTAAATAATGTATCATTTAAATAATAATAATAATAATAATTATTATTATTATTATTATTATTAAATAACGTTACATGTGATGAGATGATTGAAACCCGGGAGTGAAACTCCCCGTGCACCATTCCCGGAACTGCCTAGTTCAATTGCTTAAGTCAGCTTGATATGGTACGGGTGCTTTTGGACGAGTAGCAATAATTAACCTTTCTTGTTGTAAATTGTTGTGAAAGTATAAATTGCTTAAATGGCTTCATATTATTACTAGAATATTAAATTTGTCCGTAATTATTTCTTTCTTTAGTTTTGTTTCTACTTTACATTTCTATAAAGTAGACAAGCAAAATAATAAGAATTAGATCTACATACGCGCATCTGAAATACTAGTAAATCTGTAAGCAAACTTGAGAGGATAATTGTTTACTGGCCTAGCAACCAGTTTGTGACTTATTTGAATACTTCACTAAGTCTTCAAAATAAAGAGTAACCTCCATCAATCTTTTTTGAGAAATGCTTATAAGCATTTAAGATAATTAGATAAGCACTGCCGAACACTCTTCAAGGGCTAGATAAGGGTGTAGCTGTTTATAGCGGTGACCTTTGGTCAACATTATGGGGCATGCCCCTTTTTATCTTCCATTTTCTTTTGACTAAAAGTTGACAGCAAGAGAATCAGAAAATGTTGACACATGCAAGAATACTACTAGCATTGCATGTTCAACTTTACTCCTTTATTTCCTTCTTGTGGTGGGAGTGGGTGGAAAAGGTTTTGGCTTTAAGGATTAGATCAACTGTTTAAATTATTTTATTATATAATTATATTATTTTATTTTTTTTTGAAAATTATAATTTATGTCCGAATGTTGAAGGTGATGAAGAACGAGACCGGTAATGTTCTCAGCCACGTCTTTTCTTTCCAACTAAGAAATGGTCATTAGCTTGCATCACATGGAAGAAATTCATCGGAGAGTGCCCTGAAAAGACCCAATTCATCGAACTCTACGCAAAACATGCGTGGCTCCAATTCTTAATTTGTAATATTAAACAGGAATAATTAAAAGAGCTTTACCAAACAATATATGAGAGATACCTTCTCTAGTTTGCCAACTTTGAGGTAGATTTAGACTTTAAACATATAGCTATCCCTAAGCATTAGAGGGTATTTGACTTTACTTATTTTGGGTGCATATAAGCACTTCAAAAAAAAACCTTTTCACATGCATTTTTACTATTAAAGTGCTTATAAGTATCAAATAATCGAAGCAAAACACCATCTTAGTCATGTGATTTTATGAATAAATGATTTCGTAGTTGAGGTTTTGAAAGTATTCAATTAATTTGGGAAAACTTCCCGTAAAATATGGTGAAGCACAGAAGTGCTTCTGCAAAGTAGAAGGTGCCATGCATGCACGCCCTGATTGAAGGCCAGCAAAGCAGAGCCGCCGGCCTAGACAAACAGACATATAGTACGCCCCCTAAACCAGGAACACGAAGCTTCATTAAGATTCCCAAAACAATGGTCGGTCGGTCGGGATGTGGAATAATTATTATCTTATTATACGTATCACGAAAAATTATTTATGGACCGTGGTTAACTTTCTTTGGAGAAATATAACAACGTCAAGCCAAACAAATATTAGTTATAGCATTACGAGAACATCTCAACTTTTGTTCATTCAGCCCTGTCGAACCTAGTTTTTTTTTCTCTTGTTTTGATCATTAAAAAAAGGCATTCCCAGTCCTGAGCTGAACGTGCGCAATGATGAAACGAAACCATCCTAGGGAATTCTTTTTCTTTTTTTCTTTTCTTTTTTTTTTTTTGTGAATAAAACTTCTTATTAAGAGAATGAATTACGAGGATGGGTCTCTGATGAAAGAAATCAGACAAGACAGAAGCCCAAAATCAGCAAAGGCCTGTCCAAATTCATCAACGCCTAACCCAACAACAAAAACATCAAAATTAAACCTTAATCACAGTCTCTCCACCTTCAAAGCAAGTGATGCCGAAAGCAAACTGGAGAGACGATTGCCAAGCATTGAAAACAAGGAGAAACCATAAAACAAAAAGTATAAGGCAAGGCCAGCTTCACACTAATGTTGTATTTGTTATATGCTTATTTAAACTCTTAAATCTAAAAAGTATATAGCTAACATTCTAATAACACCACGACTTGACACTGCAAGGGGGACATCACCGCTGACTAGCAGGACAGGGTCGAAAGAAAGAGTTTGGCAGGAATGAGGGTATAGGTGGTTCTTATATCACCTAATACTGAATGGACCACAGATGTAACATGATTTTTCTATCATAACACTACGAGAGAATAATTAAATATGAGAAGATCTAAATCCGTCTATAACATAACTACTTTACAAGAAACTAAAAACAGTTCCTAGGAGAAAAAAGAACCTCAAGAAAAGAGCAACCACTTTCGGATTTTTGCTGTACATGTGCATAAACCTATGCTTAAAATGGCATGTTACAATTGCACGAAACTTAGACGAGTGCCACATTACTCCCTAAACACATGGAAACACTACTTTTTGGTTTCGAATTTGTTATTTTCACAACTGGAGTATATCAATTCTTTGAAAAGATATATATTTCCTCTTTAACTTTTTCAATTTTTGAGCAAAGATGATCTGTATCTATTTGGAAAGATTTGAGGCTCTTGTTTATATGCTCTAGAGAAAGCGAAACTTAGAAAATTGAAAACGCGAGGAGCATAAGCAATTTAACATAAAAATAGGCAAGAATACAAGACAATAAAGATAAGGAGAAGTACACAAGCAACAGAAGCTCTTTTCTTTTCCCCCTTTTTTTTTTTCCTCTCTTTTTTCCTCTTTCCTGGTCACAAAATTAAGAAGCTAACTCGGGCAAAAGAAGGAACAACGTGCCTATATATAAATATATGTTTAAGCAAAACTGATAGTATCGCTCTGAAATTGTTCAAAGAGCTCGAGTAAGCAAGAAAATCAATCAGGACAAAGAAGTCCAGTTTGGTTTAAACAGCTTTAATTTATAACAAGATGCACACTTTTTCAAACAAGTGACATATAAGCTAGTAATGGAAAAGCAGAAAAATTGAAACCAAGTAAACAACTAAGTGTGACATATAAGCCAGTTGATTAAAAAGCTGGAAAACAGAAAACAAGCAAACAACAACCAGAACATATCCAAAGTCTACCATGATACAGGTGGTAAATGATTATCAACCCCCAAGAACTGCAATTCTCCCAGCAAGAACTGCTCTCATCTCGACCAAGACTTGACCAGATATTAATTTCTGGACCAATAAAAGGTAATGCTTTACTTTCATCAAGTGATCAAATGACGTATATTACAGAAATCTTTCCCATATGTCGCAGTATAAATGGAAAGAGATGCAATATACATCATAAAACATCAAAAAGACACCACATACATTGAGTAAACTGTTATATTAACAAAGTTTTTAACTTAAAAAGAGATTCCGGACAAAATATGTTGCTGTTTCTTCATCTTCCTGACTATAATCCAATTTTGTAATCAAAACAGAGGTCAGACTTGCCTTGAAGATGGTGAGAACTATGTTGTGAATTGCAATGCTGTGACATTCTAACCCATACTGTGTCCAACCTGTGCACCAAAATGTCAATCTACTCTAATTATAGCCAGGCTTGTATCAAGAAAAATGCCAGCAATCTCAACACACTGCATATACTTTTCAGGCATTAAGCACCTCTGCTTCCCTGGCAACTTCCACAAGCTCATTGTATCACCTCCCTTGATATCTTAACCATTTTCTATCATCACATCTTCCTTGATCTTTCTGAACCCTTCTTTAGCATCATCTACCCTACTCTCTGTTAGATTCTGAGATTCCATGTCCTTAGAATCCTCATCATTCTTCGTCATCCGCACCCCTTTATCTTCTGTTGTTACTTGAAGCAGCTCCACTGGAGTAGCTGCTGGATCCAGCTCCTGGCAACCTTGAGGAGCATCTTGTGCTTCTTTACCCGTAAGCAAGTAGTGAGGGACCTGATGAGAGAAGCAAAACATCTCTTCTTTTGGTACCCTTCTTACCTTTTCAGGGTCCACATGAGGATGAAATATTGTTTTGAAACCGGCAACCTTGACAAGAGGAGCAACTGAGACACCTTGCTCCTCATTGTAGTCATCAAGCACTACCACCATCTCATATTTGTGTATCACTTCATCAGGGGTATGCTCATTCCAATCAGGGGACCAATTTCTGTAGAGTGCCCAAACATCCCCTCGTCTGGGAAATATATGAATAGTCCCACGTGGGCCTTTTGACCAATTGACCTTGTGGGAAAACGAATTTATGGACTTATTGATTTCATATTTTCCAACTCTAAACTCCCCGGACGTTTTATAGAAACCTGAACCCACCCAGTCTAAAGTTGAAAACTCACTAGTAGTTTTTGAGTTAAGCCAGCTAAACCTCACCTTAAATGGTCTCCTAGACACCACCTTATGAATTAAAGCATAAAATCGTGGCATGCCATCATCATCATCATATGCAGCCCAAACTTCATTATCTCCAAAGGAGTTCTCTGTCCTGTCCAAGTCAAAATCATGAAAATCAGAATCTGGAACATTCATTGACGCTGTTGCTTCATTACTGCCATTCACATTATGTCCCTTTACTACCCGTCTTACTTTGTCTTGTTTAGTCTCTTTCACCCTTTCTTTCTTCGTATCTGCAGTTTTGGTTGCAGTCTTTGATCTAAACTCATTCAGCTTATTAAGGATCTCACTGCGAGCCTTCTCCATCAGCATGGCCCGCAGTTCCACAGGTGTGAGCTCTCTGGTACTATCTGGCTTACTATAAGTGCCCGGAAACCCATAGAGCCTACTCCCTTCGAAACCATTTTTTGTTGATCCAGATGCATATGTCATCCCAAAACCATTATTCCCCATTGCTGCCCGATACGCCATGTTTGCTCCAAAATGATAACCATCATCACCTACT
Source organism: Cordia subcordata (assembly GCA_028554755.1). Lineage (NCBI taxonomy): Eukaryota > Viridiplantae > Streptophyta > Magnoliopsida > Boraginales > Cordiaceae > Cordia > Cordia subcordata. The sequence goes on along the minus strand of JAPTOF010000006.1, from coordinate 759,952 downwards.
CTGCTTTTCTTTAGCGGTGCTTCTCCTTTTGAGAGAGAATTGAGAATATGATTTTGCCCCCCGGCCGCAGCATCATGTAGTTCATCGTGATCCCTTTTCAATTTCTCTTGTGCCTGCTGAACAACGTTAGCTGCTTTTGCTGCAATGGAGGGATCCATGCTATTGAGGACAGCAGTTTGAGATTGTTGCTGGACATGTGATCGAGTGAATGAACTCTGACCGGCACTTGAACCCTGATGCTGTTGGCGAGCAGCAACATTTGAAGACTTTGAGTGACTGAAAGGAGGAGCTGTCTCTGAAGCCAGAAAAGCCTCATGGCAATTGGGGCAAAGAAGAACGTGGTTGAGATATATCTTTAGGTATTCATAATACATTTTACATCGTTGGCAGATAGTCCAGAAAGTATCAGTCCTTTGACGGAATGGAGTGGGAACGGTTTTGGGGTGTACTCGAGCAGTACTAGCTTGGGGCTTTTTAACTGGAACTGTTTGACTTGTAAAATTGTGAAATCCATTTGATCGGGGAGGTGCTGATGATCCACCAGCATGTGTTTGAAACTTTCCCTGGTATCCTTTCAAACTTCTTCGCTGGTTATAGGCTAATCGCTTCGCCTTATCAGACAACAAACTCCAGGCCTCTGAAAGAAGTTTGAATGCGCCATCAGCCCCAACTGATTTATTTTTATCAGGGTGAAGCACGAGAGCCAACTTCCTGTACTGTTTCCTCACTGTTTCCTCATCAGCCAAAGGGTTTACACCAAGTACACCATACCAGTCCACTTCTCCACTTATTTTATTTTCAGCAGAGATATACACATCAAGAGTTGTCAACATTTGGGGAAGGCCCTCTAGACCAGGATATAAACTTTGGGCTTTCAGGGCAAATTTCCTAGCACCACCATAATCTCTTTTCTCCATTTTCCCCTCGGCAATTGTTTTTGCTCTGACAGCCTCATCTCTGTTGCACTCCATAATATCAGGATGAGGCTTTCAATACTTACCTGGATGTCTCTATTCTCCGTTTTCCATGCATAATAGTTCACCTAAAAAAGTATCAGTAGAAAGTTTGGCATAAGCTACAGTTTAAAACCAAAGAATATGTCATTTCTCAGGGGAGAACGCCCATACTGTAGGAAATCCTTAGTCCAGTTAATTCAGACAAGAACCCATCGATTTAAACCATAGTTAAAACTAGAAGGTCAAGGTGGCCCCCCCCCCCCCCAAAAAAAAAACAAAAAACACACAAAAATTTCATTTCCAGCTTTTGATGGAACACCCCACTCAGAAGGAATAATATAAAGCAACAGTACACAGTAACTTATGACCTAAGAAATTGCAGATCCAGCTTTCAATAACATGAAGCAATTATTGAAAGAAAATGTCAATCGCAAGAACCACTTGAACTATTCACCATCAGTAGATATCTCAAAATTTCCACAACCGCATTCTGTTTGGTGTTCATATGTACAAAAGCTCTCTTTTTTCATTAAAAATGCAATCTTTAGACCTACTGAACGCAAACTACAGCTATATTAACACCTTTTAACCAATTCTCAGCACAAAACAAATTTCTTTCAAGGAACACCCCAAAACGAGAAGGCAATAAAGAGGCCACTTGATTCAAAATACTCTAGTTAAAGCTACGGAGCTGCCCGTATAACTATCATTATCAGCTCAGATGAAAGCTCAGCGCCACTTTAGATCTGTACTAAGCTGGTCCACTCTGGATCTATCGAACGCAGTCTTGTGCTTTAAGCTATAAACAATCAGATTAAGCTAATGAAAAATTCGACAGAAAATAAAATAGTGCAATCAAAATCAATATCTTAACTCCAAATTTCTCTTGCGGATCTGGACTAATTACGGAATCTAAAATTCGTTGTTCAACTTGGCAACATTTGAAGCTAAAATACGCAACCCTAGAATCATAAGCAATTATTTCTATTTACTCTTCAAAGATGGAATTCAAATTTAAATCTAACTTAATAAACAAAAGGGAGCAAAATTGAAAATTAGAAAAAGTTGGAAAAAATAATTTAAAAAAAAAAAAAAACTTACGTGCAAATGGAGAACATGAAACAGAGAAACAGTGTTTTAATTGTTGTTGTCGTTGTTGGTGTTGACCTTTTTATTCCACAAGAAATGAAGAGACCCTGAAGAATTTGCAAACTTTTGGTCAAAACCCCCCTATGAGCTAATGAAGAAAAACTTCCCTCAATTGCCCCAAATAATCTCTATAATTGGAAAGACAGGTAGGCATTTGGGACTTCTATTTTTATTTTTCATGATTTTTCTAGCCAACTTTTTCTTTTTGGGGGTTAATAACCCTAACCAAGATTCCTTCTACTACATAGTTAACCAGCCGTGTTAGATCTTAACCATAGTTAATTGTTAACCCTCAGTGTGGGGACCCTCCCTTTTATCATCTTTATTTTATTTTATTTTTGTATTATTTAAACAATGTTACTTTTAATCTTTTTTATCGACAAGATACTAAATCGTGATTTCGTGAATGATAAATATCTTTGTGATCCCTTTAGTACATATGAATCAAAGTTGGTTATGACTAAAAGTTGTCATCACTGTTTAAAATTGTTGTTTAAAGACTATTATTATAGACAAATAAACTAACAAAATAATAATAATCTTTTTCTCAATAAAAATCAATTAAGCTCTTATTCTAATCATAAATCTTACAAGTTGTAGTTTTCTTTTTTTTTTTTTGTGTGTCCAAAGTTGGCACGTAAAATATCATTTGAAAGATATTTTTGTTCAAGTTCAACTATCCAATAAAATAATTATCAAGATATACCTAAATGTGAAATAAACTTTTAAAGATTGTTCAATTTTAGTCATACAAGGGTAATAAACATAAAGGTCTTATCCAATAATTGAAGAAATATTTTTAGCAAATCATACTACAAGTTGAGTTCCTAAGTTGGTTAGTACAGCTAATTATCATGTGATAGGTTTAATATTATATCAAGATTTCAACCCTGGTGGAATTGGTTAATGCTTTAGTTTAAACAAAAAAAGAAATAAATCAAAGTATAGAAGAAAGAAAGAAATTAGACCACTTTAGGTTCGGTATGATGTGAGATATAGGATAATTGGGCCAGATTAGTTACAAGCCACTAATCTACCACATGCAACGTGGACTGAGGTAATGTAGTTGTCCCTCAGGTGCAAAGCAATACTTCTTTTAAGCTTGCTATGCTGTAAAGTTCACAGTGATGCTGGATATGGAGGATGTTTGGCAGTGCTTATTTGAGTGCTGAAAAAATCCTCTCTACTTTTTTATTTCAAATGCTTATGAGCATGGACAAACACCCTGTTAGATGCTGCCTCGACGTGCTCTACTTCATAGCAACTGTACACTTTAGGAGCACATTCAACCAAGTAAATATTTGGAGAAACATTGTTTTCCGAATACAAGTACAAAGTTGCGCTACGAGTTACTATATCTAACATTCATATGGAGAATAGAGAGATAACCTTGATAAGCACATGTAGAAAGGAAAATGAGATATATAGATTGCCCACTCAAATGTAACTTGCGTAACCCTATGAAAACATGAAGATAACACAAAAATTCACAAGCACATACACCTTTAGTACAAGAGAATGCAAAGAAACAAACCAATGAATGAACTACTCCTGAATGAGCACATTCGACTATCGTGCATCTTGGCACTCTTCATGTTAGTTTTATTATGAATGCTGCTCACGTAATATCTCATTGAATACATCAACGTGGCTGGGTTTTCACTTCATTGGCCTCCTTTTGTTGAAATTTCACCACAATGCAAGTGATATTGTCGGCACTACCATGAGCAAAAGCAGTCTCGGTCAACTTCCGAGCCGCTGCTTCGGGTTCTTCTTCTGTTCGTGCAAGTGAGACAGCATCCTGAAATCAGTGCACACAACAAAGGCTAGCTCAGTGAATAATATGAAGTGTCGTACACTAATGTAAACGATGTGTTCCACAGGCTTGGAACCTTTTGCGGGGGCCGCTTGGGTTATTTTAACATTGCTACCAATTCCATGTATCTATTTCTCACAAGGTTCTCAAAACATGAAGCTAACCTGATTTTAGTGGAAACATTTTCGAGCACCTCACTAGTAAGATAAGTGATACATTTTCAGAAGGTATATGAGCAACTATAATGTCCTTATCTAAAAAACAAAGGAAGCCACAATTGTCATAAATCATGATGCTCACCTCATTAGGTACTACATCCCAGAGACCATCTGTTGCAAGCACAAGCAACTCAAGTTCTTCATCGATCTCTTGATCCTGTATCAAGGAAAGAAACAAGTTGAACAACTAAATTGACAAAGGAAACCATGCCAGTTGTCATAAAGTATTGGAGATTAATTCTAGCAGCTCCCTTGAGAGAATCATTCACAACCAAGAAAATTTCATGTGTCAGCAATTGAGCAGCATAAAACTCATTGTTCTCTCCGGTTTCTGGGAAGTACCTGAATCTCAGGTTCAGCCACTACAAATTGCTTCAGCATACGGTTGCCAAAAGCTCGGGACATTGCTAGGACGCCTCCAACCCTCCAAGTACCTGACAGTATCAGTATTAAGCATAGACTGGCTAGGCCCAGATATCATCAACTATTTTGGTTGTGCTTTAGGAACAGAAAGACACCATCATGGTAATATAATGCTTCGTAAACTACTACTAGATGCCAGCTAGAGTGTGAATCTGCTACTTTCAATCAAGAGCATTATGCATTCCATCAAGTTCCATTTTTCTTTTCTTTTTTCGCACTCCCAACCCGACGCCCCACCCCCAATGGGATTTGAACCAAGGTCATACTCTTGGGTGAATAGTCTCAACCACTTGACCTACTCACTCGTCCCTATGGATTCCATTAAGTTCATACTTTCTCATTATAATAACCAATAAACACGCAAATCCATGAGTAGCCGTATGAGAACACAGGTAAAAGGGAAGAACCACTTCAAAAACCACAGGATGGGAGAACCCTGCCCATCTACCGTGCTTTGGGACAGGATTGGGGATTACCCATACATAAGCTCAATTTTATTGGATTGACTTCATAAGGGACATGGATTCTGATTCAAAATTTTTCATTAAATAGTTAGTCACCAATAGTTGCTGTCAATTCAAGTACTAAACACAAGGTCTTTACTAAGCTCAATCAGATTGGAATGACTTCAGGCTGCACAAGTTATCACTTTTCTCACAAGATGCATGGCCTTTAATAATATCCTTGCCACAGCCACCTTCTTGCCAAATTTGCAAAAAGAATCAAAAGAGAAAAATCTTCCACAAATTAGAAGAGCCTTACCTGCCCACATTACAACACCTCCAGCGCCTTCAATTCTTTTACGCTCATCACTTCTATTTGGTTTGTGATCCTCAGAGAGGGGAATCGCTGTCAAGCAGGAAAAGTAAATCATTTGAACTTTACAGCTAAATGTTACTACTTTCAAATTATTTTTCTGAACTTGTATCTTGCTGTTATAAATACGCCTAATATGTACATTAGATTTTTAGAAATTTTCCTGATTGCATTTTAAAAGGCTATGTACCATTTATGTTTGAGAACGTAAAGCAAAAATCTTTGTAAATGCATTGTTTCAGTAAAAAAATGCAAGGATCACACTCATTTACAACATTACTTCTTTTGTGGAGAAATAATTAGATATAATAGCCGAAGAACAGAAGAAATGCACATAAAGAAGGACATCCAGAAGCCAGAAATAAAATCTGAATATATAATCTCTGTGCTTCTGGCTGCAACTCATAGTAGTTTTATGGGAAATGATTGTGACTGGAATAAATACAACCCGAAATAAAAACAAAATCTTCCTCTTTGAAAATCCAACACGCTTTAGAGAGGGTGCATTTTCTATTTATATTACGCAATACGCACTAACAGGAAGTGCTTAGGTAGCCACACCCAATGTTTTTTTTCAATAGCTACTCAACAAAGTTAATTTGTTCACAGGTGGAACTTCTTCACAATTTCAATTTCTGCAGAGCTCTCATTCACATTCTATAATAACTTCTAATAAATGATTAATCAATTCTGAACAATCTATTCTGTGAATATCTCAAAGTTCTTTCCAGAATGATTCAACTACCAACCCACAAGGCCAATATTCAACTAGAAAGTACCTTTCCCAGCCTTGGATATGACAGTCCTTGAATCTCCAACATTGGCAACATATAAATGGTTACCAACTAGAAATGCTGTTGAGGCAGTAGACCCATCATCTCCAAAAGTATCTTTTTCAGACTCCAAAAAGGCCATGTCTGTCTGTTTATATGTTTCACCTGAAGCACATGACATTGGATGAAAGAAATGTTATGTGCAAAAGGATAAATATGCATAAACAAATCTGTGGAAGCAATGGAGGCACAAAATGCATAGTGAATTTTATATAATCCCCCTATTAACTTCAACGGATTCTGATGCACAGTAGTAGCTGTATTTAGCTTCAGAGAATAATTCTGCAGGATATGTCTAGCCATCCTGATGCCAGCCGGAAGAAACCAATGCATAGGAATGAAAATGCTGGCTCTTGACTCACTTATAGCCAATTTTGTATTCGTCAAGAATTCTGGATGTTTCATAAGATTCTCAAAGAGATGTTTCTTCAAATACTCAGCTGCACGAGAACCACCATGCCCTGTTGTGACATCATGCTCATCATTAGAGAAATGGATAAGTGTAGCATGTTTATTGTGCATGGACAGTGTTTTAGCATAAATACATCTTATGACAAATTGTCAATCTAGAGTTCACAAGTGGTCCTTTGAGCATTACTAGGCTCATGGAATTATCGAGCTAGCTAATCATGATTACACACACACACACACACACACATATACTAAATGGATAGAAGATAGATATGCATTTACAACTACATAGAGAAAACAAAATAAACACTTCAGATCTCCACAGGGCAAGGGACCCACAAAAATTAAAATAAATATTTACCCCTTTATTTATTCATGTTTCAGTGTACTTAAGCTTCTGACACTAAAGACTTTCTCTTAGGCATATCCCAGTGAATGCATAAAAGATTCTAGTTAAAAATCTGTTTGGCCCTCAAAAAGTTCTTTAAAAAATATTACTGACTCAGGCTTCAGGGAGGACAACGACCAGAGAAGATCTAACCGTCAAATATTCCAAACAAACAGATTGTCCGCCCATCAATTTTGGAAGTTTTAATGTCATAGAAATCCTCCATTGTAGCTCTCTTTCCTCTAAAACTGGAATACCCGCAACTCAATCTTCCATCTTCACTGCCAATTGAAAAGAGTCTCAGTATATTAGGCCAAACCAAATATAGGCACACAAATAAAAACATAAATAAAACAAGGAAGTGGAGATCAGAGAGCCCAATTGGTAATATTAGAATCAACAACAGAATAGGATATTATTACATATTGAAATGCTGACATATTGATAGAGATCTACACAACATATTGTAAATATTATTTGCTTTTGGGTCTCAACTACATGGATGCCAAGCAAAAAATTATGACTCAAACACCAGAATACTCAAGGCTATGCCAACAGTTGTTATAGTACTAAAAGCCTCAAAAGGTCCAGCGCCTTTTATGTGATATCTAAAAGAAGATACCCAGTATGACAGCTACATTATCAATTGTGACAAACTTTTGGCAATCAGTTGCAGAGAGTGCAGGCAGGTTAATAATAATGGTGCTTTTTCTTTTTTTTTTCTTTTTTTTTTGGTTGAAATCTAGCAATGCTGCTCAAGATAATTCCTCTGCAAGCAAAAGTTAACACTCAATACAATCAGTAATTATATGTTCTATATTTTTTCTTTGAATGTTACACTAATTATACGTTTAAACAAAAACCAGGAAAATATTATCTAACAACTGCGTGCATGTTTATTACACACTGGCTTCACAAAAGCACATTGGAAAATGGCAATGGCCCTACAGAGTCTATGTTATTTCTTAGTCCAACAGGTCTAATTGCATCTACTTATTGTATTTGAGTCTCAATATTTATTAGCAAATCATATCAGAAGAAACGTAGTTAGACCAAATCACCTCTTCCATCCTCCGCTAGCATAACCTCCATCACCATCTTTGTCCTGCAAATTATCAACAAGTTGTCGCTGCCTATCACTTGCACTCGTATCCACCATCATCTTTCGTGTTGTCCAATACTTAGAACGCCACGAGTATGTTAAAGTCCGAGTTGTATTCAAGCTTCTGAGTATGTAGCTATTCTCTCTCCTCTTAGCAGTTCTCCCGATAAGTCCAGCTCGAAGAGTCAGAGACCTAATGCAGCTGCTGCATACCATCTAATCAACTACTCTGGCCTTAATTAGCAGATGTCGAACCTGATAAACAAGATTAACTTAATAACGTTAACGAAATCATAGAACAATGAAACTAATAATCATCGAAAAAGATTCTTTTCCGTCGTATTTATCAATTTGTGTCCTGAATAAACATTCTAAAATGCAACTCTCTAGTGTCTCAATTTAAAGCTGCCCCCTTTTTACTTCAAGATTATAAATTTTTCACACACAATGGGATTTCGCACGATGATAAAGTCGTCATTACCTGTCACGTTAAACATTGGAGTCATGATAATCAAACCATGAAAACAACATTTTAAAGGTAAAGCATTTGAATTAACTGGTAAAGCTAATCCGCGAAAATGCTCGTTCACGGCAATAAGGCAAAAGAAGTGGAAGATAATAAACAAAAGAACAAATAAAACAAAGACCTTGATCGGACGTAACGCATAAATCAAACATGCCTAATGATAAAGATCCATAAACATGATCACAACAAAAAGAAAAAGATTAAACTTTTTCATAAATTGTATACATATTTGAGCTGTGTGGTGATGAAAACAATCAAGAGGTGATGATCCCAATCGGAGATAGGGAGGAAAAAAAAAAAGAGTTACTCCTTTTTCTTCATCTTGTTCTTTTTTTTTTTTTTTCTCTCTTTCCTTTTTATGTTATTAACTTTTCAGAGTTTTTTTAAGGAAAGGGGAATCTGGAACCTTAAAGAAAGATAATGATAGGCTTAGAATCAGAAGAGAAAGAATACGAAAGAAGACATATATAACATAACATACCAGATATGGTGAGGAGAGAGACGTTCGTTGTTGTTGATGTGGATGATGATGATGTTGTTGTGGAGGGCCTTTTTGTTTGTCGCCGACCAGGAGTGGCAACGTGGCAAGTGAAGTCTGTCATTGTTGAGAGTGAGAGGTTATAATTGCACGCTTTTGGGATCTTTGTCAAATTGACCCACCCGGCCTGGGGGTGCGAAGGACTATTACTAGATTTTGTTCATCTTATTTTTCAGTCTTTGTGAATGCGCGCGCGCGGGGCGCGACTCGACGGTGACTACACTACAATCCATTAAGTGGTCTTATTATTCGATTTTAATAACTTACTTTTGAATCTTTTTTAAGGTCTGTTTAAATTGATTTTTTTAAATATTTTTTTAATTACTTTTAAAAAATAGTATTTTTGAAAAGTTAAAAATTTTGTCTTTTAAAAAAAATTGTATTTGAACTTTTTCAGAATTTTATTTTTTTAAAATTAAATTAAATAGTTATCACAAATTTAATGTAATTTTTTTAAGAAAAAAAATATTTTTCCTTGAAAAAAAATAAGTCCAAACAGGCCCTAAGATTATTACTATGTCAAAATTATCAAATATGGGAGGGTTACAATGGTCTACAAAACCATAAGTGTATTTGAATTTTGATGTTCTTGCGATTCTCTAATTTCAGAATATAATATATATATATACAGATAATTTCTTACCAGGGTTAGTTGTCTTTTTATTTTATTATATTTTTTGTTTAACTTTGGAGTAAAACCAGAGATGATATATGAAAATTCTGATGACTTTATTATGGACATAAATCCGTTGATAATTTTGAGAGAAGGTATATTGTAATGAGATTCAAATTCTCTTTGTCCCACTAAGGTCACAACAAAACAAACAAGAGGTAACAATTACATGCACTTGAAAATTCATTTTATAATTTTGTAATATTACAAACATATTTAAATTTTGAGGAGAATAAAAGGCTCCAATTGGCAATTAAATAACACTTATCTATTAATTTTTATATTATATGCTATTCAAATTCAAAAATGCATAACTCAAAATTTTCTAAAAGTGATATTTATATGCATTAATAACTAAATTTTTTTAATGTTGAAGTGCCACTCGGTATTCAATTCTCAAAATGGAACTTCTCCTGTATATAGCTATAGATAGATTAGATGCAAATACAAACAACTTGGTCAAAATATAAAATTCTCAATCACGACAAAAAATTAAATTAGAAAATAATTTTTATTTTACCAAAAATAATGCCGCACTTAAATTGAAAAAATAATTTTTCACGGGCAATTACTTGAACAGTGTTCAATTACGAAGTGACTTTGGGGATAAAAAATTCATAAGATGAAAACATGTAGCGTTACTAATAAATATGACACAAATTTTGACCCCAAAAAATGACACAAATTCTACTTCGTATAATATACATAAATATAGATTTTATGCAAAAAAGAACCAATTTTCAAAGACTAATCAAGATCTCTTTAATGTTACTTTAAGACGAAAAAGATCAATAAATATGGAACAATGTTGTTTCTTGGTCAACATAAAAGTTTAGATTAGAAAATAATTGTACGTGAATAGAAGGGATGAACTAAAAGCTTTTTTGATGAAAAGAAAAGGTTAGATAATGACTTATTTGGTAAAATAACAAGGACATGTGACAAACATAAAAAATGCACGTCCGCTCTTTTATATATTATATTTCGTGAAACCGATATAGAGCACCTTTACTGTCGAACTGCAACTAAAAAAGCTGCAAGCATATAGCATCATGCGATAAGAAAGAACACAATCCTGCAAATCAATATCTTATAGTCCAAATTTGCAATTCCACATGTGCATATGATAATAGCAATACATCGTCATCAACGTAGTTATTCAATGAGTATTACTAGCTCAAAATCAAAAACTTCCTAACACCTCTAATGCAGAAGTCACAGCAGGATCCACACATCTAATGCATGTATAGATCCAAAATGTGGAAACTAAAAAAGCGATCCTAAAAGAATCAGCTTAGAACATGCACTCTTTCAGCCGGATTGTGGAAACACTCACAGATTGCTAACCTCCCTCTTGACAAAAGAAGGCAATGCGAATGCAGCTTTATGCATCTGTCGAGCCAAAAAGACAAGAGAAGAGAGAGAGAGAGAGAGAATCAGAAAGGGATGAAGAACAAATCACCATTCTATACAGTAAAACAGAACTGGTAAACTAAGTATTTAGTTACCTAACTTCCTAATTCTCTAGAATAATGAGTTATTTTGGCACCCTGTTAATCTAGAAAATAGAGTGTTACTCAAGTGACATATCTATCCCCAGTATTCTGCTACGATGTTGGAAGCTGGACCAAAAATAATAGATCATCCGCTCAAAGTGGCTAGTGGGAACAAAAGAGTGAATAGAACTACTTTCACACGTTCTCATTACAACACATGTCCCCATATTAGCAGATGATTGGCTTAGCTCATAAGCTGGTAAAATGTGCCTATAAATAGATACACACTAGCAAATGTGACTTATTTGGTAACGAAAAATCAAATCTACCTATTGTTAGGAGCTGATAAGCAACTTTCACATCTAGTTTGACAGCACTTCACCAGTTTAATTTTAGGCGCTTATAATCACCTTGCTTTTAAGGCAACTTTGACCATTACATTACTTAGTTTTGATATCACCCTTTAAAAAATTTTAATTTGAAAAATTTTAAGCCCAATCATTGAAAAGCTTTTCTTAAAGGGTCTTCCAACCTTCAGCTTAAAAAAGTGGATAGCTCCGTCTCAATGCTTTCCAGCTTTTGTCAACGTCATTTTATGCAGATTAATGCATAAAAAATGTTTTCCCTTCCTATTGTACTTAATAAAGTAATGAAGTCAACATTCAAGAATGGCATGTCAGGCTAATTTGTAGGGACTCCAAACATCCACATTTACCTCAGAGTTGTAAAATTTGAGTTCCCGTCCACGCTGGAGAGCTCCCTCTAGCTCCTCAATGGGATTGACAGGGTGCCGAAAATCAACAGGTGGCCCCTCAGTTGAGCATAGTACAAATCCAATAACCCCACTGCACAGGGGAAAAAGAAAAGAAAAAGAAAATTCTCTTTATATATCTAACTCAAGAACCACCAATAGATCCATCCACTTTTTCTTGTTTTTTCCCTTCTGACATCTCATAAATGAATAAATAACTTAACATGGTTAAAAATTTGTAGATTGTATAGCAAACTTAAGGGCTGCTAAAATGTTACAGCTATATAGGTGTTGCGGGCAAAGTTCAATAATGAGATTCTAAGTAGTTGATATATGACTTACCTCGGATATGTAGGGACACTTGCCCATGCGTAATGAACCGAACCCTTGAATGTTTCCCGACAGACAGAAATCATATTTTGAATAAGATGTGTATGGAGCCACATACTCTCTGCCATATTACAAAGGACACCACCAGGCCTGAGTGCTCTAGCCACTGTCTCAAAGAATGGCCTCTCCACAAGTTCCACCGCAGGCCCTACAACAGCAAGAAAGTCCAAAAGAGTTAAAAACCAGCTTAGAGGTTATTGGTACCATCTGAAAACTTAATACTATCATCCTTAGGATTCCATGACAAAGAGGCTGTCCTTCCAGACACTAGTGACAGCTTAAAATTTGTTCAAAGCATTTGTGTCACATGTGAAGAGAAATCTGGTTGTCTGTAGGCCATACTAACGAGAACCATTTCCTAATTACATGTAAAGAGAAAAATTGTTCAAAGAGTTTATGTCACATGTGAACAGAAATCTGGATGTCTGTAGGCCACAATAACTAGAATCATTTCCTAGTTACAACCTTCTATCAACTAAAAGTTTTTTCTCCACGCAGCAGAAACAGAAAGGCCAGCATAGATAGCATAACTGTCCTCCCCTTAATTTCATCACAAACAGTGAAAGGCAATGAGAGAGAAAAAAAACATGATAGGAATAAGAATTTAAGGGTAGACTGTAGATATGATTCATACACATACCTACGGGATCTGATGAATCAACAATTATTGCGTCATACTTCCCTGCAGGTGCATGCCTTAGAAATTCAACAGCTGCCAATACAATAAAACAAAATCAGCCAAAGATCCAGCTTCCTGCTTTATTCAAGTAATTTACTAAACATAAGAGATGTTAATTCTATCAAAATATACAAAAACATTTGCTTCAAAGACAAGTTCAAAGATTTAAGTTAGTGGAAAATGCAACAGTAGGAAAAGATATACTACTAAAGGCATATAAAACCATACAATTTTGCCATTTAAAGTTGTCATGTATAAATTTACAGTTAAATCGTTTAGACTGTAGAGTTGCAAACACACAAAGCAATAAATGCCTTCAAGTCCTTCTGTCTTTATCTCCCATGATATGTCAATTGACTCTCCTCAAATTTTAACACTCCAACTAAAGTGGACTGAATATGAAGCTATAACTTAATGTTATGATTTAAAAATAAGTTGGTATGTACCATGTCGAAAAGAATCTCCAAATTCCAGCAGCTCTTTAGAGTGAGTTGCTGTGTACTTGTGCATGTGCGGGAGAGACAGCTCGAAAGAGAGGAAGGTGGGGGAGCTCTAGAAAATGGAGTACAGGCACAAATTGGAAACAGTATAAATCCCACTAAAATATTTTTTCTTTCTTTCTCTCTTTCCTCAACAGGTTCAGAGGAGGTCTTAGCTACTATGGCAATGACATGTGTAGTTTTAAAAACTTTTACGTACCATCACCAATATGAAGGTGAACGCGAGGATCCTCAAAGCCAATAGCTAACTCTGGAAAGAACTTCTTACTTACCTGTAATGCAAAAAGATACAGAAACAGTGATTTAAGAAATAATAGGAGACAAAGTATAAGACTAAGGTCTAAGAGGAATATGGTTTAAGCACCCACATCTATAACCATCTTATCTATCTCACAAATATCAATCAACTCTACAGAGCTGTGGCGGGAAATTTCTCTAAGAACGCCACCATCACCACCACCTACAACCAGAACCTGCATTACAAACTCATACAATTACCATAAGATGAGCATCACAGAAAATAAGAGAAAATAGCAAGGAAATAAAGGGTTGAGAAGAGAATGGAGCAATTCAACCGTATGGTCGTAGAAAAAAATCAATGCTAAATTATGCAAAAAAGTAACATAATAAGGTCCAGAGTTGCAGAATAACTAAATTGTTGGAAACAATAATGCTAATATGCAGACAAAACTAATACAAACAAAAAAATTACATTCTTGGGGGATTTGATTGAACAAAGAGGAAGATGAGCTATCATCTCCTGGTATGCGCATTCATCTTTCTCGGTCAATTGAAGAATCCCATCTAACACAAGCACTTTCCCATAGGTTGAAGACTGCATATAGTCAAAGAAAACAAAAACAGGTAAACACAGATAACCAGGTAAAAAGAACTAGAAATTATATACTCAACATAAACTATTATTAGTCATAAACTATTATTAGTCTGAAGTCAATTGGACGACCAAAAACCTCAAAGACCAAAACTTCTTGGTACTCTGACTTTTCCTGGAATAATATCTTTTCCACTTTCAGGGAGTGTGCTTCTCCTACACAAACAACACAAATAACCATTAGCACAACGACAAGAAAGAGGACAACTTACCGTTGTACTTCCTATCTAGAAAAATTTCCACATATGTCTCATAATTACTAAAGTGCAGAAGAGTGAAAAAAACATATAATGTGCCTTATGTTTCAGAATGGATACTTAGTTTGAACCATAGTAAGACATTTGATCAGGAAGGGATTGATTTGATCAGCAAAGAGAAATAGAAAAGAAATTAAAATAAACTAAAGAGTCAGCGTGAAACTTTAGAAACTATCCAATCTTCCATTTCCAATAACTAATTTTCAAAGTAACTTTTAGAGGTTCTAAATTCCAATTCTTTGGCAGGGGAAGCGCTGACTTTTTTTTTTCTCTTTCCCAAAGATTCAGAAAGCACACCCAAGATTAAATTGACTGTGAAGTCAAGAGAGCTGAGCAAGTAATGTCTTCAAGTTGTTTTCTAGAAAAGGATTAAGCATGAAATATTTATCAGAGGCAAATTACCAGGCCACATTGGGTTATTGAAATACGTTGCTTTCCCAGATTTATCTGTATCAGCAGACACAAGAAAAATATAAGTGAAGTAAATACGCTTCGAATCAAACAAAACTAATGCATACATATAAATTGAAAAACATTAAGGGGTGAAGTAGTATGATATCAACCTAAGGGTGTCCGGGATTGAGAAAACCATCCAGAGACAATGGTCGCCTGGGCTTTCAAACAACAAGAAGGGATAGCAGCCTTATTCTCTGAACCATTAGTCTCATTCTCCTTCCCATCCATAGTCTTCTGGCATCCCAAACCTCTTCCTGCGTCTCCCTCCATAAATTATCTTCTTCTTCTCCGGCTCCAGTCTCTGAGAATTCAATACAAAAACTCAATAAGCCATAATATTCTATCTACGACAAATTAAAAGGAAAAAAAAAAGGAGACAGCAAGTGTTCTACAATTGAAGAAACGATTTTGCACCTCTTTTCCCACTTTTCTCCTATTGCAATAATCAACTATATATACAAGACTTGAAACGAAGTAAGAAAGGAAATCAGCATTTAAATTAGTTTAGTAATAATTACACTGCAAAGTAAGCAAAAATCTCGAAAAAAATTTACCTAAAACTGAAGAGGGGTAAACTATAATAGGAAACTCAAGTTAGATTTCCCTATAATTATTTCTATTTCCTTTTAATTTTCTATAAATTAAAGATGATCCCGTTAATTAAAATGGAAGCAATTAAACCACAATAAAATTTCCAAGCCAGAAGTACAATTATTACAACAAACAACTGCATAGCATCCACGCGCAATAAATATTCCTCAACAGTTACCAAATCAATTACATATCACTATAAATTAAAATGAAAGCAAATTCTAGCCGTATTTATGCATGTAATCAAGATACTGAAGCTGAGCTTTATGTTCAAGAAAATTACACCAAGACAAATTCCACGAGGCAAAAGAATACACCTAGGGTTCAAGAAAAAGCATAAACAATTATGAACACATAAAAACAATTCTTTTTTCTTCATTTCCATTTATGTTCTTCATAATCAGAAAAGCAACAAAAATATATAAATTATTATACGATTCATTGGTAAATGTTGACACAATAAAAATATATATATTGGGAATAGAAACAAAAGAATAAAAACTTAAATGAACCATACATGTTGCGAATGGTTGAGCAGTGTGCGATGAATAGTTGCTGGCGAATCGATACAACAAATATGGAATGGTGTGCGGGAGTATAAAGATATGTGCGTGTATATATCTATATCTATATCTATATATATAGAGAGAGAGAGAGAGAGAGAGAGCAGAGGCGCGAAAAGGAATCGAAAGAAAGTAGAAGGTCTTCAATTTGCTTTTTAAGTTTTCTTATTATTATTCTCTCTCTTCTTTCTGCAGCTTTTTGGGATGAACAAATGAAGAGCTGGTGTTTGACATAATATAATGAGGTAATTATTATTATTATTATTATTATTATTATTAATCAATTATTATAAGTGGCCGGGAAATTTTTATTTTAATGATACTTCTTATTTAAAAATTCTCTATTTTGATTTTCATTTTGCTGTTTTTCTTTCACCCCAACCTCCAAACCAACCTCGTTAATTATCCCTAATTCTATTATGCCAGTATTATTTAGCTAACGTGTTACTTTTAATGATAACTATGTTTACCTAACCATAGTTCATAATATACAAATTTTATTTGAAATGTTAAAACTTAATATAAGATACTGTTTTAACGAACAATAATAATCACAAAAAGTAACTTTAAATATTAAAAGTTATTTATATACAAGATCTCAGATTTTATTATTTTAATTAACAATGTTTTTATTTTGTTTTAATTTAACCTTTCCCACTAATTATGTCACTCTTTTACTTTATTATGTTTATTTAATTTTAATTTTGATTTTGCGTAGCTTGACTCCCTAAAAGGTAAAAACTACAGGGCTTAAAATATTTTAGGTGTCACTTCTTTTTATTTAAGAAATGTATTAAAGAGATGGTTAAAGATGACCTAACCAATGAAAAATTCTCCATACTAGTCATCTATTAACTTTTGGCCTTCTGGGGGCATCGACGAATAAAGTTACAAGAGTTATTGTTTTTCAAAAGGAAGAGACATATCATGACTGTAAGAATGTGAATGAAATTTAAATACAAATTTGTTTTGATATGTCTTTTAACCTTACTACGATTTACTTGTGAATTTACGAGCAATTAATGCTCTTTAGCATTTAAATTAATTTTTTCAAAAAGAATTATGTGTGTATATATTACTTTCTTAAAAAAAACATATCTTTTATTAAAAAAATGGATCCAAACAAAGCTTTAAACGTGCTTTAATATAAAAGGGCACATATGCTTTACTAATAAAGTAAATAAAATTGTGGCTCTGGGCTCTGGATTGGATTGAAAGCGAATCACAAAAAGCGACAGGCGCCCCGCTTTGGGCTTTTATTTTATTTACTTGGTTATATATTAATTCTTTTTCGAATATCGCTCGAAAAGCAATGCTTTTCAACATATTAAAATTAAATTAATGGACAAAGCACTTGGCAAAGTGTAGAATTGGCAATCGTAGAACGATCCAAGATTCTTAAATAATTTAGTAATCTTTTTTTTTTTCCCAATCCTTTGCCTCTCCTCATTGTAATAAAACAAAGCAAGTAGGGTCACAACGTTTGGTTGGCTTGAATTTAGATTGTTTCCACAGGTTGAAATATGATCAGATAAGCCACGTGTTATTTTCTAGAAAGTATCAAAAGATTTTCCCGTATCTCGTACAATTGGGGACCAGAAAGTCGTAATTCTAACGTAATGTAATTTGTAATGTGAGGTTAGAATCGCAACTCTAGCTTAATCTATTTGTATTTCTTTTTTTGGCGGATTTAACGTATTCAATTTGTACCGTGAGCCTAGAATATATCACGCAAAATGTAGCTATACAAATCTGACTTTAATAAATTCAGATCTAAACGTTTGAATTTTTTCATTTTAGGATTGACATCGACTTTGACTACCGCTTGTAATATAGATGTGTAAGTTGGTTCGGTTGTAGTATTTTAATCTTTTAACATGTTTAGACTATGTTCGAAGACTCTTTTTATTTGATAATTGTAGTATTTCAACCTTTTAATATATTTAGACTGTGTTCTCATTGTTAAATATGTAACACGACATGCCAATTGCAAGGCAGGTGGCATCACTCGTGCGAATTGGTTTGGTTATCTTTTTTTGTTTTTGTTACGACTATCATTATTTCTAGGATCCTGTTTGTTTATATATTTAGTTCTTATTGAATTGTACTTATATTAATATTAATATAAATTTATAACATATTCTGGACTAAAAGAAAAAATTGACTCCAATCCAAATTCTTTTTCTTTATTAAACATTCTCCTCTGAATCCAAACATAGGGTAAGAGATGATGAAACAATTTTGATATAAATGTTTCTTGATACCTAATAATACTCTCTTTTTTTTTTTCCCTCTAAAAAATCCGTAAAGTTTGATTCTAAATGATCATTTGTTTCCTTCTCTCCTCTTGGAGCGACCATCTCCAATCACCCTCACCAAAGCTCTCATTATTTGATGCTCTAACATTTCCTCTATATATTCTTTAACTTTTTACTCTTATTAGCCATTTTCATTTATTCACTTGAGTTTTAATTATATTCAGCCTTATTATACGAGGTCCGTAAACTCATTTATACCTCTTTAACATTTGGCTTTGTACCTTTATTGATGCGTATTATATTTGAATCATCATGCAGGACCCGAGGAGTGCGATCGTCATTGTAATAAGGTCTGCAAGAAGTTTAAATTTTACCCATTCTCCCAAATAATTTGTTCTTTTGGCCTCAAACTCCCAAAAAAAAAAAAAGGAAAAAGAAGATAAGAAATATGAACAAGAAGATTATGCTTTAGTTAAAGATTATGCTTTAGTTAAACATACACAAAGGAAGAACGCATGCCTTTTAAACTTTTGTACTTTGGGTCATGTGTTAAACATGAGTCAAGAACAACTAGTAGAAATATATTTATTTGTTTCTAATAATATAACTCTTGCGCTTCACTAGAAGCTGAAAGCATAAGTGCTTTATAAAACACTCAACATAACATGCGCTCACAACTGCTTTTTCCCAGCATAGGTTAATGACAAGTGCGTTTATTTAACAAAAAAATCGAACTTTTAAGATTATGATGAGCCAATGTTCCGAATAAAAAGGGAGGGGAGAGAAAGAGAGACAACGACACGTGTAGGAAAAGGATGGAAGTTGGAAAATTTCTTAAAAAGGGTTAACCAAAGGAGAACCCCTTTCCCACCTGGCCAGAGGCCCCTTAACTAGGCGGGAGGTAAATCGAGGGATGTGCGTGAGTGGCAGCCCGACCAGGGAGAGGACCAACGGGCGTGGAAATCCAGCAACAGCCCCCGCAAGTTGGAAAATTTCTGCCCAAAAAAATGGGTGGCCCAAGGCGGCCAGGTGAATGGAGCTAGAAGAGTGTCCAACAAACAGTGACCGAGCACCAGCAGCGTGTATATATAATTTGATTTTGTGGTGATCGCAGGTGCAGCTGGCTTGTCACAATCAGAGAATAAATGTCTAGGCCTTTGGCGTATCCTACCCATCAATACTAATACTACGAGAAAGATTTAACGATAATAATTAATTTAATAAACATAATACTAAGTGTCTTTAATTATTATATTTCAAAATATTGTTCAATAACGATGTATGGAGATCAAAATCTCCCACACGTTACTTGCCGACAATTAACTAGGGGAATAAGTGATGCTTGATGGTGGTGGCCACGCGGGCGTAAATTTTTTAAAGGTAACATTAATGCCACAGTGGATTTTTAATGATTGAGCACGTATGTAGTAGTTGATGATCATTCACATTCACACAAGATATATGGCATGTGACTCATGAGGCAAGAGATGCTATCGACGATGCAAATGTGGGGGGCGGGGGGGGGGGGGTATTGACATTGACACATATATAAACGTGATGCTTCGCTCTCCAAAAGTGATTCAGATTTCAACACAATCATCTTCTTCTTTTGCTTTTGCAATCATAAAGCTAGCTGATATACCCCATCTGCACGCGTTGAGCTCGCCAGCGGCTTCATCAGCTGGGGCTCTAACAGTGGCAATGCAAATGTTTCCTTGGTCCTCTCAGTCGTACTGCAGTTAACAACAACCTTCATCTGTTCCATTGTGTTAAAAAACTAATAAAAGTTTGAGTTCCTCGGAAGAAAATTTTGTTTTTCCCACGACCACGAAAAAAAAAAAAGAGGTTTTTCTTTTCTTAAATTTTTTTATATAAGTCAATAAAAAATGAGCTATATAAGTTGGCACGTACCGCCTCAATCACTTAAACTACTCCCTCATTTTCTATCTTAATTTACTTGAACAAACATACAATACAGAAGTCATTACAACACATAATCCCACACAACAAAGGCCTTTATTGCTCCTAAATGGGAAAACATGAAATAATTCATTTGGGCTGGTCCCATCTTTGGAACCGTGTGTGTTTAATCTTGATGGGTGCTATATTCACAAAAAATAAATTATTCTACTCTTACTTCACAGATTACAAAGTGATTAGTAGGATCGAACCGATAGGAACTTGTAAATCTTTGAATGTTTTTAGACCAAACAAACCGAACAAATAAAGTACGAAAGGGAGGGAGGGGTCTTAAGTAGTAAAAGAAAATAAATAGTAAACTAACAAACTGACATGGCCTTGGTTGTGCCCTTGCTAAGCTGGAATTCAGCAGCAAAATAAATAACTGACAACTAAACAACAAATTAAAATAGCGAAATGTGAATAAAAGGGAAATTCAATAGATTAAAAACCTAACATAGGGTATAAATCCCATTTTTGATATATAATATTGATCTTAGATGTAAAGATAACTCTCGTCTATCTCGATAAAGCAATTATAGTTGTCAGCATGACATAACATCTTAATATCCTTCCTTATTTTGTCAATAACGAAGGGAATCTTCTAGTTCATTCATCAATTGTTTTCCTTATCCAATAGATCGTACAATCTCGAATCACTCGTAACATCTATCTACTGGTAGCATGAATTGATCTAGAATGACCCAAATCTAACCGACAACTCACTTGCGGATATTTGTTCAAGTTAGATTGTATATTTTTCTCAGCGAAACAAGTCTACCATTTATATTAGATAAATAAGACAATTATGAATCTAATATCTCTAATTGGCTACCTATTACATAGTAATTGAACAATTAGGCCCTTATTGTATAATTACACAATAATAATAATTGTTCAAACAGAAAATATAAAAATGCCAAAAAATAACAAGAGTTTAAAAATCAGTTAGATTTCACAACCTTTGTAAAACCATAAGCTTCTGTTATCCCTGGACAGAAGAAAGTATTCAGCTGCTCATGTTGCAAAGGAATGCCCAAAAGAAATAAAATGAAGTTGTAAAATAATTCTAAATAATACCTTAAGATGTCGTGAAAGCTAATGAAGATTAATATAAAACCTAAGGATTACTGATAAGGAAACTCTTCAATATTAATTTTTATCTAAAAAAAATTATTCCAAAAAGATAGTCCTTAGCAAACAAGCCAAGCATATGTTGTTTCCTAACTTCTAGGTGTCAAAGCACAAAAAGGGTCATCAATCTCCTTCCAAAAATATGCCAAAATATTTTTCAGTCTTCAATTTGTCTTCTCAATTTTCGTGCACTTTGCAGCCATGGTCACGCCTCAGGTCGCGCCTGTAGTCGACGGCTCTTTTTAGCACAGAGGTGTCCCGAATTACTTCCTTTTGCATCCTTCAGGTCACTCCTGTAGTTTGACAGCTTCTTTTAGCACGAAATGTCCTGAATTGCTACCTTCTGCATCCTGCTTCCCTTTCAGCCTTTTAGCCCCAAAACATATGAAATTCCATTAATTATGAAGTATTTATCCTTAAAATTAAATACAAAAATTCAAGAATTGATGCAATATTAAGCACTCATCAAATGAGTTCTTGTTTATTGGAAAAAAACAATTATTGGTTCTAAAAATGGAAAATATAAACTCAAAAAAGTAAGATTAAAAATGCTTGTTGAGGATACCTGGAAAAAGTTGGGCAACGGAATGTTGGAAACCCCTCCACCTAACCATTTGTAAAGTTTTCATTAGGAAAAATTGCACGCATAGTCTCCAAAGTTGATATGACTTTTCAAGTTAGTCCTACTTATTTAAATTAATGCAAACTAGTCCCAAATGTTTTCAAAAATCAATCAAATTAATCCCTAAGCTCAAGTTGTCATTCTTTTTTCTTTTCTTTTTTTTTTTATTCTTAGTTGATTATAATACGTTAAACTTTTGTACTGTGAATTTCAGTATGGAATAATTTTTAAACAATAAAAGTTCCTAATTTTCATTAAAAATTTTCAATTAGATGTCTAATGTGTCTTATAAAAGTTCACAATAAATCCAAATATGCAAAGAATGCAATACTGTCATCCAAAATATTAAATTCTTACTACTTTTTTTTTTCTTTTTGGGAATTCTCGCTTAAAAGAATAGATAATCGGATTTCGTTTTATAGCGCAAAGGGTAAGATTGTCAATTACTTTTATGTTTGAGTTCATTTGGGATATTTCTGTCAAAGCTAACGTCCATTCTAATTGTAGGGACTAATCTGACCATAATAATTAAACATTAAAGACTTGTTTGAATTATTTAAAACAATAGAGATTAAAATTAAAAAATATATAAATATTAGAGACTAATTTGATCATAATAATTAAATATTAAAAATTTATATAAAATATTTAAAATAATAAAAATAAAAATTAAAATATATATAAATATTAGAGACTTATTTGAATTTAACTCTTTTCATTATACTCCGTTAAGGTCAAAGCGAGTATCCCAACCTTAACAGATCTCTTACTTCGCTCGGGTCGAGAACTACTTAAAGTAACAGAATCTTTACATTTATATCTGTGCCGTCATTTGTAAACGCTTGCTTTTATTCATTTTCACTAGTTCTTTTTTCTTTTTCCCTCCTCATGAAAAAGTAATTCTTTTTTAAAAAGACATATCTTTTTGTAATAAGTATATATTTGGGCCTTTCAAGGCTAGTACAATCTATCTACCAATCAACTCATATCGGGCTCCAACGTTAATTAAAGGGCGTTTGTTACAATTGATGATGGCTGGGCTGGGTCCTTTTGGCACCTCCATTTAGGCCCAAAATTTCGAAAACACGTTTCTCAACACCAAATTTGTTCTCCACCGGCTGCTTTATCATACTGCTACCCCAGAATCAAAGCATGTAGAGCGTCCATGGACTTGCATTCAAACTTATCCTCGACAACATTAAGGTTAGTGAATTGACAGTGGAAGTTTGGTATAATGATTTAATAAATATTTCACCATATCATTAAATTTTCTTTTTCCGTAAAGAATATGTCTATGAAACAATCAAAATCCTGAATTTGGTGTGAAAGGTGTTTTGGTTCGCAGGTATCTTAAACATGTCGTTGTATGAGCATATGCTCTTAGACCGAAAAGAAAAATCTAATTTTACCACAAATTTTGAATTTTTTTGTCCCAACTTTCTGCGGTAAACAATATCGCTTTTTTTTTTTTCCCGGAACATAACCAAAGAACTTGCACAACGTAACAATCCAAACTATATTAAGCCCAATCAATAAATTCGAAATGCTTAAAACTCAGTAAGATTCTTACTAGTAATGACCGTAAACCATTATAAACTAAACACAAATCTAAAAAATTGATGCGAGAGGAGACGTTACACATTCATTTACTAAAATAGATCGCTGTACCACAAAGATTTCTTGTAAAGCAAGTGATCAAAGTTAAAAGAGTGCTTTTGCAGAAGGAAAAAGAACCTCCAATTGCAAAAGATCAAAATTGATGTATACATCAGCGTAACTAGGCGAGTAAAAACTTGATCTTTCTGATGAAATTGCTTAAGAAAACTAACAAGAAACTCGATGGCTCCATACATACTATACTGTTTAACTTTGACCCCAATACTCCTAAAAAATTGCGGAAATATTCATGATCACTAGAGTTTATTATCACGGATGATCAGCTTGGTACGGCTACGCCTGAATTTCTTCAGCTCAATCACAATCACACTAATGTTATCTCTGCTACCACGAGCAATTGCCAATTCGGCCAGTATTTCTGCAGCTTCATCAAAGGAGCTTCCCCTCTGAGAATTGTGTAATAAACATCTTCTTACAACGTTGCAGGCAATATCATTGGATATCACATCCCACAACCCATCACAGGCTAGTATTAGAAATTCATCTTTATCGCTTCTGTTAATGATTCTGACTTCAGGCTCTGCTGTCACAAATGGTTTAAGGTAGTGATCTCCTAAAATCGAGAGAGATGGACCATCATCGTTAGATTAATATTGTCCAAGGTTGATTGTATAATTAAATTAAACAAATTATAGGCTTTCTCAATTCACATACCAATGGATCTTGAAGTGGCTAGGACTCCTAAGACCCGCTGCCCCTCCCAGTTTATGACCTTCCCCCCACTCTCTTCTATTCTCTCCAACTCGTCCGGTCTGTCCGGCTGCGCGAGGCAGAAATCAAATATGCTTTTTAGATTTAAGATTTCAAATAAACTTGTAAGAAATATAATAATAATAATAATAAAATAGCTAGTTAATTTGTATACTTTTCAAATTTAAGATTTCAAATAAGCATATAACAAACACGGTATTAGAGTAGATCGATAACCTTATGATCGTGAGACAAAGGTAAGGCCACTCCGTCCCGGAAAAGCACAGCCCTCGAGTCACCGCAATTTGCAACCACCAACTCCTCCTCTCCCACCACCGCCACCACAGCCGTTGATCCTATCATCTCAGCCGATGAATCTCCCTTGTTCACCTCCTCATCCATCCTCCGGAAGCTCGCCGCCATCACTTTCTCCCAGTCAATCTTTTGCTCCTCTGCGCGACGACCATTTTCTTCTACTTCTTCTTCTCCCACTGTTTTCACTATCCAGTGGTGCAAACGCTCACGGCAAGCGTGCGCCACGCGTGACCCTCCATGCCCGTCGTATACACCGAAAAAGTCGTACTTCTTGGGACCGTTTTTTAAAAACTCTAGCTGTATTGCCACCGCATCTTCCATCTCCCTTCTCCGACCTATCACCGATATCGACCCATGTGACCAGCACGTGAATCTATTATCCTTCTCTCTTTCGCTATCCTCTTTGCTAATTACAAGATTGACGCTACCATTAGTAATAATCTCATTTTTAATCTTATTGGACATTGCAGATGTTTTCTTCTTCGAGAATTCTTCTTTCGTGGTGTCTGCAGTTCGCTTCCTCTTTGTACAGTGATGTTGGCCGTGGACTACTACATCGCCGGCGAGTTCTGTCGTAATAAGACGCCGGAGTTTTAATCTTTTCCGGCGAATAATCACGGTATTGGTACCATGCGAGAAAGCAGCGCGCCGGCATCTGTTCTCCGGCGCCGGCGAGGGTGACACGTGCATCATGTTGTCCATCATCGTGTGAGAAGAAATTGTAGATAACGTGCATTGACGAGTTCAAACTCCACGTGTGGAGTATATATAGATATTGATGCATGCGTTGCATGAGCCATGAAAAGCTTGAACAAATCGGAGCCGTTGATGTCTCTCACGTTGTTTCGATCGAGGCCACCTGCTAAGAATTGCGGTGGTCAAGTCTGGGAGCAGTTTCACAATGAGTAGGATGAACGTGGCACCCGTCTATGGCTGCGATCAATTTGGGGGGCAGAAGATGTCAGACAAACAGATGAAGTGGGGCCCACGTGAAGTCTGGAAGGGATTGCGTGGCGTGTCGTTACTGTTAGATTGTTCAAAGTATCTACTCACGTGGCTCGGTGGGCAAGAATGTTGACACACGCCATGACTTTTTGTAGGACACTGGGCTGACGCATTTGGTTTTGGTTGGTGTTTTTACCTCGTCTGTCGTGTCAGCTTCTGATATTTTCTTCGCTTATTTCCATTTTTTTGTTATGGATTTTACCGCCCTCAAAATGAAATGATGCCGTTTACATTGAAACGAACTTATGCTTTGGACAGTAGAGACACATGGCGCTGAAGTGAAAATTTTCATATTAATGATTTAAATTCGATGAACGTTCTTGTATTATTTCATTGTTAAGAAGATGATTCTAATAAAACATCTGAGGAATTAACCGTTTCACAATTAATAAATTAGTTTTATCGTTATAACCGGAGTTTTTTTAACAAAATTGATCTATTTAAAATATGATGATGAGCAAGTGTATTAATATACTCTTAAAAAGATAAGTGCATATCTTGAATTTTTTCCATTTGAAATTTGTGATTTGAACAAAAAACAGGAGATTTTAGATTATGAAATGATACATAGAGTGCGATAGAGTAAAAACAAAACATTACAAAAATAGATACTTCGGATGTCGATAACTTTATTCGTGAATTTTCTACCCTCCCTTCTTTCCTTTTCAATAGTCTATGTTATCTCCCGACTACTCACAAAACGTGAGAAATTGGAAGAAACAGAAGAATTTCTTGGAGACCCTACAAGTCAAGTTCATCAAATACACTAAAAATTAAAACAAGAATTTCGAACGACAATATTTTTCACATCCTAGGCCAAACGCTTTTTACGCGATTCAGCAGGAAGTTTGGGAAGGTGTCATCCAAATCCAATAGGTTTCCTGCTGATCGACCATCAATGAGAAAATGTGATTCAAATGTTAGAAGCCAAAGACAGCCCAGAGATGCCAACCACCAAATCCTTTTGCTTCCATGAGTTACAGAGAAGACAGCAGCAACATACAGTCGTGTCTCTTACAAGACTTGTTGGGGGGGAAATCTCTATTCAGAAAACACAACGGACAACGACACTTTTGGAGACTGACAAAAAGGTCATTGGGTGGTCTAAATCAGCATGAACTCTATACTAATAAGGCCAATTGCCAAACTGCAGCTATACAAAAAACCATCTGACAGATTGCAAATGCATCCTGAGTAGCATAGTGATTAACAGTGTCACCTGATAGGATCAGTGAGTACTCTGTTGATCTTTGTGTTCATCCCATGATCGTCAGCTATCTCGCGCGGAGCCAGGAAAGGTTTCGGAGGCATCTGCAGGACTTGAGCATCTCCTTCAAGCATTTCCACAACTTTGCTCATCGGTGGCCGATCAGCAGGTTTCATTTGTATGCACCACAGGCCTACTATAATCATCTTCTTCACCATCTTTTCTTCTTCCTCAGTGGCATCTCTGATCTCTATGCTCTCCCCTTCACTAAGATGGTCATAAACCCATGAAGGGAAGAAAATCTGGCTCAAGTGCTGCTCGGTTATTGGATTTATACTTCTCCGTCTCCCAGCTATTTCCATCAACAACATCCCGAAACTGTAAACATCAGCCTTGTATGAGATTCCTCCGATATTTTTGTAGAAAAGTTCCGGAGCCATGTAGCCCATCGTTCCCCTTGCTGCAGTTAGGGACACAACGCTGCGGTCCGTGGGATACAATTTGGCAAGCCCAAAGTCTGATATTTTTGGGTTGAAATGTTCATCAAGTAGAATGTTGTGAGGCTTAATATCGAAATGCAGAATTTGCATAGCACCACCTCGGTGTAGATAATCCATTCCTCTAGCCACTCCAAGCGAGATTTCAAACATCTTTCTGTAACTCAAGGCGATTGACCATTGTCGCAGGAAAATATGTTTTTCAAGAGAACCATTAGGCATAAACTCGAACACCAGAGCGCGCTTTGAACTTTCAATGCAGAAACCGATAAGTTGCACCACGTTTACATGGTGAATCCTTCCGATTATGGCCACCTCATTCATAAATTCTTGCTCACTGGCCATGGATTTGCTCATATTCATCATCTTCACTGCAACAAATAGACCACTCCGGAGCTTTCCTTTGTATACAGATCCATAGCCTCCTTCACCTAGTTTCTCCCTGAAATTATTTGTCATCTTCTTTATCTCAGAGTAACCGTAATGTATTGGGGTGAGGTTATTTTGAGCTTGGAGGAATTCTTCAATGGTTTCATCCATCGATAAGTGCCGCCTTCTCCATTTATACACGATTAGTGCAACCAAGAGTGGAACCCCACATATTAATCTTAATCCAACAATTGCTCCTGTAGATATCAGAAGCAATTATGAGTGTCATCTTCCAATTTCCATATTGAAATCCAATTTAAGGTTTCCACATTTATGCAATTCAGACATTTTTCTGTTCATCTCAATATATGAACCAAGAACAAAGGCAGAAAGCAGGGAAAACTTACCAATGGCGATAACACCATATCCTATCACGAAAACTGCAAAAAATAGCCAATAATTCAGACGCAAGAAATATGTCGGATGTTTGAAGGAAGGATTACAAATCAGAAGCAAGCGAAATCCTGTGTATGTATGACTAACCTGAGTAATATTCAACCTGGCCTGCATTTTTTCCAAACAAAGACAGAAATGAGAAAGTCAGAAAGGCTGAATCCTTTAATATTATTGTTGACAGAAACACAGTTGAATATCTCCTAGTCCAATGCATACAAAGTGAACTAATGGTCAAGTGACAGCATCAAAATGAGAAAAATGCAGAAGAAATTAGTGGGTATATCATATATGAGTGAATAATCACTAGAATCACTGTACATTTCCAAGAACAGATAAACATGAAAATGTAAAAAATAAATCCTAATTTTGCCCAATTAAGGTTGATACCACCATGATCATGGCACTTCCAGTTAGGAGTTTCACTTCACTACAGAATATCTATAATGACCACATAGATTTGAATTGTTCAGCAACATTAAATGTGAGCATTTACAAAAAATCCAAGATCATCTCACACATTAACATGTTTCAATACAGTAATTAATCATCTTTATAAATAAAATTCAACAGGCAAAAAGAGAGAGAGAGAGAGAGAGAGAACTCACAGTGAAAACCAAGTTCTGAAATCGGAACATCTTCATAACAATAACGTTTGCAAGTAACAGTATTGCCTTCAAGACTGCAATAGCCATGCTTAGCTTCACATTCTCCACACAAGACTCTAAACCACGAAAGCTCGAACCCATAAGCCAGACCCTGTTTAATACTCGACAACGACCTGTTATCTCTAACAAGACCAGTAGATGATGCCCAGGCAACCATTTCAATACTACACGATTGTTCCAGGTCAGACAAATCCATGTTCTCTCCAACTGCAACGTAGCTGTAAACTCTCGACGAGTTCAATGTTGTACTACCATTCCTGTTAGCATCACAAAACGCTGTCTCAAGGTATCGCAAAGAGTTCACAGGAGATATACAGTTGACATACATTACAGGGATGTTAAGCTCAAGAAACTGTATGAAAGTGTTGCTAGGAATCTCATCATATCCAGTGAAATAGTTAGGAAAAGAAGTACAAGTGTTATTGATATTGGCTAGAGCTGGATCAACTACACGTATCATGAAGTGATCATATGTGATAGATTGGACATAAAATTTTCTGGAATTTATGGTGGTGATGGTGTGATTGTTTTGGCATTGGAGTTCAAAGCCGGGGTCAGGGTCACCACAGCTGATTGGGTCGCCTTTGAGCCTGAAAGGGAAGCGTATTTCAGCAATGCTGCCGCATGATGAAGGAACACATGCAGTGTTGTTAATGTTCTTCTGGGATTTGCAGCTGGTGAGGATGCTGCATAACACAAGCACAAACAAGATTAGGCATTCTGCAGACATGATGGATGTTTTAATAAGTTGTATAATTTCAACTTGTCTAAGTCTTTTTTTCGTGTACAGATTGGAGAAGAAAAACAAACAGGGAACAAGAATTAAAGAATATGTTTTTGTATATGATGGAGAGCTGTATTTGTAGTCCAATTGAATATTGATGGTGGTGGTATCAATTCCTTGCCCAAATCCACTAGGTGGGGGATGCAGCACGTTGTGTGTGGGGAAGAAGTGGATTGAGAATTGACTAGCAGATGGCGCAACTTGGAAGGGTGGCTTTTTCTTTTGTGGACTTTCTAAACAAAATCTTGACCGTATCACGCGTTGTGTGGGTCAGGAGTGCCGCGTCGTGTGTGAGTCGTAAATTGCGGAAATGTAATCACTAATTGGACTTTCTTATTTGACGTGGCAATTTATCTCAAAATATTATTATAAAAATGTTTTTAAATTAAAAAAAAAGGTATAAATTTAGGCTTAAAAATTTTGATCCTGAATTCCTAACAACAAATGATTTTCTCTGCATTCTTAACTCTTTTTTTTTTTTTTAAAAAAAAAAAGCACGCATATACTTAGGGCCTGTCTAATTTGACTGCTCTAAAAAAATTATATTATTTTTGCAAAATGTTTTGGGTTGGTTTCAAAAGAGTTGAAACCTTGAAAATGACTCGAATACAATTTTTTTGAGAAGTTAGAATTATTAGCTTAATTTTAAAAGTTGTTAAAGCAAAAACACTTCTACATAAAAAAAAAAAAAAGAAGTCAATCTAAATGAGCCCTTAATATGTATTTTTATTTTTAAGAAAATAATTAATTCCAACATAAAAAAATATTATATGATTTTTAAAATAAACATTATAGTAGTATTTTGAAAAATTATTTCTTTTTTTCTTAAATATTAAACCTCTCCACCTAATCAAATCAGGAGGCATTCTTTTCCAAGTGGAAAGTCTAGTCAATTCCAGCGTACCAAGTGGCTCTGACCACTTGAATGCGAGTTGGATAAACTTCCCTTGGCATTTGCATGCTGATATTTCACTCCTCTCTTTGCGCCACACGTTTTGACCCCTTCGAAATAATGAGGTTATTGCCATAAAAGACACTGCTCTTTGAACGGGTCTTTTAAGCACCACACTAAAATTGGAAATACTCGAGCGCAATAAGACACATTCCTCTTGCCAGATACAGAGACAGCTTCCTACACGTACTTGTTCAACACTATACTTCGATTCGATTCTGTAAGTAACAATTCCATCGTTGTCTACCAAAACGACTGACCAATAATGTCCACCATCTCCCCGGTTCAGTTCCTTCTCCTAGTAGTCCATCTCCTGGTTGCTGCGGCAGCACAAAATGAGTGCCTGCCGACTAGGTGTGGCGCCTCTGGACCGATCATCCGGTTCCCCTTCTGGCTGAGAGGTCGTCAGCCAGAAGCCTGTGGCTATCCTGGCTTTGGAATTTCTTGCAGAAATAATACAACCGAATTTCAGTTCCAATACCCGGTCAGCGCGGCCAACAGAAACACCATCCTCCCGGTTTCTGTCAACGTTTCGGTCCAGGATATCGATTATGTAAAGCAGATCATTAGCGTATCCGATATTAACGCTACTTCATGCCTCCCGGAACAGGTTCCTAGTATGAACTCGTCTGCATCTCAGTTCCAGATAGTTGATCGCTATCCTGACGGCTGTACATTATTCAATTGTTCTTCTAACAAGAATCCAGGGCAAGGTAGCCCTATACCTTGCCTTAGCGGTAAGGGCTATCGAATCTTCGCCATTGGATCGTATTATTCGGTCTCTGACTTCCTGCTACCTTCGTGCATAAAGATGTACAACATTTCGAGTGTTCCACCTGAAATAATGTTTGGCCCTCAGAAGTATAGTAACACTAAAGTTGATCTACACTGGTCTGACCCATCCTGTGGAAACTGTGAAGCTGAAGGGAATTATTGCAGGTGGAAGAGTAACAGCTCAAACAACGAAACTGAATGCTATGAAGCTCCTAGAATACCAGTTGTAGAAAGCAAAGGTAATTTACTCAATTTCTATGTTTCTAATCAAGATTCAGCTGCATTCTACAAGAAATGGTTAATGAGTAAACCAGGCGTTGATGGTACTCTTCAAAATTTAGGAAAGCTGCAGCTTGTGGCTCCCGCAGCATAAAACCTAAAGAGTTAAAGGTTCCTCATTGAAGATTAAGATCTACAATTATGAACTTTTCTTTTCTTTTCTTTTCTTTTTTAATAAAAACATTCTACTCAAATATATTTGATTGTTCGATATAATGAGATGAAATACTTGTGATGTTCTTTCAGCAGGTTCATCCAAGAAAGCAGTTATTGCAGGTAAAGTTGTCTAGACACCTTTCATTTCTGTAGTTGCAATAGATGCGTAATTTCTAAATTCTAATCCATATGCTTTTCCTTCAGGGGTATTAGGAGGTCTCTCTGCTCTGGTGCTGGTCATTTTTGCGCTTTACCGCATTTACAGCTTCAAGAAGAAGAAGGATGATCAGAAAAGGATAGATCGATATCTGGAGGATTATAAAGCTCTTCGGCCTACAAGATACACGTATGCAGACATTAAGAAAATCACAGATCAATTTAAGGAAAAATTAGGTCAAGGAGGTTATGGAACTGTGTACAAGGGGAAGCTTTCTGATGACATTATTGTTGCTGTTAAGGTGCTCAACAATTTTTTAGGGAATGGACAAGAGTTCATCAATGAAGTGGGCACAATAGGTAGAACACACCATGTCAATGTGGTTCGGTTAGTTGGATATTGTGCAGATGGATACAGACGAGCTCTTGTGTATGAATTCTTACCAAATGATTCACTCGAAAAATTTGTGCTGTCAAGAAGTCAGAGTCGATCACTTGGTTGGGAGAAACTACAACAGATTGCTATTGGCATAGCTAAAGGACTTGATTATCTTCACCAAGGATGCAACCAACGGATTCTTCACTTTGATATCAAGCCGCATAACATCTTGCTTGACGACCACTTCAATCCAAAAGTCGCTGATTTTGGTCTAGCAAAGTTGTGTTCAAAGGAACAAAGTATAGTTTCCATGACAGCTGCCCGCGGGACAATAGGTTACATTGCACCCGAAGTATTCTCCAGAAACTACGGAAATGTGTCATATAAATCTGATATTTATAGCTTTGGCATGTTGCTGCTTGACATGGTTGGAGGAAGGAGGAATTTTCATACCAAATCAAACGACAGCAGTGAAATATATTTTCCAGAATGGATGTTCAACCAGTTGGAGAAAGGAGAAGACATAGCAATCCAAATTGACAAAGAAGAGGACAATACAATATTTAAGAAACTAACAATTGTGGGTCTTTGGTGTATCCAGTGGTTTCCTGTAGATCGTCCTTCCATGAAAGTTGTGCTTCAAATGCTAGAAGGAGAAAACATTCCCATAATGCCACCAAATCCTTTTGCCTCGACTAATAAATCACCAGCAGCAATTGCAATTTCACCTGGAAGCCAATTCAACGGCGAGCTTGAAAGCATTTCTGAAACAGATTCTTTCCTACAAATCTCATGACAGAGCTGTCACCGTTGTTGTCGATGTATTCCTTATAGTTTTCCTTTTTATTGTTACTTCAGTATAAATAGATTGTGCCACATAAATTTGAAGACTAGCTGAAAATTCAAACCCCTGCAAATATTTGAGATCTACAGGAAAACAAATACATTATTTAAACCATAAAGAATTTTCGTAACAAAAACATTAATCGCTCAAAATAGATTTATATGCAGCACTAAAGTTTACCACTATTTAATTTCTCGAGTCTTGACAATAATTCAAGAACCGATGTATTCTCATCTAGTAACGCAAATGAAACAGTGGCAGTATTGAAGGTAGAAGCAGAATTCCCCACGTGTTAGTTCAGAAAACCAAAAAGGAAACAACTGTACACATTATTCCTTTCAGCAGAAGCCAACCTTCAAGCAACAGAGGTAGCCATGTAATTTTTTACCACCACCAGGCCAGAGCTCCAGTTTGCAGTTAACAACATTTGTCAGGCCATGTTTCATCCAACTAATGGCCATTTTGCTACATTAAGAGAATACTTAGATTTGAGAAAGGGGCGATCTCTCATGGCTTACGTTTTCAGCCTGGAATATTTGAATTGCAAGCCTTCAGTGATAGTGATTGGGCCAATGATCCTTTAACCAGGAATTGTACAACTGGTTTTTGTGTCTTCTTAGATCCAAATCTGTTGGGGAAAAACATGCAAACACGAAGAATACGAGAAGAAATAACGGACACAAGAAATTACGTGGTTCGGCTTTGAAGCCTACGTCCACGGGTAACAGAGAATAATTATATTACTGATCACAAATGCTACAAGGCTAACACTTTGGTTTCTCTCTCACACCACATACCACAAGAGGTATGAACCTCTACACTCCCATGGGGTGCGACCCTAAGGCACCAAATACAATGTCCTAGCCCCTATTTATAGTACACAAATATCCTAATCCGTATTCTACAAGGATAAGGAAGTATACTAGTAGGAAAAGTAAACAGTATACTACAAGGAAAAGGACACATAATAATTATATAATATGGGCCACATTCAACAAATCTCCATCTTGGCACGTATTCGCTCTAATCAACATACCATCATCCCTGCTGCCAACTGCCCCTAAGGGCTCACTGCTCCACACCGCTAATAGCAACCAATTCCAAACAATGCTTGAACTTGCTGACTGGAACCACCTTAGTCATCATATCTGCTAAATTCTCATGGGTAGAAATCTTCTGCACCGATATGATTCCTTGTGATATAATATCTCTGATAAAATGATATCTGATATCAATGTGTTTAGTTCTCTCATGATACATCTGATTTTTTGTCAGATGGATTGCACTCTGGCTATCACAAAAGATCAGACTTGTATTTTCTTTGCCCAAGATCACGAACCAGGCCTTGTAACCACATGGCCTCCTTCACAGCTTCTGCAATTGCCATGTACTCCGCTTCAGTAGTCGACAATGCCACAGTAGACTGTAATGTCGCTTTCCAACTGATAGCACATCTAGAGAGAGTAAACACGTAACCCGTCAGAGATCTTCTCTTATCAAGGTCACCCACAAAGTCTGAATCACAATAACCCACCAACCTCGCGCAATCTCCAGTCATCTTGCTAAATAGCAATCCTATATTCGCAGTGCCACGCAAATATCTCATTATCCATTTCACCACTTCCCAGTGTGTTTTCCCAGGTGATGCCATATACCTGCTCATAACACTAACTGCATGTGAAATATCAGGACGAGTGCACACCATAGCATACATCAAGCTACCAACAGCACTCAAGTATGGAACATAAGACATATGCTCCACCGCCTCCTCAGTTTTAGGTGACAAATCTGCAGACAACTTGAAATGAGCAGCAAGCGGCACACTCACAGGCTTAGCTTTAAGCATCCCGAAACGCTCCAGCACCTTCTCAATATAACTTTGTTGAGACAAGAATAGCTTCCCAGCGTTTCTATATCTGTGAATCTCCATGCCAAGAATCTTCTTCGCTGCTCCAAGATCCTTCATCTCAAACTCATCACCTAGCTGCTTCTTTAATTTGTCGATTGCAGACATGCTTTTAGCAGCAATAAGCATATCATCGACATACAACAGTAAATACACAAACGAACCATCTGGAAGCTTCTTGAGATATACACAGCTGTCGTAAGCACTCCTTGTATATCCAAAGACTTACCATGAATGTGTCAAATCTCTTGTACCATTGCCGAGGTGATCGCTTCAACCCATACAAGGATTTCTTGGTTTGCAAACATGATTCTCCTTACCAGGAACTACATACCCCTCCGGCTGACTCATGTAAATTTGCTCTTCAAGATCACCATGCAAAAACGCTGTTTTTACATCTAGCTGCTCAAGCTCTAAGTCATGAAGAGCAACCAAGGCAAGTAAAACCCTGATGGAAGTATGCTTCACAACCGGAGAGAACAATTCGTTGAAGTCAACACCCTCCCTTTGTGTATAGCCTTTTGCCACCAACCGTGCCTTGTATCGAGGACCCTCAAACCCTAGAGTACCTTCCTTTTTCTTGTAAACCCATTTGCAACCAACAACTCGCTGTCCCTTAGGCAATTCAACAAGCTCCCATGTTTGATTCTTATGAAGAGACTCAATCTCCTCACTCATGGCACCCACCCACTGAGCAGAATCTTTCCCAGATATGGCCTCTTTGTATGAATTCGGCTCATGTCCTTCAATTGTTTCAGCAACAGTCAAAGCATAAGCAACAAGATTAGCGTATCCATGCCTTTGAGGCTCTCTAATCTGTCTCCTTTCTCGCCAAAGGGCACATCAGTATACATTGTTCAGGCATATTTTGATCATGTACCTCAGTTGGTTGAGTCGGCTGAATTTGACTGCTACTATTGCTAGATGGAACATTTGGTACATCAAAAAATACCTCCACCTGCTCTTTGACACCGTGGTCTAAATCAGCTATCGCTTTCTCCTTTTCTTGGTCTAATAAAGCAGACTCATTGAACGTAACATCCCTGCTGATGAGGAAACATGGAGACTTTGGATCTGTGCACCACAACATGTAACCTTTCCTCTGGGACGCATAGCCTAGAAATATGCATTTCTTTGCCCTCGGCTCCAACTTGCCATCCTTCACGTAAGCGTATGTAGGGCAACCGAACACCCTCAATCGAGAGTAGTCAGCTTACTGCACCATAACTCAAAAGGAGTTTTCAATTCAATAGCTTTAGATGGAGACCTATTCACCAAGTAGCATGCCGTATTGACGACTTGACCTAAAAGTCTTGACTCAAACCAGTTGGGAGAGCATACAACGAGCTCTCTCCAGAGTTCTATTCATGCGTTCTGCAACTCCATTCTGTTGTGGTGTCCCTACACATGTGCGGTGTCTCACAATGCCATGTTTCTTGCAGAACTCATCAAACTCTTTGTTACAATATTCCAACCCATTGTCAGTCCTAAGACGCTTAATTTGTTTACCAGTTTACTTCTCAATCAACGTCTTCCACTCGACAAATGTTGGAAACGCCTCATCTTTAGTTTTTTAAGAAGTATACCCACACCATCCGAGAGTATGCATCAATGAAAGTGATGTAATACCTGGCACCTTTCTTGGAAGGAACTTTATTAGGACCCTAAAGACCAGAATGAATATAATCAAGTGTGCCTTTGATGTTCTCCTGCCCCTTACTGAACTTCACCCTGGTTTGCTTTCCAAAGACACAATGCTTGCAGAATTCAAGCTTTCCAGTTCTTTATCCACAAAGCAAATCCCTCTTGCTCAGCTCGGTTAGTCCCCTCTCGCTCATATGGCCCAATCTTTTGTGCCATAACTGCGTAGTGTCATTATCACTCTCCTCGGATGTAACAGCTGCAACACCTGTAACTGTACTACCTTGAAGGACATATAGGCCGCCAGTCAAGTTCCCTTTCAAGAGTACAATTGCACCTTTGGTCACATTTAAGACACCATTCTCACTTCAGAATTTGTATCCATGAGAATCCAAACGTCCAAGAGAAATCAAGTTTTTTTTTCTTCAGCTCCGGTACATGCCAACACTCGAGAGATCTTGTAATACCATCAAACATCTTGATATTTACGATGCCCATTCCCTCCACCTTTAACGAAAGATCATTGCCTAGAAAGACTTTCCCTTCTCTTTTGGAATAAGAAGAGAACCAGTCGCGCCTAGGACACATATGGAACGTTGCACCAGTATCAAGAATCCATTGATTTTGCCACTGTGATCCACTCACAGTCAAAACTTCCTCGGTACTACTCGAGTTATCTCCATCACTGTCAGCACTCTCCACCACATTAGCTGAATTCTCTACCTTTTTCTTTCCTTTTCTCAGTCTTGGACATTCTTTCTTAATGTGACCCTTTTCGCCACACTCGAAATAGCGTAGCTTCCTTGCTCTTGATTTTGACCTTGACTTGCTTTTCTTTCTATCCGAAGATCCACCTCTATTCTCCGATCTCTCTCTACTCACTAAACCTTCCCCATGAACTTCTTCCCTATGTCCCGGAATATGTGTTTGAAGATCCTTCGATTTTAATGAAGTAATCACATCTTCAAAAGTAATTTTATCCTTCCCGTACAACATAGTGTCTACAAAGTTCATATATGAAGTGTAAGGAGCATAATACGATCATAGCTTGATCTTCGTCATCAATTTTAACACCCACATCCTTCAAAGCAATAAAACAAGAGGTAAACTCATCAAGGTGTTGTTTTAGTGAGGTACCTTCTTTCATTCTAAGATGATACAATCGCTTCTTCAAGTAGAAGCGATTAGTGAAAGATTTAGATGCATACAATTCCACCAAAGTATTCCAAGCCTCAACTGCTGTCGTCTTCTCAGCAATCTCCAGTAATACTTCATTTGTCACGGACATATGTATTGCACTCAAGGCTTTCGCTTCGAGTTCTTCTCTCGCTTCTGGTTCTATATTTTCCGGGATCAATCCTACAATGACTTTCCAAAATCCTTGCATGGTCATAAATGCCTTAATTCAGATCCTCCAAAGACTGAAACTCATTCTCCCGTCAAACTTCTCGATTTCAAACTTTCCACCTGTGGAAGACATCTTCGTTTGCTCAAAACTCACACTTCGGGATTGAATTTGGCTCAATGGATCGCGAAAACAGATTCAGCACGTCGAAAAACCTTAGGAACACCCCTGGTCAACTTTGGTCAACACCGGTCAAAGTCAAACCTATTGGTCAAAGTCAACACCGTCCCTAAACACGTACTTCAGAGCAGAATCTGGAAAAACAGAGCCCAAAAACGGACTCAGCACGTCGAAAAACGTGGGGTAAGGCTTTGGTCAAACTCGGTCAACCCTTGGTCAATGGTCAACGGTCAAAGTCAACCCCGGTCAACGCGGTCAAAGGTCAAAACAGTTTTTTTTTTTTGTTTCAAGACTAAATCTAAGCCCAAATAAAATTTTTTTTTTAATTTTTTTGGCCTAAACTAAGCCCAAACCCAAAAAAGAAATTTATTTTTTTTCTGGCCTAGAACCCAAGCCCAACAAAAAATTAATTAACCCAAGACCCAAGGCCTAGCCAAAATTGGACAAGGCCACTACCCAGGCTTGATCCAAATAAACCCAAAGACCCAAAACCTACAAACCCTAAACCTGCTTTACAAACTTGAACCAATTTCCAAAAAATAATACCTGAATACCAAAAACCAACCTCAAGAGCACGCGAACTCAATCTTCTTCGCTTGTTCTTCAAACCCAAACACGAACCAGGACCCGCCGACGCAAGCTTCCACTCCAACCACCAACGCTCAACGTAGACAGCACCGGAGCACTCCTCGCCGAACAAAGACCTTTGTTTAGTTAGGCACCGTTTGGTTTGAGAAATTTTGGTTTCACAGTGAGTTTTGATTTTTCCTTTTTCCCTCAAGCAGCGGAATATATCTAAGCTCTGATACCAGTTTGTTGGGAAAAAACATGCAAACACGAAGAATACGAGAAGAAATAACGGACACAAGAAATTACGTGGTTCGGCTTTGAAGCCTACGTTCACGGGCAACAGAGAATAATTATATTACTGATCACGAATACTACAAGGCTAACACTTTGGTTTCTCTCTCACACCACATACCACAAGAGGTATGAACCTCTACACCCCCATGGGGTGCGACCCTAAGGCACCAAATACAATGTCCTAGCCCCTATTTATAGTACACAAGTATCCTAATCCGTATTCTACAAGGATAAGGAAACAGTATACTACTAGGAAAAGTAAACAGTATACTACAAGGAAAAGGACACATAATAATTATATAATACGGGCCACATTCAACAAAATCTTATCTCTTGGTGCTCAAATAAGCCAGTCACAGTAGCAAGATCCTCAACAGACGCAAAGTACAAGGTATTAGCATAGGCTCCAGCAGAAATTAAATGGATTACTAACCTACTGAATAATCTGCACATTCAATTTCCTACTCCCTGCCTTACAAATGATTCTATTTCATCCTTAGCCTTAGCTTCTAACCCAGTGTTTCGTGGAAGAACCAAGCATATAGAGATTGACTAATATTTTGTGGTAGAACAAGTTACTCTCAAACAATTACTAGATTCTTATGTGCCTACTACTGAACAGGTTGCTGACCTCTTCACCAAAGCACTTCTAAATATTTGCTGAGCATTGAGCCAAAGTTTCCACTAATTATTCCTAGGCTAAGCTTGAGGGGATGTTAAGGAGAAAACTCAGCCAAGCATTGTTTAGTCAATGAAGTTAGGCTGTTATTAGTTAAACAAGTTGGTTAGCTAATGTAACTAATCAAACTGGTACATTTGGCAAGAATAACTTTGGTGCCAAGCTAGTTAAGATCAACTACAAATATCTAAGGTGCTTGTAATCATTTAGATTGATCAATAGTAACAGATTCATTCTCTCTGTTTAAATGTTTTCAATCTCAACGTAGCAATCTCGTGCGGAGCTAGGAAAGGTCTTGGAGGCATCTGCAAGACTTCAGAGTCTCCTTCAAGCATTTCTGCAAATTTGCTCATCGATGGCCGATCAGCAGGCTTCATTTGTATGCACCACAGTGCTACTATAATGATCTTCTTCGCCATCTTTTTTTCTTCCTTAGTGGCTTCTCCAATCTCCATGCTCTTCCCTCGACGAAGATGGTCATAAACCCATGAAGGGAAGAACATTTGACTCAAGTGCTGCTCAATTATTGGATTTATACTTGAAATGATTCACTCGAAAATTTCGTATCATCAAGGAGTCAGAGTCGATCACTTGGTTGGGAGAGACTACAAAAAATTGCTATTGGCATAGCCAAAAGACTTGATTATCTTCACCAAGGATGCAACCAACGGATTCTTCACTTTGACATCAAACCACATAACGTCTTGCTTGACCACCACTTCAATCCAACAGTCGCCGATTTTGGTCTTGCAAAGTTGTGTTCAAAGGAACAAAGTGTAGTTCCCATGATAGCTGCTCGGGGGACAATAGGTTACATTGCACTTGAAGTGTTCTCTAGAAACTACATAAATGTGTTGTACAAAGCTGATTTTTACAGCTTTGACATTGTTACAATATATAAAGACTTCTCGCATAAAAAAATCTTAAGATTCAGAATCATCATATAAAGTCCAAGCCATTTCTTATATTAACCAATTGGTTTTTATGATGGAATCTCGAGATTCTTAACTTGATATCAAAGCTTGGGAGTTGGTATCAGAACCTAGAAGTCAAACGATATAGGTTCGAAACTCACTGCTACCTATTTAAAAAATATTAAATTGTCCATATGCACGGTCGCCTGGAAGTCAAATGACGCAGGTTCGAAACACACCACCACCTATTTAAAAAATATTAAATTGTCCACGTGCAAGCTCCAAATAAATCATGTTGCACATGAGGGGGCGAGTTAAGTACTATAATTAAATAAATACCTCAAGATTCTTAATATAAAATTACCACATCATCTAAAAGTTTAATATTGTAGAAATGATATTGGTTTATTTAATTATAGTCCTTAACAGGCGTGTAGTTATTTGACATGGTTGGAGAAATAAAGAATTTCCTCAAGATTCTTAACATAGTTAGAGTTACCACGTCATCTAAAAGTTTAAACATGTAGAGAAGACATTAATTTATTTAATTATAGTACTTAACAGGCATGTTGTTAATTGACACGGTTGGAGGAAGGAGGAATTTTCATCCCAGATCAGGCAAAAGCAGTGAAATATATCTTCCAGAGTGGATGTTCAACCAGTTGGAGAAAGGAGAAGACAAATCAATCCAAATTGACAAAGAAGTGGACAATCCGATATTTAAGAAACTAACAATTGTGGTACTTTAGTATTTCCAGTAGATCGACCATCCACAAAAATTGTGATTCAAATGCTAGAAGGAGATAACATTCCCACAATGCCACCAAATCCTTTTGCCTCGACTAACAAATCACCAGCAGCAACTGCAATGGCACCTGGAAGCCAATTCAACAGTGAGCTCGAAAGCATTTCAGAAACAGATTCTTTCCTCTCCTAAACTCATGACAAAGCTGTCACTGTTGTTGTCAATGTATTCCTTATATGCAGCACTAAAGTTTGCCAAAATTTAATTTCTCTTGACAATACAATTCAAGAACCGATATACTCTCGTCTAGTAATGCAAATGAAACAGTGGCAGTACTGAAAGTAGAAATAGAATTCCCCATGTAATTAGTTCAGAAAACCAAAAAAGGAAACAACTGTACACATTATTCCTTTTAGCAGAAGCCACCCTTCAAGCAACATAGGTAGCCATGTAAACAAGAACATTACAGATACGAGACACAATCATCATACTCCCGGTAAGTCCCAAAGACCCCCTTCCTGAAGAGATCCCCTACCCACTAATTCCACCGGCCCTCTCCTGCTCCTCGACGTGTGGCTTTGCGCCCCCAAATCATCTCACAGGAGAGATGCCGGAACGATCTCAGGTCATGCAACCCAGACGAAACTACTAAACCACATATACCTATGACCTAATAGTCTGTCTGCTGCTTCCTTGTGTTTCGACAAGATCTTGTTCTCCTACGGTGCTAATATTCGAGTCATCTTCTCCGTTCATGAGATATTTGTCAACCTGCGCAGCAGTCTGTCGACCTTCATTGATAGCCCATACCACCAAGGACTGACCACGCCGGCAATCACCAGCTGCAAAGATCCCTTCCCTGCTAGTTGCGAAGCGCCCATATTCAGCTTTGAAGTTTGACCTGTTGTCTGTCTCCAATCCCAGCTTTTCCGCCAGAGTCTGAGCACATATTGAAAATTAAAATATAAGCAAGAAAGCAAAGCAAATGAATAACACAATCGAAACACTGAAAAGAGGGAACAATCAAAACAAGATAATTGAACTCAGTGGAGCGAAGTAAGATTTGAAACACTAACCGGCTCAGGACCAAGGAACCCCATGGCCAGAAACACTAAATCAGCCTCAATTATCTCCTCTGATCCCTCAACTTCCTTGAATTGGAATCTCCCACTAGCATCCTTCTCCCATTTCACACGTACCACCTCCAGTCCCTTTACTGCTCCGTTCTCATCTCCAATAAACCGCTTGGTCAGTACCTCATAGGACCT
This sequence comes from Cordia subcordata, assembly GCA_028554755.1. Lineage (NCBI taxonomy): Eukaryota > Viridiplantae > Streptophyta > Magnoliopsida > Boraginales > Cordiaceae > Cordia > Cordia subcordata. The sequence continues at coordinate 716,808 of JAPTOF010000006.1, read as the reverse complement.
AGGATCTTTGCCAAACTTAGTAGAAGCTTCCTGATGGCCATAATCTATGCGGAATATACGAGGCCACTGCAAAACCGATTTAATGGACAAAGATCAGAGAAATAAGTTCTTTTCTTCCCATTGCACAGGAAAATAGACCAGTAAATGCTACTGTATTCATCAACAATATCAGACCAACTGCAAGCTACGTAGATCATTGAAGAAGGAAATAATTCAAACCTGTGGCCAAGGGTTGCCAGGAGCCCTGGTCTGGGGTGGCAGAGGAAGGAGCTCCAGGTTTACGATGCTAGTACAACCATGACGGACAGACGTCCCAATGCAATCTGTTCCGGTGTCACCGCCACCAATAACGACCACCTTCTTTCCCTTGGCTGATATGTACTTGCCATCCTGAAGGTTGCTATCCAGCAAGCTTTTTGTATTTACATGAAGAAATTCCATAGCAAAGTGGATTCCAGACAGTTCTCGTCCGGGAACAGGAAGGTCTCTGCAAAATTAATTCGCAACTTGTTAATAGCCAAAGTGAAATTATACACCAAGTTGCTAAATATCTTTTGTAACCGATTCCATTTAGAATCTCAATGCATTATCCATATTATTCACCTTGGCTTAGTGGCTCCTACTGCTAAAACAATAGCATCATGCTCCTCACGAAGACGATCCACGGAGTATGATGGATCACTTCCAACATTGGCATTAACAATGAAACTGACACCTTCCTTCTCCATTAGATCAACTCGTCTTTGAACTATGTCCACCTTGTCGGCCTTCATGTTAGGGACTCCATACATCATAAGACCACCAATTCTATCGGCTCGCTCAAAGACGGTCGCGGAATGACCCATTTTATTTAACTGATCAGCAGCAGCCAAGCCAGCAGGTCCACTTCCGATGATAGCGACTCTTTTACTGTAAATAAGGATCATTGCAATAAAATCAAAACTTCAACTTAAGCCTAAGGCAATTCTAAATGAAACAACACATTATTCAGGAAAATTATAACTGCTGGCAAAGTTATAGTGGTCCAAAAGTAGAATGAAATGAAAAGAAAACCATTAACAGCAGCAATAATTTATTTACTACATGATTTGGAGAACGTACCCACTTCTCCTGGGGGGCGGCCGTGGTACCATCCACCCTTCCTCGAAAGCTTTGTCTATAATTGCACACTCAATGCTTTTGATGGAGACAGGATTCTCAATGATTCCAAGAACACAAGATCCTTCACAAGGCGCAGGGCACACTCGGCCGGTGAACTCAGGGAAGTTGTTAGTCTCCAGAAGCCTATCTAACGCTTCACGCCATCTGTTCTGGTATACCAACTCATTGAACTCAGGTATTTTATTCCCAAGAGGGCATCCAGAGTTCTCCTGCAATTCGTCAAGATACATGTGATAAACAGATTTTAGAAAGTTCGCGTGAATAATTCAATTGAAGACAACTGTGCAGGTCAATAGGTTCTCTGATAGTTGTCATTGGTACCTGATGGCAAAAAGGAGTGCCACAGTCCATACAACGGGCTGACTGCGTCTTAAGAAGGGGACCAGGTTTTAGCTCTTCCATGACTTCCTTCCAATCATTAATTCGAACATTTGGATCTCTATATAAAATGCCCTCTCGTTCATAAGCAACAAAACCACGATGCTTCACAGCATCAGCAACCCGTTTTGGTCGCTTTGGTGGTTCAGCCTCTTCTTCCTGTCATTATCAGAACTCCTAATAAGACCTTCTTAAGACGATCGTTCTGAAGGCTACATGCCCTAAAAGGCACACAGTAATAAATAAAACACAATTTAAGAAGAGCAGCACTCCTCAGCTGGAAAAATAATGCCTATTTTTGAATATTCATACCCAAAAGGTTGCTTTACCTCTTCATGGGATTTCAGGCTACTCCACCAATTCATATGATAAAAAACCAATGATTCTTAGAAGGTACATAACAAAAATGGTGGAAAAGACATTCAAGGACCGGTTTCCATTTCAAAAGTTCAGTATCAGAAAGACATACAAGTCTCAGCCTGATGTTAATGCCTGACATTTTGTTGGGAAACGATAGTTCTTTCAATTTCATTATTTTTATTTTCCTTTCGAGGATTATGATAACCTCAATTCCTTATTATATCCATGTGTCAAAATAATGAATATTTTATACTCAATGCTGATATTCGTCATTAGAAATGATGATTTACCTGAATGGAATTTTCAGCCATAGATGCCGCTGCCAGTTTTTTAAGCTCTTCAAATGCGTCCTTCTCCATCAACTCTGCCTCTTCTTGAACCTCAGCTTCTTTGGAAGCAGTTTCAGCTGCTGCTTTGGCAGTTTCCTCTACTTTCATACCGGCAAGAACTCTCTTGTAATCTCTGGGGAAGACCTTAATAAATTTGGATAGGAGATTATCAAATTCTGTGAGAACTTCCTTAGCAAGTTGGCTATTTGTATGACGCTGATGTTGCTGTATCATCATTTTAAGAGTCAAAATATCATCTTCCTCTTCAACTTTATCAAGATCTACAAGCTCAGTGTTGCAACGTGATCTGAATGTATTATCCATATCAAGCACGTAGGCAATGCCACCACTCATGCCGGCTGCAAAGTTTCTTCCCGTTTTTCCCAACACAACAACAGTTCCACCAGTCATATATTCACATCCATGATCACCAACTCCTTCAACAACTGCTTTAGCCCCAGAATTACGGACACAAAATCTTTCTGCCGCCATCCCATTGAAATAAGCTTCCCCATTAGTTGCCCCATAGAGAGCAACATTTCCAATCACAATGTTTTCCTTTGGGTCAAATGTGCTTCCCTTTGGAGGATAAACAATTATCTTACCTCCTGATAGTCCTTTCCCAACATAGTCATTGCTATCACCTTCAAGCTCCAGAGTGATGCCAGGGCAGAGGAAAGCTCCAAGACTCTGGCCTGCACTTCCATGGAGTTTAATATGGATTGTGTCTGCAGAAAGTCCAGCTATATGGTAGTGCTTTGTAACTTCATGGCTTAGCATGGTTCCAGCAGCCCGATTTACATTGCAGATTGGTGTTTCAATGTATACAGGAAGCCTTTTTTCTAAAGCAGGTTTAGACCAGGCAATTAATTTATTATCTAAGGCCATGTCCAAACCATGGTCCTGCTTCTGTACACAATATTGGGCAGCTTCTGGCCGGATGTCAGCAGCTGGTCGAAGTAGCAGGGATAGATCAATAGTCTTTAGCTTCTCATTGTTCTTGATCAAATCTTTATCCAGATCAAGCATATCAGACCGGCCAACCATTTCATTGATTGTTCGAAACCCAAGCTGAGACATAATTTCTCTTACCTCCTCCGCCAACATGAAGAAAAAATTGATAACATGCTCTGGCTCACCAGCAAACTTCTCTCTCAGAACTGGATCTTGGGTAGCAATTCCTACTGGACAAGTGTTTTTGTGGCACTTTCGCATCATGATGCAGCCAAGAGTTATCAGGGGAGCAGTACTGAAACCAAATTCTTCTGCACCAAGAAGTGTAGCAATTGCCACATCTCTTCCCGTTTTCAGTTGACCATCTGTCTGAAGAACTGTCCGGCCACGAAGGTCATTTGCAACTAGAGTCTGATGGGTTTCTGCGAGTCCAAGTTCCCATGGGAGCCCAGCACTCTTGATGCCAGTCCATCTTGAGGCCCCAGTACCTCCATCATGACCAGATATCAGAACATGATCAGCATGGCCTTTCACAACTCCAGCAGCAATCACACCAACACCAGCTTCAGAAACTAATTTCACACTTACACGAGCTCCTGGATTAGCATTCTGCATTATAAGGAAAAGAGTTGTTAGATGACCATTCTTCAAGCGATATCTTTGTAAGTCATTTAAAAGCTCCAGTCTATGCAAGGGCCATATGATCAGTTAAAAGAAACCAGTAAGGCCTCAACGGAGAGAGAGAGAGAGAGAGATATTTACACCATAATTCAGCACAAATTACCTTGAGATCATGTATCAATTGAGCAAGATCTTCAATTGAATAGATATCGTGGTGAGGAGGAGGGCTAATTAAGCCCACTCCCGCAGTAGAATTCCTAGTGACAGCAATGTCACCAATAACCTTATGGCCAGGCAGTTCACCACCTTCTCCAGGCTTTGCCCCCTGTTACATGAAAAGGAAAAGTTAAAGATCTATTTCCCTCTAAGAAATAAATATTTGCAGTTCATATTTATCTCACCAACTGCCAAATGCAGGCATCAGTTAAAGATGCAAAGACACCCACAGGTGCTTTGCTGTAACAGCATCATCTGTGCATCAACATAAACTTATAAACGAAAGGAACCTTTGTTCCAACAGGGCAATGGGCGGTAATATTGACATGAATACAGAGCATATAAGTTGAATATCTAGCGAATATCATGTACCTGTGCCATTTTTATTTGTAGCTCATCAGCGTTTGTGAGATAATAACTTGAAACTCCAAATCTTCCACTGGCAACCTGTTTGATTGCACTCCTCTTTGGATTCATGGAACCGTCTGGGAGAGGCTCCATGCGAGATGGTTGCTCACCCCCCTCACCTGTTTCAGATAACTCGTACATCAGCTAGAGAAGGTCTACAAAATTATCCAAGAGTTACACAAACAAAGGAAAGAGAAACAGCAAGGAGGTGGAAGGAAGAGGGAGCAACTCAATGTTTGAAATTAACAAAAAGGAAAAGGTTGGTACTGTTAACCAATAGAATTCCCCTATGTCCACATACATGGACTTATGTAGACTTAGAAAAGTGTTCTACATACACACACGAAAATATGATGGAGACAAATAAGGAAACAATTGCCAGTGACATACCTGTGTTTGACTTTCCACCAATCTTATTCATAGCAATAGCTAGGGTTGTGTGTGCCTCCAATGATATTGATCCATAGCTCATAGCACCAGTACAAAAACGTTTCACTATCTCACTGGCTGGTTCAACTTCTGATAGACGAACCTTAACTTCTGTCTCTTTAAATTTGAGGAGTCCCCTTAAATTGCAAGTTTTATTTAATTCCTGTACACGCTTAGAATATTCTCTATAGGCAGCCACACTATTGGATCGGGCAGCCTCCTGCAATTCTGCTATTGCAAGGGGATCATTTAAATGAACCTCGCCACCCTTTCTCCAGTGGTAATCGCCTGGATTAGGGAGAGCTACGGCCTCTGCACTTCCTGGAGGGAAGGCCCTTGATGGAAATGCCAGCTCATGCAACCTAAGTGCATCAGAGGCAAGTGCTTGAAAAGTTGCACCTTCAACTCTACTAGGAGTCCCAGTGAAGCACCTCTCCATCACTTCTGAAGAAAGACCTACTGCCTCAAAAATCTGGGCACCCTTGTATGAAGCCAAGGTCGATATGCCCATCTTGGCAAGAACCTTCATCATACCATAGTTGCTTGCTTTGAAATATTTTTTTACAAGCTCATCCTTTGAATGGAATTCACCAGTTGCCTTGGGTGGAATCTTTCCATCAACTTGTAGTCTCCATATGGCTTCTATGGCCAAATAAGGGCAGATTGCATCAGCACCAAATCCTACCAATGTACAAAAATGATGCACTTCACGGGGCTCAGCAGATTCAATAATTAATGCTACTCGTGTTCGCTCAAGCTTCTTAACAAGATCTTGATGGACAGCACCAACAGCCAGTAAGGAACTTACAGCCACGCGCTTAGGTGAAAAGGCTGCACAATCAAATGAGAACATATAAAATTAAAATACAAATTCTGATAAGTATAGCTATGGCATATATGTAAATATAGGAGGCAGCTAAGGTGTTAGTGATACTGCAGTGTATGTATCTGATAGGCAAAGCACTAGTTAGTCAGTTGTGCCAGGCTGGCATAGTTAGTTATACTCTCAGCTTACTATAAATAGTTGAGATATGTACTCCCAACTCATTCAGTTAATGAAAAGATATTTTCTCAATCATTTCTTCAAATTCTCAATGAAAAACAGGAGCAGACATATTTCTTATAATGGCTTAGCAAAGCTGCAGTAAAGTATACCTCGGTCAGAGAGTACTATGGTTGTGTAACCCTCCTTAATGGCATCATGTGCTTCACAGCAGATTCTGTCTAAGGTTTCATCCAAACCCCTTGTACCATGATCCTTAGAATAGGTAATGTCAAGAACCTTGGTGCACCACCCTCTGTAGTTCATCTTCTTAACTGCTTCCATCTCTTCAAGGGATAATAGGGGTCCCTTCAAGGACAGGCGGTGGCACTGTTCTTCTGTGGTTTCTGTAAGATCACCTTCTGGACCAATCATGCACTCCATTGAGGTAACAATTTTCTCCCGGATGGGATCTATAGGAGGGTTTGTCACCTGGGCAAACATTTGCTTGAAATATTCAAATGTAAGTTTTTCTCTCTCTGACATCACTGCTAAAGGAGCATCATTCCCCATGGAACCAAGGGCTTCAATACCATCTTTGGCCATTGGAAGCAATAACATCTCCAAGGCTTCAACAGTGTAACTGCATGAAGAAAAGAAACAATTTTATAAACTTCCAACTGGTACGCAAAAGAGCCATCAGTATTTCAATTGCGAGGCAAGCGTAGAAAGGCACATACCCAAAAGCCTTCAGGGGAGCCAATAGACCATGAATGCCCATATTTTCCATGGTGTCATCATCATTTGATGCCTAAATGTCACATAGCGTGTAGCTAATGTCAAAGAAGCCCACGAACGAATATAGAAAAAGGCAGAATACTTATAGAGGAATAAGTATGCTTACCGGGATTACTCCTGCTATAGGTGGAGGGACTCTTTCAGATTCATTGACAGAATCAACTACATCTTTCAATTCTATTTTTTGCCTTTTAAGCCATTCCCCGTATGGTCTTGCAAGAGAATACTGCTGTTTTAGTGCTTCATCATCGACAACAACATGCTTCTCAAAATCTACCAGAAGCATCATGCCAGGATTAAGCCGTCCTTTCCTACATACATCTTCAGGGGGAATATCAACTACTCCAACTTCACTCGCCATAATAACTCTGCCGCTATGCGTGACATAAAAGCGGCCTGGACGCAGTCCATTTCGATCTAAAGTTGCTCCTAGATAATGCCCATCAGTAACTGCAAGATATTCATATGTCAGTACCAAGCAAATGTTGCAATGAGATAACATGTTTGGAGAAAGTTCATTAGTAACACATACAAGCAATGAGAGCTGGCCCATCCCATGGTTCCATAAGAGCTGAAAAATATTCATACAATGCCTTTCGGTGAGGATCCATGTTCTTGTCATTTTGCCAAGCTTCAGGAATCATCATCATCACAGCTTCAGGTAGACTTCTACCAGCTCGAACTAGAAGCTCAAGTACACCATCAAAAGCTCCTAATACATCCAACAATGGAAAATCAGACATTCAGTAATCAAATTGTCTATTCCAGAAGAAGAAATCTCAAGTGGCTCCCTCCGCCCACTTGGTATTTGAGCGTCACAGAGTAGGTGGCAGAAAAAAATTATAGAGAAACTTAAACCTGAATCGGAAGAGCTGGCATCTACAATAGGGAGAAGCTTTTTCATCTCTGTCTTTGACAGGCCAAGTTTCTTGCACTTGAGAAGACCCTCACGAGCTTTCATCCTTAATAAAATGAAAATAACAACGTAAATTGATGCCAAAATCATGAATGAACCAGAATGTTATCTATTATGAGGTCATAACACAAAGAGTTATCCATTCTGTAGAACACAATCCTGAAGTGAAGAAAGCAATTTTGCTAGTGCAAGACATGAAATCCATTCAAAATCTAGAGCTGGCACCATCAACGTAAATCAGCCTCAGTGCAAGCAGAGGTTTCATTCCAAATCTTGGTGGTATCAGCATCACGTTTAGGTATGGTGAGAATAGGTTATCAGTCAGGATGAACCCAACAAAAACAAAAAAGGTATGGTGTAGTCAGACAACTAGAAGCATATTCAGACCTAATATAAGCAATCAAATTATGGTTGAAACAACTATAATTAACATCACGACCAGCCAGCCAAATAAAGGCCATAAGGAGTTGACTAAGCTTTTTAAGCAAACCAAAGAATTTTTCCAGATAATCCCAACCTCAAGAAAATCTCAAGTCCGCACAGAAAAGAATGATAGGCATCCCATGAATTGCATTTAATCTCTATATCTTCTTGCAGCAATGAGGAAGAAAATATATCATCAAATCTCTTTCTTTTGTTTCTGAGGGCTCACTATGGAACCCCAAAGATGGTCCAATAACCAAGAACTGTATATGGTTATAATATAGGAGAAATTCTGAGGATATGTCCTCAGAAACCTACCAATTAACATTGCCACGGAGGGTGTTGATTTCCCCATTATGACCCAAGACACGCATAGGCTGAGCACGATCCCAGCTGGGAAATGTGTTCGTTGAGAACCTAGAGTGTATCTGCACCAAAACCAAGGGAGTTGATGTAGTCAGACCCAATTTTGCCCATACATAAAATGGAAACAAGATCACATAGAGAAGCATAGATTAAAGTTGTGCTTAGCGCATTTCGCAAATCTGTACACAGCAGAGCGAGGACCAAAATCTTGGAGTTCCTATAATACTTTGACCAAAAACAATTTCTTTTCCGCAACCAAAATGTAGGTTACACCCACAAGACTGGATCACAGAGCAGGGAACCAAGTTTGTCTACATATGATTGACTTTGTAACTAGGTTCCTCAACAACTCACCAAAGAATCCAATTGAGCATCCAAATTCAAATAGTGAACAAGGGTGCGGAAGAACTTAAGAGATCATTCAAACTGCAATGCCTCAGAAGTCATTCCTCGACCTTGCATCTCGTCAATTACTGGTTGATCCCATGCTGTTGGTTATTAAGTATGGAGTCAGTGGTCTAAGTAAAAAGTCAATGGAAAGAAAGTTTACCAGGGCCATGTAGCTTGTAAACCTTTCATTGCCAAGATCTGCATAATAGTATTCCTCCAACTGATTAGGCTTTAACTGACCTTTGTAGACAATGGTCCTGCATAAATCAGGCAAAGTTCTCATAAATCTCTACTAGAGCAATTGATACTGCAAACAGAGCACAATCATCAACAACTCCCAACTAGCATACCTTGACGACAAAGAACATATATAGAAGTCTCTGACGCCACCATGTTGGAGATTCAATGCAGCTCGTATAGCCACCATTGAAACTCTCCTCAATATGTACATCTGTGACATATGCTAAAATCTGAGAAATGGCGAGATTTAAGAAAGAAACTCAATAAACATCCAGAGATTAGTCAAATACCTGTTGCTCAAAATCAGCCTTTGACCTCAACGTGGGTGTAAGAAATACTTGCTCAATGACAGGTTCTGTCTGCAGAGCAGATTTGCCCAATCCTGAGTTATCCGTGGGAACAGGACGCCATCCAAGGACTGTATGCCCAAGTGACTCCGCTACCTGCAAGTTCCCCAAAACATGAGTAAACAATGTGAAATCAAATAACTCAAACCTGTAACAAGCCACCTACTATCCCATGATGACCTCATCGAAAGTTCATTTTCTCCCCTTTCTCCTCTTTTGCAAGTGTCTGTCTAAGCTAGACAATAATGCAAGGTAATTCAATGACAGAAAGGGGGACATCAAGATGCATTCACTCGCAGAAAAAAGATCTTAGGCTGCAAGTTCCACACTTGAAGTCACCTTTGTGAATACAATTTTGCTCTGTTCCCTACGGCTTTCAGAGGTAGGCAAGAAGAACATTCCCACAGCATATTGTCCAGGTGGTGGCAGCTCAAAACCTGCATCCTTCGTAACCTGAACACCCACATTTTCACATTATAAAATTTCCAACAGCAAAAATCAACTTTACTCGATTGAAGTCAACAGAAAGGTAAAAATTACACACAAAAAAATATCAAATTCTCCTCCATTGTTCTTTAATGTGGAATCAATTTAGAAGTTCGTTAACCCTTTTCAACAACTAACCACTGGACAAGTAATCCCGAAACCCAATAAAAGTTGATCACCAAAAAGTGAAATGGAGTAAATTACAACAAGAAATCCTGGTTACCATAATAATCCGAAGAAACCACATTATTTCAATGAAAGTGGCTCACCATGAGCAAGAAGTTTTATTGCCACATTCTTACAAAGTATAGAGAATTATTAGATTATTGGAGTTCCACAATATCTTACTTTCAATTTCAGAAAAATAGAGGAATTCTGTAGTTCAGTTCACCGCACAAAAAAAGCGCTTGTTGTATCGCAATAAAAATTATCTAATTTATATACACATCATAAACAAATATAAAAACCAATAATCAAATGATTTACAAGAAATATTAACGTGTTAGCCATAAAAGATCAGACTTTGATTTAGTAAATTAACTAACCTCCTTGTAGAAATCGCGAGGGAGAGCAACGAGTATCCCTGCACCATCACCAGTGTTCGTCTCACAACCACATGCCCCTCTGTGTGTCATGCGTACTAACATCTCAATCGCATCCGTCACCTATTTACCGGTTATTAAATAAATAAATTTACAATTACTTACATACTTTAACCTCTAACAATTTAAAAAAAGTGCCCGTAGAATAATTTCTGTGTTCTTTACCGTTTTACGGCTGCTTTGACCGGAGAGTTCAGCGACGAAACCGACACCACAAGAGTCCTTATCAAAGGAAGGATCATAGAGGCCCAAAGGCTTCTCCGGTACTTGAGACAATGCAGACCGAACAACCACCTTGAGCTTAGGAGCTCGGCCCGGCCCATCCGATTGCCAAAGATGCAACCTTTCGGAGCTCGAATAAGCTCGCTGCTGCAATCTCGTTCCGTAGAACCTATTCTCCAAAGCGTGACGGCTGCGGGAGGCGCGAGTCGTCGTCGTGGCCCTTGCTGCTCCGCTGCTCGCACCTACTACTCGCCTTGACGCCAAAGCATTCAGCTGGTTGTTAGCAAACGGCTTCGTAACCGCCGCCGACGACGACATCACTCCGCCGGCGTTGCCCTTGCCCCTAACCACACTCCCCGACGACGCCGCCGACATTTCCCCTTAAACGTACCAAATTTCCAACCTTCCTTGTTTTATTTATGGTTTTACTTAATTAAAATTGTCGATGAAAACTAAATAAGATGGGATATTTTACAACAAGAACGTGAAAATCCACGAAAAATCAATCAGATTCTAGCTGTCGAAAAAGATCCTCCTATCCGAGGTGGATGAGATCAATCGATTTTCAAATTTAAGTCCACAGATCTAAGAAAAGCCGGCTTTGGCGTGTGTGTTCGTGTGTGCGTATATTTAATTTTTAATTTAATTAATTATATATATATTTATATATATTGAATTTAGGTGAAGCGAAGCATTCGAGATCGAGTGAGAGAGAGCGAAGAAATCTAAACAACCGAGACTCTCGAGCGATTTAAAATGAAAGAGAAACGGCTTGCTAAAGAAAGAGCAGGTGGCTGCTAAAAACAAGCATAAACACTACCCTCCCTCCCTCTCTCTCTCTCTTCGCGCCCTTTTGGTTCAGGCTCGCCAGTATGGGGGTTTGGTGCTGATTTTATAGACCCGCCTCTGTTTTCACTGTGTTAGATTTAGAAAATACATCTATTTTTAGAATATTTAGATGCACATGACATTTTTACCTTGCAATATAAAATAGAAGAAATACGTGATCGTTTAGCAATTTGTTGTAAAATATTTATTAGCATATTAAATGAAATTAGTTGATTAACATATTTAAATCTGTAAAAGAATTCCAACTGTTGTAAGACTAAATGAGATATTATAGATTTTATTTGAAGATATATGAGATTAAAGGGGAAAATGATAGTATATTACATATTTGAAGTCTGTTTAGCTTAGTTTTTAAATATATGAAATTACTTTGTGATGAGTTTAAAAATTCAAATAATTTTTTTTAACATAAAAGCTAACTTGTTTGTCTTTTTTTAAAAGAATCAAAAACTTCAAATTATGTCATAAATAAAATTTTCTCCTTTTCTCAAAGATATTACTCTATAATTTAAAATTTTAATTTTTTCTCAAAATAATCAAAAACTCAACTCTTATCATATTAGACCAAACAATGAATAATTTCTTTTATTCAAAAAACACTGTTAACCAAAACTCTATTATTAAAAATTTTACGACTTAACTGTAAAAATCTCGCCAAATGCAGTACTAATCGAATGATAAAATATTGAAGGGGTGATTGGTTAGGGTTGGGAGGATCATATTTTACCCAGTTGGAGGAAGCAAATTTCCAATGACGCGACAGCTGGAAAGGGCTCCTATATCAAAAATGGTGACACGTGGGAAAGGTGTCGCTATGCGGCACGCGACAACCGCTCATGGTGGGGCCCAGTGGTAGGGGATGCGGAAGCAACTCTACGGAATCCCAATCTGTGAGTCGTGGCGGACAGTGAACCAGTGGTGACTGTTGGGGGGCCGGGGGGGGCGGGGGAGGGGGGTTTTAATTTAAGAAAAGGGCGAAGTTTTGGCCTTTTGCTGCTCATTCTTCTCTTTCTTTTAAGGACTTTTTGCTGCTCATGAGCCGCCTCTAGCTTCGGCGCCGAGACTCCGTGGCTCGTGCTTGTGGTAAATTTTAGAATTTCGATGACTCCCACCTTTTTTTATTTGCCATTTTTTGGAGGGAGGTAACTGCAGCTATTCTTCGTAATTCGAACCTTAAAAATAAAACTAAAAAAAAAAAGAAAAGAAATAAAACAACAAGATCGTCAAGAAAAATGTTTTCGGCCTTCAATGCGCATTAGCTTTTCGGAGTATTTTATATTTTTACAAGATGATATTGAAAATCAAGGAGAGTAAATTCCCGAGTAATTACTTTTAGTGATACAGTTTTCGGAGTATAAAAAATTACTTGAATTCTAAAATCAAATTAATCAAAGAAATAATACTTTGAGCTAATTTTGATATTTTTATATTTAATTAACTTCAACTATACGGTCATACTTTCAAAATTTAAGACTCTCAGATTAATTTTAAAAAGTTTTTATCGTTAAAAAAAAAAATAGAAAGTGAAGAGAAATGACAGTGATGAGCTAGTTTAAAATAATGGCAACTTGATGGGTTTGACAGTTAATTAACGAATGAAAAAGAAGAGAGAGAGAGAGCATCGGGAGGTAAGGTGGGGGGTTTTTTATTTTTCTGACATAATTTTTAATATACTGCGTAAAAATGACTTGTTTTGGATTGGATTTCAAAAATTATCTAATCTCGTTAGGAGCGCGTGGCGTTCGAGCGAGCGCTGCGTTCGAGAATGCGTGTTCTCGAGCGAGTGGTGTTTTTGCAACGTTTTTTTTAACATACGTTGTTTTTTCATTATGTATTTATGTGACGGTATTACGCTTTTCTCTTATGCAATTATTTATGATCCGTGGATACTTTTATTTCAGCATTATGGACACTACATTATCAATTGGACATTATAAACTTAATTTTTTTTGTTCAAGTGAACATTATGTTGTAATTGTAAACAAAACGTTACAAAATTACAACTAAGTAAACAAAACAAGATTACAACTAAATAAGATTACTTAGATTACAATTAATATATATTACATAATAACATTCAAGATTACAATTAATACACATTACATAACAACATTACAAGATTACAACTATACGCTACGCATTTTGATTATTGGGGCAAGTTGGAGCAGCGTGGCCTTGTTAACCGCATGCTGTATACCTTCATCGTCCACCTTGGTTTTAACGATCCATCTTGTTTCGAATGCACCGGCCTCCAGCTTGAAATAATGTCCATAATGCTAAAATTAAAGCATTCACGGATCATAAATAACTGCATAAGAGAAAAGTATAATACCGTCCCATAAATACATAATAAAAAAAATAAGGTATGTTAAAAAAAAAGTTGCAAAAATACCAGCCGTGTTCTGGGAATGTGGCTGCATTCTGGAAACACGACCGCGTTTTCAGAACGTGGTCTCGTTCTGGGAACGCGCCCAATGTGTTTCCAGAACGAGATTAGGTCATTTTTTAAATTCAATCTAAAAGTAGGTTATTTTTTAATAGTATATTAAAAATTACGTCAAAAAAATAAAAAAATCGGGTAGGTGGGTAGTTCATAGTTGACTCGAGCGTCACCATTGCGGTAGCTGACGATATCAATGACGTAAACGAGTTTAGATTTTACAAATGAAAACTGAAAAGGGCAGTCGGCAAAGATAAAAACCAAAACGGCCAAGTGATATGCGGCCAACGGTAACAGTTTTCCGAATTGTCCGGATGCGTTGTCAATCGCCAAAAGGATAAGTGATCAATAAAAGTTTTATTGAAAAGATTAATGATATTACGTGTTGATTACTTATTTACTCTGTAATATTTTTTAATGTAACCGTATTTTTACTATTCTTTTGTTTAATCTAATATTGGGAATCTATCCTTGTTCCATAAAAAGAGTTTCTAATTTTAGATTTTAACAATCTAATCATCTTTAACAACTGCACCGACCCCATCAATTAACAAATACGCATGCATTTAGTTTTCCTGTCTCTGCATATGCAAATTTCTAGTGGCGTTTCGTATATAAAGTCCAATACGAATTGATTGAGATTTCAATAACATTTACTAGCATGACACTGAAATTTATTTTCTTGCTAAATTTACATGCTGAAAATTCTCGTAGCAGTATAACTGCATAACTTTTTCTTTTGAATTGAAGTAACTGATTTGGCAACAAATTGCACTCATATTTCACTTGTAATTTTACATTCTCAGAAAAATCAACCACCTCTTATGTGTTGTTATTTCATATTATTTCCTTTGTCCCTCAACAAATTCTCTTTTTCAATTAGTTTGGAAAAACTATAATATATTTTCTTATAGTTAGTGAAATAATATACATTATAAACTGGATAGGATAAAGTATAGTCTATAGATATATCTAACAAATAATAGTCTATAGATATATCTAACAAATAACGTTAGTTTTTTCTTTTTCCTTGACATTTTGCTTTTCTCATATAACGTCAACTCTAATTGGACCTAAAATTTTTCATACACAGCTCGGAATCCATTGAGGTCGGATCCAAATATCTCAAAATAAACTCCAAGCTAGTCAAAGAAATAAATCCGTACATTAATTTTAATATACCAGCCTATAGAATACACACCTTCACTAATGAACTAAAAGTACACATTCTATACATTTTATTCACTCTTCCTAACTTGAGCATCGAAGTAGGAGGGAAGAATTATTGATAAATCGAGCGTTATCACTATTCAAATAAAAAGAAAGCAACACAAAGCTTGTAAATTAGGCGTGATTAATTGTGGCCGCATGAGCATGAGAGCCACTAAAAGGGGGTTGCATTATCAACATCAATTATTAAAAAGCTGAGATGTACGGACAGAGTAATTAAAGGCAGTTATTGACAAGTCAAAAGAGAAAAAAAAAGAAGAAAAAGCTAAAAGCTGATGATGCTTTTCGCTACTGTTCAGTCTGAAACAACACATTTTGAACAAGAATACGATTTACGACCAGCAGCCAACTTTCACCACCAAATGCCATGAAGGTTAAGAATGTCATCACGGATCATGGTACGTTTGAATCAATTTTTTTTTTAAAGTATTTTTTGAACAATTTTTTAAAAAAATTAAAAGTAAATATCTTTTATTTTTTAAAAATTATATTTAATTTTTTTTAAAATTTTAAAAATTAAATCAAATAATTATTATAAAAAAATACGTTTAAAAAAAATCAATCCAAACAGTTCGCAGGACTTCGGGACCATTTTGCCCATCCAACCACAACCTTTGGTTTTTCCAAATAGGGTCCACTTGCTCCACATATAGTGACATGTAACCACACGTCAATGCCAGCTTGGCTAAATTGGAGATTTTCACACGTGATAAAATTCTGGTGGCATCCGAACGTTGTCTGTCAGACGTTGGGACTATATTTCTTTTTAACGTTTTCACCTACCTTTTCTTACTTTTCCTTTGTTTAAATAATTAATTTAAGTAGGCGATATAGGTAAAACTCGTTCAACTCGATTATTTTCGGGTCCAATATATAACCTGATTGGATGAGGGGTTCCAAATTATTTGGATTGGGTATCTCACCCCACCCAGCTTCGAGATCTAAATGGTCGGGGTCAAGAATTTCGATATAAACTCTAATTGACCAACAGATAGGTTATCAATGAGGAATTTATAAAATTACATTGTAAATAATAATATGTTCAATCAACACATGTTAGCATCGTAAATTATATCATGTACTTGCAGAAGCGCAGAGTATGGTATACTAGACTATTTGTTTAGTATTCATAAACTGTTTGTCCAATAAAATTCACAGAGACACATATCCATCCATAGATATTTGTTTAAAATAAAAAAAATTATTTATTCAGTATTTATAACCTATTTGTCCAATAAAATTCACAGATCATCACAATATATGTTGACAAGTGTAAAATTGACAAACATCTATATATAAAAACAGTAACATATATTTGTTCAGAATAAAAAGACTATTTGTTCAGTATTCATAAGTTGTTTGTCTAGTAAAATTCACAGATCATTACAATATTCGCTGACAAGTATAAAATTAACAAACATCTATATATAAAAACAGCCACATATGTTTGTTCAAAACAAAAAAAAATTATTTATTCAATATTCATAAACTGTTTATTCAATAAACTTTGTTTAGTACTGATAAGCTGTTTATTTAGTACATTCACAGTAACGTGCACCGGCGGATTCACAATATAAATTCCCTGTTAGCATGGATTGAAAAATATTTAAAATATAAAAATATAATTTTAAAAATTTATATTTTAAGGAATCACAATCCAACAGTATTTATATGTGGCCTAAGGACGACAAGTCTTGTGATGTAAGAATCTAATTGATGATTAACTGCACCCGTGGTCCCTGGGGTCCATCGCCGTGCGTTTTGGAAAAGGCTCACCACGCCAGGGTTCATTTTAGTCCCCAAAATACAACAACTACTGCTGTCGTTTAATTTGGTTGGTGAGATATTGACGCATCACCATTGCATCCCTCAACCGTTGATGAATCATGATGACAATACATGGGATATCTAAAAACCCTTTATTTTAGAGCTCATCAGTTTTATTCTCTGAGTGCTCAACATGATTTAATATTCAGAAAACAAATAAATAAATAAATGTTACTATATTTTGTTCAAAATTTTAGACATAACTTAACTTAGGTTGATATTTAGGACAGCAAAAAAAAAGTGGGGTTAACATAAGGAGTAGAACTCGCTCATTAAATTATTGTCATTGCCTATGAAGTTTGTTTCATTAAGATTCACACATTTCTCTCTTCTTTTCTTTTCTTTTCTTTGTTTTTAGGGGGAGAGTTTTGACTTTTGCAAGCCTGCAGCATGAGTTTGCTATAACAAGACATGGTATATATTAATTACCTACAAAACCCATTAAGACTAATTTAAAAAGACAAATTTCTTGCTCAGTTCAAATTTAAAATGAATTCATTGTTCTTTCTCATATTCTATATACTCTATCACTAGACCAAGCTCCTGATGCAAAATTCTTCTACTTGTGAATTGTTATTAGCCCACTCACGTTCCTTTTTTGTTGGAGATATCCACTCGTGATCCACGTTCGTAGGTGGATAAAGAGCACTAGAAAGTTCTATTTCATAAGTTTATTTCTTTCGCCTTTTGGTCTAAGTTGTGAAAAGTACTTGGCTTTTCTCTTAATGCTTCATAATATTCTGGTGAGAATCACCAGTTCTGGTCGTGATGTGAATCTTTCTAATGGTTCCAAGTCAATTGTATATATCATTTTTAGTAAATTTCAACTTTCTCAATCACTCTTACGGGAGAATTTTATAGATAAAGTGATCTTATTATCGTCATTCAATTTAACAATCAATACTTGAAATTTTCCTACATCATGTAATAATGTTACAAGATAATCTAAAATCATTAGTCTTAACAAAAAGTAAAAACTTTAACTTTGTTAATTTTGACAAAGTGTCAAGTCTCCTTCACAAGATCTGCTCGCATATATGTAATATCCTAATAAAGGTACGTAGGTTAGAGAATCTGCTAAATATCATATGACAAATCATCTCACTAAACTTGGCTGTAGGGATGGATCTATGATCTATTTCTCTCGGTTCAGATTCAATCCTTTCAGTTGGGTGATGGGTCCATGATGTCTAGGCACTCTAAAAGAATCTTGGGACCATGTTATTACTAGCTTACACCTAACGCTCTTTAAAAAAATTTAAAAATTAATATTTAATACTTGTACGAATTGATTTTTGAATTTTTTATATTGAAAATAAGAAAAATATCACTAAACCATTAAACTCATGACGAAGACATGATTTATCATTCATGTAAGAATCATTGCCACTTTTGAAGTAACATCCAAAGATTTGGCATTGGAGTTGAGTCAGTTACGCACGTTAAGAGGTGCTCAATTACCAATGGTAGGTAATTTTGGGTGCTCAAAACTACCAACTTTAGGTGATGGCTTGGCCTTTTTCTTTTTGATAAAAGCAACTTATTGGTTGATTCAATTCTCAAATGTGAGGGTGTTTGACTTTGCTTATTTAGATGCTTATAAATATTTAAATAGCAAAAAGTATGTTTTTGGACACTTCAAGTATGTCTCTAGATGCTTATTAGTTGATTCAATTCTCAAATGTGAGGGTGTCTAGTTTTACTTATTTAGGTGCTTATAAGCACTTAAAAATTCAAAAACATGCTTTTACTATTTAGGTGCAAAGCAACTAAATAAGCAAAGCCAAACACCCTCTAAGTGTATCTCTCTCCCATATCACTCTTCACTATCAGGCTAATCTTGTAATTACTGAAAGCACTTAGTTAATTATTTTCAAGGGAAAATCCATGTAAAAGATATTTTTCACAACATAATGCAGATCATATTATACAAGACGATTTAATTTTTATCAATTACCACTCCGAAAGGAAATTTTTTTTTTTTTTTTGCGTCGTTCTCACCTGCTAGTTGATGCATATTTGCGTCTTATTATAGAGACTTCAATTTTATGCATAAAACTACACTTTAGGTTGGTAACTGAGTAGCGGCCTCACCAAATCAATGAAATCATAGATTCTTTCACACATTTTTAATCGTAAATTTGTACGAGTTAAATAAACGAAAGAAAAATTACAACTAACACGTACGCCTAGGG
This sequence comes from Cordia subcordata, assembly GCA_028554755.1. NCBI lineage: Eukaryota > Viridiplantae > Streptophyta > Magnoliopsida > Boraginales > Cordiaceae > Cordia > Cordia subcordata. Next base: position 697,639 of record JAPTOF010000006.1, on the reverse strand, counting down.
AAAAAAAAAAATTATTTTCAGGTCTGAAATTTTGAGTTTTTTTAACCTTATAGTATTTAATAAGTTATTAAAAATTAATACTTTAAAAGTCGGGTCTTGATAAAGAAACAGTTAATCACTAAAATCTAAACTTTGGTTGTAGCCCTTCAATCGTAGCGGAATCCTCATTTTTGGACCAGTGCATAAAAAAATAGAACAAAGTGAGCTTTACGAAGCACTACTTTCATATAATTAAGTTAATTATATTTCCGACAAAAAAAAAAGTTAATTATATTTTTTAAAAAGTATCACAACTGACAAGACTAGATTGGGGAAACCAGAAAACAGACTGATCGGAGATTATTTAATTAGGATGTTAATAAAATATCATTACGTTTCGTGTGGATCTTAGGCAACGAGGGCCATAATTGTTTAAAGAAATTCGTTAACGGCACAAAGCTTTTCTGCCTGTTAGCATAAATAGTTGAAGTAATTGGAATTAGTAAATTATATATACATAGTGACGGACTCAAAATTTTTAAGTAAAAGTGGTGAAAAAACAATTATATCAGATCATTTTTTGGTTCGAACTTTCAATCAAAATAACAAAAAAGTCATTTTTAAAACAATAATGAACTATAAAATAAGATGCTAAATATCAATAACTGATTATTGTAAATTTTTGAAATCACTAAATACAAATAGATCACATGAAGTGAAAATATCTAAAAGCTAGAATCAGAATAAAGAATACTAACCTTATTCACGAGGTGAATGACCTTGTAACTTTTGTGATAGTGATTCGGTGTATAATATTATAACTTGCGAGAACTATATTGAAATAATATATATTTAATAAACCTAAAAAACTAGAAGGAGAGTGATTCATAATTAATAAAAAATTAAAAATTAAACAAATAAAGTGATTTGTATTTATATAAATGTAAAAACCTTGTAACTGAAAAAAAGAAAAAAAAAATGATGAGTGGTGGCTGCACTGCGGAAGACGAGTCGCATTTTTCCTTTCTTTCTTTAATCTTTATGCTTGCGTTTTCTTCTTATTAAAGTGGGCCAGCGTCAAGTGAAATAGGCCTACTCTTTTTTTTTTTTTTTATAATGTCAACAGTCAAGTCATTGCTGCTTTATTTTGCTGGCAAAAAGATTTCACGGCAAAGAAAGCAGCAAGGCTCAAATTTGAAGCTTACCGTCAAAAAAGAAGCGCCTGATTATGAGAGCCCTCAAAAGCTATGACTTTTTTCTAGACTAGGAAAATCTTTTGTTTTGGAGTGGGAGAAGCTGTTGGTTCTTGAGTAACGAGTGAAATAACAAAGTGGTATGTGGTAATGTTAGAATTTGCACATATTTGTATTTATTTAGTGATTAGTCCACCAGTTTCTTTGATCCCACTCGGCAATCCTTTGCCATTTACTTCTAATAGTTCGATCTATCCAAAAAAATTGTTGGTTCAATTAGGGTGGCAAACTTACATATATAGCAAATTTTTAATTTATAAAAGTAAAAAATAATTAAAAAGTAAAAAACTGAGGAGTGACGACCCCCCAGTAGGCCACTACTGTGGGTCTGCCGTTGTATATATACACATATATATATATATATATATCTATATAATCATCCTTTTTCAAGGACAAAGTTATTTTAAATTGAATCATATTAATTCACTTCAAAACTACAACTTTTGAAGTACAATAATATGTTTATGGCTCTGTTTGTTTGCAGGAACATATCTTTTTTTTTTTTTAATTTATTTTCTCATTGTTTGGTAATGCCAAAAAATTGTTAGACCGAAAAACATATTTCAAGGAACATAAAATTTCAGTTAGAAATGAACAAAACTAGATTTATTAAATAATAGGATACCTTGATCCCTAGCAGAATACTATAGAATGCTTGAAAGCAAATAGTGGTCCTTATGCTTCGAATCATACGAATAATTTTTATTAAATTGCAAATAGCTTGTCATTTAATGGGAGGAGGTTCCCTCATGTTGGAAATTAATGTCAGAATAGCCAAGCATGATGTGCTTTTATTCACGTTAATAATTCCAGGTCAAAGAAATTACTTGTTTGATTATAAAATGGTACTTTATTTTTCCTTCCATTCCTTTTTTTGCCGTTATTGTCAACTATATTACAATTACAATGGAGAGAATTAATGTAATCACATATTTGGCCTGCTGCATTAAATTCAGCAGCTAAGCTTGTCCTATTTCTTTTATCAAGTAAGTTTTTTCTTGGATAAGAAAGGCATAAATTTTAATCTTTCTTAGAATTATGAACTCAAACAAGTATGTCGTTATCATTTTATCTATTGATCTCCTTCGTAACGTTATCAACTTGTACAATTGCAACATTTCTTATTATTTCATGGTAAATCGTTATCATTGAGATTCCTTTTCTCGTTATCAACTTGTACAATTGCAACATTTCTTATTATTTCATGGTAAATCGTTATCATTGAGATTCCTTTTCTCTTTTTCTTTTACACTTTTTCTCTGGTGAATCTCTAGTTGTAAAGATTCTTTTGAATGGACATATTTAACGTATTTGATAAATTTATTTCATTCATGTCTTGGCACGTTCCGGCCTGCAACTCCTAAGTCCTAACCATTACTGAATAGATTATGGTTTATGAAACAGTGACCTCAGCAACAAGGAGGATCTTCTCGTTAAAAATGTGAAAGTTGGTCGTCTTATTATCTTGTATATGTTGTGCTGGCACCAAGTAATCGCGTTCATAAAACTCACGACGTCGACTTGCTCCAAAACAATCAGCAAAATGCGGCGATTTGACAATATTTCACATCTGGGATGGCAAAACTCGGCAAGATTTATGAATCTAAATAGGGAAAACATATTATACTTGCACTCTTGTGTGTGTGTGTGTGTGTGTATATATATATATATATATGTATATGTATATGTATATTATCAAGGCTGACTCTGTTATAGGAGATGCGGCAAGAAGGTTATATAATGCACCATTGTCTGAGAGTTGGGGACCATGAGAACAAGGATGTCAGGCAAAACCCCGAAAGAGTTGAACAAGTGAACGATTATTAGGTGATGGTTAAGTTGAAAATTTATATTCACATCTTTAGTTCAAACAAGTTGAGAGGCTCTTCCTTTTTAAAGGGCTACCCTGTTCTGGACAAGATCATGTAAATTGAGTTAGATTTTAGTGGGAGTACAAAATCCTCCCACCCTAGAAAAGGTAAATTGAGTTAGGATTTAGTGCAAGTACAAAATCCTCCGATCCTAAAAAAGGTATTATTGTGAACACGAAAAAGGTCAGCTGAGACGGATTAGATTCTGAAATTATTCACTGATAAATAATATGTCTATATGTGTATATGTATATATATTGTCTTGTTTGCTGTACATGGTTGGTTTTGACGATGAAGCATTCATTAATTATTAATATTAAGGTAGAGACGTGAAGCAAATGGAGTCAAAATTTGAACACTGAGGAGAAGAAAAATGGGTTGGCCGTTGCAGTGCTTGAGGAGACCACTGCAAAGCCGCCGCCTACTCCCTGCTGACTCGAAAGGGTCAGTCCTACTCCGGAGACTTCACGGACAGTTGCATGCACTGCCAAATTCACCGGTTTGTTTTTTTGTTGCTATTCCATGTTGAACAACTTCTTTTTTTTTTTGCCTTACAAAAAAAAAAAAAAGAAAATACAAAGAAACGCACTAGTCATTGAAGGTAGAGGGGCACAGTGGCGTTTCTTGGCAGAGTTTTGATTGAAAGGGACAGGAGCCCCGACCAAGCCCCACACGATTGCCACCCACCTTCTCATGTATCTAGACTGAATCTTCAAGGACCTTTTACTTTTTCCTTTTCTCTCTCTCTCCCTCTCTCCGTCTTTCTCTCTTTCTTAAATATTGTGATTACAAGAATATTCTTTTAGACTTTGATCGACATCTGTGTTTTTAACTGAATCTCTTCCAATTTTCATTGTTTGGTAAAAGTGTTTTTGAAACATTAATGTTATTAACATTTTCAGTAGAGTGTAATGTTTCATTTTTTGGACAATCTTACATTTAGTTATCGTATTACAAGGACAACCCATTTATGAAACATCGACTACATTGTAATATATATATATATATATATATATATTAATATATAGTTGCTAACTATATATAAAAATAATTAACTAGCCATACAGTGTCTTGAAAGTCAACAAAGGGTCGAATTATTGCACGTTCACTATCAAGTATGCATTTGAAGATGATTAATAAAAAGGGATGTAGAGAACCATCCAACGCAAAATCCTAACTAGATTCTTAGTATTGGTGTGGTTGTGCGATCATTGTCAAACTACCAAAAGGCGAAGCAATGCGTTGTACACAATGATGAAGATTGATTGATTTGATAATCGTGTTTGATCAAAGTATTGCATATTCACTTCTTTAATTTCACGCCCCATGTCTTGGTTATGGTCAACTTGTCATGACGGCGAAGGAGTGCTTTTTCATAATCTTATGACCCCACAACACTCACCCAACTAGATCTCGGCTACGTGGTGAAGCTCGTTGAAGTTCCACTAAATCTTGGACAAATCTTCTGCCTGCCCACTTATAACGAGTGAGGATCCCCTCAACATATAACAACGTTACGAGCTGAAATTCAATACTTACAAACTGTTTGCGTTAAACAGTTTACATCCAATGCATCCTACGAGTATATCCATTCCCAATTATAAGTAATGCGATTCATACTAATCTAAACAAAACATACACAATAGCTCCATACTGAAAGTTCTTGTTCATCATCGAAAAAGCAAAAGCTCATTGTTCATTTATCCAAGTTTCAGGGGTAGGTTGGAGGGCACTGCATGTTTTTTCCATGAAAAGATCTCTTTGTACGGAGAGTAGAACAAATCAAATGTCAGCAGATACGTCCTGAACTTGAAGTAGTTGAAACATGTAACTAGGATTTTCTTGTTCCTTCTTTTCTTTTTCCTTTTTAGCTTTTCTCCAGATTCTGTTAGGGGATGAGAAGATTTTACCTTCTGGTTTTCCACAACTCGGCACGGGATCATATGGAGGAGGTTTTACGCATATCATGCAGGATATTAGAAGATTGAAACAGTAGCACAAACAGGTAATTTCACTCGAGTTTTGGCGAACATACCCGGACACACATTTTATCTTTACAATGTAACGGTAATCAGCCCAAGCAACAAAATCAAACAGTTAATGCATTCAATACAAAATCGGAATTGTTGAAATGATGTCTGATATAATTACGAAGAATTAAACAAACCTTGGCAGAAGAATTTCTTCAAGTAAAGACTGGAGAAACTCTTAAAATTTCACCATCTAGATTTCAGTATCAAATAGACGAATTGTCACTTCGGAGACCATTCTACGAGCAAAAGGAATATAACTTAAACTGTACCTGAAAGAGCAAGACAATGTTAAAATTACATGGTGACTTCAGAACATAATTGTATGCATCTTAACTCTTAAGGCAGAAAGGGGAGAGAGAACAGAAGTCTAAATATTTGTTTCTGTAAACAACATAAGAAAATGACAGCACTTGCGCTTTAAACCTTGAGGCATAAAGTTTCAAGCTAATGCATCTTTTGCTTGATGATTTGTTAGAGATAATAGGACCAAGATTGTGGGAGACTTCATGAACAAATATAAGCATCAATCATTTGTTGTTGACCACCATGCATGAAAAAAATCCCCTGCTAAAACTGCTACTTATCTTTTATGGACATATTTGCTAAAGGGGATTGGGTTCATGGACACTGTGCTCCTGAAACTTTTAATCTGAACTACATCGCCCTTAAAAGGTGAAGTACATGGAATTAATTCAATAGTATGGATGCAGAATGAGAACTCACCAAAAAAGGGCACATATTTCACATATGATTGCAAGTATGGTTAAGATCTTACTATGGATCTGCATATGAACCAGAAAAAAATAGTTAGCCAATTGTTGAATGCATCAAACATCAACATGAAATAAAGTATGAAGTGGTTGAACATTTTTAGGCAATACCATTCCCTGAACTTGAAGGAACAATGGCAAGAAACAAATTTTAGAGGAGAAGATCAGAGGCTACTTAAGGAAAGCAATTTTCATTGTTAATCAAACTATAAGAGGGATCATCAGTGATCAAAAGAATCATACTTCTATACTTTCAATATCTTTAGATTTTCAACCAGATGAAGAGTTTTGACCTCGTACCTAAAAGAAGAAATATTATTGAAAATAATCTTTTTAAAAAACTCTTTTCCTTGCTAAAGCCAGGATCAAAAGAAAGAAGCAGAAAAGAGGATCATATAACTGTGCCAGATTAAGATATGGATTCATTTAGATTTCTGTCTTTTTTTGAAAAATCTGAATTAGTTTGGTGCATGTGGAACATGTTTTCATGCCTCCGGTTTGATGGTTATGCTTAAGGCACGAGTTTAAAGACTTCTACCCCTTTTTACGCAGAATAGGTTCACTGAAGACCCACTACGAAGGTCTACAGAGTCCAGCTAAACAAATATGATGAATTTGGAAGAAAATTTGCCTCAGCAAGCAACTACTCAGGCTAGCCTCTGGAAACTATAACGTTTATGAGATGAAGTTGTTCCAGTTACACCCTATGACAAACCTGTAACTGGCTTATCCAATCTATCTTTCCTTCTTTGTCAGGATACATCATTAGAGGTTTGATATGTGTTCCTGTCAAGTAAGACTTACCCAAAGAGCACAGATGAGAGCAATGACAACACATCCAATATAAATAGCCGTGGCATAGACACGAACAGGATCAAACATCATTCTTACTTGCAGTGCAGGACCAATTAGGAAGGCTGTGCTGCCAACAGATATCCAAGCTTAGTATTTTAGGAAAGTAAAAAAGCCAACATAAAAAGAGTTGAAGTTAATGAGTGAAGCTTTAATGAAAGCCACAAAACATTTGCTGCATGTGATATTTCTGGTAATGCTTGGAAATCATAATCATTTTCTTCTTCGAAAAGAATTTCATTGATATGCACAACGGAGTGCAACCCATATATATATACATATACATATACACTCCGTAACTCGTCTATACAATCTTGTACACTATCTACATGGACTTCACAAGAACATTTGGAAACTCATGACGCGAGGGTAGTTAGAAAATAATATCGTATTATTTGAGTATTACTAACAACATATGAAGTTAGACAATAGACTTGTTCCTAAGAACTTGAGTTATGTTCTTTGTTTAAACTTCAATTTCTTTTCACCATTCAGTTCAACAACAAAAGGATCTAGCTGATATGAAAGCAAGTCAGAGCAATTCCTTTTAACCAAAGCATCAAGATTAACCAGTCAGACTAGAAGACCAGCCACTGAATGTGCTTCATGCTCCGATAAAGGCAGATTGTAACATACCTTCCAACAGCCAACATGTTGCCAAAGGTAAATAACAAAGCAAACTTGATGGGTTTCACGAAGACTATCATTGACTGCAAAAACACAATAACAAACACAACCCTAAGTTTAAATGTCACAGGAAAATTCCAAAAGGCGCATACTTTACTCCAAGTGATAACAAATTCTTTTTCATAATATTTCATCCAAATTATTTAGTATTCCACAGAATGAATTGCCACAAAACAAACTCTTAAGAAAATGCATAAGCGACCAGTTACATAGGTCAAAACAAATTGTATATAGAATTCGAGACACAATATACGTCAGCTTTTCAACTATACATGCCAAATGCTATGTCATTTACGTTTTCCAAACAAATGGTTCCATTTAGCATGCCAACCACTTAGTCAAGTTTCAGTGATACAATTGGCTCGCGTGAAATAAACCATTAACAAATTAGAAGAAACAATGGGTCATACCAGGAACATACAGACCACTCCAGCAAGCAAACCGGCAGCAAATCCATATACCCTCTGCTCGAGACCAAAATGGCTAAACAGTGAATAATAAAATAGAAAGATCCAAATTTTTTGAAAAGGGTGTGAAATTGAGCACCAGAGAACAATAAAAGATTGAATTTGATAAAAGAGCATGACCTAAGTTGAACAAAAGTTGAAGCTTGGTACCTGGGTAGGAGATAAGGAGCAGAGGCCTTCAGTATCATCCAACAATATGTTATCTTGTTGCTCTTCTTCATCATCTAACATAGATTGACCAAGCTTCCACATTGTCTGAACTTGCTCAAGTTGCTTTTGTTGCTGATCATCTATTGCTGCTTCTTGTTGTTCAGTGGAGTCGTTCTACTTCCATGGCCGTCAATTTGTCACGATGCACAGATCTTGAGGGCAATTTGGGTAAAACAAGCATAATGATCATTATTTGGAGTATTTGCAAAATCCCCCCAAACATTTTAGTATTAACGTAACCCCACATTAATAATTTTAGATTATTTATTTATTTATTTCAGACGGAAAGCAAATTGGATTTTTATCGGAATCCCATCTACCAACCAATTTTTTTGGAAATTCTATTTTTAATAATTAAACATCAATGTATGTATGTATGCATATATATATTTCTCTTATTTCTTTATTCCATTCTTGTTAATCCTCATACCATTCAGGATGTTAAAATGACCAACACAAATCCGATAATTTTGGCTTGAGAGTGAAAGGAGAGCGGCACGGATCCTTCCTCACTTTTACAGTCTATTCGGATTGAAGAAAATGGGGGGAGAGAAAAGATAATGGAAGGATTAAAAGAATCTATCTTTTGTTTGAATTAAGAGTAAATACAAGGAAGTGGAAAAGAAGAGATGAACTTCATCGATCTTTCGTTGCATAACTCTTTTCTTGCACATTTGCCTTTATTTTTCTTCTAACACTTACAATATGCATTCTTATATTTCAATCAACATCTGATTGACGTTAACAAAATGTTTTCCCTTTGAAAACTATACATTAATTTTCAAAATAAATAAATGAGTTCCAATGTAGAGGAATAATACACATAGAATTGTTGTATTAAATAGAGATTAAAAGGTGTTCTGGTGATACAAAACTGAGAAAATCATATACGTATTTATGAAGATCGAATCCTAACAAAAAGCTCCCTTGCCAGCTACAACTCTCTTCTAATATTAATGGGGAAAATTTTGAGTTGATATAAAATTTGAAGAATACGTGCAGCGTTTAAATTACACGAGATGCCTAACGCCCACATCCCACGCCGCATAGCCTTATTGTGCTTGAAAAGAATTAACAAAAGAAACCCCTCAAAAGAATACATAGACCATCCGTTGGAAAATTACAAAGATGACTAAACTAAGCTGTGAGGTTTGGCTGGACATATAAATGGTTAGAGCTCCTTGCGGAGAAACAATGGCCATAAATATATATATATATATATATATATATATATATATATTATATTTTTTGTTGTATCCTAATTCATGAACTTTCTGCAGTTTGGAGCTTTACATAGACAGGGGACTCTAAATTCTTCGCACTCATCTGGATCAAACAAGTAATCATACCTGCCAATCATTGATATACATGCATGTTAGATTTGCTAGTCGCGCACGTGCAGGACATAGATATTGAGATAAAGGAGAGAAGACATTGGAGAGAGGGAGGAGAATAGTACGTTAGTTCATCGCCAGCAGTTACATTTGTCTTGGCGATCAGAACTATCCGGCTCTCATCATCTCCTACACTCATGATTCTTGCATAGCAATTCGGCATGCACTGAAAATCAAATAAAAATGAGTTCACTATAAGTAAGGCAAAACATGTAACCTGTTTGAAGACAACTTGTTCAAAAGCTGTCGCTAGAAAGTAGTAATAGTAAAGAAAATTGTAACAAGCAGGGAAAATTATAAAGAGCAGATCAATGTCACACCATAAAAGTATAACTAATGCCAAGTGACTTACCGAATGGTTAATTAAACGAGCAATATTTCCCTTATCTGTGGCATCAACCACTACCTCCTCGCTGATCTTAAATAGCTGCATGTGGAAATTGAAGAACATATATAAATGAGATAGGTCAATATACGTTAGTTTGAACTTGTCCTGGAAAGCAAAGTGAAAAGGACAATGCCAAAAGTATTCAACTTACATAACAATCTTTTCTCTCAATACGATAGCGTGCCTCCCTCAGATCTGCAACACTACGCCTGACCTGTTCACCACGATATTCAATAACCTGGGCACAATTGCACGCATGAACTGGCAAGTAACTTCTATATGTTTACAAAACTATGTTGATTATTTAAACATATAGTACCATCTCTCCTTCTGGGATGTTCCGTCGTGCAAAAAGTCCCCAACCGTGGATTCCAGATCGACCAAAGCAAACTCGATCATTTTCCGTTCTCTGGAGTCACAAATGAAGATCAGCAAATCAGTAATGCATTTGCCAAATTAGATTTGATTAAAAACATAAAGAATGAGATTTTGCCTGTAAATGGCGAAGCCGTTCCCTAAACGAAGAAAAAGTTTTGGGCTCCTCTATTTCCTGTTTAAAGAAAAGACAAAGGAAGTACCATCACCAAGTGTTCTCAACTGATAACCTAGTCAAGTGAAGCGAAACAAAAACTAAAGTAAACAATGAGAAGTATTTACCCTATATGTGTTTAAGCTCTGTATTGTACTTGGAGAATGACGACAAGGTCTCATCACTCGGTGAGCAATAGCTTCTTCTCCCATTCTCTGAAAAACAGATAACATGAAGAAAATAAGAAAAATAATTGCTGCTTTAGGAAAAATGAATGCAAGTAACCACAGGAGCCAAATGCAATCAGGAGACAGATATGTATTCAGTTTTAAGTATCTAGATTTTTGAACCAATCTACTGCAGTAGAAGTATTATGGTCCCCGACCAGATAGTAATTTTAGATGAAGTTTCAATTGAGCATGCAGTTCATTCAAAACCATGGAAATACCAACTATTATACAGAAGTCCACCCTAAGGACAAGTAAAGGTTGTACTTGTTTTTCTTTGGGTCCATAATTATTACCAAGAGAAAGCATCACTGAGATATGCATGCGAAATAATGTCAAGACAAAGATAGAAGTAAAGAAAAATATCATATGCTACTGGACTAATTCTGCCTTATAAGTGAAAGAGGTTCAGTGTGAAGTGCTGTGTGCAAGGCAAACTTATGCTTTGGTTACATGTTTAGCAGAGGGTACCTTGTTATTCAGTCTTTTGAACACCCGGCACCTTGCAGCCGAGAAAGGCTCAACCTCATCTACCTCTGCTGTTGGCGCTTCATGAAATTTCAATCTGCTTGATGCAATAAGCCGTGACCCTGTACGTGGTTTGCTTTGAAGAAGGCTCTTCGCAGAGAAAGTGCCATTAGGAGTTTGTATGATCAGAACAGTATCAGGATTTGGAGCTCTGCATAAAATGCAAAGCTATCAAAAAGAGAGTAAAAGCAACATGCTTTCGCTATGCTAGTGATCACCTCATATTGCAATTTATTTTCCACCAATCTATGTCGTCTTTTACAACAGAATGCTCACCCCACCCCAAAAAAAGAAAAGAAGAAAAAGAAAAAGATAAAATAAACCCCAAGGGAAATATAGAAAAAAAGACATTCAGAAAAGGTATTACCTGTGATAAGCACAGTAAGAAACCATTTTTGTGATTTGTCTCCCATTTTTCTCCAAGCAATGCAACTGCAATTTGAAAAGCATAAATGTTCAACACTCATGTCAAAAGAATAACTAGAATGCTCTACAGAGATATGTAAAGAAGTCATTCATTATGCTTGAGCAAAGGCACTGCATAAAGAGATGACATAGAAGAAACATCCTCATAAAAGTTGACCCCAGGGATAGAGTAATGCAAAAGTGAAGTTTGCCTACAGGCATTCCCAGAATTCACTCATGAAACCAGACACTTGGGTTAAGTATGGAAAGTATTAGATCAATAAAGAATAAGCAATAGACAAACAACTGTAGATTGAGCACATTCTAAATTGAGAAAAAAAAAGGGGACAAACTTAAACAAATATCTAGATAAACACTTCATGCGAGACATGTCATTTTCTTGTTCATGATCATTTAAACTTCACATGGGTTCCAAAATACTAGCATAATTCAACAAGAACACATTGACAATTAGGCAACACTTCAGCAAGGAAAAATGAAGTAGTCCATCACATCTATAACCCCAGTAAAAGAAAAGAGTACACTCACCTCCATTCGATACCCTGCTCTTGATGCACATGTCGCATGGTAATAAGTGGAACACTTGCAACACTGTGTACATGAGCCATGAATTTGCTTGCAGACTACACAGATCTGAATTTTTCATAAGTTTCAAACACTAATCAGTACATTTATGTCAGCATACATATCTATCTGCAAACCGAGAATAGGAAACCAAAAGGAAGAAATTTGACCATAACAATCTTGTGGGGCAACGACATGGTCCATCACACATGACACCGAAAGCTTATCATAAATGAATTAGTGCACAGTTTGTTACACATTTGAATCAATCATTTAACTTTGGTCCCTCTAGTACTGAAACTTTTAAGTGTTAAATAAGTAAAACAGAAGAGTTTCTAAACCTAGCAAGAGCAAAGTTATTATAGAATCAAACTTCGGTGTATCAAATACTCCTTAAACTAATATCATTAATTAACAACATTTTTTACCTTTACAAAGGAATTCGAGGGGATCCTCAAAATTCCAAGAGCAGGTTCCATCTTTTCGTCACTTGCAAACGATACTTCAGGTTGAAACCAAGCACAGGTGATGTGTACCCACAATGGTTGGACATCAGTTGGTTTCAAAGCACCACCTGCATTTTGACAAGTCAACATACCATAGCAGAAAGCGCTTGCAAAATGTTCATAAATTTTTATCTCAATAATATCAAAGGAAATTGGTGCACTCCACAGACAAGAAGACAGTTTAGAGCTCTCAAAATTCTCTCCTCTAGATTCGTCACAATTTGCCATGACATTTAAGCGCAGTACAGTGTCAATACGAAGAAATTCATGCTCTCTCTCGAAAAGGGTTATCAAGGAGATATTTAGCAATCAAGCATTCCTACTTGGTTTTCAGGCTTAGGAAGAATCACATTGAAGGAGAAAAAGGATAGATCTCACAGTTCTACTTCTCATGGCAACATAGATTAGTCACAGTTCACATGATGAGAAAAAAGAAACCTTTCTCCTGATATCAATTTACTGAGGAAACCAGAAAGAGAGAAATTATGGTGATGGTCACCCATAGGTGACCAAAGACAATTCTGAATGAAAGTCAAAATTCCAAAAAAAAAATACTGTAAGTGGAATACACACCTTTTACAGGACACAGGCAACACTCACGCTCAATCTCAGGTGTTTCACAGGCTCTGCAGACCCAAGAAGTAAAATCGCGAACGTTTCTTGCTCCATAACACTCTTGATGCACAGCTATTTGACATCTGATGAAAAGGAAATGAAGTCAGCATGAGAACCTTCATGGTATGACACACTTGAAAATGTTATGTCAATACTTATTAACATTTTTCCCATCAAAACCTCACAAAATGCAAAGACAGTTTAACTTCTATAGTAATAGTTGATAGATTTATTCAAAAAGTAGACGGGACCTCAAAATGATATCAGCATCTAGAACAATTCAAATATTCTTTTTAATCTTTTGTAAGAAAAGGTAACATCTAGAATGGTTCACAGAAAACATGGACATTATCTAGAAGATAGAACTTAATCTACTTTACAACTTTCTAGAACATATAATCATGACAGATTCCAACAAAAAGGGGCCACACAGTTGCTGGCTGTAAATTTAACATGCTATTAATTTGGCAGAGGACAATTCCGATAAGGATGTCAAGTCAAGAAAGAAGCTGGTGTTTTGTGTACCTAATGCATATAATGATTTTGTTGTAGTCCCAATCTTCAACCCATCTACATACTGCACACCTTTCAGTTGTCCACTTGGCAGGTACAGGTTCATATTTTTCTATCAAATTATAAGATTAGTAAGCTCTTCGAGTCTGTGACTGCAAGATCAGCAAAGTGGAGCATCTCGTGCAATCATCAAATAAAATACTTGGAAAAAGATATACCTTGCAGAAAAGTGAGCAGCTTTTGCTTCCGCACTTTTACAGAAGGACGTTTGGCAGGTTTCGCGACAGTACGTGCATGATATTCAGCCATTTGCAACATCTGTGAAACCAAACTAAATACTATTAAGACACATATAACTTTCTCAAAACAAAAACTCCAGAAACGAGAGATATAACATGCTCAAAAATATCATCTCTTAGTAACTGGAAGATGAGAACTGCCAGAGAAAAGGACATGTATTTTACATTGAGTCAATTTCTACATCAGAAGTTAGAAGCAAAAGAGCCATAACCCTGAATTGACAGCAAAACCTTGAATAGGACCGATTGCAAAAAAGGGGAAATCAGGCAGGAAGATCAAGAATTGGCAAAAGAAACAAGGGAGAAACGAAGAGAATAAAAGACAGCCTTCACAGGTACCAGACTGGCAAATATGGAAAAGCCAAAGACATGGTCAGCTGTCTCGAGAGCATTCCCTTAATTTTGTTCTGCTACACCTCATACTCACCGTAAGTCACCTCTAAGTGTCTAATTACGATTTCTAAGGCTTCTATTATAATTCTGATCTGGGAATACAAGCTTAATAAGTTAGGCACCCAACTAGCTTCCACGTCCAAATTTCAAGAGATTAATGAGCTTTAAATTAAAATTGGCCATTCCTTCAGACTACTCCAATATGTATCTCCACGTAGATATATTTATCTATATTCCCATATTATGGTATATCCCAAACTGCAGAGTATATGTGGTTTTATATTGAGGATAGAAAGAAAGTAACACACACCTCAATGATGATTCGAAACCCTGTGCTGACCAACTAAAAACTAAATTCCTAAATACAAAAACAAACCATAATACCCACATGATAGATCAAAATTGGGTCTAGAGTTATGCCCAAGGAGATTGCAAAAAGACGCTAAACTTAGTTCCTCCATTATAATAAGCAATTACTATATAATGCAACAGAATTTGATGCACAAGATGAGCACACTTTTAATCAGCACAAACATCACTTCATACATGCCAGCTATGCAGTTCAAATGCACATTCAGTAAGAACATTAGCCATTAAGTATGGTCCAGATACTAACCCATTGTTCAAGTGGTATCAATGAACCTTTCACCTTGATACTAGTCTTCCAGTTTCTTGTTTTGGAACCTGTGTGTCGCTCCCATTCGCTAAGTGCCTGCTTTTCTGATCCACAAGACCCACATTTGCAAACAACTCTGCAAAAGAGAGATCCGACCAACTTCTTAATTTGGGATAGATAACAAAGTCTGTTCAATTAATGTAAATTAATGGATTTGGGCGAACTAAAAGTAAATGATAAAAGGTTATAAGATAAAAGATATAGGCATACAAATGAAGGCTTGGATGGTAAATGCCTTCTACCCCAGCACAGACAACGGTAACCTTGTTGGGCAGTGTCGTCAGACCATTCTTTTTGTTATAACTGAATCAAGAAATTTAGCTTTGTTACAAATTCAGAAATAAATATCCAACTTCGCTCCAAATACCATGCACACAAAAGCAAGGTAAAGAAAGGAGGAAGACTAACTTGGTTCTGAGCTGCAATGTTTCTGAATCTGATAATTCAAAGTTAAACCTTGCCTTGCATTCAGGACAGTAATAATCAGCAGTTTCAAGATTCTGAAAGCAAAATAACACAACAGAATCAATTTCTCATCCTTTACAAAGATAGAAGCATAAAGGTAGATAATAGGCAAATTACGGATATTGAACATAAGGATATCTGAACAAGAAAAGAAAGCATAAAGACAGAGACCTTGATGTTGTTGCTTGAGAGCTTGTCACACTCTGCATGCACCCATACTTTACAACCGTTACAGCGTATCTGACATATTACATAAAATAATGGATTGGAGAAACTCAGAATCAGTTATCCAGAAGATATTATGGGTCAATGACAGAGAAACAAGATTAGAACAACTATAGTGAATCATAAGTTTTCCCACCCACGTCCCGCTGTCTGACTGGTTCCGTATCTTTTTGCATATGCCACAGTAATGCTTTATCTTCTTTAACTGGAACAAAAGAACATTCAAGTTTAAAAATACGAAAATCAAGCATATAACTGTTTCCATCAAAATGTCGCTAAAGGGAATTGCTAGGGAAAAAGAAACAAACCCTAGTACAGGAAGCGCACAGACGATAACTTCCTGTAGTTGAATCATCAAATTTCCTGGATATTTTAGGAGAGAGACTCAGGCCACAGGCTTCACAGGATTGTGTCTCTTTCTTGCTAAATATCTCCTGTAACGAGGAAAACATATATCTTCCTTAATTCTGACTAGAGATCACATGCATGTAGAAACCAACTTGAAGATTCTTTCTTTTTCCCTGTTCTTTTTGGGTGGGTTTGTTGGCTGGAAAATTGCTGGGATTGTTATTATAAGAGTTATTGTGTAATAATCATAATAAACTTGCCTGTTTCAGGGAGTTGCCCTCTTGAACCTCATTTGTGTCAGAAGCCTCAAGAACTCCTCTCGGAAGGGACTGGAGATATTCTAAATTGCCAGCTGCTGCATTAATTTCAACCATTAACATTTCACTAAATCCATTCTCAGTTAAAAATGCCTCTTCTATTGCAGATCGGAGATCACTTGGTTTGCTATCATTCAAATCCGTCTGCCCCTGAAACCTAAAGCAAACATAGTTTCACAAGAATCCAGATTCTAAGGAGAAATTAGGATTAAAAGAGATGTCAAAAACCACACACCTATCAACATAGTCTAAGAATGGATATATCATCCCCCGTTTAATCCATGCATAATCCTGCTCATGAATGCAAGAATCAAAATTAATATGGTAATGATTCTAGAATATTCATTTACTGCAAATGACCAACACCTTAGAGGAGTATAAACATATCAAAGAAGCTGCAATATAATCTCACCCTTTGTGTTCCATTTCCTGAGTAACCAAAGAACATAACACAAACTGCTCCAGGAATGCGAAAGTTTAAAACTTGCTGTGGAACCTGCAACTCTGGATCAAGTACGATGGCTGGCCAAGCAGGAGAGTGCATCCAGGAGATCGCCCAGACTATATCACCTGAAACAAAGTCTTTAGGCCCATATATCCGACTTTTACCACTCCCCCACTTCTGCACTCCATGACAACCCTTCAAATCTCCACATTCATCCAGCTCCTCATCAAGATACATCTCACCATCAGTGAATTGCTCGTTCAATGACATCAAACTCCGCGAAGTAGAGTACTTTATAAAACTAGAACTCTTCCATCCTTCACCCCCTGCTAATACTTCATCATCATAATCATATTCTTCTTCATCATCATCATCGGACAATGGTGAAAATTTCCGACGTTGATGACCATTGTTTTCATCATTACTTTTCTTATTTACAAACTCACCACGAAGTTTTGTGTTTTTCGAACTAAATCTTTCTCTGTAAGGTTTAAATTCAGGATCCAATTCCGATTCTTTAACACTATCTCTAGTCTTTTCTTTCTTCCAATTATCCAAAATTGAGTCATTAAATCTAGAAGGCAGTACCTGAACCCTCCCTCGTGAAGTCCTCACCAGCGCCGGCCGCGTGCTTTCACCACCACGTCTCTCCTTCCCCTTCAATTTCCTCTCTGCTTCACCCGGATAGCATGGAACCTCCGGACACCATGACGCCTTGGCCGCTGCTCCGCCGGCAGAGAAAATTTTAGGCAAGCCATAACTAGTAAACGGAATTAAGCCGGCAGCGACATCTCCGAGAAGATGCAGAGGGAAGTAACCATTGTTGTTCGGCTTGCGCTTCTTTCGATTCCTCGCGCCGCCGCCGTCGTCTTCTCCGGCCAAGTCACTGACTCGGCAACGTTTCAAACTCGGCATTACTGACTTCAAGTTCCGTTTGATGATCATCTTTCAATTTTTCACACTGGAATTGATCAAAAAATACCTAATTTTCCTCTTCTCCAAACCCTAATTTCCCATAAAAGTTATCCAATCGCACAGAGCCTTCACCCACACACGGACACTCTCGAGCAAGGAAGAAACAAAATTTCATCCAAGATTATTAATCAAAAATCATAAGCAGAATCGAATAAGAAATTTCTTCTTAATAAAAGTCTAAAAATTGGAATTTTTGAAGTAAAAAAGATCGAAAAAACGCGGTCTCTCAATAGGGGATCTCAGAGAGAGAGAGAGAGAGAGAGAGATAGAGAGAGAGAAAGAGAAGACAATTTTATATGTCCATAAATATAATAACGTGATGTGTGTAATTAACTTTTTTTTAATTATTTTTTGTATAAAAAATTGTTGGAGAGGTGATAGATATAGGCGGGTGTATGTATAGATAGAATGAAAGTCTGGAAGATGAGAACCTGAGAGAGGGGAGGGATCGGCGTAATAATTGTGAAAGTAGTAAAGAAATGCTAACTTGCGCGAGACGTGCCCGGTGCGCACAATACTGAAAATGTGTGTAAAATCCTCATATATCGTTGCAGTCTGGTTGGGTTTAGTGTAAGCCATGTCGAACCCGTCCTATGTTTTTGTTCTATGTTGTTTTAGCTTTCACTTCTTGCAGAGAAGTAGGCTCAAAGTAAAAACATTATCCTCCAAGAAACTTGGAAAAAGAAAAAAGAAGTGTACTAGATATATAGTGTGTGTATATATGTTTGTATGTATAGGTGTACAGTTTTAGCTTTTTTTTTTAAAGGATAAGATATTTGTTGGTCTTTGAGATCTTATGAAACTCATTTAGTTTATTTAATTTTTGTGTATTGGCAAGTGGGTATAATTCGATTGGCGATAAAATTTTTCTTTTCTCTGTTTTTTTTTTTTTTAAAGATTTTGCGAGGTGTTTTCCATGAAAAACGTTAAATAGGACAGAAATTAACAACTATTTCGATTTTCGACCATTTTGATGGTGGGGACAAAAGTAATATAAAGCAAACCAAAACGTAGTTTGTAGACAAAAAGTATGTCTAAAAATTGTATCTTCTGAAATCTTTTGTGCGACAACTGTATCAGACTTGACGAAGTGGCAAAGGTTACCTAGATGATGAATTTGCGTGGTGGGAGGTCTCGGCAGACTTGGTTCGTCTAGTGGTGGTAATGGAGCTAGCTGTCTCCGTCAAAGGTAAGAGAAAAGGGGTTATAGTTTATATAGTATATGTGTCGTGTGTGTCACACACCACTACTTCGACCATTTTAGACACCCGATGATATTTTTGAAGCGTCGCAAGGTTCGATCATTTGTGTAGTGGGCGGACCCCAAAAAAAAAAATAATAATAATAATAATAATAAAGAAATAAAATGATGTGGGAGACGAGCGAGTACCGGTTGTGGAGTGGAGGCACCTACCACAGAGAGTTCTTCTTCGCCGTTGACCGGCTTGCTTGAAATTTGGTGAGCTGGTCATGTCGTCAGCCAACAGAATTGCATCTGAACCCCTTGTTTCATTCTTGTTTGGTTTTTGCTATCGCAAGTGGGAATATATTTCTTTTGTATTCCAACGGGGTACGTAATAAAAGGACGCTCTAGCAATAATCGCATACATAGGGTCGCCCAAAAAAGTTCTTGAATAAATCTATGGCGACTTTGTTAGTGAAAATTAGTTAGCGGCAAACAGAGCAGCCATGGTTAGTGGTGGCCATGGCCACCAATTTAATTGGTTTTTGAGGTATTATGAATTGGGTGGGCGGTAAGAAGAGCTTCTGGGTCAAGAAAAATGGTGTCACGAAGAGGCCTTGTTTTTTGTGGGGGTGGGGGCGATGTATTGGTGTAGAAAAAATTAGGGGGGTTGTGATGTCGAATGAGAGATGTAATTCTGGATCTCATTTATTTGGTGGACTTTTTATTGTAGGTTGGTGTCTAAAATTTTAATGGTGAAAAAAGAAATCTTTATAACTTTTTTTTTTCACTGAATATTTCACTTCCATCAAATCATCAATCCTCCCTCAATAGCTACTTGTGATACATAGGCGGGTTACAATTATTTATCTGTTTATCTTTTATATTTTTTAATTGCTGTTAAATATGTGATCTTTTACCGTTCTGCTTTTTTTTTTTTTGATGTCTTCTTTTGGTTGCACGTCTTGGGTCTCAATGAAAACAATTGAGGTAAGTGTGAGCCGATATTTATTATTATTTTTATTCTTATTGGTGCTTTAGATAATTCTTCAGGTGGGGTAAGAAGAAGATTGGTGAGTCATTGAGGTCGAACCATATTTGGCTGCGTGGAGAATTTTGATTTGTGATGTTGTTTTACTTTTGTGGTAAGGTTTCCATTCTTCAATTTTGTCTTTGGTTAGGGCAATTTCCCACCATGCCAGGCCACTTTTTGTGAGGTTATAATGGGTTAATTTCGATTCAGCTAGTCTTGAATTTGTAAAGAAGTTTCATCGCATGAATAAGATCTCAACTAGACGGGTTGCAGGCAAGGAAATATAGTTTTTCGATTATTACTTGCTGGGTCGTAGTGTGGACTAAGGAGCAAAGCCCAGGAAGCAGGGAAGCTATGATCACTTGGTTTCGTATTTATGGCTGGGGATGAGGTTATGGAGCCGGGAGAGATGGTTGCTAAGCCAGGAGAAATAAAGGCCTCGGCCATGGACGCTTATTTGAGGAAGGGGAAGAAGGGCTTGCAAAATGTCCAAAACCGTGGTGGATAAAAATAGCTTAGTGAATACACTTATACACGCACGTGAGGTGTAGTGTGTGACTGTGTGTGGCGGCTGCCAGACGGGCAAGGAGATGAAGTAGACAAGAGCGAATACCGGCAAGAACGATTTCATTGAAACATAAATGGGCAAAAATATGTACGAGGCGAGAAAGTTGTTAGACGAGGGTGCTAGAGTTATCGCCTCACAATCCTGACGCTGCCTCCCTTTGTAAGAAAAAAAAAAAATATTATGTACAAGTCAACTCTAACCATCCGATAGTTCCTGTAGAAGCTTTCTGTCATTTACGTTCCATACACAAAAAAATGGTGGTATTAAGTAATGATTTTCTAGCTCTATATTTGCATATGATGACAGAATCAAGAACTGATCGTGAGCTCAGCAATTTTGGTTCTGATTACAGAATGATGTAAATGAGTATTATTTTAAATAATCCTTCAGAATATCTTATTAACCATAATTTTTCAGTACTAAATTCCGTCAACACCTACCTAATCCATGGTTTTTAATTTTATCTGGACGCCTTCGTACTTGCTGAATAGACTAACCCAGCCCCTTTAAAAGGCTGGTGATGACTTTCTTTTGCTATGGCCTCACCAACTCTTGTAATCTGTTATCAAGATTCGCATCTAGTTCGGCATCCGAACCATTTGGTCAAAGTATTTTTACAGAGGAAATACGATAACAAAACCAGATGTAGTCATTCCTTTACTTTTGAGTCCACCAGGCCCGTACTGCCAGTGGACTAACTAGATTCAATGTGATGATTACTCCGAATGAGCAAGTAGTCTCATACCAAAAGCAAACATGAGAAGACGAGAAGCAGTAGACCTTTTACATTAGAACTACTTATTGCCTTGCTTATTTCACAAACTTATATACAGCTCCAAGTTGGACTACTAATCTACAATGCATATCACTGCAGCTAATATCAGGTAGACTAGATTGCAGGTATCTTCATTCAGCTTATTAAACAGAGACTATTTTAGCTTCCAGCCAACGTACTACTAACATTACCATAGATCTCGCTCGCCACTTTACCGGATCTGACTACCAACTTCCTAGTTTTGTTCTTAGTTCATTAAACGCATAAGTTATTGCTTCTTGGAAATGTCAATATCTTCTGTCTTTGCAAATCTTCCACGAATCCTTGGCTGACTGTCGGCTAGAGCCTTCCTGCAAGCATACTGAAACAAAATATACCATTCAGTGTAATGCAAGATGTTGCCAAAATTGTTTGCTTTAAGAACACAAGAAAATAAATCCAATCACCATAGAAAAGAAAACCTTAGGTCACTCTTTAGTTGGCACAATTTTGTCCGGGTCAAATTCAACTTCACTGTATTTATAACCCGGGGATCACAATTTCCAGAAACATAGGAAGACGGAAGAGTTTTATACATACCTTGATTTTTCTGCCAAAGTTCCTTTTTGACTTCTTGTTCCTGTACCTGGAGAGCTTCTCCTTCCGATCTTCAGTTGCGAAGATGCTGCTAACTTGTGGTTGCCCTAGTGGTGACTGGACGAGGCTTATATTACCATTTCCAAGAGCCTGTTATAAGAACTCAGTGTTAGTGAGCCAGGCCCATCCTGTTGAAAATGTCAGAAAGAATCTATGCATTTCTCAGTTCATAGATTTGTCAAGGAACCAATAAATGCTCATGGTTCAATCAATTTACTATGTAAGTCAGTAAGACCTGATAGATTACACCAGGGAGTCAGAAAAAAAGGAGAGTGACTTGTATAGTAGACTTTGTTACCTGAACGTGTTAAATAACCAAAGGCAAAATCATGGTTGTGGTTTTACAAAAAAGCCATGAAGTAGATCATCCAAATCAGAATACTACACATCTTAACAAAGAGTTTCAATAATAGGTGTCTAAGTACTGCCTTACACTTGTTCAAGTTGTGTGATTCAAAGTGCATCTGAATCCAAATTTTATTTGTTGATTCAAGAAATAAACGGAAAGCAATTGACGAAAATCGTGCATCAACTTAGAAGACCATATGTCATCTTTTCCATCTGTTGTGATCTGATAATCTCTATTCAATATAATTGCCTGACATACGATTGTCGCCAAAGAGCTGAGTTTACAAGCAAATACAAGAACAGCAGGATCATAGATTCTAAAATCTGTGTTTTGGGTTGGGGGGAATACAGATGGTGCAGATTAGTCCTCTTTCAGTAAGGAATACAGACTTCCTCTGTTACATGGACCCTTCTGTACCCTGGAGTATCAGTATTGAATACTTGCCTCTCCAAAATTAGGGTTGGACAAGCAGATCTGTAGAAGTGAAGGTGGCAGTAGTATCAGCAAAAGATGAAGAAGAAGTAATCTCTTTATACAATTCCTGGAAGAGAAGCTAACCTGTTATTCTGATAAATGCCCCAAAAGTAGAATTTCAGGTTGTAATTGATTCAGAGGAGACACGGTAATAATTTGAATGCGGTGCTGGTAATACAAACACAGTATTATGTAAATTACTTAATGGATTTTACAATGCACGGCCTCACATCCATACCCACACTTTTCACTTTTGAGCTGAACCCAGAGATCTTCAAATCAATGGTAGAGGCAAATCTGACACCTAGACATGTACCCCCAATTGACACTCACACCCAGGTCCATGTAACGTAGTGAACTTCGAATCCACATAATACTGTTTCTTTGTGCATATAAGAAAAGAAGAATGACAGAAAACCACAGGCACTGACTCAATTGAAAGATAGAAAAAAATATATATATGAAAGACAACAAAAATTAAAGAAACGCAAGAGAGAAATTAGACTTGACCTTTATGTCTCCTTCACTGAATGCCCTTCTCATCCCATAAGCAGTCCCTAAGTCCACCTCAGTAAAATCAAGAAAATTTGGTGGGGCCCCATGCATCTGAACCATTGAGCCAAGATTCCCTGAGGAACTGCTTTTCTGGAATTGTCCATGAGAAATCACTTTTTCCTCTTCTGTCAGACTTTCATCCGTCTTTGTAAAAGGATTTTTGAAATCCAGGACCTCAGATAGTGGTGTTTCTGTGGCTTCTTTTGCCAAAAGATCCTTCTCACACGCGTAGAAGATCTCAAAGAGAAGCTGCTCATTCTCAAGCGATGATTCAGTTGCACAAACCTTGAGATCTTGAGATGAGATTATTTCTTCTCCACAAGAGATCATTGGGATAGCAGCCATCATTGGATCAAGGCTCATCACTGATTCTTCAATTATTGGTTCTGGCGCCTTGAAGAGATCTCCTTCTCCACCAAGGTCATATTCCGAAATGGTGGAAGATTGGGAGAAATTGCTCTGTTTAGAACTCGAAAGGTAAGAAAGGATCAGATGTTTAAAAGAAGCTGCATCAAGCCTGATGATAAAATCAAAATATTCAGGATGGGCTTATACTACTCAGATGGGTACAAACATATAAACCAATGCAATCATATTTCAAAAACTTGAGTTGACAAATTGGAAAATGTCCCAAAATCTAGAGGTCAAAGAAGGTAGGACTAGTGTGCTATATGCTAATATTGTCTTCCAAAGTATACACAGGTACAGAGAGCTGCATCCTTCTGTAGTTCTTGGAATGCAATCCAAAATTGCCAAGTCATGAAATACTTGATCATGCTGTGGTCAGACACTCTCAAGGAATTTTTCAATTCTGACTATCATCATATTATCTCCTTTTTTTTTTTGTGTGTGTGTTTTTTTTGGGGGGGGGGAAGGAAATTAGCTTAGAGCAACAGATGAGAAGTTCCCATATGCAGCAATAGAGTAAAGTTGTCAGGTCACCATTTAGGTAAATTTGGCAAAGCTTAGTCATAAAAATGACCAGAATCAGAATCTGAAAAACTGAAGAGAAGAACAGGTCACATAGATTGTCAAGAATTTTCTAAAACAAGTGCAAGAGATCACAAAGAAGGCAAGAATGAAGTAGGCAGCTTTCTGCATAATTCACTGCACCGCCATATATGCAAACTATGGAGGAGATGAATCTCACAAACATTGGCGACCAGCTAAAGTCTACTGACACACAGTAGACTTCAAGAAGCAAGAATTCCATAGTATGTAGCTTTTGTTCTGCTATGTTTTAAGGTTTAAGCAATTTAAGATCAACCATCATTCAAATAGAGTTGACAGTCCTATTAAGGTTCAAGAAGGCAATAACATTTGAGATGCCCTTATTGCCTTTCAACTAACAAACCAAACTATTAGCACCTGAAATGCATTAACTTGGAACATGGCTTAACTGAGAAGCACAAAAAGAGGCACAATGAAAGAATCATGAATTTCACCTCTCAAGAAGAAAGCAAACTAGTAAGACCTTCTGAATATATTCTTTCCATATACATAGTATTTCCAATAAAGAAAGTTCCTGGAATAACAAGAAGAAAAGGGGTGCTGACTTTTGCTTCTGTCCAACTTTTACTTTTTTAGCGTCCGGAAGTGTGGTGGAAAGTGAAGCATTGAAACAAATTCACATCATAAGATTTAAAAATTCATAAAAAGGAAAGATTCATGGAAAATCATGTATTTTTTGAGGCAAGACATCAAAAGGCAAAAGTGAGAACATGGAGCTCGTGATGTTTACTCTATTTCCTCAACTCTTTTCTCCACCTAGTCATACAGCACTTAAAGAGACCTCAAGTGCTTTCTATATATGCTCTTAGATTACAAAGAGAAAAGTAGGATGTTCCTTTCTCAGTTTTTTTATTAAGTAGAATTCTCAAACAAAAAAAATCCATTTTTCTTTTCACGTGAAGCAATTTTCAGCAGCCATGTGGTTTCCCGTTTAGTAATTGGATTGTGTTGATTTTCGGTTAGTGAGAGAAACAAGTAAAACAAAAGAAAAATTCCAACTTAGGCATCTCAACTGACTTAACAGAACAAGGTGAAGACTAGAAACTAAATTGAGATCCTCTCTTCTCAGAAAATTCAGAACTCAAAATTTCTCAAATGCTTGTTTTTACCAGCCTTCTCAAGAAATAAACCTATATTTTTATCAAGAATGAAACATAAACCCACATCTAAATAGCAAAAAATTGCATGCATAAAACTAATTTCAAATAAATTTCAAATTAAAATTACAACCAACCAACACTAAAGATCAAATACCCCAAGTGTATTACATTCCCACAATCAAAGCTCAAAACTAGCACAGAGATTAAATCAAAGCTTAAAACTTGATTTCAAATACAACCAACAAATGCTGATCAAACAACTAAAACTGCTCAAAATAGATAAAAATCAGCGCAAAGGAGCAGAAAAGTCAATACCATTGAAGCATTCGGCTTTGGGAAGCAGCAAGATAGGTCTTGAAACTGTTGAAGTTCTTGAGGGCAGCTCTGAAAGTAAGGGAACATTAGCCAATTTTCTGCATACATTTCTGGACCCTTCTCTCTCTCTTAGTCTCTTGATTCCACAGACACACACACAATCCCTCTCTCCCTATAATTGTGTATGTGGGTATGTATATACGTTATGAATATAATAGCTTTAATGGAGCAGCAGAGAGGACCCTTTTATAGGTGTCAGACGGAGCTAAAAACAGTGTGGCAGCAAGATACAGACGTGAGCGAGAGAGAGAGAGAGTAAAGGTTGAAAAAGAATCTATTTTTGGAAGTTTCTTTCTTGGGTCTTGATGTACGACGAAGATATCAAAAAATTTATACATATATATTTCTAGGATTATATACATACTACAAAGTTAGTTGATGTAACGTAACAAAAGTAATTCACGAAAATAATTGCTGTTTATAGTACTTTCGTGTATTGCATTACCACCCGAGAATAGAACATTTTGGTAATGCTAAGCCACATGGTGTTGTTTTTTTCATTCTTCGGAATAAAAATTAACTTTTTGCAGAATGGGTAATGTTTCTTCTTATTTTTCATTTTAATTGTTAAGAATAATAAAGCATTTTATATAAACATAAAATATTAAATGAGGTATAAAATTCTTATGAACACAAGGGACTAAGAAATAGGTCAAATAGTTGAGACTATTTTTTATAAGTGTGAGATCTTGAGTTTAATTCCATAAAAAAGGGGAATTTATTAAAAAAAAGTAAGAAAAAATCCTTATGAACAAATGAAAAATTAATATCTTACGATAATCGCATAAATTCCCTAGTTATCATGCAATTGGCATGAACATGTCCTAAACAAAGGAGGAGGAACTTTAACCGGAAATTGCAACAAGCCATAAAGCTAACATTGACCTATGTTGCAAGAAATTGAACCATAATTACTACAAAATCAAAATATACTATACCAAGAAATAGGGGAAAAATTGACCGCATACAAAGAACAAAAAATAAAAGAGAAATCCAAATACCAAAATTACATCATAAAGAATGTGTGTTTTTTCGCTTGGGTTGGAGTTTTAAGAATTTATTTGTAATGACTTTGGTTCAATTACTAGTTTACTATCATATTAAACTTAATCAACTATACAAAAATATTTAAGCCTGTGATGACAACAGTAGTAAATCCAAATTATTATAAAAATACACACAAATCTTATAAAGAACCCATGATGGGAGGGCACCTTATTGTCCTAATTCAAATATAATAAACCCACAATCTAAGGCTCTAGGCAATATGGAATCTGCCTAGAGGCTGCCACCACTTTGATTACACAATTAGAACAAAATCACAGTTTAAGATTGTAGGCAACATGAAACTTGCCTAAAGCCTGCCACCACATTGATCCTAATCAACTCCAAAATGCTTACTTACAACCATATTGAGTCTAATCAACTCTAAAATGCTTAATAGTGAACCTAATCTATTATAAACATGAAATTTGCCTTATTATAAACGTGAAATATGCTCGAAGACTGCTTTGATACCACCTCTAATGACTCAGATATAACTATTGGCCTGCCTGCATAAGTAAGCTTAATCGACAGGCTTAAATGACAATAATTGTGAATCTAAACCATTATAAAGTACACATAAATATCACAAAAAATCAATGTGGAAAGGTGTTGCGCTATCCATTGAATGTTGTGTGTATTCTATTTGTATTTATTTTGGGTTAATCACAAACAAGGACTATTGTTGTTACTTTTCAAATACTCTATAATGTTTTAAAATTTTAAAATTAGTTATTGATATTTCTTAGATATTTATAAATTAGTCTCTATGTTTTTAAAACATTCATATTAGTGTCCATCATTTTATAAATATATTCAAGATAATCACTTTTGAGATCTGAGTAGTTCAAGTAGTTCATACTACCTCTTTTAAGAGCAATGACCTAGGTTTTTTTTTGGTCTTTTTCTCTTTTCTTAAATTCTCTCATCTTAACCCAACCCCCAATCCTCGAGATCTGAATGTAGAATCTCACTCTTGGGGAATAAAATCTTATCTATTTGAATTATCCTTAATCCGAATGTGAGTTGGATTAAGGATGGGAAGTTTGTAGAAAGAAAAAAAAAAGTCACTTTTTTTTGTCAAAATAGAAAAAAAATTATTTTAAACATAGTTATAAATGGTAAAACTAAAAATATAACAAACATAGCTAAGAACAAAGGTGTACAAGTCATAACAAAAAGAGATAAATCTATTATAATCGCATAAGCGATCCAATTTGCTACGCGATTTGCATGACTAGTAACTTGTACAGTTGCACAGCCAGAATCGAAAGATAGAAGATAATTTTGAACAAAGAAAATAAGCCTCCAAACAGAATTCGAGGAAATCGAAATGGCAAAATAGGCTTGTATTGACACTAAAATCAGCATTTTCAACTTGAGACGAAATAGCAAAGCTGGACCAGTAGAAAAAGAAAAAGAACAACAAGACCCAGACCACACAAACAAGTAGTTTAAACGCAAGAAAAAGACCCAAATGGCAAAAACTAGTCACCTTTACTCATTTTGGGACTAAATTTAAACAAATTTATAAAATATTAAAAAGAACGTCTAAGAAAAACTAAAATTTGATTATAATTTACCGATAATTTTGTAACATATGAATTATTTTATGACTATTATAATTTTATTCTTTGGTTTTGCTCGTACCGATTCCGCAGGAGATACTTCATGTTTATATGATTAAAAAGATAGCGAAACGTCACGTGGGTGCCGTAAAAATCGATAATCCAAACAATTAAAAGGGAATCCTCTAGTCCTAATCTTTCAATTGGAAGATGGAGTTAGGTGCATATTAATCAGATGATTGACCTATTTGGAAGTGTCGATTTCTCTATTTTATTAACTCTATTTCTTAATTATCAGTGTTGTACTGCTATAACATGGAATACATCAAGCACAAAAGAGTTAAGAAAGGACATCAGCATCATATAATGAGGCTTGTCCCTTTTTTTCTTATCACCCTGTGCTATTTATTGTTCTTATTTGCATTTTTAGCTGAATGCATGTGTACTACTAATGAATTCCCCGCTCTAGAGTATAAGAAGGTAAATTTTGTTTATAAATAAACTAAAAAAAGTAGAATTTTGTTATATGTTTTTTTTTTAATTTTCTTATATGAATAGTAATTTGATTAAATAAAAAAGAGATCTCTACCTCATTTCTTTTAGTGATTTTATAAATAAATATTGCTACTTATAAATACAGATTTTTCAAACATGTCAATAGCTTATAAACATATTATAGCCAAATACTTTTAACCATCAAACATTTATAAACAACTCAAAGAAAAAAAAAAAAAAAGCTAAACAAGCTCTAAAACGTGACATCAATGTGATGACCAAAGGAAATAAAATTGTGACATCAATACGTCTCTGTTGGCTAAATACTGTTGAGAATATTATCAAATGTCAAGAACCCCTTCCTTATACTTGGAAATAAGCATCATATGTGTCCAGAATGCTTACAAGTGATAGGTAACTGAGGGAATCTAATTAACTTGGATATGATATGATTGTCTATATATCAAAGTTCTAGTGACATCTCTTTAGAAAAAATCACCACTTGAAACGTGATTAACAAGGGCTATATTCTTTTATATTCTCGAGTATTCCTACTCTCTTGTTTGCTCAAATTGTATTGTGTGCCAATACTAACTCCAGCATAAAAGAATTTTTTACTACCATCCCATTAGCGTCCCAAGATAATTTGATTGTATTTCTCCTTATTTTATAGGTTGTATAATTAATGAAACAAATTCGAATAAACTTATTGACTGATAATCTTCATTATCAAAGAAAAAAAAAAGATTATAATATATTCGTAACGCCTTGAAAGTTTACTGAAATCTTAACAAATGGTCCTCAAGTAGTTCATGCATCTTGACTGCAAACAGGAGAGAGATGCATGTGGGCGTGAGGACGACCCCAAAAGGCAATAATTGAATTGGTTTGTCTGCTAAGAGGGTACATCAACCCCCATTGCATGCACCCGCCTGAAATGGTTCCTCCCCCAGCCAACTTTTTTTCCCTAAAATGGAAATACTCTTTCCTCCCATTCAAATTTAAGTTTAAGGTGAAAATTATTAGATCAAAAAACAAAATTATGTTGTGTTTGTCATATGCTTTCTTTTCTATGGTATAGTTGGGTCATTCTGGACTTGAATCAAAAACCTCGCCCGTAAAGTGAATGATCGCATCTACAGTCCAACCACTTAGGAGAGAATTAATAGATTCCTTTCCAAGAGAAATTTATTCTTCCCAAAAGTAGCATACAACTGTTCGTTAATGTCCATGAATAGTTGCTCCTAGGGTGGCCAAAAAGGCTTAGCAGATTGTATTACTGTAAAGTCAACTTGAATATATGAAGGCCATGTTCGACAACAGTGTTTTAAATAGTGTTTAGTGTCTTGATCAAGTCAAAACACTACTTCTTCTTATTTTGATTGTTTGGTAAAACAGTGTTTTAAGTAGTGTTTTTATTCTAAATAGTGTTTGTAGTGTTTGTAAAAAACTAATATTATTCACATTTCAAAGTAGAGTTTAGTGTTTCACCTTTTTTTTGGCAATACTATCCTCTCTCTAGCATTTTTTTGGTAATTGTACCCTTTATCTAATTTCATTTACATTTTTACATTTTCTTTCACGAATATAAATACAAAATAACACAAAAATTAATTTGAAATTCTATCCATATCAAAACATATTAAAAAGTACAAGTCTTATTTGTTCATTCATTATTTTTTTTGAAAATATAAATTTTCAATCAATTAAAATATTTCTATAATAAAAAATATGTGTTTATAATATTAATAAAAGTAAGTTTTAAAAAGTAATTTTATTATGTTTTATTAATAAAATATTATTTTAAGAAAAATATATTCAATTATAAAATAAATTATCTTAGTTATTTTATTAATAATAATAATAATAATTTATTATTATTACTATTATCATCATCAAACAATAATAACGAGATACTGATGTCTTTATTTTCATTTTGCATTCGCCAGCTCCCTCAACAACTAATTTTATCGAACACGTCTAAAACAATCCGCTAGTGAAACAGTTATTCGCTAACCGCTAAAACACAACAGCTATCCACTATCTAAACTTCTATTCGCTACTCAAATAGCTATCCGCTACGTAATCTGCTAATTACGTCGAACAAGTCCAAAATCTTAAATCTGAAAAAGTATATACAATTATATGTTTTTTAGGTTTAAGATTTTAGATAAGCATATAACAAAAAGAACATTAGTTTGAGATACAAGTAAATTAATCTCAAATATAACTTGGTGGATCATTTCAAAGGAAAAAAAATGAAAAGAATAGAGAAACATTATCTTTCAAGTAATGGGTGTTTGATTAGATATCAAAGCATATATAGTCAATTTTTAATCACCATTTTATCATTTAAGTGAAGAAAAAAAATGTGAAATATGATCTTAAACTTGTCTCCTTCGTTGCCTATTGATCCAACAATGGTAGATGGAAACATGCTATTTGCTTTTGGGGTTGTGTTTTGTTGATTAAACGGTTTTATTTGACAAGATTGGAGAAATATCGGCATAGACATGATATTGAACAGATCGCGTGATATTCGCTCGCATCGGGTTGGTTAGTTTGAGATATAATGGTCCACCCTGGATATCTTTCCCTGTTTTAGTATTTTGTTTGCTAAATGCGTGTGTTTGTTTCCGAAGAGGAAGCTAATTATAATGTACATAAAACGATATTGAATTTAAATTATAATATAGGTAAAAAAAAAAAAAAGGACATTGAATTCAATCTAAGGCTGTTATTTGTGGTGTAATAGCGTATTTAACATATGTTCTAAATTTATCAAAGGCCAAAGCATATTTATAAAAGACAATGATATAATACAAATTTGAGACTTTCCATTATAACGAGTTGTTACTTTAGCATTTTATCTGTGATTCTAAATATTAAAGAAAATCATTTTAGCACATGTTTAACTATTTGATTAATAATTCAATTCGCACTTGCTTTGAGTCAAAATTCAATCAATTAGCATAAAATATGTCTCATAACCTGCCAGAAGTTTCCTGATTTGAGTTGCCACGCCATCTTAGCCATGAAAAAGAAGAAAATAGCGAGAGCTCTAATTGCTGGCTAGTTAAATGTAAAGTTGAGAAAATATCTAAAAAATGCATATCGAGGGAAAATTAATTAGCAAATGAAAACAAGGGAAAGTCTTTGAAAGACAAGCACTAATGATCACTTCTATCCCATCTCCCCAATCCCTTGCCGCAACTTGCAAGTTTGTGTTGGACATGTTCTCTCAATCAACACATATACATATATGCATGTGTGTTTTTGTTTTACATGTTTCTAGTAGTTTGTGTGAACACGCATATATAATCATTTAAAAACCAGTCTAAATTAGTGGATGGTGGAAAATATAGTATTGAGACGCATTGTGGAGAGATCGATTAACAACTTCTGGTTTCGCAAAAGAATGCATTACGTATGCTATATGTATATACTAGCTTATATTAAAAGTACCTTATTGAGTTATTGTATAATAATTCTCCGAGCTTTTAAGTTCTCCGAGCTTGAACTAGTTTGGCCGAGCGGGGCACATATATATAATTAACCTTGCGTGTTGTTATCATTTTTGTAAGTTATTAAGTTTGAGAGCTAATTGAAGAAGCTTAATCAAACACCTTCTTAAGCTTTTCCTGATCTTTTCGTTTTGGACTTCAAGAGAGTAGAAGTTGCAACTTAGGCTCTACTGGTTCATTATATACTCTGGAAACGTTCTTTTTAGTATTTGGTTGATGCACTCAAAAATATTTTAAATAAGACATTTTTATTAAGAAATACATTTATTATCACAAACCATATTATTTAAATAAAAGATCACATTTCTTGGGTGGGAGTTGGGAATGGGGTTGGGGGAGTAAGGCGTAGGGCCAAAGAAAGTGATTTTATTATGCGAAATCCTTTTTCTTGACTAATCAAAAATATTTTTATTTTTAACTGATGAAATCTTATTTTAACCATAATTTCTAATATTACCAAACATCAAAAATTGAAAAGTATTTTTTTCTCAAACAAACGGAGCTTAGATTCCCTTATAGGCTTGTACATTTTTACAAAGTACAATCTAAATTTGTACTCTAAGTTCCGAGATAGATGTGGGCTGTACACTTTCTCTAGCAACAACACAATGCAACTTTTGTCCTAATCTATAGCACAATAAGAACTCGTTTGGATTAGTTTTTTTAAAAAGCGCTTTTTTTAATAGTTTTTAAAAAATAACTTTTTTTGAGAAGTTAAAAATTCTGGCTTATAAAAAAAGCTGTATTTGAGTTTTTTTCCAGAGTTTCAGCTTTTTTAGAAGACAAATCAAATAATTATTGCAAATTTAATATAATTTTTTCAAGAAAAAAAAAGTACATTTTCCTGGAAAAAAAAAAAAAAACCAATCCAAATCAGTCCTAAATAGCTACTAACAAATGTGGTCCATGCAATTATTGAAAGAGCAAACACACTTGTGAGACGTAATTCGAGGGTGTTTGGCTTGGCTATATTTTGGTGCTTATAAATATTTTAAACAAAAAGTATCTTTTTATATATAGTTTTTATTATTTAATGCTCATCAGTCACAAATAAGTAAAGTTAAACAGTCTCATCTAGTGATGCTCATGGAAACCCCTGACAAGTTTTTTATTTTTGTTTTTCTAAAAATATTTTTTAGAATTTTTTTTAATGATGCCATATGTTTCATGTTTTAATGTATATACTATACTACGTTAATTTTAAATATTCAAATTTTCAAATATTTTTCAAGAATTCAAAAATGTATATTAGCAAGACTTTGTTAAGAGTGGGAACGCCTAATAATAATATAAGTCGAAGAATATTGGGGATATTATATAATGTCATAAATGGAGCCTAAAAAAGCAATAATGGGAATAATAGCAGCAGATGCGAAGAATGAACGGAACAAATTAAATTAAAGTGACTCCCCAATCTCCCATGCTAGCTAAAAGCGCCGACAAGTCGAGACAAAAAAAACATTGAATGGTTTAACCCACTAATTGATTTAAATCTTTTGGGAAGTATTAGGCTAGTAATATTGAGGTCAGATAATTAGACATCAAGTCCCCAAAAAAAAAACTCTAAGATGGAATATATGGAGGACTTCATCAAATTTGGGCTTTGGAAAGAGAAAAGGTGACAGAAATTCAATTAGTAAGCTCCAATATCAGAAAGAATGGAGGGGTATATGCTTTATAGTTTCGCCTTTTCTTTCTTTTTTTTAGTGACAACTGATAATATAATTGATGAGTAATGTCCAGAATGGAGATGGCCAGATTCTGGTGACACTACTCATAAAATGAAATCCCATATCAGGGACATGTCTATGGTCGTGCCAACCGCGTGACAAATTGAATAGTTTTGTGATTGAGATAGGTTTTTCCTTTTTATTAAAACTCATACTCGTTTTTTATAATCGAATTTTTTTATTATAAATTCTCTTTATTTTGCATAGAGGGCTTATCATCATGTACAAGCGCTTGCTTTTTTTGTAAATTTTTAGTCTATTAATAATATTTTTATCTCGATAAAAATAAGAAAAAAAAAAAAGGAAATCCCACATCAGGAAAAAAATGAATAATATAAATAAAAAGAAACAAAACAAAACAAAGGCCTGCATGATGGAACATTGTGAATTTTTTGGGTACCAGCATGTCTTGCATTAATTTTGACAACAATTTTGGTGCTAAAAATGGCTTATTCTATCGGACAGCAGCCAAAGTACACAGAACAAGAAAAAAGGGGAATCAGACATGGCAAGCCAACATACTAATCTCACCATGGCAGACTCCACTACCAACTCGCCGGATTCAACTTTGAGCATGCATGGAGAATAAATAATAAAGGGTAGTTTGGAGTATGTCGAGATTTAACTAACGTTGACTTGCTATAACTAAAGTTTTGAGATCGTTAATTATAAAAAAAAAAAATGAAGTCTAGGCGGATACCATTTGGTTGCATATTAAACCTTTCATTTTTCTTCAGCATTAAGATGGTTATAGCTCAAATCCTAAAAAACGCACTTGTTGATAAGGTTTTTCTAACTTCACCACTTCTGACTGACAAGGATTAGTTTCGAGTTCATTGTGACTTGGCGGAACACCCTACCTCAAAGTGAAAAAAGCCGTCGCATTTTTTTAAACTCCTTTTTAAGTAGTTTCATGTTGGAGGCAGGGCAAGTATATGTTAATTCACCTAAATGCAACACGAAAGCCAATGAAGTGGCTGCTTGGGAGTGCTTATTTTGTTGCTTTTAAGCAACTACAGTAAAAGTATAATGGTGTTTGACTTTGTTTATTTGGTGTTTATAAGTACTTAAATAGTAAAAAACAAATGAGAAGGTATTTTTTTCTAAGTGTTTATAAGCACCTAAAATAAACAAAACCAAATACCTTCTATGTTTTACATTCTTTTTATTGTAACTGTTTGAAAACAGCAAAATAAGCACTGCCAAACAGGCTGGAAGTCATGAAGAGTTTCGCAAACACAAAACGAACTTAGACAATGATGCAATCAACCACCTTAGGTTGTCGTATAACATGACATAATGCAGCACCAAGGGTGGCTCAGTATCCAACTTCGTATATGGTTTTCAGTGCAGACGAAGAAAGGGTGAATAGACACTGAAAGGTAAGGCTTATTTGTCATGGCCTACGAGAGAATTAGGGTTCGTTTAGGTTGGTTTTTTTCAAAGATATTTTTTTTAATAATTTTTTTTAGAAATTGAAATTTTTTGCTTCTAAAAAAAGTTGTATTTGAGTTTTTTTTTCAGAGTTTTAACTTTTTTAGAAACCAAATCAAATAGTTATTGCAAATTTTGTAAAAACTTTTTAGGGAAAAAAAAGTGTTTTTTCCTTAAAAAAACTAATCCAAACAGGCCCTTAGACAACTATGATAATTTTAAAACGTTAAAATAATATCACGCTAATATCACGTTAAATCTTGTGTGTCTTGCTAACAAAAATAATGTGGAGATGCCCGTAGGTGGGAAAGATCCAATCATGAAAAGAAGAAGGAAAAAAAAAAAAAGGAAGAAGAGGGAAAACAGCTGGAGTTTAACCGTACAATGCATTTCCCATGTGTTTTTAATTTCTTGATATAGCAAGTGGAAATTGGATCTATTTGGCATATGGGAGTGTGTGGGGCTTCAAATGTTGCCTCCTATGGCCCAAAGTTAACAGCACTTTTCTAATTTGCCGAATGCAAACACAAGAAGATGAGACACAGAATAAGAGGGTTGTGAGAACTGGTGCTCTATTTCTGACTAGTTGACAATGACATATATGAGTGTGACTAATTGATTAAGAATTAAAAAAAAAAAAACCTTTTTAAGGAAGCATAATTAGTGTAACATTTTGATATCTATCAAACCTTAATATTGCGAAAGATATAATTTAACATATAATGATATAGATTCTCATTATTTGCTATTATTATTGTGAATAAAAGTATTTTAAATCAGTTAACTTGATTGACAGATGCCACATTAATGGTTACTTGATCTGATCCGGCTTAGAGAACCAGAAGTTGAAACATAGCAATGTCAAACATAAAGGGTTAGTAGTTGTAAAGGGTCTCCAATTCAGGGTGGAGCATTTTTGCTGTGTTGAAATTATTAGAACAGCCCAAAAGGGAGTAATTCTTGTGCTACACGTATATTTTTCTAGCTGGTTTGATATGTACTTTGCGATAGTTCCAGAAATGGACACTTCGAACAAGAACTTTATGAATAAAGCCTTATTTCTTTTGTTCCCGGGGTCAAAAAATTTAAGCTTGTGCTCGAATACATCATTGTAGAATATATGTTGATATAAAGCAGCTCTACAAGAAGAACGATGTATGTTTGGCACATTATTAATAACGTTCAATTCTTTGCGATGGATCCTTTTATAACATTATCAGCTGATTATCTATAACAATTTTATTTTACTTGTGATATAATAAACGCATGAGAGGCCGGATGATTCTCACTCCCTCCACCGCTCCACTTTGCAGGGAAAGGTTTTTTTTTTTTTTTTTTAAATGGAAGCATTGCGAAGATTAAGAACAATCCTAGGGGGTGGAAACTCTCCTAGAGTCACCAATCAACTTCCTAATATTGTGAGGAGGCTCCTAAAAAATATGCATCCTTAGAGGTAAGGTAAGTCCAGAAGTTAACTAGTCCGTCAATTTGTTGGCTTTCCCATAAATATGTGACAGTTAAAACCTTAATAAATTGATCATCCTTGTGATTCGTTCGTCAACATTACGTGGGATTTTAATTGTTGACTCGAGTTGTAAATTATCCACCAACATCATGCGAGATTCTAATTATTGACTTGAGTTGTTGACCTATTGAGTCAGGACTGGCGACTCAGTCTCGCCCTTCTAATGGCTGCAGGAAAAGTTTTTAGATGAGCAATGTTATGATACCAAAAAAGCATTCAGGTTCAGCAGACGAGAATTAGTGACAATATTGAAATAGGGTTCTGAGACCCTTTCTTGTATTTGATATTATTTGATATGACGCATCGCGAGACCCACCACTACTAAAGAGGATGCAGCAAGAATATTAAAAAGCCTTGCGAGATGAGACTGTTTCCAATGGGAAACAAGAAAAACAAAAGCCGCATCAAATCACCTGCTTTAGCAATACACTATATACACGCACACTTTGATTGACTTATTTTGTCTATTCCTGGAAATTAAACAATTATGGGAACTGGGGTCCTTCGACGAGTGAATTAACTTCCAACTTCATAATTCTCTGCATCAGAAATTAGACTATGAAATGTATTTATATTTTTCACAACGTTATAATATCATGAAAAATTAATAATAATAATAATATTGTTATTCTTATTATCTCATAACAGCGTTACGAGAAGATCGAAAATTTATTAGTATGTGCATTCTTGTCCACATGTTTGGACAAGATTTGTCTCGTAGCTTTTCCCGTTAAGTTGCAGATCGGACAACCAATATGAACGGGCGGTAACGGCATTCAGATGGCAGATTCTCTTTGGCGTATATAATTGCGTGCACTGGGGACGCAGCGATGTGACGCAAACTATATATATATATATATATATATATGAACAAGGTTGACTTTGATCAGGTTTAGGGCTGACTTTGTCGTCTTTTACGGGGTGAATAATGCGCAAAGATGAATTAGTGTCCACTTGAAAATGTTGTTTTTGAGTATTTTTATTTGAAACTTAGC
This sequence comes from Cordia subcordata, assembly GCA_028554755.1. Taxonomy (NCBI): domain Eukaryota; kingdom Viridiplantae; phylum Streptophyta; class Magnoliopsida; order Boraginales; family Cordiaceae; genus Cordia; species Cordia subcordata. The sequence continues at coordinate 659,310 of JAPTOF010000006.1, read as the reverse complement.
AAGTGTCCTCTACTTGGCAACTTGAACAACATATTACGTTGCCATATAATTGTTATGTTGAACAAGCATATGAAAAGGAAAGGACAGAAGTGGTTGCCCATTAGAGCTATATTTTATACTAGTCTTTTCCCCATATGGTGTACGGGAAAATTAATTATAATTTTATATATATGTAATATAAAATAATTAAAATAAATATTATAGGATTAATAATATAAGTAATATAAGTATCTAATAATATAAGAAAAGACAATTACACAATGTATTAATTGAATTTACAATATATAATTTAAATAATTTAGTACCCGTGTGATACATAGAGGAAATACGTATTTTGGTATTTTTAATTATTGTTAATGATTAGTTTTGACAATTAATGTGATGGATAAACTACATATATATTTTGTCATATTAAATTTTTAACATTAATTACAACTTTTATATTTTTGGAAAATTTAATAATTTTAGAAAGAAAAATCATAAATGATGTAGATTGATATATTTCTATCAATTATTGAGCATCTTTTTAATGTAACAGATTATTTTTTTCCTTTTTAATGTATATAGTAATCTTTTCCTTTTTTAAAAAAAATGACACGTGGCAACTTTATGTGAGCCAAAAATTTTGGAGGAAACTAATGTAGTACAACTAGTTCAGCTTTATATATTTAATTTGAAAGATACAAATTTGATAGCAAAATCTCTGAAAGATATAAATTTGATTGGAATGGGCGTAAAAAAAAATTAAAATATCAGACATACTCACCTTTACATAAGGAAGAAAACATTTTATAATTAAAACTCTGACAATTAAAGCTTCTATATATATAGGGACATTATTAGAACAATGAAACAAAAACTCTGAATCGCGCCACATGGCAGCATTTCAATGTAATAGGTTCAGCTTTATACATATACTAGTGTGACACCCGTACGATACACGGGGAGCTACATATGTGATTGGATATATTAAAACTATAAAGTTTTTGCATCTTACTAAATAGTTATTGAAATAATTATATATTATGAGATTAATAAAATAATGATGATATATAAAGAAAGGGAATAATATTAATTAAATTAAAATGTTAAATACAGGAATACAACTAAATAAATGATGAAAAACAAAAAATTGACCTAAGAATGGACATATTTAATTAATTGATAAGTAATTATGAAAAGCTTGTCATATAAAGCGCCACTTGGTAGAGCGAAATTACATCTTATTTTGTTTTATTTTATATATATATATATATGTGTGTGCAAAATTTTTATTAGGTAGTCTTTTTATATACATAATTTAAAAAATTCAATATTAAAGTTTTTTTATAAGTCTCAAGTTTGGATCATTATCGAGATAAATACATAAAAATACATGATGGTAACTTTTGGTTCTAAACTATGTTATAATATAGTACCAGATCTTTTGAACTTTTAAATTTATTTATTTATTTGCACATTAATAGTGGTCAACAGAAATGCCTTCAAAATTTAAGCAGATAAATACACAATGAATATATATATATATATATATATGTGTGTGTGTGTGTGTGTGTGTATGTATGTATGTATGTATGCATTTATATTTAAGTATAATGTATTTTTTTTTTTGTATGTGTTCATATAATAAAAGTCCTTAAAGGCATAAAATTAAAAGATTAATGGAAACCTTTAGTTTTAAATTATCTTTTTCCTGACACCAAATCTTTTGAATTTCTAAACTCATTTCTTTATTTATATTAATCATTGTATACTCTAAGATCACGTGAACTCTTACAAGGTGAATAATCTATAGTTTTATGTATAATATATGTCTCTTTATATTTTTTATGTGATAAAAGTCTTAAAAATGTGTCAAATTAAAAGATTATGATAATACTTGGTTCTAAATTTTCTCATAAATCTCTCATGGTACCAAATCTTATTGCAAATTAATAATGACACATATGAGGCTACACCATCTGGATTATTCTAAGGCCTCCGAACTTCCTCTAAGGTGTGTACAATTTTACATTGATAATAATGATGATTGTTGTGGTGGTGGTGCTGTTTCTTCTTCTTCTTCTTCTTCTTCTTCTTCTTCTTCTTCTTCTTGTTATTATTATTATTATTATTATTATTATTATTATTATTATTATTATTATTATTATTATTATTATTATTATTATTATTATTATTATTATTATTATTATTGTTATTATTATTATTATTATTATTATTATTGTTATTATTATTATTATTATTATTATTATTATTATTATTATTATTATTATTATTCTTCTTCTTCTTCTTCTTCTTCTTCGTCTTCTTCTTCTTCTTCTTATTGTTCTTATTCTTATTATATAATTATATAGTTATCTAGATATAGATACGTGCATAGCTATTAGTAAAATGCAAAAAAATAAATAGAATTGTACGAAATAAGAAACTAATATTAAGTAAATAAAGTAAATAATATGGAAAATATCAAACCTAAAAAACTAAAATATAAACTAAAAAATTGAATAATATATCAAACGAAACCAAATAAAAGAGATTCGACTAAGCTCAATCTCCTTAAGGACTTTATACTTTTGTTACAGTACTAACAAGTCTGTGATGTAATCCTCCTATAATACAATGTTTATACCTTTTGTAATGGTAGCACTCCATGAACAAAAGTTTGCAAACTTTTCAGTGGTGAACCCTTTTTTTATACATATGGTGAACATTGATATAGATAAGTATTAAACATGATAAACACATACGATCTATATGCTACTCATGCTCTAGAATTTATTAGTAGAAAAGATTTTTGTTTTGTTATGCAATGCCTAAAAGAATCACTATATATAGGTTTAGGAGAAAACTAAGTCATTATTTCTATATTCATGAAAGGCACTCAAAAGGTCTCAAAACTCTTTAAATTAAGTCTATTTTAAGATAGTGGAGAAACTCAAAAGTTACTACATTTGTGTAGGAAATCATAATTCAAAGAATCCAAAACTCCTATGAATTAAATGAGTTAGTAGTAGGAAACCCAAAGAACTCTAGAGATAATTTGTCATTCATCTCATAATTTTCCAACAATAGGTAGATAAATTATATAAATAGAGACTAAATTTAAAATAAATACAACATGTTATAAAATTGTGAAATAAAACTAGTCAAAATAATAAAATTCAAATTACTTACTATTTATAAAAGTGTAAAATTTTGACTTATCCTCTCTTATGTTAGCTCATATGTCATTTAAAAAACTCCAAACCCATTTAGGTTTAATTTTATATAATAGTATAGATATAAATGCAGATTCTTTTATTAAATATTCCTTAATATAGTTATTTTTGAAAATAATAAGAACCGATTTGGATCTCTCTTAATAGTTAGGACTAATTTTTTTAAAAAAAAGAAATAATGGGGACTTGTAAGATAATTTTCTCATTTGTTAATACAGAATTGTAATTAATAAAAAATTTTCACAAAAATTAAAATTTGATAATGTGGTATAACTTTATTATTTTTATATATAAATATATAGATTTTGTATATTTTTTGTTTAAAAAATTCTATAAATATACTTTTTGTGTATTTTTTTATTTTAACTAAACATTTATATATGTCATATTTTCACATTCATACATTCATGAAAACTTGAGAATCATCTTATATTTTATTTAATAAATGTTTGAAATTAGAGAGAATAATCAAGTTACATCTTTTATTTAGTTATCAGTAAATATTTAACAATGGAGATTAAATTGATGGCTTTTTAAAAATATAAGAATTGATTTTGATATTTTGAAATAACTTGAAAGAAAAAGAGTGAAAAAAAAGTGGAGGCTTATGACACAATTTTTGTAATTTGTTAGTAGCAAATAATGATTATTTTATAAAATACTTAATTAAGATAGAGCCCACAAAAATTGAAACTTGTTGATTTGATACAACTTAACTACTTACAAAACTCTAACTCATGACGTGTGGCACCTTCTAATATGACCTCAAAAGTGAGGTCTAGCTTTATAATAATAATAATAATAATAATAATAATAATAATAATAATAATAATAATAATAATAATAATATACTAGGGATTTCAAAGCTCGTGCTTTGCACAGGTTAACCATTTTATTAATTGTTTTAATTGTATTTCTAAATTAAAAAAAAGAGTATAATTAAAAATTTTCTTGTTTATTGAAAAAAGTAGGAGAAATATTAGATGAGGATGGCAGTTTTGAAGCAAAGTAAAAGATATGATGATCAAGGATATGAATTTGTGTTTTGAGTTGAATTTCAGTTGATAAGCAAATTATTGGAGACAAATATTATTTTCTAGAAAGAAGGATATTATTTGATCGCTATCAACTACTCAATATAATTCTTTAGCAGCATAGAACAAGAAATTCTTCAAAAAATAAATACCTCCTTCTCTTTATATTGGACGATATCTATCAATAAATCTTTTCCAAATAGAAACCAATATCTGATCACCCTATAAATAAAGAAAATAAATAAGTAAAATGTTAGAAAATAAGTAAAATTTTAAAACTCAATAATACACAATTTTATATATGAAAAAAAAGTCTCATAATGAGAATGTATATTTGAATCAATCAGCACCATATCTAAACTCACAACTTCATTATTTGATTTAAAATTTAAAACACCCGATAAGTGTGAAACTCAAGCAGTCAAGCATCAATCATGTGAATTGGAGTTCAATTGGTTGATACTATGTTGTTCACGATCCATTTTCAAGAAATTTGCACAAAGAAAAAAAAATAACGATAAAAAAGGAGTGTTAAAAAAGTAAAATTGTGAGGATGAAATGTAGTAAAAAAAATGAGAAAGCAATGTATATATAGTTACGTGCATTAAATGTTAGGATGTAGTCTTTATAAGATATTTAACAACCATATTATATATTTCAATGATCAATTAATAGGTAAATACAATGGAAATGGTGTAAAAATGCTAGGATGTGGTTTTTGAGCTTTCTAAAATTAAAGTATAAAAACAGAAATGCGTAAAGGTAATGACGTGATATACAATTATATTGCAATGATAAATTTCAAAAGCGATCATGAAAAGGTGAAACGAAAATGTATAAATATAATGTGATTGTAATATAATTAAATGGTCAGCTACCAACTCTATGGCAATGATTAATAAATTCAATACACACATGATTACAATGATTATAGAAAAGCAACACAAAACACACTCAAAACAGAGCGTGCAATATAATAGAAATGTGTTATTAATGCAATATAATTATATTACCTTTTTAACGTATTAATTTAAAATACAATTTTAAATATTAAATTATTAATGTTTTAATTCTATACAATATTGCATTCATAATTTTAATTATATTTCACAAATTAATCTAAGGTGCACTTTCTAAATAACTAACTAAAACTTATAATATCAAATTAAAACTTTGATAATATCAACTTGATTGTATTAAATAACTAACTAAATCTTGAGCAACTAAAGATTGGATGCTGTAGTCTCTACGCAAGTCGACAAGACAGGCAAAGCAAATTCACATCCAATTTCCAGTTGGAGAATCACAAGCCAAGTGAAAAAAACATTGTGGTAATGTAAATCCATCTACAAAGGCCAAAAGTTTAGGGAAAATCATCCAAACAAACAAAAATAGTAGAACTAAAATAATATAATAATCAAAAGAATTATTGAAATTCCAATAATTCCATAGATAAACTTTCGCATTTATAAGCATCATATAACCTTTTGTAGAGTCAATAACTATAAACAGGGGTTGCACAAAATGATCCAAAGTCTCAAAGGCGATATTGTATCAGTCTATTAACAACAATAGTAGATTCAAATTATGTGAATTGCTATCCAACCAGCTAATTATAAGTTTTTATATAAATATATATGTAATATATATACATATATAATGTGGAGGCACGGAGCCGAGTAGAATTTGATAGAAGGAAACCTTCAAAAGAGTTGATAAGAAAGTGAAAAGTCAAAATCATAATTCAGTACAACCATTGACTAAGATTAGCAAGATTGCTCTTCTCGGGATGTTTCAGATGATGATGAAAAAATGAGTCATTTCAAAGTGGAAAACCTATGCATGGAATTTAAATATTTTAATTAATTAATTTACATGTGTCACGTTTCAAAATAATAATAAAGAGATGATGTGGCAACTTCTAAAACTCTCACATCGTCATTGAGATACAATTATATTAATATAGTATAGATACAAATATAATATTAATATAATAAATATCTGTTTTGTTCTATTTTTATTATATATTCCTGTTATTATCCTATCTGTCCGCCATTATTGTTTTTATCCAATTATTGTGTTTATATTCCTATGCATTATTTTATCTATTCTATTATTCATAGCTAGCATATATGTCAACCAAAAAAAGAGCTATTTTATGAACCCAAAGTAAAAGTAAAAATAAAAATAAAGGCATAGAGGTGGCATACTAGTTGAGTTAAAAAGAGGATTGAAATGTTTTGCATGCCAAGTGTTGAAAGTGTTTACCATGTTATTACCAGTTCAATATGAATCACCGTAAAATAATTGTTTTACAGAATCTAGTTATTTTACATGGATAAATAATAGAGATCGAAGACCAACGTATAAAATTTAAAGAATCTAGTTATTTTACATGAATAAATAATAGATATCGAAAACCAATGTATAAAATCAACAAACGATTTTATCGATGCAAAGTTGTAATTTATTGTAATGTGTCTCTAGCACGATTTTTTCTTCGGATTCATGTATAGCTATGTATATCTATTTCGTGATGAAGTGATAGAAATGTACAAAATTGGCGGGGTAATTTTTATCAGTTTTCTGGGATGAACATAGAGTGACAAGACAACAATAATAGTGGTTGGGTTTGATATAAATGGTGGGGTGGTCCATCGGCTTTTTATGGAGAAGGACGTTGAAGATGACATATTTGGCAACTTAGAGGCACGTGGTGTCTCGTGATTGCCACTCAGATTGCTTGTGGAACACCACGTATTATAAATGTTGCATTCTTGTTTTTCATATAAAAGATTTTTTGTCCAATTCGCCAGCCTCTCATTGTTAGGGGCCCTAGTCTCCAGCAAGGAGACACTCGAAATAATGGTTATGTTGACTGGTCAGTGTTCGCTTATCATTATTTGGCCCAAATCATTATTGTTTTGTATTGGACTTAGCCCAAACAAGGAAGTTGTGCTTGTAGGACTTACAATTTGAGCCTCTTTTAATGATGAAAATTTTACTTTCGAAATGGGATCACATATATCAACTCAAATTTACAAATTTAACGACACTATTTGGCTCTCAGTGCATAATTTAGGTTAACTAAAAACTATTAGATATTTGCTACGAGAGATTACAAATTCAAACTAAAAAAATATTGGACATAATAAACGTTATCCGATTAATTTAACTATTAAGTGTGTTTATCATTAAAATAAAGAAAAAAATGTGAAATATGATTTTAAACTTGTCTTCTTCGTTGCATATTGATCCAACAGTGGTAGATGGAAACATGTTATTTGCTTCTGGGGTTGTGTTTTGTTGATTAAATGGTTTTATTTGACAAGATTGGGGAAATATCGGCACAGACATGATATTGAACAAATCGCGTGATATTCGCTCGCATCGGGTTGGTTAGTTTGAGATATAATGGTCCACCCTGGATATCTTTCCGTGTTTTAGTATTTTGTTTGCTACATGTGTGTGTTTGTTTCCGAAGAGGAAGCTAATTTTAATGTAGGTAAAACGATATTGAATTTAAATCATAATATAGGTAAAAAAAAAGGACATTGAATTCAATCTAAGGTTGTTATTTGTAGTGTAATAGCGTATTTAACACATGTTTTAAATTTATCAAAGGCCAAAGCATATTTATAAAAGACGATGATATAATACAAATTTGAGACTTTCCATTATAACTAGTTGTTACTTCAGCATTTTATCTTTGATTCTAAATATATATTAAAGAAAATCATTTTAGCACATGTTTAACTATTTGATTAATAATTCAATTCGCACTTGCTTTGAGTCAAAATTCAATCAATTAGCATAAAATATGTCTCATAACCTGCCAGAACTTTCTTGATTTGAGTTGCCACGCCATCTTAGCCATGAAAATGAAGAAATAGCCAGAGCTGTAAAAACTGGCTAGTCAAATGTAAAGTTGAGAAAATATCTAAAAAATGCATAACAGAGGGAAAATTAATTCGCAAATATCTAAAAGATGCTGTCTGGTGCTCATGGAACCCTCTGACAAGTTTTTTCTTTTTTTTTTTTTAATATTTTTAAATTTTTTTTAATGATGCCATGTGTTTCATGTTTTAATGTATATACTACTAAGTTAAATTTAAATATTTAATTTTTCAAATATTTTTTCAAGATTTCAAAAATGTATATCAGCAAGACTTTATTAGAGTGTGAACGCCTAATAATTTAAGTCGAAGCAGGTTGGGGATCTAATGTTCATAAATGGGGCCTAAAAAAGCAATAATGGGAATGATAGCAGCAGATGCGAAGAAGGAACGGAACAAATTAAATTAAACTGACTCTCCAACCTTCCATGCTAGCCAAAAGCGCTGGCAAATCGAGACAAAAAAACATTGAATAGTTCAACCCACTAATTTATTTAAATCTTTTGGGAAGTATTTGGCTAATAATGTTAAGGTCAAGTAATTAGATATCAAGTCTGAAAAAAACAACTTTAAGATGGAATATATATGGAGGACTTCATCAAATTTGGGCTGTAAAGTAATATGGGAAAGAGAAAAAGGTCACAGAATTTCAGCTAGTACGCTCCAATATCCGAAGAGTACAGGGTATATGCTTTATAGTTTTGCATTTTCTTTCTTCTTTTAGTGACAACTGATAATACAAATAATGAGTAATGTCCAGAATGGATGGCCAATTCTGGTGTCACTCACTACTCATAAAATAAAATCCTACATCAACAGTATGTCTATGGTCGTACTAATCGCGTGACATATTGGATCGTTTTTTGCAATTGCAGTAAATTTTTTTTTCTTTCTATTAAGACTTGCACTCGTTTTTTACGATCAAATTTGTTTATGTATAAATTCTCTTTGTTTTGTATCTTGAGCTTATTATCATTGATGTACAAGCCCTTGCTTTTTTGTAAATTTTTAATCTACTAATAATATTTTTATCTCGACAAAAAGGGGAAAAAAGGGAATTCCCACATCTGGAAAAATGAATCATGTATATGAAAAGAAACTGGACAAATTAAAGGCGTGCACGGTGGAACTTAGTGAATTTTTTGGGTACTAGCATCTCTTGCATTAATTTTGACAACAGTTTGGTGCTAAAAATGGCTTGTTCAATCGGACGCAGCCAAAGTACACAGAAAAAGAAAAAAAGGGAATCAGACATGGCAAGCCAACATACTAATCTGACTATAGCAGACTCCACTGCCAACTCGCCGGTTCAACTTTGAGCATAGGTAATAAAGGGTAGTTTTGGAGTATGTCTAAATAGCGTTGACTTGTTATAATTAAGGTTTTAAGATCCTTCATTATAAAATTAAAAAAAAATGAAGTCTAGGCGGATACCCTCAAATTGCATATCAAACCTAGCATTTTTCTCCAGTATGAAGATCATTATAATTTAGATTTCGAAAAATGCACTTGTTGAAAAGGCTTTTCCTCTATTACTCACGGCCGATATGAATTAGTTTCGAGTTTGTTATGGCTTGACAAGACACCCTAGCTCAAAGCGGAAAAGAACGTTGCATTTTTTCTAAAATCATTTTTAAGTAGTTTCGTGTTTGCAGCATGAAAGCTGATGAAGTCACGAAGAGTCTCATAAATACAAAATGAACTTAGACAATGGTGTAATGAACCAACTGATATAGATGGAAAAACACAACCAATTAGAGTTCGCCACGTGGTGAGAATGGCCACTATGGCTATCCGTCCACCATGGGTGAGCTTGGGGGAGACCCTATGCCTATGGGTCCGATGTAGTACACGTTCATAAATCTCTGAGAAGTTTGTATGGTTTTATAAAGAATTACATGAAGGCTATAATGAAAATGCAAAGAGGCCGTATGTGGTGGTACCGCGTCGACTGTTATCTCGAGGAGGGCGGACCCTTGCCTACCAGGTTTGTCGCACACATGACAAGCCTACATGGCAACCCCACTTACCTAGAAAGGGAGATAATGCCACGTTATGATGATTTGAAGCCTAGTCATCATCCTAGTTATGGATAGTGCTCAAACCTCTGTAAATAGCTCAACTTATTCCTTGAAGAGGTAAGTCACTAAGTTTAAAATCCTCTGTAAATACTTAAGGACATCTTCATATATTTAAATGGACCTTTATAGTGATTTTTAAGTCCTTTAAACTAACTTGATCGTCACAGGTATAACGGGCCCATACATGTTCTTCTTTGATTGTAGGAAGTCGGACTCTGTGTAGGCGCCTTCATTGGTGTATTCAGTGCAACCGCAGCCGTCTGCTTCTCTCCTGGACATTATAACTCTACTTTCAACTAATAATTCCAATTGAGTTGTTAATTGACGTGGAACTAATTTCTTTGCCCACGTCACCAACTTAATTAGTCGTATAACATGACATAATGTAGCACTAAGTGTAACTCAAAATCCAACTTCGAATATGGTTCTCATTGCAGAAGAATAAAGGATGAAAGACACATTGAAAGGTAAGGCTTATTTGTCATGGCCTTCGATAGAATTTGACATCTATGATAATATTAAAACATAAAAATAATATCACATTAGAATCACGTTAAATCTTGTATGCCTTCCTAACAAAAATAATGTGGAGATGCTCATAGGTGGGAAAGATCAAATCATGAAAAGAAAAAAGAAAAGGGAAAATAGCTGGAGTTGAACCGTACAATGCATTTCCCATGGCTTTTAATTTCTTTGTTGATATAGCAAGTGGAAACTGGAATTATTTGGCATATAGGGGAGTGTGGGGCCACAAATGTTGCCTCATATGGCCCAATGTTTCAATGCACTTTTCTGATTTGCCGAATGCAAACACAAGAATGATGAGACACAGAATAAGAGGGTTATGAGAGCCAGTGCGGAAATTTTTTATTTTTATCTTATTTTAAAATTTTTTTTGTCAAAATACTCTAGATTTAAAAATAATTTTAAAAATATCTTTTTCAATAAGTCACCTACCGTTCCCAACAACGTTCTCGACTCCTAAGCAAATAATATACAAAACATGATATTTTGGTAGGTTACCTACTGAAACGGTATATGATTTATCGAAAAGGGTAAAATTTGATAATATTCAATTTTACTTGATAATATCAAAATTATAATTGATAATATTAAAATTTATTAATTTATTATAATTTAGGAAATTAATGGAATTTAATAATTTGTTTAATATTTTTGCATTTAGTGGAATTTATGAATTTGTTTACATTTAGGAATGAAATTTAGAACTTATGAATTTATTAATTAATGGAAATTTAGAACTTATGAGTTTATTGTAATATAGTAAATTAATTGAATTTTGTGATTTTTAGAACTTATGAATTTATTAATTTATCAATTAGAATTTTGATATTATCAATTAGAACTGAATATTATTAATTAGAACTTTGCTATTATCAATAAGAATTGAATATTATCAAAATTTGCTCTTTTTGGTAAGTCATCCACCGTTTAACCTTTTCGATAGGTGACTTACCAAAATATCATGGTCTACATATAATCCACTTGGGAGTTTGGGAACGGTAGGTCATCTACTGAAACAGTAGGTGACTTACCGAAAATGATATTTTTGAAATCGCTTTCAAAACTAAGGTATTTTTGCAAAATTTTTTCAAAAATAAGGTAAAAATAAAAAATTTCTAGCTAGTGCTCTATTTCTGACTACTTGACAATGACATATATGAGTGTGACTAGTTGATTAAGGAAAAAAAAAACCCTTTTAAGAAAGCATAATTAGGGAAACCTTTTGTAATCAATCAAACTTTAATATTGTGAAATAATAATTTAACATATAATAATATGGATTCTCATCATTTACTACTGTTATTATTACGAATGTAAATATTTTAAATCGGTTAATTAGATTTAATATATCGACCGTGACACATTAAATGATTACTTAATCCGATCCAGTTTAGGGAATCAGAAGTCGAAACATAGCAACGTCAAACTTAAAGGTTAGTAATTGGAAAGGGTCTCCCAATTCATGGTGGATAATTTTTGCTGTGTGTTAAAATGATTAGAACAGCCCAAAAGGGTGTAATTATCGTGCCACACGTATAACTTTGATATGCACTTTGCGATGGTTCGAGAAATGGGCACTTCAAACAAGAACTTTAGGAATAAAGCCTTATTTCTTTTGTTCCGGGGGTCCAAAAATTTAAGCTTGTGCTCGAATACATCGTTCTAGAATACATGTCGATACAATGCAGCTCTTAGCTCTACAAAGAAGAACGATGTATGATTGGCACATTATTAATAATGTCCGGTCTCTCGTGATGAATATAAAAATATTAATTGATTGTTTATAATAATTTAATTTTACTCATCATATAAATGCATGAGAGACCAAAGGATTCTCACTTTCTACATCGCTCCATTTTTATTTTTATTTTGAAACGGAGATATCGCCAAGATTAAGTAAGAACAATTGTAGAGGTAGAAGTCCTCTTAGAGTCTTCTCCAATCAACTTTGTAATATCGTGAGGAGCTCCTAAAAATATATGCATATTTTGTAGTAGAGTAAACTCAAAATTAACCAACTAGATTATCATCTTGTTGATTTCCCTATAAATATGTGAAAGTTGAACCTTAATAGACTGATCATCCTTGTGCACTCATCCACCTACGCCATGTGGGATCCCAATTGTGGACTCGAGTTGTTGACCTGTTAAGTCAGGACCTGTAAATCAGTCTCAATCTCAAGATCTCCCGCCCTCCTTGCAATAGCTGCAGGAAGAGATTTTAGCTGAACAATGTTATGATACCTAAAAAGCGATCAGGTTCAGCTGACAAGAAAATTAGTGACAATATTGAAATAGGGTTCTGAGACCCCTCCTTGTGTTTGATATTATTTGATATGACGCATCGCGAGACCCACCACTACTAAAAGGAGCATGCAGCAAGAATATTAAAATGCCTTGCGAGATGAGACTGTTTCAATGGGAAACAAGACAAACAAAAGCCGCATCAAATCACCTGCTTTACCAATACCCTATATATATACACGCTTTGATTGACTTATTTTGTCTATTCCTGGAAATTAAACACTAATGGGAACTGGGGTCCTGGGACGAGTGAATTAACTTCCAACTTCATAATTCTCTGCATCAGAAATTGAACTATGCGATGTATTTAGATTTTTCACAATGTTGTAGCATCGTGAAAAATTAATGATAATGATATTATTATTCTTATTATCTCGTAATAATATTATAAGAAGATCGAAATTTACTAGTGTGTGAGTTATTGTCTACAGTGTTTGAACAAGATATGTCTCGTAGCTTTTCCCGTTAAGTTGCAAAATGGGACAACCAACACGAAGGGGATGGTAATGGCATTCAGATGGCAGATTCTCTTCGGCGTACATAATTGCGTGCACTGGGAACACAGCGATGTGATGCAACCTTCTAGTTTTATATATATGAATATATGAATATGAACAAGGTTGACTTTAATATGGTCTAGTCGTCTTTTACAGGGTGAATAATGCGCAAAGATGAATTAGTGCCCGCTTGAAAATGTTGTTTTTGCGTATTTTTATTTGAAACTTAGCAAGTGTTTTCCACTTGGCAACTTGTACTACAAATTTCTTTGCTACATAAATTTTATGTTGAACAAGCACATGAAAAGGAAAGGACAGAGGTGGCTGCCCATTAGAGCTATATTTTATATATCTGTTTTGTTCTATTTTTATTATATATTCCTATTATTATCCTATCTATTCACTATTATTGTTTTTATCCAATTATTCTATTTATAATCCTACTCATTATTTTATCTATTCTATTATTCATGGCTAGCATGTATGTCGACCAAAAAAAAGAGCAAATGTTATGCACCCAAAATAAAAATAAAGGCATAGAGGTGCAACACTAGTTGAGTTAAAACGAGGGTTAAAATGTTTTGCATGCCAAGTGCCGAAAGTTTTTACTTTATTATTACCAGTTTAACATGGATCACTGTAAAATATTAGTTTTTTTTTTTTTACGGAATTTAAATATCTTACATTAATAAATAATAGAAATTCAAGATCAATGTATAAGATAAACAACTGATTTTATTGATGCAAAGTCGTAATTTATTGTAACGTGTCTCTTGCACGATTTTTTCTTCGGATTCATGTAGAGCTATCTATTCGTGATGAAGATGAAAGAAATTTACAAAATTAGTGGGCTAAGTTTTATCAGTTATCTAGAATGAACATAGAGTGACAAGAGAACAACAATAATGGTTGGGCTTGATATATTTCATGGGGTGATTGCCTCTCAGATTTGCTTGCGGAACACCACGTATTTTAAATGCGCATTCTTTGTTTTCATTATCACAGAGTTTTGTCCATTTCACGGGCCTCTCATTGTTCGGCCCAGTTCACAGCAAGGGGACACTCGAAATGATGGTTATGTTGACCGGTCAGCATTCTTCTAGTTAGGTTTAGGACCTAAAGGCCCAAAATATTATTGTTTTTGTCTTGGACTTGGCCCAAACTTCTGTATATCAGGCTTCAATTTCCCTCTTTTTTTTTTTTTTTTTAATAAAACAAAGAGGCAACACCAGTAACTGTAAGACTAATTTAGGAGCTGAGACTATTCTATATCATCCTCCACATAAAATTTTGAGCTATTTCAACATTTCTTCCACTTGATGATAGCTCCAAAGAAAAATGAAGCCCATAATTCGCCAACCATAAGCACCGCCTATTTCATGGAATCAGTAGTAGGTAATGTAAAGCTGTCTCTACAATTAAGATCCGAATTTTTCCTTGGGACGAACCCTGGATCTCTTCTTGAGCTAGAGGGGTTGCCGAGGACTCCAAGCAGTATGTTTTAGGGTGACGCTAGTGTATGGGGGTGGTATGGTGATCGATGGTGGGATTAAGTTGCTCTCCTTGCCCTTATATTCACCAAAACCCTTGCTCACATTAAGCATGTACGTAATTGAGGGATAACGTGGTCCCTAGTGCGCTAGGCCGTGGGATTCTTTCCTTCCCAAAATGCGTTGGGCTGCAGGAATCGTTGCACCCAAGGATTATGGGCCTAGCCCGACATATTCATATGGGGCCAATGCAGGTACAACTAGGAATGCTTGCAAAGACGTGTTTGATGGCATCAAAACCAGATAATTAATCCTCCAGTAATTAGTAGTTTAATACCAGTGACTGCCTTAAGAAATGGACCCAACATTATTTAATTTTCACATAATATGATGTTAAAATGTCTAGCATGATTTTGTAAATGTATTGTAGTTACAACACATTTGAAGTATTCTGAAGGTTTGGTGGCAAACAATCCACCCATTAAAGGATCGGAAATCCTCTAATAAAAAGCGTGCATGGCTAAGACATTTAATTAAATTAATCGTTAACCCAACTCATCTAACGCTCCATCTAGACTCACAATAACATTGGTCAAAATGCTAATTGATTAAGAAATGGCCGGCAAGCATGCGCCTTAACTGTTTCAGATATTACAAGATGAAGAAGAAAATTGAACGAAACGAGATTGTCCTCTGCGCTGCCTCTTTCATTCTAAATGTGAGACTTTCGACAAAACACAATTTTAAGTGTGTTTAACTTTTACAATGCACAAATATAAAGAACCCGTAACGATATTATCACTTTGACTTTTAAGGTTCAGCACCCTTTACCAAGACCCGGCCCTTCTGGTAACAGCATCTTTGATGATACTGAGGGACTCTTCTATGTCATCACAGAGCTGATGAGGATCTAAAATCACTCTTGGATCATATGTTAGGACAATGTCCGTTTTATCAACATAGCTCTGGTAATGAATTAATAATGCCTGCATACAAAAAGAAAAAAAAAAAACAACACAGAACCACGTACGTACTAGCTACTTAAAACCACGCTTTTTATTTTTCCCAAAAAAAAAAAAAAAAGAGGAAAAAATGAGGACTACTTAGTACTTACATGAGGCAGACCATGCACAGAAGGAGCAATGTAACCTATGGGATGGCCGCAGAAGCTGATTTCTTCTTGTGGTCCAACAACGTTCGACAGACATGTCGTGGTGCTAGAAAGAACCTTGTACGTCACAGCAACACCTACCTGTTAGTCAAATCATAAGTATTGAGTTTTCGCATAATTAACCTGTTGAAAAGGATAATTTGCGGCATCAAATGTTATGTTATAGATCTTTTGTATTTGAATTCAAGACAGATCTAAAATATTCTGCCGTAGGAACTAATAAGTTTCGGAAATTAACTAGCCAGGCAATCTAGGTAGAACCGTCATGACTCCTCTCTTCTCGAGAATCCATACATCCCTTATCAGTGTATGAACAGCTATCTCTCTAGTAAAGGTTTAAGTTCGACCATAAGGAATTCAAGTGCTAAGCTGACACTCTGATAGTCTCAGGAGGGGTAAATCCTCATTCCTCCTTTCCAGGTACTTAGCTTCTAATGATACGGAACCAGCTTTCCCAATCAATTCAAATGCTTATGCACCAAACGATTAAGTTCATTAATTGAGGATAAGTCCATTATATTACCTTTTCCCCTTGTAACTTGAGCAACAATTTCACAGCTGAATATGAGAATCTAGACTCAAGCGAGAGCTTCTTCCGGTTAATTGTGCGTTGAGCCTCCCGAACATAAATTAAGGGGTCATCACGTAAAGCAATTTTGACGGGAAGGAGAGAATAGCCTACTTGATTTCCCCATTTCGCCTTCGACTTCCTCTTCCTCATATCAGCAAGAACCTAATATTTTTGCAAATAAATGCTATTTAATAATTTATCACACCAAATATATAGATGATGAACATAATGATGATAATGATAATACATATGGTGCACGTAATTCAAAAATATGGTGTTTAGATCTTTGATCAATCATCTTGTCTCCCAATAAAATGAAAAAAACGTAACATTTTCTGAACTCGTAAAATCAGAGTGAGTAGAAGTCTAAATATACCCAACCAAGTTATAAATTGGAGAGAGTTACCTTCATTATCGTTTTTTGAAAAAAAGAAAACGTGTAAGGAAATTATTTACCTGAATCCCTGCATATGGTCTGATGTTGAAAATAAGAGATGCCCTGATCCGAATATTCTTTGGCAAATAATTCGTCTTCTCTGGAGCTCCATGAGGTTTCTGAATATTACTTGCTGTAAAAGAATAATTAAAATTAAAATTTCTTTAGGATAGTTGATTATGATATACACTTGACAATTAATTTTCACATGCAAAGACGACGTTATAGAGTGTACGTATGCCAGAGGGTGTGGTCGAGGAACAACTCACCATATCTCCTGTTAAGATAACGAGACATACCAGCTTCTGTTACCCCGACTATAACGTCGTTAATGGTCTGGACAAGACATGCAAATATGAAACAACGTAACTCAGAAAATCGAAAAATATGTATGTAGAAATAATATTGTAAAAGAAAATCTTCAGGACATATATATCAATAATGAGCAAATTATCAAAAAGCTGCAAGTTTACGATGCAGTACTACCGCATTCATAGCATTCTTCACTACCTTTATGTCATGCAAGCTTAGTGTCCGACGCATAATAAGCTTAGGAGTCCTCTCAATTCCAGGTCCGCCCTTGATCGGAGTTTCTGCGTCCTTCAAAAACAACATTGTTGCCAGAAACAACGTAACATCCACCAATGTGTTGATAATTGTTAAAATAATCGCCCAAATCGCGTAGAAAAACCGCGTAATTAGATTTGAACTCTTTGCGCGGGTTGTTGAAGTCCTCCTTACGGCAGGTATGCTAGGCAAACTTTCCGGGTCGGAAGTTTTCCTTGTGCAGGCCAAGAGGGCTGAGATAAGTGAGATGCCATCACCTAATGAATGGTGTATGCGGAAAATTCCGACAGAATTTGCATCAGAAGTTTTCACATTTAGAATGTGCAGCTCCCACAAGGGTTTACTCAGGTCCATTGGTTCTGCCGTTAAATGTGCAATGTAGTCTTGCACGAATTCATCGCCTGCGTCCATGTCGTAGTCTATGTTGGGAGAGAAAATATGCGATTCCATCTTCGTTGTAGTTAATTTCCACGACATTTTCCCGCTTTTCTCATCCTTGACCTGAATTTGCCAAGAAAAAGATATACAATGTATGTATCTGTCAGCTAGTAATATTATTATTGAAAATGATGCAGAATGACTAAACATGTTTGTAAAACTGTATGTGCGGATATATTTTTGAGAAAGAGAAGTGTTTGCTTACCGTAACACTAGAGAAACGAGGAATGTTTGATAGAGCACTAAAGACTTGTTTCTTAATTACATCGACATCGGCCTTAATTTTGCAGCCTAGAATCCCAGTGATGATGCATTCCGTTCTTGGTGAATGGAACAACCTTGTTGCTGGGCTCGCTGGCTCTTCTTGTTCCACCATTTTTGCTTGCTTTTTCAACTTAACAAAACTTTATACCTTGGAATTTGCTTAGGGGTGCAACACGTTATATATGTTCGCGCATATGTCCAACGAGGCCATGTTGACATTAAATAACGCACAAGATTGATTTTTTTTTCCCTTTCCCAATGTATTAAGGAGAAAAAAAAAAAAAACCGGTTTCGAGACGTGAACATACATGGCAACTTGCCATTTTGGGTAAGTCGATTTTCACTGCATTTATGAGAACAACAACGGTTGTCTAACCCGATTCGCGGATGCAGGTAGGACTAGCAGTTGAATTTATGTGGCAAAATTAAGAAGCCCATGGGGTACAATAAATGGAGATTCTAAATTTGGTAAATATCGGGGGCACTAGCCCATGTGAAAAACCTTACTATAATTTCAAATTTGTTTCCGTAACAAAATATATTTCATTATTAAAAAAGAATTACAATTTACAAGAAGATGGGCAAGACCAACTCGGTGGAGAGAGAATAAAAATTAGTGCAACGTGGACAATGAGCTCAAGAAATCCAAACAAAGTCCTAAAAAATAGAAGAAATTTGAGATGATTGAGTAATTCAAGTAGTTGCGACCATTCTCTCAGAGTGATGTGAATTCAAATATCATCAGTAGTAGATGATTTCCTTTTCCTGAAGGGAGGATGGGATGGGCTGGGATAGGATGGGGGGTTTTTAGAAGAAATAGATAGAGGAACCAAAAAATTGCATGAAAAAAACGGTAGAAGCGTATATAGCTGGGCCAAAATGGATACTAATTAGATTATGCTTGCGAAATATTAACAACTTAGGGCCTGTTTGGATTGGTTTTTTTAGGAAAAAACACTTTTTTTTCCTGAAAACGTTGAACTAAATTTACAATAACCATTTGATTTGGCTTCTAGAAAAGCTAAAACTCTGGAAAAAGTTCAAATATAACCTTTTTTAGAAGTTAGAATTTTTAACTTTTAAAAAAGAACTATTTTTCAACAGTTGTTAAAAAAAAAAACTAATCCAAACAAACTCTTAATTTGAGAATTTTAAGAGAACTATGTAAAAGAAAAAGTGATAACATTAGAGACTTACGACGTAATTTTGCCCTTTATTTTACTAGCTACACGTAAGACTTGGTGGTATTTTTCATAGTATTGGGTTGGCCTTACTAGTTTAGTTTACCTTTATTTTGGCCCATTTTCGTTGGGCTTTTGTGTGCCGAACCTACTTGTTTAATTAGTGTTGGGTCTCTTTCTTCACTGTCAATGGTTTATGAGAGATCTAGAGAATGGAAACTTACATGAGGCATCTCATAGTTCACAAGTAAACAAGTATTATCCATACAAGGTCCGCTACAGAAGTATTTAGTGTAGTTTCACGCAAGTGCTTGTTTTGTATACATCATCATATTGGTTAGGTAAAATTATATGCAGATTAGCCTCTCGTGATCTTGGAAAAATAAAGAAGACGACAAAGTGACTCTAGTACATGACTGTTCGCAATAAACAAGGATATGAAGACACGAACGCAATTCGATCTTTTTTTTATGAGAGTATGGAAGCACATAGGATTAGAGAACCGGAAAGCTATTGGTTCCCATCGTTTAGTAAAAGGTAGAGTACTAAAAACAGGAGGAATTTCAGATAACGTCGTAGTATTATAACGTGCGTCATTTCAAAGAATAATATCGAAACAAATGATGATATGATTATTAATATGACGATTGGTAAAATCATTTTGCTGACTTGCAACGTAGATGATATGATATTAATGCAAGATGGCGCCTTTAAAGACGTTAGGATGACACAGGCCATAGAAAAAAAGGTGTCATGAACCATCCTTGTCTCACCATATGAGCCAAAAAAAAAAAAAAGAAAAGAAAAGAAAAAATCCCAGAAAAAAGAAAGGAACAGCTTATCCACTCATCTTTATAATGAAGAGACTCCACTCAAAAGTATTTCAATTAAAATTAATGTCTCTTTCGCCAAAAGGGCCCCCCCAAGAAAACCGATACAAGAATATTATTACGTACAGGCTAGAGGAGATGCACATGAAAACACTTTGGGTGACTTTGGCTTTATCTAATAAGTCCTCTTGTTTTGGTTTTGGTTGCTGCCCGAGTTTTCAATTTTGCTATGATGATTAATGAGACGAATAGTTATGTAGTAGTTGAAGAGTAATGTAAAAGCAAAAACCTCGCTTCAAAACCCCCAGCATAGATATGATGAGTAAAACAAATGACTATATATACTAATAGAAAGGAATCGAGACAATGGAGCTAGAAGAGAAGAGAAGAGACGTTGGTCAAACTTCTTTAAAAATGTACATTTATGTTAAACTTAACATATAAGATGTACCAAAAAGATATGTCAACTTTTTGGACAAATTTTAGGTTAATGGATTGTGCAAGTTTCACGGGTTTGAAATTTTTAACAAATCCAAACTATCATAATAGGAAAAGAACGAAGCATAAACTGACTTTCATGGACTAATATAAGAATAGACGATGACACCCAAATAACAACCACACCATGGTGGTAATATATATATATATACACATACACTCGTATTTTCTCTCTCTATTGGAGGCAAAGCCAATTACATTTGAACAAATCTAAAGATAGAAAACTCCCTAACATCTATTGAAATTCTCTTGGAGGCTCATCCAATATGTGAAAACCCAATGGAAATTGAAGTCCAAAGTTTGCAAAACACCATGGCGGTAATTAGCATCATAGTATTTGGACATACTTAAGGGCTTATATTTGGATTGGCTTTTTTTTTCGTGAAAAAACACTTTTTGTTTGGAAAAAGTATATATATTTATATTTTTGCAATAAGTATTTGCATTAAGTTTCAAAAAAAGCTAAAATTCTTTTTAAAAAAAATCAATTTCAGTTGTTTTTAAAAGTTAGAATTTTTAACTTAAAAAAAAATACTTTTTTATAAATTTTATAAAAAAAATACTTTTGAAAAAAATTAATCTAAACGACTCCTAAACATATTTATAGAAGTGCAGAAGAGTACACCAGCTGGATGCCTGGATGTAGGCGTAAGCATATAATGAAGGCTATGTCACCAATAATGCGTATGAATTCTTAAAGCATATCCTTTCGGGTAACTATTATTAGGATGTAGTTGCCCATTCAATGAGTAAATACATTATTCTAAAGATGAATTTGAAAAAAAATAAATAAATAATATAATTGATTATGGTATTTCTTAGACTAATTTGCTTGATGCATTTATCTTAAATCGAATTATCTCAAAACCCAAAAAACTTCTTAAAAATTGTACCCATCATTCTAAAAAGAAAAAGAAAGGCTTTTGGAGGGTGGAAGGAAGCATATCATCTAAATTAATTTGGAACCATAGATTATAGGAGAAATTAAATTTATCTGAAAAAAGCTCTCACTTATAATGGAATGCGCTAGTTGTAACCAGCCATGTGTCCTTGGAACGCACATGCTTATTTTAATGTTCAGCAGCCATCTTGCATCAACTTTGTCCCCCTTAATTTGTCATCTATTCCAATCCTCCTTTTTGCATTTATTATTATTTTTTATATGTGCATATTTGAATTAAACCTCATTAATTTTGAGACATATACGGATTATCTTAACAGGAACGAATATATAATTAGCCAAGGAACAAGTTAAATCACTTGATTTAATCTGCTTAATTAATAAAGTATGAAAAGCTTGCATCGATCATCTTCAAATTAATTAAATTCTTATATATATATATATATATGTATCTTAATTAATTAATTGACATGGTAATTAAAGAGATGAAATATATCCACGAAGTCATTAGGCAATAGGTGCATGCTCATGCAGCAACCTATCGTCTGGTATCATGTCAATTACAACATGACATTAATTCGTATCTAATCTGATAACTAAATTTGTCTGTTGATAATACGACACCACAAACTATTATGATCCATGCAAATGCTAAGCAATTATTTACATATAGGGCTTTTTAATGCTTTCTAGCTATTTTGTCGCATGATTTGAAAATATAAAAATTTGGTCGTCATTCCATTCAAATAAAAAAAAAAAAAAGAAGAGAGAAAGAAAGAAAGAAAATTTTCATAACATTATTATAAGGAAATACCTTACTTACTAATGTTTTGTTTTACTTCTTGAATCCTCTATGTACTGTAAAAATTTGTGTATTAAATGTTATATCAAATTCAAATACTCGAATGCTTATCATATAGAGAAAAGAAGAGCGGAGAGGCGAATAGGTAATATAACCAAATCTTCTAAATTATTTATCAGATGATTCCATCATAAATAATCAAAGGTGGGCAAAAAGTGGTATATACATAATTAAGTCGTGAGGGTCATGCTGCCCATCCAGAAATCACAGTTGATAAATAATTTCTGAAAGAAGTAAAAGAACAAAGGTTGTTGCAGCTGAGATTCCCTTTTTTTTTTTTTTTTTTAAGTTGAGTAACTAGAGCTTTTCAACTATGTTGATCTTTTGACAAAAAAAAAAAAAAAGACTATGTTTGATCTGATTTCGATTGGTAGATATGGAAGTTAATATGGGAATATATATATTGGTCAATTTCTTCTTTATTATTTGTACGCGCCACAACCACCTTCACTTTTCCTGCCATCAACAATTGAGGCAGAATTATGACCACCATTTTTTGTTAATATTAATTATCAAGAAATGTGCAAAAACATGGCACAATCAACGCCGCCCATCAGGTTATTAGCAGTAAAACTCTGAATTGTTTCAACAAATTCATGATGTTGATCTTGCGTAATAAATAATAATAATCAAGGGGATGTAAACTGTCGGTGATTTAATTTTCGCAGCAGGGGTCTTTGATCTTCCCGTTAATGATGTCTTTTTTATGCTCTATGCATAAGCATAATAAACGGCCTGTTTCAATTGGTTTTTTCGCGAGCAGAAATACTTCTTGTTGTTACAATAACTATTTTATTTTATTTTAAAAAAAAGTTGAAACTCTGTGAAAATTATAAATATAATTTTTAAAATATTTTCTTTTAAAGTTACTAAAAAACATTTTTGAAAAAAATCAGTTCAAATAAGCCTAAAAGCTTTTACAGTTACAAGACACAAAGGTAGTTCCTCTTCTTTTTGTCCTTAAAAGTTATTTTCTTTTTCACTTTTCCCTTTTTTTCCAACATAAAAAGGCCATGTCTTCACAAAGTAACACTTTTATAAGGTGCGATCACGTACGCACTTTTTGTTTATTCATAAGTGCACTTTTAATATACTTTGCCCTCTCATAAAATCCTCTTATAATATCGAAAAAATTATTGTCATCTTTGTGCCGCAATGAACCAAGGTGCTTGAAGAAAAGAAAAAACTCTTCATAACTTGTATGTATGTATATATATATATATATATATATATATATATATATATCACATACAAGAACACTACTATATATATCACTTGTTAGGAATATATATACACCAAACTATATGAAAAGTAAAGTGAGGACAAGAATCTCATTCTAAATTGAGCCCGTAAAACTCCTTTTCCATGGGCGACATTCGACAGCTTTATTCATTTTGAATAGACTGATAAGGAAAGAATATAAAAAGAAAAGGATTTAATCCAGCTGCAAAACATTGCTTCTTTTATTTTTATTTTTTAAACCAAAAAGATACTAGGCCATTTGAGCTGAAAAAATATAATGCTTATGAGGTAAGAAAACAAAGAGTCCATTTTACTTTAATGGAATATCTATCGGCAGAAAGAGTTTAAAATCTACGTGTGAGGTCAAACTAATTCCATTCATTCTGGCATAATCTGAATAACCTTTTTTGTCTCTCTCAGAATTTTTTACTACGCTCTTTGTCATAGTTACATTATTAGAAACATATCCACGTTCTAATTTAAGAATATTGCCTTCATATTTTCAAGTTTCAGTAGTGGTTAAGGATGAGGGTCTAAATCATAAGTTGTGCATGTAATTCCTCCCACCAACAACTGTGGGCTATTTGTTTAAAGTTTGTCCGTTGTTGATTACATTATTCTAAACTAAATATAAGCTACTAGTTGTATTTGAGAAATAAATAGTTAAATAATATAATAGAGCATCTTTATTGCTGCCTTTTCAAAAAAAATAAAAAGAAAGAAAGAAAGAAAAAGAAAGCAACAAAAGCTATCTCGAAACACGCCACAGAAAGATTCCCACTGAATTCAAGGACGATTCTAGTCGGAATAATCCGATTTTCTTTTGAAACTATGATTAGTTTTTTTTTTTAAAAAAAATTATAATATTAGGTTACATGTCTTTCAGTCACACAACCTCAATGAACAAGTAAAGATAATAATCGGGACAAACAAGTAAACACAAGAACTCTAAACATTACACTCACTAACACACACAGACACACATCTTTCTCAATCTACAGTCGTCAAGTGGACTGTATACTGGACTGTGTGCTTATTGACTTGGTGCCAGCTATTTCTCTTGACGTCAACGTCACACACCAACAACACTCTTCTGCTCTCCTCCTCCCTCTCCCACCAAAAAAAAAAAAAAAAAAAGAAAAAAGGAAAAAACCCAACCCCAGAATAATGAAAAAGACAATGCTTTATGCTAGTCTTCTTGTATGGCTTAATTTATTTATTAATTAAATCTTAAATTCTCATATGTACACCAAAAAAAAAAAAAATCTATTTTCCATGCAAGGAATGGTGGAGATGAGAAAAGGTAACCTATAAAAAAGTCCAAAAAGGAAAAAGATTTTGCTCTTATTTATTTGGAAATTGGAGCACTTTTAGATATCTCTTAGGTGATATTTCATCCGTTTATTATTATTTTATATTATGAAAATGTTACTTACTATATAAAATAGGATTCGAAATTTCGCAAATAAAATTTTACCATAAAGAAAAGGTAATATTATTTTCCTCTTTGCTTTGAGTTAGAGCATAATAAAATTAACCTGAAACTAATACTTGTCGAGCCAGGAGTGATGAAAGAAAAATCCTTCCACTTGTTGCTTTTCGAATGCATTCTTTTTGAGATTAAGGTCATTACCACTTCAACCAACAACTTGTTAATAAAATATCATCATTTTAAGCCAGGAAAGCATTACCTTTTTAGACCGGAGCTGCTACACACTTCCCCTACTCTATAATTAAGCTTTTCATCAAAGAGCATTTTAACCAGAAAAACACGCTTACTTTAGTTTTGAAACTAACACTTTTAGTCCTAAAAAAAAGGACTTTATTCAATTCTCTTCGTCTTCGATTCTCTATATGCGTTGTAGCTCCGCACCTGCCTGACCGAACCATAATGGACTATGGTAGGCTTGGAGAAATTGAACCTCATGGAGGCTCCACACGAAGCCTCCCTGGCCTATCACAACCTGCCAAGTCATCAAAGCCGACCCGAAGTTTCAAACTCAAACGGCTCCTAATTCCGGGAGCCCTGATCCTCCTGATAGTCGCCGGCATTTCGGCCGGCCTTGCGGTGGCCCTCAGCCGCAAGGCCTCAAGCAAAGCCAAACACGTCAGCCAAGCCATCACCCACACTTGCTCCCACACTCTGTACCCGTCTCTTTGCGTCAACTCGCTGGTTGACTTTCCGGGCGCGTTGACCGCTTCCGACAGCGACTTGGTTCAGATTTCGGTGAACATGACGCTGTCTCGCTTCAGCAAGGCCTTCGACGTGGCGACGGAGATCAACAACGTTCCCATGGACCCTCATGCGAGGTCTGCTTACGACGATTGTCTCGAGCTTCTAGACGATTCGATCGACCTCCTCTCGCGATCACTCAACTCTATCTATGGTGGCGCCAACACGCATGACGTGCTGACGTGGCTCAGCTCGTCGTTGACCAATCAGGACACGTGTGAAGAAGGGCTAAGCGAAGTTCCGAGCGGCAACGTGAAGGATCAAATGCTCAACACGTTGAAAGACTTGTCGGAATTGGTTAGCAATTCTCTCGCGATTTTCGCCGCCGGAGGTAATGATTTTTCGGGAATTCCCATAAGCAATCGGAAGTTATTAACGGCGGATGACGATCATCACGAGCCGGTGGAGTTGGACGATGATGGTTTTCCGACGTGGTTAACAAGCAAGGACAGGAAATTATTGGCCGCCGATGTATCGACGCAACAGGCTGACATAATCGTGTCGAAAGATGGTAGCGGGACGTTCAAGACCATTGCCGAGGCGATCAAGAAGGTGCCGGAGCACAGTGACCGGCGAATCGTGATTTTTGTTAAGGCTGGAAAGTAAGTTCCAATCCGTAATAATACTGTATGTGTTATATGTTTATCCAAAATTTTAAATCTATAATTTTTATATGCTTAAACACAGACACAAAATCTACTTGCAAGATTATTATTATTATTAAATTATTTTATGTCAATTTTATTACAATTACATAAACAACTCACTTTTTATCCTAAAAGTTGTAACTTCACGGGCGTTCAAATATGTTAATCGGTTGATAAAAAATTTTGAAAAAGACGATCTTTTGTGTCACTTTTATGGCTTTCTTTATCGAGGTGAATTGACATTTCTAGGCCTTGCAATTTTTTATACTTACGTGGCAGAGAGTCATTCAGTTATCATATTTCCCCCGTCTTTTTCTTTTTCTTTTATCGTACTAAGCTAATTGTGTTTTTGACTTGAAATCAATCATCACTCTGACGTTAAATATGGTAAAGGTTTCCGTAAGGGCAGGAAGGTAACTTAGTTTGAAGTACTGAAGTTAATAAGAAAGTGAAGAAAAAAATGGATTTCTTTCGTTCCACTTCCACTTTTCATTGCGTGTAATTCCGAGGTGAAAACGACATCTCTGACAGGGGAACTTTCCACTTAAGGTGGCAGTGTGTTTTATCTGTTCCTGCCAACAGATCTATTTGCTATTATTCTTACGTGTACCCTGGTCCTAGTACTTTGCCCTGTGCCATTTTTTTCTTTTTTGTTCTTTAACGCAAAAAAGAAAAATTAATCATCTTTTTATCTTATGCTTTCGTGGATTACGGTTCTTTTTAAGCTGGAGAAAATCGAAAACATATAAGTACACCTTGCAAATTAAAACTCTTTGTAGGTACGAGGAGGATAATCTGAAAGTGGGGAGAAAGAAGACAAATGTGATGTTTGTTGGGGAAGGAAAAGGCAGGACCATCATCACCGGAGGCAAAAATGTTGGCGAGAAGATGACCACATTTCACACTGCCAGTTTCGGTAAATAATTACCTTTTTTAATATCAGTAATATAATTACAAGGTAATGAGAAAAATATTCAACCTGCTTTTAATTTATACTTTTGAAATTGTGTGGCCTCTTTTTGGTGGTTTTTGGGTGAACAACAAAAGGAGAAACACTGGGCATAGTCATGCATGTTGTGGGACAAACAAGTGGCCTGTTATTCTAACACGTAAGGCATGTGTTGTTTCTTGTGAGGTCCCATGAAACTCAAGTTACGTTTGTACATGCGTGGATTCTTACGATACGTAATAATACGTTAGGTATAGAAATTTAGAATTAATGAAACACTCTCGACTCTGGCATGCTCATGCAGTTTCTTCTTTTTGGCGTTTTGTTCAGCTGTGTGTCTAAGTTCTGTTTTGGATATTCGCATTAAGTACGATATTGTAAGCAGTCATATATTACATACATATGTGTGTGTATATATATATATATATATATATATATATATTCTGTACGAATTGACGTTGCCACGTAAAATGCAATGCATCCCATGTACGTACAGCATTAATCTTTTGCTGTAGTTCAAGAATGTAGGGATAGTGATGTGTCTATCATCATTTCCTGGCTAAAATACGCAAGAGGGCCACATTATTGGAGGTGGGTCGAGGGTCTCTTTCATCATAATACACAATAGCATAGCTTAGCAATAGGTTCTGATTCTTGACCTACATGAATCTATAACAAAAAAAAGAAAGAAAGAAATACTTTGCAAACGGTATTTAATGTTTGTGTTAGAGTTAACACCTTACTTAAAAGCTTAAATTTACGGAAAGATAATTTATTTTATTAACAGTTTGGTTTCTTGTTTTACAGCGGCGACTGGTGCTGGTTTCATTGCAAAGGACATAACATTTGAAAACTATGCCGGACCAGCAAAACACCAAGCCGTAGCTCTTCGTGTTGGTGCCGATCACGGAGTGGTTTACCGGTGCAGCATTATCGGATACCAAGACACGCTCTACGTGCACTCAAATCGTCAATTCTTCCGCGAATGCGACATCTACGGAACAGTTGATTTCATATTTGGAAACGCAGCGGTAGTAATACAAAGCTGCACGATTTACGCAAGGAAACCAATGCCAAACCAGAAGAACACCATCACTGCTCAGAACAGGAAGGACCCTAATCAGAACACAGGCATATCAATCCACACGAGTAAGCTTGCCGCCGCGAGCGACCTCGAGGCGGCGAAAGGCAGCTTTCCGACATATCTGGGCCGTCCCTGGAAGATGTACTCCCGGACAGTTTACATGCAATCGAACATGGGTGATCACATTCGCCCGGAAGGTTGGCTTCCGTGGAGCGGATCATTTGCACTTGACACACTCTACTATGGGGAGTACATGAATATGGGGCCAGGAGCTGGAACTGCAAGGCGTGTGAAATGGCGTGGATATCACATTATGTCAAGAACAGATGCATTGAAGTTCACGGTTGGGCAGTTTATTATGGGTTCAGCTTGGTTACCTTCTACTGGGGTGGCTTTCTTGGCGGGGTTACAAAGCTAAAATTACTATGCAATTACTTATTGTGTGACGAACTCATAAAGAGAACTCCAACAGCTGGAGGGGCTCCACGTATATATGATTTCCAGTTTGTATTTACTAGCTCCCGTGATTGTTAGTAAGTGATGGTATAGGTTTTAATTGTCAAAGATAATTAAAGATTCATGAAGCAGTCCATTTAAGTATTGGGTTAATTAGCCTGTATTCCCCGGACGGTTTTTGCAACTATATATTATCATTTTTGCATTAATCAAATAATATAATATTTATGGTGAAAAAACACAAATTTAGACATAATGACGTAGTCGTCACCGATCCAGATACTCAACGTGCACATCTACTTTGATCCTTGTTATAACATGTATTTATTCCATGTGAAAAAATCTTAAGAATTAAGTCTATCATGTAAGACCTTGGACCACTACTCATGATAATCAATTAGTTTTTACAGCGGAACCTGAGGAATTTAATTCGTTTGAATTGGTTTCTTTCTAAATTTTTTGAAAGAAATTCTTTTTGAAAAAACTAAAAATTCTGGTTTCTATGAAATGGCTTTCAAAGATACTTTTTTAGCTTCTGGAAAATGGCTTTGTATTAAGGGTTTTAGCTTTTTTTGAAATGTAATTCAAACACTTATTGCAAAAGAAAATATGATTTTTTTTCAAAAAAAAAAAAAAAACTTTTTTATTAGAAAACCAATCCACACAGACCCTTACAAGTATTGTTGAAGAAAAACAAAAGAGATAAAACTTGCAATAATTCTTAGGGCTTGTTTAGATTGGCTTTTTTAGGAAAAAAGTACTTTTTTTTTTTAAAGTTACATTAAATTTGTAATAACTATTTAATTTGATTTAAAAAAAATTGAAATTCTAAAAAAAAAAAACTCAAATACAACTTTTTTTGAAAGTCAAAATTTTTAACTTTTAAAAAAATTATTTTTTAAAAATTATTAAAAAATATTTTTAAAAAAACCAATTCAAACGAGCCCTTTACATAATGACTTATGGCCTCCCATAGAAAATAAAAAGAAAAAAGGTGAAGAATTAGTACGAGGCCGTGCTAGGATTGGAGGATTAGCGTCGGTGGCGTCAACTAATGAAACATATTTAGCAGTCTAAGTCGTCGACCCATGATGTTAAAAGTAGGGATTCACTCAATGACAAACAATAAGTCAGCGTCTATTGTCTGCTGGCCATCACAGCAAAGCCTAAACAAACATTAATGCAATGCACGCTAAAATTTCTAGACAATTTCAACCAGGACTAATCGTTTGCAAACAACAATCAAGCCTTCTGAAGTGGGTCACGTCTCCTACCTTTATCTAAAAGATTTTGAAGTTGTTCCAATACATTTTCGATGACCCAATATTCAATGTACAAGTTAAGGCTATAGTTCGTTTATGAATGATTACACATATTAACTTCTCTATTGAAATACTTAATTTTAAACCCCTTTTATGATAAAAAATAATTAATTTGAGGACAATCATCGAATCAGTCTCAATCATGAGCTCGATAAAAAATAATTAATTTGAGGACAACCATTGAATCAGTCTCAATCATGAGCTCGTCAACAGTCACTTTTTTTATAGAAAATTTCAATCAACAAATATTTTTAAACGATGGTCACTTTTTTATAAGATTTTTTCATATTTTCTAAGATTTTTTATAGTCTTATGCCCACAAATGAAAACAATTATCATATTTTCTAAGATTTTTTTTTTCTTTCGGATTAGGCCAAACATTGAAGCTGTTGAAATTGATGGCATTTTATGTTGTCAAATCCTCATGTCTCCCATGTCTCTTTCTTTCTGACAGTTAATTAGTCTTGATTGGTCCTTCCATCATCCCATAATAAGAGAGAATTAGACAGCAGGCGTGGGGATGACCAATGAATTTGAGCAGGCAAAATGTGCATGCCAGCTGTGGACTATGGTTTAGTGGTTCTTGTCTTCACATTTATGTGCGATCTTAAGTGTCGTCTGAATTTAATTTTTTTTAAAGTATTTTTTTTAAAAAAATATTTTTTAAAAAGTTAAAAATTTTGTTTTTAAAAAGAACTAAATTTGAGCTTTTCTCAACATTTTAATTTTTACCAAAATTTATTGCAAAAAAATATTTTTTTTCAGTAAAAAAATACTTTTCGTTTAAAAAAAAAAAGCCAATCCCATAGCTTTGTTGAGGGACAAATGATTGGACTGCAAAAATGATTGCTAGGAGACATCTTATAATGGATTCAATGTGCTAACATCCCACTTAAACTTTACTGGTTTAATTCTTTTTCGTGGATTGGATGCTTTTGGGCTTTGGCATATTTGTGTATTTCTGTCCCTTTTGCTTTGGGCCTCCTTTTAAGGTTTCTTTGGCCCAACAGTCTGGGCCTTCAAGTGAACCATGATAAACTGACTTCATCAGAACATTGGGTTCTGTCATTCACCTGACCTTCTCCCCGTCGTACGAAAGAAGCATATACAAAAATGCCATAACAGTACCACTTATGCTGTTTTTGTTATGTGCTTACTGAAATCTTAAATCTGAAAATCATATAATTTTATATACTTTTCAGATTTAATATTTCAAATAAGCATACAACAAACACAACGTTAGTATTCTGATCATGATCTACAGTGTTGATCCACTATTATTGGTAGAAGCCAGAATATATGTATATAAACAAACTGAGATAGGGATATTTAAAGAGTTTAATCAGAATGTACAAAAGATAGAACCCCAAGATTCCAATAGGTGATGTAGAGAGCTCTAGCGATCAGCAATTCACAAGGAAACATGTCCAGAACATACGAACACATCCGATGTGTCTATAGATCTAGTCAAGAGACTTGGGGATAGAGTTCATCGAGGCGACGATCCATTATCAGAGATACACATTCAAGGAATGCATCTTCACTAGTTCCAGGAAGTATGGCATCCTCTGCATCTTTAATGATCTGCTCAATGACAGATTCCTTCTTTAAGGTTTCCCGGCACATGATGCTTCCAATTGCAAAAGGTGTAAGCCCCCTGGCTGCACCTTTCTTCAAAAGCATGGAAGAAACACGAAGGACGCGTGCACACTCGAGTGGAAGGTCCCACCCATTAATCTTCAGAAGTTCAACATCTTTCTCTGCGTCAAGCGAGTTTATGTAGGAAATTGTATCTGGCGAATAAGGCTTGCGTGCTTGAGGCCAGTAAAGCCAGTCAAAAGTGCAGTCAACAAACTACAGAATCAAGAGGAAAATGAGAAAAATAAAGGGGAAAGGAGTGAGAAACATGGTTAAAAGACACATATTGAACCGAATAAAGTGAAGGAATTTAGAACCCCTTTTACTGGAAAAGAGTCATCAGATTGTGTAATTCTGTCTTGCTCAACGAATAGAAGCCATGTATGGAAAGGGCAGGCAAGGAAGAAAAGAAAAGTAAATATAATCATATTAGGGTTCTTCCTGAAAGGACACACGTAACATGCTATAGATGCAGAAGTGTAAAGTAGAATCCAAGGCAACCTTGCATAACCGTGGGAGTGACAATCAAATCAGACATAAATCTTACTGACCGAGTTAGATGCAAAAGAAAAAGAAACTCATGTGCCAAAAGAATTTACTTCTAGCCGAGTCAAAATAGTTTAGGCAAACAACAAACTCCGTGAACTTGGGAACTACTACATTCACCTCAATTTAATAATCAAAGGATAGAAATAAGTTACAGTAATTACTCTGGAAATTATTGAATTTCAATAACATACTAGCCACAGTAGTAAAACAAAAGAACAGCAATCAAAATGTAAGGTGGAAGGCATAAACAAAATAAAAAACTTCAGAAACAAATTATTAATTGGTGTGCTTAGTGCGTATTGATGAGAAAGGTGAAAGAGGCTTACATTTTCAGGCAAGCAATAACCGTGATCAATTGGTATAAGCACAATTTGATCTTCTTCAGTGTCCTTGTGAACCAGAATGTTACCAGCATGCCTATCAGCATTTGCCAACCTTATGTCTAAAACAGAGATCTTGTGCACCTCGTCTACTGGGAAAGCAGAAGGACCCATGTCCTCACAACTCCCACAATTCTTCATGAACATCTGCAATGACCCAATCTTAATATTCTCAGGAGTACCATCAGACACACTTGAATAACGAAATCTGCTATTCTGACACTTAACCATAATAGTAGGGGGAACCCCGGCAAAACCCATCTCCTCACCACGGAATGAACGTGGCCCATTCCTTGGATGGTCCAAAATGTATGCTGCAACTTCTCTTAATGCTCCTTCCCCAACTCGTGTACCCGTCTTCAGCCCTTCACCATCTAGTGATAATGGCAGCCCCCGTGGATTGTTCACAGCCATGTGCTCCTCATCAACTGGCTTAAAAACAGAGATGTACCTCTGACCAGCTAAATCTTGCATAAAATAAGCACCCCCTGAACCCTCAGAAGACCTAACTGGTTGGTTACCCCTCTCTAAGCCATCAAAGGTGGTATCAATCAGCTTCCTTATTACTGGTGATAACACAACTTTAGGATTGACTACAAGGGGTTCCAAAATGAATTTCTTAGGCAGAGGCACTATGGCCACAACTTCTCTGCAAGACTCTCCATCAGCTATTGCATAAGAATCCTTCTCATCCACCTCCGGAGAAACAATTGACACTTCAAAATCTTTTCCAATGGGTTTAGCTCTTACTTTTGCTGACTTACGTGCAAGCAAGTGAATTACAGCATCATTACTCTTGCAGAGATCATCTATGAGTCTCTGATCTTCGAGCTCTTTACCATCACAGATCAATTCCGGATCCTGAAGATCCACAAGGCCCTTTCCCCTTCTAGCAATCTGCTCCTTCACATACCCCACATTTCTCTTTCTCTCAACATGAAACTTAAATTCCCTACCACACAGAGTCCGAACAGTAATGGCTTGAAGATCAGAGAGCCGAACCACCAAATGCAATACATTTCCATCAGCAACCCCATAGTCCCGCATACGAGAATTGTTCCGAGCCAACTCTTTCCCATCGAAAACAAGTTTTTGCCTCTTAACAAAAAACCCTTTATAGGTCTGGATTCTTAGCTTCACAGAAGCAATGGAATCAGACTCGAGAACACGCATGGGAATCACAGACCCACCAACAGTGAGGAAAACCAAGATCGAGTCATTCGACCATGGACCATTATTACCCGCTAAATGACCTGGGAAGTTCCAATACTCTTCATAAACAGGACTAAGTGCGACACTGGCAATCGACATTGTATCCTTCACCAGACCAATCCTTTCCCCTATATATCAAATCATAAAGCTTTCACTTTCAACAACCCCTCAGAAAACCACCAAAGTCTCAACCTTTAATTAACAAATACCAATTTCAGCCACAACAACACTCTCTCAGACCACTCAGAATCTGATCAGTCGTCAAAAATGCCCTCAGGACCCAGGACTTCTAAAAGCTTAGTAACACTAACCTAACACAAGCAATTGCAGGGAAATGAACAGAGCCAAACCAAAAACTACAGATAATTCTTCAATTACTAAAATACCCCCACAATGCAGATTAACCAAGCACTTGGAACAAGGCCAATACAATAACAACCTAAACAATAACACAAAGATTAGAGCTTTTCCATTAAAGCTCCAACCTTTGACATAAATTCAAAGCCAATTGACAAAAATATGATCAAGGAAGCTCTTCTTCTGCAAATGTGGCTCAAATGCTAAAAGGGGTATAGCAGCAACATGCAATAACCACAAGAAATTACTGCAGGAATAAAAACTGACAAAGCTTTGAATTGAATACCTTACCAGAGAGACGTGAGAGGAAAATCTAATAAAAAAAACCAAAGCTTCAAATTTTCCATTTCTTTGCAATTAAGAGGAAAGTGGTAAAGCGAAGCTACCCAAAATCCATCTCCGTTAACTGTCACCATCTGTGCAGTGACTTTGGTCCTAAGTTTCCAAAGGGGTTGGGATATTTTTTTACTTACTCGGGTTTACAGGTGAGTGAGTGGAAATTGTACCCCACTGAGCCTATATATATGTGCTGATATGCACTTGGCCCGGAAGTCACGGTTGATTTTTAACGCCGTTAGTTCACAGTTCCAGAACTTTCCGGTCATTTTTTTTTTTTTGGGTATTTATTTATTTTCGTTAATGAGTCAGCTAAGAATTTTATTTAGAGAGTTAGAAATAATAGAAAAATGCAATGAAATTTAGATTCGTTGCTCAAAGAGAGTAAATATATTGATTTTAGAGATCGTGATAACATACATTTAGAATATAATTGTACATAAATGTGTAAAAAGTTGAGCGAGTGTAATGCTTCTTTTTGTTTTTTTTTTTTTTGCAAAATAGAAAAAGAATATGAAAAATTTAGTTGTAAAGTCATTTATACAATGTAAGTTGAACACATTTAATATAAAATACACCTATTACCTATAGACTAAATACAAAATTACCGTCAAATAATGTGATAAGTGCATTGCAATAATGTGATAAGTGCGTTGCAACAGTGTGACATTAATTCTCTAATATGTCTTGTCAACCGAAAAAATTATGCAATAAGCGTGTTTACATTCCGTGCCCTTGGTGAAATTAGCTATCACAAGAAGGGAAGGGTATTCTGGTAAATGCAATGAGAAGAAATTCTTTTTTTTCTCTTTTCTTTTGTTTTGTTTTTTTTGTTTTTTTGTTTTTTGGGGGCAATGCATTTGGGTAAAGAAATTGCCATGTAACGTCCGTGAGCTAGATGGAGATAAAGCATTTGAGTATGTACAAAATTCTCCACTGGCCGCTGTCATATGATGAATCTTTCAACTTTGTCCCCAAGACTCGGACAAGTCCACTTTTTTTGCATTAACATTGATATCGAATGAATCCTACAGCTCATATCAGCAAGTTTACATTTGTTTATCCCTTAAATATTCTATTCATGGGTAAAACACACACAACCCCCTGTGATCAGGAAAAAGTTTTACATGATTATGTCCAAATAATTTTGATTTTGGTTTTAAAAAGAATTCTCAAAATTTTTATTAATGAATCAGAAAGGTCAAAATTAACTTATCCAGTAGAAGTTTGCTAATGCACATTTAAATTTTCTCATAACATGCAACGTTTCGAGAGATCCGAATATGTTTATCATCCCTCGGGTTCAACCAAAGGTTCACTGCAGAAATTACTGCATCACTCGAAAACCGGACAATGCAGGATCAAGGGTGCATGTGTATCTGCAGAAACCCAAGGGCCTTGATATCAGAGTCCTGCTTGGACCAGTAGCTCTAAAAAGCAAGCAAACTGATCACTTACAATGAACACATCTAAATATATGTATGTTTTGTATCACTAGGGGGAACTTGAAATGAATACTTGGAAAGGAAACAAATAGTGAGCTTCACAAAAATGGTGCAAAGAAAATTACATTATGCTATTTTTGCCCCTCTAATGGAACATGTTAAAAGGGATATTTACGAGTATTGTACAAGTCATGCGAAATGTCTACATTGATTATTTTGGACAACAACCTTCAGTAGAATTATCGATTTCTTGCTTGATCTTATTGCAGAAAAATGTCAAATCAATTCTCTGCATAAAAAGCAACATACGAAGATATCTCTTACAAAGCTTCTCGTTCTCAAACACTTCTATGCTTTAGGACTGAAGTTATTCTACTCTCCAAAGGCTTGGCTTCAAAATTCTCTTCTCGTAAAAAGCTAACACGAAATTGCCTGGTGAAACGCATACCTCCCAGTAGAAAACCAGAATAAGACAATACAATACGATCGCGCTGGCCAGGCCTCTGTACAACAACTGATCTTTTCTGTGGTTAGAACTAGCATGTTTTAAAGTTGACCCGTCAAACCAGTCGGGGTAATGTGAGCATGCTTCTGAAAGATATTTCGCCCAACTCTGTGTCTTGAAATAAGCTTCTTCTGGTCTTTGCAGTGGTTGCTTCACGAGGATTTTGCTTAGACTGTCTTAATCCAATATGACATTCACTAGTGCGATTCAATTTAATCAGATGAACACATTTCTGAATCTTCCACCTCAGAGCGCACCACAAAGCTGGGAAATGCTAATGTAATGTCCCTGAGTGAGACCAAAATGAAATGCTCAGGTAACTCCAAGTTAAGATGAATACTAAATGCTTGATAAGGTCAAATCCATAGGTTAACTGACAACTGAGATCGAGTGGTTTTGCTGGTGATATGAAGGTTGTGAAGTAAATGAAACGAGAAGAGATTGGAAGCATAATGAAATGAGGTCTCCAGAAGAATTGGAAGCATAATGAAATGAGGTCTCCAGAAGCTTCTTCTGGACTTTAACTTCTCTAATTTTAAGAAATCACATAATATAAGCACTTACTTGAGATACGGAAGAGTCATATTTTTCAAAAGAGATGGATTCTTTGATACAAACTCCTTCCATTCTTCTGGATCAATCCTTCCATCACCATTAGAATCTGCATCACTGAATGTCTGCAGGGAGAAGAGAAATGTTAACTGAAGATTGCTTAAGCATGAAGTCACAGAAGCCGTAGTTGGTGCACTCTTCACCTTATCAACAATCATTTCAACTACATCATCTGAAAGTTCAAGATCTGATTCATGCAACAATGCCAATACCATCTCTTTCAACTGTCAAGATATAAACATCAGAATCATGAAACAAGCCAAAGCATAATGTTACAAGCAACAGTTCCATTTTAAGTTCAATGTTGAGTAAAGGAAGAAATATGTGCAAGATAAGAAACAGGATAGCAGAAGAACTGCATTTTAACCAACAATGGTATAGGAAAAAAAAGGAAAAGGAATTACAAGAAAGCAAATCTAGAAAGCTCAATATGTCAAGGTTACAGTCTGAACTTATAATTCAATAAATTTTCAATGCTATAAGTCAAAGTCTCTCTAATTTGAACTTTGATCCATTTGAAGAAAATAATGACGGAGGAAGTTGATAACACTAAAAGGAGAAGTTGCAGTATGCTACCTCTTCTCTCTCGATGTATCCTGTTTGTCTTAGATCATACAATCTGAATGCAACTGTCAAGAGAAAATCTTTAGTTACGAGGTAAAAGAACTGCATTAAGCAGGTGTGATATCTTCAAGTACTTAATCTACAAACCTATGATATAAAAGATCATAAACTGCTTAAACTGCACTAAATGTAGGAAATATGTTACTTACATGCAATTTTATCTGCTACAGGTGCATTTGGATGGAATACCCCCAATGAATGGACAAATTCTCCAAATTCAATAACTCCATTCCGTTTGTAATCAAACAAATCAAAGATCTGTATCAATGTTTACAGCAAATGCAAAATCAACAAGGGTGATAACCTCTGTAGATTTTGAAGTTATTATATTCCTTTTTGAGTCAAAAGAACAAACAACTAGTGTTAAGCAGCAGTACATAAGACCGGAATCAAGTTACAGTATGCAGAATTGGTTATGGGGGATCTTGAAATATGGCATTAGCAGTAACAACCACAAAGCTTATATAAATATGCATAACAAGCTATGAGAGTTGTGAAGGACTTGATAAAGATGTTACCATGACATACCCTATCTGCAAACAAGTTCCTCTTTTTTCTGTTCCTGAAGAGTGCAAGCTGGAATTCTTCCTGATGATGAACAATGAATAAAATTCAGTCTTTATATCTCCCTCAACTGTATAATAATGTCAATTGACTAGAAATATTGAGCTCCACTAAAATGTGATGATATGAGAAACTGACAGGGAAGCACAGTCCAGAGTCCACAAGGTTGTCTAAGCTAGACAGAAGATACCTTGTTTATGAGACCATCATCAATTATGGAGCTGCTTATTTTCTTGAATAGCTCATACAATGCCTCTATTTCACTCACAGTAACTGCAAGACAGGATAGTATTCATTGATTCAACAATTTGCAATCAGGAAATGTCGTGATTCTTGGCAGTGCAGAACTAGAAGGAAGCTTGAAGATATGCTTCAAAATTGTATCTTTCTTAAATTAGCTAATGTGGAATACCACATATATGGTCCATGAGATTACACTAGAAATAGATTTACTTCTAAAGAGAGCTAAGTTATGTGATGGTAGATAAATATAGTGTGCTATACCTTTTCAGTTTCCATTATATGTGATGCTACACAATACACACTAGTAAGCCTGACCCAAGTTCAAACATTTATATGATCTGTAACCAAGATACCCAAAAATTAAACATGTTCAGAAACCTGTTCTTACTATACCTCCCCCTTCAATGAGGGAAAGCTGAGATATGTCAGGCCTCACGGCATTTATGCTTTCAAATTTTCAATAACTTGAATGAGAATTTGCAACAGCCTTCACTCGAGAAAGGTTCTTCTTGACCCATCTAGAGGTCATCACTCAACCAAGAAGATGCTATATGCACAAAACTCAATGTTACACCATAAAAGAAAGGAAAGAAGAGGGAGAGAAAGTAAACTAAGGGAAAGAAAAAATTGTATAGATGCCAGTGTTGGCCGACCAATACAATAAGTTAACAAGATGCTAATTCTGATCAATCAGACACAATTTTGCAATGGAGGAAAATCAAGATACTAGGACTATATACAACTACTTACGCGTGGTCTCAGTAGCCAGAGTAGTAGCCAACTTACAGGGGGTCTCAGCAGCCAGAATAGTAGGCTCCTCGTAACCAGGAGTGTGTCGAGAATTCTTTGAGTGGAAACAGCCCATCAATTATATGCAAGAGCCAAAAGGTTTGTTCATAAATTACACATTCAAGCGGATGAAACTCTAGAGAAGACCCTGCCTGCCTGTTGCTATGATCTGAAAACAATTGGTCAACCGTATTAATGTTAACAAAGATCAACATTTCATTACAGAATCATCAAGAAGTGTAAAACTAGTGAGTCAATGCTGGTTCCCTCTAACATATTGAGATCACTTCAAAAGGTTTACCCCTTCAATTCCCAACATAAAACTAAAACGTTGTTACATTGTGGATTTTACATAAGATGTACTAGGAAAGGGGCAGTAATACAAAACTCAACCATGGCAGTTGGAAAGATGCATTAAATATGGTTCTTGAATCATTTCTGGCTTTAGCTACAAGCAAATGCTAATTTATTGACATCTAAATAACATTTTTATGATAACATTGGCTCAAACAGTATCGAGTCCTGTGTTTCCAGGATAGGCCAAGTATATAACTTGAGTCACACAAGGCGTGATAACATTAGATATAGTGTACACAAACAAACTCTGTGATGCTTAATCGGACCCTTTATGCTTCCCAATATACTAGAATTTTCATCATATTTACAAGAAAATTGACCTTTCAATATATGATAATGAAAAAAAAAAAAAAGTGTATAAGAAAAAAATAAAAAAGAAGAGGCGGCAACCTTCTACAAGTGAACACGCAAGGAACTAATTAACTAAACACTCCAGCAAATAGAATTAGAATCAATCTGTCTACAATCTCCAATGACAATTAATTTAATTTATCTTTTCCAATTTCAGCCGCATATTCCAGTCGTAGGGGACCCGTATCTACACGTCACCCTCAGTTTGATATACATGCTTCAAATTCAAACGAAAACTAAGACGAAACATGGGGCCTTAACAAGGCGAAAAACTTTTAAAATATTCAGTATTCACATAATTACAAACATATAAAGCGTAAGCAAATCTGGTCTCGTTTGATAAGCTCCCTAGTACAAACATACAAAGCGTAAGCAAATCTGGTCTCGTTTGATAAGCTCCCTAAATTAATCACGCATATCAAAGAAATTAATTAAAGGCCGCGATGGTAGCACGGAAAACAGCTAAGCAATGAAAAAGACGTTTTCCTCGCCAAAAAAAAAAAAAAAAATGAAAAAGACGTTAACATTAAGAAGACAAACTCACGTTAATCAGGATGTAGATGTATATAGATAATAATTAATAGCTCGCAGACATGTAAATTCAAGAGTCAGAAGCTCATCATAGAAGTTTAATATTGACTTTTAACTAAAATGTCTACATTTCGTGTACCGCATTATAAACCACTCAAATGGAAAGGGAAAGAGATAAGTTCGGTGAGAGCTATTAATGAGACCTCATACAATATATATATATATATATACACACACAAGCTCAGCCACAGATGTTTACCCGCAAATCATGATAAAAGAATTAAAATATAAAATAAATGTTCAAAATCGTAAATGATAACAGTATTGTTGTGAAATAGTCAAATCTTCATTTGGTACGGATATTATAAGATGGAAAATAGTCAAACAATATTAGATATGATAGAAACAGATCACACCACTTTCATAGTTATGGTTGCCAAGAAAATGAGGCAACTGAAAAGATTAAACAACAGTTTCAAGACTCAAAATATCTACCATGCTGCGTGCATTTCTAGCTTGTGAGTATTCAAAAACCCAATTACAAACTCAAAGCACTTTGAATCACCGCATGTAAAGTGAAAAACAAACACATAAACAGCAGACGAAAACTGCAGAAAACTAATAGAAAACAGAAAGATTATGGGCGTGTTTGGATCGCTTTGCCTTTAAAATAGTTAAAATATAGTTCAAAATTTTTTTTTTTTTAAAAAAAAAGCACTTTTAATAAAGTCAACCCAAACAAGTCCTATGGCATGAAAATGAGAAAGAAAGAACCATTACACCATTACAGGAGTTAGGGAGATGATGATAGGCACTGACCTGGGGGGGGGAGGGGGAGGTGGTTGGTGGGGCGAAGGATCCTAGGAACACTTGATACAATCTCAATGACTTAAGAAGAAAGATGTTTTGTCGCAGGCCCAAAGGTTTCTATGTTTCTTTTGGCTGCTGCTTGGACGCGTATATTGTGGAGTAATATGCTTTGGTTTCCGCTATGGGAATTATATAGAGTTGCTTCTTGTTTGCTTGTGCTTTTTGTAAATGGCACAAGTTAGGTCTTTTCTGACCCACAATTTTTACGTCACCCAGTTTACTTTTGGGGATTTGCCCCCCCTGTGCATTCAATAGGGTTATGTGTTTTGCATGCGTGCGTGCGCGCTTGCGCGCTTGCTTGCTTGCCATTAAGGATCCACTTGGTAGATCAACGGGTCTCTATCCTGTTCTTTTCTTTTCTTGTCCTTTTCTTTTTAATAGACCCTCCAACCCATTTTAATTACATGTTGTTTAGATTGATTTTTTTTTAAAAAAAGAAATAATTTTGATGAATCGAACTATTCCTTAAATCTTGATATCTCCATAATGTATGACAAAAAAAATATCTCTAACGTGGTTTTATAAGTATTAAGATTTACAATAAAAGAAAAAAGAATGGATATGATTCAAACGAATTTTCTACACACAGAAGTAAATAAGGAATTCTTTTTTAAAAAAAAAAAAAATTATTAACAAGGCTGAGCGAGATTTCCACACACACATAGTTAATTAGATAAGGGTAAACTTTTTTAATTCATTGATTGGACTATGCGGTTCTTGGATGGAGTGCCCCCAATATTATGTGGATTCACTGAGAGTATTAGAAAGTGGCGGAGGTGCACTCTTGAGTAAGTTTAAGGGGCATGATTTTGATAAAATTAATATTTTGTATCACTTTTTTGTTTAATAGAAGCAGCATCTGTGTTTTGAAAATTCGATCTCTCTACTATAAGTAAAATTCTATATATATAAAAGTGGGAAAAAAATGATAGATAATGATCTTTTGACAAATTTCATCAAAATATCATGCTAGTCTTGAGATGGATGACCACTTATAGAATGGTATTGTATATTGTTCTAGTTAAATGCCAGTCATGAATCTAACTTTCTTTCAGTAAAATTATAACATAAATTTTAATTATTGTATTGATGTAACAAAAATTGTTTTTGGCTAAACGAATGTATATATTTAGTTGTTTAAAAGGGACCACAGTGGAGGTTAATATATATGCCTGGGCTAATTATGCTCAACTACTGACGACACCATCATTACTTTAAGTATTTGTTAATCATATATACTCACACCATCTATTAAAAATAGTTGAACACTAGCCACAACGTAAATGTGTAAATTTTGTTTACGGGCCTAGTACTCTCTTGTAGTCAATCCTTTCAAATTTCTTGGAGAATTGTTAGCTTATTAATTCTCTATATATAGAAGATGAGTTTATGCTTACATGTTTATACTTGCAATTGCGTAAAAAGGAAGAAGAAGAAACGAGGAAAGAAGCGAATTTGGTGTGTGACAGGCTAACAACTCAAGCAGCCAGAAAATTGGAATAGCACAGCTGTCTATAATGTTTTGTTTTTTTTGGAAAGTACTAATTAATTTGAGGACATTAATATTTTCCCCAATATATACACATGTTGCCTAATTAACAAATTGACAATTGCAGAAAATCAGAAATGATGCATTTACACGTCAGGAAA
Source organism: Cordia subcordata (assembly GCA_028554755.1). Lineage (NCBI taxonomy): Eukaryota > Viridiplantae > Streptophyta > Magnoliopsida > Boraginales > Cordiaceae > Cordia > Cordia subcordata. Next base: position 615,601 of record JAPTOF010000006.1, on the reverse strand, counting down.
CGAGAAAATTTATGACTGGCCATCAAATTTTTGGGTGGACTTTACCTTAAACGCCAAATCCATAGTCTATTCAAGTCCGATGTCCAGCTGGAAACATTTGAAGTTGGGTTCGTTGTGCGTAGCTTGAATCGATTCGGCTGATGTTCCTTTACAGCTTTGAAGAGTACTAATAACCAGGTGGGACCACAACGGGTAAGTAAAAAAGAAACGAAAAGTTGACAAATGACACGAACAACGTGTGGGAAATCGTGAATTCTCGTGATATATATATATATATATATATATATATATATATAAAACAACTTTTTTATATGCAGACATCTGATTTGTATTTATATTTATTACATATTAATGTGTTGTATGTATAGTACAAATAAGTATTCTGATTTGTATTTATATTTATTACATATTAATGTGTTGTATGTATAGTACAAATGAGTATTCTGATTTGTATTTATATTTATTACATATTAATGTGTTGTATGTATAGTACAAATGAGTATTATTATCAATACATCTTCAATTAATTAATTATATTAACTTATTATTTAAACTTTTAAATCCAATATAATTGGCTCGTCTTATCGTTCACAACTATTGGTTTTTTTTTTTTTTTGTTAAGAACAACCTACAAATTTATAAAATAATTAAATATACAAACAAACCGAATTGTTTTTAAAAAAAATTAAGATTAATTGGTAATTGAGTAGAGAATCGGTGTTTAGCCTGTGACGTAATGTATGCTCTCTTCATTATGGGTGGAAATTTGGATCGGGTATCCGAACCCGAACCCGAACCCAATCGGATGGAGAAAAAAAAAATGGATTCAAATATATCTGAACCCATATAGAAAAAAATCACGAGATATCTGATAGTAGATCAGGTAGCTTTTTCTACCCAAACCCAATCGGAAAAACCCGAAAAATACAAACACCATTCCATAGTAAATCATTCACCATAATATTATAATATAACACATATATAAACACATATTTTATATAATATATTAACATTAAAATGTAAAATTAAAAAAAGAGAAAAAAAGGTATTCTACAAAAGTAATGAAAAGTTAAATAATATAATTAAGCTATTTGTAAATAAAAAGTTAAATAATATAATTAAGCTATTTGTAAATAAGTTAGATAAGTGAATTAAGTAATTTAATTAGAATTAACAAAATGTAACATTAATTTAGCATAAATATTTGTTATGTTTAAGTTAGATAAATGTAGAAATATATTTGTATAGTTAATATTTATTAATTTTTTCTTTTGTTTGGTTCATATTTATGATGGAAATGTCTTTATATTTTAAAAGAGTTGATTTGTCTATCATCATTTTGAATAATCTCTTTTCTTTTATTGGAGCCAATGCTTAGTTTATTGCATATCCGATATCTCTTGTTTATTGGAGCCAATGCTTAGTTTTGAGTATCGTGCATTTTGTATACATGGAGGTAATTAGTTTGAATATCAATGAATGTATTTGCTAACTTATCGCAAAAAAAAAATAGTAAACAATTTTGTATTTTTTAGCTTCATAGAAATGTCGGGTATTCGAACATTAGAATCCGAAAAATTTGACATTCAAAAAATTCGATATCCGGTCGGATAGTTACTATTTAACTACCCGATCAAATATTTTTTCTCACCTAAAATCCAAAAAACCCGAGCCCGACTATCCAAAAAATCCGATTCGATTTCCACCCTTACTCTTCATCGTCAACTTGGCCACTGCCCAGAATAATAATAATATCAAGAAAAATGACTCCATGTCATTATCTTGAATTTTTCTTTCCCGTCCTCGCCTTGATCAAGACTTGGATATGTTAGCCAAAATGAAGACAAAAGACTCCACTGAGTTCTACTTTTCCAAAAAAAGATAAATATTTATTTGACTAATATAATTTAATTTTACCTAAAAAATTTAAGATGGCTTCCTTCACTAAAGTTTTTTTTTTTTTTTAATTTCTCTCTGTGTTTTTTATGTCAGCAAATATACTCTTCACCATTTTTGTTAAAAAAGAAAGGGTAAATGACTTATTTGGTCCTTTATCTTTAACCTTTTTGACAATTAAGTCTCTTATCTTTAAAATGCAACAATTCAATCATTTATCTTTGCAACTTGTGACGCCGTTAGTCCCAAACTCAAAAAGATCAAGAAATTAATGAAGTTGGAGGACTAATCTTGTTATAAATTATAAAGATAAGAGACTGATAACTTCATAAATTATGAAGATAAAGAACTAATATAGTCACAAATTAAAAAATAAAAGACTGAAACATGTTCTTTTTTTTACGTTTTTTGAACGTAGGACTAAAGGCGTCACTAATTTCAAATATAAAGGACCATATTGTCATGTTTTAAAGATAAGGGATTAAATTGTTGAAAAGGTCAAAAATAAAGAGCTAAATATGTCATTAACCCAAAAAGAAAATTTGAAGTCCCCCAGATGGCAATAGGTATGATAAGCTTTGAACCAATAGGCATCAAATCCAATAACAAATTAAACCCGATAAATCATATTAATAGGTGTGAGAATATCTATTCCGTATCCGAACCCGATTGAATAGAAAAATTACGAATGGATACGGATATATCTGAATCCGATATCCGATAAAAATACCTGATATCGGATAGGAATTTGGATAATTTTTTACTATCCGAATCCGATCTGAAATATTCGAAAAATAAAACACATATAAAAATATATTAATTTTATGTTAAGGGCTTCATTGTCTAAAGATGGTTTAACATTTTATTATTTTATGATTTTTAATTTTATTTTAAATATTTTAGTTTTATGTCCTGCATTTGGGATATTTTATTTGTTTAACTTTTGGTACAACAAAAATATTTGATGAACTGTTATGAAATATAGATTGTGATAGATTTTATATTTAGTATCTATTGTGGTATGTGTGACATATTAATGTGAATTACGATTTGTAGTAAACTTATATATATTGGTGGTAAACTTATATATATTGGTTATTATCTATTATTATTTTATATGACATATTTAGTGTGAATTATAGTTTGTGATAAACTTCATATTTAGTAAAATGCGTTAATTTTTCTTTTCAATACAATTTAATATTGTTATAGTTCTAGTGGCACTAAATTTATATGGTTATAATGTTGTTTAGTAGTAAAATATTAAATGAGAAATTAAATATGTTTTGATTATTAAATAAATCCGAAAATCTGACTATTTGAATACGAAAATATCCGTTATCCAAACATCCGATATCCGGTTGGATAGGTACTTTTAAACTATATGATCTGATAGTTGATTTTCTAATCCGATATCCGACTATCCGATTATCTATTCCGATTCCCACTCTAATATTAAATGATAGATGAAACGATACATAGATGATTATTTAGTTTCATTTATTGAAAAATATTTTTTGATAGTGATGAAGAAAAGTAATTGATTACAATATACTTTAATAAAACCTTGCCTAAGAATAATTATAATATTTATTATGCTTTATAGAAATTTCAAGTTTTTATATGTATAAATTAATTTTGTAAGAAACTTTATAAAGAAAAATTTTTAACTCCACCCCTACTCCCTGAATATCGTCACAAATGGAAAAGATTGACAGGGCTCGAGGCAGTATAATCTGGTTACTTTTTTCTTTCAAAAAGAATATGAAAAGAACACTTATTTAAGGTCTCCACATCACTTAAAAGCAAAAGTATCACCAAATATGGTCCGTTTATTTAAAAAGAAAACGATCTTAAGAAACGATAAAAATGCTTTTACTAGCGTAAACTATTCAATTCATTTTTGTACTAGTTACTTTTGGAGATTAAAGAAAAAAAAAAAAAAAAACGTTGAACTTGAGGGCATGGCCAAATAAAGAGAGCAATGATATTGATTGACTTGTCGTACGAGATTAATCTTTATTTTTTCCTTTTGGGGTTTGAAAATGATCCATTTAGGTAAAAGTTGATTAGGTGAGACACAAAAGGTGAAATCTTTAATATTTCATTTTTGAAAAAGGTGATACGCAAACCTAATTATTATAACATGTAAAAAAAATCTTAAAATCTGGACCATCGTATATAATCTTTTACAACATTGAAAAATTTTTTGAACTCATAAAAATTAGGCATGATTGCAATTTAACGGACCGACAAAGCATAACAGTATTGGCCTTCTATTACATATATATACTTCTTTTCTTTATTTTTATAACTAAGGACATATTCATTGGCTGATCGATGGCCATGGAGATGGGCGTTCTCTCTAATAACAGGCTAATAATCATTATTTGCAACTAATATTTCAGTGTTCAAGCAATGAAAATCATTTCAAATACTTTACCAATTGAAGAATCTAGAGAATTTAGTTGTTTGCCAAGTTTAAGGTCGAATTCTTGATGGCAGGTTTTCTATATTAGTATATAAAACACTCGTTATACATACAATTTAAAAAGACAAGAATAAAGATGGACTACACTTAGGTTCACAATAAGCATACACATACGATGCAAAAAAGTTGGAGTACTCTGGTTTTATAATATATAATCTTTATCTACATTTTTTATTAAAAAAATTATTTCCACAACTCAAACACATAATATATACAAATCACATGATAACAAATCTTTTTTTTTGATAGGGTGTGGGGACTGCTTTTGTAAGCTTCTCGAGCGAAATCAGTTAAAAATTTCTGTATTGAACTTTGTCATAGAATAAATTAATAAGGACGGCAACATTGATTCAACAACAACAGGGGCAAAAAAAAAAAATTTGTCCCTCTTTGGTTCTGTATTTTATTTTATTTTTTTTGAGAGGTAAAACTTACTATATTACATAAGGATTAATCTTTTGGAGGAAACTCCCCTTGTGTCTTTTCCTAATATTCTTCTCAGCGATTGGGGTCAAAGTGATGACTTCCTAATAGTAATGTTAGGTTAAAGTTTGCCATCCAATCCCTTCTTTTATTAGCCTCTTTATAAACATGCTTCAATGAGTATCCATTTTGGGATGCTAATATTCATTTACTACTTTTCAACATTGGCCGCAGCTCATTGTTTGGGCACAAGCTCCTTTGTTTCCATTTCGTTAACACTTTTGAGTCTGTCTCACTTTCTATTTTAGCAATCTTGCTCTATTGGGCTATCAAGAGGCCTTCATATAATGCTCTAGCTTGTGCATTATTGTTGGTGACCCGTCCCTAGTTGATTGCAAGTCCCTTTATACATCGGTCCGTAATAACTTCTTCTCCCCACTTTCGTAAATTACAAATACACTCCTATTCCTTATCTATTTTGATGCCATCTTCTTAGCAAGTTGCAACAAAAATAATATATAATTGGAAGAAGATTGATATTAGTTGTATATATCCTCTCTCGTTAAAAAATTTGAGAAGAAAAAATGGCGTTTTGCATGTGGGGGATGAGAATATCCAGTTGGTATATATATACATACATATATATATATATATATATATATATATATATATATATATATTTTTGTCTTTGGCAAACCCACCACCTCTGAACCCAACTCTCATCCCTCGAGATTTGAACTCAAGACTTTACACCCGAACGAAGATAGTTTCAACCACTTGAATTATCCTCGAACTTCATCCAGTTGGCATATATGGTCTGTCTCGTGTTTTAGAACTGCCGCAACAGCCAGAGATTTGAAATGGTGCCTGTCTGTATTTTTATTCTTTTCAGGAATGAAGAATAAATTCCATACACTTTAGTATTTTCTTTTTAATCTTTGCAGATTTTATGTTTATAAATTGATAGCTGGGGCCAAAATGATGCCTTTTGCGTCAGCTAGTCAAAATTTTTTCTACAAACATTTAAGTTTGGGCGATTCCACCCATAATTACAATTAACATTATGAGAGAATTCAAATTGAATTTGTTTTGCGCATCTTCTTTGACTTGGCTAATGGCCTTTTGTCCAATTATATTACGCAACCAAACTCACACTACAATTGATAATAGCTTGCTGTATTATTTATACCAAAAAAGAGGAAAAAAGAAAATACGAGAGTTAGCTGAATCATATATATCTATTCCCCTTGGGTCAAAGAAAAATTTATCTGTTACTTTTACAGCTTTAGAAGAGTTAGGGCTTGTTCGGATTGATTTTTTTCAAAAGTATTTTTTTAACAACTTTTAAAAAATAATTTTTTTTAAAAGTTAAAAATTCGAATTTTCAAAAAAAGTTGTATTTGAGCTTTTTTCAGAGTTTCAGCTTTTTTGAAAATCAAATTAAATAATTATTGTAAATTTAATATAATTTTTTTTAAAAAAAAATATTTTTTTCCTTAAAAAAGCTAATCCAAACAATCACTTAGCAGACTTAACTCCGCGTTGGGTGAAAGAGGCAAAAGCGAAAAAGCTAGGAAAGAACATGTGCAAAAGATTTGGGTCTGCCCATAAATATAGCATGAAATTGAAGGGTAGTAAAGTATTCACATTATTTTTATCTTAATTTATTACCAGTGCATCATCAAATAATATAATCTTTTTAGGACTAATGTTTTATACGAGAGTCCAAGTCCACGTGTGAATGCTCTAGTGGTCAGCGACTGCTACTGGTTGCTGATATTGAATAGGAAAAAAGAACTTGGCGCCATATATAATCCTTTACTGTACATGCAGAAATATGGCTTTAAGCATACGTCCCACTCTTGATTAAGACTTTGGAATATGTCAGCCAATTCGAAGACATGGATGATGAGCAATTTGACGAAGGTAGAGCAGATAAATTAACAAAAGGCGAAAGTAGTGCTTTGAAAAATATTGGTGAATTGGTCATATATTTATTATAAGAATTTAGACAATTCGTTATCATTACATTTCTTTATAATAATGTTATTTGTTACAAAGAAAAATAAAGAATTCCAGCTTTTCAAAATTTTCTTTTCGGACAGTAAAAAAAAATGTTGAATTCTTTTTTTTTGGCAAACTTATACATCATTCTAGTAAGTGATGTTTTGCATTTAAGAATGATGACATATACAAATAAGAAAAATTTAATCAAAAGTTTCTTAATGATGTAGCTAGTATAACTCCCAAAAAAAAAAAGATGAATAAACGGTACATCAAAGAGTAAGCTAAACTCTAGGTCTCACTCCTTAGATATATAAGTATAGGATGACCAAACAATATAGAATTTCATGAATATTAGTAATTTAAGATATTCAATTTCATATTGGTTACTTTTACGAGATTAGTTAATCTCACGCATTAGCTTTGCTTGTCGCATGGCCAATAACGAGAAGGGTGAATTGTTCAACTCCCTCTCGTGATTTGACTAATATTCACAACTCTCCCCTGTGTTTTACAAATTAGCTACTTGACTCCCTATGGTTTTAACGACAGTGCACACGATCCCCAAAAGCTAACTGTCATTAGTTTTTTAACGGATTTTAGTAAAAAGTCCATTTTGCCCCTAACTTATTAAATAAAATATCTATTTTACTTTTATTTTATTTAAAAATTAAAAATAAAAAATTAAATTAGAAAAAACACAAAAAAAAAACATGAAGGATGGGGGGTGGGGTGGGGGTAGGGGCAGGGTTGGGTGCAGGGGTGGGGTGGGGTGAGGGCTACTAGGGGTGGGGGCAGCGGGGATAGGGGTTGTTGGGGGTAACGGCGATGGGGGTGGGGAGGACAAGGGTGGGGGCCGCTGTGAGGTGGGGGTGACGGGGGTGGTGAGGGGTGGGGACGACGGGGGTGGCGGGGGTGGGGTGGGGTGGTGGGGGTTGGTAGGGTGGGGGCTAGCTGGGCGTGGGGGTGTGGCTGGTGGGTGAGGGGGTTGGCTGGGGTTGGGGTGGGGTGGCAGGGGTGGTGGGGGTTGGTAGGGTGGGGGCTAGCTGGGCGTGGGGGTGTGGCTGGTGGGTGGGGGGTAGCAGGGCTGATGTCTTTTTCTTTTTTTAATTTATTTTTTTTTTATTTTGTAAACAAATTAAAGATAGAAAAGTTTATTTAATACATTTATTATGAAAAAACAAAGCAATGTTGCGTAAGGCGTGCGTGCATGTCAAAACACGTTATTTTGAACGGAAAAATTAATGGAAAGGATCTATATGCATCCTTATTGAAACTACAGGGGGTGACTTAGCTAATTTCATAACCAAAAAGTATTATTATGCACATTTGTCAAACTATAGGAGACAGTTAAGTAATTCACCCTAACGAGAAAGTAAGGACATTCACTGATTTGCTACATGATTTATTTTCTTTCTCTTTTTGTTTCTTAATTCTGTTAGGGTTTTAGCATAATTCATCTACGGTAAAAGTGGATGAGATTAGACAGGAAAAGGAAAGATTTTCAATGTTTCATTTTGAAAAAGTGAATTATTATTATTATTTTGCTGCTGCTGCTCCTCCTCGTGACTCATCAGTGCATAATAGCATCCCAATGGTTGCATCACATAGGCAACTGATTTACTTTACTTCTTTTTTTTATGGCCAAAAACTCGTCTAAAATTACGTTAAATTTAGCTAAAGCTATCAATCTTATTTCGTGACATCAAACTCTACACATGCTCAAATTAGCCGAGATATAAATAATATTTATGACTGAAGAAGATAAGTGTAAGTTTGAAACCTTTAATTATAACAAGTTATTTTAAACCTTTGGTTATAAAAATTTACTATGAAATAATCCTTTGAATATAGATATGATTAAAGGTGATTAGCTCCATCTGCGATGTCCATCAGATCCATGATGTTACATCCACAGCTGCTGCATTTGTACCCATCTTGTTCCTCATTATTTTACAAACTTCTACTCTGGAACTTTATATAATGAGGAGGACCACACTCAATAAATTACAAATATTAATTTTTTTTTTTTTATAAAAAAAAAATCAACGTCGACGCAGTCCTCTTTGCAACTTGTGTGCTATTAATAAGTAGAAGAAGACCAATGTTTTACTTGTGCCCTCCTTGGCTAGCGTTTCAAAATCACAAATGTCCATTCAATCACTTTCATATATTTATATTCCTTTTTGTCTTTATGTAGAAACTGTTGACCTCCAATTTTAAATTACGCCCAAGCTTTGCCAAATTGAAAATTTAGACGCTCCACATTGTTAACAATATAATTCTGTGTACGGTAATAATCTAATAATTTATTAAATTTATAAAATTATGAAAAAAAAAAATCGGCTACTTCATGACATAGTAAAATACTAGCGGTCTTAATGAGTTATTTGTCATTGTTGTAGACTCAAAACTTCGCATTACATATGGGACCTAATTCATTTGTCATATTTTATGATCAACTCACTTTAAATATACTTAATTATGTTAAATTTATCCAAAGCTATCGACCCTCGTTTCACAACATTAAACCCTAATACATTCCAAGATCAATTAAGGTCTACATAATGTTGATGACAAAAAAGAAACAAAAATTTGGAATATGAAAAATTTGATCTTTTTTGGGGCAAAAATCCTGTCTAGCTTCGATCATGCAAATGCATACCATATCCACGGAACACTTTCAACTTTAGTTGTTATTAAGCTTGGAACTTGGAAGATGGCAATAGAGGTATGCCACTTTGAGACAACATATACCATTTTCTTTCCCAAAAAAATCATTAGTAATTTCCTACGTAACTCAAGTGGTGAGACAAATGCTATGTTTGGAATAAACTTATCATTAAATACTTATTGACATGAAGAATAAACCTTTATTGTCTCTTTTTAAGATATAAGACATTTTACTAAAACTCAAAACAAGTCATTATTTTTATCTCACGAGATATAAACAGCCTATTCTTATCTTATTTTTTACAACTATAAATAAAACATCTTATTACAGGCATCTTATAAAGACTTAAAACAAACCATACTTTTCTATGTAAAAAAAGTACCTTACAATAAGCTTATGCCAAACAGAGCATAAGTCTTAAGTGAAAACGACAATTATCAATTTATGCAAGACCTTTTTTGGGAACTTCTTTTTCCCAATTTGTGATGATACAGGATGCATACCCCTTGAAAAATAAGGAGCTAAAAAACTGTTAAAAAAGCAAAATACACTCAAGATATTGAAAAAACAATGATGGGGTGCCACGTGACACCTTACCTAAGCATGATTAAAAGAAAAAAAATTGAAGCAGAAATGTGACCACCTAAACATTATACTATAATTTTTATATAAATACATGTTCTTATATGAACTCATGTACTGTACATGCGTGAGTCAGAGATTGGCATCAGTAATAGTTTACATAGCAACAATGGAAGGGAGCTCGTGTTCTACCTCAGATTCTGCATCCGACCTCTCTCTATTTGTCTGTAATACGACAGATAAATATTAGTCTAACATCGCTCAAGAGCGCAAGTCAACAAAAATAAGCTATCTACAAGACATACCTCAGAATCCTTCGGTTTATGTTGAGTAAGATAGCAGTCCAGAGCACCCTTACCATAAAGGATTTTGGCTGCGCCACCCCGCCCCTCAGATCCAACAGATTCTTCGTCAACCACAACTGCATCGATTATATCATTGCCTGTTCTAACGTCAGGTATCTGCAGACAGTTCGATCAGACTTTTTAGTCTACAAGTAAAGGAAGAGGAGAAAACGGGTTTCAAAGAAATAAAGTCATCTACACCTAACAAGCTTGACACAACCAAGTGCCACAAAAGCACTTCATAATCAAACAGCACTAGTGAAAATTGTTGATTGTCAACCCACTTCAGAACATCAAATTTAGTTCATGAAAGATAAAACCATTCAGGATAACAATCATTGACTTATGTTGCAACTTGAATTTTTCTGTCATGAGATGGAGTGGTAAGTTCAAATATTAAAGAACTAATATCCACTGGGAATGCTTAAAATAGAGGAGAAAATTGAGACCAAATTGCATGAGAAATCTGAAGCTGTCAGATGGTATGCTTATATGTTTTCTACAGCAAATTGTTGGTAGAACTTAATCTTTTTACCCATTCAAATACACCCAAGAGGCAACATCATCAGTCTTGAATTAGTACAGTAGTCAAATGTAACAGAGACCAATGGTGTATCCCCCGCCTCTTCTTCTCTTCCCTTCTTTCTTTCTTGATAGGCATTAGCGACAGAGAAAGAATTCAGTACCTCATACATAGCGTCCATCAAGATGTTCTCCAATATAGCTCGCAAGCCACGAGCACCAGTACTTTTAGATATTGCTTTCCTAGCTATCAGTCTCAACGCACCTTCGGTGAAATGCAGCTTTACCTGAGAATATTGAAACACAGGAGCTTCATGGTAACTTGTACTTCACCAATAAGGCAAAGATATTTTGGCAGTGAGCAACTGTCATTGCATCCTACCTCTTGTCCAATCCCCAAAAATATGAAATAAAGATATAGCAGTTATTCAATAATTCTTTGTATACAAAATAAGCTAGTTCCCAGCAAGCTACGAAAACTCACCCCATTCATCTGGAACATCTTCTTGTACTGCTTTCCTAAGGCGTTTTTGGGCTCTGTTAGAACCTACAAAGTATTATTGCTATAAGACACTAGAGACTTCTTAATGTAACTTCAACAATCAGAATCTCGGAATGGCTAACTTGAGCTAAAGACAAAAAAAAAACATTGTGAAAAGGTCAAAGAAATATTTGAAAATTTGAATTCAGATATCTACAGCTGGATCTTTCTCTCAAGAGGGACTGCCTCTGAGATATGGACTTTTCTTTTACAAAAAAATGAAAAATAAAAATTAAGAAGGATGCAGCAGTAGCAGCAAATAAGTAAAAAGGTGCACGTTCTAATTCTTAAAAGTTTAAAATAATATTTTACCTGCACAAGTTGATTTTCAGTTAATGCCGATAAACTAACAAGGACGGGAAATCGTCCAACAAACTCTGGGATCAAACCATATGCTATTAGATCACTACTCTCAACCTGCAAAACATTGATATGTCATGATATGAAAGTAACCTACTTCAGGTGTATACAGAGATTGCTGTACAATACATGCAGGTTGTCACAAGTCTATGTTTAAACAGTCATAGAAAAATTTCACACAGCCATAGACTTGCACATGAAGTTTCTTACACTATTTTGAAAGAATAAATCACCTGCTCTCCTTCATGTATATACACATAGGATAACGCTGTTTGTAAAAAAATGTTCCTTAAGTCATTACTTGTGAGCTGAATTGTGGCACTTACTGTCTCCAATAATGATGAGGTCACTGCAGCATCTACAACTTTGCCGGTTCTCATATTAGCTCGCACAGGAGCCCCAAATCCTATAGAAGAATCTTGACGTCTGGAAACATTGTCTGAAAGTTAGAATCACATAAAAGATCCAAAAACTTTAGAAAAGATTATATCCATTATAATTTTACAGTTGTATTACCTTTCTGAGATTGTCTTTTCTAAGTCAATAAATGCTCCCCCACATATAAAGAGAATGTCTTTAGTGTCAATCTGTGAGAGCAGGAACAACAAGAATTATCTGGAGCCTTACACGTGGAAAGTGAATTAATATCCACTCAAGAGATGTGGATTCGATGGAAAGCCAGCACATCACAGTTTATCATTAGTACATATTTTTGTCACACAAAGACAGGAGAAACCACCAAGAACAATTGAAGATACTTCAGACTTGCATTAATAGGTTTAGCAACAGGTATTGGATATGAGAGGGGGAGAGATGGCCTCAGATTACTGTTAAGGAAGATGAGTTTCAATAAAACCAATTGGTATTCTGTAGAGTTAACCTAGAATTTTATATGGTGGTTGATAAGCCCCAAGTGGAGCCCAATGACGTGGACCAGCCCAATAGTGATGTTCAGCCTACAGTAGCAGATGCAAGAGCACAAGGCGTGATCTCATGCAAGAGCACTCACGCCAAAAGGACACCTGGACACCTTGAGGATTATGTGATGGCCTTAGGTGGTTAGGATAGGTGGAAATTATATAAGGATAGGAAAAGAGAATAGTTGGTTATGCCTATTGTAACAGACTACTCATTCCTCTCATGTTTTCTCTTTTCCTTCTCTCTCTATCCCTTTCCTCTATCTGTAACAACCTTCTATTCAGCTCATCTTCAGTTGAATTCTATAAAATAAAAGCCAGTTGCTCTAATTCTGTGCTTAGTTATATCAGTGCTTCATGATTTTATCAATGTGGAATAATTGAATTCTCAAACATTCACCTCCTTGTGTCACTTAGGATTGTTCAATATAGCTCAATCACTCTGAGAACCATTGGATATGAGACTAGGTGGAACAAACTGTTGAAGACTCTGATAGAAGTAGTTTTGAATTTGCAATAGTTGTGTACCAGAGCTGGAGTGGCGGAACACGGAAAGTGAGTGACAGATGTCGATACATGACACAAGAAAGGTCATAAGTGGAAGGATAAGACTAGACTAGAACTCATCTTTAATTCCATGTATTAGAAACGGGTTCCACCCTGCATTGATATTTGGTGGAGTAATCAATATGCTTCTATGTTCTAACAATTATTAAATACCAAATGAGGCTTTTGCATGTTTTGCTCATTCATAATTTCTCACTGTATGAAAGAAGAATGCAATCTAGAAAGTTAGCTGCTATGACAACAGCTCAGCCATTCCTGTTTCATGGCAAAGCATGTGAACTGGTACAATCACCTAAAGGAGAACATCTGAACAAGTGAGTACACACACAAAGAGACATTAATGTAAAACTGTGCATTGTGCCTATATATATATCTATATATACTCTTTCTGGTTTCTTCACTATTTCATAGTAGAAAGTAGCAAATATATCCTTAGTTTCAGACTTTCTTTGTTGGACATAAACATAGTAAAATCTCCTTGATAAGAGGAAGAAGTTACTTTACCTGAATATTATCCCCCCTTGGGTGCTTCCTGGCACCTTTTTCTGGAACATTGACAACCTGCAATAAGAAGTTCAGCTGCTCAAGCCAAAGAAGATGGACTATTGATTCAAGCTTTGTTAAAGAAAAATTGCAAATTCTAAAGTAGTCTCTGACAAATTCCAAGTTGAGTAAAGTTTTAAGTTAAGAGAGGATCAGGGACGGGGCAAATCTTTTGGTGTTCAACTCTATCAATATATGCATTTCCAATGGAAAATACAGCACTAACTCATTAAAATAACAACATAAGCAAGTTAAAAACTCCCTTATAAATAAATCAGTTGTTGGAGTCAATCAATTCAGTGATGATGAGCAGCATTCGGTAATTACAAAAAAGTTAGCAATCACCCTCAACATACCTACTATGAGAACTGCGTATATCTGAACCCAACTGAATTGAATTAGTTTATGAATCTGATATTGCACAGAAGACAATGGATGCAACTTTCACAAGCATAACATGATGATTGCTGGCAAGCCAAAAAGATTCACTGAGAAGTCAAATCACATCTCAAGTCTTCCAATATTTAGGTTCATTATTTGGCTTAAAAAGGGACCAGTGGACCCTTGATTTTCCAAAGGTTGTCAGAAACATGATTTAACCCCATTAAGTATCAGCTTAACGGGCTAAACCATAAAAACATTGGCAACAGAGACATAGAGCATATTAACTCAGGCCTACGGATTAACCATAAAAACATTGGCAATGAAGTTTTTGTATTGTTCAGAAGAAGCAGTATCCAAATATCACAGGTCAACCAACTAATTATTGTTAAAATTCCACTCATCCATTAATTAAGTTGCAATAATATCTTTGCTTGGTAAATAATGCATTTTACAGAGAAAAGAATAGAAGAAAGCACTTACAGTCCCTTCAAGCATTTTCAACAATGCTTGCTGGACACCCTCCCCTGATACATCTCTGCTAATATTAATGCTCTCAGCCTGCATGTCAATAAAGGAAATTCAGAAGGGAATTACTATACCGGAAGTTGCACGCAAAGACAATAACAATACAAGGATAAAAGAATTCCAACACTTAAACAACACGAAGAAAACCTTTTTGGTAATCTTGTCAACTTCATCAAGATATACTATGCCCTGTTGTGCAGCTGCAACATTATAGTCGGCAATCTGAAATGGTATAAAGAGATCACCAACCCATAACAAGAAAAGAGGATCACTTTTCAAGGAAAACAAACCAATTACACTAAACAGAATGGAAGAAGCTGATTAAAACGACAAAAGGATACAGCACCTGGCAAAGTGAGAAGTGGCAGAACTAGCATGCTTACCTTGCTAACCGACATGTATGCAAGATTATTTCTACCATCACAGAACTGAGAATTTACATTGATTTTGATCACAAATTCAATCCACAATTTATAAATAACCACTAATACTAAGGAAGTGCAGACATCAATTCTCAAGGTTTGACAAAAATAGAAACAGCTTTTGAATACACAGGATATTTGGAAGAAATGATCCATGAAAGAGAGGTGCCAAACAAGACTGCTAGTGTTCATATCAGGCAATAATATAGAGAATTATCATGGTATTCACGGTCGTGAAAGGAAATGTTGAATCATGAAAAACCTCTAAATGCACTTTACAATGAAGGTTAATGAGGTTTACCACGAGGAGCTTGTATAAAATGGATTCTACATCTTCCCCAACATATCCTGCCTGCAAATAACAATATATTACATTGTCTGGCAAATTCATACTCATTTTTCAGGCAAGCAAATAAACTTGGAAGTTTAGCTTCTTAATTAAAACAACAATCTAACGCTTGCCTGAGTAAGTGTAGTGGCATCTGCAATTACAAAGGGAACATTTACCAAGCGTGCCAATGTTTTGGAAAGTAATGTTTTCCCTGTCCTTGAAACAAACATCAAAAATAAAAAAGTGAAACAGTAATACATGGGAGCGGAACAGTCATATATATATAATTACTGGAAATTAGATATACCCAACTTTCAAGTTTTCACAAATTCACATCCTTCCCACTATGAACCACATATCAAAATGCTTAACAAAAAATTATATTCAATCCTTAAAACTTGAATCTATTATGGCAACTGGTATAGTTAAAAGGTGGCTCTGTCATGACAAAGTAGACAGAGATTAGAATGAACTAAGTTCCTTCGACGAAAGTTACAAACTAAATGGGCCATTTCTCTGCTTCCAGAAAGAGATAACCAAAAACCAACATAAAAGTTACTATCTACATGCTTTGAGATACACCAAGACTCTCAAGTCTCACACCACAAACAAATAACGCTACATACACCTTAGAAAGCAATCAACTCATACCTGAACCTGTTGGTCCCATCAAAAGAATGTTACTTTTCTCAAGTTCAACTGGTTCATCATCTGTGCCATCCGTTTTCTCACTCCCTGAGTCTCCTGCGGACCTAACTTTCAAGGAGTGACAAATGTTATAAAATGAGATTGCTGATGATAACATAAGCAAATGCAAGCCAAAATTGCTATAGTGAAAGCTCAATGCTGTTCTATTCAATTTACATTTCATTTAAAATAAATGATGACAGGAAAGTCACATGTACAAAGAGACATAAAACTGAACCACTGCACCATAATTTTATTATGTGATATTAAAAGGAAGAAAGTTCTTGACTCTTGAGTGATACGGAGAAAATTAAAAAAGAAAACAAAACATGGATAAAAGTGGTTCAGAACTAACCCTTTCTGGGAAGAGTCGTTATATATTCTCTTGTAGTGATTATATACAGCTACAGAGAGGACCTAGAATCAGGGAAATTTATCAGAGAAAGATACCAACAAAAATACAGAAATGGAAGTACCATATAAGAAAAAATGCACAATTGTCAGCATTTGCTACCATGTTTTATTTTCAAATAGAGCATTAAAAACATAAAATCATGTTTTTCTACATGCAACACGGCAATCAAATAGCTCGAACAGAATGTAACCTTAAATTCATATTTCATGGACTATTTCTATCATCAGCATCCACTAACAAATCTTTCTTGAAGTAGAACATAAAAACCATAAAAATCGAATCTTTCTACAGAAAAGTCAAACAATCAAACAGGTAGAATTAAAATGCAACCTTTTTAGCCTTCTCCTGTCCAATTACAAACTTATCAAGCCCTCTACACAGTTCTTTTGGGGTAGGGAAGTTCGGGCCCAGATTGGAACCACCCCAGCACCCATCTTTTGAATCCGGCCCGAGCCCATCTCCAGAACCTGTATCTGGATTATCCCCAATAAACTTCACCCCGGGCTTCACCATAGTGCCATCCCCTGGAGGCTGCCAGACCTCAGGTGGCTCGCCATAGGAGCTCGAGAGCTCGATTTTCCTCTTGTCACTATCAGAATTCGTCGAAATTATTCTCCGAAATTTGTCGATGAATTCACTGCCAACAGAAAAGGATTTGAATTGGGTCAAGCTGCAGCTAAGGAAACTATCCAATTTGACTCTGGAAGTGAACTGGAAATAGGGCATGCCACCCGATTGCATATGGTTGAGAATGAAGTATCTGAACTGAGACACAGCAAGAGATGCTGTCTCTTTCGATGATTTTGACCTTAGCGCAGCTTCCATGGTGGACTTCTTTACCCTGAACTGTAAAAGGCAAACAAATTTTCTAAAAAGATTGGATTTTTAAAGGGTTAGAGAGGAAATCGGGACTTGGGATTTTGGAAATAAATGGGTAATGGATAAGAAAGTAAAAAAAAAATGTGAAAAAGATGGATTTTTAAGGTTTAGAGATGGAATCGGGACACGGATTTGTGAAAAGATTGGATTTTTAAAGGTTTAGAGATGGAATTTGAGACACAATGGAAAACCAAGACAAGGGATGGAGAGAATCTCTAGAGATGACCCTGGGGTGGGTGGGGTCTATGTTGGATTCTTGCGAAAAGTGATGAATGTGTTTGTCTGTATGATTTGAGATTTTCTAGAGGATGAGAGTGAGAAATATCGAAGTTTGTATTCTGGTAGGAACAAAAGTACGTTAAATACGGGAGCAAAGTAGATGAAAATATCAATAAGTCTCAGCAATATCTAACTTTTCATTCTGACAGTAGAGAATATCTTATCGGTTTTGGCATTTGGGCACGTCACCATCAAAGCCAAGACTACGTTTGACGTGGTACAATATTCTAGTCTTTGCAGAATACATCTGATTGCAATACATGTAAGAAAACGTTAACACAAATAAAATTTAAAGGTTATAAATTTTTATGTACATCTATATTCATGTAAAATATTGGGTCTTATTCTTTCACCGAAGACAAAAGTTTTACCTGCATAATGTGAAATTTGTATTTTTATGCTCGTGTGTTCTTTTGGTAATTAAAGGGCTTGTTTGCCAGCATTTCAATCAAGCTCCAAGAGTTCTAGATTTCAGATTTTATCTTCGAAACCCATTTCAGAGTTCTACATTTCAGATTTCATCTTCGAAATCCATTTGAGGAGTAGCGCAAGAGAAATTATTCAAACATGATCCGATCTTCAGATGCCCTTTTTAATTTGGCTTGTGCACAAATGGATTTTATCGAACAGATAAAAGTAAAACAGCGAAGCTCTTATTCTCTTTTTTGTATTTGTGGTATTCTTCTGATCACGCATTGGTCATTATGTATTATAATCGACTTATGCTGTTAATCTTTTCATTGTTGGAGAATTAGCCTTCACAAGTTGTATAGAGCTAGAAGTAATTGATTATGTGCGAGAAGTAGAATGAACGGTAAGGTGCTTGATCACACCTTTAAAGAACACTCCCCAAGTTTTCAGCAGGGACCAAATGGTTTAAGGAAACTATTCCAGTGATCAAGCTGTAAGCATTTGCTTTCATGCAAGATTGCTACATTCACATGTATCAGCAAAGAGTAAAACTTGATGCCCATGGAAAAAAAAAATTCATTCAATGTTGTGAAGCATACTTTCGTTCTACCATTCCGTTTTCTTGCCTGTTTCTTCAGAAAAATGACCAACCAAGGCACGAACAGATTGCAATTCGTTGCACAAGTCTAAACAACGCGAAGGAAAGACATAAATCCTACCTATTTCATCACATCCACGATGTCATTGGTTCCTCAGGATGAACCGGATATGGACATTAAGATTACCCTCAAAAAACTAAAACAAGATAATGATACTCCACTAAAAACCGAAACATAACTCTTAAGCAACATGTTACATTATATGCAATAACAAGTATGATAGTTTTTTTCCCCAGCAAAAGAGAAGTATGATAGTTCTGTGGACCATAGAGTCCACGACTATGGCAGCCAAAATTGGGCATTGGCAGACTTTCTTCATTGTACTAGAAGAAACTAATTGTGCCATGCTGCAGGGAAGACGAGGAGTGACATAATATAACAAGACGCAAAAAAAACAGCAATTTGTGTTCCTTGAGACACATAAGCAGACATTACCAAAGCTGATAGTACGCAACTTAACAAAACCACGATCTCTGCTGAGATGTACACGGTGCAGAGAGTAGACACTAATGGTGTAACGCCAATGCTGCGCCAACCCCCCCCCCCCTTCCTTTTCTCCTCCTCCTGTCCTCAAATTTCCATAAGCTAAAGAAACGGTGAAGAAATCTTTCTTCTTCATTATTGCATTCACACTTTAACAGTACACCACGTGGATATAAGATCAGTAAAGTGGCCAGTGTTGGACCATTCTTTCAGATAGATGATGACTAGAACACACAAAATTCATCTCCACCGGGAATGCCCGGGAGATGATCATAAAACTACAGCAGCATAAATGACAAACAAGAACTTAATTCATTTACAGAAAGAGAGCAGATTTTTTTCCCTGTATTAAGTGTTGCTGATCCAAAAATAGATTTGCCAACTTTTGGGTAACAGGTTCTACGGTCTCCTCCTATTTACAAATCTATGCTGACCTGAAAATTAGATCTCTGATGGGTTTTCATTCTTTTCCCCCAAAATTCAAACACGCAGTTTGAAGGGTCATATATCATTCTGCAGCCCTCATCCAGAGAAGTTAGTTTATATTACTCATTCCACAAGGCAATGTCACCAAAAGTGTTTTTGCTACTTCCCCCCTTTCTGATGTTATGGCAGATGTCAAGAACCTCAAGTCACTGTGGGGTCTGGACAGGACACATCTATGGAGTCTCGGCCTGGCAACGGAAGGTTGTTCCTGAGGCACGTGTAACTTCACTACTTGAGAAAGATGGCACTAAAGTATAATAAACACATGAAGATGGCAATACACTTGCAAATTTAAGTCGTATAAAAACTTACATTAAACAAGAGAATTTAACCAATTTTAAATGCTATTGCTTGCATACTGAGATGACACCACGAGCACTACAGAAGGGGAAAAGGAAATGCTATAGAAATCTTACTGCAATTCCAATTTCAGTTTTCTGGCTTCATCAACAGCTAGACTTGCAGCATATAGCATCAATTTCTTAACCTATAAAAACATAGAAGATTAAGTTTGAAAAGACATCCGGGATGATGATTTTGTTGATAATGATCTAAGTGCATTTTTCTATAAAAAATGAAATTTTAAAATCAGTTTGAATACTTATTTCTAGCAGCGTAACCTCAAATTTCAACATGTGCACAAAGATCCAGCTCCTGTCAATGCTAATACCACTTCGAGTATTCACATCTACTCTAGACAAGACGATGTCAATATTCATCAGACCAGCCGAGAACGAAATCAAATTCTAAGAAATCTAAGTACATGCAAAGTCTCTTTGTTTACCTAACGAGGAAGTATGATAGAATGTGATACTTGTACACTCAGGTATCTTATCACAGAAATAGGTAGAGATGAACCAAAAAGCAAGAACCTAGCCTCTGGTTGCACTTGATAAAGATGATTATGATGGAAAAAAAACTGCAACCTAGTAAGTTTCTTTTAATCACTAGGATTTTAGTTATTGCAATGATCCCAGATTAATAAATCTCAGAGTGGCTTTGCTCAACAATTCATCATTCTTTCTAGGAAAAGGATAAAATGAGACCCAGTGCATGTGATGGTCATGCAAGATATATGAGAATGGAGATGCCAAAGCACTTATGGAATGAACCTCCAATATATCTTGTTTAGATCTGTGTGATTTAGGAAGCAACCGAAACTCCTCAGTCAATCGGATACACTCTTGAACATTGTCAGGTGACACGAAGTCAACAGCAACTTTAATACAGGACTGCAAAGAGTAAAGCAGTTAAAATAATCATTAAGCAATATGAGCGAAATAATACCGAAAACTAGATTACATCAAAATGAAAATATTTAAGTGGTGCTAAAATTTGATTGACAGTAATTATGAGTTATTAATGCCACCTCCACATGCTTCAACGATAGGAAGCATAGCCGACTTACACTGTTTTTATCTATATCAACTTGCTAAACCTACTATAAAGTGGCTTTCTTGGACAAGGGGTTGCTCTATCAGTTGACGCCACTATGTTAACAAGCAAACAAGATAAGAAAACCAAAAGCAATTAACTGAAGAATAGATATGTGCTTGTACAGAAAGAGAAAGAACAACATCGTAAAGCATAGTGGAGAAACACTTCACCTTTCTATTTCTCACTTGATGAGGGCACCCGGCGGGAATGAATACAGCCTCACCAAGGTATTGCTCAAACGTCCATGGTTCAACATCTGGAAAAGTGACAAATGAATTTATGCATCAACCATAAATCTCCTAAATTGAGGGGGAAAACACTTACTGAACTCCTCCTTCAACTGCTTCTTGTGCTTCTCGTTCAAATAGAAAGTTTGATCATGAATAGGATGAACAACCTACAGCAGGGGCAAACAATCATGGCAAACCATTTCAAGTCTGGTTAATTATTTTAACTTTAATAAGCCACAGTACCCACAGAATGCACAGGAAGATTGTTAATGTGGCAAAATTCCTTCCAATGCTTCTGCAAGTATTTGGTCAACTTGGGAACATCCTCTCTACGAAAAATATCCCAGACAGCACCTCCATGAATGAGCGCAGGGCAATCCCTGTCACTCTGAGAAAGATCTCCTGCTACAGTGGAATTCATCTTCATTTGCATTGACTCACTGGTGCTCAGGTTTACCTGATCAAATTCAGAACTTCTCACAGGAAGTTCGCTGCATCCAAGTCAAGAAATCAGTTCCCAAGAAGCAGCAATAAGACAGCATGTATCAGATTATGACTGCAAAAGATGCAAAAATATAATTTTCAACCTCCATGCCATAGTTACTCATTGTACTCCTCTCCTTATCCGGGTAAATAGTCTGTCAATACAACTGTTACTGTATTGAGCTTGGTTTCATAATTACATGATTGTTGATGTGATTAGTTGGATTTGATCAGCTGAAGGCTCCAAAACCCTGCTAGTCTCCATTAGAGGGTACTGCATTCTCACTACTGATTCATACTTCTCTTTTCTTGACTAAAGTTTCCTATAAGCAACAGCTATTATTATCGTATTACCTGTTCTCACGATATTCAGCATCCACAGTACTGGACTTGCAAGGAATCTCTGATGCATTGATCTTATGCGTCCCAAATACCCCGTGAACAAATTCACAGAGCTCATTTGAATCTTCAATTTCATGTTCTCTTTTTAAATCTTCAATTTCATGCTCTCTTTTTAACTTTTTCATCATTTCATATTGCCAAGAATCAATCTGCACCTCGGTTGTGTGAGTTAATATATTTACCTGGAGAAGGAACACCAAAAAGACTTTTGATGAATACTTGTACAAATGCAGAAGGAAAGTGTGACAGAACCCCGAACGTGGACCTTATAAGTAATCTTACAAGTGACAAATGAATGCAGCAGAAAAAGAACTTACTGCAATCAATAACTGCATTAGTCAAAAGATTATATGCACTTCAGGATATATACCTTACATACCATTATATTTGATTTCTTCCAATTTGAATTAGACACGTCATCTAAGTCTAGAAGTTGATCGCAATTACAAGTACCCCATTAAAAGGAAGAGCAGTGAATTTGCAAAAGGCAAGTAAAATGAAATCTAAGAAAGAATAAGTTCCATCACAGTCACACATACAGCAGAAAGGGACTCTAGGCTAATTAATGTATGTATTTCAACTGTTGCACAATTTTCCAAATCTCCAACAGCTGCAGTCAAGACCAGGTCCACCCTAACTATAGTGACATTTTCACAGAAGTTGATGAAAAGGAGCTTTATGACTGCAATTCAATCCAACAAAGATGAAGTCTTAAATAGCACACCCTTGAGGAATTTTACTCATTCTGGTAGTCTCATCCAATACATCCAGATCACAGAAATTAGTCTATCTATCTCTAACAGTCACCATAGTAGCTTGTCGTGATAGCCTGTTTTTCTCCACAATAATAAATTCAAAGCAGAAATTTTTCTAAGGCAGCAGTAAGGGCTACAGTAACCAGCATCCCTGTAGCCGGTTATAATAAACCAGTCTTCTGTAAAGAACAAAGCTCAGAGAAACCCCATATCAGGAAACAGTTTCAAAACTACATGAGGTATTAAGGGTAATCAAGTAAAAACTCAGACCATGAGCATACCGCATCAGAGATGTCACAGTGCAATTTTGAGACTGAATCACCTCTACCAAGCTCTTCTGGAATTCCATATGCTATGTAAGTTTTAGGTCCCAAGTCAGGCTTTACAGCACCCTCTGGGAGTTTTGTAGCAAGATTTAAGAGACCAGATCTAGGATGAGTGTAGTCGTTAAAGGGAAGCATAGCAATAAATTCAGCATTATGCCTCGGCAAACAGTCTTCAAAAGAATTTGTTGGCGGCCAATCTTTCAATTTCAACATTTCAGGCCAACCATTCTTATGCCTACGCCCCTCAAGGTAACCTCTAAAAAACTGGCGAATGTTAATTTCGACCTGCATCACTGGAAAAATATTACACTTTTGCCCAGACTCATTGTAGAAGAATATTTGACACCTAAAACTATACAAGCTAACAACATGTTACAATCAGAATGAAGAAATACAAGTTGAAAGTGGCTACAAGCAAAATTACTTAAAACTATATAGACTCCCCAAATCTTATGCGTGAGCACCAAAAACACTGAATTTATTTCTTGGATGACTATGAGTGCAATTTAATAGAATGAAATGAACATAAAATGTTATATGGAGTGAATGAAAATTATGAAAAGTGCATGTTTAGGAAAGTCCTAAAAGATCCAATGAAATATAAAGCTTCTTTTTAGATGAATAAATAGTACTAATGAGCATTCAAGTCTATGGTGTTATCTCCAGCAACTGCTTAATCCATTATCTGGACAGATTGTGCATTGAACTGACAAAGGATCACAAAAGAATCTGTAGGAAGTCATTGGCAAATTACACAGCTAATGAGAAAAAGTGGGTGCTTTTGTAATACTTATTGTATCCCAAAGGGAGATTGGAAGTTACAAAAAGCACGTACCTCACACCAATCCAAGCAATCAACGGCCTTGACGGATGAGGCCTCTTCTCTTAATTTTTTATTTGCTTTCCTGAAAGCCCTACACATCACCATCGGCTCCCAACTAAGACCGGAGCCCTTCGCTAGTACATTTCTAACTATAACAGGTTCACCTCTTCTCCAGTGCATCTGAAAATGCTCAAAGTCACCCTCTTGCAATTTTGTAGCATTAGGGGTGTATATGAAATTGTCACGAGTGTTTTCCCTGGATGCTGCTAGCCTTACTTCATTGTCATCTTGTGAAGAAGCCGTTTCTGGGCACAAAGAGCATCCTTGTGAAGGATCCATATGCGGTAACTGATAGGTGGACGTAAGCTCTTCCACACACTTAATTAAATGGTTCACAAAATCAGCTTCAAAAATGCGTCTTAATGCCAATACTGTAGAACCACAACCACCACGTTCTTTAGGAGGGCATGATATACTCCCATCTAATGTTGCTCTCCACTCGGGGAAGTCAGAGTTCATATTAATGAGACTGACATCGCCTGGAAGCATGCGTGGGAGCTCCCCATTATTTGAAGAAGTCCTTCCATCGCAATCTGCAACATGACCATAGGATCTTTCACGTGAACGGAGGGAAGATGATTCTGCTTCAATACCTCCAGGCTGCATACCGTTTCTGAGTTCCCAGCAACAACTGAGACAGATATCATATGAACAACCAGGATTCGCACAGCTTCTATGAAAGTTGACAATGGATGTGTTGCAATTGTCACTGTTGGAAGAATTCAAGCATTGAGATGGACTGTTGTTATAAAAAATAAAATCTAGGATAGGCAGATATCATATGGTGAATCAAAAGTTTAAAAAGAAATTTTTGTGGAACACATAAGAAAGAAAATTAATAAGTACCATGAATTTCTTGCTACAACAGGGGTAAGTATCTAATGGCTCTAGCACAAATACAACAGCTTACAAGGAAATAGGTGAAACAAATTTGTTCAAAATAGAGGCCTGATTTAAACTACAAGGTACTGCATCAGACGACAAGAAGTGTCTATAGCTTTTCCTTAAATTTGTGTATCTGTCATATTTTCTTTCTTATACATAAGAATTTATGAAGAGACTGCAACAGAGATTGAGCCAATTTACAATCTCCACTTCCACTCTGGCTTCAAACTTTTAGGTGGAAAATGGCTTTAGTTTACTAGTTCACTTTTATGCATTAGTTGCAAAACAATCAATATGTAGGGAAATGCTGTGCAAGAAAATCACAGCAGATTGTCTTACATTGAAAACAAATGCATAACTAAAGAAGGATAAGCAAAAGCAAAATAAACAAACATTGTACAGTTGACAAGCTAAACAAGTCAGATACTTGTATTCTTCAAAAACAATATACAGAGTGATGATAATTCAAAAATAACAGTCCCTGCAGTAGCAAGAAATCTTTCTTTATAATACACTTGATTTGACTTATCAAGAGAAAGTGGCCAACAAGTTTGAGGGCACAGATAAAGGACATTGAGTCCAATATTAAGAGAGCATACCAGTAAACTCGGTCATCTTCGTCCAGAATTGATTTGGTTATATCTTGTTCTGTCAATTGAATGCCTAAGAAACAATAATAGAACAATGAGTTGATACACATTCTCAGTCACCTATCAGAACTAGAAGAGCAAACTCATTCTTCGTGATTGAATGAACATTTAGTACCACGTATGCGAGTCTCAATATCTAGTTCAGACCTCTGCTCTAGTTGAATACACCGCAGGAGAGGCAGTATGTTAACCAGCAGGTAAAGTGATCTCTGCAATCTGATATATTCATCTCTTTCTTCGTGGCAAGACTGTAATAAAATTTGTATTAAAGATAGACAGCCAAAGCACAAAAGAGAAAAATAAAAGAGTTACATTATCGGACTGTTACCTTTTCAGTAACATCTGCTTGAAGGCAAGCTTTGCAGTTGCAATTGCCACAACAGAAAGGGCATGCTTTCTGAATTTCATCCTTTCTTCTCTCTGCATACCTATTTCACAGTAATCAATATTTTCACAACAATGAAGCAGTAACGAGCACACTAGATATGCTATAACCATTAAGAATAGCTAACAGCTATTCCCAGGAGTTTGAAAAGAACCAGTTCACCAGCAAAGGGAGTAAACATCAAAAAAGCACATTATGGTTTCATGCTATCTTTAGGAGTTAAGTAAGTTTCATTACCAATTCACAAGACACTCGTAGCAGTAGCGCTTCTTTTTGCATTTCGAGCAGTTAACAACACCTGATTTGTTGCTTTTCAGGCACTGGTGACACATTAACCTCACCTGCTCCTTCCAACTGATTCTGTCCTGAAAGAAATACCTAATCAGAAAATTATGCAACTCAAAATATGTAAAAAGAATACTTTAGAATGCATCAAAAGTTACTTCTTTTCTTCTTTCTCCTTCAAGGAGAAATTCCCACCAATTTTGACATTTTAGTGTTACTAATTATGGCTATAACTTGTCTAGAACACAAAGAAAAGCAATACAAGCATGGAGTAATAAAGAACCATGATATCAATAACAAATTCTATACACTATTTTAATGTTGAAACAGCATATCTAAATATGGTAAATCAAGGCACTTACATGATAACGGAATGATTCACCTTTGAAAATACATGGCATACTGCTGCCGTGGTCAGGTAGCTATCTTGAGTATTTATATAAGAGATTTGGCTTTTGAAAACTTTTGTGTCAGCAACGAACTGATTCTACACAAGTGGAGGTCCCACATACCTCTTGAACCTAATTTCATATAGTAAGTGCCCAGTCTAGTACTTGAATTTACCAGGTTAAATAGTCAAACCTATTCCGATAATTGCTGAATCATTCAGTTCTCCAGTAAGTTTCCCCTTCAAACAAGATTCAAGCAACTTTCCAGATTTAATGTTCATGAACAGAATTTAAAATAACTGGCATAGCTATCACAGTAGGAATATTAATTAAACACTACAGATTAGCAAACTTCTAGGATCATGTAATCAGAAATCAGAAGTTTAAAGTTTACTATATGAAAATTCTGTTGCTACTTTGTGTGGCAACTTATTTCCGAACTTCATTAGTTGGGAAGACAGCAAATATCATCTTTCTTGCACCAGGGATCTTAATCTCCATAAATTAGCATCAGTTGACTATTAAATGGAGAAAAAGAAAGCCCAACCACCAATTGTGAATAAAATAAAAGAACTCACTGATTTACTCAAGGGTGCCCCCTTTAATTTTCCTTTCTTATTGCTTTTATGCTCTACCTTGCATGCTGTCCTACGAAACTTAACATATCTCCTTGGTCTTCCTTTTGATGTATTTGCACCTCGATATTTAACAGATACAAGGCTCTTCCTATTCTTTGAACCCTTAGGTCTCCCTCGTCTGTCCCTCTTTACACTTCCATTTCCACTCCCAAAAGCAATATCATCTGCAGTTGCTCCATCGGCGTCTGCTGCAACAGTTTCCTTCCTACTCACTGAACTCTTTGTCCTCCCTTGAGGACCCTTCTTAACAATTCCAAATCCATAGCCACTGGCATCAACATTTTCATGAGATACTCCCCCAGTTACTGCAGCGAGCTTTCTTTCATTCTCCTTCTCTGTTATATCTTTCCCACCCTCACCATTAAAAATAATTAGACTTTGCAGTTGGCAGTTATCTTCAGGGGCATCTAGTTTCTTATTATTTTGTGAACCTCCAGCACATGCCTCCTTCTTGTTAGTCCCATTTACTACATCATGGGAAGGGATACCCACAGAAATTCCTGCAATAACAATTTTATTTTTATTCCTTCGACCCTTCGGCCTTCCAAATTTCCTCTTAACAATATTCTCATCAGAAGTCTTGTCAGTAATGCCACCTCTTTTTCCCTGATTCTCCTCAGTACGAAGTTCATATTTCTTCTTGTTCTTGGAACCTTTGGGCCTTCCTCTACCATCTTTTCGCTTACCAATCACATTTCCAACATCATGACCAGCTTCAACCTCTACAAGCATTCCCTGATTCTCATCAATTGCTACAATTTGCATCCCTTCAAGACATCTGTTATGAAGAGCAATTTCACCCACAGTCTCATCAGTCTCACCAGCCGCCACAATCTTCATCTTATTCTCATCCTCAACAATCTTAGCACTCAGTGATTGCGTAGCCTCAGTTTCATCACCAAACAAAATGTTATTCTTATTTCCAGCAACCAGCGGTAATGCAAACCCAGTGTCATCACTAACAACAAGTTTCTTCTTATTCTTAGAACCCTTTGGCCTTCCTCTCTTTTTAATAATCCCATCTGCACCGCAATTTACTTTAGTCACTTCAGTTTCACATAATCTCCCACAATTATCACCATCATTTTCCTTCTTCTTTTCATTCTTAGAACCCTTAGGTCTTCCTCTCTTTTTAGTAATCCTATCTCCACCACAATTCACAGAACAAACTTCAGTTTTACCTAGTTTAGCATCATTATCGGCAAGATTTTCACCTTCACCTGATTTCAATTTGATTAAGACTACACTTGCTTCACCACCGTTTGCAGTTTTAACTTCAACCTCAACTGGCTTCCCCACAATTTTGGCAAGACTTTCTTCACCTTCACCTGGTCTCCTTCCATCTTCTGTAAGATATTCTCCACCATCATTCACTATGCTGACTTTAGCTTCATCTAGATTCCGTCCATTTTCATCAAGATTTTCCCTTTTCTTCTTATTCTTGGAACCCTTAGGCCTTCCTAACTTTTTAATAGTCCCATCTCCACCACAATTTATTGTACTAACTTCACCTTCACCTAGTTTTCCTTCATTTTCTTCTCGATTTTTCTTCTTTTTATTCTTTGAACCCTTAGGTCTTCCTCGCTTCTTAACAGCATCTCCACCACTACTAGATACACCAATTTGAGCTTCACCTAGCTTCACTCGGTTTTCGTCAATTACTTTTCGTCCATTTTCTGCCAATTTCGTCTCCTTCTTCTTGTTTCTCAAACCCTTCGGTCTCCCTCTCTTCTTTAACGCAGCGAGAATTCCACTCTTCTTGTTTTTCGAACCCTTCGGCCTCCCCCTCTTCTTTAACCCGACGAGACTTCCACTTCCAACGACATCGCCAGCAACAATCACTGTCAACGGCCCCTCAATTGTATTCCCCTGACTAAACTCTCCTCGAATATCTTTCCCTCCATCATCACTAACCCTAACTTTCTTCGTGTCATTCTCAAATTCTAATCCTTGGACACGTTTCGGCTTCTCCCCTTCAACTGTAATTCGCCTGCAATCACCAAAATTTCCACCTACAGCAATGGCGGAGAAATCAGAGGCGGCCAATGTGGACAGATTATCCGGCGATTTAAGCTTCTCTCCTGCAACACCATTACCGGAATTTCCACCACCTGCGGCGGCAGAGACAGCGAATGTTTCTCGATTTTCAAGCGGGTTAAGCTTCTCGCCTGCAGGTATGACAGCGGATTTTCCACCAAAGTCAGCGGCGGCCACAGCGGAGACGGCAAATGTAGCTCCGGCTACGGCGGAGCCGGCGGACGTTGCTTGATTCTCCGGCGAGTTAAGCAGCTCCTTCTTCTTCTTCCTAAACTTTTCTCTTACAATCTTATCTCGTAAAAAATGTTTCTCACAAAGAGTGCGACCACTCAAAGCCTTCTCTTTACACCTCCAATTAGTTGAGCTTCTCCTTTTACACCTCCACTGTTGATCACCTCCATCACCACCGGCGCCGCCTTCAGAAGCATCACGCGCCACCACTTCCATTTTACACTTTCCTCTTTATCTTTCTGCTGCCTGTTAAGAAAACCCTTCGCAGAACATCCGATGTCTGTAATCTGCAGTTAAATGCAAAATTAATGCACGCGCATTTCATCGGCGAATTGAATTACCAGAGATATGTGATCTACATTTATGTATTATGCATATATATCGATTCTTCTTACACTTCAGCACACAGCAATCTCTGAGTGGTTTTTTGATACAACCTAGGAGAAGTAAACGTCGGGACATTAGATTTTGAGGTTTTGTTGTGCTGCCACGTGCGCAGGTCGTCACCAGTATAATAACACCGTTTCTTATTTTCTTATTATTTTATAAATTAATTAATATCAGTTTTTTTTGTCCAAAGATTAATATCAAGTTGACTAATGTTACTTCGATATTAAACTTATAATGTTTATTATAATACAATAATATTTTATAATATTATTGCCAATTTATTTCATCAATTATTTAATAGAAAGTTTAATGGTTGTTATCTTATCCGTAATTTAAATTCTATTCCGTAATCATAGTACTTTGTCTTTGTATTTTAATTATTATTAATAAAAAAAAAAAAAAACGTGTAGCACACAACTTTAACAACTTTACAAATTTTCCCATCCATTTGACTAGAATCTCTTGACCTAGTGTATAAAATATACGTACTTAATTTTATTTGTGAAGTCACCGGATCCCATTTATAAGAAATGAAGTTTGTTTGGATTGGATTTTTTTTATTTATTTTTTAAATAAAAAAATGTTTTAATAATTATTTAGTTTGATTATTAAAAAAAAATTATAACTTTGAGAAAAATTCAAACACAACCTTTTTCTATAAATCAAAATTTTAACTACTAAAAAAAATGCGTTTTAAAAAAACCCATTTAAGCGAGTTTAAAACTTCACGCGGAGCAAAAAGGACGAAAAACTAAAGTAAGATGGTGATATTTCGGATAAAGGCGTCTCCCTGACAGCTGCACATGTCATAGTTGCCTGGTAACACTTTTCAGAGATTGTTAAGTCTCTAAAAGTTTACTTACATCAGCACTTAATCCTGTAAATATGTCACTTGTATGCTATGACAAAACACTACACAAGAATATAAGAATCCTCTCTCTACATGGTGAAGTTGGCTCGATCAGCAGCAAGCTGAGAGTGTTAGCAAAAGCCCGGCAGGTTTCTGATTACAGGTCCCTTCTCATTGATAAATTTGTCAAACCTGTCTCGCGCCTTGTTGAATTTCCTCAGTGTCTTCTCGCGCATTTTCCTCTCGTGCTCTAGGCGAGCATTTGTTTCGCTCAGCTCCTTATTCTTCGCTTCAATCTGCTTCAAGATTTCAACTTTGTCGAGAGAAGAAGGTATCTCGCTCTTAATTGAAACTACTGGGAACTGGGTGTCTGGTTGGCTGCAGAGATGAATGAAATGAAAGATTTAATCTCACAATGTTCACTTGACCAGAGGGTGAATGAAAGCATAGCCTCAATTGAGGACAATGCAGTAAACAAACAAGGTGCCACTGTAAGATGCATATACGCAGGCAATGCCATGAATCTTATTCGCAGCATTATAGAGTAGGATTCGGTTTGGAGGTTCAATACAAGTGAGAGATACAATAAAATTGCAAGACTAGAAAATATTCAAACACTCTGCATAAACGCCTAAACTTCTACATACCAATATCCAATAGACATCACCCCATTCCCCCTCAGAATTCCTCCATCCAATGAAACCGCTCCCTCTTTTATGCAGGCTTTTGCCATGTTCATGTACTTCCTATTTTCATAAACTTGAAGCTCGCCAAAAAGCCGATAAAATAATGTCTCCCCAAGACCATGACCAGAAGCAGTCCTCCATGTCCAATAACTTGAATCAAGGTGGATCATGTTTACTGCATACCCTATAAAACCTGGTGGGGGTCTTCCATTTGATAATGCAGGATTCCTCAAAAGAAGCCTCCCCTGGGGATCTCTGTCCAGCGGCCCTGCATATGGTCTGCCGGACAACTCATATAAACTCTATGGTCCTTTATACAGTTCAAATTTACGTCTGAAAAAGGTAAAAGATGAACTGGGGAAAGCAACCTATATCATCACTAGGGAACCAAATATCAAAAACAGAATCGAACTCAATCTTGTCCAGACAACTGTAGTTATACCTGACATCTTCCAGGCATATAACAAGATATTGTCCATTCACAGAGTATCCAAGTCTTGTAGCTAGCTCAGAAAAAGCACCGGTAGGATTATTGCTTCCAGTTGGCTCATTCTTCTCAAAAGCACAAGCAGCTGAATAGGATTTGCAAACAATTGCAAGCATCTGATCCTCGCCAAGATACTGAGCAAATATCCTGGCAAAGGAAAGCATAACAGGTTAATTAGAATATTCCGCAAACTTGTGTCTAGAAGATTCATACAAAGGGACCAGTAAAGCCTACCTGCTAAGCTCATTGGATTCTACAGTTCCAAGTAGAGCAACCACACCCAGAACATTCTCTATAAATTCTCTATGATGTATTTCGTGTATTGTTCATCCATGTAGTTTACAGATAACAGCAGCTGCTGAATTGTGCTTGCAGTCGATCTTTCCCATGATTTTCTCCTTTTCAGAAGTGTAACCCATGATATTGTAAATATCACAGTCTACAAGAAATGAAATTTTGATCAAAGTTTACAACCACCTCAGTGTGTAATTCATAATGTTAACAATACTCATATGAAGGGAAAGCTAATGACAGGCCCATGAAGTAGCATACTAATTCAAATTTAGACTGAGAGAAAATAAGTAGAAATTTCATCTGAAAAATGCCTGAAAGAACTAATATCAGGAAAAGAAAAAAATGAAAAGTGAAAAGAGAAGATGACGGCCAGCTCTTGTTCTTTCTTATAGTAATAAAAGAAGGCCTCCTTCCCCCAAATAAAACCATTAAGCTGACAAAGGGAGAGAGCAAGAGATTCAAATTATTAAGACATACTACAATTTTTAAATATTGAGGGCACTGAGGAGCACTGGGGGGATTGAAACTGTCTCAGTACAAGATCCACCAATTAGAAGGCCCCAAATTATACAAGTGACATTTGACAAAGATCTAAGGAGAAAACTAAATAAAAGAAACCAGAGAAAAAGCCATGACTGACTTGTTATTAGATTTCTGCAAGGTGTACAAGCATGTCACGTGTATTCAATTAACATCAGGTCGTCTAATGAGATGCTTGGTGCTAGCCTATAAAACATGTGAAAACTGAAATTTCATGATGATAAAACATATGTATGAAAAACTAGACCTTGGAAACTAGTGAAACTTATGGTTAAAAAAAAATAAACATAGAGAACCTACATTCATCCAAATGAGAACTCAGAAATTGAAGAGAAACGCACAAGGGGCACTCAAAAGAGGATTAAAGCTTAATGTATTTTTCCACCTTAAATTGAGCTCCCGAAAAGAGGACACCTGAGCATCAATAGCAAAGGTTTATGAGGTGTTTGACTTCAACAACTTTATGTGGTTCACAAGCCATGTTAGCACATATAGTAGAGGAAAGCATTTCCACAGATACGCTCAAGATTCTTAAGTGCTGCAAATAAGTTAGTGAATTATACCCCAACAGAGAGCATGTAGGGATATTGACTGATCATTCTAGCCAAAGAGTGCAAAAGGATTTCAAAAGTTTGCTAGAAAGCAAGTTCAATATGAAGCTGACCATCTCAGGATGAAAGGACACATGGTTCAGTAAGTAAGAGTTTACATATATAGGGAAATGCTAACCATCAAAGGGTAGTGGAGTAGCAAAACCTAGCAATGTGGACAGCCCCTTCTGAAGTTCTAACTGCTTAATTTCAAGCATCTTCATATTCTCTTCCATCTCTCCAATGGCCAAACCATACTTTCTCACGTCATACTCAAGTTCCTGAATTTAAAGCAATACATGTACATGTTTTTAGGTCATCTCATTGTACCTTTTTTCTGGTATAATCAAGTTGAAATGGTGTTCACTCAGTCTAGGTAATTTTCAGGGCAAAGATCCACGGCTATACCATTTGATCATTCATGA
Organism: Cordia subcordata; assembly: GCA_028554755.1. Classification (NCBI taxonomy): domain Eukaryota; kingdom Viridiplantae; phylum Streptophyta; class Magnoliopsida; order Boraginales; family Cordiaceae; genus Cordia; species Cordia subcordata. The sequence continues at coordinate 581,498 of JAPTOF010000006.1, read as the reverse complement.
TAACCTCAATTAAGTTCATGACATCGGGGCTGGAATATGAAGGAAGGAGTGAAGTCCTTGCATCTGAATTTCCAAACTTGATTTCCTCATATTCCCTCAATGGAGTTATTAGAGCAGGTGAGCCTTGGAGGAGCAGAAATGTTCCATCTGAAAACTCTGATGCGATAGTTTCATGCCCCAAATTTACAGCTTGCTCGACTCGCAACTATATGAGAGTTAGTAAAATATGATTATTTATGTAAACTTGCTGAAAATATAAAATGTTTGGAAATGCGTGGTACCTTTATGCTCAATTGAAGCTGTGGATGACAGGAATGAGCAGCTACAAAGGAGAAAAACCCTTCCTCATTAGGAAAAGGAATGGCATGAACAGTACAACGTCCATGACAGAAGGCATATTGCACAGAATCATCTAGATTCATCAAGTCTGACCTTATCGTCAGAGTATGAGAATGGCCATATTCATCTTTATCATTGAAATTTTCGTCCACTTCACCCTCTGAACTTACAACCTCAAAGACCAGATTCTCTAATTGAGAACCAGCAGCACAACATTCAGGTACCTATAATCAAGAAAGATAAAATTAATACAAATACGTAGGAATCTGAAGCATTTGGTTGCATTCTTTTGTCCAGAGGAAGGAAGAATAGAATCGAAGAAACCTCAAATGCAGTTCGCAGCTCTCTCCTCTCAGTTCTGAACTCTTGCTTGCAGATTTGTTTAGCACCACATAAAACAGAAAGAATCGCTACAAGCAAAAACATTGTAAAAAGAATTGTAGCACTAAATTACAAAGAATGGCTGAGATTACCATAGGAACTGCATACTTGCTGGTAATAGACAAAAAATGCAGAAGAAAATGATTTTCATTTTAGAGTGTTGCAAGTAAGCAATTTCCTTGTAGACATAAATACAAGTGTCTTTGTAAGAGCGATCTCTTGGGAAAAGAATACAATTGGAATAACATTTATTTCTACTTCTAAAATTTACACCTCAAAAGGTAAGAGAGAAAACAAATTTGGTTTCATTCCCTTAGACATTAGGAGATCCGTAACAGGCATAGAATATATGATCAAAAAATTCCCTGCCAACAATTAATAACAAATCTTGAAGGGAAATGATTATGTTTCCTCTTGGCACCCAAAAGCTCATTCCCCACTTTTTCCTTCTAAATTTCAAATGGTGATCCCCTTGGTCTTTATTTCTGCACCCTCTTAGAGCACCAAGAAGAGGGGCGGAGACATGCTAGGTGCTTTCTTACATGTCAAATTATAATTGTGTAGGATAAGATACCTTTAACGTTTTTCAAGAGAGATTAAAGGATTCGGGAAATAATATAGAAGATACTACATCCAACATGATACAACATATTGAATTTTAGTAACAAAAGAATCACACTTTAAATAGAATGAATTGGAGTAAAAGCAATAATACTAGCCGCTAACATATTTGACCACAATCGAGTGTCAAATCAAGTAAGCTAATTTGCACTAACAAATGGAATTACTCCAGGTACATATTTCTTTTAGTTTAATGTGCAATTTGCGAGGACAAGCACTAGGATAATTCTGCATACCAGTTTCACCAAATCCTTTTGTAACTTTCAAGATGCTACTGAGGTTGACATATCCCCGGTCATCTACCTGTTTAAAAGAGGATGAGGCTTACTGCTTATTGTTCCTAAATCGTATTTCAAGTCAAAAAACTTATTTTGCCACAGTAAATCCAAGGAAAGCATTGAATGATCAACCAAAAGAAAAAGGAAAGAAAATAAAAGGTGGTTTTTACAGTTCAAATAGCAAGAAGCTAGCATACTAGACCACCATTTAAGACAGATGAGATGTTCAATCAAACAGATTCAAGTGGTATATCAAACTTATAGCATTTACCAACAATATTAATTTCAGCTTTCGCTGGCAGCAATCCCGATATATCCACATATACATATCTGTGTTTCTGTGCTATACATACATGAACATCTGTTGCCAATTTAGTCTAAGCTTGGAATTTTAAGCAGGTTAGTGAGTCAACTTCAAAAATTTGACAAAACCTTAGCTTCCATTAGCCACTGCACTATCGCCTTCAATATGCCAACCAGATCATTTGCTGTTGGATTAATATTAATTACTGCCTAATAAAACTAAATGAGAAATTTCACATTTTAAGGATCTGTTTGACCTAACTTTTGACACTTAAAAGGAGTTCCTACGAGTTTAGAAGTTGAAGTTAGCTTGTTTAGCCCATTTTTTAAAGACCTATACTCTAAAGAGCTTTTAGGTAAAAGCCAAAACTAAAACATCTGAAAAATAAAAAGCTCCAGATTGGAACTTTAAGAATAAGGTTGTTGCGAAATCATTCTCGTATTATGTTGAAAACTGCTTCTTGTTCCTTTTTTCTCAAAAATATCCCTCCATGTTTTAAAGTCAGCATTGCCTTTAAAACAGCTAAAAGCTCAACAGCTAAAGTGCAAAGCCAGTAGTTAACAGCTTTTTGAATGGCACTTCTAACAAAAGTTTTACTGCTAAAAGTTTTACAACTCAACAGCTAAAATATTATAATTAGGATAATAAACGAAAGCTTGAAAATTTGTACACAACTGCTCACCTTCCGAACAAGACCTATTTCATCTTGAAAACAAAAACCATCCACCTGCAGCTGTACGCTATCATTTTTCTTTACATGATTACCATACGCATCAAGCATCTGCAAGAAGTGGCAAATTAAGTCATCAACAACTGGAGAGAGAGAGAGAGAGAGCAGAGTGAGATAGGTGAACAATACAGGCACGAATTTGAATAATAAAGGCACGAATTATCTGTAACACATAATTTGTATATCATTTTTAGAAAATATTAATTAGTAGTAAAGTCATTGGGTGCTTAGTATCCATGGGAAACTTCATCCAAAAGATCCCAACTACCAAGCTTCAAAGGCCATTGATAGATATTGGGTGCTTGATCATGAGAAATAGTAACTGATTGCCTACCTCTAACTCCAAATCCTTAATTGTGTGTCCTGGCAGCAACTGCTTCCCACATTTTGGAGTATGAAATTTGACATGATGCAAGGGTCCAGGAAAGACTAACTCAAAAGAGGAAGACATCATGTTAGGAGAGGAAACTAACATTTCACATGTCCAAACAGTTCCCAATAAAATTTATATAACACCAAAAGGAAGATAAAAATAATAGGAAGCAAATACCTTGACAAGGAACAGATTCAGAGAAGAAATCATCTCGAGAACATACGAGTAAAGTGGTTTCATACTTTGGTCGAATCTTATCCAAATCGCTGCTTTCAACCCGCACATCCTATTCATTTGTAATATTTAGTGCAAGGGTTTGTCTAGACTGATGTGGAAGAAGTGTCTTTTCAATGTTGCAGTTGAACAAAACATACCTTAATATTCATAGTTAATTTATCGTCCGAGAGATACACGTTCATATTGCATACACGTAAGAGAGCACCTTTTGTTGCAAGAAATTTAATCACAACATGGTTACTTTGGAAAGGAATCCGGTTACTGTATCTATCATAACACGCAAGGCCGAGAGGCGGAAAGCATGAGCCAGCCCTAACCATAGTTTTAAATACTTTCATCAGGATTTATCAAATACATAATATAATAGGAATTATAAACACTTATCCAGAAGATCTGCCAAGAGTGCATGATTGTTGCATCTTGTAGATGAAACCAGACGAATGGAAGACAATGGCATAAAACCAACTTGATGCTCTTTCTTTTTCTAATAATTTTATAGTTACATTCATAATTAGATGAAATTCATTAACAATGGTCTGTGATATTATGACGAGGATCGAATCTCATCGTACCAAAGAAAGTTTTGGCTTTCCGTTATTATGCAGACATATAGGGCATATAATGAAACAAAGTCTAGCATATATGATTGGTAGTACTATAATGTTCCACATATCTATGCCCAATATAGAGGAGTTTCTAAGAACCTGTCACATTGGAGGTCCAAGAATGATTAGAAAAATTGAAGGAATCAATATTTCACTTAAAATCAACGAAATCATGAAAAAAATCACTGTTTTGTGTCATTTACCGGAGGAAAAATGCTTCAAGAGAGTACTTGAAGGGGAATCAACTTAAAACTGTTTAACCAATCTCACATGCAAAGATAGCTCAACAAATTGTAAAAGGAGAAGAAATGAAGATATACCCACATGAATACAGAAGAAAGAATATTGGAAAGTAATAAAGAAAGATGGCTACTACATAAATGCAAAACGAGGCAATATCCAGAAGTATCAAAGAAAAGATATAAGGCTAAAGGAAAGAACAATGAATGCATTATAAGACATGATCCAAATTTAAAATTAAAAATTGGTTAATAGATAAAATCCTCAAATTGTAACAGAACTTCCATTTCTTTTTCTTTTTGAGAGATGCGAAATTTTATTGATATGCAGCAAGGGGTGCACCCCAAAAAATATTTACATCAACTTTGTAAATTATCTACACGTTGTTGTATAACTTCCAGAAAATAGTAAACTTCAAAGTCTACATGCTAAAACAACTAATACATTGCCATAAAATATCACTGCAACGATCAGTGTATAAGGCAAGCAAAAATAGGTTTTACCCACCAAATGCTATGAGTGTGCATATATATATCTTAAGAAAGGATTCTCTGGAATATGATAAAGTTTGTCCTTTGTTGATGCATTTCTGGTTTCTTCTAGATGGCTTTCTCTTTCTACTATTTCTTTCGTGATGTTCCTCAATTCATTTTTCAAACTGCTTTTTTTTCTTAAGGACATTTGGTGGATGCACAAGGCAATTTGCAACAATCCATCATTTTACAAGTGTCATATGTTCTTCTCAATCCAATACTTGATAAAATTCAAATCATGGTCTTAAAACTCTAAAGTTGGATGGACATGTTAAACTTCTTTAATTGCTATATAAGAAACTATATGCAACCACTATTCCAGTTACTTTTGTACTTGATATACCAAGATTTTTGAATTATGACTATACCCGAAGTCTTCAATAATTCCACAGAGGCCTGGTATGCCTGGTTTAATAACACTGAAAAGCAATTTACTCAGACATAAGAAGATGTGGTAGCCAGCCTTTATAACCATTATTCTTTCTTGAATTGTGAGCTTTCTAAAGGGGATACTATACAAGAATATGAAATATCACAACGTCTACTCTCTAAAGAGATTAATATTTACAAAACTCGAACTTTGCATTTATTTTAATCTATTAGTACAGAACAGATTTACGAGAAACAAGAAGTTGTTAATAACATAAAACACATGCCACCAGGTAACTTAAAATTCATCTTCTCAAATGACCAAAAGACACTTGAACTTTGAATTAAATTTAGAAAGCGCCAGACATCTTACCTTGCACTAAAATTTACAAGTTGCTCTTTGTTCAAAATTTTCCAACTTCCAACCCCATTCAATGCCTTCACCTGTACCCTTCTTTCACAAGGTCTACAACTCACTGCTTTCTAAGAAATAAAATGAAAAAAAAAAACATAAACATTGAAATTTGGACAAGTTACTATGCAGCTCATTAAATTTGCAACTACAAACAAGAAAAGTTGCTTTGCCGTGTCACTCACAAGAGAAAGCAAGAATGTATAAACACCAGCTTTTTCAAATAATCTTGGTAGCTCCTTCAGTGAAAATACGTATAAACCTTGAAACTTATTGGGTGATGTGGGAGAAACTTGACAAGAATAAACATGTTCTGCATTTTGATCATTCTTATCATTGCCTTCAAAATTGATTTCTAAACTCATTTGACAGTATTCCTTAACAATGTACTTCTGGTCCAAACTCTTGGAAGCATTGGCAGAATCAAATGCAGCAGGACGAATAATTGCAACAATGTGTTTGGGAGGTCCATGCCCAGCCTCAACTATGTCTACGGGCAACCCCTGCAGTGAAAACCAAAACTCAAGAAGCAGCGTACCAGTATGATCAGAAAAAAACAGCTAAATGCCAAAATCAATCCAGTGCATGGCAGCAAGCAGTTCAGGCTCAACTCCATAGAACTTAACGAAATAATGAAGATCAATTACAGTGCTTTCTGCAGTCTCAAGCACAGATCAGAGATACACAAGCACTTCAGAATAACTTTCAGTTTTAATGGTGTCTTTGATTCAGATTACTTGTTTTCACTGTATTCAAAAATATTGATGCAATTCTATTCCATGAACTAATAACAGCCAGCTTTAGTATAGGTAGACAAATGTCACGTAAAGAAGGCATCTGTTTTTAAGGAGCTTATCAAATCGTGATACTTAGATATGAATTGTAATACATAATATTTGGCTTATTTCTTTGTAGAAACTCAACTAACATTATTAGACCACCAATAATTTTTGTGGCCGATGTAGTTGTCTAGGCTAAAGCCATAGGCTGTCTACACATGAATAGCGATACATAATATTTGGCTTCTTTCTTCAGACAAATTTAATAATAATGTTGTTAGACCACTAATAATTTTTTTTCCCGATGTAGTTGTCTAGGCTAAAGCTATCAAAGAAAGGGGGACCTAAAGTCCGCTCCTACATGAGATTAGTCTGCGGAAACGCCACCAGTCAGGTTCAGGAGAGAAGCTTGCATTTACCAAAGTTAATTTTTAGCAGACGACCTTGAGGGAGCAGAACCAAATAATCAAGCTACAGTATATTACAGTAGGTCGATAACTAAAAAAATTTTCTGTAACATGTTCTTTTGTTTGTGTCAAGGTCAAAAGGAAGGTCTAAAAGTCTGTTTTGTCTCAAACTCAACAGCAAAGGTCCAAAAGATACATGTCCGAGAAGCAACAAAATAAAGGGTTTACAGAAATCAACCTCTCCAACTTCCAGTTCTAGACATTGTTCAGAACTCAATAAATCTATTGATGCAGGAAGTTTCTGAAGATGCAGTTCAAGTTTGCTGGTCCACTCATCATCTCCCATAGCTATGCACTGCATTAGCAATTCATGCTTGTAACATTTCGAGAACAAACTTAACACATTTTAGGGAAAGAAAGAGAACAAGTGAGTGAATACAAAACATGAAAGCAAAATCTAACCTTCCCGGAGTCAATCACACTAATAGGTAAGGAGATGGAGTTCCGAATTTCGATGTTGGTACTCTCGCTAGTGACTGAAAGAAGGCAACCCTTCTCAACAGGGAGACCTATTGGCCTGTTGTTAGCAGTATAATTGCCAAGAAGTTTATTTAAACTTCATTTTGAGCCTCCCAGGAGGGTAGAGCTGAAGCAAAGGCAGAACCAGATGTCATATGAAGAAATAAGCATACCTGCAAATAATCCGAGCCTCACCTATTTTGGGGTGGAGGACAAGGAGTAATCATTTATAAGATTCACATTACTGATTTCCTAGAAATAAAATGCGTGAAAAAGAAATATCAAGAACTAAATCGTCAAGTATAATTATACAGTTGTCCACAAGTAGGCAATTTAAGGAACACTTACCACCTGCATCCCCTGGACATCCTTCGAGGATCATATATTCTAAGGTAGCAAAAACATTGGCTTTGTGACAGCCGGGACATGCTCCCTTCGAAACTTTAATCTTCTGACCAGATGTCCAGACTGTTCCTTTCCTCCGGAAAACTCTATGAATCCTCAGAACTAAAAGTAATTATTAAGGAAGAATCATCAAGAAAAATACTTGAACAAACCACAATTATTTGTACACTAAGAAAGAAGTGAAAATGCAATCCGTAATCAATATGACTTCTCCCTTAACGAAAGAGCAACTGGTTAGAGTTAAAGTATTTAGTACAACTCTGACAAGAAAATATTTAATACTGTTTCAAGCTTACCATCCGAAGATATGCAAAGCTCCTTCTTGTTTAAAGGGTTAAACACGTAGGTGGGTTCATCTTCACCACAATCAATTTCCTCATCATAATAATCATGCATTCGAAGAATCCACTCCTGATATTTCCTGTCTAGGAGCTGGAGGCTAATATGCTTTTCATCTTTATAAATTTCAATATGCACCTCTACAGGATAAAGCACATTGAGATTCAAAGCAATTATGATGGGCTTAAATAAAACAATTGACTGCTATCTACGCACCTCTGTCTTTTTCAAGAACTTTGCTGCCAAAATTCCTTAATTCAGTGGTATAAGGATGTTGATGTGCTAAATCAGTCTGGCAGTCATATATGAGATCGTGTTACAGAAAGAAGAAATTCAATCTAGACAACACTTGATCAGTAAGGGAAAGAAGGAAATATAAATATGAATAATATGAAGTTTGAAGGGACTTGAATTGAAAAGTCTGCCATTATATGAACATGAAAATTTAATATCCATGAATCTACTCCACACTGATAGGAGATGGTAAAAGTAACAAATATCAGATAACTGGAAGTCTAGATTAGCTTTTACATTTCAGCAACTAAATAAACTGTGTATCCTGAGCTACCTCACCCTCTTGAGAATATGAAAGAATACAGAAATGGACACTTTGATGTAACAGAAAATATGGTTACATGCATGCATATACAGAGGCTCGCATGCACAGAGAAAGAGAGAGAGGGAGGGGGGGGGGCAGGAAAAGCAGATGTCGTATTCATCTCAGAGGAGGAAATAAAATCAGCTGCATAAGAATATAAAAGATGGCTTGAAGGAAACTTGAAATTAACTGGACATAGTGGGAGACAGCCTATTTTACAGATTGGCATAGGATAAGCTTTAAACTATTGACACAGATGAGCATCTGAGGCTTGACAGATTGAGCTTCAAATATTGTATTAAGAACCTATTCGACTGATCAATAGACAGGTAAACTATCTGAAGTTTTGGACTCAACTCAGCAACCAGAAGGTGCTCACCCATAAAATGTGAAGCACAAATCTATAGAAGATTTTGACACGTTAGCTTATTCTATAACAAATTTTGCTTGTAAATTCATTAAACACTCAATGAAATACCACCTTCTAAAGAACATGTGAAGTCTAAACAAGTGGGCATACAGTAGAGAAATTTACAGATTCAGCAGTATACCAATACAGTAAATTACACTAAGCAGTATAACAGCAAAATTTACAGATTTTGAAGTATAATCAATATGTTAAATTGCACTAATATACAACTTCATCAGCAAAGAAATGAAGAGCAAAAACACATACAATTTATAAATCGGTGAACAGTGAATAGGAAAATAGGAGAAAGAATATATAGAACCCAAGACAAAATGGAAAAGGAAGGTCACAGGCTTTTTTTTTTTTTTTGAACATTAAGGACGGTGACAGGATTTTGACACCAAGACACTGAAAATACAATGAGAGCACCAAACAAGCAAATGGATGGGAATGTGCAAATTCAACCAGAAACAATGTGATTGATCAATCTATCTTCGTTGTACATCCCGGACGCGATCAAAAGAAGATGCATACCTTTAATGGGGTTGGGATGAAACCAGCATCAGTTTCTGCAATAAGAGAGCAGAGAAACATAAATCGTATTAGAAGAAAGAAAATCTCGACTCTGAGCTCTGTAAGGTTGTATTCTAAAGGATGATAACGTTAACCTATAAAGCATTTAACGCGGTAGCAACATCTTTTTAAGAGTTGGGCCTTTTCTCCCTTTCTCTGCCTGAGATCCATGAATGGAAGCCGTGACTGAAGCAAATGAAAGCAAATATTTAATTTTTATAGTAAAGAAGTCCCAAAATTCAGTCAAGGTGTACACACATAGTGGCCAACTGTGAATAATAAGTTGAAATCTGCTTAGATGCTATAGAAGTGATACAAATTGTTTTTGTTTCCACACCTTCACCTGCAAAAGAATATGTACAACCACTTCTGACCCTTGGAATTTGGAAACAAAGTAAAACTCAATTGACTAATAGAGAATAGGCAACAAGGGTTCAACGAGAAAGAGCTACGAAGAAGGTAGTAGTTGCTTTCATTTCTTTGGATTCCACTTCTTTCTGTGCATAGGATGAGTAGACCCACCATGTCACCATATACAGGCAAGATAACTAATTATTTCATAACTGACCGAGTTTCAAGAAGATAAAACACGAATTTCATGGTAGCTTACCCAGTGAGCATCTGGAAGTAGGCGACCCAACCGACGGATCGAGACACGACTAAACGTCTCTTAGTTTTCAGTTATTCGAAATCCATCCTCTTTCAATTTCGTCAAGATTGTATCAATGCTCTCCTTACCCTAAAACCATGAGAAATGTATAAAAGGAAGAAAATGACAACAAAGCACTTGTATGAACATGTTCTGCAAGAGTTATGCATCTGAAATGCATGATTGCAATTCTATTGAAATGATCAATCCCAACACCTACTTCACAAAGAAGGGGAAGCATAAATAAAGCAACAATACCTGCACGATTGGGAAATAGGTGCACCTCACTCTTGCATTAGCTTCTTCCAGTGCTCTAGGTCCTATCATGGTCAAGTCTCCAATCAGAAGATACCCCAACAAACTTTTGCTATTAACTAAATTACGATCACTAGTTATCACTCTAATAGCTGAAGAGTAGACGTTTTCCAAAGCATCCTTCTTATTGTAGAAAGGAACAGTTACCTTGACTGCTTGAAGAGACATCAGCGAAATGCAGTCGAAAGGTAAAGTCAGGTCCATTGCTGGAGAGTAAATTTGTGGTAGCCACAACCCCACTATGTATTTCTCCCAAATCAATACCATTGACCTGCAAATGTCGTCAAACATAATAAGCTAATTTAGCACCTCAATAGAGCATTATGTTAGAGGAAAAAGAGTGGCGCTTACACTATCTTCTGAGAATATGACTAGTGATATGAAGGAAAACAAGTGTATCAACAGCATATACTATAATTAGATTAAAAAGAATCAGACTACCTAACAGGTTGTAAACCTCATGTAATGTGAGAAAAAAGGAATTCAGTGTTGCTGCTTTTGGAACAAAAGTAAGGCCATTAAATTTCAAGCATTATCATGAAAGAGAGAAAATATTTATAGAGACAAGTTCATCCTGACCCCTACAACTATTGAGTTCATTTCCAACTTTCGTAGGGAAGCAAAGTGTAAACCAAAAGAGGTTTGACATGACAGTAGTACAACAATATGCATCAGTGACTCATTTGTTCCTTAGAGAAAGAAGTAAACAGAGAAAAAGAGACAAATCAAATACTGAAAATGAAAGCTTATGAGCCAGTTCCCCTTCTCTCCGCGAACGGTGGTGCTTGCGAATCCAATTTGTCTTGATTGCGCATAGCCCTTTCTTTCTTGGGCTCTCTGCCCCCAATCCAAAAAAAAAGGAGGAAGAAGAAGAAGAAGAAGAAGAAGAAAGAAAGAAAGGAAAGGGAGAGAAGCACTCTGCCAAACACATGGCAAGAGAGAAATTTCAGGAGAGTTTTGCAGACGATGAAGCATCATTTGTGAACTGCAGCTGACTTGGGTACTGTTGAGATTTTTCCCTACACATGGAATTTTTCATCATTTCCTTGCAACATGTAAATGATACAGCTACAGTAGAAAATCATAGAGTAGAAATTTAGAATAGCCCTTCCACATGCTGCAGTCCAATCATATAGTGGCAGATGATGAAGCCAAAAAACTCCATTCTCTCTCTCTCTCTCTCTTCTTTTCTCTCTTTTTTTTTTTTTTTCCTTTTAAGAAGAGACTTGTTGGGGGAGAGTTGCCCAGAATTAAGAGAAGACATGAGATTGTTTCATTAGAGAAAAGGGCAGGCAATGCACATGGACGGAATGGCCTATATCATGAAACTGCTCGATGGTTTTGGATGGACTGAGGTAGTTGGATAATGTGTCACCAAACAGAAAACAAGTATATTCAATAACAATCTAGAAAAAAAAAAGCCAATTCTAATATCATTTGTCTAAATATATAAAGTACAGAACAATTATATCAAACCTGAAATTCTATTGGTCTGATTGTTCTACCTGAACTTGAGTTCTCATCACACTGCCGAAAAGAATAATAAACATTCAATTAGGGAATGATAGGCAAATATCTTGCTATTCGAATAGGACAGAAGCAACACAACCATGATCTTTTAACAACTGAATAACGAATTCTTTCTTCTGGAGATTTGCAGAAAGAAGCGAGAATTGTCTCCAAAGGCATTATTTTGTAATGCTGTAAAAAGTTAGAATACTATGCTAGACATCAGCCCTTTCAGGCATTGTTGAGATAGCATCTTACTGGCCAACTAAAAATAAATCTCATTTGTCTCTTTGTTCTCCAGTTGAAAAATCTTGGGAAATATTATTTAATCAAGTAATTCTTCTCTAAATTGATGTTGTTTTACATTAATTCCATAGTTCCTTTCTCATGTATAACCAGGTTAATAATAAGAAGATCAAGACTGAAAGCCAAGTAATGTGCAATAAAACCTGAATATAAGGAAAGTAAATATCCTTCAGTCTGCATTGAAGCTGGAATATATCCAGATTTCTTGCTTTCGGCTCCATAATCTCTACCTGTCAAGACATTTAGAAAGGACAATAAATAGAGCAATTTAAATCACTTTCAGAGAAAGTGTGCTGCACACCCCATAAGTAATGCTGTATTTATTTGAACAGCTAGACTTTTACAGGCATATTTTTCAAGAAGAAACAACAACTGAATATTTTTTTCTTCATAATTTCTTCGCCAGGTGCAAAATAATAGATGGACAGAAAGAAGATATCCTAAACTGGAGGATCCTATAATCAATTCTTGCTCATAAGACAGCTATTTGAGCAGGCAAAGCAGAATAGCAACTACTTGACCCGGTAAGACAGAAATCAGAATCTTAGGGAACAGGAGATTGCATTTTTCAAAGCATACTAAGGAAGAAACATATTTTTTCACTTGACAGCAAATACCCACAAATCTCTAGAGAACTTCCTACAAGTTTACAATAAAGACTACAGATCAACAGCTTAAAACCAGAAAGCTTAAGAGATCTCATGATGGCAAGGACTGCATATCTCCAACGCCCGAGTGCAAGATAACACACTAGTATTATTACTCCAAAAATTAAATAGTCTTGCTTGTTCTTGCATTTAGAAACAGAAAACTTTTTGAACACTTGTATAACTATCTTCAGTACCACTAATTACAAACTTCTGTGTAACTTACTACATAAGAATTACATCTCGTAAAAAACTTTTAGAAGATAAAGAATCAACAACTATCTGAAAATGGAAAAGAAAATTTTTCCACTTGTTGCATGAGAGATAGATCTCACAAGAATAAAGAACAAGAAAAAGGAAAAGGATTAGTCTGAACATGGAGACAATCTAAGTCAGGATCAATACTAGCTGAATTGACTTTAAAGATTTGAAGTCAGGACCATAATTTACAATTATGCCCGCTACAAAAGGTTGAACTATGCAACCCAGAAAAGCATGCGTAAACAAATACAAATGGATAAAAACCCCCTAGTCTAAGATTCGTGGCTCATTAGGCCCACGGAGATTTTGCTGAGTCGGTCTGGAGACAGAATCGATTTCTATTATCACAAAGGAGCTAGACATTAAAAGCATAATCAGTTCTCTTTCCTCAACCATTAGAGTATTGATGCAACATCAAATGTACACCTTTAACAGTTTCATCTTGGCAATAACATACAAAAGAGCATGAGAATATTGAGATCAACATATTATATCCAAACAGAGAACTTACCTTAGTAAAACTTCTGTTGGATGAATTTTTCGGTTCATCTTTCGTGGGGTCTCTAAGACCACCTTTTGTCTGCAATAGAAGAAAAAATATGAGAAATCCCTAAAGATAACCAACAGGAAAAGAGAAGTGGCTTTGTACGGAAAACTGAATTGAAAGGTGAAGTACGTTACCTTCCAAGTCTGTTCTGAACTGGAACAGCTGAGTAAAGCATCTCTCTCGAGATGCAACATGTATACTTTTTTGGATTCTTTTGTCTTGGAGGAAACCAAAGCAGACCTATGAGATAAAGACAACCAAAATGTGGAGTTTGCTTTCCTTTTATCTAACTGACATGAAAGAAGCTTTCAGCAAATAATACCTTCCCAGATACATTGATGCAATTGGACCTCCATAGCCAAACATACCAAAGAAAGGCTGCAGTACCAAAAAGTCTCCAACAGGTTAACTAGGGAAGCGATCCTTCAACAAGCAGAGTACTTTAGGGAAAACAATTCAGAACTTAGTAAAGACACATAAACGTTTCCTTTTACTTCAGTGCTTAAAGGCATCTCAACTTACATCTTCGAAGAAAAGTATTGGAGAAGTTTAAGACTCCAGGTAAACATTGAGCATTGCATTAGAAAGAAGATAAAGATGGTCCAATCTCAGCAAAGAGAGTGAACATTTCAAGATCTAAAATAGTTCCAAAGTAGAAGATAACCTTGATGTGGAAATTCTCCAGAAGATTTGATTTTCTATAATCCAACATGGATGTAGCATAAAAGGAACTATTTAATTTTTCGGGTATGATTTACATTTTTTGGTTCCTGTTAAAGTCTGATGCTCATTTTTTGAACTTGAAAAGCTAGCTCAGATTGTTACAAGAGGAGATATATATTTTCATAATGATGCTTCAAATGATATATCAAATAATCACAATAGACATGCTAAGGTCATATTGAATTGCCAATATCACTTTCTAGGGATATATCACATGCAAGGACAGTGCTGAAATATAGTACACTATGGTATAAAATGTTTCAGAATATAACGTACCACTAAGTAAGGAGGCTTGCCTCCTATTGCTTGCTTTCTAGATGATCTATGTAGAGAAGCCCCCATCTTTCCCCTAAGAGCAAGATGATGTGGCAACAGGAAGTAAAGAAGAAAGATCATTAATTAAGTAACCACATCAAAATGTTTATGGTCAACATACATGCAGAAACTCATAACATACTAACACAGAGAGGGAAAGAAAAAGCCCAACCAAGCATTTTGAAGAACACAACAGATAAGAAAAGGGATTAGGAAAAAGAAAAAGAAAAGACATCAACAGTGGAAGAGCTTTGAAATGAGATAGATACCAGAGGAAAAAACTGCTGATATTGCAGCTCCATGTAAGTGCTTGAATTGTATATATCCTCACACCAATAAGCACATCATATTCTTAGTGGAAGATACTTTTAATGATGATATATGTCATACTAAGAGAAGAATTTCACTTCAACTGTGAACTTGACAGGTTTCAGATACTTAGCCTGTCTTCTTACAGTAGCATGTAGGAGTATTCTTCGAAGAAAAGTAAGGTGAAACAAATACAGAGAAATAGGCTGTTCTCAGAAAGTACTTCTTGGGAAATTCACTCATTATCGAATGACCAAGACATGCTCTCATGTCCACGATTATTTGTTCAACTCAATGATGTACATTTGACATATTTTTTCTTTTTCACTTCCTATTAAAATGACTGCTTCCTATGATCAATCCACAATTAAAATACAACTTTTTTATGCCTGTAAATAGGATGGCACGTGTTAATTCAAATAGCCAAAAAGCCAAACTTCTTTGTCTAACTGCATTGCAGCGCAAGTTTTCATTTACTTATAGAGCAGAGGACTACATTTTATAAGTAGCCTTATAAGACCAAAAGAGCTTAAGAAAATAAGACTATTGTACCACTTCACTATTGAGTTTGCATCACTCCCATCCATTCCAGGGCCAGTGTCCAAAATAATAATCCTGTCCTTCACCATTTCCACGCTACAAATGTAGAAAAATCATTAATCAGATACAACTTCCCGTTAACAAAAATATTTGTTAGGAAAACTGCGGCAACTGAAGCTTTGCTGATTGTATAGATGACATAAGCAAGGAGAAATCAAGAAAATGAAATATATCTGAAGTATAACATTGTATAAACTTCATAATCAGTATCTCATAATCTGAATTAGCAGATAGTTCGATGAGAACATACATAAAAACATTGAGTAGCATCAGCCATGAGTGTTTCATAATACACTTGGAAAATATTAGTAACCATGTATAGTAAGCTACTTAAGGCAGTGATCTGTCAAGACTCCTACTTTTCTTTAAGCCACTTAGAGACAGGAACTTGTATACTCTATAAGACAGATTATACAGAAATAGACAAGGATTGGAGGATACTAAAAGTGCCTTGCTGAGCTGAAAGCTTTTGAGTGTTATTCCAAGAAAATATCCTAGAAGTTTGAAACAACAGAAAAGATAATCATAAACGATGCTCTTTGGAGAAAAAAAGGGTAATCAGAGCATAGGCACAACACACAACAATGTTAAGTTTTGAAAAAGTCCTAAACTTCATAAGAAATCTCCAACAGTTAGTGTTGAACTTTCAGAAACCATTTAAACAGCATCTAAAGCTATAGCAGCTAAATAGTACACAAAAATTAGCTTTGCTAAGAGCAAGCGGGATGACCAAAGAGAGAGAAAAATCCAGCATCACAGGCAATACCTTATTAGTCTTCTCTCATCAGGTTTGTTAGACCATACTGCTTGCAATGAATTATCCTTGTGAAAGAGATATGACGACATTAGTAACAAAACAAAACACATAAAATAGGATAGATAATTGCATGATCACACATGCTTACAATCAAGTCAGCAAGAGCTGTTTCAAAGTTATACTCTGCAGGCAGCTCCTTTAGTAAATCTACGTCAGGGGTTAGATCCCACATATTCTACAAAGATGAATCAGGAACAGTAAGGTACAATAGTCATACACCAAAACAGAAAAGATAATGAGGTAACCTATATATTTCAATATACAGACCTCAAATGCAACAGCTACCTCTGAACCATCCTTTTACAGGCCAAAACAGAACAGCATAAGTAAGCCTTCTTAATCACAGAAGCTACTAAGCGACCACATAGTAAACTATGACAACATAGCCAAACCTGAAGCCTGAGAAGGTTCCACTTGTTGGGCTTAAATTCCCGCAAATTCAATGAATATCTAATTTTGTTCTCAAATACATCAACAAAATGTAAATCATTGCTCTTCCAGTTAATGCTTCTTTGAGGCCTTGGAGACGCTGTCTGTCTCAACATCCTGATATATGCTTGCTTCACAGCACCAACAAAATCCTCCAATGGCATTTCAAGTCGTGGACCATTGATTTTTACCTCCACTGTCTTGCCATTAGGCAAAAGCACACGAAATTTGAATATTTTCTCGACCCCAATTTCTTCAATGTCTTCAATCTTTACCGGCACAGGTGGCCTTTTTCTTAACCTTTCAATATCAATATCATATTCTTCATTTATTGGTCTTTTACTCGGTCTCCTTTGAAGTGTATTCCTCTCCATCTGTCATATAAAACAAATAGACAAAATCAGAGTTGAAACTTTTCTTTTTTTTGTTTTTTGAACAATAATTTATGTTTTAAGAAATCTTTAGTATTTTGCTAACGAAATAATATCACTAGTATGAAATAAACTTAAACCGACTCAAGTCTTACGAAAATAAACCAAACCAAATCTTCCATTAACTAGAATAGCTTATGTGTTTTTAGTGATGCCAATGTCCAAAATTTATTAGAAGAATTCGACAAAGTTTACACTACTAAGTTGAAATTATTTCCACCGTTTGTCCAGACTCAAAAACATGGGAAAAACAAAAAGAAAGAAGCGGGCAAACCAAATAGAAAAAAGAAAAAAAAACACACACACACAGAGATTCGCAAAAAAAATCCGACAAATAACTCTTCAGAAAACCACGTTAACATTTATTTTCTCGACAAAATCTTTTAGGTCACGATAATATCACGTTTAACAAAATACATCGACACAGGAAGCTTTACACAAACCAAAAAAAAACAACAACAACAACAACAAAGTATGTGTACCGAACCCAAAATCATAAGAAAAGCGCGCACACACACACAAACATTCACAAACATAACACGTCCCTGCAAAAAGAATAAACAAACACAATCACATGAACCGATATTTCTTAACACAAGAAAAATATGCAAGTATCACGCAGAAACCACACGCATCGGCAGGAAGGAGAATCGCGTGTTATATATATATCAGAAACAAATGCACACAAACTTTCTTCACGTCGTAAAAGCAAATAAATGAGGTCTTCATCTTGATACCAAACACTTAGCTAAAAATAACAGCAAACAAAGGGGGGAAAAAACAGTTTCCATCTTTTGACGTAGACAAGTATATCTCCCTATAAAAGATATAGAAGAACGCACACATATAGCATATACAAAGAAATGTGAGATTGAGTAGAGAAGATTATGGCCTTATGAGCAAAAACTTACATTTTTTCTTGGAGTCTTGAGGTGGCAAAGAGATGGAGAAGTGTTCAAAAAACGCAGGTCAGAAGGCGAAGGCTTTTAGAGTTAGCTAAAAGTGAGGAGGAATGGCAAAAGACAGCAGAGCTTATATGATATATATTATATCTGTATATGTGCTGCACTGCATGAGCAGACTAATAAGTAGGTACTGTGTGTGCAGTGTGTGGAGCGTGTGTTGGTTTATACAGTTGTAGCGTTGGGGTTTAAAAGATCGGACGGATAGCACGCAATGGTGTGTGAAAAATTAATTTAATTCTTTGCGATTGGTGTCTTATTGGGAACGTTTCGTCTTAAAGCGTCTGAGTAGGGTGGGGGTGTACAGTGGAAATTCATTGGACGACATTCTGGGAAACCACCAGGCGTAGGCGTAGGCCACTACGACCATCAGCCCCTTTGGCTTTGCTTTTCTTTATCTACAAGTAATTTTTGACGTTTATAAATAAGTAAAGAAATATTTGTATAAAATACGTTTATAAATTATTGATTTATTTAATAAATATATGATTATAAATAGTAATATTTATTAAATTATGAAAAGGATCTTTTGTTAATAATATCGTAAAACAATATTAGCATATATATATATATTATAATGTGGCGTGACTGACTCATGAGTTTGACCAGAAAAACGAAAGTGCAGGATGCCAAAGGTTGCAATGAATTTTATGTAATTTTCTTGTGTTTTCAAGAATATAAATCTCTTTGTATTTCATCACCTCATGGTACTTTAAAGTAAAAAAAATTAGGGGTGCTTTTTCTAGCTTGTTTCTTGTAAATAAAATTTGCTAAACGCATAAATTTTATTTTCCTTCTTATAAGCAGGTTTGACAGCTTATAAGTACTTCAAAACACCCTCTATTTCTTTGAGTAAGGGTAGGTTATAAGCAAGAATCACTTAGGATTCGCTTTTTTTAAAAAACATTTTTTTTAGTTTTATTTTTTTGAAAATATATTTTAAAAAAATAAAATTATTATTAAAAATAAAATTAAACTTTTTTTTGGTGTTTGAATATTTTTAAAACTCATTTTTTTTAAACCAAATCAACTACTTATTATAGTAAGGAAATATTTTTCTTGAACAATCCAAACGGAGGTATTTCAACGTTGGGGATGCACTCTTTTTAGTTATTCTATTATAATTTATAATTATTAAAATTTATTCATAATATCTAAATATAATATGAGCACGGGCTGAGTCACATTTAAATAATCTTAAAACTAACGTGGACTATGGAAAGAACTTTGGATGCAAGTGTTTCGGCGCTTTGGATGATCGAGCATTTTTTTGTGCTTTCGTATGTGTTATTTTTAGTTATAACTACGGGATGATTTCCCCTTTTTTTCTTTCTTAGAACCCCAACGCCTGTCGTCTTATTTGCATGTTTTTATTAACCGAGAAGTTGGATGTGAAATTTCCAGCTTCGCGTATGTTGTACTCCACAGATATAAAATACGAGAATTATCAATTTTTTAACATTTTTAATACGAGGACTTTGGTGGTCTAATTTAATGAGAGTCTCTCTAAGTTTTCACCCTGTTTGGCTCATCTTTTAGACATTTGAAGTGTTTTTTTTATGAATTTAAGTGTTAAAACTGAACTGTTTGATTTATTTTTTAAAGAGTTTTTATATGAAAGTTGAAATTAAAAAAAAAAAGTTGGAAAACCAAATGAAGCTTTTCATAAAAGAATTTTGAAAATTTATTTTTACATCATTTGTATAATTGTTTTTATTTTTTCTTTGGAAATAGTACTCCATATATCAAAAGTTCAAACTACTTTTAGTATAACTAAAAGTTTAACTCCTAAAATATAAGATCAAACAATCAAAGACTTTTAGCTGACAATATTTTTATTCAAAATTCTACTGCTAAAACTCTATAATTTCAGAGCAAAAATCTCACAACTAAGCCAAATAAAGATATAAATTTTCAACTTATAAAATTTTTGTCTTTTCGAGTTAAGTTGTGCATAAATGATAACAAATAGTCACACTTATGGCACTATACATTTATGAAACACACATTAAAGCAAATCAGATAGTTTTATGTTCAAAGTTATTTTACTCAAGCATCATAATCCATTATGGGGGATAAGGCTTGTAGCCTCTTCCTTATATATAGGTTTGAGTTGAAATTCATTAGTAATGTAATCCTTTCGTACTTCATATTTTGCACGAATATAAATAGTTTTTTTCATATATTTTTAAAATTTTTTAATATTTACAAATGTGATTTTATGTGTGTTTTTATTTTTTAACTAAATATCATATAATTATAATACCCTCACATTTAGAAATTAGTTGTGACTATAAGCGTTTACTTGACTAATACAATAAAAAAAACCTTGATCATTTTATTTAACAATTGCTATACTTAAAAATACTGTTTGTTTACCGAGTTAGTAAAATTATTTTAGTCATTTTTGGTAAATATTTAATGGTAGGGACTAAGTGATTAAAAATATATTGTTTGTACTAATTTTTTTTCACCTTATCTTCTTTAGATTGCATTGATTAATTATTTTGTATTTTAAATTACTATCTTATACATGCTATGATTTTTTTATTTTTCTTATAATTAAAAATTGATGACTTTTTTATTTTACACATTGTTATTTGTGAGAATATCTAATTTACTATATAAGAGTACCTGCGGTCCACAAATGCAGTGTGGCCCAAGTAGGCCAATAGAAATTGCTTATTCTCAATGATGGACATTTATCTGACCTTGTACGACAACGCATGATATTACACTATGTCTTTGGAGTATACCATAAGATAAGCACCCCAAAGTTAGCAACATTGATTTGGTAGACACAGCTGCTCTACGTAGGTGACCCTTATACGCTAAAGAGTCTCTTAAACACCCAAGAAGCTTACAAATATGACAATCTTAGCCCATTCTTTACAAATCATGTTGGACTCTCTCAGAGTTTATAGAAGAGCAAAGCCATATGGGTCTTTATAAACTCAAATGCAACTATAATTATACCCTTCTTGCCAAGAGAGTAGCATCCACCAATTGACACTATAACATATATATACCTAGCTCGCCTTATAAACATTTTCAAGATTCACCATACCCTTTTCATACAAGCTTACAACATTTCTCTCTATCTGTTAACTAACTTAGAGGTTGGAGTGTTTATCACCAGCACCAATTGGATGTTAAGGACTCACTCACATTTTTTGCCTTCTATTTCGTAGGCTGTTTATGGCCCCCCAAAATTTCGTAATTGTAGATTTTAACGACTATAGACACTGTTAGTTTTTTTTTTTGCTATTCTTATCTAAAAACTATTGTTACAGATAATCATTTTAGCTATTTATGTATCATGATTGTGTGAATAATGTTAGTTTTTTGATAAAAATGATAAATAATGCCCATAATCAATAGTCCAGAATAAAGAATTCACTTTAAATTTTTTAAAGACCAAAATCTTTTACGTGTTATAGTTCAAGCACCCATCAAAGAATGACTACAAATTTTACTGTGCTTTATAGGAATTGTGCTCCGACGAAGCACTATGCACTTTAGATAAGGTAAAAGCACGCACTTAAAAAAAAAAATCTGAAGCCTCTCATCTCGTTCTCTTACTCTCACTCTCTTTCTTTTTCTTCTTTCTGTCTCTCTCCAACAAAATCAAACCATCCGATCTTAAATAAGACATCACCATAGCAATCATCATCTTTGCGCGACTATAACGATAATTTTCAGTCTTCATGTCGATTTCATTTTATTGTCATGGTGGTGGTATATGTCATAGTGGTGTTGTGTAGTATGTGGTTAATGTATTTAAGTGTAAGTATGGAGAATTTGGCTGTCTAACAAATAATTTAAAATAATGTAGATTAACAGTTTGATGTTTTGACTAAATCAAATTCGTCTATTATCTGTATTAAAGTTTTGAACATATAATATAAAAATTTTGAACATATAAAGCAATAATTTTGAATTAAGATTGTTGATCAGATAGTACACTTATTCATTTTAAACCAATAGTGTATTGGTTTGAAACATATAGAATAATAGTTTTGAATTAGGACTGTCAATTAATCATATAGCACACTTATTCATTTTGAACTAATAGTGTATTAGTTTTGAACATGTAGAACAATAGTTTTGAATTAGAATTGTTGATCAAATAGCAAGTTTATTCATTTTGAATCAATAGTGTATTAGTTTTGAACATATAGAACGATAATTTTAAACTAGAACTATCAATTGATTAGATAGCAAACTTACTCATTTGAAACCAGTAGTGTATTGGTTTTAAATATATAAAACAATAGTTTTAAACTAATACTGTTAATTAATCAGGTAGCACACTTATTTATTTTGAACCAATAGTGTATTAGTTTTGAACATATAGAATAATAGTTTTAAACTAAGATTGTTAATTGATCAAATAGCACACTTACTCATTTTGAACTAATAGTGTATTGGTTTTGAACATATAGAACAATAGTTTTGAATACATACCAAATCTACTCACATATCTTTATCCATCGACATGCATAAAATTTATGAGATTATAATTTTTATTTTGTGAACTTGCTTTTAAATTTTTGAACATGTAAAATAAGAGTTTTGAGTATATAATATAAAATTTTTGAATATAGAGTATAATCTATGAGCATAATATAAGAGTTTTGAACATATTTGTAGCTTAATATAAGAGTTTGAACTTATAATATAAAAATTTTGAACCCATAATATAAAAATTTTGAATACATGTATTGTTACGTACTGTACGCGTACAGTACGGTGAGCACTGTGTATATGGTGCACAATGTAATAACTGAAGAATGAGGGTTCAGTTAGATTGGTTTTTTTTAAAGGTGTTTTTTTTTTTAAACAAAGTATTTTTTTGATAAGTTAAAATTTTTGAATTTTCAAAAAATTAAAATTGAAAATTGTTTAAAGTTTTAATTTTTTTAATACTTTAATCTAAGTAAGTATGTATTGTAGAAAAGATATATATTTTTTTCATAAAAGATATCAATGCCGTGAGTTTTGGAAAAAAAAAAATCACCATATATCAGCCGTAGGTGCGTACCGCTTTTTGCGGAGTATTAATTAATTACACTTCCGCACCGTCGAACACTCGTGACATGGCACTGTCACAACGTCCACGTGTCTTTTACACATGCAGCTGTCGCCATAATGCAGCTGCCAAATCGTTAAAACTATATATATATATATATATATATATATAAAGGAGTTCCTTAAACTACACAAAAGCAACGTCGTCTCGATCCCACCTCGTCCTTGGCGCTGCTTTCGTTCAATCATCAGATCCTATTACACTTTTACCATAAGAAGCAACATCGCGCATCAACTCAACTCTACCTTTTTCTTTTTCCTCTGTCTTTTACTCTTTCACTAGATTTTTCTTTGGCTCTATCTTTGTCTCCCTAACCAAAACACACACTCACACACTTTCTTCTCTCTCTATATTTTTTCTTCCTTGTCTCATGGAGACACTGCAAGCTTCGACTGCATCGTTAAGCTTAGCAAAAGCTGGTTTTGGTTTAAGGCCTCTGTACGCGGTTAATCAAGTAGGTTTAAGCTGCTCATGGACAGAAGGAAGCAGAAGAATCAAGTCGTTGTGTGTTAAAGCATTATGTGTTCATGATGATGGCAAAGAAGGAGGAGGAGGAGGGTTTGGTGGTAAAAGGTTTGAAGATGATGAAAAGGTTCTTGTGTTGGGTGTTCCAGAGATGGATGCTTCTGGTACTGTTCTTGGGTTTCACTTGCTTCCTTCATCTAGTGTATGCATATATGCGTGTGTGTTTATATTATGTCCCACTTTTTTCTTTTTGAGTATCTTCTTTTTGCATTTTATAGTAGTCTGCTCCAGGTTTAGTGCTTTTCAGAGCATTTGCTAAAGTTGATGATCGATGTAAAGGAAGTTTCTAATAGAGTTACTATTTTATTTGAAAACTTGAAGCTTAACATTATTGAGAGGGTACTTGTGACATTTTTTATGTTCTTACCGACAAGATAAACTGTTTCAAAGAGATTTAATACTTTTAAATAGATAGTGGTGAGTTTTTAAATTTGAGACTTTTTTTTTAGGATCTCATATTATAGATTTATTTGTTACCATTTTAAATAAAAGCATAGAGACGATATTAGTATATTTATTTATTAGGGACCTTATATCATAGTTCCTCACAATTCCTCACAAGGTATTCCTTATTAAACCTTATGCTCTCTTATGCATTGAAAAAAGAAAAAAAAGCAAATATCTCAACAGCAGAATGTAGTACTATCCACACGCTATTCTTCACGTACAATAAATATTTGTTCATTATTATACAACTGTTTGTTCATTGACTGTTTGTTCATTACCGCAAAATTGTTTGTTCATTGACTTTTATATATGTATCAAATATTTGTTCATTACATTAAAACTATTTGTTTACTACTCCACAACTATTTATTCACTTACTATTTCTTCATTAATCTACAACTATTTGTCACTAACTTTCATATATACTTCAAATATTTGTTCATTACACCACAATTATTTGTTCACTACTTCACAACTATTTGTTCATTGACTTTCATATACATACATATATATATATATATATATATCAAATATTTGTTCATTACTTCACAATTAGTTTTTCACTGCTCTCACACACACAGACACAAAAACATTTGCACACACTCTTATAGAACACGCACACACACATTCACACATAGTGAGCAAGGCGACAACGTGAAAACTTATTTGGTGGTGATGCTGCCATGAATCACGATCTAAAAAGCTTGAAATTGCTTGAGCATTCATTAATGGTGGATATAGATTTAAGTAATTAAATCTTTCAGTTAAAGGCATCGTGAGAATCATGAAGCTACAATGAAAAATGGCGCTGAAGAAAGCTTGAAGCTTACAGCATGATGGCTTGGTGGTGGCGTGATGATCGGAGAAGAAGAGAGAAGAGAAAAAGAAAGAAAGGAGAGGGGAGAGAAGAAAAAGAGAGAAACAGAGACTTACGATCAGATCTAGATCTAATTTGTTTTTTTTTTTAAGTGTGGGTACACCATATTCTGCAAGAACACAATATTGCAAGAGCATGATATAATTTGCGTTATTTATTATATTTAAGGTTCCCTTGTGTTTAGGCATAAATACAAAGCTAGTTCCTAAATTCACGAAATAGCAATTGAGACTCATAGTGTTTTTCCAAAAGTTGCATGTTTGGTTCTTCCGTTACAATTTTCATCAATTTTGACAACTAAGTGTTCAACACGCACCATAGATGAGATTGGGCTTTATTTTTTGTTCTTAATTGCACATACACCTCCTGTGTGTTTTTTTTTTAATTCATCATATTTCAAAAAGAATTAAAATTCAAATTACCTTCACCCCGCTACCGTACCCCTTCACCACACAACCCCCACCATTACTACCACACAACCCCTACCACCACCACTCTACCAGTAAATGCAAATCAAAATAGGCCACCGTCCATCTACAAATCAAAAATCACACCAGTCTCTTTTTTCATTTCTACAAGCTAAAGACTGATGAATGAACAGAGGTTGATATAAGTCTGAGTGCTGCTACCATAAGGAAATGTGAATTTGTATATTTTGGAACAATGTTACAGAACATGAATTTATACACCAAGCCTCAGAAGATATAATCCTATCTAATGTATAACAGCTACAATAGATAAAGAATTCAAAAATTAGACAAATATGAATAGGTCAAAATGAATTTATCCTTATCATTATAAGGTTGAAAATGTTAATATACACTAATGGGTCATCTTTATCATCTTGATCTTAATCTGGAATGGATGGATGCATGTTGTTTGGGGCTGTTGGTAGCAGCGCGAGGAGAGAGGGGAAGGGATGGGGCTTTTAGAAGGTGGCAGCGGGGTTAAGGGTGGGGCTGTTGATGTCTGTCGGGGGTATACTGATTGAGATATCAGCGAGGATGGGGACTGGGAGAGGCAGCGGGGGTAGGGTGGAGTGCGGCGGGGCTGGTGGGAAGGGGTAGCCGAGGTGGGGCTAGTTTTTTTTTTATTTTTTAAAGGGTTAAACAAAGGAGAACCCCTTTCCCACCTGGCCAGAGGCCCCTTAACTAGGCGGGAGGTTAATCAAGGGATGTGCGTGAAGGGCAGCCCGACCAGGGAGAGGACCAACGGGCGTGGAAATCCAGCAACAGCCCCCGCAATATTTCAGCGGGAGTACTGCTGCCACACGGACTCGATCCCGCGTTGTCAGGGTGTCTCCACCCTAGTCACCTGGCCACTTACCAACTCACCTATGCCCCTGGGGCGGGGCTAGTTTTTTATGGGGAAGGGAAGTGTGGTGACAGCCGGGTTGGGGTGGAAGGCTCACAAAGGACATGATTTTTTTTGTTTTTCTTTTATAAAAAAAATAAATTAAATAAGGGCAAAATAGATATTTTACTAAAATATGATAAGGACAAAATAGATATTTTGCAAAATCCGTTAATGAATTAACGAAAATTGGGTGTTGGGGTGCGTTTTCAATTTTTGGAAAAACATATGGGGTCTCAATTGCTATTTCGTAAATTTAGGGACTAGCGGTGTATTTACACAGGAGTGTATAAGCAAAAAACACTTATATTTATTAACAGCTTCATATATCTAAATTGCAAAGTGAATGATCAGAGAAGTTCATTGCTCTGATTCTTCCTTCTCTCTTTGGTTTTTTAAATGGGATTGTGAAAAAAAAAAAAGATTGTCTGTTCTTTCAACTACTTTTTTTTTTTTAAAAAAAAGATAGTTCTTTTCATTTTTTGATTTTAAAATAGTCTGCTCCAGGTAAATGTTGTTGAGAATTTAATTCACAATATTTGATGATATAAAGGGAGCTTATCATATATAGTATGGAAAGTGTTTGAAACTTGAAAGAGTTGAATTACTTTTTATTTTATTCTTTTCCTTTTTTCCAAGTAATGCTTGGTCATAAGGTTTCTTTTGATATCAATATGCATGCGTGTGCACTTATGGAATATGATTTTAGTCTAGTAAGTTAGTTAACAAGCAAGACACAATTTCACCTTTTTTTTGCTTTCCTCTGCTATTAATCTTTTATTCTATATGCTTGGTAGGTTGTGTGTGATTAAGAATTAACAAGAATCCATAGCATTTCTTTCTTCAAGTGGATCAGATGGTCCAGTAACAATGGATATTTCAATCTTGATCAACAGGTTTTGAGAAATTCATGGCATCTGATGTTAACATTGATTCCATGAGAGATGAAATGATTGAGGAGATCGAAACAGAAGTGGAACACTCAACCAGATTGACCTACAATATTGTTTTTGTTACTGCTGAGGCGGCTCCGTATTCTAAAACAGGGGGCCTAGGAGATGTCTGTGGCTCTCTGCCTGTAGCGCTTGCTGAACGTGGTCATCGAGTTATGGTTATTTCTCCCAGATACCTAAACGGAAGTCCTTCAGATGAAAATTTTGCAAATGTAGTTGACCTAGATAAACGGATCAAAATTAACTGCTTTGGTGGTGCACATGAAGTTTCTTTTTTCCACGAATACCGGGGAGGTGTTGACTGGGTAAGAAATTCTGCAGGCTATTCCTTTGTAGGATCTATATGTGACTTCATAAAGGGGGTACAGCACATTTGAACATTTGTAGTTTCTGTGTGACCATTTTTTGCAACTTCCAGGCAGCATTAACTTATTCGGCTAAACTTTAGACAAGTCGTCTCTCTGTCATTAGCTTTGCTGTTGAATTTAATCATCTGCATTCTTACAACATCATCTCTTCTGGGATTAGGTATTTGTGGACCACCCTTCCTTCCACCGACCTGGAACACCTTATGGTGATATTCATGGTGCTTTTGGTGATAATCAGGCAAATGATTTTCTTTACTATTATCCGTTAAGTTTAATTGGTAATTAGCATATTTGTTATGTCAATTCTTGATTCTTCCTTTTCTTTTTGAGTGCAGTTCCGGTTCACTTTGCTTTGTCACGCAGCATGCGAAGCTCCCTTAGTGCTTCCACTGGGTGGTTTCACTTATGGGGAAAAATGCTTGTTCCTTGCTAATGATTGGCATGCAGGCCTAGTTCCAGTGTATGTGACCAAATACATACATGTTTTTCCATTCTTCATTCATTAGCTGCATTGTATTCATTTTCTTGCACCCTATTACTCATAGAATAAAGCTTCAAACAAACAGAAGTCCGGCTCAGTAATCTGTGGAGCAGCTTGCAAATCAGTCAAGTGAAATCTCTTAATGCATTTTTGGCTTTTGTCATCTAGACTTAAGATGAACTTCAAAGAGTAGATTGTCAGTAATTTCCACTGGATAATCCATTGTCAAGTAATCTATTCTCACTCTCTGAAGGATTGGTATTACCATTTTCTCTCCAGGCTTTTGGCATCAAAGTACCGTCCTTATGGTGTTTACAAGGATGCTCGGTGTATTGTTGTTATACATAACCTTGCACATCAGGTACTTCTTTTTCTTTTCTTCATCACTTAATCTTGTCATTTCCATATAATCTGCAGATCAGTATTGAGCTGTCAATAACATCAAGAAGGTAAGGTCACTGCAGTTTTGTTTTGTTATGTTTGATATCTTTTTTCTCTTTTGCTTTACTCAAAAGATTTTCTGGCCTGGTAATCAAGGCCCTGAACACTAGGATCACAATTGATTTATACTCAGACGGGCGTTTTGGTGTTGTGTTGAGAGTTTGTCCTTAACTTCCTGTATCATTGTCGCTGCTCAATGTAGATGCATGTTTCTAAGATATAGATGTAAATAGGTTTGTGAATATCAATAGATGGTGATGCCTTAAAACAACAATTCAGATTTTTGCTGGAAAACTATCAAATGTATCTAAGGCGGACTAATCTATGGTCTTGGCACTCTTGAGGAAATGCATGAAGAAAGTTGGACACTAAGTAGTTCCAGTGTCGTGATGAATCCCTTTTCTTCTCTGACTGAAGATTTACTCTTTTAACTTTTTTTTCCTCCATTTTCCAAATATTATCAGATCATGTAAGTGACCAAATAGTCTGGTTTCTTTCGATAAGCAAGGGTGTGGAGCCAGCAGCAGGCTACAAGAATTTGGGATTGCCAGCAGACTGGTATAGAGCACTGGAGTGGATATTCCCCACGTGGGCGAGGACACATGCCCTCGACACCGGTGAAGCTGTCAATGTTCTGAAAGGTGCAATTGTGACTGCAGACCGGATAGTTACAGTTAGCCAGGTTATCTTGCAATATAGTCTTGATTTCTGGATGTTTCATTTTACATAATGATCTTGGATTGTCTATATTTGAAATTGTAGCTATTGTCAGCTAGCCTACCAGGATATTCAGGAAAATTTACGACTGTTTATAAACTGGAAAGTGCCTTATTTCTAAGTACTAGATGTCGTTTAACCTCTCTTTCTCCTCCTCTTTCCTCCTTCTTGCAGGGGTATTCTTGGGAAATCACTACTCCTGAAGGTGGAAATGGGCTGCACGACCTGTTGAACAGTCGAAAGATGGTTCTTAATGGTATAAATAGTCCTTTTCTAATAAAGTATGACACACATGAGACTAATAACATGTGAATAATTGAGTATTGATGTGCTTGTGTGTGTGACTGCATGTATCCGTGTATGTATATGTGTTTTGCATCTTTGTGCCTTATTTCCTTCTAACAATAGCTTAATAAAGGAAGTCAACCCTGACATACCTTGATTTGCTATCATGATTCTTGCAATTGTTTGTGTGTCATTGCTGTTTCTTTGTATGAGCTTGTGGTTTAAGTTCCTTTGCATGCATGTGTGTCTAAAGTGTGAATGCCATTACTTGTTTGGCTGCCTTATTTCTCATCAACTTCTGACTTGTTTCTGAAACTTATTGTCAATATACAAGTTAAATTTTTCCTAGCTTCCATACTTTACCAGTATCTCCATGAGAATGGCAATTACTTTTCCCTAGAAATAGAACTGAGTTGTTGGATTAAGAACATTTGAAATTTTGCCAAGTAATAACTCAAATGCTTGCAAGTAGCAAGTAATAAATAATTTTTCTGCTGTTATTACTATTATAGTGAAACCATACGTGCTTATGCAGGGATTACAAATGGCCTCGATAACGATGAGTGGAACCCATTTTCAGATGAACATATTGCTTGCAATTATTCCATCCATGAACTTTCTGGGAAGGTCCTTAAGCTCACACCTATAACAAGACCTTTTGTTCTTCAAAATTGGATTAAGATTATTAAGAGTAGAGCGTTTCATGTAAAGTTAATGTTGCCTAACAGGAGAAAATAATAGAAAGAGCATTAAGCTATACTCCAAATTCAGTTGGACTATAAGATTTCCATCTGAGTTGGTCATAGAATTGCAGGTTCAGTGCAAAATTGCCTTGCAAAAGGAACTAGGTCTTCCTGTCCGATCTGATTGTCCTTTGGTAAGGACTTGTGACCAAGTATTGCTTAAATGCTGGAGCAATCTTTTCTTCTATTCTAATGTTATAAGGTTTCATGTCATATAGATTGGATTTATTGGGAGATTGGACTACCAGAAAGGTGTTGACATACTTCTATCTGCAACACCCGAACTAATGAAAGAAGATGTCCATTTTGTAAGTGCTCCTTGTTTTACCTTTTTGTCTCTGCTCTTTCAAAATGAATTTAATTTGGAGTTCTCCTGTTCCTTCTTTTTTTTTCCCCTTCTGTTATTTCTGTTTTCTTTCTTGGGAAGTGGGAGTATAAGTCTATGTTTGACACTCTTTTTAAGCACCTTCAGCCAAGCACGATACGCTTTGTACACAAGTTCAGGTCCTTTAGGACATCCCACATCATCTTGCTTGAGCAGACGAAATTTTTCACCTGTCATAATTTCCAGTGCCTTTCCTTTTCCTGAATCTTTGTTGGTACGGGTAGCCATTTGCTACAAACTGTTAGTTAAGTGTTGCTGTGTCAATGCAGATTCTCAGAACCACACTTTGTTACTTTCAAAACATTTTTCAGAAGCATAAAGTCTTCTTGTCTTCCAGGGTGGTTGATGAAGACAAATAGGCAATCACTTCAATTTATATGTGTGAAATCTCATTAGTTAATTAGTATTCAGCGACAAATATGCTCCCTATATGGTCCTTTACTGACAGATTTTTAGGTCCATCCTGTGACGATGTTTTAGATCATGCTTGGTTCTGGGGAGAGACAATATGAAGACTGGATGAGACATATGGAGTTCCTCTACAAGGATAAGTTTCGAGGTTGGGTTGGATTTAGCATTCCGGTTTCCCATAGGATAACAGCCGGGTACGTTTACTGTTGATCTTGCAGTTTAAGTATTCAAAAGAACGGTTGTGAAGCTGACTTATCGACACCATGCAATGTACAGCTGTGACATACTCGTAATGCCTTCAAGATTTGAACCATGTGGTCTAAATCAGTTATACGCAATGAGATATGGTACTGTACCTGTTGTTCACAAGACTGGGGGTCTTAGAGTGAGTAACTTCCGAACAAAATGAAGCTATTTTTCAGTTATAAGATTCTATGTTAACACACGTCATTCTTTCTAACTCAGGACACCGTGGAAAATTTCAATCCGTATGCTCAAGAAGGCAGTGGTGAAGGAACTGGGTATCTATTTCTCCTTGTGCATTTTCTCGTTATACCTTCCCATGAATTATGTAAGCATCAGGATTTCCAGACTCGGAAGTTCCATGAAAGATTAATATGAATTATCCAGACACAATAATGACTATAAACTGTCTCTAAGATGCAGGAAGGTGATGGATCAAAGTTAGAAAGTAACAGAACAATAATTTTGTTGAGTGTGAGAAGGAATTGGAAATGTAAAATAATGTGATGATGTTTTCAGTCACTCTAATGAGGATCCAACATGTATCCAAACGAAATTCACCAAGAAGTAAACAAGGTAGCCAGTATCAAGTCTCCCGGGACTATCAAGAGAAGTAATTAAAAGCAGTAAAGAACTTCAATTAAGAAGACGGCGACTAATTTTGTGACCATTTTCTGCTTTATGGTGCTTTTTCTTCTTGTTGCAAATAACTAGTTTTCGGTGCCTTCAACAGGTGGGCTTTCTCTCCTTTATCAAGGGAAAGTTTGATTTCCGTGAGTTGTCTCAAATTCATACTTGTTTTATTCTTTATACTTCTCATCCATAATCGCGAATGTTTTACCATGGGAAGTCTGCGCATGCAGGCATTAAGAGTTGCTATTAAGACTTACAGGGAACATGAGTCTTCATGGGAGGGATTGATGAAGAGAGGCATGCAAAGGGATTCTTCATGGGAAAATGCAGCTGTTGAATATGAGCAAGTTTTCCAATGGGCCTTCGTGGATCCTCCTTATTCTTAGCTAATAAGTGGAATGATTCAAGAGGAGGATAGATTTGCAGCTCAAGAAAGGGAAAAGCAGAAAAAAGGAAGATTATTCTGAAACTTTGATTAGTGCATGAATGTGATGGACCTATGGATGATCAAATATGTTCATTTTATTACACAAAAGTATAGTTATACCATTGACGTGATTGTTGATGATTTTTACAATTTAGGATCACTTGGCCCCTATATGAGGACTTGTCAAGATCATTTTATTATAATTATATCATTGTTTCACAATATTAATCTCTTATACATGGATATAAAGAAATATTTCGTTCATCTTTAAAAAAGCAAAAATTTTGAAGGACTATTAACCCCATGCGAATTCAGACACACAAACTAAAAAAAAAAACCTACATAAATCCACCAGTTTCGTTTGCTTTGGCGTTTAAGTAATTTAAAATTATGGAATTAAATTTTTATATTTAATTAGTTATTGGGAAATTATTATTTAAGGTGGACTCTGTTGTCTCAGGGTTTAATTTAAAGCCCAAAAATAATCCAATCCAGTTGGGTGTCCCAAAACAATTGGGTTTAGATATCCCAATGTAATTGGGTTTTGATCTTCCATAGATTTTTACAAATACGACATAATAGGGAACGTAGCCAATATTTCTCTGTTCCTGGTTTCTCTAAGATTTTTTGTAGCTTGGTGATTAGGAATTTTTTGGTGAGTTTGCGATTTCAGGTAAAGCGGTTAGGAATTGAAGTATTTTTTGAGTCGAAAGATTCACGTCGCAAGAGTTATTTCTAAATCTTAAGAATTATTTTGTGAACTAATATGGTTATTATAAAATCAATTATCTTGTTAGGTGACTTTTTAACTTTTGCTTCCTAGAGTTGCAACTTGCAATTATCTTTTAGCTTTAATATAGGTGTTTCTAAACGTGTTTGTCAAGTATAATATACTAAAAAATTAGTGCGAAAATAAATATAATGGATGATGACAAAGTTAGGTGGTTGATGAAGAAAGAGAAGAATAAATTGCAATTTGACTTTTTAAAAAAGAAAAGGAAAAAGAGAAAATAAATTATAAAGTATTCTGAAACCGATACATGTTACTCCTACAACAATTGGACGGCCCCCTGCCGAGCAGGTCATCCGTTAATAATTTTGTGTCTTCGAACAAAACAGAAAATAAAAAATTGCATCGAGGCCTTTGGATACTCCCAAGGCACATGTACTTATAACCAAAAGCATAAAAGGAGAGCACATGTAGTAGAAAGAGTTTAACGTACCAATGTATGCATGCGATGGTCTTTTTGATGTGGTAAGGTCAATTATAATATTATATATATATATATATATATATATATGTTGAAAGAGTTATATTTTCCTTTAATACAATTGAGTTACATGATATAATTTATCATACTTTCACAGTGCACCATACGCTCAGTTGTCTACATGGACACTGTACATTATGTTGTGCGTGAATAGTATGCGTGTACCATGTAATATTATATGTGCTCAAAATTTTTATATTATATGTTCAAAACTCTTACATTAGGCTGCTAGCATATTTGAAACTTTTATATTATACGTTCAAAAGTTTAAAAATAAGTTCACAAAACAAAGATTATAATATTTTAAATTTTATAGTTTATGTTAAAAATACTTATATTACATGCTCATAGTTATACTTTGTGTTCAAAACTCTTATATTACATGTTCAAAAGTTTAACAATAAGCTCAATTGAACATGTTTGCAGTTTAATATAAGAATTTTGAACACATATATTGTTATGTAATACGTGCGTATGCAGTGTAATACATTGTATAATGTCACAATAAAAATTGTGTATAATTTAGAATACAACAAACAGTAAAGATCTAAAGGATTCTATATGCAGGTAATTTGAAGAGGAATTCTAAATAAATAATGATTCCTAAGCACAAGGAAATAGGGGAAAATATTCAACCTTATCACATCTATACGATTTTGCAGCCCAAAAAATTGTGGGATTCGCTGATATACGAGTACAAAAGTTAATTATTTATCTATATCTCATTTGACAATTGAAAATAAATTGAAATAAAGTGAAAAGTAAAAAAAAAAAAAGCAACAAAATAGAAGTTTTAAATAAATAGATTTTCACTTCTTAATAATTGAAAAATACTAATGATCCAGAGGGAATATCAATCCACTTTTATATGTCTTTTCTTTGTATGGTAAGTTTACCATTTTTAAAAGTCTTCTTAAATAATCAACATATTTGCCACATGGCCACACCTCTTTATTACAAAGTTTTATGACTAATAAAATAATAGTAATAAATAAAAGAGAGAGTTCATATTTCCTCGATTTTTGGTTAAGCACCTGGCAAAGGAAAGCATTCTTTGAAAGTCAGCTATCGAGAGAGAGAGAGAGAGAGATGGGGGGTGTAAATCTAGTCTTCTGATATTCTTCTCTGGCCCATGACCCATTTCACCTCATCATGCTAATCTCCCCCCCCCCCCCCCCGGCGGTAAAACGACCCCCTTTTCAATCTCTTCCTCAATCCCATCATTATAAATAGATCTTAAATATTTGTCTTCTTTCCTTTTCTTTCCCCTTTCCGGACCTTTCATGTTTATCCGCAATCATTTAGTTGTTCGTACACGAACTATTACCTTTTTTCCGGGGAGATCTGCGTACAATTTGTTAGTTTCTGTCAGAGTTCATAGGTAGCCAAAGGTTCTTGCTCTAGTTTTGTATTTTGTGATCCAATTGAATGTTAGTTGTGGGTATTTTTCATAATGAGAGTTTTGTATAGCAGGTTTTTCTTCTGTATTTTGGGATCCGATTGAAAGTGGATTGTGGGTATTCATTTAATCGCATAGTGGGAGATTCGGGGCACCAAGGTATCGTTTTTTTGGTTTCACCACGTTACCTCCGGATTTGGTTTCATGTGGGTTGTGGATATTCGGGTCAAACGATGATACACGATCCGAATTTGATCTTATACGCCTGCATCGCGACGGGGACAACAGTCCTCGCCGAGTTTAAGTCCAGAGACCACGACGATCTGGGTTCATTAGCATTGAGATGCCTAGCCAAAACGCCGCCGTTTCATACCTTTTTCACCCACACAATTCGTGGCCGGACCTACGCCTTCTTGATCGATCAACCCTTCACCTACTTCTCAATTTTTGACGAAAAGCTCGAAACTTCCGAAGGCTTAGCCTTTCTAAGATCAGTTAAGCAATCGTTTGATAACATTGGGGATGATAATTCGGCTAGAAAGAGGTTGGATAGCTTGGCTTCACATTGTTTTCAAGGCGAATTCAACCCGGTTTTTCACCATTTGTTGGCCGGTCCAATGGTTGAGCACGACGACCCAAATTCGCCGGAGACGGGTGCGAAGCTGGGGCATCAGAGCAGTGGGAGTCTAGAATCGTCTAGAGGGAAAGTCCCCTTGCTATTAGGCGATGTCCCTAAGGAGGGGTTGAAGAAAAAGAAGAAGAAGAAGAAGGGGTTTTTCGAAGGAATGGTGTCTGTTGGAAGAGGAGGAGGGAGAGATGGGGAGAGAAGGGTCGATGTTTGCGACGAGAGTGTGGGAACAAGATCGTTGAGTAAGGAGTTTTCGGTAATAATGCATAGGAATGGTGATGTTAATAATGAGCCAGCATTGTATCAGAAGCATGCTAAGAAAGCTTGGAAGAAGCATGTGTGGGTGGTCTTGTCGTTGGACTTGATCGTTTGTATGATCCTGTTCGTCGTGTGGTTGTGGGTGTGCCGGGGTTTCAAATGCGTTGATGGATGAATGAATGAATTTGATAAATTTGTAGGAGGAGAAGAAGTTTGGGAGGCTTTCTTTCTTTCTTTCTTTTTTTTTTTTTCATCATATTGATGTTTCATTGTAGAGTGGATTTGGGGTTGTGCAAAAAGGTGCACAAGTGAATGGATGAACCCTTTGCAGTGTCTCTTTCTCTCTGTTGTAACATTGATCTCAAATGAGTTTTTACTGCAAAAGTTGTAATCTTTTAGTTTTCGAGCTACTTTCTTGTGTTTCCTTGTCGTCACCTTGTACTTGTGATGTTTTTCCAGACAATTGTGCATACTCTCACAGATATTACTATTATCTCCAGAATTTGTTTCTTTATGGTATGTCATTGACATTGTGGATTGTGACCATGTTTTGTTGGCATTTGGTGTATATGTACTGAAATCCGAATAGATTTATCTTCATTA
Source organism: Cordia subcordata (assembly GCA_028554755.1). Lineage (NCBI taxonomy): Eukaryota > Viridiplantae > Streptophyta > Magnoliopsida > Boraginales > Cordiaceae > Cordia > Cordia subcordata. Next base: position 544,687 of record JAPTOF010000006.1, on the reverse strand, counting down.
TCTTCATGCGTTAGGATACTAGACCCAGTACGAAAGATTGAAAATCATTGCTCAGTAGTTTCCTCCCGCTTTTCGTTCTTTGGGAAACTCTTGTTCCGGTGGATTCTTTCCAGTCTACTTTTCTGATCTTATCGGAAATCATACAAGGACAATTCTTATTGGCTATTTCTATTTGTGCAAGTATTTTACAATTAAGAAACAACTATTTGTTGTACTGATCGTGTATTAATTTATTACAAATATAGGATGCCCCCTTTTCGTGAATTATTGCGTTGTGTTTATTCGAGTGATTCACAACCAAAGAGAATTTCTCTTTTGCCCATCTCTATCCTGGTTAGCTGAAACCTAAGCGCCCTTATTTTTACTTTCTATTGAGTAATAGTCAATACAATACGATGTTATCTACAACCTTAAGACTGACAGAGACCTTAAACTAACAGAGTTAAACGAAAGTTTGAATTGGGGGCAAGTGGCTATACATTCTGAATGATACAGGACATGTGCATTGTTTCGGAGTGAAAATTTTATCTGCAACTTAGATAAGATTGTGATACATTTTTTAAGCGTTAACACATGATGTAAGAGCACTTGTCGCGAAAACATACCAAGCTTCCTCTAAGGATCTCAAGGAACAAAGAATGGTACTGAGAAAACGGCCTTGCATATCATACCTAAGTGCAGTCTTTGTGTTATCCAACAAATGGTACCATGTAGTAAGACACTATTACAGTGTATTCATACAAAACGCGCACATCAGAACCACTCTAATGCAACTGCTGTACAACAGAATAGCTTCTGCTCTAAACCACACCAAATGCTTCATACTTTCGTCCAAGGGCAAAATTAGTTAAAAGCAAAAGTTTCAAAATTGAGCAATACATCGACATGACATTATGACCCCGACAAATACTCAGACTATGCAAAGAAAGGACGTTATTAAGTTCCATTCCATGAACGGAATGAAAGCCATCTGCTTGTCTTAACCGCAAGGGGTGAGCTTTGTATTGCCAGCACCGCGAGGATTATCGTCTTTCCAGTCATCCCATGCCCTCGCCTTCTCTTGTGCAGCATCATCATCTTCATCCTCATCACCTGGCCTTGGTATCCGATTGTCCTTGTACCATGCCGAATTAGCCTCTTCCATGGCCTTGACATTCCTCTCTTGCCATTTGTTCATCATCTCCATCTCCCTTAGTCCAGCTTCTTCAATGCTCATCGTTGGCAATCTAATAATTTCAGCAGAAATTATTATTATTTGTTAATGTTGTTGCTTCAAGAGAGAGCTACTTCATGCTTTCCCCACACAACCACACGCCAAAGGTAAAAGAAGTTCAACTACCATAATTGAGGCCTAAAATATACCTGTAGTGAGGCTGGAAGACTTGTGCTGCTATCCTCTCACGTTCAGTGGTTGGATTTCTGCCCACAAGACTTGCTGGTCCAAAGATCGTGGGCTGATGTTTGTGCTCATGTGCTTCCGAAACCTTTGCTCTTCCCTCTAAGACATCTTGAGCAAAAGTTGCACATGTAATTGGAGATGCTGGTTTAGTGTACCGAGCCCGAGCTGCAGCATCACGATGCCAAATCTCTGCTTTCTTGGAACGCTCATCAAGAATAGCTTGTGAGAATTCCTTCTCGCCTTCCTGTGAGAAATATCTTTCTTGAGGCACAAGTTCATATGAACAAAAGAGACACTACTAACAAAAATGACTACGAAACATTTTTCAGCTTGCTTTGCATCAGTTGCATATATGATGATTTGCACATATCAAACTACCATAGCACAAAGATCCATATAACACACAAAACCCACAGACAAACACGAAACTATGCCTAGATTAATAATTGATAGCACTTCATAATTCATAGCACTTCTTCTTCCTGGTTCTTTTCTTATTTTTAGAATAAGAGGGTCCTGATGAGGTGGTATATGAAAAACCAAAATTCAGAGACTATCTTGAGAGGCACCAAACAGAAAAAAAGAACCCACATAAAATCAATATTATTAGATAACAAGGAATTAGGGGTAGCTCAAATGGTTAAGATTACCTCTCCCTAGAGTGATGAAGTGGGCTTAAATCCATGGCGGACTGGGGATGGAAGGGGTCTTTTTAAAAAAAAAAAAAAAAAAAGTTTATCAGATAACAAATCTTGAACACGGACTATACATACACACATGCAGACATAAAGGTATAGGAACTGCCAGCCATCCAAAATCAAGGCAGCTTTGTACCTGCAACTGCTTTTCCTTAATGGCTGATAGCATTTCTTCCTCTTTCTTTAGCATTTCCAGAAGATCAAAAGCCTAGAACAAATGTATGAGAGACTATAATTAAGAAAATGAAATTGGAAATAACTAGTCTATTGCCAAAATGCAGAAAATTTAAGACAAACCTTACAGAGTGCCAAGGAGATAGTAGTAAGCCATGACTGCACAAAACCACGCCATATTTTAGAGTATTCAGTGTCTTTATTAAATTGAGAAGAAAAATAGAAAGATGGAACCAATGCAGAGAAAGACAGCTTTATTAAGGTGGGCATAAATAATGTATACAGTGCCAACCGACCTCCCTTTCTTCTTCCCCATCATCTTCTTCAATATCTTCTTCCCCAGCATCAACAGGACTGGATAATGCAGCTGCTTTAGTTGAACGTCCACGGCGTTCCTTACGCTCCCTTATTTCAAGCAGCTTTGATTCTGCAGCTTTCTGGCGTTTGAACCGAGCAATCTAAGGTGGCACAACAGCATAAGAAAAAAAAAAACATCACTCAGAAGTAGCCAAGAGCCCAGCTCTCAATTTTCAGCAGGATTGAACACAAATTTCAAATAGGAGGATAAACAAAGTCCATACAAGTGATGGTCCCAGGTTCAACAAGCAACATTATCCTATGCTCTTGGAGAAAACTATATAAGCATCACTCTCAATCCAGTCTGTGCAAATCTTAACTTTACCTTCTTAGCCCTGACATCAGCTAAAGACGAAGCACTCCCTTGTGCAGGTGCTCCCAACTCCTCATCTGGTACGAGTTCCATTGCCTCACAAAATGAAATGAATTCCTACCAACATGATTATAAGAGGAGAACTAACTTGTCATGTCACTAGGTCATAAAAGAACACAAAACACGTATCTAGCAATATTTAGTTATTCACCTTCAGCTTCGCCTGCGAAGCCTTAAGAACTTGTATTCTGTCTTCTTCTGTAATTTTTTCAGTTAACTCGGCAAGATAATAAGGTACCTGTAACAGTGCATATTGAGCAATGCTATCTCAAACATCAAACATCTTATAAAATACGTAATACGTAGAGCTGAAGTTTATAGGTAATTCAAAACTAAACCAACAATTAACAAGGGAAGATCATATGAAGCATAGACATGATAGAGAAGCTACAAGCATTAAGCTTGTTGAGCTAGAACAATCAGTATCAAGGGAAACAAAAGATTAAACGGGCTACAATATTAGCAACGACAAAATAATGTGGGGTTATTTGCTTCAGTCTCCTGATCATGAACACCAACCTCAGATACATAAAGATCTTCCACTGTCCAAAACTATATCATTTATCATATGTCAGATATAGAGCTTTTCACAATTCAGACCATCCTATCGTCATTGTAGATAGATAAAAGCTAAAATCCTATTACCTACTTCAAATCAACCTGCTAAGGTGAAGAGAATTGTACTAAAATATTCAGCATGACAGCCAGTGGCCACTTAATAAGTGAAGCTTCCAGTCCTCATATATCTTATATAAAGGAAGAGGAGGGGGTTTACATATCTTTCCTTCTATCAGAAAATTTTGATTCCAATCATCCCTTTAACTTATACAACCGAGACAACTAACGAAAACTGATTAAACATGACATATAATTATAGAAAGTTACACAAAACCATTCCATCCTAACATGGCACCAGTACCATACGTGTCAACTTGATATCCACAAAAATGAGAAATGATGGGTAAATCAAAGTCTCGTAATTTTTTCATGTGTATCTTAACTCTACACAATATTTAAATTTGAACATTCCCAGGAATAATGGAAAATGATTTTAAACTGAAAATCAAATGACAATCACCAGCGGCTAGTCCCAAAGATATCGCAGTAGTATAAGAATAAAAAACCTTCAATCAACTAATCTTAAAATATTCCAGAAAGAAAACGATTCAATTACATCAACTAATCTCATAGATTTTCACAACATCAGCAGGAGAAAAAAAAAAAGCAAAAAAAGATATCTTTTTCTTTTCCAGTTTACAAATTAAGGTGCTAAAAAAATTTTACAAGAAAAGCCGTAGTTTTACATATCTTTCACAATCCCAATGATTTCAAGACTAAAATATAGATATCCCCTCAACTACTAATGAAGGTGAACAGCTAAAAAATACTAACAAAATGCTAATATCAGAGTTAACATAAAAAATATAATAAAATTACCAGAAGATATTTGAGATTGGTGGTGCTGATATCATCTTTGGTCTCGTTTGCCGAGAACAACCCCAATTTTCCGATCATTTCCTCGCATTGCCTCAAAAGCTCGCAACCTTTCTTCACAACATCCTAAAAGCAAAAGAAAAAAAAAATCCGAATTTTCAATTCACGAAAAGAGAACAACAAAAATAACAACTAATCAATCATAAACACACAGGCTTATAAATATACCTGATTAACGGATGATTCAGAGGCAGTTTGATGGATTTTACGAGCCTGCTCGTAGAGAGTTGGCAGTGACATTTCTTCGATCTTAAGTTCACCCATTGGCAACGCTATCAATTTGCAAAGGGGGGGAAATTTTGAATATGATGGAATTGATATCGTGAAATTAAAAAATTAGGGATTCGCGAAGCGTAGCGTGTTATATGTCGGTATGATCGACGACGAATTGGTCTTCTCTTCTGACGTGGTTATTCTCATGTGGCATTAAGTTATGGTGCGACCGTGCGAGTGGAACTTTCTGATTGATCACGTGATGGACACGTGCATTGGCGGGGGGTGGAGGTAGGTTGTTGGGTGCGTGGGGGGCGCTTCTGGAAAGGCCTAGACGCCCTAGATGGTAGCTGGGCCCATAATGTTGGGGCAATACTGAAATGTGAACGTTCGTCTAAAGTGAGGGCAAGAGCCCGGTCCAGATTTGATTAAAAGTCCTGAACAGTCCCAGGGCAGGGGAGCCGGGCTGAACCGGCGTCCAACTATATTATATCCCCTTCTTTGTATTATTTCGTAAAGGCCAGTTATATCTGGACCATCGAGTAGGCGACCCAACAGTAATATAAAATTTGAGTAAAATACACTCCTTTAAGTTGTATAAAATTTTTGTAATTTTAAAATTTGTTGATACCCCTTATAATTTTAGAAATATTGCAAGTTGACTCTTGTAGTCCTAAAATTGGTATATTTTCCCGGCCCTCTCTATATACACTTGCAGGGATCAATATGCAACGTTTTTAAAACAAAAAAGAATATCAATGAATTTTGAAAAAAAAAATTATGCAATTTTTGTAAAACACCGAGAATATTGAATCATTTCATTCACATGTAAACAAAAGAGTAACATTGACAAGTATACATGAAGTCTAGAGATGAGTCAAGAATAAGTGAAATTCCGTCAAATTTAAATAATAGTTCGAAGTTTAGTTTGGTTTGATTTGATTTATGGATTTGAATGAAAACAAGTGACAGTGCTTTTGAAGAGTGCCGACAATTTCATTTTCTTTGTAATTAATTTGTATTTAAAAGTTGAATTTAATTACAGCCACATTATTATTTGAGGATGAGAAATAAATGCTTAGTGGAGAAATAGGGTCGGAAGCAGGTGAGATGAGATGAGACGAAGCAGCAGCAACTTACTTAGGAGTCTCTGATGACTTCTGATAGCAGCGAAAAACAAATGGTTGGGATGAGCTCCACAGCAGGCCTTAATTAGCTCACTGGATGCATCTCCATGTGTTTCCCTTTTTCACTGCACACACTTTAAAGTCGCTATTTTGCTTGCAGTTCTTCTATATATGCATGCCTATTTAATCTCTCGTGAATTTACTGAAATAATATAATAAGCCATTTTTCTTATTTTGGTTGAACAGAAAAAAGACAAAAGGGTTAGATATTAACGTGGTTGAGCATTATTCTCTCAGACAAAGAGTTATGGAAATCATATGGACTGTCATGACGATGGAACCGTAAAGCATATACCCAAGAAGCATGCAAGAACATATTCGCAATTTAGAAGCCTAACTTTGTAATGTACGCAGATATATTTATATATATATATATATTTGTATGTATATATAGATTATATTATATATATGTATATGTATATATATATATCCCATCTTCAACGATTTCTTGAAATGTATAATTACAAGTGATATGAAAACAAGTTATTAATTTCGTTAAAAAATTAAAAAAAAAAGTTATTCGCTATAGTATAGAATTTATTTGGTATTTTCATATTTTTTTTGTGGGAGGTCTAGGCTGGATGCGTAATTACCCTTGTAGGGAAAAGTCTCCCCTTTTTGCTTTTTTCAAGGAAATTAAACTAGAAGCAAGCAAGGAATATCAGCGACGTCTCAATAACTAATTACTGGCTTGTCAAGATCCTGATTTGCTAATCAATCAGTAGGCTTCATTGTATACATGTCTCCATGTAAAACCTGTAAGCGCAATATAAGATCGTATACATGAATTTACAATATAAAATTTAAAGATATAATTGATAGTGGAAGCACATACCTGTTTGAGTCATTATTGTTAAAGAATTATTGTTGAAAAATTATTTGTCACCCAGTCTAGGCTTAGATCTTCCTCTCCCTACTCTACTTAATATTAACAGATGCTTATGGGAACAACTGTTAGGTTAAGAGTAGGAAAGGGAACCTAGTCCTATTTATAATAAATTTTGACAGTCCTACCCATAAAATAATTTATCAGAATATATGGACCTACGCACAAAAGAACTGTATGGATTTATGAGGTGGGTTAAAACCAATATGATCACAAAGCCCAACTTGTGAACCAGATATTCAGCTTATTTTATAAAACCAAAAATAATTAATGGTTGCCCACTTTAAAGAGAAATTTTCTAACAAAACCTACCTCCAACAAAGTATCTCTTTACAATCTTCTAACAAAGGTTTATATGGGCTAAGGGTTCGTTTGGATTTGCTTTTTTCAAAAATGCTTTTTTTAACAGCTTTTAAAAATAATTTTTTTTGAAAAACCAAAAATTCTAGTTTCTAAAAAAACTGTATTTAAACTTTTTTAAAATTTTTAACTTTGTTAGAAGTTAAATTAAATAGTTATTACAAATTTAGTATAACTTTTTTTTAAAAAAAAAAATCAATCCAAACATGCTCTAAAAACGTGAAAGTAGACATTCACATGATTAAATGTTGCCAAGGAGCCACTCTCAATAAAATGGTTTCAATATAATATTCAAAGTTTTCGCCCGCTGCAATCCTTCCCAAAATGCAATAATCTCCGCCTAGCTATGAGAAGCAACACCAAGATTCATGGTGAATTAAAAACTTCCAAATACCCAGCCCTCTGCCATTCCAGTGTTTCCATTATAACAACCATCCACGTAAATTGATTGGTTAATTAAATCTAAGCTTTAAAATGGTTAAAACTATTTCCTTATAATTGATAACCTCGATTTAGATTACATTTAGAGCAAAGGTTTGGAAACAAAAGTCAGTAAATTGATGTTGAAGCCTTGAAATTATTATACATAAGGTGACCATGTAAGATACAATTTGGTGGGTGTATTATGTGATCGGCAATGTCAGTGTTCAAATTTTTCTAGAGATTTTGGTATAGAGCAGACTACTCGTGAAGAATAAGCGCCAGACCGTTATGCAACCTTCTTACACTCACTACCAACATTTGACCCAAAATAATTTTCTAAAAGAATTATTTTTTTTAAAAACTAAAAATTTCTGATTTCTGAAAGAAACTATATTTAATTTTTTTTCTTCAAAATTTTAGTTTTTTTAGAATTCAAACCAAATAAATGTCGCAAAAAATGTATTTTTTAGAAAAAATAATTTTTTCTTACAAAAAACCCAATTTTAATTCGACAGTAAATCGAGCATGCAGCTATCGCTAGCCAGCTACCTATCATAGAGTACTGGGAAGAAACTGGAGTATGCATGAATTTAGCTCTACCAGCTCTAATTGGCTTTCTTTAATTATATCTAAACTTCCAACCAAGCCTAGAGATCATCAACCTAGCTCATATATGCTTACACCTCCACCGATGAACAACACTAGCAGCTATATATGGACGAAATGAGTACCAGTTAGATGCCAAAGGGATATTAATATATTATAGGGTGAATGATTTATTTGGGCATTTATCTTCAATTATTTTTACAATAAAGTTTTTTATTTTTAAAATATGACAATTCAATCCTTATTTTTGCAACTTGTAACATTGTTACTCCCGAACTCAAAAAAGTCATTAAATTAATGAAGTTGGAGACTAACTCTGTCCCAAATTATAAAAATAAAGGACTGAAAACGTCACAAATTATAAAGATAAGGAGTTAATGTAGTCACAAATTACAAAATGAGGGACTTAAACATGTTTTTTTTTTTTTTTGAACTTGGAACTAAAGGCGTCACTAATTACAAAGATAAGGTACTAAATTATCATGTTTTAAAGATAAATGACTTAATTGTCAAAAAAGTTGAAATTAAGGGACCAAATAAGTCATTTACCCTATATTATAATTATGATGAATATGTATTTCTTGCTTATGTTATGTCCTCGAATTATAAATTGGATGAGATTTATGCTTTGTGTTTAGAATAAGTTTATTACAAGATGCTTATTTTATTGGGTTGGAGGAGGCCATGCTTATTATCTCTTTTTATTTTATAAGATACGCATAAGTCATTTTATTACAAGTATTATATGAAAAACTCAAAACAAATCATGCTCTATCCTTAACTTATCTTTTAGATTATAGATAAAATATTTTATTACAAGCATCTTTTGAAAATTCAAGGTAAACTATATTTTTTTTATAAAAAATATCAAATAAGATAAGCATCTTATGATAAACTTGTACCAAACACAACATTAGTTTCATTTGATCATTTATTTTATTAGAACGATGACCATTACCAGATTTGTGTTGTAACAGGTGTTGTTTGGGGTAGGGATTGATTGAAAGGCGGAAATTACACTAGTTATTTTCACTCTTCTTTCTCAGTCCAAACCAGAAATCATGTGATTTTTGGCGGATTTTGATTTTCTACTTTTGGACCATGACTTTCGATCGAGAATATTGGTTGTTAAAGACTTAAAGCAAACCCTTGAATGCCAATATATAATTGACTCGTAAACTAGCTTTTAAGTTGTTCTAATGCCAAATTGTCAATGCGGTAGCTGATCAAAGACTATGGATGTGACCGACAATATAATCATTTTTCCACAATAATATCATTTTTCTTATGTATACAATATGCGTGAGTAATAACATTTAAGTATATAAATATTTCAAGCAAGTTAATCATAAGGTTCGATATGTTAATAGATAAGTTTCAAATACTATAGTTTAAGCAATATCAAAACAAGTTACCAAGTGTAAATATCTACTCTATACAATTTGACGGCATTGTATTTAAATTTATAATAACTTATTAAGACTATGACCGACAAGAGCCGAGAGACAACGTTTAAACTGAAACAATTAGGTGGATATATGTAATTATCATTATTGATCACTTCGTTATTTCAATAATTTTGGTCCATATAGCCGTTTCTTTATCGTGAAGAATAAGCGCTAGGAGCGTCATGCAATTAACCAGCTGCTGCAAACATTCAACCGCTCTACCTTCTCACAGTAAATGCTCTCCTCCAGTCCCCCACACCATTGCTCTTCTACTCTCTCTCTCTCTCTCTATATATATATATATATATATATATATACACACACACCACCTAGCTATACGACACATTTCACACAACACCATATATCAACACTTATAAAACTCTTAAGTCCTCAGCAGCTGTATTGTTAAGTAGTAGCTAGCTATAGCAAAGAGGAAAGAAGGAAAATGGAGTATGAAATAAGCTGCTCAACCCCTAAGCTCTCTTTATATAAACTTCCAACTAAGCCAAGAGATCATCATCATCATATGCTAACACCTCCACTAAGCACACTTGCTTCTATTCCCTTTGAATGGGAAGTTGCACCAGGTAAGCCCAAACGCGCCGCCACGACGACGACGACCACCGCCACCACCGTGATCACAATTCCACCACCGCCACCACCTAATAAGAACAAGGCTGCAGCCGCGAGGCGCTTGGGCCTGCCACCAAGGCTACTACTGCATGATGAAGTCACCAGCGGCATGAGTTCTTCTCCTATAACAGTGTTGGACGGGCCTTACGAAGCCCGATCATTCTCCTTTCGTAAAGGGTCGTCGTTATCGTCTGTTATCAACGGCAAGGGGGGGTGGTTAAGCTATGGTTCATGGAGGTGGGGTAGCTTCAAAGAGGAGAAGATTAAGGATATTGTCAACAATGACGGCGTTGACTTTTCTGTGCTTTCTGGTTTTGATGGTTTTAAGAATCTTAAAAATCCAAACGTGAAGATTACGAGGATAAGGAGGAGAGGCAGCTTCCTGAATAATTTCTTCGCCTCCAATTCTAATCCTTTGGTGAGTGAAATTAAATGCGTTCCTAATCTTCATAGCGATTGATATGGCAACTTCTTGAAGTATAATAAGTACTTAATTGTCATTAAAAACTACTTATTAAAATGGTTCCTGAAAAAAAAAAAAGGAATTACAGAAAATAATTAAACTCTAGCAACTTCAAGATTTGAGTGAAAGAAGTGCTTTGATATTTGGCTAGTGTTATCTTTTACCAATATTTGTAAATTTGCTATTTTTTGAGTCTTTTCAGTCATTTGTTTTTGCCATTAACAAGAAAGGAAATATCAGGCGTCGAGTACTGTACGTACTCGACATAATATTAAAGCTAAATGCTCATTTGTACAGTAATAATTAAAAGAGGTCATGAAATAGAGGAGACTTGTACTAGCTCGATGAATTTATCTATTCTTCTGAGGGTTTGGTTTACATTACAGGCAAGCATTTATGAAAGTATCAAGGTGGCAGTGCCATGGGGACGACGTCGTCAAGCTTGAGGACCTCGACAAAGCATTGACTAACGTAAACATACATGCCACCACCATCTTTGCAGATTCTCATTTACTTCACTGGAAATGCATCCCCCAACCTCTATATGCTGAATTATTATTATGCATATATGTGTTTAAATCCATTACCGTATACGAAACTATGTCAGCAATTTTGTAGATGCCTAGCTCCTTTTAAGATTTAATGCTTGCAATTTTTCTATAAGGCTTTTCTTTTCCCTCGTCCTGTTACGTTAGTGACTACCACAACGTACTTCTTAATATTTGTGTACATTAATAGAATTATCACCTTATCTAAAATTTATTTTGAGCTCGTAGAGAGAATTTTGGTGTATTTATTTATTATTTTAATGAGTGGTAATGATATTTTATATTGTATTTGGACAATTTTAATATTTAAAGTGGGAACTTTAACTGTTTTATTTTTATACTCAGATATCATAATAGAGTTAACATACCTCATTTAAAAGGTTTAAACTTAGTAAAAAATATATTGACTTCATATCATTGATTTTGTCCGTGAATTACTCAGAAAAACACTGATTTAATGCCATAATAAGAGACAATATAGAGAAAATGGAAGCAATTTTGCCTTGCAAGTTGAGACTGCAAAAATCGCAAAGTCGCGATGGAAATTAAAAAGCAAAAGAGATATATAACATGAATAGTATATATATATATATATATATTTTTTTTTTGGGGGGGGGATATATATATATATATATATATATATATATATATTTGGGGGGGTGGGGTGTTTTAATTAAGAACAAGACTAGCTAGTGGGGGGATTAGCTGAAGCAATAAGGAGCAGAGGTAGCCTGCAGCAGGTGGAACCTTCGCTTCTTGTAATTGGCCTTGAAGCAAGCTTGACGCAATTTCTTGGTGGTTTCGGTGAGTTCCATTTCTGGTATTGACACCAGCATCTTCTTTTGCTCTTCCAACTTCTCTATCTCATTCGTCAGTCCCAATTCCTACATATGCCCCAAAAAATTAACCCCAAAAAAAAAAAAAAAAAAGAAACAGTTTTACTCAAACTACGTTCAGATCAATATATAGAAGTTAATATCAATTGATTTTAGGACAAAAGCTTCATAATTCTTTGACGTATTTTCTGAAGAGGCGGAGGCGGAGAGAATGCACACAGCCTAATTGCTATAAAACATCACAGATTTGCTCATTGGACAAATGTATAGATGGTGAGTAATCAGATGGCATATAGTTAAGCCCTTGTTAATAAAATGTAAATCTCACACCAGAAATGCTAAACAAGAAAGTGCTTGTTTTGGATTGACTTTTTCTTTTTCATGGAAAAATGACTTTTTTCATAAAAAAAAAATACACAAATTCTTTTGGCAATAAATATTTGGGTTGACTTTAAGAAAAGCTGGAGCTCTGAGAAACTTATTAAAAAATATTTTTTTCAAAAGTTAAATAAAAAAAATACTTTTTGAAAAAAATCAACCTAAACGAGTTCAAACATGAATGCATGCAGTAGACATGCAGAGATCTTATCCTGTGGTTGAACATTTTTGAGAAATAATAAAGTCTGCGTACCTTAACATTATCAATTAGGGTTTTCAAGCTCTTGATCTTCCTGTGAGGCCACCGCATAATATTAAGCTCTCTACATCTCTTCTTCAAGACTGTTAACCCAACATTCAACTCTTTGGCTGCTTTTGTTATAGGGATGTCAAAGTACTTCTTAATATCTTCCAACTCCAATGGCGAAGCTTTGCACCTTCCACTGTGTCGTTTTGCACTCGAACACCCTCTGTGCTTCACTGCCTTAAAGTCTGATGAATATTGAGCACTACTGGCAGTGCTGCTGCTATGATGATCACCATTTTCACCAATGCTCTGCGGTGGCTTATAAGCATCAGTTGCTATGTCTTCATAAAAAGATGGTAGGCTGACTAATTCCCACGTGCCAAAATCAGTACCAGAGATGTCTTCAAAATCTTTCAATTGATCTAAACATGATTGTGCATGGCCGTTCATGTGTGTGAATGGATATGGATCATCATACTCGAACAAACAGTGGTTGAAGTAGTCATAGAATATTGGACCATGACTCCATTCGCTAATAAGCCAGGAAAAAAAAAAAAAGCAAATTCTCACTCTAATTATATCGAGGTATTCAATCTCAACAATGAAAATGACGCGAACGTCTAAATTTTAATATATGAAATCGGTAATTCTTTATGTCACTTGAGTTATATTTCATCCAACTTCATATAAGAATAGTTCTTATATTGATGGTTACAGGGTTGAATCATCACACTTTGTATCATGCAAGGGTAGGGGAAAAAAAATTATACTCTAGAGCTTACCCTAATTGAGGTGGTGGTTCTTGATCAATAGTGCACAACCAGTCATATTCATTGTTGCTCTCCATGCATTCAGAGAATTGGATTAATGGTGTTGGTGAAAAGAATGAAGTGGGGATATATAAAGAGATTATAAATTGGCTAAGCATTAATTATATTGGAGTTCGTGCACACGATCATGGAAGCTGTTATAGTCGTCTCAACTATTAAATAAATCTAAATGTGGTATTAATTAATGAGCAATTACCAATCAAAGAAGACGACCACATTAGTTCCGATGCGTATTTAATGCTTAATTATAATGCCGAACACGTTTGAACGTACATGCCAAAGTAGCATTAATCTAAGACTATGCATGCATGCAGATATATATATCTACAGCAGTATCTGAACCAACTTAATGTGTTCATACTCTATGCTTATATAGAAATCGCGAGCTCTTTTGCCTTTAAAGGTATATTTCTTTTTTTTTTAAGGGCACAAAAGTAATCTCACTCTTAATGACGAATTAAAAATTCATATAAAGATTGTTCATGACTTGGATATGAGTGATATACCTCCATTAAAAATAATAGGAACAAAATCTTGACTTATATTACCTACTTATTGTCACTAAGTGCCCGTTTGACTTTTCTTTTCTTAAGCTGTTTATAAGTAACTTTTGATACTTATAAACAAATAAGAAATAAATAAAGAAGATTTTGAAAAAAAAAATGCGCTTATAAGCTATTGAAATATGTGCTTATAAATACTAGTATTTGCTAAAATCACTAAAATGACCTTTTTATTAATAATTTCCTTTTGTTTTTAAGAGGTATAAATGTCTTTGTATTTGGTCAATTTTTAGTGTTTATAAGCAGTTAAAAGAAATTAGAAGAGTGGTGTTTTTTTTGGTTGCTTCTAAGCAAGATTTGACAAACACATAAATTTTATTTTTCTACTTATAAGTATGTTTGACTAGCTTGTAAGCACTCACAAACACCTTTCCCAATTACTCGTACTAATTAAACACATGGGCCATGATCTATTGGACTGTTATCCACTGGAAGCCCAGTCATATAAATTAGTGAAGCGCAAATAGGCACTCTCCATGATGGGTTCTCCTGAGCCCAATACCCAGTCAATGCTCGTGGACGAGGACGTAATCACTTTTAAGTCTTTGCGTGGACCCCTCCGTCAGTCACGGCACTAACTAACAATTACAACCCAACTTTTCTTTCTCTCTCTTTTTTTTTTAATTTTTTTTTTAATTTTTGAAACGAAAGTGGCAATAATCACGGTTCAACTCCAGTTCCATCACAAATGCAATGCTTCGAAAAGGGCAACCACTTAGAAATTGTGGGACCCATTACGTTATAATATTTATATTTACAATCGTTAAATCTTATTTTCATAGTTTATAAAAAATCTTATTCATTATCTTGTTTGAATATTTTTTGTTTTTTTTTTAATCGAGATAGACCATAATTTAACATTATTAAATTTCAGTGTTGAACGTAGATGCGCATTTCAAAAATTCTGTTTCTGTTCAAATACGCAAAAGTCAAAGATGGTCCTTTTTTTTTTTTTTTTTTTTAACGCTCCAATCCGGCTGTTGCAGTTGCTTTACAGCATATCATCTCGTCGTTGGAGTCGTGTATTCACATACGAGGATGTGAAGACGATTGATGAGTCGAATGTATAAAACTAAAGTCCGATAAATTTTTGAAGTAAATTCAAGTGTAAGATAGGTCACTTCTAACACAGCCATTTTGTTAAAGGTTAAATTTTTTTACTTATCGATAAGTTAATCTGAGTCAGGCATGAAATGAGCTTGAATTCAAAGATTTTATTTTTATGTTTATCAATGATTCCACATGGAACCAAGGAGACAACATTATTATCAATTGTACAAAGTAATCCACTCTTATAAAGAGAAATGTCAATGAGAAAAAGTAGGCCAAACAGCAAATGTTTTCTGGGATGGGACCCACTAAGCTGGTAATGATTAGAAAGATTTTTTTTTTTAATAAATTCCGGGTCGAATGAGCTAAATGTTCAAACGTGCAAGCCTCGATATTTCCCACTTCTTGTGGTTCAGTCAAAATCTTTAATACCAAACCAGATGAGTATTGTCAAATAAATTGGCCTACTTATTTATGTCTCTCTTTTGCTTTCGGCTTTCTTCAAACGCCACATTGTATGTGATGTGCGAGAGCTTAATATTATCATTGTGAGCGTGCAATTTTCAGCTCATTGTGCAAGGAAAAAGCAGTACTTTCTTCTGTTTTTGTGTGTGCTCTTCCTCAATTGCCGAGAAGTGGAGGAAAGATTCAGGCTTTTCAAATTTAAGAGTAAGTTTTTTGATTTCTCGAAATCATTGCTATTAACCATTTTTGGTTGTTTCTGTTTCTGTTTTTGAAGTTGGAGCTAAAGAGCAAATTCTTGATTTTCTGAAGCCATTTTTAAGTAACCATTTTTTGACATTTCATTTTCTGTCTTTTGTTTGTATGATTTTCTTTTTTGTCTTTTGTTTACCGGGGAGTTTCAGAGATTTTTTTTTTTTTCTTTTTGTGTGTGTGTGTGTATGGGTGTGGGTGGGGGGGGGGGTTAGTTTATGGAAGATCGTAACTTTATAATGGGTTTTAAGGCAATAGGTTTTGTTATTGCTTTATCTAGGTAGTTTAGTATGCTTTCTTGAAAGGGAATAGGAAAGGAATTGTATTGGTCAAGTTTCAGACAAGATTAGCTTTTTCGAAATCGTGAAATTTCATGTTGTTGATTTGTTATTCTAAAATAGTTGCATAGCCATAAATGACCGAAAAGGCGTTATCTTTGATTTTCTTATTGTCTCTGTCTGATCTGAACTGTTTGTTTTTGTCTTTGTTTCAGTTGCTTTTTCGGTAACGAAAGAAAAGATAGTGGCGTTCTCTTTGTCTTCTACTGTTGACTTTTGTTTTTCATACTTGTGGACATGTTTGTTGCAGGATAAGTACTTGCTGGCTACTATTTAGTTCTAAATGGAGACAATATGTTCAACGGCTGCAATGCCGTTCCCTCGGAAACCAGCCAATTATGATGAGGTTTCTATGCATCAGAGCGTGCTTTTCTCTGATAGTCTAAAGGTACTCCTTGAGCTCAAATGCTTCAGTTTAGCTGTCTGTTGTTACTCCTGATATAGGATGTGTTTCTTGATGCTACATTTGGCAAGATGACATTATGGTTCATTTTTTAAGCAGCAAGACGTACTAATTTAGGCACTCACAGTCACTGTTGCTTGCTTAGCAGTTAGCATTTGAGTTGATGATATTTCTCAAATTTAATATGACGTGCTTAATCCAACAAAAATTGACCTCCTGCAATGAGGTTCCGATATGTGGTTTTTGAAGAAAAAATTATTTTCTGATCTCTTCAGGATTTGAGAAATCTGAGGCAACAACTTTACTCAGCAGCAGAGTATTTTGAGTTATCATACACCAATGATGACCAAAGGCAGATGTGAGTTACGTTTTAGGAAATATGTAAAGATCGGAAGTTTGTTTCTTTCTTACTTGGGCTAATATATGTGTTCATGAATTTACAGAGTGGTGAATACTCTGAAAGACTATGCCATCAAAGCCCTTGTTAATACAGTAGACCATTTGGGATCTGTGACATATAAGGTCACTGATTTGTTGGATGAAAAAGTCAATGAAGTTACTGAAACAGAGCTTCGGATATCTTGCATTCAGCAGGTATGCTTCAGCTAATTACAAGGCCTAGATCTTTTCTATAGTATTACTGTCAGATAAGATTTATAATTAATCAATATAGTAATTTATGCAACGAATTTATGAGTAGTAACACTTACTATTACCATTTTAGAATGATGCTGACAAATATGTTTTATGAAAGATGATATACTTTCCAATAACAACAGGAAGCACACATTTTATTACCTTAAAGGTAGCAATGCCACTCCATTATCAGAAGATACCTGGATAATAGACTTGCCTAATATTTTTGTAGCTGTACAGAATCAACTTCTTATATGAACGCCAAAAGATAAGTATCTATTCCTAGTTCAATGAACATGAATAGGGAGTTGAAAACTGCATAGTGCTTCATCAATTCATTATGGGACTTCCTCAAGTTTTTCTCCCATTTTGATCTGTATTCAATAGATAAAGCAATATGTACATGTCATTTGGATGTGTCGTTAGCCATTTAAAGTTTGTAATTCATACAAGTGTAGTGAATGCTGTTACATTTTGTACTTTCTCATTAAGACTTCACCATGCCTAACTGTTCTTCATGCCTCAGAGAGGCTAAATTTCACCTTACTGATCATGAATTCCTGTTTAACTTGGCATCTTAGAGACTACAGTCATGCCAGGAGTATATTGATAAAGAGGGACTTTCTCAGCAGTCACTGATGATAGATACTCCCAAGCACCATAAAAGATATATATTGCCAGGTAAGGCTTGATCAAGGTTTTTCCCTTTATCTCTTCACTATTTAGTTCCGTTCAGTAACAGAGATGAAGATTACATATTTACGATGTTACCGTTCATTTGTTTAGTTGGGGAGACCCTGCATGGTGCAAATAGCATGAAGTCGAAATACCTTGGAGCCAAGTTAGAAGCTGTAGATGACTGGCATCAACTTAGAAATGGTAGGCATGTCTGTTTTGTAGTAGTTTTACCTATTTTTTCTCTCAAGTTAAGTGCTTTGAATCGAGACAATTGTAGTTATAAGCTGTTTGTTTCTCGAAGCTGTTCGAGCTACAATTAAAGAAGCGCCGCCACCTACAGTCGGGTAAATTTTGTTTTGTGCCTCTCATTTGGCTCATCAAATTATAATTTTCCATTTACTGAGGCTGGCAAAATTCTGCATTTTGCAGAAAAATGCGGTCGCCATCACCCACGCCACAAAAATCTCAGCGACCTGGGAAATTTACATTGTCAGCTACTATGCCCAAAAGAGATTTAGGTTTGTTTCTAAATGTCATCAAGTATTTCGAGCTGCTAGATCCTCTTCAAGGTGCGAGTCTTCTGTATTTGTTACTTAAGTTTTCGTGCTCTTGACGGATCAGATAAGCGAACAGTTTCACCTCATCGGTTTCCACTTTTGCGCTCTGGCTCTTTTGCTAGCCGGCCAACGACTCCTAAAAGTTCCCAGCCAACCACCCCAAACCGGAGCCGGCCTACCACTCCAAATCCTTCATTTGGAAGGCAACAGGTAGCTAAAGTGATATAAAATTTTTCAGACATTTTTCAAATGTTTCTGTTTTGAGTGTATATATCCGATATGTTATGTTCCTCAAGATGTTTTCTCATTTGGTTTGTCCAGTATCCTCAACAGCCTCAAAAATCGGCTTCAATGCGATTCTCGGCTGAAAGAGTAAACACGAAAGACATAGAACAAAGTCCCAGCAAGAGTAAACGTCTTCTTAAGGCCTTGCTCAGCAGACGCAAATCGAAGAAAGATGACATGCTATACACTTACCTAGATGAATACACATAGTAGACTACACATATTAAAGAACACAAGATGAGAAGAGGTCCTAGAAGCAAAGGGGATTGTCAAGTTTACTCTTTCGAAATTTTCTCTTTTATACCTGTTTTGTAATATTACCTTCTAATGATCTCCATCATCTTATTATCACCTTTTATTTCGCTTCTGGCAGTAAACTATCTTGTTGCAGAGATGGCGAAAGAAAAATCCAGTTACACTTGATTTTCTATACAAAGAATTTTTAATCATTTTCTTTTCTTGCTAGGTTTTTCTCCTGTCATTGTGTTCTTTGGTGAAATTTTGGCTTGTATTGACAACCATGTTGTTAGCATCAGTTCAAAGGCAAATGTGTAATTTGGTTTTCTCAATATATTGGGCTGAGGTCTGTTTCTTGGCCCTATTTGCTTGGGCTTTCGCAAGTTTGTTGTCGTGTATTTCTACCCTTTCCATTTGGGCCTCTACTCATGCGTCTAGGCCACTTGTTTGGGTTGTTTCTCATCCACTTATTGTGTCTCTCGTTGGGCCAAGTTGGCCTGCACCACTCCTCCGTAACTCCTCTCTATCAACGCAAAAGATCTTGTGTGTGTTTGTATATATATATAAGATTCGCAAAAGTTTGTTGCTGACCCAAAAAATTACAGAACTTCATATAGCAACTAGCAAGCACATTCCATTTCTTAAGTCCCATAAAGCAATTGTTAGGATAAAACTAAACAAGCTGAAGCCCAAATACAATACCACAATACTACTCCAGCAGTCATGAATTCATGATTCATCTTTCATCGATGCAGAGTACTTGGAGATACAACTCATTCAAGAATTGCAAATTGCACATCGTAATTTCAACCCTTGACCGAATTCTTCTATCGTTTTTGTGGCAAGCGTAAGCACGTCTACAAAAGCACTAAATGATGCACGAAGAAATCTCGCCTCAATCGCCTCGAAATGCCTGAACAAAAAGAGAAGAAAATTTATGGAAAACTAAGATCATCTGAAATTTTCAAACACGCATGTTATCATAATCCAGCACCAAAATCTAAAAGTAGTTCCTAAGAAAGATTCGATTTTACTATATAGCATACAACGAACTGTATTATAATATCCAAAAACAGAGTTAGTTTTGTTCCTCTCATACACTCAAGGAAAAGAAAGGATAGAGGGGAAATATTTTTGTTACTTTTTCATTTACACCGACAGTATGGGAGTCCAAGTATTAGAACTGTTTTACACTTTTCAGAATTGTGCATCCACCCAACCAAAGCAAAAGTTTTTATGGGTTCTTCCAAAGGTGCTGCCGTCATTATCTAGTGGAGAAACTGCTAAGACGATAACTCGAATCACAAAAGTTGAAAAACAGAAACCGAGCTTACACTGAAAGCTTCCCATTGGCGACCGACATGTCCCTTTTAACTTTATCCGGCTGCAACTGCAAATTTCACACGAATATCTCTAGTAAAGACTCAAGAAAACAAAGAGATCATACAAGGGAAGATGATGATCAGAATCCAAGTATTACCTCCTTATCAACAGCCAGTGCTGCGTATACCATTTGAGCATTTTCCTCACCACCATAATCTACTTCCAAGTCACTGAAGATGGCATACTCTAGTTAGCCATCATGACTCTATGTCAGGGAGAGATGGACAATACAACAGAATCTTTCTTGATACTCCTAAAATACCATTAAAATTGTAACAAGTCCAACACAGCTATATCGCTAGTCAGGTTTATAGATGTGCAGATCTTCTTCACTTCTCAATTCGCCAAATCACCATCTTAAATTATCAATGAGAATTAGCTTTCAAACATAAAAATTGATTCTTGGCACAATGTTCAGTTGCTCACCCTCATAGACACTTGGTCTCTGGTTTCAGTCTTAGAAGAATCACATATAGCAACAGGAGATACTAGTCCAACGACCTTTTAACTCCCTCCAAATAAATAACAAGTAAAATTGTCCAACCACGAGCTTTAGCATTGGTAATTAAACTGATATTACCGACGGTAAATATTATTATATCCCATAATAAACCACACCAATTACGCAGTTTAAGCCAGCACCTAAGAAATTCACTCTCCAAAAAAAAAAAATTGGGGTCGTGGCACCTCGATTGGTGAGATGTGGTCCAATCAACTGGAGAGGTTTCAAATTATAACATCTAAACACATGAAAATTAGCAGAAAAATTCTCCCTTTGAGAAATATAAACATCAATCTAGACCCATGAAAATGAAGCAAACTAGATGCTCAAAGACATTTCTTGATTTAAGTTTCAATGCATTAAACTGCAAAGTCCTTCGAGCAAGAGAAACAAATATGTAAACAGAAATAATCTTGCTTAATCATAAAACATAATAATCAGAGCAAACCCAAGAAATTTCAAAAAACGGCTAGTCTAAAGAACATTATCGATAAAATTTTAATGGTGTGAAGTGCAAAGTCTTACATGTAGGAGATGCTATATACATAAATATGTATATATTCAAGCGTGTGCGTGTGTGACGCTAAGAATTTAGAGGGATGCTTTACCATTTAAACTCCCATGGATCTTGGGTATCTGTGGTTGCCATGTCTGAAGCACTTTGCTGCCGAAGCTACAATATTCCTCAACTCAGCTGCAGCAGTTGAAGAAGGGTTTTGTTGACATATGCTTTATTAATGTTTCTGGGTTATTTATTTATTCTTATTCTTATTTTTATTTTTCAGTTGGCCTATCACTTTTTCTTTAAGGGGCTGGTTAAACGGGCCAAGTGGGTCACCCATTAGACCCAAATCCAAATGTGAGGATTGGTGGATATGGATCGGGTAATTGCAAGATTTGTTTAATGTACTTCCCTATCATAAAAAATGGGCAAAGAATTTCTCTATGTACAAATATTTCTTGCAGGCTTCTTGTTATAATTACGAGAAGGTTCAGATATTATTTAGATTATAATAATATGTTTGTGGTTTAATGGTTATTGTTTAACATAGTAATGATAAAAAAAAAATGTGAAAATTATAGAAGATTCCTAAACAATCATAAACATCCATTGCACACGTCACGTCTTAGTTACCCTAGTGACCTACCATTTGAGTCAAAGTAGGTTAAAACGTTAAACTGTTTGATTAGACATGATGTCGTGTTATTGAATGGTGTATCATAGCCAAAGGACTCCTTTGCTCTTTTCTTTCCTGTTCTTCACTCTCTTTGCCCTTTTAAAAACATTACAAATTTTCTTTTATCTTTGTTTGTGTCTTTTAGACAAAAATATTATTGGAAGGTATGAACGTAATCGATTATAAATGAGTTTTCTTAGTGTAAGTAATTACAACCTAAGTAATTATTTTTTCATATTTAAGTAAAATTTGATAAAATAGTAATCAAAGTTATTGTTCGGTTCACAGACTCTACCCTAATAAGGATCTCAAGATGAGCGGCTAATTATAATATTTCACATTATTATAAGATGCGGACCACACAAGTGACTTATGCGTGATTGCTATGAGATTAAATAAAGGGTTGCATCAATTATTTTGAATTAGTATAAGACTTTAAAATTTTATTTCTTAATACTAATTTTACAGAGACAAGCTTGTTTAAGCAATCCCCTGGACGAAAAGAGCCGGTAGAATTGGAGAGGAGCAAAATTATTTGGAAATGAGCTACTAAATTGGAATTGCCCCCTGATGGACACGCTTCCTTTTTATGGCTTCTCGTCTACTCAAAAGGACATATTATATATATCGTTCAGAGGTATCCGGAAATGTCATGCATATATTATTAGAGATGACATTTCTTTCCCTTTTTTTTTTTGTGGGTGTGTGTGTGTTTAACAAGCAAATGAAAAGCCAGTTTGCAGATAGAAACCTCAGCAATCAAAACGCATTATTATGGCGCTTCGCTTTTTGACGAGTAACAACTATTTGGGAATACTCTGCTACTACTTGATTTTGCAGAGAGAGTTGCTTGTCGCACAATGGAAATTAAATGGTTTTAGGCAGATTAAATATTTATATACATACATTTACATTTACATACATACGTACATATATATATATATATATATATATATATATATATAACCAAGCAAGAATATATAATCCACAGGTTCCATTAGTTATTGTAGTGGCTGCTACTGCACCTTCCAGCAGAGTGCGTGTTTACGCATTCCCCAACACTCCGTATGCATGTAGTGTTTACGCATACCCATATTTTTATATAGGCCCCTCACTGATTGTATATGATGCTTGCTAAAACCGTTAGAATAATAGTTCTCCAAAACATGTGTATTTTAATGGTTTTTTGGAGTTTGAAAAATCAATTTAACACCGCTAATAACTAGAAAGAAAAAATACTTACGTATGAGTAATAAATTGTTATACTTTAACCTATGTTGAAGCAAAAATTTTAGATTCGTGCTCGGTACTTAAAGAGAGTTAAAAATTTAGACTTTTCTAAAAAGTGATCAACTGATCAACTAAATAATATTTTTACGTTTTCTTAAATAAGTTTTGGAAGAAACTGTCATAAAGATCTTCAGATTAGAGGTAGAGGTGTTATATTACTGTGCCAAAGTGCATGACGTATATCCCTTGGATATGAAACCATGGGTGTTTCTTGAACAAGCCATCAGATCATACACCACCCTCTAAGAAAAAAATGGCATTGCGTACGTGAATAATTAAGAATGTTATTACTCTCTTACATTCGATACATCACAAGCATTCCCATCACAGTCTTGCTTGAGCATATATCCACTTCACTTTTTATGAAATTACAGAACTTAAAAGGTTTGATTTCTTTAACGATTTTTCACACATGAAAATAAAGTTATTAACATATACACGTGATAAAAAAAATTATAATAACAATGACGAAAGTTATATATTTAACACACCTCAACCAAACTATAATAATGAGAATTAATGGACAATTATATATAATGAAGAAATTTTAAAGTCAAAAAGCAAAAACACACTTGAAAAAGTTAATAGGAGCACGGATTAAATTGCCAACT
Source organism: Cordia subcordata (assembly GCA_028554755.1). NCBI lineage: Eukaryota > Viridiplantae > Streptophyta > Magnoliopsida > Boraginales > Cordiaceae > Cordia > Cordia subcordata. The sequence goes on along the minus strand of JAPTOF010000006.1, from coordinate 520,709 downwards.
AGTACGTCGATGGATTGCCCCCCACTAAAAGAGGGGGATAAAAAAAGGAAAAGCACACAGAAAAAGTAGTACCTTTATTATGTAGTCTATGCTCTGTGTGTGTACATACATACATACATATATATATATATATATATATATATATATATATATCTTCTGCTAAAGTAAAAAAAAAAAAAAAGACTTCTAGGAGTACTATTCATTTGTGTTTTCCTCTATTAGGGCAAAAATATCATTTACTCATCTTTATTTCTCTAAATATATAAAAAGATTCACTTTTTTGAGTACTATTTATTTATGAATCTTCCCTATGAATGAATAGTACTAAAAAAGTGACAATATTGTAATAAGTAAAAAAATGCATAATTATCAATGAAAATTTGTATAATATTTGTAATAGCATGTTTGTAATTTTTATATCTATCATGACACAATTATAATTTTATATTTACTCTTTTCTTCTTTTTCCTTCCCTAGCAAAATAATTTCTTCTTTCTTTTCTTACTTTTTTCCCTTAATCACGTATTTCAACTTTTATTTGGGGCAAATATTGGTTTAAATTTTTAATATTTTGAGTTTTGTGATAAAAAAAATAATTGGGTATTAAAAGTCATAAAACTCAAATCAGGTGAAGAGAATTAGTTTGAGTTTTTGAGTTCAAATTTTTAAATTTTTATTATTAAAATCAAAGAAATTTTTTTATTAGATAATCTTATATCTATTTTATTTTTTTTCTCCTTTCTTTCTCAATTAAAATGATATGCACTCTCTTTTTCATTTTTACTATTCACACCTTGTCGCTTTTGGACTTTTTATTTTTTTTCCAATCCTAGTTGGAAAAACTATTAAAAAAACCATTCGATCGGAGTTCGACATAGGAATTCGATTGAATTTTTTAAGTTCAAATATTTGATTTTTAGAGCTAAAAAAACTATTAAATTAAATATTTAAAATCGCAAAACTTTATTTTTTTGGACATTTGGGTTTCAAATTTACTAATTTAGACTAAATTAAAAAAGTACATAGATTTGTTAAACTGTACTGTGCTAATTTAAACTAAATTTAAAAATAGATTTCGGCTTTCATATTAAAGTAGAAATTGATCCATATTTTTAGATTTTCTGGTTTAGAATTTTGAACTTCAAGAACAAAATTAAATTATCTAATTAGGTAATAAAAATTATACAACTTGGTCATTATTTAAATACCCAGGTTTTTGGTCTTCGAGTTTTTCATGGTCTTTTTTCTTATATGTTTTTGTTTTTTGTTAAACCTTATTATGCTAATTGGAATTAGACATAAAAAGATATGAAAAGTTGAAGAAAATTAAATATAAAAAGTCTTCATTCATTTAAATTATGATATCTGAGTTTAGATAATTGTAAAATCATTTCAAATTATATTAAATTACTTACGAGAATAAAAAATAAAAAAAACCAACTTTTCAATTTCAATTCTATATAAACTTTACATATTAAATTCTAATTCGATTTAAAATCCAGAAAAAAAGAAAAGCATATATGCCCACCCTCATATTTACCCAATTCCCTTTAATTATATTCTATATTATTTTTCACTTTGTAATCAATCTTATCTTAAATTTGTCAAAACATAAAATTAACACATTTCTCTACTTCAATTTACATAAATACAACATATTTGACTCTTTACAGCATTATTAAATTTTTTAAAAACTATTTATTATATAATTTGAATTTTATATTATAATAATAGTGGATAATGTAATCGTGCCTTGCATGCAGGTCGTTAATATACTAGTATATATAGAAAAGGATGACAACTGTGGGAAACGTACGTGAAAGCATCTCTGTGTACATACTTCCACATTTTATTCAACCCATACGAGAACTTTAACAAAAAACATAGTATAACAGAAACTCATATGATTATCAGATGCTGCATTAATTAGCACTAGCTACTTCGATACGCCATCGAAATCTTTGAGGCATGCATGTGATATATGCCTTTTGAATTAGCTGGTTTAAGAAGGCAATATATAGATGATCACGATGATGATGAGTGATCAGGGGTTCTTGCCGCCACCAGACCTTCTTCCTCTTGGATCGTGTCTCCAGTTCGGGCCTGCGTAGTCGTAGTCCAGAACTGCATCGGGCCTCATGAGCTTTCTTGAATTTACCGCAGATCCATTCTTCACATACCAAAAAAAAATAAAAAAATTATGCAATCAGCACAAAATAGCAAGGATTTTGATTTGATTCCATGGGACTTCTATTTCTGTTTGTTTATGATGATCATGATAGTGTACGTACGTACATGTAGCTTTACGTATAGGTTAAGTTGTATGCTGCATGTGAATGTAGATTTTCATTGTCTCGAATCGTTCAATTTGACCTTTTTATAACAGTAATGAGATTGTTCATACAAGTCGTTTGATTTTTTTATATTTTTATAAGGAAATTAAGATATATAATCACTGGTATACTTAACATTGATTTTAAGAGAAAGGAAAAAAAGAAAAGATTTAAAGGACCAATAAAGTCAAAATGGTGTTCCTCTTTATTTTAAGTCCGGTGGGTATGTAGATTGTTGTTGCATCGTGTACCTCTTGGAGCGTGTTCATGGTGTTGGCATCACTGCTGAAGCCTTCAAGAGAAGAGAGGATTATCACTGATACTGATGCATTTTAAGGACGAAAAGAAGAGTACAAGGACAAAAGGATAATATTTTTACGAACTGACTTACCCGAAGATAGGAGAATGAGAAATAAAAAGAAAACGGAGAGACAAATCTTGATCCAGAACTTCATAGCTGCTGTTGCTTTTTATACACTATAGTGCAATAGTGTTATATATATATATATATATATATATATATATAGAAGGTGATCTCTGAGATGAATGAGGGGGAAGAGGTACCCTTTTTATACTTGCAATTTGGATGCAGAGGGAAGTGCCATGAAAGATGTTTAATTTGTCGTGGTGCATCCCACCCAAAAGCCGTACAATGATGAAATGCCTTACCAATAAGCCACCACCATACAAGTCAACTGCACTAATAATGAGTGAGTTAAAAATCAAGAAAAAAAAGCAAACGGTACGCATGTGGACATCTAGAGAAATACCTTGCATGGGCACAAATTTGGCCATTTTTGAGCTTATTAATTGCTTTTCATTTCATGAACCTTTTCCCTATTAAATGTCAATCTGCTAATTAGTTTTTCTTCCTAGCTATATTTCCCTATAATGCGCCTAGGCCTACAGCTTATCTATAAGTGTCAATCAATTTGGTAATGTTCATCTGCCTTTTTCTTCAATGGCACCAAAGACCTTCCCATTTGCCTTTTGAACGTACGCAACATATGCAATACCGTCACGCCCAAGTCCTGCCAACAATGTGAGCCAGAACTCGCTTTCTTTGCAAGTTTTGGCCCTGCCAATGAAATAAGTCCTCACGTGCCACGTGATATGCCTACACTTATTTTCCTAGACTGAATTTGGAACGTGACAATATCCTCAAACAGAAGTTGTGAAACTTGACTTGGTGATTGAGAAATAGGCAATGCATATACGTTCCTAACTTATATATGTATTTTCCTTCCTCAATTATGGAATTATGTTATTGTACAACAAATTAACAACAGTTTTCCTTAAGCCACCTCTCGGTGTATGATATTATGATTCATAGACTCGTTGATCTTAGCAAGACTAAAGATGATGTAGACTTTTTTGAGACAGCAAATAAGGAAGAGAAATTGAGATCAGAGACTGTAATTTTTAGTAACAAACCTTGGACCATATTATAAGAATTTTAAGGCCTCAAGGAGTCATTTCAATCCTTTTCCATCACTAGACATCTCCATAGTACCAAACAACACAATCTATGGTGCATCTTATCTTCATGTATGTATTGGCTTTCGTCACTGTCTTCAAGGTCAACTGAGGGGAGGGGGAGACAGATGTGGACAGTGGCCTACAAAAGAAATCAATTTGATGGATTTTTTGAGGGTCGAAATTGCCTAGCCATCAACACACCACTACCAAAAGCTAGACAACCCAGCGAGACATGAGACTTTTTAACCCCTAAATTAGTTCAACTTAATCACTCATTTTAAGACAAAAGGTTAAAATAATCATATGTTGCTGGCAAACCAAATGTCACTAATGATGGCTAGCTGTGCTTTGCGGTAAAACATGAAAATTGGATTGACCTAAACTTTCTTTCCCACAATACGGTTCTAGGTTGTCGGGAAACACAAAACAGCTGGCTGCGACACACAAACACATACTTCCAAGGATACTTCACGACTTAACGTGGACAAAACTCTCGTTATACATAGAAGTTCGAAGAAGAGCCAAGTCCTCCTCGAGTCAGATTAGGAGAAAATACGAGCTCCCTCGATGAAATGATGCGCGGTGCTTGCACTAGAAGATGATACTGAAAGGTGGCTTAAGGAATACCATACATATAATTGTGCACATTCCTGATATTTTGTTTTGGCGTTATATGCTCGCGAAGTTAGGCTGTCTCGTATAGTCCGGTACAATATTTTCTGCCCATGATAGCCATTACCCAACACGATTGTTAAAGGCGATGACGATGTGCCCTAAACAGTAGTAGGAATCACTGTACCACTGCTCAACTTGGCACGTGCCATTCTCTTAGACTGGTTAGCCGGTTCCATTCCCGCAGCTTTTCTTTCTATACAAAAGAAACTCAAATTGACAGAATTTAACAACTAAACATTCAACAAAGTCCAACCACCAATTTGCAAACTCTGGATGAAAAGTCAGACCGCACAACTCAACCACCAAGAAAGTCAGGTAACTCTACCCACCTCAATTCTTACCACTAGAACGGCTCTGAGGGACCCCATTCCCACAATGTTTTCATTTTTCATTTTAGTTACAAGCCTTCTGCATAAATATCCAGCTAGAGAGGTGGACGTTAATTCTATAAATTCATCGATATTATTCAACATCCATGCTATTCCCAATTCATTCTGGTCATCTCCTTTATAATTTCATGGCGTAAAAAGTGAAAGATACCTTGTAACAATCATGAGAAGAACATACACCATAAGTTAACACATTTGAGGTTATTTCTAATATTTATCACATCCATGTGTGGGTCTCCCAACACCAACCAACATATACAGATCAACAATTGTATAGACAAAGATTGTATTGATAGGAAAAACCAATTGCATACAAGTCCCAAGAAAATCTACAAAACAAATATGAAAATATGAGGCAATATAACAAAATAAACAGCCTCTTCATGTAGGATCCTCAAGACTATTCACTTCTTACAATGTCATTGCAGTTTATGACACTGATCACATTTCAATATCCCTCTCTCGAAAAGTTACAAAAGAGCAGAAACAAGATTACACATATTCGGCAACATATTTAAAAGATCCTGCAATTTTAACAACAAAAAACGCGCAGCACGAATGAATTCACGGATGCATAGTGCCTTCGGACTTGATTTGTGAAAACCTAAAACTGTGAAAGAAAATGATACATGAATGAATGCAAAATGAGATGCTCTAAAAAGAAAGTGATTTAAGCCCACCCTCATGAGTATATTTTAAAAAAAGAAATGAATGAGATGGAATGCAATTTGAATGAGACGCAGGGGACACAAATGACTGCACCAATGCAAGACACAGACTGACCCTAAAAAAGATATGGAAAGAAAAAGAATACAAAATTAAAGATGTGATGCTTGTGTGGCCTGAGGTGGGCAACGAAAATTATGCAGTTCATACTTCAACACCTTTAAACCGCTTGGTAAAGACAAAAGACCTGGATGCCGTACAGATTCCTCCAGAAGATGCATGGACCAACAAGAACCGTCCGGCACCCTGACTTGCACATTCAGCATATAAAGCAATGTCTCCCTCCAAACCCAAGTCTTCATCATCATAAAGTTATATTTCCCAGCTCAAGGAATGCCCTCAATCAGTTTGGAGTAGCTCCCATCATCCCACACTCCAACCATGCACAACCAAAGACCCCGACCCGTAGTGCTGATGCATGAGTTAGTGACAACTTGAAGATTAATTCACTTCAGTTGTCAGAAAATGGCAATGACTTGACATGCTGGATGCAAACTTAGACCCCCCGACTCGACACAACCATATGCATGTAGGGACTTCTGAAAAGTAAAACTATATATCAAGTGACTGCAGCCTCAAACCGAAATGGCACGACTGATGGCCAACTTGGCCCATTCAGCAGATTCCTTAATCAAATGGTCCTCCGATGACAAGCATTCATTTAAAAAGTCTTTGCTTGACAGAGATTGCTGAATCAAAGAACCTGCATTACTTCCCAATGTATCAGCCAGGTCTCCCAGAACGCCAATAGCAGTTTTCATCACCACATCATCCCTGGAATCATTTAATGAGTAAGGCAGAACACCAATTATTAGAGAACAAATATAAAAATGACAAACATAATGAAACCAAATGGTACTCACATGTCTTTCTCCATGTAAATACTATCAAGGAATTGCAAGATGTGAGGTGCATAAGGAATCAGCAACTGGGTTTTAGGCGAGTTTTTGAAGCCTTGGAATATCCCAGAATATGCCTCCAAAATCCCATTTCTCAGAAGATTGGTGTACTCTATCATTTCATCATCGGCTCCTGATGTGTGGGCAGACAACTCTGCAGCACTCTGGAGCATAGGCATGGCATACATCAAATACTTCTCAAAATTCTCTCCTATTGCCAGTGCTATGTCACCAAAGCAAGAAAATATGGGAGGCTTCACAGACCGATGTAACAGGTTGCTTGACAAGTCCTTCAGAAGCTGGGTCATAATTCCATCACAGTAAGGTAGAATCTTGTCCTCAAGCGCTCTACATATGTCACCCACAACAGCCACCGTTACTGCACATACTTGGTACTCCTCAAAATTCTGAAGACCCATTTCCAAATACTTGTAAAACTCAGGCATGTACTTGGCAAAGTCCGGGCCTAATGCATAAGCAAGTGCTCCAATGGCGAGCATTGCTTCCTCATGCACGGTAGCACTTCTACAGGCAAAAACCCTGAGGAAAAGGTTCATGATGTTGTCTGTATACTGCATGAATACATATTTTGTATGTTCTGATGCCCCTAGTTTCTGAATGATGACCTGTAAGCACCCACATAGAAGACCTTGTAATTCATTCTGCCTCTCTCTTTCATCAGAAGAAAGCTTCTGTGACTCGAGAGTCTGGTGAAGCTCTGCCATGATTACAGGCACTAGTTGGATCACCATTGCAGCTGTTTCATCAGTTGAACACCTCACCACTTCATTCAGTGTCTCATAGGCAGCAGTTCGAAGTCGCGATTCCCCAGCATCTTCTCTGTGAGTAACAGTGAGAAGTGACTGAACTATCTCTTGGAAATATGGAGTTATGGGAGATGCAGAGCCCACATCCTCGTAACCTTGAGCAAGGAAATAGAGAGCACCACAAGCCTTCTCAGCAACATTTGGAACATCTTTCATGCTCTGAAGGAGAACTGTAATTATCTGTTGGCAATTCGCTGGGGTAATAATGGGAGTCTCCACGGTTGAACCATGAAGAAATTCAAAAATCCTTCCCAAGGTCCATGCTGTGGTGTCCTTCACGTGGCTATTTGGATCCTGTGTTAAGGCAGTGAGCATGAAACCTAGAGCAACACTCACCGTAGGGATTAACTTATCAGGTGAAGGGCCTTCCAATATAGAACCAAAAGCATAGGTGGCAGCTTCTCTCTGCCTCCAATCAGGTTTCGCTATATTCTCTTCAACGAATGGCATGACAAGTGGTACAATATCATCCCCCACAGTCCGTGCAACCAAACCAAGACAAGTGCCACCAGCCATGGCAATATTCCAAGCACCTTCGTCCTGATCCTGATCTTCTTCTTGCTTAAGTAGCGTCTCCAACAGCATTGGAACAAGGGCAGGAAGAGCCTGCTTGATGAAATAGTAGCATGGAACATCTGAATCTGCAGTAAAATCACCCCCATATTCTTCCAAGATATCAATCTCCTCGTCACATATTGAACTCCAGAACTCGATGGCTTGAAGAGCAACAGACTCCTCATCCTCCCTAACAGCTTTACCCGTGATGTTGAAAATATCCTGAATGTATGGAGCCAATTTCTCATAATAAGTTGATGCAATAGAGACCAAACATTCAAAAGCAGCCTGCCGAATCTTAACCTCTGGAGATAAAGTGGCCTCACACACTACTCTCATAATGTAATCACGCTCCATATCATTGGAGAAATTTGCTTGAGCAAAGCCAAGAGCATTATACAATGCACGAGTAGCTGCAAGCCTGACATCGTTGTTCCCTTCACTTGCATTCATACCCTGAACTACAGCTGTAAGTATTTTGTTTACTTGATCCTGGTCTACAACATCTGGAGAGACTTCTTCACACAAATATCCAAGAGTTTCAAGAGTAGCTTGCTTAACATGAACTGGGACCTCATGAATATTTGAAAGGAGTGATCCAATCAGCTCAGGCCACTGCTTCTGCGGCAGCTCAATACCCGCAACCTTAGCAATAACTTGAGAAGCAGTTGACCTAGCATCAGGCACGGGAGAAGCAAGGGTTTGTAACAAGCACGCCTTGATCTGGCTCTTGACTGCTACATCCAGTGACAACCACCTCTGCACAAGCTCATATTTCCTATGTTGTTCTTTGGCATCCAGAGCATTTTTTAGAATCAAGCCTGCCAATTTACGACTATCAACCGGTTTGTTTTCATTAGCAAGCTCCCCGGAAAGAGACAACAGGAAACTGGGAAGGTTTTGCTCCTGAAACTGCTTTACTGTTTCTTCAGCGTGTTTTCGCACAGTTGAATCAACAGATTGAGCATTTAGAAGGACCTGGGTGACTTCCATTGCCATTTTGTTCTGCCAACCACCAATCTCATATTAGATACAGAAAATTTTCCACTTAAAAATGGCTTGGAAACACAACTGAATCCATATTGCACAAGTACTTAAATTAAAACAAAATCCTACTGATGAGACAAACAAATCTGCTATGCATTGTCAATATGGATGAAGATATCTCAAAGAGAAAGTAAATGTGTTTCTTGTGAGCTCATATGCCCTACAGTAATGGAGAATAAATGCCAAATTAAAAAAAATCTTTCAACTCAGCAGAATGAATGCTAAAGTCAAACCACCAGGCCAGTCTTAAACAAGCAACTAAGATAAGAAAACAGTTAGGACAGAACCAAAACAGGAAATCACCAATAAATCCAAATCGAAAACGACAAGTATCTCAGGCACGCACATCAACAGATAACATCCAACAAAATTCCCATTAGAGAAAAGTTAACGAAGGCAACAATACTCAATGCGAAACACAACAAATACTATCAACACAAAGTAATTGGAGATCCAAGGTGACTGCAGCTCGCAGATCTTATTCCTCAGCTAATCAAAACAACACCTAACAAGTGTAAATGCCAAAACACCACTTGGGTAAAACGGGAAACTAATAGGTGCTGAGACCACTCAAAGCAGGAAAGAGGAAAAACGTTATCTAATCAAAACGAAGAAAAAAAAAGCTTAAAATTGATCAATCAAAACCCTAAATTAGACACAATTTCCATACAAAACTCTCTAAACTGAAACAGCTCATATTTTCATAAAATAAATATAAAAAAGCATAATAATCGGATTAGTCCAAAACCCAAAATCATATAGCAACAAAAAGCCGATGACTATGAATTAAAAAAAAAAAATTGATAAAAACATAATTTAAAAAATAACAATAAAGCTTCGGATACCTAATCAGCTAAATAAAAAATGCATGGATCAAATTACTTAAATGACTAGTAGGAGACTAAACGTTCAAAAACAATAATTTAAAAGGAAAAACAAAAAGTAAGCAGCTTTTGGGAACAAAACTGATAAAATTACCTCGGAGAGGACGATCAGTGAAAGAGTAACAATAACACTTCACTACCTGATCAGCTGCGAGAGCGAAGGCCGAAGGCGGCGTGCCCTCCCTGTGAGCTGTGAAACCCTAAGAGAGAGAGAGAGAGAGAGAGAAGAGGGACACGGATGTAAAAGCTGGACTTGAATTATGCAAATCTATACCTATGTTATTTGTTTACTTTTTCTTTTAAAGTGTTATTTTAAAAGAGATATTATTAGCCGCGGCCCTGGCCTACGTAGTACTCTACTGGGTCCTACTTATGTCCAAGTTGCAATTCCTTTTTTTTTTAACCCTTTTCTTCTGCTTACAGCACTTTATTGTCAGAAAATTTATTTCGGTTCAACAATTTCGGATAGGCAACAAATATTCCTTTTTTATAATTTTAAAAGTTATTTAACATATAGATCAATTTGCGAAACATTTTATGGAATGAGCAAAGGATATATTCTTGACTAATAGGTGAAATTAATTTACAATATATTTAGCATTCTAATGTGACAATAAAAAAATGTGTTTGTTAGGTTAATTACACAACGTATCTTGTTATAATTTTGACATTTATTCTAGGATAGATATTGTTGGGTTCATTAACAATGGTGACTATATTTAGGTGGTCAGAGTCGGCTTGTCCTAGCCTTGTCTATTCCGAATTGTCCGAATGTGACAATGAGTTTGATTTTATCGTTTGTAATATATTTTTTAGCGGTGACAATTATAGTATGTGTTAAGATAGTTTCTTGAACTTATGACTTTTGCCCTTATACTTGGATGGAAACTTTGTGATTTAATATTTCGTTTGGATTAAACTAGACTTCCTAAGCCTCAAAAGAAAAAAAGGAAAAGGAAATAAAAAAGAGTTGAGTGGTATAATTTTATTAGAGCTACTGTTTATTTATATAATAAATAAATAAAGGTGGCATCATGTTAGACACTCGATTAATTTTGGCGGGTGGGCTATCAGAAGGACAGGATAAGTTATTGTGTTTGCATGGAACTGCTTAAATTATTACTACCAAAATAATTTAAGGAACATTTAACTGAACTTATTTTGTCGTGCAATGGCCGCAAAATTTGGCATTAATTCTTGTTTTAGTTTGGTCAGGCGACATTATGAATGTGTCTGAAAATATATATGAATTTTTTCTCGAGAATTTTCCCTCCCAAAATTTTGTTTTGGATAGAGGCTGTGACATAATAATTTTGAAGTTGAGATTAATATAATCTTTCACAGCAAGCAACAAAGATAGTTTTACTTGTTAAATTATTCGTACTAAATATATATTTTTATCTCAAAACATGCCTATATTTTTATCCTAAAACATGCCTCCTTTGGAAATAAAAAAGAAAAAAAAAAGTAATACAGACAAAGGTGTTAATGCTCTAATTGAAATAGAAATTTTTTTATTCAATTATAAAATATTAATCAGTTGTTGTTGGAAAGTACACAGCAATTAAAGAAAAAAAGGTTTGTTAATGAAAAAGAGTTGCAGTCTGCTACATAATAATTGAACAGGAGGTGCCGTCAACCAGGTCTCCATTACACATCACAGATTTTACGGTGTTGAAGAAAAGATAGAAACTGTTTGTATGCCAAGTAATTATTCTTAAAAGAGAACTAATAGTAATAAATTATTATATATTATTTTAATAAAAGCATTTAGATAATATTTATTATTGATAATGTTATTTTAAAAGCCTCTGGAGATGTAATTACTCGGACAAAGTGTACTTAATTGATTAGAAGCGGAAAAGTAACGAGGAGAGCTTGTATAGTCTAACCCGATAGCGTGTTTTCGATCATCAACCTAAAAAAGGTACCAACAAGCACAAGTCCTAATGACCTCTAACAGGGTCAACCTCTTACAGCTCGGAGCTTGAAGCCAAAGGTTTAAGGAATGCAGTATGAGCTGATTGAATTAAGACTTTTAACCTAACTCTACTACCTCATAGTTTATCTGGATAAGGCCAAAGCCAATGTAACTTGATAAGATAAACCTTTGTTGGCTTAAGTATTTGGGGCTCTTTGTGTCATAGATAATTTTGACATTATCATTGACAATTTTTTCTTCTTTTTTTTTTTTTTCCCCTCAAGTTACGAGGGGCTCGTTTTGGGTTTTTTTTCTAATATAATTAAATATTTTTGTCAAAAAAATCACATCTTTTTTGCAATTAATAGTTAGATCGATTTAGAAAAAATTGGAATTCTCAAAAAAAAAATTTCATAAATAAAACATTTCATTTTTAAAAAAATATATTTTCAAACATTATAAAAAATATTTTTAAAAAAAGTTAATTCAAACGCGTTGAGCATGGAGCGTTGCACGGGTTGCATATTTTTGCCTCTAACCCCACTTTTTATGCGTGACAACGCCGCCCCTCCCCTCCCGTGCCCTCCCCCAAATCAGGCTTCCAGCTCGCGTTTTTGCTCTGTTTTCCACTTGAGAACTGTCTCTTCCTATCATTGCAATGTCACTATTTGGAAAGTTCGAGGAAGCCTGTACGTAATCGATTACGAAGAAAAAGTAAAAATAAGACAAGAATAGTCACCATTATTTTATTTATACGGTTATATGTAAAAAAGGAGATGTTTGGATTGTTTTTTTTTTTAAATATTGTTTTAAAAAAGTTAAATTAAATTTGTAATAATTATTTGATTTGATTTTTAAAAAAGTAAAAATTTTAAAAAAAGCTCAAATACATTTTTTTTTATAAGTCAGAATTTTTAACTTCTAAAAAAATTATTAAAAAAAGCCAATGCAAATAGACTCTAAATATATTAAAATTATTAAATTGTTCAATTATATAATCTTTTTGAAAATCAAAATCAGTTCACTAATAGAATATCACTCGTGGCTATTTCTTAAAAATGGACTTGCAGAAATCTTTTTTTTTTTCAAAAAAAAAAAATGGTACGATAATGGGCGCAAGGAAGAACAACAACGACATGTCAACCTCGATAAATTATGACAAGTTGTGATTTGGATGCTTCACATATAATTGTATTATAAATTTATCACTATTAAATTAAACTTTTTTTGTAATCTAGTAACATAAAAAAAAATTCTAACATAACCTTTTTCTTTTTTCCCTCGCGAACTGAGGTACTCTTGGACTACATTAGATTTGAAATCCCAATAGAACAAGAACAAGAAGGAAGAGACCTTTTAACGAGAGCCGTTCTCAAAATTCGAACTTAAGTTCCTGACATGACTCTATGCTGGTGTATATCATCACAGTTCATCATGGTAGTCATAGCTATTCTCATCACTTCTGCCATGGTCATACATTGCGTTGTAGAAAACGTGATCATGCTCGATCATCTCATCAAGCGTCAATCTCCCATCTTCATTCCCATCAGCCTAAATTAATTAAATAGGGAGGCATCTCCAAAATTGAGCTGAGCGCTTTAAAGATGTAAATTACAAATTACAAGTGTATTAAATATGTAATTAATTAAAAGAAGGATGTTAAATGCAGATCTCACCTCTTTAATCAAATATCGTGTGTAATATCTAGCATAGGCCAGCTCTCCAGGAGCCAGGTACTGAATCAGAGGCTTCAATTCTTCAACTCTCAACAAGCTGCAGAAAAAAAATATACATATATATATATATATGTATGTATGTATGTATGTATGAACGATAAGCAAGAAAGTCGAAGAAAAAACAGTTGAGAGATCAATGATGTCTCGTTATATGTTAAATATATTATTTTATATATTTTTTAAAATTTAAGATTCCAAATAAGTATATAACAAATTAAACATAGCAGAAGAAGTATATGTGGCACCTGTCTTTGTTGAGGTCAAGCCTGGAAAATATAGTGACCGGGTCGGGTGCGGCATTTCCGGTTTCAAATTCCACATAAGACTTATAGGTGCTATAAGCCCCAACCTCAAACTCAGCCAGACTTAGCTGCTGATCATTATTTTTATCCATCTGTCTGCGTATAGTATAAAAAAAATATTAACTGTCAAGAAATCAAGGGTTACTTATAAGCGGAGTGTTTGGAGTATAAGTTCAAGCCGACGAAAGACTCTATGCTATTACAACCCAAAAGTGAGTTTTTTCCTTCATATCTTTTTCAACCAGAAGTAGTAAATTTTTCGGCAGCTCACTCATCTCGTGGCATCTCACCTACTTAGAAGGTCCGTGATTCGCTAATCAATTCGCACGTAAATTAGCTTCCCTAAAATATACTTCACTCTGAATTTAGGCTTTTTTGTGAGGATTTGTTTACAATCTTCCACAAGTGGTCTAAATTGGCTAAAGAGTTGGTTTTTCCCATTTACCCAGATACAAAGAACTGTCAGAGTATAACTTTGGATCAATTAATTCGAGGGTCAAGTAGTTATTAGTTAAATTTAGATACCAGCCTCATTCATAGACTTAAAAATTAAAATTCCAATTTTATAAAGTTGAAATAGGAGATATCTATAGGAAGGCTCGACCTTATCTTTTCTCTCAACAACCATTTGTGGACGCGTTCACTCTTGCTGTCCTCCGGATACAAAAAACTGCAAAAAAGAATACACTTGGCGTGAGTTCATGTTAATTACGAGGCACAGAATATATAATTCAATGCATGAAAAATTGATGATCAAGATTAATATTAAACACGTAGAGCATGCATGCATGCATGAAGAAGATAATGTTTGAATTCATTACTCTCTGAATTCATATAAGTTGAGATTTCCATTTCGATCAGTATCAGCATTTCTAAATTGTTCCATCCACCATCCGGCTCCTCCATGCTCCGTATCATTTCTCTCTGGTGACAATTACATTTTCCTATCAGAATCCTGTCACACGCAATAATTTTTTCGTTCCTTTTGATTGCATGACATGAAAAGAGTAATATTTTATATCATCACAGTCGTGCAACGAATCGTGTATACGCTAATGGCATGATAAAGTTGAATTGCGTTACCTATATCTTCAACTGTAAACCGTGGAAAATATTCCGAGAAGGAAACGGCACGATCTCCGTCCTTATCGTGTAATTCCAATTCCCTCAGGGTCCTATAATGCAACCTATCAATTGCTTGTTGCAAAATCCAAGCCTCGAGCTCCTTATAATCAATCATTCCATCTGCAGGTGATGTATCTAGAGCTGGAAATAGATACATTAACCTTAGGGTTATATTTAACCTCTCCTCATCAGAAAAATACTTGCTGTCCTCGTCAGGGGCATCACGACGACCACGGTTATCATTTCTTTTTTCCTCCTTGGCTCTCTCCAACTTTGCAACAAGAGGGTCAAAAATTGGGTAACCGAAACGTCTGCTTAAGGCGCCGTGGAGGCTATTATCTTCATGAATATTTGGTTTAATTTTCTGAGACAATACCATAATTAGGATACAGGCACTAGCCAAGATGGTGTAAACCACCACCTTCAACATTTTTCGGCCACTTGATGACCGCAGGGGCAGATTTTTTCTCCCCTTGACTTGAAATTTTTTTTCCTTTTTCTCTTTTTTTTCTTCCAGCTTTTTTCGTTTGCTTTCATTTTATTTTATCTTTTTGTTTTTGTATGGGAGAAGAGCGTTTTAGTCCGTTAGAAGTGAAAGGCCATTAGGTCTGAATCAACTGGGGTCTCTAAAATATATAGAGTGTCAAAAATCAAAAGTTGTCCTGATAAAATCATAAGACATTTATTTATTTATCTATTTTGGCTCATAGAAAATTAAAGTTAAGCTTTCATGAATAATTGAATAGAGTGCAAACCAAAAAAAAAAAAAAAAAGGAAAAAAAGAACAGTGCAAAAGTTAGGCACAAACCAAACGATCCAAGGGAAACCCAACAACAGACAAACAAATGGCCCAATAGGCAAAACTACTTGAGCGAGGCCCGTTCAAAAGGGCCCATTGTGAGACTAACATAGCTCCTACCCCCGGCAGTTACATCATTGACCCAATATGTACCCACAACATAAATAGTACACGCTACTGTTTACGCGCCATTATAGCTTGCTATTGTTCATACACAGTACATGTTTATTCAATAGTTCACAATTGTTTGTTCAGTACCCAACAACTATTTGTTCGCTGACTATTTGTTCGGTACTCTACAACTGTTTGTTCAGTGTTCCCACGACTACTTGTTCACAGATTTGTATATTTGAAGGTCAAAGTGAGCTTTAATAGCAAATTGAGCTCAAAGTGTCCAAACGATACGTGGGAGGTATGGTTAGAATTACAACAAGAAGAGGAAGAGAATAGTAGTTGCGAGATGGCGAGATGATGTCGGAATTTTCGTCGGCATGAGGAAGAAGACGATGGGCTTTAACGGTGGATCGACACCTAGGAGCTTTTCTTGGATATGGTGCATATCATTATGATTAGCAATGAAAGATGAATTTTGTGATGATATTTATTTGGAGTGATATGACCGGTGGTGTCACCGTGAAGCAAATAAGAAAAAAGAGGATAAGAGAGAGGTGAGAGATAAGACGAAGAGAGAGAAAGCTTGGGTGCGTGAATTGAGCTAGTATTTTTTTTCTTTTAATGTGAATGAACATAATGTTTAATAAAGGATTACCTTTTGAAAGTTTATCGTATAATTTGCGTCCTTCCTCTTTGACCAAAAAAAAAAAACAAAAGGAAAACTATTCATTAGAGTCTGAGCATTTATATTCTAAGGTGTTGGATTAAAAGCAAGGTGATTAATATAGTCGAACCCATACTTATCTCATCTCAAATGACTAAATAAAAAAAAAAAACTTTTTGAGTGAAATTGAAAATTTTTAAAATAAAAAGTTAATTAAAAGTAAGGTAACTATTAGAGTAAAATTGAAATAAATGATTTCTAAAACCTGTGAAATTACTTTAAATCTCTTAAATATATAGAAGAAGAAAAAAGAAAAAGAAAATGTTATAATTCACCTAAGAAAACATTTGAGACAGAACAAGGTTGCTGAACAAAAAATTGCTAACTTAGCTTCATTTCAGATAATGACTCGTATCTAATTTTGAGTAGCATTCGATACTCAGCAAGTACCTTTAACTACTGTCTACTAACATGAAATTTGAGACTTTGCCAATAAACGTAAAAGTTAATATGAAAAGCTATACAATAATAACACTTTAAAATCACTTTTGGCTCTTCCAATATATGATCTCTTTGGTATAAGCTTATTATTATAAATAAATAAATATATATATATATATATATATGTGTGTGTGTATTTTGTCTTAAAGTTTCATAAAATGTTTGTAATAAGATATCTTGTATATAATCGTAACAAATAAATTAATGATAGATTATTTATATTTTTTCGATAAAAAATATAATTTGTTTTGAATTTTCACATAATATTTATGATAATATATTTTATATTTTATAAAATAAAAAGAAACAATGAACATCGCCTCTTTTACATCAATAAAATAAACATCATATAATAACACAACAATACTGGTCGACTTTCATTTTCTATCAATTAAAGTAACTATTGTGAAGGAGAACAAGCAAATTACTTATTTTTAATCTTGTATGTTTTTTTGTTCATAAATTTCAATAGTACTTGCCATTTGGAATAAGTGGCTTTTTTTTTGTTGGGGGGTTGGGGAGGGGGAATAAACAGTGAACCTAAAATGAACTTTCTAGAGGGTGCTAATTATCTTTAAATGAAAGGGCAAAATAGGCAATCTACAATACGTCAACGACACGTTCTAAAAACTCCCACCAAACTCCACGTGTCCCGTGAGATCTTCAAACCAATGACCGCAACAATTCCAACATGGCAAACAAGAACGCATCTGATTGGCTCTTTATAAGCAGTCCTTACACGTTATTGGTCCACGTCATCACACGACACGTTCAGAAAAAAAAGCCTCCAACACAACTCACTCCATTTGGCATTTGCTATATAAACCTCGGCTGAACAACTCCTTTCCTCGACATTGTTGTTCTGCAGCAATCAACGCCATTAACGAAAAAGAAGAGAAACAAAGTGAGAGGTGTAAAGACTGTGGTAGCCGTTACGCGATGGCCGTTGCGTGGACGAGACGCGCATCATTGGTCGTTTTAGCCATCGTCTTCTTCGGTGAGTCTTCATTTTTTGTTCCGTTTCTAATTTACTTAAGCATTTTGAGAATTATTGTTATTTAATAATTAGTTCTACATATTGCTTATGCATTTTTGAAAATGTATGTATAATTATATTTATATATGTGTTTCACGTGTGAGGAGTAGATCAGGACAGTAAATGAGCTTTTCCTCCTTTGTTTTCCAGATCTGCTACGTAAAAATATTTTTGATGTACGTATGAGTCCGTTGATGTGTAACATGTTCTTCAGCTGTAGCCTATATGTAGTTGCTAAAAACATGATTTGAGTGTTGGCTGTAATTTGTTAAGAAAATATTGTGAGTTAAAGCAAAATTGGGGAATTATTAGTAGAATATTATTGTTGTGTTTGGTATATCCTTATTATAACGTGCTTATTTTATTGATGTTTTAGACAAAAAAAGTATGGTGTGTTTAGAGCTTTCATAAGATATTTACGGTAATAACATGTCTTATTTATAGTTGTAAAAGATAAGTCAAGGATTATTGCTTATATCTATAGGATAAAAAGTATGGTTTGTTTAAAATTTTCTTAGGATGCTTTTGATAGAATGTCGTATATTTTAGAAGATAAAAGAGGCCGTAGACATTGCGTCATTCACGTCAAATAACATAAGTATCTTATAATAAACTTATTCCAAACACAGCATAAGTCTGTTATACGAGTCTAGCTTGTAGAATGCATGACATTATAGACGTAGATTGGGCATGCCTCTGGATGTATGTTGAGTATTTATGGAAACACTGTAACACTTTATCGATGTATGTACATATGTACACATTTTCTATATATGTATGTATCTGTGTGTGTTATAGTTAGATGGCTTTTGGCTTCTATTTAATTTTTTTTGCACTTGATTAAGTAAAATTTACCTACTGTAGACTCCTATTGGTCGTGAGTAGCTCATATATTCGTTGATCATTTGCCAAACAGGAAGTTTATTTGCATTTTCAATTGCAAAAGAGGAAGCAACAAAATTGGGAACAGTAATTGGAATAGATCTTGGCACGACTTATTCTTGTGTTGGTGTTTACAAGAATGGACATGTTGAAATTATAGCCAATGATCAAGGCAACCGTATCACCCCGTCATGGGTGGCGTTCACCGATAGTGAGAGGTTGATCGGAGAGGCAGCAAAGAATCAAGCGGCTGTGAATCCTGAGAGGACTATCTTTGATGTGAAAAGACTTATTGGAAGAAAGTAAGAACTGTTTCTTTTTGGAGTTGACTTTTTGTTATATATATCAGATTCATTGACCCGATGTGAATTCTTAACAGGTTCGAAGATAAAGAAGTTCAAAGGGACATGAAGCTTGTCCCATACAAAATTGTGAACAAGGATGGTAAACCTTATATACAGGTTAAGATTAGAGATGGCGAGACAAAGGTCTTCAGTCCTGAGGAGATCAGTGCCATGGTTCTAACAAAAATGAAGGAGACGGCTGAAGCATATCTTGGAAAGAAAATCAAGGATGCTGTTGTTACAGTGCCTGGTAAAGTCAAATGTTTTTATGCAGGGATGGAACATTGTTTCATTTGAAAGGATTGTTTGTTTACTCTCTTTTGTACTCTGCAGCTTATTTCAATGACGCTCAAAGGCAGGCCACCAAGGATGCCGGTATAATTGCTGGACTAAATGTTGCCAGAATTATCAATGAACCAACTGCAGCAGCCATCGCCTATGGTTTGGACAAGAAAGGTGGCGAGAAAAACATCCTTGTTTTTGACCTTGGTGGTGGGACATTTGATGTTAGTATTTTGACAATTGATAATGGTGTCTTTGAGGTTCTTGCCACAAATGGAGACACTCATCTTGGAGGTCCGGACCCTAATACTAATGCTGCGGCTCTCTTGAACGAGTCACTTTAATGTAATGGAGAATTAACAGTGTTGGTAGTGTCTTATGAGATTTTGTTTTGGAATATCTCTGCAGGTGAGGATTTTGACCAGAGGATCATGGAGTACTTCATTAAGCTGATAAAGAAGAAGCACGGTAAGGACATCAGCAAGGATAACAGAGCACTTGGAAAACTTAGGAGAGAATGTGAACGTGCTAAGAGGGCTTTGAGCAGCCAGCATCAAGTCCGTGTGGAGATTGAATCCCTCTTTGATGGTGTTGATTTCTCTGAACCACTTACCAGGGCCCGTTTTGAAGAGTTGAACAATGATTTGTTCAGGAAGACCATGGGCCCTGTTAAGAAGGCCATGGAGGATGCTGGTTTGGAAAAGCGCCAGATCGATGAAATTGTCCTCGTTGGTGGAAGTACCAGAATTCCAAAAGTTCAACAGCTTCTGAAGGACTTTTTCGATGGGAAAGAGCCAAACAAGGGTGTGAACCCAGATGAAGCAGTTGCTTATGGTGCTGCTGTACAAGGAGGAATCTTGAGTGGAGAGGGAGGTGATGAAACCAAAGGTATTGCTTTTCGGAACTACTTTGAACAGGATATGAAAGAACTTGATTAAAAAGCCTCGAAAACTATGATCCAGATAATCTGACACTTTGCTTTTCTCGTTTGAATTAAGATATCCTTCTCTTGGATGTGGCTCCACTTACTCTTGGTATTGAAACTGTTGGTGGCGTGATGACCAAGTTGATTCCCAGAAACACTGTTATCCCGACCAAGAAATCACAAGTGTTCACCACTTACCAGGATCAACAAACCACTGTCACCATTCAGGTATGATGTCTTTTCAAACTTGATTAACTAATATATAGTGAGTACAATATTAGCAAACTGTGCTTGGAACTAGTATCTAAATTGAGAGAATATGTGCTCTAGGTGTTTGAGGGTGAACGTAGTCTTACAAAGGACTGCAGGCTGCTTGGGAAGTTTGACTTAACCGGAATAGCCCCCGCACCAAGGTTGCTGCTTGGCCATGTTATCTTAAGAATACCATCTTCAATTTGTCCTCCCTCTTCTTAAAATGATCTTTCTTTATTTGTGCAGAGGAACACCTCAAATTGAAGTTACATTTGAGGTTGATGCTAATGGCATTCTCAATGTCAAGGCTGAAGACAAAGCTTCTGGAAAATCTGAGAAGATCACCATCACCAATGACAAAGGCCGGTTGAGTCAAGAAGAGATTGAACGCATGGTGCGTGAAGCTGAGGAATTTGCAGAGGAAGACAAGAAGGTCAAAGAAAGAATTGATGCCCGAAACAGCTTGGAGACTTACGTCTACAACATGAAAAACCAGATCAATGACAAGGACAAGCTTGCAGACAGGTTAGAGTCTGAAGAGAAGGAGAAGATTGAAACCGCAACGAAGGAGGCACTTGAATGGTTGGATGAGAATCAGAACGCCGAGAAGGAAGATTACGAGGAAAAGCTCAAGGAGGTTGAGGCAGTTTGCAACCCAATCATCTCAGCTGTCTACCAGAGATCTGGTGGACCCTCTGGTGCTGGAGCTGATGGAGGCGACGATGATGATTCTCACGATGAACTGTAGAAGAATGTTAGCCTAACTCAAATATTTTTTCTGTCACTCCGATTAGAAAGATTTCTAGTTTACTTTCCTTTTATTTTCGGAATTATTACAAGGAGAATATGATAGAGAAGACAAACCCGGAGGAAAGAGGATAGCTTCAGGGTCTTCTCCCCTCATTCATTTTTGGAATTTGGAATATGTATAGATATTGTTCAGCTCATAACGTGTTCTATATACTTCCCGTTCTTGATACTTCTCAGCAAAAAGTTTGCTACATAGAACAACTTAATTTTCTGTTGGTCTTCTTGAAACTAAAGGTTTGTTCGGTTTAACTTTTTCCTACAAGCACTTTTTTAACTACTCTTTGAAAAAAAAAAAAAGTTCCTCAGAGAAGTTGAAAATTTTGATTTTTTGAAATTTTTTTTTTTAGAATTTCAACTTTTTTAAAAACGAAATCAAGTCAGATTATTATTGCAAAAGACGTACCCTTTTTAGGAAGAACAGTGTCCTCTCTTAAAGGAAAAAAAAAAGTTAATCCAAACAAGCCCAAAGTTAATACTAATGTTACTCACAGCCAACAAGAACCATTGAATCGGTCTACAGGCGGATAATATTGCCCAGAAATAAAGACAATTGTTATGGTAACCCCCTAATTAAAGGCCTTAACACATTATGAGAACCAAATGGTTATAGTAAAGTGAGTGGGAAAGAAAATTTGATTAGCCCAGGCCACTACAGATTGAAGCTGAACTTCTAATGGTTATTTCATGTACACAGAAAAGAACTATCTATTGATAGGGAGTTAAAGCTGGGAGCATATTCGTCAGCCATGGACTCTGTGCTGCATCCAAGGCCAGTTCAGCTCGCAAAGGTCACTGGGAGAATTGCCATCGTTGTCCTTTATCTCTGTGTCAGCATTTTGCTTCACGAGGAATTCAGCAATCGCTGCTCTCTCGCAAACAACAGCATAGTGTAACGGAATTTGGCCTTCATTATCCTAAAATTGAGAACTTATCAGCTGAAGATCAAGAGGAGGATGAAAAATAAAATTAAATGACGCCTTACGAGGCATAAGCAGAAAATCCTTGAAACATGCAAACGTGTTCAAGCTTGCAGCAAGCGAGTGTTCTTGTGAAACCGACAACCTCGTGCAAGGAGCTTAACCCGAGGAAATATTATCTTTACCTTCGCATTCACATCAGCTTTCTGGTTCACAAGCAATTCCACAGCATTCAGATGTCCTCTATCTACAGCCCAATGCAATGGAGTGCGACCTTCACTATCTGAAATCATTTGAGCGGAACAATTTTAGAAAGCCTGGAGATCTCGTTAGCCTCAACTGCTTACATACGTTACATGTTCTCTTTCACTACCTCCATATGGATGTACTAAAATTCAATTAACAGAAGGTACGGGATTCAGCTATTTGCTGCACTATAGAAAGGAATAAAAGCAGATTAGATACAATGGTTACAGCTCATTCGATGATGTAAAGGTGATAGAAAAGGTTTTCCGTGGGCTTCTTTTTGCTTTCTTTTTCCCTTCTTTTAAGCAAGGGGTGCCGTTTTGACCGTACAAAGGTTGAGCATTTCTCGAACTTGTGCTAAAAGTGGAATAATAGCTCTTTCAAGAGATTCTGCGTACACCAAAGTTGGAAAACGAAGATATCAACAAAGTAAAGGATTTATGAAGTGACTAACCCTTCAAATTCACTGAGACACCACTCTCAATGCATTTGAGCAGGTTCTGCTCATCTCCTTCTCGGGCAAAAGCATGAATTGCATCCAATTGTCTGCAAAAGAAACAAGACAGAATAAGTCACTGACAATTGTAACAAAACAAATAGTCAAGATTTTAAAGCATTGCTACTCCAAAACACCACATTTGGGCCCAATTATGCAGATTTATTTAACCCATCACCATCTCGAGATTGGAAAATAAGTGTTTGACAAATTTAAGCTAGTTCTATTAACAGATTATACTTGGACACTGAGCTGACTGCTTGATAAGGAAATGACTATACAACAATTTGAGGGAGAAGGAACACAGGATGCAGCTTACACTACGCTTCTATGCTGAAAAGAATAACAACATATGTTATATTTCTACACGTTTATGAACATTTCCTTCTTTTTTCTTTGAGAAGCATTTACAAACATTTTCTACATGTGTGCTCGTTCTCCTTTGAGGGCTGGATAAATTTAAAACTCAAATCATATTATGATAAAGATTTAGAACCTATAGAAGAAGTTTAAAGATATATGACAGATAAATCAACATCCTTAACACATATCAAGGATCACAGACAAATCAACACCTTTAACACATATAAAAACCATGTTTGATGGGAAATTCGGCACATATGTGTAAGTCAGGAATCTTACAATTGATTCCCAGGTTCCTCGTCAAAGCTAAATGTGCTGAAGACAGGTCCCATTGGTCCTTTAGAATCTTTACTTGACACTTCTTTACTCTCTTCACCTTTCCTCTTCTGGTAAAACAAGATAAAAAGATAAGGGATGGCAGATGAATAGTGAAGCACAAAGCAATTGAGTACATAATGTGCTACTGAAAGAGGAGAGTTGTTATCTCACAGTTTCTGAACCAGCCCAAGAAGGAAACAACTCAGTGACAATGTCGACGTACTTTTCCATAGCTTCTTCAGGGGGCATAGCACCCAACTTCTGCCATGCTTGCCTAGCACATTACCAAAATATATCTTTACATTAGTTAGCCAAGAGATCTCTGGCAAGCTGGCACAATACAATCAATAAACTACAAGAAGCAATTGCATACTTTATGTCTGTGCTACAGACGCAAGCCTACAGATTTTTTTGCAAATGATATCCCCAACTGAATAACATCAATAAATTATACCAAAAAACACTGACTATACATCATAGCTACCTATTTAGATCAATAAAAAGAGAACACATGTTTTTGGAAATCAAATTTCCAGCTGAGTTAAAACTTAACATTATTCTATGACAATATAGATCAGACGATTTACTTCTCATCTTTTTTTTTTTTTCCTGATAATTTATTTAAGATCACAATTTAACACTCCGCAGACTTAGAATCGACTGAAGCAACTCAAAGGTATAACCTCTTTCTCAGAATTTAGGTAGTACACACTATGAAATGATTGAATTACAACCTCATAGTTATTCTTTCAATCAAAGTTTCGGCAATAAATAATAACTCGTTAGTTTCAATCAAATTACACCAACACAGCATTCTAACTCGTAAAGTAGGAATCTTTTGCATTCAAATCACCCAATTTTCGACCAAGAACCGTCGTTTACATTAGGCTAGCAATTATGAAGCTGAAAACATATAACATAGGAGAATTACCACTTGGCGCGAGCAGTAAATTTGAGAGCGGACGGGGGCGGTGCAGTGCACGGCCCCTCGGTGGCAATCTTATACAGCCCATAGAGCTGCAATTGCACTGCAGTCGAAACCTTATCGGGAGCTCTATCAGCTGCAGTGGCGGCCACAAAAGCTGTGGCGGCACTAAACACCTCATCTAATTCAGTACTCTCTACACCTTCCCAATCATCATCATCATCACTATCATCACTTCCAACCGCCGGCGCCGCGGCCGAGTCCTTATTCTCCGCCGCTTCCTCTTTTCCCGTGATCAACGGCTCCTTTTCCGATTCAATTGGCTGCTGCGGCTGCTCCGGGGCCTCGGCTTCGGCTTGGCCTGCATCGGCGCGCGTGATTCGGAGATTCTCGTCTCGAAAAGCGAAGATTACAGAGAAGAGTTTAGCGAGTAGAAAAGAGAAAATTATGCCAAAAAACACTGATTGAATATATTCATGCCAATCTGCCATGGTTACATTAAATTATCGGCGAAAGAAAGGGAAGAAAAGAAAGAAACAGTTGAAGTGGTAGAAGAAAGGCGAGCTCAATGATATTAATATCCAGCAAAGCCTTTTTTTTTTTTACTTTAATAGATATTTACATTTTTCCAATTTATAATTTATAAATATCTAATAAAATCACACTCCCTATTTATATCTTCGTTAGCCGCGAAAAATCATTCTATTAATTAAGTTTAAATATTATTTTTAAGAATTAAAAAAGTTCAGTCTCTGTCTGTACTTGTATGACTTCTAGAAGTATAATGTTCAAAATAAAAAAATAGTTACCTAAACTTGTTTACTGGAGAACTATGATTTTCAACTTAGATATACAATGAATTAATTATTATTCTAACGAACTTACTACTTGTCTTAATAATCCACGACCATATACGATAATTTTAAAATCTTACAATTTATTGAAGTGAGACAAATGTATCCTTCTCCGTCAACATTTGCATATGCTTCGTAAAATTTTAGAGACCACAGCGCATTTTCAGGAGGGCCAGCTAATCCCAGGCCTCAGCTACCACGGTCTCAATGCCGGTGAAGTGGAGGAGTTTAGTAGCTGATAAAATTGTATTCATCTAGCATGTCTATGAGTACGATTTGTATGCTCATTATTAAAGCACTGAGTAAAGCTATTTAGTTTTTGACCATTGTTGTCCAAAGCCAAGACTACTCGAGTTTTGAATTTGCGCGCATGCGCACACGTGTATATATATACATTAAAATGTGTATGGTTGATTTTATATTTACCATGTAACTATTTGGTCACGGGCAAAACGAAGAAAAGATAAAAGAAGATAATAGTGATGATACCATCGGACCATAACACATAGTTAGTTTTTGATCATGGTTGTCCAAAGCTAATACTATTTGAGACTTGAATTTGCACATACATATATTTACATTAAAATATGTATGGTCAATTTTATACTTACAAGGTATATATTTGGTCACGGAGAGAGTGCAAAATAGATGAAAAGGAAGAGAATGGTGACCGTGCCATTGGACCAATAACACATAAAAAGAAAAAGACTTTTATATGTGCGCATCCGGGGAATCGAACCCCGGTCAGTACCGTGGGAGGGTACTATGATACCACTACACCAGATGCGCTTACGTTAGTAATCTTGCTGCATGTGGCATAAAACATTCTTTGACGTGGTTGAAACTTGCAATAACCGACCAACGGCAGCAAAAAGTATGACGAACATGCAAGCAAACACATTCATTTCTATTTAGATATTATCAAAATATTAGGAGACTGTTATGAAATTTGAGTTGGATAAAACAATCTTCCTCCATTACTCCAAAAAAGAAAATATACAAATTGAGAATGAAAAAATTACAAGATGTAACGAGCTTATCGGCACCCCAAAGTCTCTCTTCCTTCATCATTAATAGTCTTGTTTGTGCAAAGCTTCTGAATATCAATATAGCCTATGATGGTGTCCTCAAATACTGCATCTTGTAGTTGAGCCTCATAAAAGGTCGACCCCGATAGAACAGTGTTCTTGAATATGGCGCCCTGCATGTTAGCTTTCTCAAAGTTCACTCTGTCCAGGACAGCATTTGAGAAGTCTGCACCTGCATATACAATGGATATATCGAGCATTTATAAACCTTGAAAGCTAAGACGGAATAAACTTGAGCTTACTACAAGTTAAACAAATTTGTAGCTCTTTCTTTTCCCAATTTCCTTTATTGGTTGAATCTGACATCGTTATTCTAAATGTGGTAAATTCTGATGTTCCATCAGTAATAAGGAACAGGGTTGTTTTTGTCCAAGGCTTGTTTTAGAAAAACCAACCAGCTTGCTCCTAGATTAGTCAAGTTAAATGTCCATGAAGATGAGGCAGAAAATTTTGGAAAGAACATAGCAGCAACATTGCAACAGAGAACATAACCTCATTGCAACGTGCTGCTGTAAAGCATGTTTAGCTTAGCTTATTCTTCTAAGCTTACAAGCTCTTAGAGCTTTAGAGTTCAAAAGAGCAGAAAAGCTCTTTGAGATATTTGGTGACATGAAAGAATAACATTGTTAAAAATTCAAATGTCTTCATATATGTGCTTACAGTCAAGAATTTGCAAGGTCTAGAACTCTCTCTGTGAACTTCATCGCTATTGTGGATTTCATTATTCTAATTCCTTGTTGGGGGACCTACGAATTGCAGCAGTGTTTAGTGTTTTGAAAGA
The DNA here is from genome assembly GCA_028554755.1 of Cordia subcordata. Classification (NCBI taxonomy): domain Eukaryota; kingdom Viridiplantae; phylum Streptophyta; class Magnoliopsida; order Boraginales; family Cordiaceae; genus Cordia; species Cordia subcordata. The sequence goes on along the minus strand of JAPTOF010000006.1, from coordinate 493,214 downwards.
TTTGCAATTTCTGGAAGCCATCAGTTTTCAAGGAAACTAGCCCAGCAATTTTTGAAGACACTGCACTTATATGGTCCAGCGCTTTTTCTTGACAGTAGTGGATGGATTAATATGACTGGTAGTGGGAAGAAACAAAGCCAAGGTTATCCGACCCCAGTTGGACGGAAATCATTCAACAGATCCTCAAAGTAAAGAGGATATTCACAATCCAATCCAGAGGTAAGTTACTTGTAATATTCCTTTTAGTTGCCCGGCCTGAACACTTGTTGGCAGTGCGTTAATACACTGAAAATCGAAAATTAGGGATTTCAAAGGCAATGTTTCAGATATCTTCCCAAATGGTTTGATATGTCGGTCTGATTTTCTGGTCTAGCTCCAGCTTTGCCCAAAAATGCATTGGTAAGAAAAAGAACTACTACGAATTTCACAAACAGCACATTAAATTTAAAAAAGATTAAGAACTGGTAAATAGCATATGAGATTGTAGTAGAATGGTGCATCATCGAATGGTTACTTCAAACGAGAAGGTTAGAAAACTAATTAACAAGAAAAGTGGCAGAAGAAAGTTACCCTTAAAGCTGGCTCCAACAGCATAAGCCTTTGACATGACAACCTCGGTCATGTCTGCACCATCAAACTTGGCATCGGACATGAGGGCCGCAGCTAAAGACTTGCCCCTAAGGTTGGTTTTCTCATTTGTGTAATCACAAAAGCGGAGATCAAGTGGCTTATCATAAACACCATTTGCTTGACCAATTGTGTTACCAACAAATGCACGCTCGCACCTGTTAGGCTCTGTTGACAGAGGTGGCAATCTCTGCACGTCAAATTCAGAAACAATACTTCATGTAATGTATTCGTTAATTTTGATCATTCATTCATTACCCCTGAGATTACGGAGTACAATCACGATTGATTTAGGACAATCTATTACTGTCGCATTCTTTTTCTTAAAAAATCATACAAACTTAATATGATTATGGTAATGTACTAGGGACCTCTTTGGATGCCCGTCTTTTTGCAATATGCATTTGAATTAAATGTCAAAAAAAAGAAAAAAAAAAGGCTTAATTTCAGAGCTGTTTTCAAGAGCTAAAAACTTTTTTTTATAGCTTCTCTCAAAAGAGAAGGAAAAAGAAAAGAAAAGAAAAGAAAAGAAAAGAAAAAAAAAAAGAAAAATTTTACAAAAGTTTGGAAAGGCATCCGATACCTGAGCAGCAGCAATGACAGGTGAGGCAGCAGTGAGTGCCCAAACAGCAAGCATGCCACAGGCAACACACTTAAGTTCCTTGAATTCAAAGGAGCTATTTTCAGATATGGCACCATCTCTTGTGGCTGCTGCTTTTCAAGAAACACCCAAGATACATTTTATCAAACTAAAACATCTTAATCAACAACTAGTTCAAAAATTTTATTATTGGGGTGTTTAAAAGAAATCGTTAGTTACCAGAAGAAGAGTTGATGCGGAGAGGCAAGCGAAGTGGAGGAGTTTTATAGGGAGTCGAGGTTTTGGGGGAATGTAGAAAGGTAAAGGCTTCATGTGAAAGAGGTAACAAGGATGATGCCACCATTTTTTGCTTCTTTCTGTAGATCACTGTCCCAAGAATTGTCCAGAGTCGTTTATAATGAATACATATCTTCTTATCCATCTACCCACACTCCACAAACGTAGCTACTAACTGCATCATCCTCGTCCGACGTGGCATCCCACTCCTGAAGATCTACCAAGTATACGCTATGTAAACTAGAAACCTAGTCTTGACACCAGGCGCACCAGCCCACCCCCCCCCCCCACCCAAAAAAAAGAAAAAAGAAAAAAGAAAAAAGAAAAAATAATAATAAAAATATATTGATTCTTAGTATAATTATTGTATTGTTAGTTATACTGTTTATATTATAGTGCCAACCAAAATTTGTTTTTATTTTTTATGCTTAATTAATAGTTGGGTGTGAGATCTGATCTATTTAAGCTCTCTATTTGATATTTTGTTATGGCGTGAACTTCAACCGTGTTTTAAATCTTTTATTAATTGTTAACCTTAATAATTTTATTCAACTGGTTGCAAATTGATTAAAAAAATTAAAACCGAATTAATTTCTCAATTTTTAACTCATTTTTAATCTCATACACATTTCAATTAAAATTTTTAATATCAATAAACTAATGATTTTTTAAATAAAAATTAATTAGCGAAAAAAAAATATATATGTTATGATCTATATACTAATTCAAAAAATATGACAAAAGTACTCCTCAAGCTCTGACGGACACGTGGAGGTTAAAATTAAATAAGAGAGAAAAAAAAAAAAAAAAAGAAGAAGAAGAGCCTGTTCTCTTCGTTTTGCTCATTTCTATTACAGAGCTAGGGCAAAGATCCATTCAATTTCTCAATCGACTGATCTGGATCATCGAAAAAGAAAATTCGACAACCAATCGACCAAGAAAATGGAGAATTCATCAGCGTCGAGCATCACGCCATACGAGAAGCTGGACGGCTTAGCGAGGTGGTTAGGCATGAACGTCGCCTCCGCATTCTTCGCCTCACTGGAGCGCTGCTCCTGCGTCAACCTCGCCACCTACGACACCGACGACGACAACGACGAAGAGGCCAAGGATCGCCCTCTCATGTTCACCAATCTTCAACCTTCCGCCTCCGTTAACTCCACCGCCACCGCCACCTCCGTCGAAAACCTCCCCGTCTAATTCACCACCGCCGCAGGTGCCTTCGTTGGTAAAGAGAAAAGGAAAAATCAAAGTTATCCTCATATTCCTCGATATACAAGATCCGTACCTATTGTGTTTATGTATGTGTTTGAATTGGATTATATAGGAGGATGGGAAGTGAAAAAACAAAAATAAAAGAAAAGGAAAATTTGATTTCGTGAATTTGATTGTTTTATTCTTGTGGTTGAATTGTTGACATTGCGATGTCGTTACGAATGAGAACTTTATTAATGTTTTTCATTGTTCAGCATTTCTCTTTGAAATTGGATGTTGATCGGATTTGCTTGCACCTTTAAATTCGTTTAATGTTGATTGTATAAAAAAGCTTCATTTTTTCTTTTCTTTACTGTGTAATCAAGAAATGAAAGATTTTTTCCATTTGATTTCTCTTGTTAATTTATCTAGGGTGAAATGCAGGGGAAAAAAAAAAGCTTTATTTTGCTGAAGTTGCTGACTGTAATAACTTTATGCAATTTGTAAAATTGCAGATCACCTGCTCGTTGGACCTAATGGTATAATCTTATAAGAATGTGCACTGCTAATATGACCTAATTGCAAGAGATTTTATGTCGCATCATATAAATTATTAATGTTTGGCGTAAAAATCTTTTGCAATATACAATAATTTATCTAATTTACCGAATACATCTATGACATGTTTATGCATATGATTGATATGTTGATTCATGTTTAGATTAGCTAATGTGGTAGTTTTGAGGAGCAGAATTTACTTGTATATCCAAGCTGTAGAGTTAGCTATGGGATGCGTAAGATGGAGAAGCTAGTTCGACCCATGAGCTGTCATATTGGAAGACAAGGATAGTATGTTCAGCTTGTCCAGTCCATGAAACCATTTACTTGGGTGTCCAATTAAGGCTTTGGGTCTAGGATTCTTGAACAATTGGATAAGCACGAGGTCTATTGAAAGTAATTACTTTTTAATGTCTGTCTCTGGATGGTTAGGTATGGATGTTATTGTCATTTGAACATTTGCAAATATGTCTTTTGTGATGAGTACAAGGAGGATGTCTCATGCTATTGGAAAAACTTAGCATTTAGCCTGGTTATGATTTGATGGTTGAAATTCTTTTCTTCTATATCATTTGGATTTTATGAGAGAATAAAATGCTAAACATAGCATTTCCTGCTAATTATGAAAAATATAGGGTTGCAAAGCCACACATCCCCTGAATCTAGCATCCTTGTCTCCGGATGAGGCTTTAATTTTCATGGTAAAAAAGTGTTAGCACTGTATCGTTAGTTCAGCAATGATGTAATGTTGGCTTCGTGAGGACGACATCATTAGTACTGCTAAACTTTTGTCTTAGAAACCTTGGCTTGATGGTGCTTTAGTAGTTGAGATACAAATCAGTCTATGGAGAACATTTTGGTGAGTTTCTTTTTGTTATTTGGAGATTGTAGTAGTTAATTAATTTCTGGGAGACTGGAGTCGGAAAGCTAAGCATACAATAATGCAGGTTAAATTGATGCTAATGAGATGGCACATAAAGTCACCTACGACCATCTAGAATCATAAGTGATGAGACTCTGCAAAATGCCCTCTGAAAGCTTGTGGAGTGTAGCTTTTAGCTTCAACCTTAGCCTTTTGCTTTCTTTTGTCTCCTCTCTCTCGCAGGGGGGAAATTGGAAGAAACCTGGAAAAATAGGACACTTTTTCACTGTGGTAACTAATGGTACAGGTCTCTGCAGGGAGGAACATGCATTCGCAATCAATATTTAGACGCATTCTTGGAGTTAAGGACACCCTATGATCTATATGAAAATTTTGGAGCCCATGCTAGTGTTGAACAAGTATGTAAACTTCCTTTTATGTATGTTGAGATTGGTTATGCAAAAGCATCAGGCCATGCTCAAAGCTTGATGCCACGCTTGTTTCTCGGGAAACGATGTCCATTGCGCGTCGGTCCTGTTTTCTTATATCAACTGGCAACTCGTTCTCCAAGAGTGAGAAAGGTAGAGAGAACGACAGGATCGAAAGAAGAGAAAAATAAAAGAAGATAGTGATATTTATTTTCGTCCCTTGTTTGTATTAAGGTGTCATCATTATATTAATTATTGCATTCTTATATAAAAAAAAATTATAAATGCGTCCCTACTGACCATTTTTTATTTGTGCCCCGACCTGGGTAGTGAGATTAGCACAGCCACGATAATTTAGATTTCCTTAAACGTTGTATTATTTCCTTGGCTTAAAAACTGCCTCTGCTCGCTTGGCAGAAGAGCATCTGTACAAAACTTTACATATATGTTTAACTCTATCACAGTATCAAACCCCAAGCCCAAAGATATTTACTCCAAAAAACCGAGAGCGAGCGTGTGATATTTACCCGGGGCTGCACCAGATTGTAGCAGGAAGATGGTCCTCCGCTTGGCTTGGCCTTCTAACAATCCTGAGTTTAGTCTTTTATGCTTTCAAGTGTAATTTAGGACAAGAGAACGTGCGACCCAGGTGAAGCTCTATCACAGAGAATTCGACGCATAACTGAAACCACCAATTTCTGCTCTCCCCCAGTCCCACAGCAGGAAACAACCCACATTCTGCAAATCCCGCATTGTCCCACCAGCACCTTCATCGTTCAGATTTTACATCTCTGTTTTGACCCCTCTCTTGCAGATGCTTACATTCTTTCCGGGCCAGCAGAACCATCAACTTCTTATCAAACTACAGTGTCCTAAAATATAAGAGGATACGAGTGTGTTAAATTGCGGATAAGAAAAACCTTGGCTATCCGTTAATCAGTGGCCAGCGTGCAAATAAAACCTCTAGCCAATTGTCACCGCGCACATGTAACTCCTGATTGACCATTAAGATATTAGGGTCCCACTGCCAGGCCAGCCAATCTTCAAATGAGATTTGTTCGTGCTGACTTTGATCAGGCCTGCAATGTTGATGATATGACACAATCCATTGTGTCGACCATAGGTGCCTTAGATATCAATGATCATATCAAGTGGTACACTCTCAACAGTAAGATTCTCAAACTGCTCACAGAACACAGCTGAGTTTTTGTTTCAAAGGGGTACTGGTAAACCATAATTGTGGAATGATCGAATTCGTCCATCACAACTGGCTGTAACAATGACCAGACCCCAGGCATCGGAGGTAGATAAATTCTGGAAAGAAGTTTTGAAAAACTTATATTGAGATTTGCACATAGCAGATGATAAAAGCCGGTGACTTGATGGAAGCTTTTCCTCGGGCCAAGTTGCACCACCCTTAGGAATGGATTCTAAGAAGAAATCATGGGCTAAAGAAAAATAATTGGATGAAGAGAACGGGAAACTGCTACTAGAGTTCTCCAGTGGATGCGGTTGGTTGCTCATGTTGCCTACATTCAAGCCACACCAAGGTATGGCAATATAGGCATCGGCAGAGAAGGACTCAAATGATCTGATGGACTTTGGTCGCGATAGAGGCATTTCTTCCAGACTAGTGCAGTTCCACACATATACATTACTATCCTCAGACGCTGAGATAATATACTTCCCATTTGAGGTGAGAGAAGCAGATGTATAGTCTCTGCCATTTCGTATACCTAAAGGAGAAGAAACAGTTACAACATTAAACTAAAGTAAAACTTGGTAAAGCAACTGAGTTTGACTTTTTGTTTCTATGCAAGGACCAAATGTTAGAAGGCATCATATTGTTGGATCACAGAATCAGGAGATAGTGACATCAAATGAATAAACAAGTTATCGACTGGAAAGTTTCTAACATAGAAATGCAAAGACATACCCTTGTATTTCTTGATCACATTGAACCCACTCAAAATTCTTACTTGTGAGTCAGCACAAGTGACCATCACTTTGCTCATATCTTGTGGGAAAAACTGCATTTTGATAACATTGGGCAAAAGAAAACGTTATCAGATAGCAAACAAAATATAGACCAAGGGGAACACTATGATGTACACTAGCAGTTAAAGCGTAAGAACCTGAAAACCAGTTATCCTTTTGCCATGGGACTTCTTTTTACTGGATAAGCAAATCTGCGCTTCAACTTCTAAGTGGTTACCTAATACAACCAGAAGAATAAATTGTTAGGTCAAATTTTAATATCCATGTTTTAACCGTCATTGAACATCAAGTTACAACATTACTGTGTATCACACAAAAACATGCCACTGCAAATGGTTATCTCAAGTTTTTATTATTGAACAATTCCATGAAGTGAAATAAGTTTTACAAGAAAAAGTTAATGCAACGAACCAAAAAAAGGGACATACTACAGTCATGGTACCAATTTCTTGTATGCAAGTTTATGCAAAGAACCAAACAAACAATTAAACGCTTGACCTAGGGAAAAAACATCATCTGAAAGCTATAGGTGGAAGTTATACACTATCCAAATTCACCAAGCAGGCAATCATAGGATAACATCAGAAGATCAATCAATAAGAAAAGAAGAAAGGAAACCCATCTCTTTACTTCTCTGCCTGTCTTTTTCTGGAAAGACAAACAATCACCTTAAACCCCCAAAACGAAATTTTTCTGAAGAAACATGACAAAAACATGGCCAGAGTGCACATAGTTCTACCCAAAATAAAGATGCAACATAATAAACCCTTTCTCTCTTTGCCTTCAAAGATTCAAATGGAAGAACAGGACAAACAAGCATTAAACATGATGGTGTCTCAAAGATGAATTACCTGATAGACTGAAGAAGCGACATATACCCATGATAGAGCCAATAATTCCACCCTGTATGCCAAGCAGTGAGTTGTTCAATTAAATGTTAATTATAAAAGGGACATCCTCCAAAACAGAGGGAGGAGATAAAATATTAACATACCTGCCCATCAGGGCTGTAAGAAACAGCAGACACTATATCTTTCACATCAATCCAATCCACAACTTGGCACTTGTTGACTGCCCAGATGCGAACTTTTCCATCAATTGAACCACTGATGAAATAATCATCATTCACAGGGTTAAATTGAACAGAGGTCACTGCATCACGTCCAAATCATAAAGAAACAGAATTAGTAACTCTAAATTGAATCAACCGATAAAATACGCACCTTGCCTCAATAGACTAAAGTCTGAGATGCATACCATAATTATTATGTGGGAAGACTTTGAGACACTGATCACAATCAACTTGCCACAAACGAACAGTTTTATCAACTGACGATGAGAGCAGAAACTGTAATAATTAAAATAGTTAAAATCTGCTTGATTTCTGTTCTAACTGAGAAAACTTTTAGATCAATTTGCACACTGAATACTTACATTACTCTTTGACCATGAGAGGTCCAATATCTCCCCAGTGTGACCTTGAAACAGATGCAGTGGAGTTTCAATAATTCGAAAGACTTCAGGGGGAAAAATAATACAAGCTGAGTCTGCTGTTTTTTTAAGACTCTTCATTCTGTTAATTTTCTCCTTCTCTGCCACGACAGGTCCCAGCTCAGAGAGATGATTCACTGCAAAATATATGCAAGATGGATCTATGTCTGGAATGTCAGTTTCACTAGATCTCTCATCTTCCACCACTTGCCAGACTTGCACAATCTTATCTACCCCGGCAGTTGCAAGGTACTGCCCGTCAAGGCTGAATTTCATCGACAAGATTGCTCCCTCATGAGCCTGGATGTCCTGCCCAATGAAAACTGCAGAGAATTCTTTCAACTGCTTCCGACAGTGACGAACCTTCACCCTACGAACCCTCGTGCCCTGAATTGTATTCAAGCCATTAGTTCTCAGATTATCATCTTCCCTCTGCCTATTCACAACGCATGTCACTGAGCGCAATCTACTTAACCAACGTCTTTTAACTTGTTCCACTATTCTCACATTTTTGATATTACCCTCAATCTCTTTATGCAAACGTGGCTGAACCAATGGGGAGGAAAAACCAGAGGAGCTCTCAAATTCTTCCGATTTCAGCAACTGATCCACTTCAAATTTTGTCACTTTACCATCTTCTGGCAAATCATCTACATTGCACTCGAATCCATTATCAAGATTACCTTTTCTACCCACACAGCTCAGACCTGAATCTGATTCTCTTGATGAATCGTGAGGATCAGTGGACCAACTAGACATAGACGACCGGCTAGAAGAAAACTCATCTTGAAAGTTTACAGTATCCAACACAGCCCCACTACTCTCCATAATTCTATCATTCTCTTCTCTGAACACGTCAACATCACTATTACATTCATCTGTCAAACCTTCCCGTACCGCCCCGCCCAAGCTCAAGCCCATGAATCCGAAAAAATTCCTACGACGCTCGCTCACACTTGTAGGACTCCTAACCCAAAAATCATAATGGAAACTACTGCAATTGCAATTATCAATTCCAGAGGTACAATCATGACTGTTTTGGCAATCAGAACCTGAATCAGACACCGATGCAATGCTCTCGTGTGCATCAAAAAAACGATATTCTTCGTCGTCATCACTGAAGTTACCCATGACTCCTTGAGTTCACTCCATCAAAGATGAAACCCCACCTCAAAATCCAAACTTTTTAAGCCCGAGGCAATGTGCTAAAATACCTTCATATATATATCTAAAACCTACAATATTAAAAAATAGAACAATTATTAAACAAGTGTAAGCTAACACAACTACCAAGAAGATCAACATAACATAACCAAAACATATATAATTTATTTCATCATTCTAGCACAACAAAAACAATAACACTACTACACACGACACGAGTAATATATTAAAAGAAAAAAACACATAAGATCCAAATCGATCCCAATCCACACCCATTGAACCTAGTTCGCAATATACACAAAAAATTCGTTAGGTAAAGATTTAAAAATTTATTGGACCCAGTTTATTAACCAATGGAGGCGACATAACATCTGCCAATAAGAAAATTAAATAAAGCATTACATACCGTCTTCATTATCATCACTATAATATTCTAAAATGCATAGAAGTATGAAGGCTTTTCGTTTTTTTTACTTCTTCACACGAAACTACTAAGCAGTTAATTATGCACATAGTAGTGATGCATTAGATAACGAAATTGGTTGCATTTCAAGCAATCAAAACAACCCACAAAGGATAATCTTTTCACCGGGGGGGTAAGAAAGAAGACTTGACAATAAATTTACAATTTATTGACTGTTAATATCAATAAAAAAAAAAAGAAAAGAAATGCTCACATGGGAATGAATGGAATGCGATTCTTTTTCTTGTGAAGGAGAATTTTAGTAACGGCGAAGCAAAATGAGCAGCAGGAAATGGTAATCAATGGAAATTGGTGTGGGTTAGAAGTAATTTGGGGGAAGTATTAAGAAATGGAAAGGTCAAAAATAATAATAAACAATAATAAACAAAATTTAGGAGAATAAAATGCCTTGAAAGTCGTGATTGGAGATGGCCCGAGTAACGAGATTTCTAAGACTAGCTCTCCGCTAGTGTGTTAGCATCATAGAGGGGCTGTGGTGTGTGTGCTGTGTGTGAATGTGTCTGGTCTGTTTTGTACCAACACATCCACTACTACTCTCTCTCTGTAATTCTGCAATCTTCCCCTTTTAATCGCCTTTTCTTTTCACTTTACAAGTCGCACTTAGTTGACTGTGTAACACAGAGAACATTTCGTTTATAACGGTCATAATATTACGAATAATGTTTATACAAATCATAAATTGATAATAAATTTAAAAGTTTTTCGTAAAGTGATTAGAGGATCTCATACAAACCTAAATTATTTATTGCATATGGCAAATATACTTTTGATGGACAGTCAAAGACAAAACAATTTCGCGCGAACAGCTTCTATGATCTTTGGGTGTTAAGGTTCAATTTTACGAGGTTAAAGATGATGTCAATTACTTTTTCTTTTTATATTAAGCGACAAATTTACAAATAAAATTAGTAGCAGCGATATAAAATGAATCTGAAGCGGTGCGTACCTATAATGGATGCCATGCCTTGTTAATCTCTAATAGGTGTATACGCATCTTTATAGGTTTCCCTTTTTTTGGTAGAAAACAAACTAAAAATTTAATTTTGCCGTTAATATGTGTACAAAATGTAGTAAAAATTAGATTTAAAAACAAATATGACTCTTTTGCAAGTTTTAACAGAAAAAGAATAATCTATTTTTGTGGCTTGTAAAAATTTACAATTTATGACATTCAGCCTCGTTAATTACATGGATTTTAAAATTATGCAGTCCTCGTCAACCTAGTATTTTTGGTTTGAAAACCTTGTTTGTCTTCTACGAATAAAACATTATATTACAAGTATCTGCTAATTTCATGACTGATTGATTAAAATTGTGTTTGAAATTATTAAGGACAAATTAATGTGAAATCCGCAATTAATGGAGATGTGATCTTGGCAATTTATACCGTATGTCAAGTAAATAATATATATATATATATATATATATATATGGGTTCAGTGAGAAAAGCCAAAAGTTTTATCAATCAATTGGTCATTTTGTTTGTGAGATAAAATCTACATTAATGAAGAATCTTATATATTGTTTCCAAGTCGGAGTAATTACGCGCATGGCAACAATTGATATATTTTTTAAAATTTCAACTTAAATGGTTTCTTCTTGTTTGAAATTTTGAAAATTTTTCATGAATGCATAGATCTGTTATAGCCTTTCAGTATCGTGGAATGATTTGGAAAATAACAAAAAAAAAAAAAAATCATTCAAGATAGTATAGATATTTCATTTTAACTCTTTTCTAAAATTTTAATTTGCGTGCATGGAAGACTTCCATTCGGAAAATGCATTACCTTAAAATTTTATGCTCGTCAAATGCCGAACTTGCCTAGCCTGGTATATATTGATATAAATGTTATATCAAATACTAGCTGATATCATATTTACGGGATTTATTTTCACGATTAAAAAGAAAATGTTTATATAGTATGATAATTAACTAATATGGATTAAGTTAGACGAATTATAAAGGCAAAAGCTAGCCAACCTAAATTATTAACTTGGTTGATTCATGCATATATGACAAACTAATCTATCATTATTCTACAACGATATGGTTGTTTGGCATTTAAATATTATTACCTTTGATGTAGAATAAATAGATAGACAAGAAAGGTAATAATTAAGTTTAGTGGTATGGTGTAATAGTCTACACACGTATGCGTGTGTCTAGCTAACTATTTATTATAATATATATTGTGTTTCTTGTCCACATTCACCAATAAGTCAATATAATTTGAGGATCATTGCTTTTTAGTAGGCTTTGATACAACTGTTTAGAAAAACGAAATACTAAAAATCAGTTATATATTTTGCAGTCAATATGGACTACAACATGATCACAACATAGCAGTCATGTCTTTGAAGAATAAAACAAGAGGAAAATACATCGAAGGCTGACGAAGTGTGAAAACAACAATTTTCTATTGCATGTTTTCAAGTGCGTATATATAGACTCAACCAGTCAAAAAGTTGACCAAAGAAAAAAAAAATCAACCAATAGACTTTTGACTTGAAATTAATTACCAATATAAGATATATATTTTGAAGTCTACCTAGAAGAAACAAATGATGAGTTCAAAATTAATTCATTAGTCTAATGTGAAAGGCTGGAAAGCACAAAATACTTGGTCCAAAAATTCACCTGAATTTCAATTTTTTTTTCTTTTGCATATTGGTTGTCTTTAATTTCATTGTATAGGAATAAATAAAGTCATTAAATTTATAAAAATGTCTCTATTATCAGTGAGATAGGCTTGATTTAATTTAAACATATGTTATATGTAGTATGCAAACTTTTCATGATTGGCAAGCTAATTTTTCTTTTCTCGTGCATGTCAACGGGCAGTAAAATTTAATTTGCTGAAACTACATAGGACTAATATGGTGGTTGGTAATTATTATTATTATTATTATTATTATTATTAATTACCACCAAATTCTTGCTTAAAACTTACTAATCTCTGTGTCGCGTTAAAGCTTAGCCAAGAAGTAATTAGTCAAAAAGTGGCTTATGTCATTGTTGCCGCTTAATCGAACAAGTTGTTCAAAAAGCTGGAATGTGATGTGGAGCAAATCATTGTATTCCTCCTGCTTAATCACATGATTACCGACATCATTATAGTGGTTTGAAGTGGTTAGTACAGACAACAGCCCAACAGCTGACAAAGTTATTCCCCAAAATGGCGTGCTGCATTATTGTTAATTATATGGCTTTTAACCTCGATTGGTTTTTTGTCTCATTTGATTGATTAACTATTCACTCTTGCTTTCGTGAGGATATATAGAGAATGATGTGTGTATAATAATTAACACTTCGTAATTAGACAATACAATGCCCTCTTACTAATGAAAAATACTTGTTAGAAAAGCAATCAAACACGTGCATCTGAGTTGACATGTTCGCGTCCTCCTCCTCCTTCTGCTGCTGTATTTCACGTGTGCTATCGATATTCTTTTGAACTGACGATATTTTTTAACATAATTAAATAGTTAGATGTCTACGAGAGAAATTCTAATTTAAAAAAAAAAAAACTAGAAATTCTAATTAAAAAAAAAAAAAAGCTAACTTACACAAAAGCATAGGATTCTATACCAAAATTCCTTATCGTCGTCCCAGTTTTGGAGTTAAGGCCACGCCATTTCTAAGTTTATAACATGAGTTTGCCTTCTTCTTTAAGCAACAAATTGTTCTCTTCGGAGATCTACGCCAGCTCTCACAAAAAAAAAAAAAAAAAGATTCTATACGTAGTAATATAAGCACTTATTCATGTTAAAATAATATAAATACGTGTGGCAGTAGTTCAGTGGTGCATGGTCGTTTATTCTCCTGAAACAGCACCTTATTATTCTCTAATTAATTGTTGAACTTTGTTGCTTTTCTAGGTTTGGCGCTATATCATAATACGATATTTGTCATGAAAATGCAACCTAAAATTTATAGAAAATGGGACTTACTTTGAGATCTATAAATGTATTCTCATTTTTTGTCGACATAATTAAATCTTTAAGAATTCAGGGTTGACAAATGGAAAATGAACATTACCTTTCATCGCCCTACGAAAACAAATACTAGCTAGCATGCAATATGATTTAGTTTCGCTAGCTAGTAAATAACGATATAAAGTAATGTTATTGTATGTAGAAATTATAAGCATATATATGGGGGCAAGACCTATGGGGTTGTATAGCCAACAAAATTGTACCTGATTTCCTCCATAAATTTGCTGCCGACCAAGTCTTTTTTTTTTTTTTTTTTTCTGGACAAAACCTCGTTTGATAAACTTTTTGAATGAATGTTTTCAAGATGAATATATAATTTCACACATACGAAATATAGTCCGAGTCATCAATTACAGATAGAAGGTCTCTAAGAAATATATGATTTGATGCATATATGTGATATAATTAGTCATACACTATGTTGCTATATTATAGTCAATTCATTATACTAATAGGTCGATTCTTTGATGACAAGCATATATCTTTTCGTGTATTTTGCAACTGTTTTATAGAGTGTAACACATTGAAGTAGGAAAATTTGACTTAAATATAATGCGATTCACTTAAAAGTGGCAAAACCATTGGCACAAGTTGTTGGTTGTTTTGTTTGTATCTCAAAAGAATACTTTACTTCTCACATTGAAAAAATGATAATACTTTTTTCACTTTATATTAGTTTACACTTTAGTAGACTGGTGAAAGATGGAATAAGGGACTGGGACGACTGGGCTCGTTCGTATGAGAGTAGGGCCATTAGTTTAAATTGGTGGATTCTCCCCCTCCTCCCTGCGCACTAATCCTAATTCAAAACTAGAAGAACTTGTTGAATGATCCGAGTTCAAAACTAGAAGAGCTTGTTGAATGATCTTAGTTCAAAACTAAAAAAGTTTGTTGAATCCTGAGGGATACATGTTCATAACACGACTCAAGCTACTATTTGATTTTGCTACATTGATCCTAGTTCAAAACTAGAAGAGCTTGTTGAATGATCTTAGTTCAAAACTAAAAGAGCTTGTTGAATCCTAAGGGATACATGTTCATAACACGACTCAAGCTACTATTTAATTTTGCTACATTATTTTTTGCACTTGTTCTACAGTTGTTTTTTATTTCTTTTAGACTACATTCTCCAACACAAATGACTAGAAGAGCTTGTTGAATCCTGAGGGTTACGCGTTCATAACACAACTCAAGTTACTATTTGATTTTGCTACACTATTTTTTGCACTTGTTCTACAGTTGTTTTTTATTTTTTTTAGACTACATTTTCCAACACAAGTAAGCATGCAAACACTTGTTCTACAGTTGTTGTTTATTTCTTTTGCACTACATTTTCTAACACAAATAAGCATGCAAAAATGTCTATTACATTTTTGTAAACCTATTACTAGACTAGGCTTAGCTTAATTAAGCACTTAATAATGCGGCTTAGCTTAATTAAGCACTTAATAATGCATTGTTATGTTATATATGGTCAGAGATCAGTGCAGTGATCAACTGAACCTCAAATCTCTAGACATACTCAAGCTAAGAATAAGCCAATGCATTGAATAGTCTTTCGAATCCTGATTTGCAATGACTCCTTTCTAATTGCAATTGAGTTGACTTTCGGGGGCAGGATGAATTTAACATAGCGTCAGTAGAGGCTACAATTTATATGGAGTCCAAATTTTTTATCAAAGAAAAAAGAGTATGTATATACTTCTAGCTTAAAAGATCAGTTTCTACTTTCTACTGAAAAGATAATTTATAAAGTTACCCTTTTTTCGAGACTTAACAAATATGCAGGTGGTAAAGTCCAAATCGTCCAAAATCTATATCGGGAGAAGCATTAGCAATCCTGTGGTAAGAAGCCCAGAAATGACCAAACAACAGCAAGCAACTTTCACAAATTTCGACAGAAAATATAGAAGCCAACACACAGGACAAGTACCTAGATATACATATACAATACAAAAGCCATGATATTTTTTTATTTTTCTTTTTTGAGTAAATTACATATTATCCTATTATACTCTAACCTATATACACTACACCCTTTATAGTATTAAAACTAACTAATTATCTTTATATTTTAACCTATGTGTATCATATCTCTCTGATATCAAAACTAACTAATTATTCTTCTGAAGTTTTTAAAATTGTACAAAATATCGCTTGAAGTTTTTAAAATTATGCAAAATACCCCTAAAATATATGATAGCAGGGAGGTATTTTGCACACTTTTAAAAACTTTAGAGAGATAATTAACTAATTTTAATACTATAGGAGTATGAGATAATTAGTTAATTTTAATATTTCAAGAGAATATGATATAAATAAGTCAAAGTACAGAAAAATAACATGCAATTTACTCCTTTTTTTTTTTTTTCTTTTGTTTGTTAATGGGCTTTATCAAGCCAGGCCACCATTGCTGTATACAAATGTTTGTGAAAATTGTAATGATAGCGGAGAAAAGGTTAAGGGTGGTGTGAAGACAGATAGTTTCCACCAAACAAGCTGCAGAGAAGGGGTGTGTGGGCCTTTTGATGGTTGCATTTCTCTGGGAGAGATTTAATTATCAACTTTGTCCTTAAGCATGGGCTTGCCCCTTTCACATATTTCCTTTGTTTGCTTCTCTCTACTGAAAAATCAAAATTAATGTCACCCTTTGTACGGAAACCAAAAAAAGAAAAAAAGGTGGCAAAAGGTTTCTAGAGCTGTGGCATGCAGATATTTTCTGGAATAAATATTCTACTGTTTGTGAGTGAAACTCATGTTACGTGTAAGATTCATATAGCGAGTGTGTAAATTAAATTTTCAAGTTCAAGAAATGGTATATAATTCTGTTAATACTAAAATTATAAGATGGAGTAATTTCTCTCTGAAAAGTATCTTTGCAAAATTGGCCCAACGCACAGTCTAAAAGCAAAAAAGTGAAAGCAGAAAGGTTTACTAGTTGTGGAAGGACCAAGTGAAGTGTTCAGCGTCTAAATTATGGAAACACCAACGAAGTTGAACTTTAAGATGAGGAAAAGAAAGAGCGCATACAGGACCATGGTTGAGCAAAACCCAACTTGCTGATTCAGAATCGCACCAAGTCGTTGAGCTTTGTTCTATGTTCCTGAAATAGAACAAGTTAATGACGCTGATGCTACAACTGTAAAGTCATGTGTCCTGAAATTTGAATTACTACGCGATGTTTATCAGTGACAATAAATGTTATATGAGCAGCTAGTAATGATTTTATAAATAGGTTTTTTTTTTTTGGAAATCTAGCTAATAGAGTCGATCACCGAAACAACTAGCAGAGCTTGATTACTTACTGTTATGTCACTTTAGGTGCACAGTATATCCTTTATACCAAGTATCAAGCAAGTCGAAAGTATTCAAAAAATATCCAACACAATAAATAAATCAACATGATGAATAACAAACAAGAAGAACGATATTAAAAGAGGATTCATGGGATTTGTCATATATAATAAGCAAACATGTTAATGCCAGGAACAACATAAGAAAGTGTTTGTAAGAATTCGTGTCCTTGGGATCTGAGTTCTGAACTCTTGATTGAGAGATCTCGCATTCTGAAACCTTCCTGCTGGCATCTTCCTATGATACCCCAAGATGAGCAAACATTTTCTTTTCCTTTTTTTTTTTTTTAGCAGCAACACTGAGTAAAACTAAAACCACCAAAATGTGGGGCTATATAACCTGAACAAAATCAAAGTTCGCACAATGTTTTCTTTCACGGGCACAGTAACCTCTGATCCTAATATGATACGTTGATGGTTGTAGTATTGAGGAAGTATGAGTGTGTCCTGCGTGTGCTATCGCCTTCTAGCTACAGTGATCATGGTACCCGCTAAAATTGGACCACCCTATTGGCTTTTTTCAATTTTCCCAAAGTCTTAGGGTGGTCCTATCATGCATTCATCATACTTGATGAGTAGAAGCGATTTTCTAGGCTGACACTGCGCTGACCTATCTGTGTACAATTTTAGCAGCAATCATGATATCAAAATTTGATACAAATTACTCGAATTGTTCAAATTATTTTATTATAATAAATAACAAATTACGATATCATAGTTATCATATGATTTGGTGGTTATTGGACTAGGCGTTAGATGGAGCCCTGAATTCATAACAACCCAGGCCCATTACTGGCCCTTTTACCCCAAGTAAACTTAACCAATTAGTCCAAAATATTTAAACCGTTTTATGACAATAATAGTGAACTCGTTTTTATTAAGTTGAACACAAATTTCACCAAAAACCAATGTTGGAAGAGCATCACAGAATTCCTCTCTCCTCTCTCTGGACTTTAGGGATATGGTCCGGGATTCTTTGGGTGCCCGAAGTACAAGCATCCATGCATGTTCTGAGTCCTATATTTTGCTGATGGAGGACAACAAAGTTCGAAATATATGAATGTAGGAAAATACCTCACAAAACAATAACCATTGCAAGGTCATTGATTTGTCATGTTGTGGTGCTATCGCTGTACGTTCTATTATGCTGCTTCGTAAGGAAAAAAAACCCGGTCTCACGGAAGCCAGTACGTATCATAAGTTAGTGGACGGAAGAGAATAGAGCCGGGCAAGCAATAAGCGAAGGCAAAAGACAGCTTTGATTCAAAGAAGTAACACTAAATATAATGCCATTAACAGATACAAAGATTAGAAAAAGTGTATTTACTTAACAGAATCGAGTATTTTCATTACTTACAGAAGCTTGTACATAAGACACGCTTTCACTAACACAACTTGAAAACTCAGATGATCTTACTAAGAACTGAAAATGTCAATTCTCTGGTCCCAGATTGTATCACCAGAGACAAACTAAAGTTGGTGAGAGGCATTTCTAATGTCGTCTGGGGAGCTCAATGCACTGACAAGACTGCTTAAAGGAATTCCTGTATCCTTATATTTAGTACAGGTCGATAGACTCGAGCACCCTGCGAGCTTGTATGTGCAAAGCAGTCTGTCTCTGCTCTGGATCGAGGGTTGACCCAAATTGACTCGCCGCCCATATCAAGGAGGCGGACTTCTCCCCCAAGAATTGCCTTATTTCTTCATGTATTGTTGCCATGGGAGGACTCTCCCGGCCGTTTACATGCCCAATGAGAAGCAACAAGAATTCTCCGCATTTTAGCCTGCTCAAAAGAAAAGATTAGCCTTAGACACATTTTAAAATTTGATATATGTACATATTAGTCTCGAGGCTAACAACAAAGCGAACAAGAGCTAACTGTAATGGACTAAATACCTGACCTAAATTTGAGACAGAAAGATATAGATACACATTTTAGTTAAGAAAAAGAAAAAGGAAGCAAAACTCTGGCAGAGCCAGAAGAAGTTCAAATTGATTTCTAACAGCAAGATTGAAACAGATGTTGAACAGGGAATAAGAATTTTGTTTAAAAAAAGGCAATTATTTAGTACCTAAGATTTTCGTCTACTTGCTTGTCTCGTATCAACAAAGCCACTTCCTCTATTCCGTTGCAAGCTTCAAAATCCTGATCCATCATCAGCAAGGACTTAACTTATCATAGAAATTGAGCAAATAATCAACTACACTAGACTTTGGGAAAATATTTACAATCAGAAAGTAGGCAAGCACGATTTCATAAGAGTCGAGTAGATGCTCACACTGATTGAATGTCCATATAAAACCATTTAAAGAAGATACAGGACAATTGAACAGCTACAAACAAATGCAGCTGCTGTCATTCTGCAGCCAAGCTGTACCCCTCGAACAAGAAAGAGGGGAAAGAAGGGAGAAAAAGTCTTTTTGATTTGTATTTGAGCTGGAAAGACACAATGTTCTCCTAAAGGTTTGAGTTTCGTCTACCACCCAATCAAGCGATTAAACCTATTGATCCAATCAGAATAACCAAGGGAACCATTGGAGCGAATTCACTGCCTTAGACCAGACTAAAATTCCTAAGAACCAAAATTTTGTAGCATAACAATTGAGATATAAGACACAGATGTGACGTTTCTGGAGGGGGATAACAGGAAGTAGCCCATTCAAATTAGAAAAAAGATAACAAATACCGTTTGGTTGGCTGATGAATCAAGCATTATCGAGATCAAAGCATCTAGGCATGCACCTTGCTCTAGCACTCCACGTGTGGCTAGTATATTCATCAACACCTGCTCTACGTTAATACTATGTCAGATCTTGCATTATCACAATGATATAGCGTGCACATACTTCATTGAATTCTTTTCTAGGAGACAGGTCTAATCTTTGTGAAAAAACACATCAGGTTTATTGAACAACTGAAAGAAGTCAACAACCTCGTTTTTTTCTTGATAGAGCTAGAAGAATAAACAAGAAAATAAAATTGTCCAGTGTAAACAATGTCTTCTCGAATCAAATGAAATAAGGTTGTGTTATCTACATTGGACACCATGATCCAAATGAGAACAAAAGTATAACATCATACAAGACAAAGATGGGAAGAGGCATGAGATTACAGGAATTGCTTTGTGTTGATGGGCCAAAAGGGAGCTCTCCCAGTGTAGGAGACAACACCCTTCCAAAACTCTGAGTGCAAGAGCAACTTCAGCATCAGTAGAAGGACTAGTTATTCTCATTGGTTCAACTGTAAATATATGGTCCAAACTTGTTACTCTCTGATCCTCCATTTCTTTCAACGAGTGCCGAAACAATACTGGGACCACTGTTACATACAAAGCTAATGCGTCATGTGCCTAGATTGCATGGACAAGCTGCAACAAATTCTTTCATTGCATTAATTCTACTCCTATAGTCTGAGAACGGCATCAACGATACCAGTCCTTTGATCACGTTAGTTGTATTCTAGTTTATACAACAATCGTCAGTAAAGTTTCAGAGCTAAAAGGTTAGAGTTGACATACCAAAGCTGTGCTTTACAAAAGACAATCCTGATTAATCGAGAACTAAGTGGTCAGGCTCAGCTCGATTTTAGCACATAAAGCTTCCTCCAGATGAATATAATTAATCACTAAATAATCAATTTTAACTGGAGAATTCTATCCAACGATGAAATGTTCATCGTGTGACTAGAATTCAATTCGTACAGACAGACTATTGTGGAAATACAAGGTTCGATCTAGAGACAACCTTGGTACGAGGTAAGCTCTGTTAACAACAGACCTAAAGCGAGGGAGATCATTAACGGAGCCTCGCAATAGCCGCATCTTCCTCCAATCTCCACAATTTGATCAGCTAACAAGTGATGATAAAATCATCCATATTAAGCATATCCACACACACACAAGCACAAAGTTATGTGTGTATATACCTTGGAGGTCGGGGATGGACTGAGTGTATTGGAAGAGGCTGATGGTGATGTCTGATTCGGACTCGGCGACGGATCGGAGGAATTTAAGGATGCTGCGAAGTCCACGCACTCTGAGGAATGAGAACTCGGCACCTGCGTCTCTCAGGCCGGTCTGGAGGGCGAGGGTCACCTCTCTGTAGAGCCGCTGCCGGTCGAGCGAATTCACCAGCTCCGCGACCACCGATTCTGAGCTCTTCTCGGAATTCGCGACGGCGCCGTTGCTCCAAAACGGCTTCTTCAGGTACATTTTCTGTCCCCTCTCTCTCTCTCTCTCTCTCTCTCTCGCAGTGAACGTGTGTCACTGTTCTGTGTGGGAAAAGAGAAGTTGCTGCTGAGTGGGCCTTTCTTCGGTATGGGCTTTTTCTTTTCTTAACAGTAAATGTCTGGCCCTACTTGGTTGGGTGTAGAGGCTTTAAAGACTTTTGACCCAAGAAAGAAGGAAAAAGGGAAAAAGAAAAAGAGACTTTAAAAGACTAAGCTAGTAAAATTAAATTAATCTTTTTGTGAGGAAAATTATATTAAATTAACGCATTAGGATTTTTTGATCTTTATTTTTTCTAATTTTAACCCCCAAGTTTAGATATAATTTGTATATTGATCTTATATTATGAATTTTTTTATATAATTTTGTAATTTATATTTTGTAAAATTTAAATTTGTAAAATTAATATTAACAATTAATTTTTTTAAATATAGTATTCATTTCTGGAAAAAAAATTATAAAATAAAGCATATAAAAAATATATAAGAAACTACTAAAAGTAAAATTAAATAAAGAGCGAAAAAGATTGGAATAGAAGTGAGATGGGAAATCATACAAAAGAGGGAAAAAAAAAATTAAAGAGACTGTTCAAGTAAACTAAAATATTGAAACCAGAGAGAATCCCTCGGAGTTATGTTGTATCCTTTATACGCTTAACTGAAATCTTAAATCTGGAAAACATATAAGATTTCAAATAAGCATATAACAAAACGGAACATTAGTCGGTGCATGGATTATGATTGAAGAAGGAGGCTTCCAGAAGTGCATTGTTTGTGGGCAACTCAGGCATTCAACTGGCAAGAAGATCACAACAATTAGATTTTGCAACAATGAACTTATCTTTGGTTTAGCAATCTGGCTTACAGGTTTGTCTTATCTTTCAGCAAAACTCTACGGTGTTGAATGCTTCACTTACACAAAGGCAAGGACTTCAGAGAGAAAGCAGATCAAACCTCTCTACTGGCAACAGATATACTTCTGCCCCTGCTCAGCCAAATTGTTTGCCACTCGGTGTGTGAAATAAGATAGAAAATAAATTGTTTCCTGCTTCCCAACAATCTTTAATAAGTCAACATAGGTAACAGAAACACTCTGTAGCCCGTGAAAATTTGTGCTGAAGATTACTCACATAGGTAATAGAAACACTCTGTAGCTATTGAAATTTTGTGCTCAAGTCAAATCCCAAGTTCGACCTTTCGATTTGTCCATTTTTTTCATTAATGCGAGAGCTACATTCTTCATAAAAGGGATGCAGATTATGCCATACACACAAAGTGACTTTTTCCACCATCACCTATACATGCTAACAAATGTATCAAGCCGTGTTGCAAATGCAGATATAGAATGAAATGAATGGCATGACCAGAAGACACTTTCATACACAACTACCTAACACCCAATGTAGTTGTTTCACGGAGAAAGCACATATACAATGCGTATCTGCAAACAGAAGAGGGGAAAAAATGTTCAATTTGATGTAATGGCCAGTTTTTTCAATTTGATCATTCTGTACATGGCAGGCATTGAGATGAATGAAGACCTAAGAGGGACGCACTACCAATTCTCTTTGACAATCTTTGACTTCTCGAGTATGAACTTCCCCTCCTTGTATTTCTGCGAAGCCTGATAAGCTCGTTCATATTTCCAGCCTAGCAACTCATGGCAATCGCCACAGAACACATCTGCAACTGTGTGCAGACCAGTCATGAGTTGCCTGTCTTCTTTCGTACCCACAATAATGTTCATTGCATGAGAGAACAGAAAAGCTCGACCATTTCTTCCCTAAAAAAGAAAGACAGGAGAACATTTGCACATCATTTCAAGACTTGAGAATCAATCCATTTTCTCTGATTTGGTTCCACATTCATAAATCATCACCTTAGGCCTTATGAGATCATAGCTCTAATGAAGAAAATGAAAAAGCAACAGAGAAGTAGAGGAGAACTGATTTTCCCAATTCAAACTAAGATGAAGATAAATGTCACATACAACTTATGCCCATAAGAGAAAAAGAATAACCACATTCTGGTTTCTTTACTATGTCACATACAACTTACAACCCATAAGAGGAATAACCACATTCTGGTTTCTTTACCATATTTATTATCAAGAAAAAGAAAATAATTTTTGAAGAACCTATCTTCACAATTCTTGTACTTTTTCCTTCCTCTTTCGAGATTTCGAAAAAGAAAGCTAGAATGTAAAAATAGGGAGTTCAAGTAGATCCCTGCGACACAGAGTCTCAGATTATACTCACTTACCAGCCATAGCACATAAATTGTATGCATAAGCTGCAATTCATCCAGGGAAAATATCTCATCATACACTTAAAGTTTTGCATTATTCATTTGCATCTTGAATTTATCTTACTGAAGCCTCACACAGATCATATGTGTTATATAAGGTTGATCAATACCCAAGAAAGAGAACACTTTGATAAAAGAGTTAAAAGTTATAGCACAACAACAGAGCAACACACTCAACTTTTAAGTACCCTCCAGCCCTACACGTCCATATTAATGATTCAAGAACTTATATCAACAAAGAAAAAAAGAGTAGATGAAATAGGGTCACCTGAAACGCCTTAGATATGATGTCATCATGTAGAGAAACATGATTTCGACATTTGTAGCAGCTGTACAAGCGAGGTCCAACCCCACCTTCATCCATTTCAACCAAAATTGTTCAGACAACAACTGCAGACAAACAGAAGTACAAAACAAAGCATAAAAACCTCAAAAAAGAAAAAAAATTGTTAGCAAATCTTATGAATAGAAGCAATCACAGATTTCTTTACCTTGATTTACAGCAGCAAAGTATTGGTGGGGTGAAGATTGTGGAAAAATTGCAACACCCAAGATTAGGCAGAAAGGCCGAGGGAAATTTAGCAGTTGGAGAATGTTGACTGGTTTTCAGAAACAAGGAGCAAATATGTATATATGGAGCTGCGGAAATGGCACTGTACAGTGAAATGAGATAAGGAAAAGAAAAACCCATGTGCTATTCTTACTAAAAATACAACAGTCGATTAGTGGTATTGACATAATTGTTCACGAAAAAAAATTACTACAGTGGTGTTGGATTTGAACCACAGCTCTCTAAAGTGTTATAAGGTTGCATTTAATTATCTTTTTTAAAAAAGAAAAATTATCTTTTCAAAGTTTCATTCATAATCAATATATGTTGCTCTTCATAAATAGAAAATTCAGCCACATATATAAGATTTGAATCGTCTTATACTTTTATCTTTTTATTTGTCTAAAATTATAGTCACATTTCTTTTATGAAAACATAGTTAATTTATGTGCCCTTTAATATGCATTTTCATTCGTAAATATAGATCGTTAATTAATTATAGTTGAGATAATTATAACAAACTAAAGTCAGTCAGTGAATATTAATGGAGAAGTGTATTAGGAAAAACTAAAGTGAGATTTACTAATTTAACTATATTAGTTATATTTTTTCAAAATTATACGAAAATGGAAATATGTCTATCTTTGTGGAGATGGAGGTAATAATACTATAAACTCACAAAATATATATATATATATATATATCGTTTATTTGTTAATGACTTTTTTGTAATAATATAAAAGGAATTTAAATTCATTGAGAATGGGTGTTAAAATCAATAACCAATGAGTAGTGATTGAATTATTTAATTTTTTTAGGTATATGTCAAAGAAACATCAATTTTTATTCTCTTAAGTAAAAAATAAATTATTGTGAAGGCTTGGAGAAGTTTAGGATTATGGCAGTAGTTGCACTAAAAGAAGAAGAGTTTATTCTTTCCTTGGAGTCACCAACCACTGCAAGAATTGGATATGGATAAAGGTTGCGTGTGTCAATAATTAGTTAGTAGAATGGTCAATTATCAATTAGTAGAATATATATATATTACTTAACAATCTTGTGAATGATGATAATGATATCATATCTATCTTGAGGACTGTACCAGTCATCGATTTGATTAAAGCAGGTTTAAAGGGTGTTTGGTTTTGTTTATTTGGTGCTTATAAGTAAATAAATAGTAAAAAATATATATAAGAGATTATTTTTTTCTAAATACTTATAAACATTCAAAATAAACAAAGCCAAACACCCTCTTAGACTTTGGTCCACATGCGCTCTGTGGACTCCACCCTCCCGGCTCCCAGGTGAAAGCCTGTTCGGATTGATTTTTTTTCAAAGCCTTTTTTTTAATAACTTTTGAAAAATAATTTTTTTTGATAAACTGAAAATTTCGGATTATAAAAAAAAATTGTATTTGAGTTTTTTGCATAATTTTAATTTATTTAGAAGCCAAATCAAATAATTATTACAAATTTAGTACAACTTTTTTAAGAAAAAATATTTTTTCCTTAAAAAAAAATCAATCCAAACTAGTCCTGAGTCCTAAGGTTTAGTATTCATTTGAACTAATTTTTCTTAAAATTTTTCAAAAGATTAATTCTCTTTAAAAAAAAGGTTAAAATTTTCAATTTTTTTAAAATTTTAAATTTAACTCTTTTCAGATTTTAGATTTTTTTTAAATCAATCTAATTACTTATGTAAAAAGTAAATACTTTTCTGGAAAAGAAAATACTACTTTTTTCAAAGCCAATATCAACTAGCCCTTGCCCCTTTGTCATTTTAACTGGAGATGTGGTGCCAAAAAAAGAAAAAATATTTATCACAAATGAAAAATGGGAAATTTTAATCATATTTGAGCTTTGACCATGTTTCATCCAATCAAGAAACTAGACATTAACCCCATGCAGCATGAAATATATCATATTTAGTTTAGTGATAATTGTGTTGAAAGGAATAGGAGAAAGTAGAGTAAATTTTTTTCTCCCTTGTAATTGAATAGATAGATATCTGACGTAATACCTACATTTAATGACTTGATAGATTGAAAAACAAAAAGCAAAATATTGATCTTTGAAAATATATCAAATGTGCTAAGTTTGTTTTTCGTGCATAGGATATTAGACATACACCTTACATGTTGGCACAAAAAAGTCCAATAGAAATAGTGACAAATGCCAACTGAAGGCTTGGAGGGTGGGGGGAATACTTGCAATTTTACCAACTTTAATATATAGATAGATAAATATAGTTAGATGGATATATAGATAGACATAGATATGTAGATATAGATTTCAAATGATTTTAAGTTAATTCCTCATAGGTGACGATTGATATTGTGGAATTAATTTAGACATGAACTTAATGTGTTAGAAAATTAAATGAACTTGGCAATAAACATACTGTGTTTAGTATATTTTGATAATTTTGACAATAACGAATGTATTAATTCTAAACCATGTCTGATAGTTAGTATACTAGCATCGTATTGGAATTAACGCATATACACATTACAATGGTAGTAGTGACAGTACATGAGGCAAAAAGTTCAATTGAAATGACTTGCTTTAATCGTGGTATTATAATTAACGCTATCAAATCTTAGGTTCAGCCTTGAAAATTTTCGGAAAAGCTAGGCACGACATCATCATTGGCTTGTTGACATCTTAAGCTGTATGCGATCTAAAGGTGACTGGTCCAAATCATTAAACTTTTGCTCATTATTCAATTTTGCTTTGTATTGGAGGGAGATTTTGACAATGCGAAAAACTTTAATGAATTTCAGTATTCAACACCACATGTATAGATCATTCGTTGCAGTAATGCATGAAAAATAAGGCTGATATTTATTCGAGTAAAAACTTATTTTTATATTAATTAAAACAATATAAAACATCATGACTTGAATTCAAAATTACTTGAATATTTGCTCGAGTATTGCTTATAATCCCATCAATATTCTTTGAGAATCTTAGCCTTCTCAATAATAAACCTCCCTTCTTTGTAGCTTTGTCTGGGATCATAAGCTCGAACATATTTCCATCCCATTTCCTCTCCACATTTGCCGCAGAAAATGGGGGCAATGGCGAAATAACCAGTCAGAAGTTGCCTCTCTTCCTTTTGCCCCACAACAATGTTCATTGCATGACTGAACATATAAGCTGACCCCGACTTAGCCTGATCAAAATATATATCAAGTTAATCAAAAGAAAAAAAAAAAAAGAAAGAAAAGAACATTGCATATTTCGGAAATTTTAATTATATAGGCATTTTAATTAGTTAAAATTAAACCAGCACCAAATACAAACCACCTTAAAATCTTTGGAGAGAAGATCATGGCGAAGAGCAACAGGGTTCGGACACTTCCGGCAATGGTAGAAAGGGTGGCAATGGTAGAAAGGGTGACTGGTGGAGCTTCCCATGAAACTGGAAAATCAGCAACCACAGCAACAAGAAAAAAAAAAGAATTATCAAATATGACTTACCAAAGTTTGAACTAAAAAAAAAAATTTGAATTAGTCGAAAATTAGATGATAAAAAGTCTTCTATTACTTGGAAAATAACAAGTTGACTTCTGGAGGAGGATGAGAATTCAGCAGCATGCACCAATTTGTCATTCTATTTGAAGGAGATGTAACTTATGCTTTGTTTGTTATAGTCTTATTTTAAGATACTTATTCTATTGAAATGAGGATACATCTTATAAGATTTAAGAAATCTTATCATGCATCCTATGAAAATTTAAAACAAAACCATACTTTTTATCTTATAAGAAATAAGTAATCTTTCCTATTTTATTTTTTACAACTATAGAATGCATGGTGCATATGATAAAATATCTTAGATCTCATAAGATATCTCCAAATTTTAATAGGATAAGTATCTTAAAATAAGATAATTCCAAACACACCATTAGTGGGGAAAGCTAGTTAAGTTTCAAGGAAGATTCCATGGTCCTATATGAAGATTATAAGAGATAAGAACCAACGTGGCACTTGTTATGTTGATGCGTTTTCCACAACTGCTTTTGTATTGTGAAAAAGACATTTGGTTGAATGATTTGAGAGTATGGAAAAGCTTACTTTGACAAAGGGGGAAAAGAAAAAAAAAATTGAAGTAAAGAAAGGCGAAAGCTACTATATTGGTTGGAGAGGCTTAATGATATTTAAGTTGCTAAATTTCATGACTGTCATCTTTTCCATGGAATTTGGCCGGAAAATGCGTTTCAAAACAACCCCCAGAGTTTGCAACAGTTTGCTGATTAAGCCATCAAAATTGGACAATGACTAACTTGATCGCTTTGGGGGATTATTTGTAAAAATTAATTGCTCTAAAGTTTAAATAGAAAAGATGTTCGGGCCTAAGGACAGGTCCAAAAGAGTCATTTATTGGGCTAAATGTAAAGCAACTTACTTATACAAATATTACGATTATCTTTAATGGAAACTTATATTTGAGAAGTGTTGTGTGTGTGTGTGTATTTATTTTAATAATATCAATACGTTCCATTTAATAAAAGTTGCTACACTATCATGTACAGGTGCATCTTCCATTCAATTTCTCCGTCAACTTTTCACAATGTTCATAATGAAAAAATAAAATGCTTGTTGTAACTGATAATTCAATACTAATTTGACTAAAAGATGACATAAAATATATGAAATAATTTCCCCGCCTCAATTAACTTCCCAACAAGATTATTAATTCCCTTGCTGTTACTAAATTCACTAACAAAGTAGTGTTTTGACCAATTAAAAGCTACATCAAAAATTATTGCCAAACAACGCCCAAGAAAAATTTTAGGAGGTAAAAATGAGCAATCTGATAAAGAAAAAATACATAACTTCTTGTCAAAGACAAAAAAACGAATTATCGGGGTTTCACACAAGTCATACAAAGTAGCAACTATATATTTGGTTCACAATGACCATGATTTTTTTAAGTTACAAGTCAACCACAACATAAAATAACCCAATTTTATAATTACACAAATTTATAACATTTGTAATTTTATGTACTGATCTTTGAAGTACAAAAGTATTATCGTCCATTTTCGTGAATTATATTATATTTTTCACAAAATCATGAATAATGTCGTTATTTAAAATACTTTTTAGTGGGCTTAACTTGTATTATTGTGAATAAAAAAAATAATAGTGAGTAATTTGAAAAAGAAATAACCGTAGATTAACCCAAAAAAAGAAAAGAAAAATTAAGAAGAGAAAATAAATGACTAATGAGGGCGAGTGTTCTTTCCCTTTTTTTTCTTTTTTTTCTTTTCCTATATAAGCGAATGATCTTAAAATTCAACGGCTTGAACGGCTGCTTGAAGGAATATGCTTAGAGGAAAATGGCAGATGCTCATTGGAGGTACGCCGACAGCCCGCCGCGGCGGCGGCGGCGGAGGCTCTTCTTGCTCTCGCCATGAAACGCCCTTGCACTGAATATGGTACCACTATCTCTCTCCCTTCACACATACATATACACCCGCATATACATAGACATGCATATCATGGATCCAATTGATTTTATATGGAGAAGCTAGAGTTTCATCTGGCATCTTGTTTGTGTGGAATAGGGGAAACTATAAGCTACGGTTTTAGGAAGCTAGTTTGTTTGATTCTATTAAATTTTGGAAAAGGAAGAAAAGAATTAGTAGAAGCTTATATCTTAGATCATTTTAGAATTGGAGCCTAAATTAAAACAATCTTGGAGGAGAAGAAATTAGTAGCTTTTTAATCCTTAATAATCTTATAAGTAGAACCAAAATTCGCTTGAATTTTAAGCTAAGCTTTGGACCAAATTAGCTGGTGCATTTCGCTAATTGAAAATTGGTGGTCTAGATTTGGTCCGTGATGATTGCGGAGAAAAGGTTTCATATCTTTAGGAAGATAAGAAGGAACAGGATTCTAGGCTCTCTTTGTTATCGCCATGTGATGCTAGGCTTGAAGTTACTTATAGAAAAAGCATATTGATTTGTTTCTGCTCTTTCTTTTACTGTACTATTGGGGTGTCTGATCCTAGTTTTGTGGTTAATTTTCTACTTCCTGGTGTTGCTTTGCAGATGTGCCAAGCACCCACGACTTGGCAAGCTATTATGCACGTGACGATGACAGGAGTGCCCACCAAGTCATTTGGGATACCGACTCCATTAATGCATCTTATGTGCGCTACCTACGTAGCACAGTATTCAGGCTTTGTCCTTTCCAGAGAGGAGTTTGCTTTATTCCCATGTACGTTTAGATGTCTAAAGTGCTTGTCTAACATGGCAGCAAATGTTGTCTTATGGTGGAGGTGAATCTGCAGGATCCATAGGCAGTGGAGTTGGTGGACGTGCCGTGGATGATCGTCATGTTGTGGCAATTGGTGGACCAGATGCGGGAGTAAGTAGAAAAGACCGAAGTATAGCAGTTGGAGGTGGGAGACCCGAAATCCCTCTTCCCCCTAATGCTAGTAGTACACTGTTTGTGGAGGGCTTGCCTGCAAACTGGACACGCAGGGAAGTATCTCGTATCCTTCTACTGTCTGGTGCTACGTAGTACCGCTTCTAGAATTTAACCCTTAACTCTAGTTCGTAGACATTTTCCAACCATTTGTAGTCTACAAGGAAGTGAGACTTGTTAACAAAGAACCAAGACATTTAAACATCCATTTGATTGTTGATTAAAATATTGTGGATTTGTTTCCTGCTTTTTAAAAAATTCGCTGCGCATTATTGACTTTATCACATCGATCCGTGGTTATCCAGCCTGGCGGTGATCCACGGTACTTGGCTTTGTTGATTTTGCAAGTCCAGCCCACGCAGCCACTGCTATGGATGCTTTACAAGGTGCAATTGACAGTCAAACTCCTCTTAATCTGTGGATCTTAGCTGTTCTTCATAAATTGTGTAAAATTATTCTATTTTCAGAATTGAACAGCATCTTTCAGAATTATACAAGTGAGAAAGGGGAAAGGTAATAAATGGTGAAATGCGTAGGCGCAGGCTGGTATATGTCCTGGGGTTTATGCGACTTTGTAGGTGACTAATAATGGTTAACTTAAAGGAGTGTGGCTTGTAGTATATATCAAATCCTCCTTCTTATTACAAAGGTCGTTTGCATCCAAGGGTATCATACTAGCATTTGCATTAATGATGCGTGCAATCGCTAACAATGCCTAAAGTTTACATATTGCTGACCTATGCGCTTTTCGACATTGATCCATCAATTGCATTGTTGTTGGAATCACAATCAAAATAGGCTTTGCTATCTGTTTTGGCCACAGATGGCAGTGCCTCATTTTCAAGGGCTTCAAGGATATGCATAATTGTTTGCCTTCCCCCGACAATTTGAACATGACAACTCCATGTTTATGACAGTGGGAAAAGGTGCACCGTGCTCAAGCAATTTGGACTCTTGAAGAACTTACTTGTCAGTTACTATTTTGTGACAAGCACGGTGATCATGACATGCATGTATCTTTGATTTTCATAGAGGCATTTTATCTATTCTTTCTTGAGAGACTCGTGCCAATCTTATGCTCTGACCTGGACCTGCAGTTTTCATTTAATAGTTCATAGCATGAGTGGGCATTTATGCAACTTCTTATATTTGTTATGAATAAATCTAATTGAACGTTAACGTGACCTGTCTCTATTGTTCCTCTCATGTCATGAAAGCGACATTAGTTGGCAGCATAAAATAGTCAAACTCCATCTTGCAGGTTATAAATTTGATCAGCATGACCATGATTTGGTCCAATTAAGGCTGCAATTTGCTCGCCATCCTGGTGCAAGGTCAGGTGGTGGGCATCGTGGAAAACGTTGATTTTTGCGGTTACAGGTGACATATGCTATACCTCCATGTGCTTGGTTATTAGTAAATATTAGGTTTCTGATAAAAGTCCGGAACGACAGATAAGTAGCTTTAAATTGTGGAACGGCGCTTCTTGTAGGACCTGCTCGAGTTGGGAGCTTTGTGATAATGAGGGACGATATTGGAGCTATGGTGTCTTGTGAGTTACATTTGTTGTTGATCAGGTGCTTTACTTAGAACCAGCTTGAATTGGGTGGGTTCCGTAATCAAGGGATCATTGTTCAAGACTAAATTCGTTTCTGCTTTTCCTTTTGTATTAGTTTATCTTTGTATTAGTTTATGTCTCAAGATGTCGAAGAACCACGTTGTTATCTTTTATTCGTTGATGCGCATTGCAAGAAAGAAGCCTTCATTTGTGTGTCAAGTCAGAATCTAATCATATGTCAAGATATTATGTAAAAATAGAACTTTTGAAGCTAGGTATCTCTTGTACTGTTTGATTATGGGGATATTAGTAAACTATCTTTCTCGCGCCTAAATTATTTATAGTTTACTTATATTTTGACATAGACTGTCGCCCCTTCTCTTAGTTGAGTTAAATAGTGTTATCAAATTTGTAGTTTGTTATTTTTCTTTTCTTTTTTTGTTCCTTCTAAAAAGAAAATCATACTGTAGAATTGGCAAGTGCTGTTACTTTAAGCAGTTTGTCTTGCCTAGCCTGAAAATTTTGTAAGATAGTACTTTCTTGCTAAAACCATTTAATAAAATGTGTCAAATTAATATTATTAGAAGTGTCCGAGAGAGTACTTTGTGTCTTCCTTAGATTACATTCACCTGGTTTCAGGTTAACATGACTATTTGACATAGTTTGCCTTCTTTGTATCTCCAGCATATGACTATTAGAATATCTCGCAACAATGAATGCGGGGGCTGCTAATTTTGAGCTTCATGTTCCTTTAGTGGTCTTAATGCCAACAACACAAACCCAAAGTCCAATTACACCCCCTACAAACACTCCCCCCCCCCCCCCCAACCCAATAAGGAAAAAGGAAAAAAAAGGGGGAAAAGCAGAAGAGATGTATTCTAAAGCTCCTGAGTCCTGAATACTTTCGTGCTTAATAGATTTCCTGCTAAATCATTTGTGCATATATCAAGTATTCTGTACGTTCATCTGTTTTCTTACTTGGTCTCTTCTACGAAGACCAAGGGAGGATTTGTTCCCTTGTCTATTGTCAGTATGGTCTCCTTTTCAGCTACTTCATTGGAAACTCTCTACATTGGTTGGGTAATTTTTGTCTTAATTTCTGGCATTCTTGAGGCCCTTTACCTGGATATAACCAGTTATGCAGCATGCTTATCTCAACACAATTTGTCAAAGTTTTCAGTGGAGAGAGAGAGAGATTGTATGTCAATTCTGTGTTTCATTTCTCCTGATAACTACATTGATGAATTATATTTAGTAGAAAGGCTGGACTAATTAATGGAACGTGAAGAACAAGGGTCATTCTGGCTATCTATAACTAGGGGGAGGCTCAATGGCGGACCGGTGCTGAAAAGGCCATGGATCCTTCCTCTTAGCCTTCAATTCCATCTATTGCTGTTGCTGCAGTAGTAGTGCCCCTGACCCCAGAAGAAACTCATGCCGAGAACAGGGACAATGGCAGCAAAAGGTGGGTTATCTTTGACTGCTGTCTGCAGAGAAAGGCAGTGAAGCTGCTTGTGGGGTTATTTTAGCTATGTATAATTAAAGAACCCCTACCTTATTCAATGGTACGGCCATTGCAGCATGATGCAGATTGGTCTGTTTGAGTACACTATCTCAAGGGCATGAATGCGTGAAGATTATTAAGTTGTATGTTTAGGTCCATCATCGAAAAACTTGACATTAGGAAAACCGATGTGGACAAGCCAGCAACAACTGGGATGACATTTTTGCAGTAGGATCACTACAAACTAGTAGTCTAGTACTAGGAAGACGTATGTTAGCTACTTGGATGATATCAGATTTAATAAAAAGTTTCAATTGGCTCCTGTAGTTTCAACTGCATGATCAGATTCTGATCATCTCAATTTATATTATAAATATGCATGTCTGTAAAGCATCATGTATGCACTCATATCTTGCTTGAGATAGTCTAATATGTAAGGGATCAGTTATTTTACAGGCCTGAGTTGAATGGGAAAGCTTTCTGTAGCTAGCAAATTTCTTGAAGCCCAGTATTAGTAAGACGCTTTTGCTTGATAATCATGTCTGACTGTAATCTGAAAAGTTATATACAAAACTTTTCTGTGCTTTTTTGCTTTGACCGTCTTCCATCAAGCATTTCCGTTTGAAATTATGCTTTCATGAATTGTCGAAGCTTCAATGGAATCTGGTTCATATCTTTTAAAAATATGGAAAATTGCAAGTGAATGTTTACGAGTATATTTATGATTATACAGATTTCATACTTTTAGCAGTTGGTGATCTGGGATTGAGCTCTAGTGCCTACTGGAGCTTAACTTTGCTTCGTGGAAACATGCTTCCCCTCGGTGAAGGAGAAAAATCGCGTCTAGCAGTGGTATTTATGTAGAATCCTATGAAGTCCATACGAGAAAAGTAAACCATCAAGATACAAATGCTTACCTGTTGCAGCGTGGTTAAACGTGGAGGTATAATTTGCTTCCAAGCATGAGAAAAAGCTATGCAAGGAAGCATACAAGAGTGATATTGATTCGGCTCATCTCTAAATTGCCATGTGCAACAGAAAGACGATGAGCCAAAATCAATATCACACCATGTCTACTTCTCCAAAATGACTTATTTAGCATCCTTCTCCCCAGGAAAGATTATTGATAAGGAGAGACGATACATCCTCTTCTCAGTGTTAAATCCCGTGGTGGAGCGACCATGTTGGTTAGGATCTATTGAATTTTGGGATGAGAATGGCTCTTGTGAGGCCTGCAGACAATGCCAGGTGAAACTACTAAACATTTGTCTCATCCTCATCTACACCATTAAACTTCAATACCAACCCCCTATTTATAAGACAACCCATGACCTAACTCCGTATCCTAACGTTAAAATTTAATTGGCCTATGGAATACGAGGGGGCGTTATAATGCATTAGTTTATTAACCATTGTGTTAAGCAAGTTATTCTTCTCTTCTTTTGACTAGCATAGGAGTGGATCCTTTTGAGAATACCAAGTGATTTGAGCGGTCTACATCGTACTATCCATCTATAACATCTATAATGGATATTAGAATATTTCATTTTCGAAAGAGTAATTACAGCAGATATCACCTCACAAAGTCAACAGTCTTTTATATTCTAATGTAATCCTATATTTTCTCAAAATCTCAAACAATTGTAAAAAATTTAATGTTTGTAAACCGACACATAGAACAAGTAACGTATTATTTCCTTTTTAGATCTTGGTATTAGATTAGAAGTTTCATTATCCTTTTTGTTTGGACAATTGCAACTTACATTAATCAGAATGCAATGAGAATCAAACGACTTTGGGACATTTGCTGTGTTTGTGTTTGTTATATGCTTATCTAAAATATTAGATTTGCAAAGCGTATGGTTTCGGTTAGACAAACTCCAATATTCTGAGCTGCATATTACAGTATGAAATGAAACAACTACATTGAAAGGTAGAGCGAAAATTTGACCTGTGACTTGCATTTATTGTTTGTTTACAGCGGGGAAAAGTCTGGAAAAGACAGCAAATGGGCCCCATTACTATTCTTTTCTCCTTTGTGAAGAACCCCATTTCATGAAAACAAATTAATATGGTGAACCCGGGATCTCCGCAGCCTGTATAAAGTATGCATTCATAAATATCTATTCAAATTATGTGAAGCACTATTGGAGATCAATGATCATATAAAGATATGGATAAAGATTACAATAAGCAGTAGTGCTTGAATAATTCAATGGTCATCAGACACACTTAATTTTTTAGTACCCTTCTACACCGTCTCGGCTTAAACTATTCTTGAAAAGCCGAAAGCTGAAGCATAGGAGAAATCTAGGTATCTACTTTTCAAAGATTAAAGAATCTCATTTCCAATGAAGACGAAGAATTTTTCTCCTACCAGATATGGGAGATTCAAAGGTTTACCCCCTTTGATTTATTGTTTTTCTTCCTTGATTTGACGTGATGATGGCTAGCTGTATGTGATACAAATGCCCATTCGCTCATTCTTTTTAATTTCTAGATTAGCTCGGAAATATACCAATGCTGAATAAATCAATTCTCTTAACATTAGTCCTCCAGAGGTGCCTTAGTGAAAAGAATTGAAGTTGAACTCGACTTAGGAACTGTATTCAATCCATTTTCCCTGCTCTTAGTTGAGTGCCATGACTAGCTTAGTGATGAAGTTGTTGGGTCGGTCTTTCAACTTGGGTTCACCAATTGGTGGTCGGATTCTGTCCGGTGTCAATGTCCGGGTTCTATCAATTGGGTTTTCCTCGTATCGGAAAATTCTCTTAACATTATCTTGCTTTTATTACTTATTCCAACGGGTGGTCAGGCTCCTCCTTCTCGAAGTAAAATCGTGTAGCTTATGACCACACACAAACACACACAAATTCTCTCATGGACATACTTCTACTTCTAGATGGGTTAGTGGGATTTTTTTTTTGACCCACTTTTTAGGCACTCATGCAAAATTGACCAATATTTTAATTAGGTTTTGGAAATAACACATTCTTACTCCCAGAGTGCATGCGGAGTCCTCCTAGAAGGCGGGCGGACTCCCAGAGGGTGAATTGTACTCCTAAAGTGAGGTCTCACTCCCAGACTAAGTTCTGCACTCCCAAAGCAGTAATAATAATAATAACAACAACAATTATTACTGCTACTACTATTATTATTAATCTAGGAGTGCGGAACTTACTTTGGAAGTATGGATTCGCCCACTAGGAGTCCGCCTGCCTTTTGGGAGGGCGCCCTAATAAAAAAATGGGTTAATTTTGTATGGGTTTTCAAAAAGTGGGTCAGAAAAATAAAAAATCTTAGGTTAGTTTGTGTGTATAATGATGCATTAAAGAAGTCACATTTTGTCTTTTGTTACTTTATTTCATCACCAATGATATATATTTTTTTTTTGTCAAGATCACCAACGATAAAGTGAAACTTCCAAAAATAACGTATGGTAAAATAAAATTCTCTAATATAAAAAAAATATATTGTGATTATGCTTGTACCAATATATGATGCTCGACAAAGACCTAAAATCCTTGCTCTTGAGCACGAGGTTATATGTGAGTGGTAAAAAGTTTTCAAGTAAAGCAATATTGGATGTGAAACGTGTATTCTATTTCTAATTAGTAATCAATGATTTACTTTCGATTTAGACTAGCAAAATAAATTATCTTCTACTGGTTGTTCACAATTCATTCTTATCACTACTTTGTTTATTCATGCTTTGGGTCCTCAATTTCAGGAACTTTACATAATGCAATTGAAAGTTATATAGTTGACTTTAAGTGGTCATTATTCATTTGTCTTGTTATAGGAATTCAATGGATATCAGTTTCAGTTTTCTTCTAGAATCGGTCAATTTGTTAATATGTCCTGTTTGGTGGTTAAGTGGCCAACTTATATTATTGGGTAAGAATAATTTTTTGCATGCTTTCAAGAGAGATCAAAGTGTTCTACAAGTGTATTACGAGAAACTTGTTGTCTCCGAGGTTAATGCAGCTCTTGCAGTAGAAGTGTATTTTCGTCTTTCTTTGGTTTGTGTTCTTTTGTGCTATGTGTTTTGGTACTTTTCTTTGGGAATTGCTTTAGTGAACTTTTTGCAGATCTAAGCTTTTCTTCCAAGCTTTGTTTCTCGTTAGATATGGGTTTTGGTTGGTCTGGTGATAAGCTCTAATGGTGCAAATGATGAGCCAAACCCGAATGATGTGAAATGTCATGCATGGATTTGTGTTTCTCAATGTCCTTTCTTCCTTGCCATGTATTGTCAAGAGCCCTAGGGTTAGATACTTTTAATCCCTTTTCGATCTTGGATGCAGAGATAACAAGGTAGCTCTTCTTATCACTTGTTCAAACCATGGATCTAGAGGGTTCGTATTCCTTTATAAGATGTTTAAATCATTTAGATTGTGATATTCCTTGGCCTGACCTCTGTTCGGGGCTAATAAGTTCCTTTGAACTCATATTCAAATTGTCAGAATTTTTCCTTTCAATGGTTGTTGCTTTATCAGTGTTTGTCTTAGATCTTTATAAGTTTGGGGAAGATTTTCATTCTTCAATGGCCATGGCAAAGGTACTTGGTGATGGTAAGGTGTGAATCCTTTCTTTACTAACTGGATTTGGTCAATTTTTTTGCTTTGCTGCAATGGAGTTCATTAGAGTTGTTTTTCATTGTCTTCTTCCTAAGGCTAGGTTTCTTAAATTTAGGTTTGTATCTTGTTGGCCCATGTATCTGTCTAGTGTTAAGATCTAGGTTTTAAAGGTTGCTATGTCCTTTTTCCCCTAATGGACATTGGATCTTGGCCTAAGTGTCTTTGCATAGCTGTTTGTGTTGTCTAATCTTATGTGGACTTGTTTTTTGTAAAGTTATGTTTATATGTTAATGAAATTGCATTTTAGACACACAAAAAAAAAAAAGAAAAAGAAAAAAGAACTTGATTTTTTGTTTACCCTTTAGTTTTACTTGAACGATATTTTTAATTTGCGGTTCCCATCCATATTTTCTTTTTCATTTAACTGCCTTTGAATTTGTGGTTTGTGATAATTTGGATTTAGAGTTTGGCTTTAAATTTGAGATTCAATTTGTCATATTAGACTAGTTTTAGTAAACTTAAGACAAGAAGTTAATTGCTTATGCTTTAAACTACAAAATTACTAAATAATAACACCTTAAAACTGAAAAATTACTAAGTAATAAACACACATACATTCGCAATACCTACACAAAAATGTGTTTAGTACGGCGTTCAAAGGATAAACGGTAATTGCAATGTTACATTTACGTGGATGACGCAATATTAGTTTCAATTTTCAAGTTAATTATAAACATAAAGTACCAATGAATATTTACTTCGGCTTAAAATGACTTGTATTGAATGGAATAAAATTATAATTATTCTCAATTCATTTATGGTTTTTTGTTAATATCACATAGTTGGGTTTGAATTGGCAATTGAATATCAAACCAATCATTGAAGACATATTGTTGATTGCAGTTGAGATCAATCATATCAGCTTTTAGTGTTTTTCAAGAACAACAAATAAAGCAATTGGTTGGGTAGGGAAATATTTTATTTATAACAAGTTAACTGTTAAATGGGTATATAATACACCTCTCCTTTAAAAGAATTTTTTGTAAATGACCTCTATGTAACCACATGAATAAAAATTGTATGTTTTTTTAGCTTTATTAACTTGAAATGCTATGATTTAAGAAAAAAATTACAAAATAAAAAATGGTTAACATTCCAACAGTTATCATCTTTAAACCTTTAATTTAAGACCCTCTAGAAAAATTATTTGAGCTACTTAATTTGAGGTAAATCATTGCATGCAGCCCTACAAATTATTATCCGACTATATTGTAATTTGTGAGAGGGGGTTTTGCCACGTCCCTACAAATCATGGTGTCAATATAGAATTTTTGCAAAATAAAGTGGGGGGTTTGCAATTTACATAAAGAGTGACAAAACCGGGGCCTACTAGTGGATCGCTCAGACCCGCAAACATAGAACCAACCGAAACGGTTCGCATCTCCCCGACCGTCTCGAAGACGAAGAGGTTGCTTTGCTCCTCGTGATCTCGTTCCAGAATCTAGTCAACAATTTTCGTGCATCTCCTATGCTGTCTCTAAAACCTCGTACTACGTACATGTATATATAAATGGAAGAAAGAAAAACAGTTGTTCTTTTTGAGACGCTTCGCCACGCTTCTAGGCCTTATTCTTCCAATTATCCTCCTGTTAATCAATGGGTAAAATTTTTCTTTTTCTTTTTTCTATTCTGAGCTGAATATCTATACATGTTTCTAAAGTCGATTTGACATTTTTTCCCTAAATAATTTAGTTTTTTTTTATGTTTAATTTCAGCTAAATGATGGAGCCAAAAGCAATTTCCTTTCATTGCTTTCGGCACGAGGTATGATCAGATTTTGCTAGATTCACTGTACTGCGAATTGTTATATGTGTAGGTTACAATGCAAAATTAGTGCAAGAAAAATTAAAGGTGTTAATTGTGTTTTTCTATTTTGATTTCGTGTTTCATTCTTTTAGCACGTGATTACACATCATGCTATATTTTAGTATATGCTTGATTGCAGAGTCAAATGTAGACTGTATCACCATCATTGTGTTTGTTCGGTGTTCAGCTGATGCACATTTGAGATTATAACTTTCTGAGCGTAAAAGATGAAAATTTTCCAAACCCAGGAGGCAAATGATATATTTGATTGGTTGTTTGTATAATCCAATCCTTTGATTTTTGAGATTGTGCAAGAATTATTACAAAAACTGAAGAAATTAATTACATTTCCTGAATTTGATCTCTTGCTTAGTTTTGTGATCAGTTAATTTAATTTTGATCTTTTCAGTAGTGTATGTTGGAGTGAGCTGTCAAGTCTAGACTGTAGCAGCATCATTGAGTTTGTTTGATGTTTAGTTGATGCAAGTGTGAGCTTGAGATGGATTTGTTCGTTTCTGCTGTCCAAAGAGAATCTTTTCCTTTCTTGTAGTCTATAACTAATCCGGAAACATTTTAATTACATATTATAGGTTTTTGACTTTACAAAATAAGAAAATTTTCCGAGTCCAGGAGGAAAATGATATGGTGGCTTATTATCTGTGTACTCTGATCCTGTTATGTTCAATTCTATAATTGTTTCCCTAAGGTTGGCTATGATAAATTTTAGGGGTTAATCACATTTAAGCTTGGAGTATGTAGTTTTATTCGTTTTGGCTCTGATTTGAGGCTTTTTTGTGGTTGGTAGAGTCTCATTGGCTGAGAGACCCTTTTGAGTGGTTAAGCTGCTGGTGCTAAATTTTAGTGATTGGTGTATAGCTCTTCTCTATTTTCCATTCTGTAGGTTTTGTATTCAGTCATTTCTTGCTTCATGATCCATACCTAAATTTCTTGGTCATCAATCTCTCGTTAAATATGCGATGCAATTAGTGAAACAGTACTGGACGCCATAGTGAAACAGTACTGGACGCCATATTGGACAATAGAGAAGAGCTATACACCAATCACTAAAATAGAAACCTTTTTTCTATTTTCGTTTTCTCCTTCTTGTTTTTACTTATTTATTTTAACTTGAATATTCCACTTTTTCCTCCTTTCTATGCCTCAACAATTGTTATTGTGTCCTCTTATGCTGCTGCTTATTTGGGAACCTATGAATTCTCATGCACCGTTTATCTCACTCTCCTTGAAGGGCTTTCCCAACTAAAAGAGAGATGGAGTGAGTATCGGCTCCCAAGGAGATTATGGAAGTATGCCTCTTTGTTTGTCTCTACTACCGGTGATCACGTGGCTGTAGCTTCTGGGAGTCAAATCACAATCTTGCGGAAGGATGACGGCTATCGAGAGCCTTGTGGCATTTTTACTTGTAAGTTTTACTGATATCATATATATATTCAAAATCCTGGATTGCAAAACCTTGACGAGGATTATATGAATATTAGATCTTGCAATTTTGAGATGCTGGTTTGGAGTAGTCAGAGGTTTGAAATGATTCCATGCCTTTAAGCGGAGAATGAGTTGAGACTTTTGGCTTCAAATATCGTATGTATATAGAAGTAGAACATTGGCTGATTCAAGTATCCCTTCTAATTTGTGATCAATTCAATGTTTTTTTTTTCTCTGTATTGTATTATCAGGTGGGAGCAAAGCCACGGTTGTCCATGGAACATGGTCAGAAGCTCATGATATTCTTGGTATTACAGACGACAGTGATACAATATACTTTATCAAAGCTGATGGTGAAGAAATAATGAGAATTACAAAGAAGTGTTTAAAAGTGTCGGTGCCAATAATAGGCTTGATCGTGCAGGATGACGGTTATAAAAAGAAATCTTGCTTGTAAGCTATAGAATTTTATGTTCTTCCTCGTTTCCTCTTTCACTCCTCTTCCTCC
This sequence comes from Cordia subcordata, assembly GCA_028554755.1. Lineage (NCBI taxonomy): Eukaryota > Viridiplantae > Streptophyta > Magnoliopsida > Boraginales > Cordiaceae > Cordia > Cordia subcordata. Next base: position 451,203 of record JAPTOF010000006.1, on the reverse strand, counting down.
CTTCCTCTTCCGTCCACCCTCCCACAGCTCTCTCTGCTGATTGTTAGTTACATATTTTGAGCCTTCAACATCATTTGTAGGTGTACCTTTAGTGTTGTTACGGCAGATGGCTCTCTTCACCATATTGAGATCAGTGCGGACCCAAATGCCTCCATTGTCTCAACTGAACCTTTCATTAGTGGGTCACTGCTGAAGGAACAACTGTCTCAGAATGTTTTCTGCATGGATTACTGTCCAAAACTTTCTCTGCTTGCTGTAGTTACTGCTAGTGGTAGCATGTGCTTGACGCCTAATCGTGACAGTGGTAATGTTTTCTTTTTCAATATACACGGACATATGTAAATGTAAATAAAGAACTTCAAAATGATATTCTATTGTAGCTATATATTTGCTCGCATTAAACTCATTTGTAAATAAACTATGAATTAAAAAGTCATATTAACTGATTGATTTGAGGGGGTGGAATACATGGATATTTGAGCACAATGCGCTAAATCAGTATTTCCTCCCTTTCAAAAGGAAGAAGAATTAAAGACAGGAGAAGTAACATAAATATCTGGAGTAAAAATTAACAAATTAATTGGAACTCAGGTTTCTAAATTTTTACTAGCTATCCTATCTATATCACTAACTATTATATTTTTGCTTTGCAGGATCCAATAGTGTTTCTCTGTGGCGAACAAGTGGGAACTTGGGTGCAGAACATCTAGTTTCTGCTAAGCTTGAAGGCTTATATTCCAAACCAAAAGATTATGTAGGTCAATTAACATCTCCTAAGGTGCTAATCTCACCACAAGGGAATTATGTTGCTAGTTTAGACATGAGAGGATACTTGCTTATTTTTAAGTTTGATGATAAACAGTTTTCTCTTTGGGGATTATTTGATGACAAAAATGGTACACAGATAAAACCTGATACATCTAGAGGTGGGGAAAATATGATAGATATAGTAGATTTTGCTTGGTGGTCTGATGATATTATTACTGTTGCAAAAAGGAGTGGTACTGTCACCATGTTTGAGATTTCTACTGGTGTCAATGTATTAGAGAAAGATCTGGTATACTCGCTGCCCCTTCTAGAAAGGGCGCAACATTTGTCTGGACACCTTTTTCTTTTGGAGAGCACATCATCCAAAGTAAATGAAGCGAGTAACTTGCATGATAGACAGCATATTGTGGATAATTATGAGCAGTCTAACTTTGATGGCTGGCAATGGAGCTTGTTTTCTTTTTCAGAAAGGTCTATTACTGAAATGTATCATATACAAATAAGTAATCAGGAGTATCAGGCAGCTTTTGACTTTGCTAGTCGTCATGGTTTGGATAAAGATGAAGTGGTTAAATCACAGTGGTTGCATTCTGTCCAAGGAGTAAATGAGATAAACACATTCCTCTCAAGCATCAAAGACCCAGTTTTTGTACTTTCTGAATGTGTAAACCAAGTTGGGCCAACAGAAGATGCAGAGAGGGCTTTGCTTGCTCTTGGACTCCAACTAACTGACTGTTATAGGTTTTCTGTTTCTAAAGATGAAGAATGCAGCCAGATTTGGGATTTCCGTGTGGCAAGGCTAAAATTGTTGCAGTTCAGAGACAGGCTAGAGACATTTCTTGGAATAAATATGGGAAGGTAATGATCTTTGTCTAGGTGCAAATAATTTATATTACTGTAGTTTATCCATACCTCTCTGTAGAACCACATTTTCCCTCAACCAGTAGCTCCAGTTTGTGCTGATAAAAATGTACTATGGATAATTGTGTGGTTATAGTTTATTTGTTTGCTCAACTGTTCCAAGTTTACTAGTTAATTCTTTTGCATCTTTATCCTGCTCTCAGTGATACTTGGTTGTTCTCTACCTAGATATGATTTCTTCTTATTCTTAAGACAAGTGCAATATTTGTTCTCATGTATCTTAACACTGTTGAGGTATTTCACTTGTCCAATGAACAAAAGATTTGTAAGGACAAGTTTAAAAGCTGAACAGGGATCAAGGGATGGCTTAAATGGTTGAGATTATCCCTTCTAGGCATGAGCACCTGGGTTCAAATCTTATGGGGGTGGGGGGTTTCCCCAAAAAAAAAAAGAAAAAAGAAAAAAGCTTAAAAGCTGAACATTGTTCTAAAACATATATCTAGTATCAGGATTCATTTTTATTTTCATTTGGAATCAAGATCTCTCTATGTGCTTAACTGACTTTGTTGCTTGAGGATATTGTATCTGCTGCTTGACTGTTAATTGTTGAAAAGTTTGATTGCTCAAGCTTGGTATGAACAGCTGGTTAGGATTGCACTTCATAAAGCAGAGAAGGTACTGAGTTGTGATGCAGTCCCTAGGTCACATTGTGAGTGCATGTAGGGTAGTGACTCTTCTTATCTGTTGGTAAGTTCTAGCTTCAGTAAGAAGTAATCAGATGCTTTAAGAAAAATTCAAGGAATGGGTCTGATAGAACCATTAGGGATAATGTGTCCTGTGAAGCAAGAAGGAACATGGAAGAGTACAATTGTGACTTGTGAGGAAATATTTACTACAAGATTGAAATTCAGATCTTCAGTAGTGCACCTTCCTTCTTAGCCTTTTCTGCAATCTAGTAGGAAGCAGCTATAATTCCTAAGAGGTTAGGACCTGTGTGATGTTTCCCTTATGTAATAATTGATTATCTGGTAGTTATATTGTTTTGTTGTACTTATGAAGTCACAACTTTTGTTGAACTGGGTTCTCCTGACTTGCAATTTAATCACTTCGAATTCCGCAGGTTTGCTGTGCAGGAGTACAAGATTTTCCAGTATTCGGCAATCAAGGAACCTGCTATAGCACTGGCAGAAAGTGGGAAAATTGGTGCCTTGAACCTTCTCTTCAAACGTCATTTTTATTCTTTGGCTCCTTCCATGTTGGAAGTTTTGGCTGCTATCCCTGAGACCATTCCTGTTCAAAGTTATGGACAGCTGCTTCCAGGATGTTCTCCTCCAAGTATTTCTTTGAGGGAAGAAGATTGGGTTGAATGTCACCAGATGGCATCATTTATCAACAACTGTCCTGAAAATCTTGGGTGCAGTATTCCTGTCAGAACTGAACATATGGTGAAAAAATGCACGGGATTTCAATGGCCGTCGATTACTGAACTGTCATTGTGGTACAAAAATAGAGCTAGGGATATTGATACCTTGAGTGGGCAGCTTGAGAACTGCATGTGCTTGATTGACTTAGCTTGTAAAAAGGGTGTGTCTGAATTGCAGCAGTTCCTTGAAGACATCTCTTACTTGCACCAGCTTATCTATTCTTATGGTAGTGAAGATGGATTAGATTTTACTATAAGCCTCATTGCGTGGGAGCAATTACCTGATTATGAAAAGTTTAAGTTAATGCTCAGGGGTGTCAAAGAGGAGAATGTTATTGATAGATTAGACAAAAGAGCAGTTCCATTTATGTGGAAGAAGTTTCACCCCCTCACTGTGTCTTCCGGAGACATACTGATGGATAATCATCTTACTAGAGATAATAGAGCCAACTCATTACTGATTAGATGGCTGAAAGAGATTGCTGCAGAAAATAAGTTAGACATGTGCTTGCTTGTGATTGAAGAGGGATGTCGGGAAATTCATAATAGTGGCTTTTTCAGGGATGAACTTGAGGTTGTGGACTGTGCTTTGCAGTGTATATACTTGTGCTCTGCTACAGACAAGTGGAGTACAATGGCTTCAATTCTGTCTAAACTTCCACATTTGCCAGGTAACCTTTCCTCAGATGATAGGCGAAAACTATCAAGTGATTCAAAAAATCACATTTTCTGGTTCTTTTTGAAGTGACAAATGCTTTCTGGCATATACCATACACTTTTCATTTGTTCTAAATATTTCTCCAATTTTTTCATAATTCCTTACCATCAGCGTATTTGATGCAAATAAGATGAACTTCCCTTTGCATTTTTCCCTTTTTCCTGCTCTCTGAAACTAAATAAAGAACGTATCCCAAGTAGTTGGAAAAGGCTTGGATTGGTTGGATTTGTTACTGAACTAGAGTCTGACTGACATTGATATGGAACTTGCTACAAATGGGTTGGGAAACGTGTTTTGGGGAGGTGCAGGGGAGGGGAATTCTTGTAATACAATTGGGATGGAAAATATGCTTGAACAATCTTAGAGTAAATCCATCTTTTTGGAATGGTGGAAGATGGAGTGGCACTGAAAGGGTAGAAGCTGCCTCGTTATTACCTTTAATGCAGCCATAATACTTCAGGAGATAATTATGCTAATTCATTGTGGAAAATAGGTATTCAGTAATACAAGCTGGGATTACTAGGCACTGAGAAACAAAAATTATGATACCTTGACTTTTTCATGAGCTAGAATCCTAAACCTGAACTCTAAATGGAAAAAGCCAAAATGAAATTGACTATGGTTGTAGTCTTCTTGATTATGAAGGCATGAGGGTGAGGCCCTTAGGAATGAAGGAAGTAGTGGAATCAGGAGTGTAAGTTTGCTGAGAAGACCAACCAGGTATTTTAGAAGTAGGTTAACCAAGGAGGTAAATGATCACTGGATGTTTTGAATGGCTGTAGTTCAGAAGGAATGGCACATTACTGATGGAATAAGTAGTTATGTATGATTGCTTGGGTGCTTTATCTGATTTTGTGTTCTGCTCATGCTTATGAAATTTATTTTCCTTCTTTTGAAGGACCAAGTGTTTGGTAATCTTGTAATTTGGTAAATGAACGTGTTCAGCAAGGAGCACTTCTCATCATTTTATGCAACCAAAAGTAAAACCTGAACTGTCTTCTAGAAGGCATTCCCAGTCTCCTTGCAAGTTTCACTATTCTTATTATAGTTGTTATTATTCGAATTATCACTATTATTACTGTTTTTGTTATTGTCATTACATTTCTCATCATCATTATTACTTTTTGCTACCATTGAGATATGCTTTGTAATGTCAATCTAGTTTGTATCGTCATCAATTGTCAGCTTAGTAACTATTTTGTGTTTCCAATGATAGAGTTACCATATTTCTATTCTCTAGAACTAAATCCAATCCTCTTTTCATGGTTACCTTGTAGACTCATTGCACAAGATTATGGGTATTGCTACAAAAGTTGTGTTATTGAATATAACAGAATATACTCTGGCATGGCAGATTTTGTAGGTGAGGAGATAAAGAGAAGACTTGAGCATGCTGAAGCCCATATTGAAGCTGGAAGGCTTTTGGCAATTTACCAGGTACTTCTGCTCTCTTGTTTGATATTATTCATTTGGCTGTTTGAGTTTGACAGAAATTGTGGTAAGATATCAAATTGCACATAGGTTGATGTCGGCAGTGACTTTTCATTCTCTTTTGGCATTTATTCTTGATCAGGTTCCAAAACCCATAAGCTTTTTCCTTGAGGCACCTTCAGATGAAAAGGGTGTAAAACAGATTCTTCGTCTTATTCTGTCAAAGCTCATACGTCGGCAAACAGGGCGGTCAGATAATGAATGGGAAAATGTTTGGCGTGACTTGCAGTCTCTGCAAGAAAAGGCTTTCCCTTTCCTAGATATGGAGTTTTTATTGATAGAGTTCTGCCGGGGGCTGCTTAAAGCTGGCAAATTTTCTCTTGCAAGAAACTATTTGAGAGGTGCTGGTCCAATAGGTTTGGCAGCAGAGAAAGCTGAGAATCTTGTTATCCAAGCTGCGAGAGAGTATTTCTTTTCAGCATCAAGTCTTTCTTGCTTAGAAGTAATTATCAACCCTTGGCTCTGTTCTGACTAAGTATTATCATTTATAAAGTATTGGCTATCATCAGCCTATCAATAAGTATTTTCAATTAGCCATTTATTGGTACTGTATGAGCAGATATTGTGAAATGATCATGAGCTATGATGCCAACTCTTAAGAGGTTTGCAGCCAACTTAAAGGTTCTGTTAGCTATATGATATTGGCAGTGCTTGGGTTCAGATAGAGAATGAATTTGGTTTTTATAGTGGAACCCCCCTTCAGGTCTTAACTGTTTCCGCAAGCTGTAAGGGCTATATGACGCCTCCCTTTTACCCAAAAATGAAAAAAGAAAAAATGGCAAGGACTATAGATCCCCTACCTCCCATATGCTATTCAAGTATTCTAAAGTTAGACAACCTGAATACTGTTTTGGCTTCAAGGTGATTCCTTGGACTTTAGCCAAAAACTTAGGGTAGATGAAGCAGGATTAGCTTCAAAATAAACTGTTATAAGTGTCTATTACAATGAAGAATAAAAGAATGTAGTCATATGAATTTGTCATCCTGGTGTCATGGTCATTTGATATCAAATCCCTCTATTGAATCTGCAATCCAATCAATACACGATACATGAAATACGGAAATGAGGTACAGTCTGATACTGTTCTTTTTCTTGGTTTGCCACATTGCAAATTAATAGGTAAAACTGATGTCTTTTTGCTGCCTTCTTTGGTACTGACTTCCCTTTCAATTCTTGGGTCTCTCATTTATAAATAGACTGTTTGATCATGTCTATGTATAGTGGTAATGAAGACTAAGGTTGAGGTTGTTCAAATCTGTATGTGGGTTTGTTCTGCGGGTATTCTTGTCATGAACTACTTTCTTGATAATTGAAGATGCCATTGGAATATTCTTCTCTACTTCTCTTTTAAATTATAGCCTATAATAAAGATTTTGACTGAGCTGCTTCAATCTTCTCAGATCTGGAAGGCGAAGGAATGTCTGAGTATATTTCCAAACCGCAGAAGTCTCAGGGCAGAGGCTGATATCGTTGATGCTCTCACTATTAAGCTCCCCAACCTTGGAGTGAACCTCCTACCAATGCAATTTAGGCAAATTAAGGATCCAATGGAAGTCATTAAGCTGGCCATTACTAGTCAGCCTGGAGCTTACCTTAATGTTGATGAACTAATTGAAATTGCCAAGCTCCTTGGATTGAGCTCACAAGGTGACATATCAGCTGTACAAGAAGCAATTGCAAGAGAAGCAGCTGTTGCTGGAGATTTGCAACTTGCTTTTGATCTCTGTCTTGTTTTGGCGAGGAAGGCACATGGATTTGTCTGGGACCTGTGTGCTGCCCTCGCTAGAGGTCCTTCCCTAGAGAACATGGATATTAGCTCTCGAAAACTGCTTCTAGGTTTTGCATTGAGCCACTGTGATGAAGAATCAATTGGTGAGTTGCTGAATGAATGGAAAGATCTCGATATGCAGGGCCAGTGTGATACCTTAACTATGTTGACAGGGAAAGAGCCTCCTAAATTCTTAATCCATGGTTGCTCTACCATATCCCATCCACTGCAAGGTCCTGAAGACATGGTTGGCCTAAGAGGTTGGTCTGAACAGGTAGATGGTGTTGATAGAGATGACCAGGGAGCACAATTTGACATCATAAGAGACATACTATCACAGGTTGCTAAAAATTTGTCAGCAGATAATGCTCATGACTTGGAATCTCTTCTTAGAGAGAACGGGAAATTGTCATCCTTTGCTGCTTTATGGCTTCCATGGTTGTTGGAACTGAGTCGAGGAGCCATTGATTGTCAGAAATCCATACCCATTTCAGTTTCAGGGAAGCAGTATATCAGTGTAAGAACGCATGCAGTGGTTGCCATCTTGTCCTGGTTGGTGAGGAATGGATTTGCTCCTAGAGATGATCTAATTGCTAACTTAGCCAATTCAATTATGGAACCGCCTGTTACCGAAGAGGAAGACCTCTTAGGATGTAGCTTCTTGTTGAATCTTGAAGATGCCTTCTATGGGGTTGAAGTAATTGAGGAACAAGTGGGAAAACGCAAAAACTATAGTGAGGTATGTAGCATGATGAATGTGGGCATGACATATGGTTTATTACACAGCTATGGAGCCGATTGTGAGGATCCTCCCCAGAGGAGGGAGCTCTTGAGGAAATTCCAACAGAGAAACAGTTCAATTAATTCAGGTGATATTTCATAGCCAATAAGATTTTGGAGAGAAATTTTATTTCTTTTAATGGGGCAATTTATGGTTCTAATTTCTTGTGTATCGTCTTTTCACTACTTGTCTATGATATTTTGTTCTCATGTTCCCTTGATGACTTTAGATGAAAGAGACAAATTTGATGAAGCGCAATCTACCTTTTGGAGAGAATGGAAACTGAAATTAGAAGAACAAAAACGAGTGGCGCATCAGACAAAGGTGTTGGAACAAATAATTCCAGGTGTTGAGACTGCTCGCTTTTTGTCTGGGGATGTTGATTACATAGAAAGTGTTGTATCTTCCCTTACTGAATCAGTAAAAATGGAGAAGAAACCAATATTAAAGGATGTTTTGAAGTTAGCTAATTCATATGGCTTGGATCGGACCAAGGTAATGCATGTTTTGTCTTGTATCATAGGCCTAAGCAATAATACTAAACCCGTTGATTTATTGGGATTGAGCTAGATACTTATATTTGTATTTCTCTGTCTCTATTAGGTGCTACTGCACTATATGAGTTCTATTCTTGTTTCTGAGGTTTGGACAATCGAGGAAGTCATTACTGAAGTTTCAAACTTCAGAGAAGAAATCCTAAAGCATGCAGCAGAATCTGTCAAAGTTTTGTTTTCTGTATACTCCTCAATTGATGGGCTGGACAAGAAGCGACTTGCTTATATGTATGGCCTACTCTCTGACTGCTACTTACAGCTTGAAGAAAGCAAAGAATTGCTACCTATCATGGGTCAACGTTCAACTCATTCAAGCACTCTTGGCTTATCTTCTTTCTACAAGATTCTTGAGGAAGAATGCTCCAAGGTGGCTTTTATCAAAGCCCTGAACTTCAAAAACATTGCTGGATTGGGTGATCTGAACTTGGATTGCTTCAACAGTGAAGTCTCTGCTCACACTGATGAAACTAATGTGGAAGCACTGGCAAAGATGGTCCAGAACCTTGTTGGTGCTCTTAGAGATCCTGTCCCTCAGGGTTTATTGTCATGGCAGTCTGTCTATACGCATCATGTGCAAACTATGTTGACATCTTTGGAAAATAAAGCAAAGTCAGAAAGCCATTTTCAAAGCCTTGACAATCTTCTTGGCTTTATGAGTGAGCTTGAGCACATCTATGATATTTGCAGAAGATATATTAGATTAGTGCAAACTCCTGGGTTTTGGGATGTAATAAAGAGGTTTTTCACAATAATCTTACATGTCGATAAATCTTCAAGGAGTCTATCCTGCCATGCAGCATGGCAGGAATGCCTGATTATGCTCCTAAATTTCTGGCTCAAATTGATGAATGACATGAAGGATGTTGAAATGGATCACAGTTTAGAAGAAAAATCCTCTTCCAAATGTGCAATTACATGTCTCGGATCTTTTCTTAGCTTGGTCATTAATGGTAGATTCTCCTCAAGACAGGGTTGGGGCACGATTTGCGGTTATGTCAATTCTGGTCTTACAGGCGGTTTAGCTTTTGAAAAATATAAATTTTGCAGAGCAATGATTTTGTCTGGCTGTGGGTTTGAGTCAGTTGCCCATGTAGTTTCTGATGCAATGGCGCAGTTCTCACCCGGATGTGACATGAGAATAGACACACAAAACAATTTTGCTAGAATCCAGGACCTTCCTCATCTCTATCTAAGTATATTGGAGTCAATCTTACAGGAATTTGCTGGTGGGTTCCTTCAACGAGAGAATCTACATAATTTCATGTCATCCTTGAGTAAGGTGGAAGGTGATTTGGAGGGCCTGAATAGAGTCAGGGGGGCTGTTTGGGAGAAAATGGTTGATTTCTCTGATAACTTGCAGCTACCAAGCCATGTTCGCGTCTATGTACTAGAGCTTATGCAGTTGATAGCAGATGCTGACAGACAGCTGAAGGGGATTTCTCCAGAGCTAGACACCAATGTTGGTCCATGGGAAGGGTGGGATGATTTGCAAAGTAAAACTGCCACCCATGATAACACTGACAGAGACGGGCTCCTTGAAGCAGCAGATGCAACTAGCAGGGTTGCAAATACTTTGATTGCTCTTAAATCCTCACAGTTGGTATCGACTATGTCACCTGGCCTGGAAATTACACCAGAAGATCTCTCAACTGTGGAATCAGCAGTTTCTTGCTTCCTTAGAGTATCTGAAGTTGCAGTATCTGAATCTCACATTGATGCTTTGCTGGCTATTTTGAGAGAATGGGAGAATCTATTTACAAGTAGAAAAACTGAAACAGGCTCTACTGAGGTTCCCGATTTTGGAAATAGTTGGAGCAATGATGACTGGGATGAGGGATGGGAGAGCTTTCAAGATGAACCCGTTGAGAAGGAAACAAGGAAAGACGTTCTTTCCATTCATCCGCTGCATGCTTGTTGGGCGTTGATATTCAGGAAACTAGTACTACTATCTCAATATGAGAACTTGATAAAATTTGTTGATCAATTCACACCAGAAAGTAGTCAAATATTGTTGGACAAAGATGATGCTCGTAGTTTGAGCCAGACCCTGCTTGAAGTAGACTGCTTTCTAGCTCTCAAGTTCGCTCTCTTGGTACCGTATGAAGCAGTACAGCTCCTTTGCTTGGACGCAGTTGAGAACAAGCTAAAACATGAAGGCATATCTGACAACAGGGGCGAGGACCACGAGCTCTTTGTTCTCGTGTTATCTTCTGGAATCATGTCAGCTGTCATTACCAAATCTTCCTACGGCACCACTTACTCGTATATTTGCTATATGGTTGGGAATTTATCTCGTAAATGCCAGGAGGCTCAGTTGTCTAGCCTTAAACATGGGATAGCCTCGGAAAGTGAAAAGGGCACGAAGGATCTCGTTTATCTTTTCACAAGACTACTATTCCCATGTTTTCTATCGGAGCTTGTGAAGTCGGACCAGCAGATGCTGGCAGGTTTTCTTGTTACCAAATTCATGCATAGTAATGCTTTGCTTAGCTTAATTAGTATGGCAGAGGCCAGTCTTAGAAGGTTTTTAGAAAGGCAACTTCAGATACTGCAAGATGATGAGTCTCGCTTGGAGGATCTGGACTGTGGGTCATTGTCAAATACCATTTCCGGCTTAAGAAATAAGCTGGGAGATCTAATCCGATCGGCTTTATCATTGCTTCCAACTGATGTCAGATGATAGGGGATTAATTTCCAAAAAGAGCCTGTAAGCTTCTTTCTCTGTATATGAATCCATACAAACAACACTTTGTTGATTCTTTATTTATTTAGAGAAGTAATATTTTTCTTGGAAAATGACTATACTTTTCAGGCTGAATTGGTGCAGCATTTCATTTCTTTCCTAATCTCTCTGTATATCTCAGATTCTTTCTCTTAATTTGAAACCGAAGGCTTGACAAAGTCAGGTTCTTATGTTAATCAATAACGCATGTTAACAATATCATCCAGAATTAATAAACGACCTGATTGATTTGGACTTCTATCATTTAGTTGATAGCCAAGCTTGAGCTAAAAGTTGATTTGCCTATAAACATAAATTTCAATTTTCACATATTGATAATCTTTCTCATTCACTGCAACTAAGGGTTGGTTTGGAACCCCCCACCCCCCTCACAACACAAAAAAAAACTTCTTTTTTTTTTTCCTTAAAAAAATGCATTTTTTTTTGGCGATAACTATTTGGATTTTCTTTAAGATAAATTCTTGAGAAAAATTCAAATACAATTTTCTTTAGAAACTTTAGCTTTTACCCTAAGACAAGCCACTAGCTCCTCAAGAGTCTTTAGATCAATACGACAATAACGATAACACTTGACCTCAATCACCTATTTAATCTTAGTACATTGAAAGGTAAAATGTTGTTATGGATCCCCTCCAACTGAGATGATAGATAAGTTATTCTATAATGGTTTTTGAATTTACAATCCGAATATTTCTTAAGTAAGCACGTAAAAGTTGCTTTTAAAATTATAAAAAAAAGGTAATTTAATACATAAGATTCTTACTATATATGAAGTATAGAAGAAAATTGAGCAAATTTTAAAATCTATTGTGTGCAATATATTCTTTTTTTTTTTTTTGGGCCGGACGAGCATACTTTCTCAATTGCACGTGCGAGACACATCTCAGAACTAAACTAACTGCCGCGAGTCACTCAACGCAGGACCGTTTACCACACGCACTATTAATTAATTAATTAAATCTAAAGACCATTACCCAAACAGGCGAGTACGTCTGAATTATGTACCCGCGAAAGTAAGCAGCTAGAAAGAAGTAAAGAAATTTCAGCCAACGGTGCAAAAGAGCAGAGACAAAAAAGTTTGATCTCATCTGTCTCTCTCTCTCTTTAACTTTTGATAAGTTTAAGGTGGGTGTGTGACGTAAAAACATGGAGAGATTGCCAGCAGAACTTTGTCTGAAAATTTTCTGTTTGTTGGATCACCACACTCTTGCTACTGCTCAACTTGGTTAGTTTTTCCTTTTTTAACCTTAATTCTGCATTCTCATAGTAGAATTCTTCTCATCTACTTGGTAATTCAAGTTATCAAGTCTCTTGTGCTGCATTTTCCTCGGCTTAATTTTGGATTTCAATTTCAAGTTTTATTTGTTATTTGCTAGTTTATTTATAAGATCTGGATTGGGTTTGTTGCTTGGTGTTTGAATTATGCAATTCTTGCATGGAATTGGTCTTCAGATTAGTGTCAAGTGGTTCTTCTTTAGTATTGTTGATTTGGATCATATCAAATTAGTGCAAGTTTTTAGCCTTTAATTACGTTACTCGATATAAACTATTTTTATTAAAAACAAGAGAAACGTCGGATCTTCATAATTATGAATATCTCTCATGCAATTCTTAGTAACCTTACATCAATCAATATTATTCTATGTTAAATTTTCATGTCCATTTTTTAAGTCCAGAATGCTGTTTCTGCTTTCACTCTTTGGGAATTAATGGATGAAAAGAATAGTTTTGTTGGATGAGATAAGAGAAAGGAAACTCAGATTTATTATGGTGTTTGTTCCTAAATGCTTTTCTTTTTAATAGTCTAGCTCAGGATAAAAAACGATCTCTAGATGTTCTCATTTTTTGTTATTAGTAGGCTTTGATCCTTGGAGTACATTTATATCTGATGTTGCTGCAGGTGATGGAGTTAATGTCTGCAATGTTCTGGAGAATTTGATATCGATGTTTTAGTCAACAAAAAGGTTATTGTGGTCTGAGAATGATAAAACAAATTTTGAAGTGTTCTTGTCAAGAAATTTAGCGTTACATCTAATAGCTGGATGCAATTGCTTTTCCTTTTCTCGTCCCCCCTATGCTTATGGTGATTAAAGATGCCTGCTTTGGTGAGAAGTGTGCAGGAAATGGAAAACTGTAGCCTCGGATGAAACATTGTGGTCTAATCTTTTTAGAGAAAGATGGGGGATCGACCGTGCAGAATTCTATGCCCCTGCAGATTCCAAGTCCTGGAAAGATGTGTACGTTGTCCAAGATCGCTGTGATCGAGTTGGACTGTGAGTTCAAACCTTTGCTCTATTTGTTTTAATATTGTTGCATATAGTATTAATTTTCAGCCTCTATGCTTCTAATGCATAATAAGCAATGAGTAATCTTGTGAACATCAGACTCCTGGTTGGGGCAAATCAAAGAGAAAGCTGGGAAAAAAGTTGCCTCAAGCATGCACTTTCATAGCTCTCATGCATTACTCTAGCTGAAATATTAAACTGCATCTAGGGAGGGAAGTGTGAATTGTTTAATCTAGCTAAGCAAATGCATGCCTTTTTGAGTGTACTGTTCTGCTTCAGTCCATACATGAAGATGAAAATCAATGTTTCAGGGGATTAAAGATTATAAGAGAAGGAGATGATTATTATCTTGTCCACCAGGGCGAAATTCAAAGACATTTAGGCTCGAGAAGACAACTGACGGGATCAATCTGCAATTCACTTGGTCCAGAAAGCGGCTTCTCAGGGGAAGAATCTCGGGAAGAAGAAGAACCATGTTTAAGCATCCTAGACAGGATCCTTTTCTTCGTGGGAGATTTGGAAGCCGCATCGGTACATGCAAAAAGGAGAGACGCCTCATAGATCTTAGACGAAATGTTTAATGTAATACATCCTTTTCCTGTTTATGCATGTAAAGTCCTGTCCTCTGTACTCCATAAAAGAAAAAGAAAATGTCTTGTTCAGTAAATTTCAGATCTATTTTACTCAAGAATTAGTTGATGTATGTAATATTAGTTGTATGTGATTTTCTGTAAAACATCTTATTCAAAGTTCCAGTATTAAGGCTTGGTATTTATAATTTCTAAAATAGACCAAGATACAATCTTGGTTGCCTACTCTTTAGCTGGACCCTTTTTCCACATATAACAATTTAAAGATCTAGATTTCCTTATAATATTATGACATTAGAAAAAAATCGAAAAGTGGAGCCTTGTTACATGGAAGAATTATACTTGCTCAGCAATTTCCACCTGGATAAGGGGGAGATTGACGTGTGACGTGCTTTATTCTGTCTTCTCTTTTTTGCGTTATTGTTTTTTGCCTTTATTCTCTCTCTCTCTCTCTTTTTTTTTTTCTTTTCTTTTTTTGGTTAAGGCAAGATCCTTGAATTTGTGTCTTTCTCTAGACAAATAGCAAATTCTTTTCGCAAGACCAACAGCATGACCATGGAAATGAAGTACAGTATTTTAGTTCCCAGAACTGTATGCAATCTGATGAGGTTCAGGACAATTCTGCATGTAGGGAGAGAATAAATCAGATGTATTAGAAAGATCCATCAGTGTCATTTCACCCTTATAAAATATATAAATAGTGGAAAAAGACAAATACCAAGATAATAGACTAACGGCCTCACTGGCTACTTGAATCTGAGGCCTAAATACTATCATCTATAGAAGAGAAAAAGAAGCGTTGGCACCAAAATTACAATTAAGTTGTTATCTTGAATCTCCCCGTCCGCGAAGGCTGAAGAAGTGATAGATGGTAATGACTTCCCCAGTGCTTATAGCAGCATCAACTTTCACCCCAACCCCTCACATTCTTCTTGGGCAGCATTCCGGTCATTCAAAATCCGTGATTGTCACCATTGATGTGAAATGTAAATTAACTAAATTAAACCTGATAACAGCAGGTTATGGCATTTAGAATCTTTTGCCAGCTCAACTTGTTGATATCAAGGAACATTTAGTGGCTCAGCCTCGGCATCTTTCTCCTTTAACGCTGTCCAATCTTCTGACTCTGCAAATAGTGAAAATTTTGGAAAGAAATTAATGGAAGGCCAAAATGCGCATAATCTGTGGAGGGTTGGTTCTTTTGTTATAACATGTATCACCAAAAATTGAATTAGAAGAACAAAAACTATATAGTCGTATTTCAGATCACTGGATATGGTCTACGAAAACCTCACTTGACTTATCTGCAATAACAGAGAGCCGTTTCTGCAAGATGGATGCCACAAAGAGGAAAATTGAGCACATGCCAAACATGACAGTAATAGGGAATCCATCAACCTTCAAAAAGCCACCAGAAGAACACAATTAGTATACAAGAAAAAGCTTTACATAGTTGAGGTGCAACTATCACTTCACTCAAAAGGGAAAAAGACCGCCACAGATGCACAAGATATTCATGTCATGGGTGGAGGTGAATAAGTATACTGTCTAATTGGAAGTTCTGTTAGATCCAAATGTAAAATTTTTGTCTCAGACTGATATTATAAAATTCAGTTAAAGTAACGCCAAAGAAAACAAGAGAAGAAATTCATAGGCATAATAAAAGCAACAGGCAAGGCTAGAAACATAAATGGACAGTGTAATCATAATCTATGGTATGCAATTAAATGACAGGCAGGGAAATATAGCAGGTCTTTTTTTGTTTAATTTTATTTCACTTTTTTGTTGAAAGATATAGCAGGTCTGGAACACATTAAATTTGAAACCATAAAAGACAAAGGATGAGACAACCTACATTGTACAGCACAACACACACAAATATGTTTAGGGGGATGCGGAAGAAATTCATGATGGTGCTTCTAGCCACCTCAGGAATGTACTGAGACCTCATTTTCATGATTGATGGCCAGAAAATGCCAACACAAGCCTCAAAGGTGCAGAAGCCCAGAAGCTGTAGACAACCTGCAAACGAGATACCTCCCCCTTTCACCTTTGCAGGAGCCACTAAGAACTGTCACAATAAGGAAGTTAGACATGGCTAACATCCAAAAAATCAAAAAAAGAAAATGAAAAAATAAAAGTGGAGCTAGTACATTTGTTAGAATGGGTAGAAGCAGTGAGGCAGAAGAAACTACAAACACAAGCTGCATGTAGCTCTCTACTTTAGGTGCACTGCGAGCCAGAAGGCGAGACGCAATTGAGCTTCCCAACATTGATGCCAACATGAAAGTTGCAAATATAAAACCATGGGGAATCTCTTCATCATTTGGACTCAGTGCAGGGGTCCAGAGGAACACAAACGTGTACATTGAACCTTCAAAAAGGGACTGAATTGCACCCAGCAATGCAATTTTCTCATCTGATCCACATAAATCATATTTTTAAGGGAAAAAAGGAAAAAACAAGAATAGGTAAAATAGAGAAGGAGACAAATCTGAAAGCTCATGCACTACAAGAACAGTAGTGTAAGAACTTAAACCCAAAAAAAAGGAAAAAAAAAAAAAAGAAAGAAAATAGTTGTTCCACCATTTGGTGGAATTGATTTGCAAAAGTAATGCTAATCTATTCCAATAGTCTTACGACAATTGGCATTGCTTTATGATGCTGAAGTCAACCTCTTATACGTTCATAACCATATACCCTCACTCAGTCAAAGATAAGATAATAAAGCACAGAGTAGAACTTAGAATGTACCTGATGCAATAGCTACAGCAGCAGACTTAAACTGGGTTAAAAGGTCCTTGTTCTCTGAGGGGTCCCCATAATTCTCTGTCCATGATGATAGTATAATTGCCATTCCAATGGCAAGGAAGCAAGCAGCAGCATCAAAGGGTGATACAGGCCCAAGGCTAAAGGTATCAACCAACAGATTGCCAAACAGTCCAGAAAGAATTGCAACAAGACCATTCCCAAGAAATATTGCCTTTGAAAAAGTCAATGAGAGCCACTGCTGATCAAAGCCCCTCTGCAGAGAAAAAGTGAAGAAAACATTACAATTTACAGTTACAAAGTGTTGATTCCATAGCAAATCATTAATGAGTAACATTTCCATTATGTTTCAGATGGTAAAAGAACAGAATATCTCTAGATTTATAAGAACAGATGCCACATAATCAGATGTTTTGGCAGCCAAAACATCAAAATCAAAGAAGACTGGAATTAATTGATACGGACGTTTCCGAGAAAAAACAACACAAATGGTCAAAACAGGAATGGCAGGTAGCCTCATGAAACCAGCTCTAAGGGCTAAAGTATCATTCATATCAATCATTGCATGACATGTGAACAATCATAACAGACAGGATTTTAACCAGTCACCAATAACCTCACCTTGAAGTGTTCTGCCACAAGCCACGATTCAAATGCTGAAAACAGAAGAGATGTGGCAATACCACCCAATACACGTCCCACCATCAATACTTTGTATTCTGGAGAATGCTTTGTGATGCAGCTTAGTATGTATGTAATGCAATAAGTTACACATGCTCTCTTCCTTCCCCTGAAATTTCACAAAAAGATTCAAATGAGATACCCTGATCTTGTCGCAAGAATTAAAAGTAGACAAATTGGGAGGGACGGAACATCTTACTGTTTGTCGGCTAAAGATCCAACAATTGTGCCAAACAACATGGAAGATCCAAACCCAGCAATAAATAGCTGTCCAATCTCCCCCTTCCCAAAGCCATACGTACTGTAAAGGTAGTACACATATGGACCCTGCAACCAATCTCCAGCTATAGCCATATAAAGGATAAATATCAGGATACGGAAAACCACCATGTGAAAATAGCTACTTATTCTCAAACAACTTCTCCAAACAGTTTCCAGAAGGGAACAGCAAATTAATGGAGATCATCACTTATAACATCATCCTTGATTTGGAGATGAGAAAACACCATTGAAAGAAAATGAAATTTATAATGCCGCTAGAGAACATAACAAGGAGTAAAACATGCAAGGGAAATGCAAGTCTGAAAGAAACAAGGAAGAATTTAGATAAGAAACTAGAGGACCAAATAAGCTATACTTAATCCTTTTTACCACTTTTGGTTACGGACGCACTCTTATGTCATTTTGTGTTGCAAACTTTATTCATCACTTCTGTCCAGTCTTCAAAGTGCAGCTACCTCTAAAAAATGCAAGGTGTAGCTTTCCACTAATAGGCTTTCTTCCACAAAAGTTTAACCCTTCCCATATGTATTAGTGAGCCATCATGCAGACACTCATAATGACAGCATGATTAATTTTGACAATATTTCATCGCAGTTCTCTTAATGATAACACAAGCATGTAATCACTGGTGGCATCGGATTTTGGGGTGTTTTAGACAGGTTGAAGCTTTATACCAGGTTGGGATTGTTCAATATATTCAGTGTCAGCTAAGATTCCCAATCATACTATATGTAATTTCTCAAATGCCAATTTAGCCTAATTTAAGGGCCTGTTTGGATGGGATTTTTTCTAGGAAAAGCACTTTTTTTTCCTGAAAAAGTTACATTAAATTTGCAATAACTATTTGATTTGGCTTCCAAAAAACTGATACTCTGAAAAAAGCTCAAATATAGCTTTTTTTAGAAGCCAAAATTTTCAGCTTAAAAAAAAAAAAAACTGTTTTTCAAAAGAGGTTAAAAAAAGAGCTTTCGAAAAAAGAAAACCAATCCAAACGAGCCCTCAGAAATCCAAACGAGTCCTAAGTACTTCAAAACCATCTACTTGATTTCTTTCAAGGCCAATGAACAACCAAAACATTAAGGTCCATATAAAATGAAGAAGAGGATGTTAGCAATGCAGTTCCAATACAGAATTAATAGGAATAGAAGTTAGTTATGCTACAGCGGTCAAGTCAGTTATATTAGCTGTCAAGTTAGTTTTAGTATCCAAAAGCTTCAATTGTAACTAACTACTACTAGTACTGACATCTATAAATAGGTGTCCTTGTTATTTTTCTGAAATTAATGGAAAACACCTTTATTCTAATCATCTTTCTTTAGATTTCATCATGGTAATCAGAGCCAAAAAGGCTTGACGCCATTTTTTTTTAGAATCTTCATAGATTCAACTACATATTGCTTGAATCTTCATTGATTCAACATCAATTCTATCTTCCCAGCTCAGCACAAACTCATTAATCCATATCAATTCATTACTCAAGGCTGCGATTTTCAGATCTCTACTCAAGCTGGAAATTAGGGTTTTCTCACCATAGAAATCAATCAAATCTTACAAATCTGGTTCAAATTGATTGATTCAAAGCCATAATTAGCTTCATCTGCATATTGCGATTCTGGATCTGCAGTTTTTCTTCAATTTCTCTTGTACTTTTCAATCATGGCCTTACCTTCAGATGAGGCTCTTCCAATTGGATTGAAGACTCTTCTTCAGCACTTTTCTACACTTGTCAACATCAAATTAGACAACAACAATTACAAACCATGGAGGCTTCAATTTCAGTCTCTACTCAAAGTAAGTAGACTGTTGGATCATGTTCTGGGCAAAACACAGTGTCCTGATCCACTTATTCATCAAACGGATGTTAATATTACTCCTAATCCAGAGTACAACTCTTGGATTACTATTGATGAATACTTAAAAACTTGCTTCTATGCCTCTGTTTCACCTACTATACATAATCATATTTGTGATCTTCCTACTGCTGCTGAAATCTGGAGTGTGTTGGAACAAAGGTTTAAATCAAGTAGTATGTCACATGTGTATCAGTTAAGGCACAAATTACTGAATCTTACAAAAGGCACCAAATCCATGCAACAATACTTAGATGAGATTAAGGTGATTGCTGATAGTTTGCTTGAAGCAGAAGAAGGATTGAAGGAAGATGAAATGATCTTCTATATTCTTAAAGGATTACCTCCTGCTTATGATCCTCTTGTTTCCTCTCTCAGAGTCAGAGATAAAGCTATCACAATTCCTGCACTCACTAGTCTACTTCTTAGTGAGGAACTTAATCTTTCTTTTAAGAACACCTTCACTATTACTGACTCAACTCAAAATCCTTCCTCTGATCAATATCCTGCACTTTACGCTAATAACAATCAAAGAGGCAGAGAAAGGGGCAGATATCAGAATAATTCAAGCAGAGGAGGTAAGACTCAAAGAGGAGGTGCTGCCAAAGGAGGTTTTCAACAAAAACTAGGGACCCAATCATCTCAAGTCACTGGTACCACTTCAGGACCTACTGTGTGGTGTCAAGTTTGTGGAAAACCCAACCATAATGCTCTGCAGTGCTGGCATAGATTGGACACAGAAAATTACAATTATGAAAAGCCTGTCAAGCAGAATGCAACTGCTTTCACTGCTCAAACAAGTCCTGTCTCTTCTTCTCAATCATCCTGGTATCTTGATAATGGAGCTTCTACACATGTAACTAATGATGCCACTCAACTGCAGAAACTAGGCCTTATTTTGGGACAGACTCAGTAGCTGTTGGAAATGGAAACACACTTGCCATAACTCAAACTGGAACTGGTACTCTGTGCACACCAACTGCCTTGTTTCATATTTCTAAACTTCTTTATGTTCCATCCATTACCTCTAATCTTCTATCTGTGTTTCAACTTACTAATGACAATAACTGTACTGTGGTCTTTACTTTTAAGGATGTGACAATCTTGGACAACAACACCAATATGGTGCTGTTCAAGGGCCCCTGTGAGCATGGACTATATCCTGTTCCATCCACTCTTTCATCATCAGTCTCTGCACAGTCATCAACCTATCAGTGTCAAGTCAAATAGTTAGCATCATCTGCTGCAAATTCTCCTTCATCAGCATTCCAATATGTCTGCACTAATTCTCAATCTTCTCTGGATAGGATCTGGCATCTCAGGCTGGGACACCCATCCAAATTGCCTTCAAGAATTATTTCTGGTGTCATACATAGGCAGCTAGGGTACTTTACTGAGCATTGTTTAGACTGTTCTGTTGCAAAATCTCATAAAAAGCCTTTTCCTGTCTCTCAAAATAAAACAAATGCACCATTTGATTTGGTGCACTCTGATGTATGGGGCCCTGCTCCTATTGCCAGTTGTATGAATTACAGATATTATATCATTTTTCTTGATGATTTCACTGGCTTCTCTTGGATCTATCCCTTAAAACATAAATCAGAAGCCTTTAATGTTTTTCAGAATTTTCTTGCTTTCATTAATACACAATTCAATGCCAATGTTAAAGTGTTTAGGACTGATAATGGAGGTGAGTATACCTCTAAGCAATTCAGTCAATTTTTAAAACAAAGAGGCACAATTCATCAAACAACATGTCCTCATACCCTTGAACAAAATGGAAGAGTGGAGAGAAAACATCTCACTTAATAGAAACCACTCTTACTTTGTTAAACCACAGTAAATTACCTTCTAAATTCTGGATGGAAGCATTAGCCACAGCAAATTATTTGATTAACAGGCTTCCAACCACAGTTTTGCACAATCAGTCTCCATTTCAATGTTTGTATCATCAAGATCCTGAGTAAAAGGCTTTTAAAGTGTTTGGTTGTCTTTGTTTTCCATGGCTCAAGCCATATACTGATCACAAACTACAAAACAAGTCTATTCCTGTGTGTTTATAGGTTATTCATCAACTTCTAAAGGGTATAGATGTCTAGATATGGCCACTAACAGGGTATATATATCTAGGCATGTCAAATTTGTTGAAACCACTTTCCCTTTTGCCACCCCATCATTCCTTTCTCATACTACTACTCAGTTTTCAGCATCATTTCAGAGTTATAATCCTACCACAGAACAGCCAGTTTCAGTCTCAGACTCATCTCCTGCCTTAACAATACCTTTCCTCTTGGAAATCATTCATTATCAAATCAATTCTCTCCTACTCCTGTACCAACTTCACAAAGTATATCACGTCATTCTCCTTCAATTGCATCAATTCCACAAGACATGTCATCTACTACTGACAGTACTGCATCAAATTCATCCCATTCTATTGGAACTGAACACAATGCTATTGCTTCATCTTCCATTCAGTCATCAGATTCATCATTTTCTTCCAGCTCATCATTGTCTGTTCCACATAATTCTCATCCAATGATGACTAGAAGCAAAACTGGTTCCTTACCACCACCTTTATACAATCTGCACAGTGTGTCTCTTGTTTCTACAGATACTGAGCCTGCTACTTTTAAGGAAGCTAGTAAATATCTGTGCTGGCAAAAGGCCATGGAAGAAGAATATAGTGCTCTACAAGCACAGGAACCTGGATTTTAGTTCCTCTTCCATCAGGCAGACAACCCATTGGATGCAAATGGGTTTACAGGATCAAAAAGAATGCTGATGGAAGCATTTCTA
Organism: Cordia subcordata; assembly: GCA_028554755.1. NCBI lineage: Eukaryota > Viridiplantae > Streptophyta > Magnoliopsida > Boraginales > Cordiaceae > Cordia > Cordia subcordata. Next base: position 428,839 of record JAPTOF010000006.1, on the reverse strand, counting down.
GATTTAAAGCTAGGTTAGTAGCTAAGGGCTTTCACCAAGAACAAGGTATTGATTATTCTGAGACATTCAGCGCTGTTGTTAAGCCTCAGACCATTAGAATTGTCTTTTCTTTAGCTTTGCATTTTGGGTGGACACTACATCAGAGGGATGTCTCCAATGCTTTCTTACATGGAGAATTAAAGGAAACTGTTTTTATGACTCAACCTCCAGGCTACATTGACAAAGCTAATCCTACATATGTCTGCAAGCTGCAAAAATCTTTATATGGGCTTAAACAGGCACCCAGGGCTTGGTATTCAAAGTTGTCAACTTTCTTACTGGCAAGAGGATTCTGCAATACAGCTGCAGACAGTTCATTGTTTGTGTATACCTCTGCTACTCATACACTAGTTCTCTTAGTGTATGTTGATGATATAATTCTTACAGGGAGTAGTGAAGTTGCTATTCAGTCCTTTATTGCAGAAATGCAAACTCAATTTGCTATGAAGTATCTTGGGCATCTATCCTACTTCCTAGGTATTGAAGTTAAAGAGTTTTCAAATGGTCTTCTACTGACTCAAACAAAATATGCCAAAGAAATTCTAGAGAAAGCAGGTATGACAAACTGCAAACCAGCAGTCACACCTACTGCTTCCAAGCTTGATTCTAAAGATTCTGCAGCATCTATTCCATTTTCTAATCCTACCCTCTTTAGGAGTCTGGTGGGGGCTCTTCAATATATTACTATGACAAGGCCAGACTTACAGTATGCTGTTAGTGCTATTTCTCAAAAAATGCATGCACCTACTGATCAGGACTTCATTGCACTAAAAAGGATCTTAAGATTTATAAAGGGTACTTTAACTCAAGGTCTACAGTTCAGACCTGGATCTCTTACACTACACTCATATTCAGATAGTGACTGGGCCTGTGATGTAGTTGAGAGAAGATCAATAACAGGTTTCTGTACATTTTTGGGACCTAACCTCATTTCATGGAGCTCTAAAAAGAAGCCTACAGTATCAAGGAGTTCTACAGAGGCTGAGTACAGGGCATTGGCTCAAACTGCAGCTGATCTTACATGGCTCACTTATTTACTTAAGGCATTATACATTCCAGTTCATCCACCTACTTTGGCTTGTGATAATCTTTCTGCAATAGCTTTGGCTTCTAATCCAGTTTTTCATGGCAGATCAAAGCACATAGAGCTTGATTATCACTTTGTTAGAGAAAAAGTGATTGCTAAACAGCTTGTTATTTTCTATCTATCATCTACAAAACAAGTTGCAGACCTATCACAAAATCTCTTTCCACTGCTCAGTTTCAATATCTCAAATCCAAGCTTCCCCTGGCTGCCCAGTCTCAGCTTGAGGGGGGATGTTAGCAATGCAGTTCCAATACAGAATTAATAGGAATAGAAGTTAGTTATGCTATAGCTGTCAAGTCAGTTATATTAGCTGTCAAGTTAGTTTTAGTATCCAGAAGCTTCTATTGTAACTAACTACTACTAGTACTGACATCTATAAATAGGTGTCCTTGTTATTTTTCTGAAATTAATGGAAAACACCTTTATTCTAATCATCTTTCTTTAGATTTCATCAAAGGAATAGCACAAATTTTCATATTCATAGTTCAATGACATCACTATTCTTGATTGGTTGAGACTAGACCAAACTGCTCCTACGATCATTAACTGATGATCCAGATCCAAGCCCCATAAAGCAACATATAGACTAGCTTTTCGGATAAATATTACAAAAAGATCCCTTATGTTTAGCTTATATTGCATGTTATACTTAGTAATAGTATAATTATCTAATAACAACATAACTAACTGTTAACATGTCTTGTAATGGCTGGAGTTCTCTTTGTTATATTAGATTATTACCTTCCAAGCCTTGGCATAACACTATGTTTTTACCCATTTAAGGGCTCATTTGGATTGACCTTTTTCTCAAACCGCTTCTTTGAGACTGGCTTCCGGAAAAAAAACTGAAATTGAACTTATTTTTTTCAGAGTTCTAGCTTTTTTCTGAAATCTAATCGAAATACTTATTATAAAAAAGATGTGGCTTTTTCAGGAAAAAAGTGATTTCCACGAAAGGAAAAGAAAAGAAAAAAAAAAAAACCAATCCAAACGAGTCCTAAATCCGGGTTTGCATGAACCCAAATGCAGATCCATAACTAAATTTGAAATGCAAAATCAGATCGAAGGCAGGAGATAAAGTGGAGGCGTTATGTATGGAAAAATGACAAAAGAGATGTAACGTACCCATCATGAGAGAGTAGACGAGAAGGTAATTGTTCTTGAAGGAATTGAAAGCAGTGGGGGTGTTGATCCGATCTTTGTTGGTTTTACTCAGTTCTACTGCGAACACCACTGCCCCCAATCCTCCAAATACCAAGTAATAAAACAACTCCATTGCTTGATTTTGAAAATGGTTTCTCTCTTCTTCTTGCTCTCAATTTACAAGACGAAGAAAACAGGAGGAGGAAGAACAAGAAACCTATTGGCTTTTGCTAAGTGTGTTACAGAGAAGAATGATTCGTAGGTAGGTATGTCTACTTTCAGCTGAAATCATCAAGAGAGTGTGTGCGCGTGTGTGTGCGCGCGCTCTTTAATGCATATAGAGAGAGAGAGAGAGAGGGAAAGAGAGAGAGAGAGAGAGAGAGGTAAAACGGACGCGTGTATTCTTTTTTCATCTTACCCACGGGCCAATGATGTTTGATGGGTGTCGGTGGTTTGAAACGATTTGGATCTCGCGGGAGCCCAGGACCAGGAGCAGTGCAAAGTCCAAATGTGGGGCCCACTTGTGTCGCACGCTTATCTGGGCTGGGTTCTATCTATTTCGGTCCACAATAAATAAACTTTTGTAATTTTAGATATGATTTTCTTATTCTTTTTTTTTTTTTTTTCAAACAAACCCGCACGACCAACCCAATTCCCCATCCCCAAGATTCGAACACAAGCCAACTCATAGAGCAAATAGTCTCAACTGTCTCTGATCCCAATATTATTTTCTTAATTTGAAAAATAATGTTTTATTGAATTTATTGCGATTTAGATTAGAAGAATATCTTGGTGGAATGATTCCATGGGAGACCGATAGTGTGTTTGGAATGATTTTATTGTAAGATGCTTATCCTATTAAAATTTGAAGATATCTTATAAAATTTAATATATTTTATCACATATACCATTCATTCTATAGTTGTAAAAAATAAGATAAGATAGATTGCTTATTTCTTATAAGATAAAAAGTATAATTTTAGTTTGAATTTACATGGAATGCATGATAAGATTTCTTAAATCTGATAAAATTTACCCTCATTTCAATAGAATAAGTATATTAAAATAAAACTATAACAAACAGAGCATTAAAATTTGTATGCAAGGTGAGCCCGAGAGGTTGCAGGAAATCCGGAGTAATATACGCATGTGGAGTATGTGTTTGAAGTTCGATTTGAGAGCTTAGATTAAAAGTAAATGGGTCACGATGGGCCGACAATGACAAGAATTTTAACGCCGAGATATTTGAGGCCTTGGCATCATATGCGATTTCTCGTGTACTATTGACTACTGGGCCAGGACATACCTCTAGGGATGGTGATCGATGCTTTCACATGAATACCAGTGCCTCCAATAAATAATCATGCTCAACATCACATTGCGTGCAAGTGCTCTGACTTTGAGATTTTTAACAATCGATCCAAAAGCTATCCTTTAGTCTTCGCAGTAAGAATTTAGATTTAGATCGTGATAAAACGGTAAAATGTTAAAAAGAAAAAACAAATAGTCACAAAATAAAGAAAAAGAAGGTGAAACAGAGGACGAAGAGGTCAGTCCAATCACATCCCAACAAGAAACCAAATGGGATGGCCATAAACTTAGATCACAAGGAAGCTAAAACATCCATAATCTTCAACAGGTGCAAATACTGTATTATCGACTTTTGACTTCTAACTAAAAAATCCAAAATTCCAATGGTCCACTAGTTTCTTCATCAGTTTGAATAAAATGCCTACAAAAATAAAAGCAAACTAAGAAATGAAGATGGATATTGTTCGGTCTCAAGTACAAACACTAATAACTTTAAAGCTTTAGTAGGACTGATAGGAGGTAAAAGCTTAGGTTAACTTCTCTGGATCTATCAAGCTCTGAGATATGACCATTCTTACGTGAACCCAAGAGGATCTTTAACCGATTTTGTTAATGCCAATTGAATGATTAACAACTGCGAACAAGAAAGTGGACCATCAACAACTATGAGATCAATTAAAGCTATTGTAATATGCAGCTACGATATTATTTGCATGGATGCCTGACCTGTGACTCGCACCCATTGCATATGCAGCTACGATAGCCTCATTCTAGAAAGTGCCCAAGTAAGTTCCCATATGGTGTCATCTTGAGCCGTTGAGCAGATTCTCTCTATGAAGGAATGACCTTTTTCCATTGCTTAAGACTTTAGAGAAGCTTTTGCCATGGTGAGAACTCCCTCATAAGTCCGGTTTCCACCGATGAAACCACTCGTATGCACAAAGATGCAACCAGGGATTCCTGCAACCCCTGAAAGTGCTTCTTCCGTCAATCCTCTCCAATGGGATGGTAGAGGATTTCGGCTCTCAAATTTATCAGGTGAGACTGCAACTGCCTGCAAACGCCAATTGTCGCTCCGATCATCCTGTCGAATTGTACACAATAGCAACAAAAATAGGGCAAATATCACAGTTGGTTACTAGTGAGAAAACCACCAAGAAGAACGATCCACAGAGGGGAACATATGTGCTCCACTAAGTGAGCACGAAAAGACCTTGCCAAACAAGCTAAGTTCTGTCCACAACTTCAAAGGAAGATGAGAAGGGTAAAACAGAAGCTTATTATTGGTTAAAACAATCATGCAGAGGACATGATGTCTCTGCAGAGAAAACTAGTAACCTAACGACAGTATGGAGCATACTTTCCTCATATAAGAAGTTCCTGACGGGAAAAGAATGAGTACCTGATAAATAACATACTTGATGGGAGGGTTTATCTTCATTTCTTCCTCGAGCTCAAATATGTGGAGCTTCCACTGTTGATACATTAATAATTTCAGGGATTTTCTGGGAAATAATTGACTGATGTAAAGTATAAGAATGAATAAGAGAGATATGGGAGTAGATTATCAGGGTTATCAAGTTAAGAAGCAGCATAACTTACAGGACAAGGTCTGTTCAGCAGAACGATTTCTCCTGTGGGATCTACATCTCTTCTTGCTGCAAGACATTCCATGACAACTGATTGAGCTGGCAACCATGATTTTGCATGAAATTGGATAGACTGAGGAAAACATTTAACCAATATTAACCAAAAATACCTCATCCTTTGTTTCTACTGATTGAAGTACAATACAGGTTTGGATCAAATAGTAATTCCAGTGCGTATAAAGGATTCTAAAAAATGTCACCTCCAAAAATTCTCTCCCTGACAAGGTCATTGCACATTGAAAGGCTTCATCCCCTTTGTTGGATGACTGATCAGGATCAGTCCAGTCCAGATTTAATCTGCCCACCCTTGACGACAAGTTTGTATTATTCACAAATCTAGGAGGCACGTCAGTGTCATATTGATTCAGTCCATTATCTATGGCATCAACTGCCTGTTATGGAGACCAACATTAAGGAGTGGCAAGTTAGAAAAAGGATGCAGAATGATTTTACAACTGTGGTCAACAAATGCACCTCAATCATATATTTTTCTCAGAATGGAACTAAAGGTTTCTTCCGTACAATGAAAACAGCTGCAAAATGGGATTACGAACAGAAGACGACAAATTCAGATAATGCCATGAAAAAAAAAGAAAACCAATGACAACACTTTTACATGTAACTCTTTAGGAATAAAATAAGTGAGAGATTCTGTTCATGTATGGGTTGAGTTGTTATCAAGTGGCAGAGGCTCCAAGATGGAAAAATTAATTGCATTTCCATTGATGTATAATATGTCCGATTAATTAATTTTACGAACAAATTTAGCAAAAACTATTATTTGAAATGACAGATGCACAATGGATGCAAGTTTGCAAGATTTATACGTCAACAAAGTTCTTGTAGACGGCTAGAAATAATGGGTGAACATCAGGATGCCCTTCATCAAGCTGAACCTCCTTTGCAATTATCTCCTTCCCATAATGCTTAAGAAATTATACAAGACAAACATTAGAAGCTAAATGGTGAGACCCGGCCAGAAAAAACCCGAAGCCCAAGCTTCATGCAAAAGCTAATTCTTACATGTAATAGAAACAGGGCTTAAGGTAAAAAGAACAGCGTAGTTTGCATTGAAATTGCACGTCAAAAACCCAGTGGTACCACAATAATTAAATAACAGAAGAGAGAGATTCATAGTTACTTTGTAGACAAGGCCAGCACTACTGAGCTTAGTGGTAAAGCCATGACCAAAAACCACATCAAAACCCTTCTGATGATGATCGTAACGGTCACGGCTCGGGTCATACTCTCCTCCAACATCGACCACCGCATCAAGCTTCTCCAATACCTTTCAAAAATTATAAATTTAGAGTTGAGTCTCAATAATAATAAATTAATAAACTACAAACTGCATATTAGAGTGATAAGCTACAAATTAATTAAATATATTGTGAATGTACCTGGGGGTCACGAGTGCGGACGATTTGGGCGGAGGAGAATTTAGAAGTGAGGCGAATGATGAAGCAGCCGAGAGCTTCGTCGCAGTGGAAGCTCCCACTGTGAGTGCCTACTCGCTTACCAGAGCCGGCGGCGAAGGAGGAATAAACCTTGGAGCCGCGGAGCGCATATGGCTCTAAAGCAGAGCTGAGCCGGTGCCCCAAGCTGCCGAGGGCTGTACGCATTTTGCTACGCTCGGCTTGGGTGGCTGCAATCGAGACTCATTTTGTGGTTTCGCGGGTATGCTTTTCAAGTTTTGGCGCAGAAAGGGCGTGACGTTGTTGGGCCTAGCAGCTAGTAGCCCGCTCATGAGATGGGTTGGGTTGGCTTCCCCATCGGCCCACCTTCAGGTCACCCGCATTTTTGTAGCATTTTCTGTAATATCCAAGCGAAAAATGCGACATTTTGAAATTAGATTTTATCAATTGATATGACATGTGTTATTATTTGTTTGACCGCAGTGAAGGTTTCAAATGAGACTTTGTCACTTAATATACATATTTTTTTAATTAATTGTATGGACCTTTTGTTTATGGATAATGGGTCCACCTTCGTAATTATTTTGTTGGTATAATAAAACTTTTGGTTGATAAAAGGTAAAAACAAAAGGAGAGAGAGACAGAGACAGAGACATGACACGTGTTGCTCCTTTAGTATTTAATTAATTTACTAATTATTGTGAAATTTAAACTTTTTTCTTTTTCGGTTTCAACATTGGCAGGCTCTCTTGAGGATTACAGGAGGTTTTGTGCTTATCTTTTAACACGTGTGTTATGCATTTTAAAATTACAGAGAGTTATATAAAATTAAAAAAAAATAACATACACGTGTAATAAACCAAAAAAAGCTAGGATAACATTTGCAATTTATCAAATCAATCATGTTCTCAACACCATAACTTGCAAAATTATGAATACAAGTATGAATTCCAGATGGCTTGGAATGTTGAGAATAAACATTAGCTGCCAGCTTAAAACTTTGGCATAGTATAGCCACAAGGAGGTGCTATAATGAATGCTGTGTCATGTCAAATGATGGAGACAGAATTCGACTCGAGGATCATCAAGAAGATATACGGCTTAACAACTTCGACACAGCATATCCGTACACATTAAGACGAGGACATGATCTATTTGGATGGATATACAAACAACACAAACACAGTGCAGCTGACTGCTGGAGTGGGAAGCAAAATCAGGTCTCTCGATCATCTGACCGAAGGTTCAAAATCTGGGAGACAACAAGCTTAGAGAGCTCATTGATGGCAGCTTGGACCTGGTTATCATCTGGACTCCTAGGCTGTGACCATGACGATGACGACGGCAACTGAGACCTGAATCTGGCGTATTCACTTGTAGCTACTGTTGTCTTTGTTGTCATCGATGCAACTTTCTCCAGATCATTTTGAGACAATGGTCTTGGCTCCTGAAATAGAAATACAAAAAATAACAAACTAACCAAGTTAGTACAAGTAAAAACTTCCCCACATGTCCAGCTAAAAAGCTTATGTCTAATCTTTAATCTTTAATATATATTATGTTTCCAGCTAGAATAACCATGTTGAAATCTTGACATTATCTAGCCCTCTTTGTTCAAAGACTTTTCCATCCAAATCCAATTTTACCATTTTCCTATGCTTCACTACCAGACAGAGCAAAATCAATCAAGTCATATGCATAGAAATACAGGATAGCTTTCACTCAAGCAAGCCGCTTTACAAAGAAATTAATAAAGAACTACCAGAAACCTAGATTGAGCAGTTACATAAGATCAAAAAAGCGGGAGACCAAGTCTCAATAGGAGTTTAGCATTGCCCAAAAGGCTGTAGTGTTAAAGTAGAAGTCGTTGAATTGTGAAGATACTCTGTAGCACGGCAACAAGTACACAGCTTCTCAATTGATAACACATAAACTCACTGGAAACTTAATCTGAATGCATTCAGCCTAAGTGCAAGGAAAATGGTTTTGCAAGCTATTAGTAAGAATACTAACGGCTGATGACTTCCCATTCTTCTCGTCATTAAGTAGCTCCCTGATAGGTAGATAGGCAGCTTTCTTACAGAGCTCAAGAAGATCTGATCCCGTGTAGCCATCACAAAGACTAGCTATATAGTCATAGTCAATGTTATCATCAACTCTCTCACCCCTAAGAACCACCTTCAGAATCTCAGCCCTCTCTCTGCGATCAGGGATCCTTATCTCAAAGGCCTGAGGCAAACGTCGCAGAATTGCTTCGTCAAGCTCTGATGGCCTATTAGTTGCTGCAAGCACCATTACCCGAGCATTATCTGCACAGAAAATATACAAATGATTGGATGACATAATGTTGCAAAAAATGTTTCAATTATTAGAAGTGCCACAGAAGTTCTTGAACTCCCGAACGACCAAAATTAAGTTCTTCAGGGACAAAACAACTACATATATAACTGAAAGAAAGATATAAAACAAATCAAGAATGTTCTAATTATTACTTCCAATTAGAGAATTGAGGACTCACGATCTGTGGTGAAGCCATCCCATAAAGCCATGAATTCAGTCTTCATGTTCGTTAATGCTTCATGGTCAGTAGTTTTGCGCTGACCCAAAAAACTATCCACCTCATCAATGAATATAATTGCTGGCTGGAGTTTATGTGCCAAGCTAAATACAGCAGCAACTGCAGAAGTATTTAACAGTACCTATGTCAATTAGGATCTTAAAAATAAAAATAAAAAATAAAAAAGAAGAAGAAGAAGAAAACAATTACATCATCATACACATATTGTTACTTCATGACTAACATGTATCAACCCATTATCCTCGACTTGTAATCAAGCTACTATGCTGTCAACGAAAATCTTATAATTTCAGAATTCAAGCAAAATAACCTAAAACAGCTTTACCGTGAAAGAGAAAGATTGACAAAGTGAAGAGATGAACTGCACTAACCTAATTTCTGTGCATCACCAAACCATTTACTCATCAGATTGGATATCCTCACATTGATGAAAGCAGCTCCAGACTCTTTTGCAATAGCTTTTGCGAGCATTGTTTTCCCAGTGCCTGGCGGTCCGTAAAGCAAAACACCTTTCTGTGGACCCAGAAGCTTTCCATGAGAAAAGAGATCAGGTCTACGCAGTGGAAGAATAACCAACTCGTAAAGTGCCTGCTTAATAGCTTCGAGTCCTCCAACAGAGTCGAATTCCACATCAATGTCGTCGGGATTGACAACATCACATGCTATTATATCCTGTTAACGATTGAGCATCCAGAGTTATGTACTACGAAAAGTGATTAGAGTTTCTAAACTTTAACCACTCACAATAGTAGAATATATTAATACAACATTTATATTAATCACCACATTAGACATATATCAGGCATAAATCCAGCAAATCAAACTTAATAACCATTACACCATAACTCGAAGGTAGGATTAGCTGAACTGAAAAATCTCCTGATTGTGTCATTTTTTTTCAAAAAGAAATGCTTTTTAATGACTTTACAGCATTTTAATTGACTTTTTTTTTTTCACTTGCTAGGGGAAAATCACAAAGAAAATAATATCTTCAATAACCCAAAAGTTTGAGTTTATAAAAGAAGTGCTTTTTCTCTAAAATAAGCTAATCGATACGCCCCTACATATACTATCAATCATTTTCTACAGAATTTCTACTTTGATGAAATTTCATCGATTTATAATTACATCAACCAATAAAAAGTACAAGCAAGTCAAAGAAAAATAAATATATGTAATAGAAGACAGAGAACAATAAGAAAACAAACCTCATAAGTATTGGTTTCAATGAGGGGGCGACCCAAACGCTTGGCGATTTGCTTCTTGTGTTCGCGTGCTTTCTTGGAGGCCTCGCGGTTCGGGTCTATGTGTCGGAGCCCCGCGAACAGAACCAAGCAGCTCAGCGCGGCGCTCGCTGCATACAAAATCAATTCTTGCAAGAACTTCGTCTCTGATAATCCACCACCACGTTTCATTTCACTTCTCTTCTATTTATTTATTTGTTGCTTTTCTTTTTTCTTTTCTTATACAGATAAATTAATAGTAACCGTGATGATAATTAACACAAATTAACGATAATAATTAATTTTGAGAAATTGAGGGAAGCCTAAAGAAGGTTAGAGAGAGAAACGATAACGTACATACAGCGCCTTTTTCCATTTCGTGGTTAAAAATGCTAAAATTTGAGCTCATGATTAGCTTACTTGGAGCATTGGTACATACCGACATACTAACTTATAATTTAAGATAAATTTAATTATATATATATATATATATATATATCTCAAATTAGAGTTTGAGAAAAAAAGTAAAACAGAATATGATTGCAATCCGTTTAGCCCAGTCCAAGGTTCACCTTTTGGGCCGTACTATTTTGGAGTTTTTTTTACAAATAACACAAATTAAATAATAAATTTCAAAAATAGCGTTGTTTTTTTATGGATAGCACAAATAGCAGTTTCGGTTTTTCAATAAACGAAATCGGGTATTCAAAAAACGAAAACGTGCAAAATATACACGTAATCGTAACATAAGATTTTTCGGCTATTCAATAGCCGAAAAATCTCTTCTCAACAGTATAATATTTAATGCCCTCAATTTTCGCTCTTTTGTTTTTGAATAGCCGAAATCGGCTATTCAAAAACGGAACGTTTTGCTATAAATACCCCCCCCCAAACTCTTCTTCCCCACCTGATCTCAAAGCAATTCCCCCCTCACTTTTTACCCCACGTTTTTTTAGCCATAAAACTCAAAATCTCACTCAAAAAGCTTCAAGCCTAGGATTTTGCCTCTTATTATAAGTTTTTTTTAAGTTTTTACCGATTTAAAGTATTATTTTTTTACGTTTTCTTCAAGTTATTTCATGTATATGTATGGTTCACATGTATGTATAGTTGTATATATCGTATTTATATATATATTCATGATGTGCATGTACATATATGTTGTGCATGTATATATATATTCATGATGTGCATGTACATATATGTTGTGCATGTTTATGTTACGTATAAATATCTGCCGATATGATTGTTGATATTATTGTTGTGTAGTTTAATTTAAGATGTCGATATTTGGATCACTACGTTGAAATTGTTATTGTTACTGTCAATATAATAATAATAACAATTTTGATAATAATAATAATAATTAATTATTAGTGTTATTATTATTAATACTATTGGATTATTATTATTATTAGTTTTATCATTATTATTTGTATTATTATTATTATTATTATTATTATTATTATTATTATTATTATTATTATTATTATTATTATTATTATTATTATTATTATTATTATTATTCTTATTATTCTTATTATTGCTATTACTATAATTATTATCAATTTTATTATTATTATTTTTTTGTTATTATTTTTGGCATTATTATTATTTTTTATTACTATTATTGGTATTATTATCATTTTTATTAAAATATCTTTTATTATTCTTATTTTTAGTGTTATTATTATTATTATTATTATTATTATTATTGTTATTGTTGTCATTTGTATTATTTGTTTTATTATTATTTTGAGTAGTAACAGTAATAGTACTAGTAGTAGTCTTAGTAATTGTCCTATTTCTTCCTATTATTATTATTATCAGTAGTAGTAGTTTTATTATTATTTTTATTGGTATTAGCTTTATTACTAGTTTTATTATTAGTTTTTTTATTCTTATTCACATTCTCACTGTTGTTATTATTATTGTTATTATTAGCAGTTGTATCATTATTAATGTTATTATTATTATTAGTTTTATTATTGTTATTGTTATTGTTGTTGTTATTATTATTATTATTATTATTATTATTATTATTATTAGTTTTTTTAATCTTATTACTATTCTGATTGTTATTATTATTAGTTTTATCATCATTGTTGGTACTATTATTATTATTATTATTATTATTATTATTATTATTATTATTATTATTATTATTATTATTATTATTATTATTAATGTTATTATTGTTATTATTATTTTGAGTATTATTATGATTATTATCATAATAATTTTTATTAACATATTTACTAATCAATTCATTTATTGTTCATAGGTAACGCTATGGCCTAGAACCAGTACCGGAGGATACATTATTTATTTCCCAAGGAGTCACGTTTAAGTTGGAAGACTCCGGCACGGTCGTCGCCTTCATCTTGGTAACATGTAAAATTTCCATTTAGATCGGGGACACCCTTGTCATAAGGAGTACCACTGACTGTCTGGGGAATGTACACGTCATCCGTGTCTACGTCCACATAAACATCTGCCGTGCACATGTAATTGGGATAACAAGCAATCTCGTACATGTCCCGCAGCTCTTCATCGGAACTGACTGCACTAACGCTGAAATACGAATATTGGGAGTTGATGAGTGCTGATTGAAAACGATGATGCAACACAACTTTGTCCGCGCCGTAACGCAAATTGAGCTTCTCATAGACACTGTAGACGAACTCATCGTACGACGTTTCTTCTGTTATTTTGACTTTGCGCCTTGGCTTTGCAGTCTCGTACTGTACGCTGAAAGGGCCGTTGATTTTTTGGCCTCCATAATGTAAAATAACGGTTATTGAACGGTTACTGAGTCTGGATTCATATTATTTTCAGGATTTGCTACCAAAAATTGGGTGGTTTACAAATAACCAAGTGTTTTTTTGCTAGTGATATGCTAAGAAAAAAAAAGCGATGTGTGCAAGCAACGGGAAGGAGGAGGGGGTTTATATAGCCGTTCGTCATGCTGAGTTCGTTAGTTGAATATTTGAAATATAGATTTCGGCTATTCAATAAACGAATATGGCTGCTACTTTGTCAGTCACTTATTGATTGATGGGAAGTAAGAATGACGGCACAAACTTTCAGCTATTCAATAGTCGAAATTTGCTGTTAAAAAACCAGGAATCTGCCAGGTTGCCAGGGAGAATATATTCCACACCATTTTTCGGCTATTCAATAGCCGAACAAATTTTCGGTTTTTCAATACCTGATTTCGGCTATTGAATAGCCGAAAATTGGGTGGGGCCAATTTCTCACGTTTTCATTTTTTGAATACCCGATTTCGTTTATTGAAAAATCGAAAGTGCTATTTTTGAAACCCGACAAAAAACAAGGCTATTTTTAAAATTTATTATTTAATTTGTGTTATTTGTAAAAAAATCTTTACTACTTTCTGCTCTGGGCTGATTTTGGACAAACAGATTTGCGTTAGTGTACATTGAAACACGCCAACTAATGAGGATGGAGCCTCATATTGTTTTGCACAATTAAGTGATGTCTTTGGTTAATAATGGCCCAATAGACTGATTCAGATCGTTGTGGGACCAGGTGAAGTGGTGAACATGTTGCATGTTGGTTAACACAGAATTTGAAGTTACAATTGACTTAAATTAATTATATGATTTAATTAACTATGAATATCAATTATCTGTACTTCTATGCATGACCAAAAATCTTCTTCCTTTTTTTTTTATTCTAAAAGAAAATTGGAAATATAGAGAGGAAGCATGATTCATGCAGTTTAGCTGCAAAATATTTTTTATTTGGAAATCTAGAAAAGTCAAAACAGTTAACATGCGACCTTGCATACGAAGTTAATTGAAAATTGAAACATCACATTTTTGACTTTTGAGAGCCGAATTTGATTTAGTCAAACTGAGGAATTTATGAATAAGTTAATATCCAACCTTGTTTATTTTTTATGCACGAATCTTGATTTCGTGTTAATAAAGCTCTTGTTTGAGGACTGAAACTAGCTATCCTCATATATTTTTTCTCTGTGTCGACATAATGAGCATGGATTAGCAACCTTTTTTGCTTAGGTTTTTTTTTTTTTTACAAGAATATAAAATAGATAAAATATCTCTTGATTTGGAAAAATGAGATTTGTGATGAGCAATTAAGTAGGTTGAACGTGTGATTTATGGGTCTATGATTCTATTTGGCCTAGTTGTAAGATTTTATCTATTAAACTATAAAACTTTTAGCAATAGAGTTTTGGTTAAAAGTACTTTAAAATTTTGCTAATTGGTTGGTATCAACTTTTAAACTCACAAAGCACTTATGAATGTTTAAAAATTAGTCCAATTAGACTTAAATATTATTTTTTTTTTGCCTCTGGTGAGCTTCAAGTTATTAAAATTATCTCAAAAAAGTTTGTACATTGAAGTAGTCGGAACGAAACATTTCTCTTTGCTGATTAATGGATTTGAATTTGTTAGCTAATACTCTTTTTATCCACCGTAAAAAATGATAATAATCACTACGAAGACGAACAATTAATCAAGTGGCACCACCTGTTAAGTGTATGTTCTTCCAAATCCGATATATGTAGCACGAACAGTTCAACCATTGGCCTTACATCACCATCACCTCATCTCATAATATCAAAAGTACGGACCCACTCTTTTTTTGTTTTTTTGGGGTCAAAGACCCACTCTTGTTAGGAAGGGGAGAAAATTACTTGGTAAAACGGAGGTCAGCGAGAAGGCAAAAGTCATCTCTGGTCTTACAACTTGTCACTCCCACGCCATATGAAAACGGTAAATCCACACAGTCATAATTCTAATTTTACTTTTGCTAATGAGCATCCATTTATCTTTTGAGTAAAATTTTATGCACTCAGTTATTCTTCCATTACTTCTGTATATGGTAAGAATTCTTATATAGATATTAATTTTTGTTTTATATAACAATGTGACATATGTTATGTAAGAGGCAAAGAATAAGTGTTACCACATCCAACAGTGACATTAAGTAATATATATTATGTATAGTCCTTACGCATCTTTGATTTTTTTTTTTTGTAATTCGCATATTGGATTAATAAGCTTTTCTTTATTTCCTGACGCAGCAGTATATATATATATACAAATGGTTGAAGCTAATTATGTCGTGTGCTGTTGGAGATCCGGATTACAGACAAGTGGCTTGGAAAGATTTTGATAATCGTCCAAGTCTTCCCTGAGAAATTAAGAGCACTCGTTGGCTGAGGGGTACATTTTTCTCTAATCTTTTGCATGTTTAATTATTATGCGTGTTTCAACTTAGTAAATGTGCAACTGTGTGAAGATTCTTGTTTGAAGCTTGGCAGGCTGGTCGTAATGGAGAGAAGGGACTCGGTGCCGGAGATCGAGAGAGAGGGCATGGAAGAAGCAGGGAGAGATCAGCAGCGAGATGATTTTACGAGGATTGCACCATGGACTAAACAGCTCACACCTCGAGGAATCATTGCAAGCGTAGTGATTGGGATCATTTATAGTGTGATAGCAATGAAGATCAATCTCAATACTGGGCTTGTCCCCAATCTCAATGTCTCAGCGGCTCTTGTTGCTTTCCTGTTTATGCGGGGCTGGACTAAGCTGCTTGAGATGATTGGTCTTGTTCACACCCCATTCACTAGACAGGAGAATACCGTTATTCAGACCTCTGCAGTCTCATGCTATGCCATTGCCATGGGAGGTCAGATTATTATTGGATGACAACTTTATCGTTGTGCTAAGGCTCACATTCTTAAGATTTTTAGTTGGTTACTTTTTTCCTGATTGAATATGGTATATTTAGGTGGTTTTGCATCGTATCTACTGGGGTTGAGCAGGAAGACGTACGAGCTGGCCGGAGTTGATACACCGGGGAATACGCCGGACAGTATAAAGGATCCAGGGCTTGATTGGATGATGAGTTTCCTGTTTTTAACTACATTTGTTGGGTTATTTGCCCTGATTCCTCTCCGAAAGGTTTATTTTCTAACACAAACTGTGCTGAGGTTGTTTTAGTGATTAATCTGCAGAGGATACATCATTATTTATGAGATAATTAATGTCTACAGGTGATGATTATAGATTACAAGTTAACATATCCTAGTGGAACTGCTACTGCTGTCCTGATCAATGGGTTCCATACACCCAAGGGAGACAAGATGGCCAGGTACATATGCTATCAGTACGAAAAAAGTTAATGGTCTTACTATGTGTTTAACTATGAGTCTCGAATCCACGCATATAAGAACTTTTTCTCCTCTAAATTTTTCAGGAAACAAGTTCGTGGATTCATGAAGTACTTCTCGCTGAGTTTCTTGTGGGCTTTCTTCCAGTGGTTCTTCTCTGGTGGAAGTCAATGTGGATTTCTATACTTCCCCACATTTGGTCTGAAAGCACGGCAAAATTCGTATGTACTTTTTGGTATCATCATCTTGTAATTGCTACGTCCACTGTGATGTATTATCAAACGTTGATCGTTGATTTTTAAATCTGGAATCTGCAGATTTTACTTTGATTTCAGCATGACTTACGTTGGAGCTGGAATGATTTGTTCCCATATCGTAAACTTTTCTTTGCTTCTTGGAGCTGTTCTGTCGTGGGGTCTCATGTGGCCGCTAATAGAAAAACGCGAGGGCGAATGGTACCCTGATTCTTTGTCAGATAACAGTATGAATGGAATCAGTGGCTACAAGGTCCCTGATTGTTAATTTAACAACCTTTCAGCATCTATTCTAATTAGAAGTATTGTTACCTTAATCTTACTCACACATTTTATGTCTCTATTGCATGCTGCAGGTTTTTGTTCCGATAGCTCTGATCCTTGGGGATGGTCTATATAATTTTCTAAAGACAATGTTCTTCACAAGTAGAAGCCTATATATCACAATGAACAAGAAGAAGGATCCTAGAACATGTAATAAAGTCTCACCAATTTATAATTTTACAGTCTCCGCATTGCTAATGTAGAATCAATTAATTGGAAGGCAAAAGAGCTAGCACTCCAAAACACAATTCTTCGATTGATTTATGTCAGGGAAAGATAATTAAGGCCTGTGTTCAAGTATCTTTTCGGCTTTCACAGCATCAAGTAGGATCTACAGACTAAAAATTTTGTTCTGCAATAACAGATCCAGGTGATGACAAGAGCCAGCCCCTCGATGATGATCTTCAACGAAATGAAGTATTCCTGCGAGATAGCATCCCCTTATGGGTAGCATGTGTGGGATACTTACTATTTGCTGTTGTATCCATCATTGTAATACCAATCATGTTTCCTCCCCTCAAGTGGTATTATTGCGTGGTTGCATACGCTATTGCACCGGCTTTGAGCTTCTGCAATGCCTATGGAACCGGTCTCACGGACATGAACATGGGATACAATTACGGGAAGGTGGCACTCTTCGTGATCGCCGCCATTGCGGGGAAAAACAACGGCGTAATCGCCGGACTCATCGGGTGCGGTCTGATCAAGTCGATTATTTCATTATCATCTGACTTAATGCATGACCTTAAGACAGGCCACATCACACTTACTTCTCCTCGGGCCATGATTATCAGCCAAGCAATCGGGACCGCTGTCGGCTGCGTGGTGGCCCCTCTCACATTCTTTCTATTCTACAAGGCTTTCGATGTAGGGAACCCCAATGGAGAATACAAAGCTCCGTATGCATTAATATACAGAAACATGGCGATTGTTGGGGTTCAAGGCTTGTCTGCTCTACCGCAGCATTGCTTGGAGCTGTGTTATGGTTTCTTTGCATTTGCCGTACTGGCCAACTTGTTCAGAGACACGGCCCCTAAGAACATCGCCAAGTATGTTCCGATACCTATGGCCATGGCTGCGCCTTTTCTGGTTGGGGGTTACTTTGCAATCGACATGTGTGTGGGCAGCTTAATCGTATATGGGTGGCAAAAAATCAACAGGAAAAGGGCTGATTTAATGGTTCCTGCAGTTGCGTCGGGTTTAATATGTGGAGATGGGCTGTGGATTCTGCCTTCGTCGATTCTTGCTTTGGCCGGCGTCAAACGTCCCATCTGCATGACCTTCTTGGCTGCAAAGAACACGGCCTATTAAGATTGTCTTCGTTGTATCCTTATCTGAATATCTTAAATTTGAAAATCGTATAATTTTATACATACATAGGCATATAACAGATGCAACATAAGTCGGAGGACGTCCTCGTCTTTTGATCACTTTGTATAATGCCAAACCTCCATAGGCTCAACAGCAGACAATGTGTAATAAGTTGAGACCACCAGCATCCACCGGGGAAGATTCATGGACCAATGTATCCTTTTTTTTTCTTTTCTCCATTTGGTTGACTAGCCATACTTTGTAATTAATGTAATATTTCAAGTTGCATTGACTTTAGTTTGTCTTTTTATTTTTATTTTTGCAAACTAGTGAGTGTTCTAAACGTGTCACAGCAACGATAATCATTGGCATCTCAATAAACTATAATATTGATTGATGAGCTATATACAAACTCAATCGATTTAACACCGAAGGTATCGAATCTAGAAGCAATATATAAACTAACACCCTGTGCATCGTACGAGTAGGATATAAATTTTATAAAATTAAAGTTTATTATTAAAAATATTTAAAATTGAACTATGTATTGATTAATAAACTATATGCCAAAATAAAAATAT
Source organism: Cordia subcordata (assembly GCA_028554755.1). NCBI lineage: Eukaryota > Viridiplantae > Streptophyta > Magnoliopsida > Boraginales > Cordiaceae > Cordia > Cordia subcordata. Next base: position 409,755 of record JAPTOF010000006.1, on the reverse strand, counting down.
AACTTATTGTTGAGGTATTAATTGAATTTAAGCATTTAAAAAATTATTAATACAATAAATTGCCTATATAATTTGATAATAAAAAATTTATGTAAAATCAACGCATTCCAGAATAAATATTTACATTTATGATTGAAAAAGATGATTCCACTTACTTCTCACACTAAATAAAAAATATTTTAGTTTTTTTTTTTAACCATGCATAGCTTTGTCTTTGATAATTGAAAAAGATGACTCCACTTATTTATCATAGTTTTAATATGTAAAAAATAGTTATGCAACATTTTTATCTATTTCTCTACTTAAGTAACCATTAAAAAAAGTGACATGTTTGAAAACTAAAGCATAAAATGTTCTCATAACAATGATTATAACATTTACCTATTAAACTATTTTCTATAAATTATATTAACATTTTGTAAATTGAAACTATGTTTTTAATATTATATGTAAAGGTTTATAACATAAATCTTGAGCACCATGATTCATTATGGATGATTGTGTGAGATTATTTTTATTTCATAAGTAATTTTTTTGGAGGACAATTTATACAAAATTATGGAATCAAAGTTTCAAAATATAAAAGTCAAATGATTTTAAAAATAAAATGACAAATACAATTGACAAATAAAGAAAAAAAATATATGTATTGTGATCATGATTTTGAGTGATTAAATCACAGAGAATTGAGGAGAGGAAGGAGGAATTTAAGTCCATGGGAATGGAGGAGAAAGGGGAAAACATGTAATAAAGAGAGAAAAATGTAATGAAGAGAGAGAATTTGTTGATAAGTCTTGTATCATCGTATGTTAATGGTAGACAAAATGTAATTACATGGGGAGCAATTAAATATAACCCACATGCCAAATGACGAAATAATAACACACTGATTTGACACATGGCAAACAATTTGCATGCAATGATGTGCTAGAAGCATTTTCCTCTATCTGATTGTTGCTTTATAATATATATATAGATATAGATATAGATATAAATTAATGATGGACGAAGAAATTGTGGCCATCGGGAGCTCTTTCTCCGCATTTAGTGATGTTAGCAGCAAGAAAATAACAGAAGAAATTCCCTAGACGAAATGGAGAGTTCAATGATAATGTATGACCATCATCATATAATATAACTAAGAAAAACTTAGAAAATCTTAGTTCTTCTTAAAAGAAGAGGTCATTTTCGTTTCCAAGGTTGGATGGAGTGGTTAGGGATGTAATTTGTTCAAATATTTTATTCGGCCTTCACTTGAACTTGAACATGCATCACAATTAAAAGTGCAAGTTTACTAAAATACGAAGTTTTTAACTTTAAAATTGGATGTAATTCTAGTGAATTACGCACTATGATAAAAGGTCATTGTCGTCTCTTGTCAATGCACATAGATATTTTATCTATCACTAATTGCTCAAGTTGCGTATTTGACCTTTCAGAAGGCATTTTAAATTTAAGTAACAATACACCTATTTGAGCTCTTTTTTGCACATGGTTTAGACAGGAAACGATTTATATCGACGGGAAACCATATAGTTGTCAAAGTCAAACCTTTTAATATCAAATTTCCGAAATGAAAATAGATCTTTTATCATATATATATATATATATATAATTTTTTTAATTTGGTTTAAGAAAAGGATAGTTTTCATAAAATAGTGAAAGAAAAATATAACCTACGACTAATAAGAATCGTATTAAATTATATTAGACAACAACATAGATAAAAAATGTATGAATATTGAACAAGGTTGGACCCACCACTTACGTGATTCTAGAAAAGAGAAATAATGATAATGATTACATTGTGAATTTTCTTGATTTATTTTCAAGTATAATAGGAGCCCCTCTATAACTAGATAGAAAGAAAATAGAGCTGAGACTAAGAAAAAAAATAGAATACTAAAAGAAACTAATATAATAAGGAAACAAATATGATATAAAAGCTAATTAGATTATTGCCTAAATTTGGACAGTTGTCTAATTTAGTCCAAAAGATAAAAAAAAAAATTAAAAATGTAGATTATTACGTAAAGTCACCTTTTCATATCTAAATATAGTTCAACATTTTATTCATTAATTGACTAATAATTTGAAATAATAATATAAGTATTAATTTGGCATTGTTTTTTAAAATGAAAAAGGCTAATATATAAAATAAATAATAGATAATATGAGAGGAATCTAACGTTATTTGTAAATTATAATAAAAAAAATTAAATAATCTATTATTATTTTGAGAGTATATGGCTACGGTACTAGTTGATTCACCATCGGTGTAGGGATGAAAGATTCGCAAAGTCAACTCCATCGCCATCTCGAAAGCCACTGACCCGAAGATTAAAAAAAAAGAGAACAAAGAGAAGCATTGAAGTTCAACGCACCACGTTTCCACCACAAGCCAGTTGGGCAAACACTTTTAAGGCAAGGAAGGATCCTTCAACGCCAACTTTGTAGTGGTACAAAAGTTGTCTTTCGCATTAAAATCACCACTATAATAAATGTACGATCCCGTAGGCGCAGCCAGAAACGAAGTCAACGAGAAGGCAGGAGACATTTGTAACCTACCATATATGTCCACACACACACACACACACCCACAAGCGCTAACATGAACTATTTTAATTGCGTTAGTAGAATTTGGTTAATTAACATATAGTACAATTTTCATTTTGTACTGCTTGGGTAGTACAAAGTTGGGGATGGCGCATACTTTGACTTTTGGAATTTTCCTTTTTCCACATTGACTGCTAAGGCTTTTCTCTCAAATTCTTGAATCTAATAAAGATTTTTTTTTCCCTTTTTGTCAGATTGTAGCTAAAGTAGTACTGCTTTATTTAGCTGTGTTTTTTGAAATGATTGATGGAGATAAGAAGGAATCAACGTAGTTATTGGTAAACAAACCGTGTAGAATAAGATATTTCTATAACTTGCATGAGCAGAAACATTTTACAAGCTGGATATATGTCTTGCTCGAATGCAGACGATGTGAAAAAAAAAAAAACCCCCCTTCTTGTCATTTCTTGATATTTTAACACCCCCTCACTCTCTGTGATTGGCTTGAGGGGGTATAGAAATTTAGTAAGTTTTTGGTTTATTCGGGGGTCTGAAAATTTTTTATCCAGGTCCTGCTCAAGAAAAAGCATTGGCTGAGGTAGATTGTCATGATTCCTTATCTTACTTTGTTTATTCACCATACGTGCGTAATTTGTGTGGATTCCTTTCTTCTTTTTTTTTTTTTGGGTTTTTGTTTAAAGCTTTAATTTTCTGTCTCTCTTTTTTTTTTTTTTCCGCCTTGATTTGCAGTAACTAAATTTATACCGTTGAAATGAGGAGGATGGAGAGAGAAGAAGATTCGGAGGAGATTAAGAGAGAGGAGATGGAAGAAGTGAGAGATGATCAGCAGCCAGCTGATCTAACGAGGATTCCTCCATGGACTAAACAGATCACAATTCGGGGGATTATTGCGAGCATATTGATTGGGATCATTTACAGCGTGATAGCAATGAAGCTCAACCTCAACACTGGGCTTGTCCCCAATCTCAATGTCTCAGCTGCGCTTCTTGCTTTCGTGTTTATGCGGGGATGGACTCAGCTGCTTAAGATGGCTGGTTTTGTTCACGCTCCATTCACTCGTCAGGAGAATACAATCATTCAGACCTCTGCTGTTGCTTGCTATGCCATTGCTATGGGAGGTGAGATATTCTTGTTGATCTTCATATTAGACCACGGCGATTTTATTGTTAATTAAGTTTGTTAGATTTTTTATGTTGGTTCGTTCTTTTCTTATTGAACATGGTATATCGTAGGTGGATTTGCGTCGTATCTGCTGGGACTGAGCAGGAAGACATACGAGCTGGCCGGAGTTGATACACCGGGGAACACACCAGAAAGTATAAAGAATCCAGGGCTTGACTGGATGATGAGTTTTCTTTTCTTGACTGCCTTCGTTGGTCTATTTGCCCTGATTCCCCTCCGAAAGGTTTTATTTTCTAAAACGAACTATACTAATTAAGCTTTGTTTTTAGTAATTAATCTGCAGAGACTACATAATCATTTATGACTTAATTAATGTCTGCAGGTGATGATTATAGATTACAAGTTAACATATCCTAGCGGAACTGCTACTGCTGTTCTTATCAATGGGTTCCATACACCAAAGGGAGACAAGATGGCCAAGTATGCTGTCACTTGAAGAAAGAAAAATATGTCTTTTTTCTTTAAAACAAAAAAAAAAAAAAGTTTTTGGGCGTAATGCATATTAATTATAACCTTTTTCTGTTGGGAATTTTCAGGAAACAAGTTCGTGGGTTCATGAAGTACTTCTCGTTTAGTTTCCTGTGGGGTTTCTTCCAATGGTTCTTTTCAGGTGGAGAGCAATGTGGATTCCTGTACTTCCCTACATTTGGGTTGAAAGCTCGGAAAAATTCGTGCGTACTCGTTATCTTTGTTTTGCGGTTGTTCTACCATGATGTTTGTATGCAATCATCATTCATTTATTATGAAATAATAATTTGGAATTTGCAGATTTTACTTTGATTTCAGCACGACATACATAGGAGCTGGAATGATTTGCTCCCACATTGTGAATTTCTCTTTGCTTCTTGGAGCTGTTCTCTCGTGGGGTATCATGTGGCCTCTTATACGTGACCGCAAGGGCGACTGGTACTCCGAATCATTGCCCGAAAGCAGTATGGATAGTCTCAATGGTTACAAGGTCCGTGAACTGTTAGTTTAATCCCTTATGACTCTCCAATATGCACTATGGTTTGACAACCTTTTAGCATTTAGTAAGTGAGAATGAGTAAGGGTTCATCTTCTGTGTGTGAACTATGGTTTTCTCCTCTTTTCATGCTGCAGGTTTTTGTTCCCATAGCTCTCATCCTGGGGGATGGCCTGTATCATTTTGTCAAGACACTATTTTTCTCTGGTAGAAGCCTATATATCGCCTTGAACAAGAAGAAGAATCCTAAAACATGTAAGTCTGCAATTAGGACCCTCTAAATGCATAGAAACATGTGATCCAGCAATTTGCACCCTCTCTAGTTCAGTGCATCACGCGTTTTACAGATTTACATCTCTCCATATGTAGCTATATAAGACAACAATGTAAAATCATGACTGAGGTTAAGAAAAATGTGGGATAGTTCGAATGATGCCAGAGCAGAGAAGGGAACATCTTTCTTTGCTTGCCATTAGTAGGATCTGCTGACAAAAATGGTTTCTGTTATATCAGACCCCGATGACAAGAGCCAGCCCCTTGATGATCTTCAACGAAATGAAGTATTCTTGCGAGAAAGCATCCCTTTATGGGTAGCCTGTGCTGGCTACCTGCTGTTCTCTATTATTTCTATCATTGTAATTCCGATCATGTTTCCTCCGCTCAAGTGGTATTACGTTGTGGTTGCGTACCTCCTTGCACCCGCTTTGAGCTTCTGCAATGCCTATGGTGCTGGTCTGACGGACATGAATATGGGATACAATTATGGAAAAGTAGCATTGTTTGTGCTGGCTGCTATGGCTGGGAAAGATAATGGTGTAGTTGCAGGACTCATTGGTTGCGGTCTGGTCAAATCAATTGTCTCCATATCATCTGACTTAATGCATGATCTTAAGACAGGCCATATTACTCTTACTTCCCCTCGGGCTATGATTATCAGCCAAGCAATTGGAACGGCTGTTGGGTGCGTGGTGGCTCCTCTCACATTCTTCCTATTCTACAAGGCTTTTGATGTAGGGAACCCCAATGGGGAATACAAAGCTCCTTATGCATTAATATACAGGAACATGGCAATCTTGGGAGTTCAAGGTTTCTCTGCTCTGCCGCAGCATTGCTTGGAGCTCTGTTATGGTTTTTTTGCGTTTGCTGTAGTTGCCAACTTGTTGAGAGACATAACCCCTAAAAGGATTGGGAAATACCTTCCCCTGCCTATGGCTATGGCTGTGCCCTTCCTCGTTGGAGGTTACTTTGCAATTGATATGTGCGTTGGCAGTCTAATAGTCTACGCATGGCAGAAAATCAATAGGAAAAAGGCTGATCTAATGGTGCCTGCAGTTGCATCGGGTCTAATATGCGGAGATGGGTTGTGGATTCTGCCTTCATCAATTCTTGCTTTGGCTGGAGTCAAACGTCCCATCTGCATGACCTTCTTGGCTTCAAAAAACACTTCCTATTAAGTGGGAGGTGTTTTGATCTTCTCTTTGTTCGAATAACTAAGCAGCGATGTGAATCACAGCCGTCTAATTACTAAGCATACCTCGGGGCATAGGTCTCTTCAGGATAAATCTTTCTGTAGTTTTGGCGCTTTTGGTTTGGTATGTCTCACTTAATTCATTAGTCACATATACCAAACCATATAGGTAGAGGCCATCATACTTGTCTTTTGAGATTTGTCTAGTACAGTAGTGTCACATTGCAGAATCAATATATATTATACAAAACCAAAATATTAAAAGATATGCACAGTTTCTCAACGCTTTTCTGATACTACATGGATTAAGAATGGCACCAAATGGCAACTTCATCTACAAAACATGGAACATTCAGGTCTCGTTTGAAACTTGAAATTTTTCAAAGAAAAAGGAAAAAGAGAGAGAGAGAAGAGAAAGGAATATTTAAAAACAAAGAAGAAGAAGAAAAAAAAAGAAGGAAGAAAAAAGAAACAAATTCAAATGGTGTTGGTCTTGCAGTGTCGATACAGGTTCCTTGAGGCCACTGATTATATCCTGTAGAAGTGGCATGAATTCAAATCAAAGGCCTGTGGAACCTGAAATCTTCTGTAATCTACTGCTCCCAGAGAAATACCAACATTCTTATAAACTAAAGATAGATATTTGCTTATTGCTTCGATTTTATTCTCTCACTCTTTATCCAGTTCATTTATTACTTATTTTATTCAATATTTCTATAGTACTAATCAGCTCAAAGTTACTTACCGCAAAAGAATGCATAATACTAAACTTTAAATCAATAATGGATCAACTATAAATCAACATATAAGCGCAGTTGTAAACCATGCACATCAAAAAGGAGAGAGAATTTGAGAAAAGAAAGCACCGGACAGAAAAAGCTGAAACCTCTCAACGAATTCGCTTAGCTAAAGTAAATCAATTACTAGTAGTCTAGAAGCTGAAAAAAACAAATCTCTACTCGTTATCAGACGTGGCTTAATTCCCAATAGAAACAGCAATAATTATTATTTCAGTTCTTTTTTAATCAATGAAGCCATGAATATCACAACAACACTTGGACCAATTCATAGGCACCTAACACCACAAACCCCAATTCCCCCCCCCCCCCCCGGCCCCCAAAAAAAAAAAAAACCCAAAATCGACGCAAAATTTAAGTCTTATTTAGACTAAATAAATCCGTTGTTACTAATCAACCCAACGGGATTCTTTTTCTTTTTCTTTTTCTTTTTTAATTGCAAACTAGAAAGACGCTGACTGGTTTGGTTCAATCGAGAAAACCTGTTTGTTGAAAGACGGCGTTGCGAACACGGCGCAAGTCTCGACCTTTGAGCGTACGCCCGACGCCTTCGAAGACGGAAAAGGTCACGTGCGACCTCGCCACGATCACGTGAGGCGGCACCATTTCCTCTTCATCTTCCAGCTCATCCTCCACCTCCTCAAACTTGTGCATTTTATTTTCATTGTTATTGAATTTTCCTATTTTATTGGGCCACGCTGGCACGTTCACCGGAGCAGACTGGTGGAACTTGACTCCGCCGTTGGTACGCGAGCCCGAATTGACCGGAGGAATGGTTCTGGCAGCTGAGGTGGCGGAGACCGAAGGGTTGAGGGTCGATTTACGGCGGATTAATGGGTGTTGGTCGTCGGCCAGAGCAGCGGAGAGTCCAGATTTTGAAGGACTGAATCGGGATTGCTGCTGCTGCTGCTGCTGCTGGTGGAGATGCGACGAAGAGGTGGTGGTGGAGAGATTAGGAGGTAAGGAACGAGAGGCGAAATCGGAGGAGGACCAAACGACGTCGCTTTCGTCAAGCTCGAGCTCAAACGGGTCGCTGTGTTGGGTCTGGGCCGGCGGGAGGAACATATCCGGTTCGGGTTGTTTAGGGATCCCCATGAAGCGGAGGGAAGAAGAGGTTGAGGCTGATGATGATGAAGATGAAGTGTTGCTCTGCCTCTGGTGGGGAGAAGGCATGGCCGTTGACCAAGTTTCTCGCCCACCCATCATGATTGAGACAGAGAAAGAGAGTGAGCGAGTCAGTGAAACAGAGAAATCAAACAGATTCTTTCTTCGCCCTTTTTTTTTTTTTTGTCCATTTTGCTGGATTTTTCTAGATTAAAAATTATTTTAAAAAAAAAAAGAATTAGTGGGAGATGATGTGTTAAGCAAAATATGAGGTTGTCATGGGTTGGAGGAAGAGTGACAAATTATGTGTTGCCCAAAAGGAGTGGGTATGGTTGGGTGCGCAAGTGCTGAGATATTTGTTCTTCTTTGTGATAAAAAATTTTAAATTTAAGTTTTTCTGTTATTCCTAATTAATTAGTTTGGTGTTTCTATTGTATTCTAATATAAACTTTATAATTTTTTTCATTATTATTTAAAGAAAGAAAATGAACTATTGTGTATTTTAAGATTCATTAAACTGGAAAAAGAAAAAGTATATTCTATAAGTGGGGAGATGATGTTAAAGGTCAAATAATTTTGAGGTTGGTCGGGGAAAATTTGGGGTTGTTATTGCTGAAAAATCGATTGGTCGGTCGATGTTCTCTTATTTTAAAACTCTCTTCTTTTTTTTTTTTTTTATGTGTGTGTGTTTTGCAGTTTTTATCACACGCAAGTTTAGAATGAGTTTGGGGCTTTTTGTTTTTGAGTGGTTTCAGGTGAAATGATGCAAGAGACCAGTTCCTACTCATTCAAATATAACAGAAATTATTGGCAGCCGTGCAAGATGAGTTGTCCAAGTTTTCGTGAAAAAAGTAACAATAAAAATTAAAACGAAATCTTCTTTAATGTAGAGGAGAATTGATTTGGATGATTAGGTACACATACTACACCTTGGCACAGAAAAAAGCAAAAAACACACATACTACACCTGAATGGTTGTAACATCAAACTTTTACAAAATGATTACCTACAACTACACTATGCTTCACTTATTTTTAGATGGTTGTTGCATTTCCTTTTTTTTTTTTTTTTAATATCATTTTCCTATTGTTAAAGGGAAATTTGTCATTTATCTTTCATTTCATCGCACTTATTCACTCATTAAACACTTTTTTCTTTTTTTCTTTTTGGGTGGGATGTTCAATGTATTATTTTCTCTACTTCTCTACTAATATAAAAAATGACTTTTTTTTATATTATTCTTTTATAATTCTCTTCCATAAATGAATAGTACTTAAAATCGTAATATTGTAATAAATTCTAAAAACAGACATGATTATTAATCAAAATTTATATAATATTTGTACTGGTAGGTTTGTAGTTTTCTATGCTTATCATGAAAAATTTATAGTTTTATATTTACTTTTTTTCACTTTCCTGGCAAAATGATTTCTTCTTTTTTTTTCCTACTTCTTTGTTAATTACGTGCTTTGACTTTTATCTAGGGTAAAAATTGGTTTTGATTTTTAACATTTAAGTTTTGCGATCAAAAGAAATTTGATTGGGTATTAAAAGTTATAAAACTCAAATCGGGTTAAGATAATTAGTTTGAGTTTTCAAGTTTATATTTTTAATTTTTTATCATTAAAATCAAAGAAACTATTTACTTAGATAATTCTAGACCTACTCTGTTTTTTTGTTTTTTCTGTTCTTTCTCATTCAAAATTCTTTTTCATTTTTCTACTAATGACACATTTTCACTTTTGAATTTTTATTTTTTTTTCCATTTCAAGCTGAAAAAACTATTTGATCGGGTAAGAGATAGAAATTCGGCTAGATTTTTAAGTTCAAATATTTGAATTTTTAGATCTAGAAAACTATTAAACTAAACATTTACAACCATAAAAGTTGAATATTGTTGGATATTTGGGTTTCAAGTTTTCTAAATTCAAGTTTTGATTTTTGTTATTTGTTAAATATATTACGCAATTTAGACTAGATTAGAAAAATACATAGATTTGTTAAATTGTATTATTCTAATTTAGATTAAATTTGAAAATAGATTTTAGCTCTCACATCATAGTGGAAATTGATTTTATTTTGAATTTTCAGGTTTATAATTTTGAACTTCAAGAGCAAAAATAAACTATTCAATTAAGTAATAAAAATTATAAAATCCTATCATAATTTGTTTTCAAGAAACAGTAGAACACTTGTACTAATAAGCAGAGTAGTTCATACAAGATGCTTCTCGGGAAGCTATATCAGCAATAACAAAAGATAGTAAAGGGGATGTTAGATTAGAGATCATAATTAAATACCTATTTTTTTAGTCTTCGAGTTTCTCATTATTTTTCTTTCTTGTGTATTTTTATTTTTTGTTAAATCCCATTGTGCTAATTGAGATTAAATTTTTAAAAAAGTATGAAAAGTTGAAAAAAAAAAATATCAAAAGTTTAAATTCATCTAAATTACAATTATATGAGTTTAAATAATTGCAAAATTATCTTAAATTACATTAAAGTCCTTATGAGAATAAAATAAAAAATCAACTTTTCAAATTGATTCCTATATAAATTTTAGATATGAAAATCTAGTTCAATTGAATCAAGTAAAATCCAAAGCAAAATTTAGATATTCCCACTCTCATATTCATCCGACACTCCCTTGTAATTCTACAAATTCTGTTCTACTTTATAGTCAATCTTATCTTAAATTTGTTAAAATAGCAAAGAGACAAAATTAATACCTTTTTTCTCAATTTCAATTTTTACAAAGAGATGTGTAAATACAAGTACAACTTATTTGACTCCTTGCAAGTCTAAATTTTTTAATAACTTATCATATAATTTAAATTTTATATTACAATAACATTAGACAATATGATCGTGCTTTGCACGGTATTATTTTGCTAGTGTTGTATAAAGGTTTTACGTGTTTGGTAGTAGATGGTTCTTCTGGCGTCACTTCCCTTCCCTTGTTCTAAATTTTTTTTTTTGTGTGAGGGTCAAAGATGGATTTAGGAAAAAGATAATAGGCCGTGGTGTATTGACCAGGAATGATTTATTTCAATACTGTTGTTCATTCTTTTATTTATGTTTTAGTTTTTCTGTTGGTCCATTGGCTTCATGTGAAATTGCAAGTGATATGTAATTAAGAAGATAAGGATTAGACTATGATTTTTCATGTGTATTTTTAATTAACGTTAGGGACTAATTTCGATACTTTTGAAATTTCTTTTTGGTGCTTTTACCATTTTAGCCTTCAAAATAGCGTTATGTAAGTGGCACGGCATACTTTTCTTATTACCTTTTAATGTGGAATTGACGGGATGGATCAATCGGGTAACAATTTGCGAACATTAAGGGCCATGTGCATTACTTTTATAACATTTAGGACTAATTACTGAAAATGATAAATAGTGGGAACAAATTGTATTACTTTCGCGATATTAGAGACTAATCTGGACAAATGATATATACAGGGGACTAGTCATGAAATTTTCCCGTTGTAAATTTTCTTATAACCAAAGTTTACTTGCTTATATGCAAGTGAAAAAAAAAAAAATCATCCCTCTACTTTTTTTTACATGCTTATATAAGTAAGATGGCTTAACCAAATAAAAAGATAACTCTACTCTTTAGAAGAAACAATTAATAAATTTTTTGTAGTCATCAAGCGCATATTTATCAAATATATCAACAATTTATGATCACATTTTAAACAAACACTTATCTACTTATTGTCATTTGTTTATAAATATCAAAGTTATTAATAAACATTAATTGTTTACAAGGAGCTTAAAAGAAAGCAAAACCAAACAGTCTCTAAATAGCATCCATTTTGGTGAAAACGGTTTCGCAAACCACTTCGAGGCATTTGAAATGCTTTGAAGTTTTCGATCTTATTTTCTGAGAAATAGTTACACACTTACATGCATTAGAAACATTTCCCAACTGTGTCATGCTTGGGTTCCTACGTATTTCAATGCGTTCACCTACCAGTCTTATGAAAGCTAAAAAAAGTGTGTTTTGGCAGCCCAATCTTCCCTGATGATCGCAAACTTGGAATAACACAAATTTGGAAATTATCGAACAGAATACAATTAATTCCTTTAATTAACTGACGATAAGACTACTTGTTTTGTTATGCATGGTCATCAATTATCGGAGAAGAGCTAGTTGTTATAGCGAGGAGTGTTGTTAAATATATATATTACTCATTTTATTTATTTATCACTTTTTATGTATTTATTTATTTGGCATGCAAAAATGATAAGCTTTTTATAATTATATCTTTTCTTATATGATAATTAAGTATATAAATAATAAGAAGTGATAAATAAATGACTGATGGAAAATGATGATACTACAAGGATAGTTGTATGCTACTCACTTTAGGGGATTAGGACCCTAATCCCACTTTAGGTAGAAGATATCTATGAAAAAGAAAAAAGATTGGTAACAATTATGAAATTTATGTAATTGTTGGGTTTTTACGTATGTTGCTACATATACCCATTTTATCACCAGTTTATGTCTACGTGTATTTGTCGTGCTCAAATTTTATTTTATTTTTATTTATCTATCATCTTTTTACTTTGGTAATTAAATATACGCATAAGAAATACTAAATGGCTGTTGAAAAAAGGATGGTATATATCTACTATTTTTTCCTACTTTCTAGAAGTCGTTGACAAAAAGAGGAAAGGAAAAGCACAAACTAAAGACTAGTTTGACTGCTCGATAGGACGAAGTTTTACCGCAAAATTATCAAAAAGTACATTTGAAAACCCTATATATACATTACAAACACAAGAAAAACTACTCAATACGAGTCAAATAATCTTTGTCCCGACCTTTTGGAGATGATATACATTAGAATCTCACAATAATTTAGAGATATCTGACAATTTTAGAAAGTGCAGCTGATATCCTTTAAAAAGGGTAAATTATATCTATAAGATATACTTAAGATTATTATTCTTTTGAAATTAATTTTTACTGTTTTAAAATATTTAAGTTAGTCCTAAATATTTCACAAATATAATTAAATTAGTCTCTGTTATTTCAAAAAATATTTATATTAATCTTTGACATTTCACAGATTATTCAAATTAGTCTTCGATAATTTAGAAAAATAGCAACACTGAAATTATTTTTTGTAATTAGTCCATTGACAAAATACATAAGATACAGTCAAGTGTACCTAACTTTTTCACAATGAAGCGTATATATATTTATACGTATAGTTGCAGGAGCAGTCCTACTAATTTAATTTATTTTTTGGTAAAAAATTCCAACTAATGTAATTAACAGTAACAGAGAGTACACGAAGCAAAAGCAGCCATTAATAAATCCAACCAACTTCGCACTAAATGAGGAGTAAGTCCAACTATCAAGATTAGGAAGCCTTAGCAGTCTTTAAGTGCAACTGCCCAACTGATAAGTAATGCTTAGGATTGCGTTTTGCGCAGGCAAAACAGACAAATCGGGTCCACGTATGACAAATCCTGTAAAGATAAATTGCCCTCCAAGGCCAAAAGCTCGCACCGATTAAGATTCCAAGGATCTTTGGATAAAACTTTTATCTCGTAAGCAAAGATTTTACTTTTTGATAAAAAAGATTCAAATTTTCGATGTGGGTCTGTAAAATTAGTTTATTTCTTTTACTTTTTCTTTTTGGGTGTGGTACTTTTGATGTTACAGTTGAAGTTAAGATGGCGTCAGATGGAGGGCTGCTGACTTTTGAGGAGGTAGAAAAGCATAACAAGACCGAAGATTGTTGGCTTATTATCGATGCAAGGTCACATCCGATTCCTTCTTCTTCTTCTTCTCTTTTTTTAATTTTTTTTTATCTGAACTTTTTTTCTTTTCTTTTTTTTTGGTTTTCTTGCTAATCTTGTTAGATTTTGTAAAGTTGAGTTTTTGTTGAGTACGGGTGTTTTGGTTTAAGCATTTCCTTGTTCTCATTTTTTTTTTAAAAGAATTTGTGATTCTAGTTTGCCCGAATTTTGATACACATATGATGCTTTGTGGGCATCTATTGATTAATCTAATTCAAGCTTATTTTGATTACCTTCTCTCATTTTTCAATTGAATGTACAGGTTTATAACGTAACCCCTTTTATGGATGATCATCCCGGAGGTGATGAAGTATTGCTTTCAGCAACGGGTAAAGTTTCTATAGCATGGTTTTTTTGTGCCTAATATTTCTTTTTTGCGACAAGGAATATTTAGCTGGCGAAATCTCGTTATTAGAACAATTCACGAAAATCGACCACCAATTGATAAATCTTGGGCATTAAAATAAGCTATTTTTTAGTGTCTAATCTTATGTCCAAGATTATTAGTGTAAAAATAAGCTCTTTATGTAATAACTTTGCTGGATTGCCTTAAATTTTTCAGGGAAGGATGCAACAACTGACTTTGAGGATGTGGGCCACAGTGACTCTGCTAAAGAGATGCTCGTAAAATACTACATTGGCGACATAGACATGGAAAATGTCCCCCGGAAACGCACCTATATTCCACAAGAAGCAGCCCCATACAAACCTGACAAGAGTCCGGCAGCTGTGACCAATATTTCACAGTTCCTCGTACCCCTCTCGATATTGGGCTTGGGCTTTGCTGTCCGACACTACACGAAGGCCCAAGGAGAAATAACTTCCTAGGTGTGTTACGCCATGGATCAGATGGCTTCAGATTTTGTAGCGGCTGAAATGACCAATTTGTTCATCTCTTTGGCTGTGATAAGACTTGTGGTGTTTACCTGCAATTTGGTGCCTGCTGGAATTAACATCAGATACCGTTGTGTTCCATAGTGACAGCTGAACAACGGCTGGATGTGCTTTGTTATATAGTACATGATATTTTGAATTCAAAAAAACAAAACAAAATAAAATATAGTACATGACGTTGGTTCTTAAAATATTTATTTGCTTACCTCTTATTTGTCACACCCACAGACTCAGAGCCATGATCATTGCAATGCAAGCCTAAGAAAATCATTCTTCTTAAGCCCGCAAGGCTTTGAAAACACTGTTCAAAAACTAATTCTCACACAATTCTTCCATAAGAGCGTTATATAACATCAAGACCAATTAATTTAAGGGTTCATAACACACAGACAGACTTTCTATTAAGAATTCAAGATGTGGAAATATATTTAAACGGGTATTAAAGAGGGTTCACTCTCTCAGATTTCTTGACCACCCATGTAAAGGAGATAAAAGCATGAATTACAAAAGTAAGTTGTACATTCCTTCCAGAAGCTGCTTACACCCTGAGAGGAACTGATGGAACGTGACACCATTTTCTCGCAACCAAAATTTAGGGTTTCTCAAGAATGGAGAAAAATGTGAATATACGTGTTTAGTTCTACGAGTTGTTACTTTATTTCATCATTGTGGAAACCGAGTGAGGTGAAAGTCTCGCATTTTTCCAGAAAACCGAGTGCGAAACTGTTTTCAATATTCTTTATTAGGGGTGCTGGTGTTGGTGTCGTAGCATAGAACCTCTGATCTGCTTCAGGGACGGCGAGGAAGGTTTCTAAGCTCACTAGTTGAATTGAACTTAATAAAAATTATTCGGAGACCAATTAAAGGTTGTCTAGATCGACATTTCTTAAAAGTGTTTTTTTAGTAATTTTTGAAAAGAAAAAAAATCTTCTTTAAGAAACTAAAATTTTTAATTTCAAAAAACAAATTGTATTCAAACCTTTTCTTCAAAGTTCCAATTTTTTTAAAAGTCAAATCAAATAATTATTAAAATATTTTTTCAAAGAGGACCTTACACTCCAGGATCCCTAAACATGACACGAGAAGAAGGGAAATTTTTATGTCTCACCAAATCCCACGTAGAGATATTGATAACACAAATTGAGTTCATGGTAACTCGTAACTAATTGATTGAGCAACAGCCGGTAAACCACCTTTGTCAATTTGCCAAAAGCATCAGAGTCACGCCTGAGCCCTGAAAATAGAGGCAGAAAATGCAAAAAATTAACTACCTGTAAGTACCAATGCCCTATGAGTGAATCTCCCGGAAAAGTTCAGTACAACGATGAAGCCGATAAACCAAGGCAAATCAACTGGTGAAATTAAAATGGCAGCCATCAAAACGGCGTCTCAATCTTGTCATGAAGTGTTATCACCAAGTTGTGCGCATCGTCTAGGAGCTTCCACACATCAAGATGCCCAGCCATGCTATTACATTCTCTCAGAATCTCATCCATGCTTCTGTGTTTCTGTATGATTTGTTTTCTCCTTTGCAACACAGAAGCTGCAATAGCATACAACAATAGATCCTCTGTTGGCGGTGCTCGCTTACTTATCCTGCTCCATACAGACTTTCCTCTACCGATCCTAGTTGCAGCCTGGTCTGCCCACATTACCTCCCAGAGACAAATTGTTTGCTCAAAAGTCAATTCTCTCCGGAAGAGTACTACCACCATTCTGTATACAAAGAAGCAGTCCTCTGCCTGGAGTTTTTCCAAGTGTCTATAAAGACGCAAATCTTTAAATTTGATGATCTTAGAAACAATGTTGAGTTGCCTCCTGATTCCGACCTCATCAAGTCTGAAATTATGCCTAGCCTTCCTCATGAAGCCAACAAAACACCAGAATGCTTCATGGTCCTCTGTCATTACGGTGATTATTGGAGAAAGTAAATCACTCATTCCCTGGCAGTAGCCAATTTCAGGGTCGTAAAGTGCATAAGCTTCCAGAATGGCAACTAATCTAGCAGCATGAAAGATCCTGCACGGCTCCAGGTGATCATAATCCTTCAGTCCAACAGCTTCAGCAGAATGGCGAGCCCTCTCATCTGATACTGTAGCCTGAGCTGGGGCATATGGTATCCATTCCCCATTGGTGCGAATTGCATCTAGGCGGATGATTCGTTGCCATGTGCAGAAATCTTCCATCTTGCGGGGATCTGACTGGACTTTTGTCCTCGAGGGAGAAGAATCCTTCTTGGATGGCAGGTGAGAGTAATTTTCCTCTCTGCTTTCCGCAGAGGGCACAGATTGACTTACTGCAGAGTCTTCTGAGGACTCTGAGTCAGAAAACTCTGAGTCTGAGTTAACATTTTGAGCCATGACTTGTTTAGAATCAGCATCTCCATCCAAAACTTCACTGGAACAGTGGTCAGAGTCCTCTATATGTGAACTCTTTTCCTCGCCTGAGAGTTCTTCCCTGGCAGTGGCAATATCTTCTGAGTCAGGAGAGCCCATGCCATCAATGGACACACCACTACCTGCGCTGCTGTCTGTTGAATCCAGATGATTTAGCTTATAATTTTCATCGTTTCGTTTAAGAAGACGACGGCACTGCCGCCGCAGTTTCTCATATTCCTTCCTAAATCCATTGGTAGGTTGTATCAGTAAATTCAGTTTAGATTTCTAATGCAGTTATGTGATCCTACATATTTCATAAACAAAACACAAAGATGAATATGTCAACCATACCTGTTCCGAGTTTTTAGAACCTCTCTCTCTTCTTCGGAACTTCTCAAATCATAGCTGCAGAGAAGATAAGAATCCAGGTCATTACACAGTTCCTATGCAGTTCTTCCATTACAAGAAAAGGTTTAGCAAAATAAAAAATTTAGGAATCATCTTAAAGGATCTGAGAGAATCGCAAAAGTATTTACTAAAACTTCAGTTGACATTAATGCATGAGGTTCCAGTGGACTAGAAAAACCATTTGTAGCCACAACACTTAACATATAAGGTTTCACGATATTGTAGACGACCAAGCCAAGTTTGCATCATGTAGAATTCACTTTGCCCCTGTCCAGATAAAGTAAACTCAACATACATGTAACAGGCAAGGAAAGACCCTTACACTCCTAGAAGGAAAGGCCAAACTTCTGCCCTTATGCTTGGATCAACACCCTACAAGAAATATTCAACAACTCCGTTTTACAATTTACAGCACCAGAAAAAAAAATGAAATATATGTGAGGAATGGGGACATATGCACTTGCTAAAATAAAAGATAAAAACCAGCATAATACACAAATTTCATGAGTAGGAACTTACTCCACAGCGGACTCTTCTCAGAAATTCCACTCCTCCATCACGAAGCCTTCCATCTGGAGAAAACAAACTTCTCCACTGCTGGGGCGTAAGTGCATATTTTCTTTTTCTGTGTGACCATGGTGATCTAAGACCACCCCTGAAGTGAAAAGGTGATTGCAATTCATTATTTTAACCAATGAGGAGGCAATGTTAACATGCAGTGAAACGAAGCAGATTATGCGTTGAAAGGTTTGAATATATGTAAAATTTCCATATGCTGTTGCCCAATGTTGTCAAGCTCATCTCCCAAAAATCTCTATCTATCTTCTAAATTAAGAGCAAACAAGCACACATTTCCATGCATCTTCCCGATTCCGGGAAGTAAACATGTAAGCCTTCTGTAAGTTGCACCATTTCAACAATTCAAGGCTTATAGAAGGCTTACAGAAGGCATGTTTCCAGCTACTCAAAAGACCACTTTTTCAAAAGTTGCTAAGGAAAATGGTTTTAGAAAAGGCCAATTCAAACAAGTCCTAATTCTAATTCACAGTACAAGGGTAAAATGGCAGAGAAGATTATAAATCCGTCATAGTTACCATGATTGGTTGACGTGATGACATGTCCAAACTTACACGATAAACCACCTACTAATTCTAATTCACAAAGAAATTCATTGAACTTAACTAGAGCTGTAAACTATTTAGCAATTATAAATTAGAAAATAATCAAGCAACGTCAACAAAGGCGTGAACAAGTCAAATTTAATTAAATTAACTAAACTTTCCTGAATCCTGATCAATATACAGAACACCTCTTCTTGTTAACCTCGTGCTTTACTTAAAAAGGAAAACTTTTGCAAGCCACGTACTAGAGACATTTTGCCGTTCAGGTGAAGTGGTGTATTGGAGATATTCAAAGCAATAAAAGTATGCACTCTTTAACAGCTTAATCATAAGATCGAGAAAATAACAGAGATTTTATCTTTTACCTAGTGGTGTAAATCACGGCAGCGGCCAAGGTAAGACCAGCCAAGGCCGTGAAAGCGTAAGCTACGCCTCCATCGGAAGCTACGGTGTGCTTCCAGAAGCCTAAGCCTTCGCTTTCGCCGCCGGCGCAAACGCCTACGAGAACTTCACCTAGCTTACTGATGCCATCGCTGATTGCTTCAATAACATGTGCAGGACCTCCACCGCCGGATTTGAAGAAGAGTATGAACATGGAGGAAGCGACGATGGTTGAAATGACGGTTGTGCCCCCCCCCCCCCCTCACAATTCAGCAGCTTGCAGCACGCTCTTCTTAATTGACGATTTGGCCCCTCAGCATCCAGCAGCTTCAGCAGAAGCAGCGCCTTCTCGGACCTACCCAACCTTCCCACTCAAACCGCTTCGTGTTTTTTTCCCTTTCTTTTATTTTCTTCTCTCCATTTACTCATCTATTCAACTATTGTCTCCTCCTTATTGTTTGTTTAATACTTGTATTCTTTTGGTCAAATTTTTTAGTAGTACTAGTAAAATTAATTGTTATGAGAAGTTAATAAGAGAAAACTGGACTTATAGAAGTATAGATATCGAAACACAAATTGGATTAGAAGATTGGACTTATAGAAGACTGGAAGCCCAATGCTATGAGGGCCCAATCGATTATTTTAGAGTTTATAGATAAAATATTTAAATCATCAAGACATATTTAAAAAATGTCATAAAATGTTTTGATGGAAAAATTTGTTGGCAGATTGAAGCCTGAACTAGACCTAAATCTTCGGTTATGAAGGAAAATTTTGAAGTATCAAGGGACAAATTTCTTTTCCTTTTGCAGTTCCAAGGTCTGGTATCAAGGTCTTGTAAAATAAAGAATTTTATTAATATGTAATAAAAAAATGTAAACAGTAATCTTAAAATTATATATATTAACATATCAATTCATCTATTTTTGATAATATATTAACTATACGACTTCTCGCTAAAGTAAGAAAAGTTTTTGGAGATTGTTGAGCCGCGTCTACTTGTTTGTTGATACAATTTATCGGTTGCACAATTTCTCTTTAAAACACGAATGGTTTTTGGGATTGTTGGATGGCAACTTGCTCGTTAATATTGCAAGGTTTTTAGGAATTGTTGAGCCGCATCCCCTTGCCCTTTTTGGCGTAAAATTAGTTACATATTTTTCCAGCGGTTATCATCTGATTAAGGAAGTCTGTTTAAAAATTCAGAAACTTTTCCAGCGGTAGAGATCCAGAGAGAGAGAATATGCAAGTTCAATGGAGAAAAAGATGGTCTAAAACTTTGACGGCTGTGGGATTTGAACCCACGCCCTTTCGGACCAGAGCCTAAATCTGGCGCCTTAGACCACTCGGCCAAACCGTCAACAAGTTGGCAAAAAAGCCGGCAAGATGTTATTTATTAAGCTTTCAATCAACTATCTTTTCTAGATTATAATATTTGGACCAACTGGTAATCTTGTTTGTTGCTTGTTTTTCCTAATTTTTTTTTATGAATGAACTACTTTTGTCTGATCAACATAGTCGAATAAAAGGCAGAGGTAAAGAATTGAAGGCACACCGAAACTGATGAAGTAGATAGTAAATAAATGGTAAAAATATTACAACCCGAGAATAAAAACACTAAAAGCTCTACAAATATTCTTAATTAATTGACTATGTTGATGTATAATCTATTCACGATGATCAGCAAAAGGGTCTTGAGCTGCATGATATTTCTGTCCGAGTCTCGAATATATTCTTCACTTTTAGCTTCAACCCCAGAAGCTTAGAATTCCCACCACTTTGAAGAACTGCCGCCTGACTGAGTGAAGAGGCCACCTAAGTCCAGACTGCACCATTCTTCCGGCGATGCTAGTGAACAAGTCTCCCCCGCGTATTCGCTAAACTTGAAGGATTCTGCTGATTGTTTATGTTGTTCATCAGCGTTCGTGACGAGCACCCCAACTTGGTCGTTGCTGGTGGTGTGTATTACGTGGTGCTGATTGGATCCTTGAGGTAATAATAGTCTACTAATTGGTTCTTCACTACGATGATTTTTGTCTGCGCCGCCATTGCTGGTTCCGTGGTGGTCTTCTGAATCCTTGGTTCTGCTGTGCCCATCCTTTGGACTTCCTACCAGATTGCTAAGCCGCTCTAACTGTACGTTACACAATCTGAAACTTGTTGATCTTGTCCAATACCATACATAAATAAATAAACAAATAAAAATTCGTCTCTAACAACTTGAAAACTTTTACGCGATCGAGATGGATGGAGAAATATTTAAAAAAAAAAAAGAGGTAGAAAGTGGGAAAAGAAGAAGACACCTGCCTGTATAAGCAAGGATTCTCTCTCTTTCTTCAAGGACTCGAACTCCATGCTTAAACTATCAAAACTGGCTTTCAGGCCTTTGTATTCTTCCTCTATTTGCTTTGACTTCCATCTAGCTCTTCTATTCTGAAACCATATGGCTATTTGGCGGGGTTGCAGCCCCAGATCTCTGGCCAGTTGAAGCTTTTTCTTTGCCTCCAGCTTGGTCTCCACCTTGAATATCGACTCCAATGATCTAATTTGTTCATCGTTAAACCTTTTCCCTTTCTTGCTTCTCTTTCTCTTTTGATGCGCCACTGTTTCTTGCCGCCCTAAATTTTCATTTTGCGCCGATGAGTACCCTTCTGAATCCATCTTAAGTTGGTCGGTCCCTAGTTTTTTTTTTTTTTCTTTTTATTTATATCTCTGGCTTGAAGGAGATGAGAAGGCTATTTATTTATTTGGGAGGACGCTGTATTTTGGAACCTTGATAGAGAGGAGTAGTTTGAGATATATAGTCGTCCATGTATAGTAAGTATGTTCAATTGTAACTTTCAGTTGATTGGAGCATTTGAGTGATGATTAATTCATCAAGCCACTTGCGTGTTGTGTCGTGTGGTGTTTTCTATACTTTGATCAGTAATGGGTATCACTATCATGGTTTTTGATTTGTTCACTTTCTAGTTTTGTACCGGAGTACATTTGTAGGCTACTTTTACTAACTTTTAACATCTACGGTGGCTGGTGGGTAAACTAACATAAAATCACATCCTTTAATTTTGTCTCCCATAACTGTGCAACAAAAGCTATATATGCGCTATGCGATTGCTTGCTACTGCATGGAACTAACATATTAAATGTTATTAATCCAGTTTCTGATGATAGCCAGCTTCATGGTGCATTGGATTTCATTTCACCAGGCTGATGCATGTTTTATATATATATATATATATATATATATATATATATATATTGCTCAACGATTTTCCTCTAAACATGATTAACTAATGCCCCGTCCCACATATTAGGATCCCGATCAGATACTGATAATCTCATATATGTTTTATATATACGGTACCAGCTCAGAGACGCAAAAATTAAAGGAATCTAGGTCCAAAAAATCTACTTGATCTTTGTAGCATACCAAATACATACAGAATCTGTTTGACACAAATTAATCTCATCTGTTTCGTTTTTTGTTCTAATTCTTATGCTGCAAGCATGGGGATTAGGTATGCAGAAAATTAAGATATGATGATTCATGTTTTCATAGGCCATATCATGCTCGTGGTTTCAAATACAGACTATATGAAATTGTAAGTTGGAAAGGATGTAAAAACCGCGTAAAAATGGTGAAGTCGGATATATAATCCATAAACATCAGGAGTATTAATGTCTACGGAAGTAATCATAAGGGTGGAAGAAAACTTAGGTAGGAAGGCATCAATTGCAGGAGGACTATATAAGGATGTGGAGCAAGCTAGCTGAAGATTCTTCTCTCTGTCTCGATTCTAACCTGACCACGTATCCTCTATCTGAAAACCTTGATGAACCCCACCCACCCTTCTGAACTTGGACATCTCCAGGAAAGTATCTCAAGTCCCTTTCCTTTCCAAACTATGCCCCGTCTATGTCATATACTCCCTGAAATGTCTCTAGTCCTACCACAAATGTCACTATTATAATATCTTTAATTCATTTGATCAGCTTATTATATATGTTTTTGACGGGTGCCAAATTGCCCCCAGCTTTGCTGGCGTTAATTCGTTCTAGCTATTTATATATTGTTATATACACATGGTGGACGTGGCTCCTTGCCTTGGCTGGTCCCCCAAACTCAATTGTTCAATTGAATTTCTGCAAACATCAACTAGCTAGTGTCTCTCTATCCATGTTCACCAATCGTTCTCTGTTGTGTGTGTTACGTTTCATTAGGCATGCATTCAGGTATTCTATACGCACCATGTACGCCATTGAATTAAAAATGATCGATGCTCAACTCAATCGATCATGCGCATACAACTTCTGCCTGCTCCTGCTGGTATAGGTTTCATTTATGATTTCCTTCTCTATCTCTTTCTCGTGCATATTTAGATTTATGTTTCCCAGTTCCCACACCTGAAAAAGTCAATGTTTTTACAAAAAGCGTTTTATTTATAACTAATTTTATAATAATCGCTAACATGAACAACATCCTCAAGACCATTACCAAGCAAAAAATCATTGCAAAAATAATTCAGGGTGCTTGACCAGGCAGTAGCGGACGCGGCTCGAACCCATACACAAATAGTACACGCCTTGTGCCTTTTATCACCCGGGCATCCCTAGGGCACAGGGTCCATGGTTCTTAAATATTACACATGGTGAAGCAAGCAATGTTAGTGTGTCTACGTCTAGGAAACTTGGCAGCTTCGTCAAGAAAGCAACACCCTTAAGGTGTCACGTCTACGCATAACGCCCCGTCTCTCTCATCACTCTTCTCTGGTCTTTAAAAATGAGAACACCATTTTTTGTCCTATACGGCCATGATTATTCTTCCTAGCTCACCCTGAATTAGCTATTCAAGACCCTCAAAGCCCCTAATGATGAGCAGCTATTTCTATATATATGGAATTACTTTATTGGATATTTATCAACATGACGTGTTGGGAATCGATGCACAAATTGTTAAAAACCAGTAGGTTATTTAATTTTAATTTTAAATTTATGATATATGAAAGTCACATCGCGTAGTGGGTAAAGCTTTATGTCAATGTTGATGGTTACTAAATGGGGGTAAGGATGATTGAAATGTCAAGTCCTTCTCGGATAACTATATCATTTTTCAAACGTACTTTGCGGCACAAGTCGACTAATGAGCTGTTGCATGAATTGCTTGACGTTTTCTTTTGATTTCGCGCCAATTGCATTCCAAATGATGCATGATTATATGTTTGTTTATACTACAGTGCAGGAGATGGCTGTGTTATCTTGTTATCTGATCAATTACAAATATGATGACCCTCGGACTAAGATCAGAGCAAATTAATAACAATTAATAAAACTTTATCACTCAAGTGATACCTTGTCTAATAGTCTTTTGTATATATACCATACAATACAGATTCTTCCCACATACAACCCAATGCTAGAGTACTGCTTTTAACAGCCCATTATGTTATGATTCAGCCCACCGAGGTTTAACAACCTTTTCTGGGCTTTCTTCCAAAATTTATTCCCCATGTTGTAATCTGTTTTAACCTGAGGCGGTTTAGAATTGGGCTTACAGCGCGAGACCAGATTCGGCTCCAGCTATTTGTCCACCTTATTAACTGAGCATTGGCATACCTTGGAGAAAGCAAAGAGATGTTGTGGAAAAAATAACAAAACAAAAAATTATTAAATAATAAAGAAAAGGGAGGATTAACAATATTCTTCTTTGGATGAAAAAAAAAAAAATGAAAAAGGATCCTTGTGGTGCATATGTTCTTCTCTAATTTTTTTTTTTCTCTTCTAATCCTTTTATTTTCCCATTCTTCCTCATTTACGTTTTTCCACATGCCATTTGTACGCCGTGGCCATTTTCCTTCTTCGTTTTTTTGATTCGTTTATTTCTTGTATCATTATCTTCACCCACACATGTAGACTCATTATACATATACATTAATACACACAACAATTGCACAAAGGCACGTACACTAGGCACACACAAATATAATTTTCGAGACGTACATATAAAAGCAATTGCAATACGCACACCACCTTGGCTCACGCCACAAAACATATGATGAAAAAGTTCAGCTATCTTTGGTTGATAAAAATAAAGAAATGTAGATGGCATGATTTTCATTAATATTGAAAATCGCGAGGACAAAATTAGTATAAAATATTTGGAGTTTAATTTGCTTCTCCCCCTATTTCAATTACACCGAATTAGAGAGAAGGAAAAAGTGGCCTTGAATGATATTATCTTGTTCCCTTCTACTGTTTCTCCCTTCCCAAAACAAACAAGGGAAAAATGACTTGAAAGTTCAAGCTTTTTACCTTCCATTTTCTACCCATTCCCCGAAACCCCACAAAAGGTGTAATTTTATTCTAGTTTCGATTTCGATTTTGATTTTGATTTTGATGAACATAATGACCCAAAAAAATCAAATTTTGGGAATTTGAGAAGCAGGAAACTTTATTCACTTTGAACCTATGCCTTTTAGCTTTTTCCTGAGGGCTTTATATCTTTGTTTGTGTGGAATAATTAATGAAGTCCACTTGCTCGTCACTCGTGTGCTTCTTTCAACTATCCTTTTCCCCCTGGGCCATTTATCGGACTCCCAACAATACATACATACATACATACATATATATATACATACATACATATATATATATATATATATATATATATATATGAAAGACAGCGTTGAGTGGTGCGGTTGGAACTTTTTTACTTTTGGACTGATGGACTGTATAAATATCTTAGCTCATTAGCTCTACTTTCTATCGCGGAAAGCAAGGGAAGCTAGGTTGTCGTAACTCTCGCTAGTGCTGGTGCTTCAGTTTGATTACCGAGAAAAAAGGTTATTATAAATTAAATGAATTATATACATGACTCGTGTATTAAGTCTATATTTTTAGAAGTCTCTTCACTTCATGTAATAAACATTTTATGATAAACTGCAAGGAGTCTATGACTTATGTTTGTGTATGGTATAAGTTTGTTATATGATGCTCTATCTTATTGATGTTTTATAACAAAGTATGGTTTATTTTTGAGTTTTTATAAGAAGCTTATGATATATAAGATGTCTTATCTACAATTATTTTTTTTTTAAAAGTGAAGGATGAATTTTTATATTTTATAAAATAAAAAGTATAATTTATTTTGAGTTTTTATAAGATATTTATGCTGTGTTTTTTTTTAGCTTATTATAAGATACTTATCTTATTTGACAACTTATATAAAAAATATTATTTGTTATCAGCTTATTATAAGACACTTATAAGATACTTTTCACAAGATGTCTTATTTGTGGTTATAAAAAAAAAGTTGGGTTTAGGGAACTTATATCTTATTTTATATCTTATCAAATATAAAATAATTAAAAATAAAAATTTTAAAATAAAAATAAAAAATTTTAATTTAACAATAAAAAAATAAAATTTAAAATTAAAATTAAAGATTAAAAAATTAAAATAAAAAATAAAAATTTTAAAAATTTAAAATTTAAAAACTAAAAAATTAAAAATATAAAAAATAAAAAATGTTAAAAATTAAATATTAAAAATTAAAATTTCAAAAATTTAAAATTTTTAAAACAAAAATAAAATTAATTAATATTTATATTTTATAATTTATTATTTAATTATAAAATTAAAATACCATGAGTCAAAATTGATATCATTATTATCAAAGTAACTTATAATAGTATTTTAGCTAACAAACCAAACAATCTTTTTGTATCAGACACTTATTTCTTATAAGACACTTATCAGATAACATATTTATCAGATTTCAGAGAAGACTATTCCAAACAGGCTATTAATATAAGATGTCTTATATCTTATAAAATAAAATGAATAAATAAATATTGTCTCCTAAACGTCAATAAAATAAGCATCTTATAATAGCTTATTCTAAACACAGCAATTGAATGTTAAAGATAACAAGTTGTTTTGAGGAATACACTTGAAGCAAGTACTAGTATAGGGTATTATTTTTTCCCTTAAAACAGATATTATTTCAAATAGCTGCATGGGATGATGACTTACTTTGAGGAATACATATAAATATATGTATATGTATATTAGAACCTCAAACATTGCCTTAATTATGAAGGGAAATTAAATTAAACTTAGAAAGAAAAACCGAAGAATGCTTATCTTTTTTTTTTTAATTATAATAAATTTTGGTTAAGAATTTGCCTAGCAAAAAAAAGTTCTGGTTAAGACCGTGTGGAATCCAACGGTACAAGATGGTCACCCGGTCATGTTGTGTTTCGTATATAATAATAAATAAAAGAAAAATAAAAAGAGTGAGACATGATTGGGGGGTCCGGGGACTCCTAGTGGTCATTACTGCTACACAGCTGTGTTTCTGTACTACCGCGCAGTAGGGTTAGGTTTCTACGCTCTTTCATCTTCCCCCCTCGTGTAATAAGTAACCAAATCATTATATTCATCATAGTGTCCATGATTGCTCACAAAAACCCTCATATCTTCCTCTCTAGCTTCCACAGTTGAATGATATTATTATTATTATTAGAAGATGATGAAAATACCAGCTCACGAGTCACATATATAACACAGACTTCGAAGGCTATAATCCAGAAACTACAAAGATATACGGCGAAGCTTCTTCCTTTGAGGGGAATGTTGTCTGGCTCGAAGCCACCAAGTTAATGATCCATGCTTAACTGCTTTAACTAATTTTCACAGCTCTGCTCTTGTTTACATATACACAAAATGATCACATGTTGGTTTCGGACCAGGCTTCATTCCCCTCAATCTTTGCTTCCAATTAGCTTTTGTGCTCTTACCCTCTTCGATTAGTTTCCTGCTTAGATATATTGCAGGTAGGTTCGGTTTCCTGGCAGCTTTTCTGTTCATCTTTTTCCCTTTTGCCATATCTTTTATCTGTTTTTCAACTTTATTTTCTCTATTTTAAGTTTTGACTCCACGCAAGTTAAGATCCTGCTTAATTAAAGCCGCAGACAGGGTAAGGATGATGAGGATCTTAGACTCTTTTCTGTGTTCTACTGATAGAGAAGATATGGGGATCAAATCATTGTCATCTCTTTCTTTTTTTCCTGTTATTAGAATGGTTCTGTAGCTTATGCTGTGTTTGTTATATACTTATCTGAAATCTTAAATCTGAAAAATATATTAGTATATTTATATGCTTTTCAGAACATATAACAAACACAGTATAATAAGTTATCAATCTAACATGGACTTACCATTATATTGGACATCAGGTTCGGACTTTTGGGGTATTATCGGATAATAGGTTGTCTAATGATAGATTCAACTCGCAAACTGTGGATGTGAAATTTGTTTAATACTATGATAGGGTTTCTTAGGACAAAATGGATTTGGATCTCTCATCGTATACAATGTTATGCTGGTGACTGACGAGCCGTCTAGATTATTTTATCATTATTATTATATGATAAGTTCTATAACTGTGGTAATGGAAATTTAGATTATTCTATTTTAGTTTATCCTTTTCAATTTTCACATATACAACCAGTACATGAAGGCCTCTACACATTTTCATTTAATTTTTATCGACATTTTCATATTCACAATGTTCATTTTCAGGTCTGGGTCGATTAGTTTTATTAAAAGGTGAGATCTCGTCGTCTTCTTTCAAGTTATTGCATTTCACATTCGGTGCTCGTCTTTATATTAAAATGACAACAATATGCTTCACATATTGTGGAGGGCATGTGATCACAGCGACGTTGCACTTTGCAGTATCTATTCAATCTTGCCATTATCTCTTCTTTTTCGAAGCAGGTACTTTTCTATGTCCGACACATTCCTTTTCATTTCTTTTTCCCTTTTTCAATGCAAATACAACTTATAAGTTTATGTACTCTATCCTAGATGTGCTGTATTTCGTCTTGAATTGTGATTTTATTTTTCTGACAAACATAAAAATTTTCTGTTGTGAAGGTTATTATATTTTCTGGAATTCTTGTTTTGTTCTGATTATTTACTTTTAGATAAATAATTTATTTTACCTATGAAATAGAGGTACGTAGATAAATTGCTTTGATAGGTCGATAGTTTAATTATGATGTTTTAAAATGTGGTGGATCACCACAATTTCCCAGTAAAGAAGAAACAATATACGAGAGAGACGCAAAATGATCGAGCCAAAGATAATAGGAGTCAACAATTGAAGTTTACGTCTTCTGCATCTCATAATCTTTGTCGATCAATTTAATTAAGTCGCTGGACATATAATTCGGTCTCACGAGAAACAAGAGAAGTGTTTCAAATCCTAGTAAAATTACAGACCTTTTGTTCTGAGTTAAGGTATTTTGGAGTCACGGATCTAGTTAGAGAATCTCAAACCACGGACTTGAGACTTAACTTAGAGAGTTCTAATTTGCTGTTACCTATGGTCTTTTCTACTGGAATCTTGATCTACTCAAAAGTTTCGACTACTCCTACCAGTAAGTAGTACAACTGTACAAGCACGGCAAAGTTAATTTCTTGTTTGTATATTGGGTTTTTGATGTGTGTTGTAGTACTCATAGTTTACATGAGTACTGTGATCCAGCAGAAGAGCACACTGAGAGTTAAACGCTGCTGCTGCTGCTACGGACGACTGATTTGTTTCTACCGTTCCATTGAAATGAAATGAATAGAATAGGCGTAGGTTGGGAAGTTTCTGCATGGTGTGATCATATCATCAGACCGCGGGAACAGCGTGCATGCGCAGAGAGAAACAGAGAAAAGCTGACTGCAATGCTTCAGATCATTGACAACACCCTACACCTCATTTCAGGAAAGGATACGCGATCTCACACTATTCTCGCTTTCAAAATGCGTCGGGTGCACTCCCAGAACGAAAAGAAACAAGGACTTTCCAACTTTTGCAGAGGTTCCTTGGCCAATGCATTTGAAACAAGATGGCTTGCTTAGACCAAGGTGGACGATGAAGGTGTACAACAAGTAGTCAACAAGGCCATACTGTTCCAACTTGTCCCAATAATCAATATGCATAGTATGTAGTTGTAATCTTGTAATGTTGTCATGTAATGTGTATTAGTTGTGATCTAAGTAATTCTGCTTAGTTGTAATCTTGATACGTAATGTGTATTAGTTGTGATCTAAATAGTCCTACTTAGTTGTAATATTGTTTAGTTTATTTAGTTGTAATCTTGTTATGTAATGTGTATTACTTGGGATCTAAGTGATACTACTTAGTTGTAATCTTATTTTGTTTACTTAGTGGTAATATTGTAATCTAATTGAAAACATTAAATACATACTATTGAAATAAAAGCATCCAGGTCATTTCGGTCAAGGAGTCTGTGCAAAAATTAGAAAAAACCCTAGTTGAGTTCTGGGAAAGCAGTGCGCATTCTGAAAGCGCGGCCTCATTCCTGAAACGCAAGTCTCGTTTTAGGAAGAAGGACCTCATTCTCGTCTTGGGAGCGCCCTCGGCATATTCTGGAGCGAAATGAGTTATAATTGACAACCCATCCAAAAATGGATCAATTTTACATGAAATATCAAAAATTGAGTAAAAAAAAAATTCCCATACGTGTATTGTGTGCTTTCGAAACGTACCTTAAATAGGCAGCATAACTTGATTGAGAAAAAGAGTTATTTTCTAACTTCGAAAACTACAATTTTTATGTTACCTATAACATCCCACCACCTTCAACAATCTCATCATCGTCAGTACTTTTTGTCTTTCTCGTTGAACCTGTTTTGAGGCAAATAAGCAGTCTCTAATGCTAATGCATGTATGTCAGGTTATTCTAAGATAGATAATTATGTAAACTCTAACTAATATAAAATTATTGTCGCCAAATGCTGTCCAGGATTTATTTAAGGACACAAATCGACAATATATATTATGGCTGCTAATCTACAGTAATACATATATGCTGCCATTATGCTAGTGGATGATGGCATGCTGGTGGTGAGCAATGTACCTTTTTTCTTTTTTTTTGGTCAAAGTGAGCGATGTACCAAGGATGAGCATATTCTGTGTTAATTGTTTAATTAATCCCCACAGAGATGACAATATATGGCATAGACGCTAACCCAACTACTACGCACTGCTAGACTGATTTTAACAGTATTACTTCTCAACTTTTTTCCATTTTGTATTATGATCTTTCCTTTCTATCAATACAATGATTGTGTTCCTTTGGGGGGCGGGAAAAAGAAAAAAAAGGAAAGAAAAAACTCTCAGCAAGAAGGTTGCCTGGTGGAGAAGGATTTAGCTTATGAAAAATCAAGGGATAGCACAAATTACGTAAGTTAAAAGTCATGCTTTTCAATTATTTGGAGATCAAGCCCAAATAATTCTATTATCTCACAAAGGAACAGACGAAAATGTTTATGATGTTCATCTAATTGGCAATGATATGAAAGTGGCCATTACTAGTTTGTCCTATCAGTTAACACAGCATTAGATATATCAGTATGAACAAAAGATATGGAAAAGTTTGAGGCTTCAAGGTTGGTTTTCTCCGCTTTGGATTTTGCTTAATACTATTATAACGTTAGAAGTATGTAAATTAAGATTTTTAAAAAAATAAAAATAAGATAACGGCAATATTAATGCAAAATCCTTTAGTGCAAGGTATATGGCAACATAGCCCACCTAAGCATGTGCGTGTATTGGTCAAAGTAGAGCTCAATCATACTAGAATGGGCAGGATATTTGCAGCGTATTCGGATACTCAATTATTGGACTTACTTTTTCTTTCTTTATAACAGTATTGATTTCTTGCCATTGAGGCAAACAGCAAATTTTATCCATCGCAAGCCATAACCAATCAAATTTAGGAATTGCATGGGCACATTTATATCTATATCTATATCTATCTATACTTATATAAAAAGATTCACTTTTTGGAGAACTATTCATTCATGGATTTCCTCTATGAATAAATAGTACCCAAGAATGACAATATTGTAATAATAATAAATTCTAAAAAAGTGTATGATTATCAATAAAAATTTATAAAATATTTGTAATTTAATGTTTATCACATGGCAAAATTAAAATTTTATATTTACTCTTCCTTTTTTTTTCTTTTTTCCTTCTCTAGCAAAACGATATGTTCATTTCTTTTTCTACTTCTTTGTTAATTATGTCTTTCAACTTTTATCTAGGATAAAATTAATTTGAATTTTGCAATAAAAAAATTTATTAAAAATCATAAATTTTAAATCTGGCAGAGAATCAGTTTGACTTTCTGAGTTCAAATTTTTAAATTTTTATTATTAAAATTAAATAAACTATTTGATTAGATAATTTTATGTATACTTTATCTTTTTTGCCTTTCATTCTCAATCAAAATGATGTGTACTCTCTTTTTAATTTCTCTACTAATTATACTTTTTCGCTTGATTTTTTTTCCATGTCTAAAAAACTATTCAACAAGGTTAAAGATGAGAATTTGGTTGGATTTTTAAGTTCACATATTTGAATTTTTAGAGTTGAAAAACTATTAAATTGAACATTTAAAATGATAAAACTTTAGTATTTTTAGATACTTGAGATTCAAATTTTCTAAATTCAAGTTTTGATTTTTTATTATTGATTATTGTTATGTATTAAATATATTGTGCTAATTTAGACTAGATTAAAAAAATACATAGATCTATTAAATTGTATTATGCTAATTTATACTAAATCTGAAAATAGATTTTGACTTTTACAGAGTGGAAATTGATTCAAATGAATTATCAGATTTAGAATTTTAGACTTCAAGAGCAAAAATAAACTATTCAATTAGGTAATAAAGCTATAAAACCTAATCATAATTTAAATACCTGGGGTTTGGTGTTCGAGTTTCTCATTATCTTTTTTCTTGTGTGTTTTTGTTTTTTGGTTAAATCATATTATGATAATTGAAATTAAATTTAAAAAGATATGAAAATGGAAGAAAATTAAATAATTTCAAAATCATCTCAAAGAACATTATGTACTTACGAGAATAAAAATAAAAAAAATTAACTTTTCAATCCAACTGCTATATAAATTTTATATATGAAATTCCAATTCGATTAGATCAAGTACAACCCAAAAGAAAATTTAGATATTTCCATCCTCATATTCACCCAATCCCTCTAATTCTACAAATTTTTTTATACTTTATAATCAATCTTATCTTAAATTTGTCAAAATAATAAAAAAAAAGCAAAATTAACACATTTTTTCGATTATAATTTTCTCAAAGAGATGTGTAAAGATAAGTATAACTTATTTGACTCCTTACAAGATTATTAAATTTTTTAATAATTATTTATTACATAATTAAATTTTGTATTACAATAATATTGGACAATATAGCCGTACCTTACACGACATTAATTTATTAGTCATTCAAAAAAGCATAGATATTAGCAACGTACGATTATGTAGATGAGAAGCACTAGAAAAGATATATAATTTGTCACATTTCAAGCCTAAATATTAGCTGTTTCTTTGCTTCCTGTTTGCTACCCAAAAAAGAAAATCATATTAAATCAATCTGCTAGTTAGTCCAAAAAGATTGAATATAATAAATTCGCTCGAAATGCTCTAGTTTATGTTGGTAAATTCAACTTATTATAAATTGAATATAAATCTCCAAAAAAATTAATTGTAATAGAGGATAGGAATTGACAAATTACTCAATGTCGGTACCCTTTCCACTTTCCCTGCTACTAAAATGATTGAAGAATATGTATAGAAATATAAAACGGTAGTAGGAATTGTCTTATAAAACTTTACTCACGTATTTCTTTTTGAAATGAATTGAAGAACCTGATGAATTTAGAATAATTAACTCTATTTTGATATCTAGAGAATCAACTTATCCTTTCAATGCGTGACATATTGATCATATAAGAGTTAGAATTTGTTTTAAATGTGGAAGCTGAGTCTAGTTTTCAACAGGTAAGCTATATTCTAAGCTGGTGTCGCATGGACAAAACATTGCAACCTTAGGATACCGAAATGGTAGGAGCATGTCATCTCAGATCTTGCACACAACACACACATCTCTCTCTCTCCCCCGTGCAAGGCAATCTTTTTTTAGCTTTGCAACAACCTGGCTATTCGTTAATTAGTTGGGATCGGAGGAGAGGGGGAATATAATTGTATATTCCCCCTCTTTCTCTCTTCCTCAATCCCCGACACCATCGTGAATCTTAATTTTACAGAATCATCCCATTAATTGTTCCAAGCTAAGCCTTAGTTGATCATCATGGGTGAAAAATATCACACAATTATCCAAATTATGAACCAAGCTGCATGCTTTCATCAAACAAATATTACAGCCATGAGAAAGCTTCTTTAATTTCCGTTTTTTAAATTAATACCAATGGCATGTATAACAATATGACATTGCCACCCACATTATCATCGTCATCTTCAATTGTTAGTATATCCTGTAGGTTATTATTGTCCTCCTCGCCCCCACCGTCTCAAGAAGATCTAACAGATGATGACATCCGTCCGATCGGTATATCATTCGCCGATAGCGCATTCGATGTAGCCACCCTTTCTCTCATCTCCGGTCTCGTCCTTCTCTCTCTGCTTTCATTCTCATTCATCCTTCGCCTCCGCCTGAGGTCACCTCGATTGCAACACCTGGAAAACTTCAATTCTCTTTCCACAACTCGATTGCTCCTCCTGACGTTCGCCTCCTTTTGGGCGGTCAACGAGGTTCTTCGCCTCACCATTTTCCGCAGAAATTGTCTCCACCCATTTTTGCCTTCCTTAACCTTAAACCAACAAGCCGATTTTTGCAAAGTTTACGTTGTTTCCTCATTTGGCTTATTTCAACCGGGCTTCCTCGTCACCCTCCTCCTCTTGATTAACCTATCCATCCAGAAAAAGAACCCACATCAATGCATGTGGGTTTTGGCTTCCGTATGCGTCATCTGTTGTCCCCTCCTAATTCTACAGATATTCTTCGATTTCTTCTCTCCATTGGAGGCAAAATTTCCCAACTTCATGCACGAAACTTCTGTTATAACGTCTGATATCTACGGTAATAAAACCGTCTTGTGCACGTACCCTTTGTTTAGCTGCATAATTTTCGGTGCATTCGCTGTTGTCTATTCACTAGCCTTCTTCTTCTCGTGCTGGAGAGTTGCATCACTTGTGATCAACAAGTCAATGAGAGCTCGAATCAA
Organism: Cordia subcordata; assembly: GCA_028554755.1. Taxonomy (NCBI): domain Eukaryota; kingdom Viridiplantae; phylum Streptophyta; class Magnoliopsida; order Boraginales; family Cordiaceae; genus Cordia; species Cordia subcordata. Next base: position 374,511 of record JAPTOF010000006.1, on the reverse strand, counting down.
CGTGCTCAATTTTACGGTGATGACAGCAGTGCCCGTGCAGATCTTGTGTTTTGGAATATCAGCATTGTGGTTTCCTCAAGATCCTTTACACGGCTGCGTTGCGCTGCTGATGTTTCTTGCCGCCGGCTGCTGCGTCGCCGTGGCGGAGGTCATTTTAGTAATTAGACCGATCAAAGATGCGCTGGCCGCATGTGACGGCCATTGCCAATCGCAGCACGGCGGGAGGTTGACGATGACGGAGATTGAAGTATATAACATTGAGCCAAAAAAGACACTCCCATGTTAACGATAGCATATAAGGGGTAGGGTTTGTATCTTGTGCTTTATGAGAAAATGGCAAACCTAGCTGTGGAGCCGCCTGTCATCAGTTGATACTTGTTCTTCTTCATCGAAATTCTTTGTCCACGAAACTCGCAGCTCTTAATTAGTTGCCAAAAGAATTTTTACAAATGCGAAAATTTTTGTTATTGATACTTTCAATTAATTAAATAACAAAAAGGCGAAGAAAACTTGAAAGAAGTTAATCATCCATTCCCGATGCAACTTTTCTTTCTTTCTTTTTTTGGCGAAGCCTCGATGCAACCTTTCCTAAAGCGAGAGGCCTCTTTCCTTGGCCCTTGTCTTTTAGCTTGATTACTAATGTAATCGTAAGGGTTGCTCTTTTGTAGCTCAAGTTTAATTATTGAAAATTATTTTAATAAAATAAACTAATATTTGTGAGTATTTGAAAAATTGATTCTCCACGTTATAGAAAATATATATGTATGTAAAGTTAAACTACCTTATGCCAAGGAAACAAATCTTATCGGACCAAGAGTTGGTAAGAATTTAGTCATCAAGAAAACAAATCTTATTGGACCAAAAGTTGAAAAGAACTTTGTCACCAATGAAACAAATTTCAGTAGACCAAAAGTTGGCAAAAACTTCATCATCAAGCATCAAGATTTCTCATTCCTTGGCTATAAAAAATGTTTTTGCTTTAGTGCTTGGCATCCCAAAAAAATTAGAGAATTTTTCATTGTATACTCCTAATTAAATTCTCTTTTTCTTGTTCTTTATTGAGTAGGAATTAGTTTCTGTTATCATAAGAAAGAGTAAAATTGTTATTTCTTTATTTTAGAAAGAAGTATTGTACAATTGTTACATTATAGTGAATCTCCGTTATTTGCCCGTGATTTTTACTTCAATTTATTTGGGGATTTTCAACCTAAAAATATTGGTGTCTTAATTATCAATTTTTCTTATTTTAGCTGCGTGACCTTACTTCAGCAACCCTATCATTTCGTTGTGCCACATTCCAACAATGTATGTATATATATATATATATATATATATACACACACACATACATAAATACATATACATATATGTATATGTATGGGAATAAATTTGGCTGAACATAGTAAAATGTACAATATAATATTAAATACATCTAGCTATTTCTTGCCATGCATTGCAATCCCCTAAGCCCAAAGTTAATTAAAATTATCATAGTAATACTATTCCACATTCTTATCTACTCATTTATTTTGCCATGCCACATAACATTAAAGCTAAATGCAAGTTTAGCCATTCTCTCCGTTTTCTTTTTTCTTCTAATTAAAGAATACTACGAGTCTCATGATCATCTAAGCATTTGATTGGGGTTCCAGTACTGTATGCTGTTGTTGGCCACTCCTTTTCATAAGGCAGGCCCAATAACTTACAAATATATTATTAGATGTTCTTGTTAACCTGTTTCGTGTCTTGGCACTGTCGTGTGAGTTCGAATTTAGAATATTTTGTCATTAAGGGGGAAAAAAAAAAGGATGTAAGAGATATCAGTATAGTACATCTGCTAGCAAATATTCATTTTCTGGGTGTCATCAACTCCGTGTGGTTGTGGTGGAAAGAGAGAGACCAATTTGGGCCTTGGGGTACGCCTTACTTTGGCTTTGTTCGAAAGGCAACCCCAATTTTTTGTGGTTCATGCCTTTTAAATAATTTTTGCGACCTGCATCTTTCCTTTGCTTCATGTTCAACACAAATTTAGTTGGTCATCAAATGCCTAAATCTTGGAAAGATTACTGTGTCTCAAATCTCAGACATTTATGTGGCCCATATAAACTTATGTATATTTTTTTTTATCTTCTTATTCTTTTTCTTTTTTTTTTTCCTCTTTTGGCGATTCATGAATTGGCTTTAAACTTTTCATTAACTCTAAGTTTGGATTCACCTATTTATTTTAGGAGAAAAAGGAAAGGAAGTGAAGTTAGTGAATGAAAGGTTTTTATTTATTTATTATTATTTTTAAATGAAAGGTTTTTATAATATCTACTGGTACTTGAACATAATTCAACAATATTGTTGCATAACAATAATTATGTAATTGATTTTTAAACAGCTTTTCATTTGATTATGCTTCCCTTTTTTTCCTAATTCTCTAATAAAAAAAAACTAATTATCCCTTCCCTTTTTTCCTTGTTCAAAAATATTTAAGTCGAATTTTCCTACATTTTCTTTTAATTTTACGATCCAAATTAAACGAGAAAACTTTTTTCTTGAATGATTTTTTTCTTGCAGTTGTGTTTTCCTTTATTTTCCGCCGCAAATCCAAAGAAGTTTGTCGTCTGACGACTCCGCGGATAATAGATTTTGAAAGTCTGTCGAGTTAATGGTTTGACTTCTACGCAGTCTCGATTATTCCAATACGAGGGAATAATTAGGGATAAATGTAGACACTGAATATGACAATTGCCTAGCGCATCCAAATTATATTGTTGGCTCTGCCAAATAATATCATCTTTTTGCTCCCCCATTATATTTTTTATTATATTTATTATTATTATTATTACATAACTGACTTTTTATTATTATTTATTATGGGCATACTAATCCTCTAACTAACTTTTTAGTCGTATTTTGCCAGATTTCTTCGCAAGCATTGAAATTTTGCAGTTCAAAAGAATTTAGCCGAAATTGGAATTGCAGATAATGTCAAGTAATTCTTAATTAAACCAATCTGAAAAAGGAATCATAAACGTTTTCACGTATACTTGTCATCTTTCTTTTCATTTCCTTTTTTTCCATTTTTGTGTTCCATAATACCTTATTTTATTCAGATTTTACTTTTGATTTTTAATTATCTGGTAGACTGGATATACCATACGGTCAATAACTGCATGTGTATATGCTAATTAAAGAAATTAAATGGAGTCACCATATCCTTACATATGTATGACGTTGAATTCTCTTGGTCTAGTCAACAGAAAGGACCTTTACTTGAACTCTTAAAATTGTGCTCCCGTAAATTGATAAAAATATGGTCTGTTTCTAGTGACAAGGCAGGCATATAAAATTTGAATTCTTTCATTAAACTCAACGAAACCACCAACTAAGATAACTTTGTCAAGGACCTTGCTTTAACTTTGGCATACTCAAATCCATTCACCATTTGACGAAACTGCACTTCTATATATATATATATATATATATATATATATACACACACACACACACACACATACATATAATCAAAACTATATGCTTTTGTGATCTCATGTGGAAAATACTACATGTAGATTATGTTCGTTTAATATAATTTGTTTGAAAAATTAATAAATAAGGAGAAATTAATGATGTAAAGATAAATAGATAAAGATTAATTCACTGATAAAAGCTACACTAGCTAATACATGTATTTTGTAAGGTTACACGTTCTTTCAAATTAAAATGAAATAGAAGTAAAAGACGTTTGGTTGGGTTTAGGATAAAGATGAGCTGCGTGGTATGGATAAATACGCAAGGACATTAAACGAGGAATATTAATCTAATGACGACTAATTATATTCCATAGTTTTTTTTTTTTTTTTGGCATCTGCCTGAGGATCATCTTTTGGCTTTGCTTGTCCAAGAAAACGGCAAAACAACTCTGACTGACGAAACGACAACAACTGTAACGGAACTTCAACACAAAGAAAAGAAGCCAGTATTAATGTGGTCTCCTTTGACTCTTTGGTATACGAAATCATATATACCCTTAAACCTTAACTTTAGTAAAAACAAAATTTAATGCTCAAAAACCTCGTTTGAAAAAAAGTGTCTAATTCAAAGAAAACTCGTATCCACACTCATGTGATGTCTATTTTGTTGTATATGCAACCGAAATTTTTTAATTTCAAAATTTATAGATTTTAATTCTTTTTTTTTTTCAATTGGCTAGAATCCCATGTTCTATAAGCAATGAGTTATTGACGTGTGCAAAGGTTGTCGGCCGCAACGAATGAAGGCTTCAATATTCGTTGGAGGATTTTGTGCACCACACTCTTGATGGTCAAATGCTTTCTGTTTTGCTTCCACCAAATTCATTGCATTTAATTAATTGGGTATAGATGTTAGCGTCCATTGATAGTGGTTCTTATCTTTATTAAAGTTTTAATTTTCTAATTTGAACTAACATTCATATGCTCTAATATAATTAAAGGCACGTGGAGATTGATTTTTCCACATAAAATGCCATAGAAAACTTTTTCCGTATGATTTGTTTCGTATCAATAAATTTTCTAGCAAATTCAAATGTTAACCCAGATTCTTCTCGTTACAACTTGGGAAAAGGTAGTTTCTTTTGTTGAAATCATTGTTGATGATGAAGCAAATTTCGCTAATATTATTATTTTGTTTGATTTTTCTAAAGAGTGCAATATTGTACCTATTAAAATTACATTAACATTTCTAGATATAAAAATTTACCATTCTCAATTATCCTCACATTTAATTTTATCATTTTTAATCATCCCTTCTTTTAAAGGATAGGTTATATTTAATGGAAAAATGACTAAAAATGATAATTTTTTATATACGTCAAAGCATTTAATTAACTTTAATAAGTGTAACATTGCATCCATTAGAAAAATTATATGCAAGTCCTCCTAATGACACTAATGCGTCAACAATTGATATCCGTCAAATTAATTAATTAATTAATTAATAGATCTTCTGTCACTGTTTAAATCATAAAATATGCCAATAATTGATGTACTCATAGATATGTTTGAGTGAAATGGAAGAAGTAGCAACGATTCGTGATGATGAGTAAAGAGGGCATGATTTTGTGGTCACGCTCAACAGAAAATGGAGACACTTTGCTTTTGCTGTTCCAAGATGCTCGTAAAAGCAATGCAGCAAAATCTGGCATCAAATCGGGTCGTGGGAGTGGCCCTGGCGGGAGCGTGATTTGCGGGATCTATCTATTATTTGAAATCAACTCGTCAATAATAATGATTAATTAACTTTTAAAGGTAAAATCTTTATTACAAATAAATAAATTATTCCGTTACACTTTTATGATGTAATTTTTTTCCTTTTCTTTGACCTTTTGTGCTTTCACATTTTAAATAAGGAATTACATTAACACGGCCAAGAGTTTCTATCAAAAAAGTAATGATAAGATGCAATTTAATTTGTGGTTCAAGATAGGTAGCGTGACGGACGATGGTGATGTTAGGTTGCATTAGCTCGTCCAAGATGTTAACCATTTATGGAGAGGGGAAAAAAAAAAAAGAAAAAGAGAACGGATAAATGCGCATGGTTATATATAAATTAAGATTAATTGAAACAACCAAAATTATATATGTTACATAAATAAAAAGAATACTTATGTTAGTGACATAAAGTTTCTTAAATTCTAGTGATTTATGAACAAATTTACCCTTAATTTAGAAAACCCCAGAAAAAAGGATAAAAAAAAGTTTCAAGAATCGAGCAGTAGTTTGTTTGAAGTCAAATTGCGTATCTTCTGGTTTATGACTTTTGTTAACCGATGGAGATGAATTTTGGCCTGTGAATGGTGGCCTTATATTTATTTATTCGCATTGCAGAATATTTTGCTTTTTTTTTTTTTTTTTGTTGCTTATCCAAATAATTAACCTTTGGGTACTGAAAGAGTCCTGTTCGAAACCAATTCATATCTTAATCGGGTTTTAGCAGTAAAAATCCATGTAGGATACGGCACACGCCAATAGCCTACCCAAAATATGAATGTTTCAGTTGTTGTTGGCTGTCTAGAATAAAAACCTTTGTGTATAAACCAAGGAAACATATGTTAAGTAATTAACCTGCCCGGCTACACACACCTCACCTACTAATAGAGAGACTTCAACTTTTCCTATAAATGCATACCCTACTCAACCTCCAAACATCCCTTCTGAATTCTCACCTCTCTATGCGTTGCTTTGCCATATACCATATATCATGAGCAACATTCCAAGATCCTTAACCGATTCTTCACTAACCCTCTTCAATCTTGCCATCTCGGCATCCGATCCTTGGCCTTTCTCTTTTGTCTTTTTGTAATGCCATATTAATTTACTTATCGCCTCATCTAAACGAAAAAACAGTTTGTTTCAGGATTATCGGATTATCTTAAGGTTATTTTTGAGTTTTTTTGTTTGTTGGGTGTTTTTGGAATTAATTAATGGGGAGTGGAGACAAATACCATCTGAATTTTCATCTACATATGCCTCATATACATTTTCACCACCACCATCACCATCAACACCACATCCACCACCACCATGGGAAGAAAGATCATCAATTGAGTCATATACCAAAAGGGTGCCTAGCAATCCTGGTGGGGCAGGGAGACGAGCAACAAAAGTTTATCATCCCAGTGATCTACATGAACCATCCACTTTTCTTGCAGCTGCTGAAAGAGGCAGAAGAAGAATATGGATTTGATCACAGTGGTCCTATCAATATTCCTTGTCATGTTGAAGAGTTTCGACACGTCCAAGCCATGATCGACAAGGAAAAATCACAGCACCATCACAGCCACCATTCATGGTGTTTCAAGGCCTGATAAAGCCGCCTATACATTTTATTGATTAGGTGAATGACGTAGCAGTCTTGTAAATTTGTGGTTTTCCTAATCTGTTGAATTTTATTTTCCTTTAATTTTTTTTTTTGTTTTTTATTTACTTAATTCTAGAAAGGTCAAAAATTGAAAAGATATATACACCACTACACCGCAAGGTCTGTGGTTATTTTTTCTTTTTTGAGCCCTTATTATTATTGTGCATACATCCACACTGTTTTGGAACAGATTATTTAGTGGTAGAATATGACAAATTGAAGAACTTGCGTGTACTCTTTTGATGTCAACGTAATAGAAAATAAAATAGAAGGAAAGAAATTAGAAAAACCTTCACTGGTCTTTTGCTTGGCGAATTTTGTTTTTCTATGTTTGATGTGAATTAACGAATTTGGTGGTTCGGTTGTTTCTTTAAGAATCCGAGGGAATTGCTTAAAATTTCAGCAAAACGTCGTTTACTTCTTCATCTTTTTTTTTTTTTCTTTTGTAACCTTAAACTATTATTCATGATGACACACAATATAAATTAGCTTTCGTATTTTTTTACGTTTCGATTGTTTATTTTTATATTTATTCTTTTTGTTTAGTACCAAGATATTGATCCAGAAAATTGTAGCTTAGCGATATTGTTGTGGGAAATGCTTAGATTAGTGGCTAATTAGGTAGATGAACAAGATTCATGCCGTGTTCCCAAAATTAAAAAAGATTTTTATGTGCAATATTTTCTCATCTTTTTGATAAACTATTCTCGTTAAAATATTTTAACGATACTTTTTCTTTTTGTAAATGTAAGCATTTTTAGATGGAGGCCCTACATACCCAGGAAGATCAACTGCAACCATTTTTGACGCTCCCAAGTTTGATATCTGTTTCTTTTCTTAATCTATTTGTCTATAAATATGATGTTACCTTGTAAGTTTTAATGAAATATTACTAAGAATTGATTTTTTAGGAATTTGTAGGGGTATTGTCTTTTTATATCTTTCTTCCCCCGCCCCCCCCCCCCAAAGACATAAGGTGGTCCCAAACCTTAATCTAAGTTCCAATTTGCTATTATTAATTCTCCTGGTCAACTTCGATTATCATACACATTCCATAAAAAGAAAAATGTAGTTTGATTAGAATGAATCCTTTTTTTTTTTTAATTGATAATCCGTAAGAGATGCTTGTACCAAGTTTCTTGTCGGATATTTCGAATTCTCGTTAGTGTGATGGGCATCGCCTGATGATATACTGCTGACAGGATCCATTTACACTTAATTGTCTTTTGAAGAGTGCTATGTGTTTGGTATACAACGGTCCCATGCACAGTGTGTGAAATAGTTTGTTGATGAAAACCTCAACTCGTTCACATTGACCATACGATAACAAGCATCCTGATCCAAAACCATGTAATTTGAGGTGAAATTTTATTGGTTTAACGATTCAATCTCAAGCATATGTTTTCATATTTAAATATCTTTAGTAATTATGAGAGAATTCAAATCCTGATTTTATACATAAAAAGTTCATATAAATTAAATTGTTTCTATGCAAATCATCTTACGTTTAAGTCTTTCCAAGTTCTTTCATTGACTCAAATGTCGCAAAAAAAAGATTAGGCTTCACATGCACATAAACTTTTACTAGAATTTATGACCATGTATATATATGAAGCACATGGAAACATATATATTTAGTAGGCGGTTTGCTAGAATCTAATGCCTTTTGATTTCATACTTGGAAATCTTTAGACATGATATATTCAGAGTCAACGCTGCGCCAGCAATCAAAAGCGCATACCACCATCTGAAGTTCCCCACTTTCTCGGGTTAGGACAGGGAATACAAATTTTTAGCTATTGGGAATCATAATGCATTGTAAAATACTAGTGCCTTGTAGTTGACATTTGATTGATATACTAAGTATTTGTCTTACAAGTGAAAAGGTAAAAATGTGAAAAATTGACGCAAAACATTACTCGATTTCTTATCAATTCGCTGTTTATTGTAATGTAATGAACAGTGATTGAGAACACTTGTTTAAAATTAAAGATGGTGCCAAAGTAACGTGAAAGGAAAGTACTTTAAGGTACATAAATTACAAAAAAGATTCAATAATATTGTGCTGCATGGAATATTATTGCTTTATTTGGAAATGGACAGGCATATCCGCATATGCCATGGACGGAGAACAATCATGACCAATTAAGAAGATGATGAGGAAGAAAGCAAGCTGGTGGGCGGTGGGCCATGTAATTTTTCTTCTTTACGTGAATGGAGAAGCACTATATATGAATTATATGATGATCCTGTCCCAAATCTCATCGATTATCTGTTTAAACAGAAGAAATTGTTGGCTGAAACGACTAATATCATTTCGCACTTCATATTTTTCTAGGATAGGGAACATGACTTGACTTCATGAACTTTTTTCTCTTTTTTTGGTTTTTTTTTTTTTAACTTTACGATGATTAGTCGGAATTAAGGGTAACTCAAACGATTGAGACTCTCACCAGCAAGAATTTATGTTTGGGTTGAAGATGGGGATCTTGAAAAAGAAAAAGGGGGAAAAAAAAATCTATGATGGTTAGTTTCTATGAGACAGTCTGAAATTGCGACCTATGGAACTGTTTTAATTGCTCGTTCACCTGGTTATACTTTTTTCCAAGACGAATAAGATTCTAATGATAAAGAAAAGTTGGCCGTCTTGTCACATTCTGTTATCCCAACTTGTAAGACTTTCTTCTTCTTCTTTTTTATTTTTTTCTCTTTTGTAAAAATGACACAACATATATATCAACACATATTAAATCGCATTCTAGCATTCACCTATGCCAACAACATGCACGTCTTGTTCAAAAAAAATTGATCATAGAGTTTTTATCAAATTCTATGTTATACTCCAAACTAGTTCCTAGCAAAAATATACATGGCTGTACTTGAGAAATTAAAGATAAAAAGTTGAGGAGAAAAGAAAAAGAAGTACAAATGTTAATAGTTGTTTTATATCACTGCACAAAAGACTACTAAGAAGAACAATGCCTTAAAAGAAAAGTTGTACCACAATTGTGACCAAAACTTTATGTTTGAGGATGGAGAGCAAGAGGCTTTATTGGCATTTTATTTCATCGAGTACAATTAATCCTTGGTCCACGTTTTAATGCTTCTCAAGTTAGGAAAATAAATAAGATGCAGAGATTGAAATTCATCAAATTATGGATTGTCTTCAATTAATCCGTAGATAATTTTGCTGTCCCTCTCGAAATTATATTATTACTGTAATTTATACACTCCCCAAAATCAGAACTCATTGCAAGCATATGAACCAATAATAAATACCGCAAGAAATGTTTGCACTAAGCCTATATATCATCTTCCTGCATCACTTAATCAAGATAGAGAAAACCACAATTTCCTTCTTTTTTTATTTTTGTTTTGTTTAATTTTACGGTCGTGACAGTAGTAAGACTTGTGTGTGCTACATGATGTCAGATATTTGTACATTAATCGAATCTATTACCTATTCATATTTTTTCCACTCAGAATACTGTTACAAAGACACAAAAAATCAAAGTGTAAACTCAAAGCACTCATGCCCCAAAAAAAAAAAGGAGAAAAGAGAATGAAAGAGGAGAAAAGAAAAGAAAATCGAAGAAGTAGACCTTATGTCGCACTGCATCTCATCTTCATATTCTCCAAACTTCAATTCTAGCGATTTTCCAGCAGACTGGATCTAGCCGTTCTCTTCTTGGTCTTCAGCCCTCAGACGTGACAAACACCCCACCAATGATATAGAAGAAAAATAGGTAATGAAGGCGTTAATCTTTTGGTAAGCTTTTTCTTCTCCAGACAACTGTATTGTCCAAGACCAGGCGTGCTGCTACAGATGATGTCTTGTCGTTGAACTACGAATAGTTACACCGTGCAAAAATTTGGTATACCCAATAAAACTTAGCTTTCCATCTGATCTTATCCAGTCTTTGAGTAAAGAATCAGCTGTAAGTCCCAAATTCATTTCCTGCAAAACTATATTGAGTTGAGTGTCCATTAGGGGGACTAATTCAAGTGACCAAACGGGGGATGAAAACACAGACCTGTGCTAGTTCCTCAGTGGAGGTGACACGATTTCCCTCTTGCTCAAAATAGTCAAAAGCTTTAGTTGCAATCTGTTCCCATCTTTCAAGTGCCTCAAGCTGATGAGGACTGATGGCTGCAGCGCAGAACTCTTCAAACTCCATTTTCTTATAGGACAGGGCTTCCATCTAAATTTAGAAAAAGGCGAAAAACGTAACAAAACAAACTGGTCAGTTCGGATAATAAGGAGAAACAAATCGATAACCTCAGGAAACACGAAATTTATTATTCTCCCGATGCTCAACCAAAAGGTAATTTTTGTGTCTTTCAGGGGAAGAAGAGCCAGTATATGGTATTCGGCATCATAGTAAACATTAAAAGCAAGTGCTGAGAAAAGGGGATTTGCATTGTCTTCTAAAGAGAAGTGCACATAACGATATCAAGTTCATCGTGTATAGTTCTTCTATTTGTCTTTTCTTTGTGTTTCACAAAATCATCACATGAGTAGATAAAGTAAAACTCGTCTTTGTTTAGCCTAATACCTATCGGACACAAACGAGTGTTAGAAATGACAAGTACCATCCGACTGAAACTCTGAGAGTTATTGCACCCAACTGAAACTCTTACCAAATTTAAGATTTCAGGAACCCTCGATTCCTTCATGGCATCTGTCACATTTTTCATGAGAGCCTGGAGAATCATTCAGATGGTGTGAAAACTACTAACTGAAAAAGTTGTGATCAGCTGAGAGCTTTTGACTCGATGGAAGAAATGGTCCAAAAAGAGTACCAACTAACCAATCTGAAATTAGTAAGTGAGACACAACCAGCTTTTGGTTCCAAAAGCTTAAACTGAGCCCTGAGATAGATTAGTTCATCCTCTGTCAAAGCCTTTGAAAGAGCCTGCAAAATTGAAGAGATAAAACTGATATGATGATAATACAAACTTGCTGATAGAAAGCCTGTGCCATTTATCCACATCTATTGAAGGAGGGAGCAAAGATTGCTGATCAGTGACTAATTGAATAAGTGAATACCCTTAGTGCCAATCGTTTCAAAGGCGTGGCGCGAATGTATGATTTGACCAATTTGTAGATTAATATATCCAATGGGACAGCACAATTTTCGTCCCTTAACCAGGGGTGAGCTGCAAAGGTATATGCAATCATCACTCACTTATGGAGAAAAATACATAACAAGTGCAAAGACAGATGCATTCATCACAATCTGCGGAGAAATATCAGCTGAATATAGAAAACTGGCAAATGATGAAGTCAAACAACAGACTCAGCATGTGTGTCATTCGAAAACCCAGGCACTAACAGATAAAATCATACTAAGTGCTTGGGCAGCAGTCATTCTTTTCCTGTGGTCTTTTATCAAAAGCCTTTTCACGAAATCTTTCGCTTCTGCTGATATTGCAGGCCAAGGTGAGTCATCCAAATTAGGATCAGCTCGTAGCACAGAACGGAAAATTCCTGATTCGGTACGTGCCCAGAAAGGCCTGCTTCCACATAACAAAATATATGTTATCACGCCGACACTCCACATATCTGCTTCAACATTGTATGATCTATGAAGTACTTCTGGTGCAACATAATAGGCACTGCCAACAATGTCATTGAGACGCTGATCTGCACAGCCAGGAGATTTGAATGTTTTGCATTTTAACTGAGGATAAAATAAATAAATACATAGATAATTATGCGTACAACCATAAATTTTTAAGGGAGAGATTGACTAGTAAGGACAACCTATGTGAGCACGGATCAATATTAGCAAAAAAAATGAAGGCAGGGAGCGTAATTGTCACAAATGGAAAAAGCATTAGAGTTATTGATGTTATAAATCGAGGCAAGTTAAGAAAATCATGCACATAGGATACTATCATTTACATGATGGTAGCACAAGTGAAGCAAAAGATCATGTTCAGTCTACTCCTCATCACTTAGCAAGTCGAGAGGAATGACTCTCAGTCAGTAAATTGTAGAAGATCTCTATGCATCAGGGCGTACATGGTTTGCAAATATATACGTGGCATAATGGCTGTACAGACCACTCTAGAATGAACAACAATACCTGGCCGAGTAAAATCAGACAGACCAAAGTCTATTACTTTCATTACAGCATCTTCATCTCTTGTGGTGAAAAGAAAATTCTGCCATGGAATCAACTCGTGCTGGTCAAGCTCGTAATTTTGCATCAGAAAGTCCAATAAAAGCACATAGCATCCATGAAACTGGTTTTTGTATAAATAAGAATATTTATATGTGCATGTGTGTGTATCTATGTATATATGTTACCTCTGGTTTTAAATCACGGTGCACAACACCTTGAAAATGACAAAAGGCTACGACATTTAGTATCTGCACAACAATTTTCTTTGCATTCTCCTCTGTGTACGTTCCTCCTCTGCAACATGAAATAGTCAGATGTACCTTCAAGCTGAATGCTGCAATGCAAACATTAAAAGCACAAGTTCCAAAGATAAAATAACCTACCTTGACAAAATCCTGTCCAACAGTTCCCCACCTTCACACAATCTGTTCAAAGCACAAATTTCTAAGAATTACAGGAAAAACATCACGCTTTCCTAACATACAAAAAAACTGCCATCTAAACGCAAAAGTTCATAAGTTGACATGTCCATCCAGTGATTGCTTTAATCCAGAAAAGGAAAGAACTTCTGAAGAGCAGAAGGTTGAGTTGTTTTAGTGACATGTTTATACCACACACTTAGAACATATTGTGGAAAATGAAATAGAAGTTGAGTCGCGAATTCTGTGAGGTGATAATAATCATACTACAAAAGGAACTACGTACTCCATGACAATGTAGACATTGTGATCATCCTCAAATGTATCATGCAGTTTCACCAGATTCTTGTGTCCAGATAAGGCTTTCAATATCTTAACCTCTCTGTGAACATCTTCAACTGATATTGCAGTAGTCATCTGTGAAATAACACTCAAGTTTTATTTCCAAAACGATCTGGATTTCATGAACTTTGTACAGAAATATAAGTAAGTTTGGAAGAGACAAAAAGATCCTTCGAAGTCCCTTCCACAGACAACCAAGCACAGAGGTACTAGGGTCTGGCGACGATAAAAATCTCACAGTAGATCAATATACGGAAAGAACATCTAACTCTACAACCTCAAATGATGCAGATAATGAGAATTGCATTCATTGGAGACCAAACAAAAGCGGAAACTCTCGACGGAGAGGCAGTTGAGAGTTTCCCACTAAATCTATTAAATGAAATAACAAATGATGAAGACCCCATGAAAACTTTATCATCTCTCAGCCCTTCAAAAATATTAGGACAGAAATGAAAATAACGCAAATTAAGGTGCAAAAGTTTTGAGCACCAGTTTTGGATTCTTTGTTAACAAATAATAATATCCGTCTCAATATTGAAATTTGACCATGCAGACCTTGTGATTGGCTTTATGCCCTGCAATAGCTTGTAACTACTCTATTGAAAGCTGATGCATGCATTCATATCCTAATGCAATGCCTTGAGATCAGAGTTCATCTAACCAATCAAGATGTCTCCAACAACTCTAGTGCTATGTTTGTTTTGTGCTTATCTGAACTCGTAGAACTGAAAAGCATATAATTTTGTAAGCTTTTCAATATGCTTTTCAAATTTAAGATTTCAGATAAGCATATAAGAAACACGGCATAACTGTTGTCAAACTTAATGCAATCATGCAGTTTCACATTATTCTTTTTCATTAAACCTCTACGCTAGCCAAGCTCCTCTTCCGAAGCTAATCTTGATCATATGAACTAAAAATTCAACGTAAATAAAATAAATATTGTGAACGTTCTCTAGATCAAACTAGAAATAACTGAAAACCGAAAACACATACCACAGACCTTAGCTTTGGGTATAATTTTGACAGCGACAGGTTGATTCTTGAGCTCTCCTTTTCTACCTTTAGCCCAACAAGTATGACCAAAATGTCCTCGTCCCACCTCTTTACCCAATTCATACTTGGCCGTGAAATTCCTTGGGTAATTAAACCTTTTATCCAGCTGTCTCTCACCGCGGTTGCTGCCGCCGCCGCATTCGTCCTCCGGTATCGACCCTTCCTTGGGCTTCGTGCCCTGCCGTTTCAGTATCGCCGAGACGATCGGCTTCGCCGGCGACGGCGGCGGGAACGGCCATTTGAATTTCCGTCCCGGAGTCGCGCCTGGAGACGGCGAAGGTGCAATTCCGGCGGGGTAAGGACTGTGCCATGGACTAGAGGAGAAGGAGTGAGCTGCTGGCGTGCCATTGGCGGAGGTGGACGTTGGGCGCGGAGAAGGGGATGGGTTCGGGCGGCGGTTGACAACGTCGACGGTGGCGTTTCCGGCGTCTTTGTCGACTGAGACTGAACCACTCTTGCTGCAGCAATGCCCCATCAGAAATACGGCGATCACGCTTGCTCAATGTCAGCTCATTTAACGGTGTTGACAATTTATTACATTAGGCAACGTTAGATATGAGCTGTCTATATATAACGTTTTCGGATTATGAATAACAGAGAATGAGTAGGCAACAGAAGGAGGAAAAAATCAATGGATATTTTTTTTTCCATGCAATAAAGAAAAAGTTATAATTCTTAAACAACAAGTAAATTTTTAACTTCAGTGGATATATCTTCCAAATAAATATATTAAGATTTTTAGAGTGAGTACAAATTAAAATTTTCTTACAAATAAAATTCCACTCAATTCGAGCTCATAACGAAAATGTACGAGACAATCACCGATGAAAAGTCAAAAGAGTCTTGGGAATTCCAAATATGGATTTGGACATTTGGATATTGGACAAAGTGTTTGAAAATCCAGTTGGATATAATTTGTTGAATCAAGTGGTGCATTCGTTTGGAAGTTGTGAGTTAGTAAAAAAGATTCATTCTATGCAAATGGAAAACATAGTTAGATGTTAGAAAGTAGAATATACTTGTAAAATATATATATGTATATGTATGTATATATATGTATATACTATATATATATATATATATAGGGACAAGTTGGGCATTGGAAATGGCCCCGCGAACATAGTCGTGGAATGCAACAAGATTTTCTCGGTTACATCGTTGCATGGGCTCTGTTTTGTACTTAGTAATGCGGTTTTTAGTGTTACAGTGTTGCAGTCTTGGGAGTTCATGTGTTACAATCCTACGTCACCTCACCTGCCAATGGCTAGTATTGGTTTTCTTTTTTCTTTTTTTTTCTTAGAAAGGGACATTTAGCTATTTACTTGTTTTTCTTTTTCTTTTATAATCTCTAGAAAACGAGTTAGTTTTGCAAATAACGATCATCAACAGCTAAAAGTTCGATTTGCATGTTTAATATTACTTTACGACATTTAGTGTCATCTGTGCAAGTAAAAACGTTAAAAGAAACCGTTAAAACTACTCTAGTTTCAAAAAAGATGTCTAATATTCACTACTCCATTTAAAAAAATTTATGCAATGCTTTAGTGTTTATACATTGTTCAGGTTCCCATTATGAATTTTTATAAAAAGCCAAATAAATACTGCCAAGTACCCTATAGAGTTAAAAGAGTAAAGATTCATAGTATAACATAAATTTTAATTAGCTACAATGGGGCGATGTTTATTTACCCCAACCCTACCCTACATCTATTACCATGTAAACTTTTCAATACCGATTCAATCCGAGCTCTTGAAATTGGAGTAAGTCCGGCAGCGGATCGCGAACTCTTAGTGATCTTCTCTATCTAATAAATGGGAAGTTTGTTTCAAAATTGTTCGCCCTGCACCCACCTCTGAGTATATACTTTAACAGGAATCATGCAATGACAAATTAGAAACTTTTAGGAAAATGTCCTCCTATAACCTATTAGATAAACTATATTACACAGTCTAGGAATTGGCTACTTACTCATTCAGTGACTTTGGTGCCATCCATGTTTTTGTTGGAGAAAAAGATTTTGTTTCCCCTTTATAAAGTACTAGCAAATAAATCCAACAGGGAGCAACAATAAGTAAAATTGGAATTACACCTCACCCCCCCCCTCCCTCTAAATAACGAATAACATAACAATAATGCTAAAATTATTAAAAATGTATTATTATGTAAGAACTGATAAGGTGAGTACTAGGTAACTTACTTAATAAGTCAAAAAAATTTGTGCTTTTGGATCCCCAATTGCAATCCTTGTTTTTTAGTTTACTCAACTTACAAAAATTAATAGACTCCTGCCCGACCTCTAATTGAGACATTGGTATAGTGCTAGTCAGAAACTTTGACACGTTAGCATTTGAAGTAAGCAAGAATTATTTTAAAATTCATATGAATGTGGTGAACGTGATACGACGTGTGTACCCTAACCTTGGGTTAGGGTTCCTATTTATAGTACTTACTTGAGCAACTTCTTCTTAATACTTCCACGATCCTCCCGAGATGCGATCCTTGCTTAGTTACACGTGATTCTTATTCACGCTTATCTCAAGTTGTTCCCAACTTTCCCCCAGGACATGGGCCATCCCTCTAGCTAGCTATGGCTTATTTTTGTGGGTCGGGTCATACCTATATCATGAATATATAAAAAGATGCACATACTTGTATATTATGGAATGGATAAACCCAACCAAAGCTTGTTTTGATATGTGGATTAAAAAAAAAAAAAAATGGAAGCAGATCCTCTCCGATTTTTTATTTTATCTAATAAATATGCAAGGGGTATAATTTTAACCCTTTCGATAATATTAAACTAATCTGAACCCTTTACTATAATATTTTGAAATAAAAAGGTCCCTATTAATTTATTTTTATTTGAAAGATTGAAATTATCCTTTGACGTATTAAAACGAGTCAAAAACACAAGAGGAATTCTACCCAAATCCATGTAGGATTCTTTTCTTTTTTCGGTCCAAAAACTTTTGTTCCAACCCATACGGTATCTCTACAAGATGGGTGTACCATCTTAAGTGAACACTGCTGGCTCACTAACAACATCAGCCCTTTTATGCGCAAAACCGAAGAGTGATAAACATCCTCGATCCATAGGCTCGACTTTCTGGGCCCATTCTCTGAAGCCTAGTATGAATTCGTCGTTGAGGTCCAAAATGATCTCGTTTGCCTCCACACCCACATCTGGAAACACAGACAGATAATGTAGAATAAAGGGGCCCAACTTATGGATCACGTACTAAAGTATCGCGCCCTTTTTTCCTATTCCAGTCAAGCAACAACCTCGAGTGAGTTATACTCCCAAAAAAAAAAAAAAAGAAGAAGAAGAGAGTAGATCTGAAATTTTGGTTTAATGGATATTATACTACGAATATTTTTGTAGTGTGGACTAATTTATATATATATATATATATATATATTTGAAATTCACATTCAAAAAAAAACTTGAGACAAGTGTGCATATATTTTAAAAAGGAATTGTGAGTTTTACTAACTTAATAATAAATTCGCCGATAATTAAAAGTAAAGGTACTCACATTTTAAGGCCTTACCAACTTGTCTAACTTTTCCTTCTAAACTTCCTGACGTAGCTAAAGCGATGGAGGCCACAATCCACAATGTATCCATTTTCAGACAATTGAAAGATAGAGAGGATCAAGGGATCCAAACTTAGGAGTTGGTTTGGTCGGGTTGTTATGCTCTTCAAAGTAATCTTTATAAGTTTAAAAGTTAAAATTAATTTGTTTGGTTCATTTTCTTGAAATATTTTTTTACATAAAAGTCAAAGTTAGGAAAAACTCAAAACTTAGAAGTTCCAAACTAAAACATAAGGAAACTAGAAACTTAGAAGCTCCAAACTAAAACATAAAATAAAAAATATTATGAAATGTTGTTTTTGCATTATGTCAGAATTTGTTTTCCTTCATTTTTTCCTAAAATATGTTACTCCATATTTTTTAAAATTCAAAATTACCATCAAAACAATTAAAAGCTTAATTACTAAAATACAAGTCTAGACAATTAACAATTTTTATTTAACAACGTTTTTTACTCAAAGCTCAATTGCTGAAAACTCTGCAATTCAACAAGTGAAATCTCACAATTAGGCCAAACAAAATCTTTGCTTTGTCATGATTTTCATTTAATATAAAAGAATGGACTGATGTAAACAATTTGTATCAATGAATTTCACATTTTCTTCTGGCGGAAAATAAGGTAGCATGTGCAATACACTTTAACGTAAGCGCGTGAATAAAGTCCCCTTGATCCATCGGTTTGCCATCTAAGTGGCGGGAGCCTATTAGTGTCGAAATTTTCGGATGCCCCAATCAGAACACAGTCGCACTTCCCCCCCACCCACACACACACACACACACTCGTTTCTTCTTGTCGTCAAGTAATTGATGTTATTTTTACTTGTCAGCCCCTTTAAAACCCTTCATTACCAAAACCCACCCTCCTAATCCAACCCCAAATCCATAGCATCGCGCACAGAACTAAAATCAAAGCTAAAGGTACCCCTCATTCTCCTATATGTATCTATCTACAGATATGTGTGTGTTTTTGTGTATATACACTTTCTATTTCGGCTGATTAAGACATTGCTTGAGCCGTTCA
This sequence comes from Cordia subcordata, assembly GCA_028554755.1. Taxonomy (NCBI): domain Eukaryota; kingdom Viridiplantae; phylum Streptophyta; class Magnoliopsida; order Boraginales; family Cordiaceae; genus Cordia; species Cordia subcordata. Next base: position 355,054 of record JAPTOF010000006.1, on the reverse strand, counting down.
TTTAACTATTAGGGTTCTTTCTTTTCCCATTTTTATTTAAAAAAAAAAACATATAGCATTTTTTCCAGGGAAAAAAAAAGTTTAAATCTAGGGTTTTGCGGGAAAATTAGGGTTTCTAGAAAAAGAGGCAAATTGGAGGTGTTTCCCGTGAATTCGTGGTTAAAGTCAAATGGAAGCTGCCGCGGGCAGTGTCGCCGCTCGCGGCGTTACCCTGCCAGTGTCGTCGCCTTCTCAGCCTTCCCGGAAGCAGTGGCGCGTTGTCTCCGAGCAATCGGGTCGAAATTCCAGTAATGAGGTAACTTTTTGGTCGTTAAACCTGCTCGCATTGCACTCTTTTTCATCTAGATTGCTAAGCTTTACTTTCCTTTTATTAATTTCACGGTTCCGGTGTTGGAAATAACTTCATGTAAAGTTGCAGGCGGCGTAACGAATCCAAATGTTCTCAGACACTGGGAATGAGCTTTAGGCCCTGGACAACACTTTTCCTTTGGAAATTTTAAATTTTTACTAATGTTCTTTTTCATCTTTATAGGAATTGGAGCGTGCAAAGCTAGGACAATCAGATGAGAGACTGATATATGAGGTATCTTTTGTGTTCTAAAGAACTAACTCTTATTTCTAAAATCATTTTTGTTTGTGGATCGTTTGAGTGAAGATGAAAGTGATTGGTGTTTTGTATAATAAGGTGCAGCAAGGAAGAGAACCTGTGGATGTTGATTTCTGCTCGATTACAATTGACAGGAATTTGGATAACAATGTTTTGCAGCAAAGACTTCACACTGTAGTCAAACAACGGGAGGAGTTGCAGCAACTGGAGATTGAGCTTCGGGCTCAGCTCATTGCCAGAACTGAGATTATACAGATGCAGAACACGTTAAATGCTCAGATTAAAGAGCACGGGAATGCCAATGCCAAGCTTCAGGTCTAAACTTTTAGTTCATAAAGTACTAGAAGATAACACATAAATGCTTATATGTTGTTTTGCTTACCTGTGAGACATGGTTTTGAACTTCTTTTAATTTTTTGTGAAGGAGCAACTGCATGAAAGGGAACAGAAGATGCTTGAGTTGGAGAGGAAGATGGAGGAGAAAGAGAGAGAGTTGCATGCAATTAGATTGGACAATGAAGCGGTTTGTTTGGGAATCCTTTAATGATACTTTAATGAAATTAAGGTTATACTGAGGTTGGACGCAGTTATTGAATTGTTTTCATGTATTTTACCAGGCATGGGCAAAAGAGGATCTTCTTAGAGAGCAAAGCAAAGAACTTCAGAACTACAGGTCTGAGATTTGGTCCATTTATACGTGCAGATGATTGTTTGTGAGATAAAATTTAAAGGATGATTTTATCCATTCAATTTCCTTGTGGTGTGTCTCCATTACTGAACTGCAAAACTTGGATATGCTGTTCATTAACTGGCTTCTACTAGTTTGTTGACTAATGTTCAGCATCATCAAGTCCTTCTATAATGAATACTTTAACCTTTGCAGTATGGCACATCCTTATTGTCTAACTTCTGATTACTTAGAACTTTGTTGTTTTGTCTGAATTGCTGATTTTTTTTTTTTTTCAGAAGAGAGCGTGATAACTCTGAAGCTGAAAGAGTTCAACATATTAAGCAAATCCATGACCTTCAGGAACACATTCAAGAAAAAGAGCAACAATTCATTGAATTGCAGGAACAGGTCTTATGATCCCTATATTTACTTTTAAGTCTGCATAAGTCATAATTTGCACCACTTTCTGGATATGTCAAGGTTAAAATAAATTATTATGAAGAGCACTGTGCTTGTTTTATCTAATCACATTTTCTTGTTTCATCATCTCCAGTTGTTTTACCACTTTTCAGTATGTTGTGGGTCTGATGCCTGTTTTCATTAGCAAATATCTCTCTTCTGATGGTTTTCTTTCCATTAACTGGTGATCTTTTTTCATTCAGAATAGGGTTTCTCAAGAAACCATCCTTTTCAAAGATGAACAGCTGAGGGAGGCTCAGGCTTGGATAAGGCGTGTTCAGGAGATGGACGCACTGCAATCATCTACAAACCACTCGTTGCAGGCTGAACTGCGTGATCGTACTGAGCAGTATAATCATCTTTGGCTTGGTTGTCAACGACAGGTTCTCAACTATATTTCACTTTCCCATGGGATTCAAACATATGCTTAATTCTCTTTATGTTTTTCTTGTTTCGATTAATCAATTTGGTCATTGTCGTGCCTCGAATTTGCTTCATGGTTATTTTATTTATATGGAGTTTGGCTTGTTACATTTCTTTTGACTGGTGCAAAGAATTTATAGTGTGCTGAAATACTTACTAGATTGTTATCTAAATCAGTTTGGAGAGATGGAACGGCTTCATCTGCACATCCAAAAGCTCCAGCTTGAATTGGCTGAAGCTAAAGAAAGGAATGGAACTTACTCTGAAGGTTCACATGCAGCTCAGACAAATTCAAAAGATGTTTCTCATATTGGTCAGAACAATGTTGGCCAGGTGGATGTGAGTGGGAGCATTAGACCTAATGGAAACTCCAGCAGTTTGCCAAATGAGAGTGCTGAAAATAGTTCCTCAGTTGTTTCAGGAGGGAATGCATCAACCCAGGTAGTCTATCTTTTCTGTTTCATTTGACCTTGTTCTTGTGATACTGGAGTGCAAGTTGTCCTGAAGGTATTGTAGATTAGTAGTGGAAGATGGTGGAGGTAGTGGCACCCTAGATATATGAAAAGATAAGAACAATAAGAGAGACGAGTGTTAGAAATTAGTTAACTTTTTCATCCTTCTTGATTTGGGTGATAATTATTCGTATACTCTTTTCAATCCTTAGACCGATCAAGTTCATAGGGTTCCATTGGCACCATCGGCGCTACTTGGTATGGCAGGCTACATTCCACCTGGACAGGTTACTCCATTGCATCCTTTTGTTATGCATCAACAGGGGGTGCCTCATTCTGTACCATCACACATTCCGCAGCATCATATTAGTCAGTTTCACTCAGTCTCAGCAATGTCAGCTCTTCAACAGTGGCAGAACCAACAGGTAATATATGTGAGACTAAAAAGTTATTAATTCTTGTTGTTTCTTGTAATGTATGGGTTTTCTGATCAATTATCCTCTTCCTTTGCTGAAGGCTGCGTCAGAGGGTTTGCAAATTCCTACTCACGATCATTATTCTCCAGAAACTGCTTCAACCTTGTTGAGATCAGAATCTAATTATAACTATGAGACATCTGTAAGCGGGCAAAATATCCACGCAGAGTTTTTGAATGTTAATATCAACCAAGACGTGCAGCCTAAGACAGTTGTTTCATCCTCAAAGGAAGAGAGAGAGGTCATTAGCATTGAAATATCTTGTTGACCATTGATGATAAGTAGGCTCAGTTATAACATTCTTGATTTGTTTGCTTTTTTTCCAGGTTTTTGAGTCAATAGATAAAAATTACCTTCCTGGTGCTCAGTCTCAGCAGAATATGCAACATTGTTCTCAGTTTCATACTGCTCTTAGGCTGGATCCTCTCGAGCATAGTGACGAGGATAAGGTACTTCCTCCTTTCCATACTCTGTATATACCCGTCACTTCCCCCTCCGTTTTCCTGTTTGTTTCTTTTCTGTTTTCTGGATTTTGAGTTTTGCTAGTAAGCCACCTTCTCTTTTAGATGGCTCAGGGGAAGAACGTCAATGATTTAGCTAATCGTGGGTCAGAGGCCCAAGGTTTAATGACTGAACAACCTACTTCCACTGCTGATTCAGTGCAATCTGAAGTGGCAAATCACACCGTAGATTTCAGTAGGCAGACAATTAATGCGAGCTCTGTCAAAGTTTTACCAGAGGCCTATGCATCTAGTGGCCAGAAAAGTCCTCATGCAGTTGGGAAACCGGCAGACCTTCCCCTACTTGACGAAAGGTCATTACTGGCTTGCATTGTGCGAACAATTCCACCCGGATCTGGTGGTAGAATTAGGATTAGTTCAACGGTTAGTTGATTTGAATCTAATAAGTTTGTCATTTTTGTTTCTCAATAATTGATCATCTCTTCACTTTTCATTTCTGAATAAGGGGGCTGATTATTTATTTTGTCTGCACATGTACAGCTTCCAAATAGACTTGCTAAAATGCTAGCTCCTCTGCACTGGCATGATTATAAGAAGAAGTATGGAAAGCTTGATGAGTTTGTTGCCAGCCATCCTGAAGTATGCACTATTCTACATTGTATTGAGTTCATATGGATTGCCAATGCATATTGTCGTATTAAATTAATAGCTTGCTAACTTGGCTTTGGTATTTCAGTTATTTGTAATTGATGGGGACTACATTCAGCTGCGAGAAGGTGCACAAGAAACCTTAGCTGCCACAGCAGCTTTTGCTAAAGTCGCTGCTGCTGCTGCAACATCTTCTCATTCATCTTTGTTGCCTTCTGTTGCTCTTACTCCCATGGCACAGTCTAATCGGCTGAAGAAAGCACTATCAATTGAATCAACATCTACAAAGACTGATAATCCTTCTCAGCTGCTCGAAATGCATAACCAGCATCCAAATGGTGCTTCCTTTAATGTGGCTGGTGGTGCCTCGAATGTAAAAATTTTGAGCAAACCTAAAGATTGTGCGGAACTAAATGGTTCTGAATTTAGGTCCAACCAGTCTATTCTGCTGACTCTTGGAAATGGAGCAAACTCTGACAGAAATGATTTGGGTACTTCTCAAAGCAAAGTTTCAGCAAATGGGAGGCCTGTGGCGCATTTCACGAGGAGACATCAGGGCAGGTTAATGAGAAGCATCCACTCCTTACTTTTTTCCAAGGACTTTTCTTTTTCCTATCTTTTACCAACTATTTGGTTGTATTTTATTTATCCAGTCTGTTTTCTTGCAGGGCATTTGGGGCTGCAGCAAGTTCTAGACGATAGTAAGTACCCATTATATTTGGATAATCTTATACTGTTGAGTTGCCCTATTTGCTGGAGGTGGTGCTTCTGTGTGCTTTGCTGTTCTCCCTGTTATTTTATATGTAGCAACTGCTTAATATGGTTGATTGACAAAATATTATCTCATACAGCAGATTCATTTCATGCTGGACACTTTATATGCTTTTACCTCTTTAAGGTTGCCTAAAACTATTCAGTTTTAGTGATATTATGGGTTTGCTCAGCCAAAGGCAAGCAAAGGGATTAGTATACAGTAATTTATCAGGATAGCAAAATGTTCCTTTTAACTCCTTTATAAGGAGTTTAGCATCCAACAATCTGTTGTCGGGGAATGTTACCCAATTTTTTTCCGGTACCCCTCAGAAAGAAAGAAGTATATATAAGGGGCAGTTCAATGTCTAAATCTATGCTTCGAATGACTGGTGATTTGTTCTTTTAGATTAATCTATGCTGAACAGTATAGTGTGATCTCCTGTGCACTCTTCTGCTTGTTTGAAGTTTGTTGTGCATGGTCTATCATTTTATATCACCAATAAGAGTAGTTGTATCTTGAGATAAACTCATGTTTACATTTCTGTATGTAGCTATCTCTCTTGCCTATTTTCTGAAATGTCTCCAATAAGTTAATGGGTTCAGGGGGATGAATGTGGATCAATGTTATCCTCTAGCCTCAGAAGCTTTGTGCCAAATTAGATGTGCAGCTGAAATTGATCTGGTACCTGCTGTTGTTGTTAGCTTATGTGATGCTTTGTGGTGCTGAAGACAGCCAAAAGACTTCTAGCAAGGTTTTCTCTTGTTACTTCCAGTAGGTGATTATCATTCATCTTTGGTTTGGCAGGACAAGTCAGACACTTTTGGACAATCCTATGGTTTACTCTGAAAAGCAGCAATTATATTTGGGAGGAAGACGGGGAAGTCTTTAACTGGTCAAGTATCGGCAACGCCCAACTGGGAATCTCACAGTAATTTTTTTGCCCTATAGAAGTCTGATAGAAGTTGATTTTATTAATTCCCTTCTGTTGGAACAACCTACATATTTCTCTGGGTGTTTTTGCCTATCCAAAATGCTGTACATCCAATTGCTGGCAATCAATCATACTCGTGCACAATGAATCTTTTGGAACCCAATTGTTATCAGAAAGCAATGATTTTGCTCAATCCTATCAAATTTAATTCTCTAAGCATTTCCTTTTCAAGTTAACTATGTTTATCAATTAGCAAGCAGCTAGATCATTATTATGAAATGTGAATTGTCATAAGCTCTCTCCAACGGCACGCAGAAGTGCTTAGATCAAGCAGCAGATGTTATTACTACTAGTTGATTGTCATCCCTATACCGTATACTGGTTTTGGAAAATGTAGGTATGACCGAGCAGAGATGGATAATAACGATCAGATTGAAATATGTTTTCCTTAAGATAATGGATGATCGAGAAATTAATTTAAATTGAATCTCCTCTCACGAGGTTACAGAGGAAATTCAACTGCAATAAATCAATGACAAATTATAACAACGAAAAAAGAAAATTGATAGTTGATCCTCGTTGAATCTCACCCATAATGTCGTATGTAAAGCCCATAATTATCCCCTCATTTAAAAAAATTGAAAAATGACACGGACCTGCCATATCATATAGGAACATGGATTCTCAAACTGAAGAATTAGCAAAGGATTACGGAAACATGAAACACAGGAAGCTGCAATATCATCCTTTGATTAACCATTTTTTTTTTTGAAAAGTATCCTTTGATTCACCAATTAAATCGTTCAAGCAGCAAAATGCTTCAAGAGATCCACAGCCACTGGGGAAATACAAGTTTGTTGTTTTTTAGGTGCAGTTAGTCTCCAACAGGCACTCTGCATCTAGGTAACATGACAAACTGCAAAAGCTATAAATGCAACACTGCATTAACAAGAAGCAAACCAAGTCCTCTTCTTTGTTCAGATTGATCTCGGACTTTGAGCTAAACCTTCAACAACTTTTTCTGTACCAAAAAGCTAGAGAAATAAAAACTTAGTTCCCATCCCCACTAGCATCGCCCAGAGCTGATTTTCCCTGGCCATTGCTCATACCAGCATCCAACATGCCTTGCTTACTCCCTCGAATGTCCACAAAATTGCCTGAACCACCAACCCCAGGATGCATCATCTGGTGCATGCCATTTGCACCAGCACCTCCAAGGTTAATGTGGCCTTGTAGTTGTTGCTGTTGCTGAAAATGTAATAGTTGATATTGTTGATCCTGAGATGGATGAGCATTAAGCTGGAAAGGCAACTTGGCTCCTGAACCATCTAGCTGCTGCTGGACTGGACCAGCCTTCTGCATGGCATTTGCTTGTTGAGCAGCAGAATTCGGTGGTTGCTGCAAAGGTTTTAGATGTTAACAAGAAGTAATGATTCCACAAGTAGTAATATCTTCTTATTTGACTTACCTGTGATGGTTGTTTTGCAGATGGTGACTGAGCATCGGCCACTGCAGCTAAATATAGCAGATTCTTCTGAAGAAGAGCTTGATATCTAGATATTGGAATTATCAAACAAAAGTATCAGCAAAGCTTACTACAGAATGGAATTCAGAAGTAGATAAGCGACATGCAATCTTGTGACAACTTGCCATACACTCCAATACAAACATCTCCAGAAAGAAATTACAACAAAACCTAGAATAGCATATTCCGAAAAACCAGCAATTGTTACAAAAAGCGCATCTTATGGCAAAGAGAAACTAACGCAAGGTGAAGAACTAAGTTAAAGACACTTGTAGGTGCAGAGCTGACCAGCAAGAACATGAATATGTCTAGACAGATTTTCATGCCTTGGATGTCTTTTAATCTCGAGTTATCAAATGATTTATAAGGTAATACTACCACACTGTAATTTGTACTAGCCATCTATGCTGTAGGTAATCAAAGAGTAACAAAGCCAGCTCTGTGCTTAAGCATCAGCCATTGTCAACTAAAGCCTCAATAATTAAGAAGGAAGAACGGCTAGAGTGAGGAAAGACTAGAGAACTTTGACAATAACTAGCTTGTGATTACACACGCTTTGAAGAATCTGATAATTTAATCTGTTCTTTTTTTTTTTTTTAATGAAAATTAATAGTGTGATCAATTCATTCCATCTCTCTCTCTCTCTCTCTCTCTTGGACAGTCTTGATATGTATGACTATCATACTTATAAGAATTTTAGGTGCAATAGATTGAGCTTTCAAATCAATCTTTTAAATTCCTCTTCTTCTGTTTCCTGTTTTTCAGTTCATGGATAATATTTGTGCTTTCAAGCTAATTGAGTCTATGGCTAGTCACTGATATCATCTAATCGAGGAGTTTTTTATTCTATGAATTTAACACACTCGAAACATTCACCATAAGGAAAAACAAAATAAAACATTTAAAAGGATGCCAAAATAAATGGTAGAACTGCTAACATGTGGAGCCATAGTTAAACAAACCAAACAAAAACCAAGCCTTAATCTCCCTAGGTGGAGCCGAATAAATCATAAATGATACCTCCCATAGACAACTTACTGGGCACATTCAGCAACTTTCCCAAGGTTTTGATTTTCGAGTATCGCCAATATCAAATTCTTGTTCTGATCCAGGTACTGCATTTAGCATAAACTCATCAATGCTTCATTACTAGTTGATCATCTTGTCAATTGACAAATTAATGCAAACAGTTCACTTTATACAACGGATCAGCAAAAATCTTTAATTCAGTTTCATACCTTGCTACAACACCATAAACAATATAGAGAAAGATGCTTTTCCAATTATATTAATACAAAATTATTTCTTTTGTTTTTATTTTTATTTTTATTTTTCTCCTTTTCCCTCGTGCAGGAAGCTCCCAGTAAGCACGGTTCTTGCGAACTGTCCGACCCACGTTCCAATTTCCCAAGAGGTATCCACGGAATGATTAAGAAAAAGGAAAAAGAATAAAAGAGAGATAAATTTTGGGGGGAAAAAGTTACAGCTTTCTTTTAAAGAAATGGTTGGGTGGTGTTAAATCCAATCATTTTACATCACAAATATATACAAAAACAAATGTAAATAGAAATGCATGCGTTGTTATGTGCGTACACACTCACACAGCAAATGTACCTTCTGAATCTCCTCCGTGGTGACGGCACTGAGAGCCACTGAAGGAGGGGGAGGAGTGGCATCGTTTGCAGATTGGTTTGGCTGCTGCTGCATTTTTTTTTTTTTTTTCTCTCTTCTAAATTAATATTTCTTTTGGGGTAAAATTTCTGAGGTGTTTTGAGGGCAAAAAATCTTGAAAAGAGACCCTTAAATGAGCGAGAAAATGATGAGTCATGAGAGGAAAGAACATATAAGCAGCCATGGCAAGTGTCAAGTGTTGTTTATTATAACGTAAAACCGTAGGAGGCAAATTACGGCTAGACGACAGCGTATTGAGTTTGAGCTTAGCTGGATGTGCGCCTGTTTGTTGCGGCGACTGGACAATTTGCTTGCGCTGATTAAGGACGCCAACCTGTCCATAATTACCTTCGGACTTAACGGGTCCAAATTAATCCCAAAAAATATAAAAATTTAAATACCTGTTTTAAGGAATTGTTGTAGACTTTAGACCCTGCGCAAATGTGGATTTATTTGACTAATCACTAGGAGAAAGATCCTTTATTTTTATAATTGTTCTATTAGTCGGTCAAAGTTGTTAATACTTTTTGCAGCAGTGTTCGATATCTATAACTGCTTGAATAACGGATAGTTGTTGTATTTTAACCCAGATAGCTATTTGGCTATTCAGTAAATTTAATCATTGGTTCGTGCGTCAACATCCGCAAGAAATTATATGCGGGTTTCAGGACTTATGATTCATTGATGTACATTTTGTCCAACAAAAGTAATAACCGAAGTATCAGAAACAGATCCCAAGTAAAAAACTCTTGGAGTAAAAATGTCAGAAACTGGGATTGTGAATGCTGTGTACAATTGCTTAGCGTCTGTGATTTAACTTACCAAGAGATGCTACTACATCTCTCATGGAAGGCCTGATATCAACTTCCTGCTCAGTACATTGAAAAGCTAAATCCATTAATCCCAGGGCCTTCCTTTGTTCTTCTACTTCCCAGAGACTGATTTCTTCATCAAGACAGCCAAAACAATCGTCGTTTTCTTGCAAAAACTCTCACCCAAGAACCGATATCCAATCCTTGATCGAAGCTCGGGTCTACTGGCAGTTTTCTGCAGAGAAGCTCCAGCAAAATAACACCGTAGCTGTACACATCACATTTCTCTGTCAACCTGACCGCGTAGCATTCTCTGAATGGAAAAACAAATGTTAGCTCGTGGTCATATTGTTTAACTTAATGATATCAAATGTCTGTCTTAGTTAATTAATGCAATGCAGCTAACCTGGTGCGATGTAGCCTAGTGTGCCTACAACTGTAGACATTGTAGAGATTTCATTCGAATCAGAAACAACTTTTGCTGTTCCAAAGTCTGCAATCTTTGGCTCCAGGTCAGAATCCAGCAGTATGTTATCTGATTTGACATCTCCGTGTACGATTTGGGGTATGCAATCATGGTGAAGGTATGATAAACCTTGAGCAATACGATAACGAGTTTCCCAATCTAAAGCCTCAGGGAGTTTGTGCCGATGTAGTACATCGTAAAGTGTCCCACATGGCATAAACTCCGTTATGACAACGCCATATCTTCGTATGCTATATCCTCCCATTTTCACAACATTCCGGTGCCTGATTGAGCTTAGAATTCTCATCTCATCCGTAAATTTTGTGTCAGATAAATTCACCTTCTTCACAGCCCACTGCTTTTTAGATTTCACCGATTCTGTCCTGTAAACAACTCCATGCTTGCCTCTCCCGATAACATACTTTTCGCTCCAGCCTTCAGTTGCGTGCAATATATCCTGAAAATTCAGATCTTCTGGTAAATCTTCACTTCTTGAATTCCAGTCATGAAGCAGAGATTCATCAGGCAGGAAGGGGCGAGGAATACGAATTAACAATATGTATATCACAGCAATTAGCACTCCCAAAAGTACCAGCCCACTGATAACAATAACAACAACTCTGGCACGTGAATGGGATCTTCTTCCATTCCCACAAAGACCAGCTTCAGAGCCAGAAAGGCAGAGTCCTGGGTTTCCGAGAGAAGATCCAGGATGTAAATCCAATAATCTTCTCCAACCAACTGGGACGTGCCCTGAAAGGTTATTATATGATATGTTCACAAATGAAAGGGATCTCATATTGTTCAAATCAGAAGGAAGCTCGCCAGAGAAATTGTTGCTTGAAATATCCAGAATTTCTACCATGTCTAGCTTGTCGAGGCATTTAGGAATTTCACCAGAGAGCCTGTTCAAGCTCAGGTTCAGAATATAACTAAAATGATGAAGCTCCCCTAGGCTGGAAGGAATGGGACCTTCCAGCATGTTGTTCCCAAGCTGCAGCTCAATGAGACTTTGGCTACTAGAGAAAGGGTCGTGAAGGACACCAGTGAATTTGTTGCTTTGAAGGAGGATGTTTCTCAGTGTCAAAGATGATAAGATCTCTGAAGGAATGCTTCCAGTAAGATTATTATTGCTGAGGTCCAGTTTGGTCAATTTCAGGCTATGACCAAGCTGAAGAGGAATTGCACCCGTCAATTGGTTAGAGGAGATCTGTAGAATTTCAAGATTCTGCAGCCCCCCAAGCGCAGGAGGAATAGAGCCGGAAAAATTATTTTCTGAAAGATCAAGCATTGAAAGGTTTGTCCATAAACCAAAAACTGCAGGAATCCTTCCTTCGAGCAAGTTTTCCCCAACATCAAAGTAAGAAATGTTGAAATTTTCTTCCATATCAGCTGGTATACTTCCTTTCAGAAAATTATTACGAAGAATCAGCCTCCTAAGAGACTTGCAGTTTAGTATACCACTAGGTAGGTCGCCGGTGAAGCTATTGTATCCTAGTGTCAATACTTCAAGAGTCTGGCCAGCACACATATTTGAAGGAATTCTTCCATAAAGATGATTACCAGTTAAGTCCAATACTACCAAGCCTGGAATGTTATTCTTCCCGAGATCAGATGGCACCTCTCCACTGAGGTTATTATCTGCTAGATACAGCTTCGTCAGGTTTGTCAAATTAATAATTCCAGGTGGTATCTCACCCGTCAGACTGTTGTTATACAGATCCAACTCTTCAAGGCTGTCCATTTTCCCTATGCACTGGGGGATGTGGCCTTCAATTTGATTGTAGAAGACATGCAAGATCTTTAAGCTACAGAGCTTGCAAATTTCAGGAGGAATTTTTCCAGAAATGGAGTTACCTTGAAGCCTGATCTCAACAAGGGAATTGCAATTCCCAAGCTGTGGAGGTAATTCCCTTGTCAGCATGTTATTGTACATATACAGCACATTCAAATACTTCAAATTTCCAATCGATCTTGGAATCTGACCTGTGAAGTTGTTGGCCGACAAATCAATATGTCTTAGCTGACGACAAGAACCAATCTCTTCTGATATACTACCGTTAAACTTGTTTCCTGAAATAACAAGCTTCTGTAATCTACCAAGACCCCACAATGTCTCAGGAATTTCCCCTTCAAAACTGTTCCCGTCCAAATAAACAAATTCAAGTTGTAAGAGGCCCTTGAAAATTTCAGACAGAATTCTTCCATTGAGACGATTAGATGATGCATAAAGACCTGTGAGATTGCAACAATTACCCAAGGTTAGTGGTAGAGAACCGGAAATTAAATTCTCATGAATTCGTAGATCAGAAAGTGAACATGATTGTGGCAGATTACGCAGAGCTCCGGTTAAATTGTTTGAGCTCAAGTAGAGAAATTTTAAAAATGGTAAAGCAAATAATTCATCAGGAATTTCTCCAGATAGGAGGTATTGTTCCAGAAAGATGATTATGGCCCAAGTCAAGTTGTAAAAGCTCCGTTTTCTTGAAAAGATCTGGTGGGATTGGTCCTGAAAAATCATTATCATTTAGGAGAATTGTGTTCAGTTGGCTGCAGTTCCCGAGCAAACCTGGAATGCCACCTGAGAAATTGTTGCCACTTAGATCCAAGTGGAGCAAACGGTGAAGATGGCAGAGCTTGGAAATAGGGACTTCCAAGATTCCTGATAGGCCAAGATCAGAGAGCTTCAAAGATTTGACGTCAAAACTTCCATCTGAGTGGCAAGCAACACCCAGCCACTGGCAGTGCGAAGAAGGTGACCTGGATTGGTTCCATGGTAGCAAATTCTGAGAAGGTTGTGGTAGACCATCACGAAACTGGAGAAGATGGATAGCAGTTTCAGGCAATGAGGCTGATGAGGTTGGATTGAGATTGATAAACAAAAGAATGCACTCAAGGAACAGCAAAAACATGATTCTTGGAGATGTAATGGCAAATGCTATCATGCAGCCGCTCATTAAAGTCTGTCCAGGCGTGGTTATCAGCAGCTCTTAGTATCTTCAACTATGATGGCTTTTGCTTTGAAAATGAATCAACTTAGTGACATTAATAATAAAGTTAAAAAATACAGCTACAAATGACATGCATGTAATAAAAATTTTTTACGGGCCTTTGGTATTGATATATTGAAGACTAAAGTGGCTTCGATTAAAAGTCAAGGACTGTGGTGGTTATTGGCACATAATGGAGATTCCTTTGAGCTAAAGGACAACGTAGATCGAGTTGCTAAGAAGTCTTCGTTTATCTCATTTTATTGCATTTCTTTGTTCAGTCAAAATCATGAACCACATGGTGATTTTAAAATTAGCCATCGGACATCTTTGAAGACTTTTGAGAAAATGTACATCCATGTCTGCTGTCCCAGTCACGTTTGCAGAATACCCACATGAATTAGACAAGAAATCTACGGCTAGTAAAAAGGAAGATGTAAAGCATTGTCTTTTAGTTTTTAACCCTGTCGAATTTATCTGTTTATTTACTATTTATAGATCAACCATTCATGACAATTCGTCAATCCTTCTGTCTCCGATTCTTGAAGTAATCCACCGACCAACAGAATAATTTTATTTTATTGAACCACTAGATTACCACCAACATAGAAGGAAGACAGGCTCCATTATTTTCAGAATACAAAATAAGTAATTGTTACAATAATTTCCAAAAAAAAAATGCAAATTATAACTAGTTGCAACTTGCAGAAGAGTCTGTATAGTACCTACAGGCAAACCTTTGCTTAAGCATAGAGCTACTGCTAACAGAATGATCACAACTCAAATTCATGGTCAAGGTTGAGTGCCTCAGCAGCAGCTTCCTCCTCTTCATCATCGATAGCCAAGTAAGGGTTGTGCTCTTTCGGCCTAAAGTTATAACCCGTGAAGACATAGAAAGCCAACGTCGCTAATTCAGCCGCCACCACAGTGGTCCACTGATACTTATACGAGGTTATAGTCAGAAGCGCATAAACCAACACCCTCGTGAAGTATATATAACATATGACCACAACGTAGTACTGCCTGAACAACGTCAACTTCATCAAATTGACAGCAGCCTTGCCATCCCTCCTAGCCGCCTCTCTCAAGTTCCTGATCGACCAAACAATCGGAAACAACACCGCGCAACAACACACTATATCAACAAGCAAGAAAACCTGCTTCCAAGTATACCAACCTCCGCCAAAAGGCCCCGTCTCATCAATCACAACCTGGGCCACATTTGCGACGACTTGCAAAGGGATCACAACCATCAGAACCTTCTTCTCCTTGTCCTGCAGAAACGGTTTCAAAATGGACCAGCCCGTCCCGATCAACACGATTAAAGTAAACAACGTCACCCCCTTCAAGAAACTAAACACGTAGAACAACACATCCCATCCATGACCATGAGCGCTGCCCGTGCGCTTAATGTACGACTTATCCTCAGCTTCACAGATCAAATTCAGGGCCTTCAGTAAGACAAGGGCGAGCATGAACCAGTGTATCTTATAAACAGATAAGCGCTTATTGTGAAGTGTATAAATCCAAAGAGAGGCTAAAACCAAATAAATTAAGAAAAATAGGAAGTAAATACAAGGGAGGCTAGTTTTGCCAGCAGATAGGTAATCAAGCTGACGCGTCTTGGGGTTAAGATTGAACATAACGGAATGGACATCCATGGATACTTTAACATTGGGCACGCAGTTGGTGAAAACCAGGGTGAATTGATTAGGGTCGGATACTTCAAAAAGGGCGTTGAACTGGGTCGGATTCTCTGGTCGGAGTTGGGCCAAGGTGAAGATGCGCTTGACGAGATTGGATTGGAGGGGGCACTGGATATCGTGGTCTTGGAGTTGCTCCAGGACTTGAAGCCAGGAGTCGCGGGTGCAGAGGAGGAACCCGATGAAGGAGAGGTCGGGTTTGGGTTTGGGGAGGGATATGTGGGAGACAGTGAGGTTGAGACGGCCGAAACGGGTGAACCCGAATTCGTCGATAGGGATGGTGGAGCGGGCATCGGAGCGGATCTCCGTGAATCGGATCTCGGCGAGGCAGTCGGGGATGAATATTAAGAAGAAGAAGAGCATGAGAAGTGAGAAATGAGGAAATGCAACCATTGTTGTGTGTATAGTGTTATGTGGAAATGGTGAAATGAGAAAACACCGCCGGGGTGGTTTAAAAGAATTGAGTGTACCGACAGTGCCAGTGTGTGTGTGTGTGTGTGTGGAGGATAGTCCAAGTCAAGGCAAGTGGAGGAATAAATGCTCTAAATCTAATGAAATTCTGGGAAAGTTTACCGAAGCTTATAGTTGTACGGTGGAAGACTTTGACAAGCCACGGACTTTAATCATCTCATTGTCATTGACGTACTAACTCCACTTTTATTGTCAATGTACGCACCTTCACGGTTGTCGTCGTTAATTTCTCTTGCAGGCTCGACACGCCATGACTAATGTGATCAAGATTTTCACGTATATACACCATACGCTTCATATTCAAATTCTACTCAAGTGAACTCAATTTTAATGTTTTGATATGAAGTGACAATGAGTGACGCTCAATTTTACTTTTAAGGATATGAGAAACTACTTTCTTAATAATAATTGTTTATTGTTGGTAACGAGAATGTGACACCAGGCGTATGACTGACAACTACTCAGCCGAGTGTCAATCAAGTATGTAGCAAACCCAAGGACCATTACACGCTTGCATCTACCACGCCTTCAAAAGACTTTTGAGTCAGAGAAGCCACGGATCTCTAGAGGAAGGGTGCACCTATCTAACATAGCCCTAGTGTGTGCTATGTTGAGCGCACCGGCCTACGGTATGTCAAAAGTGTGCTATCCATATGCTTTCGCTGGTAAAGCAGGGACAAGTTGGTCAATACCAAGCAAACCGTCATCATTGTCATACCACTTTTCTACCTTATAAATATGCATAGCCATGCCATCGAAAAGATAAGAAAAAAAAGGCCAAAGCTCGACTTGTTGCCGTTAAAACCTCCAGCCTTTGCCAATGTGAGCATCGGGGTTTATTCTGTGGTAGAAAGCCCTGCTGTTTGTCTTCTTTATAGGTCTCTGACAATCGGAACGGCATTAGTGGACTAACAACACATCAATTGTTCCTCTCTTTATCTACTTATATCAGCAGTAGATGCATTATAATTTTGTTCTCCTTTTAACTTTCATTATTCAATTTATTTGCCATCGGCAAACACCTTAACTAAGTGACATAAAATAAGTTGGAGAAATAAATATAAAAACACTTCAGTTGGTATTCACGTGGAGTTAATCGGCTGGCGACCGGAGCTCCTATTTTGTTGATGTAATTTGGACTTCCGTTTTAAGCTTTTTGGGCTAAGATTTCCTCATGTATTTCGGAGACTGCCCAATTTTTTGACTGTTTGTCTTCAGGCTACTTTTGATTTTGGGCCCTTGTTTACGATTTTTCAGTCCGTTAATTTGGGCTTTCGGCCTTTCACCTTTTTTTTTTTCCCTCTTTTGTTATTGTTTTACTTGCTGGGTTGCAATTGGTTGTCAGAGGGCCTACTCACAATAGCCTAAAGCGTGAGAAGAGTTAAAAAGAAGACAGCTGGGGGGGGGGGGGGGGGCAAAACATGGTTGGATTAGGGGGTGTGTGGCCAATCACATGCAAGAGACCACAAACGAGCCTCCAAGTCCAACACCTTTGAGGCTTTGACCCATCCCACTTCCCTCTCTATTATATTTATATCCTTAAAAAAAAGTAAAAAAAAAAACTCCGTAGCCCGACCTTTACTGCAATCGTTGCTTGTAGTTCACGTATGCTTTATGCTTTCGTCGAATTTCAAGTTGTTCAAGTTAGACTCTTTTTTTTTCTTTCTTTCTTTCTTTTCAAAATTGATGTTTTGATAATAAATTGATCGCTTCTCAAAAACTTTTGATTAATTAATATAAATTTTGTATATTAATTAATCATTTGTTTTTGTTGGAAACAGTGGTAGAATAGTAAATTAAAATTTACCGTACTCTACAAATAACGCGTTAAAGAGAGAGAGAAAAAAATCAATTAGTCCACGCACCGCTTCATCATCTTCGTCAAGTAAGGGCTCGTTTGGATTGGCTTTTTCAAAAGCGTTTTTTTTAACAATTTTTTAAAAACATCTTTTTTGAGAAGCTGAAAGTTCTGGCTTCTAAAAAAAGTTGTATTTAAGCTTTTTTTAGAGTTTCAGTTTTTCTGGAAGTCAAATTAAATACTTATTGTAAACTTAATGTAACTTTTTCAGGAAAAAAAGTATTTTTTCCTAAAAAGAAGTCAATCCAAACAGGCCCTAAGTCACATGTACTTTTCACGATCTTAACATAATGCAGGGTGCATATTTTGATAGTTGAAATAGTGCACTAGAGACGACCAAAAAACAAAATAGTACCATAAAATGGTACATGGAAATATTCCAATGCGATATTATGGTGACATGTGATGTTAGCAAATATATAATTGCTTGGAGAGTGTCTTTGCTACTTCACTTCGGAACAGAGTTCACCAACAAGAAGTGCCGAATCCTAAGTTTAATTTTGCTTTTGAAAAAAGACAAGTGTTTTTTTTCATTTATTTAGATGATTAACTTTCAAATTCTGAAAGATATACCAGGATGGTAAAGTTTATATACTTACTAAATTGATTTTTAGATTTCCTCACAATCTACAATACTAAAAAACTTAACAATAATAGTAAACTGTACAATTATTCTATTATCATTATATTATTAAATTATTTATTCAAAGCATTACAATGATATTATGGCCTGGTCCTACTTACAATCCGTCTTGTCAACCATGAAAGAATCTAACCCAAAAAAGAAAAAAGAAAAAAAAGAAAAAGAAAAACAAGGGAAGAGTAATAATCTACTTTTTTTTTTGGCTTTTTCATTTTGGGGACCATTTTGCTTCATATTCCACGCGCAGAAAATGGCTAATTCCAATCAGTATTTTGCTTGTGGTTACGGGACACAATTTCTCTTTGTCATGTTCAAAGACCCACTTTGTTTCTATTGTCACATTACGCTTCAATTATTTCGAATACTAATGCCAAAAGTTTATTGGATGCTTTGTCACCAATTTGAAAAAAAAAAAAAAAAAAACGAACCAGTTCAAATAAGAAAGGGCACACTTTTCTTTTTTTCTCTGTTTTTATTTATTTATTTCTTTCAAAGGAGGGTAGACTTCGGTCTCCTTAAGTTTATTTTGGCACGTAAATTTGCTCCCTAATTAATTAATTTATGATGATAAAAGAGTAATCTTTGCTTTTTTTTAAATTTTTTTTTGTTATTATTATTCTACTTAGCCCCGAAAAGATAATCACCATCACATGAATACCAAACCCAATACATATAAGTAATAACATAAATATATTATAGTATATCATCAGTAACACCCACAAGCCAAAACCTAACAGATACGCAAATAAAGATGGGCACGAAAGAAGAGGAGGGGAGATGTGGTATGTGGATTTGCTTGGTATAAAATAATGGAATAACGAAAAGAGTGGGGCTAAGTACGTTGGTCAGCTTTATCACACAGAAAACGATAGATATTCCAACTTATTATTTATTATGAGTGAGAAATTTTGAGGGTGCGAATGTTGGAAGCAGGGAAGCAAAGCAAGACCCCCAGATCAAAAAAACTACGAATATGAATTGATGAAACGAAAAAACATCACTAAAATCCAAAATTCACCACATCTAACCCCACTCCCTATCTTTAACCATTATTTACTCTCTCTCACCTACCCACAGATATTAAGTTATTGACTAGCAGAACGAAAAGTCAAGAGTACTATACACCAAATTTGGGGGCCTTACAAAACCAGTAACGCGGAAAATTTAAAAAAAAAAAAAAAAAGAAAGAAAGAAAGAACGAATGCTTAATTTTGAGTAAAAGATCGGGTGAGTACTACACATTTTTTCTTTTTTACTTTCCTTAGTTTTGTGAAAGTGGTTTGACAAGAAGGTGTTTCTTCCTACTTTCTAATTTAAGGAGGGGAGTGTGAAAAATAATAATAATAATAATAATAATAGTGTAATGGGTGCTAGCTGGTGGACTTTAGCGTTTCAGACAAGACAAGCCATACTCATCAGGAACCTTACATGGTAATGCATGGGTGGTGATTGGGTTTTGCTTTTGAATTCCAAATTGCTAGATCACTTTGTTAACACAACAAAAAAATACATAAATATTTTGTAATATGGTATCAGAGTCTAAACCTAAGATAATTTTATATTCAAAATTCATCATCACCTATTTAATAAAATTATTCATGAACAAAGTTCAAAAACAAATTCTACCTGCACCCGAAGAGACATATTAACTCAAGAAATAAATAATTCAAATATTCTCTCTTACAAATTTAAATTTTCTAGACGGAGTAACAAGCATAACACACTTACTCGTAAAGTCCTAAAGTCTCATGATTGGGGGTTGTCATGATCATCACCGTCCATTAGCACTCGTATCTACTTGAGGTATGCTTGTGGTCCCACTTGTAACAACAGCGGAGCTAACGAGGTGCTCACTACGCTCATGCCTCCCTCATACTATTCTTATTATTAGTAAGAAGAGATTAAGAATTTATTTGGATTCAAATTCAAATAATAGATAAACATAATAAAATTCTTATCATATGATAGAAAGGGTAAGTTATATACATTAAACCCAAAGTATTAGCCTATTAGTACTACTACTGTTTATGATTATTTATTGACATAGGAATTCTTATGGAGTGGGAGAGGAGAATTGAACATTCTTTTTACTATATTTAATGAATTCTTAACGGTGACGTATTTGATTATCCGAGTTACCACCGTGAAGTAATATATACCGTGTTGACTTGTTGGTTGTCCTTTAATGGGGGAGTGCGGTTGTTGTATGGAAATTATCTGCAGCATTTTTGAGATTATTATTATTATTATTATTATTATTATTCTAACCCACACCACCGCCTTCAAATCCTAGGTAAAATCTTTATTTTACACAAAGTCAATCCTAAGCAAAAATATCACTCTTGTCAGTCAGTAACCATAACCTCATCCATCTCTCTCTCTCTCTATCTCTCTCTCTCAATTGATCTGTTCCTCACCAAAAAAAAAAGAAAAAAAAAGAGCTGAAGCCTGAAAGTACTGAGAGAAGTCAAGTCTATTCTTCATTAAGCTTGGTGTAATTAAGCAGGAGGGGATAGACATGGCAGCAAAAGTGGAGTATCCATTTACAAGTGCACAGTGGAAAGAGCTGGAGAGGCAAGCTATGATCTATAAGTACATGATGGAATCTATACCTGTGCCTCCTGATCTTCTCTTGCCAATATGCACCAGAAATAATTTTGCTGCGGAGACTAGTGCATATCAGAGTATAAGTAAGTAATGGGCTCTTCTTTTTTTTTTTTTTTTTTTTTTTCTGTTTCTTTCATTTTCGTTTGATATGTCTTTTTCATGATGAATATTTTTCTTTTTCTTTGCTTGGTCTTTTGGGGTTTGTGAGTTCATTAAAGCTTACAGCGTTGCTTTTTCTCAGCAGGGGGTAGTGGTGGTTCAATATATAATAACTTGAGATATACAAACAACAATAAAGAGGCGGAGCCAGGGAGGTGCAAAAGAACGGATGGCAAGAAATGGAGATGCTCAAGAGACGTGGCGCCCAACCAGAAGTACTGTGAGCGCCACATGCATAGAGGCCGTCCCCGTTCAAGAAAGCCTGTGGAAGTTCAAGACAACAACAACAACAATAACAAGAAGACCAAGACCCCTCCTCCTCGTACTGCTGCTGCTGCAATACCTCAACCCAACAAGTCTTCACCTCATCAGGTGCTGCAAACACCGATTCAAACCAATGGGTCAAATCCTCTTTTTCTTGAGACTACTAACACTGATCTTAGTATCAGCACTTACGCCAACAGGTTGGTTTATATTGCCTAACATTGCATTTCTTGAAGAAATGAGTTTGTGTCTGTAGTACATCTTGCAATTTTGCATGTTTTTGTGTCTGCAAATTATTGTTTGTTCTGCTGAATTTTATTTATATTTACATTTTTTTTTTGGGGTTGAAGGGATATGGGGCGGATGATGGAAGACAAAATGCTAGGGATTGATGGGGTTGAACAACAATGGCCTTATTTGGTGGACAGTAAAATAGCATTTGCATTGGCTTCTAAGGGATCGATTTATGATAGCAATGCCACTCTTTTTCAGCAAGATTATGTGGGAGAGCCACTGAACCTGTTTGCTTGTACAGATTTAGGCTTGGCTGCAGCTGGAGATGCTCAGCGCAATTACGAGTGCCAATTTTTCCTCAACCCAGAAATGGTTTCTTTAGATAAACAGCCTCCACAGATTGAGAACCCGAGAGGCTTCATTGATGCATGGTCAAATGATACCTTCAACACCACCACTACCACCAACGAACCACCTGTTTCATCATCACTAGGTAACCTTTCCCCTTGTTCACTCACTCTATCAATGGCTATGGCAGCTGATGATAATGCCCTGGAGGAGGAAATGGGGAAGATTCAAGAGGGTAGTGATTGCGCTGCTAAAGATGTTGAAATTAAGCCTAAAGATTCAAGATGGGTGAGCCATTCTTGTTGGGAACCATTTGCTCGAGGTGGACCATTGGCTGAGGTATTGCATACTTGTTCAGTAGCAGCAGTCTCATATCCAGCTTCTCCTTACACTTACAATGGTGATTCCATCAGCACTCCAGCTAACAGTACAGTTTCATCACCATCTGGGGTTCTTCACAGGGCATTGTTTTCTCAATCTGATACCAGTGTTTCCAACAGCCCAATACTTTATACTTCCCTGCACCCCTAGCACGGACTGAAGCTGTTGCATTTCCAGAGGTTAAAGCAGGCTACAAAAACTCCAGCAGTTTCTTTCTGGAGATTTGAAGTTGGATTGTTTCTAAGTTTTGGCATTTTAATCATTTTGCCTTGTTGTGAAGTTTCAATTGTGTCTTGTTTGTTTAATTTGTCGAAATTAATATTCGAAATCTTTGGTGTATTATTGTTAATGGTTTGTTGAGATGAATCTATAAACATTTGAAATCATTTTCAAAGAATTCTTGGAAAAGGAGCTTGGGGATATTTTAATTTGTTGTTTTCCGGGATGGGAATGTCCCACACCCGCTACTGATTCTGGACATTTACTTGCAGATATGTAATGGACTTCCTTGTCGGGAAAATATCTGACTTCTTGATTGAGAGAATGATTAGGGAAGATTTTAACCCCTCTCCTATAGCTATAGAGTTAATACAGAAAGAATTTGAATTCTCTGCTAATGATATACAACATTCTTTTCTAAAATTTAAACGGGAAACTAACTATGCAAAGTTATTACATAACGTTATAAGAGAATCTAAACCTTCGCAACAAACTTTTAGCCCGATGTTTCCTAATTCAAATGTGGAGCACTAGAGGAAACATCAAATACTAACTTCTCATAGGAGTTAATTGACGTACGTAGATTCTAATTCACCTTTCAAGCTAGTAAAGTGCGTCTCCTCGATATAGTGAGAGATTAAACACTTTAACTACCAGATCATTCTTCCAAATGCAGTTTTTCCCTCACACTAATGCGTAGCAAGAAGCTTGGGAACGGTTCTATCAAGTTCAAGTAGTATTTAAAGTAATCGTACAACATAAATTGATTTGATATAACCCTAAAAATTCTATCCAACTCATCAAGCACACATATCGATAAATATCTCCATAGAAAATTGAAACCCAGTTAAGATGCAACCGGGCAACTAAACATGACGGCCATAGGGTACTTTAAAACATCCGTATCTATGTATGATATACATATGCATATTTAGCAGATGAAGATCAACATAATTTTCAAGGATAACTTTAGTGCATTGATGGACGAGAAGCACGAGGTCGAACAGGGGTCTTCGACGGGCTTACCCTGCATGGATGCAGTCTTTAGAAACTTGAGGTGGTATAGAACCTATCAGGAAATCTTATACATGTATATAAATCAGGGACAAACCTTATGGGGAGAGATCCCAAGACAGCACCACTACAGTTCAAAGCAGCAATTGCACTCTCAGCCTGCAGGAGGGAGGTTCTCATTACTACATGAACAGAAGAACAATACTGATGAATGCAAATATTATCCGGAAAAAGATGAGGGAGGTTCTCATTACTACATGAACAGCAGAACAATGCTGATGAATGCAAATATTATCCGGAAAAAGATGAGGGAGGTTCTCATTACTACATGAACAGCAGAACAATGCTGATGAATGCAAATGTTAGGACCATAATGTTTACGCTCGAGAAGAATAATGGCTCAGAGCAGATTAGATATTCATCATCATTACACGCTGCATTTAACAACAATATAGCATCATGGCAACAGCCCTAACAAAGACCTTAGAAGTTAACTTTGGAGGCAAATAAAAGAAACCAAAAAAACAGAAAGAGAAACCAGGATCGGACTGACCAAAGAACAAGTAAGACAATCTGCAATTTCATTAATTCACCACGGACTACTAGAAAGCAAGGACAAGCTCTTCCCGGCCCCTTAGAAATGCCATTGCGGAAGATGTATGCATCTCATTAGGAGTCCTATAAGTTATCGAAGCCCCAAAGAAAAGCTTAAGACTCATAAATACAAACCTGACAGTCATACTTGTCATAAAGACTCGCACTAAAGCTTCAAGCCAGCACATTTTCTCATGGAAGCTTTTTTATTTACAAATGGCCATCCAGGAAGTAATAAGCCCTTGTATCCCACAAGGTAGGTCAAAAATTCAAAAGAAATAGCTAAAAGATTGAGCCTGTTGACTTGAAGACAAACATTCAATTACAGAAACTCTTGTGTTCTATATTGGGCTAATATTATCTTAAGAAAGATAAAATATAACAAATTGAGTTAAAATATGCTGTACTAGCAGTCACATATCATGTGATGGAGGAAAACGTAAATTGAAATTAACCCCACAGCCATTTTTCTTATATTACATATTTTACATCCTTAATATATACTTAAAACATCTGGCAGTTTCTCCCAAACGCAAGGTAACGGGAATATGTTCGCAACTTCAGCAATATATCCTCAAGTAATATATTGTTGAGGACCTACTATGTATCAACAAAGTGGATAAGTACTCTGCTAAGCCCAACTAAACCTTTGAGGACACTTGCATCCAGGCTCATCCTCCTTAAGAAAGCAAGATTATCAATGGTTGCACCGAAAAACATGAACAGAAACCTTGAAACAGTGATTGCCATTGCAGTAGTGGAAGTTGAGTATCATTGCCTCTCCAGAATCCTTCTAATTTGTTTACCTTTTCTATTTCATTCATATTCCTTTTCTCAGCTGTTGTCACTAAAGATCTTACATGTATTTTAATTTATTCCATGCAGCCAGCGGACCATGCTAGACATTCTAGTTATGAATATGTGAAAAAGATAAGATGATTGCAATTAATGGTAGTGATTTGAACAGCAGAGGAGAACACAGTCATGCTTCTTATAGCATGATATTATATGAAAGAGCAGTTATATCTCAATATAAAACATGACCAGACTCATGAGTGGAAGTTGAATGGAATAATAAAAGAAAAGGAACTAGAGTAAATAGAAGTGAATTAGGAATCCTGGAGATATATTTGAGAACATGATTCAAAGCAAGCATAATACACAGCATCAAGGTTTGGAAACACATGAAATACATAATGGCAAGGATGAATGAGGCAGTTACCATTACAAACTCAACAAAAGCTATACGAGTTGAATGGTGATAGTCACCAAGTAACCGCAAGCGATGAACCTATATGAGAGAGAAGAAATTCCATAACATACAGTTAAAAATCAAAATTGTGGTACTATCAGATGTGTAAGATAGGCAGGCACAAACCTCCCCACAAAAGGATTCAAAGAAGAGTTTGACATCAGCTTGAGTAACCTGTGCCAAAGAAGCACATAATCACAAAAACATGTTCTGGTAAAATGTTTATAAGTTACATGCACAAGGGATCAAGCAAACTAACCTTCTTATCAATATTTGTGCAATAAATAGTTCTCGCACACATCTCCCTCTCATCTTCAGACTTTATTGACCACAGGAAATATAATATGGTTCACATTAGCAATTCTGCACAACCCATAATGCACGAAATCACATTTTACAGCTAACTTTTCAAGAGAGCACATCTCTCACCCGTGGCAAGAATGTTGGGTTTACAGGCGCAATTGCAGTTTTTGAAGGCAGCACCCTCACAGGATAGTATCCGAGCATAGTACCTGACAGGCTCAGAGCATTCCTTGCTCCTTCTGCAAGAATTATTACGGATCATATAATGGATTGGAACAATTAAAGGCATAGATTTACAAATGAAACACGTCAAGCCAGACCATACCCTCATCAGTAAACTCAACGAAGGCAAAACGAAGTACTGAATTAGGGTCACCACAAACACGACAATCTACGACCTTCAGCACAAGAAACAAGCTTCCATTTGCTATGTGAAAGAGTAGAACAAGTATGTCTTACACAGCCACGTGATCAAGTAGACTTACCTGTCCACAACTTAGGAAAAGAGCAGCAAGTTGCTCCTCAGTAACCTATATTTATTCAAAGATGCATAAAGCAAAAGTTAAACTGTGCCAAACATAATCAGACACAAACTAAAGAAACTAGAAACCGCAGACAAAAGTAAACTTTTACCTGCTGATCAATGTCAGATACATACACAGTCCTCCTAATTACCTCTTCTCTCTGTGCCATGCTTGTTCGGCTATTCACCCTGCGCTTCCAATGAGCATAGCCATTCTTCTTCTACACATAGCAAACACAAGTCAATCCATCACTCAAAAGGATTTCCAAATATGCCCAACAAAATTATTGCTAACAGTTGGGTTGAAGCAGAAAACCTCAAGAGACACATAGTCCTCTTTTCCATAATTTTGCGTCAATTGTAAAACAAGCTCAACAAATCCAAATAGTTCAAATAGATATTTTACCTGAAGATAGAAGCTAATCAAGAAAACTATTTAAGACTTAACAAGCAAAGTTTAGAACTTTCCTAATAAATATCCTCCGGGAAGACTTGGCGCCACCGCCAGTATATCAAGGCCACAGCCCCACTCTAAATTTACAGATTAAGATTGCATCAGATAGACACAGGATATGAGCCTTCCAAACACAAGGAATAACAAAAGTCTTAATCACCGATCTGCTCATAATTCTACAGTCTAAATAGTTACATTTTCTCCAGAAAACTAAAACAAATATGAAATATTATATAATGATAAAAAATATATATATATATATATATATATTTATATATATACCCGTCTGGTGGAATTTCCATCGACAACTCCAGCATCAGGGTGCAATACAAAATTGTTAGCGTTATACCCAAAAAGCCCTCCACCGGGGTGGGGCATAGTCGGCACCAGTCTATGGTTGCTGTTGGCAGCAGCAAGTGATGGTGGCACAAACTCCGCAGCCATGGGGTTCAATTTAGAGAGCATTTCCGCCAAATCCCTCATTTCTTTCTTGAAACCTTCCACGTCTGCATCATCATTAACACGATCACCACCATTTCTTGTCAGCTGAGGCACTCCATTACCATTGATGCTGTGCTGCTGCAGCTGAACTGTACCCATCTGTGAGCTTATCTTCTGCTGCTGTTGCTCCTGGTTTTGGAGCTGATTATCAGTGTTACTATTATTATCATTAGCAACAAAAAATGCAAGGTAAAACCTTTTGTTGTGATTATTATTTTGATTGGTGGGTTTGATTGACTAAAAATAGTAAAGAGTTTATGATTATTCACCTTGGTTGACTGATGATCGGCGACGGCTACCGCGTCGTTTTGTGAATTCGGGCCGGACCGATTCGCTGAGCCCACTTCGCTCACTGCATTCTCAACTACCGCCATACCAACCAAAAAGCAATAATTTTCTTCTCTTTTTTCTAAAATCTCTCTTGTGAAAGATTTTAGTTTCTGCGGGGGAAAAAAAAGGTCCAATTTTTAATATAATATATGATCGATCAAAGTGAAAATTCAGCACATTTTGTTCGTAGAAGAAATTTTTTTAACAAAAAAAAAAAAGGTTCTATTTTTACCTGATGAAAGCTTAAATGGTGTCCATTGGAGATCGTGAGAAACGAGAAGAAAGAAGAAGAAAGTATTATCAGTAGTAAATATTTGTAATAAATTTTATTGAGCTTGCACTGATAAAGAGAAACAGAAAATATATAACATATTATATACGCGCACACACTTTTTTGGTCAAATACACACAGCATAGACCAAAGCAAGTAGTGACTTAGATGGAAGCATTGGTAAGTTGGTAATTGGCCAGGTGATTGGGGTGGAAATACTCTGATAACGCGAGTTTGAATCGCGCGCTAGCTTCATCTAAAATATCATGAAATTCACGTTCGCGACCGCTTGGCCCTCTCCCAGAAATTGCCACTCATGCACATCCCTAATTTATAACCCACCTAGTCATGGGACCTCTGGCACAGGTGGGAAAGGGGTTCGCTTTCGGATTAATCCTTAAAAAAAAAAAAAATAGTGATTTAGAGAGCGAGATAAAAAGAAAGAGGCGTCTGTTCTTTTGTAGTTTAGGTGGTCCGGTTTGGGCAAGGCTTACTTTTCAGAACTGCTTCACGAGAGTCCAAAACTGAACAGAACAGGCCCAATTGAGCCCATATCTTTTGCCTGTGTATGTTTATTATGTGTAATAATTTCTTTTCCCTTTTTATGTTTATTATATGTGATAATGTAGTCCTATTTGAAATCATAGATTGTATAATTGCATATCATAGGCATTGATGGCATTACATGTATATATCATTGCATATGATTGAGTCATACCCAAGAAAAAGAAAAAAATAATTTCGTGATGGACAAATGGAGAGTTTTAGAGAATCCTTATTGAATTAATAAATTTAATAATTGAGTTCATGAATGACATATTAAATACATACCATAAAATAGTGATATTTAGTCAATATCAAACTTTTTTTTTATCTTTTCTAATTAGAAGTTTTAAAATAATATCTTAGTTTCAACGTTTTGGTCACAAGTAAAATAATTATCAACTACAATTTTATTCTAGTAGTACATTATTCATGTGAATAGTGCCAATTTGTAGATTGTAGTCTAGCAAAAGAAACGAACCAAATTACTTCTTATTATTTTAGATTTTCTTTTTTTCTTGAGTGGGAGTTATTTTTGAGTAACTAGAATGGAAAATTAAATTATATGTCTTTTAGACGCGTGTAGGCGTACGTCGATCCCAATTCACATGCAGGATGTTCAACCCATCAAATAGCTTTGTTTATTTTTCGGTTTTCTGCAATTTATTACGAGTTTGGTTGGTATTGCCGCATGGTGATGGCGGTTGAAAAAAAAACACTTTAAACGTCGAGGTGCCACGTATAGACGAGCATTCTTGCGTGGCATAAAAAACAATAATTGATAAGGGCCTTTCTCCACTGCACGAAACAGTAACTAACTCAATTATTAGTTTTTCTTGAAAAGGGCATCAATGCGGTGCGGCAGCCCTACTCGCAAACAAAATTGTACAGACTAAATTTAGCAAAAAAAATTTTTTAGTAAATTATATATTACTCCTTGTATTCTGACTTATGTGCATCATACTCCTTTATAAAATCAAAACGAGTTAATTATTTTTTCAGACTTTTTAAAATTAAAGTGTGCAAAATACCCCTACTATAATATATTTCAGGGGATATTTTGCACACTTTTAAAAAATTTTAAAGAGGTATTTTATACACTTTTAAGGATTTTAGAAGACTAATTAGTTAGTTTTGATATTATAGAAAAGTATAGTACACATTAGGTCAGAGTACAGGAGAGTAACTAGTTAGTTTTGATACTATAAAAAAGTATAATACACATAAATCAGAATACATGAAGGTAACATGTAATTTAATCAAAAATTTTTTATAAAAAATTAGCCTTAGAAAATTGTACAGACTGATTTTTTTTTGGGGGGGGGGGTCAAGGTAGAGATACTATTAATAAACTAAAACTTTACAAGAAACCATGGCTTATACATCAAGGAAAATACGCTCAAGACACAAAATAAAGAAAATTTGTACATCAACAAACATGGCTTTAAAAAAGAGTACAAGTCCTAGCAAAAATAAAAGAATCTATCATAATCGCATGGGCAATCCAATCTGCTACACTGTTAGTATAACCATAGACATGCTCGATTGCACGTTGGAAGATAGGATGTATTTCCGAATAGCAGACACATGTCTTCCAACGGAATTTGAAAAAGTCGCAAAAGCATAACAAACTTGTACTGCATGAGAACCAAACATCACACAAGCAGCACTAACCATCCCACAAGCTACAGCAAAATCAAACTACTTATTACTCCAATTAGAGTTATCAAGAAAATAAAATACCTGAGAATTTTATATAACTGATAGAAAAATAGTATATAAAATAAATAAAAAACAGAATAATTACGTAACAAAAAAATGATGCCACTAGCCCAGGGCTGAGGCAAGAGAGAGAGGAGAAAACGCCTGAAGACCAGCACCGCACACCGGATAAGAAAGGAGGAAGACGGGGAGGGAAGAAAGAGGTGGAGGAGAGGGGGAACGGTGGCGAGAGAGAGGCGGTAGAAATAAGAGATAAGCTTTGTACAGACTGATCACCCGTGGCTTTTCTTCTACTTCTTCGTCTTTAAATAATTCCTAAAATTTGGATATGAAATAATCTAATCAGTATATTATTACTAAATTCCTCTAGTAACAGAATAACTCTCCGAATAGCTGTAAATCCACGTTATCATTCTCACTGACTGATCTTGATGTTAACTCTAGTGAAAAAGGGTGCTGGTTAGAACAGCAATGCTAATTAATTATAAAAGGACAATTGGACAAAGATGCTTTTCGGATTATCAAAGTTAAGCCTTGAAATGCGGGTTCGGTAATCTTGAGCGCAGACTTTAAAGTTGATTGCTTTACCTAAAAATTAATGAAAACAAAAAGAAAAAGATGGCACTTCCTTTCATATAAGCCAGCTCAGATGAGTTAGTTTTGTCTTCCTAATCGAGATTGCAGCTTTGGCCATTCTATGCGTATATGAAATTAATATGCACCAACATATCTTAATATGAAATTAATATGTCCCTATCGAGCTTTTTTGATTCTGTAGAATGATTTCTTCACCAAATCTCATGCATGCAGCAGATTGTAACATTAGCACGCTAAACAAATATAGGTTTTTACACAGGAGATGCTGAAAGCAAGAATTCTGGCAGTAATCTTTGTAAGAGTATCCCACAAAAGGGACAAAATGGTCTCAGGGTCTCTATACGGATAACTGAGTTGACAGAAGATTCGGCATCTAAAGAAAATCCACGCATGGTGAAAAAGGCTTTAGGAACCAAAGCCTGAGAACGTCTCTGACAAGACACACAACACCATGTCGGAGTAGCTGGGCAGACGCGCATAGAAACAGCACAGCGTGCTAGTTTATGTCGCTGACCAACTTCAGCACCGCGTTCCTCTCCTTGACAAAATGCTTCTTCCGCAGATTCAAATGGAACTAATGCTGTACAGAAACTGCATCTCTCCTCCACTACATACTCACATAACGAGTGAAGTTGGCTGTTCAGGAAATAAAAATCAAATAAATTAGTAAGTCAACTAGAAACTGTATGATGACAGTCTATTTTAACATAAGCTAGATGAATGCAATTCCAGAGGAGGTCTGATCCACCACTCTGTTTGTCGTTGTGATGTAATCTACTCGATCATGCTCCTGCCTAAATGAAAGGCTAACACATGTGAATGTGAAAGCGTGCCAAAAAGAAGAGAATTCCATGGATTACCTCTTCTCAACTTTTGGGATATCTTCTGTAAGGAGTTTGATCTTGTCCTCGGCATTTCTCTCGTTAAGTGCAACCCACTGCTCCATCTGGGCTAACCCAGCCGGGATCCAGCATCCCAATTTACGAAAATCAGTGGAAGAATCAGAGAGAAGACTGAAAATGGCTGAGAAACTGAAACTCACAAGCCTATGTCGAAGCTCCATTTCACCATTCACAAGTAGGTTCATCCATAAACTCCATTCTCCCTCTTCATCAACAGTCATTTTTTCTACATCTAACTCCTGGCCATTAATTTTATCTGCCTTTAGTTCCCTGAGTACCACATGCCTAGTTATGATGTTTACGAGGTTCAACTGACGTGATGTCATCTTTGTAAGGGACATAGAGACTTTAGATAAGATCATTCTTAAACTGCCAACACTTTCTCCAACATAAGATCCTAGCCATTTTGAAAGTATATGCTCCGTGTACTTGGGAATAGATTGCTTAAAGGCCAATAATGCAGCTATGACATCCCAAGTGACCAGTGGCTTATCCAGGTCTTGAAATAGATTTAAGGACCACAAAGTATTACTTTCCCAATGTACTAATTCCTTTTCAGGGAAACCAGAAAACAATTCAACATCAAAATCTGGATGTCCACTGGGGGAATTGTCTAGTTGCTGTCCTCCAATCCACAGAAACTCAATGGCAGCTTTCAGCGCCCTAGTATTTTTGCATGTTAGAATGAGAAAAGCAAAATCAAAACAAACAAACAGAACTCTAGTCTACTAATTCTTGAATTCTATATCTGAAGGCAAGCATGCATAGCGTATGTTGATTCATCTGTGTGTATACATGGTCATACAGCTTCACATATGCACATGTCTGTACATCAGTTCATATCATATCTCATTTCTTTCCATAATGGGGTAAACTCCAACAAGAAATAGGAAGATTTATGTAACTGACCTTTTCTGGTACATTGAATTTAAAAGATCAGCATCGAAACTACGAGCCTGCAGATACCAGATATGGAAATTTGTTGGGTTTATATCCACAAGAAGAAACATCAGCTTCATCTATAAGCAGTCTAAAAACCATGTTTTAAGTTCAATGAACCCATCAAACTGATTCAAACAAAATGACAAGAAGGAATGTGCTAAAATAAATTTTAGATCTCGTGTTGAGCCTCCCTCCATCCTAATGGTTGACATAAACCATAAGAACCACCCTCAGAGAGGAGTTATAAAGTCACAACCAAAGAGTTTTTACAGCATTACGTTGGACTAGTGTGATCAATGTTATGGCCCGTAATTTCAATGAGACCCCTCTGCAGGAAACAATATAAGATACGGTGTCTCAGAGAATATCTATTAAACCAGAAAAGACCATAATCCCCTTGATCATTTTCTGTTTGTCCATCTGCTGCCATCCCCTCACCACTTTCAAGTGGATTTCCAAATA
Organism: Cordia subcordata; assembly: GCA_028554755.1. NCBI lineage: Eukaryota > Viridiplantae > Streptophyta > Magnoliopsida > Boraginales > Cordiaceae > Cordia > Cordia subcordata. The sequence goes on along the minus strand of JAPTOF010000006.1, from coordinate 322,412 downwards.
CACAGGATAATGAGGAGGATATGAAGAACCAAAGGTCTCTTAGAGTTTTTTCGCAAGAAAGTGTCAAAAAAGACTTGAGAACCACCAAGTAGAAACTTGGGCAAAGTTTAGAGGTTAATATTCCTCCCTAAGTCGCAGACAAAAAAGTTCACTTGATATTCTAAACTAAATATATAAATTCTAGAAGATCACACTCCTCTTCAGCTGTTAGACTTGCCTTGCATTCAAGAATCACATTCAGGGGAAGGCAATAAAAGGACGATGAAATAGCCCATAACTAGAAGCACAGGAGTGAAGTAACAAATCAAGCAAAATTAGAGAACTTCTTAAGAGTGAAATACAATACCACGGCAACCACCAGATTTCCAGGGGATAATGCCACACCATAGCAAGAATCAAACACATATGGAACCTGGAGGGAAAAAAAAAAACACTCTAATCATTGAACATTAACAAAGTTGATAGACGAAAATAAAAAGAAAAAGTTACATCCTACATCAGTGGAGCTCTTCAATCCAGGAGTATTCGAAGGAATAGGTGCTTCAGATAGAAAGTTTCCATGTAAAGTCCAGCTGCAAATGGTGTTGTCCTACAATTGAAAAAAAACAGAGTGAAAGAATGGCCGCTTTCATTAATGATCCAACTTTACATCCATAACTTTAACTCTGGCTGTCATAATGTAATGTCCACAAAATGGCTTCTTATATCTATTGGTTCCTTACATACTCACTGCACCACAAAACACAGATGGGGCACCCACTTGGGATCTGAGAAACTCAATACTGAACACATAAGATGCCAATAGGAAAGTGAGTAAGACCACAGAGAAAGCAATCAATTGAACTTAAGCATCTGATTCATCATACTTGAAAGAAGAGGACTTTATTCTAACCTAATCCTAGTTAGTAACAAGTTATTTCTATTGACCCAGTACCATATTAGCTTAGCCAGCTTACTCAAGCCTCAGCATTAGAAGGGACTCTAAATTCTGAAAGAGAAATATTCATTCAGCAAGGGCTTGGGGGGATTTCATCATATATGAGAAATTGTAACAGAAATAGATGTGTATCTTGGTAAGTGCCAACCGCATCAAAGAAGAAAAAGTTCACAACAAAGAAACGCTTCTTATAGTTGACACTGATAAGAGTAATATTTTTCACCCATCACTACTATGAGATTATTTCCATGATAAATAAATTCAAAAAGAAAATATTCCATAAATATTTAAATGAATGAGAGGTAGCAAATTCAGAATAATATATTTAGGCAACTGAATTCCATAGCCTCGGGTACCTGGCTGCAACTATACAAACAATTTCCATCAAAAGCCCAAGCTAAACCTGTGACCTGAGAAGTTAAAATCAAGTTAACAACCACTGAGGCAGTCAAAGAATGAATCACCGCAAGAACTTACAATTTGACCATGTGCATCATAGGTGCCAGCTTTCTCAAATGTGCTGGTAGGTATATCACAACTCCACACTTCAACTGATCCAGATCCTTTACCAATTGCTAAGAGCAACTTGTGTGGTGCCTTCACAGGCACAATAAGTGCAAGTGCTGAGATAGGGACAGAATCATCAACTGTAATCTGTGACAACAATTAAAGTTATAAAGACAATGACAATAATACTCCTTCAGTTATCACTTCAAGACGATGACAGAAAAAAGATAAGATTCCATAGAAAAGGCTGACCTCTTTCATAAGAGAAAATGGAGCCCGAGTAACTTCTGACATTCTCAGCAGCTCCTCACTACACGCCTGCCAGATCTTTGCACTGACAGACAAAAAAGGAAACCTGTTCATAATCCTGTTCACCTACCTGTATTACTACGAACACTTAGACTTAAGAAAGGGGACCAAGAAATCTATTGATGACAACTTCTCACTATTGATCTAGTCTGATGCTTAATGTCCATCATAAACAAGTAAAAGAGTAGGGTAACTAGGTAAGAAAGGTCCTAAATGAGTTTCTGCAGGTTACAAGTGGAGGACATGAAAACTCAAAAAACTAGCATATTTACAGTAGATCGTATATGGTTGCAGTGAACCTCTTTAAGACACACAGACAACTTATTTTTCATAAACCATCTAATTGTTTCTGCAGAACAATACCAAGAAATGTCTATAAAATTTTGGTTCCATTACAAATGTGTACAAGAATACAAACAAAACAATTCGTATTTGCGGCAGTGCATAGCCCACTGCTATATGTTTCACTAATAATAACCAAAATGTGAAACATCAAACCATCCCTGTATATATTTAGTAAACATCAAGTTGATCCAAAATGTGAAACATCAAACCATCCCTGTATATATTTAGTAAACATCAAGTTGATCCAAAATGTGAAACATCAAACCATCCCTGTATATATTTAGGAAACATCAAGTTGATCATTAATGCCCTCAACTGGGTTAAAGATTGCCAAAATCTTCCTCCTAACAGTTTATTACAATAAAAACTGACAAAAATCCCTATGAAACTTAACTGCTGATTAGGATGTAGTGCTACCAACTTACCTCCCATCAGAACTCCCAGTAGCCAATAAGAGCTGAGGCTTTGAAGGATCAGAAACATATAATGCCCATGTAGCTGCTGTGATCCATGTGCAATGTGCCTCAGTAAGTCCAATAAGTGATGCAGTAATTGACTCCTTGCTGTTTGTAATAGAGTAGCAGTTTGGTCCATGAATCCTCCAGAATGATATTCTACCAGACTTCGCTCCTACTGCTAATATGGAGCAGGCAGTGGATAAGTCATTAGCAGAATCTCCTCCGCTCTCAGGTGACACATGCAGAATGGGTGACCATGCCACAATGAGTGAAGATAACATTGCATTCCTAGAAGCATATTGCTTTGCGCTTATTAATGGGAGTTCAGTGTCTGGTACTATCTTCTGGGCCCTTGATCTCTTAATGGAAGTATTTTCTTTCAGATTGTCTGATTGGGATCTTGACTGTTTGGAGTAAAAAATAAAAAATGAAGATTTTTTTATTCTACAAACTGCTGAATAAAACAAATAACTAATTGAAGATACAAGTTCATACAGAGATTTATTTGACACATTAGAGATGCAATAAAAACGACCAGAACAAAAACTCATTTAACAAGTAGAACAGATGATTATTTTTCTTAACTGATTAGATCCTCAACTCAAATAGACCTAGTGCTACTTATATGAAATATCTTGAAAGGATCAGGACTATACAGAATAGTGTATATTATGCTCAAGGCATTATTTTTCCATCCTCAAATCAAATTGAAATAATACTAATATCAAATACTACAAAGAATCAGTAGTACAGAGAACAGTGTACATTACGGTCAATGTATTATGTTTCCTTCGCTTGCATTTCGTTAACATAGGGACCGGGACAATATCAGCACATATTTGATCATCAGAAATTCGATGATGTTGCTCCTGGAGAAATAGAAGGGGGGAAAAATAGCAGCACTTACATATGCAACTTAATAATAAGGCACCAAGTGAAAACTAAAACTTGCCAAGTGATATTAACTTACATCTGAAATTTCATAAGAAACAATGGCCGACTCCTCAAAGCCAACATTAGTTAGATAGATATGCAGCATTTCAGAAACATCCAGAACCTATAAAAAATTTAAAAGTGAAGAACTATTGTAACAATAGCCATATATGCAGAGTTCAACAGTTCATGAAGGGGAAAAAAGGCAATTAAGAAAGTACTATGGAAGATTGTAGAAGACCCCTACTGACTCACAATAATTGAAGCTAAACTTCTGTTTTGATGTAAAAGGAGTGAAATCTTTTCATTAAGAAGAAATAGCAATCAAAAAGAGAATAAGAATGTCGAAAAAAGCAAGTAGCTAATAATACATTGCTTAACAAAAGAAGTAACCATAAGCAAGCAATTTCCCTATATAACCAAAGATATATTTTTAAAGCCCACACAAAGAGTTTGGAGTTTATTATAAGAAAAAATAAGGAACACAACCACAAAAGGAAGCTGCCCCAGCTTATCACCGTAATTAGTATCTAATTGCACAAATACAATGTTAAAGTACACCTTGGCATATATATCTGAGAAATGCACACCCCTGGAAACCACAACCCAATGTTTGCTGGCATAATATACATTAGCTTCAAACTGATTAAATTCAAAACCTAACATGCACCCCTGCCTGATGATTACATCAAAAATTCATGTAGCGTAGCTATACAGCAGGTCTGATTTTCAATAAATTCAACACAATCCAATATGAGCTGGAAGCTGAACTAGAAGAAAGTATTTTGAATTAATTCTTTTCTGCCCTTTCCTTTTAGTAGTTGACTTTGAAATTTATAGTGGAGCTCTGTGTCACTACCAAAAGAGGGGGAAAAAGAAAAAGGAATTTCATCTTCCACTACAAATAAATCTTCTGCAGTTGATGGGAGTACTCACATTTTAATAGTTCGAAAAACACGCTAGATAGAACAAGTTATATCCAATCCATAAGCAAATTTTGCATAATGTGGTCCATACCTCAATCCACTCTGCAGAAAATTCACGGCAAGGCATGCGGTACAGCTTCACACGTCCATTGGTGGTACAAACAGCAAGTAAACAACTGTAATCAATAGGTTCATTACTAATCCTTGTATGTGTAGCAATATTGACAAAGGGCAAAATTAAAGGCATCATTTATGTGCCATGACATCGAAGAAACACAAGGCAAAGTGAAAAGAGTTCAACTTTATACCCTGAGTTGGGAGCCAACCCAATCGGAGACCAGGAAATTGATCGAACACGAGGACCAATGTCCCGAGACAAAGAAGTAGGTAGCAAACAAGCGGACAGCAAATCTGTTGAAATATTTTTACATATAGAGACTAGCGAGTTACAGATCTCAGCAACAGAGTAAAAGATGTACAGCAACATAGAGAAAATCAAATTCTGAAATTTATACAAAACTTGTAACAAATCAATTCAAATTCTGAAATTTATACAAAACTTGTAACAAATCAATTGTGGGTAGCATTGAAAATGTGAGATACCTGTTCGTTCAATAACTCCAATGGAAAATGGGTCACTGGCTGGTACATTGATCAGTCCTCGAGGTCCACAAGGCATTGCCGGATTCTAAATTGAGAATGAAAATAGTCAAGATAATCACTAAAGCGAACTAGTAATTGAAAACAACACAAACAAAACATTAAAAAAAAAGAAGAAGACGAAAAGAAAAGTGAAGAGACAATAATATAATGATTTTCAACAGCATTGGGTCAAATAAGAATGAGTATACTTAGAAATTTACCAGGATGGTGACTATATGACCGGAGGCCACAGCAACCAAATTCTCCTCAGACCACGCGACAGCATTAGGGTAAGATGGTGAATCCACAAGCGTCGCAACTTGGAAATGCAAGGACATCTTCACACATCACAAATAGAAGCAAGCTGTTGACCACCAAACACAAAGAGGTCATGAGATTTTGAACACAAACTGCAACTCACTGCACAAAACGCTCGCTATCCATAGGCTGACCACATTAAAGTCTACAACCCACGGTAACAAGAGATGCCATTTCCATGACTGGAGACATGAAAAAAAAAAGAGAAAAAAAACACACACACACACACCCACACATCACGCGTCACACGTACTACAACTTAATCATTTTGCCAAACGAACTAAACTCACCCAACTTATATCAAAGACACATCACACATAGGCACACGTGGACTACATGGAAGAGGAAACAATAAATTGGTCTTACAGGGGGTTTTACCCTTTTAGGGAGGAAGCCGTAGGGAGGTTTGAGGGGTGCGGTGTCACCGGGGTTGGGCTGTTTTTAGGGGATTGCGAGGGACGAGGACGTGTGCCTGAGGGATTGAATATTATTTTAAGACAATAAAGTTTTCAAAATTTATAAAGAAAAAATTTTTTATGCAATAAAATTGAGATTTCTTTTTAATAACTTAAATCTAAAACCAAAATTGATGACGATTTTTTTAATAATGAAATTAAATTTAAAGATTATAAAATAATAAAAAATATTAAAAAAAAAGATATAATATTTGAAAGTATATTAGAAATCTCTATTAAAAAAAAAACTCTTTAAATAATGAAAACAAAATTAAACTTTGTAAAAGAAAATAAAATTTTATTCCATACTAAGAAGAATTTATTATTATTAAGTTTTTATATTATTATTGAGTTTTTTTATCTTTAATTTTTTTTTTCTAAACATCATATAGATGTAATTTTATATAATTTTCTTTTTTGCTTTTGTATATTTTTCATTTTTAACATCCTATAAACATATTTTTATTTTTTATACTTGTTATTAGGTAATTATTAAACATGGAGCCTGTAAAATTAAAAATTACTCATTTGGTCTCAAATTAGAAGATCATGATGTGTCACCTCCTATAGCTTCTTTAAAGATAATAGCATCTTCTATATAGTTTTGTTAATAATGCTGTATAAATATTGATCTGTGAATATATGTTTGTAAAACATTGTAAATTTATTTGAATGTTCTAAAATAATAAGGACTTATTTGAAACAAAAAAGGGCAACATTAGCTTTTCAAATTTTTCCTTTTTCAAGTCTTTTATATACCAGTAAAAATGTTTTTAAAAAAAATTAATGATAATAAACTAATGACATAATTATAATAAAATACTAAATAATTCACGACTATTAGATGAATCCAAACCACTACAATTAACACTACTTCAATAACACATGCAAGTATTGAGGAAAAAGAAATTAGGATCCTAGCATCACATCCGCATTCTAAAGGGCCATTAATGTTGCTATCTCCTAAAAGAGGTCCCCAAAGGAGCAAACTCCATGCTGTGCGCGCTACAAGATAATGATAGTATCAAGAATTGTTCTCACGCCCATCCTCGCCTCGGCGACCAATGTATACGGCATTCACTGTGTTGGTGTCTTGCTGGCTTCTTATGAACTCAAAACATCGGAGGAACTGTTCAAGGAAACTCTTCCAAGTTCAGTTCGTAGCACGCCTCAGACCAAGTGCAACGATTAGATCATTGCAAAATCATTGTCAACAAATTATACCGAGAATTAGAGGATAGTTTAAACGATTAAAAATATCTCACCCAAAAGTGAAGTACTAGATTCAAATCCCATGATACGCAAAGGTTGGGTTAAATAGAAAGGGGGGAGAAAAATACTGTACCAAGAATATGCACGAAGTTAGGTAAAGTAAATAAAATAGCCACAAGTCCTAAATTCAAGAATCAAAATATTGTCTTGTCTTGTCTTGCCTTACCGCTGATTCGAAACACACAATTGATGATTACTGTTACAGTATGACTATATAAATGTAATAATTAGCCTATTTGAAATAACCTTATTTGAAATTTGAAATCTAATAAACATCTTATCAAATAAATATCTTATAATAAATAAATGTCTGATATAATAACACTATTTAGTTTGTTAGCTAAAATATTGTTATAAGTTACTTTGATAATAATGTTATCAATTTTGACTCATAATAGTTTAATTTTATAATTAAATAATAAATTATAAAATATAAATATTAATTAATTTTTATTTTTTTAATTTTAAATTTTGAAATTTTAATATTTAATATTTATTTTTTAATATTTAATTTTTGTTATTTTTAAATTTTATTTTTTAATATTTAATATTTTATTTTTTAAAATTTAAATTTTATTTTAATTTTTAAATTTTCTTTATTTTTAATTTTTTAATTTAAATTTTTATTTTTAATTATTTCTTATCTGATAAAATATAAAATAAGATATAAATACCCTAGACCCAACTTATTTTTTTACAACTACAAATAAAACATCTTATTAAAAATATCTTATAAGTATCTTATAATAAACTAATAACAAACGATCTTTTTTACATAAATTACCAAATAAGATAAGTGTCTTATAATAAACTCCAAACAAACACAACAAATGTCTCGAGGCAATTTCTTGACTGTAACAAACATAGGATTTGGATCCAGAAACCAGTGTGCTCCTGATTGCCTCAAGCAATTGGAACCCGATTGATCTAATAAAACCAGCTAACACCTGCTGCATAAGCTCAACCTCCACAGCACTTATCAAACCAATAATGCACCCAGCCAATGCATTGCACAAGCGAGTTTCAGATCAACTCAATTGAACAAGACGTAAAATGATAAGCAATCGGACTTCACATAAGAACCAACCAAAATTAACTTGCCCATCCAAATGCAGATGGCTTGATTCTCCCGGTAAATACGTCATTCACAAGCAAGCAATGCATAACTACTTCAGACAATGATGATTGAACCCCAGATATAAAATGATCCATGTTTTTAATAATGTTGAACATCCAACAAGTCACCAACTCTAGCAGAGTAAATCAAAACTCACTGACAGCATCAAATAGGCAAAACAGATAACAATCCACGGATTGTATTTCTCAAGGATAAAGCTACAGAATAAATACCAAGTACATTTTAAGCTCCACAAACTTCTACAGACACCAAGCTATAACTTCTGCCTCAAATGACATGTTCAACGGATAAGTCCATTTCAGATTCAAACAACAAGGCCAACGCTTAAAGAGTCCCCCAACCAAGCAGGCTACAGAAGATTCGAGTCAATCTGTGATGCGATCAGCCGCTTCCTGAGAGTGCCTGAAATAGTAGTATCAGTAGTGTACTCCGGAAGGAAAAGGTCAAACCCAGATTTCCATGGAGGATTAACGTATATCATACAGCAAGAATCCCAAGACAGATAGTTTTACATCTTTTAAATAGTTAGGGTGCATGTTATAATGTGTATATATAAACCATTCTGCTTTTCACGTAAACTTAAGCCTCACCTTGCGTGGGGATGCAGATCTTGATGCTGATCTAGGTCTGAAGAGCAGACCAAAGAAGCAAGATATCAATGGAGCTTGGAGAATACAATTACGACCTCAAAAGACAAATCAAAAGGTCCAAAACCAATATACCTTGATGATTTGACAGGTGAAGCCGACCTAGACTTTGATGGAGATCTAGAGACAGATTGTTCCAATGATCGGCTGCAGGAACAACATATCATCTAGCAGATAAAATGGTAAATGGCTATAATGACACCAACTAAATATATATATTTCATACCTCCTATTCCTTCTGGGAGATCTGCTTCTGCTGTGGCTTCTACTGCGACTCCTTGATGGACTGCCTTTGTATTCCTTCACCTAAATTGCCGTAAAAACAAATAAGAGAAGAGGCTTACTTCAGTAGACTCAACCAATCACTCTTCATGGCTTTTATGCTTGTAACTGCAATCCCCACCCGAGAGTGAGAAGATCCTGACTACGTGAAGATATAAGAGTGCAAAACTGCTCCCCCCACCCCCACCAACACCCAAAAAACCAACAAACAAAATCCTATCATTGTTTTCAGGAAAGCAAGTTAACTATGCCCTAAGTTTTGAATTCAATTTGAAAAGTCAGTTTACGTGGGATAACTTGGAAACTTAAATTATTATGATTCATGTGAAAGACAATTTTCTAATCCCTTTTATTTTGATAAAGAGAAATCTTCTAATTGTAAATGAAAGAAGTAATACAAGTGAAATTCAACAAATAAAAGACACATTCAGTGGGAAACATGAATATGTCAACCTCTCAGAAGTCAACCTCTTTGTGAGAATTAGAAATACAAATAAAGAAAATATTGAGCAGAACATAAGAATTACCCTGATACGGCTTTTTGTCCAAGGATTTTTGAATTCACTATCATCAAGCTTCCGAATCTGGAGAACCAAGAAGCACAGTAGTTACAACATGACATTAACCAAGATCAGCAAACAGAATAAATCATCAGCAATATGGCACTGCAATTCACTTACAGCATATTTCATGTCTTCATAATTAGTGTAATCCACCAGGCCATAAGTTCCTATTTAGAGTACAAAGTTTAGTTCAACAATAAACCACACTGAATTCTTATAAGATATATATTACATAATCTTGCAGAAAGAACAGAAACACAGCTTGTAAATAAGTAAAGAAAACAACATAGAGCTTAAGATACAGAATCACATTCAGATATCTTATATATGTGGAGAAAGGCAAAGGTGCTCAAAGTTGTACCCTCACTGTCACGCATAACTTCAGCAAAGCAGACATCTCCAGCTTTTCGCATGTGGTCCTGAAACAATTTAAACAAAAAGCTTACATGAATGTTTACACAAAACACCAGAAGAATTTCCAAGACATAAAATCTCTTTCTTACCTTCAAATCTTGCCAAGATGCAGAAGATGGAAGCCCACGAATAATAACTATTAAAGGATATGAACTTATATCAGAAAAAGCTAAATACGATAATAGAGGGTCCAACCACAGTATATATTTAACTATCAAAAACACCTCGATAATCAGAATGGCGAGATATTCCATAACGGCTCCCGCCACCTCCACCATAGCCACCACGTCGATCACTTGAAGATGATGGGCCTCGGCCACCATGTGCAAGCTCAACCTACAATGAAGGGCCGACTCATAGTTTCTTAAAAGTGGGAATAATAGAAGAATAACAAAATGGTAACAATTATTTTTACCCTCAATCGGCAGCCATCAAAGTTATAGCCATCTCGACCCCTTATTGCATCTTCTGCATCTCTAGCACTCTCAAACTAAATAGAAATGAATCACACAAAGTCAAGAACATGTAGCATTGCATCTTCACCCAAAAGTCTAGAAAAAATTTCATTGTTAAGTAAAATGAAACATGGGACAGACCTCCACGAAACAATAGCAAGGAGGGCGAGGTGGAATTTTCAATTCAATGTCCAAAATGCGTCCATACTGCAAGATAAATTATACGGTATTTCAAATAAACAAATGGTTAATGTAGCTTACAACATGCTTTCAACATCAAAGGGAAATCAAATTCTCTATGTGATCTAGTCCTTCACAAGGACCATGAAAAGCAACATAATTACAAGGATTGTGCAACATGCCCAAGCTTATTGAATGGGAGCCAGCAATAACAGAAGTAAGGTCCAACAATCTATCCTCCTAATATCTGTTGATAGAGATTAATACAATAACTTCATCTTACCAAAGGTGCCCAGCCCCCCCAAAAAAAAAACAAAAACAAAAGCTTCATATTTACTGAAGGAAATTCATACCAGTCCACCTTGTCAAATTCTTTTGTGGCATCAGCAGTTAACTTTGTCGACGGAGACATTTTTCAGTTAAAGACAAGAACTCAGAGTATGTCAGAGATTCTTTGCATCCAACTAGCGGGCCATGATACTACCATTAGACATTACTTCTAATTCTCCAGAGTATGATAAAAGCAACATTCCTTAACAGGGAAAGCATGCAACAACACCATATTGGAAAGACAATGAGAAACGAGTCAATTAGAATGTTTCTGTGAAGAAGGTTTATGCTGACTCCGCCAATCAGATACTGAGCGATACCACAAACTCATAGAAGAAGGTAATTAGAAACTGACAATGCAAATTCAAATTTTAAACAACTAGCCTGTATGTTCTTATCCTCTCCTTGGTTAATATATTGTCAGAAGGGAGCAGAAAACAGAGAGACGGGAAACTTGACGAAAGGGAGGGATTCAAGGACACTACGAGTCCTCGCAAACAAAAGAGGACATTATGTGTACATAAAGTGATAGGAGGGACATCTGAATACAGAATTGATGAAGCTTGCACCATAGTGAATGAAAATAAGATTTACATGTCAAACCTTGTAGAATAAATCTTCAATTTCATGTTCTCTTATGTCAGCAGGGAGATTGCCAACATAAATTGTGCGTGAGAAGCGGCCACTCATTTTCAATAGCAGAGGGAACACTCAGCAATAACTTTCAACTGCAATACTGCATGAATAAATCAAATACTAGAAAATTGAGCAACCATATAATAGAATCAGTAAAAAAAGCAATTTCTTTGCTTAATTATGCTATACACTTCTGCCGTTATCTGCTTTATTTGCAATAATGGAACCAAAGCAAGAAAAACTATGATGCAAACCAAGAGAGCAATCCTCGAGTTGAGCTGTGCTCCACAAGCTCCATTGCTCATGTGCTCCAAGATGCTCCATAGCTATAAATATTTTGAAATAAAATTTGGTCTCCTCATCCTCATTAATAAATTTGCAGATGTATAGCTCCTCAGAGAATAAGCAACACGCTCCAAATACATATAAAAACCCATAACTCCACCCTGATTCATCCCACTCCCCATTTTAGATCCCTATGTATGATTCCAAAGCTCAAATTTGTCCAAGCGCTTGAAATCTATCATGAGGAAAGCATCGGTGTCATGAAATGAGCTAAGACTGCCAAATATTTATGCATTTACCTTACTCAAATTTCTTTTAGTTGCATGGAAGAATATGACCCTGGAAATTATGAGATATGTAACCCCAATATTTTGAATTTCAAATGATACAAAGTCATCTTCCTGTTTGGGTGTCACTTATCAACAAAGAAGAAAGGAAAAGAGAAAATTAGAAAATGTATATTTTTCTCACTTTACCAATGTAAAGAACTATTTGACAGGGACAACCTATAGTGCGTGCTAAGTTTAACAGGATCCTCAAATATAATGACACAGTAAACATGACAAGTAAGAAACATGTTAGCATGAAACTAATTTAAAAAGAAAAAAGAACCGGAAGAATAAAATCATATTCTCATAAACTTAGCAGACAAGGAAAATGTAATGTTCACCTTCTAACAAACAGTTAATATCATTTTAAACTCGTACATGACTTTGAAGAGAAAAAGATAAGTATAGATACATCAAAAGAGACCATGGGAAGTCTCATATAACAGATTGTAATGATCAGATCCAATATGTGGAGACAAATTGCTCCACCAGATCCAGTGAAAGAGCTTTACATAAGAAACAAATGAACTGTGAGGATGTGGTCAAAAACACTTCATCATGCTTCAGACATTTGCATGATTGCAACATTTTTCCAGTTAATTTATGATCACTAGCACCTCCTATGCAATGGTGAAACTAGCAAGTAGAAAAGATCAAACATGAGTTAATATATATTGTTACGACCCAGCATATAAGCCACATTTAGTGAATAACACTCAGAAGGGACAGAAGCATGGCAAGTAGAGGTCTCTTTTAGAACATTTACAAGAAAAATGACTTTAAGTTGACAATAAGCAAGCTGGCCTGCAATGTGGATAAACAGATCAAGCAAACACAAAGGTGGGAATACTCCTATGCGCCGCCTTTCTTAGATCAGCTAACAAAAGATGCAACAGCTAGACAGAAACCCCTCAGCCCCAATTTGTATGACATAATGCATTAACTAGAATAATACCCAACAAAGTTCCTTATACTGGAAACAACAGCCCATATATACACTACACGTATGACATTGTCGTGGAATGAAAGGTCATTTCTACAAGGAGATACCTAGTTATCTGCATAAAACAAATGTTCATCTTGTACGGTGAGGTTCCCATCTGAAGTCTACTTCATAACTTTCGGGTAAATTATATCTTACTCTCAAGTTAGTCCCTGTGGTCATAACTCATAAAGAACATCCAAAGTTAGTACTTTCTGTTTCCTCAATTGGCAATTCCCGAGACATAAATATAATGGAATTAACATATTTGAACTCCGAAAACACAGAATTCATAAGGTCAACAACAATCAAGTTGGGCGCCCCCAAAATGTGACCTTTCTAACAATGCGATTGACTAACGGAATCGGATCAAATAACGGGGACTACAGCTGAATATATATACATATACACACACACAAATATATACAGACCCACACGAATACACACACACACACACATATATATCTCGACTTACAGGAGGTAAGGAAAAGCTCGACTGGAGAAATTCGGGGGGTGGGGGTTGGAAATTCAACTGTCTTCAAGCGTAGACGCTGGTTCGTCGAGCTAGGGTTTCAATTAGCATCAGCGAGGAAAGGAGGATCAATTAAATGGTGTAGGGATAATAGAATCGCGGATGTAAAAGCAAATGGAGTGTGCAAAGATACCTGTTACTCAGATTGACGAGCCGGTGGAACGCAAGGCAGCTGGTAGTGAGAGGGACCGAACCCTTGGCTGCTTGGATTGACCCTTGCGTGTGATTTTCGTTAAGGATTTTACTATTTGCGACAGTGAATACCACCTGGCGCGTGCATGCAAACGCTTATATCCACATGTGATGTTTCATGGAGCCTGATGAGATTGGCTTCCTTTTAAACTATTTTCTTTATAAAAAAAAAACATATCTTTTGTGTAATAAATATTTAGATTAATTTAAAAAAAATAAAATTATGAAAAAAAAAGTTTAATTTCAGTTTTTCTTTAAAAGTAATCTTTAGTTTCTAAAACAATATCTTTTTAAAAAGCTACAAAAACTTTTTAAAAAAGCCAATTTAAGTGAAGCCTTACTCTTGGATAATTTAATAAATAGTCTATATTGTTTTTCACTTTTTTTAAATTAGTTTCTACTGTTTTAAAAAATTTCAATTAGACCTAAATATTTCACAAAAATCATGTTAATTTGTAATATTTCACAAATATAATCAAACTAGTTACTATTGTTTGAACACATTATACTCAATGTTTAACAAAAATAATCCAACTAGTCCCTAGTTTTTATAAACATACTCAAATTACTTTTAATCTTTTTTATCCTTTTTTTTTTCTTAAATGGCTTATTTGAGTAAGTTTGCTATTCTTCGAGGACTAAAAGCTAGTTTGGCATTTAGTTAAACATTCAGTTTTGTGAAAAGGCCTTTTGAAAACAGACTTTTAGCTAAATAGCTTTTTGGTGACAACAAAAAAGTGTTTGATTATTTTTGTGTGAAATAAATTTTTACCAAATGAGATAGTGCTTAGTTTTATATTTAGAAATAATTGTTGGTTGCCTAAATTACTAAAAAGGATATTTTGAAACTAATATTGTTTACTTTATATAAATTCAAAATATTAATAACAAAAAATAAAAAAAATTCTAGCAAAAATAAAATCAAAGATCATTGCAATTTGATGAGAAACTAAAAACGTTGAACAAAACAAAATAGGGATAAGAAAAAGAGGGATAGTCATTGGCATGATGAAAAATTAAAGAGGATATTTTTGTCTAAAAAAATCTCAAAACACTATTGTCAAAATAACAACAGAGAAGTTAAAAATTTTAACTTCTATATTTAGCTCCAAAATTCAGTTGACTTTTAATCAGAATTAACTTTTAGAATGCAAAACCAAACATTCTATTTTTCTTTAAACGGATTTTAAAATGATATTTTTTAAACATTGGGGACTCATTTGACTATCCATGTAAAACTTAGCTACATTTTTTAAACACTGGGGACTTACTTGTTAAAAAATTAACCCTTTTACTTTCAAAATGCAAAACAAAGTTTTTTTTTTTCCATGAGATTTTCCCTATTTTCCAAATTCCTCCGCGTGATTTTTGACATATCCAGATTTTCACCATTGAATGGAAAAAGCTCAGAAGTAATGTTGTAGTCTTTTTAATCAATGCTATATGTCAACATGTCGTGAAACCCTATCTCTCCAAAAAGACTTTGAGTTCATCTCCTTTCATTCTTGCAGAGATATTTTTTGAACGAACTTGTGAGGAAACTTAAATAGAATAGATTTTGAATGTCACAAAAAATAAGTAGCAGATACGTTTATATAATAAATTTATGCTATTTTATTATTCTAAATGCTTTACTCTTGCTATACATCTATTTTACTTCATTCATTATTTTTTCTTTTCAAAATGATTCGATTTTACAAAAATATAACAATTGTTATCAATGTTGAAAACTTGCTAATATATATATATGTGTGTGTGTGTATTATTCTTGCACTAAGCACCAAAAAATGACAACTAACAATAAATAAATACAAAAAAAAAAGTTAATTTCTCATTTGTATAATACGAAAATACTAATTGTTTCTTAATTTGTTAAATGACACGTATGGTCGTGAGCACTGTACAAGTCCTATTTGGATTTTTTCTTAAAAATAGTACATTTTTTGGGTGAAAAAAGTAATTTCAAGGCTTAGACTTTGCAAAGTATAGAATTAATGATCTCAACTTCATAAACTTTAATTAAAAGGATTGAACGTCCAAAACAATCAGGTTTTACATATCATTAAGCAATGATGTTAATTCTTTACTTATATATGACAACTTCTACTGGTATCTAGCACAAACTAATAAATCTAAACTATCAAATGCATGTATACATATGTAAATTTTGAAACCTTTTTCGTTTAATAGGAATATAAATTAAATTTACATGTTTTTTCATTTGTTAATATAATTCTTCATATATTTAAAAATTTAAAAATTTTAAATTAATTATGACTTTTGAATATTAAAAAATAAAAAATTAAATAAATTACGATAATTCCAACAAAAAGACCCAAAAATCAAGAGTAATCTGCTGAGTGATTTTTGTTTTGCAAAGTGAGAGAAGGGCTTTTCAGTTTTAGGCAAGATAGAGAGTTTTTTTTTTTTTTTTAAAAAATCTTTTTACTATTTGGTTATATTTGGTTTGATATATACCACAGAGAGTTTGAATGGCTTGCTAAAAAATTTACCTAAATTATGAAAAAAATAATAATAAAATGTTACCTAAGATTTTAGAGGAAAAAAATGCCATGTAAGCAAATAATTAACACCGTTACTTAACGATATGCAAAATGCTATTCTTTTTTTAATAAGTTCAAGCTTTTTTTTTAAAGATTTTAAAGTTGAGATCTTTAATTTCATCTATTGCAAAATTGAGACCTTAAAACTATCTGTTTCTATCTTTTTTTCCCTCAATATTTACAGGTGTTATTAAAATAGTGTTAATTGCAGTGTATTTAGATTCATCTAACAGTGGTGAATTATTTAGTATTTTATTACAATTATATCATTAATTTATTATTATCATTAAATTTTTTATTTAAAAAATGTCACTGGTATATAAAATAGTTAAAAAAAGGAAAATCGAAAGGCTTAACATTTGTGCATGTCTTTAATTCCTGGAAGTACTGATAGTTTGTTGTCTAACAGAAATTTAAGTGTTCATTTATGCAATACTCTTGAACCCCCCCCCCCCCAACAAAAAAAAAAAAAAAGAGAGAGAGAGAGAGAGAAATTTAAATGTGAAAACGGGCAATTCGAAAATATTATAATTTTAAAAATTAAAAATGATAAACTAACAAACTCAGTATGCAATGTATAAGAAGTAGCTCTAAATTACACAAGAATCTAATTTTTTTTTAATAAAAAAAATGTCGTTTATTAAAAATTCTTTTAAAAATTAACTAAACAATTTAAAAATGATAAACTAACAAACTCAATATGCAATGTATAAGAAGTAGCTCTAAATTACACAAGAATCTAAATTTTTTTTAATAAAAAAATGTCGTTTATTAAAAATTCTTTTAAAAATTAACTAAACAATTTAACATCAATTTTGAACGTACAATGAAAATCTTTAAGCCTGTAAAAGTTGAGCCAAAGAGAAGCCAAGTCAAATAAGGATGAAGAGAGACCAAAAACCCATCAGAAGAGTGAGTCCAAGAGGGCCAATTTCAACAGGAAACTTGGCCCTCAGGACACTGGTAACTTAGTCCTACTTCAACCAGGACATGCTTTTCTAAGGAATATAAATACAATACGACAGCCCTCTCCCCCCATTACGTGCTCTCTCTCCCTCTTTGCCGCTGTGTGTTTTTCTTCAACAGTTTGATCGTCGTGCTCAGAAAGATGTCGACGGCCGAACTTGCCTGCACTTACGCTTGTTTGATTCTCCACGACGATGCCATCCCTATCACTGTATGTTGGCCGATCCCTTTCTCATCATATCCTTCTTTCTTTTTCTTTTTGTTTTGACATAACTTTCTATATGTTTTCCTAGATCTTCTATTTTACCATGCCAACCTAGCACTCCTGTTCTCTATTAATTATAAATTGTCCTCTCACAACATAAGATTTTGTCATGCTTCTATAAATCGTAAAGATATTATTTTTGTCATCCCATGCATGTAGTTATTGTATAACTTCAATCTAGCTAACGATTATCTCCTCCTCTAGTTTATAAGAATCTTGTTCGCTAAAAATAGAAGATTTTTTGTCATATAATCTTCAGAGACCGTTAAAGTTGTTGATTAAATTATAATGTATAGTAGCATGTAGTTTATTGTATGGTTTTGGCAAAACGTTACTAGCTCGACCAGATTGGCTTTTTTTTTTTTTTTTAAGAAGCTTTTTCTTTAATAACTTTTCAAGAAGTGTTCTTTTAGAATTAAGAGTCCTACTATATTTGAGCAATTTTTTTTACAGTTTCAGTTTTTTTTTTTTTTTTGAAAATTATGCGAAATAATTATTGCAAAAAATGTATTTTTTTAAGAAAAATAGTATTTTTCTCTCTAAAAACAAAGAAGCTAACCAGGCTCTTAAACTTCTACATGTTTTTGTTACGCGAGAATCGGGTTTGTTACAAGTACAACATATATAGTGTGTTGATGGATTGTTTATTTTTTATAAGATAAAAAATATAGTTTATTTTGAATTTTTAAAAGATACATAATAAGATTGTCTTAAATTTTATGAGATTTTTTTTTATTTCAATAGAATAAGTATTTTAAAATATAATTATAATAAACAGAGCAATAATATATATATATATATATATGTATATAATGTATGTATGTGTGTGTATATATATATAGACATGGAGCTATATATGTTTTGTTTTGCTTGTGCAGGCGGAGAAGATTGCTACGCTGGTAAAAGCAGCAAACTTGAGTGTCGAATCCTACTGGGGGAGTCTGTTTGCTAAACTATGTCAGAAGAAGAACATCGATGACCTTCTCATGAACGTTGGTGCTGGTGGTGGTGGTGCTGCTCCGTTTGCTGCCGCCTCTCCTTCTGCTGCTGCCCCGGCGACTCCTGCAGCTGAGGAGAAGAAAAAGGTATCTTAATTTGTCATTAAATTATTTGTATTAATTTTTAAGATATCTAAAAAAGGTTGTCTGACCCTTTGTGATACTGTTGGGTGAGAGTTTCGAATATCAAAATTGGGTTTTATTTATATTGTTTTAAATTAGGACGGCAATTATAGTTTGAGTATATATATTAATTAAAACATATTTAGTTTGATTTGTTATTTATCACGTGTTTCTTTTTTCCTTTGTTTTTCAGGAGGAGGAACCACTTGAAGAGAGTGACGAGGAAAATATGTTCAGCTTGTTCGATTAGAATGTTGGCTGTTATATATATTAATCAAGTGTAGCATTTTCGAGGGACTGGACCATCATGATCAGTTCTGTTTTGCTTTTTGTTGGCGTTAATTGCGAGGATTAGCTAATCGTTTTACGGATATTCGCTACTCTAATTGAAGCTTTTCAGTTATTATTATCGTTGTTATTAGAAGTATATATATATTTGACTTATTATTATATGATATTTGGTGTTGGTTTAATGTTTGATACAAAATTGATGTGATATGTGTTAATGTAACTTTTTTAGGGACGAGAATTACTAGCAACTCCGCGAAGTTCTCAAGCAAGACCGCGAGAACATCATCCTGGCTACACAAAATCGTGATTTATGACTTACGAATACTAAAAATTCCTTTTCGAATTAGAGCTTACCTGTTATCGTACAAATGCATCCCTTCAATACTCAGCATCGAGTATTGTATTCTTGATTTATGATCGATTAAATTTTTTTTTTAAAATATTTGTGGTAAATTTTTCTTTTTCTTTTTTTTTGGGTTGGAAATTATTATTATTATTGTAGATGAAACACAAGAAGATGGTTTACCTCCTGTAAATTTTTACATGGATAACGAAATGCTGTGTGATATTTTGTACGCTTTAATACTAAATAAATTCATTAGGTTTATTCTTAACAAATTGAGCAAAAATATTAATAAGTATTGTCCTACCCTTCATATAAGAGGCCTACCTAGAGCCCGACAAAACGGTAAACCCAAAATCTTGTAAAATGGACATGAGAAGGCCCAATTGTACGTTGCATTACAGAGAGCCCAGTATATACAAGGGACCATGAGAAACGTACCCTAATGCCGACGATATAAAATGCCTGATAGCTGCTGCTTCATACATTTGTTGAGAGCTCGGACGCCCTAATCCCTTTGAAGCCGCATTCTCCGTCTCCGTCTCCGTCTCCATCTCCGTCAGGTTTGCGTCAAAGGGGGAAAAAAAAAACATTTTACATTTCATTTCTTTTGACATATTTATTAGGCTGATAATACATAGGTTTGAATCTTATCACTTGGAACTTTTTGTAGATCAACGAAAAGACTAGTAGAAAATGTCAGTTGGAGAGCTCGCTTGCACCTACGCTTGCTTGATCCTCCACGATGACGGCATCCCTGTCACGGTGACTCTCTCTCTCTCTCTATACATACATACATACATATACCCACCTCCTGTACTCGTTAGTTATATGCATTTTATGAGCGAATGTATGTAAAACATGTAAGCACTCATTTTCTGATGCATTGCGGCGAAATATATTTGAATGTTTGGATTCATTGTTATCTAAATTATTGCATGTAAATAGAGTATATATGGGTTTAATTTATATATACGCACACTTCTTATGAAGAAATATATAGTTTGTGCATATAAGTTTATTGAAATTGTTGTATTTAAATATATGTGTACATACGCACACTTATTATATCGCGGTTGTATTTATGTAGTTGTGTTTTATGATTTTTTTTTTATGGGAAATCTAGGCGGAGAAGATTGCTACGTTGGTGAAGGCAGCAAATGTGACCGTTGAGTCATACTGGCCGAGTCTCTTTGCCAAGCTATGCGAGAAGAGAAACATTGAAGACCTTATCATGAACGTTGGTGCTGGTGGTGGTGCCTCTGTGGCCGCCGCTGCTCCAGCTGCTGCTGCTGGTGGCGGTGCTGCTGAGGCAGCTGCTCCAAAGGAGGAGAAGAAGGTAAAAAAAAAAAAAGAAAAGAAAAGAAAAGAAAAAGATGATGCAAATGGTCGATTCTCTTTAATTTGAGTTAAAGTTTAATTGGTATGATACAGTGATTGTGTTCATTTTGATCAAAATAAAATGCTTGAATGTTTATTTTCAGGAGGAGCCGAAGGAAGAGAGTGATGACGACATGGGATTCAGCTTGTTTGATTAGGAGCTCCTTTCACAATTGTTTTTGTTTTTGTTTTTGTTTTTTTTTTAGTTTTTGGTTGTCTTACCAATTTAGGGGAAACCAATTTGAGTTCGAATTAATTAAACATTTTTGTGTTGAGTTATGCATTTGTTCTTAGTGGATGTGGAACGTGTTTGAAAGTTTCTCCTTTTAATTCAAGTCAGTTGTAAGGTTAAAATCTGCGTTTCTAACAGCATTTGCTTTGTTTCCTTCGATTGTTTGCCCAAATATTGGCCACATTTCTAGATGCTGTTAATCAAAGGAAGCTACTAGTTTAAATTCTTGACCTGGGTCGATGCCAGACGTTCAATTCTTGTATGGCATTGGATATCTATTCCTCTCTATATTATTAAGCTTTCTGATTCAGTTGTTTTCGGTGGCTTTTATGGTAAAATTTGGTGATAAAATGACTGTTGTAGACACTCTTATTTTGTTTAATTTTTATCTAATCTTGCTGATCATGTATGCACCACTAGGGGCAACTTTGCCGAGGGGATCAATTTCCTTTCTTGGTTCCCTCTTTTCCCTGTTCGAACTGGCAAAACATGTGGGTATTTCCTTTGAGGTTGATGAATTATTCATCTGACGATTCAGCCAGCCCTTGTGTGAGCCAACATGAAATATTTCCCGCTGGGGTCCACAAAAAAGATTGCCTTTTAAAGTATGAGCCAAAATACATGTGTGTTGTCCAGGCCCATTTGGAGCATGCATACGCTGTTTATCCCTTTCCTCTCATGGCATAATGGCTCAACTCGATTACTTTTTTCTCTTAAAAGCGTTTTTTTTCCCCCCCTTTTAAAGCTCAAAATTTTGACTTATAAAAAAAGTTAAAATTGAATCTTTTTTTTTCTTGAAAAATTTATTTTTTTAAAAGTAATTTAAATATTTATTACAAAAAAATTTCGGAACAATATTTTCTAATGAATAAAAAAATCAATCGAAAGATGTTCTTAGTTAAGAAGCATGAATACTAGGGGCATAAATGGTCTTGGAGGTCTGGTCGGCTCTGAAATCATATGGGTGCGTTGGGATTGGTTTTTCTAAAAGTATTTTTTTTAACAATTTTTTTTTTTCAAGCTAAAAATATTAGCATTTAAAAAGAAACTGCATTTGATTTTTTTTTGAAAATTAAATCAAATGGTTATTGTAAATTTGATATAATCTTTTTCAGAAAAAAAGTAAATTTTTTTTTGGTGGAAAAAAAAAAAAAACAAACCAAGCAGGCCATGGGCCGCTTAGCAAATTGTCATAAGCTTGAAATTCATTACCAAATAACGTTAAAGTATCTCTCTTTAGAGTAAGGATGAGCATGGGATTTGGATGATTTGGGATTTTAGTTAATCTCTGTCCCGCCCAAAGTTTAGGGATATGAATTTATGCTATTCTGTTCGTGTGCCAAAATATATGCATTTCGTTCCAAATATTTCAAGGATTCCATGATGGGGTGGTTGGACTTTCAAGATGAAATACTATTTTTAAGACAAACAAAAATATAATATCAAAAATCTTTGTGCAAATTTTTGGTATCACTTGAAAAAAGAATAGGTATGAGTTAAGCTACCAAATTTCTGCCAAGATGTTGAAGTAGCTTGAAAAAAAATAATAATAAAGTAAATTTAATGCTATTAACCCTAGTATTTTAGAAAAAGTCAAAGAAAGTGTTGCATATACATTTGTAATGCAAGAACATGGGCATCATCTGCCAGATAGATAAAATAATCCTGAGGCCTTTCGTCCACCCGCCATATGTTACACCAATTTAAAATGACAAGGAAAATATGAATGCTGTCTAGACCATTCACATTTCACTATAATGTTATAACTTTGCGAGAGAAAACTTATCACATTCCTATATATGGTGGACCCTTCCTATGTATTACTGTTAAGTACATGCAAAAGCAACTTAATGACAACTCGATTTCTTTTTATAGCATTACAGCTGAAATTTTTTGCCATAGTCCAATAAAACTTATCTATTATTATAAGCAAATCATACAAAAAAAAAAGTCAGATTTGGACAAGGGGGGAGTGACAAAAGCTCATCATGAGCAGTGGTAACAACAGATGACTAAGCTAATTGTACACAAAGAATGATCTGTGAATCATGTCCTTGGACATGCTCTCCTAATGTTTGCAAACCTTCTGCCAGCACCAAATATAAGCCCCTTAGCCAAAAGTCCCCGGTCAAGACCAAAGGCAACCGCTACAGCCCCGCCAATGATGAGGAGCTTTGGTATGTTCAATCCACCCTTGCGCTTCTCCATCAAATCCACCATTTCAGTTTCCTTCGATTCAGTGTTGCCTTCCACATATTTTAGATAGTCAGGATCAATTTTAGTGTTGATCCGAGCCATAAATGCAGGGCGAGACAAAGGTGCCCCAGATGCCCTTGCCTTCTGATACTCCCGAAAACCACGCTCGATCTTCTTGACAGTGCCCCACATACCTTGCCGTACGCCAAATTTTGCAATTTCCCAAGGGATGCCCATGTCCTCGTGATGGAAGAATATTACCTCACATGCAGTCAATTGGCCATTTCCTTTCCTTGATTCAACTGTTTCACGCAGCAAAACGAATTCAGTCACTCAACTTTGAAGTTAGAAGCCAGCACATACCACCCGACTGGAAATGAACACGAAAAGAAGTTGAAAAACTTCAAAACAGGACTTTGCATATTGAGCATTTGTTAGAAATTGAGCTCCATTTACCTGCTCGAATGTACCAACTCGAATAATACAGATGAACACGTCTTGGCTTTTCCTTCGTTGGAACAGATGGGCAGGGCACTCCCTGGTGCATTAAAGCAATGGGAAATCAGCTTGAAGCTCAAAGGCAACGTCAGGATATCAAACAACTGGGAAACAATGATTAATACAGAGTAGTCTTTACAGAAAATCCCAAAATACAGCTTTCATCAGTGTTCCACATAAATAACAGCAATGTGAAGGATTCTCTGAAACATGCCTTAGTTACACAGTAATATGACCTTCCAGATTCCCATATTCGACGGCCAATTGTGTATTCCCTGTCACTGCAGAAAAATGGGAACTGCAGAAGAAAGGAGAAAGATAAATATTTGCAAACCAAAGCCATGATAGTTCCAGTGGAAAAACTATTAGAATATCCTCACCTTTCGTATCCAGTGCACCACCATTGTTCCAGTAGTAGGGCATTCCTCTATAGTTGAAGCATGTAGAAGCATGTCATCCCACTTCAGTCGGAAATCGTCATCCCAGAAGAAGTCCCTTAATAGTTCAGGTGTTGCATCCTCATAGACAGTTCTGCTGCAGTACTGAGGAGGACCATTCTGACAAACACAAAAGATCAAAACTAGTTATCCAAAACCAGCACATGGATCAACACCTATATGAAAGAAGTCATATACTTGTCCTGAGACAAATAGCATCCAAAGAATCTACCGTAGTACCTCAACATCTCTCTGCCATGCTTGGTAGCTGATACTGGGGGTAGAACGATCCATCATATGATTCCAGGGTGGACCTCCATCTTTCCTCTCAAAAAGATGGCATAGATGTTCCAAATCGTCGTCAGTCACAACAGTACTCTCTTCTTTCTTTGACTGGGATGAACTATACAATAAATAGACTTGGTAAGAACTATAAGGTCATCACTGGAGAAGGAAATAAATTCAACTCTGCCTTGTATAGCAAACTTAAGTTGCAGCATTTGTCAAACTGGTAAAAACTAGCCGTAAAATCGGCTCTTTTTTCTGCTTCTTTGATAAAACTTTCAAGCAACAAGCAAAAAGATCATATATTTGCTGATACAACTATGGACCTCTACGACATCCTACAGTTTCATATGCATTTATATCAACACAGGATGCTTATAACCACTAGACTAATAGTGTGTTTGGAATGATCTTATTTTAAGATGCTTATTCTATTGAAATTTAGAGATATCTTATAAGATTTAAAATATTTTATCATATGTACCATGTATTTTATAGTTGTAAAAAATAAGATAGGATGGATTGCTTATTTCTTATAAAATAAAAAGTATAGTTTTGGTTTAAATTTTCATAGGATGCATGATAAGATTTCTTAAATCTTATAAGATATACCCTTATTTCAATAGGATAAGTATCTTAAAATAAGACTATAACAAACAGAGCATAAATCTAATTCTTATAAAAATAGGTGGATTGACTAAAAGGGCAGCCTAATAGAAATCAATTTAAACCCCACTGGAAAAGAATAACCTATATACGAGTGTTAAATTATATATTTTTAGCCATTGAGCAAATGGATATTGTGTATTTGCAGCACCACTAAATAAAAATATGGAATCCGCCTCTGACAATATGCAAATTTTAATTCAGAATTTTACAAGAGTATGTTTTCACAACTTTAAACCAAGACATGTATACTCTTTTTACGTAACCTCCAAAGCTAAAGGAAAAGTATCAAATGAATGCAACCTTAGGGTCTGTTATATTCAAACTTCGTCTGCAGTTTTACAACAGTACTTTGCCAATAGCATATTTTCAAGACTTGAATCTATATCTCCTCGTACAAAACCTCTAAACTTAAAGAAAACCATCAAATGAAATAAAATAAAGACAAAATCTTTAAAACTGCAGTGTAAAAGGGTACCTGCAGCTAGCATCCTCAAAAATCTGCTCCTTCTCCAACGTGATATGTGCATTGCAAGAACCAAAACTTGGAGTCCTTCTAATGGTAGAATCCAAATTTTTGACACGACTATAATCCTTGACAGGAGAAGGAATCAAAGCAGAGGGTGAAGAAGGAGCTGAAATATCAAATTTACAAATACCAAAGCTAGCCCATCTTGGTTTCCAAGCCCATCCGACCATTATACCCAAGAAAAAAGCTACCCAAACAGGAAGCAAAAACATAATCATCTCTCCAACTATTGCATCTGTTGTAGGCCTCTCCAATATCTCCAAAAATGCTTCTACCAAAGCCTTAACTATACAAAAGAACAAAGATATGATTTTTAAACAATCAAAGAGATTGTCAAATGGGGAGGAAAGACTATCTATTCATCATGAGTATGAAGTTGTAAACTTTGATATGATTTTAGCCTTATGGGGGATATTTTTAGCCAAAAAGATCGCAATTTCTCACAAGAATTGATGGTTGCCTCTAATCTAATGGAAGGAAGCAGTAAAACAACAAGATTTTCTCATTTGGATATGATCATGGATAAGGGTCAAAGGTGAGAAGAGATGTTTGTTTGACTTGTGGCGTGGTGTGGTGGTGAAGCAAAGAATGGAGTTTGCGGTGAGAAGGGTGAGGGATCTTTTTCCTTTTACGGCAATGTTGTTCGTTAGTTAATTAGCTGGATTTTTGGTGAGAGGACAAAGTACGAGGCTTACAATAACAAGGTCGGCGTCCTTGGTTTTATGGGCTGGGTTTCCGTGGTGTCTTCGTTTTCCACGTTTGTGGATTTGATTGGAGTTTTGCTGTCACCCTCGTTCTCATACTCTTCGCATTCGGTCCATCTTTGAAGGCTGCCACCGTTCCCCACTCTGACCAGACCACACACACACACACACGAAAAAAGACTAGACCCGTTCAAGTATGAGGGTATGACCAAAAACCGTGGGTTCAATTCTTATTTGGGTTTAATTCAAAATGAGGGGGCTAACTTTAATCGTTAAGAGAAGGTAGCTCATTTTTAATTTTTGTTTTTATTGCATTCTATATCATTGTATCTTATTCTCTTTTGTGTAATCTTCAAATGTGTATATTTGAGATAATTCTTTGTTCCATAGTTTAGGAGTTATTTATAACTAGCCAATTAATATTCTCGAATGCACTAACACTGCATCTTTGATGCAGTCATCAATTTTCCTAAAGAGGTCATAATTGTTGTGAGCAAACATATTAATGATGAGAAAGACATTTTACTTTTGTTGTGCTATTAATTTGTACTAGCTCAGCTATCCTATCCAAGCTTGGCAAAGGAAGAGTCACAGGGCTTTTCTAAAAAAAGTTGATGAGGCCTTGACATACTATGTATGAATCACTTTAAATAAAAAATAAAAAAAAAGTCATTCCATTTTGACAAAAGACCGATACACGAGTTCCATAGCTTTTGGAGACGTGCATCTTAAAACAATGAATTCGTATTTAGTTTTTCAAGATTTTATGACATACTGTGTATGAATCACTTTAAACAAAAAATAAAAAAAAAAGTCATTCCATTTGGACAAAAGACCGACGAGTTCCATAGCTTTTGGAGACGTGCATCTTAAACCAATGAATTCGTATTTAGTTTTTCAAGATTTTATGGTATATGAAACGAGTAAATCCCATTCCCTCCCATGAGTTTTCAGTTAAATCTTAAATTCCCCTATAAAGTTTTAGTTTTACCCATATTCCCCCATGACTTCAATTTTCCCAAACAAAGCCTTATATTAAAGGCATCTTTATTTTTTTAAAAATTTTATAACCCAAAAGAGAAAAGAAAAGAAAAAGAAAGATAGTAGACAAAAAAATTAATAAAATCATTGAATAGATCGATGAGTCACTAATAAAATAAAGAATCACAAAAAAAAATCAAAATACAAAGAAAAAAGAAAAAAGAAAAAAGAAAAAAGAAAAAAGAAAAAAAAAGCTACTTATTTTACAAAAACTGCCCTATACACACTATTAAAGAAAAATTAAATTCACTTTAAAACAATTATTTTCTAATATATATTTCAAATTGAATTATTTTTTCCTATCCAATCGCATCATGTTTTCAACTAGTTAACCATTTAAAAATAAAAATAAAAAGTAAAAATAGTTATTATACAAATTAATAAAAAAATTAAATAAAATCTTCTTTTATATATGTGTGTGTATCAAATTAAATTTTTTTTTAATTTCAAACTATAACTTTTTATAAACTAACAATTTAAAAACTTAACACAAAAAATAAAAGAATAACTAAGATAAGACATTGTTTGGTGAAATTTACTATTATGGGGAAAAGTGGGTGAAAATAAATCTTGATGGAGGAATTTGGGATTTATGCTACAACTCCTAGGGGGAAATGACATTCTCCTAAAGAGACTGAAATATGCAGGGAAAGAATAATTCTATTACTTTGTATATTTGCAGTATTTATAACAGTACAAGATGTAAGATAGCAGTGATTTAGGCCTTACATGTAGAGACCACAACAGTAATTCAAATATTCAAAAATCAATTCAACTGTACAAAGAAGACTTAGTTAACACTAGATAAATCATCCTTAATATGCCCCCGTAAGATGGTGACACCATTTGTGACACCAATCTTGGAACAAAGAAGAGTGAAGCGACCTTTTTGCAATGGTTTAGTTAATAAGTCAGCTAACCGATTGCCAGGAGAGACGCATGCAACTTGAATCTCACCGGATGAAACTTTGTCACGAACAAAGTGATAATCAATAGCCAAATGCTTCATATGAGAGTGAAACACAGGATTTGCACAGAAGTATGTCGCACAAATAGTATCATAGAGTAATTTAGGTATTGCTGGCAATTGAACATGAAGCTCTGTAAGAAGATTAACTAACCAACAAAGCTCAGCTGTTGTCGAAGCAATGGATCTATACTCTGCCTCAGTAGATAAGCGTGTTATAGTCCTTCGCTTTTTAGAGCACCAGGAAACAGGTGCTATGCCTAGAAAAATGACATATGTAGATGTTGAATTATAAGTGTCACCATCTCTTGCCCAATCTGCATCTGAACAAGTCGTTAGTGACAAGGTGGAAGCCTTTCTAATCAAAAAGGCTTATGCAATGGTGTCATTTAAATATCGTTGAAGTCTCTTTGTAGCTGTCCAATGATTTACTGTAGGAGCATGCATGTACTGAGCAAGTTTATTGGTTACAAAAGCAGTATTATATCTTGTCAAAACCAAATACTGAAGTGCTCCAATTAGACTTCTATAAGAAGAGGAATCCTCCTGAGGAGGACTATCGACTAAGGACAATTTGTTTGAGCAGCTAAGAGGCGTACTTACTGACTTGGCAGAGTCCATATTGAATCGTGCAAGCAAGTCCCATACGTATTTTATCTAAGACAGCAAAAGTCTTCCTCCTTAAAGAATTGCTTCGCCTCCCAAAAAATAGCTCAACTGTCCAAGATCTTTTAAAAATTGCTTCCTCTTTAATAATATGGTTCTGGAGAGCTTTCTGTCACTAACAAATCATCAACATATACCAAAATATATGCAAAATATTAGAACCGTTGGAGTAAATAAACAATGATGAGTCTGAACATGAACCCTTGAAACCAAGTGACAGAATAAAAGATTTAAGCTCCATGAACCATGCGCGAGAGGCTTGTTTTAAGCCGTATAGCGAGAGATTTAGTTTGCACACGTGTTGGCTTCAGTTTATCAACAAAACCTGGAGCGCTGAAGCATATAAACATCTTCTATCAGAAAACCATTCAAGAATGAATTATTTACATTCAACTGATTAATTTTCCATCCATTAGACATTGCCAAGGTGAAATCAACATGAATTGTAGTGGTGGGTTTTACAACTGGACTGAAGGTTTCTTTATAATCTAGCCCCATGCATTGATTAAATCCCTTTGCAACAAGTCTCACTTTAAAGTGAGAAATAAAACCATTAGAATTTTGCGTACTTCGATATACCCATTTGCAACCCACAACATTAAAACGGGACTCACGAAGGACAAAGGCCTATGTAATATTTTTAGCTAATGCCTTAAGTTTTTCATGCATGGCAACACACCATTTTGGATTTTTAAGAGCCTGACGGATTAAAGTTGGCTCAAGACAATTGAAGACTCTTTGATAGCTCTGAGTGAAAAAATCTGTTTTGGCTTTGTGATGTTATTTTTAAAATGAGTGGCCATTTGATGTCGAGACTGGACACTAGAGGCCTGATTACTTCTGTCAACGGGACAGGGAATGGACTCAACAAAGACTGGTTCAGTAGTGGACTCAGAAGCACAATTGGCATGGACATGAGTATTTATAACAGTAGTAAAAGATGGTTGAATGGAATCAGGACAATTATTTGATAAATTAATGTTGTTATGATTAGATAACGAAGTGGACATAGGACTAATAGGAACAAAAGCAATAAGTAGGTCAGGCATAAGAGGACTTAAATTAGATGGAAGAGAAGATACACAGGACTCAAAACTTTGGCAAGCTAACCAAGAAGAAATTGAGTCAGAAAAATCAAACTTTTCTTTAGTAATGGCAGTATAAGGAAAAATCTTCTCAAAGAATCTGACATGTCTTGAAAAATAATACTTAAGAGATTTTGGCTCAAAACACGAAAGCGTTATGCACACTTGAATATCCCAAAAAAACATAAGGTTGAGATCGAGGTTTAAGCTTATTGGCTGCATATGGATGCATCGAAGGATAACACAAATAGCCAAAAATGCGCAATTTAGAGTAATTTGATGGTTTATTAAAGAGTTTCTCAAATGGATTGATGTTAGAGAGAAGTTGAGTTGAAAGATGATTGATTAAATATACTGCAGTCTCAAAGGCAAACGACCAAAAAGAAATCAGAAGAGAGACACAACGAAGGAAAGTGACACCTGTTTCGACAATGTGCCGGTGTTGTCTTTCTACAGTAGAAATGTGTTGAGGAGTGTATGGTGGTGATACTAGGTGTTGAATACCAAGTTGAGCAAAAACATTCCTCAACCCTTTGTATTCCGTTCGACCATCAGAGTAAATGGTTTGAAGATTGTGATTAAATTATTTTTTTACAAGAGTTTTGACACAAACAAACATCTAAAAAACATCAAATTTATGAGCAAGTGGAAAAATCCATGAGTACTTAGAATAGTGATCAACAAATAGCATATAATACGAATAGCCATTGACAAATCGAATGGGAGAAAGACCCCAAACATCGGTAAAGACTAACTCAAGAGGCCTAGAACCAGTCAAAGATGTAGTGCCAAAAGGTAGACTATGACTTTTATTACGTTGGTAGGAATTACATAAAAAAAGAGAAGTTGCAGATGATAACAAATCAAATTTATTGACGATCTAGGACATTTACTTAGGAAGTAAAAGCCCTTTTGAAAGAAGCTATCCAAGAACAAGTGGACCATTTTCTTCTTCAAAAGGATTCCCTCTCCTCCATCAAATGTTGTGCTTTTTCCTGGATACTCGGGTTCCAATAGGGATTCGAACCCCCGACATCGTGGTTCGTAGCCACGTGCTCTAATCTTATGAGATACAGGCCCCACCCCATATCTACTGGATCTATTCCAGGGAGCACCCTCTATAAGCTTACTTCGGTATTAAGTATTTACTTGTAAGAACGGAATTCTTTGCAAATGAGTAGTTGCAACTTTGGAAAAAAAGAATTCAATGGGACTCCTAATGGGTTGAAGACCATATCAACGAGTCTTCCATCTTGCAAATAAGGCATATCTTGTCTAATTGATAGCTTCTATTTCTGTTGTATCAATTATCATTTCAACGATCAAATGTTATAGCAAGATGGTTAGAAATCCTTTATTTTTTTCAACCTAATCGCTCTTTTGATTTCGGAGACAAAACTTTTGAAGCAGGATGCCCAAGCCTTTCGTGCCATTTTTGGAGAGAAGAACAAGTCCCTACATTTGCTGTTTTACTGTCTAGACTTGAACTTGCACCAGACCATTCATATGTGCGATTCTTGTTCTGGCCTTTTGCTAGTGGTGCCCCCGTGAATAGATCATTCACAACAAACGAAGGGGGATTAAATTCTACTAAAACATTATCAGTGCGACATAATTGATTTACATAAATCATATATTTTTGAATAGCAAGAACACATAATACATTAGACAATAATAGATCATGAGAAGATAAGCGAAGAGAGGTAGTGCCAATATGCGATATGTTCAAACCTGACCCATCTCCTAAAGTGACATCATCTGGCCCTTCGTAATTTTGAGTGAGTGCAAGATTATTAAGATCAGAAGTTATATGATGAAAAGCTTCAGTGTCGAGGAGCCACGTGGGTGAGGAAGATTGTGCTGGAATGGTGGTTGCGTTGGCAGTGGGTGCAGAAGGACTGAAGAAAAGCTTTTTGGTTGGATAGCATTGTTTGGCCGAGTGTCCCTTTTTGTCGCAAAATTGACATATTACAGGAGGTTTATTGGGATGAGCTTGCATAGATGAATTGCCTCGCTTTGAATTTCCAGTGTTTTGATCTTGTCGCTGGTTGAATTGATTATTGAGAGAATTATTTTGATTTCATCCATTAGAATTGGATGAAGTATTGCTCACTCGTGCAACATTTGCAGTGAAATATCCAAGCAAACCTGCTCCTCTTTGTTCCTCCCGACGAAGGAATGCATCATACTCTATCAACTTGTCACACAACTCTTCAAATGTAATGACGTTGCCGCGGGTGCAAATGGTAGCAGCTAGCTCTTTGAATGCTGGTCCAACACCATTTAGCGTATGGGTTACAAGATATTGAAGTGGTACCCATACTTCAACTAGTGATAACTCATCAGAAAGGTCTCGAATTTTGGCTAAATACTTAGTTACAGGTTGGTTTCCTCTTGATAGCAACGTGAGTTGCTCAGTTAAGCCTGTGATCCTAGATGATAACGGATTTGCAAATTATTTAGCAAGCTTTTTCCAGGCATCTACTGTAGTGGTGCATGTGCGAACAACAGGGACGACAGTGGGACTCAATGACCCAATGATTCCTCCTAAGAGAATAAGTTTGTCTTGTCCAGTCCAAAGAAGATATTTAGGATTGGGAATGAGAGTGTCGCCTTCTATGATAGTGGGAGTAGGACAAGGTGTTGAGCCATCTCTATGTTGCCAAGAAGATCATAGCCATATAGAAAGGCATCAAACTGAGCCTTCCAAGAGTAATAATTATTGGGTGTAAGCTTAAGCGGTATTTGATTAGCAACGTTGATAGAGATCAGACGTTGGGCAAGCTGTGAGGAGGATGTTGTAGTTGCAGACGAAGAGGGAGGAGAAACGGGTTGTGTATTAGTAGGAGACGTGGTGGTGGTAGGAATAATTCTACTGCTCTGCATATTTACAGTATTTAGAACAGTACACAATGCAAGAAAGCAGTGATTTAGGCCTTACATGTAGAGATGTACAACAGTAATTCAAATATTCGAGAATCAATTCAACCATACTACACAAAAAAGACTCAGTCAACACCAAATAAATCATCCTCAACAAAAACACAATATTAATGATGAGTCGATAAATCATGTTAGTGGCATTATGCTCGCCTAACACTTAGTAACTTTGAACCCTTCCCCATGCGATGACCTAACAACCATAGAGTTTATTTAGCTTTGTTTTGCTTCGTCGTCATAATAATAATAATAAGCTCAACAATATCCCACAACGATAGTTATGTACTACTTAAAAATTCTTGATTAAGCAAAGCGCACATAAACAGACAGAATAAGACAACAAGTGAGACAAATAATCTGTCGGTTAGCCCAAAACAATTTTGTTGGTGAGGTGACTAAAAAAACCTCCTAAAGGCCTCGCAAATGTCATTACCTAGTACTTGTTTCGGGGCCATCTAGCCCATGCCGTTTCTTTAACAACTTCTACAATCTAATCCAACAAAAAAATTACATTGACTTTCTGTTTCATGCGATCGTCCAGGGCCCAATAAATAATTATAGTTGCAGTAGAGCGAGCTAATAATAAAATATATTTAGCAAAAAGGGCAGGCCATTAAGAATTTTAAACTGGGCCACAATTTCTTTTTTACAATTTTTTATCCAGCAAAAGATTCTCCATTGCGGTCGCCACAATGCTGTGCTCAGTCTCCTCCGCCGGAAAATCGAGCTCGAAGTGGCTCGATCGGCTCCGATCATCCAAAGGCTTCCCCTCCGGCGACGAGCTCAACCTCGAGGAATTCCTCACCCACCAAAACCCTAACTTAACCGAACCCAAAGCGGCCTCCGCCGATGACTCCCGTCCAAATCAGCTGGAAAATCAACAGGTTCAATCTTCTGAAGCTCAAAATCAGCAGGAAAGCAAACAATTATTCAACATTATGAGCAATGTCCTAGCCGAGCTATTCGTCTTCGGCGAAAGCTCCAACATTCAAGCGAAGAAAAGCTCTCGCAAGCAGCTCAACCCTAGATATTGCACGAATGATAGTAATAGAGTAGAAAATGCTTCCAGGAAAGGGGGAAGAGCCTCATCGCCAATGAGCGATGATAATAGTCGAGCAGAAGTGAGAGAGTTGAGTGATCAGGTGAAGGAAGATGAAGATAAGAAGGATTTGAGCGGTGGTGAGGAGGAGGATGAGGGGAAGAGAGAGTTGAGTATATCGGGGTTTTCGAGGACTGAGGTAACGGTAATAGATACGAGCTGTGAGTCGTGGAAGTTTGAGAAGCTGTTGTTTAGGAAGAAGAATGTGTGGAAGGTTCGGGAAAAGAAGGGTAAGACACCCAACTTTGGTAAGAAGAAGAAGAGGAAAGCAAATACTGGTGGGGTGAGTGAGGATGTTACTGGTAATGAGAAGAAACAAAAGGTTTTGGATGGGCAATGTGGTTCAACAAAAGAGGGAAATGTAGGAGAGTCTGGATTGCCATTGTCAAGTGAGGAAGTAAGTAGGATGCTTCTTTTTTCTTTTTAAGAAATTATATTTACGTATTACTGAAGTGGCTCCAAGCCTTCAATTTGCAAAACGATGTCCTTAAGTAAGTCGAATAGAATCACAGCGAATATTGGACGCTGATACGTTTATATCATATCTGACTTCCATTTTGTTTCATTGAAGCACATTGATCAAAAGTAGAGTAATTAATTTTTGATCTTTTTCAGTTTTAATATGCTTCAGGAAAGTTAACTCTCCCTTACATTTTGCTTTAAATATTGAACCCCCCCTTCCGTATATATCATGTTCAGCAGTATATTGCCAGTATCAATTACAAACAGATTTTGTATTTCTATAGACTGCTTAGCAGATTAAGCTTTACTTTGGTACAAGGATGTGGTGCAACGCTTTTTAGTAGCATATTCCTAATGAGAGGGACAAGAGAGAGAGAGAGAGAGAGAGAGTCATATGTTTGGATGATGCAGCTACTTTTTTCTTGGTGTGATCCTGAAATTCTACTCTTTGGTTAAGAATCTTTTATGTGCTCTTGTCAATCGAGTATGATACCACATGACAGATCTGAGCTGCCTTGGCACATCCAGGGTTTTAATCTGCATGACTCTATTTGCTGTCTGTGGTCATTAGCCAAAACAAGACTCTTTTGAAGTATTTACATATTTATTTACCTCGATCAACTAATATTATTGTGTCAATACCTGGGAGCAGGGGCGAAGCTAGAAATATAGAGTTTTGCATATTAATCTAGAATTAGTTGTCTGGAACTTATATGTTGCAAAATTATGCTGATATGCCCTTATATATTCCTCTGGGCACATATTCAAGTGAACATAGAAATGGTTCTCTCAGATGATTGCTTTTTAGGTGTTTAAGCTATGGGCAGGGTGAAGCTAGAAATTTAGAGGAGGGAGCATGGAAGAGATTATAGAGGGATCATATTGAATGTGATGAATTAAGAGGGGAGGCCGGGAAGGCAATATAAAAAGCTATGAAGTACTGGAATCTGGAAGCAACAAAGAACAGAATTTGAGGTTATGGGGGATTGGCTGTTATGGGGATTTTCCCTGGTTAGGTAAAAAGATTATGCAAGTTGGAGGGGGAAATAAGAACTCTGAACGATCAACAAGCATTGAACTGTATCTCTGTCTAGGCTTTCATGGTCAACTTTATTCTGTGCTCGTTTAGTTGTTCAGTGGCTTCAGACACAAACACACAGAGAGACATACTATATAGGGACTGTTTTTCTAATGCTTAAACTTCTATGTGGCTTGTTTTTACTTATGCAGGCCTATCATCAGAATGAAAGATCAGAAGAAGGTTCTAGAAGGACATTGAATAATGTCTCTGAGGTTCCCAAAAAGAAGCATGTGGACTTGTGAGAAACATGCAGTTTGTTCCTCCTAATTTATTTTCTCACTTCTGTGTTTCCTGTCTTGTATCCCCTAATGATGCATCATTGTTGCCCAGGAAGTTGAAAAGAGGGAGCTCATCAGTTATTCTCATTAAAAACATTCCTACAAGTAAGAAAAATGGAGCAAATACTTCTCGAAGTTGCATGAAGCCAGTTCCTAGACGGCAGAAAGCTTAGCAAATATGAAAACTGGTCAAGGCGTATGGCCTACTAGATGATGGAAAAATGAGGTAATACCTATCTGTGTGAGCCCTATAAGACCATGTTATTGGGTTCATAACACTAAAAATTGTTTATTGATATAGCATTCTTTATTTGATGTATCTTCTTGCCCACTTCTTCACTTAATAGTTGCTTGGCAATATTGTATTTGTTCATTGTGGGTTTATATTATTCCACCCCTGGTACCCCTTTCTAGCCAAAAAGAGAAAAACAAACTCAGCTGAAAGGGAAAAGATGTAGTTAGATATTTAATTTTCTTTTAATAATTTTATTAGCTGATTGGCATTAGAATGTCAGTGTTTCCCTGCTCATCCAGATTGAATATATGAGGATGAGTGGCAATTTGGTGAACTCAAGCTTGACTTCAGTTTGAATACTAAAAGAAAAGTATCTTGAAATTGAAATGGCTGTAATGAATTGACTTCATTGTTCGGTTGTAAATTAGAAGTAGACAAGAAGTTGTTCCACACCTGTTTGCATTAGTGTCTCTCTTCACTTTATAGAGTCCTTGAGTTTCAAAAGATTAGACACAGTAACTTTGTGGTCGGGTGAATTTGTCAGCTTGAAGCTGCCTCAAATATATCGAAAGCTTCTGCATGCCTGCTGATGATTGCTTCATTTATCATGGCTGCTGTAATCTTCTTACTTGGATTGTATTGTTTGTGGGTCTCTCAGATATGTATTATTTTAACTATACCGTTTTTTATTCTTTTACAGACATACAAAAAAGTGACGAAAAGGCCCCAGTTGGGACGACCATGGAGGAAGTCCCTTGAATGAGGCAGGATAAGATACATACAGTTGGTTTCTTATAGAAAGCTCCGAGAAGATCGCATGGCTTGAGAAGTGTTTCAGATGGTGGGTGTTGTGTGCTGTCGAAGTCTGCTCAGACCTATCTCAACAAGCAGTGGACACCAATGGGAGATGATATAATTGAGATTCACCTCTATTACACAAACAAGCCTTCGCTTAAAGCCGTGCAGAGATGGCATCATATTTATTACAAGAGAGATGACACGAGGAGTGCAATCTTTCATTTATGTTGCATGAGAGAAATGAGACGCCTTGTTGTATTCATTTGAGTAAAATTAGAGAACAAGACATCAAGATGAGGGAGCAAATGAGCATTAGAAGTAAGACAAATCCGTGCATGATAATTAAAGATGAATGTGGTATTCCTTCAATGTTTCTGGTGTTAGAAAATTGATTGGATGGAGAACCATCCCAAAATCTTAAAACCCATTTCAAGTAGAATATGGGTTGGGTCCTTTACATTCCGTGCTTGCTCGTAAACAGTGGTCGCACTTTCAGCACCAAAAAGGAAAAATAAATCAATTAAAGGCCTATTTGGATTTTTTTTTTTAAGGAAAAAATAATTTTTTTTTAAAAAATTGCATTAAATTTGTAATAATTATTTAATTTGATTTTTAAAAAAAGATAAAACTCTTAAAAAAATTTAAATACAAGTTTTTTTAAAAGTTAGAATTTTTAATTTTTTTTAAAAAAATATTTTTTAAAAGCGTTAAAAAAAAAAAAACACTTCTGAAAAACAACAATTTAAAGGAGCCCTAGGTTGGTACATGAAAGCAATCCAAATGATGATCAGTACGTACATATTTTAAGATGATAGTCAAACCTAAAAGAGAATAGGCTAAAGTGATGAGCTTCAAGATTGTTGCGCTTGGATGAACAACTTTGAGAGACGAAAGAAAAGGACAATCTCAATTCTCACTCAAAAAATTGCCATTAATGAAATAATTGCTTGAAGATGAAAATGATGCCAAGAACTGAGAGTCTTGCTGGAATAACCACCACCTGAGTGATGCAGTACGTTGAAGATGATGAACAGCCAGAAGCCAAGAGTGTGTGGAAGAGAAGAAAGACTTCCTTGGTGTTAATAGAGGGATGACGTGGCTGTTCCTATGTGGCCATTATCCATACATTATAATATGGGGTGGGGGATGGTGATTGACACGTGACTCCGAGGAGGTTCACCCTCGCCAGCTAGCCGCTGGATATGTGGGTTTTGCGTGCGGGGGGGGGGGGGGGGCCAACATGAAATGACATGTTGCCCTGCTGGTAAACCTATGTAACTAGGGATCAAAAATTGAGTTGGGGCATGATTGAAATTTCAATTTTCAGGAGCAAAAGGCCTACTTTTATTTTTTTTTTAACATCTAATTTATCAAGAGTTCAAAATTATGAAGGAAACAACAATTTTTGAACTTTTTAAAAGAGAAACCGTTTGATCTTATCAAAATAAAGAGAGAAAATGAAGAGAATTTATTTGTTGAAGCATTAACACTTGAAAAAGAAAGAAAGAAACACAATAAAAAGGAAATGGTGGCTACTTTATCAGCCTTCTTCAATGGTTACTTTGAGAGAACATGTAAGGTAACCTCTTGAAGCTCTCTTTGATCAACTTCTCTTTTCTGATACTGAATGGATATAGGCTAATTAGTTTTAGTGTTTTCCAAGGTAAAATTTATTTTCATGACTCAAAAAAAATAAAAAAAAGACTATTGTTTTTTGAAAAACAAGTTACACATCTAATGAGAATGTGTCAAGTGGTCTTTTAAAAATTCGGTATTTAGTTGACAAGAATTAAACTGAAACAAGAGATTTAAAAAGAATGTAGATAAAACTAATAGTTGATTGTCATTTTTCTTGCAAATCATTCGACAGGCAGCCATGTCATATGATCGAATAAAGGAACATGTCCCAGCTCAATTAAGACACATCAACATTTGTTTATACCGTGGAGCTTTTAAATTAGGACATGAATATTCTTTCTTGTAATAGTATAAAAAAAATAAATTAATTTTTACAAATTTCAACAGAAACTAGTCGAGTGGCGATCATCCTCGTATTTAATGTGGTGTGAGCAAACTTGAGATGTTGATTGGATGAGGGATAGAAGAAATACCGTCGATATTTGGTAGGCGGCACCACCCCAGCCAAAACACAAATATCTAGGAGATATTTTTATCAAACAGAACAAGAAACAAAAAAAATAGTAGCCACCACAGTAGACCATCATTGGAGGGGGTCGGGGGGGGGGGGGTGGGGCTGTGTTTTGGTAATTGTCACGTGATTAAAGGACCACCGCTAATGAGGAATCAAAGAATAAGAAGCTCCCCTTTTCTTCTTTTTTTTTTTTTTTTCCCCCCAATTATAATAACCATTGAAGCCATGACAGCTGCTTCCCCATTGAGTGGTCATCTTGCCAACAAAGTTAAAATTTTAATTAAAATGAAAAAGAAAAGGAATAAGATAACGTTTGACAATTTCGAAGCCACAAACGCAAAGATCTTAGTGGAGTCTCCACGTGTCAATGTTCTAGTCCATGAGTCCCGTACAACTCAAGAAAAATATCTGCTACTGAGTAGGACCCACAAGCTGCAGTAATTCATGTCCCATGCAAAAATATCTCCCCCAAGAAAATAATAATATATTTCTTTCTCCCAGCTGTTGGTTGTTTTCGACGTTTAAAAATGAGCGCCAACCAACCCAAGCCAAGAGGAGAGAGAGAGACACAGAGAGGCCAATGACCCTTTGCTTTTTGATTTTTACGTGGCCATTTCGGGCCATACACTTGAGTATTTTAGATATTTTGTTTCACTTTCTCTTCAGATTTAAAAAAAAAAAAATTTTTAAAAAAAATATTGGGTTCGTTATCTTAAATTACACGCCAATAGTTTTGACATTAAACAATTACTGCAATCACTGTGAGCCATCGGATGTGTGACTGGCGGATATAAAGAAGTATCTATGATATCCAACACTAGATGTGTTGAGGGCATGGGGTCTTCTATTTTGAGATATTTTCAAAGTTACAAAATGTTGGTGGGAGACTAGTTTTTGCTGAGCACTACTACTACTACAACAACTTGGTTTTTATTGTAAAGAATGGATGAGACATAGACAACAAACACTAAACAAAAGCTCTTTTTGCTTCAACAATACAAAATACTAGTAGTATTATTTCTTATCCTATTTTCTACACTTGTACCGTTTTTCTTGTTACTCTATATTTTCACATTCAGAAGCTGCTAGAATCTTTAGAAAGAAGAAAAAAATGGGTGAGGTGGTGGTGAGCAGTGAAGGTGGGTCGATGGAAACGGAAGCAAAGCAGACACAGCCTCAAACAGAGGCTGGAATAGAGAAGAATAGTAGAAAGGGCGATGATGGTGGTTCGGCATCGGCGGTTGCGACTTCTCCTTCTTCTGTGGTTAGATGGGAAAGGTTTCTTCCCAAGATGGTGGTGAGAGTGTTGCTGGTCGAAGCCGATGATTCCACTCGGCAAATCATTGCTGCCCTCCTCAGGAAATGCAGCTACAGAGGTTTGTTGATGGGGGGGTTTCTTTATAGCATAAAACCGGCTCATATTTAGTTGAATTTGTTGAGATTACTTCTCTATTGTTAATAGCTTGGGTCTTCTTTAAAAATTTTAGATTGATGTACTGAGATGATGTTTGAATTGGTGGCTAAACGTATATTCCGCTTTCAATTTGAGCTCTTTCAGCTTTTACTGTATGGAAACTGAAGTGGATTGCTTTCTACTATCATCCCGTAAACGGCTTATTTCATGGATCTTCTTTGCATACTTCAAATTAAATATACCTTAAATCTTGTAGCTGAGACCTTTTCTTGTTTTAAGTGCTCAATGTGTGTTGATGACTTTGATTATCAAGAAGAGATATTAAGATGTGTCAAGAGACAATTCCAGCCTCAGTTTGTAAGAAAGGTTTCCTCTTTTTCATTTCTGTACCAATAACTAGAGACATAATTTAGCATGTTAGGATGTTTTCTTGATCTTCCAATTTTATGGTTTGTGTTGAGCAGCTAAGTAATTGAGCGTTGAAACAATGCTAGGATGTTTTCTTCTTCTTTTCCTATCCTTTTTCACCTAAACCAGATTTTGTCAATTGGATGATATCTGTCTCAAAAATGGCTTTTTCGACGCTCATAATCTATAACTGTGTGAAGGCATCTTCCACTTAAGAGCTTTTGGCTTAAGAATGCTTCTGATTCACCTTGGCCCTCATTGCACATCATTAGCATTTCTTTCGAACACCTAAGCTAACATAATCCCACAGAAACAAGTCTTTATAATTCCTTTCACATCTCTTTGTGCAATATTTTAAATGCGTGGTCTGTGTTTGGGCAGTTGCTGCAGTTCCAGACGGCTTAAAGGCATGGGAGTTGCTGAAAGGAAGACCACATAACATTGACCTCATATTGACAGAAGTGGACCTGCCATCAATCTCTGGATTTGCTCTTCTTACCTTGATTATGGAGCACGAGATCTGCAAAAGCATCCCTGTAATAAGTAAGACATCACCTATGTGCTTTCCCTGATCTCATATAAAGTTGGTTTTACATCTTCTTTATCATAAAAATTAGTTCATTATAGCTCAATATTTCTTTTCTTACAATACAGTGATGTCCTGTCAAGATTCTGTCAGTACTGTCTATAAGTGTATGATGAGAGGTGCTGCTGACTTTCTTATGAAACCAATTAGGAAAAATGAACTGAGAAACTTGTGGCAGCATGTTTGGAGGAGGCAAGCTGTAAGCATGATCCTCATTCTTCTTCAGTATTTCATGTGTTCCTCTTTTCCTTTTTTCTTAAATTCTTTCTCTGTGCTGGACATTGTGTTAATTTTGCTATCTACATCAGTCAAGCTTTAGTGGACTCGGGCCTCCAGATGAGAGCGTTGCTCAGCAGAAGTTTGAAGCCACCGCTGAAAATAATGCTATCAGTAATCACTCAAGTGGTTACATGGCTTGTGTTCAAAGAAATCGAGAATGCATTGAGAAAGGAAGTGATGCTCAGGTAATATATACTCGAGAAAAAATTTTTGTTTGAGAAAGATGACATATAGCTTAGGAATTGAATTGAAGGACTATTTTCTCTCGAGTATTAATTCAATCTGACCATAAAAGGAGAGGGAGAAGAGAACATTTCAATAATGGCTGGAAAAGATTATTCACAGCGTAATACTAAAGGTTCTTTATTGAAGTCAGATCATCATGTGAAAATTGCAATTATTCTGTGGTTGCAAAATTGTTCTTTCAGTAAAGGTAGTCAAAAAAGATTGAATTTCATGCCACAATTTCAGTTTGGACTTCTGTGCAGAGCTCTTGCATGAAGCCAGAGATTGATATTGAAGGGGCAGATATGGAATGCATGCAGGACATTTCACAACCAAAAGGGAGCAGGTCCCATTCAAGTGACATAAATATGCAGGAGCAAGAAGAAAACCTTAAAGAAAACGATGATTTGCAGATGCTTGACACTGATGCAGCTGGTAAAAGTTACATTTCTCTTTTAGGCATTCCCAGTCAGTAACTTGTCCTCTGCTGAATCATAAAGGAAAATATTCAGCATCTGTATGAAATGATTTTGGAATAGGACCACAAGCTGTAGCTGGATTAAATTGTGAGACAGTGACCCAAAGAGAAGACATGAATATTGAGAATCACTGGCAACGTGGGAAATTCACTGTTCAAACTCTGGACAGCAATCATATCCTAGCCAATTCTTCTAAAGAGGCGATCGACTTGATTGGAGCTTTCGACAACTACCTCAAATGTACTTATGCAAATTCTGCTTCAAATATTGGTACAAACAAGATAGATTCACCACCTCTGTTGGATCTTTCTTTGAGAAGATCACATCCTTGTGGCTCTGTTAATCAAGGGATGGAAGAGAATCATGGGTTAAATCACTCCGATGCATCAGCCTTTTCTAGGTGAGTTTCCATGCCTAAACCTTCATAGGAATACTGATGCTCTGACTTGTTCATTGTTATGTGCTAGACAAACTTGTTTTTGTTAACAAAAACACTCGAGATATTGAAACTATCCTCATCAACCTTTCATGTATATGTGCTTGAATATAATTTATTAACTAACTATATAATCACCTGTAGTCTATCACAACCATTTTAGTTTCTTAATCGTGATTCTGAGATGAAATATTTTGTCATTGTTTTATTAAGAAAGAGTTCTAATTTCAGCCAGTCATTCTAATAATTTCAGAAATTTCTGATCGAAATTACAGGATGACTGGAAACTTAAGCCCTGCCTCCTTTGTTAACATAGCTTTGTCACTGATTATATCCAACGCATTAGGTTAGATTTCTTTTTTAAGGTACTTGTCAGACTTCTCCTTCATCTCCACTCCAGCTGCTTACTCTTCTCTATATACATATGTATACACACACATATGAATCTGTCGGGTAAATATATTCATACATATAACACTAATGATATTCATTTTGTTTTTCCATATGAAAAGATCAACGCATGATGGATGGAAAAATCATGTCTTTCTTCTTCTCAGTGTATATATTTTTGTGGTTGATGA
This sequence comes from Cordia subcordata, assembly GCA_028554755.1. Classification (NCBI taxonomy): domain Eukaryota; kingdom Viridiplantae; phylum Streptophyta; class Magnoliopsida; order Boraginales; family Cordiaceae; genus Cordia; species Cordia subcordata. Next base: position 278,656 of record JAPTOF010000006.1, on the reverse strand, counting down.
TTGATGATTATGGTGACCAATATCCAGCGTCTTGGCCAAGATTTGATCTCTGTTCAACAACCAATATCTCTAATCAAATATACTTATTTTCGTTCTTCGTTCTTTGTAAGAGTAATCTGTGCACAAATTCAATTTATGTCATTGGTGGTCCTGAAGTTAAGACTGGTTTATATGCATCAACAAGTGCTCACAGAGATTCTTGGGAGCATCCGTCTCTTTATTTTGTAAAATAGCTAGAAAAATCCTAAAATTAATATCGCTCATGTTTGACAATGTGAGCTTGTTATTTAATGTCTGGATATATTTGACGATTCAGGTATGTTAATAAGCCATTGCAGCCTCGACAACCCACATCGCCCAGCACTTGTGATCAGCAGAAAGGCTACGTAAATAATTCTCCTAGGCAATTATCTAATCACACCCTTGATTATAACTCTGATGCTCATGCGCCATCGCCAAGCTCCCAGAGACACATCCCTTTGGCTACTGCTCAACCAGGACAAGCTGAAATTGCATTTCCTTCTCCTCACAAGAGAGCGTTACCAGCTCCAATTCCAGTGCGAGGTATAAGATTCGAGAATTTAAGCAATGCCTTTGGTCCGGTGATACCTCCTATATTTTGTATGCAATCAGGACCATCACCACTGCAGAGTCCAGGTTCTGCCTGTGGTCAGGAACTTTCATTTCAACCAAATACCATTCGTCCACAGGACCAGCAACCAAGAAATTCTCAGCAGTATAATAATCTGATGGATCAAATGACTAGTGATGCCACCGTCCAAAGCAAGAATAAACAGGACCATAGACTGGAGAAGTTGGAGGATCGTGGGCATTTCTCTCCTACTGATCAAAGTGCAAATACCAGCTTTTGTAACAGAAGTGTGAGCCATCTCCACAACATCAGCTATGGAAGCAGTGACAATGCGAATACAAATACAGTCATCAGGGCCACCTCAGAATGTGGAAAGGAAGAAACTTTTCCTGATCATGATGGAACTTCTCATCGATCTCTTCAAAGAGAAGCAGCTCTGACCAAATTTCGCTTGAAGCGCAAAGAGAGGTGTTATGAGAAAAAGGTAATCATCAAGTTTCTATCATTTGTTAAAGATGCTATGAAGTGCTTGAATATTGCTTTGTCTGGTTGCTTGCAAATGTTGATGCACCATAATCACATGTACATTGTTCAAGTTACCTGAAGATATTTCTAATCTTCAACAGATTGTTCAATATCATCGTTGTGATTATATATCTATACAAAATATGAATGTTATGTGCTATACTCTGATAGAGATGAACTTCTTAGCCTTTTCGTTCTTATTATAATTATCCTTCATGATTACCCACAGGTGAGGTATGCAAGCAGGAAAAAACTTGCGGAGCAGCGTCCACGGGTAAAGGGACAGTTTGTCCGTCAAGTGCCTAATGAGCCACCAACCGGCAGCGCCTAGTTGGTGCCTGGTTGTTAGTGAAATCACAAGGAGAGTGAGGAAAGTAAGGGAAAATATGACGAGTGAAGGTATTAGTTTGATCAGTTCGTGTTCTGGCCCTCCTTTATGGATCAGTTTGATAAAGGTGCTAGGCTGACATGACTGCCCTGTTCAAGCCTTGGAGAAAATTAGATCATCTGTATTTGTTTTGACATAGAAACTCTGGTTAAGGTGGCAATTAGAATCTTTGTTTTGAGTAGGCAATTCTCTCTCTACTTGTATATGTATACATAATGAAGAGGGCTGCTGCCATTTTGCTTTTACTCTTTTGTTAATACATAGGTATTGTATGCGTTGTTGCAGTTAGGCTTTTTTGTTGAGCAACATTTCCATTCTTTCATTGACGATAAAAGTTAAACTAAAACCTATTAATATCCAACTTTCTTGTTATTCATCTAAGTTACTCCGTTCAAAATTTTCTTGCAACCCTTATATTTTTCCAGAAATCATAACCAATCAGTACATTAGTGTTCTCTTTCATGCTGCATGCTGCAACATCGGTGTAGATCTTTTTTTTTTTTTTTTTAAATGGGATAAGATATTTGCGTCATCCAAAAAGCAAAGTTATCCTAAAATCTTTGTGGATACAGTTGTAACTCAAAGTCAAAGCCACTATAAAGGTGGCATACTGGGGAGCTTTTACAATCAAAGATCCACCATTTTCTTATAATAACCTTGCATCACTTTGATTAGCGTATCAAGGGTTATTTTAGAAACTAGATTGCAGGCTACTTGGCTATTAATTCTTTTTGTATCTTTTTTTTTTTTCCCCCGCTGATGGGTCATTAAACTTGGCTATTTGTTAATAATTAGCAGCAGCCTAAACTTTTCTAAACGCAATAAATGTTAAAAGTGGCCTTTATAAGATTCCGGCTGGAAAGTGGGTACGTATGTATACTGCTGTACCTCGCTATACGATATTTACTGTAGATTTGGTGTATATCGGCATTAATATAATACAGAAATCTTGCTAGCCAGATTGAGCTAGTGTCATCTTCAATAATCACCAACCCCTCGGTTTAGTTGAACAGGATAAAAACAAAAATTCTATATACATATGTACATATACACATGTATATTTAACAACTAAAACCACACACATACATTATTAGTCTTTAAGCCTTTACTTCTATTCTTACTAATAACTGATTAGGTATCTAACATCCGTTAGTTGCATTCCCTATCAAAATTAACTTGTTCACCAAAGTGCAATATCACATCGCAATCTATCAAGTCAGTGCAGAGCGCTTAAAAATATAAAAAAGGAAAAGTAAGCCTATCTGCTTGAGCCTTTCAAAAGATTCTGCAAGAAGCTCTCCTACTTGGTCTCCACATTCTTTCTGTTAATGCTATCGGTCATCTTCCTCTTCTGGCTTTATCCTACATCCTAGCAAACCTCAGTTCTCTCTCAAAGAAGTTGAAATATATCAAACCAAACTAATAAAAGCTAACATGCTCAATTCCTCCATTCAACTGACAATACTATCCAAGAATCCGAATCAGAAAGTGGGGATTTACTATGAGGAGCTACAAGTATATGCATCTTACAAGAGCCAAAAAATTACTCTCGACGCCTCTCTTCAACCATTCTACCAAGGACACGAAGACAGCAACCTTCTATCAGCCTCTTTGGTAGGAAGGGTGATGCCAGTGGGTTCCTCAATTGGATATGAAGTGGCACACGATCAAACAGTAGGAAAACTGTTGCTGAATCTGAAGGCGAATGGACGGGCTACAACAGAAGGTGGGAACATGGGTTTCTGGGAGATATAGGTTAAATGTTAATTGCATTGCTGTCGTCATGCCTGTTGCACCATCTTCTTCTCTGTCATCACCATCTGCTCCATTATATTCTAAGCAAGACAGTCAGTGTTCTACTACAGTATGAGGACTAGTTATTCCTAGCTGGTACCTAGCTAAAATATATTAGTATATAGCATCTTACAAATATCTTTCTTTTACTTAATTATAGTTGTGATGTTGGTATGTTGTTAGAGTGTTAGCTAACTTTCTTGTTAATTATTGTACAAACGATCATAATCCTCTATCACGAGTGAAAATGAAAGCAAGTTTGAGTTGTTTATCTTGTCTTTTTCTTAATTTCTTTAAAATAGTTCTAACTTATTAATTTTGCATGCTTTAAACTTAATAAAGTGGTAAGATGGCAAGGAAATAATATAATATGAGCTAGAGGGTATCTACCTAGTGGATTCTCCAAGTGGAAAGTGGAAGAAACATTCAACTTAGCTTCTTGGAGAAGGGTAATGCTAGAGATTCCAACAGGACAAAAAGGGGTCGATAAAAAGGCTGGATTTCAACTGCTTTCTTACCCAAGGAATCTTTAATTCCCATGTCCATCTCCACCCATTAATTATTGTAAAGCTTATGGGACTCAAATGGACCCCTTTCTGCAGTCATGGTTGCCTCCTCTGTTCTTCAGTTCAAGGGAAACCCAATGCAAACCACAATCAAGGCAAATAATATATGTATAAAACTTTCTTTTCCTTCTCTCATATTTAGTTTTCTTTCTAACTTATTTTATCATTATGATTTTTGTTTGGGGTCAGGCAAGACTGCTTGCTGAATGAATGGCTAACATGTTTTACTAGTTATATAGAGGCAGAAATATTTATCATTATGATTTTCTTTGGCATTTTCCTCATCTTCCATCCCAATCCTCCCCTTTCACCCCAATCATCCCACCAAGTCCTCCAATAGTAAAGCCCCAAAAGTGGTGATCAAGACATCTTTTGGTGGTAATTCTCAATCCAAAATTTTTAGGAGGTTCTAGTTCCACACAAGCAAGGCAAGGAGAAATTATAATCCACCAAAACCGTACAAAGAAAAGTTCAGAACACTAATTCCATCAAGGAGCGACAATGATTTTATTAGGTGATATTAGCAGCTCTTTTATCATATAAATTCCTAAACCAAACTATATATAATAAATATATGAATCAAGCAGAAAATTGATCATCTAACATCTTTTATCCCCAAAAAAAAAAAAAAAATCAAAAGCCCACGCTAAGTTGGTGCATTTTATACAGGTAAAAAATGATGAATGAGCATTACACGCATGGCGCCAAAGGATATCCACTATTCTGTATAAACCCCATTGTTTCACTTAGGAAGATAACAAAGTAGATCTTTTTCTTTCTGTACTCCAGTATCTCTTTTTCTTTTACAACTTTGGGCTGAGATGCAAACTACTAATGGAGTTGGCTTCATAATTACTCAAAACCGGAGTCTTAAAAAGATGATACCGGTTATTGAAGAGATACAAGTGAAAAATACCAGCTAGCTTTTTCTTCACTGAAAAAATCAGTCAATATTCAACTGGTACCACATGTTCATTTTGTCCAGGTACAGTTTCAAATATAATTGCAGTATATCTCTTGTGCAAAAGCAGTTCCCTTTTCAAACATATCGAAAGGGCTCCAAACATATTTATGCACATTGCTTTGACAACTTATACACAGACATGCAACCAATAATCCAGGACGGGTGAGAAGCACTAGCAGCTGAAAATAGCAATAACAACAATTGAAACCATGCTGCTGCTATGTTTCAATTGTCGATTCTAATACCGTGTTCAAGGTTGCAACTACAGATTCTGTATTATGGATCAATCTTACGCCAGTAGCATCAATAGACAGCATAACAGAAGAACCACTACACTGAGCAATCTAACAACACAACAACTTTGTTACAAAAATCTAACCATCACAAATTCAGATACATGATGATTAGCTCCAAGTCAACCACATAGATACTCTTCGATTACATCAAACGCACATGCTTAAACAACTACTCAAGCAACAAAAAAGAAACTAACAACCCCCATATTTTGTTTACCTCAAACTTTCAACAACTGCAACTTGTTGGAAAATGCAACACCAATCCAATCAGGCAATGCTGCAGACCACTGAAGCTGATTAATCTCAGCTCCAGCCGAGTAAACGGACATGGGATCGATCCCATTTGGCCCTGCTACGGTGGGCAACTCCCAAATAAGCGCCTGGCCATCGTCACCGGCAGAACAAAGATGCCTATAACTCTGCGGTGCCCAACCAATGGCATTGACACTGGCCTGATGCCTCTCCAACTCTGCGACAGGCATGGTGGGAGACCTAATATCCAATATCACGACCTTATTACTATCCATTAAAACTGTTGCCATGTACCTTAAATCCTGTTTATTCCAAGACAATCTTAGCAAGGGAGTATCGGGCTGAGGGCTTTCGTATATAATGGTGGAGTGCTCTTTGTCTCTCAAATCGAAAATTCGGACCGATCCATCAGCCGAAACGGATGCGAAAACACCAGCTTCACCCCAAGCGATATCGTAGACCTCTTTATCATGTGCAATCAATTGAGTTTCCACGACACCCTTTTCGATATCCCAGATTGTACAAGTGGTGTCTATGCTGGAGGTTCCAATTCTGTGCGGGAACACGTCGTTCCAGTCGAATGAGGTTAGTGGGGCCGAGAGCTCGCTTGTTTTGCTGTTGTTGAGGGTGGTGAGCTGGTCAACGGAGACGGGGTTGACTTTCCAAAGACGGAGATAGTCGCCGGAGGAAGCCAAGAGGGAGGAGGAGGAGGAGGAGGATGGATTGGGGTTGAACATGAGCTTGGTGGGCGGGTAAGGGTGGTCCAAGGTGAGGTTTGGAGTAGGGTTCAGGGTCAGAGTCTCATCGTCGAAAGTGAGGATGTCGACACGGTTGTTGAATTCCTCGATAAAGCTTCCGACGGCGATGTTGCGGCGGCGGTTGATGGGGGGTGCGGATGAGATCGCCATAGCGTAGATGGTGTATGGTGAATCATACGTTACGAGGTTGTCGGATCGGAGGTGTGCTGAATTCTCCATTTTAAATTTTTTTTTTTTTTTAAAAAAAATCTTTTTAAATTTCTGGGGTTGGATGTTTTAAGCTTTTCTAAGGGACTTCTTTTTTTTTTTTTTTTTTTTTGGCGCTGTTGTGGGAGACGGAGGACTGAAGCGGCCATTACTACAGCAAAGCATTATCGTTGACCCAGTCTACTACACACGTAACGCATATCAATTTTGACTGGTAGGTTGACAAAATTCCAACCAAAAAGAGAAAGAAAAAAGAAATCAGCATAATACATGTTCACCTCATGTAGTAGTAACGAGCTCATTCCATGTGGGCCTTAATAGATAGAGATACTGGATTGTTGGTTTTCTCAGTGCTGACTGCTGAGGCTTTTACTTTTGTTTGTAACAAAAACAATGGTGTTTTTCCCAATTGGTCCTATGCTTGCATTGGGCTATTTTCCTTTGGTTTCAAGTTTGATACTGGTCTGGGCCCTAATTTTGTAATTTGCTCACTTTTGGACCAATTCGCTCTATTCTCGTTTACCTCGAGAAACCATAACCAATCGATAGAAGCTATGTTTGTTTGTTTGTTTGTTTGTTTGTTTGTTTTTCCAAGTTACCGTCAACGTGATTGTCTCCATCAACGGTCCATTAATAATTAAACTTGGAAATTTAATTTTTTTTTAATACAAAATACACCCATTAGCTTAATTTTAATCATATTTTATAAATCAATTTAAATTATAATTGTTAGACTTCTTAACTATGTAAAATTTAATAATATCAAATTAATATCGAAACTCATTTATCACACAAACCACAATCTATAAACAATTCTACGTCGAACTTGGGCCGACAAAAAAAACGATAAGTGAGGAGAGAGTTATCTCTCGACATGGATGGCATCAAGAAGACAATAAAGATCTATAAAGTAGACAAATCGTGGCAAGTCATTTTAGCCCACAGTTGAACATGAACCCACCATTGAATATTAAACAATCTAAAATTTTACACGCACCGCCGTCGACACACTGCAGCCACTCCCATCCCTCGACCGTGCACGTTTCAAGATCAAAGCCCCATCCCATTTTTATTCTCTCAGTTCTCCACAAATTATTATTTGTATAATTTTAAGAGTGCGCTCTCATCTGTGGTCTCCATCTTTTCTTTTTTCTTTTTCTTTTTTTTTCTGTCAACGCTCTGGTCTCCGTCCAACTTACTTGTATCTACTTTGATCATGACTAATATTTATTTTTCTTGTCGGTAATATAAATTAAAGAAAGCTCTAACCTTTGTGTGTGTGTGTGTGTATATATACACTCATTTTTGCTGGGTACTATCAGCCTCATTAAAATTAAGCCTTGACACGCGAATACCAATTAAAATCACATGGGATATTGTTCAGTCGGAGCTCTGACTAAAGATGCTGTACTTTACATCTTGCCTGCCAAATATAGTAGGCGAAATTAAATCACATGCCATAAATTTAAGTTGTCCTAGCTAGGAGATATTATGTATATATGTTGCTCCAATTTTTTTTATTGAGGATCGGAATATGCACCATAATTTGTGGGAAACGAATCGACGATACTGTAAAAAAAGTTGCACAATTCAAGAAAGACACGACAATTCGCTAAGCTCAAAGTTTAATCAATTGTTAAAGAAAATTTATTAAATTGTGAGGAAGGTTTTTTGTACTTTATTAGACTCTCCCTTTTTTTTTTTTTTTGTACACAGAGTTAACATTTTTATTAATTATACAATATCATATCTCTGTATTCAAGTATTTGATAAAGTTCTTATATCTTAAACTATATTTTCACAATTTCTTTAATTAATTATCAATTCTCTATCCGTGTTCGACTACCCAAAATGGTATAACATAGCTTTAGGTTGAGATTGCAGTCGACATGTCAAGTTTTCAGTTGTACGAGTTTTTCTCTTTTTTCACCTCCCATGGTGGAAAAACTCGACGGCTTGAGATAATAAAAATTTGTGAAGCTTGCCGACTTCCACTATAATAATGCGCATGAAGAATATGAAAAAGGAACAGCCATACAAATATTTTTTTTTACCGGTTCAAATGACTAAAGTTGGTATTTGGATAACTTTAGCTATTTTTAAAAACAAAACACGTGATAAGAATAAATTCTTTTGAATAGATTAATAATTCTCCTCTTATAAAGAAATGGGTAGTAATTTTTTACTTATGAAGGATCAATAGTAAATCTCCAACTTATTCCAGTTGTAGTTTAGATTCGAAATATATAAAACAAAAAATTATTACCAAATTACACCTTTAGTTGTAATAAAAATAATTTAATGAAAGGAGTAAGAATTAGGCTTTAAAATGTTTAATAATCTAATTTACAATAAGAAAAAGAATGGACCACGACACCAGAAATATATTGACAATTTTGGACATGCGTCTGGTTATCAAAACCAAGATAACTGGAAAAAGAAAAAGAAGACGGCAATTTGGTAAAAGACCAATTAATTTTAGTTGACATAGCTTACAAATTCTTACTTTTTTTTTTTTTTATCTTGCTATGGCGGCTTTTTTCTTCTTCTGTTTCTTTTCTTTTTTTTTTTCTTTGGCTTTTGAGGTGGCTTGTTCATTACAAGAGTGCACAGCAGGGTTAGTTTGGATTAGTTTTTTTTTTTTTAGTACTTTTTCTTAATAACTTTTAAAAAAAGTTTTTTAAAAAAAGTTAAAAATTTTGACTTAAGAAAAAAAGTGTATTTGAGCTTTTTTTCATAGTTTCAATTTTTTTGAAAGTTAAGTCAAATAATTGTTACAAAAATATATTTTTTTTCAAAAAATACTTTTTACTTCAAAAAATCAATTCAAGCAAGTCAAATTAAATGGGAAACATTTTATCCTGCACATCTTTTAAACTATTTGTAGGCTGTCACATAGATATATATATATATATATATATATTATAAAAAAGTAAATGTAATTCAAGCAATATCACAGATTAGCATATCATTTTTTTTTTTGACATTATATAGATTTACAATAAATGTTGTTTACGTACTCTCAATTAAGAGGGTGTTTAAATAATAAAAAGTATGTTAAATGATATTTTTTCTAGGTGCTTATAAGCACCCTAAATACACCCTGTAAATACAAACTCCAATTAAGTTGTTTGACTTGGAAATTTTGATTCTGCAACAATCTTTACAATTGATATACGGAAAAGTTAAAAAACACGTATTTATATTTCTGGACTCATACATAAAAGTACATATTCGTATTTTATAGTAGTATAGAATATTAATTGGGCAATGTTGCTCCCTAAAGCATACATTATTTATACTATATTATATAGAATAACCCAATTTAATATAATACTGACAAGTGTCACCCACATAAAATGACAAGTGTTGTACAAATATAACCCTCTATTATTATAGTATCTATAAAATAAAACATGCAAATATATAACATACTTTTTAGATAAAACAAAATATACAAATATAAAATATAGAATATACAATGTTGCTTACCAAAATTAAAAGATTCATGTATCCTCTTTCTCATTGATATATGCATAATTTTTCAGCATAACAGGTCAAGACATCCATGCAAATAGTAACTGAAAATCATGACACAAAAATATTGCTTCAGATATGCTGCGTCTGAAGGCAAATTTGATGGCATGATATGACTTTTCATCCATATTTATATAATTGCCTTATTCAGCGAGATTTATATTCATTTGCTAATTTATTTTAATTTTTACATATTATAACCGAAAATTATGACACGCAATCTTGATGAATTGTAGATATATATGGTAACTCACTAATTTGGTTGTTATCAAATCTTGACTCATTTTAATTGATTTCTTTTACTATGAAAAAAATTAGTGCTATTTATGATAAATTGAATTTTGGTTAATATCGACAAATTGCGTTTTTTTATTCACACTTTTTTTATATTCAAATCCTATATTATATATTGTGACTTTTTTATGTAAAACTTTCAACCACATATATTATTACACACTGTAGACTTTCAGCTATTAAATTTTATTTCGTTCCTCTCGCTTAACTATCTTCTTTTGAAATCGTATTTATCATTTCTTCCAAAATGATTTTTTTACTACAAATGTTAATCCCTTATACATGCTTTGGGTTGTGCTTATTCATCTCTGTTACAGTATCTTTATCTCGGTTTATGTTATTTATTCATGTTTTTGTTATCTATTTAAACTTCCTGTTTAAAAATACTTTTTTTAATATTTTTATAATGTTATCTTAATCACTATTAGCGTGTTATTTTTTTACTTTCTATTAGCATGTTGCTTCTCTTTTACTAAATCCGAATGGAGCTTATGATGGTTTATTACATTAAAATATTAAATATATTTTTAAAAAATAGAAATCCTTCATTCTGAAAATGTAAAATTCTTTAAAATTCTTTTCTAATCTGTAATTTAATTTTAAACCCTAAATGTAATTATGCCAATTGACACATATATATGAACTTGACTACTTAAATGCTATCATATATATTGCAGTCTATTCATTATATAGTATTTAAAGTATAGTGACATCGTTAGCTTCTATTTTGTTTTGATAAAATATAGCAAGTTATTCTAAATCATATGAAAAAGTTGGTTTTAATACTATTTAGCTATATGTAGCGACACTGGGCTTTTTTCACCATATGGTTACAAATCTTTTTATTAGGTAGGTCTAATTTTTTTGCCAGTATAATTAAACCTATATATATTATTATTGTTTAATCTATTAAAAATAATTCATATAATTTGTTTGAAACATTTAAATGGATAAAAAATTGAATCTTTCTAATATATCAACACTAGTATTTCACCTATGCGATTGCACAAGATGTACCGTATATAGGTAGAAAGATTTAGTTTTTTATCTACCTAAATGTTTCAAACAAATTATATGAACTAATTTAGTAGATTAAACAATAATAATACACATACGTTTAATAATGTAACATTGTACTGGGGAAAAAAATTAGACCTACCTAATAAAAAGATTTACAACCATATAGTGAAAAAAGCCTATTGCTACAAATGGCTTAACAATATTAAAACCAATTTTTCCATATGATCTACAATATAACTTGCTATATTTTTCCAAAGCAAATAGAAATTAATGATGTTACTATGCTTTAAATACTATATAATGAATAAACTCCAATATAGACGATAACATTTTAAGTAGTCAAATTCATATATATTTGTCAATTGGCAGAATTATGTTTAGGGTCTAAATTAAATTATAGATTAGAAAAGAATTTTGAAAAATCTTCCATTTTTACATCTTCTTCTTAAAATGGAAGGAAGGCTTGCCTTCATTTTCTAAAAATATATTTAATATTTAAATATAAAAAATCATCATAAGCTCCATACCAGTTTAGTAAAAAAAAAAAAAGAAGCAATATGTTAACAAAAAGTAAACGAATAACATGCTAATTGTGATTAAGATAATATTATTAAAAAAACATATTTTTAGAAGAGAAGTTTAAATGAATAATAAAAACATGAATAAAAAATAAAAACCGAGATAACGATATCATAATAGAGACAAATAAACACAATCCAAACCATAGATAATGAACTAATATTTAAATCGACATGTAAGATATTAGTAGAATAATAAAAAAAAATTTTTTTTGTAACTTTTCTTCCCGAAAAGCTATATACCAAGGCAAAAGTAACAGAAATAATAAAAGGTTAGTGAAATATAATGGTATAACAATACAAACACGTATATACAAAAGGGTTTAATATAAGGGAAACTATCAATCACTAATGATTTCAGTAGCAATTAGTGTGTAAATCGAAAAAGATCTAACAAAAATTTACAATATACATGTGATTATCTTATATATGCACAAATTTGAAATTTTGCGAAATATCACAAATTGGAATTACGGAGAAATTGTGGAAATAAAAAAGAAATCAACTGAATTGCGAATATTTAAAACAAGAGAAGCAAATCTGCACTACCATGCGTGAGATTGGAATGTATGAGCTAAAATATGATACTAAAATAATGATTTAACCATGATTTTAGGCTAATGGTTAAGTGGAAATAATATATGGAGAAGAAAAAGGAGATATTAATGCACGGAAAGGGAATAAATTGAATTGAACAACAGCTAAATAATTTAGTTATAGGCAATAGACCTGTGGTGTCCATATATATTTACGATTTTGAAAATAAAAAAAGTTAAGATTCTGTAATTACAAAGGAATTAAATACAAAAATCAAATATAATGAAAAAGAAAAATTGTAGAAAAGGAAAGTCATCTATGGAAAATAAAAAAAAAGGACAACTATGAATTTTTTTAACATTATTAAACAGTAAACACATGGCAACAAAATAGTAATAACATGTGGCAACATAACATTCAACGGGGTCTATTTTATACTATATTATTGATACGTATGTCACATTCCGTGCAATGGCACGGTGATATATTAGTAAATTATGTAAAGTAATTATAGTTTTTGGTCACTTTCCATATAGCATTTGGTTCTATGCAACCAATGACATGCGAACACGTTGCTGCAAAGAGAAAATTAGTAAAAGACTAAAAGAGTCAATGAATAATTAAAAAGAAAAAAAGAAAAAGTGGGAGAAAAATGGCTCGTCATCTTGGCAACGTACAGCCTATTTATTGCAGGATCATCCTCTCAAACTTGCTCAGGGTGCAGAGTGCAGCTTCACTGAAAAGGCTTCAGTAATATAATATAAACTTGTAGAGCAGCCATCATCATGGAAACCAAAGTTATATCGAGCGGAGTCCAACTCTCAAGCCTCCCAGAAATCTACGTCCGTCCCGAAAACGAGAGGCCAAAGCTTTCTGAATTCGATTTCTGCGACGACGTTCCCGTCATTGATTTGGGTTCCGGAGACACAACCCTAATAGCCAAGCAAATAGGAGATGCCTGTCGTCTCTATGGCTTTTTTCAGGTAATCTTAATTACAAAAAAAGATTTTGTTTAGATTCTACCACCGCTGAAGGTTTTCTTAATTCAAACATTTGCGCATAGCGCTGAGAGGTCCCTCCGCCCCCCCCCCCCCGCCCCCCGGGGGGTATATCACACACATGACACACCTAGCTAGCTAGCTAACGAGATTTTTGCCAAACGAACTTTTAGTGTATTATTTTATATTAATTGAATAGGTGATAAACCATGGAGTATCAAGGGGAATAATGGAGAAAATGCTGGAAGTGAGTTTTGAATTCTTCCGGCTACCTCTGGAAGAGAAGATGAAATTGTACTCGGATGATCCGGCAAAGACCATCAGGCTGTCCACAAGCTTCAATGTGAACCAGGAAGAGGTTCATAACTGGAGGGATTATCTTCGGCTTCATTGTTATCCATTTGAGAAATACGTGCCCCAATGGCCTTCCAACCCTTCTTCCTTCAAGTAAGTTAGTTTCCAACCCTTCTTCCAATCTCTTTTTCTTTTTTCTTTTTTAATGTTGTTTCCTTTTTATCAATCCCACAATTTGACTCGGTGATTCTTTTGAGCATCCACAACAACTACTCCTTCCACTCCTTTTCAATCTAAAATTTGCGTGGAGTTACTCGGCACTATACCGCTTCATGCTATTCAAAATAACGCATACATTATACAATAATCACTTCTCCCTCTTGCTACTATCCTTATTATGCTATCAAGAATGTAACATAATCATCCAAAAAAATCTTGAATTTTGTGTAGAATTCTTTATAATATAGGAGTTATTAGGAAGTTTAAGTTTGAAAACACGAGTTTTATGCGAATTGACACAACACAAATTTTTTTTTTTTAATAACTTTTCAAAGATATACATTGAATTTTTTTTTTTTTTTAGTCTTATTCACGTGACACATGGAGATAGCAAATACACCAATGACTGGGCCCTAAACGACAAAGGGTATGGTCTTTCATTCTTATTGTTAATAATAATAATAATAATTAAATTGAAATACTAATTTAGACTCCTTCGGGCTCATAGACGAAAAAGTCAATCCGACATTACGACTTTGTGGCCCAAACTTAGACACATGAACTACAGTTTTCTAGCCATGTGCCATGTTGTCCTGTCAAATGATAGGATAGATTTTCTTTTTTTTTTTTTGTATTAATATAAAAAATAATTTCATACATATACGATTACATTTTTTTTTTTTCATATCAATATATAAAAATATTTGAAAAAATCCTATCTTAATTCAAGAATATATATACTCCAAACTCCACCGGCTCCATGAATATAAAATGTTAAAGGTATTCAGATGTGCTGTCTATTTGTGCCTGAGCCCGGGCATGGAGCTTCAATACAATGGTTTACCACCCAAAAAAGGAAAGACAAGTCCAAGTTAAGGTCTCTCCCGCTCCGCTTCCTTTCCTTTTTCCCTCCTGTAAAGTTGTTCATCACCTTGATAATGGCATAAGCTTTTCTATTTAATCATGGTCGTATTAACCGAGTAACAATTACTCAAATATCACTTGATAATAGCATAAGCTTTTTCTATTTAATAATGGTCATACCAATTACTCAAAACAACTCTTTTATGGTTCTGGCTCATTATTAACTGACTATCTATAAGTTCGTAGCTCATTGTTTGGTCTTATGTTAATTTTAAGTGTAAATTTTATATGTTTTTAAGGGAAATATTGTATTTTAAAAAGTATAGAACGGTTTCATAGATTGTAAAAGTAATTTCTGCAAAAGCTTC
Organism: Cordia subcordata; assembly: GCA_028554755.1. Taxonomy (NCBI): domain Eukaryota; kingdom Viridiplantae; phylum Streptophyta; class Magnoliopsida; order Boraginales; family Cordiaceae; genus Cordia; species Cordia subcordata. The sequence goes on along the minus strand of JAPTOF010000006.1, from coordinate 263,605 downwards.
TTTTAAATTGAAACTTTTTTTTTTTTACATTTTATTTTTAGTTTCAACTTTCATCTAATGGTTTTCTCCGAAATTTGGACCAAATAGTTGGGTTAGTTTTTATTTTTGAACTCGCGATAAAGCATTTTAGGTGGGTCTCAGAGAGCGTTAATTTGAGAAGAAGAAATCAATTTCTCTTAATTTGAATGAAAAATTGTTTTTGTCTTAGTTAATGGTATGTCATGATATAAACTTAATTTAAATTTAAAATTTTAGAAAGTACCATATCTAATAAGAAATATGTATTTGATACAATAAAATTAATTTAATAAGGATATAATAGAATAGGAAATTTAAAATTTTCGTTTAATCATTTCATTGTCCAAATGTGTAAGTAAGCAAAAACTTTTTATTCCTTATAACTAGGATAAGAGAAACTTGTTAAAATAAATATTTTTTGACAAACTCGTAATAAAACTTACTTCTACATAAGATCATGAGTATTTAATTTTAAACTCAATATGTAAGATTAAAACTGCGGATCTTAAAAAGCCTGGGGGTACGTTTCGCGAGAATCTGGTTGTATTTTCTATGTGTACTATATATTCTGCCATTATGCGGTAAGAATTTTTTTTTTTATTTGGGAATGACGTCAGTGCTGGCGGTAATAGATGATGTTATCTGGTTGAGACGATTAGCGAAATCGTTGTCGTTAATATATGGTAACGTCAGACAAGAGTCCGTGTTGACGTCAGCCAAAACCAAACCAAAACAGTTTGTTATCAGTGATCTGTCATGTATTCCAGCGAGTTATTATGATGGGGACGGGGAGATCGTTACATTTTTATACGGGTTTCAATTTTTGTTCTTTTTTTCTCGTCATAGTTATTTCATTTTGTATTAAATATTTGTGTGATGCTAATAAATTTGACCAAATCTAACACTGTTTGATTTTTTTAAGCATAACGAAAGGTACATATAACATTTTAACTGGTGATGGTAAGCTTAAATTATGCTGCTGCTTTGTCACGACCACCATCCCGCAAAGCCAGCCATTGAGTAAAGGTCCGTGAAAGACAATGCCAGTTTATTATTATTATTATTATTATCTAACGTGAATGGCAAAGATTTTTCTCATATCAATATAAGAGAACCGTTGATACGAGAATCCTAAGTCCGGTTGATCTCATGAACAATTGGGTCACCAACACCACCACCAATAATTGTATAACATGTTCCGACTAAAAAATAAATAAATGAAAATGAAAAAGAATACTATATGTAAACTGTTGAAGTAGATGGCTCGTATTTTCTAGTTCAGTATACAGGCCTCTCTTTTTGCTGGCCGCCAATGCTGCCACCTGAAAGATGGGCCATGAGCAACGTTCTGGGCTTTTGATATGTTTCGGGCCCAAAGCCTTCTCCTCTTGTGCTCCTTTCAGCCAGACAGGGCCGCAGGCTACAGTTAGGCGTTAGCCTGCCTACATGACATGTGTTGAACATGAGAAGAGCGTCGACTGACACATAATTTAAAAAAAAAAAAAAGAAAAGAAGAAAAAGGTTTCCTCATTTTAAGTATCTAGATAGCTAATATGAAAACTGCCAGTATAAAGAATTTCAAGTGGCAAGTGTCTCCCAAATATAGGTTTTTTTTTTTTTTTTTTTTTTGGGGGTAATGCGTTAACTCTTGGGGGTGCACAGAGAGATTGTGAGCAGGTATTGCAGTGAAGTACGGGAACTTGGATTGAGATTGGAAGAAGCCATATCAGAGAGCCTGGGCCTGAATAAAGATTGCATGAAGGATGTGCTGGGTGAACAAGGCCAACATATGGCCGTCAACTATTATCCTCCTTGTCCACAACCCGAATTGACCTATGGGTTGCCAGGCCACACCGATCCTAATGCGCTTACTATTCTTCTTCAAGACTCGCAAGTCACAGGGCTTCAAGTTCTCAAGGATGGCAAATGGTTATCCATCAAACCAGAGCCTAGTGCTTTTGTCATCAACATCGGTGATCAATTGCAGGTAGGCTTTAACAGCTTTTTCAAGTGCTAAAACTTTAAAAAAAAAAAAAAAAAAAAAAAGAAAGAAAGAAAGAAAAGAAAAGATGATGAAATTTGAACCCTTATGCAGGCGCTGAGCAATGGCAAGTACAAAAGCGTTTGGCATCGAGCTCTCGTGAACGCTGATAAAGCCAGAATGTCTGTAGCTTCCTTCCTCTGCCCCTCTGATGCTGCCATAATCAGCGCTCCCAAACAGCTCATGGATGATGGTTCACCAGCACTGTATAGGGACTTTACTTATCCCGAGTATTATAACAAGTTTTGGAGCGGGAACCTGGATCAGGATCACTGCTTGGAGTTTTTCCAGAACTAGAGATTTGATCCCTCCACAGAGACTACTACTAGGTAATTAGCAACTTTCTCCGCCCTCCTTTTTTATCCAAAGAATTTCGTATTTTTAAGAGCTCCATTCTGATAGATTGTTTGTTAGCATTTTGGAGCTAGCTACTTGATGTCACTTTGGAGGTGTAGATGGATTTTCGTCAAATAAAATTCCAGAGTCTTTTTTATTTAGTCTACTTGTCCTGATTGATTACTGTTGGCCTTGAGGACTAATATTATGATGTGTTCTATGTTTATGTTTGACCGATCATTTTATTGTATACTAATATGACAAGACTACCATCCCTTGTTATCTCTTATTTTTCTCGAGTCTGTATACTTGGATTGGCTTGTGAAATAGCAGGCAACTCCTGGTGCTCTCCTATGTACAGAGGACCCATATATTTATGTTTTATTCCCTCGCATACATCTGTGCATATTGTTTAAGTCAACATCCCTCCCACTTTAATCAATTTCCATATAGACTTGTTCTACTCTCTTTCTTTTTTTTTTTTTTTTTTTTTTTTGGTCTGCGGGGTTAGACTTGTTATACGTTATCAAATATTTCTGTCTGAGTTGGATTCCACCAATCCACTCTTCCTGGATGGTATGAAATATCACCAACTACATTAGCAATGCGTGGCTCTTATTTGGATTTGACAAAAGGCAACTTAGGTCACCATTTTTCATTTATGGACTCTAGTTCTTGTTGAGGACCACATCAGACTGCAATAAAGTAAAATAATTGATGTATATGATCTCTTAATTTGACTTTTGCCTCTATCGTAAGGAGGGGGGAAAAAAAAAAGAAAGAGAAAAAAGAAAAAGAAGAAGAAGAAGAAGAAGAAGAAGAAGTAAAAAAGAAAAAGGGTAATAAATCGATAGAAGAAAGTATAATTTTCTCTTTATTCCACTTCAGTAAAATAGACGAAAATCCATTGTAGTAAGGGTAGGTATAAGTAAATGACGCAATGGCCATCTGAAAATGGTGCATAAGAAATCAGAAAGCGGGAGCATCTGAAGTTGGATCTCATTTAAGGAATTCCATGACCCAAGTGTTGAAGGCAGAGCAGACCTTGCGGATGTCCTTGAAGCCAGCTCCCTTGGCCAAGGCCTCAAATTCTTTTGCTGTCCGCTCTTTGCCACCAGGGTTATGGGCTAGCATTATCACATCAATGTGGATCACATTCTTTGTGGTAAGGCTTGTGTCTGGTGCCTCCGGCAGAATACACTCCGCTATTATCACCTTCCCATTGTCTGGAAGTGCTTGGTAACAATTCTTCAAGAACTTGAGGCAATGTCCATCACTCCAATCATGACATATCCACTGCAAACAGAGAGCTCTCTTACTCAAAAACATTTGCTTTGTCAAAGAGCAGGAACTTTTTAAAATCACGAAACGGCAAAATCTCAACGGGTTATTTCCTAGTTAAGATGACCATATTTAACTTTTTTTATATTTTTAGTATTTGGGGGTTTTATAAAAGTCGGAGTGGGTCTGCACAAAGGTAGGTTGTGTAGGTTACCTTCATGAAAATGGCATCCCCTCTAGGGACACCAACAAACATGTCTCCGCCAACATGTTCCACACCTGCATTTATATGATGCCAGCATTGAGTAGTAGTAGTTGTCAAATCAGCTCAAAAGTAGATCCACCAAACTAATTAAAAGAACAAACGATCTCCACAAGGTAGTTTCAGTTGGTTTACTTAAAAGTGGATGAGATGAGATTGGTGAGTTGGGTAAAACAAGGGAAGCAGTTTTAGGTACCTGGATAGGAAGGAGCATCGTCAATAACATGAGGTAAATCAAAGTTAATGCCCTTGATTGAAGGATATTTTGAGAGAATCATATTGAGTGTAGCCCCTGTTCCACCACCAACATCCACAAGCGTCTGGATGCCCTGAAAACCTTGGTAGGTCTCGAGGATTTTCTTCATGGTGATGGTGGAGTGATTAGACATCCCCTGATTGAACACCTTGTTAAATCTTGGATCTGTGCCATGGTAATCAAATGCCGTCATTCCATAGGCCTTGTTGAAAGGAATTCCTCCCTCAAGAACCGCATCTTTTAAATGGTACCTGCAGTTTTTTTTTTATTTTTAAAGTGAATCATTCCTCCTCTTTGAAAAATAATGCGAATCATGAACATAAAAGAATATTAGGAAAAAGAATATAGAAAAGTCTAAAGAGAAAAGAATATTGACGCGTTACGTAGTTTTGTTTCCCCTCGCTTGGGTGGTGGGTCTACTTATTTTTTGATCCGGTCGGACCATCAAGCAAATTGGCAGTAGTTCTCCACGATTGCTACTTTTTTTTTTAAGAGTTTGCATCAAAATTGTGGCCAAAAAAAAAACAGGGACTTTAACGTGGCCAATAAAGAAGTAGACAAGTGTGAACTCGTTGAAAATAATAATGAAAAGAAGATTCATGTTTTGGGGCATGCTAGGCCATTCATTCTGGGTGATCGCTTAAAGGCAGGCAAAAATTATTAAATCGCCTGAGATGTGAGAATGTAGCATATAGAAAAGAGAAAGTTACCAGCTTTCCATGAGAACCTTGTCTTGATTCATCAGCAATAAAGGGGCGATGGACACACCATCAGCGTTCTTGGTCAAGAACTTGCACACAGGTGCCACACCATAAAGCCTCTCCACACGGCCATCCGGCAGGTCCCTGAGAGTACAATTGAGCACAGAGTAGCTAGCCAAGAGCCGTAAAATCCGATCAAGCATGACAGCCGCATCAGGGTTGGCGGTCGGGAGCTGAGCCGCAAGCTCTGAGGTAGAAACATAAGCGCCAGGCCCTGCTTTGGCAATGGTCTCAAGAAGGTCAAGCTCTATGGCTGATTTGAGGACCATTGGAAGTACAGAAGCACTTGCCAGTTGCATGGCGAACATACATGCTTCCAATTCCTCATCCTCTTCTCCTTCTTTTAGGTTGTTTTGGTTTTTAGGTGTTGAAGCCGCCATTATAGGTATTAAAATCTAATTTTGGTAAGTTTCAGAACACCCTTTTTTTTTTTTTTTTTTTTTTTTATGGGGACGCTGAAGAGGATAACTGAAGTGGGATGTATAATGGGCAAAGCGGTGAAGCAACTTATATGGGGCTCTTGCTTCACCAAACTTTGATTTGTAACCACCACTATAGGCCCCACGGCTTGCTTTATATTTCCATTTTCCAAACACATGACCCACCAACGCGTATCATTCATAACTAATCCATAACGTAAAAATTTCTAAATTTAGTATTATTATTATTATTATTATTATTATTATTATTATTATTATTATTATTATTGTTATTATTATATCTAAAAAGAAGAGAAAAGGAAATAAATTATTATTGTTATTGTAATGACGTATTTTTTAATAAACCATGGTGGTCATGACTCTCATTTGATCAAAATTTAAACCACTCCAAGGAGGAAAAAGAGGAAAAGAATCCATTCATATTTCTATCAACTAATTAGTTTATTTATTCGTTTGAAAATCAGATTAAAGTAAACCATAATTACCATCGAAGAGTTCTGAATCAAGTCTTTCTTTTTTTTTTATATATATTTAAAAAAAAGGTCGGAAGTCCGGAATTGAGTTGGTATTCCAGAAATGATGATGATATTATATCTTTTTTTCTTGTTGGGAGGTCAGTTTTTCTATCAAAATTCAGTCACTGTCTTCTAAGCTGAGTGAACATTAACGTATACAAGTTTGCTTCTTTACCCTTAATTAGAGTCTCTCAGACTTCACACTTTTCTTCCAAGCACAAGGAGTTTTTGGGCCTGATTGGATTGATTTTTTTTTTTTAGAGAAAGTATTTTTTTCTTGAAAAAGTTATATTAAATTTGTAATAACTATTTAATTTGATTTTCAAAAAAACTGAAACTATGAAAAAAGCTCAAATATAATTTTTTTTAGAAGTCAGAATTTTTAGCTTTAAAAAAAAAGCTATTTTTCAAAAGTTGTTAAGAAAAACGCTTTTGAAAAAAATCAATCTAAACGGACCCTTTATACAGGAGATAGTTATTATCTTTTAACTGACTTCTGCAACAAGACTTGGACATGGTTTAAGGAATTATTGATGTTAAGCAGCGTCCATACTTACTAATGAAGTATCGTACAACGTCAACTTCTGTTATTGCATAGTGCGAGAAAATTGTTTTTTCCTTTTTTTACAATAAAAGAGATTCAATTGACAGAGTTTAATCACTAAAATTAGTGAAAGTGAAAGAATTAATTAAAAGTCTTTCTGGCCTTGGTTGTCTATAAAGATCTTTGCGTACAGAAAAGAAACTGAAATTAAAGGATATAAAATAGTAGGTAGGAATTAGGAAATAAACAAAATATGGCATTGGTCCAATTTATACTGGGTATCTATACTGGATTCGAGTTAGAATAGCATAATTTTGGTCCTAGCTACGACTTTTGAGGGAAGATTCCCATATATGTAATTCCAACAAACAAAAATTTTGACGCAGAAGGTGCACCAACTACTTCACCTACCACGTGACCTAAAACTATGTATATATACATTATTGTAGTGGCTCAACAAGTCCACTATTTTCACAAAGAAAAGGAGGGGAAAAAAAAAAAAAAAAAAGAAAATCAACACATCCACTAGGTACACGTCAGTACGCAGGAATGTGGTTAATTATAAAGTTGCCAATTAGCCCATGGTTCACCGTGGCATAAGATATTGCATGTTTACGTACATTTTCAGACTCTAACTTGTGTCATCCTTTATCATGTTTTAAAAGGAAAAAAAAATGGAATTTTTTTAAAAAAAATTTTGTCCCTGCAACTCCCATGGACGACTTAATACTTAAAAATATATAGAAAAGGATGTTGGGTCCAAACTTTACAATGGGAAGTAGTGCGAGAATTGAATTCATAGTGCAATTGATATGTTCAATTCGTTTGTAAAAATGCTAGGGTAATTGATACGAGTAAAGCGTTATTAGGGAAGGTCCATCGTAGTGAAAGATTTAGCATGCAGATGAACAACGAACATTTATGTCCAAGCTCTAACATCGTAATGGAGTCAGCCTTTGTCTTTCATCTTTAATTTACTGTAAGCTTATCTTTAAAGTGACACTTCCATTATAGAACTAGATGCATTTCCGGATATGAACATTAGTTATGTTTTATGTCGCACTATTATTTTAAACGTACCTCATAAAGTAATCTTTAATTACAGATCTTATCCAAGTGATCAGACCACTAATACATATATATGAGGTCCCATATCAAGGCTGTTTATATATATAGAGAGAAAGATAGATGTTGCCAACCAACCTTGGCACTTGAGGATCTTTATATATATATATATATATATATATATATATATATATAAATACACTAGTTTTTTATATTCCTTTCAGAAATATCCTAGTTTAAAAAGTGTTTTTAAATCTACCCTTTTCGGCTTTTGAATAGTCGAATTCGACTTCTGAAAAAAATGCGACTTTTAAAAAATGGAAAACTGCTTGTAAGACACACTGTCAAGAAGATCCCCACAATTTAGCATTTGAAGAAACGAAATCAGCATTTCAATAGCTGAAGTCAACTTCCGATGTTTGAAACACCGAAATCTGCTAGCAAATTTATTTCCCTGACAGCATGGCAAATTTTCTGCATTTCAAAGAACGAATTTTGTTGACGTCTCACACGTCTTATCAGCGAATATATTTCTGACTCGGTGGTAGCCAAATTCGTTAGATCAAAAGAATAATGATTTTTGAAAAAAACAAAGTTTTGAGGATACGACTTTTGAAAAAATGAAGTCAACCTTGCGTTGACTCTAGACAATTGAAGCTTTCGTCAGCAGACATTACAAGGTGCCAGTTACGAGTTACGGGTTTTTAAAAAATGAAATGCCTAAATTGTGGTCAAGGGGCTTGAACCTGTAGAGTTCCACACTGTTACACAAGAATAAAAAATGGATAGTATGGCATGGCTTTTTCGTCCAAAAAGGACAACTAAAGGGTCGTATAGATGTATGCAATAAGTGTACAGCGTGAATATAAGGTCGATAAGTCCGAACCAAGTCTGTACCTTGTTTCTTGCAAGAGTAACATCCTCAATAATACGTGCAGATGGTACTTATGTCCAATTAAAAAATCCACACATCGTCAGTTCGAGATAAGAAAGTACTGCGGTGTGCATAATTGTTTGGGTTATAGCAAACGGTCTGGCATAAAGATGTTATCGCTGACTGGGATAGATTTTTGGTAAGGTATTTTGTAAAACATAACTTTGATTTTGAGGTAGGTCTTATTCGAACTCACATTAAGGAAAAACTTCAGGTGGACATATCTTATGGAGAGGCATGGCATAGCCGATTTTGAATGAATGGCCTTTTCGGGCATTGCAATGCCACATACCTCCTGGAAGAGCTCTTGCCAATCAACAACCGGGATCCGCTGTTTCCCAAAGTTTGGCATAGCATGACCCTGTACGGGTAAACCCCACAATACCACCATATCATGTAGTTTAATGGTAGCCTCTCCACAGATGAGGTGAAATTTGTGGGTCTTTGCCCTCTACCTCTCAACAAGGGATGTCAACAAAGGAAAATTAAACTCATGCCCGCCTATCGCGTAATATCCATAAAATCCCATGTGCACCAATGCCGCTTGAACACGATGATGCTCAGGCTCGTCACAGAGATGCCAATCGCATCAGGGGACTTGCACCTCTTTTTGCCAGGTGGCACCTATTATCAGACGAGTCCAATGCTACACATAATGCACGAGAAGGAATGTATCCTCTCGTATGGGTCTGTGAACCATAATGTATCCTGCAATTATACTAAATGTAATAGTGATTTAACTAAATAATAATAATAATAATAACAACAACAATGACAACAATGATCACGTTAATAATATTTGTTAAAGTGGAATAAATTCATAAATTATAGTAAATTCATAAATTCTAATAATAATAATGATGATGATGATCACAAAAATAATAATTATGCTAGTGGTATAAATTCATAAATTCCAAAAAAATCATAAATTCCAATATTAATAATAAAAATAACAACAACAACTACAACAGTAGTAGTAGTAGTTGTTGTTGTTGTAGTAATAATAAAATTAACAATCACAATAATAATCATGATCAAATCATGATAATAATAATTATTAAATATGGATAATTTCCTAAATTCTAATAAATTCCTAAATCCTAGAAAATATCATAAATTCCAATAATATTAATAATAAAAATAATAACAATAATAATAATGATACTAATAATAACAATAATAATTATTATTATTAAACTCAAAACTTCCTATAAATTCTTCTAAATTTAATAAATTACTACATTTCATTTTCATTCCAAAAATTCTAAAAATCATTCTACATATGTTTCCTAACAAATCTTAAATTTCTAATTCCAAAAACTCGTAAAATTCTTAAATTCCTAAATTCATGTAACTCAAGAAAACTAAATCATATACATATACATATGCATATACATGTACTATATAATATAACTACACTATACATATACATATACATATCATATACAACATATATAACATCTACATCAACAACCACATACACATATATAGCATATACATACACAACATATACACATGCACATGAAAATCTAATAGATGTATCTCTAAAAAGTTTGAAAACTTACAAGATTAGGCAATTTCTTAGGCTTGGAGGTTTTTTTTTTTTTGATGAACTATTAAATTAACACCATGCAAGGCACTGCTACATTACCCAATATTATTGTAATACAAAATATAAATTATATAATAAATAGTTATTAAGAAAATTCAGTTATTTTGCAAAGAGTCAAACAAGTTGTACTTATATTTACACAACTCTTTGTAAAAATTAAAACAGATAAATATGTTAATTTTATGCCTTTGTTATTTTGACAAATTTGAGATAATATTGATTACAAAGTGGGAAAAAATTGTAGAATATAATTAAAAGGAATTAGGTAAATATGCAGGTAGGTATATATGATTTTCTTTTTTTTTTTTTTGAATTTTACTTAATCAAATCGAATTAGATTTTCATATGTAAAATTTATATAGAATTGAAATTAAAAGTTGATTTTTTAATTTTTATTCTCATAAGTAATTTAATATAATTTGAGATGATTTTAAAATTATTTTGACTTAGATATTGTAATTTAAATAAACTTAAACTTTTTATATTTAATTTTTTTCAATTTTTCATATCTTTTTATATTTAATCCCAATTAGCATAATGAGGTTTAACAAAAAATAAAAAAACATAAGAAAAAAGACAATGAGAAACTTGAAGACCAAAAACTTGGGCATTTAAATTATGATTGATTTTTATAATTTTTATTACCTAATTGGATAATTTAATTTTGTTTTTGAAGTTCAAAATTCTGAACCAAGAAATTCAACAACACAGATCAATTTCCACTCTTATGTGAAAGCCAAAATCTATTTTAAATTTAGTTTAAATTGGCATAATATGATTGAACAAATCTATGTCTTTTTTAAATTTAGTCTAAATTACTAAACCTAAAACCCAAATGTCTAACAAAAAAATCAAGTTTTGCGATTTTAAATGTTTAACTTAATGGTTTTTTAGCTCTAAATATCAATATTTAAACTTAAAAAATTCAACCAAATTCCCATGTGTAACCCTGAATAATGGGTTTTTTTTTGTTATAGTTTTTTTGACTTGAATTGGAAAAAAAAAAAAATCCAAAATTGAAAAGGTGTGATTAGTAGAATGAAATTTTAATTGAGAAAGAAAGGGAAAAAGAAAAAGAACATAAATTAGATATAAGATTATCTAATCGAAAAGTTTCTTTGATTTTAATAATAAAAATTTTAAAATTTGAACTCAGAAACTCAAAGTAATTCTTTTAACCCAATTTGAGTTTTATGACTTTTAATACCTATTTTATCTTAAAACTCAAAATATTAAAAATTTAAATCAATATTTGCCCTAGATAAAAGTTGGAATACATGGTCAAGGGGAAAAAAGTAAGAAAGAAAGATGAAAACATTTTGCTAGGGAAGGAAAAAATAGAAGAGTAAATATAAAATCATAATTATGTCATGATAAATATAAAATTACAAACTTTCCATTATAAATATTATACAAATTTTCATTCACAATCATGTATTTTTTTAAAATTTATTTAAAATTTATTACAACATTGTCACTTTTTTATCTATGAATGAATAGTGTTAAAAAAAGTGAATTTTTTTATACAAGTATTTTAGTGAAAATGGAAGTGTTTGATAGGGCTTTTTTGGGGAGAAAAGTGGAGGAAAAAATGGTGGGTCGCTGGTCAGGGAGAAGAAGAGAAGGCCGATTGGCCTTTAAGGGCTAAAAAAGCATTCGGCATTTCAAAAGCTGAACCCGTCTTACAAGACCTTTACCGTAGGCCAATATTTAAATTTGAAATCCATGCAAATTTTGGCTTTTCAAAAATCGAAAGTCGTTTAAAACAATGAAATTGTGTTGATCGTTACAGTAGCATTAAATGAAGGTTATTCGTGATTTGAAATGCCAACTTCAGCTATTCAAATGCTGAAAATGACATTTTTTTAAATACTTTAAAACTAGGGTATTTCTAATAGAAATGTTGAAAAGTGGTGTATTTATAAAAAAAAAATGGAGCACTTGATTATTGGGGTATTGGTCGTTTTCAATTTTTGTCTCTATGAAATTGAGCACTTATGCGCGGGTTGGACCAAGGTCCTTTGCACTCACTGCCGGCCAGGCCTGCCACTTTCTTTTTGGCTAGCCCAGAATTCGGGAAACACGGAAACAATAATTGTGAAACATCGCTTATTATTAAAAGGGTTTTTGACTTATAGACCTCTTGTATTTAGGTATTAATACCGTTAACTTTTAAATTTACAAAACTACAATTGAGATTCCTTATGTTGTTCCGAAAGTTGCACGTTTGATCTCTCCGTCACTATTTCGGTCCATTTTTTACAGTAAGTGTTTAACACGGGCCAAAAATGCGATTGGGCTTCGTTTTCTGCCCTTAATTACATACACACTTCTTGTGTTTTCACATAGACCCCCTGTGTTTTTTTCTTTTCTTTTCTTTTTTATTTTCATCATATTTCAAAAAAATTAAAATTAAAAAAATTAATTTAATTTAATTTAAAAAATTAAAATTAAAATTATTTTTAAACAAGGGCCAAATAGAAATTTTATTTAATAAGATAAGGGCAAAAGGGACATTTCAAAAAATCTGTTAATGAATTAACGAAAAAATTGACGAAGGGGCAAGTGTGCAACTTTTGAAAAAACATAAGAGGTTTCAATTGTAGTTTCGTGAACTTAGAGACTAGTAGTGTAATTAGGGTTAAACACAGGGAATTTATGAGCAAAACATCTATTGTCAAAATGCCATAAGTTTGTTGATGGAAATAGTGGAATATTAAACAACTCAATTTTGGATTTTTTTTTTTAAAGCAGCTTAAACCAATAGAGAAACCTTATTCGATAAAGTGGAGTTCTACTTTAATATGCACCCCATAACATTTTCTGTTTTAATTTATGCATACTCAAAATTCTTATTTCTTATATATTCATTGGAAAAGTTAATGTAATGTAAACGAGTTTTGAGTGTACTCGATTGAAAGTGACAATTGAAGGGAAAGGGTGAAAGATTGGAATTGGAGAGATGGATAAGACAAGCATGTGGGCCGACTCCTTAACTAAGTTTGGGCTGAAGTGGCCCAAACGAGAGCAACTTTAGCATATAAACTAAACCATTCTGGTTAAGTTCATTTCCAGCCAAGACATATACATTTTATCCTCTGCGTGTGTGATAAAAAGAACCCCTACAAACCAGCCATGCCAGGCCCCGTAGTTGAAGAAGCTTCAGCTGAGGTTGAGAAGAGGCTTCAGGTGCTCCTTCAATGTTAATATTAATATTTCAACTAAATCTTCACTTAGAAACTCTTCTCTTTTCCGCCGCAATTTTATAATTGTTGAATACAGAACGATGAGGCAGTGGTGGAGGATGTGAAGGAAGAAGATGAGCACGAGGAAGACGCCGATGATTCTGACGACGAAGGCGAAGGCGAAGGCGAAGGAGCTCAAGGTCATATTTTTCTTTCTAAGGCCACGCCCCCTACCCCTGGGCCTTTCAGTTCACTGGTTGCGGCATGTGAATCACATATTGGATAAATGTTCCTTCTTTTGGTGTAGAATTTTTATTTCGAACAAGGTTACTTAGTTTGTTTTCCAATTGATTGTGTGTGCTTTCTACTAATCTACTAATGAATGCCTAAATTGGGCAGCTTGTGCTCAAGGTCTTAGCTCTCTGCGGCTTCCAGGCGACGGTGGGACTGCATCGGGTTTACTTGCTACACACCATTACTTTGTATTTCCATGACCTTTGACAAATCAAAGAAAAATAGTTGCAATTACTTGGTTTTGGGCTTAGTTATGACTGGAAGGACAACGTAACCTCGGAATGTATATTTGACCTGTAAATAAAGTTGGTACCCTGCAAATTTTGTGGGGCCAGCAACTTGTCTTTTGTCACGTTGGGTTCTCAATTTTGATTAAGATTGATTTTTTTTTATTTTCCACCCCCCCCCCCCCCCCCGTAGCAGTGTTAGTGACTGTAATAAATTATGTAAGTCTGGAGCTGTTAAGAGTTTAGTGTGTAGGTTTTCTCCAATTAAGTAAACTCATGGTTGATGGATGCTCTCTGCATTCAAGTTCAAGACAAGAAATCTTTGCATTTGGAGGCAGGCCTTTATCTTATATTGGAGCTTAGCTTGATTCTCTTGTTAATCCAATTAAGTTATGGTTGTGAGTTGCTGCTTGAGCAAGACTGAGTGTCAAGCTTTATCTTAGCTGTGCAGCATGCTACAGTGTTTTTTTTGAACCTCCTGCTTCCATATCTTCCATAGTCTTGTTTTCTGCTGCCACAATGCTGTTGTTGTTATAGCTTGTTTGGAATAGTTTTATCTGAAATCTAAAATTTGATAAGTATTTTATCTGATAAGTGTCTTATAAGAAATAAGTGTCTGATACAATAAGACTGTTTGGTTTGTTAGCTGAAATGCTGTTATAAGTTACTTTGATAATAATGTTATCAATTTTGACTCATTATATTTTTATTTTATAAATAAATAATAAATTATAAAATATAAATATTAATTAATTTTTATTTTTGTTTTAAAAATTTTAAATTTTTGAATATTTAGTATTTAATATTTAATTTTTAACTTTTTTATTTTTTAGTTTTTAAATTTTAAGTTTTTTATTTTTATTTTTTAATCTTTAATTTTCTTAAATTTTTAAATTTTAATATTTTATTTTTAAATTTTCTTTATTTTTAATTTTTTAAATTTTTATTATTAATTATTTTTTATCTAATAAGATATAAGATAAGATATAAGTACCCTAAACTCAACTTATTTTTTATAACTATAAATAAGACATCTTATGAAAAGTATCTTATAACAAGCTAATAACAAACAATTTTTTTCATATAAATTGTCAAATAAGATTAAGTGTCTTATAATAAGCTCCAAACAAACACAGCATTAGTCTACTTTCATTGCCACATCATTTTGTTCTCTTGGTTTAATTATGTTGAGTTGTACATACTTGCGTCCTTTCCCTCCACTTGTCATATACCATGTGGGTTGGGGTATATCTTGTACCATTTTCTCTATTTTGATGCTCCACGGAGTTTTCTTAGCGGATATTATATGTGCAGGTGCTAATGAAAGTTCCAAGCAGAGCAGAAGTGAGAAGAAGAGTCGCAAGGCAATGTTGAAGCTGGGAATGAAACCTGTTACTGGAGTTAGTAGGGTCACTATTAAGCGGACCAAAAATGTATGTCCATCTGGTTGTTGTTTGATATTGTTAATGATTTTATATTTTAGTTTTCGTTGTTATGGTCTATGACTAGCTTCATCGTGATTCTGCAGATTTTGTTTTTCATCTCGAAACCTGACGTCTTCAAAAGTCCAAACTCTGAAACATATGTCATATTTGGAGAGGCGAAAATTGAGGATTTGAGCTCCCAGCTTCAGACACAGGCTGCCCAGCAGTTCAGGATGCCAGATATGGGTTCTGTGATGGCAAAGCCTAACGTTTCTGCCTCAACTGCTGCTGCTGCAGCAGATGAGGAGGAAGAGGAGATCGATGAGACTGGCGTTGAGCCTCGTGACATTGACTTGGTGATGACGCAGGCGGGAGTCTCAAGGAGCAAGGCTGTGAAGGCACTTAAGACTCACAACGGAGACATTGTCAGTGCCATTATGGAGCTCACTACCTAGATGGGATTATAGACATCTGAAGGACTTCAATCTGATGATGATTTTGCAAATGATGCTACCTTTTTATTCTATATTTCTTTGTCAGTGGTGGACAATTTATTAGTTTGTAATTCTATCCCCTTCCTTTTTCGTGGACTCTCGTTAGTCCAAAATTGTCAATGTTGAGCTCAATTTAGCAATTGGTCCACTTCATTGAAGTGACTATATTTCCAGGCAATTTTTCTGATTTTGGTCCTGATTATAGACATTGGTTTTGCTCCTTGGTTTATGAATGTTTGATCTACGTGCAACCATTAAGAAAGAAAATAAAGCACAATGACACAGGCAAAGTAGACGATGAATTATAGAATTCAGCTTGATAAGAATTATGGACCATTAATAGCAGAAAAAGAGATTAAAGTGGCTGAATAATTCAGCTTTAGATTGATCTGAAGTGAACAAACCTGTTTGCTTGAATACCATACTTGGAAGGGGGTGGCCACTGAGAAAGCAATAATAATGTTGTAGCAAATGTGGTACCTAATTGAAGGTATGCTAGAAATAAACAAGTTATCTGAGAAGAAATTAAAAAAAAAAAATGACAACTCGATTTGATTATGGTAACCATAAATAAAAGTCAAATCTCAATACATATTTGCATCTACTATACGAATAGATTACTTCAAGTATTCTCCCTAGCTTGTCGGTTTTAGATATTCTAATGAATTATGAATTAGTGGCCTCTGAGAAGGCAATAATAATGTTGTAGCAAAGGTCGTACTCAATTGACGGTATGCTCGAAATGAGACAGTTATGTGGGAAGATACTAAAAAGAAATGATAACTGGATTAGATTTGAGTCTATTTATGTTTGACTTTGGTGCGTGAAAATATAAGATAGTGGTTAGAGATGAACATATAATTTTTATTTGCGTAACTATCTAAAAAGTTTTTGTATGTCGGGGTTGCGAATATAATTCTAATTGAACATAGGATTTAGGTCTACTTCAATCCTCTTGACCATCATATGCAATACAAAGAATTAGTGCTTTTGGTTCGTTGAATCTTGTAAGATTTTCAAGAATGTTAAGTCAAGAATTTTATATTTACATGTTCAGTCCGCAGGATTATTTTTATTTTTACTTTTTGGTAATATCACTTTAGTAGGAATTCCCCACTTCCATTCCTATTTGAGGGGTTCGGTATTTTGCATTCCCATGCTATAAGAATATATTAGATAGACAAAAATACTCACATTATCAATAATAAAAAAATAATTCTTTTCTATCATTTTATTTTTAACACAAACATTTGGTCAATGCAAACTATGTACACACATTACGTACACTGCTCTCGCATTACACACGCTACACACACTGTGCACGCACTTCACCCAATTAAGCACACATACATTACACACATTGCATACACATAGCACACTTACATAGATTGCACATATACATATATATTACACTAAAAAAACACACTGTATATAAACTGAGCACATTGCACATGCGTCACACTCAAAACACATTGCTCACACATTACACCATTAATAGCAGGAAAAAAGATTAAACGGGTTGAATTAATTCAACTTTAGATCGATAGGATCTATCAGCTGTTGACAACCCTGTAGTTTGCACAAATCTGTCCGTTATTACTAGTTAAGGCATCAATTTGACCCATTTACACTATTGTAGCAGCAAATTTGTTTTTCCAGAGCAGAGGATTCTGAATGTATTGAATAACTAGGTTTTTGATTGCTGTGTCTGGGAAGAAGCCTTGATCTGTTTGCTTGAATACCATACCTATGTAATACCCAATGTTGGTGATGGCAGGGTTGAAAGGGTGCATGGCTACCACATTGTGCTAGTTTGTGGACATTGTTGCTTTAGGTGTTATGCGTAAATTCGATCTAGACTTGGATCTTGTCTACCAGTTGAGCTATAGTTGTATAATTTGTCACTAAAAGAAGTGCAATTTGAGCGGCCAATGGTGTGTGCTCCTGTATCCATAAAAGTTTTTAATATGAAAACTTCTTGATGTACAAAATTCTTGCTATTACACTAGGTTGGATTTGGAATGACCTCGATTTCTAGCTAGGCTAAATCTGTTACTAGAGAGAGTAACCATTTTCTTCTTGTGTCAGTCCCTTGTTAGCAAAAATTCGAGTGGGCAAGTTGGCATCAGAAAAAGGTCCAAGTAGATTGGATGATAATGCCTCATTAGCTGAAGAAACTTTGCTGTCTCTTCTCTCGGTAGGGTTGTCATATCCAAACCCACCGGTCTACGTAGAAAGCAAGAAATGTTGTGGTACACGTAGTTGAAGAACTTGAACAAAACAAAGAATGGGGGTGGAAGTGATATAAGGACGCAAATTGTGTGTTTCTTATGATCTCTACTCTGTCTCGTGCTACAAAGGCAAGTCTGACAGTACAAGAGACAACTCCTTGACATAAAGCTTCAAGTCTAGCCTTTGTATTATCTATTAGTTTAAAACCTCAAAGGCTAGGCTTATTGGCTCGTGATTCCTTTTCTGCTTGGTTTGAAGGCGTGTAGTCTAATAGCAGTGATGCATCGCAACCCTGTTGATTGTGTACCCAATATAAAACATTAATAATAAGTCTTATGTTTGCTTCAAGTTGAAACCACCATACTATCAATGACAAATGAAAACGATTGTGTTGAGATGCTTGTCAACTGTTGTCTTGAAGAGTTGTTTTAGCTGATTGAACTTCAAAGTCCATGAACAAGAAGCCTATTATTTCAAAGTCCATGAATGCAGGAAACTGATAAGATATATTTTGTTTCCATTGACAATGCCTTACCCTTTAAAAACAATCATGAAAATGCATCCTAATGAGCCCAGTAGCCACTCCTGTATCATTGATGAAGGCAGTTCTTACCTAATCTTTCACAATAAGCTCGTCTGGAAGCCTAAACTACAAGAAGTGTCATCGAAACCAACTTGAAGCTGAGCGTCAACATGACTCCAATGACATAAAACAAACGCAAAACATATGAACATGGAAACCATCTTTCTTGAACTCATTTTCTCGTTAGTTAATGTGCTAATTAGTAAGTTCAAGCTTTGATGGGGTCTACGGTTATGATAACTATAAATAAGAATCAAATCTCGATGTAGATTTCAATATACTATACATATAGATTACTTCAAATTAAATGTCAAGATGAATATATCAAAAGAATCGAAAGTGAATCAAAGAAGTTGATAGGTATAGATTACTTCAAATTAAATGTCAAGATAAATATGTCAAAAGAATCGAAAGTGAATCAAAGAAGTTGAGAGGTAAAGAGTAGATTAAGGAAAGGAAGGTCTTATATATGTAAAAAGTTGGGGAACGGAAAATTCATAATCAAAAGTAAGATAGGAGAGAGAAGTCTCATCTATATTTGATATAGTGCTTAGCTTAATTTGAGATGACCACTAAGCCACTATGCCGCGAGCTTCAAGCTATCTTTGGCACCATTTATTATTGTAGTTTCGTGATTCTTATGGTGTCTTTAGTTGAAAATTTAATTGCTTAAATCTATATTTAGATGCTCAAACAATTTCTAGCTTTTTAGATCGTGATTCATGGTGGCACCACCACTAAATAAGTGTTCACGTCGTCGTCGCCTTGCTCATTGTGTGTGAATGTGTGTGCGTCTTCTATAAGAGTGTGTGCAGGTGTGTTTGTGTTTTGTGTCTATGTGTGCTAGAGTAGCAAACAAATAGTTATGGGATAATGAACAAATAATTTGCGTAATAAATAAATATTTGAGGTATATATAAAAGTCAATAAATAAATAGTTATGCAATAACGAACAAACAATTGTGGGGTAGTAAACAAATAATTGGTGAACAAATAGTTGTGTGATGGTGAATAAATATTTACTGTGTGCAAATAATAGCATGCGACCAGTAGCGCGTATTGTTCACTGCATTCTACTATTCATTAATCCAACTCCACGCCACGTTAGGCAAAATGGCGCCCCTTAGAAAATGAATTTGAAGGCCCATTAACATGCAGCTCTGGTCCCACCACGTGGAAACTCATCGATGGTCCCTCATATAACGTGTAGCTAATTAAGCCATGTGACGTCCATATGAAATCTGTCGCGCATTGTCTTTGGTTTCTGAAATTTTATAAGCCTAGACTTACTATATAAAGTGAAATTCTTTTTTTAAAAATGGGTAATTAATAAAGCAAAATGTGGTGGACCATTTTGAAGGACTATTCCAAACATTCCCCGAAATGGATTTTTTTTTTCTTTTGTTAATAACGGTACCATTACCAAGTCTCGGTCTAGCTGTCAGGTAATTATACATCACTGGTCAAATTAATGGTTCTGTGATAATTTGTTCTATAAATTATATATATACTATGGTGACATAAATTGCGTATGTACACACATGATTTAAGTTAACCACTAATTCCTAATTAAGGTAATCTTGTGTTTTTTCTTTTTTTTTTTTTTTGGGAGGGACTAAACTTCCAAGGTAAGGTAATATCATTCCGGAAGACTCATGATTGTTTAAGGTTAATAACATCACAGTAATTAGCTTTATACAATCGTAATATCTGTCATTTTAAGGAAGAGGTTAGTACTTAGTAGTTTCGTACAAAATAAAAAAGAATGGTAAACAAAAAAAGATTCTGTTTGGGAATACAATACAAGCAGTATAGGAGTATGCATGCAAAACAAGTATAGTGCTAATTGATAAATATAAACATAGAATTAATTCTATATATACGAGAATAATGATTAAAAGTTTTTATTTGGATTCACTGGTGTAAATCACAAAACAAAACACCAGTGGCGGGCGTAATTCATTGAATTAAGTAATGGAACAGTAGGCATTAGGATTCTCATCCGAAAACAATTGAGGTGGTGGGATTCTATCTATGACGTAAAGTGGCTGCTGGTAATTATTATTATAATAATAATAATATTGCTGATACATCATTCTCTGCATCATCATCATTTGATCCTGGTGATGATGATCAGTGACAATCTCGACTCCTTCTGTCGGGCCTCCCCCTTCATTGCTACCATCACTTCCACCTTCCTTCTTTTCTCCTTCTGCAGCAGCTGGCTTTTCGCCTCCGCCGTTGTCTTTCTTCACTGGATCATCTTCCTTCTTCTGTTCGGGCTTTGCATCATCTTCAGCAGGTGGCTTCACTTCTTCTTTTTTCTCCTCGGGCTTTGCTTCTTCGGCGGGCTTCTCGGGCTCTGGCTGTGGCACAATTTTGGCTTGCTTCTTAGTTCGTCTGTAGACATATTCCACTAGCTTGTTTGGGTCCATGGTGCCAGTCACTCTCACTTTTCCACTACTTATATCTGTCTCCGCTGTTCTTACTCCTACCCAGTAGTTTGACACAAATTAAATGATACTCCACTATCAATAAGCAACTTTTATTAGATGAAATCGCATATTTCTACAATTACAACATGTCTGATCACTTGACCAT